>OY728157.1:312014282-317014282 GCA_963277665.1 Viscum album | reverse complement strand
AGCATTAACATGTATTGTTGAAAACAATACTTTTCTCAACAATCTCCTCCTTTTTGATGATAAAAAAACCCATAAAATTATTAAAATTATGTAAATAAAAATTAACTTTCAAAATTAGTTATAAAGTTTTAAATAAAAACATCTCTGCCAAAAAGATAATTATAAATCCAAATTTCTCATTTTGTTTTCTCCCACAATAAAATTAATTCTCCCCCTCAATAAAATGTAGGTTTTGATGTTGTGTTAATCCAAATTCTCCCCCTTTTTTATATAAAAAAGAATGAAAAATCATGGATTTTAACACGTTTAATATTGCACTGAACTATTAGAAAATGCTACTATGAATTGTTTATCATTAATTAAATCTGGAGTAGTGAAATATTAAAAATAAAGTCAGTAAAAAAATAAAGAAAGAAAGAAAATAAACAATGAAGGAAATTTTCATTCAAAAACCAGCAGTATATACATGAAAATGATATACACAGGAATCAAGGTTTGGGTAAGATAGGAAACAGGGTATATCTCCTCTATATTGCAGACTAGATTTCTTTAAACTGTTCCCGAAGTCTCTTCATCATCCCATATCCAAGCTTGATAATGAGATCCCTGTCCTCTTGAGTCATATGAATATCCATAGTTAAATTGACTCTGAAAAACTCATGCATCCTTTCCTCTTTTTCAACAAATACTGATAGCTTCTCTGATAACTGATCTAACAGAATTCGGATAGATGGCTCACTAAATGTCAGTTGATCTACTAAGAACTACTGATTGTCCAGCAACACTAAAAAAGGAGCACTATTACATTGAAGATCTTGTATCCTTTCATTCATGTTGTTCAACATATCTGTGATAGCCTAAAACCTTCTGATTAAATCCGGTGAAGTACCTCATCCACTAACAGCATTATTTTCAACTGATGAAAATTGGTTCTCCATAAACAATATCAGATATAATAAATCTGACTTCATAACTATTTCTGATTTCAATTGTGTAACAGTAGTCAGCATATTCTCTTTAAACATTTCAACTTCTTGCCTTGAAACTGTACACTCCTTCAGCTTTTGAATCATTAAATGTTCTAAATCTAAGGCATTTCTTAGAGAAACATTCTTAGATTCCAACTGAGATACTTTCTTCTATAGTTGTTCAACTTCTTCTTTCCTTGAATCAGATGCACCCTGTGCTTGATTTACATTCTCATATTGATGCAGCAGTACCAAAGGCAATGATTCAACATCAGATTTCTCTTTTTCTCTATCCTGAGAAGGTTTGTCCACAGATTTTTCCTTAGAGTTTTTTCAAACTCCTCCGCAGAAAAATCCTCTTGAAGTACCTCTGTGTGAGTTTCAGAAGAATGCTCACCAAAAACATCAGCATCTATGCCTTCCATTGGGTTTTCAATAACAATATCTTTAGTAGTTTACTGAGGTCTGGCCACTTCTTCACCAAGCACTACCTCCATCACTTGTTCTTGTTGAAGTGAAACTTCAAATTTATCTACAATCTGTTCCTGATATTCCCTTTTAGTTTCTTCTTGAGCTCCTGATTCCTCTACTAGAGCTGTTCATTCAGTAACATCTTACATGGTCTTATCAAAAACAGCTTCCCATACAAAAGAATGAGAAAATAAATCTTCTGTTGTAGTTTCCAAAGCAGTGGAAGTGACTTCCTCATTTACTGGTCTTTTTCTTTTTGATTGAAGTCCCTCTTGGCTTCTATCTTCCTTAATATCTTCCACTACAAAGTGAATCCTTCTTGCTACATTGCTGATTCTGGATTTAGCTTATCCCTCCTTGGACTTAGCAGGTTGAGCCTGAGCACTCTCTGAGTCTTCCTCAGCTCCTACTGGAAAAAGTTTTCTTTTAATTGTGCTCCAGAAAAATAAAACTTTCCCCAAAGTTCCAGCATTAAACGTATTACTGTGACGACAGTTAACTCTAACATCCACTAATCTCACCATGTCTTTCTTGAACAACAGTTTAGAAATAAATCTACCAAAAGGGTAGAAATTAATCTTGGCCTCGCTTTTATAGCAGCAACTGAGATACGTTATCAGGTATCTTGGAATTTTTATTTAAATATCACTTAACATAAGAAACATTATATGCATATCAGGTGACAAAATCCTCTCCATTTCTGCCATCTGTGGAGCTATTCCAGTCTGAATAAATTTGACCAAAATCTTCTGATCAGGCTCTAGATCCTTGACAAACATTTTCTCTATTGTCTTAGTACCAAAAAGAAAAGACATTATGTCTTCGGATTTATGCACAGAATCTCCTATATTCTTCAAGTCGAAATGAAAAACTCCCTCATGAGGGTAGTTGAGAATCTGACTAATCTCTACTGAAGAGATTGAGAAATCCATATCCTCTATCTTAGCCATCATACTGTCCTTGGTATCTCCCAGACTAAATTGTACAGATTTGAAGAAGTATCTAAGTTCTAATTCATACATAAATTCCATATTTTCATTTTTGAACATCTGGTCAAGATTCTGAAATGGCAACGCTTGCTTCAATAATAGATTTGTCTGAAATAACCAGTCGAGATTGATTACCTTACCCTGTAAGATTTTTCATCCCTCGGTGCGTTGTCTCTTGGAATTTCTTGGCTCAGCTTCACTGGCTCTTTTAGTCCTTTCCATTTTTGCAAGAGACTCTGAAGGTTTGAAGGTTAGGGTTTCAGAGGTTCGAAGGTTAGGGTTTAGTAGAGAAAGTGTGATTTTCGGATTTCGAAAGGGTTTCGATAGAAGTGAAAAGTTTTAGAAGTCGAAATGGCATTGACAGCCTGGATTCTAGTGTAATCACTACTCATTACATATATTTAAAACAAATAAAGTTTTCATATGACAAAAGAAAAAAAACATAAACAGTATTCAACAAAATTTACATAAATAAATAAAAGTAAATAAAAAATTTAAAAATTATTTAAAATTAAATAAACCTAGCTCCCCTTTAATAAAATAATACCTTGCAGTGGGAAGTGGTATAGTAAAAATATCTGCTAATTTTATTTCAGTATTTATATGTTCTAAAAATATATCTTTTTTAATAACATGATCTCTTAAAATGTGATGCCTTATATCAATGTTCTTAGTTCTATAATGACTAATAGGATTTTTTGAAATATTAATTGCACTTGTATTATCACATAAAATAGGTGTATTATTAAAATTTAATCCAAATTCTATAAGAGTGTTTTTCATCTACAACACTTGTGCACAGCAACTACCTGTAGAAACATATTCTGCCTCAGCTGTTGACAGGGCAACTGAATGTTGTTTCATACTAGACCATGATACTAAGGACTTTCCTAAAAAGTGACATGTACCTGATGTGATTTTTCTATCAAACCTATAACTTCCAAAGTCAGCATCTGAATATTAAATCAAATCAAAATACGAAGTTATAGGATAAAGAAGAGATTGAAAAACAGTTCCTTTTAAATATCTAAAAATTCTTTTTACAGCAGTTAGATGAGATTCTTTAGGATTTGATTGAAATCTAGCACAAAGACATACTGAATACATTATATTTGGCCTACTAGCAGTAAGATATAACAAACTACCAATCATACCTCTATATAACTTGTTGTCAACTGATTTTCTAGTTTCATTCAAATCATGTTTTATATTAGTACACATAGGAGTTGCAAATGGCTTGGTGTTCTCATATCCAAATTTCTTAAGTAAATCAGTAATGTATTTCCGTTGATTTAAAACATTTCCAAAATCTTTTTGAAATATTTGAAGACCCAAAAAGAAATTTAATTCTCCCATCATACTCATTTCAAATTCTTCTTGAAATAATTTTGAAAATTCATGAAAAAGAGTTTTATTAGTTGATCCAAAGATTACATCATCAACATAAATTTGAACCAATAAAACATTATTTTTCACAGTTTTCTTAAATAGTGTTGGGTCTGCCATACCAACAGTAAAATCATTTTTCAAAAGAAAAGAAGTTAATCTTTCATACCAAGATCTAGGTGCTTGTTTAAGGCCATAAAGATATTTAGTAAGTTTAAAAATAGAATCATGTTTTTGAGTGTTTTGAAAACTAGGAGGTTGCTCATCATAAACTTCCTCCATTAAATAACCATTTAAAAGAAAGATTTAACATCCATCTGAAATAATTTAAAATTCATATAAGATGCATAGGAAAAAAGTATTCTAATGGCTTCTAACCTAGCTACAGGTGAAAAAGTCTCATCATAGTCTATTCCTTCTTCTTGATTATATCCTTTAGCTACTAATCTTGCTTTATTTCTAGTTATTGTGACTTGGTCATCCTATTTATTTCTAAAGACCCATTTGGTTCCTTTTACATGATAATTCTTTAGTCTTTCCCCTAATTCTCAATTTTCATTTCTTTTAAACTTGTTTAATTCATCTTGTATTTCTATTATCCAACGTTCATCATCTAATGCTTCTTCTATAGTCTTGGGTTCTTGTTGAGATAGGAAGGCAGAGAATTCCACTAGGTTTTCTAAGTTTCTTCTAGTTTGAACACCAGTTTCTACGTCACCAATTACAGTTTCTAAAGGGTGATTCATTAGGGTTCTAGACTATCTAGGTAATATATTTAACGGTTCTTCATTATCATGTTCCTCTGAACTGGACTGAATTTATTTTATATCATTTTTAAAATCATTATTTAAATTCTCAAGTCTCATGTTATCATTAGAGTCATGTTCATCCATTTGTTCTGTCCTTTTCTCAAAGGGATCAGATTCATCAAATTTCACATGAACTGATTCTTCAACAATCCTTGACTTCTTATTATAAACTCTATAATATTTGGAGGTAATAGAATATCCTAAGAAAATACCTTCATCAGATTTTGGATCGAACTTACCAAGATTATCCTTGGTGTTTAAGATATAAACCTTGCATCCAAAAACTTTAATGTAATTTACCTTAGGTTTTTTGTTATTCCATAGTTCATAGGGTGTCTTTTTCAAAATATGACTAATTAAAACTCTATTAATTATATAACAAGATGTATTCAGAGCTTCTGCCCAAAAATATATAGGTAGGCTATATTAATTTAACATAGTTCTATCCATTTCTTGAATCGTTCTATTTCTTCTTTCTACGATCCCATTCTGTTGAGGTGTTCTGGGTGCAGAAACGGTATTTTTAATACCCATATTTGATAAAAAGGAATTAAATTCTAGATTCTCAAATTCTCTACCATGATCACATCTCAATAAGATAATATTGAAACCTTTTTCATTTTGAACATATTTGAAGAAACATTCAAATAAAGTAAAATCTTCATTTTTGAATTTCAAGAAGAAAATCCATGTAAATCTTGAATAGTCATCAACTAAAACATATACATATAATTTACCAGCTAAGTATGCTACTCTTGAAGGTCCAAAAAAATCCACATGAATAAGTTCTAGAGGGTTAAATGTAGCATCCTTATTAACAAGTTTGAAGGATTATTTGTGTTGCTTGCCAAGTTGACATGCATCAAAAAATCTGTCACTTTCAAATTTGAGACAAGGTAAATCAGAAACTAAATGTTTCTTAGATAACTTATGTAAAAGATATACATTGGAATGACCAAGTCTTTTATGCCATATCCAGGATTCACTTACTTTATCAGTCAAGCAGTTTACTTGTTGTTTACACAAGGAATTTAAATCCAAAGTATAGACATTTTATGTTCTTGGTGCTTTAAATTTAAACAATTTACCTTTAGAAATAGTACAACAATTGTTAGTAAAATCAACAGTATATCCATCATCACAAAGTTGAGTGATACTTATCAGATTGTGTTTTAGTCCTTGTACATAAATTACCTTATTGATTGAGACTATTTTTGGATCTCCAACAGTTCCACTGCCAATGATTTTTCCTCTGGCATTGTCACCAAATGTGACAAGTCCTCCTTCCTTTTGAGTGAGTGAAGAAAAATTAAATGATTTTCCACTCATATGTCTTGAGCAGCCATTGTCCATGAACCATATATCATTTATTCTCTGGTGACCTGCCGCCTGCAAAGACATTCAAACAAATTGCTTTGGTACACATATTTTGTTGGGTCCAGGGGTGTTAGATAGCAATAATCTGGGTATCCAGATTTGCTTTTTTCTTTTAAAATTAGATGAATCATACAAGTCCTTTGAAACATAGGCTTTTTTAATACCACAAATTTGAGGTTGTCTTAAGAAAAAGTTTTTAGCTATATGTCCCATTGTCCCACAAAAATTACAATTAACCTTTTTAGAGCTAGGAAGAAAATAATATTTATATAGCCTTGGTTTTTCTCCTTTAATGCCAATTCCAAATCTCTCCTTTTTATTGATAATTTTTCCAAGAATTTTATTTGATGAATTCTCTCCTTTTGTAAAAACCAATGCAGGTTGTTTGTAAGATTCTACTTTATCCTACAATGTTTTTATTCTTGATTCAAAATTAATATAGTTATTGTTAATCGAATTGTAATTATCAGTTTATTCCTTATGTTGTTTCTGCATGTTATCCCTTTCATCTGAAACGGCTTTGTGTATATTTTTTATTGACTTATGTTTCTTAAATAGTGGGTCATATATTTCTTCAAGCATATTGTAGCAAGCTTCAAGTTTTTCATTTGTGTAGCTTGATTCAGAATTGGATTCAGAGGAGTAATATGAGTGTACCTCATCAATTTCTGACATAAAGCACATGTTTGCTTTTAGATTTCCTTCTTCTTTCTCTGAGCTTGATTTAGAAGAGCTACTAGAGTCTTCAGATACACTCCAAGTGGATTTCATAGCTTTCTTCTCTTTCTTCTCAAAGTCATTTCTTTTGAAGAATTTCTTCTTCTTTGAATCCTACAATTATGGGAAATTTAGTCTGATATGTCCCATATTTTTTGCATTTATAACATCTTACTTCTTTATTATCTCCCTTAAAGGATTTTTTGATGCCTCTTTTCTTGCTGTAGAATTTTCTATATTTTCTGCCTAACTGAGCCAGTTCTTCATCTGAGTTGGATGAGTCAGAGTTTTCTGATTTAGCTTTTACTTCCTTGTTCTTCATCTTTCTATTCTTTTGTTGTGAAGTTAACTTCAAGGTAGTATCTTCTATATTGATTAGCACTTTATGTTCATTAGCCTCATCTTCCATTGCACCTTCATACATCATGTGTGTACCAATTAGCTCTCTCATAGTTAGATCTTTGACTGGTGTTGATTGTCTGATTGCAGCAGAGATACCATTCCATCGAGTAGGAAGTACTCTAAGTACTTTTAATGCTTGATCAGCCTGCTTGATTGGTTCTCCTAGAGCATTTATGTTATTTACAATTTCTGTCAATCTCCCATTCATTTGGGTAATGCTCTCACCTTCAACCATTCTGAAAGTATCAAATTTCAGTTTTGCAGTTGCATATCTCATTTGCCTCACATTTAATGTTCCTTCATATGCCACAGCTATTGTTTTCCACAACTCATATACTATCGAGCACTGAGATACTCTGTTAAATTCAATTGGTCCAAGACGGCAGATAATTTCATTCATAGCCTTCAAGTTCATATCGTACTCTGCCTCCATAGGAGCACTCCATGTCTCGGGATTTTTAGGAATTTCATAAGGAGTCAGAATCTTTGAATAGACTCTATATCCGAGGTATTCAGATATATTATCATGCGCAATTTTCTGAAACCATAGTCGTCTCCATTAAAATATGGTGCTCTAACCATCGACATCCCTTCTTTTGTATCAGTCATGATGCTCTGTTGTATAATCCTTTAATGCTACTAGCTTTCTAAGGCTCTATCAGAAGCTCCTCCTCTAATACCAATTGTTGGATCTGAATCTACAGATTATACACAAGAGGGGGGGTGAATTGTGTCTTTTGTAGCTTTTCGATAACTCTTTTCTTGAATGAGTTATGTCCTTTATACTTTATCAGATTTGATCATGCAGTGGAAAAAGTAAAAACAAGAACACAAATATTTATAGTGGTTCAGGGAACAGAAGGCCCCTTGTCCACTCCACCAACGCTAAACTCCATGAGCATGGTGATTTTCACTATCTGGTCCTCTTTTCCACAGACTGATTCACAACTGAGTACATGCAGTTGATACCATTACAATCCAAGGGAAAACAAAGCATTCTGGTTCAAACACAAACCTACACATCTTAGAACGAGAAGTTGGTTACTCCAGAATAAAAGTAATTTCCGAAAGAAATTTTCCAATCGATCTCACAATTGCAATAGAATGTAATTGACAGCAGATGGATCGAAGTCTCTAGAAATATTGATCTTCAATATGAAGCAATTCTGAGTTGATCCAGTTGTAGTATATATAGAGATATAGTTCACAACCTTAGCAGTAGTATATCTACAGTATATATTCGATGTAGAACAGGTGAATCTTATATCGAGTTCCTTCTTCTTGAACAAACAAAGCTTTTACGCTCCTTTTGAACCAGCTGATCAATCGTGAATAGTTGCAATCTCTGTTTTCCACCTTTTTCAACAATAGATCGATCACATCCTCATGTACCTTGTGTTTTAGAGAGAAAATATATAATAAATCATATCTCATGCACCTTTAGATCCATAAAAGACGCCTTCTGATTCGCGATATTCAAAAATTTGAATTTACAGAGAAGTCGTAACTTCCCTTAAGACTCAGCATAAAAAGCTCCTTTTAATTTGATATTAAATCCATTAATAAAACGGCTTTTAATCAGTCAAAGTCATACATTAAAAATGACTTTAAATACGGCTTGAAATCCGCCATGAAATCAGCTTACTGATCGTTGTACATAATTATCGTCTGTCAAAATATCCAATGCCAAACGTACGGTGGATGACGTGGCCTCCAAACATAGAGTTAATAACATAGTCTTCTAATGTAAGGTTAATAGTGTAAAGTTGACAACGTAAGGTTGAACACAAACATAGGGTTGACAACATAAGGTTGAATACAAACGTAGGGTTGATCATCCATACTTTTTCTTCGACACTCAAACGTAAGGTAAATGATCCATACTTTTACTTGATCCATACTTTTTCAAGAACATATGGTTGTTTACAAAATTAAGGTTGATGAACCATACTTTTGAGAAAGAAACGTACCGCTTAGAATTTATCTACAGTTCTCCTTCCAAACTTTGCTGATAAACAAAACGTAGGGTTCCTTCCTAACATAAGGTTCTTCTTCCATACTTTTCTGAAAACATATGGTTGTTTATCTATACTTTTCTCTTATATCAAAAAGTATACACACTTTTTATCCTTACACTACGTTTATCCACGTAGGGTATGAACAGTGATTCCAGAATGCGCTAAAGCAGATTCCGTGCTATATTTATCTACGTAAGGTATGCACAGTGATTCCAGAACGTGCTAAAGCCGATTCCGATTAAGTAATAAATTCTTGTTTTTTCAACAGTAAAATAAATTAATAAATTCCTGCAAAATGCTAAATAAAATCGTTAGAAAATAACTAAGTGTATTTTTGACCAACAAAATTATCATAAAGAGACAGTGTATTATTATTTAATAATCTCCCCCTTTAAATAACATTAAGATGTATTGTTGAAAACAATACTTTTATCAACATAGATGGCCTCCTCTGTACTCCACTTCTGTCTGTATCCTCGGTGTATCATCACACTGAGTGGTCCACCTCCAGGTACCGTCTGGTCCTGCTACTCTCTGCCTCAGTCAGTGTTGTCCGTCGTCTGCAACCAACACAATGAGGTGCGGGCATATTCCGTGCAGGGGTGAGTATAACGATACTCAGTAGGGACCCCAAGACCCTAAAACCCTCACAAAATCCAACAAGGATAAACCAAAAATGTACGAAATCAATGGATAACCATTACTTAGGTATATACCCATACATATACCTACGTTATCTAGTTACCCATATCAATCATGAGGAAAAACACAAAATATACTGACTCAGCTCAAAACCAAGATTTTATTCTAGGGGTGGTAACATGTAACACTACCAGTCAAACTATCGAAACCTTGGATGCTGGTTTACTCCTCTTTTGTAGAGTATTGTGTGCCTTCCGCGTCACACAGAGGCATTTCCCACTATACTGAACTGTTGTGGTACTCCTCCTGTCGAGTACTGTGGGTCTACTACGTCACATAGAGGCGCTCCCCACTATGGGTCGGCCTTGTCACATCGAGATGCTCCCCCTCGTAGCCTGCTGAGGTACTCCTCCTCTCGACTGTTGTGGGTCTCCCGTGTCACATAGAGCTGCTTCCCATTTTGGGTCTGCCGCATCACATAGAGGCGCTTCCCACTGGGCTAGTCGAAACACTCCGAGTCGAAAGGTCAGTAGTCGTTAGGTCTCACCAACTACTAGATCTCTATACTCTACTCGCACGTCTCTGGAGGGATCCACTCCATAAACAATAGGTCTATTCTCCAAATTTCACGAAGTCCCATTTAAAATTATCTCAAAGGTCTGCCTCGTCATAGGGGTCTCAACGCAATAGACGACGTGTCAATCGGACACCCGATCTATGAGTTATTGGAATTTCCATTATGGGGGCCCAGTTAAATTTTAGGTTCAATCCAACCTGAACATACCCCAACTATTTAAAAATCATTCTTAGGGTATTCCAAAATAACCATCTCGCTCCAAGCTTTTCATGGTCGCAAACAGTTCATCGATCGACACCCGTAGCCCATGTTATGGGTGAAAATGAGAAATCGGGTCAAGCGGGTCCGGGTCCGGTCTCTCCATGTCAGGCCGACCCATCCTGACCTAGTTCGTTGGTCTAACCCGGCCTGAGGGCGCGGCCCGGGCCACACCGGGTAGCCCGACCCGCCCTTGGTCCGGCCTGGTGGCCCGCGGGGTGTCTGCCTCAGCCGCGTCCAGGGTGGAAGGTCACGCGGCCATGGCTCCCGAACGACAAAGACATTTTGTTAGGAACCAAACTGGCGCCCGGTGGCACCAGTCTAGGTCATGTGGGACCTAGAGGGGTCCCACTCCTCCTGTGTAGCTGAGCGGCCAGCCGCTCCTGCACCGCTGGTGGCCGGCCTAGCTGGCTGCCTCTGCTCTTCCACCTTGGCCCGCCCTGGCCGCAGCTCCTTCCTCCGCACGGCGTGATGGCGCTGCGCCCCTCCGGCGTCTTGGAGGCTGCCCATGTAAACCGTTGTGGCCAAGGGCCACGAGCTCTTCCTTTACACGGCATGACGGAGTTGCGCCCTTCTGGCGACCCGGCGGCCCGGCGCTGCCGGTTTCCTTCACGGCCAGCCCGACGCTGGCCTTCGTTGCTCTGCCGTGTCCCGTCGACTGATGTCCGCTCCTCCGGTGGTGCCATTGTATCGCCTCCATCATCATCAAATGAAGAAAAATGGAGGGGTCGGGCCGTTTTCGTGCGGCCCGCACCCTCCGCATTATGGTGATAAGAATCGGCTAAACAATAACCCAAGATTAAACGATGAAAAACGGAAACAAATTCAACTTCAAATCCCCTACCTCGAGTTAGTTGTTCGTTGATGATGTCAAGGAATAAAGGAAATCAATTATTTGATGTCGGAAAAGAAGAATCCAATGATGGAATCATCGGCATTCTTCAAGGACGTTGCTCCCTCCTTTGTTCCGGTTGAAGAAGGCAGAAGGTGTCCATCGTTCTTCATTAGAGAGTTCTTTCCTTCTTAGCGTTATATATCTAAGAGATCCTCCTCTCCTCATTTCTCCCTTCCAAAAAAATTAATGATTCCAACACAAATGAATTAATATTTTGTCTATTATTTTAATTGTTTTCATGAATTCAAATGGAGAATTAATTTAGGGGTCTCCACTTAATTAATTCTTTTGTGTCGGCACAAATTAATTAAGGGAGTTCAAGAGGTTTCATGGGTGGTGGCTCCATAAATGGGGTGTTCAAGGGTTTCAACCTCGGGTGGTCCCCACCACTTTAATTGATAAAAGGTGTTTATTCCTTGGGTGGGACCCACCACCATAACCTCTCATGGGAGGTTATGGTGTGGAACCCCCACCCTTAACCTCTTCTTAGACAGTTTTAACCACCAAATAAAAATAATCTATAAACTTATTTTTATTTAATTTATTCTTAAAAACAGCAAAAAATATATTTCATTCTCGACCAACTGTCATTGAGGTAAAAGTCTTTTTAGGAGAATATCGGCACTACGAGTTCAACGGTTCCCTCTGATGTCAATTCTGAGAACTGGTTCGAAATTTATAAAAATCTGCTCGTACGTTTACTAAACATACCTGAACAAAACATCATAAATTTATTTCGGGCACACCGGTCCTGGGAATCACAAACCGTAAATTTTCACTGACTCGTAAAATTTCCATGTATTTAAGAAAAAAAATTCCACAGAAATTCTGGGTCTTTACAACTAAATCCTACATATAGAATTTATGTTCCCATTTAGTGTATCTTCTCAAGGTAAATCTAAAGTTAACCCTTACATCGGGTTCAATATAAAAACAACACAAAACGTTTTATTTAAAAAATTTCTTAACTTCACATTTTTTTTAGATATTAAAGTGGATTAGATATATTAAAATATAGTAGCATTTATAATTTTAAACATTTTTGAAAGATTACAATGAACTTTATTTAGATTTTTTCATAGATCATTAGGAAAATTATCTAGTAATTTCCATTCCAAGCATCTTTTATTTAGAGACATATTAAAACAAAATTTATTTGTTAACAAAAATTTTATTTCCATTCTATTGTAGAAAATAATATATGGGTTATATTTGGAATTTTAATCAACTAATGCCTCATATGAAAATGGTTCCAGAAAAACCAAAGCATTTATCAATTAATGGTGGATATGTTTATTAATCTTCTATAATTAATTTACACATAACCCCATATAAGTGGTTTCATATATGTTAAATAATAATCCCTATTTATCACAATCATAACTTCATAGGGTCCTGTACTAAGAATATAAGAATAAAGGTGACCTTTGAGGATCCCATCATGTCAATCTAGGTTTAGTTTTACGAGATTCCATTCTAAATTTATTATTTAAAACTATACAAATAAAAATTGGAGTATTTTTTATGTGAAAATAAATAATAGTTAATTTATCAATATAGTAACAACCTTAATGGGTTTATCTTGTAAGAATATACCTCCATTCCTCGACTACTCAGAACGAGTCAATCATTAGGATTCAGTTATACATGTAACAATTCTATAGTTGTAATTTTTATTTGATTCATAATATACAATTGGAATAAAATGAACTAATATCCTTAACTACTCATTTTAATTAAATCATCAATTATATTCAATATAAATTACTCAGTTATGTCGGAAGCTATTCGAAGGATATAGATAAAATCATTGTAAAGGCTATAATTGGTATCCCATTTGAGTAATATACATTAGAAATCACATGAATTTTATTTCAATAAGTTCATATTATTGTAATTTTAAATATCCAATTTTATATTTATTTATTAAAAAAATTAAAAAATCTTTTCATTAGTGTACTTCAAGATAGTAAAATAGAATATCACAATAAATGTTTTAGGGAAAAACCATTAGGCTTGATCAAATATAGTTATTTAACCAATCATACATCATAACTATAAGAAGGATGTTATAACATTAGTACGTAATATAGGTAAACATGAAAATAATCAGAGAAACATTCTATAAAAATTATCTTGCTAAATAATCACAAAGTATGTAATATAAATAAAAATGGAAAATAACTAATAAATAATTTTATATAATTAAAAATTATAATATCATGTGAATCCTATATTCATAAAATGATACATGAATGGAAATTATTTTATTTCCATACTAGTTCGATATAAAAATATAATCAATTAGTAACCATTGAAAAATTATAGTAGACATTACAAAACTCTATTATTCCTAGAGACATGTATTTTACTCATTCATGAGTAAGAAATTCCCACACCAGATCTATTTAATAATTCCATACACTTTCTGAAATTGTTTTCTAGAGACTCAAATTGTATGATAATGAAAATTAAGATATAATACCAATTTTGAAGTCCTGACCTAGTTTACACAATAAATTGTAATTGGACGATCAGTGACATGGCCTCAAGTGTACAACCCCGTACACGAGGGGATTTTGTCTAGACATGAGTTTCTGATCGTTGTATAGTGGGGAATAATGCCCTATGGATCTGTACAAAGTATAGTGGACCAAAAAATAAATGAATTTTAGTGTAATATAATCATAAATGATAATTAATGGAAAAATAATATCCATGTAATTCTCAAATAATACCACCATGAATGAACACACTATTACATAACATCAAGAGAGACAATGTATAGAAAGTAATACATAATAAAGGGAATAAAAATAAAATTAATTAATAAATAAAACAATAAAACTCTAGTATGAATCCTGATTACATGATCCATCCATATTTCCCCCATCATATCCAATTATATAAAGAGTAATATCAAAAAGCACAATCATAGATCAAGACATGCATCCATGATATCGATTTGGGTACCCAACAATGCCTCAATTAGGATGTGATTAATAATTATAAGTCTACCCCAAATGGTTTCTAATGATATAAACCCTATGAATAATAAAATTAATTAGTGAATAGTTATATCAATATAAAAAGGTTCAATAAATTATAATCAAATCTGTTTGGGTTCCCCATGGGAAACCCAGTTGACTCCAATAGTTTTTCCCTAAATAATAATCACACTAATCATGATAGTTTTGAAATATATTTCATTATAATTTTTTGAAACATGGAATACCCCCATGTAATCCATACATAATAATTATAATATTGAATATCCATGGTACTATGAGCTAGTACATGGAATTTTATATTAGAATCCAATTATTACCCATGATATTTTCAATTTATAAGATGAGAGAAATCCATAGGGTTATGACCATATCATTTTAACATAATGGGGAGGTTATTTCGTATAACAAGTATCACCTCCAAGATATCAACAATTCGATACATGAAATGATTATCGGTAATAATATTTGGTGGTTTGTAGTGTCAATATGAATTCAAGGATAATCATCCAAGTGATTAATTTATATTTTCGAATATATAGGTGAACCCTAGGTGTCAATCGTGGGTATTCATATCATAACGAAATTACCGAATATAAGTGTGGCATTTCACATGGAATATCAATAGAATAATTAGTTGGAATCCCATGATCCATTCCAAGGAAAAACACATTGGGAGTCCAAGTATCAGTCAAGGCATCCCACACAATTAAGATAATTAATATTATGTTACCATAATATACTGTGATATAAATGAATTATTCATGTTCTCATAACCATAATGATAACGATAATTAATTATTTTTGTTTTTAAAGAGATACGTGACATGTTGTTTCCATTCAGATTTCTTTTAAGTCATTTATTCATTTCAATTTAAGAAAAAAAGTCGTCCCACCTCAATGGTTGATCACTTTTTTTCAGTCCCATATAACACAACAATTAATATTACAAAAATCCATGTATGAAATCCATGGAAATATTCAAATCTATTTATTATATTTAATTAATTCCATTAATCTAATTAATTTATATTAAACATTTTATTTATTCATGTAAAAGGGGAAGAATGGAGTACACTAGATATTAGTTCATTTAATCCAAAAAAATCAATCCACTTTTACATGTCAGGGAAAAAATATAAATTGTGATTTTAGGAAATTGTATTAATGGAAAATGGAGACGAATAATATAACACACAAAATTGGGTTTTCCATGTTTTGGTCAACACCATCCAAATATTAGAAGGTTCTGGGTAATGTCAGGGTTATTTTCTATGAATTTAATTTAAAGCATTTATATTTTTTTCCGAAATGTGTAGGAATTCCATCATACAGTACTAAGATAATACTTTATAAAAAACAAAAAAAGGATATTAATCTAGACCCTATACCATATAACAAGTTGTGATCACACATCAATTATCCTTCTTTGATTCAATCACAAGTGATTAAATTTAGTATAATAGATAATCTACTTGGAAATATGGTATATGAGCTCATATGAAATTATAATCCAATATAAAAAAGTAAATAGAGAATGAAAGATAGAGGAATCATAGATGTATTTTTAGATATAAAACATGATGAATAAAGTTTGATTCTGAGCTCCAATAAATAATAGATCTCAACTCTTTTGGATAACGTTGAAGGATCTCAACTAGGAGGTTGATATGCATGAAAAATAGGGAAGAAGTGATGGCATTTATAAAAAATAAAACATGGGAATTTTAATTCCACCATATTAAAATGTGGAGCATAGTTTGGTTCCACAGTTAGACTAACCATGTTCTAACCATTCTCTAACACCACAGATATAGAACAAGAACATGCTTTTCTAGTGTAATAGTATGAAAAACCATGTGTATCCCATGTGTGAAAACTATTTATAGCCTCACCCCCTCTAATGGATAAGCACATGGTAAGTTAAACCATGATCTAACTAATTGATTCAACTTTGAAATCAATTTTAGTTTTTCATTTGGTCTTGTTGATGCGGGTGCAGATATTTAAAAACAATGTAACGCCCCTATAGGTTCATACAGTTTGGGTGCATAGTTAATATTAACCATGTTCTAACAATGTACCTCCCCAGTTATTTCCTAAAATACATATTTCAAATTCTGATTCTCCCAAAACTCATATGGACACCCGAAACACCTATTGGTCCTAAAAAACCATATATAAAAAACATGTTATTGTGTTACAATAATTTTAATTTCATTCTGAATGTCAATTATTAAAATAACCCATCCACTATATGAAAAATAAAACCCTTTGGAGATTTTAAAGCAGCTCAAACGATGGGGTTGTAAAATAATAATACCTCCAAAGAAATCATAATAATTTTATCATTAAAACATATACCCATTTAAGAATAAGAAAACATTAGGATAGATTTCAATATATTAATAATACATTTAAAATACCATATTAAACATTATTTGAAAATAAAGTAAAAAAAATTCTTTTTATAATATTTTTTACAAAATTACTTAATATTTGGAAAAAAATTTAAAAAAAAAGTCATTGTAACATATAAATAAAGTTTAAATGAAAAGAACATTGAAAATGGGAATTAAATTGAATCATTTCTTAATCCTAAAAATTAGACCCTCCTTTCAATCTTTTGTAAGGACACCCAAAAGTTGACCTCATGTAAAACATTATAAAACTTTCATTTAAAACCCTTTAAATTAATGTCATTGAACATAGATAATATTTTTTGATAATTATTATTTGTTTAAATATTATTATTTGAATAATATAAATAATAAGGATTACTAGAGTGTTTAAATTTCTTTAAAAACATTAAAATATTGTTATTAAATAAAATAAATTTATAGACATTTAGAAACAAACCACATTTGAATTAATGAAAATATAGAGAAACATAAAATACTATTTCTAATAAAACAGTAAATAATTTATTTGAAAATAGTAAAGGTTTCATCCATATGAATAAATATAGCCTCATCAAATAAAATTACTCAATTAATGATTTATGAGGTGATAAAAAAAATTTATGTATAGCGACAATGGCCTTTTAAACATATCATTACTTGTTCTTTAGCATAATAATTATTTATAATACAAGGCAAGGATCATAATATCTAGTGTCTAGGAAGACTAGGTAAATACAACTGAAAACATGGGACCAAATAAATTATTTATTTATTTATTTTTCATAAAGAGATCTTATCATCCATTGGGATCATACCTCTTCATTGGATAACATGAGGATTGCATGAACAAAGAGACGATCTATAATTCTTAGTAAGGGAATAAACATAAGAATAAAGAATTAGAACATGGGTTGGAAGGCATGAAATATTGATATAAAAATTCATGGAACATATGGAATCCCAACATATAAACATGGGATCATATAATCATGGATTCATAGTAATGTGGCAGCAAAAAAACATGACTTTAATAGTAGTTAGTGCTCTTTGTACTTAGAGGATCACACGTCAAGGTTAACAACCAAGATCATTGCACGTGTTAGAATAATGGGAACATCATAGTAGAATAATTTTAAAGAAAAAGAGGGCCTACAGAACCATTTAATCTCTTTTATAGCATGGCGTCTCTTCCTAATCATTGGGAACCTATTTTGAAAAATGATTCGTTAAGCCTCCACTATTTTCACCCACCTTGATTCTTCTTGTATTTTTATTTGTTCTTCATTCTCCTTATAACGACCCATACTTTACATACATTGTTATTACTTCAGAATTGAAGCACACTTATTACAAAATATAACAAAACCAAGAAATGACCGTATAGGTATAGTGTCTTTAGGAACTGGGAAACATAAATAACTGGTTCATAAAGCATCTACTTTGCCTCCCATTTATTTCATCATATCTAGAGTCCCTTTTTTGGCATGTTCTACTTAATAACCTTCTTCCTGACATGGGTAAATAAAACATACAAAAGGGTGAGCTCAAATGCTCAGTAAGGGTAAACAAAAGAAATATCAATCACATCATATACATAAGCACATAACTTTTGGAAATCATAACCTGCAAAAGAGATCATAATTTCATATCATGGGATAAATCATAGTAGTGAAATGTAATCCCAATAATCATAACATAAAACATGAAACTTTGTGGCATAAACACACAATCATAGAGAATCATTTCTTATTAGTCAAGACTCATTTCCAAGGCTATCTTAGTGGACAAAGTCCCTTTCTGAACCGAGTTCACTCCTCGTTTCAGTCTTGTTTCACTGAACCGGTATAACCTACCGTTCCAGCCATATCTATCTCATGAGATATAAAATCTTTACCCAATAAATTGGAGGGAGATATAGGTCCCACCCATCTCATAATGATACCATTCTTATGTGTGCCACAAAATCATAAACCATACATCATAGCATAACCCATGTAATAAAAATGGGATTCTTAAACAACATGATATCATAAAACAATTCATATAAGATAAAAGAATTCATAAAAATATTTCCATCACAACATAATCAAATCCATGTAATAATAGGGATATAAATAGAACCCTTTATTATCTTAGATGGAAAATAATTTTGATAAAACACTTGGACTCCATTCTTGAGGAAAATATCCTTTTTACTTCAAAAACATTTTCCTTTATTAACATGTCTTACAATTTTAAACTAAAAGAAGTTTACTAAAAATAAACTTGAAAACTTGTAAAGGAATCTTCTTGGAAATAATTTTTTAAAATCCATTCATGCCGAATAAGTTAAAAAAACATTCTTCTAGTACTTTTGTCGGAAAAGTCAAAAAGTACCTCGTACGAAAAACGACAAAAGATTCCTTTCGTATATTTTACTAAAAACTCCCCAAAGGGTAAAATTGGATTTAAAAAATTTTAGTTGAATGGAAATAATATTACATATTGAGGAAAGATGGATTTGGATGACAAAATACACCCCAGTAAATTCCAAAGTATAAACAATCTCGGATAAAAATTGAGATTGCGAGATTTTCCCTTACCTTAGGTCCGATATGATTTATACATGTCCGAACCTACTGTATAATGATTTAAATAATGTTATTGACTTATTACAGAATCATACATATTTTTATGATATCATATATGGTCATATTCTTAGGCTTCTTAGTAGTAATATTTCATTGCTACTTGTTATTCGGGTGTTTATAACTTTTTGTTCTTATGCGTGTTTTGTCAAATAAATTCTTATTCATCTCTTTAGGTTATAGATACCTCATTACAATAATTTTATTAGTGTAATATATATCATATTCATTCATTCAATTCATTTATATAAACATTATGAAATTAAGATCATGTAGAACGAGTCGCATCACATCGTGGAGACGGTATTCTGTATGTACGCACGAGTGATGATATCATTCCTATGATCGTGAAATTGTATTGGAGTGTATTTATTCTATTTCAGAATCCGTATCACTTTATAATAGTCATATATAGTAATTATTTACACTATTATACCCATCCAAGTGTGGTGGTGGTGGAAAATAGAATACACCATGGCGTGGAGACGGTATTCTGTACGTACACACGTGTGGTGATTTCTTTTTCCGTAGGATGGATAGATGGTAAAATAGGGTTGTTTAATACTTATAATAACATATCAGTATATTATTGATACTGATGTTATTACTTCATAATGAAACAACTAAAGAAGAAGAAGTGGAAGAAGAAATAAAGATGAAAGAATCGGTAACGGAAATTACCTCTTCTTTGAAGCGCCTCTTTGAGACCTCCTCTTAGGGCACTAAAATTAGTCTTTGAGGAAGACCAGAACCTCGAGGATGTTTCTAGGGAAGTGGAGAGGAGATATTGGTAGGGGTTGGCCGAGCTTGAAGGCTCAATGTGGTGTGAGGAAGAGGGGGAGGAGGTTCCCTTTTATAAGGGAGGAGAGGGGCTCCTTTGGAAAAACTAAAAATATTATTTTATTATAAAGTCAAGTTCGGTTTTAAATAGATCCAAATTGATTTATTTCTAAGATAAGGTGGTTATTGGTCGAAATACTCTTATCCAATAGAATTTAGACAAGTTTAAGTTCCTATTTTAACCTTATCATTTATATTTAACATTAAGTTAAATAATTTTACTTTTACCGTGTCTTCTTGTGTTCTTATACTATAAGGTTAATAAACATACTATAAGCAGCTCAAAAAACCCCAAGTTGTTTATTATTAATGTATATAATTGTATCTAAGTCATTTTTCCGAACCTTAGATTTTTAGGAATAAAAAAAACAATTACTAATATAATATTTGTTTTAAAAACTATTTTATGTCAATTTTGACACTATTTAGTAATTAATTTTTTTGAAAATAATAACATAATGATTTGTTCGAAAAAAGTTAATTAAATCAATACTAACATGTCATATTAATCTAGAAAATTAGTGTAATTCATAAAAAGTTTCAAATTACTTTTTACTTTGGTGTTTATAACATCAATTATGTCAATATTTCATTAATAAGATAATTACTGCATCATCTTTTTGTCATATATAAATTAAATTATTTAATGTCTAAAAATTAAAAATAAAATACTATTATGTAGGAAATATCTTTAGATTTCTAATTAATATTTATAGTCAAATTTATCTTATGTATAACCCCATATTAAAAATGAATTACTTATTAAACTTTGATTTTAACTATTTTAACCCTTCTTTAAATAAATTAATAATAAATGTCCTAATCTAATCCAAGTAGGCCTACATGGTCATATTTTATTCGTAAGGTTGTTTTTGGTCGGATTAGACTTGTCCAATAGAATTAGGACACGTGTTAGGGTAATAATAAAATCATTTTTACCCTTAATTACCCTATTTACTTTTAACCGTGGTAAAAAAAAGTAAAAAGTTACTATTCACCAAAAATTATTTTCATATCATTGAACCACATTTTACTTACTGAAATAAACTGTGTCTCTTGGATTTTCTAAATTCCACTCACAGATGCGGTAAAATTAAGTTTTATGAAAAATTCAGTTTTTTTAACTACCACTTAGTGGTTTCACTACTCATTAAAAATTGAAAGTTTTTAGAAAAATACCAAAATTTCACCCTAGGCTAATTTCGATATTCCGAATCCAAAAATGAAGCCCATTTTGAAAAATAAAATTTATAAAATATCAAAAAGTGGTTATTACTATTCATAACGGCTAGTTTTAATAATATTTTTTTTGCATATCATTGTTTAGTGAAACTCGGTATTGCGTACGACGCAAGCTATCGAGGAAGGCTGCAGTTGCGTGTAAAGAAAGCCAAGCTAGTGTTGTGTGTAGTGAAAGATTTTTTTGATGATTTATATAACATAAAAAACAAAAAAAATCACATAAAAGTCTCGGGTGTTACATTCTACCCCCCTTAAAATGAATTTCGCCCTCAAAATTCGTCACTTTGTAACAAACAGATGAGGATACCTCTCCCTCATCATATCCTCAAGCTCCCATGTAGCTTCTTCTAATTGGTGGTTCCTCCATAAAACATTCACCAAGCGAGTGGTCTTGTTTCGTAGTACTTTTTCACTACGATCCAGAATCTCTATCGGCTGTTCTTCATAAGAAAGGTCTTTCTCTAGCGGTACAACTTCTGAGCTGAGTACATGTGAAGGATCAGGTATGTACTTTCTCAGGAGAGATACATGGAACACATCGTGTACTTGAGAGAGATTCGGTGGAAGCACCAATCAGTAAGCTACCTTTCCGACACGATCCAGTATTTCGAAAGGACCGATATATCTAGGGCTCAACTTCCCCTTCTTTCCAAATCTCATGACTCTCTTCCAGGGAGATATTCGTAAGAACACTTTATCACCCACTTCAAACTCTAGGTCTTTTCTTCGGTTGTCGGTATAACTTTTCTGTCGACTCTGAGCTACTCTTATGTGTTGTTGAATAGATCTGACCTTTTCTGCCATTTCATCAACGAGATCGGGTCCTAATAGCTTTATTTCCCCAACTTCATCCCAACAAGTTGGAGTCCTGCATTTCGTTCCATAGAGAGCTTCATAAGGAGCCATCTGAATACTATAGTGAAAGCTATTATTATAAGAAAATTCCACCAAAGGTAGGTGTTGATCCCAACCACCTTTGAAATCCATAGAGCAAGCTCTCAATATATCTTCTAGAGTTTGAATTGTTCTCTTAGACTGATCGTCTGTCTGAGGATGATAAGCAGTGATGAAACTCAACTCTGTATCTAGAGTATGCTGAAGACTTCGCCAGAACTTCGAGGTAAATCTCGGATCCCGATAAGATATAATAGAAAGTGGTACTCCATGCAATCTTTCCACTTCCTTTACATATATCCTGGCAAGCTGATCTAGAGAGAAATCCTCTCTAATAGCAATGAAGTGTGCAGACTTTGTAAGACGATCAACTATGACCCAGATAGCATTATTGCCTTTGGATGTTTTAGGATATCCTGTGACAATGTCCATAGTGATGTTTTCCAATTTCCATTCGGGTATGGGTAATGGTTGTAACATCCCCTTAGACTTCTGTCTCTCAGCTTTAACTTGTTGACAAACTAAGCATCGAGAGACATATTCACCAACATCTCTTTTCATGCCATCCCACCAGAAGTACTCTTTCAGGTCCCTATACATCTTCGTGCTTCCAGGATGAATAGAGAATGAAGAACTATGAGCCTCATCCAGCAGCTCCTTCTTTAATTCCGGGATGGGTGGAACACAAACCCGACTCCTGAAAATTATTATCCCATCACAATCAAGGTTGAATTCAGGAACCATTCTCACCTTCTTTTGTAACTCGACATCTTCTTTCTGTGCCTCTTTAATCTTCACATGTATAGATGGTTGAACATTCATTTGAGAAAGATAAGATTTTTCCCTTTCCATTATAATTCCATGATCCATCCTTTGTAAATCCAAAAATATTTGATCTTTTGTGATCCTCATCATGGATAAACTAGCATGGTCTTGTCGACTTAATGCATCTGCCACCTTGTTTTCTTTCCCAGGGTGGTAATGGATTGAGCATTCGTAATCCTTAATCAGCTCCAACCATCTTCTTTGGCGCATATTCAGCTCCTTCTGTGTGAAAATATACTTTAAACTTTTATGATCAGTATAAATATCACACCTTTCACCATAAAGGTAATGCCTCCAAATCTGTAATGCAAAGATTACCACAGCTAACTCCAAATCATGTGTTGGGTAATATTGCTCATGGATTTTCAACTATCGTGAGGCATAAGCTATCACCATATCATTTTGCATAAGAACACTCCCCAATCCCTTCTTGGATGCATCACTGTAGATCACAAACCTTTCTCCACTACAAGGCAGTGTGAGCACAGGTGCACTGGATAACCTTCTTTTCAACTCCTTGAAATTCTCTTCACATTCCTCCGTCCAAACAAACTTAACTCCTTTCCGAGTCAACTTGGTGAGTGGATTAGATAATCGTGAAAAATCTTTCACAAAACGTCGATAATATCCAGCCAAACCAAGAAAACTTCGGATCTCGGTTACTGTTGTTGGTCTCGACCATCTTTCGATAACCTCTGTTTTTGCTGGATCCACAGATATCCCCTCTTTTGAGATTATGTGACCCAAAAATGCAACTTTTTGAAGCCAAAATTCACACTTGGTAAATTTGGCATAAAGCTTCTCCTTTCTCAGGGTCTTCAATATAATTCTCAAGTGATCTTCATGTTCTTCCTTGCTCTTTGAATAGACAAGAATATCGTCTATAAAGACTACCAAAAATTGATCAAGATAGTCTCTAAAGACTCTATTAATCAGATCCATGAAGATAGAAGGGGCATTAGTAAGCCCAAATGGCATCACTATAAATTTATAGTGTCCATCCCTTGTACGGAAATCCGTCTTTGGTATATCCTACCTTTTGACCCTTAATTGATGATACCCTGAACGAAGATCAATCTTGGAAAAGTATTGAGCTCTGCGTAGTTGGTCAAATAAGTCATCAATGCGTGGGAGAGGATATTTGTTCTTGATAGTGATCTTTTTACGTTCTCGATAATCAATGCAGAGTCTCATTGATCCATCATTCTTCTTAACAAATAGAACAGGTGCTCCCCAAGGTGACGCACTAGGGCATATGAATCCCTTATCAAGATTCTCTTGGAGTTGCTTCTTCAATTACTGCAACTCGATTGGTGACATTCTATAAGGTGTATTTGAAATAGGCAAAGCACCCTGTACGAGTTCTATTGAAAACTCAACTTCACGATTTGGTGGAAGACACGGTAATTCCTCCGGAAAGACATCATCAAACGCCTGTACAATGGGCATATTCTAAATTGTGAGTTTCTCACCAACCATTTGAGATAAATAACCTTCATTTAGTGGAATCAATACCCATAAAATGGAAGAAATTTCCACTGGAAGGTTATGTTCATCCTTGCATCGATAGATGATCATAGATTGATCTGGAATATGAAATGTGACTTCCCTTCTTTGGCAATTAATATGAGCTCCATGTAGAGAAATCCAACCCATGCCATGAATCACATCAAATCCCACTATAGGAAGGATCACAAGATTTTCAGGAAGCACTTTCCCACAAACTTCAATCAGAGAGGAATTATAAACTTTTGATCCGACTGTTGTTCCATTAGCTGTTGTCACAGCTAACTCAACATCTAATTGTTGAGGTAATACGGTGATACCCTTTGAAAATTCTTCAGAAATAAAGGAGTGGGTGGATCCAGAATCAAATAAAACATTTTTTACTTTAGATTGGATGGTAAGTGTACCTTTCACCACATCATTATCATACTCTACATCGCTGATAGAAATTGCATGTGACTTTCCTTTGTCTTTAGCCTTAAAAGTTTTTTGACGTCGACCATCATCATCAACCCTTGGATTAGGGCATTTATTGGCATAATGTCCCATCTCCTTGCACTTGAAACATTGAAGTGTAGTAGGTTCATTCTGTGTATCCCGTCCTTTGTTTGCATCATTAGACATCTTCTTCCCATCATCGTGGCATTCAAATGCCCGATGTCCTTCCTTTCCACATTTGAAACATTTACTTGTCCCTTTAAGAAAACTCCCTCCATGTTTCTTTCCACACTTTGAGCATAAGGGAAAGCTCATCTTCTTTTCAGTGTGATCTTTAGATTTTCCTTTGAATTCCATTTTCCTCTTCTTATCAAACCCATATGACTGATGGGTTACTCCAATCTCCATCTCAACTTTGAGAGCACATCGAACGATTTCATCATAGCTATTGAAGTCCCTTGTGGCTAAGGCCCTTCGAAGACTTGGTTTTAAGCCACTAAAGAATCGATCGATCTTACTCTCTGGTTGGATAATAATACCAGAAGCGTACCTTGCAAGTCTTGTGAAATTTTCTTCATAGGTACCAACAGATTCATCATCCTTTTGCTTCAGTTCAAGAAACTCTTTCTCCATCTTTGTTCGGAGAATACGAGGGAAGTACTTATTGAAAAATAAGTTCTTGAACTCGTCCCATTCCATGGACTCAATTTCTTCCCTTTGCCTCGTATACTTAATAAGATTCCACCATTGATCAGCATCACCTTCCAAATGATACACTGCTAAGATGACTTTATCATGCTCAGAACATTAAAGAACTGAAAATATCTTTTCAGTAGTACTAATCCATTGTTCAGCAACTAATGGATCAGTAGACCCGCTGAATGAAGGTGGACGCTGTCTCATGAGGGATTCAACAGAATGTTGCTCCTTCCTTTGCTCGTTTGGAAGTCTTGCATGATTCATATCTTGAGAATGTTGTGTGAGCATGGCTACAAGATTTTTCATTCCAACTCCCATAACGTTTGGTTGCTCAGGGGGACAATCATTTCATTGCCCGTCGCATTCCGCATTAACACGGTTCCTTCGGGTACCATCCATTGACTAAAATCAAGAAGAATAGTGTGAGGAACACTAATTATAATAGGAAAACCACATAATCAAGAATAAAATTTCACACTTAAGGTATTATCCTATGTTATTCATGGCCATTTCTAAAACACGAAGATTGTGTTCTATGCTTAGACTTATCCTTAGGGTTCATACTAAGGCTTTCATATCCTAGTTTCCAAAGGTTGACTATACCTTTACTCATATACCAACTATAACGACCCATACTTTACATACATTTTTATTACTTCAGAATTGAAGCACACTTATTACAACATATAACAAAACCAAGAAAGGACCGTATAGGAATAGTGTCTTTAGAAACTGGGAAACATAAACAACTGGTTCATAAAGAATCTACTTTGCCTCCCATTTATTTCATCATATCTAGAGTCCCTTTTTTGGAATGTTCTACTTAATAACCTTCTTCCTGACCTAAGGAAATAAAACATACAAAAGGATGAGCTCAAATTCTCAGTAAGGGTAAAAAAAAGAAATATCAATCACATCATATACATAAGCACATATATTTTGGAAATCGTAACCTGCAAAAGAGATCATAATTTCATATCATGGGATAAATCATAGTAGTGAAACGTAATCCCAATAATCATAACATAAAACATGAAACATTGTTGCATACACACATAATCATAGAGAATCATTTTTTATTAGTCAAGACTCATTGCCAAGACTATCTTAGTGGACAAAGTCCATTTCTGAACTGAGTTTACTCCTCGTTTCAGTCATGTTTCACTAAACCAGTATAACCAACCGTTCCAGCCATGTCTATCTCATGAGATATAAAATCATTACCCAATGCATTGGAGGGAGATATAGGTCCCACCCATCTCATAATGATACAATTCTTATGTGTGCCACAAAATCATAAACCATACATCATAGCATAACCCATGTAATAAAAATGGGTTTCTTAAACAACATGACATCATAAAACAATTAATATAAGATAAAGGAATTCATAAAAATATTTCCATCACAACATAATCAAATCCATGTAATAATAGGGATAGAAATATAACCCTTTATTATCTTAGATGGAAAATAATTTTGATAAAACACTTGAACTCTATTCTTGAGGAAAATATCCTTTCTACTTCAAAAACATTTTCCTTTCTTAACATGTATTACAATTTTAAACTAAAATAAGTTTATTAAAAATAAACATGAAAACTTGTAAATGAATCTTCTTGGAAATAATCTTTTAAAAATCCATTCATGTCTTATAAGTTAAAAAACATTCTTCTCGTACTTTTGTCGGAAAAGTCAAAAAGTACCTCGTACGAAAAACGACAAAAGATTCCTTTCATATCTTTTACTAAAAACTCACCGAAGGGTAAAATTGGATTTAAACAATTTTAGTTGAATGTAAATAATATTAAATATTGAGGAAATATGGATGTGGATGATAAAATAAACCCCAGTAAATTCCAAAGTATAAACAATCTCGGATAAAAATTGAGATTGCGAGATTTTCCCTTACCTTAGGTCCGATATGATTTGTACGCGTCCGAACCTCCTTTATAATGATTTAAATAATGTTATTGACTTATTACAGAATCATAATTATTTTTATGATATCATATATGGTCATATTCTTAGCTTCTTAGTAGTAATATTTCATTGCTACTTGTTATTCGGGTGTTTATAACTTTTTGTTCTTATGCGTGTTTTGTCGAATAAATTCTTATTCATATCTTTAGGTTATAGATACGTCATTAACAGAAATTTATTAGTGTAATATATATCATATTCACTCATTCAATTCATTTATATAATCATTATGAAATTAATATCATGTAGAACGAGTCGCATCACATCGTGGAGACGGTATTCCGTACGTACGCACGAGTGATGATATCATTCCTATGATCGTAGAATTGTATTGGAGTGTATGTATACTATTTCAGAATCATTATCACTTTATAATATTCATATATAGTCATTATTTACACCATTATACCCATCCATGTAATGTGGTGGTGGAAAATATATTACCCCACGACGTGGAGACGGTATTCCATACGTACGCACGCGCGGTGATTTCTTTTTCCGTAGGATGGATAGATGGTGAAATAGGGTTGTTTAATACTTATAATAACATATCATTATATGAGTGATACTTATGTTATTACTTCATAATGAAACAACTAAAGAAGAATAAGTGGAAGAAGAAATAAAGATGAAAGAATCGGTAACAGAAATTACCTCTTCTTTGAAGCGCCTCTTTGAGACCTCCTCTTAGGGCACTAAAATTGGTCTTTGAGGAAGACCAAAACCTCTAGGATGTTTCTAGGGAAGTGGATAAGAAAAATATTCAGGGTTTGGCCGAGCTTGAAGGCTCAAAGTTGTGTGAGGAAGAGGGGGAGGAGGTGCCCTTTAATAAGGGAGGAGAGGGGCTCCTTTGGAAAAACTAAAAATATTATTTTATTATAAAGTCAATTTCGGTTTTAAATAGCTCAAAATTGATTTATTTATAAGATAATGTGGGGATGGGTCAAAATCCTATCATCCAATAGAATTTATACAAGTTTAAGTTCCTATTTTAACCTTATCATTTAGATTTAACATTAAGTTAAATAATTTTACTTTTACCGTGTCTTCTTGTATTATTATACTATAAGGTTAATAAACTTACTATATGCAGCCAAACGAACCCCAAGTTGTTTATTATTAATATATATAACCTTATCTAAGTCATTTGGCCGAACCTTAGATTTTTAGGAATAAAATAACAATTACTAATATAATATTTGTTTAAAAAACTATTTTATGTCAATTTTGACACTATTTAGTAATTAATTTTTGTGAAACTAATAACAGAATGATTTGTTCTAAAAAAGTTAATTAAATCAATACTAACATGTCATATTAATCAATAAAATTAGTTTAATTCATAAAAAGTCTCAAATTACATTTATTTTGGTGTTTATAACATCAATCATGTCAATATTTCATTAATAATATAATTACTACATCATCTTTGTGTCATAAATAAGTTAAATCATTTAATGTCTAAAAATTAAAAATAAAATACCATTAGGTAGGAAATCGTTTTATCTTTCTAATGAATATTTATAGTCTAATTTATCTTATGTATAACCCCATATTAAAAATGATTTACTTATTAAACTTTGATTTTAACTATTTTAACCCTTCTTTAAATAAATTAATAATAAATGTCCTAATCTAATATAAGTGGGACTAAATGGTCATATTTTATTCCTAAGGTTGTTTTTGGTCGAATTACACTTGTACAATAGAATTAGGACATGTGTTAGGGTAATAATCATATCATTTGTACCCTTAATTACCCTATTTACTTTTAACTGTGGTAAAAAAAGTAAAAAGTTACTATTCACCAAAAATTATTTTCATCTCATTGAACCACATTTTATATAATGACATCAACCGTGTCTCTCGGATTTTCAAAATTCCACTCACAGAAGCGGTAAAATTATGTTTTAGGAAAAATTCAGTTTTTTTAACTACCACTTAGTGGTTTCACTATTCATTAAAAATTGAAAGTTTTCAGAAAAATACCAAAATTTCACCCTAGGCTAATTTCGATATTCCGAATCCAAAAATGAAGTCCATTTTGAAAAATAAAATTTATAAAATTTCAAAAAGTGGTTATTACTATTCATAACGGCTTGTTTTAATAATATTTTAATAGCATATCACTGTTTAGTGAAACTCGGTAATGCGTACGATGCAAGCTATCGAGGAAGGCCGCAGTTGCGTGTAAAGCAAGCCAAGCTAGTGTTGTGTGTAGTGAATGATTTTTTTGATCATTTATATAACATAAAAAACTAAATATTTCACATAAAAGTCTCAGGTGTTACACTCCTTACTATGAATAAAATTTACCTTCTCATTGGATCTCTAACTAGTCTCACCCATCATAACATGATCTTGAATATTCTTTCTACATATATAATCATACATAATCATTCATACAAATAAATAAGGGTTTCCCTTCGTAAAAATTTTGTATCATAATCTGGTCCTAAAGCCTAACAAATGAGAGTATCATAAAAGTTTCCTTGGAGGAAAAGAAATTAGATGATGAATGAAAAATCATAGGTTCAAATATTCATATATCATGAAAAGTGTTTTGAACTAGAAATAATAACATGTGAAAAGAGTATTTAAGAAACTTTACAATTAAAACATTTTAGTTACGATTAATGGAAAATATCGAAAGTCATTTAAAACATAAAAGGGTATAATATTTTATTTAAAAATTGATGTGAAACATGAATTTTTTTGTATTGAAAATAATAATTATAAAACATTAATGGTTGATTAAAAATAGATTATATAGTTTACTTGAAAGTGGGTAGGAATTCGAGATGTTAACTTATAACGGGCTACCTTATCGAGAAGAATTGAGGAGGGAATCATTTGAAAAAATGTATATCCCCATGAGATAATGATGAATGGATCTTGGTAAATTATTTTGGAGGATATAAAATTCATTTAAAATATGTTAATAAAAATAATATATAACATCATTTGGGTAAAAATAAAGAGACAATAACCTAAAGGAATAATGGATGTGCGGGTAGAATCCCTTACCTTAAGTACGATAGATTCCTTAACCTAATTCTAATTCTCTATATGACTAAATTAAATTCAATAATTAATATTTAAAAATATATTTCTATAGGTTATTGATTAATTGTAACCTCATTTTGTTCATTCATGACCTTTTTCGTGGGTTAAGAGGTTTATTTTCATTGTTTTGGGAGAGTTTTTTTCTTGGTTTTTCATGATTGGTAATCTTGTATACATGTAAGGACTAATATGTAAGATGAAAATGGTTTTCCATAATTAGAGTTATATATTATTATTAAAATTCAATAATATTACATGGTTATAAAATAGATTTTTTTATTTGGTATGAGGATGAATCATTATATAAAAAATTAATGATAAATGTTTTGGTTAATTGGCCATTTTTTATCACAAAGAATACATTTTTCATTAAACATTAATATAACTATTAAAAAAGATTATAGAAATTAAATATGAAAATATCCATATATTATATTCTATTTCGACCATAAAAATAGTTTCATGACCCTAATTAAAGACGGTAAGAGAAATTGAAACTTGTTATCCTTGAATGTGAGGAATTAACACATATTGGATGGTGTTTTCTTTTCAAGTATAAAATGATTGGCAATGACATAAGATGATGTTTTATTATATTATCATAACTAAATTATAGAAAATTTAATGTAATAGAGTATTCACAACATATGTATGAGGATATGTGAGGATAGATATGAAAACAAAGGAACATGAATGGAAAATAAACAAAAAGAAAAGATCAATTTACCTCTTGAATTTATCATCCTTGAGAGACTCGTTATGGGTTATGTTTTGGTATTTTTTTGAGAATAGAAACTCCAAGACATGTTATAGGGGATTTAGGATATATTTTACCTGAATTTGGACTACTCCCAATGTTTTAGAGGTGTGAGTAGAAGAGGTAATATGGGGTGGTATTTATAATGGAGGGGAGGCGGGGTTTCCCAGTATTTAATCATTAGTTTAATATTATTTCTCAATAAAATAAATAGTCTTAATTATTGTGACAAAAAATTGTAAATAGAACAATTTAGTTCGTTATAATGGACATTTACATCATCCATGTTTCAATAATGATGCATAAATTCATTAATTTTGCATTTATGGTAAATTATCATATCTTATTAATCACCAAAAAATAATGTATTTTAGAAAATTCCTGAAAATTCACCATAAACATTATTCCAAATTTAGAATAAAAAATTAACACCATTTAATAAAGATAATTTTATAAATATGAGAACCTTAATTTTTTTTATAAAATCATAATTTACTTGGAAAATTCAAATTTTAAAATTAAAAATGCTTCTCTGACACATTGAAAAAATAAATAATGTATAGTTAAATTATATTATAAAAATAAGACATAAAATTATTATTTTATTAATTATGGTCCATTTTCATTCAATATATCTTGTTATAGTTTAGCTCAAAGTGGTGTTTATGAGTTTTAGCCCTAGATACGCTCATGCTAGAGCTACATCCACTTGTTTGTATCTAGAAAGGGATGTATCATCTTGGTAAACCATATACTCGATATTTACAAAAATTTAGGTATGGTTTATTATACATAGCCTCACACCTATGGTTCTTAGTAATGTTCTCCATTCCTAATATCCAAAAATAACTACACCATCCTCCAATGCCAACATTAGAGACCCTAGTCTTTTATAAATATCATTACATGTTTTTAAGCAAAATAAAGTATCATATTACAATACAAGGATCATAAATTATAGTGTCTTGGAAGACTGGGTAGAAAAAACTAAAGAAATTGGAGAAAATAAAAAATATTATTTATTAAATATTTATAAAGAGATACTAACATCCATTCTACTCATACATTTTTATAGGATAACCTGAGGATAACATGAACAAGGGGATGAGCTATAAATCCTAATAAGGGAATTTGAAAAATAATAATGCTTTAGAACATGGGTTTTATGGAATTACCCAATGATATAAAAAGGCATGGATCTTATAGAATCATAACATATAAACATTGGATCATATTAGTATCCAGTCTTAGTAATTTGGAAGAAAAATAAAACAAGACATAATCATGATTCAAGCCTCGTTGCACATAGAGCATCACAAGTCATGGATAACCATTGTGACTGTTGCACATGATAGCACGAGTTAACACTAACCACCAACACCATTTCGCAAAACATATCATAAGACTCAAATTTACCAAATTAATTGGAGTAATATATTATAATTCCTATTATAACATGTTAATGAATATTATATCCACATATATAATAATACATAACTAATCATACATAAAACAGAAGGGTTGGTTGTGGAATGAATTGGGTATCATAATCATGTCATAAATTCTAACAAATGGAAGTATCATAAAAATGTCCATGATGGAAATTAATTAGATAACTATTGTAAATTAATAGGTCAGAATATATATATATCATGAAAGTTTTTTTCAACATGATGTATTAAAATGTGAAAAGTGCACTTAAGGAACATTAGAATTAATACATTTTAATGCGGTAAAAGAAAAATATCAAAGGTAATCTTAATCATAAAAGGGAATAATATTTTATATAAAACATTAAATGAACCATGAAGGTTTTCATAATTAATATTTAGGTTTTATAAAAATAATTGTGGCTTAAAATAGATAAAATATTGTATTTGAAAAGGGGTAAAAATTTTGAATGTTCCCTCAAAACGACCTTATTTACCCAAAAATATTAAGAAGGGATTCATTTAAAGACATATATATCCCCCCAAAAATTAATTATAAATGGATCTTGAAACAAAATTTTAGATCATATAAATATAATTTATAATATGTTCATAAAATTAATAGATAAATTTCTTTGGGTAAAAATATTGATCGAGCAAACTAAAAGAATAATGGAGGTTTGGGTAGAATCCCATACCTTACGTATGATCATGTCCTTCACATGATCTCAATATCCTAGATAACAAAATTCCATAATTAATTTATATATAATGAACCTATTATATATGAAGTTTATTTATTATAACATTATTAAGTTCTTTCATGACTTTTTTATTGGTTAATAGTTCAATTTCAGTGGTTTGGGAGCATTTGTTTCCTCGGTTTTCATGATTGGTTTAGTAATATATAATAAGGATAAACTTGTAATATGAGAATGGTTTTCCATAATTAATGACGTATATTATTAATTAGTATCCATAATTTTTCATTATTTTAAAATTAATTTGGTTATTTTGAGTGATGAAAAATTATTATATAAAACTATAATGATAACCATTTTTGTTAATTGGTGATTTTTTATAACAAAGAAAACATTTTGCTTTATAAATTATTATCACGTGTACAACAATTTCTATATCCAAAAATTTGAAAAAATACATATATTATAGTCTGGTTAAACTATAAAAATGGTTTGATGACCAGAATTGAAGACAATAAGAAAAATTGAAAACCCAATATAATTGAATGTGATGAATTAACACATCTCAAATGTTGTTTTCATTTCTACCATAAAGTAGGGGGAAAGAGAGATGATGAGGAATTATTCCATTATCCTAAAAAAATTCCAGTGCATTTAAGGTACTGTGGTTATCATAGCATTTAGATAGGATTATTTATGATTTAAATGAAAACAAATGAACATGAAAAGAAAACAAACCAAAGGAAAAGAGGAGTTTACCTCTTTAATATATCTTCATTGATAACCACATTATGGGAGAGGTTATGTTCTTTTTATGATACAAATAGATCAAAGACATGGTATATTTTCTTAGGGAAGAATTTTAGCAGAATATTTACTAATAATGAGAATTGAGAAAAGTGAGTAGAGGTGGTTAAGAGGGGTGATATTTATAGTAGAGGAGAGGAGGGGTTTTCCATTATTTTAATCATTAGATTAATATTTTTTCCCAATAATTTGATTAGTCATGAATATTGTAATAAAAATTAATAAATAGAGCAAGAGATTTAGAACCACTTTCCATTTATATTATTCATGACTCAAGCATGATGTAGAAATTCATTTATTTAGAATTTTATTATAAATTATCATATTTTATTATTCACAAAAATTCATGTCTTTTAGAAAAATTTCAACAATTCACCGTAATAATTTTTTGATGTGTCAAATTCAAAAATTAACTCAAGATTATTAAAATAATTTTCTAAATATTATAAATTTAATTTGTAATTAAAATCATAATTTACCTGAAAATTAAAAATTTTAAATTTAAACTACATTTCTGTCACTTTGAATAACTAATTAAGGTCTCTTAAAATTATATTATAATTATAATACCTAAAATATTATTTTTTGAATAAATTTACTGAAAATAAATTTTCTTTTAATTAATTTAACTGATCATAAAATTTTGACAAAATATACATGACATTCAAAAATACAAACATTTAATTAATATTTTTTAAAAATATTTAATTACTTATACTATGATATAATTATATAATATTGACACTTATAATATGTTTAAATTTTATTTATACATTAATTGTTGGGGTTACTTTTACATTGGTCTGTTTACTATTCCTAAGAGTCACATTACAATTCCAAGGGTCATGTTACTATTACATTGGTTTATGTTCCTAAACATATAGTGATACCTTTTATATCACTAATTCTTCATATATAAATTAATAATTGTGTTCTATAAGTAATATTATGTTATTATACCATAAGACATATTTAAATGAATATAAGGCCCCAACCTTAAAAATTACATAATCTTGAATTAAATTAATAATTCACATAGAAGATCTTTTTATGATTAGTGCTTTAGATAATTTGGTCATAATATACACATAATAGTTTGAATATTTCATACAGACACTTATACTAAGTATACATTTTTTCATAAATTAATAACTCTATGAAAAAAAGAGTAATTTCTAGTTCCATGTGTTAGATAGCATGACTTTTTCATTATTCCAATTCTTGACCATATTCCACTTTATGTCCTTTGAAAAACATTTGAAAAACAAGGGATGAGCATAAAAAGTATAGTTTGAGATACACTAAAATGTAAAACTATTAGTTTTTCAAAACAACATGTAAACCATGAATACCTTATCATAAGTAATAATTGTCACCTTTATTAAGTATTAAATACTATTCTCTGAATAAAATATCGTTGTTTACCCTTTTGTATAAAAAATATTACTATAATGCCCATAAAAAGCACACATAACATATATAGGTATCTTGGGACATAAACCTACATAAATGGAATAACCATACGGTTAACATCCACACATATCTCTATATGGAATAGCCATACAGCCGACTTCCATACCCAATGCATTGGTGGTTATAAAGTAACCACCCATCCTGGTTTTTCACGTAACCACCAGTCAAATGACCAAGTACCATTATAAATCATAACACATAAAATATTGAAAATATAAACATTTCACTAATAAAATATCATTTTAAATCACAAGAAATAATTTCAAGATATTGAAATAATCAATCCATTTAAAAAACCATTACCAATACCAAAACACCCAAAGAACAGAATATGGGGTTTCGTATTTAATTTTAAAAAATCATTAAGGCTTATTGAGTAATCCAAGTAACGATTACGGCGGCAGAGAGGTCATTATCGCCGCAAACGATAAAAACATTACCTTTTTCATTTAGTAAAATGATTAGTAAAAAATTATTACCTTTTAATGAAATTAAAATTCAAAGGGGTTCGTTATATAACATATAAAATAAGGAGGTGGATATTATCAAAACATGCCTCAAGGAAAGAAGATTGAGGTGAAGTCCCATACCTCATGTCTGACATGACTCATTCGTTCCTTAATTTCCTTAACAATAAACATAAGTTAATTTCTAATTTCATCATAACCTTTTCAATTTTATTATTCCTTTTATATCACTTATTACCTTTCTATAACAATTATTCTATTTTTTGATTTCATATTGGACATTTAGTCATTGTTCAGAACATGAATAAAAATGAACTTGTTATAATTATAAATTGTCCATGTGGTCAAAATTATATTATCTCCAAAACGATATTCATGATTTATATACCATATATATCTAGTATATATGTATTTATAATAGACCATATCATTTGGATATATGAAAATGAAATGAACCGTTAATGGAGACGGTAAGCCGTACGTAAGCATGAACGCTACTCTCATTTCATTTTTTTCATTTTAAAGAGAACGAAAACAAAATGATACATATGTATATTATTATTCCAGTATAATTTCATATTTTATATACATTACTTATGTTCATTTACAATGTCATTTATACATTCCATGTATGATATGAACGAGTCATGTCACTTTGAGGAGGCGGTAGTCCACACTTCCTGAAATGAAATTACCGCATATATACAACATGAAAATCATAGAGGTGTGTTATATAAGATAATTAAAGAGGCATAGAGATAAAATAAATATTACATATATTATATATAATTACATTTCCATCATAATGGCCTCCATAAGAGGTGGTATGAGAAGATTTATCAATCATCATTTAATGAGGCAGTAGTTCGTCGTCCACAAAAACATTATCTTCTATACCCATTAGATAGAGGTGTGTGTATGTTTAGTTAGAATCCTTCTCAAAACAACAACCTATTACATTGAGGACACTTTTTTTATGTAATCATAAAATAAAAAGAGCATATAGACTGAAGAAGTAAAATAAAATAAGAGAACTTGATGAAAGGCGATACCCTCAAATCAGGTAACTCCCTTTTGTTTGAACAAAAATGCATTCTTGAAATTCTTTATGCCTATGTTAAGGCTTCTAGAAGGAATATAGGGATGTTGAGTGCTTCTTTGGGCAGAGTTTGGATGAGACAAGGGGTTTGAGTGGGGTGAGCATTGTGTTAGAGGTGGTGGTCTTTAATAAGAGGGAGGGGGGATATTTAGCAATGTTTGAAAATAGTTTTTTATTATAAACTAATTTTCGGTATAAAAAGGTACAAAACATATTCAATTAAAATTTAATGTTAATATAAGTCTAAATAAAATCATAAAATAAGAATTGGACATGTTTTGGAAAATTTTTAATCCTTATCTTTTTTATTTAACCCTTTGTAATCTTATTTATCTTTTACCATGTTCTCATGTATATTCATACTATATGGTTAATATAGTTACAATAAAATTACTATAGAACTTATAGTGGTTCATTAATGAAATTAAAAACCTTAAAAATGTAATTTTTCCGAATTTTATATTATTAGGAATATTATACCATTTAATAAAATATTGATTGATTTAAAATCTCATTTATGTCAATTTAAATACTATTCATATCACGATTTTTAATAAATCAATAAAAAATGATTCATTCGAAAAAAATACAATAATGAAAATACAAAAAGTCATACACATACCCAAAATTCATGGATGACATAAAAAATTTAAAAAAAATTATTTTAACATTTAAAATCTCATTTATTAGAAAAATTCTTTAATGAGATAATCATTACATATTCATTGTGTCCTAAATAAATTTATTTATATGATGTCTAAAAATTATAAATTAAATACCATGATGTAGGAAAGAGTTTTATCTTTAAAATTAATATTTATAGTTAAAGATAACACTTATATATCCTCATATAAAATTGTTTTAATAAAATATATATGTTTATGTTTTTTGCCCAAACTTTTAATTTATTAATATAAAGTGTCATTATCACTCGAAAGTGGATCCATGGGGTCCTAAAATCGACAAAAGGATTACCATGGTTTTAAATGTATTAAAAAACATAAATATGACACATTTTAGGGTAATTTGATATTATTATGATAATATTTGTTTACCCTTATTTAACAAATTTACCTTTTAACCATGGTATATAGAATTTTACCAAAGTAAATATTCATAATGTAAAAAAAAGTTACATGTTTACAAAATTTGGACCTCCTAATTCCAAATATGGAATCCATTTTTCCATATTCAAAACATATAAGTGGAATAAATTAATTTAAATTTAATTCCCTTTGTCAAAACAAAAAAACGTGTTTTAAGAAAATAATAACTATCAAAAGATTGACACTTGTTTATGTCCAATATAAGAGTGAAGTTATTTCAAATGAACAGAATTGGATTAAATGGTAAAAATATACTCCAATTACACTTTAAAATCGACTAAAATAACAATCTAACTATAAAAATTAATTATATTAAAAAGGATTTTTAAATTAAAATGCAGTATTTTTCACTATTCATTAAAAAATAAACATTATTAGAAAAATACCAAAATATCATCCAAAGTAAATTTTAATGTCTCTATTCTAAAGAAAAATATTATTTTTATAGATAGAATATATAAAAGTTTCAAAATATAGATTTAAAAATTGTCCGCCATCAAAAAGTTGTATATCAACATTTTAAAGAATATTAGAGTGTTTATTCTTAAAATTGGATTCATTCATATTTTCAGCCTATAAAATTTATTGGATAAATGTAAAAAACATTAATAAACATGTGTAATCATATTTTAGTTAGTTATTTTCATTCCATCCATTAAAATGGCTATGCGTTAACTACCATTTTAAATAATAATATTATTTTATTATTTTTCAGTATAACTCAACCGTGAGTGCAACGTATGATTTCAAAGAAGCTTGTTGTTGTTTGTTGATTAAGCTATTATACATAGAATCCTTTTTAAATTAAAATTAATATATAATTCACATATATTAAAAAATATGATAATGTTATATTCTTTATTTACCTGGGATGTTACATTTAAGGAAATTTCTTTTATAAATCATTCTCTTGTTACTTAATGAGGGTAATATGTGAACCGAAAAACCCATGAATAAAGGAACATAACAATAATATGTGAAACCCATAATTTTAGTTAATTACTTTTTTAAATAAATTTCATTTTTGTGTAACTATCCCTTATAATATAAATCATAATGCAAGAGATGATTTATTTCACAATGAATTGAAACTCAGATCATAAATATTCTGCACCTTTTAAAACAGATGAATGATTATCTCTTTAGATATTGAAAATAAAAGGAATGGTATTCTCATAACCACTGATTAATTAATGATATAATATATCAAAATGTATAATATACAACTTATATAATGATTTAGGTTCATAACACCTTACAACTCTCAAGCTAGAAATATTTAGATGAATAATGTTTAAATAGACTATATAATTAAAGATAGAGTTTAATCAAAGAAGTTATTTATTTAATCAATATTAAAACCATATTAGATAATTTAAAATGAAAAATATTATTATATGATTTCATTTCAGAAATAATATTTGAAAAACATATTCAATGAAGTATAATTATAATCCAATGAATAAGAATTTAGTTGAAAAATCCCTTACCTCATGCGCAGACATGTTATGAAATTCATTTAACACCTATATAAAAATATAAATTAATTTCATATTTTTTTAATAATTTTATAAATATTTAATCTATTATCATTATCAAATTTATTTCATGTATTTAGGTGACATATTTAATTACATAATCTGTTATGTTTATGTCGAGTGTTTTCAGAATGTTGACTTCAAAATTGAAAAAATAGAGATTCGAATTTGTGTCATGGTAACATTTGTAATTATTCAATATTATATAAATTAATAATAATTATATAATTATATTTTCTAAACATTAAATTATGTTTTATAACCTTCCATGGTAGGTGTACAAGAAAAATTAATAATATGGCTTCGTGATGATGGTAATCTACACTTATGCACAACAAACATTAAACTTTCATGAATAGATGGAAGTGTAAGAAAATAAGTGATATATCATAAATAATAAATTATATTTATTTCATTAATATCATAAAATTAAATTATATCTATCAATATAAATTTCCCCGAAAACTATTATTGGAAAACAAAACACATCGCTTCGTGGAGGGGGTAGTCTATATGTACGAACCAACAATGATTTCATTCCCCATGGGATGAAATAGTAAATTCTAAAGGGTTATAACATATAAATAATATAATTTATTTATATTTGATACAATTATGTTATTATATCATCGTGTTTTAAGAATCTTTTATGGGGTTAGTTGAATAAGTAAATTTTAAATTCTTAGTTGAGACGCGTATCTCCTCTTCGAATATCATCCTATGTATATCTCTGTAATGAAAATAGGAATAGTTTTCTAAGAATAATAGTAAAACTAAAAGTCATATATATAAGTTAATAATGGTTTTTGGTTGGTTTTTTATTATATAAATTCTTCAATAATAGTGATGAAGAGAGGATAGGTGCTGATGTTATATAAGAGTGGAGAAGCGAATGCTGTGATTCACATAAATTATTAAAGTAATATAGATTATTTTTCTATTTAACATGTAATTATAATTAAATATTTAATTAATTTTATAGATATATGTCTAAATTATCTTATCGAATAAAATTTATTGATGTTTTGGTTATGTTTTAAGCTTTATCTCTTTGATTTAAACCCTCGTTAACGCATTTAATCAATACCACAATATCAATGTTATTTTTCTTTATGGGAAAAGGATGATACTATAAAATAAAAATTAAAAAAAAGTGGACTATGGTTAAAACTATAGAACATATCCAATTAAATTTTAAAAGAATAATATTTTATGGATTTTTAATCAATTTAAACAGTATTATTTAACATAAAATTAAATTAAAATAAATTTCAACATTATTCATGTAATTTACCTTAAACAAATATATCAATACATTAGTGTTGTTATAATATAATATTTAACCATAAAATTCATATAAGTCCATAAATCACCAAAAAAATATTAATTTTTATGTTTTGAAAATCATTTACTTGATTTTCCTTCTAATTTCACTAGCATTATCACAGCGTCGAGTAGGAATCTCAGGTAACTATTTCATCATTAGAAAATAGAAATATTAACATGATAATAAATATTAATATGACAAACATATTTCTTGAAACCATAATAACCTTCTTTTATTCCGGTAATAGTAGGTTCAAGGTATTTAAATAAAGTGTATGACATGATTTGTTTATTATTAAATTAAAATTATACTACGTATATAATCAATTGAAATAAGAATAATGTTGTCATTTCTCCAAATATTGGATGAATATTTATTATATATAATCATCCAATAAGAATATGGAATTTTTTAGATATATATTAAAAACCGTACAATTTTTTTACCCTTAATTACCAGATTTACCTTTACAAAGGTGAAAAATATTTTTTATAGTTCATATTCATTATGATCATAAATAAAAGGTATACATACACTGAATATGACCATAATTTTTCCCAATTTGGAAATATTTAATGAAATTCAATTCCTATAAGTTGAATAATTTACTTTTAAAATAAACCAATATAACGCAATGAATTATAGTTTTCTCGAAATATGCATTATTATGTAAAAAAATTAATTTTAAATGGAAATTATGAAAAATATAAATTAAAATTAAATTAATGAAATTATATTTCATATAAATAATCAAATTAAATTTTAAAACTACTAAAAAATTGATCTTTTTAAATTATTAAAAATAATTGATCATTTTTTAGAAGTCGGTATTTTCACTAATCATTGTGAAAATAATGTTTTAAGAAAAGAATCTTAATTTCACCATAAGATAATTTTAATACGATGATATGAAAATTGATATAGTTTTTATAATATAAAATTTAAAAAAATGAAATATATACATTATAATACTCTCACAAATTTCAATTAAATCCAATTTTGATAATAATATATTTTTTGAATTATAAAATAATTTTACTAAAAATTAAATGTTTATTTCATAATAATTAATTGAAAAGTTTTTTTTAATATTAACCTTATACTTATTTTATTTTATTAAATATTTTATATTTATACTTTCCAATTCAATGTCTTTGTTATAATGGTCATATTAAATAATAGTATTTTGTGGTTGTTAAATATTATGATTTATGTCTTGTATACTATCAAACATAGTATTCTATTAAAATGTCAGTGTAAATAAATAAAAAATAAGATTTATCTATTTTGGCCATTATTAAAACCATTCATTTATGGTGGTGACAAAAGGATAAAAGGGAAATCCATCTTTCCAAGGAGGTGGTAGTTGACCCATATGCATGGATGATGATTTTTTTTAAAGAACAAAGAGAAATATTATTATTGATTATCATTTAGTAATATAAAATATTTCATAATTATTATAAATATAGATAATATTCCATTTCTGGACCTACATTTATAGTGAAATAAAATGAAAAACATTGCATCATGCATGCAGAAGTCTGCACAACACATGAATGACAATTTCATTTTTCATATAAGAAGAGGAAATAGTGGTTAATTCATGTTAATAATTATAATAAAATAAATTCCTTCTAATTAAATTTATTATATTATTTTATTATTGTTTAATTGAATTTTTGTATGAATAAGTGTGCATAATTAAATAGAAAATAGAAAAAAGGTCTTAGAAATTTGTAAGTCACTTCTTGGGTTATCACCATTTCGAAGGGGTTAAACCACTAAGGGAGGTTATTTTGATAATAATAAAACAATCATACGGTGTATAGGAGTGTCTATTATAGTATTATAGAGATTTTGGGCTGAAATAAATGGGTTTTAGTGTGAGGGGAAGTCAGGGGAAGAGTTCCACGATATTAATTGAAATGGGATGGAATTTTTGTAAATACACTATACTGTTCAATAATGTGAAGTCACTCTCAAGGATTTTAGCTCTAATATGGATAAATAATAAATAATGGATGGTTTATGGTCAATAAATTTTTCAAACACCCATTCCAACACATATCTTGTAGTTTTTTTATCTTTACATATGTTAAATTCTTTCTGAAACTTTTTATTTTTACCAAGCTAACATGTTTTTACCAAATTAAAATATCATTCTTGATTTAAAGTAAAATTTTCTTTATAAATAACATGAAAAAATTAACTGAAAATTAGATACTAAATTTATTATATTTTAATTATAATAGTGATAAAAAAATAGTAATATAAATAATATATATTATAATGAAAACATTTTTTTTGGAAAATGTAGAAAAAGATCTAAAATAAAAAATATGGGTTGGTAAATTAATGAGAAATTTTTAAAAATAATAAATTTTGTTATAAAATACTTATTTGGTCTTCCAAAAATGTTTTCATTATGTTTCAATTCATACTTATATACTAATTTTGTGATTATATTCTAGTCATTTGAAAAAAAGATATTCTTCACTATTAACATAACAATAAATATTTAATAGAGAAATACCTAATGTTATACTTAATATAAAATAAAATTGATGTATAAAAAATCATTATTTAAAATTTATATCTTAAATTTAAAAATTAAATTTATATTATACTTCTAACAACAGTCATATTATAGACTATTCTCATTCATATTTCCTATCACTTAATAATTTAATAAGAATTAACTAATTATTCATATAAAATATCGTTTATCATCATTAATAAAATTATGATAGAGATATTATTTAGTAAATTATAAAATGGAAATATTTATAAATATAAATAACTATGAATATAATGATCGCATCTATTGTTTTAGTTATATCAATTTAATTTCAAATGCATGAAAATTGAAAAGAATATTTTATTCTATTAATACTTAATATATCAAATACTCATATTTATTCTAAATAATTTAACTAATATTTCATTATGTCCTTTGCAATATAAATATAAATATATATATTTCTAAATAAATTGTAGATTTTTTATGTTCAGTGTTGTGTGTGGAGTGAGATATCGAACATATTAACATATTTATAGGAAACCATATTTTAAAATCTATGGGTATTTAAACATAAATGCCATTAGGATACCTAAATTGATGGACCAAATACCATACATGTCATACTTGTTTATAATTCCCATCTCTCTTGAGTTCTAACTGACGACATGATCAAAACCAAACATAATCACCCTCTGATTACCTTCAATTTCCAAATTTATTTTTTTATTTTTTTTAAATATATCAATAATGAGTAAAGTGAGTTTGTATACTAAAATCTATTGATGGTAGAAGATATTAATGAATATAAATAGTAATATTACCATGTATTGATGGGGAATGATTATAATGGTATATCTTGGAGTTTCTATGTTCCTAGATGATGAGATTACTATCATTATAAATGGATTTCAAGGAGAACGAAGTGGATGTTTCTATTTGGGATTCATTAATAAATACATTATAGTAATGAAACCCCCATATCATGATTGTACAATATATTTCTATATAATTGATTTCAATTATTATTTATAATATAAAGAACTATCTACAATTGATTCATAGAGAATGAGGAGAATTTGACAACTATATTTGGTAAAATAAGATCCTTGATTAAAGAGTATGGTTGTTTGATGAATATTTTGAATTCATTAAAATGATTTTTCTATACATAGTTTGTTGTAAATTTTTTATAATATCACATTGATAAATTATTTAATAGTTTCAACCAATGATGGGATTAAATGAGGTAGTTAATATATGTTGAATAATATCAGAAGAAGTCTTAATTTCTAAAATTGGATTCTGAAATGAGGTGGAGGAGTCTTTAAAATATTCCGATAATTTATAAAGTTATTTATATAATATTGAGTATTATTTTAGTAAAGTAAATATTCTATAAGAAAATATAAAAACATTCATTGGTGGTTTAATTAGTTCTAAAACTTTTTATTCAGTTGTGAAAAATAGATAATCCATTTTTCTGAAAGATTCCCCAAGAGAAAATTAAGGGGTAAACACGATATTAAGAATATAAAAATTTAAATGTATTGGGATAAATCTTATTTCATAAGTGTCATTATTTTTTGTAATTAAATATTAATCAATGTAGTTAAATACTAAGTGTAACATTACATATTTTCAACAGCATCACCTACCAAGGAATAAAAAATGCATTAAATAAACTAACTATAAGGGTCATCAACACCAAATTTAAAATTCATATTAAAATTGAAAGGTCGATTTTATATTTTCATAATAATATTTGATAATGTTTTTGACCCATATTGAAATCATATATGACATCTAATAATTTATTATGTGTAAATTTCATTTTTATAAGTGTTATTTGAAAATTATAAAAGGCTAGTGGTCACATGAAAAAGTCATTCTAGAATCGTAGTGAATAATGGAAAAATATAGGATTTCATAACAGCGAAATCATATTTTTATGATTCATGAAGTAGTTATATATATATAATTACATTTATTATATATGATCCAATTGTTAGTAATAGATGTGATAATTAGTGAGGTAGATGGGAATAATAGAATTTGATATCACTATATTTTTATACATAATATTATTAGTAAACTATTCCATTATATATCTATTGTCCAATGAAATAAATATCAAAACATATTAGTGACACTTGATGATTAAATGATTCCCAAAACATTAATATGAGAAAAATGTCATGATGAATTATAATTGATTTAAATGAGTTTAATATATTCCATATTGAATAAGAACATTCCAGGAGGCTTTTTAATAATGATATGGATTCAAAAAATGGTTTTGGAAATTGAGATATAATTATTCCACAAGATGACTTCCACACTATAGTCTTTAATGAAATTTTTGTCTCAAGAGTGACTGATTCCATAATAGATTATCTTATATTGTGAATCCATGTTAATGAAAACATTCTTAACCATATTGAGAGAATAATTACACTTTGGAACTATCAAATTTTAATGAAAATATTGAGTAATAGATAATAATTTAATTATTATATGGAACATAAATTTGATTAGTTTATGACGTATAAAAATATATTTCTTGTGGTCAATTTTTATGCTTCCAAACAAATGAAAAAATATGAAAATTTAGGTTTCTGTATTATAGTGGTAATATTTATTTGCTTCTTTCAATAAATGTGATGAGAGGAAGAAATAGAAGATCATATGATCTTCTTTTGTTTTTATCTGGTATATTCCTCGATTAAAATAAAAATGTTCGAAGTCTATATCATATTTAAAAAAATTATCTTTATCAAAGGATTCTAAAGTTGAAATTATTTAAAAGAAAATGATCTTATTTATAAAGGGAAAAAATGATGGAATTTTCATTTGGTATCTCAATGTTACAGATAATGATTAAGAATATAGGGTAATAATAAAAACTTTTTGGTGATAATACATTGATTATTCTGTTATGAGGACTAAGAAATAGTAAGGCCCAAGTGCAATCCATTTATTTAGAACATCTATTTATAGTAAAATATATAATTATCAACGAATGATATCTTATTATAGTGATGTTTTGATGTCTATAGAAAAACAATATCTTATTTTTATGGATTTTAAGAAGGAAAATTTCTTTTGGATATTGCTAATATAGTATAATGACAGCTTTTCTATTTAGGAGAATGATAATATTTTCAATGGATTCTTTTAGAGGGAGATTGTTTTTTGGTATTTTGATGATACCTAATAAATTGTCTTTAATGATACATGACCACCTGTCATGTCTAGGAAAAAATTGGATAAAGATTATACCATCCCACATCTTGTGATCATTGAGATGTTAATGATACCCAACCTTGGTTTTTTAACCAATAAAATATAATAGTGATAATATGTATCATATAGGATCCCAAACAGAATAAGGATTATGTAATTACATTCAAAACAAACCTTGTGAAAATATTATGTATATCTTCTTCATTATTTTCTGCAATACATATGGTATTTTCGGTCATGTAAAATAGATAAAAATACATTTATATCCTAACATGTTTTCAATGTTCAAAAATTGAGAGGGGAGTTTTAAGTGTCAATGATTATGCATAAATGAGTTTAGCGAAATTAATAAACCTAATTAACCCCCCTTTTTGGTCATTGTAAGCATTATTTGTCACTACCCTGAAAAACACCATGGATTACACAAGAAATATATCAAATAATAAAAGATATCATAATTTTTTTCTCAATAAAATCAAGTTTTCAGGAAAATAACTATGATCTATGGACCTATATTCTAAAATGGACTTAGTTTATGTAATGAATTTGGTTTTTATCCTAAGGACTTCTGAAATTTTTTTAAAATATTTTTGGTGATGGGCACTGAGTCTTCATGGGAAACTGGTGCTCAAGGAGCCTTGGTGCAACGATATTGAAAATATTAAAAAAAAATTTCACACACACAGTTTCAATAAAGACGTCATAATATCTTTCTTGGTCTCTCAAATCGGATTTATAAGACCTTAGTTGAGTCTAAAGCATCATGTTTACCCTAGTTGTGACCTATGGTCATCTCAACCAGAAGTTTAAATCGTGTCCTATTTTGGTGACATGGAATTAAAAGTAAATTAATGGATTTGATTTAATTAAGCCTAATTATTTCCACAAACCCTTATACATGCAATAAAAAATCAAATATTGACATGCCATTCCTCCCCTCACCTATCCTCCCATTCGTGATGATTAATATAATTCTGATTTAATGAAATTATGTGCTGCAGATCCCCATTTTTGTCGCAGATCATCATTAGATAGAGAATCATATAGAACTGGGCACTGTTCTCTAATCGATGCTATGATGTTTTTCCCTCAAGGTATAAAAATTTCTATTTTTGTACCGATACCTTTCACTTTTCATTGTTTTAATGATTAAAAGACCGTTTTCAATTGTAGTTTATTTTACCATGGTAGATCTATGGTTTTTTAGTTGAATTATGGGAAATCTGATGATTTAGCATGAGGTTTATGATAGGATTAAACGTCCACATGCCATGTAGTTTAGTGACACATGTCATGTATCTCTTTTTATTTGGGTAATATGAATATATTTTATTACACTCCCTGAATAGGGGTTTCACATTGTGTAGTTCTCTAAACCATACGACTGTGGTACATGGATTGGGATATACATGTGAAAACACTTGGTTGTGTACAAATAGACATCCAATATACATAGACATGAGGACTGCTACACAAACATGGGAAGGCTAAATGGGTAGGTGGATATCTATATGAACTTTCCATGAAATATGGGAAACACGATGTGTGAGGGACAATGTTGGCTAGTCCATGTAGAAGAGGAACACAACCAGGGGGATAAGGGATCGGGGACACGATGTATACCTCCACTACATGTAGTGTACCACAACATGGTTTGGAACTCGTGTTGATTACATATAATGGCAGGTGCTCGGGTTGGTCACATGTCGTGTGTGCCCTAGTGCATGTCGGGAACTACATGGAGGTCGTTTTGGAATCTTCCCCCTTCCAAATCATATTATAAGTGACTGAGATTCTGGCTTGTGATTAGTCCATCCTAAGAAGTTTTCCACATAGAATATTATTGTGAAATCTATTATGTATTATAAGATATGAGGTTTCATAAATCGATCAAGACACTTGTGGATCTATATAGAGCCAATGTTATAGATCGGTGTAGTTCTTATATAGAGAATGTAATGTCCCTGACTCAGAATACACTAAATCAGTGCCCCGAGCAGGGTTGTTACATGACCTTATGCATACCTCCCCTGATTTAAAAGGTTTCAGACTACCAGTGGGTGTCCAAATAGTCATATGGGGTTACTATAACACCATTTTATCAAAGTAAGCCACAATAGAAGATAAAAGATAGCATAATACTAGCAAATAATACAAGATCATGCATAAATAACCATTCCCAAAATGGGGTACAACGATGTCCAATAGAAAATATGTCATGTCATACTACAAGCTAAAAGGTGAAAAAATAAAATAAATAAAACATACCAAAAAATCCCCAAAATGTTCTAGACTCCATGTTTGGGTCCTGCTCCACAAACACCCATGCCAAACCAACTCCCGAGAAATTGGATTTTCCCTTGTCCTAACCCGCCACCATGAAGTCTTATCGAGTACCCAATGGCATCCCAAGCAGGGTGTGAGTAAAACTCTATTTTCCACCACCAACAGTGTCTACAAAATATCCAGTATAAATAATTATGCATGAAAAAAGGGAAATTAATAATAAATTACAAGTAAATATTAAGTGCCCTTAGCTAGTTTAGGTCCATTAAAAATAATTATTACCATTTCCAAATCATACTATTTCCAACACATTTAATCTGGGTTCATCAAACCCAAATAGTTACATGGTTTAAAGTGAACAATTAAATACATGAGTAAAACACACTTTTCCTATCTCAATATGACCAACTTCCCCATTCCAACCATATCCTCACCTCAAAGCATGAGTTTGGGTGAATGTCAACCATATCCTCTCCTCGAATCATGAGTCTTGATGAATTTCAACCACATCCTTAAATCGAAGCATTAGTCTAAGTGGATTTCAACTATATCCTCGCTGTGAAGAATCATTCCGGGTTGATGCAACTGATAGGGAAATAGAGAATCAGCCCTATCCCGACCATGTGCATTAGTGGTGGAGATTAGAGCCTCAATCCAACATGGCCCTTGGGTATAGAACCACATTCAATAAACCACACTACCATGTTATGTTCACATGAAATACATATATGTAACCATGAACCATTTACAAAACATCACAACAATTAACAAAGGATAACATAAACCATAACAACAACATGAATATTAACACCATTCCCTATCCCATTAACAAATTTACTACATTTCACATCATTTATCCATTTTATTATGCTTATCTCACTAAGAATTCATTAATTGTTCTTATCTTACTTGGCTTTGGTCATCATACCTAACTCACCTGGCTTCATTACCATGATCATAATCCATTCCATTAAGGGTTATAGTCAGTTCCACTTAATAACACATTCACACAATTTCCAAATACAATTCACATCCATTTAGCCAAATTACCATTTTCATGCCTTAACCCATTAGGTGTATTCAACCACCCTTTTGATATAGCTAAATTAATCATTGACCATTCATTACCCCATTTAGCCCATTTATCATTTCCCAAGAATTTACCTTCTTTTGAAAACAAAACAAAATTCTCATATCACATAACAAAATCCCTTCATTATATTCAATCATTTATGTGCACCACCTAATTCTCATCTATTAACCCATTCCAGAATTCATCCCCAATTATCATTTCATATGCTTATCTCAAAAAGGCATAATCAAGTATAATGGTAACCCCTTAGATTTTCCCTTTGTAACAATTAACCCCTTTTTAAGCCCACCAACACCCACATCAGTCTCCGCCCAACCCATGTGTGTCACTAGGTCTCTCATTCACATCATTCAAGATTAATATCAATTTCACCCTAGGATATATGTTCCCACACAATCTACCTACATTTAATTAGCTAAACTCTACGTCAGGGAATGTTGGCACACCCCAGGGGTGGCCCTAACAAAGGTCACATCATCCTTAATGCACCCCATGGGGATCAAGAGGGTTCCATTAGGTTGTTTAGACTCCATAAACATCACATCACTATAATGGAATGACAAACTCTTCAAAATATGGTAAGAATAAAAAACATAATACCCAAATCTCTATAAAACTCAAGGGATATAACTTGTAGACCACCTATCGAAAATATGATGATGAACACACTCTTAATTGTGGCTTTGGATCCAAATTCATGCACCCCTTGAAAACCCAACCTAGGTTCCACAAAAAAACAAAGGGGTTTATAGCTTCTGATGAAGATGGGAGAAAATACAATCCCTAATCTGATGATGAGAGGGGTGTGGAGGATTATACATAACTGAAGCTTCGATCCACTACCAACAGTGCTCTAAAAGGCCAAGAATAAATGGAAAACCACCTATTGGATGCTTGGGGTGGAATTTTTCATCACCAGGGTTTCATGGGATGGTATGGAGGAAGATACTAAGTTGGGTTTTTAAATCATGAGATGGCATTTTTGTAAATTTTCTGACTTTTCTGGGTCACACGGTTGACACACACAATTTTCCAAACTATGTGAAAACTATGAAGAAGTTAAATTCTAAAAACACCCATTTCGCATGGTTTCCTATGATCCTGTATGGTTTTACATAACCATTCTCAGACCGTGTGAATGCTACAGTCCGAGGAAGGCTGTTTCGCACAGTTTCCCCTAACCGTGCGCAGACCGTTCACCATGCACTATTTGGTCAGATTTCTCTTCCCTTCATGCCCCATTCCCCCAGGGCACCCCTAAGCCCCTACCTGAACTTGGGAAAAACTTATCTATCCAAAATAAGAGGCCAAACCAAAAAAAAAGAAACCTTAAAAAGTTCTTTTATCTTACAAACTCCCCACCTTATAATGGCTCATCCTTGAGCAACTATTCTATGAATCGCTAACATTCATATCAAGGGATCATTCCACAAGGACTACAGGTACACTCCCACTTTCCATGTTTCTGATTGTACATCATAATTCCTAACAAACACAAATCAAAGGCAGAAACATTCCCCACAAGACTTCCTCACCGCAACCACAACACAAGCTGAAAACTCCTTAAGGATTCATCACCTTCAACTGTTCTCACCACGAGAACTCCATGTGAAAAACGTAGGTGAAAACACCTAACTCATTACACATGGGCACTTAACACACAACATTCCATCATCATGGGGGACTGAATTAACACCACATCGGCCCGATCCTCCTCACAACTCATGACCCAGATCACGTGGCATCATTTTCCATTCACCCAACTCTAATGGTGACCCCCCCTCCCCCAATATCACCCAGAGGAAAACACACAACCCTTCCAACCACATTTCTTGAAGATCTCACTATACAATGATACATCCAAATGCAACTCGAAAATCTTAGCTAATCGACCAGTTAAACCATTCCAAAGCTCTCAACTAGGGTCATATTACCCAAACAGTGACCAATCGAGTCCTTACAACATGAAACTATGATCACTTCATCAACCAACCATTTATATAGTATGGTTCTCTCCTGCTTTTCCATTTACTTGGAACCTCCTCCATTGATGAAGGACTACCAGAACTCAACCAAACCATTCCATTTCCTGAAATGTTCCAACTTACTTTCCCAAGCATCCATAAGAGCATTACCCTACCTCGGAATCGACCTGCACTATCACAACCATTAGGGAAGACATCCGTACACTATACATTTAAGGACTAAGAATATCCTGACCTTACTCAGGATAACTTCATTTTGATAGGTGCTTTCTGCAAAAGCATGATTCCGAAGGTGGGTCACTGCCACCTCAACCATCATCTTTACCATCTCAGGTCAGACCACCTTCAAATAGAATTCCCCCAAACACTAACCTTACATTGATGGTACGCTACCCTTTTCTCACCTTCCCAAGGTGCATACTGACTTGAATTATATCATTATCATTCTACACACCCACTAATTAATTTACTTAATTCGAGTAGAATTCATTATCACAGCATTAACACCATCCAGACTATCATCAACTTCACCCTTGGAATGACACCACATCACAGTTTTCCAACATCACAGTTTTCCAAAACCACAGAAAGGAAAATTGACCTTATTCTAACCCCAATCTCTGTTGGAGTTATAAGACCCCATATTCTCTTGTTAAAACATATTGTCATATCCAACAACATACTCCTACAACCCATCATTGGTCTCACGAGATTCATATAGAATGACCCTAAGCTCAATTCAACACTTGGGTCAGTTGTCACCACATCCATGTCCCACATCCCACTCCTTGGAACCTGACATGCACCTCACTGGTTCTTCATTGCTACCACATCACAACCATGTCATCTTGGTGTTCTATTTACCTCATCCAAGGATGATTTATCACTCCCCACCTTAGGAGTGTTGTTACCTTTTCTCACCATGAAGGATTCCCACCACCGCATCATAAAACTGATCAAAAATTAAACCCCAAAGTTACATAAGGCCATCCATCATTTTTTCCCAAAATAAGGGAATGAACGTCACCCAGTTCCTGTTATCGGCTTCTGTGAATAGAACCCAAGGCATTTCTTGACATTCGTCCCATCCCGAGGTCCTCACCCTACAACATCGAGGGTGTACATCTCATTATCAACCTCCAAACATATTGATTCCATGCGCATAAACTCCATGAAGTCCCTCATACAAAAAAACACATCCATGTCTCTTGGAGAGAGACAGAGCCTCTCAACATACCTGGGATGATGTCAATATGTTGGGCATTCTCATCACTAGATAAGGTTCTCTATGAAGTCATCGAATAAAACCACCACCAAATTATCCAATTCTGATGTCAAGCTATGGGACGCCATGACTTCTAGGAATCTTGGGATTCCCTGTCAAACGTTCCACATCAACACATAACCATCACCACTCAGGTGTGATTTTCAACTAGGTTCAACCGTCATTCCATAGCCAAACCATTCATACAGACATGTTCATCCACATGACAACCCTTAACTCACGTGTCATCATCAATCGAAAGTATATTACCACAATTTATCCACCCTTAACGTTTCTGTTCAAAACAACTTCCATACATCCATTAATCCTCACTCAAACCAGTGAGTCAGGAATTAACATGATAAAACCGTCCGAAACAACCCATACCTTTTATTACAAAACCTAGGGTTACCTTATGAATGAACCAAGAACAACTAGAACATCAACTTTCCCACATATCTCTACATCACAAAATTTCACCTAGAAGCACTCTATGTACGATATTAAAAGTCTAAAACATCCACTAGTGTGACACACACCCAAAAGCACTAGAAGCCTTTTCTGACCTCTCTAATAGGTCACTTTGAAGGTTGAATTAAACCAACTCTCTTGAATAGATTCACAAACTGGATAAGCCATTGGCCCTCCCTCCAAACCACACATATCACAAAATGAACGAAGCAAAGCATGTGAATAGAACTCTAAAACCTATTACGACACACAATTATCTTTGCGTACCAAAAACCATCTTCTCCAGGTTCCACACAAAAGGCATACACATCCATCGGCACTGTGGGGAAATATCCTCCTGGAATTCAAATCACGATTCCCAAGGTATCTACTCACATGGTCACCAAGACCCAAGAACCATCCATACACTCCTACATGCACTCTATACGGTCACAAACCACAAAAGATTCCACAATCACATTACCAAACAATGAATCGAAACCCAAAGGCCACATCCCTACCATGGGATCCATAAAAATACCACCTAGGCTATATCATGACTAGAAAGGCCTCACAATCCAAGATCAAAATCTACACTAGGGCTCTCTCACTACCCCAACCCACGCCTACAAGCATCAAACAAACAACACCAGGGATACCCACCTTTGCACCCAAACATTCTCATTCCAAACATATCATTCACTCGACACTTCGAAAAACGATTGAAAGAATTTATCCACATATTGAAAGATCCAACGCGATCAAACTTAAACAGACTATTTTTTAGAATTTACCCCAATAATAATCCTCACACATAGAGCTCTAGCACCTACCCTACCTATTATGATCATTGTCATCATGGGGTATCCAACTTACTGGAACACAAGTATTTCCCCATACATATTCAAACCAATTCTTCTATCAAAACACGATTCATTTCTCTTAGACACATTTACCATTTCAAGACATGTTAAAATAATCATGTTAACACATTTAAACCTTTCATTAGGAAAAATTCAATAACAAATTTAATTTCATTATTCAACCCCTAATTAATCAGGACACAGAAACAACACTTACAATTATCACAACCCAAAACTTTAACCCATTCACATCATTCATTATACCCATTATTCCTTAACTATTCATTTTCATTCTTTTCATTAAACTACTTTCATTAAAACTATTAAGCATCATTTTCATCATATCTATCAAGTAGAAATGCATTTCACCCTCTATACCCCACACACCCATCTCATGTGTGTGCCTATAAGGTTTCCTACCACCTATATCCTTAGGTGCCTAAAATGATGCATGAATGTACATCCCCATGCAATTCCAGCAATGAGGGAAATATCAAAAATCAATCGAATCACCCAACATGTGAATCACCCTATGGGGAAATATCATTTAACTATAACAAAACACATTAAGAACAACTATCCCACCTAGGGAGAATTGGGTTTTCCCATATACCATGGTTAGATACTCCCAAGCACAAGCTCATTACTAAGGCCTGACACATACTAAATCCCTTATACCATCCCAAATAACAATATTTCAGAGAACGAGAAGAAATACCTCCTCTGATGCCACTATGTAACATCCCCAACCTGGAAGCCACTAATTTGGTGTTTTGAGATGGGTGGTTAAACGACCATAAGTGTGCCACCATGTATGCCAAGTGTTACCGACTAGCAGTGGGGGTCCAAATAGTTAGTCAAGGTGACTATACCCCCTTTTTATAAGAGTAATACACAATAGTAGGTAAACAAATAGCGGAATAATAACCAATAATACAATATAATGCATAAATAACCATTACCAATTCGGGGCACAACCATGTCTAATAGTAAATATGTCATTCCATGCTACAAGTGAAAAGGTGACCAAATCCTATAAAGGAGGAAAACATAACAATACCAAAAATGGTCCTGACTCCATGTATGTGTCCTCATCCATAAACACCCATGCCAAAACAACTCACTAGAAAAGAGCCTTTTCCCTTGTCCTGACATGTAACCATGAAGTCGGTTTGGGTACCCAACTATGGAACGAGAAGGGTGTGAGTAGAACATAGTAGGCTATCACCAATGTTGTCAATAAAATCATTGGTGAAATATTTGTGCATGAAAAAAGAGAAATGAATAATAAATTAAAAGGAAATATTAAGTGACCTTATCCAGTTTAGGCCCATTAGAAACAATTATTACCAATTCTATACCTTACCATTTCCAACACATTTAACAAGGGTCCTTCAAACCCAACATGTTACATGACTTAAAGTACAAAATTACATACATGATGAAAACACACAGTTGTCCTTTTTCACTAGGACCAACTTCTCCATTCCAACCATATCCTCACCTTTATGCATCATTTTGGGTGGATGTCGTCTATATCCTCACCTCGAAGCATCATTCTTGGAAGATGTCAACCATATCCTCACCTCAATGAATCAGTCTAAGTGGATATCAACCATATCCTCACCACAAAGCATCAGGCCGTAAGGATGCAACTGATAGGGAAATAGAGCATCAGTCCTATCCATACCCCGTTTATTAGGGGTGGAGTTTAGAGCCTCAATCCAACTCATATTGTGGGCATAGAACTGTATTCCAGACCCCACACTACCAAGATATGTCGACATTCTATACATATATGTAACCATTAACAATTTACACAATATCACAACCATTTCCCAAGTAAAACATAAACCATAATAATAACATGAGTGTTAACACCATTCCCTAACTCATTAACTCACTTACTAAATTTCACATCATTTGCCCATTTAACCCATTTCAATTTTATTATGATTATCTCACTAAGAATTCATGTATTATTCCTATCTCACTATTCTTTGTTCATCATACCTAACCCACTAGGTTTCATTAAATTGTTCATAATATATTCCATTATGGTCTCTAGTCATTTATGCTTAATAACACATCCACACAATTTTCAAACACAATTCACATCCATTAATCCCATTTCATATTTCTATGCCTTAACCCTTTAGGTGTATTCAACCACCCCTTTGCCTTATCCAAATTCACAATTGACCACTCATTAACCCATTTATCCAACTTATCCTTTCACATGAATTTACACACTTATGCATTCCAAACACAATTATCATATCACATAACACAATCCCATCATTACATTCAATAATTTAGGTGAACCACCTAATTCTCATGTATTGACCCATTTCACAATTCATACCCAATTATCATTTCCTACGCTTATCTCAGTGAGCAAAATCATGCATAAATCTAACCCCTTAGCTTCTGAAATTATCTCACTTAACCCCTTTTTAAGCCCACAAACACCAACATAGGCCACCGCCCAACCCATGTGTGTTACTAGGACTCTCATTCACATCCTTCATGATTAATATCATATTCACCCTGGGCTCTATGTTCTCACAATAAGTCCCTACATTTACATAGCTAAACTCTATGTTTGGGAATGTGGGAAGACACCATGGGTGGCCCTAACATAAGTCACATTGTCCTCCATGTTTCTTGTGGGGATCACGATGGTTAAATTAATTTTTTTAGACTCCCTAAACATCACATAACCATAATGGAACGATGAACTCTTCCCAATAGGGTAAGAATAAAAAAACACCATGAACAAATCACTATAAAACTCATGGAATATATCCTGTAGACCACCTACCTAAAATTTGATGATGAACACACTCTTAATCGTGGCCTTGTATCATGATTCAAGAACCCCGTAAAAACCCCAACCTAGGATCAACTGGAAAAAAGGGTTTTAGAGCTTCAGATGAATATGGGAGAAACCACAAGACCTAATCCGAATAAGAGAGTGATGGGAAGGGTTAGAATTACCCAGAGATTTGATTCGCAACCAACGATTCTCCAAATGGAAAATAATCGATGGAAACCCACCCATTGGAATCTTGGGTTGGAATTGTTCATTACCAGGGTTGCATGGGATGATATAGAGAAAAATCTTGAGTTGGGATTTTAAATCCTGTCTTGGAAATTTTGTAAATTTTCTATCTTTTTTAGGCTGTACGGTTTACCTGCATGGTTTACCAAACCATGTGGAAATAGTGCGGAAGCTACTACCCGAAAACACCGATTTCACACGGTTTCCTGGGACCCCTCACAGTTTTCTGTAACCATGCTCAGACTGTGTGAAGGCTGGTGTCCTTGGATGGATGGTCTGCATATTTTACACGCACAGTTTCACCTAACTATGCATCATGCACTATTAGGCCTAATTTCTCTTCTCTTCTCACCTCAAGCCCTCGATCTTCCCCCGATCCCCCACCAGAACATCAGAAACACTTATCTATCCAAAAGAAGATGTCAAACCAAAATATAAATGAAAGCATGCCTATAAAAGATCAGGGACTTTATAGAAACTCTTGGACTATAACTCCCTGAAATAATTGGGAATGTGTTTTAATTACATCATTTCTTTGGTATAGATGGGACTCCCCATGTCATGGGTGTGGGTTTGTTAAAATTGGTTAATTTTCTCTAAGGGTGTTACTTAACTAATAAACTAGGGTGTGGGTTTCCCAATAATGTTCATGAAGATCAATAGTAGTCCCATGAAATTATTGGGTGTAATTCCTCCATATAAGACATGTAGGTAAGGTAAGAACTCCCCTACCATGGTAGGGAGTGTGTGTTCTACCGTTGGAATTGATACTCTGCTATTGGATCAGGGCACAGGTCCTCCTTGTGTTTTTTTCCATCAGAGTATGTGCTCTCTTGCCATGATTGGGAGAGTCTCCCATATATTAGGGTCAGAACTCCCGTGTCGTGTCAGGGTGTGGGTCCCCCGTAGTGTATGCATGAGGAGAGTTGGTACTCCTATGTCCTACCAGGGTGTGGGTCCCCGAGACACTGTGAGGTAAGACCCTACTGGGATTAAGTGAGAGTCCTCAATCTACGAAGTGGTACTTCCATATCGTATCCTGGAACATATCATTCAGAAGTAGTCCTCCCTATTTGATCAGGGTGTGGGTCCTCACTTATAGAGTATTACTAACTTGTCTTCGAGTAGCAGTGGAGAGCGAGTCATCTATTAGAGTTGGAGCTCCATAGAATGTGGGATCCTGGTACGAGCAGTGGGCCTTCCAATTGATGTGAATGATAATAAGATAGAAGTTAGTGCTCCATCAACAAATTAAGGTTCAGTCCACTTATTACAGGAGAGAAAGAGGTTTTGATGGTATGTTAAGTGCAGTACACCCTTGACTTCATCGTAATGGCAAGGTGTGAGCCCCTATATTAACTCTAGTTTGATAAGATTCATGTGAAGAAATGTCTAGATTATTTCACCCAAAACAATTTAAAGGTGGTGAAGGGTAGGCCTCTTCACTTGGGTTTCTTTACCTTGTGATGGGTGCAATGTAACGGTGACAGGAACTCTAGTGTAGAGAACTAGAGATTGACAATGTCATATGTTCCGGATGGGTCATGTTTTCTTAGTCATACCATTAATAATGATAGAGTCGTTTCTAATGGAAGAAATATCTGAGGCATGTCCCTTCTGGGATGGCTAAGCTCATGGAGTATGTTCTAACAATTTTATGTTTCAATTAGAGAATAAAAGGGAATATTGGGTCTAGTTATGATGTTTGAACCTCATCATACATTGATTTTGAGAATATTATATCTAGGTTATTTCTTAGATTTCTTGTGAAGTGTTGGACTCCTCATGTATTAATCATGTTTTAATGATCACAAATCTCTTTAATAATCCCAAATCTCATTAATTATCGCCAATCTTATTCAATCATGTGTTTTTATGTTTCAAATTTACTCATTCTTTATAATGGTTACACTCAATCCAATTCATGCATATTTTTGTTTAAGTATGAATAATGTTATTTTCCAAAGTACAAGGCACTGTGAGCAAGACACAGTTTGCCAGACATCGTGACTCAGACACCATGACCGAGACACCGTAAGCTAATACACCATGAAGAAAAGACACCGTGAGTAGGACACCGTGAAGATCAGACACTGTGACACTCAGGTCGTGACTCTAAGACACCATGACACTCAGACCGTGACACTCAGACACCGTGATAGAGACGCTGTTTTCTCAACTTACTGTGATACCGTTTCTTAAAATATTTTTTTGTCTTTAAATTTAATGTTTAATGGTCATATTTGATGCCTTTAATGCACTAAAATAATTAATGTTTCTTTGTAGACATATTACGAGGTACGAGGCACGATACACATGGAACTTTTCAGATAAATCTCATGCATTCGAAGATAAAGAGTTGAGATTGCCCAACAATAATAGAGTGTGATACTGAACAGAAAACAAGTGTGTGAGCATGACCACGAAGAACACTTTGCAAGATTTTCAAAGAAATCATTTTCACATACATGCAATCTAACTCTGATGAAGAACTTATGAAGTACACTGGAATCGAGAGAACAACTTTACATTGTCAAAGCTCCTGGAGAACACAAGCTAAATCGCGACACTTTGTTATTCAAGATAAAAACCAGAGAGGGACTCAGAAGCAATTCTTCTAAATCAAAGGAGTACAGAGCATCACTTCAAATCACTAGACCATTATAAACACAAATCTAATCTCTCTTAGTGATTATTTTACTTATTTTTTAGCAGTGTGTATACTCTATGTATTCTATACACACACTAACTCTGGTGATAAACTGAAGGATTTAAAAATCCTTACACATATCTCTTTATACCCGTGTTTACCCACAAAAACTGTGGAATATGTCCTTGTGTGGCCTGGTTATTATTTTTTTTACCCACGAAAACTATGGAAGAGGTCCATGTCTGACCTTGACAGTCTGTCTATAGTTGTTAACCCTGATCCAGGGTGTGGATCAAAGATTATTTATATAAACTTCTTGATGGCAGGTGATCACCAAGTGGAGTGGATTAGGTGTCGGTTTGAGACTAAACCACTTGTTTCTTATCAGTTGTGCTATTTAAATTTAGTCTTCTCTGTTTTACTGCGTTATTGTATAATCCAAAAAACTCTAACTTCACTTTGATAGTTATTCTTGGAAAGAAGTTATAACTTATTTTTCTTAATAGTATAACTTCAAAAGTAATTTTAATAATACATATAAAGATTACTGAGAATTAATCATTCTTCTAAGAAGTTGTTTAAATAGTCAAACTCTTATAATAGTATAACCTTGATTAGCTGGGCTGTATCTATTATTGTGGAAAACCATTTATTTCAAAATAATATTTTTGTAATAGAAATTTTTATAGTAACTCAATTCACCCCTCTCCTATTGAGGTAACTACTCCGACCAACATTTTGTATCAGAGGTTGCTTTATTAGGACTCTGTATAATCTCACTCAACTGTGATTGTAGTTGTACATTAAAGATCTATAAATTTCTGTTAATTATAAATTTCTAACTCTTTTAACGTAATTTGTTAGTATGGATAATATATTGGAAGGTTCTGCAACCAACAGACCACCATTCATTAATGGAACCAACTATGCTCCATGGAAAATTAAAATGAAAATGCATATAGAGAGTATGAGCATTGGAATTTGGTCATCCATTATAGATGAATAAAAACTTCTTGTGACTAATAGAAGTACATGGTATGAACCTACAAACTATCTTACAATAACATTTGGAAAGCCATGAATGCTTTATACTTTTCCTTAGGAGATGAATAATTTAATAGGATTTCTTCTTGTAAAATAGCCCCTGAAATTTGGGATACCCTGTCAGTCTCACATAAAGGCACATCTCGTGTAATGGAAATGAGACTTAATACATATACTTTATAATATGTTAATTTAAAGATGAAACCTAATGATCTTATTTCTGACATGTATCTTAGGTTCAATGAGATTGTCAACACAATGATTTCTCTTAGAAGAGAAGTCACTGCAAAAGAACAGATATTGATAATTCTTAGGTGTTTACCTGATAGATGGAGGGTAACCTCTGTCTCAATTAGAGAATCATGTGACATAAGAAAGCTACCTATAAAAGAACTCATTGGGAAATTGATTATGTATGAGGAAGAGATGAAAGTCAACAAAGAATAGGAGGATGAACCAAAGTGGAAATCTATAGCATTCAAGACCACCTTCTCAAAGCACAAAAACAAAGGGAAATTGGATGCTCCTATAGAAAGTTACACCAATGAACAATAATCACCTGATAGTGATGAGGAGATGGCTCAATTGGCCAGAATTTTCAAACAATTTTACAAAAAGAAGATCTTTTTTAGAAAGCCTAACTTCAAGGGAAAGTATGATAAAAAAGGAAACTAGAAAAAGGATTGGAACAGAAGTGAAAAAACTGATGAAATTGTATACTATGAATGTAAATGCAAATGGCATATAAAGTCTGACTATCCAAAGCTCAAATATAAGAAGAAGTATGAGGATAAGGACCAGAAGTACAAAAAGGCAATGAAAGAAACATGGAGTGCCTCTGAAGATAGTTCAAGCAACTCAAAGACATCACATGATGAACATGCAAACAAAGACAATATGTGATTTATGAAAAACACATCTGAGGTAACACTGAACTCTTCTATGCATAATTCATACTATTATGAAGAGGAAAGTGACTCTGAAAATATTACTAATGAAGAAATGTTTTAATACTGTAACATGATTGAAGAGACATGCAATGAATTAAAAGATAAATATAAATCACTGAAGAAACAACATTCTCTAACTACAAATGTTTTGTCTGAACATACTACTGAAATGGAGAAAAATTTTCAAATGCTCAGAGAAAACAATGAATTAAAAATATCTAATGAGAAATTAAAAAGTGACATAGAAAAGTTTACAAATAGGAAAAATACCCTTACTCAAATACTAGGAAAACAAATTGCCCCTAAATATAATACTGGCATTGGTTATCAACCTGGTAAAAGAAACCTTAGTAGAATGAATTTCGTTTCAATGTCTAGGACATATAATTTTGTTCCCAGTTCAGGACACAACTCATCTATCTCGAGTCATGAAACATACTCTACTGTTTCAAGTTTTTGAGGACCAAATACAGTTTATTTTTCATACACTTTAAATATTTCTTATAGGAAACCTAGGAGACAAATATGGGTTCCTAAAGCACTTTTTACTAATTTTACTGGACCCAAACATGTATGGGTACCAAAGACTGTCTTTACTTGATCATTTTATAGGAAATCCACTTAAAGAGATCCTACAAGAATCTACGGTACTTGGATAGTTGGTGCTCATGGAACATGATAGGAGAATACTCATGCTTCAAGACTCTGATAAAAGTAGATGGAGGACATGTCACATTTTGTCACACCCCGACCTTGGATACTCCGTCATTTTATATATTTCTTGATGTTGGATTTTGGGCTGAATTTTGGGTTGTGTGTACAATAAATTTCATTTTTTTCGTATTTGTTTTTTTCTAGACCTATTCTTGGTTATTGTGAATGTTTTGCGAAGAGGGAGGCATGTTGGAGAGTTTGTGATGTTGTCGGTGTCTTCGTATTGTGTTTAAAATGAACAAGGATCTTTGGGTGGGTCTTGCCTAGTGTTTGGGGGTGTAATTTGGGAGTTTTTGACGAATTTTTTGGGCTACACGGTTTAATCATGGCCTGGCCAAACCGTTCATCCTAACCATTTGAAGTTGCAGAAGTTTCCAGTAGCCCTCGCACGGTCTGCGCACGATTTGACTAACCATGCAGCAAAACCGTCCAACCACTTATGGGATTTATTAATTTTGATGTAGAGCTCTGATTTAGGTCATTCGGCCACCAAAATGAAGCCCTCTCTATTGGGCATCGACTAGAGGATCCTCCCCCTCATTCTATCTTCTATTTTGGGCAATTTTGGGTTTATTTATCAAGAAAGGTTGGTGATTCTTCATGTTTCCTTCATCAAATCTTCCCTCCTTCTCATCCCCTCTTTGTTCTAGGGTTTTCATTGGGGATTTATATCCATGGACGAACCCTAATGTCTAAGGTTTATCTTTGGTTAGTTTTTATTTGGATATAGGGTATGTGAATGGTTCGTGGGGCATAGATCTCTCCTCCCATGATGTTTCATCACATCCGCACATGGTTGAGGTAGGTGTTTCCATGATTTTCCTTTCCATTTCAAACCCTTGATTCTTGAATGCTTTAGATTAATTTTTAAACATGATTTTCACCTACATATGTATTAGAGTTAACTTATTGTGTTCTTTTAGCATTGTATACAATTGTTAAAAATAGTTTTTGAAAGGATTCCATGATTATGTCTATGTGTTGGTTCCTTGAAAGTGCTTGACAAAATTCATTTTGTTTTATAAAAAGGAAATTGAGCCCTTGTTGTATTTTTTGGACTTGGTTTTATATATTTTATTATTTTGATCATAAATTAGAGCATTGAATGTGATTTGGGTTCCTATTTAGGGCATGATTATTTACAGAGAAATGTTTTGGAAAAGTTCTTCGTGTTTTTGAAATTATTGTGAGAGATGTTACAGTTGTGTTTGTTTAAAGGGAAGTGGTATTTCTATAAAAATGTTCTTGGGTATTATTATGGATCATAAAATGGTTTCATTGGATGTTTTCACATCCATTTTTGCATTAGGTTCACACATGGAAGATAATTCAACTGAAAATTAAACTTCATAAAAAGGGTGTTACACATGAACCTTCATTTCTCAAATGTTTTCTCTTCCCTCTCTCTCCAATTATCTTCCTTCTAAAATGGGTCTTTGATTTTTAAAAAGTGTGTTGGTATTTGATGTGCCTTTAAATTGATTTTTTTTCCTTTAAAATTTGAACCATGGGTCATTTTGGGACACAGTTAGTTTCAAATGGTATAATGGCCCTTTTGGCTTTGAATACATGGAAATGGTTTTAGAAATGATTTGGAACTACTTTGGTAAATGTATTTGGGTGCATAGTATGGAAGGATCATTTGTCATTGTACTTTTAATGGTTATTTGTTTGTTTATTTTAGAAAATAATGTGATTCAAAAAAACATGTGAATACTAATTGGGAAACATTGAACATTTTATGAAATGGTTTTAATGTTAAATGGTGAGATGGCCTGGTTGGAACCTTTTTGATATGAAATGATCGGATCCGTATTTGGGGTCACATTGTAATGTTTGTGTTGATTCATTAGAATGACGACATTTTTATTACTGTTTGACCACTTAACAACATAAGTATTTTGAAAAGGGTTTCAAATGGTTTTAATGATTTGCATGGCATGACGGACTAGTTGCAATGTTGTTAATGTGAGTTGATTAGATGTTCATATGAGGCGCTCCTGTCTAGTGTAACCCATTATGGATTAATGTATAGAAAGCTTCTGTGTTAGGGGAAGGAAAGTATGGTGAGATGATTCACGCCTGCAAGGGCCTTCCTGCCTACACAGTATTATTATAACCACCATGGGTTCCTAGGCGTCCTTTAGAGATCGAGTGATGGTTGCTAACCAACCCCAGTTAGACAGGTTGGTACCCCCGGGATTTGTTGTTCTGCCAGGCAGTCTTTTCAACTGGATTGGTTAGTTAGGGCTACCAATTGGTTATAGACATAGGAGCTTCACCATATGCCAATTGGTGGTTCCAAAACCGAGTACGTCCAGGGGTCTTCTAGGAATGTTTAGGATCACCCATGGTTACTGGATTGTTTACATTTCTTGTTTACTTTCTTCTACATTGAATGTTCATTTGTTCAGTTGATTTATTTTCAGAATTTCCCCAGTGTTATTGATTTGAGTTTTTACCTAAAATGAAATCTATTTTGAATGTGGAATCTTGGTGTGCGTTGTTTGGAAAAAGGGAATGAAATGTGTTTATTTTTAAAAAGGGAGAAATCCTATTTTTATATCCTTATTTTCAAACTAGTGTTAATGGTCTGTTTTGGGAAAGGAAACACATGGAATCTTTGGTGATTTCCTACTGAGCTGTCTAGCTCACACCCTACTTTTACCATTCGATGTCGGTAGACCCAAACTGTTTTGCAGGTTCAGATTTGGTTCAGGTCTTTCTGGTTCAAGATATCTGTAAGATAATGGTGATCGTGTGGTTAGAGGTGATAAAGAGGTCACATGGAGATCATGTTAGTTGTTGGTTGTTTTATTTTCTTACAGCTTCTAGTTTGTTCAGTGTTAGTTTTACTCAGTTGTATCATTCTGGACCTGATTTTTCTTTTATTGAGATTTAGTTATTTTGCTTTGTTGTGTCTTCAGTATTTCATATTTTGATCCAATTTATTATTCGGCTAAAACGTTCCCACTTGGTTTATCTTGATGACCGACACTAGTTGTCAGCCCATGGGGATCGGGAACACCCTTCGGTCCATGTCGTGAACCAGGTCAGGTGTCGGGTCAGATGGAATCCATGCTTGGTTCATGACACATTTGGTGACAATGCCAATGGGAAGATCATTGGCTTAGGCCAGATTGGTAACTCTGATTCAATTTTAATTTCTAAAGTACTGTTTATTAATGGCTTAAAATATAATATTCTTTGTATCTCACAATTATGTGATGATGGATATCATGTTAAATATGAAAATGATGCATGTAATTTCTTTAATTCAAAAGATGAATTTTTATTTTCTGCATCAAGGAATGAGAACATTTATTCTGTTAATTTATATTCCTTAACTTCTCAGAATGTTTTATGCTTAAGTATATTTCATAAAGAATCCAGGATCTAGAATAGGAGACTAGGACACTATAATGTTCACTCCCTTAGAATTTTAACAAGAAAAGGACTAGTTAAAGACTTACCCAAACTTGAGTTTTCAAATAACAAAGTGTGTAATCTTTTTTAAAAGGGAAAACAACACAAAATCTTTTTCCAATCAAATAAAGAAGTTTCTACATCTCAACCTCTTGAATTGGTTCACATGGATTTTTTTGGACCATCTCGAGTTTATAGTTTAAATGGGAAGAACTATATTTATGTTCTAGTAGTTGATTTCTCTAAGTATACCTGGACCTTTTTCATGGCTCACAAAAGTGAAGCTTGCTCTTATTTTACCAAGTATGCCAAGTCTGTAAAAAACCTTAGTGGTCTTAAAATTAAATAATTAAGAAGTGATCATGGTCATGAGTTTTAAAATCAAGAGTTTGACTCCTTTTTCTCACAAAATGGTTTTAGTCACAATTTCTCTACCCCTAGAACACCTCAGAAAAATGGTGTTCTAGAAAGAAGAAATAGAACCTTGCAGGAAATTTCTAGAATAATTCATAGTTAATATGACTTACTTGTTTACTTTTGGGTTGAAGCTGTTAATACATCATGCTACATAATCATTAGAGTCTTGATTAGACCAATTCTCAAAAAGAACCCGTATGAACTCTAGAACAATAGGAAGCCTAAGGATAATTACTTTAGAGTTTTTTGTTACAAAGTCTTTATTCTCAACACTAAGGATAATCATGAAAAATTTGAATCCAAAAGTGATGATGGAATTTTCCAAGGTTACTCAATATTAGGTAAAGATTATAGATTATTAAATAAAATAACTAAATGTGTGGAAGAATATGTTCATATAAAGTTTGATGAAACATATCCACATAATCCTAGAACCATCCTAGAATATCAAGAGGATGATGTATCAAATTTGAACATCAACTCAAATTCCTCAAATTCCTCTGTGAAAGAATCTGTGAAAACATCCAATTCTGGAAATTCTCTCCAATTGAGTCATAATGAACCAGAATCTGTTGATGAACCTGAAATCACTAGTCCCTCTTTTTCAAGAAAGTTTAGAACCCTTAGAAACCATCCCACAGATGGTGTTGTAGGATACTTAGAGAATGGAACACAAACTAGAGCTTCTCTTAGAAATCAGGTTAACATCAAGACTTATTGTCACAACTTGAACCTAAAAACATTGATGATGCCATCAATAATGAATTTTGGGTAATGACTACAAAATAAGAACATAATTAGTTTGAAAGAAACAAATTTTGTAAACTTGTTGAAAGACCCAAGGACACATTCATCATAGGCACTAAATGGGTGTATAGAAATAATGTAGATGAAGCTGGAAATATAGTTAGGAACAAGGCTCGATTAGTTGCACAAGGCTACAGTCAAGAAGAAGGAATTGACTATGACGAGACCTTTTCTCCAGTAGCCAGACTTGAAACCATCAGAATCTTACTTGCTTATGTTGTACATCTGAATTTCAAACAATATCAAATGGATGTTAAGAGTGCATTCTTAAATGGGTATATAGCTGAGGATGTCTTTATTGAACAACCCCTTGGATTTATAAATCCTCATTTTCCCAATCATATTTTCAAACTATAAAAAGCATTATATGGTTTAAAACAAGATCCAAGATCATGGTATGACAAATTAAGTACTTTTCTTATTTCTAAAGGTTTTTCAAAAGGAATAGTTGATCCTACCCTCTTTATAAAACTAATTTCTAATGATGTTTTAGTTGTTCAAATATATGTAGATGATATTATTTTTGGATCATCAAAAAATTCATTATGTATTTATTTTTCCAAAATGATGCAAAACGAATATGAAATGAGTTTAATGGGTGAACTAAAATTATTTCGTGGATTTCAAATCTATCAAAATAATGATGGAATTGTTTTAACTCAAAGTAAATACATTAAATAACTTCTAAAACTTTTTGGATTGGATAGCACTAAAAGTAGTTACAATCCCATGAGTACCACCTATATGTTTGATCTTTGTGAAGATGGAAAATCGGTTGATCAAACCACTTATAGAGGAATGATTGGAAGTTTACTCTACTTAACATCTAGTCGTCCTGACATTATGTTTAGTGTGTGTATGTGTGCTCGTTTTGAAGAAAAAACTAACGAATATCATTTAAATTTTTTAAATAGAATTTTCAAATACCTCAAGAATACACCCAATCTATGACTGTTCTATCCTAAAGGACAATCATTTGAACTAGTTAGTTATTCTGATGCTGAATTCGGTGGTTGTAAGTTAGATAGAAAGAGCACCTCTGGAACATGTCACCTTTTAATAAGTCACTAGTATCATGGTGTAGTAAGAGACAAAATTTTGTTGCATTATCTACTGTAGAAGCTGAATACATAGCTACCGGATGTTTTTGTGCACAAATTTTGTGGATGAAACACACATTACTAGATTATATATATCAATTCAGACATGTACCAATAAATTGTGACAACACAAGTTCTATTAACATCTCAAAAAAACTTGTTTCACATTCTAGGACAAAACATATTGATGTAAGACATCACTTTTTGAGAGATCATTATTAAAAAGTTGATATTACCTTGGAATTCATTGGTATGAATATCAACTTACTGATATATTAACTAAACCATTAAATTATGAGAGAATAGACTATATCATACATGACCTTGGCATGATAAATCTCAAATCGATATCTTACTTTTATTACTATTCAATATTTTACTATGTTTTACTTTACTATTTCATGATTACGGTTTCTAAGTTACTGTCTCTCATGTTTATGGTCTCACCGTTAGCACTTTGTACTCACGGTCTGAAATTTACTGTCTCACCATAACACGCACTGAAAAGTTCACTCACTGTGTCACTGTGACGTTCGCTCACTGTCTCACCGTGATGACCACTTGCTATCTCACTGTAATGACCATTTACTGTCGCACCGTGACGATCGATCATTGTCTCTCTGTGAAAATTATCTATAAATTTCTTTAAACCCATATTTCGGTAATTTTTATTTCACATCTTTTACTTTCCCACGTTTTTTTTGTGACGTTTGACATTCCCAAATGATAAAACAAAGAGTTTCACTCGGTTCTTCACCTGGAATTTCTCCTACTCACTCAATTCAAACCCTTTCAACCCTGCAACCCTCTTTCTCTCTCAAGACCTTTAGTGGATTCCATGAATGAAGTGACCATTGTCATCCACACCTAAGAAGCACCTCCTGAAGAAGAAGAAGAGAGAACCCAAGCTGACACCCGATGGGCCTCTGAATCAGGACCTGGTAAATCAATGTGTTGTTCCTGAGAAAGAAATTTTCCTCGAATGTCTCTTGTCTAGAAAATCTCTAGTCCTGAAATTTTTAAGATGACAAGGCTGGTTAGAATGGTTCTCAATGGATAATAGACCCATTTATCCAAGGTTTGTTTCTCAGTTCTACCAGTACACACAGTTTTCTTTAAACTCTAGTGAAAGATTTGTTGTGAGGAGTTGGATTAATGGGCATAGACGTTCCTTCTCAATGAGGTTATGGGCTACATGCCTTGGGATAACTCACGAATGAATTTGTGATGATTATCACAGAGAACCCCCACCTATAATTGATTTCTTTGACATCGAAGATGCTTTGAAAACTCTAATCGGGAATGGCCCCAAGAGAAGGGCCATAACTGCTGAATATGATAGGGAAACAAGGCTATTGTTTATGTTTGTTCAAAATCTGGTTAGTCTGAGGAAAGGTCACTTTTCTGTATTAAAGTACCAAGATGTGTTCTTCATTCATCTAATGAAGAATGGATACAAAATCAAACTGTTCAAGTACATCATTCACCATATGTGTGAATTGATCAAAGTTACATCCAAATCCACCTCTATGTTCTACTCTCGGCTGATTTCAGACATGCTTGTTTCCAAAGGAGTAGTTGGACCCAATGAAGAAGGGATTGTGGATTACGAGTACTATCTATCTAAACCCATCATCAGAATAATGAAAATAAATTGGAACCCTTGGAAAAAGGTATGGGTGGCAGACAACGATATAATTTATGAGAAGTTTAATCCTATGGATTATCCATAAATGTCGAAGGGCGTTTCTGATCCTGGTCTGGAACCGGATGAACTTGGTGAGTATTCAAAAGAAGTAGAAGAAGAGTTTGAAGTACCTCATAGGGAAGAAGTTTTTGTTGAGGTAGAAATGACTACTGTTCCACCTTTTGTTCTTGGAGAAGAAGTTCATATCCCTAGAGATGATGTCAGTCTGGAAATCCAACCTAAGGCTGAAAGAGATTCAAGTGTCCAAGATTCTGAGAAACAAGTCATGGCATAGCCTGTTCTAGAACAACTCCCTATTATGGAAGAAAAAAATCGGGAACAAATCCCTTCTATGGAAGAAACAAATATGGAACAACTCTTTGTTATGGAAGAAACAAGTCTGGAACAACTCCCTATTATGGAAGAAGACAATCTGGAAGAACTCCCAGAGGAACAATTTGTTCCTAAGATAATACCCTCTAGTGAAGAGAGGATGGAGATAGCCTTTCAGTTGGATAGATAGTAGATAAATGAGGAATTAAGAGATGAAATAGTAAATTTAGAACTAGATCCTGAGCCTTTAGATCCTGAAAAGGAAGAATCTTTTGAGGGGGAGGAAACTCAAAATCTTGAGACTAATGAAGAATCGCATCAATATGAGTCTAGTCATATGGACACTCAGTACAAATTCCCTAGATTTTATGATGTTAGTGAATCTCAACAAGTTACTACCATTGGGCTTGATATTTTCTCACTATTTCGGTTGAAGTCAGTTTCTGTCTTTATCCCTGAGAAGGAACCATAACCTGAACCTACCCCTGTACAAATTCCTTCACCTGAACCTTCACCTGGACCTCTACATGAATTGATGTCCTCTGTCAGTAAGGATGATTTGAAGGATTTTTGAGATACTATCTTGTCTGGAGTTGATAAGCTTTTGAATTCCCAACCTCGTGTTGTGACAAATCTGAGTGAGAGAGATTCCTCACTGCTTTTGGAGAATATTATCTAGAAGATCCAACCTAAAATGCTCCATGAAATTCGTGAAGTTCTAGTTGAAAATAAATTGCTCAGTAGTGAAGCCTCAATGCTGAGAAGCATGGTTGAATATATGCAGAAAGTGCTACATTCCAGATCAGAACCTCTTGCTACCTCTCGAGAACTGTCTGTGTCTCAAATCTCTCGAGTTGTTGTGTCTTAGATTCACCCTTACCTATTATACTTTTATGAAAAGATTTCATAAAGGAACAAATAGTTGTTGAAATAAATGAGATAGCTTGTGGTTTACCTAAATAAACACACTGATGAATACACTGGTTGTCTTCAAAAGGTACTCAATCAGCTCAAGTCTCTAACCACAACTGTCAAGGCTTCTCATGCCTCTAGTGAATCCTCTACACCTTCCATGAACAGTTATTTCCTCAGATCTATAGTCCAAGAAGAGATTCAGACTGCTTTAAGTGGCTTCAATGTGACTTCTTTCTCTGAAGTTATCAAGAACAGTGATAGAGTTCTTGACCTTGTGCAAATTAATTACAAGATTACCAATGATGCCCGGCAAGAGATTGCTAAGAAAGTGGATTTCTATTTCAACCTGATTTTCTCCAAGACTGATATGACTACTCACTTCAAATATCTTGTAGAGAATCTGAAAATTCCTCTTGTAACCTAATCCTTTAAAAACCAAGTCCAGAATCTAACTGAGTTTACCATATTGCTGGAAATGTTCATGCAAAACAAAGATGAATTTGAAAAGTCCATGCAATATGGTGGAGAAATCATTGCAGACATCATCAAACTTCTAAGACCGTATCTCCATGTCCAGAGTATAGAAATTGTTGCTCCAGTAGCTGATCCTCTCAGAACTGGACTACCTACTTTTACCTCTGCCTTACCCTCAACTACCATGTCTGTTGGCTAGGATCTTAGTCAGATCAAGCTTGTCATTCTTGACCATCAACGACCAAGATCTTCCACTACTCCTAATTTGGATCCCTCAGTCTTCGAAGGTCTCCCTTTACCTTCTCTATCTAACACCTCTCTTCCATCTTCTACATCAACCACTGCCCATATGGCTTCCTCTTCTGCTACTGACAAAGGAAAAGAGAATACCAATCCCTGAAGTAGACAAGTGCTTACTACTTTTTGATGGGATATCATTCATGTTTGTAATTCTACTTTCTAATGTACTACACTCTGCTTATTTTTATGGAATGTGCACTGTTTTTCCTCTCTTATTTCAACTTTTTGATAATCCCTAAAGGGGGAGAAGTTATTTGTTTTTATATATGTTATTTTTTCTATCACTGCATATAATTTCTACTTTAACTGTGTATGATTTTTGATTATCCAAAAGGGGGAGATTGTTTGACTCATAATGTATTAATAATGATTTAATGATCACAAATATCTTTAATAATCCCAAATCTATTTAATGATCACAAATCTTATTCAATCATATGTTTTTATTTTTCAAATTCACTCATTATTTATAATGGTTACACTCAATCAAATTAATGCATAATTTTTTTAAGTCTGAATACTGTTATTTGCCTAAGTACAAGACACCATGAGCAAGACATAATTAGCCAGACACCGTGACTGAGACACCGTAGGGCCAAGACACCATGAATTCAAGATAATGTGAGCAAGACACCATGAAGATCAGACACCGTGACACTCAAACTGTGACTCTCAGACATCGTGACACTCAGACCGTGACACTCAAACACCAGGAAGGAGACACTGTTTTCTCAACTTACTATGACACCATTTCTTAAACTATTCTATCGTCGTTCAATTTAATGTTTAACTGTGATATTTTATGCCTTTAATGAACTAAAATAAATAATGATTCTTCGTAGAAATAGGACGAGGTAAGAGGCATGAAACACATTGAACCTATCGGCTAAATCTCATGCATTAGAATATAAGGAGTAAAGAGTTCCCAACAAAAAATAGAGCGTGATACTGAACAGAAAACAAGCATGTGAGCACGACCACAAACAACACTTTGCAAGATTTTCAAAGAAAACATTTTCACATACATGCTATCTTACTCTACTGAAGAACATGTGAAGTACACTAGAATCCGGAGAACATTTTCACATTATCAAAGCTCGTGGAGAACACAAGATGAATCGCGACACTCTGTTTTTCAAGACAAAAATCATAGAAGGACTCAGAAGCATTTCTATTAAATCCAAGGAGTCTAGAGCTTCAATTCAGATCACTAGAGAATTTTAAACACATATCTACTATCTCTCTGTGATTCTTTTACTTATTTTTGAGCAGTGTGTATGCTTTGTGTATTCCATACACACATAGAATCCTGTGCTAAACTGTAAGATTTCTAAATCCTTACACCTAACTCTTTATACTCTTTTTTACCCAAAAAAACTATAGTAGAGGTCCTTGTGTGGCCTGGTAAATAGTTTTTTTTTACCCACTAAAATGTGGAAGAGGTCCCTGTGTGGCCTGGTTATTATTTTTGTTTACCCACAAAAACTGTGGAAGAGGTCCCTGTGTGAAATGGACAGTCTGTGTACTGTTTTTTACCTCGATCCAGGTTGTGTATCAATGTTTATTTATATAAAATGCTTAGTGGCAGGTGATCAAAAAGTTGAGTGGATTAGGTCTCGGCTTGAGACTAAACCCCTTGTTTCTTATCCGCTGTGGTATTTAAATTTAGTCTTTTCTGTTTTACTACTTTATTGCATAATCTAGAAAACTCTAATTTCACTTTGATAGTTAGTCTTGGAAATAATTTATAACTATTTTGTCTTAGTAGGATAACTTCAAATGTAATATTAATAATACATATTAAGATTACTTAGAATTAATCAATCTTCTAAGAAGTTGTTTAAATATTCAAACTCTTATAATAGTATACTCTTAATTAGCTGGGTTATATCTATTATTAAGGAAAACCATTTCTTTTAAAATAATATTTTTGTTACAGAAATTTTTATAGTCACTCAATTCACCCTCCCCTCTTGAGTGAACTACTCCGACCAATATGTAGTTTTCACTTGTATGGGTTGATACCCGGGGTAGACAGAACAGACATGTAGGTTATAGTTGTGGATGGTTCGAGATGGAGTTTCACTCTTGATTGGGTTTCCCCTCTTTCTAGGTCGAGTGTACTATTTCCTTTTAGTTTATCCTTATAAATTTTTGGGTTTTCAGGGAACCTACTATGTATATTAATACTCACCCTGGCATGGGATTTTCCCACACATGTTTTATGTATTTTGTAGACCACATGCCCTTTGACAGAGTCTATGGAGGACCTAAGGTAGTTGATATTACAGAGCTAGATAAAATGAGGAATTTACCCAAGCTTGGATGATGATATTTTCATTAATTGCAGTTGGCAGTGATTCCCTCCTTCTCATTATGATGCACACATTTATAGTCTACATTGGTGGGCATTTTTATTCCCTTCATTCGCCTTTAGTAATTTTATTGTTCACTGGTTGTGGGATATATATGTATGCATGTATTGGTTGCTTTTTGATTTTACCTTTCATCATTTTGTTACCTTTGAGATGTGTGTGTGTGTGTGTGTGCATGTACATAGGCAATGCATCCCATGTTAGCGATATGAATTTTCATCGCTAGTCACCAAACTCGTAACGACTGGAGGTGAGATTAGAGAGTTCCATCCTAGGTCGTTCAAGGTCGGGTAATGATAGAGTGGTATCAGAGGTGGTTGGTTCCCTATTGGTACCATATTGTTGTGATCATGTTTTCAGTTAGAAAGAGACAGTGTTCGGATGTTTTAGGTTAGGATATTAGGCCATAGGTTCTTGTGTTGGTGTGGAGGCCGACAAATCCATTCATCAGGGCTCTGATAACATACTTTTTTGATTGGTAAATTATGATACTAGTCGATGAGAAATAAATGTTTCATGCATCATATACGACTTGGTTTTGGTTTTTCCTATCCTTCTTGAGTCATCTCCCCATATATACTCTTTGACTATGGTATATCATGAATCTATTTTTGGATTCCTATATTAATACATCCATATAGGATTATTTTGTGTGATTATGATGCCAATCTACCCCACAATGAGGATTCAGTCTAGGTAACTGTATATGAGGTGTAAGATCTAGGTGGTCTACTCGTAGTGCCACCACCTAGTGAGAAGAAGGTTTTACTAGATGTTCATGTTTAAGATGATGGAAGGATGAGTGCTCTATATTAGTTCTATAGCTAGAGACATATGTGGTACCAAGGTGATCTAGACCCCCATGTAAAATATGAATAGCTTGAGGCAGTCATGTGATATTTCATCATAGTGAGGATACCTCCTAAATAGTTAGTAATCCTAGATGAAATAATTGTGTAGGGTTTAGCTAGGTGATGGTGGAGTCTTGTGATAAAGACAAATGAAGAGGCGATGATCAGTTGGGAGAATCTCAAGAGACTCTTCAGGGAAGAGTTTTACCCGGCCATGTTGTGGTGAGTGTATCCAAGAGCTTTGTTAGTGTCAGTAGGGTAGCCTGAGGGTGACGTATTTATCAGAGCGGTTTGAAAACATGTCACGATACTCCTTGGATATGGTTTGGGATCCATTATTCAGAGCATGTACCGTGAGTAGGTATTCCATTAGGAGATCATCACATTATGATTTAATTGTGAATTCCCACTAATGGTTGAGTGCTAGAGAGAGCTCTGGTTGTGGAAAAAGAGGATGAGATGGAAGGGATGACGGAGGTAGAAGGAAGATCAGTTTTTTACCACCACCACCACCCCAATGTGTTTCACACTAGCCTCATGCAGCATGAGGACATTGGAGGGGATAGCTGCATGCCTTAGAGGCCTTTGATCCATATGTTATGATGACAAATAGTAGTACACCTTGTGTCTCTTATTCATTCATTAGTTGAAATTGATAGACAATCTAGTTTGTACTCATTTATTTCCACTCTTGGTTGAGGTTTAACCAGGGTGACATGGTGCATCAGTAGAACCTTGGGTTGGTAGTTGTGATAGAGGTACAAGTAATACCCAATCCATGTTTGGGTAGCCCTATATTTTTAATGAGTACCCTCAAGAGTATGGAATCATATTTCTATGTGACATTCTTTCGGATGATATGATGCTATTTAATGTAGCACTAAAATCACAAGGAAGTGGGAAACATTCCACACAAATATGTGTCTTGTGATGTGACTAGAAATAGTGTGGGATAGTCGGTGCCTCCCAAATAAGATAGTATTAAGGTGTGGGGATGAGGTCCTTAGACTTTCATGTTTTGGGAAATGTTATGTGATGATGTTCAGGAGCATTTCATGACCATTCTAGTGGAGTATTTCATCATGAACCCTTTTTTCATGGCAACCTTGGGTGAGGGAGATGCTTTCATATAATCATTTCATTGTAGAAATGTTAGACCCTATTATGTTTCCAATGTTTTGATGGGTTTTATACCCTCTATAATTATCTGGTATGCCACTAGTGTGTGGGGAAGTTTTTTTGTTTCTGTGAGTTGTGTCACAACCGGAGGTTTGTAGATGAAGAGCTTGGAAAGACCCAGTTTTTACTCTTAGGAAGCCATTTTTTTCATGAATACATTTTCATGTTCAGTGTAAACATTGAATGAAAAATTTGTGAGGATTCTATTATATATTTCATCCAGTAATGGATGTGAGTTGTGGGGTTAATTTACTATATTTTTCAGGTTATCATGGTGGCGTACAAATAGACCCTAGGATTGAAGATAGACTGTGGTTCTTGGTGCTTTCACACCTGTAGCTGCTAAAGAGACATGTCCCTAGTTTTTGGACAATGTTTGTCTGGTAAAAGTTAAAAATAATATTTTTTATAACATGGTGTTTCTTCTGTATGAGTGCATGCAATATGTGAAGGAACCCTTGGTGAGGTCATTAGCATTGGAGTCCAGTGGGGACTCCTATTATTCCACTACACTTAGGCTTTTTCTTTATTGGGACAAATACCATCAGTGTGGGAGAATGTAATGGATCAGGTTTTGACCTGATGGACTTTTTTATATTCCCCAAAACATTTATAGAGTAGGGTGCTGAGTTAATTTTTGGAATTAGGGGCCTAGGGATCCTTCGTGTGACAATATTGAAAATATTAAGAATATTTCTTGGTACATGTTCATTTTCTCCTAAAAAATAATTAACTTTTTCTCTATGTATTTTATCAAATTTCTAGTACCTTGGTTGAGTATAAAATTTCATGTTTTACATATGGGAAACCTAAGGTCTTCTATACTACATGTTTTAATTTTGTGCCATTTTGGTGATTTAGAGTTAAATTCAAATTAATGGGTTTAATTTAATTAAACCCTATTTCATCACACCCAACCCTCATATGTGTATGACACAACCCGTGAGAGTTTTTTCTATCCTACTCTCTCCTCTACTCCCTTTTGAAATAATGAATCCATTTTCTATTATATGCTACAAAGTGCCTCCTACTCCCAATTTCATGATAAACCATCATTAAATTCAGAACCAGTATGATCTTGGCACTGTTATTCAACCAAAGATTCGGTGTTTCACCATAGATGTAAGATGATTGGAGTTTTGGTACTGATCCCTTTTGTTTTACGTGGTAATAATGTCACTCCAAGGTTTTTCAATTGACCTTTGTTCTTGTTATGATTGGGTCTCAAATATCATTCTCAGGAACCAGGTGTGATGGGTTTTTATTTTTGGAGGATAATTTCACATTCTATTTGGTGTAGTTTCTCCCATTGGATTCCATTTGAACTTATGGAGATAAGTGGCGGTTTTTGGATTGGAATGAATAAGGTGCACTGTTGGTACATGGTAAGTAGAAACTATTATCCCTACCTAGGTAACATTGTGGTAGCTTCCTGGGTGAGGTTGTAGCTACCGCATGATTGTGCACCTTGTCCCAAGTATAAATGCAGTAAGTTTAGCCATTCCCATAAGAGACTACATGGCTTATGAATATTTGGTATGTGTGTGTGCCTTTTACATCTAGTAGGTTTCCTCTTTGGAAGAGACAGCCACACAGTTGATGCACAATTTAAAAAATCATTTGGACTAACCGTGTGACTTGCCAGCTCATTAAAAATTAATGTTTTGGGTTTTAATTACTCTAAAGTTTTACAAATTTCTCCCCTGAATCCCTCTAGGACACATAAGTATCACCAAACCAATGAGCCTACTCCACCTTCCATGGATCCCACAAATCTTCCCTCATATGGTTTTTTTGGTTCGAATTCTTCACAGAAACCCCATATAAGTCTCTCCTTTGTATTTCTCTTCCACTTTCATAGGGTTTCCTCCCCTCTCCTTTTGGGGTCTCTATTCTCTAGTGTCCAGGGTAATGATTGTAGGGTTGAGTACTACTCTTTGGGTGTCGATTTTGCTGCATGTGGATAGATCTTTTATCCTTAGGGTGTGATCGAGGTATGGATGAAGTTTACCACCACTTTTTGGGAATTTATTTACTTAATATAGGTGGTTTCATGCCCTAACATTTTTATATGATTTTAATATATTTATTTGAGATTCGAAGGATGCTCAATGGTTGCATTGTTTGGTGTGAATGGAATTTTAAAGTGTTTGGATATGATAATGTGATGGGAAAGTATTTTATAAAGGAAATGGATAGGTTTTATGTTTGTGCTTTATTGTCATTTTTTTGTGGGAATGTTTTATGGTCTCTTTTAAAGGGGTGAAACAGGTTTTCTAAAGAATGTGTGTTGCAAGTTTGTTTGGGTGTAGGTTTTAAAAATGGAATTATATTTTTTGTCTTATTGTGCATTTTTAAATATGATTTATAAGTTTTTTGAATGGGTAATGTAAAGTTATAGGAATGAACATTTCTATTATTGTTTTTGATAAAGGGGATCAAACAATATATTTTGATGATTAATTGTATTCTATTCTTATGTTTCATGAAAATGGTATTTATAAAATGTGTAAGTTAGGTAAAAAGTATTCAAAATGGATATTGTGTTGTGAGAAAAATGGTGGATGGATTATTTTATGAACATGGATTATTTTTATGAAATTATTGACATTATTGTTAGAATGTGATGGAATGTATGAGATGTGGAACTAAAAGGAGAATAAAGAAGTCCCGAGTAAATATGTGGACTGACTAGGACCATCTTTCTAGTGATAGTTATACATCTTCAGCCAAGTTACACTTAGTTGGATTGACGATGACAACAATAACTAATCATTGTTGTTGAATTGAAACCACTAGTCCATTTGGGTGTCCCCACCTAGTGTATCATGTAAGATAACGCTGGGTTATATAGTTTTTGTGCCTCGTTTCACCAATATGTGAGGTTCCAATAATCCCACTTGAGAAACTTTAACCCTAGGGATTTACCCAAGGTGCTATACATTATATGATGGAATACCATCCATTGGCATAAAAGGGACCTATTTAGGGTACATGTGTGTTTCTATAAATCCCCATTTTCATTTAATCAAATGGTTGTGAAATATCATTCCTTGAAAATGTTTGTTTTATAAGATGTTTGAATAAATAATGTTTCCCATAATTTTTTTAAAATAATTTACTTAAATGAGCATGTTAGATTATCTTATTAGTTTTTTGGAATGGAATATAATTCTTGGTTGAAATCCTACTATGATTAGGATCACACCATGAATAAACCTATTGGTGTATATAGACCTTGTTCTATGTTTCTTCAAGGTGAAGTCATTGTGTATTTTGTTGGAAGTTTCTGTTTTTAGAGGCCATATTTTGTTGACCATGGTTTTGGTGGATTGACGATGTGGATTCTCTTGTTGATTGATGATTGGTTTAGATTTTTTATCCATATGATATAGTATCATGGGGTATTTTTTAGGTTGATAACTATTTCATTTTTATATTTTTTATTCCATGTTTGGTTGTTCCTTTTTAGTTTATGTTTATTTATTTTTTAAGTTGTTTATTATTATTATTTCATCGAGTAAATCCTTTCCATATCGTAATATTGGTACCCGAGCAGTTATTTTCATACCATGGGGATAGATAACTCCATCTAGGTCATGCCACAAGCCAGGTCGGGTGTTGGTTTGGATTGCAACCCAGCTTGGTTAATGAAAAAATGGTATCAAAGGTGGTCACATTATTTTGGGTTATGTTCCTTGGGTAATTGTATGGGTACATTGGAGCTAACATTTTTAAGACTTTATCATCCAATTGTGTTTAGAGTAACTGAATAGTGCACTTTTTTAAATGACTCATGTCACTGGGGAATGTCAGGTTCTATCTAAGTCATTTGGTTATTCTCATTCATTGATGTTTGGTGATATTAAAAAATAGTTGAGCCAATGGTCCATGTGATCTCGCAGGGCCTACAAATCCATGTGGGGTCGGAGACATGGTCCTTAACAGATCTATGTTATGGTGATGTGACTACAGTATGGCCATAAACCATATTTATAAGTAACCCCTCGACACTTGTTTCCTCGTTAGTTTTTTTATGTCTTCATGGGTTGTGAAGGTTTATTTAAAAACCCTTGTTTTGGATTTTTTAAAATCATATTTTAATGTAGAGATGGTATAAATTTTATAAGAGGAGAAAATGGTTTTTATAAATTGTTTTAAAGGAAATAGTTGGAAAATGGATTTTCATGAAGTGTAATTTGTGTAAAATTATATTTGATTTTCATGATCCAAACAAGTTTTAATGGAATCAATTTTCTATATTTTTTGAATTTGGTTAGACCGGGTTTTAGATATCGAATTTAAATGGGATTTTCTAAATTATTGAAAGTTTTTTTGAGAGGATCTAATTTTTTTGGAATATATTTGAAGATTTTAAAAGTTCATTTTATTAATTGGTTTTTGATTTGATAGATATAGAATCTTTGGGATTCATTATTCAATTTTGATAGGTGAATTAAATCGAAGAGTGGAAAGTGTGGGTAAATTTTTTTGGTTTCGAAAGGTGAAATTTTTTTGGTTTCTTCTTTTTTATTCTCGTGGGTGACCACATGTATGGGTATATATGGAAAGGCATACAGTTAATGGCATGAGCAGATGAGTGCCTCGATGGTCATTAGGTGGGATTGTGCTGTGTCAATGTAATATTCATCTGTGAGGCCTAGGGGATTCCAACGGTAAGTGTGAAACCCCCCAATGGTGTTTATTTGAAAAAATTATTTTTTAGGAAAATTTGGTGATTTGGTGTCTATTTATTGAAAGGTGTGTATTCATGTATTTTTAAAATGTTGTTTTCAGGTTGTTTTTGAGTTTGATATTACTTATTGTCTGAGGGGTGTTTTCAGGTTTTTGTTCATTCGATAAAGTGTTCTTAGTGTAATGATTTGAGGATTCTATTGAAGAGTGATTTGGGGAAGCCTTTTCAGTTGTTCCCATACTGTGTTAATTATTGGTTTGTGCCATGTGTTGTCCAATGGAACAATTTTATTTGGTCCTTAGTTAATTTTTTGCTAGTGTGGGCCCCAATAAATAAGTAATGCATGATTGGAGTGCAGACATGGGTGATTTACCATTAGAAGATCCTCAAATTGATCAATGTAAGCACATTTTTCTTGAGATTTGGGCATTGAGTACACCAATTTCTTTCTGGATAGGAATATCCTATTGTAGAGGGAGAGAGGATGCGAGATAAGTTGAATAAGCCTTTGGTTTCATGAGTTCCCTGATTCATCAAATTTGAAGGTTTACATCGATGTTCCTGAATATTCTACCCGAAAGAGATGATGGGAATTCTAATGAGGAACAGTTGAAGCAGTTCGGAGTTTTTTGTGACAGCTTCCATTTTAAAGGTACTTTTTTATTTTTTGATTTCTTCTAAGAAATGGGTTTTTCAAAGAAAAAAGTGTGGAAAATCTTATTATAAGGGGTTGCTGCGTCCGTTTACAGATACCTCAGGTTTTTTCAAACCCATTTTAAGGTCACTTCACTTGTATGGAATATCAGGTTTCAATGGTCATGTTCAGTGTCATTTTTTAGTTTCGTGATCTCACCTAAATGTGATGGTGGATGTTTTTGAACCTTTCAAGGACTTATATTTTAATAGAAGCATGTCCTCCTTTTGGGGAATTCTAAATATCTTTGTTTCAAATGGTATATTCCTTTTTTTTGCTCTTATTTCCTATGTTTCTCGTTCAATTTGAATGTAGGGATGTGTGTTTATCCTGTGAGGAATTGTTTCAGTGATTTTTAGTGATAAAGTAAAGTGTTTCATGAGGTGTGCTATACTCTAGTGGTTCTATCTAGGATGTGTTGTGGTTTCTTGTGGAATCCGAAAGAGGAGTTCCATTCTGGGATTTTCCTGAAGCCCATTTATGAGGTATAAGATTCATCAATCATCAGAGCTCTAGCCACAGGTCTTAGAGTGAATATGGTGTGTATTCTGAAACCCCCAAGGGTGTAGGGTATCTTGGTCAAACTTTTATTCTTAGTGTGAAAGATAGAGAGTGTTAATCCTCATGTGTATCTATTTTGTTCTGGGTTTTCCTTTTTAGGGAAGTAGACATGGGGGATTCATTACCATGTCGTGACCCTTGTGGGTGAAAGGTTTATTCATTGGATAGAAAGAGGTGTGGTTGTTTCATATCCTATAACATCGATGCTTGTCTCCTTATTGATGCAGATCTCAGTGTGGTTTTCCACGCATGGTCATCCTTACCATTCAATCTTATTTTCAGTTCAAGATCCTCCGAGGATGGTAGTGATTCATAAGATTAGTGAACCATATGGGGTTTTCTTTTTGGTTTGGATTATTTTTTGGATGGAACACTTGTGGTAGGGGATGGGTGAGTGTTGGGTATTCTGGGTCACATTGTGTTGGTAGGTGTGTAAAGTTCATATGATGACCCATGATATAGTTTTCATGATGGTTTATGCCATCCCATTTAGCTGGTTGGTTCTTATCGTTGGGAGACCGACTGTAGGTCTTGCTGAAATTCCATTGTATGAAATTAATGTTAGCCTATTTCTTTTGGTGTGGGGTCTATTCATGTTTCCCTTTGTGGGAATTCAAGTTCCTCTTTGAGTGTTAGTATATTTCATATGGGGGAGACTATTTGGGTCTCCCCATATATGTAATTTGGATTCATTCCTCGTTTTGGAAAGGTGGTGGGTAGTCTAATTTGAATCCATCTCAACCTAATTCCCTTTATTGAGTAAGAATTTGTTTTGGATCATGCCCAATAGTTTTACAAAGGAAGAATTTGGTAGCCTTGTTTGGATTCATTGTTCATCTCAGTTGAACTTCATGAGCTTCTCATGAATGTTTAAGGTGCTTTTCATGGGATGTTGTAATGTGTGTTGTGAGAGTGTTGTTTTCTTTTATCGATCAATTGGAGGTGTTTTATATTTTGGGGGTGGGTTACACAAAGTGGATAGTTCTTTTTTGGTCTCCTTAGTTTAATTTATAAGTCCCCTTTCTGTTGGGGGTGCTCAAGCCTTAATCCCATCGAACATTAATTGGAAATCTCTAAGAACTATAGATTAATATATTGTATCATTTAGGGTTAAATATTGTTGTGTATTTTGGAGGGTATACAGAATTATGGTGCGGAGAATTTTCATACTCAAGGTTTTTAATTCACATTTTTTCCCATTTGGGTCGGGTCTCAAATATCTTTCTCAAGAACTGTGTGTGATGGGATTGAGATTTTTGGGTATTCATTACTTTATTCTTTGGTCTAGCTTCTCCCATTGGGTTCCCTTTGATAATTTGGAGATAAATTCATGTTTTAGGGTTTGGAATATCAAGGATCTTGGTTGGAACATAATTGGTAGTAACTGTACCCCCCTCCTTGGTAACAGTACAGTAGCATCCTGGGTGAGGCAATAGTTACATCATAGACATTGTATAACCATGTGTCTTAGACTAAGTAAGACTATATTATATCTGGTCTTGGCTAGAAGTGACTTCATGACTACCAGATAGTTAGTCAGACCATGTGGATTTCATGTATGGTAAGTCTCCTCCTATTCAAAGATGGTGGCATGATCGCAGCACGATTTGAAAAATAGTTTGGACCTAAAATTGACATACCAGGGAATATTAAAGAGTTTTAGTGAACAAATACTCTATCCAAGACAACCATATAATTCATGGAAAACAAATTAATTAGAATAAACTATTTTTTTTTAACTATCATTAAATGAGGATTTTTAAAAGGTTCATTGGATCTTGCAGCTTGTTAGAAATTTGAGTTTTGTGTGTTATTTTCACAAAAGGTTTACCCCTTTCTCCCCACTCATTCATCCCTCTAAGTCTTGCCTACCCAAGGAGCCTCTTACTCCTTTCATGGTTCCCTCAGATATTCCCTCCTATGTAGGTTTGGTTCTAGATTATTCATGGAACCCTCATATAAGTCACTCATATCACTTTTTCATCATATTTATTTGGGTTTCTTATCATCTCATTTTGGATTTCATCTTCTCCATTGTATAGGGTTATGATTTTAGGGTTGAATCATAATCTTTGGGTTTCAAATTTGTTTCATAGATCTAGATATTTCTTCCTTGTTGTTTCATCGAGGTGCGGAGGGAGTTTCACACCAGAATTTTGGAATTTATTCACAAAAGGTAGGTGGTTACATTCCCTGTAATTATTAAAAGAATTTAATATGTTTAATACTGTTTATAAATAAATTCAATGGATTCATTGTGTGGTGAGAACTGAATTTTAAATTGGTTTGATATGCTTATATGATGGTAAAGTATATTATAAAGGAAATGAATATGCCTTATATTTCCTATTTTGTGTGGTATTTCATGGGGATTATTTATGGGCTATTTGGAAGGGGGGAAACATGTATTCTAATGCAGGTGTGGTGAAAATGGGTTTGAGGGTTGGTTTTGAAAAATGAAGTGCACTATTTTTTTTTGATATTTAAATACGAGGTGTAAATTCTGTAAATGGTGAAAGGTATGTTTTAAAAATGATCATTGTTTATTCCTTTTTGTTGAGAAAGTGGCTCAATGCATTGAGTTTCTTTATTAATTGTATATTATTCTTGTATTTCATAAAAATTATATTTATGAAATATGTATTTGATGTAAAATGTATTCAAAAAGGATATTGTGGTGGGATTAAAACTGTGGGTGGTTTGTTTATGAAAAATATTAATTTATCTGAAATGCATGACATTTTAGTCATAATGTGAGTGAATTTATAACTTGTGGAATTGAATTGAGAACAATAGAAACTGGATTAACTATGTAGATGTACTATTAAAAGCATTATAGTGATACAGATGTGGCCTCAGACTACCTTCACATAGCTGGATTGATGTTGATAACACTAACAAAATGATGTTGGTGAATGAACGCCGCTAGGACATTGGTGTATCCCCAACTAGTCAAAAATTATATTTGAATAAAATATGCAATCAAGTATAATTATAATCCAATGAATAATAATTTAGTTGAAAAATACCTTACCTCATGCCCAGACATGTTATAAATGTCATTTAGCACCTGTATAAAAATATAAATTAATTTTTTATTTTTTAATAATTTTATAAATATTTAATCTCTTGTCATTATAACATTTATTTCCTGTATTTAGGTGACATATTTAATTACTTAATTTGTTATGCTCGTGTCGAGTGTTTTCAGGATATTGACTTCAAAATTGCAATAAATAGAGATTTTTATTTGTGTCATGGTAAAATTTGTAATTACTCAATATTATATAAATTAATAATAATTATATAATTATATTTTCTAAACATTAAATTATGTTTTATAACCTTCCATGGTAATTGTACATGAAAAATTAATCATATGGCTTTGTGATGATGGTAATCTACACTTATACACAAGCAACATTACACGTTCTAAATAGATTTAAGTGTAATAAAATAGATGATATATCATAAATAATAAATTATATTTATTTCATTAATATCATAAAATTAAATTATTTCTACCATTATAAATTTCCCTGACAATTATTATTGGAAAACAAAACACATCACTTCGTGGAAGGGGTAGTCCATACGTACGAACCAACAATGATTTCATTCCCTGTTAGAAGAAATAGGAAATTCTAAATGGGTCAAACATATAAATAATATAATGTATTTATATTTGAGACAATTATCTTATTATATCATTGTGTTTTAAGAAAATCTTATGTGGTTAGATGAATAAGTAAATTTAAAATTTTTAGTTGAGACACTTATCTCCTCTTTGAATATAATCCTTTGTATATCTCTATAATGAAAATAGGGATAGTTTTCTAAGAAGACCAATAAAACTAAAAGTCATATATATAAGTTAAGAATAGTTTTTGGTTGGTTCTTGATGATATAAATTCTTCAATAATAGTGATGAATAGAGGAGAGGTGGTGATGTTATATAAGGGTGGAGAAGCGAACACTGTGAATCACATAAATTATTAAATTAATATATATTATTTTTCTATTTAACGTGTAATTAAAATTAAATATTTGATTAATGTTATAGATATATGTCTAAATTATCTTATCGAATAAAATTTATTGATATTTAGGTCATTTTTTAAGCATTATCTCTTAGATTTAAACCCTCATTAACGCTTTTGATCATTACCACAATATCAATGTTATTACTCTCTGTGGGAAAAGGTTGATACTATAAAATAAAAATTAACGAAAAAGTGGACTATGGTTAAAATTATAGACCATATCAAATTAAATTTTAAAAAAATAATATTATATGGATTTTTAATCAATATAAACAATATTATTTAACATAAAATTCAATTAAAATAAATTTCATCAGTATTCATTTAATTTACCTTAAACAAATATTTCAATACATTAGTGTTGTTATAATATAAAATTTATCCATAAAATTCTTATAAGGCCATAACTCACCCAAAAAATATTATTTTCTATGTTTTGAAATTCATTTACTTGACTTTCCTTCTAATTTCACAAGCATTATCACAGTGTCGAGTAGGCATTTTAGGTAACTATTTCATCACTAGAAAATAAAAAAATTAACATCATAATAAATATTTATATGATAAATATCTTTATTAAAACCATAATAACCTTCTTTTATTCCGATAATAGTAGGTTCTAGGTATTTAAATAAAGCGTGTGACATGATTTCTTTATTATTAAATTAAAATTATACTAAGTATATAATCAATTGAAATAGAAATAAAGTATCCATTTCTCCAAATATTGGATTAATATTTTTTATATATAATCATCCAATAATAATATGGAATTTTTTTCATATATATTAAAATACTTATAATTTTTTACCCTTAATTTCCAGATTTACCTTTACAAAGGTGAAAAATATTTTTTATAGTTCATATTCATTATGATCATAAATAAAAGGTATATATACACTAAATATGACCATAATTTTTCCCAATTTGGTAAAATATAATGAAATTCAATTCCTATAAGTAGAATAAATTACTTTTAAAATAAACCAATATAACGTAATGAATTATAGTTTTCCCGAAGTATCCATTATTATGTAAAAAAATAATTTTAAATCAAAATTATGATAATATAAATTAAAATGAAATTAATTAAATTATTTTTCATATAAATAATCAAATTAAATTTTAAAACTACAACAAAAAATGAACTTTTTGAATTCATAAAAATAAATGATCATTTTTTGGGAGTCGGTATTTTTACTATTCATTGTGAAAATAATGTTTTAAGAAAAGAATCTTAATTTCACCATAAGATAATTTAATAGGATGATATGAAAATCGATATAGTTTTTATAATATAAATATTAAAAAAATGAATTATATACATTATAATACTCTCACAAATTTCAATTAAATCCAATTTTGATAATAATATATTATTTGAATTATAAAATAATTTTACTAAAAATTAAATGTTTATTTCATAATAATTAATTGAGAATTATTTTTTTTAATTTTAACTTAATACTTATTATATTTTATTAAAAAAAAATATTTATACCTTCTAATTTAATGTCTTTGTTATAATGGTCATATTAAATAATAGAATTTTGTGGTTGTTAAATATTATGTTATATGACTTGTATAATATCAAAATAGTATTATATTAAAATGTTAGTGTAAAAAAATTAAAATAAAATTTATCTATTTTGACCATTATTAAAACTGTTCATTTATGGTGGTGACAAAAGGATAAAAGGGAAATCCATATTTCCGTGGAGGTGGGAGTTGACCCATATGCATGGGTGATGATTTTTTTTTGAAGAACATATAGAAATATTATAATAGATTATCATTTATTAATATAAAATATTTCATAATTATTATAAATATAGTTAATATTCCATTTCTGGACCTACATTTATAGAGAAATAAAATTAAACACATTGCATCATGCATGCAGAAGTCTGCACAACACATGAATGACAAATTCATTTTTCATATAAGAAGAGGCAATAGTGGTTAATTCATGTTAAATAATTATAATCAAATAAATTTTTAATAATTAAATTTATTTTATTATTTGATTATTGTTTATATGAATTTTTGGAAGAATAAGTGTGCATAATTAAATAGAAAATAGAAAGGAGGTCTTAAAAATATATAAGTCACTTCTTGGATTATCTCCATTTCTAAGGGGTTAAACCACTAATGGAAGGTATTTTGATAATAATAAAACAATCAGGCGGTGTATAGGAGTGTCTATTATAGTATTGGAGAGATTTTGGGTCGAAATAAATGGGTTGTAGTGTGAGGGGAAGTCAGGGGAAGAGTTCCCCGATATTAATTGAAAAGGGACGACATTTTTGTAAATACATTATATTGTTCCATAATGTAATGTCACTCTCAAGGATTGTAGCTCAAATATGGATAAATAATAGATAATGGATGGTGTATGGTCTATAAATTTGTCAAACACCCATTCCAACACATGTCTTGTAGTTTTTTATCTTTACATCTGTTAAATAATTTTTGACACTTTTTATTTTTACCAAGGTAACTAGTTTTTACCAAATTAAAATTTTATTCTTGATTTAAAGTAAAATTATCTTTATATATAACTTGAAAAAAATAACTGAAAATTTGATAATAAATTTATTATATTTTAATTGTAATAGTCATAAAAATAAATAGTAATATAAAAATATATATTGTAATTGAAATATTATTTTGGAAAATGTTGCAAACGATCTAAAATGAAAAATATGGGTTGGTAAATTAATACCAAATTTTTAAAAATATTAAATTTTTTTATAAAATACTTATTCGGACTTCCAATAATGTTTTCATTTTGTTTCAATTCATACTAATATACTAATTTTGTGATTATATTCTGCTCATTTGTAAAAAAGTTATTCTTCACTATTAACATAAAAAAATATTTAATAGAGAATTACTTAATGTTATACTTAATATAAAATAACATCGATATATAAAGAATCATTTCTTAAAATATATATTCTAAAATTTAAAAATTATATTTTATATTATACTTCTAACAAAATTTATATTATAAACCATTCCCATTAATATTTCCTATCACATAATAATTTAATAATAATTAACTAATTATTCATATAAAATATCGTTTATCATCATTAATAAAAGTATTATAGAGATATTAATTAGTAAATTATGGAAATTAATATATTTATAAATATAAATATCTATGAATAAAATGATCTCATCTATTGTTTTAGTTATATTTATTTAATTTCAAATTCATGAAAAATGACAAGAATATTTTATTCTATTAATACTTAATATATCAAATACTCATATTTATTTTAAATAATTTAACTAATATTTCATTATGTCTTTTACAATATCAATATATATATATATTTATAAATAAATTGCAGATTTTTTATGGTCGGTGTTGTGTGTGGAGCAAGATATCGAACAGATTAACATATTTATAGGTAACCATATATTAAAATATATGGGTATTTAAACATACATGCCATTAGTATACCTAAATTGATGGACCAAATACCATACATGTCATACTAGTTTATAATTCCCATCTTTCACAAGCTCTAACTGATGACATGATCAAAACCATACATAATCTCCCTCTGATTACCTTGAATTTCCAAATTTGTTTGTTTTATTTTTTTTAAATATATCAATAATTAGTAAATTGAGTTTGTATACTAAAACTTGTTGATGGGAGAAGATATTAATGAAGATAAACAATAATATTACCATGTATTGATGTAGAATTATGATAATGGAATATCTTAGAGTTTCTATGTGCCTAGATGATGAGATTACTATTATTATAAATTGATTTCAAGGAGAAAGAACTGGATGTTTCTATTTGGGATTCATTTATAAATACATTATAGTAATGAAACCCCCATATCATGATTCTACAATATATTTTTATATAACTGATTTCAATTATTATTTATAATATAAAGAATTGTCTACAATAGATTCATAGAGAAATGTGAGAATTTTACAACTATATTAGGTAGAATAAGATCCCTGATTAAAAAGTATGGTTGTTTAATGAATATTTGGAATTCATTAAAATGTTTTTTCTACACATAGTTTGTTGTAAATTTTTTATAATATCGCTTTGATAAATTCTTTAATAGTTTTAACTGATGATGGGATTAAATGAGGTAGTTAATATATGTTTAATAATATAATAAGAGGTCTTATATTCTAAAAATGGATTCTGAAATGAGGTGGAGGAGTCTTTGAATCATTCTGATAATTTATAAAGTTATTTATATTATATTGAGTATTATTTTAGTAAAGTAAAAATTCTATAGGAATATATAAAAACATTCATTGGTTGTCTTATGAGTTCTAAAACTTTTTATTCAGTTATGAAAAATTGATAATCCATTTTTCGGTAAGATTCCCCAAGAGAAAATTAATGGGTAAATATGATATTAAGAATATAAAAATTGAAATGTATTGGGTTAAATCTTATTTCATCAGTGTCATTATTGTTTATAATTGAATATGAATCAATGTAGTCAAGTCACAAGAGTAACATTACTCATTTTCAAGAGTATCACCTACCAAGGAATAAAAAATTCATTAAATGTACTAACTATAAGGGTCATCAACACCAAATTTAAAAGTCATATAAAAAATTTAAAGGTCGATTCTATATTTTAATAATAATATTTGATAACGTTTTTGACCCATATTGAAATCATAATTGACATCTAATAATTTATTATGAGTAAATATCATTTTTATAAGAGTTATTTTAATATTATAAAAGGTTAGTGGTCACATGAAAATGTCATTCTAGAATCATAGTGAATAATGGAAAAATATAGGATTTCATATCTGTGAAATCATATTTTTATGATTCATGAAGTAGTTATATATATAGAATTACTTTTCTTATATATGATCCAATTATTTTTAATAAATGTGATAATCAATGAGGTAGATGGGAATAATAGAATGTGATATCACTATATTTTTATACATAAAATCATTAGTAAACTATTTCATTATATATCTATTGTCCATTGAAATAAATAGAAAAACATATTAGTGAATCCTAATGATTAAATGATTCCCCAAACATTAATATGAGAAAAAGGTAATGATGAATTGTAATTTATTTAAATGAGTTGAATCCATTCCATATTGAATAATAACATTCCAGGAGGATTTTTAAGAATGATGTGGATTCAAAAAATGGTTTTTGAAATTGAGATAGAATCATTCCATAAGATGAATTCCACACCATAGTGTTTATTTAAATTTTGGTCTCAAGAGTGACTGATTCCATAATAGATTATATTATATTGTGAATCCATGTTAATGAAAACATTCTTAACCATATTGAGATAATAATTTATCTTTGGAACTATCAAATTTTAATGAACATAGAGAGTAATAGATAATAATTTTCTTATTATATGGAACATAAATATTATTCCTTTATGATGTATAAAAATATATTTTTTGCGGTCAATTTTTATGATTCTCAACGAATAAAAAATGAAAATTTAGGTTTCTGTATTATATTGGTAATATTTATTAGTTTATTTTAATAAATGTGATTAGAGGAAGAAATAGAAGATCATATGATCTGATTTTGTTTTTATCTAGTATATTCCTTGATTAAAATAAAAATTTCCAAAGTCTATATCATATTTTAAAAAATTATCTTTATCAAAGGATATAAAAGTTGAAATTATTTAAAAGGAAATGATATTATGTATAAATGGAAAAAATGAAGGAATTTTAATTTGTTATCCCAATGTTATAGATGATGATTAAGAAGACATGGTAATAAGAAAACATTTTATTGATAATACATTGATTATTCTGACATGAGGACTAAGAAATAGTAAGGCCCATGTGCAATTCATTCATTTAGAACATCTATTTATAGTAAAATATATAATTATCAAGGAATGATATCTTATTATAGTGATGTTTTGACTTCTATAGAAAAACATTATCTGATTTTTAAGGTTTTTTAGATGGAAAATTTCTTTTGGATATTGGTGATGTAGTATAATGAAAGCTTTTCTATTTAGGAGAATGGTAGGATTTTCAATGGATTCTTTTAGAGGGAGATTGTTTTTTGGGATTTTGATGATACCTAATAAATGGTCTTGAATGATACATGACCACCTCTCATGTGCAGGAAAAAAATTGGATAAGGATGATACCATCCCACATCTTGTGATCATTGAGATGTTAATGATACCCAACCTTGGTTTTTTAATAAAAAAATATAATAGTGATAATATGTATCCTATAGGGTCCCAAATAGAATAAGGAATATGTAACCACATTCAAAACAAACCTTGTGAAAATATTATGTATATCTTATTCATTATTTTCTGCATTACATATGGTATTTTCGGTTGGGTAAAATAAATGTAGATAAATTTATATCCTAACATGTTTTCAATGTTCAATAGGTGAGAGGAAAGTTTTAAGTGTCAACGATTAAGCATAAATGAGTTTGGTAAACTTAATAAACCAACTTAACCCCCCTTTATAGTCATTGTAAGCATTCTTTGTCACTACCAAGAAAAACACCATGTATTACAAAAGAAATATATCAAATAATAAAATTTTTCATAATTTGACCCTCAATAAACTCAAGTTTTCAGGAAAATAACTATGATCTATTGACCTATATAGTAAAAAAGACTTAGTGTATGTAATTAATTAGGTTTTTAACTGAAGGACTTCTGAAATGTTTTTAAAATTTTTCTGGTTTTGGTCCCTGAGTCTTCATGGGAAACCGGTGCTCAAGTAGCCTTGGGGCGATGATATTGAAAATATTAAAAAAATTGTCACACACACAGTTTCACTAAAGACTTTAGAATAGCTTTCTTGGTCTCCCTGATCAGATTTATAAGACCGTAGTTGAGTCTAAAGCATCATGTTTAACCTAGGTGTGACCTATGGTCATCTAAACCAAAAGATTAAATCGTGGTCTATTTTGGTGACATGGAATTAAAAGGAAATTAATGGATTTGATTTAATTAAGCCTAGTTTTTTACACAAACCCTCATACATGCAAGAAAAAATGAAATATTGATTTTCCTTTCCTCCCCTCACCTCTCCTCCCAATCGTGATGATTAATATAATTCTGATTTAATGATATTATGTGCCGAAGATTCCCATTTTTGTCACAGATCATCATTAGATAGATAATCATATAGAACTGGGCATCGTTCTTTAACCGATGATGCAAAGTTTTTCCCTTGAGGTAACAAAATTTCAGTTTTTGTACCGATACCTTTCACCTGGAATAGTTTTAAGGATTAAAAGACCGTTTTCAATTGTATTTGATTTTAGCTTGGTAGATCTATGGGTTTTGGGTTGAATTGTGGGAAATCTGATGATTTGGTAGGAGGTTTCTGATAGGATTAAATGTCTACATGCCATGTAGTTTAGTGACACATATCGTGTATCTCTTCCTATTTGGGTAATATGAATATATGTTATTACACTCCTTGAATAGGGGTTTCACATCATGTAGTTCTCTAAACACTATGACCGTGGTACATGGATTGGGATAGATGTGTGAAAACACTTGGTTTTGTACAAATAGACAACCAATATACATAGACACGAGGACCGGTACACGAACATGGGAAGACTAAATGGTTCTGTGGCTATATGTTTGAACTTTCCTTGTAGTATGGGAAACACGATGTGTGAGGGACACTGTTGGCTAGTCCATGTAGAAGAGGAACACAACCATGGGGATAAGGGATCGGAGACACGGTGTATACCTCCACTACATGTAGTGTACCACATCATGGTTTGGAACTCATGTTGATTATATATAATGGCAGGTGCTTGGGTTGGTCACATGTCGTGTGTGCCCTAGTGCATGTCGTGAACTACTTGGAGATCGTTTGGGAATCTTCCCCCTTCCGTATCATATTATAGGTGAATGAGATTCTGGTTTGTGATTAGTCTATCCTAAGCTGTTTTCCACATAGAATATTATTACGAAATCTATTATGTATTATATGATATGAGGTTTCATAAATCGATCATGAAACTTGTGGATAAATATAGAGCCAATGTTATAGATCAGTGTAGTTCTTATATAGAGACTGTAATGTCCCCGACTCAGACGACATTAAACCAGTGCTCCGAGCAGGGTTGGTACATGACCTTATGCATGCCTCTCCATATGAAAAAGGTTTCAGACTAGCAGTGGGTGTGCAAATAGTCAGGTGGGGTTACTATAACACCTTTTTATCAGAGTAAACCACAATAGACGATAAAAAATAGCATAATAATATCCAATAATACAAGATCATGCATAAATAACCATTCCCAAAATGGGGTACAACCATGTCCAATAGTAAATATGTCATCTCAAGCTACAAGTGAAAAAGTGAACAAATACAATAAAGAAGACAGACTGAAAAATCCCCTAAATGGTCTAGACTCCATGTTTGGGTCCTGCTCCACAAACACCCCTACCAAACCAACTCCCTAGAAATTGGATTTTCCCTTGTCCTGACCCGCAACCATGAAGTCTTCTCGGATACCCAATGGAGGCCCAAGCAGGGTGTGAGTACAACTCGGTTTTCCACCACCACCGGTGTCTAAAAAATATCCAGTATAAATAATTATGCATGAAAAAAGGGAAATTAATAATAAATGACATGTACATATTATGTTCCCTTAGATAGTTTAGGTCCATTAAAAATAATTATTACCATTTCAAAATCATACCATTTACAACACAATTAATATGGGTACATCAAACCCAAAAATTTACATAGATTAATGTGCATAATTAAATACATGAGTAAAACACACAGTTGTCCTATCTCACTATGACGAACTTCCCCATTCAAACCATATCCCCATATCTAAGCATCAATTCATGTGAATGTCAACCATATACTCTCCTCGAATCATGAGTCCCGGTGAATTTCAACCACATCCTTACCTCAAAGCATTAGTCTAAGTGAATGTCAACTATATCCTCGCTGTGAATAATTATTCTGGGTTGATGCAACTGATAGGGAAATAGAGCATCAGTCCTATCCCAACCACGTGCATTAGTGTTGGAGATTATAGCCTCAATCCATCATGGCCTTTGTGTATAGAACCACATTCAATAACCCACACTACCAAGTTATGATCACATGAAATACATATATATAACCATGAACCATTTACAAAACATCACAACCTTTAATAAAGGAAAACATAAACCATAACAATAATATGAAGGTTAACACCATTCTCTATCCCATTAACACATTTACTACATTTCACATCATTTATCCATTTTACTGAATTCCATTTTATTATGCTTATCTCACTAAGAATTCATTAATTGTTCTTTTCTTACTAGGCTTTGGTCATCATACATAACTCACCAGGCTTCATTACCATGATCATAATCCATTCCATTAAGGTTTAAATTCATTTCCACTTAATAACACATCCACACAATTTACAAATACAATTCACATCCATTTAGCCAAATTCCCAATTTCGTGCCTTAACCCATTAGGTGTATTCAACCACCATTTTGAAAAATCCAAATTAATCATTGACCATTCATTATCCCATTTAGCCCATTTATCATTTCACAAGCATTTACCTTCTTATGAAAACCAAACACAATTCTCATGTCACATAAGAAAATCCCTTCATTATATTCAATCATTTAGGTGCACCACATAATTCTCATCTATTAACCCATTCCACAATTCATCTGCAATTATCATTTCACATGCTTATCTCACAAAGCATAATCATGTATAATGATAACCCCTTTGATTTTCCCATTGTAACAATTAACCCCTTTTTAAGCCCACCAACACCCACATCATTCTCCGCCCAACCCATGTGTGTTAGTAGGTATCTAATTCACATCCTTCAAGCTTAATATCAATTTCACCTCAGGCTCTATGTTCCCACACAATCACCCGACATTTACTTAATTGAACTCTATGTTTAGGAATGTGCGCACACTCCACGGGTGGCCCTAACATAGGTCACATCGTCCTCCATGCACCCCATGGGGATCAAGAGGGTTAAATTAGGTTGTTTAGACTCCCTAAACATCACATCACCAAAATGTCATGACGATGTCTTCACAAGATGGTAAGAATAAAAAACAAAATGCCCAAATCTCTATAAAACTCAAGGGATATAACTTATAGACCACCTACATAAAATCTGATGATGAACAGACTCTTAATTTTGGATTTGGATCTGGATTCATGCATCCCTTGAAACCCCAACCTAGGTTCCACCAAAAACAAAGGGGTTTAGAGGTTCAGATGAAGATGTGAGAAAATACAAGACCTAATCTGAAGAAGAGAGGGGTGGGGAGGATTATACATACCTGAAGCATCGATCCGCTACCAACAGTGCTCCAAACGGCCAATAATCAATGGAAAACCACCTATTGGATGCTTGGGTTGGAATTTTTTATCACCAGGGTTGCATGGGATGGTATGGAGGAAAATCCGGAGTTGGGTTTTTAAATAATGAGATGGAATTTTGGTAAATTTTCCAACTTTTCTGGGTCGCACGGTTTACCCAGACAATTTTCCAAACTGTGTCCAAACTATGAAGAAGGTACATTCTAAAAAAACCCTTTTCTCATGGTTTCCTAGGATCTCGCATGTTTTTCCATAACCGTGCTCAGACCGCATGAAGACTACTGTCCGAGGAAGGCTGTTCTGCATGGTTTCCCCTAACCGTGTGCAGACCGTTCACCATGCACTAATTGGTTTGATTGCTCTTCTCTTCACGCCCCATGCCCCCATGGCACCCCTAAGCCCCTACCTGAACATGGAAAACACATATCTATCCAAAAGAAGAGGCCAAACCAAAACAAAAAAAACAATCATTAAAAAAATTATCTTACAAACTCCCCACCTTATAATGGCTCATCCTTGAAAAACTCTTCTGAGAATCGCTAACATTCATATCAAGGGATCATTCCACAAGGTCTACAGATACAATCCCAATTTCCATGTTTCTGATTTTACACCATAATTCCTACCGAACAGAAATCAAGGGCACAAACATTCCCCACAAGCCTTCCACACTGGAACGACAACACAAGATGAAAACTCCTTAAGGATTCATCATCTTCAACTGTTCTCACCACGAGAACACTATGTGAAAAACATAGGTGAAAACACCTAACTCATAACTCATGGACACTTAACACATAAGATTCTATCATCATGGGGGACCTAATTGACACCACATCGGCCTGATCCTTCACACAACTCATTACCCAAATCACTTGGCATCATTTTATGTTCACCCAACTCTAATGGTGACCCCCCCCCCAATACCACCCAGTAGAAAACACACAACCCTTCCAACCACATTTCTTGAAGATCTCACTCTAAAACGATACATCCAAATGCAACTCAAAACTCTTAGCTAATCGTCCAGTTAAACTGTTCCAAAGCTCTCAACTAGGGCCAAATTACCCAAAAATTGACCACTTGAGTCCTTCCAACATGAAACTGTGATCACTTCATCAACCAACCATTTAGATAGAACGGTTCTCTCCTGCTTTCCAGTTACATGGCACCTCTTCCATTGACGAAGGACCACCATAACTGAACCATACCATTCCATTTCATGAAATGTCCCAACTTACTTGCCCAAGCATCCATAAGAGCATTACCCTACCTTGGAATCCACCTGTACTATCACAACCATTAGGGAAGACATCCATACACTATACATTTAAGTACTAAGAATATCATGACCTCACTCAGGTTAACTTCATTTCGATAGGAACTTTCTAAAATATCATGAATCCGAAGGTGGGTCACTCCCACCTCAACCATCATATTTACAATCTCTGGTCAGACCACCTTCAACTAGAATTCCCCAAAACACCCACCTTCCACCGATGGTATGCTACCCTTTTCTCACCTTCCCAAGGTGCATACTGACTTGAATTCAATCATTATCATTCCACACACCCACTAATTTGTTTCCTTAATTAAAGTAGAATTCATTATCACAGAATTAACACCCTCCAAACTATCATCAACTTCACCCATGGAATGACACCACGTCACGGAGCCACAGTTCACCCAACATCACAGTTTTCTAAAACCACAGAAAGGAAAATTGATCTGATTCGAACCCCAATCTCCGTTGGAGTTATAAAACCCCATATTATCTGGCTAAAAATTATTGTAATATCCAACCACATAATCCTACAACCCATAATAGGTCTCACAAGCTACATATAGAATTACCCTGAGCTCAATTCAACACTTGGGTCGTTTTTCACCACATCCATGTCCCATATGCCACTCCATGGAACCTAACATGCACCTCACTGGTTCTTCATTGCTACCACATCGCAACATTGTCATCTTGATGTTCTCTTTCCCACATCCAAGGATGATTTATCACTCCCCACCTTAGGAGTGTCGTTACCTTTTCTCACCATGAGGGATTCCCACCACCGCATCATAAAATTGATAAAAAACTGAACCACATACTTAGATAAGGCCATCCAGCCTTTTCCCAAAATAAGGGAAAGAATGTCACCCAATTCCCAATATCAGCTTCTCTGAAAGGAACCCAAGGGATTTCTCGACATTGGGCCCATCCCGAGGTCCTCACCCTGCACCATCAATGGTGTACATCTCATTATCATACACCAAACATACATATTCCATGCCCATAAACTCCATGATGTCCCTCATACAAAAAAAAACACATCCATGTCTCTTGGCGAGAGCCAGAGCTTATCAACATACCTGAGATGATGTCAATATGTTGGGCATGCTCATCACTAGCTAAGGTACTTTATGAATTCATCGAAGAAAACCACCACCAAATTATCCAATTCTGATCTCAAGCTATGTGACCCCATGACTTCTATGAATCATGGGCTTCCTTGTCGAAGGTTCCACATCAACACTTAACCATCACCACTCATGTGTGATTTCCATACAGTTTCAAACATCACTCCATAGCCAAACCATTCATACATACATGTTCATCCACATGAAAAGCCTTTACTCAGGTGTCATCATCAATCTAGAGTATATAACCACAATTTAGCCACCCTTATCGTTTCTGTTCAAAACAACTTCCATACATCCATTAATCCTCACTCAAACCATTGAGTCAGAAATTAAAGTGATAAAACCATATGAAAAATACCATACCTCTTATTACAAAACCTAGGGTTACCTTATGAAGGAACCAGGCACAACTAGACCATCAACCTTCACACGTATCTCTACGTAAAAAAACTACACCAAGAAGCACTCTATGTCCCACATTAAATGTCCAAAACATCAACTAGTGTAACACAAACCAAAAAGCACTAGAAGCCTTTTATGACCTCTCTAATAGGTCACTTTGAAGGTTGAATTAAACCAACTCCATTGAATAGAGTCACAACCTAGATAAGTCATTGGACCTCCCTCCAAACCACACTTATCACAACATGAACTAAGCAAATCATGTGAAAGGAACTCTAACACCTATTCTGACACACACTATGCTTTGCGTACCAAAAACCATATTCTCTAGGTCCCATAAAAAGGCGTACACATTCCTCGGCACTTTGGAAAAACTTCCTCTTGAAATTCAAATCACAACTCCCAAGGTATCTACTCACATGGTCACCAAAACTCAAGAACCATCCTTAGGGTCCTACATGAACTCCGTACAGGCACAGACCATAAACGATTCCACATTCACATTACCAAACAATGAATCAAAACCCAGAGGCCACATCCCTTCCATGGGATCCCTAAACCCACCACCTAGGCTATATCATGACTAGAATGGCCTCACAATCCAAGATCAAAATCTTTACTAGGGCTCTCTCACTGCCCTAACCCATGCATACAAGCATAAAACCAACAACACTAGGGATACCCACCTTTACTCCCAAACATTTTCATTCCAAACATGTCATTCACTCGACACTTCAAAAAACGATTGAAAGAATTTATCCACAGATTGAAAGATCCAATGCGATGAACCTTAAACAGACTATTATTTAGACTTTACCCCAACAATAATACTCTAACATAGAGCTCTAGAACCTACCCTAACTATTGTGATCATTATCATCATGTGGTAACCAACTTACTCGAACACAAGTCTTTCATCAATACATATTCCAACCAATTATTCTATCAAAACATGATCCATTCCTCTTAGACACATTTACCATTTCACAACATGTTAAAACAATCATGTAAACACATTAACACCTTTCATTAGAAAAAATTCAACAATAAATTTAGTGTCATTATTCAACCCCTAATTAATCTGGACATAGAAAGAACACTTATAATTATCACAACACAAAACTTTAACCCATTCACAACATTCATTATACACGATATTCCTTAACTATTCATTTTCATTATTTTCATTCACCCACTTTCATTCCAACTATTAAGCATCATATTCTTAATATCTATCAAGTAGAAAGGCATTTCACCCTCTATACCCCACACACCCATCCCGTGTGTGTGCCTATAAGGGTTTCTATCACCTATATCCTTAGGTTCCTAAAATGATGCATGTATGTACGTCCCCATGAAATTCCATCAATGAGGGAAATAACAAAAAACAATCGAATCACCCAACATGTGCATCACCCTATGGTGAAATATCATTTAACTATAACAACACACATCAAGAACATTTATTCCCACCTAGGGTGACTTGGGGTTTCCCATATACCATGGTTAGATACTCCCAAGCACGAGCTCATTACCAAGCCCTAAAAAATCCTAAATATCTTATACCATCCCAAATAACAATATTTCAGATAAGGAGAAGAAATAACTCCTCTGATACCACTATGTAACGTCCCCGACCTAGAAACCACTAATTTGGTGCTTTGATATGGGTGGTTATATGACCATAAGTGTGCCACCCCGTATAACAAATGTTACTGACTAGCATTGGGGGTCCAAATAGTCAGTCGAGGTGATTATGCCTCCTTTTCATTAGAGTAATACACAATAGTAGATAAACAAATAGCAGAATAATAACCAATAATAGAAGATCTTGCATAAATAACCATTCCCAATTCGGGTCACAACCATGTCTAATAGTAAATATGTCATTCCATGCTACAAGTGAAAAAGTTTCTGAATCCAATAAAGGAGACAAACAACATAATACCCAAAATGGTCCTAGATCTATGTATGTGTCCTCCTCCACAAAAAAACATGCCAAAACAACTCCCTAGAAAATAGAATTTTCCCTTTTCTTAACCTGTAACCATGAAGTCGGTTCGGGTACCCAACAGTAGAACGAGAATGGTGTGAGTAGAACATAGTAGGCCAACACCAACGCTGTCAATAAAATATTTGGTAAAATAATTGTGCATGAAAAAGGGAAATGAATAATAAATTAAAAGGAAATATTAAGTGACCTTAGCTAGTTTAGGTCCATTAACAACAATTATTACCATTTCTATACCTTACCATTTCCAACACATTTAACAAGGGTTCTTCAAACCCAACATGTTATGCAACTTAAAGTAAAAAAATTAAATACATGATGAAAACACACAATTGTCCTTTCTCACTAGGACCAAATTCTCCATTCTAACCATATCCTCAATTCGAATCATCAGTTTGGGTGGATTTCCTCTATATCCTCACCTCGAAGCATCAGTTTGGGTGGATGTCAACGATATCCTCACCTCGAAGAATATGTCTGGGTGGATATCAACCATATACTCACCTAAAATAATCAGCCCACAAGGATGCAACTGATAGGGAAATAGGGCATCAGTCTGATCCATACCCCATGCATTAGGGGTGGAGTTTAGAGCCTCAGTGTAAATCATCCTGTGGGCATAGAACTGTAGTCCAGACACCACACTACCAAGATATGTCCACATTCTATACATATATCCAACCATTAACCATTTACAAAATATCACAACCATTTCCCAAAGAAAACATAAACCATAATAATAACATGATTTTAACAACATGCCCTAAACCATTAACACACTTACAACATTTCACATCATTTATCCATTTAACCCATTTCAATTTTATTATGATTATCTCACGAAGCATTCATGTACTATTCCTATCTCACTAAGCTTTGTTCATCAAACCTAACTCACTGGGTTTCATTGCTTTTTTCATAACAAATTCCATTAAGGTCTCTAGTCATTTACACTTAATAACACATCCACACAATTTTCAAACACAATTCACATCCATTAATCCCAATTCCTATTTTTGTGCCTTAATTCATTAGGTGTATTCCACCACCCCTTTGCCTTATCCAAATTCATAATTGACCATTCATTAACCCATTTTTCCCATTTATCCTTTCACTTGAATTTACACACTTATGCATTCCAAACACAATTCTCATATCACATAACACAATCCCATAATTACATTAAATCATTTAGGTGCACCACCTAATTCTCATGTATTAACCCATTTCACAATTCATACCCAATTATCATTTCCTATGCTGATCTCACTAAGCAAAATCATGTATAAAGATAACCCCTTAGCTTTTCCAATTAACTCACATAACACCTTTTTAATCCCACCAACACCCACATAGGCCACCGCCCAGCCCATGTGTGTTACTTAGACTCTCATTCACATCCTTCATGTTTAATATCATATTCTCCCTAGGATCTATGTTCTCACAAAAAGTCCCTACATTTACATAGCTAAAATCTAGGTTTGGGAATGTGGGAAAACACCATTGGTGGCCCTAACATAAGTCACATTGTCCTCCATGTTTCTTGTGGGGATCACGAGGGTTCCATTAGGTTGTTTAGACTCTTTAAACATCACATAACCATAATGGAATGACGAACTCTTGAAAAGAGGGTAAGAATCAAAACAAATTATGCAAAAATCACTCTAAAACTCATGGGATATATCTTGTAGGACACCTACTTCAAATTTGATGACGAACACACTCTTAATCATGGCCTTGTATTAGGATTCAAGAACCCCTTAAAACCCCAACCTAGGATCCACTAGAAAAAAGGGTTTTAGAGCTTCAGATGAATATGGGAGAAACCACAAGCCCTAATCCTAATAAGAGAGGGGTGGTAAGGATTAGAATTACCCAGATATTCAATTCACAACCAACGGTGCTCAAAATGGAAAAAATCGAAGGAAACCCACCCATTGGAATATTGGTTTGGAATGGTTCGTTACCAGGGTTGCATGGGATGATATAGAGGAAAATCCTAAGTTGGGATTTTAAATCCTGTGATGGAAATTTTGTAAATTTTCCATCTTTTTTGGTCGTATGGTATACCTTCATGGTTTGACAGACCATGTGGAAAAAGTGCAGAAGCTACTGTCCAAAAACACCGATTTCACACGGTTTCCTGGGATCCCTCACGGTTTTCCCTAACCATGCTCAGACTCTGCGAAGTCTAGTGTCCTTGGATGGATGGTATGCATAGTTTTCCCACACAGTTTCCCCTAACTATGCATCGTGCACTGTTGGGCCTAATTTCTCTTCTCTTCTCACCTCAAGCCCTCGAGGAACCCCCGATCCCCCACCTAAACATGAGAAACACTTATCTAGCCAAAAGAAGATGTCAAACCATAATATAAACTAAAAAATTCCTAAAAAGATCAGGGAATTTATAGAAACCCTTAGAGTGTAACTCCCTTAAGGACTTGGGAATGTGTTTTCATTACATCATTGCATTGGTATAGATGGAACTCCCCATGTCATGGGTGTGGGTTTGTTAAAATTGGGTAATTTTCTCCAAGGGTGTTACTTAACTAATAAACTAGGGTGAGGGTTTCCCAATGATGTTCGTGATGATGGATAGTAGTTCCATGACATTACAGGGTGAAATTACTCTATATTATACATGTAGGTAGGGTAAAAACTCCCCTACCATGGTAGGGAGTGTGTGTTCTACCATTGGAATTGATACTCTTCTATTGGATCAGGGCAAAGGTCCAGACCCCACACTACCAAGCTATGTCCAAATTCTATACGTATATGTAACCATTAACCATTTACACAAAATCAAAACTATTTCCCAATGAAAACATAAACCATAATAATAACATGAGTGTTAAAACCATGCCCTACCCCATTAACACACTTATCACATTTCACATCATTTATCCATTTAACCCATTTCAATTTTATTATGATTGTCTCACTAAGAATTCATTTGTTGTTCCTATATCTCCAGGATTTGTTTATCATACCTAACTCACTAGGTTTCATTACTTTTTTCATAATAAATTCCATTGAGGTCTATATTCATTTACACTTAATAACACATCCACACAATTTTGAAAAAAAAATCACATCTATTAATCCCAATTTCTATTTCTATGCCTTAACCGATTAGGTGTATTCAACCACCCCTTTGCCTTATCCAAATTCATAATTGACCATTCCTTAACACATTTATCCCATTTATCCTTTCACTTGAATTTACACACTTATGCATTCCAAACAAAATTCTTATATAACATAACACAATCCCTTCATTACATTCAACCATTTTGGTGCACCACCTAATTCTCATGTGTTAACCCATTTCACAATTAATACCCAATTATCATTTCCTATTCTTATCTCACTATAAAAAATCATGTATAATGCTAACCCCTTAGCTTTTCCAATTATCTCACTTGACCCCTTTTTAATCCCAACAACACCCACATAGGCCACCACCCAACCCATGTGTGTTACTAGGACTCGCATTCACATTCTTCATGCTTAATATCATATTCACCCTGGGCTCTATGTTCTCACAAAAAGTCCCTACATTTACAAAGCTAAACTCTATGTTTGGGAATCTGGGCAGACACCATGCACTACTACAAACACAGCCTTTATCAGCGCTAAAAATGGCCTTTATCAGCGCTAGAAAAGCGCTGATAAAGCCAGTGTTGATAACGGGGGGGGGGGGGGGGGGGTCCCCTTTATCAACGCTCCGAAAAGCGCTGATATAGGACCCCTTTATCAGCGCTCAAAAAAAGCGCTGATAAAAGTACCCCTTTATCAGCGCTTTTTTTAGCGCTGATAAAGGGGTCCTATATCAGCGCTTCCTTTATCAGCGCTTTTGTTTTAGCGCTGATAAAGGACCCTTTTATCAGCACTTTTAAAAAAGTGCTGATAAAAGTTATAAAAAATTTAAAAAATTTAAAAAAAATTAAAAAAAATTAAAAAATACTGCCAATCGGGGGGGCATTTATAGCACTTGAACCCCCCCCCCCCTTTTACAGCGCTTTTCGGCCCCTATACAACACCCCACGCACCCCACACACCCCCTCCACCCTTTAACAGCGCTTGCTCCAATATTCCACATGCGCCTGCACCCCTGCCTCCACCAGGATTTGAACTCGAGACCTCCCCCTTGCGCGCCTAAGCACTTACCACTACTCTATTTTGATTTGCTTTCCAATTCATGATATCTCTATATATATATATTTATATATTTAGTTATATTTATTCGTATAGTAATATATATTTATATTAATATATATATAGTTATATTATAATATATATATATAGTTATATTATAATATATATAGTAATATTAATATATATATATAGTGGTATTAATATATATCGATATATATATATATATTTAGTTATATTTATTCGTATAATAATATATATTTATATTAATATATATATAGTTATATTAACATATATATAGTTATATTAACATATATATAGTTTATATGAATATATATTTATATAGTTATATTAATTTATATATAGTGATATTAATATATATATTTATGGTGATATTAATATATATATTTATAGTAATACTAATATATATATATGTTGTTATATTAATATATATATAGTTATTAGATTAATAAATATATAGTTAGATTAATATATATATAGTTAGATTAATATATATATATATAGTTAGATTAATATATAGGTATATAAATATTCATATATTGGTATTTTAAATAAAATGGATATTAGTTATTTTTTAGATAAATCTAATATATTTTATATGTAAAAATGTTTAATTATTTATTTAAAAAATTTAATTTTTAGGTGCGAATATATAAAAAATATGTACATATAGTTATATAGTTGATTATAAATAGCAGTTCATTATAAAAAAGGATGAAATTTCAAAAACATAATATCAATATGAATGTAATACCTTAGAATAAATTCAGTCCCCACCAAGAAAATCCAATAATACCCCCTTAAACGAGTTGGAAAATCCACAAAATGTTAAAAAATCTCGGTACCCCGACAAAAAACTCAGTTTTGGAGGCCTTCTGGGCCTCTTTTGGCTTCAAAAAACGCTTGTCCGGGGTCTGTTCGGGTCACAGCGACGTAGAGCTCATCGCATGCTTCTATTTGATATGTGGTAGAGCTCAAACGGACACCCAGATCAAAAGTTATGGCCGTTTGAAGTTTGAGTTGCGTTTTCAACATATTTTGGATCTTTTTTTAATTTTTTTTAATTTTTTTAGTCCTCAAATTGTTATTAAATGACTATTACTCCATAATGATTTTCAAAATATTAATTAAAAATAATTTTTTAATTTTTTAAGAAGTCATTTTCACTAAATATCTTATATATTAAGTATAATAAGTGTAAATGTACATTTATACTTATCTAAAATATATTTAAAAATTATATATTATATTTATATAACTATATAATTATATTTATATATTAATATATTAATATATTTTTAATTTTTTTTTTGAAGCTGACCCTTTATCAGCGCTAAAAAAAGCGCTGATAAAGGGGTGCCTTTATCAGCGCTTTTTTGAGCGCTGATAAAGGGACCCCCCCTTTATCAGCGCTTTTTCGTTAGCGCTGATAAAGGGACCCCCCTTTATCAGCGCTTTTTCGTTAGCGCTGATAAAGGGGGGCGCTGCGAAAAACTGTTTTTGTGGTAGTGATGGGTGGCCCTAACATAAGTCACATTGTCCTCCATGTTTATTATGGGGATCATGAGGGTTCTATTAGGTTGTTTAGACTCCCTAAACGTCACTTAAGCATATTGGAATGATGAACTCATCACAAGAGGGTATTAATCAAAACAAATCATGCACGAATCACTAAAAAACTCATGGGATATATCTTGTAAACCACCTACCTCAAATCCGATGATGAACGCACTCTTAATTGTGGCCTTGTATCAGGATTCAAGAACCCCTTAAAACCCCAACTTAGGATCCACTGTAAAAATGGTTTCATAACTTCAGATGAATATGGGAGAAACCACATGCCCTAATCCGAATAAGAGAGGGGTGGGATGGATTAGAATTACCCAGATATTCGATTCGTAACCAATGGTGCTCCAAATGGAAGATAATCGAAGGAAACCCACCCATTGGAATCATGGATTTGAATGGTTCGTTACTAGGGTTGCATGGGATGATATAGAGGAAAATCTTGAGTTGGGATTTTAATCTTGTGAGGGAAATTTTATAAATTTTCCAACTTTTTTGGGCCGCATGGTTTACCTGAATGGTTTTCAAAACTGTGTGGAAACAGTGCAGAAGCTACTGTCCGAAAACACTAATTTCACTCGGTTTCCTGGGATCCCTCACGGTTTTCCCTAACCATGATCAGATTGTGCGCAGTCTAGTGTCCTTGGATGGATGGTCTGCATAGTTTACCCGCACAGTTTCCCCTAACTGTGCATCATGCACTGTTGGGCCTAATTTCTCTTCTCTTCTCTCCTCAATCCCTTGGGGAACCCCCGATCCCCCTCATGAACATGGGAAACACTTATATATCCAAAATAAGATGTCAAACCATAATATAAACTAAAACATTCCTAAAAAAGATCAGGGGCTTTATATGAACTCTTGGACTATAACTCCCTGAAGGACTTGGGAATGTGTTTTCATAACATCATTGCTTTGGTATATATGGGACTCCCCATGTCATGGGTGTGGGTTTGTTAAAATTGGGTAATTTTCTCCAAGGGTGTCACTTAAGTAATAAACTAGGGTGCGGGTTCCCAATGATGTTCGTGAAGATGGATAGTAGTCCCATGACATTCCAGGGTGTAATTCGTCCATATTAGACATGTAGGTAGGGTAGGAAATCCCCTACCATGGTAGGGAGTGTGTGTTCAACAATTGGAATTGATACTCCGCTATTGAATCAGGGCACATGTCCTTCTTATGTGCTTTTCATTCAGAGTATGTGCTCCCTCGCCATGTTTGGGGGATTCTCCCCTATATTAGGGTCAGAACTCCCATATCGTGTCAGGGTGTGGGCCCCCCATAGTGTATGCATGGGGAGAGTTGGTGCTCCCACGTTCTATCAGGGTGTGGGTCCCCGAGACACTGTGAGGTATGACCCTACTGGGATTGAGTGAGATTCCTCAATCTACGAAGTGGTACTCCCATATCGTATCCTGGAGCATGTACTTAATGAGTTATCCTCCCTATTTGATTAGGTTGTGGGTCCTCACATATAGAGTAGTACTAACCTATCTTCGAGTAGCAGTGGGGATTGAGTCGTCCATTAGAGTTGGAGCTCCATAGAATGTGGGATCCCGGTAGGAGCAGTGGGCCTTCCAATTGGTGTGAATGATAACAAGAGAGAAGTTAGTTCTCCATCAACAAATTAAGGTTCAGTCCACTTATTATTGGAGAGAAAGAGGTTTTGATGGTTATTTAAGAGCAGTAATCCCTTGTCTTCGTCGTAATGGCAAGGTTTGAGCCCCTATATTAACTCTTGTTAGATAAGATGCATGTGGAGAAATGTCTAGATTATTTCTCCCTATACTGTTTAAAGGTGGTGAAGGGTAGGCCTCTTCACTTGGGTTTCTTTACCTTGTGATGGGTGCAATGTAACGATGACAGTAAATCTAGTGTAGAGCACTAGAGATTGAAAAAGTCATATGTTCCTGATGGGTCATGTTTTCTTAGTCATACCATTAAGAATGGTAGAGTCATTTCCAATGGAAGAAATCTCTGAGGCATGTCCCTTATGGGATGGCTAAGCTCATGGAGAGTGTTCTAACAATTTTATGTTTCAATTAGATCCTAAAAAGGAATATTGGGTCTAGTTAGGATGTTGGAACTTCATCATACATAGTGTCTGAGAATATTATATCTATTTGATTTCTTAGATTTCTTGTTAAGTGTTGGACTCCTCATGTATTAATCATGTTTTAATGATCACAAATCTCTTTAATAATCCCAAATCTAATTAATTATAACAAATCTTATTCAATCATATGTATTTATTTTTCAAATTAACTCATGGTTTATAATGGTTATGCTTGATCCAATTCATGCATATTTTTGTTTGAGTCTGAATACTATTATTTTCCAAAGTACAACACACTGTGAGCAAGACACAGTTAGCCAGACACCATGACCGAGACACCATGACCGAGACACCATGACCGAGACACCGTGACCGAGACACCGTAAGCCAATACACCATGAAGACAAGACACCTTGAGCAGGACACCGTGAAGATCAAACACTGTGACACTCAAACCGTGACTCTCAGACACAGTGACACTCAGACCGTGACACTCAGACACCGTGAAGGAGACACCATTTTCTCAACTTATTGTGACATCATTTCATTAACTATTTTATCTCCTTTCAATTTAATGTTTAATGATCATATTTAATGCCTTTAATTCACTGACATAATTAATGTTTCTTTGTATACATAGAATGAGGTGCGAGGCATGAAACTCATGGAACTTGTCGGCTAAATCTCATGCATTCAATGATAAAGAGTAGAGAGAACCCAACAACAATAGAGCGCGATACTGAACAGAAAACAAGCGTGTGAGCACGACCACGAAGAACACTTCGAAAGATTTTCAATGAAATAATTTTCACATACATGCAATCTAACTCTGCTGAAGAACATATGAAGTACTCTGGAATCCAGAGAACATCTTCACATTGTCAATGTTCGTGGAGAACACAAGATGAATCGCGAAACTCTGTTTTTCAAGACAGAAACTAGAGAAGGACTCAGAAGCATTTCTTCTAAATCAAAGGATTCTAGAGGTGAACTTAAAATCACTAGAGAATTCTAAACTCAAATCTACTCTCTATCAGTGATTCTATTACTTATTGTTGACCAGTGTGTATACTCTGTATATTCCATACACACACTGACTCCTGTGCTAAAATGAAGGATTTATAAACCCTTACACCTAAATATTTATACTCTTGTTTACCCACGAAAACTGTGGAAGATGTCCCTATGAGGCTTGGTTATTATTATTATTTTACCCATGAAAACTGTGGAATAGGTCCACGTGTGGCCTGGATATAATTTTTGTTTACCCATGAAAATTGTGGAAGAGGTCCCTATGTGACCTAGACTGTCTATGTACTGTTTATAACCCCGATCCAGGGTGTGGATTAGAGTTTATTTATATAAAATTCTTAATGGAAGGTGATCACCAAGTGGAGTGTATTAGGTCTCATCTTGAGACTGAACAACTTGTTTCTTATCCTTTGTGCCATTTAAATTTAGTCTTCTCTGTTTTTCTACATTATTGCATAATCCAGAAAACACTAATTTCACTTTGATAATTAGTTATGTAAAGAAGTTATAACTGATTTTTCTTAGTAGGATAACTTTAAAGTAATATTAAAAATACATATTAAGATTACTGAGAATTAATCAATCTTTTAAGAAGTTGTTTAAATAGTAAAACTCTTTTAACAGTATAAACTTTATTAGCTGGGTCGTATCTATTATTGGGGAAACCCATTTATTTTAAAATAATATTTTTTGTCATATAAATTTTTATAGTCACTCAATTCACCCCTCCCCTCTTGAGTGAACTACTCTGACCAACATTTGGTATCATAGGTTGCTTTATTAGGACTCTGTGTAATCTCACTCATCTGTGATTGTAGTTGTATATTAAAGATCCATAAATTTATGTTAATTCTAAATTTCTAGCACTTTTAAAGTAAATTGTTAATATGTATAATAGATTGGAAGGTGCTGCAATAAACAGACCACAATTCTCTAATGGAACCAACTATGCTCAATGGAAAATTAAAATGAAAATGCATCTAGAGATTATGAGCTTTGAAATTTGGCCATCCATTATAGATGAATAAAAACTTCCTGTGACTGATAGAAGTACATGGGATGAACCTACAAAACTTTCTTACAATAACAATTGCAAATACTTGAATGCTTTATACTATTCCTTAGGAGATGAAGAATTTAATAGGATTTCTTCTTCTAAAACTACCCTTGAAATTTGGGATTCCTTGTCTGTCTAACATAAAGGCACATCTAGTGTAAAGGAAATGAGACTTAATACTTATACTATAAAATATGATATTTTCATGATGAAACCTGATGAGCCTATTTCTGACATGTATCTTAGGTTCAATGAGATTGTTTACACAATGATTTCTCTTGGAAGAAATTTCACTACCGAAGAATAGATCATGAGAATTCTTAGGTGTTTTTCTGATAGATGGAGGGGAACCTCTGTCTCAACTAGATAATCATGTGACATCAGCAAGCTACCTGTAAAAGAACTCATTGGGGAATTGATGATGTATGAGGAAGAGCTGAAAGTCAACAAAGAAGAGGATGATGAACCAAAGAAGAAATCTTTAGCATTCAAGACCACCTTCTCAATGCACAAAGACAAAGGGAAACTGGAAGCTCCTGTAAAATTTTCCAAGATTGAAAAATCATCACCTGACAGTGATGAGGAGATGGCTCAATTGGGCAGAAGATTCAATCTATTTTACAAAAATAAGTACTTTTTCAGAAATCCTAACTTCAAGGGCATGTATGAACAAAAGGGAAACTGGGAAAAGTATTGGAAAATAATTGAAAAAAACCAGATGAAATTGTATATTATAAATGTAAACGTAAAGCTAATATAAAGGTTGACTTTCCAAAGATAAAATATAAGAATATGTATGAGGATAAAGGAAAGAAGTACAAAAAGGCAATGAATGCAACTTGGAGTGCCTCTGAGGATAGTTCGAGTGACTCAGAGACATCACATGATGAACAAGATAATAAACCCAATAAGTCTTTTATGAGAAACACATCTGAGGTAATAATGAACTCTTATATGCATAATTCATACTATTCTAAAGAGGAAAGTGACTCTACAAATATTACTAATGGTGAAATGTTTGAATATTGCAACATTCTTGAAGAGACAAGCAATGAATTAAAAGATAAATATATATCACTGAATAAACAACATGCTCTCACTGCAAATGTTATGTTTGAACATACAACTGAAAAGGTGAAAAATGATCAACTGCTCAAAGAAAAAAATGAATTAAAAAATTTTAATGATCAATTAAAAAGTGACTTCGAAAAGTTTACTAATGGGAAAAATACCCTTACTCAAATTCTCAGAAAATAAATTTCCCCTAAATAAAATACTAGCATTGGTTATGAACCAGGTAAAAGAAACCTTAGTAGAACGAATTTTGTTTCAAAGTCTAGGACATATAATTTTGTTCCTAGTTCTGGAAACAACTCATCTAGCTCAAGTTATGATACATACCTTACTATTTCACATTTTTGATGACCAAATATAGTTTATTTTTCAAACACTTTACAAAATGCTTCTAGGAAACCTATGAGAAAAATATGGGTTCCTAAAGCACTTATTACTACTGTTACTGGACCCAAACAAGTATGGGTACCAAATTCTGTCTTTACTTGATCATGTTATATGAAAGATGCTTAGAGAGCTCCTCCAAGAATCTATGGTACTTGGACAATGGGTGTTCAAGGTACATGACAGGAGACTACTCATGCTTCAAGACTCTGATAATAGTATATGAAGGACATGTCACATTTTTTCACACCCTGACCTCGGATACTCCTTCATTTTATTTATTTCTTGATATTTTATTTTTGGTTGTAGTTTGGGTTGGGAATATAATAAATTTAATTGTTTTTTTGTGGTATTTCATTTTATCTATACCTATTCTTGGTTATTGTGAATGTTGTGGTAAGAGAGCGGCATGTTGGAGAGTTTGTGATGTCGTTGGTGTCTCTATACTATGTTTAAAATGATCAAGGATCTTTGGGTGGGTCTTCCGTAGTGTTTGGGGTGTAATTTTGGGGGTTTTGACCAATTTTTGGGGTTGCAAGGTTTGATCATGGCCTAGACAAACCGTTCAGCCAAACCATGCGATGTTGCAGAAGTTTCCAGTAGCCCTCGCATGTTCTGGGCACGATTTGACAAACCATGCAGTAAAACCATGCATCCACTTGCAGGCTTTATAACTTTTGACGTGGAGCTTCAATTTGGGACATTCCACCTCCAAAATGAATCCCTATCTATTGGGCCTCGACCAGAGGAGGCTCCCCCTCATTCCTTTTTTGATTTGGGGCGTTTTGGGTCGATTTATCAAGAATGGTTGGTGATTATTTTTTTCCCTTCATCAAATCTTCTCTCCTTCTCTTTCCCTCTTTGTTCTAGGGTTTTCATTGGGTATTTCTATCCATGAACAAACCCTAATGTCTTGGTTTTATCTTTGGTTCGTTTTTCTTTGGATCTAGGGTGTGTGAATGGTTTGTGGGGCACAGATCTCTCCTCCCATGAAGTTTCACCGCATCCGCACATGGTTGAGGTAGGTGTTTCCATGATTTTCCTTTCAATTACAAACCATTGATGCTTGAATGCATTGGATTAATTTTTAAACATGATTCACAACTACATATGTATTGTAGTTGACTTATTGTGGTTTTTTTACATTGGTTACAATTTTTAAAAATGTCTTTTGAAAGGATTCCTTGATTATGTCTATGTGTTGGTTACTTGGATGTGTTTGAAAAAATGCCTATTATTTTATCAAAAGGAATTTGAGCCCTTGTAGTATTTTTTGGACTTTTTTATATATTTTATTAGTTGGAACATGAATTAGTGCATTGAATTCTATTTGGGTTCTATTTATGGCATGATTATTTACAGAGAAATGTTTTGGAAAAGTTCTTCGTGTTTTTTAAATTTTTGTGAGAGATGTAACAATTGTGTTTGTTTAAAGGGAAGTGGTATTTATGTAAAAAATGTTCTTGGGTATTATTATGGATCTTCAAATGGTGTCATTGGATGTTTAAACATCCATGTGTGCATTAGGTTCACACATGGAAGATAATTAAAGTGAAAATGACACTTAAAAAAAGAGTGTTACACATAAACCATTATTTCTCAAATGTTTTATCTTCTCTCTCTCCAATTATCATCCTTCTAAAATGGGTCTTTGATTTATAAAAAGTGTGTTGGTATTTTTTGTGACTTTAAATTGATTTTTGTTTCATTAAAATTTGATCCGTGGTGAATTTTGGGAAACAATTGGTTTCAGATGGTATAGTGGCATGTTTGGAATTGTATACTTGGAAATGGTTTTAGAAGTGATTTGGAACTGCTTTGGTAAATGTATTTGGGTGCATAATATAGAAGGACCGTTTAGAATTGTACTTTTAATGGTGATGTTTTTTTGTTGATTTTAGAAAAGAATGTGATTCAAAAAAATGTGAATTCCAGGTGGTAAACTTTGAACATTTTATGAAATGGTTTGAATGTTAAATGGTGTAATGGCTCGGTTGGCACCTTGTAGATATGAAATGATCGGATGCTTATTTGGGGGAACATTGTAATGTTTTTGTTGATTCTTTAAAATGACGATGTTTTTATTACTGTATTCCCACTTAACAACTTAACTATTTTGAAAAGGGTTTCAAATGGTTTTAATGATTTGCATGGCATGACGGCCCAGATGGAACTTTGTTAATGTGATATTATTAGGTGTGCATATGAGGTGCTCCTGTCTAGTGTAACCCTTTCTGGGTGAATGTATAATAAGTGTCTGTGTTAGGGGAAGGCAAGTGCGGTGAGATGATTCCAGCGTGCAAGGGCCTTCTTACTTACACATTATTATTATAACTGCCATGGGTTCCTGGGCATCTTATAGAGATTGAGTGACAGTTTCTGACCAACCCTGATTTGACGGGTTGGCACCCCCTGGATTTGTTGTTAGGCCAGGTGGGATTTCCCACTAGATTGGTCAGTTAGGGCGGCAGTTGGTTATAGACTTAGGAGCTTCACCATACGCCGACAGGTGGTTCTGAAACCGAGTACGTCCAAGGGTCTTCTATGGATGTTTAGGATCACCCATGGTTACTAGAATATTTACATTTCTTAAATACTTTCTTCTACATTGAATTTTCATTTTTTCAGTTTATTTATTTTCAGAATAGCCTCGATGTTATTGATTTGAGTTTTTAACTAAAATGAAGTCTATTTTGAATGTGGAAACTTGGTGTGCATAGGTTGGAAAAAGGGAATGAAATGTGTTTATTTTTAAAATGGGAGAAATCCAATTTTTATATCCTTATTTTCAAGCTAGTGTTAATGGTTTGTTTTGGGAAAGGAACACATGGAATATTTGGTGATTTCCTACTGTGTTGTCTAGATCACACCCTACTTTTACTATTCAGTGTCGGTAAGCCCGAACTATTTTTCAGGTTCAGTTTTGGATCAAGTCTTTCTGGTTCGATATATCTGTTGGGGCATGGTGGTCTTGTGGTTGGAGGTGACCAAGAGTTCACATGGAGATCATGTTAGTTTTTGGTTGTTTTATTTTTTTGTAGCTTCTGTTTCATTCAGTGTTAGTTTTACTCAGTTGTATCGTTCTGGACCATATTGTTCTTTTATTGAGATTCGGTTATTTAACTTCGTTGTGTCTTCAGTTTTTCATATTTGGATCCTATTTATTATTGGGATAAAATGTTCCCACTTGGTTTATCTTGATGATCGACACTAGGTGTCATCCCATGGGGATTGGGAACACCGTTCGGGCTATGTCACGAACTTGGTTGGGTTTCAGGTCAGATGGCATCCCTGTTTGGTTTGTGACACATTAGGTGACAATTCCTAAGGAAAGATTATTGGCTTAGGCCATATTGGTAACTCTTATTTGATTTTAATTTCTAAAGTACTGTTTTTTAATAGCTTAAATTATAATCTTCTTAGTATCTCACAATTATGTGGTGATGGATATCATGTTAAATTTAAAAATGATTCCTGTAACGTCTTTAATTCTAATGATGAATTAGTATTTTTTGCATCAAGAAATTAGAATGTTTGTCCTGTCAATTTAGATTCCTTAACTTCTCAGAATGTTTCATGATTAAGTCTATTTTATAATGAATCTTTGCTCTGGCATAGGAGACTAGGACACTGTAATGTTCACTCCCTTAGAAAGATAACAAGAAAAGGCCTAGTTAAGGACTTACCCAAACGTGGGTTTCCAAATGACAAAGTGTGTAATCCTTGTCAAAAGGGAAAACATCACAAAATATCTTTCAAATAAAAGAAATAAGTTTCTACTGCTCAACCTCTCGAATTGGTTCACATGGATTTTTTTGGACCATCTAGAGTTTCTTGTTTAAATGGAAAGTGCCATCTTTATGTTCTAGTAGATGATTTCTCTTGATATACCTGGACCTTCTTCATGGCTCACAAAAGTGAAGCCTGCTCTTATTTTACCAAGTATACCAAGTCTGTAGAAAACCTTAGTGGCCTTAAAATTAAATCTTTAAGAAGTGATCATGGCCATGAGTTTGAAAATAAAGAGTTTTCATCCTTTTTCTCACAAAATGGTTATAGTCACAATTTCTCTACCCCTAGAAAACCTCATCCAAATGGTGTTGTAGAAAGAAGAAATAGAAACTTGCAAGAAACTGCGAGAACAATGCTTAGTGAATATGACTAACCTATTTAATTTTGGGCTGAAGCTATTAATAAAGCATGCTACATAATCAATAGAGTCTTGATTAGACCAATTCTCTAAAAGAACCCATATTAACTCTGGAACAATTGGAAGCCTAAGGTTAATTACTTTAGGGTTTTTTGTTTCAAAGTATTTATTCTCAACACTAAGGATAATCTTGAAAAATTTTCATCCAAAACTGATGAAGGAATTTTCCTAGGTTACTCAATATTAAGTAAATATTATGGAGTATTTAATAAAATAACTAAATGTGTAGGAGAATCTATTCATATCACATTTGATTAAACAAATCCACATGAGCCTAGAACCATCCTAGAAAATCTGGAGGATGATGTATCAAATTTGAACATCAACTCAAAATCCTCAAATTCCTATGTGAAAAAATCTGTGAAAACATCCAATTCTGGAAATTATCTTCAAATGAGTCATAATAAACCAGAATCGGTTGATGAACCTAAAATCACTAGTCCCTCTTTTTTCTAGAAAATTTAGAACCCTTAGAAACCATCCCTTAGATGTTGTTATAGGAGACTTAGAGAAAGGAATAAAAACTAGATCTTCTCTTATAAATCAGGTTGAACATCAAGCCTTCTTATCATAAATAGATCCTAAAAACATTGATGATCCCATAACCGATGAATTTTGGGTAATGTCGATACAAAAAAAACATAATCAGTTTGAAAGAAACAAATTTTTGAAACTTGTTGATAGACCCAAGGACACTTTCATCATAGGCACTAAATGGGTGTTTATAAATAATGTTGATAATGCTTGAAATATAGTTAGGAACAAGGCTAGATTATTTGCACAAGGCAACAATCAAGAAAAGGAATTGACTATGAGGAGAAATTTTCTCCATTATCTAGACTTGTAGCCATCAGAATCCTGCTTGCTTATGCTACACATCTAAATTTCAAACTATATCAAATGGATGTTAAGAGTGCATTATTAAATGGGTATATAGCTGAGGATGCCTTTGTTGAACAACCCCCTAGATTTATAAATCCTCATTTTCCCAATAATATTTTCAAACTATCATAAGCTTTATATGTTTTAAAACAGGTTCCAAGAGCTTGGTATGAAAGATTAAGTACTTTTATTATTTTCAACGGTTTTACAAAAGGAATAGCTGACCCTACTCCCTTTATAAAACGAATTTCTAATGATGTTTTAGTTGTTCAGATCTATGTAGATGTTATCATTTTGGGATCTTCAAAAAATTCAATATGTATTGATTTTTCTAAAATGATGCGAAACGAATTTGAAATGTGTTTAATAGGTGAACTAAAATTCTTCCTTGGATTGAAAATCTTTAAAAATAATGATGGAATTGTTTTAACTCAAAGTAAATACACTAAAGATATTCTAAAACGTTTTGGATTGGATAGCACTAAAAGTAGTGACACTCCCATGAGTACCACCTCTAAGTTGGATATTGATGAAGAGGGAAAATCTGTTGATCAAACCAGTTATAGATGAATGATTGGAGGTTTACCCTACTTTACAGGTAGTCGTCCTGGCATTATGTTTAGTGTGTGTATGTGTACTCGTTTTCAAGAAAATCCTAATGAATATCATTTAAATGTTGTAAAGATAATTTTAAAATACTCAAGCATACACCCAATCTAGGACTGTTCTACCCTAAAGGAAAATCATTTGAACTAGTTAGTTATTCATATGCTGACTTCGGTGACTGTACGTTAGATAGAAAGAGAACCTCTGGAACATGTCACCTTTTAGGAAAGTCACTAGTATCATGGTGTAGTAAGAAGCAAAATTTTGTTGCATTATCTATTGCAGAAGCTGAATACAAAGCTACTGGCATTTGGTGTACACAAATTTTGTGGATGAAACACACATTACTAGATTATGGATATCAATTCAGACATGTACCAATAAATTTTGACAACACAAGTGCTCTTAACATCTCAAAAAATCTTGTTTCACATTCTTGGACAAAACATATTGATTTAAGACATCACTTTTTGAGAGATCATTATCAAAAAGGTGATATTACCTTGGAATTCATTGGTACCGAATATCAACTTTCTGATATATTCACTAAACCATTAAATTATAAGAGAATAGACTATATCATACATGACATTTGCATGATAGATATCAAATAGATATCTTACATGTCTTACTGTTCAATATTTTACATTGTTTTACTTTACTGTTTCATGATTACGATTTCTGGGTTACTGTCTCTCATGTTTACGGTCTCACCGTTATCACTTTGTACTCACGGTCCGACATTTACTATCTCACCATAACACGCACTGACAAGTTCACTCACTATGTCACAGTGACGTTCACTCACTGTCTCACCGTGATGACCACTTTTTGTCTCACCGTAATGACCATTTATTATCGCACTGTGATGATTGATAATTATCTCACTGAGAAAACTATTTATGAATTTCTTTAAACCCATATTTTGGTAATTTTTATTCCACTTATTTTACTTTCCAACGTATTTATTTTTGTGACGTTTCACATTCCCAAATGATAAAAAAAGAGTTTCACTCGGTTCTCCACCCGGACATTCTCCTACTCACTCGAGTCAAGCCCTTTAAACCTTGCAACCCTATTTCTCTCTCACGAACATCAGTGGATGCCAAATATGAATTTACCATCATCATCCACACCGTAGAAGAATCTCCCAAAGACGAAGAAGAGATCACCCAAGCTGACACCTGAATGGCCTCTAAATACGAACCTAGTAAATCGAAGTGTTGTTCCTAAGAAATAAATTTTCCCCGAATAGCTCTTTTCTAGAAAATCTCCAGTACTAAAAATTTTAAGAGATCAAGGATGGTTAGAATGGTTCTCAAATGATAATAGATCCATTTATCCGAGGTTAGTTCCTCAGTTCTACCAGTATGCATAGTTTTCTTTTAACTCTAGTGAAATATTTGTTGTGACGAGCTGGATTAATGGCCAAAGATGTTCCTTTCCCTCGAGGTTATGGGTTGTATGCCTTAGGATACCTCGCGATGGAATTTGTGATGATTATCAGAGATAACCCTCACATACACCTGATTTCATTGACCTCGAAGATGCTCTAAAAACCATAAATGGGAGCTGAACTTGATGGGGAAACAAGGTTGTTGTTTAAGTTTGTTCAAAATCTAGTTAGTCCGAGGAAAGGTGAATTTGCTGTATTAAAGTACCAAGATGTGTTCTTGATTAATCTTATTAAGAATGGATACAAAATCAACTTGTGAAAGTACATCATTCCCCATATGAGTGAATTGATCAATGTTACATCCAAATCCACCTCTTTGTTCTACTCTCGGCTGATTTTAGCCATGCTTGTATCCAAAGGAGTAGTTGGACCCAATGAAGAAGTGTATGTGGATTGTGAGTACCATCTCTCTAAACCCATCATCAGAATAATTAAAATAAACTATAACCCTTGGAAAAAGGAGTGGGTGGAAGACAACGATAAAATTTATGAGAAGTTTAATCTTGTGGATTATCCATCATGGTCGAAGGACATTTTTGATCCTAGTTTGGAACCGGATGAACTTGGTGATTATTTAGAAGAAGAAGAAGAAGAGGCCAAAATTCATAATAGGGAAGAAGTTGTTGTTGAGGAATAAAGGACTATTGTTCCTCTCATTGTTCTTGAAGAATAAGTTCCTATCCATGGAGATGATGTCAGTCTTGAAATCCAACCCTAGGATGAAAGAGAATAAAGTGTCCTAAAATCTGACCAGCAAGTCATGGCAGTGCCTGTCCTAGAACAACTCCCGGTTATGGAAGAAAAAAATCTATAACAACTCCCTGTTATGGAAGAAACAAATCTAGAATGACCCCCTGTTATAAAAGAAACAAATATGGAACAACTCCCTATTATGGAAGAAGCAAATATGGAAGAAATCCTAAAGGAACACTCTGTTCCTGAGATAATACCATATATTGAAGAGAGGATGGAGATAGCCTTTTAGTTGGATAGATAGGAGATTAATGAGGAATTAAGAGATGAAACTGTAAATTTTGAACTAGCTCCTGAGTCTCTAGATCCTGAAAAGGAAGCATCGTTTGAGGGGGAGGAAACCCAAAATCTTGAGACTGATGAAGCATCACATCCAGCTGAGTCTAGTCATGTGGACACTTATAAGAAATTCCCTAGATTTTTTTATGTGAGTGAATCTTAGCATGTTACTGCCACTAGGCGTGATCTTTCCTCACTGTTTCAGTTGATGTCAGTTTCTATCTTTGTTCCTAAGAAGGAACAAGAACCTGAACCTACCCATGTACCGATTCCTTCACCTGAACCTTCACCTGCACCTCTACCTGAACAGTTTTCCTCTTTCAGTAATGACGATTTGAAGGATTTTGGAGACACTCTATTGTCTGGAGTTGAGAAGCTTTTGAATTCCCAACCTCGTGTTGTGACAAGTCTGAGTGAGAGAGATTCCTCACTGCTTTTGTAGAATATTATTTAGCAGATTCAACCTAAAATTCTCCATGAAATTCAAGAAGTTAGAGTTGAAAATAAATTGCTTAGTAGTGAAGTCTAAACCCTAAGAAGCATGGTTGAAGATATGCATAAAGAGATTCATTCTAGATTTGAACTTGTTGCTACCTCTCTAGAACCGTCTGTGTCTCAAATCTCTGGAGATATTCTGTCTCAGATTCACCCTTACCTGTTATAATTTGATGAAAAGATTGCAGAAAGGCATAAACAGTTGTTGAAATAAATGAGAGAGCCTGTGGTGAACCTAAATAAACTCACTGATGAATACACTGGTTGCCTTCAAAAGGTACTGAATCAGCTCAAGTCTCTAACCACAATCATCAAAGCTTATCATACCTCTGGTGAATCCACTACACCTACTTTGGAAAGTTCTTTGCTTAGATCTATAGACCAAGAAGAGCTTCAGATGTATTTAAGTGGATTCAATGAGACTTATTTCTCTGAAGTTATCAATAATAGTGATAGAGTTCTTGACCTTGTGCAAATTCATTCCAAGATTTCCAATGATGCCCAGCAGGATATTGCTAAGAAAGTGCATTTCTTTTTCAACCGGATTTTCTCCAAGACTGATATGACTAATCACTTGAAATATCTTGTAGAGAATCTGAGAATTCCTCTTACAACCCAAGACTTCAAAAACCAAGTCCAGAAGCTAACTAATTTTACTAGATTATTGGATAAGTTCATGAAAAACAAAGATGACTTTGAAAAGGCCATACAATATGGTGGAGAAATCATTTCATACTTCATAAAACTTCTAAGACCATATCTCCATGTCCAGAGTACAACAATTGATGCTCCAGTGGCTGCTCCTCTCAGACCTGGACTACCTAATTTTACCTCTTCCTTACCCTCAACTACCATGTATGTTGGCCAAGCTCTTATTCAGATCAGGCCTATCATTCTTGACCAGCAACGACCAAGATCTTCCACTGCTCCTACATTGGCTCCCTCAGTCTTCGAAGGTCTCCCTTTACCTTCTCTATCTACCACCTATCTACCATCTTCTACATCAACCACTGTCAATATGACTTCCTCTTCTGCAGCTGATAAAGGAAAAGAGAAGGCCAATACCTGAAGTAGACAAGTGCTTACTACATTTTGATGGGATGTCATTCATGTTTGTAATTCTAAATTCTGATGTACTACACTGCTTATTTTTTTTGGAATGTGTACTGTTTTCCCTCTCTTATTTCATCTTTTTGATAATCCCAAAAGGGGGAGAAGTTATATGTTTTTCTATATGTTATTTTCTTTATCACTGCATCTGATTTCCACTTTAACTGTGTATGATTTGTGATCATAAAAAAGGTGGAGATTGTTGGACTCCTCATGTATTAATCATGTTTTAATGATCACAAATCTCATTAATAATCCCAAATATCTTTAATGATCACAAATGTTATTCAATCATATGTATTTATGTTTCAAATTCACTCATGATTTATAATGGTTACGCTAAATCCAATTCATGCATATTCTTGTTTAAGTCTGAATATTGTTATTTGCCTAAGTACAAGACACCATGAGCATGAAACAGTTATCCAGACACCGTGACCGAGACACTGTGACCGAGACACCGTGACCGAGTCACCGTAAGCCAAGACACCATGAAGACAAGACATCGTGATCAAGAAACCATGAAGATCAGACACTGTGACACTCGGACCGTGACTCTCAGACACCGTGACACTCAGACCATGACACTCAAACACCATAAATGAGACACCGATTACTCAACGTTCTGTGACATCGTTTCTTAAACTATTTCATCGTCTTTCAATATAATGTTTAACGGTCATATTTGATTCCTTTAATGCACTGAAATAATTAATGTTTCTTTGTAGACATAGTACGAGGTACGAGGCATGAAACACATGGAACCTGTCGGCTAAATCTCAGGCATTAGAAGATAAAGAGTAGAGAGTGCCCAACAAAAATAGAGCACGATACTGAACAGAAAACAAGCGTGTGAGCACGACCACGAAGAACACTTTGCAAGATTTTCAAAGAAATCATTTTCACATACATGCAATCTAACTCTGCTGAAGAACATATGAAGTACACTAGAATCTAGAGAACATCTTCACATTTTGAAATCTCATGGAGAACACATGCTGAATCACGACACTATGTTTTTCAAGACAAAAACCAGAGAAGGACTTAGAAGAATTTCTGTTAAATCCAAGGAGTCCAAAGCTAAACTTCAAATCACTAGAGCATTCTAAAATTATATCTACTCTCTCTCAGTGATTATTTTACTTATTTTTGATCTGTGTGTATGCTCTGTATATTCCATACACACGCTGACACTTGTGCTAAACTGAAATATTTATAAATCCTTACACCTAACTCATTATATTCTTGTTTACCCACGAAAACTATGGGAGAGGTCCCTGTGTGGCCTAGTTATTATTTTTTTTCTACCCACAAAAAATGTGGAATAGGTCCCTGTGTGGCCTAGTTATTATTTTTGTTTACCAACAAAAACTATGGAAGAGGTCCCTATGAGACCTGGACAATCTGTGTACTGTTGTTAACCCTGATCCAGGGTGTGGATAAAAGTTTATTTATATAAAATTCTTGCTGGCAGGTGATCACCAAGTGGAGTGGATTAGGTCTCGACTTAATACTAAACCACTTGTTTCTTATCTACTGTTCTATTTAAATTTAGTCTTCTCTATTTTACTGCTTTATTGTATAATCCAGAAAACTCTGATTTCACTTTGATAGTTAGTATTATAAAGAAGTTATAACTTATTTGTCATTGTAGGATAATATCAAAATTAAAATTAATAATACATATTAAGATTACTGAGAATTAATCAATCTTCTAAGAAGTTGTTTAAACAGTCAAACTCTTATAATAGTATAACCTTCATTAGCTGGGTTGTATCTATTATTGGGGAAAACCATTTCTTTTAAAATAATATTTTTGTAACAAAATTTTTATAGTCACTCAATTCATCCCTCCCCTCTTGAGTGAACTACTCCGACAAACCTAAAGTTTTCACATGTATGGGTTGATACCTGGGGTAGACCGAGAAGACATGTCATGTATAGCTATAAATGGTTCGAGATGGAGTTTCGATCTTGATTGGGTTTCCCCTCTTTCTAGGTCGAGTGTATTATTTCCTTTTAGTTTATCCTTTTCAATTTTTGGGTTTTTGGGGAACCTACTAAATATATTAATACTCACCCTGGCATGGGATTTTCCCACACATGTTTTAGGTCTGTTGTAGACCACATTCCCTTTGACAGAGTTTTTGGAGGACCTAAGGCAGGTCGATCTTACATAGCTAGACAAAATGAGGAGTTTACTAGAGCTTGGATGATGATATTTTAATTAATTGAAGTTGACATTTATTCCCTCCTTCTTATTCTGATGCACACATTTATAGTTTACATTGGTGGGTATTTTTTTCCCTTCATTTGCCTTTAGTACTTCTATTGTTCACTGGTTTTGGGGTATAGATGTATGCATGTGTGTGTGTGCATGTACATAGGTAATGAATCCCATGTTAGCAATATGACTTTTCTTCACTAGTCACCAAACCCGTAACAATTGGAGGTGGGATTAGGGATTTCCATCCTAGGCCCTTCCAGGTCGGGTCATGACAGAGTGGAATCATAGGTGGTTGGGTCCCCATTGGTACTATATTGTTTTGATCAGGTTTTGGCTTGGATAGAGATAGTGTTAGGATGTTTTAAGTTAGTATCTTAGGACATAGGTTCTAGTGATGGTGTGGAGGCCAACGAATCCATTCATCAGGACTCTAATAACCTACTTTTTGGATGGGTACATTATAATACTAGTCGATGGGAAATAAATGTTTCATGCATCATATACAACTTGGTTTTGGTTTTTCCTATCCTTCTTGAGTGATCTCTCAATATATACTTTTTGACTATGGTATATCATGAATCTATTTTTATATTCCTATATGAATACATACAGATAGGATTATTTTGGGGGATTATGATGCCAATCCTCCCCACAATGAGGATTTAGTCTAGGGAACTGCATCTCAGGTGTAAGCTCTAGGTGGTCTACTATTTGTGCCACCGCTTAGTGAGAAGAAAGTTTTACTAGAAGTTCAGGTTTAAGATGCTAGCAGGATGAGTGCTCTATATTAGTTCCATAGCTAGAGACCATTGTGGTATAAAGGTGATCTGGACCCCCATGTGGAATATGAATAGCTTGAGGTAGTCATGTGAGATTTAATCATAGTGAGGATACCTCCTAAACAGTTAGTAATCCTAGATGAAAGAATTGTGTTGGGTTTTTCTAGGTGATGGTGGAGTCTTGTGATAAATACTAATGAAGAGGAGATGATCACTTGGGAGAATCTCGAGAGACTCTTCAAGGAATAGTTTTAGCCATCCATGTTCTGGTGAGTGTGTATCCAAGAGCTTTTGTAGCGTCGGTAGGGTAGCCTGATGGTGAAGAATTTATCAGAGAGGTTTACAAACATGTCACGATACTCCAAGGATATGGTTTGGGATCCATTATTCATAGAACATACCGTGAGTTGGTACTACAATGGAAGATCAGCTCATATGTGATTCCACTGTGAATTCCCACTAATGTTTGAGTGTTAGAGAGAGCTCTGGTTGTGGAAAAATATGAGAAGCTGGAAGGGATGATGGAGGTAGAAGGAAGATCAGTTTGTTACCACCACCACCACCCCAATGTGGTTCACACTAGCCTCATAAAGTATGAGGACATTAGAGGGGATAGCTGCATGCCTTAGAGGACTTTGATCCAGATGTTATGACGATGAATAGTATTACACCTTGTGTCTCTTATTCATTCATTAGCTTAAATTGATAGACAATGTAGCGGGCACTCATTTATTTCCACTCTTGGTTGAGCTTTAACCAGGGTGACATGGTGCATCAGTAGAACCCTGGGTTTGTAGTTGCGATAGAGGGACAAGTAATACCCAATCCATGTTTGGGTAGACCTATCATTTTAATGAGTACCCTCAAGTGTATGGAATCATATTTTTATATGACATTCTTGAGGATGATATGATACTATTTGATGTAGCACTGAAATCACAAGGAAGTGGGACACATTCCACACAGAGATATGTCTTGTGATGTGACTGGAATAGTGTGGGCTATTCAGTGCCTCCCAAATAAGATAGTATTTAGGTGTGGTGATGAGGTCCTTAGACTTTCATGTTTTTGGAAATGTTATGTGATCATGTCCAGGAGCATTTCATGAAAATTCTAGTGGATTATTTCAGCATGACCCCTTTTTTCATGGTGACCATGGGTGAGGGAGATGCTTTCTTATAATCATTTTATTATAGAAATGTTATAACCTGTGATGTTTCCAATGTGTTGATGGGTTTTATAGCTTCTATAATTAGATGGTATGCCACTAGTGGGTGTGGAAGTATTTTTGTTTTGGTGAGTAGTGTTACAACCGGAGGGTTGTAGATGAAGTGCTTGGAAAGACCCAGTTTTTACTCTGAGGAAGCCATTTTTTCATGAATACATTTTCATGTTCAATGTAAACATTGAATAAAAAATGTGTGAGGAGGGTTTTATAAAGTTCATCCAGTAATGGATGTGACTTCTGGGGTTCATTTACTATATTTTCAGGTTATCATGGTGGCGTACAACTAGACCATAGGATTGCAGATAGACTGTGGTGCTTGATGCTTTCGTACCTGTTACATCTAAGGAGACATGTCCCTATTTTTTAGACAATATTTGTTTGGTAAAAGATAAAAATAATATTAGTTATAAAATGGTGGTTCTTCTTATATGAGTGCATTCAATATGTGAAGGAACCCTTGGTGAGGTCGTTGGCATGGGAGTCCAGTGGGGACTCATATTCTTCCACTACGCTTAGGATTTTTCTTTATTAGGACAAATTCCAAAGGTGTGGGAGAATGTAATGACTCAGGTTTTGACTTGATGGACTTTTGAATATTCCCCAAAATATTTCTAGAGTCGGGTGCTGAGTTTTCATTGGGAATTAGGGGCTTAGGGAGCCTTGGTGTGGCGATATTGAAAATATTAAGAAATTGTTTTGGTGCATGATCATTTTCTCATAAAAAATAAATAACTTTTTCTCTATGTCTTGTGTCAAATTTCAAGTACCTTGGTTGAGTATGAAATTTAATGATTTCCATAGGGGAAACATAAGGTCTTGTGTACTAGATGTTTTAATTTTGGGCCATTTTGGTGATGTGGAGTTAAATTCAAATTAATGGATTTAATTTAATTAAACCCAATTTCATCACACCCAGCCCTCATATGTGTATGACACAACCCATGATAGTTTTATCTATCATACTCTCTCCTCTACTCCTTTTGGAAATAATGAATCCAGCCTCTATTAGATGCTACAGAGTGCCTCCTACTCCCATTTTCATCATAAACCATCATCAAATTCAGGACCAGTATGATCTTGGCACTGTTCTTCAATCGAAGATTCGTCGTATCACCATAGATGTAAGATTAAGGGAGTTTTGGTACTGATACCTTTTGTTTTTCATAATAATAATGTCACTCCAAGGTTTTTCAATTGACCTTTGTTCTTGTTATGATTGGGTCTCAAATACCTTTCTCGGGAACCAGGTGTGATGGGTTTTAATTTTTGGAGGATTATTTCCCTTACTATTTGGTGTATTTTCTCCCATTTAATTCCAATTGAACTTATGGAGATAAGTAAAGGTTTTTTGATTAGAAGGAATAAGGTACACAGTTGGTACATGGTAATTAGTAACTGTTTTTACTACCTAGGTAACTGTGTGGTAGCTTCCTGGCTGAGGTTGTAGCTACTGCATGATTGTGCGCCTTGTCCCAAGTAAAAAATAATGTAAGTCTAGTCATTCCCAGAAGAGACTACATGGATTCTGAATAGTTGGTATGTGTGTCTGACTTTTACATCTAGTAGGTTTCCCCTTTGGAAGAGACGGATACACATTTGATGCATAATTTGAAAAATCATTTGGACTAACCGTGTGACTAGCCAGCTCATTAAACATTAATGTTTCGGGTTTTAATTCCTCCCAATTTTTACAAATTTCTCCCCTCCATCCCTCTAGTACATATAAGTATCACCCAACGAATGATCCTACTCCCCCTTCCATGGATCCCTTAGATCTCCCCTCATATGGTGGTTTTGGTCTGAATTCTTCACGAAAACCACATGTAAGTCTCTCCTCTGTATTTATCTTCCACTTTCATAGGGTTTCCTCCCCTATCCTTTTGGGATTTCTATTCTCTAATGTCTAGGGTAATTATTGTAGGGTTGAGTACTACTCTTTGGGTGTCGATTTTGCTACATATGGATAGATATATCTTCCTCAGGGTGTGATCGAGGTACAGATGGAGTTTCCCATCACTTTTTGGGAATTTATTTACTAAATATAGGTGGTTTCATGCCCTAACATTTTTAGATTATTTTAATATATTTATTTGAGTTTGGAAGGATGTTCAATGGTTTCATTGTGTGGTGTGAATGGAAATTTAAAGTGTTTTAATATGATTATGTGATGGAAAAGTATTTTATAAAGGAAATGTATAGGTTTTATGTTTGTGCTTTACTGTAAGATTTTGTGGGGATGTTTTATGGTCTCTTTTAAAGGGGTGAAATAGGTTTTCTAGAGAATGTGTGTTTCAAGTGTGTTTGGGTGTAGGTTTTCAAAATGGAATTATATTGTTTGTCATGTGGTGAATTTTTAAATATGATTTATAAGTTGTTTGAATGGGTAAAGGCATGTTATAGGAATGAACGTTTCTATGATTGTTTTTGAGAAAGGGGCTCAAACAATGGATTTGGATGATTAATTGTATTCTCTTCTTATGTTTCATGAAAATGGTATTTCTAAAATGTGGAAGATAGGTAAACTGTATTCCAAATAGAGATTTTGTTGTGAGAAAAATGGTGGATGGATTATTTTATAAACAAGGATTATTTTTATGAAATTTTTGACATTATTGTTAGAATGTGATGGAATGTATGACATGTGGAACTACATTGAGAATAAAGAAGTCCCGAGTAAATTTGTGGACTGACTAGGACCATCTATCTAGTGATAATTTTACATCTTCAGCCAAGTTACACTTAGTTGGATTGACGATGACAACATTAACTAATCATTTTTGTTGAATTGAAACCACTAGTCTATTTGGGTGTCCCTTCCTAGTGTATCATGTAAGAGAACGCTGGGTTTTTTAGTTTTTGTGCCTCGTTTCACCAATATGTAAGGTTCAAATAATCCCACTTGAGAAAATTTATCCCTAGGGTTTTACCCAAGGTGCTCTACATTATATGATGGAAAACCATCCATCGACATAAAAGGGACCTATTTAGGGTACATGTGTGTTTCTATAAATCCCCATTTTCATTTAATCAAATGCTTGTGAAATATCTTTCCTTGAAAATGTTCATTTTATAAGATGTCTGGGTAATAAATTTTTCCCATAAATTTTTTAAAAATAATTTACTTAAATGAGCATGTTAGATTATCTTATTATTTATTTGGAATGGAATATAATTCTTGGTTGAAATCCTATTATTATTTGGATCACACCATACATTAACCTATTGGTGTATGTAGATGTTGTTCTATGTTTGTTCCAAGTGAATTAATTGTGTACTGTGTTGGAAGTTTTAGTTTTTAGATGCCATATCTTGTTGACCATGGTTTTCGTGGACTGACGACGTGGCTTCTCTTGTTGATGGATGATTTGTTTAGATTTTTTATCGTTATGATGTAGTATAATTGGGTATTTTTTAGGTTCATAACTATTTAATTTGTATATTTTTTATTCCATATTTGGTTGTCCCTTTTTAGTTTATGTTTATTTATTTTTATGTTGTTTATTATTATTATTTCATCAATTAAATCCTTCCCATATTGTAATATTGGTTGCCAAGTAGTTATTTTCATCCCATAGGGATAGATAATTCCATTTAGGTTGTGCCACATGCCAGGTCGAGCGTTGGGTTGGATTGCAACCCAGCTTGTTTAATGAAAAAATGGTATCAAAGGTGGTCACATTATTTTGGGTTATGTTCCTTGGGTAATTGTCTGGGTAGATTGGAGTTAACATTATTAAGACTATATATTCCAATTATGTGTAGATTAACAGAATAGTAAACTTTTTTATAGGACTCATGACACTAGGGAATGTCAGGTTCTATCTGAGTCATTTTTTTATTCTCATTCGTTGATGTTTTTTGATATTAAAAGATAGTTGGGCCAATGGTCCAAGTGAGCTCACAGGGCCTACAAATCCATGTGGGGCTGGAGACATGGTCCTAGACTGATCTATGTGATGGTGATGTCACTACAGTATGGCCTTAAACCATATATATGTCACCCCTTGAAACTAGTTTCCTCGTTAGTTGTTTTGTGTCTTCATGGGTTGTGAAGGTTTATTTAAAAACCCTCATTTTGGATTTTTTAAAACCATATTTTATTGTAGAGAGGGTATAAATTTCATAATAAGGGAAAATGTTTTTTATAAATTTTTTTAAAGGAAATATTTGGAAAATGGATTTTCATGAAGTCTAATTTGTCTAAAATGATATATGATTTTCATAATCTAAACATGTTTTAAAGGAATTAATTTTCTAGAATGTTTTAATTTTGTTAGACCGGGTTTTGGATAACTGTTGTAAATGGGATTCTCTAAACTATTGAAAGGTTTTTTGAGAGGATAAATTTTTTTTTGGAATATATTTGATGATTTTAAAAGTTCATTTTATTAATTTGTTTTTGACTTGATAGATATAGAATCTTTGGGATTCCTTATTCAATTTTGATAGGTTAATTAAATCTAGGAGTGGAAAGTGTGGGTAGAATGTTTTGGTTTCAAAACGTGAATTTTTTTTGTTTTCACCTTTTTTATTCTCTTTAGTGACCACCTGTATGGGTATATATGGAAAGGCATATAGTTAATGGCATGACCAGATGAGTGACTCGATGTTCATTAGGTGGGTTTGTGATGTTTCAATGAAATATTCATGTGTGAAGCCTAGGGGGTGACAACGGTAAAGGTGAAACCCCCCAATGTTTTTTATTTGAAAAAATTATTTTTTAGGAAAATTTGGTGATTTGGTGACTGTTTATTGAATGTTGTGTCTTCTTGTATTTTTAAAATTTTGTTTTCAGGTTTTTTTGAGTTTGATATTACTTATTGTATGAGGGGTCTTTTCAGGTTTTTGTTCATTCAATAAAGTGGTCTTAGTGTAATGATTTGAGGATTCTTTTGAAGAGTTATTCGGGGAAGCCTTTTCAGTTGTTCCCATAATGTGTTATTTTTTGGTTTGTGGCATGTGTTTTCCAATGGAACAATTTTATTTGGTCCTTAGTTATTTTTCATCTAGTGTGGGCCCAATAAATAAGTAATTCATGATTGGAGTGAAGATGTGGGTGATTTACCATTGGAAGATCCTCTAATTGACCAATGTAATCACGTTTTTCTTGAGATTTGGTAATTGAGAACACCAATTTTCATCTAGATAGAAAGATCATATTGTTGAGGGATAGAGGATGCGATATAAGTTGAATAAACCTTCGATTTCATGAGTTCCTTGATTCATCAAATTTGAAGGTTTCCATTGATGTTCTAGAATGTTTTACCTGGAAGAGATAATGGGAATTCCAATGAGGAACAGTAGAAGCAGTTCGGAGTATTTGGTGACAGCTTCAATTTTAAAGGTACTTTTTTTTATTTTTTGATTTCTTCTAAGAAAGGGGTTTTTCAAAGATAAAAGTGTGGAAATATTATTATAAGGGGTTGTTGTGTCCTTTTTCAGAGACCTCATGTTTTTCAAACCCATTTTAAGGTCACTTCACTTGTATGGAATATCCGGTTGCAATGGTCATGTTAAGTTTCCTTTTTTAGTTTCTTGATCTCACCTAAATGTGATGGTGGATGTTTTTTGAACTTTTAGGGTCTTCTATTTTAATAGAAGCATTTCCTCCTTTTAGGGAATTCTAAATCTCTCTGTTTCAAATTGGATATTCCTTTGTGTGCTCTTATTTCCTAAGATTCATGTTCAATTTGAATGTAGGAATGTGTGTTCATCATCTGAGGAATTGTTTTAGTGATTTTTAGTGATAAAGTAAAGTGTGTCATTAGGTGTGTTGTATTCTAGTGGTTCTATCTGGGTTGTGGTGTGGTTTCTTGTGGCACTAGAAGGGGGATTTTCATTCTTGGATTTCCTGAAGCCTATTTATGAGGTATGAGATTCCACAATCATCAGATCTCTAGACACAGGTCTTAGAGTGAATATGGTGTGTAGACTGAATCCCCCAAGGTTGTAAGGTATCTTGGTCAAACTTTTATTCTTAGTGTGGAAGATAGAGATTGTTAATCATCATGTGTATCTTTTTTGTTCTAGGTTTTCCATTTCAGGTAAATAGACATTGGGGATTCATCACCATGTTTTGAACCTTGTGGGTGAAAGGTTTCTTCTTTGGATAGAAAGAGGAGTGGTCATTTCGTATCCTATAACATCGATTATTGTCCCCTTGTTGATGCATATAATAGTGTGGTTTTCCACGTATGGTCAGCCTTTCCATTCAATGTTATTTTTAGTTTCAGATCATCCAAGGATGGTAGTGATTCATAAGAGTAGTGAACCATATGGGGTTTTCTTTTTGGTTTGGATTATTTTTGGATGGAACCCCTATAGTAGGGGATGGGTCAGTGTTGGGTCTTCTGTGTCACATTGTGTTGCTAGGTGTGGAAAGTTCCTATGATGACCCATGATGTAGTTTTCTTGATGGTTTATGCCAACCCGTTTAGCTGGTTGGTTCTTATCGTTGGGAGGCTGACTGCGGGTCTTGCGGAAATTCCATTGTATGAAATTAATGTTAGCATATTCCTTTTGGTGTGGGGTCTATTTTTGTTTCCATGTGTGGGAATTTAGGTTCCTCTTTGAGTGTTAGTTTTTTTTCATACGGGGGAGATGATTTGGGTCTCCCCATGTATGTAATTAAGATTAATTCCTAGTTTTGGAAAGGTGATGGGTAGTCTAATTTGAATTTATCTAAACCTAATTCCCTTTTATTGAGTAAGAATTTGTTTTGGAGCATGACCAACAGTTTTTCCAAAGGAAGGATTTGGTAGCCTTGTCTGGATTCATTTTTTATCTCAGTTGAACTGCACGAGAATCTCATGAATGTTTAATGTGTTTTTCATGGGATCTTGGAATGTGTGTTCTGAGAGTTTTTTTACTTTGATCGATCAATTGGAGGTGTTTTAGCTTTTGGGGGTGGTTCACACAAATAGGATAGTTCTTTTTTGGTCTCCTGATTTTAATTTATATTTCCCCTTTTCTGTTGGTGGTGCTCAAGTCTTCTTCACATCGGACAATAATCGGAAATCTCTAGGAACTATAGATGAATATCCTGTATCATTTAGGGTTAAATATTGTTATTTCTTTTGGAGGTTATAAATAATTATGGTGGGGAGAATCATCATACTCAAGGTTTTTAATTCCCCTTTTTTACCATTTGGGTCGAGTCTCAAATATCATTCTCAAGAACTGGGTGTGATGGGATTGAAATTTTTGGGTATTAATTACATTATTCTTTGGTCTAGCTTCTCCCATTGGGTTCCCTTTGATCTTCTGGAGATAAATTCATGTTTTTGGTTTGGGAATATCAAGGATCATGGTTGGAACACAGTTTGTAGTAATTGTGCTCCCCACCTTGGTAACAATACATTAACATCCTTGGTGAGGCATCAGTTACATCATAGACACTATATAACCATGTGTCTTAGACTAATTAAGACTACAATATATCTGGTCTTGGCCAGAAGTTACTTCACGACTACCAGATAGTTAGTCGGACCATGAGGATTTCATGTGTGGTAGGTCTCCTCCTTTTCAAAGATGGTCGCATGATAGCTGCATGATTTGAAAAACAGTGTGGACCTAAAATTGACATACCAGGGAATATTGAAGAGTTTTAGTGCACAAATACTCTATCCAAGACAACCATATAAATCATGGAAAACCAATTAGTTGGAATAAACAATTTATTTTTTAACTGACATTAAATGAGGATTTTTAAAAGAATCTTGGGATCTTGTAGCTCGTTAGAAATTAGATTTTTGTGTGTTATTTTCTCAAAAAATTTACCCCTTTATCCCCACTCATTCATCTCTCTCAGTCTTTCCTTCCCAAGGAGCCTCTTACTCCTTTCATGGTTCCCTTATATATTCCCTCCTATGTAGGTTTTGTTCTATATTATTCATGGAACCCTCATATAAGTCACTCCTATCACTTTTTCATCATATTTATTTGGGTTTCTTATCATCTCATTTTGGATTTACTCTCCTCCATTGTATAGGGTTATGTTTTTAGGGTTGAATCGTAATCATTGGGGTTCAAATTTGTTGTATGTATCTAGATATTTCTTTCTTGTGGTGCGATCGAGATGCGGATGGAGTTTCACACCGGATTTTTGGAATTTATTCACAAAAGGTAGGTGGTTCCATTCCTTATAATTATTAAAATAATTTAATATGTTTAATTGTGTTTTTAAATATATTCAATGGATTCATTGTGTGGTGAGAACTGAATTTTTAATTGGTTTGATATGCTTATGTGATGGTAAAGTATTTTATAAAGGAAATGAATAGGTCTTATATTTCCTCTTTTGTGTGGTATTTCATGGGGATTATTTATAGGCTCTTTGGAAGGGAAAAAACATGTATTCTAATGTAGGTGTGGTGAAAATGGGTATGAGGGTTGGTTTTGAAAAATGAATTGCACTATTTTTCTATTTGTTGATATTTAAATACGAGATGTAAATTATATAAATGGTGAAAGGTACCTTTTAAACATGATCATTGTTTCTTATATTTTGTTGAGAAAATGGCTCAATACCTTGAGTTTCTTTATTAATTGAATATTCTTCTTGTATTTCATAAAAATTAGATTTATGAAATATGGATTTGATGAAAAATGTATTCAAAAAGGAGATTTTGGTGGGATTAAAACCGTGGATGGTTTGTTTATGAAAAATAGTAACTTATCTGAAATTCACGACATTTTAGTCATAATGCCAGTGAATTTATGACATGTGAAATTGAATTAAGAAAAATGGAGACCTGAGTAACTATGTTTATGTACTATTAAAAGCATTATAGTGATACAGATGTGGCCTCATACTACTTTCACATAGCTGGATTGATGTTTATAACACTAACGAAATTTTGTTGGTGAATTAATGACACTAGGACATTGGTGTATCCCTAACTAGTGGCTCATTCATGAGAATACTAGTTTTTATGATTTCTATGCCACATTTCACTGAGATTTGACGTTCAAAAAATCCCCCTTGAGATAGTTTTACATTAGACATTTACCCATGGTGTTCTATATTATATGATGGGGTTCCATACATTATAATATAGTGGATAGATTTTATATATGTGTGTTTTAATAAATCCACTTTTTATTTTATCAAAATGGTTGTGAAAGAGATTTCTGGGTAAATGTTCCTTTTTAAAAAGTTTGAATAATAAATGTTTTCCCATAAATGTTTTTAAAGAAATTTACAAAAATGATCTTGTTAGATTATCTTACTAATGTTATGGAATATAAACTCTTTCATGGGTGGAATCCTAATGGGAGTTGGATCACACCCTACACGTACTATTTGGTGTATATAAACCTTGTTCTATGTTTTTTATAGGTGAATGTATGGTGCTTCGTGTTGGTGGTTTGGTTTTCTATTAACCTTCTTTTGTAGACCTCTGTGGAAATAACAAGAGTATGTCTCTCCTCTTGTTCGTGGATATTTGGTTTAAATTTTTGGGTCCCTTATTTTAGCATCTTATGGTATCATATTTTTTTAATCTTTTAAATCTAGAAATTTGTTATGATACATTTGGTTATTCCTTTTTAGTTTTTATTTATTTATTTTTTTGGTTTTTTATTATTATTTCATTGGTTAGATAATTTTCATTTTGTTAAATTGATACCCAGGAACTTGTTCCTATCCCATTAGAATCAAGAACATCCTTTGGGCTATGACACGGACCTGGTCAGGCATCGAGTTGTATGGAAACAGTTCATGGTTCATGATAACTGACTTTATAGAGCCCTACTACAATTCTTGTTGATCCTTGTTAGGTATATCTAAGGTTTTTGGGTTCAATCGTGGTAAATCTGGTGACTTTCTTGGTGATTAACTATATGAATCATCATCTAAATGGTGTGTAGTTTAGTTACACAAGTCATGTCCCTCTTCCTATTTAGGGAAGATGAACATTTGGTACTATAAGTTGGGTATAGGGGCTACATGCCATGTAGTTCACAAAATTGGGTGACCATAGGACATGGATTGGGATATCCATATGGAAACACATGGTCATGCAATAACATATGACCTAGATACATATATATGGGGTCTAGTATGTGGGAACAGGAAAACTACATGCCTAGTTGGTCATCTATCCAAACATGCCATATAATGTGAGATACATGTCATGTGAGGAACATAGTTCGGTGGCCCGTGTAGAATAGGAACATGGATAGGGGGCCGAGGGTTGAGGTAAATGTCATGTACCTCCTCTACCCACTTCGTACCCATACATGGGTTGGAACCCATGTGGACCTGTTACACAAAAGGGTTCTTTAGGGAGCTCACACACCATGTATACCCCATTAAATACTGTGTACTGTTAAGAGATCCACTACAGATGTCCCACCTTATGAATCATCCTTTATGGATCTCATATTCATTTTTGTGAGTAGTCCATCCTTAGAATAATTCCATGTAGAATTTTATGGTGATATATATTATGAATTACAAGATATTAGGTTTCTTGAATCATGAAAGATTCTAGTGGAGCGGTACAGGGCCGATGATGGAGATCAGCGTGGTTCATATAGAGATACTCTATGATTTTTACTCCTTTAATGGGCAAGGGAACGAGTGTTCTTCAACTCTATACTTAGGTAGAGATAGGACTCTCCATGTTGTGGGAATGGGTTCATTACCTTTTGGTAGTCTCCTCCAAGTGTGTTACTCCTCGGATGGACTTGGGTGAGAGTTTCCTTGGGATGTTTGTGAATATGGATAGTGATACCCTATCATTACATGGCACGGGTCCTCCAAATAAGATTTATGGGAAGGGTAGGTACTTTCTTTATGTTTCATGGAGAGGGTCCTTCATCATTGGAGTACGTAATCCCATATTGGAACAGGATGTGGTTCCTCTGTACATGTTGTTCTAATAGGTTCGGTACACCCCTTCCGTCTCAAAGAGTGGGTCATCTAGCCTACAGTCGGTATGCCCCAATCATGTCAGGGCATGGGTCCCTCATAGTAAACAAGATGGTAGAGTTTTAACTCCTACATCCTAAAATTGTGTGGGTCCACTATCCTTTGAGTGGTTCTCACCTTTGGGGTTAGGGTGCGGTTCCTCGATCTATGAAGTGGTACTACAAAGAAATATCTTGGAGGGAGTCCTTTAAGAGTAGTAATCCCAAGCTGGATCAGGGTGTGGGTACGCACATATAGTTTAGTCCTCTTCTATGAGTAGTAGTGTTGAGTGGGTCATCTTTTGGAGTTTGTGCTACCTCAACTGTGGGATATAGTTATGTGGATATGGAACTTCCAATTGATGAAAATGATACCTATATAAGAGTTAGTTCTCATTTAATGGACTTAGGATCGGGTCACTCCTTCTAGAAGTAGAAAATGTTTTTCCTGATATTAAGGAGTAGTACTCCATTGACTATAGGGTAGTGGTGATTCATGAGTACCTTTGTACTATCTTGTGAGAGAGGATGCACACACTACATAGTATGGAACCGTGCTCCCTCAACTGTGTGCAGTAGTGTGGGGAGAGCCTCTTATCATGGGTTTCCATAACATGCGATAGGCCCTAGGTAATTATGAAAATACCTCTGGTGTTGAGCACTAGTCTTGGACCTAGTAAGATGTTACCGATCGAGCACATTCTCTCAGACATACCATTAAAAATATTAGAGTTGTACCTAATTGAGTGAATCTCTCAGAAGATCACCATTAGGGATGGCTGAGGTCATGGAGTGTGTTCTCCTTGTTTTATGTTATGTTTATAGATTATGAATGGAATCATATGATTATATATGAGGTTAATATAACATGGGAATTAGAGTCTATGAATAGTATATCTATGTCATTTTAGGGAGTCCTTGTTGTGTTGTCATGTGTTAGGGTTGACACCCCAAGTATACAAATATGAATTTTCATGTACATATATAAATGGTTCGACATGGGGTTTTATATCTCGATTGGGTTTCCCCTCTAGTGAGGTAGAGTGGATTATTTCATTTCAATTTATCCATTTTTTGTTTGGGTGGTTTGGGGGGTTCATTCTAATTATTTCTATACTCACCCCTACAAAGGCTTTTCTCACACATGTTTTCTGTCTTATAAAGACCACAAGCCTTTCGACAGAGTCCCTGGAGGACCCGAAGTCGGTGGATATTGGTGGTAAAGGTAGACCTTGTTGTTTACTAAAGATTGGATGAGGAGATTTTTGGCTGTTGTAGTTGAAATAGATCCTCTCCTTCTAAGTAGGTTGGATTTTTTTATAGTTTTCTTTGGTGGGTATTTTTTTACCTTCTTTCGCATTCTATACTTCTATTATACACTGGTTGTGGGATATAAATTTATGCATGTATTTGATGATTTTGGTTTTTACATTTCATCATTTTGTGAGATTGTAGACTTTTGTGTGCATACAGGTACATAGGAAATGCCTCTCATGATAGTGACATGCCTTTTTGGTGCTAGTCACTAGTCCCAGACATATTAGAGGTGGGTTTTTGAGTTGTGGCTCGGGATCTGTTGTGTGGGGTCATGATAGTGCATGAAACTCCATATGATATACATATCCAATCATGTAGTGAAAACCCCGTATTTTATGCCTCCATAGAAAATTATATATCTAAATACAAGAATCATACTCAAAATAACCTTGATAATTCAATTTGAACTATAATACTTCATAAGGATAATTGATTTTTGATAACTCAATGTAATACTATAAGATTCTCCTTCATGGGTAAGGGGTTCTGGTTCTTCAAAAGTATCATAGGTTTGTTTCAAGGTCATCCAATTTCCCCTACCTTTTCTGGTTATACCTGGAGTCCCTCTTAATGATTCTCCCCCTTAGTTTGGAGGAAATTAGGGTAACTCAATATTCCTCCATGTATGGGAGTCTATCAATATATCACCTTCTATTTGTGGATGACTTCTTAATCTTTACCTATGGGAGGGGCATATCCCATGAAAACCTCATGAACATCATGGAAGCCTACGAGGAAGGGTGAGGACATATTATCAATTATTGGAAGATTAAGGACTTCATATCTAATCAGTGTTCGGTGAATAGATTACACATCATTATAGATATCTTGGGCATGCATAGGATTAATCTACCAATGACATACATAGGATTTCCCATTTCAAATGGGAGAATAAAAAATGTCACTTCCATGACATTTTCAACCACATTACAGGTAGAAACTGTAATTGGAAGATCAAATTTTATCCTTTGGGGGATGTACCACCCTCATCAATAGAGTCTTTACTTCGATCCCTGTACATGTGCTCTCAATCATTAATCTTCCAATGGGAACCTTTTAAAAAATTGAGAATGTTTTGTCATCCATCTTATGTGATTTCAACCAAGTGGGTTTTTCCACTAGGCCTCATGGAAATGAATATCCAATCCTATAGAGGAGGGTGGTGTGGGAATCCACAATATCACTTATACCATGATTTCCATGTAGGCTTGACTAGCGTGGGTTGATATCGAAGGGTCATCCTTTTGGGAGAGGTTTATCAGAGATATATATGGGGAGAAATGGGAGTAATGGGTAGGAAACATGAAAATCATCTCCGGAATTATTAGATGCATGATCTACCACTAAACATATCTCTGTGTACATAACTGATGGTTTATTGGAAGAGGAAATATCAGTCTTTGGCATTACAATTGGGATAGCGATAAGCTCTTTTTTATGAGGTGTCCAGTGCTAACCATATCCTTTAAAGAAGGTGGAAAGCATGAATATCTGATGAATTATATCATTAATCCCAATAAGAAGAATATTTTCTCTCATATAATTCTCAATGAAGTGTCGGACCGATGTTGCTTCACTGGCTCTCCATCTAGAAGACTGTCTAGTTGAAGCTACAAAGATTTTGTTTCTAGTCATGTTGAAAGGGATGAGATGGCATCAATCCTGGTGTGCAAGGAGATACCAATGAAGCTCTATTTCCTGTTATGTCTTATTCTGAAAATTACCCCCCCCCCAAGATGAAAATATTCAATGTAGATGGGTGATTATGATTTCTCAGTTCTTATGTTGTATTAAAGCTCAAATGGAGACCACTGAACACATTTTTGTTCATGGTGATTGGCAAAGGAGTATTTAGGGGTACATGGGTTCTTTCATGAACATTGGATATAGTGGGGTCTCTTTCCAAGGGATTTTCATGATCATGTTCTATGAGTATGGTTCATCTTAGGTAGAGATGAAGGGTCATGCCTTATCAATTTAGACTATTAACTGGAACCTCTGGGATGCCAGTAGAAAGGCAAGGGATGGTGTGTCTCCATCATTCACCCTCATCCAGGTTCGAATGCAAGCATTGTTTTCAAATTATGTCCTCCACATTCATAGAGGAGAATGCTCGTACACTTTCCTCGCACTTACTTCAAGAACCCAACTTTCTATTGGTCAGTGTCTTATTAGTCAGGGAAGATGGTTGATGTGGACACCCCTCTATGGGTGGCTGAAACTCATTGTTGATGGATCCTTTATTGATGGGGATATGAGAGGTGGTGAACTATTTAGAAATAATTTTAGGCCCATCATTATAAACATTAGTTCTTTCTATGGTATGGGATCTTCTTCGGTTGTGGTGATACGATCCTTGCATACTGGAATGTCCTTTTGTGAGCACCTTAAACTCAAGGTGGAGAATGTTGAGTAAGATGCAACAATTTCTGTCCAATTGCTTCAAAGTAGGACTGAACAACCATGGTATATTACTTACTATGTAAAACAATTCAGAATTAAACTCAATAAGTGCATGATATAAATCAAACATTTCACGAAGGGAACCATGTAGAGGAAATCTTGATGTGGGAAGGAAGAGCAGATTAAGATATTATTGTATATAGATGTGGTGGATCCTTACCAAAGAGTTGTAACCAGATCCTTTTTAGTGATGTGCCAAGCCTCCATCTCTATATCCCCCCATAGGTTTCCATGGGCTTCCCATTCCCCTTACCCTTCCCCTTCCTTTGTTCTTTGTATGTATCATTCATTAAACATTAATAAAAAAGTATTTTTAGTCCGAAAAAAATTACGATAAGAGACATTTTTCAGTACACATTGGAAAATATATACCTATATATAAATATATATTTCTAATGTAAAAGAATTATAAAGGGAATATTTCATTTTTTATAACATTCTATATTCAATATTACAAGAATTTTTTTATGAATATACAATATCGATATATATATATATATTTGAACTTGTCAAACATATCTGATATGATAGATAACCATATCATCATTATGTTTGATTGTTTTTTAGTATTATTTTAAATTCAATACTTCTTTATTTTATTCCTAACACATATATAGCATACCAAATAAAAAATCATCCAATAAACTCTTTATTGAGTAAATTAATATGAAGATATAATGTTTGAATAATGGTGATATATTTGAATAATATTCCAAATGTTCAAATTGGTGAACATATTCCAACACTTTAACATTACAAAATAAAATATGATGGTGTATATTTCTATTGTCTACATATTACATTCTACATGTATATAATCATCATTATAATATTAAATTAAAAAACTTTTTACCTGCTTTTTCTAAAACTAATGGAACTATTATAATATACCAACACATTATAACATCCTTTAGGATAGTGGGATATTGATTTTTTATAGTAACTAAATATATGTGTTTTAATTTCACTTTTCCTTCATACTAACTTTACAATAGGATATTAAAATTAAATTAACATTGACATATTTTGTAATATTTAATCTTTACTAACACGGTATATCTCTAGGTGAGAACATATTCCCTCTATCATATTAAACATTTTATTCTTCTCAGAATATCATAATATAATTATAAAAATATAATATGTTTGGAAAACAAAAAATCGTTCCATTTAATATGAATATTTGACAATAAATTATTATTTAAATATTTTATATGATATTTTATTTTTATAAAGTATCTCATGAATGGATTATTATTTTTTTAAATATTCCCCTAATTATAGTGAAATCTCAATTCCTATTGTTTTCATTAATTCCTAGAAAAATAATTTTTACCATGATACTAAATTTGTTGCATTATCATATTCTCATAATATATTTTATAATCCAACATATAGGTTGGCCCTAAAAAAGTTCATCCATTAATAATACAGATGAAAATGTGAATAAGTGAAGAATTAAGAAGAAAAGTATTGAATTTATCAAAAATGGAGTAAAATAACTTTGTAACAAGAAGAATCATGCACGTTAAGAGTTTTTTTTGTTCCATAATTCAAGAATTAAACTATTTTTTAAATCCATATTTCAATAAATGCCTCTCATCTCTCAATTTCAATGTAAATGATATTGGTATTTCATATTTTATACAACTTTAATCCCTCTTCTCTTGCATGCTAAATATTTTAATTCATGAAACAAATACAAACCTTTATGGAAAATTATAGGTGGGAATCCTACATGAATTACCTCATCTAATACACTTCATTTATTCAATTAAAATAGATATGTTCTTCCAAAATTACCTCCAACAAAGAACACAGTAGTCCCAAAGTTTAAAACATCTAATATATTTATGTTTTTTAAATTAGTCAACATGAATGAAACCTATACCATAGATAATAATGAAATAGACCCTTTTAAAGAACATATAATCATGATTTTTATTCAATTTGGGACTTACATTCATTTAATAATTATTAATTCTTGAAAATACCATCCACACAACTAGTATTTTGGACTTCTACACCGGAGGCCTTTGAATTAAACATTGTCGATGAACCATATATTCTTATTTATTTCAAGAACATGTCAAGAATAAAATGTTTACACCACTTAAAAATATGTTAAACATCCTAAAAGTGTCTAGTTATCCAAACTCCTATTCCCTACTGTATCCCATGATGTCTCCAAATATATGAATTAAGTTTCCTTTTTGTATGGTACTAAACTGCACTAACAAATTTTTCCAAATGACAATATATTAATCAACTAAAACATTGTGGGTTTTACATCTTAATCTTAATGTATACTTAGTACACCTCTATGAGGTTCAATGTTTACCCCAAAAAACAATACCATCCTATATCAATTTTTAGGGACAAAAAATATTATAACCTTCTAGAAAAAATCCAAATTCTGGTATAGTGTCCCCATTAGACATTAAATCATTCATGCGCTACAAATATTTTATAAGTGGGTTCATTCCCACTATACAGTGAACTATGACCCCCCTTACATGATTAGTTTATGTGGATTAATTTCCATTAGATATTAAATAGTGTACACCCAGATAATATGTACAAATGTGGTTCATCATCCCTACACTATGATCATGGTCTACACTTTTGTGTCGACCCAAACTACATTAACCACTTTTATGAGGTGATAATGTGTGAACCCATACATTTATTATTGGGGTAGAATAATACTCCATTTATAATGAGAATAGGGCCACCACCCCCAACTTATGAATCTAAAATCCACTCCTTCTTATGTGAGGAGAATGAGAGCCTTATTTTTCATTCCTATGGAACCGTAATTGAAAATCTGAAGACAACTCTTGCGATGAGAACATGAATCCTTATGTGACAATTGTGTGGAGCCTTCACGGATGAGCCTAAGTCTCAATAATTAATAATCCTAGGGTTCCTTATAAAATAAATATGATATTCCACATGTGAATATCATGAGATTATATATGCGATGAGCATGGGATGCCTTTTGGATGAGAATGAGATGCCTCATGTGATGGTATGATGATTATTTATGGGAAAAGACTATGATTCCCTCATGGTCTTACATGTGTAAGATAAAATATCTTTTTTTACTAGGAAATAATCAAAATACTATTTCTTTTCTTTTTTTTATAACCATTGGATTCCCTAAAGTCCTAATATATGAAAAAAATAAAAATAATTTCTTGAGATACTCAATAGGCATGATTTAATAATCCAATTAAAATAAAGGTGTTAACCATATTAAGATAATAAGTAAAGTAAATAACAAATGTTTTCATGAATATAGTGTTATTAATTGGATTCTAAATAATGCCTTATATTTAAAAGGGATTCCGATAATAGAAAAATAACCTCTGAGGGATGTTTTGACATCCTATCCTCTCATTTTGATCAATGTTACAACATCATCAAACTTGTGGGAATTGGAAACAAACATTAGGAGGTTGTGATTGTTGGACATCGATTATGACCACCCATGACACATATAGACACAAATACCATTTATAAGAATCAGAGAAAACTAATAAAAATTACAATATTTAGTTCTCCTTAAATTGTGAGAGGATAAATAATGTTGGACATCACCAACGTCACCCATCACCAATACTAGGAATGCTTAGTATCATTATAATAACACATTTATATTTGGTGGGATTAAAAAACTTGTCTTATTCTTTCCACCATACATTATAAAACATATTTTTCTCCAATATTTAATATGTTTGAGAAAATAATAATAAACCATGATAATTTTGGAAACCATGGTAATTCAAATAGGGAAATTATGAACACTAACTCCCAATAAGTGATATTCACATCTGACATGATTATAGGGAAACCTCTCTCCGTATCTTCATTGGATATCATCCAATATGAGATAATCAATTATCTCATTCAAAAATATTAATTTGATGGAATATTTCTTACCTAACATATATCATGGAAGGATTTAGACACCACGGTTCTACCTCTACTCCACTAAAAATAGATCTAACATCAAGGGAAACACCACATGTTACCATTACCTACCACATTAACAATTTATCACTATAGTTCTCTTATAACCCTTTCTTAAACCCTAATAAATCATGGCACCAACAATGTTAATTAGTCCTGGACTCTATTAGGGGTAAAAACAAGGTATCTTTTACCTAGGGTCATTATAAACTTAAGCTCCCTCGAATAGTGGATAAATAGACCAATACTAACACTCTTCAATTTCCTTGGTCTAGTTTTTATTTCACACATATTGAGGGTAATATTCCACTACTATTATATATGATGATGATTTTACTTGACTTCTTGATGAATTCATTGGGGAATATTTTTTCATATTTGGATTGAGACCCTTGTTTCTCACCATGTATTCTAGGTGAATTCTCTCAGCTGCTATTACCTCAAAATTACATCATTGATGTCCCCTCCGTAATAATGAATTATGTCACAGAGTTCATCCATGAGATTATAACAACTACAGAGATTCTTTTTATGCTGATAAAAACTATTCATGTTGAAAGGGTCTCCATTATTATGAGAGTCTCACACCTCAGGAACAACTGTAGTGTTATAGGATGTGAAATACATGCACAAATGTGTAGTCAACCACATTCCATCAGAATTGTAGATAATTGAGGATTTCATAAATATGTTTCTAATTCATTTTAAAACACTTAGAGGAAAATCATTTATTGTTATTGATGTATATTCCCATGGTTTATGTTAAAAATAATTTCATACAATATTAAAATACTTAGATGTGGATGATATCATGACATATTTCCCTGTGTTGATCGTGGAGCATCTCCTTGGATCGTCATCATATTATCTCCCCACTTATACACTAGAGGATCATGATATATATGGATATTACGTAAAATAAATGTAGGAGGGTATGTACCCATTTAATCCATAGACCCTTGAATATGTATATAAACATTACAATAATACTCCCCCTAAAATATGGTAATTTTTTTTCATCCTGTTCCATAATTGTTAAAAATATTTATATATCGGGGAAGTATATCTCGGCTAATAAACCACCCACATGGTAATCCACACCATAAGAGGTATTCATATATACCATTTATGAAATACCATAAAATCACTAGCTTTTAGTAGGTACATCCCTCTAAACGAGATTCCTAGGAATGTAGGAGACTATCGGAAACCATAGCTACCAAATAAATTCTAGTCTAGTTTTGGACACATGCAACCTAACATATCTCCATTTCAGATTTAGCCAATAAATAATATGTGTAATTTTTTTATAAAATATATGGATAATATAAAAACTCCTTAATGTCTATATATTGGCCAATCATGAATGATGGGACTACATTCATGAGCTCTAATAGTAGGTCCATAAGGCTGGACTCACGTCACAATCAATATATATACATCATAAATCAGATCAGTCTCATAATATATTCACCAATTATTTTATTATATGACTCATAATACTATACTAAATTGATTAATATGAATCACCCAATGTGAAAATTTGATGTTGGGGGTAGTATGCTACCATATATTTCAATGCTCTAATACAAGGATAATTGGTTTCCAATACTAGTTCATCCAATTAAGTTAATCAATCCTCTCCTCAAAATATATCAATAGTTAATTTCATCATATTAATCTAACGGAAAATCAGGATTGATATATTGGTTACAGTTTACAGAAAGAGATTATTTTCTCAAAGGTCATTAATAGTTACCTATGAACCATCTTTTAGGTTTCCTCACCAATTTATAGGGACAGTCTATGGTCTTTAGAATTCAAAATGGCCTTCCAATCACATACACCGATCGGGGACATGGAAAATAGATGGTAATCCAAGTATTTTGTAGTTTTTTATTCCACAAATATGTATTAAGTTTAATATAGATACCCTTACCTCTTACACAAATCATTAAACAATTTTAAATATAATTAAAAAACAATTACCAACCATGGATTGTAAAATCTACTCTCTTGGAGGACAAGGTACATTAAACTGAAAACATGTATCATAATAAAACATTTCATTATTTAACATCCATAGTGATATCCTAACATCTTCTGTGTATTACATATGAATTAGATAACCAAGGGATAACATTAATAAAGTGATAAACTAAAATCTGAATAAAGGAATAAACATAAGGACAAAGCATAATACTAAAATTAGAAGGAATAACACAATGATATAAAAAAGGAATGGTACAAGGTAAAACAGATGGATTCATAACATATATAACATGGGATCATGAAATCATGGAATCATAGTAATGTGTTATAAACATAAAACAAGAATTTAGTATGAATTCAGGCTCGTTTCACCTAGGGGAGCACATTTCAAAGAAAATTGAACATACAAGAGCATGAATAAAGGATACCACCAAGACCATATCAAATTATGTCTAGTGATAAAATACAATAACCAGTTATATTTGGGAAAACCCATCAAAAATGATCATGAATATGAATGACACATAAAGAAGAATACATAAGTAATCAAACATTAACATAAGGGTTACACATGGAAGGAATTATGTATCATAATCATATAAAAAAGAAAAACAAATGTGAATATCATAAATGTGTCCATGAAATAATAAAATTAATTCATACATGTACATTAAAAAATAAATATTATGATCTTTCAAGATATGTTTTTTCAAACAGAAGTAAAAAAATTGATTAGGAAACATTACAAATAAAAAAATTTAGTTTGGTTTATGGGGACAATTTCATGTTTTTTTAAAATGGAAAAGGAATAATAATTTATATAAAACTAGAATTTGAACATGTATTTTTTTCAATTTTAAATGATATATTTTTGAATAAAAATGGTGGTTTAAAATACATTACAAAGCACACTTGAAAATGGTTATGAATTCAAGAAGATCATTGGAATCATGTTTTATTTTCAGAAATATTTGAAAAGGGTACCTTTTAATAACATTTATTTCCCAAACAAATTATCATTGGAGCTTGAAAAATGAGTTTGGAAAAAATCCTTAACATTTATAAAATTTAAATAAAAATAAAATATTGTTTCATTTGTGTAATAAGATAGAAAGAATAACCTGAATGAATAATGGAGTATTGGGTACAATCCATTACCTTATCATCGAAATGGTTCCACACATGATCTTATTGTTTTGATTAATAATATTAGAATAATTTATAAATAGAAACTAAACATTTTATACAAATAATTGATTTATTATAAATTTATTTGTTTGTTTTGTTCAGTTGTGATGAGTTATAATGTTCAATTTTATTGTTTGTGAGTGTTTGTTTTCTTAATTTTCATGATCGGCTCTCTTATATATTAGTATGGATGTTCTTGTAAAATAGGAATTGAAGTCTAGAATTTATGTTATAATTAATTAGTGACTATTATAATTTTTATGTTGTCATATAATTCATTTTTTAACTTGAATCGGGATTAATCCATAGACAACACTTTAATGATAAATTCTTGGATTCTTTTGAGTGGTTTTCCTCACAACCAACTTGTTTTGTTTAATTATTTTACATCACTTATGTATAATTAACCTATAACATTATACAATATATAATACATATTTTATTAAATGGTCAACCATTAAAATGGTTTCATGAATAGAATTTAATATGGTAATAGAAATTGAAGACCTGTTATCGATGAATGTGATAAATTGACATATCAGTGATGATGATTCACTTTTCGTATAAAAGGACGATGAAAAAAGAGATGATGATGAATTATTCCATTAGAATGAAAATATTATAGTATATGAAATTTAATGGGGTTTTAACAGCATTTGGATTGTAGGAGGTGAGTATATAAAAGAAAATAATGGAACTTGAATAGATATTGAATGAAAACGGAAGTGGGGTTTACCTCTTGATTCTTTCTTCTTGAGAACCACCTTTGGGGATTGTTTTTGAGATTTTGTTAAGTCCAAAAGCTCTAGGACATGGGGGATATGTTATGGAAGAGTTCTGGGAAGAATATATACAATGATCAATCATTGAGCAGTTTTATTAGAAGATGTGGTGAGGGTGGTATATATAGTGGAGGAGGGAGTGTTTTCTCATTATTTTATTTAGAATTTTATTAATTTTATCTAGAATATAAATAGTTATGATCAATGAGATGAAATATAGTAATGTATGTATGTGAATTAAAAAAATGGATAGTTACATCATCCATGACTCAATCATAAATAAAAATTCATTTATTTACATATACTATAAATTATCATATTTCACTGTTCACTAAAAATACATATATTTTATGAAAATCTTAAAAATTCACTATAAACATTTTTCATTATGCTGAATTAATAAATTAACTCCATATTATGAAAATAATTTTCTATATATGATAAAATTAATTTTTTATTATATTGATTATTTTCAAAGAAAATAAAAATTAAAAAATTAAAAATACTTTTCTAACACTTCTAAAAATTTATTAAAGTCTCGGAATATTATCATATATTCATTAAACATCAAAAAAATAATTTATGAAAATTTTTATTAAAATATGTTTTATTTTGAATTGTAAAATTAGTCATAAAATTGTAATTAAATATATATAAATTATAAAAATACTAAAACATGATTAATAATTTTTAAAATAGCTATTTACTTATACAATGATATAATTATGTCATATTTTCACTTATAAGATTGATGTTTTTTTGAAAAAAATCATTGGTGATGTTACTAATCAATTAGCCAGTTTACTATTCATAAGTGTCATAGTACTTATTCCAATGTTCATGTTAGTATTTCTATGGTGTAGGTTCTTTAACATCTAGAAATTCCTTTTATTTCATTAATTCTTCACTTATAATGTTTGTATTGTGATATTAATGTTAATTTATGTGATTCTATTGTATAAAACTATTTTAATAAGATGATTCCATTCGTAAATGTTTTGGATCGTTACATTTTCCCCCAGTTATGAAATTTATCGCACAAAACTTTATTATACATTCTATGTTGAAAAGAGGTCTATGTACTTCTCTTTTATTTCCTTCTCTGGTCCCCATGTTTCCTCTTCATACTTATGGTTCTTCCAAAGTAATTAGACCATGTGATTATTCTTGTTACATTGAACATTTCCTCAACAATTTATGATCTTTACTGGCTTCTCCCAATACGAATTATCATTCATCAACTAAACCACCGAATAAGGTAGTAAATATGATGGATTTGGTACACAATTACTTAATTGGGATTCATTGAATAAACCTTGTACTTTTAACATGGTTTGTGGAAGTGTTATTCGAAAGGCCACGACTCTGACATAGTCATGTATCTCTAAGGGGATGATGTAACTAGGACATAGCTTCCCTCTCTTATAGAATATAATTATACTATTCCATGGAGATATTTGGGGGAATACCATGTCCCTAACTATAACACCCCAAGATTACATTGTATGTTATTTTCCTTAAAGTAATTCATTAACCTGTACTGCACGTAATCCCGAGTTCGAGTGCACCATGACTTACCAAAATAGCTATTCAAGAAGAGGATATGAATAATATTAATTAAATTTTTAATTTTATATACTCCGTATAATTTTAACAACCATATTATTTGTTACCTAGAAATAATATAAGAACAAATTCAACTTTTCTGATAAAAGAATTATTTTTTAAAAAATGAAATTTTACCGCATTTTAAGGGGAAACCCTTTTTAAATAAAATATTTAACACTTTTATATATTTTATTTGACAAAATAAACTTCTTTTTAGAATAGGGACATAAAATTTTATTTTGGATAAATTTTCAGTGCTTTTCGGATAACATTCATATTTTGATTAAAAGTAAAAAATACTATATTTTAATTAAAATCAACTTTTTTAGTCAAAAAAATTTATAGTGTCAAATTATACATTAGAATGGTTTTGAAGTATAATTATATTTTATTTTTATCTTTTAATCCAATGTTGGACATCAAGTTTAATTTAAGATTTAAATTAGACATAAACAAATATCAATCTATTGATTGTTTTTATTTCAAAAAAACCTGATTTCTGGTTTCGACAAGAAGAATACTTTTTTAAATTAATTGATACAGCTTATATGTTTCAAAAATAATAAAATATACATTATTTTTGAATTGATAATATCAAAATTATATTTTGGTGATTTTTTTTATTTTTCTAAAGCTTTCAATTTTTGATGATTAATGAAAAAATACTACGTTATTATTTTACAGCCGTCTTTTTATTTAAATAATTATTTTAAAATTAATATTAATTTAAATTCCAATGTAATTCATTGATGTCATTTATAAGAATATTAGATATATAAAATTTTATTTAACTTTTTACCATATTTTACCCACCTTCTAGGCACAATTGAAAATTTGAAAAAAAACATAATGTTACCAATTCTGTGAATTGAATTTCAAAAATCCAAGAGACACGGTTGAAATCTGTATGTAAAATGTGGTACAATCGAATGAAAATATTTATTTGGTGAATAGTATCGTTTGAATTTTATTTACCACATTTAAAAGTAAATAGGGTAATTAACGATAAAAATTATATTGTAATTACCCTAACACATGTCCAAATTCTATTGGACATTTTTATTTCAACAGAAATAAACCTTAGAAAAAATATTTGATTTTGTATCATCCACTTTGATTATATATGACATTTATTATATTTTATTTAAATAAGTGTTAAAAGTGTTAAATTCAATGTTTAATAACTGTAACATTTTTAATATAGGGATACACATAAGATAAATTCGAATATAAATATTCATTATAAATCTAAAATGATTTAAAACATAATGGTATATTATTTAATATTTTTAGACATTAAATAATTAAATTTATTTATTACACAATGATGATGTAGTAATTACCTTATCAATTAAAGGTTAAAATAATTGATGTTATAAATATTAAAATAAATGAAAATTGAGATATTTGATGCACTAAACTATTTTTCTAGGTTAATATGACATGTTACGGTTGATTTAATGTAATTTTTTTGATGTAATAATGTTTTGACAACTATTAAACAAACCAAAGACTTAATAGTTGAAAATTGATATAAATGAGTTTTAAAACAAATACTATATTATTAATTGATGTAATATTCCTAAAAATAAAATTGTTGGAAAAATGAAATATATAATGATAGATTTTTCATTAATTAACCACTTTATGTTCGCTTTTAATTTTATGGTATGTATATTAACCATTTAATATAAAAATACAAGAAGACTTGGTAAAAGTTAAACTAGATAACTATGAATTAAATCTAAAATATAAGGTTAATATGGTGACCTAAACTTGACTAAAACCTATTGGTTGAGAATGTTTTGACCCATCCCCACATTAGCATATAAATTAATCTATTTGGAACCATTATACACTGAAAATTATTTTATAAAAAAATAATACATCAAGCTTTTCCTAAAGTGATTGTCACCTCTCTTATGAAAGGGTGCTTCTCCTTCTCTCAGATTCACATATCCAAAGCCATTTGGATCGGCCAACCCCTGCTCTAATATCCTCTTAAAAACCCTCACTTCAACCTAGAGGCCATAGTTTGATATAAAAGACAACCTAAAGAGTCCTTTTGATCAAATCAAAAGGAATCACCTGGAGAAGAGGTAATAATTTCACCACCTCTTTCAATGTTCTTTTCGTATTCCCCTTCATCTTTCGTTTTTTTTCTCCAAAAGAAAATAATAAATAAATTGCATTATAAAAATGCTGATGTTATTAGGAATATGGTACAAACTTATTCATTATTCTATTCATCCTATGAATGACGAAGTTACCATATATGCATATTTATGGATTACCATCTCCACAAACGCGATGAGATTCATTTCCCATCATAACCATTCAAGAATAATTTTTATTTTATGATTTAAAATAATGTTTAATAACTAAATGTCATTCTATATATGAATAAAATACATCCTATCCATATCAATCATGGCATTCATAACAAAACATATAATGTAAAACGAATCAGTTAACACCCGAAACAAATATACTACTGAAATATTATTAAGAATGCAATATTAAAATATCATATATGATATCATATTTATATATGTGGTTCATGTATAATTTAATAACAATTATTTAACTATTATACATGATGCTAACATACACTCAAATAAAGAAATGAAATAGGTAAGGGGTTTTCATCTCACTTCTTATTCCCGTGTGATTCATGCTATATTGCCACTATTTCTTTTTTGGTGGTTTATATACTACCAATGATTGTATTTTTTGTGTGATATATGTTAATTTATGGGTATTTATATCTTTATTGTGTGATCCTTATTTCATGGGGTGTTTGTTTTGTAATTTACCAAATCGGTAATGGAATTTCTAATTTTGATTTCCACTCATTGGGTTTTACGCAAACTTCATTGATTATTTTACTCCAGAGTTATATGTCAAATCACTATTTATTTATTTATGTATTAATTTAAATTACCCTTTTTGTGGATATACTTTTTTTAAACATAATCACTCAATTTATATATTCTCAATTCATCGATATGAACTTGATAAGAGTAATCTTAAATCAATTTCTATTCAATGATTTAAACATCCAATTCATTGGTGTTGTTTTTAAAAAAATTTGTGTTAATGTCCTCTGATAGATTTAAACTAAATATCCTAAAATATTTACTGTAGTTATGTTTTTCACACATAATTATGTAATTGATTTATCCTTAACCACAAGATATGGTCTTTATTATGAATTTTTTCTGAATTTATATTCCATTGAGACTTCTGTGTTTTTGTGCACCAATTCTCTTTTATATGGTGTACATATTGTACTTTGACAAAGTATATCATGAATCCAATTATTGTCATGATATTATAATAGTTTTATTACCACAATTATTTCTATTCAAGAGTCTCTCATTTGGTTAGGAACTCTAACTCAAATATCATTTTAAATTTTTTTAATGATTTATTCTTCTAAATATTTCTAATTAATGTCCTTGTATTATAAATTTTTTGGTAAGGATTTGTTTATATGGAAATTAATGTTTCAAAATTAATATTCCTTTTAAAAGTTTCAAAGTGGTATGGGACACTTTGATTCAAAAATCAATGTTTAACTACTTCTTGATAAATAGTGACACATTAAAATGTTTTCCAGAAAAATGGGATATTTATCTCAAATAGTTTTATTGATTACTTTTATCTATGTCAATATCCTTCATTATTCTTGATTTAAGTTGATTTATTTTAATAAAATTTTCCATATAGTATTTAATGATTTATGTTTGACAGTGGATGTGCTATTTTTATACCATTCATTGATTGCGGTTAATTTATTGACATTTCATATGATAGTTTTAATACGAATGTTTTGATTATGTTTCAACCTTTAAATATGAGGAATGCATTGGACAAAGTATGTGACTGGTAGATCCTGGTATAGTTCATCGATGCATCGATAGGTATCATGAGACAAACTAGTGTTTTGTCACAAGGCCTTGATAAAATCGTATTTGTAGTCTTGGCACGAGGCCATAACTATGTGGTTATGATGTCTGGCATTATGCATTCCATCATTGTGAAATTAGCTATTGATATTAAATGTCATTATTAGACTAGTATAATATCCATATGAATAAGTAAATGGAATTATTAGATTTATATTTTCTATATTATACTAATGCTATGTTTAAAAATCTTGGGTTTTAGTCTTATACATTTTCTTAAATGTTTAAGATTTTTTTGAAAGTATTCGCTATATTGTTATCTTTACTAAGAATTTGAGCTCATCCCTTTCTTATGTTTTCTTTTACCTAGGATGTGAAGAACTATATTGTTATTGACCTACAAGGATATTCTAATTGATATGAGAGTGTTCAAAGGGGACAAAATGTTGTTGTTTTTTTTATTTCATGATGTAATGTAAAATGTATGTATGTAATTATTACTTCCAAGTATACTAAACTAACCAGTATTTCAAGACATAATCTCTTGTGATCATGGAATTTTTATGTAATAATGCACCAAATCTGGGTAACTAGGTTTTGGGTGTTAGAGTTGGTATTGTAGAATTTTTAGTACAAAACTTGGAGATTATATTTTTAAAAACTCTGATTAAAGAACATTAACCTAAGATAGACTTTGAGGATTAGTATAGATTAAATTCCAAGAATTTTTGTAATGTAGAGATTTTGAGAATTTTCCCAGAAATACATCCCTGTCTGGATACGAGTAGGTATATTCAACTGTAGAACACATGTACCTAGGGGTAATGGGGGTAATACCCAAAAACACCACTTTGAGTTAGATTCAAATGGGAAATGGTGCAAGACAACGAGACTTAATGAACTCTGGGTTACAACACTCATTGGGGATATGCTTATGATAATTCATATTTTATTTATAAACTGACTTGAAGGATTTTAATATAATATGAGAATAAATAACCTTGGTTAATCCTAATGAATTTTAGATTGAAAATAAGGTTTCATGATATACACTAAATTATTTTATGACTATTGTTACTCACACTATGCTTTCAAGTTTTAGTGAACGGTTGGATTCCAAGAAAGTCATAGTAACATTAAAAAGAATTTACAAGGTGGGAATAATGTTGAAATGAAAAATTAATTAGAATGTTGATAGGAATAAAAGCTATCATGTTCATGCCAAAGAAGGTTTCCAAAAATATGATCAACACCATATACATTAACTGACTCCCATATTCAACAATGAAGAGAATGTTGGATAATGGTTAGAGCACCAGCAGTGGAGAATGTGGAGAATAGAAAGCTCAATTTCCATCATGAAGAAAATGTGGATGGATAAACCAAGTAAATTGTCTCAATAGGACAAATAAATGATTTATGTGTGGGAAATAATGACATAATGTAAAAATTGCTGAGGAAAAATGAAGATTACTGTGGAAGAAAATAAAAATGATCCTAAGAATCCAATTACATACATTTTCTGTAAATGTAGGGGACCTGAGAATTACATGAGTAAATGCCCTATTCTATAGTATAACAGCTAGGTTATGGAAGAACATATGTGGAAATAAATAGATTGATAAATTTTTAAGTGTTTTAATTCCATTTTTTTTTGATGGGATTACATTGGATGAATGTTCTCTTATATGTGTATCCTTACAGTTTATTATGATATAATTGTATTTAAGGAATAATTATATTTTCTTTGGTGGATATAGTTATAATGAACCATTTTGGGTTATATGATCCTTAAATTTGAGGCAATTATAGGTTATTAATTTTTAGGATGAAAATGCGAGGTATGAGATAACATTTGTGGTTAAATTATGTTATGGATATTTTGAGGAATTTATCTCATTTTGGGAATGTTATAAAATATATTTTTTTAAAAAGGACAACACACTAACCATGTGACATCCCGTCGCGTAGAAAAAAGCTGTGGGAATCAAACCCACAACTGAAGTGCAGTTGGGATTTATCACCTACCACTAGACTACATGAAGTACCTACTTAGTTTAGATAATTATTTTTAGTTAAATGATATTATTGAACAATAATAAGTTGATTTGTGATACTATTTTTTATCAAAGAGATATCCTTTGTATAGGAAAAATATTTGGTGATTAAGTGATAAATGTTATTTTGGAATACTTTCTCTCTGTTGGGATCACTATATGCCCATGGAAAATAGAATACTATGGGATTTATTTTTAGGAGTTATGGTGGATTTTTATTTTGGAAGAGTCTATGTTTTTTATAGAGATTGAGGTTATTAATGTAAATGATTAATCTATCATAGAAAATATGTGATTTGGTTAGTTACACTTTAGTATGAGACTTTAAGAGTATTTGATGTTATTTGGAGATAAATGATATGAATTACTAGGAATGACTATGAGATTAAATTATTTTGTGTTTTTTGTTTCAATATTAGTTTTGATTATATTGAAGGATTTTAAGGAAAAAAATTTATTGAATGGTTTTTATTGAACATTAGGTATTGCTTGTTTAATTATGGAAATTAAGATTAGTATTTATTTCTATACGGATTATCTATTTTTTCTATCATCAGATCTTATAAAAACCACATTGGTTTTGGTTAATATCTAAAGACAATAAAAATACATTGTTCATACTTTGGGGATTATGGGATTCTGTAGAAGTTGATTCTAGCACTTCAAGTGTGACAAAATCATCTATAATATTCATCGTTGGGAGAAAATGTGAGTTAGAGGTATAAATTTATTAAAATATTTAACTACACTTAAAAATTAAGTATATTTATTTATGTTCTTAATCAATATCATAAATAAATTCCTCATCTTTGTGAAATTGAATTTAAAACAAAAAATGTTTTTTGTTAACATTTCCTACTAGGAAACTAATGACTATTTATCCCATCACATATTTGTGGATATTTGTTGTTAACATTATCTTGATCATGTTTTATGTCACTCCCCACGAGAACATGACACTTTTTTTATATTCCATATCCATGTTTTTCTATATGGAATCCTAGTATGGGATATCTCGTGTTACCTTTGTACTTCTCTTTCTTTCTTTAAAAGTGGTAGTTTTATTCACTCTTTTCTTGATGTGGTACTATCAATGAAGATCCCAATACCAATTATAAAATTGATAGGATTAAATTTCCAAAATTTTGGGAGAATATAACACCCCAATATTTCATCATAAGTTATTTTTTAAAGTAATCCAATAGCTTGCACTACACGCAACACCGAGTTTAAGCGCACCACGACTTAACAAACTAGCCATTAAAAAAGAATTTTTGAATATTATTAACTATATTTTGAATTTTATATATTATATATAAATTTATCATCCTTATTTTTTTCTTCTTAGACATAATATAAGAACAAAATAGAATTTTCAGATAAAAGAAGTATTTTTTCAAAAATTCAATTTCACCACCTTTTAATGGATAGCCCTTTTAAAATACAATATTTGATACCTTTATATATTACATTTTAAAAAATAAACTTCTTATTTAAAAGTGGGAAATAAAAATTTAGTTTGGATAAAATTTCGGTGCTTTTTGGATAATTTTCATATTTTTATGAATAGTGAAAAATACTAAATTTTAATTGAAAACAAATTTGTTAATCAAAATAATTTATGGTGTAAAATTATAAATATGAATTGTTTTGATGTATAATGAGGTTATATTTTTATCATTTAATCCAATTTTGGTCATTAGAAGTTATTTTATATTTTAATTGGACATAAACACAAATATATATTGTGATAGTTTTTACTTCTCAAAAACCTGCTTTCTAGTTTTGACAACATGAATATTTTTTAAAATTATATAATAAAACATATATGTTTTGAACATGTTAAAATAGAAATCATTTATGAATTTAGAATATAAAAATTATCTTTGGGTTATTTTTGGGTATTTTTCTAAAAACTCTCATTTTTTGGATGAATAGTGAAAAAATAATGTAATATTGTTTAAAGCCAACATTTTATTTAAATAATTATTTTTAATTGAAATTTTATTTCTTGTAAAAATAGATATGTTGTACCTATATTAGTTCAATTTAATTCATTGATGTCATTTTATAATATGATTAGATATATAAAATTTTATTTAACTTTTAACCGTCTTTTACCCACCTTCTATGCACATTTTCAAATTTTCATAAAACATAAATTTACCACTACGTTGAATTTAATTTTAAAAATATGAGGGAAACAGTTGTTATCATTAAGTAAAATTTCATTCAATTCAATGAAAGTAATTATTGGTGAATAGTATCTTTTGAATTTTATTTACAACTGTAAAAAGTAAATAGGGTAATTAAAGATAAAAATGATATTATAATTACCCTAACACATTTTATAATTATATTGGATAAGTGTATTTCTACCAAAATCAACCATAGTACATTAATATGATCCTTTTTCATCTACTTGGATTAGATTAGAATATTTATTATATTTTATTTAGAGAAGAGTTAAAAGTGTTCAATTAAAATTTTAATAACTAAACTATTTATAATATAGTGTTACACATAAGATAAATTCGACTATAAATATTATTTAGAAAGATAAAAATATTTACTACATAATTCTATTTTATTTATAATTTTTAGACATTAAATAATTAAATTTAAATATTACACAGTGATGATGTTGTAATTACCTAATCAATGAAAGACTAAAATAATTGATGTTATAAATATTAAAATAAATATAAATTGAAACTTTTTATGCATTCCACTAATTTTATAGTTTAATATGACATTTTAGGGTTGATTAAATTTATTTTTTTTAAATTAATCATGTTTTTTGGACTTTCATAAAAACCAAATACTAAATAGTGTAAAAATTGAAATAAATGAGTTAAAAAATACTATATTATTAAATGATATAATATTCCTAAAAAATATAAGGATCATCAAAGTTACATATATAATGATAAATATGTAATTAATGATTCACTTTAGGTTATCATGGCTTTTATTGTATGTTTATTAACCATGTAATATAAAAATACAAGTAGACATGGTAAAAACTACTAAACTAATAATTAAATCTCAAATTTAAGATTAATATGGTGAAATAAACATGTATAAAACTCATTGGTTAAGAATAGGTCGACCCATCCTTAACTTATCCTCTAAATAAATCCATTATTATCCATTATAAACCGAATATTCTTTTATAATAAAATAAAATTTCATGTTTTTCCTAAAATTACCCTCATCTCTCTTATAAAATGGTACTTCCCCTTCTGTCAACATCACACATCCAAAGCCAATTGGCTCTTCCAAACCAACTAGAATATCCTTCCAACTACCATCACTTCATCCTAGAGGCCTTACTTTGATCTTAATTCCAACCTATGGATCCCTTTTGATCAAATCCAAAGAAGCACCCGAAGAAGAGGTAATAATTTCCCCACGTCTTTCAATGTTCTTTTCTTAATCCACTTCCTCTTTCTGTGTTTTTTCCATACCAAAATTATAAAAACATTTCCTTATACAAAATTTTATGTTATTATAAATATGGTATAACCATATTCCTTATTCTATCCATCATATGAATGACAAAGTCACCATATGTGCGTGCGTACGGCTTACAGTCTCCACATCGCGGTGTAGTTTGTTATTCGACAATTAATTGTTTGGATGTGTATAATAATAATTATAATTGAATTAAATAATATATATATAATGTTAATTATTCAATATATATGATATATCATCAATTACATACAATTTCATCATCAATAGAATGATATTTTCACTCGTGCATACGTACGGATTAACGTCTCCACAAACGTGATGAGATTCACTTCCCATCATAAACATTCAAGAATAATTTTCATTTTATTATTTAAAATAATGTTTAAAAACATAAAATAATTCCTGGTATGAATAAAATACAGTCTATCCATAACAAACATGACTTACATAAAAAAACATATATAGGAAACCGAATAAGTTAACACCCAAAAGACTGATACTACAAAAATATTATTAACAAATCAATACTAAAAGATCATATATGATAACATATTTATGTATGTGTTTATTTTATAATTGAATAAAATTTATTTAACTATCATATAGGAGTTTAACATACCCTCGACTAAGTAAAATTACAAGGTAAGAGGTTTTCATATCACTTCTTATTCCTGTAAGATTCTTGCAACATTGCCACTATTTTCTTTTGTGTGGTGTATGTAGTTCCTATGATTTTATTCTTTATTTAATATAATTTAATATATGGGTTTTTAAATCTTCATTTAATAATATTTATTTCATGGGGTGTATGTTTCTTATGTTTCTAAATCGGTAAGGGAATTTATAATTTCGATTTCCACTCATTGTGTTTTACGCAAACATCATTGATTATTTTACTCATAGATTATGTGTGAAATCACTATTTATTTATTTATGTAGTAAATTCAATTCCCCTATGTGTGGATATACTTTTAATACACATAATAACTCCATTGATAAATTCTCAAGTCATTGATATGAATGTGGTATGAGTGATCTTAACACATTTTTCATTCATTGAGTTAAACATCCAGGTAATTGGTGTTGTTTTTACAAAAATATGTGTGAATATACTCTGATTGATTTACACTAAATTTCCAATAATATTGATTGTATTTATATTTTACACACATTATTATGTCATTGGTTTATCCTTAGCCTTATTATATGGTATTTATATGTAATTTCATCTTAATTTACAATCCATTGAGACTTCTTTGTTGTAATGCGCCAATTCACTTTTATATAGTGTAAAAACTGTACTTTGAAATCATATATCATGAATCCATTTATTATCATGATATTATAATGTTTTTATTTCCTAAATTATTTTTATTCAAGCATCTCCCATTGGGTTAGGAACTCTAACTAAAATATCATTTTAAATGTTTTAATGTTTTATTCTTCTAAATCATTCTCATTAATGTCCTTGTTTTAAAAAATTGAGTTTAGGATTTATTTATATGGAAATGAATGTTTTAAAAATATAAAATTCCATTAAAAGTTTAAAATTTGAATGGGACCCTTTGATTCAAAAATATATTTTTAACATCTTCTTGATAAATTGTCAGACCTTTAACTATTTTCAAGAAAAAGGGGATGTTTCTCTCAAATAGATTTATTGATTATTTTAATCTATGTAAATATCATTCATGATTCATGATTGAGGTTGATTTATTATAATGAATTCTTCAATATTATATTGAATGAGTTATGTTTGACTTTTTATGAGCTATTTTTATACCATTCATGGTTTGTGGTTAACATATTGATATTTTGTATACTAGTTTTAATACTAATGTTTAGATTATGTTTAATACTTTTCATATAAGAAATTCATTGGAGTTAGTATGTTATAGGTGGAGCTTATTATAGCTCCTCAATGCATTGGTAGGTCTCAGGAGACAAACTAGTATCTTGGCACAGGGCCTTGACAAAATATTATTTTTAATCCTGGCACGAATCCTTGACTATGTGGTTATGATGTCTGGCATTATGAAAACAATCATTATGAAATTAGATATTGAAATTACATGTGATTATTCGACTAGTAGAATATCCATGTGAATAAGTAAATGGAATTATATGATTTTTATTTTCTATATTATACTGATGTTTAATTTTAAAATGTGTGTGTTTTAGTCTTATACATTTCCTTAAATGTTTATGCATATTTATGATAATTTCCACTATATATTTATCCTTACTGAGAATTTGAGACCACACATTTCTTATGTTTTTTTTCCTATTATGTGAAGATGTATATTATGATTGACCTGCAGGAATATGCTAATGGATATGATTGTGTTCAAAAGGGACAAAATGTTGTTGTTTTTTATTTAATGATGTAATTTAAAACGTATGTATATATCTAGTACATCCAAGAATTCTAAACTAATCAGTTATTGAAGACATGGTCTATTGTGATCAAGCCAGTGTTAAGTAATAATGCACTAACTCTCGGTAACTTGGATAGGGTCAATACAATGACCATAAACTCGAGGTTATGTCGATGATTTTTTACATAACTCTTCTGTCAAATTTTTTCTTCCTTGATGTTCTGTTGTAGGGTTTTCACCTTGTCCACCATTTCTGGGATCATTTTAGTTCCTAGAAACATATTCTTAGAAACTACATCCCAGATAGTCTCTTTCCTACTCCTTATCCCATAATGGGATTCATATGGATCCATTTAGATGGTCGAGTGGATACTATTGATTTAGGATAATTCCACCAGTGAAATCTGTTGGTCCCATCATCCATTAAATTCAATAGAAAACCCTCTCAACAATTATTCTAGTGTTTCAATTGTTCACTATGATTGGCCATAATTTTGAGGCCGATAGGCCGTTTTGATATTCATCTTAGTTCTTAGAGCATGTTGGAGTCTTTTCTAGAACATCGAGCTGAATCTCAGATCTCAGTCGGATACAATCAATATTGGTATTCTAGAATGTCTTACCACCTCTTGGATATATATCCATGTATGTTTTTCCAATGATAATTCCGATCATATTTCAAAAAAGTGACATGTCTTTGTAAGATGATCCATAGTGACCCTTATAGAATTGTTTCCTCTAGATGTCCATGGAATTCTAGTGAAAAAGTCTATGGTAATGTTCTATCACATACTTGTGGGTATGGGTAGTGGTGGAATCATTCCCTTATACTTTTTCCTTTCAGCCTTCAGTTTTTGACCTACCAGGTACTTTATGTATATTCAGAAATCTTTTTTTATATATTTTCCCACCAATAGTTCTCTTATATATCATGCTACATCTTTGTGCACCCTTGGATATTAGAGAAGGATAATCTATGTGAATCATTAAAACACTCATTCTTTATATATAGATCATATGGTATACATAATCATGACCGAAAACTTAAAACTCCTTCCTCACCAATCATGAAATCAGAGGATTTTCCATTCCTAATAGCTTCCACTCATTTCATCATATCAATATATTTTCTTTGATCATCATTTATTTTCACCATGAGGGATGGTTGAGAAATAATTTGTGAAAGGATTGAGTATTCACCTGCCTTAATGATTCTCTTGTCTATCCTCTAGAATTCTATGAATATTTCATCCTTGTTAGTTATTCTTATTGAAAAAAAGGTAGGATCAATTCTACATAGAGCATCTTATACCTTATTTACCTTACCAAGATGTTAGTGGATTTGGAATTCATAATCATTTATGAGATCCAACCATCTTTTTTGTATCAAATTAATCTTCTTCAATCTAAATATATATTTATGACTCATGTTATCAATATATATCTCTAACTTCTTCTAATAGTGAAAATACTAAAAATATCATAACTTCCAACTTCAAATCATATGTGGGAAAGTTTTGGTCATGAATTTTCAACTAACTTCAAGTGTAAGCTATCACTTTATAATTTTTCATCAGCACCAAACCTAATCATTTATTTTAAAAATCATTGTACACCACAATGAGTTTATTAATTTTTATGAGTGTGAGTACTGGCACAGTGATAAGATTGTTTTTAGCTCCTCGTTGAATTCATCACATTATTGAGTCTTGAAAAAAATAAATCCCTTCCCTGTTATCTTGGTATTTGGGATTGAAAATTATGAGAAGTTATTCACAAATCCTCAGTAGTACCTAGCTAGTCCAAGAATCTAAGATCCTATATTTCTCTGTATGTTATGTTTTACTTATGTTTCGGTTTAATCCATTTAATTCAGTTAATTATGTTCTCTCAAAAGTCCTTGAAAAGGATTGGAGGTGTTCTGAGAGCTCAGGACATTGAAAAAGGGGAAAAATGAGTGTTCTGGGCTAGCTGGACAGTCTATGCATTGTTAGTGCTAATCGTGTGGGAAACCCAAGTAAACCATGCAAGAGTAAGACTTTGGGGTAGTAGCCTATGCATGGTTTCTGCACAGTTTGTAAACCCATGCGATTAAACCATGCTAGGGGGATCTTTTGGGATAAAAGCATCCACACAGTTTCTCTATGGTTTGGAAAAATGTGCAGGTAAACTGTGCGGCCCGGAATCTATTAAAAATTGATATGGCACTCCGTGATTATATAACCCACTATGGATTTTCCTCCACCTCCTCTCTTGAAACCCTAGGAGAAAACCAAAGGGACCGAGATCTCACAAGGATCAACTTATTTTTATTCTAAGCAGTTTGGAGCGCTCTCAGTTGTGGATTGATGATCTGAGTATTGTTAATCTCCCTCTTGCCTTTTTTGTTGGTTTAGGGTTTCTATTTCTTTCCCATATGCATGTGAATCTCTCAAACCTTACTTTTCTAGTGATTTTTAGGGTAAAGCTTCAAGGGTTGGTGGAATCAAGATATAAGGCTTTGATTGGGAGTGTGTTCACCTACAATTCAAGGTAGGTGGTCTACAAGTTCTATCCCTTAGGTTTTGTGTGGATTTGTGCATGTAGGGATTTTGTTCTTGAATTTATTTAAATGGTTCTTGGTTCCTTTGACATGATGTGATGTATTGGTGTCTAAATGGAGAATTGAACCCCTCTTGATCCCCATGGGATGCAAGTAGGATTACCCAAAAAAATTTGGGCAAACCGTGAGGTGTGTCGATATTCCCCAGACCTAGAGTAAGCTAGGTAAGGTTTGGCCGTTGTGAAAGAACATAATGAACATCAGGAATATGTTAATATGATTGAATGATGTGTAATTGGTTTTTAGAAATATACTTCAGTTGGGTAAAGGCCTAAGGGGTTGTTTGGTTGGCATAACAAATTGTAAAATGCTAGGGAATTAGCTTATGACTTAAATATGCTTAGTGAGATAGGCATGGAAAATGGGAAATGGGGCTAAAGTGATAAGTTATATAAATGGTGAAATTGTTAATGGATTGAGGCAATAATGTTATTTTACCATTTACTGATATTTTTTTGTGGTTGTAAAGGATATTGACTATGCTCATTGGGATATGGTTTATTGTGCTGAGTTAAAAATAAGCATGTGCACATGGCTTGAAAGAGTTGGGTATCTACTTGAGGTTCTACACCTGTGGGTTGAGTTTGAACAAGGTTCTAGCTTCGCAGCAAAATGCACAGGTTAGGGAAGGGGATGACGTTATATTCCCCTAAAGTTTGCATCCACCCAGAGTGAGGCTTCAAGGTGAGGATTATGAGTTTTTAATAATGTGATGCCTAGTGAGATAGATAATGATTTGATTATCATATGTTTTGGAATAGAGAATATGCCTAATACATTGAACATGTGAAAAGCGTAGATTAAATCATGGATTTCTTAAGTAATGAACCCATATTCAATGGTAGTATAAACTAAATGAACATGTTATAGAATTTTCCAATGAACGGGTTATCCTTAAATGTTATCATTTATCATGTGCATGCACTATCCGCCTTGCTAGATATTTTTTTGACACCATTGGTGGTGGCCTATTGGAGTTATTCTCATGCCCTACACAAGCCTTCATTGGATACCTAAGCATATTTCATACTTACAGGTCAAGATAAGGGCAAGGGCCCCATGCTAGGGAGATTAGTTGGGCATGAGACATGTTTGGGTGAGGTTCAAGACATGGAGTCCAGTCCATTTTTGGGATTCTACTATTTCCTTTCTTTTTTAGCTTTTTTTTAATTTACATTGTAGCATGGTATGACATATTTATTGTTGCACATGGTTGTACCCAGATTTAGGAATTGGTTAAATATGCATGTTATTGATTGTTCCCTTTTTTGCATTATTTAAGTTATTATATGATGTGGCTTAATATGATAATGAGGGTATAGTTTCCCCACGTGACCTTTTAGACCTTTGCTGCTAGTCGGAAACCTCTGTAATATAGGGAGGCATGCTTGAGTTCATGTAACTACCCAGATCAGAGCACCGATTTAGTGGCTCCCAATTTGGGGACGTTACAAAGTGGTATAAAAGGAGTTCCATTATCATTCATACTATTAGAGTATGGTATATAAGATATTAAAAATGTGTCGGTCCTAGGTACTGAGCTCGTTCTTGGGAGTAGCAAACCCATGTATAGTGGAAAACCCATGTCACCCTAGGAGAGGATTGTTGTTCTATTTGTGTTTTGCTAAATTTGATGATATTTCACCATTGGGTGATGCACTTGTTGTGTGATTTGACGTTTTATGATATTTCTCTTGTGGACATAAAGGTACGAGGTTGTACATTCATGAATTATTATATGAAACTATGTTGGAAGTATCATGCATCATGATAGGCACACACACAGGATGGGTGTGTGGTATGTAAAGGTTATGATGCATATGTTCTCTTAAAAGTAATAAATTATGTCAAATATGATGGTATGAATGAGTAGAAATAGGAAGTGAAAATATCATGTAGTAATTAGAAAATAGTTCTTGATAAGGAAGTAAAATTTGAATAATTTATTATAAGGGTGAATTGGAATATGAAAATGGTTCGAATTAGATTAAATGATAAGGCTTGTGACCATGATAATTAGATATCGTATTGACCATAGACATAGGGAAATGGATAGGGGCAGTGACCCGATCGTGAGTAGGCTTATTTGGGTAGTGTATGTGAACTAGTTTGGTTATTAAAAGTGATGATCCTATCTATATATCCACATTATCATATATGATTTATGGTTGCATTTTGAAGATCATGTTTGTTATTATAGAGGAATTCCACCTCGAAGACGTGCGCAAGTTAGGAAACATGAGGATTTTTACAAGAACACACCTATAGATAAGGATAAAATAGTGGTACAAGGAGATAGGGAAGAGTACATCCATGATAACATTGATCATTTTATAAAGATGATAGAATGAGACCCAGGGTGGGTTGCGCCGAGCTTATTTGAGATGGCCAGGGAATTTAAGCTACTGCACCCTCCAACCTCTACTAGAGAGGGTGGGGCAGAAGAATCAGAGTTCTAGATTGAGTCCATCCAAACTATTCTCAACCATATAGACACTTCTTTTGAGAAGATAGTCACGTTTTCAGCCCATATGCTGAGGGGCAAGCAAAATGTTGGTAAGAAATAATGGTTCAGAAAATGCTTGATGAGGGGATGGTGAGGAAGGATTTTCAAGAGAAGTTTATTGAGAACGTCTATCCAGAGACTTTGAGGAAGGTGAATTCTATGGATTTTCTGAGTTTTAATCAGGGGAAAATTTCAGTAATGGAATATGTTATATGTTTCACCAATTTGAGATGTTTGGTTATGATGATTATGGGAAATGAGATAGTTGTTTCCAAATTCTATCAGGACAGCCATAGACATGAGATTAGATCTCATGTGAATATATTTTGTCTAAAAATCAGTGTTGAAGTGGTGGATAAAGCCCTTATATTAGACAGAAACCTGAAGGGAGGTTTAGCTTGTGAGTTTGTAGTGCTAGTAGGGCAAGTAAGTGGTGCAGTTTCTGATAGAAGGAAAAGCCACTTGGAACCTTCCAAGAAGGGGGAAGAACACAGAGACGTAAGTAGATAGGGTAATCTTCTCAGGGTGGGGACTAGGTCTATTGTTTTTAGTGTTGTAGGTTGGGGCACAAGCGTGACCACTGTCCCTGCCCTCTAATTGAGTGTCGAGGACGTGTCGGGCTAGTCCACGTGAAGAGACTATGTAGGAACCCACGAATGTCGGGGAATGATGGAGGTCAGAGGCAGGTGATGAGTGTAAGAAAGGGGTCGGTTACCCCATATCAGGCAGGTAGTTAGTGCACCACAGCTCATACTGGTAGGGGTGGTGGACATGGAACTCCAGGGCAAGGTCACCCATAAAAACACTACAGTGCAGTGCAGGGTACTCAGGATGGGGCCCAGGGTAAAGGGGCAGGTCATCTCCATGCAGTTCAAGCTACACCTGAGGGTGGTGAGGCAGGACTATCTACTATTCGAGGTATGATTATTATAGATTCCCAATTTGATAGTGTTTATTTCGATATAGGTGCTACACATTCCTGTATTTCTACTCGGTTTCTAGATGTGTCGGGATTAACCGTAGAGACTACATGGAGGGTAATGTCTCCCAATACTTTGCTAGGGGTGCAAGTTGAGGATATCAAGTAGTGTGGGAGATGTGCTCTGAAGGTTGGTGGGTATCATTTTCAATGGGATCTTTTTTCCTAGATATGTCAGGTTTTGAACTAATCTTGAGAATGTATTGGATGGTGCCATATCAAGCCCATATCGACGGTTACCGACGTCGAGTAAAATTCTCACCTGTCGATGAGAGCACTTATGTCCATCATGGTGAGTGGGATACTAGAACGGGCCACACAAGACTGCTATGCCATCATATGGGGGATCTCACAGCCCAAGTGCCATGCCTTGTGATAGTTGATGGGGAGAGAGGACAATAATTCTTCTCTTTTTTTGTGGACCAGTTTTAGGACATTTTTTATAATGACATGTCAGGGTTACCACCCAATAGAGGCATTGATTTTACGATCAAATTATATCATGGAGTATAGCTAGTTTCCATTCCACCTTACCGAATGGCACTGGCAGAGCTCCAAGAACCAAAGGATTAGTTAGAGGAATTTGATTGTAATGGGTTTATATTCCCTAGTACATCACCTTGGGGATCTCCTGTGCTATTTTCTAAAACTGTTGAAGCATCATTGAGTACATGGGTCGATTATAAGAGGAAAAACCAGATGATAGATAAGAATTGATACCCTCTTCCTAGAATTGATTATATTTTTGATCAACTTAGAGGTGTGTCAGTGTTTTCCATGATCGATTTGCGATCGCAATACCATTAGTTGAGGGTGGGACCTTCTGACATACCCCAGATGGCTTTCTGAAGCAGGTAAGGGTTGTATAAATTCTTGGTAACACTGTTTGGTTAGGCCAATGTACCAGCTGTGTTCATGGCCTTGATGAACCCGATATTCCACCCATATCTAGATCAGTTTGTAACTATTTTCATTGATGACATCTTGGGGCACTTCAGAACTCATGATGATAATTCCAAACACCTTGACACCATTTTGAGTACACTAATAGGTCATAGGATTTAATCCAATCTATCAAAATGTCATTTTTGTATTGATGAGGTGCACTTTTTGAGACATATCTTATCTTTTTCAGGACTATCGGTGGATCCAAAAATGTTTCAGGCTCTAATGTCTTTGGAGTATCCCAAGAAAGTCTCTAATATTCAGAGTTTTCTAGGTTTGGTTGGTTATTACCGATGGTTTATCAGAGATTTATCTTATTTGGCAGCAACACTCATAGTTCTAACCATGAAGGGGGTTATGTTTTATTGGTCGTAGGCTTGTGTGGATGAATTCCAAGAACTGAAGAAGTTGTTAATCGCCACCCCAATTTTTATCTTACCTGAACAATGTATGAAGTTCACAATGTTCTTCGATTCATCTATTGTTGGACTTGGGTAAGTGATGATCTAGGATGATCGAGCTATAGCTTATGGGTTGGGGAATCTAAGACCACATGAAAGATATTATCCAACTCCTGACAAGAAGCTAGATATCGTGGTTCATGCCTTAAAGTGTTGGAGGCATTATTTGTTGGGATAACCTGTTACAGTGTTTACCAACAATAGAATTATAAAATACATCTTCTCTCAACTAGATTTGAATATTTGACGGGGATGGGGGGTCGAGTACCTACGGTCTTTTGATTTTGAATTGGTTTTCAAACCGGGAAAAGGGAATATTGTTTCTGATTATATTATCCAGTAGATCCCTAATAAAGTAGTTTAGGAATCCAGTACAGAGTGGGTGATGATGGACTTTTTGGTAGAGATGCATTTGGAGGTACAAGGGGGGAAAGGGAATATGGAACTGACATATTTAGTAGGTGATTCTTCACTTTTGAGCTGAGTTAAAGGGATGCGGTTGGTAGATTCAGAATGTTTGGCTATAAATGAAAGTCATAAATGTGGGGAGTCTCCTTCTAGTAGGATCTTTTGCACTGATTGAGTTTATTATGTTCATGGTCGTGTTGTAGTGCCTATAGATGTACGGGAAGAGTTGATGTGTGAGTTCCATGCATCAAAGTGGCCAGTGTATCTAGGTTTTACTAAGATGTATGGTGACCTCAGTAGGCGGTTTTGGTGGATAGGAATGAAGAAGGAAGTGGAAAGTATTGTGGCATGATGGATTACCTATCAGTAGGTGAAGGATTGACATCAGCACCCAGGTGGGTTATTTCAGTTGTTTCATATTCCTGAGGAGAAGTGAAATGATATCACAATGGAATTTGTAGTGGGTCTTCTAAGGACTCCTCAGAAGAATGATTCCATTTGGGTGGTGGTAGATCTCCAGGCCAAAGTGACCCATTTTTTTCGGATCCAGGTGACATATAAAGTTGACCAGTTAGGGGAGTTATATGTTCAAGAAATAGTATGATTACATGGTGGGACAATAACCGTAGTTTCAGATCAGGATCCGCATTTCACCTCTCACATATACAAGTGACTAAATAAATCACTTGGAACCCAAGTGTTTCTGAGTACGACTTACCACACAGAGACTGATGGGCAGTCAAAGAGTACAATTCAATTTTTAAAAGACATTTTGAGAGCATATGTTTTGACTTCATTGGTTCATGTGAAAATCATTTTTTACCTATTGATTGTTCATATAATAATAGTTTTCAGCCTATATTTCAGAAGACATCTTCTGAGGCACTTTATGGGAGACCATGTAGATTATATTTGTGTTAGTTAGAGGTCGGAGAGTCTGAGTTATTATAGCCAAGTCTTGAGAAGCAGACATTAGAGATGGTTCATTTGATTCAAAATAATATAGAGACATCTTAGAGTAGACACAAGTCATTTTCCAATATATGAAATATATATCTTATGTTCATGGTGGGTGATATTGGGTTTCTTCGGGTGTCACCAAGACTAGGTCACCGTCAAATACAGAAACAGGGAAAGTTGGCACCATGATATATGAGGCCCATTGACATTGTGGAGAGGATCAGACTAGTGGCTTACAAATTGGCTCTTCCACAGTGGTATAGTGGAATGAAAGATGTTTTCTTTGTTTCAAAACTCTAAAAGTATCCCCCAGACCCATCACATCAGATAAATTATGAGTATGTTAACATTGAGGTTGATGTGTCCTTTTAGAAACACCCAGTTCATATTCTAGATCATAGTGAGAATGTTTTACAGGGAATGGTTGTGTCCATGGTTCATGTTCTACAGAAATATGGAAATGTTCTAGAGGAAACATGTGAGTGGGAATCTAATATGTGGGTCTAGTGGTCTAATCTCTTTTCTTTATAAACTCAATGATGCTAAAGAAGAGTGGATCCAGGATGAGTAGTTATAAGTTGGGGAGGTTGTAAGATACCAAATTTTTTTTTAGGTATGTTTTACATATATTTTAGTTTTATCCCATTATTTTTTTTAATTAATTTCCCTCCAATGTCCTTGATAAGGCCTTGGGGTGTTCCATGGGTCCGGGATACGGAAAAATGGGGAAAATGTGTTTTCTGGGCTAGCTAGATGATCTGCCCATGGTTAATGCTAACCGTGAAAGAAACCCAACTAAACCGTGCAAGAGGAGGATTTTCGGACCGTATCCTCTACATGGTTTTCACAATATTTAGAAAACCTTGCAGGTAAACTGTGTGAGGGGGGCTTTTGGAACAGAGGCATCTGCACGGTTTTTGCATGGTTTTTCAAATAATGTGGGTAAACATTGCATCATAAAAACCTTAAGAAATTTACAAAAATCCCACTTCATGATTTTATAACCCAATCATGATTTTCCTCCTCATACTCCCTTGCAACCCTAGAAATGATTAAATGGTACCAATATCCCCCAATGATCAATATCCTTTGATTATAATCCATTTAGAGTGTTGTTAGTCTCGGATTGAAGATACAGGTAAGTCTAATCTTCATATTTCCTTTCTTTTTGGTTTATGGTTTCTATTTCATTACCCTATCCAACTGATGCTCTCAACCCATAATTTTTCAGTGAGTCTTGGTGTAAAACATCAAGGGTTAGAGGATTTGAGATATAAGGCTTTGATTGGGTCTGTGTTCATCAACGGATTCATGATAGGTGGTCTACAAGTTATATCTCATGGGTTTTGTGTAGAGTTGTGCACTTATGGTTTTTGTTCATGCCATATTTTGATGATATCTGGGTGTCTTTGACATGATGTGTTGTATTAGTGTATAAATTGTTAATTGATCCCCTATTTATCCCCATGGGATTCAAGGAAGATGACCCCAAAGAAAATATGGCCATTTGTGTGGTGTGCTGATATTCCATTGAACGAGGGTTATCTAAGTAAGGGTATTCCATTGTGTGAGAACATAGAGATAATGATGAATATGTTAATATTATTGAAGAATGGGTAATTATTGTTTATTAATACAATTATGTTGGGTTATGTCCTAAGGGGTTGTTTGGTTCACATGAAAAATGGTAAAATTTATTAATGGGAAAATGGTAGGAAAATAGCTTATGACTTGAATATGCTTAGTGAGACAGGCATGGGAAATGGGAAATGGGGCTAAAGGGATAAGCAATATAAATGGTGAATGTGTTAATGGATTGATGAAATAATGTTATTTTCCCATTTATTGATGTTTTTGTGAAGTTGTAAATGATATTGGATATGCTTCTTAGGATATGGTTTATTGTGGTGAACGATAAACAAGCATGTGAACATGCTTTAAAATAGTGAGGTATCCACCTGAGGTTATATGACCACAAGTTGAGTTAGACTGAGGTTATAGATCCACCCTAAAATGCATGGGTTAGGGAAGGGGATAGTGTTTGATTCCCCTAACGGTTTCATTCCACCCCGACTGAGGCATCAAGTTGAGGATTATGGGTTTGTTATAATGTGATCCCTAGTGAGATAGAGTTTTATTTTCTACCCATATGTTTGAGATCATTGAATATTCCTAATCCATTGAACACATGAAAATGGTAAATTAAATAATTAAATGATTTTGTAGTGAACCAAGATTCAATTGTAGTATAAACTAAATGAACAGAGTCTAGAATGGACCAATGAACTTTTTATCCTTACTTGTCATAATTTATCACATTCATGAACCATCTTCCTTCATGGATATATTGTAGACACCTATGGTGTTGTCCTACTGAGTTGTACTCACACCCTGCTCGGGCTACCATTTGGTACCTGAACAGATTTCATGCATGCAAGTCAGGACAAGGGAAAGGGCGCTATTCTATATTGATGAGTTGGGAATGGGATTTTTTTGTGAGGTTCCAGACAGGGAGTCGGGACCATTTTTTGGATTCTACTATTTCCATTCGTTTGGAGTTTTTTTACATGACACTTTTGCATGGCATGAAATATTTATTATTGCACATGGTTTTACCCAGTTATTGGAATTGGTTAATAATGCTTGTTATTGATTATTACCTTTTGTTTTTGTTATTTATGTAATTATATCTTCTGTCTTACTCTGATAATGAGGTTATAGTCTCCCAACATGACCTATTAAGACCTCACTACTAGTCAGCATCCTCTGGCATATGGGGAGGTGCACTTGAGTTCCTGAAACTACCTGACTCGGACCACAGGTTTAGTGGCTCCCGGGTTGGGGATGTTACAAAGAGTACTATGGATCACTGTCACAGATGTTGTCCTAGGAAACTCTATGATTTCTTTTTTGTTGGAAGGGTCTATGGATATCCCTTTTCAAGTGATAACATTCCCTAAGACTGATACATCCTATAACGATAACTCACATTTATTGTTCTTTGCATATAATTTCTCCTGTAGCAATGTTTTAAGCATAGTATTCAAATGATCTTCATGTGACTCCTTTCTCTTAGAGTATATCATAATTTTATCGATAAAGAATACCTCAAAATTTTCATAGAAATATCTAATGGCTCTATTCACCAAATACATAAATATATCTATATAATTAGTGAGTCTGAGGGGAATAACTATGAACTCATAGTGTACATACGTCATTCGAAATGAAGTCTTGGGAATATCAACCTTCCTTAGCTATAATTAGAGATGTCCCAACTAAGGCCCTACATTAGAGAAATAACAATACCCATGTAGTTGATCGAACATGTATTCTATCCATGGTTCGGGATACATGTTATTTATCATTATTTTATTATGAACAATATAATCAATGTAGAGGGGCATTGATCCATCCTTCATCTTGATAAAGACGATAGGAACACCCCATGGGGAAGCACTCAGGAATATAAAAACCTTGTCTAGAACATATGGTAACTTCTTATTTAGATCATGTATCTCCAAGGTATCGATTATATATGGTGTCTTTGATATTCGTATAGATCTAGGGATATTGTCAATTAAGAACTCAAATTAATGGTCAGGTAGAAGACCATTTAATTCTTCTGAGAATACATCAGTGTAATCACTCACTCAAGAAATATCATTGAGCATGATCATCTATTTTAACTCAACCATTTAAATGAGATATTATTTCTCAAAATTTAGTAATATCCACACATGAGATGATGATTTTAAAGGAGATTCATCTTCATACTTACACTTGTAATGAATTAGATGATGCTTCAGGTTGGTAAGGTTGATATCTTTTTTACAAAATTTGATGTTTTATCTGTATAAAAATAGTCAATCAACTCCCAAAATAGAATAAAACTCCACTTGAGTAATTAAGACAAGATTTTTTTGGGTGTTTCTATCCACAAACATTAATCAGGGAGGATTTATGTACTTTGAATGAAATAATTTCCCCATTATCTCTTCTCACAAATAAACTAATCACCAAAAATTGATGTAGTGTTAGAATAGTACAACAAAACATGAAAGATATGAAATAATGTGTAGAAAAATAATAAAGTATTATATTTTCTATTCTCGAATGAATAATCAGCATTCCTATCAGAACATCATTTTCTAGAACCACATCAGTAATAGTGGTAGCATAAGCCCTTAATTTTTGACCTTGAGGTTATTTTTGATTTGCTTCAATAACCTTGTGCTTAGTTCTTTGGTTTGAAATGATTCCATGTTCCTCATAGTTGAAACATTACAATACTGCCTATGCATTTATATGAACCTTACCTTCTTCTTCAGCACTAGTGGGGTTCTTAATATCCCATTAAATGTTTTTATCCATATTCCCCAATTTTCTACATTTGAATAATTTACATGCTCACTTCATTTAGTTCCCAGGATGCTTCTTCCCACATTGTTGACACATGGGATATTTGGGTTTCATTCCATCATGGTTTTTTGGATCATCCAAACATATTAGACTCCATTTTCCAATTTTTATCACCGGGACCATGAGACCACTAAGAGTCTCCAATCTCCATTTCTTCTAAGAGGTAACAATAAAAAATATAATCTTAACTTTCAATATGTCGAATCACCAATTCTTTTCATAGACACATCTTTAGTTTTATAAATAATAGATCCACCTTGAATTCGAGGTTCATTACAAAGCCAAAGGCGTATCTGGAAATCATTGTAATGTTTTCTTCATATCACCCAATAGAATCATCTCCTCTCTACTTATGTCTGAGGAACTCACTTTCCATTTGGATGCAAAGGGATTCGGGAATATATTTGTTGAAAAATATTTTCTCTAATTCCTCCAAATTCATGGAATCAGTTACCTCTTCCGACATCATATTTTTGATAAGTTTCTAGCATAGATCATCTTCCTCATCAAAATGATAGACCGATAACATAACACTCTCTTCTTGGGAGAAATGGTGGATATGTAATATCTTTTTAATAGGATTAATCCAATGTTATGTGAGGATGGGATTATATTATCCACATACACGGGTGACCATTTCTCCAAAAAGGATTTTATGGAATATTTCTCTTTCATTGGTGGTGGAGCGAATTCCACGTGATTTGTGTTATTATTTATAACATGAGCAAGGTGAAAATGTATTTTCATAATGTTTTGAGCACCCATTCCAATCATTTTTAGAATAACATTTGGGAAATCATCACATTACCAATCACATTAATTGTTACCACATCCTATTTTATTTCCCTTCATTAACTATGAAAAACAACATGAAATTAGGGGGCTTGAATACATAGCTAATAAGAATAAAAAGTAAACATTAAATATAAACGGATAAAATAATAAAGGAAAAGAATATCCTAAATTGTGATTCCTTGGGTTTAAATCTTGGTTTTCTATGATATATTTTCTAACATATATTCTTATGGTAATTTTAATTTCTCCCTTAATAATGGTTTGTAATGAACTTATTAACTGACCAAAGCATATCTTCCTAGAGTGTCAAATCAGGTGTATAGTAAGGCTCGTTGTCATGTACCAGGTTACCCTGAGTCTGGCATAGAACACCTATTTAGAAATTTCACTCATAGGTAAATCTATTCCAAAACCATGTCCACTTATATTATCTAATCATGGATATAGTTTCTTGATAAACCATGTATTCAATACATTCCCAAATTTAGGGATATTTTCTTAGACTTAGTCATATCCCTAGTGTTCATAGTAATGTTCTCTATTCCTATTCTCCAAAAATAACAATACCTTTCCTCTGATACCATCTATAGAGACTCGATCCTTTGACACATATCATTATAATATTTTATAAAAAATCAAACATAAAATTACAAGACAAGGATCGTATAGACTAGTGTCGTGCAAGACTGGGAACGTAAAACTGAAAACATAAAACTTAATAAAAAATGAATTATTTAAAATCAATAATGAGATCATAACATTATTTGAGTCCTTACATATGCATAGGATAACCTGGGGATAACATGATAAAAGGTATGAGCAAGAATCGTAATAAAGGGATAAATATAATGATAATGCATTGCACATGGGTTCGAAGGCATAACAGAATGATATAAAAAGGCATAAAACAATTTCAAATATAAATAATCAAAACATTTAGAACACAAGATCGTATAATAATGGAATCATTGTAATTTTTATGTAACATAATACATGACATTATCATAATTCGAGGCATGTTGCACATAGAGGAGCAGGAGTCAATGCTAGTTGAATATAGGGGAGCACGAGTCATGGCTACCACCAACACCATTGCACGTAATGTCTCATGAGACTAAGAATTACCCAATTTATTGGATTGAAATATATAATAACCCATAATAACTTGTTCATTAACATTATTTCCACATAAATAACCATAAATAAGTAATAAAGCATAAACATAATGGTTTTTTTATTAATGGAATGAATTGGGTATCATAATCTTGTCAAAAGAATTATAAATATGCATTACGTAAATGTGTCCAAGAAACAATGGAATAAAATCCTGCATGGAAATTAATAAAAAAATGTTGGAAAATAAAATTATATGTGATTTTGAACTAAAGTGAATATTTTGATAATGAAACATTAGAAATAAATCATTTTAGTAGGGTTTAAGGAAAAACATTCAATATTCTTTATATTGGAAAAGAAACAATAGTATGTATAAAACCAGAATTGAACTAAGGTAGTTTTTCATTTAAAAATGGGAATTTTTAGAAAAATAATGGTTGATTAAAATATATTACAGAGGACACTTGAAAATTAGTAATAATGTGGGATGATCCCTTGAATGGGGTTTTCTTATTGAAAATATTTGTGAAGGGAACCTTTTAAAAATATGAATATTCATGAAAAGAAAGATGAATGGATCTTAAAAAATGGCTTTGGAACACATCCATATCATTTAAAAGATGAAAATAAAAATAATAGAGAATCTAACTTGGGTTAGAAGAGAGAAATAATTACCCAAAAAAATAATGGATGTCTGGTATAATCCTTTACATTATATTTGAAACGGTTCCGCACTTAATCTTATTATACGGAATAATAAAATTAGATTCATAAATAAATAATTTATGAAACTTATATACAAGTAATTTATATAATATAATTTTATTTAGTTTTTTATGCTCTTTTTAAGAGTAATAATGTTCACTTTTATTATTCTTCAGTGCTTATATTCTTAATTTTCATGATCTGATCGCTTATACAAGATCACAAGAGTTCTTGTAACGTATAAATTGAAATCCCCAGTGGATATAATAAGTTATTAATGATCATATAGATTTTTTAGTGATAATATAAGTCATCTTGTTATTTTGGGTGAGGCATGACCATTAGATAAAACACAAATGATAAACTCTTGGATTTTTTGAGTGCTTTTTTTCACAACAAACTTGTTTTTCTTTATCAATTTACATCTTGTGTGTATAATGGATCCATAAACTTAAACATGATATAATAAATATATTATGATATAGTTCAACCATAAAAATGGTTTCATGGCCATCATTGATGATGGAAATAAAAATTTAATACACATCTTCCTAGAATGCGAAAAATTCACACATCTTGGACAACGTTTATTTTTTTGTATAAAAGGATGGGAAAAAGATAGAAGACGATGAATTATTTAATTAGAAAGAAAAAATTACATTATATGTATGGTATTGTGGTTATAAAACAAATTTTATTGATGTAAGGATAGGATATAAAATAAAAGAAGGGAACTAGTAAAGAAATTGAAAGAATACAAAAGTGGGCATTACCTCATGATTCATTCTTCCTGAGAAACTCCTTATGTGATTGGTTTTGGTATTTTCGAAAATCCAAAATATCTTAGAATGAGTGGAAGAATTTGGGAAGAGTATTGGGTAGAATAGTGGAAATTGTCATGGCATGGGAGGTGTGAGGATATGAGGTGGTGATGGGTGGTATTTATAGGGGAGGAGGGTGGAGTTTGCTCATTATTTAATTGATTTTTTTTATAAATACATTAAATTGTGCTGATTCATAAGAAAAAATATTTTAATTTGTGCATTGTAATTCTAAAAAATGGTCACTTACATCATCCATGACTCATGAATTGGTCAAAAATTCATTTATTTGCATATATTATAAATTATTGTAATTCACTATTCCCCAAAAAAATCATGTATTTTAGAAAAATCCCAAACATTCTCCCTAAAAATTTAACTACATGTATAATTCAAAAAAAGATCTCCATTTTATGAAAAAAATTATAAAATTATAAATTTATTTTTTTAGTTAATATAATTATTTACATCAAAAAAAAATATTAATAAAAATCAATTTTAATAGTTTAAAAATATTATTAATGTCTCATAAAATTATCTAATAATCAAAATAAATTAAAAAATAATAATTTATGGGAAATTTTTTTGAAATAATTTATTTTAAGATATTAAATTAGTCATAAAATTGTATTGAAGAATTTATGACTTATAAATTACATACAATTAATTATTAATTTTTAAAATATTTATTTACATATACCATGAGATAATAATATCATTTTTTCACATATATGATGGATACATTTTATTTATACATCCATTGGTGAGGTTAAAATTCAATTAGATAGCTTAACATTCATATGGGTCAAATTATGTATTCTAAGGGTAAGGATACTATTTCATCAATGTAGGTTCCTTAACTTCTAGAAATGCCTTTTATTTAATTAATTATTCCCATATAACGTTTTTATTGTTTCATTAATTTGATTTTATGTGATTCTATTATATAAAATAATTATAAGAAGGATATTTCATTCATAAAATTTGTAGTTCCATACATTGAAACATATTTTTATACTTTTTCCTATATAACATGGTTATTTAGAATGTCACAATAGAAATCATCTAAATATATAATATTTACATTGATGATATTTTTTATTATCATATCACAAATATAGTTGAAACTGAGAAATTGATACACATAATTTGATTAGTGAGGACAAATATATAGGGATCCACCATCTTGAGACACCAAACTATATTACCCATATGTCCTTCTCTTTTGATCAATGTGACTTCCCATCACTGTATCACAACTTATCTATTTCATGAATTAGTTATGCAATCATTGCTAAACACATGGAAAATTCTCACATGATGAATTGATAAGTGTGTGACTGATCACCTAGAGGATATAGTTACACATCATGTTTTTTATGTCCGTAATTAATTAAGTACCTATAAAAAATTGACATTTCCCCTCCACTAATAAATTTCATAAAACCAATATTTTTATATCTTAACAATAATCCTAACCTAGAGTAACACCTAATATACCTCAATATTGATGTTACATCATGATAGGATCCATCTAGTATAAGGATGAAACCAAAATATAGTTCTTTGTTCACACACTAGATAGACCTTCCCTTTTCTATTAAAAAAATTGGAAATAGAGCAGTCTCTTACTATGAGGATCTCTACAGACAATTCCTCTACAATTTCATCTATACCTTGTGTCGGATGTGTGTAAATAACCTCTCTATATAAAATAAATAGAGAAATTAATGTTTCACTAGCATGAATTAGTTGTGTAATGTCTTTATATTCTACCTCTTAATTTACATTCCCTATAAATAATTATTGTGGATGTTTATGGAGAATTTCTTGGATGATCTAGTCCTGGACAAGATATCCTTAATGTACCTAGGTAGATTCTGATAGTTTAGAGGAGATCCCATTACCTCAAGGATTCTATGAAATGAATGGTGAAAATGTTATATTTAACAACTACCCCAACTAAATGAAATCCAGTTAAATACAATATATACATTGTGATTTAACCTCAATTCCCTCAACAAATTTTTTTTAGTGGATATATAGAAATATCCATAATAGGAAAAGGATTTATATGAGAATGGTGGATATGGTCCTAGTCATGGAAAAGTTTTAAGAAAAATAATATTATCAAAATAACATGGTATACTCTTAGAGGGATGAGAATTTACATATCCTATCATCTGTTCCATGGAGAATAATTTCACCAAGCACATTTTCATAAGAAAAATAAAATAATCTGAATTAATGAACCATCTAAATAACATTCACAAATATATTTTACTCTGAAACACAATCCATGGGTAATATTTTTTATATAAAATCTTTATTTATAGTAGTTTATGAAATAGTTGAGCTTGGTGATCCTCCTATACGTGTGACATGTTTTTTGAACACCCTCAATGTTGAATAAGATTCTATGGAATGATAAAAAATCTCTAACATAGGAGCACAATGTTTAATTTTTTTATAACCTAAAAGATAATCACTCAATACCACTATATAATTAATTCATGGAAAAATAAATAGACACCCGTTGAGTATATCTAGACCACTCCAAAAAAAATCCAACTTCATAACTTTCTAAATCTCAAAGGAAATACTGTATCCAACCAAAGGAAAATCTATAACTCATTCCAATTAAAAAGAATATTTTTTACCTAATTGATTTGTTTCCATAAATTTATAGATTGTTCCCTTATTCCTTAGCCTCTTAAATATTCTTCTTCTAAGGATAAAAATTGTTCCTTAGTCATGTAACCTATTTTTGTAGACAATCATATAAAACCCAGTGAAAATAATGTCAGTGTGATCCATCTTAAAATTTCAAACAATTTTCTTGGGGGTGGGAAAATCGGCATACTAGAAACAATAATGATTGTGGCCATGTATTTTAGAACTCTATATAATAAAATGATACATGAAGAAAATAATTTCATTATTGACAATAGTAAAATCAATTTATTGATGTTACCTCCTACATTGTTCTTCTTCCCAATTTATTGGACAGTTATTTTAAATGGCTCATATATCAAATATTATGCTATTACCACCAAGTAACAACTATAACTCAATGTAGGATAACTAAAAATCCTTATATAATATCTCTATGTCCATGATTCTTCAACTGAATTTGTGGTCCATAGGGATAAAAAATATTCCCTTATAATAGAAGTATGACATGACTAAGTACTATGCAAGTAACCTAGTCTGTATCTCAATCCCTAAAAAACTGCTTCAATCATTATTTCTTTGTAATACCCTCATTAATGAATTGAATATCACCTTATAGTTAAAAAACATACACTACTATTTATTATAATGTAGATGTAGGTGATTTTTGGGACTATTGGGTTTCCACATCCTTCTCTGGGGAAGATGTGGGTGAAATCATATAGGGCCTCATATTACCACTATACATATAAAAAAATATCAATGCTATCAAAATACACTGATTCATTGTACACATGGGATATAGAATAAATTTCAACCCCTCATGAATGTTGAAAAAACTGGATAAAAGATAGACTAATCGAGCCCCATTCATCTTGATGAATTTGAGATTTGACAGAGTAAACACAACACACATAGAAATATACAGATAACTTCTAGTTTAGAGATTATTTATCTAATTCATAATCCTTGATTTTTTAACATAACACAACTTTCTATGACTTCATAGTATGTCCTTAGATCCACTTTTATGCATGTTTTCATTTATTATATCGCCAAAGCCTGAAAACCCCCTTCAGGGTCATGTAAGGGTCCTTCACAATAATATTACTACATTTAAATCCAATAAATCACATTAACATAAATTATATTATTAAAATAGGGATTTAATTTTTATTTAGGTCAATGTAACCAAGTAGATCAATACTTCTAATTATTCAGAATCCACATCAGCAGATATGTGGAATGAGTTGAAGAGAATGTTTCTTATACCTATCCAACAAATGGAAGACATTACCCAATACCATAGACACTATTTTTTTATTCTTAAGACTATTGTACGCATATAGGTCCCAAATCATTCAACTAACGGTTTTGTTCCTCTAAATAACATGAATACCTCTTTTTTCACCAGAATTTTCTCCCAACGCCCTATATTCAGAATATCGGTTAAGTGATCCATAGAAAAGGATTAAACCACAACATTTAAATCAATAAATATTAATTAAACATGGTATGAAGACAAAATCAATTAATAAAACATTTAATAACATCCATCGATTCCATTATTATGTATTTCATGAAACTATATGGATATTAATATGATTTCAATGATTCCACATATATATTGGAAGGTGAGCTTTTCCCTCATCTAAATATGCACTATGAGTTTTCTATTTCCTCTACACCTCATTCTTATGATTAATAGGGCTTGAAAAAAATATCCTATATCCTTTTGAAAATATGTTTCCACCATCATCGATGAGATTATATAGGTGAACATTTATGGAAATGAATATTTGTGGTTCACATTCATTATTTTCATTAGTCTTCCTAATGTTACGAAACCAAAAACATGATGTATTTTCAAGTAACTACATGGATATTACATGAATAATTTCCCAAGATACTATCCATCGCCTAGGATAAAATAATGGCCACATGTTATATACAAATATTCATAGAAGTATTAATCACTCCAATAATGTATTTGTCAATGTCATCGTTGATAACCTCTTCAGATCTAACTTCATTGTGGGTGTTTGTTACACCAAGTTGTAGTTCAATACTATATTTTGAAAAAAGATCATATTAGAGTCATTATAGACTAGTAGGACAATAAACACCATATCATAACTGGTGGATTCACATTTCTAATAAAGAATTTACTAGTTCATTCAACCCTGAGTTCCCATTATTTCTCCATCATTTTAGGGTAGTTCAGATATAAAAAAATCTAGATAGCGCGAGATGATAAATAATTTTTTCTTGAAATTGAACCCAAACATTATATTTTTACCATGAAAATTAAAAGGTGTTTATTAAAATTTGACAATAATACATATTTTCCTTTCATAATATCTTAATCACATATTCATAATAGTGGATTGTTAAGTGGATTAATTGGGGGTTATGTCCCTCCATATCAAGAACCATCTGAATGATATTTAGAATATGGGTGGCATGATTCACACCCATAACCTATAGATTAAAACCATTATGTGTGTATTTGGGGTCACTATTGTGAAATTCCATTAATTCATTATTTTGTAAAGATGAATTTTCACTGAAAAAGAAAATATAGTGCCCACTATTGAATTCCCCCACCATGTAATTTGTTAGATACTTGAGGCTTCCTTTGGTATCTCAAATAAATCTATAGTGTGGTCTCAAACATAGCATCAAAATGTCAGTTATTTTCCTATATAATGAATAAATCCATCATCTACCAGTGGGATAAATAATTCTATATAACATTTAATTACATAATATAGTATTAGCTATGTTTTGTAGTGACCATGCCACCGGTCCAGTGGAAAACTTTTTCCACTACAATAAATTGAAAGGATGATATAATGATTCATTTGTACACAATATGAATAATGAGGAATAATATAATGGTGTATATTAAATATGTTACGTGATTGTTTACACGGATTCCTTGTTTTCGTTTATTAGAATAACCACTTTTCTGGAAGGTCTAGTCATTTTTACATTATTTATACAATCATAAGTTTCATCCTATCTCTTGTATCAAATCGATAAACTACATCCTCAACCATTACATGGAAGTTATATGGATAGAGAAATTATTCGTGATACTTCAACAATTCAATGTCATGTTTAACATAAAATACTATCATTGGTCATGCACAAGAATATTTTATTATTCAGTACCTGATACATGAAGTGATTCCTCTGGATGATGATATTCCTAATGATATAATTCTCTCTCTTACTGTAATAGTGTCATGAAGGTAGGTGCACTTTGATAATGGTTCCAAAACATCAACCATGAGAAGGATAAATAATCTTAAGATCTATTTTGTCTTCTTTAGAGTTTTCTTTTCTCTGCCTCAATGATTCTCATCCAGTACTGATTCCTCCTATAAATGGGATTCATAATAAATGAGGATGAATTCTAAGACCTCATTATCAGTCTCCAGTTAATTCACGAGATTAATGTCTTATAGGTGACCTTTGATAGAGATTCTGGTAGGTAATTACGAAAATACATAATGATTATACTATTAGAAAATATAGATTTTTCACTTGTTTGAATTCACCTATCAGTTAATGGGTAAATTTTCCAAATGATAAGAGGGAATATAATGTCTTTAAATCAATGATCAACCAATGAGAGGCCTCAGAAAAATACGTTGTATATTATTCCTAATGAAACTAGGATAACAAGATCATTCATGTGGAACATATGAAAATAATCACTCCTCCTACCCGTATTGAAGAAATACGTGACATAAATCAACCCAAAACATCCTCTTTATAAGAGTTACATCAAAATTCCATTGGGTAGGAACAATAATATAATTGTAATACACTCTTAATGAAGTATATCTAACATGGTTCAGTTCCGTTAATTCAAACTAGGAGGGAAAAAATTCATTGATTTGTTGGTAATCTTATCCTCCATGAATCCCCAAATTTAAAGAACATCTTCTAGAATTATTGTTATGAAAAAATTCAATAGATTGGGACTCAATAAAATATCTCAGTATTTTAAATGAACACTATTTTGGATATTTTACACAATACAAAAAACCACTCAATTAAACAAATCATTAAATCTTATTTTTTAAATGTTATACTTATAACCTATCTATTAAAATGGTTGGTATGAGATATATTATACTCCTTATGTATAAATTTCCAACTTGATTTAAATGGAATTATTATTTTATTGTAAACATTAAATCAGTTTTAAGTGAATCCGTTTTATTCTTCAATATCTATTTTCATAAAAATTGATTTATTATGATTTTTGTATCATATAATTAGGAATAATTTAGGAATATTTTAGAAAAACATTCAGAAAAAACATCATTTTTTAATATTGAATGTCAAATTTATCCTCATTTCATCTTTAGATAATTTAATGGATAATGTTATTTGATAATGAATAGGGGATAATATGAATTCTCATTGAAAACAATTTTTTATTTTCACGTAAATAAAAAAGTCATAATATATTTTAGATTAGATTTTAAATTTCATTCTGTCATTTTTATTAAACAAAATCCTATAACTTTTATTATTAACAACATTATACATTAATTTTTTATAACATCATTTTTATATGGAAACGATATGTTTCAGGAAAATACCATTTAATTTCATTTTATATGAGTAATTTTATATTAAATTCTACCACATATATGAACTAAATTTGGTTGAGTGGATTCTATGTTTTCAATAAGAATAAATCATTTTATATAATAAGTTAAACTTACTTTTTTGTGAATATGATTATTAATAAGTGTATATTTTGGTTATCTTATAAATAGTAAAATCCGTAAATTATTGTTAAATCTACCATGTTACGGCATCACGATCATTGAAAAAATGACTTAATTTCATTTTAGCTGTTTATTTCCTCAACAATTATTCAAAATTATAAAAATTGATAGTTAGTTTCATTTGAGATTGGATTTTGACTCTTAGAATTTTTATTAAATGGATAATGTCAAATACGAAACAATATTTCATTGAATACTTCTATTATTTTTCAAAATGGATGAAAAAAACATATTTTTAGTTTTATATAATTATTTGAAAGATAATTCATTTTACCATGGTTATTTATTTATAAATTTTGTTAAATATATAATTGAATCATCATATTTTTATTTTTCATGTACTTTTAATTTCCTCTTTTGATCATGTTGTTGTTGGGTTTGGTTTAGGGTATATTAGAGTAAATTTCATGGAAATGTTGGACTGTTTCTAGGAACTAAATGATTGACACATAATTATAACCTATAATGTTCCCTCATAGAAGAAACCGTGAAAACCCAAACAGTTTTGTTTTGTATATATTTCACATGATTTAAAAAAAATGTGTTCGAACCTATGGGAAACTGTGAAACCCCATTAATTGGGGTGATTGACTATAGAGAATTGTTTTTCTAATCCTATGGACATTCATAAAAAACCATGCATACATGATATCATTATTCAGAAAAATAATTTTTAAAAACCTCAAATCGTTATTTTATGTTCCTGATGGGATGGTACAAACCTGATTTTATTTTTTTCTTCTTTAGAGGCAACCAAGATGATATTGTCCACCACTTATCCCCTATGAATTTGAATCAAGGCTTGGAGATAAGCATTCAACCACTTTCAGGTATGTTTCCTCTTTATTTTCTCTTTCTCTACTAATCTAATATTTCCTTACTATGGTTCTATAGGTCTATATGTTATTATAAAATCTAATCCCTTCTATTTAAGATTTTAAATCTGGTTTAAATTAATAAATCCTAATGGTTGAGTATATTCATTGGTCATTCCCATTTATGGAATTATGTTTTGAGATCCCATGATTTAAATATAGGTGGTTCTGTTATGATATCCTATTTTGATAAACCCTATATTTTTTTATTTAAATTGATATTTTTCATTTTAATTATTTTTTATGATTTAAATTATTTCACTTTCAATTGGATTATTAAAAACCCAATTTCAATGAATTGGGGATTTGGATTTTATTATAAAAAAATAGGGCAAACACAAAATTCCATTGAATTAGGTTGTGTTTTGGAAATAGATGGATACATGTTATATTTAAATTGATGATTTCAAATTTTTGAAATTGAAATATTGAATCGATTTCAATGTTGTGATGGAGAAAAATTGCATAATTTTGTTTATAAAAATCCATTAGGTTTATATTAGAAAAATTATTTTTCTGATAGAAACCTATGTATTTATTTTTAAAAGGAAATTTGAATATTAGAAATGGGTGAATAAGATGAATTTCATTTTAAATAGTTTTGAAATAAATGTCCAATCCTTGATATTATTAATCGCATATAAACCTGGATAGTTAGTGAGTTATTAGGGACAAACATGCCAGGATGGGTATTCCCTAGAAACTGATTGATGATTTACAAGTCTAATACAAACATATAAGTAGTCATACCATCAATAGGCTATTCGTCTATTCAATTTGACCAGGGATAAAGGGATATGTGTAGACATTTCGATTTTCATCAAATATGTGTGGGAGGATCCCATAACGTAGGACTAATGTACCTCTTAGTAGAGAACCATGTTTCTAATTGTAAAATATTCTATATAAATTCCACTATTTGTAAACTATTTTACAAATGCCTAAAAAATTTATATAATCTATTTTATATGAAATTTTTTTTATGAAATTTTTCAACAAAATTACACCTATTTAAATGTATATCATTATTAGTTTTAAATATGATTTTCCAATTTCATTCCAATTAATAAAAAATTGAATGATTTATTAGGTTAATTAAAATTTGTCATCTTATTAAAAAATAATTGGTGAAATCCTACTTATATTTTATCTTACACGCTACCTGTGCCTTTTGGTGTTTATAGATTTTCTCCATCCATGTTAGAGTAAGGGTAATGTGCCACCTCAAGGTGGTTCTAGTCATTAAACCTTAGGTTTGGAGATTTTTTCCCACTATGACATAGTTATTTATATGTTTTTTTGATATATTGGGGTTTCAAATGGGTTTTTTCCTCTTTGAAGTTTGGTAAATTTCCCCTATGGAGTTTTGGTTGTATTCAAACTAACAAGTTTATCTTTATTATATTGTGTTTGTGGAAAATTCAGTCCCACATTAATATTATACGATGTGAGGTGCTAGTCACCAAAACATGGGGATTAGGAATCCAGTTCATTTTAAGTTAGGATTGAATCTGTTATCTGGTTACTAGGGTATTCAAGATTGTTCATGAAAAAGCGGTATCATATGTGTATGTTATGTGTCATGCCTTGATTTTATTAGGTAGTTTGGGTAATATTGTTATGGATTATGAGGTAGTTTCAATTGAGTTATTTGAAATCTCTCACCACATTATTCCTTAATACATCATGGGTGGTTTTGGAATTAACACTGAAGTATTAGTTCTAGTATTTCCCCTAGATATGATTTGGATAGATTAAAATCCCAATCCTACTTGTGTATTAATTGGTATTAATTTCTATTCTTTCTCTATTTGAGTGTTACCCATATGTATTCAATGTTTTCTGTTGATATTTTTTGCATCATTCCACTACTAAAATGCATGAATTAGATCTTGTAGAAAGATGTTGATGATCTTTAGTGAGCAAAACCACCCATGGAACGGAGCATGGTTGAGGTGATTGTGTGTACTTTCCATGTTTTGGGACCAGAACCTACCCTATTCTCATTCAAGCTCTAATTTCTAAACCTCAAAGTGATATTTTCAATATTGGGCTCTTGAGTTTCGTCACTAGAATCCACTACCATTAATATGCTAAAATGATCCTCATCAGGCCGAGAATTGGTTGAGCATGATTGATCATTTGATTGAGTTCATAGAGACACAAAATAGAATAAAGGTGATGTGTACAATATTAATACTGGAGGGACTAAAAAAGACATGGTGGGACATGATAGTAATAGTGATAAATCATGAGGGATTGGAGTGGAATGAATTAAAATATCACCTCACTAACCTAATATATCTAGAGATTATGGTATTGACCAAGGATATTAGGTTTTTGAAACTAGATCAAGATGAATTGATCGAGAAAGTGTATGAAAACCACTTTATGGAGTTTTTTTTCACCTGAGATAGTATCAAATAAAAATATGAAAAATCAATAGTTTGACATTGTAATTTGATCTAATATTATTTTAAATGATTTATTATGGAATATTTCCTCTTCTTCAGATGTACTGGATATATTTGTTTCTTCGAAATGGACTTTTATTGAATTTCATGGTTGACGAGAGTCAATATTTTCTTATTAGAAGTGTGAGATCGATTAAGGGTAAGAGGAAGAATGACGATTCTCTTACAGGATCATGAAAATATTATTTTTATAGACCTTATGTATTGTATTAAGGAGATCCTTTTATTTTTTAATAGTGTTAAAATAGAGGTCACTCAAATAGGATTTTCACATATGTACCGAAGAGTCGTGGTTCATGTGGACACTCAAGTCACATCAAGTAGTTATTCCATATCTATTCCACTCTATATATTAGTATGAGATCATAAATCCCAACTAAAACTACGATTAAATCATATTATTCATGAAAAAATGGGTTCCAACCATAGGAATCATGAATGAAGCTTCTTCATGAAGTGGAAGAGTCTCCATAAGAAGCTGACAGGAGTCCATAAACTGTGAGATACACCATCATTATGGCTTCGTAATTTGTGAATGACTTATTTAATATTGGTGAATATCAATCCTTTATTTCAACCTATGTTGTAAATATACTTAATCTTCCTATGAAGCTTTTATCACATGAGATGTATACTACTACACCCATTGGAATGACATGGAGGAAAAGTCTATATAGTCCCACTTGTGTTATTTCATTATTACAAATCATTTTTTCTTGTAGTATTGTGGTTCTCAAAATGAATCCTCTTGACTTCATATTCATAATGAATTGTATCATTATTAATAAATTCAATATTGATTTTTATCTTCAAAAAGTCTCTTTTTCCACACCCGGTGGGGTTTTCTGAATCTATCAAAGAAAATGAGACCCAAGGTTTGGCAGAGAAGGAACTTATTATTTAGATTTGGGGTAATTATTATCCATTTATTCTTTTAATATAAAGAGATAATCATTGAGATAATATCTCTCTCCAATTGTTGATGATTTTCTTGATGTTTTTCCTTCATGCATCATTAATTTCCACTTATAAGGGAGGTAGAGTTTTCTATACATCTAATGTAAGTTACCTAACCTATATTTATTTTTCCTTACCACATTAAGCTAGCTGAAATGAAATTGTTGAAGGCTCAGTTGGATGTTCTTCTAGAGAAATGATGTTCTTTCTCGAGTCTATCACATTAGGGGGAATTGATTACCTTTTCTAGGAAAGATGATAGGTAACTTCTCAATTTCATTAATTACCAAAAAAATCAATAGAGTTACAGTAAATAACAAATATCTATTTCGGTGAATTTATTATCTGTTTGACCAATTAAAAGGGGAGATATAGATCATAAAGATTGATCTTCAATGTTGATACCATTAGTTTATAATAAAAGTATCTGACATTTAAAAAACTACCTTTTGGAGAAGGTATAACCATTATGAGTACCTTGTAAAGCCATTTGATTTAACCAATGCTCATTAAGTTTTTATAGATTTAATTAAAGGGATCATCCACATTTATCTTGATAATTTTTTTCCTTTTGGATGAATCATTTCTAATTCTATGTCTAAAGAGGTTCATGTGCATAATCTGGGAGCAGCTTTAGAATTTTTTAGAAATCAAAAAATTAATTCCATTCTTTAGAAATGTGATTTATAGATTTGGGAATTATAATTACTGGGACAAATGGTGTTAGGACATAAAATATTATATGACCCTGACAAGGTGAAGGTTGTTATTAAATGGTAGAAACCACATAATGTTTTCAAGATTTGAATCTTCTTTGGTCTATTAAGTTATTATATTTGGTTCATTAAGGACATCCCAAAATTAGGTTCTCTAATGACTGATCTTACCTATTTGTAAGTATTTTTTTCTTGGGATGAAAAATGTTAGAGTTATTTTTTTTGAGAAAAATGTTATTTTGACCACTCCCCTGAAATTGACGGTTCCAGAATATGGGAAGGTCTTGGTGGTCTTCTGTAATGAATCTGGTTCACATTTTAGTAGTGTTATTATGAAAAATGATAATGTATTTTCTTATAGATCTTTTCATCTTATGACACACAAGAATAATTACCACTCCCATAAACCTGAACATATAGTTGAGATGCACTCGATTATGATTCAGTGGGATTAACTTTTCATACAAAGGATTACCATTCATTCCAACCACAATATCTTGATTTATATATCCTCACAAAAAAAATTTGGAGCCCAATGGGAGGGGTTGGGTGAAATACCTATAATATTCTTAAATTGACATCAATTATAATACATACAAATGGAATGTCACCATATATTATTTTAGAAGGAATATTCCAACCCCGAATATTAATGAATCATTAGAAGAGTGGAAATTAAAGGATCTATTTTCTTAGTTTCATATTAGAGTCTAGAAATAAAGTATTGAGTGTACCTTTCTAATGTCTATTTCGAAATATCTCTCATTGAGTTGATTTTTTAGGAACAATATATTGATAAAGAGTTCTACATCATTAGCTACTCTATTTATGGTGGAGAGATCGTACCTTACAATTCATTATACACTACGATCATTCTATATTTTTAGAGTCATTTTTTATTGTCGTTTGTCGTAATGAAAGCTATTATTGGGGGGTTATATGAATAAAATTAGGAAATGACCCCTCAAACTAGGAATAAATTTAATGACATGGGACATAGATTCTGGTGTCCATGTAGGATATGAGGAATTGCTAATTTTGTCTCTTGTTTTTTATGATTCAGTAGGCAGCTAAGCCCCAGAAACCTTCAGGTTTTCTTCAGCTACTTCCAGTACCAAAATGGGAGTGGCATGATATCTATATGGAATTTCTGGTTGGTTTGAAAGATACCCAAATAAATAATAATGGGATATGTTTTGTGATAAATTGGAAGAAACAATTAGGTCTCCTTATACCCATTATTGATATAACTAATGTTGAGGAGTTGGGAAATATCTATGTGAAGGATATTTTTAAGAAACACAATGTTACATCTTCTATAGTCTCTAAAATGTATCCTCATTTCACTTATCTCTATTTAATAGGCCTTATAAATTAATAGGGATCATAGTTATATTTGAGTACGACATACCTGCCATAGTGGAACATCCAGAAAGAAGAATATATACAAGTTATTACCGATTTTCATCGTGCATATATTATTGACAATGGGGGAGCTTATTGTAACATCCCAGGTAAATAAAAATATTACATTCTAATGTTTATCAATATTTGTGATTAAAATTTTAATACTACTTTAATGGGAATGCTATACTCGATGGCGTACCCTATACGCAACAACGAGTTTCTTTGAAATCATACCTTGCACACTAATAATATAATAATATTATAATAGTTAACACCTAGCCGTTGTAATGGAGGGAATGAACAGAAATAACTACAAAATTATTATATATGTTTGTAAAATATTTTTACATTTATCCAAGAAATGTTAGAGGCTTAAAATCCAAATGAATCCAATTTTAAGAAATAAATACTCTAATATTTTTAAAAGATTATTTTACCGCCTTTTGATGGAGAAACTTTTTTAAATCTAACTTTTGACAATATTATAAGCACTGTTTGTCAAAATAAACTTATTCTTTGTGATTGGGATATTGAAATTTACTTTGATTAAATTTTGGTATGTTTCTGACAATGTTCATTCTTTTTAATGAATAATGAAAAATATTGCATTTTACATCAAAACTGTTTTTTCATCTAATTTAAATATATGGATAGATTATCTTTTTAATTGGTTTTAAAGTTTAATTAGAATATATTTTTACAATTTAATCTAATAGTGGTCATTTTAATTAATTTCACTTTCGAATTGGGCATAAACTAATGCCAAACTTTTCATAGATATTGTTTAAAAAAAACCTGCTATTTGTTTTGACAACGACGATTTTATTTAATTTAATTATTTCAATTTATGTGTTTGGAATTTGGTGAAATGGATTCCATATTTGGAATCATAAGGTCCAAATTATGTACTTAAGACACTTTTGTTTTTGGACATTGTGAATAGTAATGATGGTAATTATCGTTAATTATCTTGACTAATTAGTAATCGGGTAGTTAAAAATAATACAATAATATCATAATAATAATAAAATGACACTAAAATGTGTCCTAATACTACTGTTTGTGTCATGGAAGACCATGGTATTCCTTGTTCCAAACTTGGGGACCCCATGGAATCACTTTTGTGTGATAATGACTTTTTATCTTTTTATTTTTTTTAAAGAAAGTAAATATAACAAAGAATGTATCACCTGAGTAAAACATTTTTAATTTTGTCTAAATAAATGATTCTTAGAAAATGAATAGTCATTGGAAAGATAAAAAATTTCCTACATCATATTTTTTTCTGTATAATTTTTAGACCTTAAATAAAATAAATTATATATGAGACAATGATGAAGCAGCGATTACCTCATTATTTAACGATTTAAATAAAATGAAAAAATAATGTAAAATATAAGACCAAAACATGTCAAAAACCTATTGGATGGGTGGATTTAGAACCCTTTTCACCTTATCCTCGAAATAAATCAATGTGGGACCTTTAAAATCCAAAACTCATTTGAAAATAAAGTAACATTTTATACCTTTACAAGAGTTCCCCTCCTCTCCTCTTATAAAAGGCCCCCACCTCGACCTCCTTACCCACACCTATCAAGCCTTTGTCTTGGCCAACCCCTACCCATTTCTTCTCTCCACATCCCTATCTTCATCATTGAAGCCTCACCTTTGACAGAATGCTCTTCAAGAAACCCTTTTGGTTCAAACCAAGAGGAGTTAACCGATTTAAAGGTAATGCCTTCACTTGTGTTCTTTTGTTTTATTTTGCTTCTCCAACCCCTTAAACTCTTTTTATTCATTTATTTTGTAACAAAACCGGTATCATCCATATACTAGTATGTTTTTATGTGGAGGATTCGAGCTACACTTACACACACCTATAATTAATGGTTAAAGAGCATACTGTTTCCGTGGATGGCGAATTTCTTCCTCACGAAACAATGATTGTTCAATATTATCCTAACACCTTTAAAGGTGGAAATTAAGATGTCAATAAATTTATATATGATATATAATATGTTTATGTTTTCCTTAAGCTTCTGTATTTTTCATTTATTTCATACCGTTATGGTTTCCATTATGGGTAAACGCGATATCTTCATTTTAGGAAGTGTGTACTACCGCCCCCTCAAAATGATTTGATTCATTAATGCCTTATGTGGGAAATATAAAGGATAGAGTTAATGATATTATATATGATATTATACTGGAATTAAAATATATCTTTATATCACTATGATTTCACTCCATTAAGTAAGAAATAGAAATGAAAGTAGCCTTCAGGCATACGTACGACATACCTTCTCCATAAACAGTGCATTTCATTTCTTTTTATCTCCAAATGTTATGGAATAGTATAAAATGAATATTTACTGGATATATATGATATTTAAATCATTAATAATATTCTGGAGATTATTTAATTATAACTACATGGAAAATCATTTTCAAACAAATTCATTTTTGACTCATGTACCAAACATCGACAAAAATGTCTCATATGAACTCACATTATTAACCAATTATTATAATAGTGTAATATGTGATATGAACTGAATAATAATCTTTAATGGAGGACCATAAGAAATTAGAAATGGAACAAAGTTTATTATTAAGGAATATAATGAAACGAACAACACAAGTCGGACTTGAGGTAAGGGATCCTACCTATCCCTTTCTTTTTAAGTACTCTTTTTTATGTTGTTTCTTTTAAGATCCTCATTCTTATGTTGGGGGATGTTATTTTATATTACTCTTACTGTATTTTATATTTTCATATGATGAGTTACCCTATTTGATTTCACCAATCCATTTTTTTTGATGTTTTAAGTGGTGTCGTTAGGCAACCGAGTTTTCGTAAGGGGGTTTTCATCTCACTTTTATTCCCGTGAGATTTATGCTACATTTTCCACCATTTACTTTGAGTGGTATATTTACTGCCCATTATTATACTCTTTGTGTAATATAAGTTCGTTTATGAGTATTTACATTAATGTTTTATAGCCCTTCTTTCCTGGGGTGTACGTTTTGAATGATACCCAAATCGGTAAGGGAACATTTCACCCTCCTCTTTTTAAAAGAATTCTTTTGTTATGTCTTTTAATTTATTATGTTGTGATATGTTATTAAATATCCTTATTGATGTAAAATTTATTTCCAAGTGATGAGATACCCTTTTTGTCTCATCAACTCGTTTTCTGAATTTTAAGGTGATGCTGTTAAGCTGTCGAATTTTACCAGGGGAACTTTTTAACCCAATTTCGATATCTTTGGGTTCAACATGAAGTTACTGAATATGTCATCCTTTTAATATGTGTGAATGAACTTTGATTGCTTAACACTTTATATCCACTTATATTGGGTTTATTTATATTTTTCACACATAATTTTGAGACTGATTTATCCTTAATTTATGGATACCTTCTTTATAAGGGATTTCATCTCATTTTACATTTCTATTGAGACTTCATTGTTGTTATGTACCAATTAACTCTTATATGGTGTATATACTGTCCTTTGGAATATTATATCATGAATCCATTTATTCTCCTGATATTATAATGTTCTGATTAAATTTTATTCCTCAATTATTATACTCAAGTGCCTCTAATTTTGGTATAAACAATTTAACTAAAATATCACTTTGAATGTTTTAATGATTTGTTCTTATTAATATCCTTGTTTTCAAAATGGTTTCAAGGATTTATTTATATGGATATTAATGGTTTAAAATGTTAAAATCTTCAAGGTGGTATGGGACACTTTGATTCAAAAATCTCATTATTAAATGTTTAAAATGGTTTTGAAAATGGTTTTTATAATGGATTCATTATTTCAATATCTAAAATGTTATATTGTTATTGCAATGTGGTAATGTTGTCTTTCCATCATGCTTATGTTATGTGCTATGATTATGTTATGGTTCTTGAGATTTTTTTATGAAGACATGTGGTTCCGTGATAAACTAATGGCAGGTGAGCCTGATATAGCTCTCCAATGCATTGGGTAACGCGAAGGGGTTAAACGTTAAGTTTTTTCCGAAGAGATTTAGGGATATACTGTGATGGGTATTCCAAATGTAACCATGAGGGTTACTCCCTACGTTAGAATGTTATGAATGCCTCAAGTTACCTTTATGTCTTATGATTCATATGATTTATTCATGATTTGATGAGGTATGTTAAAATGATTGTGTTTTATGAGTAAAGTATGATTTGATACATGGACTAATGTTTTCTTTTCGTACTTTTATATCCCTTACTGAGCTTTTCATGCTCGTCCCAAGTTTTTTAAATGTTTTTCACATGTCAAGGGAAAGGTACATGATGTGATGATAGTGTCAAGGACGTTTCAAGAAAGAATCCATGTTTTATTTTAAATATGTTTCCATTGATGGAAAAAATGAGTACTATCTTTTATGTAACCACTTTGTTTAAATGTGGAATGTAATGCATGTTTTATGATCTAATTCTCAAAAACTCTAAACCTGAAAAGATCCTCAACGTGTATTCTTGAAATATATCAAGATTAAGTAATGTCTAAGGTTGGGGACTTATAGTTGGTATCAAAGGTCAGTTTAGATAACTTTAGAGGTTATAGTGTTGTTTTAGCATATGTGACAAGTTGTGTATGACCACAATGGTTATTATATTGGATATAGTCATTGTTATTTTTGAATGATGGAATGAGTTTGAGATAACTTGGACAAGTATATCTTAGTGTTTATCTTCCTCTTTAGTACATGATGATTTTGTTGATATACTCACATTGAACTTTTTGGTTTTAGTAAATGGATGGATCTAGTAGGCACCAAAGTGACAATGGGTTTGAAGGAAACTGAGGTGGTTCTCTGATTAAGAGACTGGATGAAATGGGGGATTCAATGAGAAATCTCGTGGTTATTCTAAACCAACTATCAGGAGTCATGATCAACCACTTGAACCTTGGTGAGTTCTCTAATGCCTCTTGTATGAGAGAACCAACTCGATGTGGAAGTTCATGTGATAATTATAAAGGTAACCATTAGGGTTTATATGATCCTTACTTTTGAGGTAATTATGGGTTACTATATGTTAAGATGGAAGAGGAAAGGCATGAGGTAAAATTGAGGTTAAAATATTTTATGATTATTTTAAAAGATTTTATCTCTTTTTGGGGGGTTTTTTTAAGAATTATATAGTTTTGGAAAAAGGACAACACGCAGACCGTCTGACAACCCATCGCGTCGGACGAAGCTGTGGGAATCGAACCCACAACCAAAGTGCAACTGGTATTTAACGCCTACCACTGGACTACGTGAAGTCCCTGGTTATTTTGAATGATTCTTTTTAGTTAGATGGTTTTATGAATTAAGAGTAAGTTGATTTTGGGTTATCTATGGAAATTATTAACCTATCATGGAGGATATGTGATTAGGTTAATTACTTTTAAGCATGAGACTTTAAGAGAAACTTATGTTATTTGGAGATAAATGTTAATTTGTACCTTGGGAGACTATGTTATTAAATCCATCAAATATTTGGGTTTCAATATTAGTTGGGTTTAATTTGAATAATATTATGGATTGATGTTTATTGAATGGTCTTTATTGAACTTTGGGTTTTGTTTGACATATTTTTGAGATTAGGAGTAGTTTTACTTTTTAAAAAAAATTATCCTTTTTGGGTATTATCCTTTTTGGGTATTATCCTTTTTGGGTTTTGTTTAACTGACTCTTGTTCCGATGTGGGGTTTTCAATGAAGTTTCCAAGCCCAATTTTGAAATTGCGAGGATGAAATTCCCAAAAGGGGGGAAGGATGTAACATCCCAGGTAAATAAAAAATATTACATTCTAATGTTTATCAATATTTGTGAATAAAATGTTAATACTACTTTAAAGGGAATGTTATTCTCAATGGCGTACCATATATGCAACAACGAGTTTCTTTGAAATCATACGTTGCACACTAATAATATAATAATATTATAATAGTTAACACCTAGCCGTTGTAATGGAGGGAATGAACAGAAATAACTAAAAAATTATTACATATGTTTGTCAAATTTTTTTACATTTATCCCATAAATGTTATAGGCTTAAAATCCAAATGAATCCAATTTTAAGAAATAAATACTCTAATATTTTTAAAAGATTGTTTTACAGCCTTTTGATGGGGAACCTTTTCTAAATCTAAATTTTGAAAATTTTATAAGCTCTATTTTTTAAAATAAACTTATTATTTATGATTGGGATATTTAAATTTACTTTGGTTAAATTTTTGGTATGTTTCTGACAAAGTTCATTCTTCTTAATGAATACTGAAAAATATTGCATTTTACATCAAAACTGTTTTTTCATATAATTTAAATATATGAATAGATTATATTTTTAATTGGTTTTAAAGTTTAATTAGAATATATTTTTATAATTTAATACAATAGTGGTCCTTATAATTGATTTCACTTTGGAATTGGGCATAAACTAATGTCAAACATTTCATAGATATTGTTTCAAAAAAACCTGCTATTTGTTTTGACAATTGGAATTATTTTTAAATTAATTATTTCAATTTATGTTTTGGAATTTGGTAAAATGGATTCCATATTTTGAATCAGAAGGTCCAAATTATGTAATTAAGACTCTTTTTTTTTGGACTTTGTGAATAGTAATGACGGTAATTATCGTTAATTATCTTGATTAATTGGTAATCGGGTAGTTAAGGATAATAAAATAATATCATAATAATAAACAAATTACACCAACATGTGTCCTAATACTACTGGTTGTGTCATGGCTGACCAATTAATTCCTTGTTACAAACTTGGGGACCCCATGGAATCACTTTTGTGTGATAATGACTTTTTATCTTTTTATTTTTTTTAAAGAAAGTAAATATAACAACGAATGTATCACCTGAGTAAAACATCTTTAATTTTGTCTACATAAATGATCTCTTGGAATATAAATAGTCATTAGAAATCTAAAATTATTTCCTCCATCATAGTATTTTTTTATAATTTTTAGACATTATATAAATTAAATTATATATGAGACCATGGTGATGCAGCAATTACCTCATTATTTAAGGATTTAAATAAAATTAATAGATAATGTAAAATATAAGACCTAAACATGTAAAAAACATATTGTATGGGTTTCTTTAGAACCCTTATCACCTTATCCTCTAAATACATCAATGTGGGACATTTAGAATCCGAAACTCATTTGAAAATAAAGTAACATTTTATACCTTTCCAAGAGTGCCCCTCCTCTCCTCTTATAAAAGGCCCCCACCTCTACCTCCTTACCCACACCTCTCAAGCCTTTGGATCGGCCAACCCCTGCCCATTTCATCTCTCCACATCCCTCTATTCATCATTTAAGCCTCACCATTGGCAGAATGATCTTTAAAAAACCCTTTTGGTTCAAAGAAAGAGCAGTTACATGATTTAAAGGTAATGTCTTCACTTGTGTTATTTTGTTTTATTTTGCTTCTCCAACCCCCTAAAATCTTTTTATTCATTTATTTTGTAACAAAAACAGTATATTCCATATACTAGGATGTTGTTATAAGAAGGATTCGAGCTACACTTACACACACCTACATCTAATGGTTAAAGAGCATACGGTTTCCATGGATGGCGAATTTCTGCCTCACGAAACGATGGTTGTTCAATATTCTTCTAACACCGTCAAAGGTGGCCATTAAGATTTCACTATATTTATATATGATATATAATATGTTTATGGTTTCCTTAAGCTTATGTATTTTTCATTTATGTCATACCTTTATGGTTTCCATTATGGGTAAACGCAATATCTTCATTTTAGGAAGTGGGGACTACCACCCCCTCAAAATGATTTGATTCGTTAATGCCTTTTGTGGGACATATAAAGGATAGAGTTAATGATATTATATATGATATTATACGGTAATTATAATATATCTTTATATCATTATTATTTCACTCCATTAATTAACAAATAGAAATGAAAGTAGCGTTCATGCGTACATACAGCCTACCGTCTCCATGAATGGTGAATTTCATTTCTTTTTATCTCCAAATGTTATGGAATAGTATAAAATGAATATTTACTGGATATATATGATATTTAAATTATTAATACTGTTCTGGAGATGATTTACTTATAACTACATGGACAATCATTTTTAAACAAGTTCACTTTTGACTCATGTACCAAACATCGACAAAAACATCTGATATGAACTCATATTATTAACCAATTATTATAACCTTGTAATATGTTATATGAAATGAATAATAATATTTAAAGTAGGAGCTTAAGAAATTATAAATTGACCAAAGTTTATTATTCAGGGATATAATGAAACGAACTAGACAAGTGGTACTTGAGGTAAGGGATCCTACCTATCCCTTTCTTTTTAAGTACTCTTTTTTATGTCGTTTCTTTTAAGATCCTCTTTATTATGTTGGGGGATATTATTTTATATTACTATTACTTTACTTTCTATGTTCATATGATGAGAGACCCTATTTGATTTCATTAATCCATTTTTTTGGAAGTTTTAAGTGGTGTCGTTAGGCTGCCGAGTTTTCGTAAGGCATTTTTCATCTCACTTTTATTCCCAAGAGATTTATGCTACATTTACCACCATTTCCATTGAGTAGTATATGTAATACCCCTTATTATACTCTTTGTGTAATATACGTTCGTTTATGAGTATTTACATCAATGTTGTATAGTTCTTCTTTCATGGGGTGTACGTTTCGAATGTTACCCAAATCGGTAAGGGAACCTTTCACTCTCTTCTTTTTAAAAGACTTCTTTTGTTATGTCTTTTAATTTAAATCTTATTATGTTGTGATATGTTATTATATATCCTTATTGATGTAAAAAAAATTCCAAGTGATGAGATACCCTTTTTTTCTCATCAACTCATTTTCCGAATTTTAAGGTGACGTCGTTAGGCTGTCGAATTTTACCAAGAGAACTTTTTAACCCAATTTCGATTTCATTGGGTTCAACATGTAGTTATTGAATATGTCATCCTTTGAATATGTTTGAATGACCTTTTATTATTTTAAACATAATATCCAATTATATTGGGTGTATTTATATTTGTCACACATAATTTTGAGATTGATTTATCCTTAATTTAAGAATACCTTCTTTATAAGGGATTTCATCTCATTTTACATTTCTATTCAGACTTCATTGTTGTTATGCCCCAATTAACTCTTATATGGTGTATATACTGTCCTTTGGAATATTATATCATGAATCCATTTATTCTCATGATATTATATTTTTCTGATTAAATGTTATTCCTCAATTATTGTATTCAAGTGTCTCTAATTTTGGTAAAAACCCTTTAACTAAAATAGCGCATTAAATGTTTTAATGATTTGTTCTTATTAATATCCATGTTTTAAAAATGGTTTTTAGGATTTATTTATATGGATATTAATGGTTTAAAATGTTGAAAGCTTCAAGGTGGTATGGGACACTTTGATTCAAAAATCTCTTTATTGAATGTTTTAAATGGTTTTGAAAATGGTTTTTACAATGGATTCATTATTTCAATATCTAAAATGTTACATTGTTATTACAATGTGGTAATGTTGTCTTTCCTTTATGCTTAAGTTATGTTCTATGATTATGTTATGGTTATTGGGCATTGTTTATGAAGATGGGTGGTTCCTTGATAAACTAAGGGCGGGTGAGCCCGATATAGCTCCCCAATGCATTGGGTAACGCGAAGGGGTTAAACGTTAAGGTTTCTCCAAAGAGATTTAGGGAATATACTGTGATGGCTATTCCAAACGTAACCATGAGGGTTAATCGATACGTACGAATGTTATGAATGCCTCAAGTTACATTTATGTCTTATGATTCTTGTGATTTATTCATGATTTTATGAGGTATGTTAAAATGATTATGTTTTATGAGTAAAGTATGATTTCATACATGGACTAATTTTTTCTTTTCATACTTTTATATACCTTACTAAGCTTTTTATACTCATCCCAAGTGTTTGAAATGTTTTTCACATGTCAATGGAATGGTACATGATGTGATGATAGTGTCAAGGAAGTGTCAATAAAGAATCCTTTTTTTATTTTAAATATGTTTCTGTTGATGGGGAAAATGAGTACTATCTTTTATGTAACCACTTTGTTTAAATGTGGAATGTAATGCATGTTTTATGATCTAATTTTCTAAAACTCTAAACCTTAAAAGATCAACAACGTGTATTCTTGAAATAACTCAAGATTAAGTAATGTTTAAGGTTGGGGCCTTATACTTATAATGATCATTTTTTCTGGTTGGGTTTTCTTATATCAATAAAAACCAATCTGAAATCTGAATGGATCCTTTTGATGCCTGGAATGGTTTTCCTAGTATATCTACATTTTATTAGTCATAAATTTGTAAACTTTTCTTTGTACTGAGGTTTTTTCAAAAAACAAAACAAAATTTTCATTTCATTCATGACTGAATATTGATTGAACATAACAGATATATCTCTATTGTTGACATTCATCACAAATCATTAGATGTTTTTGTTAGTGATCAGGTGTTCTTAAATCTATCACCTTGTTAGGGTTAATGAAGTCATGGTAGGGAATGGAAAATGGAATTTTATTTTGTGGGAACATTTGAGGTTGTTGAGAAGGTGGAGAAATTTGATTACCATTTCACGATTTTTCCACAATTGATATTGATATATAATGTATTCCACATATCAAAACATAAAAAATATATACCTTATCCATCTAATTTGCTGAGCTTGATTGATCTTGTTGTTTAATCTAGTTTTTCCCTGACTAAGCATCTAGTTATAAAAGATATTACTAAATCAAAGGTACTTCATGGTAGGATAATACCTTTTTTGAGTGTTCTGATAGCATGGGTTTGATTATCATGAGACATGGGAGATGGAGGCACAAATGACAGGGCAACCACCTCATATTCTTAACATGTAAGATTCCTATTAGGATACCTATGAATTTAATGTTTCCACGGTGGTGATGTTTTAACATCCTGTTACTATTTTTAGGTATTCCTAAACTCCTATTTTTATCAGGCTCGAGTTCAGCTTCTTGTAAGGGTGATTCATGTGAATATTAGAAATTTTGGGAATGTTTTTGGGATTTTCATGATTGGGGAATGTTTTTCCCAAACTGTGCACACATTCAAAGGAAACCATGCAATCCCATACTGTGGGGGTTTTCCTAGCTTGGGCATAGATTCACAAACCATGTTCCCACCTAAGATAATTTTGAAAATTCCATTAATTGTGGCACGTGGTTTGGGGGTACAGTTTGTCTAATCTTGCGGAAAACCCAAGAAACCCTTTATAAAATATTTCCTTATTCAAAAACTTATTTTTTAAAACCCCAAAATAATATTTTTATGTTCCCAAAAGTCTTGTATGACAATAATATGATTATTTATTTATTAAATGATTATAAGAGGAAATCTTGTCCCCTCTACACCCCTTCATATGTGAATAGATGTTAGGAGGACATTGTTTGATCCCTCTGTAGTAATTTTCTTCTTCCCATTCTCCAATATTTACTACACAGTTTTTAGTGATGCCCATGTTGTTGAAAGATCTAATCCTTGTTGTTTTAGATCTTGAATGTAGGTTTTCTTATCTAATCCTCATGGACTGAATTGGTCATTGGATTTCCCCAATTTGGGATTTGTTTTTTGATATCTCATGATCTCGAGGTAGGTACTTATGTTGTGATGGCCAATATTGACTAACCCTAAATTTATTTATTTATATTCAATTGCATTATTTAAATTAAATCACATTAAATTGGTTATTTAAAAACTCATTTCTCATGAATTTGGGATTCAGATTTGATTTGGAAGAAAATGGGGAAAATCCAATTCTATTGAATTCAGTTGTGTTTGTAAAATTTATTGAGAATTGTGACATTTAAATTGTTTAATTTATATTGTGAAATTTATTTTCTAAAATTTATTTCAATGTTTGGTTTGAGAAAAATGGATTCATATGGATATAATAGAATCCTTGTGGTTTTATCATTAGAAAACACAATTTTTTATTTAAAACTCATGTATCTGTTTTTAAATGGAAATTAAAATATTATAAATTGAATAGCATAATGAATTTTAATTAATGCTATTTTAAAATAAATTAGAGCTCATGGGTTTTTCTTTTAGCACATGAAAACTATCATAGTTGTGACTTATTGGTGGAACACAATATAGGATGTTAACTATCTAGTAATGGATTGATTCTTTTCAACTCTTACATAATCATATTGGAATATATAATCATATGTATGATGTTATTTTTTCCACTTTGATGAGTTCCAAAATGACATGTGTGCACATTTCCATTTTCAATATGTAAGTGTTTGGGGATCCCAAAACTAGGAACTATCATACCACTTGGAAGATAACCCTGTTTCCCATTTTAAATTCATTGATATATATTCCTTTACTTTTAAGCTATTTTACACATGCATTATGAATTTGTATAAATTTTATTATAATAAGTATTAAATAATCTATTTTTTAATTTATTTCATTCAATTGAAATGTGATGAATGATTTTTTAAAATATTATTTTGAAATTACATGCATGTTTATTTAAAATTGAAATATGTATTTAGTTAATTAAATGATGAAATCTTATTATGAAATATAATGGGAACCCTACTGGGATTTTAGATCACAAACAACATGTGACTTTATGTTCTTTATATTTTATCCTACTAGGTTCGAACAAGGGTAATGCACAACATAGAGGAGGTTTTAGTTGTTGATCATTTGACATGGAGAGTTGTGTCTTCTAGATCGTGGGTTGTTATATTTTTTCACATACTTTTTTGTATCACATTGGGATTTTTAATCTAGTTTGAATTCTGTTACATATCTCCCAGTGCTATTTCTCTAATATTCATATTTACTTGTTCAACTTTTTTATGTTGTGTTTGTGGAATATTAGTTACCACTTTCATATTTTATAAGGTCATATGCTATTCACTAACCCATGGGGATCAGGAAAACCCTCTAGGATATGTAAGGACAATATCTGTTAACTGGTTACCAGGGTATTCGAGCTAGTTCATGAGAATAATTACATTAAATATACATATAATACATACATAATGCATTTTTAAGGAGAAAAATAAATAAATTATATGACATAAAAAACATAACATTTTTTTAAATATATCATGCCACATAAATTTTATAATTAATAATGATGTTTAAATTATCATTAAAAGTATTATAATATAATTGAATTCGTGTATTTTTTCTTCAATGTTTATTTATGTGAGTAGTTCTGAGAATGATTTTATAAGTTGTAACACCCCAGTTCCAGAAGCCACCCAGAGGCGCTCTGTACCCGGTTGGTCACATGGCCTCAAGCGCATTTCCCCAAATGCCAGAGGCTACCAACTAACAGTGAGGGACTTGGGTGTGATAGTGGGGAAACTATGACCTCATTGGCATAGTACACAGCAGAAGTAAACAACTCAGACAATATCGGAAGCCGTAAATATCCAAAAGCAGTAAACAGCCGAAGACTGATAATTAACCAACTAGAGAAAAATATATAAATGATGCATGATACAAATGTGTCTAGGAAAATAGCCAAACAGGTCACAATGCTGAGGTATAGTACTAAACCCTAGCACAAAAGAAAGAAGATAAAAAACTCCTCAGCATCTCAATACTCATCTTGGTCTCATGCTCTCCAGCTCCAATGAAATCACGAACATGAAGTAGAAGGGTGTCTTCCCTTATCTATACCTGTAACAATATAATATGTTTGGGCCCAAAAGCAGGACCCAAACAGGGTGTGAGATAAAAATCATAGTAGGCAACCACCCGAAGATCTGTGCCTAACAGTCTGAGAATATATGGCAGATAAAAGTACAGAAATTAGTAAACAGGTAAGTACATAGTAGCAACAATCCACAGTTTCTAGTATAAAATTTACAAATATGTAATCATCCACACAAGAAAGTAGGACAAACAGGTAACCCTTTGGGTAGTTCTCATAGCCTAACCCCTATGGTTCAACCTACAAGTACTAGCAACACTCTGTGAAGCACACACAGTCACACCCCTCTGGTTTAGCTGGGGAATAGACTCTCTAGGGAATCACTCACCATAAATTCCCCCTATAGTCTCGTATCATACTAAAGGAACTTTGGGGGAGCACTAAATGTCTCATTCCCCATGTGGCACGGGTCGAGGAACTATAGACACTCTGAGGAAGCACTCAACATCAAATCCCCCTATGGTCTTGCATCGTATTATAAAGACACTATGGAGAAGCCCTTACGTCCACTATCCCTATGGTTTACTATGATAACATGAGAAAGAGGCCGAATTGGAAAACAAACTTCTAGGAGAAGGAAGAGCTTACCTTTGTGGTTCCAACGCAATTGACGATGGTCAATTCAAAGAACCGATAGAGGCTCGGGGTCTTGGAGAAGATTCACAACCATACGGTCTCTCCTGGTCAAAGAACTCTTAGATGATGATAGTTCTGGGGTTAATACATGACCCCAGTCTATTTAACGAGAAAAAACAAAGTACACGACATATACTTTTGATGTACACAGCGTGTACTCACCTTTTCCGTACTCCACTTTAGGTGGCCTCCACATCACCCCTACATGGTCATGTGTGTGGTCATGAAACGGCCAGAACGCAGCCTCGAGCAACATCAAATTACACAGCGTGTACTACAAAAAATTCCAGAAACTCCCCTTTTCTCAAAAACTCTAGAAAAAGGGAAAAAATACCTGAAAAGAAGATCTTGTTTCATACAAACAAGAAATTAATCCTCAAATTTCCCTAGTGAGGCATAGAAGAAGAAACCCCAAACAACTCTGGTCACTGTGATCGTACATTAGCCTCCCTCTACCAAGTCTCATCCTATACTCGCCCATGATGCCATAGCACCCGTACCAGAGGAACAAACTGGCCATGGAGAACCATCATACTACGAATGATGATCTGGATAGGATGCTCCTCAAACAATGAATCCACTTCGAGATTAACCTCCTTAGGTTGAAATACATGAGACGAGTCTGAAAAGTAACGTCGGAGATAATAAACGTGAAAGACGTTGTGCATAACTCTGTACCTCTGAGGTAATTGCAACTGATAGGAAACCAGCCCAACTCTCTCCAACACCTCAAACGGCCCAACCTACCTCGGTGAAATCTTACCCTATCTCCTGATCCTCTTGTGTCCCAACCTTGGTGTGACACACAGAAAAACCTGATCCCTATCCTCGAACTCCAGAAGTCATATCTACTGATCAACATAAGACTTATTCCTAGACTATTCCGTAGCCATCCTCTTCCGAATTAACTCTATCTGCTCTGAGGTCTCCTAGACAAGATGAGGTCCTAGAAAATCTACCTCTCCTACCTCCAGCCAACATAAGGGTGATCGGCATGGCCTACCATACAAATCCTCATAAGGTGCCATCAAAATAGTTTTTGAAACTATTATTTTAGGAAAACTCCACAAGAGGTATATGATTATCCCAATAACCTCCAAAGATCAGAATTCATGCTTGCAGCATATCCTCAAGCACCTGAATTGAATGCACGGACTGGCCATCTGTCTGAGGATGGTAGACTGTACTAATAAGCACGTGCGTACCCAAAGCATTATGTAGCCCCTACCAGACCCAAGAAGTAAAACATGCATCCCTATCTGAAACAATGGAGTGTGGAATTCCATGTAGACATACAATCTCACGGATGTACAACCGTCCTAGCTCGTCAACACTGAAGGTCTCCTTGATTGGTAAGAAGTGAGAAACCTTTGTAAGCCTGTCGATGACAACCCAAACAACATCATTCCCTCGAGGTGACCTCATCAAACTGTTCATGAATTCTGTAACGACGTGAAATTTTGAATAAATTTTTTTCCTAACTTTATGTGTTATTTTATTTTATACTCATCAAAATAATTTCATTTAATAAAATGAGTATAATTAAAATAAGACCGTTGTGTATTGATTTTTATATGATCGTTGGTCAATATGATCGTTGGAAACTAAATGTTGAGATTATTGTCTATAAATATGAGTGATCTTTATTAATTAATATAGAAAGAATATTTGATGGCCTCATTCAGTAGTCTCGGGCCGATCGAAGCCCATCTGACCGAACTCGGGAAGGAGGTAGCACCTTTGTGCTTTTCTCTGGACCAAACCTAAGCCGAACATCATCGTGTGAAGCTAGAATGGAATCTCCTTCGCGAGAAGTTCAAACTGATATAAATCACTTCTCGGGAAATGCTGGCCAAGCCGCCCCATGATTCTATCATCCTAGAACACGTTACTCTTAGGTCCTATGCAGGTGTTATAAGGGGTTATGTAATGAGACCGTAACTGCCTTGTGTAATCCTATGATTTAAATAAAAATTGTGATATCTTCTTATGGTAAAATTTGTAAATTTTCAAATGTTCGGATAAATATAGTATGCATATTATTAATGAATTATAGAAAAAAGATATTTTAAAATATTTATGAAAACGTTAAATAATTAATAATGTGTAATGACTTTCAAAAAATGGTCTTCTACAATTGTGTTCAGTATGAAATTTAGAGTCTAATAAGATCAACTTAATTTTTGTTGAATAGTAAATTATGAATAGTGATTTTATGCTTACGATTAGTAACGTGACCAAATGGATTAAGTAACTTCACTTAAGAAAGTATTATTATAATATAGGCACATTGATTAAGTAATGTGATTCAATAAAATAGGTAAATAACTATTTCAGAAATTATTGGTTATGTATTAGTTTTTTTGGTGAATAGTGTTTTTATTTAGAAATTAAATTAAAAATATTTAGAAAATTATTTTCATAAAATGGAGTTCATTTTTGAAATCAGAGCATCGATTTTTTGTTAAAGTGAATATTTGGTATTTTTCAGAAACAGTTGAATTTTCAGTAAATAGTGTTTTTATTTGAAAATTAAATTAAAAATATTTAGAAAATTATTTTCATAAAATGGAGTTCATTTTTGAAATCAGAGCATTGATATTTGGTTATGGTAAAATTTTGGGTTTTTTCTGAGAAAGTTGAATTTTCAGTGAATAGTGAAAATACAGTTTTTGAGTTTTGGGTGTTTAATGACATCATTAAGAATGTAATAATTATGAAATAATTCTGGTCGACTTATTAACAGTAATATAAGGTATGAGGTGTCCCAAGTGGCCAATACCATGGGCAAATACCATGGTAAACCCATGGTTTTTCCAATACCATCGATGGGGTGTCCCTTGGCAATTAATTTTTTGTCCCCTCACTTCTCCTCTAAATACCAAGCCTTTCCATCATTCATTTCATTTCAAAATCCTCCCCAACAAATTTATGGTATCTTTACCTCCAAAAGAGTCCTCTCAAGGTTCCCTAAAGCCTCCCAAGGTCCCGACCTTCATGATTTCAAGTTTACTCTTCAAGGTAAGGGATTCTTTCACCCTCCTCTTTTAAGTCATGACTTCCTTTATGTTGTGTCTTATAATTTCCATCTCTTTATGTTGAGGGTATATTGTTATATGTTCTCATATATGTCCAATTCATTTCTAATTATAGAGAGACCTTTTCCACTCTCATCAATTTTTTTCTGAATTTTTAAATGACGTCGTTAGGCTACCGATTTTCTCGTAAAAGAAATCACATCTTCTTATTTCTTTCATGTTTCCTTTACATGTGATATATCATTCCTAAAAATAATTTTTTTCATTTTCTAAAGGCCAGTTTAAGGGTTATCGGTACCCAATAGAGGAATTCATCATGCCAATTCACCACTTCAAACCAACCAGTTCAAATTCAAAATTCAAATTTCCAAAACTGAAATCATGAAACTGCGCCTCGAGCCATGAACCCACCATCGCACCACGCACACTGCGCCTCGATCCGAAAACCAACACCACGCACCACCATTCCAGGATTTCGGTTGTACCAACATACTTCGGCATTGCTTCCATTAAATCCACTGGAAAAAACACATTCATCTGCATTAATCGAAGCTCGGGATAGCTCTACATCCTCCATCGTCCCCACCGTCGGCGATTCAGAACCCAAATCAGAAGATCCACCTGCCCTTAAACCACAAATCCTCTTTCACCACAGTATTAACAAAATCAAAAGAAAAACTCATACACCACATGAAGGAACGAAGACCCCGTGCACCCTAAAATATTCACCGGTCACCCTAACCACCGCCAGAAGACACACTCGCCGCCAACCGCAGACATCCTCAACTAACCGCAGAACAACCAGAAGCGCACCACAGAAAGCCAGAGACAGCGATGAAGGAATGGGGACCTCCTTCGACAGTGATTTCTCACAAACCATCCGAGCATAAACCCCATCTTAACATTCACAAACATAACCAAAACATAAAAACTTTCAAACAGAAGAAATGTCGAAGCCAGGACCTCCCCCCTCCGAGCCACTCCACATCCGCCGTCATGACACACCAGAAGCATGCCAAAGGCAACACCTGGCCTCGCCGGACTGAAATAGGTCCACTCTGAGCACACCATCACAACCAAGATGCTCGGATCATACGCCAGAAGAGTCGACGTGACCGAGAAGCCAGAAAAGACGCTAGCGCCCCGCCACGCGATGCCAACGCCAATCCATGCTGAGGCGAGCCGATCCAAGAGAGGCAGACACTGAAATCGATCCAGGCCAAAGGGGGAAGGGAGGAAAAGAAAACTTGAAAACCCTAGCCACCACAAGAGAGAGGAGAGAATCCGCTATGAGGCCCTAGAGTTTACATTCACTTCACGTCCCCTACAATTTGATTAAATCAAACTAATTATCTTAGATGTCATTCAAATACCCATATGATGATCTTATTCAGTACCCATAATGTATTATGAATTATTTATGAGTGGGTGACCCTTGTCCCCTCTCTTTTAAATGTTTTATAAAACCATGTTATATAGCCGTTATACAGTAGAAATTTCATCTCAAACCTTCGATATCTTTCTCTTAAGAAATTATATTGTTCATTTATATCTATACCCAGACTTATTTCGTTTCCATGGGTATCTATAAATAAATAAATATGATATATTTTATTCTCGAATTGAAATACATATAAACCTAACTCCCTTTTAATGGGTTATAAATGACAAAATGATCTTATTTTTAAGCTCTTTTTAAATGTCACGATTTTGATATGAAAGCCATTTCTTTCATTCTCTATGGGTTATATATGAAATGTTTTATTATGATCTATGTGGATCACATGAAAGTAAAGACATATTAAGGGTTCTCCCTAATAGCGCTCTGATGCATTAGGTAAAGAATTAATCCTTAGAGATGACAAGTTTTACGATACCTTGGTGAATAACCTTGGTAATTTTTATGATGCCTTAGGGATGGACCTTGGTGATATGTTCATGAATTTCTAAATGAAATTTTGTAGCCACATATTCAAGTTATGTTCCAAATTATTTTCATTATGATATTTCTATTCTTCCATTGTACAAATCTTTATCTTTTTATTCAAGTTCTTATTAATATCACATGTACATTGATTCCCTTGCTTACCCTTATTGGGATTTCTTCTCACCCTTTCCTTTGAATGTATGTCTCCAGGTTATGAGGTGTAGTAATTATACTTAGGATGAAATTATGATGAATCATTAAAAGTGGTTTAGAAGAATTTTTTATATTTTCTTCATGTACTATGTTCCTGATTTCCATGACAGTAGACTTTAAATATCCTTTGTATGTAAAATGTAAAGAAAAGTTATGTATTAAAAAGGCGGCATGCCATAGTTGGTATCAAATGATAGTTTAGTTATTTATGGAAATTAGGCTCTGAAAACATTAGGAAGAACCCAATAAGAAAATTTTAAATATAAGAAAAATTCCTGGAATTTTGGTGAGTATAGAGTTAGTGGTTTATCCAAAAAATACATCCCTGTCTGGATATGAGCAGGTAGAGGTGTCTCTGGCATAGATGTTCATAGGTGTAAAACCTGAAAACACCGATTTGATCTAGAATCGAACAGGAACTGGTACACGACAATGGGCCTTCCTAGACTCTTGGTTACGACACTCCCAGGGGGATTTGTTTGGTTAATCTCAAGATTTTTTTGAATCATTATGAAGGAGTTATAGAAAAATGTAATTCTCTAAGCATGAAGTTTTAAGACATAAAACATTTTTTAGTTAAAAGATTTTTAAATGAAATAAGTTTCTCAAGAAGGATTTATTCTTTTAGAAAATTTTCCCGTCGTCTAGGAATACATTGACATATTTTTTGAGGAGTTACCCGGACCTCCCCCAGAAAGAGAGGTTGAGTTATCCATTGAACTCATACCTAGATCTCATCTGATGTCAAAGATCCCCTATATGATGAAAAATGTGGAGCTAGAGGAATTAAAAAAACAACTCCAATATCTTTTGAAGAATGGGTTTATATGACCAAGTGTGTCTCCTTGGGGAGCACCAGTTCTCTTTGTGCAGAAGAAGGATGGATCGATGCATCTATGCATTGATTATATGGAACTTAATGAGATCAAATTGAAGAAAAAAATACTCTCTTCCAAGAATTGATGACTTATTTGACCAACTTCATGGGACTCAATTCTTCTCTAAAATTTATCTTCATTCTGGTTATCATCAATTGAGGGTGAAGAATGATGATATTCCAAAAATTGTCTTCCAATCAAGATATGGGCATTATGAGTTGGTTGTTATGCCCTTCAGAATGACTATTGCACCTTCTATTTTTATGGATCAAGAATAAGTTGATTTTAGAAAATTTTGTTTTATCAAATGGATATCATTTTTATAGTAAAATGATTTGGTGATTAAATGATAAAGGTTATTTTGGATGATGTTTTATCTTTTGGTGTACTATATCACTAAGGGAAATAAAATACTACAAGATTTAAATTGAGGAGGAATGGTTGAATTTTTTTGTAAGAATTAATGTATTTATTGTGGAAATATGGTGATTTGGGTTTTTCTGGAAAATGGTGAACCTAGCATAGAGAATATGTGAATAGGTTAGTTACACATTAGTTTGAGACTTTAATAGTAGTTGGTGTTATTTGGAGATAGATGTTAAGATTTATTGTGGAAGACTATGTGATTCAATCCTTCGGCGTTTTGGGTTCCAATCTTAGTTTGGATTATTCTGAAGAATTTTAAGGATTATTGTGTATTGAATGGTCTTTCTGGAACTTAGGGTACTTTTATTGAATTTTGGAGAATAATAGTCATATTTCTTTTTATAAAGGATTATCCTTTTGGGGGATTATATGATCTCATACTGACTATTTTAGTTATAGTTTATGACTAAAGACAAGGGAAAAATATAGTTATTCTTTTGTGGATTATGTGATTCTCTAGAAGATGATTCTTGTGCTTTTGATGAGACCCAGACTTTTTGAATGCTCATTATTTTGAGAAAGGATTAGTCTTGATGGAAAATTATTAAGTGCTGAAACTCTACTTGAAGGTAAGTATATTTCCTTATGTTTTTATTCTATGTAGTAAATTAATTCCTCAAAATTGTGAAAAGTAACGTAAAAAAATTTTGTTGGTTTACATTTCCTACTGGGTAATCAAAGACCATTTAACACATCTTATGTTTTTGATCTTCTTGTGGTTCATTTTCTCTTAATCATGTTTTCCATCACTCTCCATAAAAACTCAACCCTTTGTTTTCTCTTCCATATCCATGTTTTCTAACATTGAATCCTAGTATGGGTTAACTCTGGTGACCTTTGTACTTCCCTTTCATTGTTTTAAAGTTATAGTTTTACCAAATCTTTTTCTGATGTGGGACTTTCAACAAAATTTCCAAGCCCAATTTTAAAATTATGAGGACGCAATTTCTTAAGGGGGAAGATTGTAACGACCTGAAATTTTGAATAAATTTTGTTTCCTAACTTTGTTTGTTATTTTATTTTATACTCAACAAAACTATTTCATTTAATAAAATGAGTATAATTAAAATAAGACCATTGGGTTTCGACCATTATATGAATGTTGGTCAATATGACCGTTGGGAACTAAATGGTGTGATTATTGTCTATAAATTCTGGTGATCTTGATTAATTAATATATAAAGATGATTTGATGGCCCCATCTAGTAGTCTCAGCCTGATCAAATCCCATCTGAAGGAACTTAGGAAGGAGGTAACACTATTGGGATTTTCTCTAGACCAAACCCAAGACGAACTTCATCGTGTGAAGCTAGAACAGAATCACCTTCATGATATGTTCAAGCTAATTGAAATCACTACTCAGGCAATGTTGTTTGAGCCGCCCCAAGATTATATAACATTATCACACCTTACTCTTAGTACTTATGCTGGTGTTATAAGGGGTTATTTAACGAGACTGTAACTGCCTTGTGTAATCCTTTGATTTAAATAAAAATTGTGATGTCTTCTTATAGTGAAGTTTGTGAATTTTCAAATGTCTGGATAAATATAGTATGCATATTATTGATGAAATCTAGAAAAAGGATATTTTAAAATATTTATGTAAACCATAAATAATTAATAATGTGTACTGATTTTCAAAAAATGGTCTTCTATAGCTGTGTTCAGTAAGAAATTTAGAGTCAAATAATACCAACTTAATTTTTTGGTGAATAGTAAATTATGAATATTTATTTTATACTTATGATTAGTAATGTGACCAAATGGATTAAGTAACATTACTTAAAAAAGTATTATTATAATATAGGCACCTTGATTAAGAAATGTGATTCAATAAAATAAGATAATAACTATTTTAGAAATTAGTGGTTATGTATTAGTTTTTTGGGTGAATTGTGTTTTTTATTTAAAAATAAAAATAAAAATTTTTAGAAAATTATTTTCATAAAATGGAGTTCATTTTTAAAATCAGAGCATTGATATTTGGTTAAGGTGAATTTTTGGGATTTTTCTGAAACAGTTGAATTTTCAGTGAATAGTGTTTGTATTTAAAAATTAAATTAAAAATATTTAGAAAATTTTATTCATAAAATGGAGGTCATTTCTGAAATCAGAGCATCTATATTTGGTTAAGGTGAAATTTTGTGATTTTTCTGAGAAAGTTGAATTTTCAGTGAATAGTGAAAATACAGCTTTTGAGTTTCAAGTGTTTAATGACATCATTAAGAATGTAATAATTATGAAATAATTATTTTCAACTTATGAATAGTAATATAAGGTATTAGGTGTCCCAAGTTTCCAATACCATGGGAAAATACCATGTTCAAGCCCATGGTTTTGCCAATACCACTGATGAGGTGTCCCTTGGAAATTAATGCTTTGTCCCCTCACTTATCCTATAAATACCAAGCCTTTCCCACATTAATTTCATTTCAAAATCATCCCCAACTAATTTATGGTCTATTTAACTCCCATGGAGTCCTCCCATGGTTCCCTCAAGCCTCCCAAGGTCCCGAACATCAAGCCTTTGAAGTTACTTTTCAAGGTAAGGGATTCTATCACCCTCTTCTTTTAAGTCATGACATCCTTTATGTTGTGTCTTATAATTTACATATTTTTATGATGAGGTTATGATCTTATATGTTCTCATTTCTATCCATTTCATGTCTAATTATTGAGAGACCTTTTTCGCTCTCATCAATTTTTTTTTGAATATTTAAGTGTCGTCATTAGGCTGCCGAATTTCTTGTAAAATAAATCACATCTTCTCTTTTGTTTCATGTTTACTTTTCATGTGGTATGTCATTAAAATACCCATATTATGATCTTATTCAGTACCAATACTGTATTGTGAATTATTTATGAGTGGGTAACCCTTTTCCCCTCTCTTTTCAATGTTTTCTAAAATCATTTTATTTAGCCGTTATGTTGCATAAATTTCGTCTCAATATTTGTATCTCTTTATCTCAAGAAATTATATTGTTCATTTATATTAATACCTAGACTTATTTCGTTTCCATGGGTGTTCATAAATAAATAAATATGATATACTTGATTCTGGAATTAATATACATATAACTCACACTCTCTTTCAATGGGTTATAAATGACATTATGATCTTATTTTTAAGCTCTTTTTAAACCTCACGATTTTGATTTGAGACCCATTTCTTTCATTCTCTATAGGTTATTTATGAAATGTTTGATTATGATCTATGTGGCTCTCATGAAAGTATATTCATATTAAGGGTGCGCCCTGATAGAACTCCAATGCATTGGGTAATGAATTAATCTCTAGAGATGAAAAGTTTTATAATACCTTGGTGAATAACATTGGTAATTTTTATGACACCTTGGGGATAGACCTTGGTGATATGTTCATGAATGTCTTAATGAAATGTAGTAGCCATATATTCAATTTTTGTTTCAGGTTATTTTCATTATGATATGCCTATTCTTCCATTGATCATGTCTTTATGTTTTTATGCATGTTCTTATTGATATCACAAGTACATTGATTCCCTTGCTTACCCTTACTGGGCTTTCTTCTCACCCTTTCCTTTGAATGTATGTCTCCAGGTTATGAGATGCAGTAATTCTACTAATGATGAACTTATGATGATGTTATACAAGTGGTTTAGAAGAATGTTTTATTTTGTTTTCTTGTACTATTTTCCTAATTTAAAAGATACTATACTTTAAAGATCCTCTGTATGTAAAATTTAACGAAAGGATATGTATTAAAAAGGCGGGATGCCATAAAGTCCATCGCGACAGCGTTCCACTTCCACTCTTGAATGGGTAATTGCTGTAAAAGGCATGATAGTTGTTGATTCTCCGCTTTCACCTGCTGACAAGTGGAACACCTCATGACAAACCTAACTACATCTCTCTTAATACATGGCCACCAATACTGGGGGTGTAGATCATGATACATCTTTGTGATGCCCGGATGAACTGCCCAAACTAAGGAATGAAAATCATGCATCAGCTCCTCGTGTATGTCTACTGGAACCCATACCGATCCCTGGAAACACAGTATGTCATCCTTTCCCACTGTCTATTCAGGTATTGGGTCCTCTCCTGACACACTCTCCCACAGAACTAGGCCTTCTACGTCTGATAGCTGCATCATCCGTACCCGATAAAGAAGTATAGAGGTAACAGCTACAGAAGATAGAAAGGTCTTCCCCTGTCTGTCATGAACCTCCAAATTCATCTCAGAGAATAGAGCCATAAGCTTCCACTCACTACTGGCCTCCTGAACTACCTGTATATGAGTTCTCCTGCTCAACGCATCAGCCACTGTGTTGCCCTTTTCCATTGAATAGGTAAGCTCAAAGTCAAAGGATAGTAGGTACTCAACCCACCTGCGCTGTCTTGAATTTTGATCATGCTGAGTGAAGATTTACTTGAGACTCTTGTGGTCAGTGAAAACCACAAAGTTCTCTATCGGAAGATAATTTCACCAACTACGTAAGGCATGAACAACTACCACGAGCTCGAGATTGTGCATCGGGTAGTTCCTCTCATGTGGCCTCAACTGTCGAGACCCATACACAACGACTCCATCTCCCTACATAAGCACAGCTTCTAGAACGATACATGAGGTATCACAGCAGACAGTGTAGCTCTTTCCCGTCTCTGGAATGACTAGTATCGGTGCTGAAGTCAACCTCCCTTTCAGATCCTAAATGGCTATCTCACAAGAATCTGACCATAAGAACTTCACACCCATCTTGGTTAGACCCGTTAATGGTGCTGCTATTAGGAAAAATTCTTGAATGAAGTGTATGTAGTATCTAGCATGCCCTATGAAACTCCGTACCTCAAAAAAGTTCTTCGGATGCTCCCAGAAAACTACTTCCCTAACTTTCTCGTGGTCTATTGATACTCATGTCTCTGAGATAACATGACCTATGAAGTGAATCTAATCCATCGAAAAGTGTCACTTTGAGATCTTAGCATATAACTGATGCTCTCTTAGTGTACTCAAAATGATCTCAAAATGGGTAGAATGGTCATGTCAAGTGTTAGAGTACACAAATATGTCATCCACGAAAACTACCATGAAGGAATCCAAGTACAGATGGAACAGTTGGTTCATCATTTCCATTAAAACTTCCGGTGCGTTTGTGAGTCCGAACAGCATAACCAGATACTCATATAGACCATACCCACTCTGGAAAGCTGTAAGAGGTATATCAGATGGTCTAACTTGCAGGTGATGATAATCGGACCTCAAATTGATCTTCAAGAACACCAGGGCTCCTCAAAGCTAATCAAAGAGGTCATCAGTCCTAGGAAAAGGATATTGGTCCTTGACCGACAACTTGTTCAGCTTTTGAAAATCTACACAAAGCCTAAGGGTGCCGTCTGCCTTCTTTACAAATAGGACAGGCGAACCCCAAGGAGAAGTATCGGGTCAGATTAAACCCTTTGCCTACAACTCCTCCAACTGCTTCTTGAGATCCTAAAAATCAGGTGTAGCCATCCTATAAGGAGGAATGGACACAGGTGTCGCTCCTGGAACAAGCACAATAGAAAATTCTACCTCATGCTCTAGAGGTAAACCTAAAAATTCCTTGGGAAAGACATCTCTGAAACGATCCACCACTAGAGGAAAGCCTATATGTGATGTCCCCTAGTCATACAGATACAGACTGGCAATCTCAGCTTTAACTCCACCTAGACCATGATGCTCGGGTCCTTCTCTACTCTCCTGGACATCCCACTCACCTCGATGATGGAAAGATCCACCCTCTAGTGATATAAAACTCACCCTTTGGTGGTAGCAGTCGACGACTGCCTTGAAGGGAACTAGACAGTCCATTCTGAGAATGACATCATAGCATGTCATATCTAGGACATAGAGGTCCCATAGAGAGTGATACCCCGCCACCTCTAGAGGGAACTCCTTGCACTGATGTACACTAGCTGTCCTAGTCCCCAACGGTGTGTCAAGTGTCAACATGTCAATAGAAGAAAAGATGCAGAGCCCCAGGATCTCCACAACAGTAACAGAGATAAAGCTATGTGTAGAACCAGTATCAAAAAGAGCAGAAGATAAAACTGAGGCTATTAAGATCGTACCTCGAACTGTAGAGGGTCTGGGATCCTGCTCTTGCGGGGTCTGCTCCACTACAAAATCCTGACCTATACCACGGCCCTATGACCCTGCCTGACCGCTCTGAGCTGATCCACTCTGCTGTTGATGAAAGACCAATGATTGACCACCACGGCCTCTACCCCCACCTCGGCGCGAACGGCCGGAAGAACTCCAGTTCCTAGACTGGTGAGAACTGACAGCGCTGCTCCTGAACGAGGAGTCATGGATGAACCTCTCTCACCAGCAGCTGGTGATAAAACCTGACAAAAGCACTAGAGGTGACCCATCGTTCCGCAGGATTGGAACTCCACGGGGTCTCTTTGGCACGGTGGCCTCGTATGCCTAGCTCTTCCACACTGGTAGCATACTACCTAGCAACCTAAAGATGTGTCTCGCTACCTCAGATCACCGCGTGTAGACTCCCTACAGTGCTTCCTGCTGTCAGCTGGTGAAGCACTAACCCTGGAAGAGGAACCTCCTTGGCTCTCAACTCCTGAATCTCTCATATTGTGCTCCACAATCATCGCCTGGTTGATGATGGAAGAAATGGAAGTCAACTTAAAGATATTCACCAGTGAGCAGATCTTCTTACTTGGTTGCTCACATGGCCTCAAGTGCACTTCCCGAACTCCAGAGGCTACCGAATAGTAGCGAAGGCCTTGGGCGTGATATTGGGGAAAATATTCCCTCATTGGTAGAGTACACCACAAAAGTAAACAACTCATACAATAGCAGAAGCACTAAATATCCAACAACAGTAAACAAAGAAAGACTGATAATTAACCAACAAGAGAATAATATATAAATGATTCATGATACAAATGCATCTAGGAAAATAGCCAAACAAGTCACAATGCTGAGATACAGTACTAAACCCAAGTAAAAAAGAAAGCAGATAAACAACTCCTCAGCATCACAGGCCTCAACTTGGTCACATGCTCTTCATCTCTAATGAAATCAAGAACCTAAAGTAGAAGGGTGCTTTCTCTTATCTATACCTACAAAAATATAATCTATTTGGGCCCAAAAGCATGACCCAAACAGGGTGTGAGACAAAAATCCCAACATGAAAACACCCAAAGATCTGTGCCTAATAGTCAGTGAATATATGACAGATAAAAGTATAGAAAGCAGTAAATAGGGAAGTACACTGCAAGAACAGTCCATAGTTTCTAGAATATAATTTACAAACAAGGAAGTAGCCACACAAGAAAGTAGGATGAAAAGGTAACCCTCTGGGTAGTTCTCACAGCCTAACCTATATGGTTCAACTTATAAGTACTAGAAACCCTTTGGGAAGCACACACAGTCTCACCCCTCTGGTTCAACTAAGGAATATACTCTCTGGGGAAGAACTCATCGTCAATACCCCATATAGTCCTGTATCATAATAAAGGTGCTCTGGGGAAGCACTCAACATCTCATTCCCCTATGGTCCACGTCGAGGAACTACAGACACTCTGAGGAAGCACTCAGCATAAATTCCCCATGTGGTCTCGCATCGTATTATAAAGACACTCTAGATAAGCCCTTACATCCATTCTCCCTATAGTCTACTACACTAGGTTCCCGCAGCCCTGTGTAAAGTCAGCAAGTATCGTATCACGCAACGACCAAAGTAACCTAAAGAACTACTTGTCTATCATTCTACAACATCTTAGTATTAAAGATCTACAGTCACACCATCCTATAAACTAGTCATGGAACTGGAAAAAGCCTAACAGGAAAAACATCCAAAGCACAGTAAATTACCCTATTCAAAAACAATAGCCTCTACTCAAACATATAATCAAAGAAAGCAATCAACAAGGGAAAACCAGAACCACGCAATACCCCATTCAAGGGTATTGGTGGAATTTGGACAAAATACTCTATGACTTTCTACAGAAAGGAACAAACCTCCTACCTAGATTCTAGGAGATCGATATACTTGAACCTTGAAGCTTGATTGTCCTTGGAACATCATAGATCTAAGAAAACGTCCAAAACGCTCAACCCACGATAACATGAGAAAGAGGAGTAATTGGAAAAAAGTTCTAAGAGAAGGAATAGCTTACCATTGCAGTTCAAATGCAATCAATGGTGGTCGATTCGGATAACGGATGAAGGCTCGGGGGCTTAGAGAAGATTTGTGGTTGTACGGTCTCTCCAGGTCAAAGAATGCCTAGAAGAAGACAGTTCTGGCATTAAGACGTGACCCCAGTCCATTTAATGAAAATAATTACCCGGTGTGTACTTTTGAAGTACTGGGCGTGTACTTTCCTTTTCTGTACTCCACTTTAGGCAGCCTCTACATCACCCCTACATGGCCATGTGCATGGTCATGACACGGCCAACACACGGACTCGAGCGGTATCAATGTACATGGCATGTACTCATAAAGTACACGGTGTGTACTACAAAAATTTCCATAAACTCATCTTTTCTCAAAATCTCCAGAAAAAGAAAAAAACATTCCTGAAAAGAAAATACAGCTTCATATATTAGTATTTTTATTTTAATTATATTTCACCAAACAATTTAATGATTATATAAATGTAGAAAGAGGGAAATTGTGGTGAGATATTACTTAAATTGAAATCCTCATGATATTTACAACCAAATTGTCGCCATTTATATAAAATAAAAACCCATTAATATTGAAAAATTCATCTCCATTATTAAAGTTATAATTGGTTATCCAAAGGGTTAATCCAAAATATATGGTTTGAAATGATATATAATATATAAAAATTATATCGAGTGATTAAATGAAGACTATAGAGTAATTTTATTCATACCCATTTACTTTTGGAATCATTTTATTATAGATTGAAAAATATTAAATTATAATATTTCATGTATTTATAAAGATAAATTAATAATATATAATAATAATAGTTTGTATTAAAATGAATTAAAAATAAAAAAATTTCCAACTAAGTGAATGAGATATGGTTTAAAATATCATCCATGTTCCATTTATGGGTGACATGATTGTTTTTTAAAAAAAATCACCCCCCTAATTTTAAAAAACATTGATAAAATGGTAATTTTGAAATGGGATAATAGAGATATTAATACAAATAAAGAAGGGTTAAAATCAACTAAACATGTCCAAATTTAATTTTATGAAATGATTTAGATAAATCTACGTACTATATTATATTTATGTCAATTTTTATCTCTTTTACAATGAATTTTAATTTATATCAGTTTAATAATTTATGTAATTTCATAATTTCCCCTCCTCTCATATATTAAAGGAAAATCTTCCTATATCATTATCACACATTTTGAGCAATATATCTCAACTAAGACCAATAAATATCCCTTCATATACTCCCTCCCAATTTTTTTAGGAATTATATTTTAAAAATATTATACTTTTAGGGTTAAGGTGTAATGAAAATGAGGTTTTCCTAAGAATATGTATAACTTTTCACTAAATGTTTTAATTTTATTGTTCCTTATACCTCATACAAATATTCGTAAAAATATATAAAATTATAACATAATTATATTAAATATAATTAAAAACAAATAACTTTATTAAAATAAACTACATATATCCTAGTTCATTGAAATGGAATTGAATACATTGTTTGTGTGTATGATTGATGACCAATTCACCAATAGGTATAATTAGTTTTCAATCAAAACATCTCACAGTTATTTATAATGACAGTTTTAATGTATATAAGTCATATTAATGATATAATTATAATTATAAAAAAAATATATATCATATTTTTCTTATCCTTCGATCCATTGTAAAATTATAATGTTCTTCATGTGTACGTTTGGTTTACCACTGCCACGAGGTGATGTCACACATTTTTCATCACTACATCATATTGATAATATTTATAATGTATTTAAAGATAAAAAATGATATCTATGACAAAATCATTATTTTTTATTGATAAATTTATACTTACATTCTTTGTATCATTAATGTTGAATAATTGAAATATTTTTCTTACATACATATGACTGCACGTCTCCATGATGAGAATGTATATTTTAAAAAACAACATTTCATAGTTTTTACTAAAAGTGTAATTGATTTAATAAAATTTTAACTATATCATGATTATTTTTCACTGTATAATTAAATAATGATCTTTTGGAAATAGTGAACATACTAATGTAAGTTTTTATTTATGTGTTGTATATAATCAAAACATCAGACATTAAGTTCAATGATTATGTAATTTTATATAAAATTTAAATAAATAATATAAAATGAATCATAAATATAATAAAAGTTTTTATTATTGTAGATAATAAACATAATTTTATTATTCAATTAAATATTAAACATACAAGCATATTTAGTCTCTAAGGAAAATATTATTTACCACAGAAACCACATTTTTTATGTTTTAGGGATTCATTGTCAAAAAAAATTTCATCCATGTCTATATTCACAAAAAATCCATTTTATATGTATTTATATTTACATAAATTTATTATATAAAATTTTTTATGTCATTTTTAATCTTTTATTAAATACTTTTCAAAAGTACACTTTTTATGTATTTTATACAAAATGTTATGAATTTATATAGAATTAAAGAAATTTGAATTTTCTTTTTTAATGTATACAACATAGAAGGATTTTTTTACCACCAAAAAAATACTTTATGATTGGAATACTAAAAAATAATCCATCTTTTCATCAATGGAAAATTATCCTTCCCTTTTTATGGAATTATTAGTTTTGAAATTTTCATTTTAATGGAATAAGATATATAAATATATGAAAATGTTATTCCTGTGGGGTCATAATTATATTTGTAAGATTTTGATAATAGAAATTTAACTAATATGTCTATATACTATATTTTATGGCCCTTGGTGTTTATTTTATATCATTTTTTCTTTCTAAGTCTCTCAAATGAATTGGATAATGATTAAATTATTTAAATAATTATATTAAAAGTTTATCATGTTTGTTATTCCACATATAGGGTTCTTGTAAAAGTTCTATGACGATAATATCCCATGCAACCAACATGAAATTTCCATTCAATCTAATGAGTTTTCATATAAATCATTTTAAATCAAAATGATAGTTGTTGACCTATTTTTCAAGGAAATATTATATTGTTCGGGGTAAAATGTGTGTTTTTATGATTTCTTTTAGAAGAGAACTCATTATTTCTATGATACCCATGTGGTTATGACTTTTTCCATTTTAATTAATTATTAAATATTTTAGGAAAAGGAATTTAGAAGTAAATATTATTTCATGTGTATATAAAGGAGATTTTTGAGATCATTTTTTTAAAATTTTAAATGAAAACTCTTTTTCATGATCTCTTGGTTTTAATACGAATGAAAAAATTATCTTTTTAACTTTTTAAAATTTACCTTAATCATAATTTTTCGATCATCCCATATTTTTGTTTTTATTCACAAGTTTTAATGATGAGTAACATATTATTTCAAATTTCATGTGGTTTTTTTAAAAAATTAATATTTTTTCCATGAAAAGATTATAATTTTGTGAAAAAATGGATACAAAATGGAAGTGTAAAATTCTTAATATGTGGTTTTGAATATATAAGCGTTATGGTATATTTTTACTGAAAACCTAAACCAAAAATATTCTCGAAAGGAATAATTTTTATTTCTTTTCTAAAAATTCAATTTATTTATTATTTATGGTTAATTTCTTATATTTGGTATCAAAGAAATGTTTAGATAATATTTGGGATTATGATATTTTCATGTGAGGTTGACTTATGATATATTAATGTCATCATGGTTTTATAAGTTTGTGGTTAAAAATATGTTCAGTGTCTTATAAAGCAATTTTTAGATTTTTAGTAATGGTATTTTATGATGATTAATGATATCTTGGGAGTTTTTTTGCATGAGGTAAATGTTCCCAATTTTTTTACCCTGAAGGTTTATTTTAGAATAATACTACTATATTATTAGATATATAATATTAAATGTATGAGAATATATTGAGGTTGAATTTTTTCTTAATTCCATGGATATCGATTTTAGTTTGGATATGGGGTTTTTTTATTTATGAAATTATCTTTTTGAAACATTAGTGTCATTACTATGGTTTTGAGATTAATGTATTATTTATTATATTTAAGGATCGTTAATTTTTGGTAATATATTATTTATGATAACCATTTTCATGTAAATATATTAATATATCAATAATAGATTTTTATCCAATTATTTATTATGTGATCCTTTAGAAGTTAATTTTAGTTCATTAAAAATTAAAATTGATCTTAAATAATCATAGTTTGAAGAAAAGTCTATATTTTTGTGAAAATTTATTAAAAAATGAAATTATATATGTCTTATAATATATATCCTTATATTTCGTGTCAATATTTACAAGAATTCCACTACTCTTGTAAAAATATCTATAAATAATAATGTTTTCTTTTATTCTTTAATTTCTAATGAAACAATGGTCTTTTACACATCTAAATTGTTTATGGGGTTTTTCATTGACTTTCTCCTGATCATTAAATTTTTTATGATTAATGGTTTATATGACAATCCCTAATTATTTGCACATTTTTTTTGTTGAATTTCTACATTTTTTCTCCCCATTAAATTTCTTTTATTTGGAAAACTTATTATATGTTATTCTAGAATACCTTTTAATTTACCTTACCCACATTTAAAGAGGATGTTTAATATATATCTTTTAAAAAGTACATTTTAAAATGGTTTTTTAATTGTAAAAAAATTGATTATGTAGTTCATGATTAAATTTTAAGGATAAAATTTATTAATGGAAGGATAATATAATATCTTGATATTTTATTAGAATAATATGTTTAATAGTGTAAAGACATGCAAGACTGATCTTAAGAGAACCATAAAATACTATAATTTAAATTTAATAACCATAACATAGACATGAAAATGATATGTATGAATAATACTAACCACATTATTAATTTTTTCTTACATAATTCTATTTTTGTATTAACTCATAGAAAAATAGTACTCAATGTTTAGTAAACACTTATTATTATTCAAAAATATGTTTTTTTCATATTAATTTTTAATAATTTTTTTGACATAGTATTATCATTAATTTTTGTAAATTAAAGAATATTTATTTGAAAAAAGTAACATCATTGTTGTTTCCAACATGTCAAATATAACGTAGGATATTTTTTTATAATTTTTTATGAAGTTTAATTTTTTCAATGAATAGTGAGAAGTACTTATTTTTATTAAAAAAATTCTTTAATTTTCGAGTACTTACAAAGTAACATTAAATTTATGATTATTTTTACATTTTTAATAGTTAGTTTCTATTGAAAAATCTAATAAATTTTATTATAATAAAATTATATATAAATTTGGTATACAAATATTTCTATTCCTTAAAAAGCATTATTTTTTAAAAATTATTTTTTCACGTGGTAGAGTCCCTTGTTTTTGAACCAGACTAAACTATGAAAGTTTTTAATTTAATTAATTAAGGATTGGTTTGTTTTTTAAAATGAACTTCAAAAGTAAATTTTAAGAGTTGAAATGCTTAAAAGAAATTTTATTAGACATCAGTCATGGACTGAGAACATTCTCGAACAACTCAAGGAGTTTCTGGAGCTCAAGACTGAGAAAAAAAGTTTTTAAAGGACCTGAAGATGGGGCATGGTTTTTCTGAAGCTGTGCAACCGATTGAAGGTAAAAAATAATGATACTTTTGGTGGAAAGTGGTTTTCACATGGTCAACCAATGGTTTGAATAATCGTGCAGACAACCCGTGCGAGTGGAGTCTCTGATGTAGGGGTAGTCCCACGATTTGGAAAACCATGCGACCCAACCCATTCGATGTATTTTTATTTTTAAACATATTTTAATTAAAATGAAATAAAATAAATCGTAAACTAAAATCTCCCTCACCAATATCTTTCTTTACCGACATCATGAATCACCCCAAGGGGGTTCACCTTCAACACACACTACACCTCTTATACTCCTTCTATGATTTTCTTTGTTAGCTGGATCTCTCTCGATTTATCGCATGATCCATCATTGTGAGAACTATCATCCATTATCCTCCCTATTTCCCGACTTTTTGACATATTTTTCAACCCGTAGTGTTTGATTGAACCCTATGTCTTTTTTGTTGAGAGGATTTAGTTTTCCTTCAATGTTAAGGCATAAAAATGATCTCTCGGAGCCATTGGGTGTGTGTTCCGTAAACTCCCACAAAAGATGAGGTGGTTCATGTGGTTTTAGTAAAACACCACTATCAAAGGTTAGTTTTTTCATCTACTGAGTGTTTTCAATCAATTTATAATAAATCTATTTGGCACTTTAATGATCCTTATAATTAATGTGTAGTGTTTTGGTATCTTCTTTGTGGTTTTGAGTTGTTGGATCTATGGTGACTTGCCCGCATGTGCATAGGTATGTATATATGTATGTATATATGTGTCGGTTCCGCTGTTATATGTATATTCATCCATGGCAATGAATATACATGATTAAGGATAGGATTTCATATGTGTATATATGTAAATTCATGCATTGTTAGTGAACACAGATATATGCATATATACATATATGTAAGGATCCCCTTACACGCGTTCATGGGCCATAAAAATATGTGAATAGGGGCTAGGTGTCATCTACTATATATAATAATCTTGGTTACCATCCATTCCACATTTCCACCCATCAGACATCCAAAATCGTGCCCTGCCTATGTTATATGTACCCTCACAAAGTTAATATCTCTCCACACCTATTTCACTTTCAATTTCCATCGATTTCACCTCTCGCTCGTGCGGTGTTACCTTTGATCTAGGGTTCCATCACAATAATGTCGTCATCTTCTATTGCATTAAACCCTTTCTCCCCCTCATTCCATCTTCCTGATGTGTTTTCCTCAGTTTCTCCTCCCACTCACGATACATACCATATCAACCTATGCTTCCTACAGACCGTCGTATTCCTATTTGAGCAAATATCAGTTCCCCTCTACCCTTCCATGGATTCCCTTGGAATATCATCATGCATAAACTCCAACAACATCCTTCGAATCAATACCCACTAATTCCATCCTTTCCAAGTGTTTTTTCGCTCCTTTTATGGCTCAAGATTTCCTGCACATTGATGTAGCATATTTAATTCACTATGTTTCTCTAACCACTCGGGTTTCACCTCTAGTAGAGCTAGGGTTCCAGCATTCCCTGGTCGACATCTTCTTCCATCTTCTGGTTCCCATCTACTCTACCAAGGGTTGCCACACAGTATCATGGATGATTCTTGGGATTACCTTTATATTTGTGTTGGCTATCCAATTCCTTCATAGCCTCTACCACTCGAGATTGTCCTCTATCTTCTACATCATGCAACCATAAAGGTATAAAAATATTGTACCCGGTAAATCTCTGAATTTACATTACCAATAAAACGGGTTCAAATTTAGTGGTTTTAATTTTCATTTAATGTTTGAAAATAAAAAAAAAACTCATTTTTGGTTAGTTTTATGTCTTTGATTATGTCTTCTCAGCTGACTTCACACATCTCATATTCCCTTATAAGGACCTAGCCTTAAAACTTACATAATCTTGAGTTAAGTCATGAATTCATAGTGAGGATCTTTCATGTTTATATTTTTAGAGAATTATGCTATATCTATTACATTACATTTAAAAAATTAAAAAGTATAATCTTTTACTCAGTGTCCATTTTTTTCATAAAATAAAAAAACACTTAAAAACAGTCTAGTTCCACATTTTAGATAGCCTGACTTTTCCTTAATCCCATCCATGACCCTATTAATCTTTATATCCTATGAAAAACACTTAAAAACATGTAGTGAGAATAATAAGATCCATAAGGGTTATAAAATAAGGAAATGAAACATTAACCCATCAATATATACAAATCAATGAAACTATACTTTTCAATCATAACATACCTCATGAAATCATAAGATTTATGAATAACACACAGAAATCATAAATCATAAAGGAAACTTATGAAATTGAAAACATACATACGTTATAGATATCATAGATACATAGGGAGTTAATTTGGAATACCCATCACAGTATATTCCCTAAATCTCTAAGGAGAAACATTAACTTTACCTCTATCATGTTACCCAATGCATTATAGAGCTATCTGGGGCTCACCCACCCTAGGTTTATCATAAAACAAGCCGTATTCGAAAACAATTATAAGGAACCATAACATAGTCATAAAAAATAATATAAGAATAATGGAATGATAAAATTTTCACATTTCTATCACAATATATTATTTCAAGATATTGACATAATCAATTCTTTATCAAACCATTTTCAAAAACCATTTAAAACATTTGATAAAAAGATTTTTGAATCAAAGTGTCACATACCCCTTTGAAAATTTTAAATTAATTATCATTTGAAAAAATTAATGTTTATATTAATAAATCCAAAAACCCATTTTGAAAACATGGACATTAAGGAGATATATTTAGATGATTAAATCATTAAAAAATTTAAAATTATATTTTAGTTAAAGAGTTTTTAGCAAAATGAGATATGCTTGAGTACAAAAAATTGAAAAATAACATTTAATAAGTACTTTATAATATCACGAGAATAAAGGGATTCATGATATAATATTCCAAAGGACAGTATATACACCATATTAGAGTGAATTTGTGCATAACAACAATGAAGATTCAATAAGATGTAAATTGTGTTGAAATCCCTTATAAAAACTGAATCCTTAGATTAAGGAAAAATCAATTACATAATAATTTTTGAAAAATATAAATACACTCAATATGACTGGATATTCATTGTAAATACATCAGAGAACATTCAGAAATATTTTTTTTAAAACAACATCATTGACTAGGATGGTTAACTCAATGAATGGTAATTGAGTTAAAATTAATCTTATCAAGTTCATATCGGTAACCTCAGAATTTATCAATGGAGTGATTATGTGAATAATAAGTATATCCAAACAAAGGGTATTATAAATTAAAACATAAATAAATAAATAGTGATTCTACACCTAGTCATATCATGACATAATTAAGAATTAGAAGACTAACCCAAGTAATGGGAATTGTGTTGAAAAAATACCTTATCGATTTGGAAACTTATGAAACATACACAACATTAATGAAGGATCATAAAATTAAGATTTAGATATCCATAAATTAAAGTGTATTTTACAAATAATACAATCACGGTCAGTACATACACAACACAAAAGGAAATAGTGGAAAACATAACATGAATCTCATGGGAATAAAAAGTGAGATGAAAACCCTTGGCACGTTGTAATCAATCGAGTCGTATGACCAAAAGTTAATAAACACCAATTGAATCACATAATTATATGAACATGTACAGAATAATGAAAATATATATCAAATTTCAGTACACAATACACCACATGAAATAAATAAGTGGCAAACAATGGAAATCACACGGAATTAAAAGTCAAATAAGAAACCCCTTACGACATTGTAATCAATCGAGTCATATGACGAAAAGATAATAACCACGAATTGAATCACAAAATGTCATGAGTATAAAGATTATTATTTTAATATATATCAAATTTTAGGACACCATACAACACAGGAAATAAATAAGTTGTGAACAGTGGAAATCTCACAGAATTAAAAGTGAGATTAGAAACCCTTTACCACGTTGTAATCAATCGAGTAGTATGAAAAAAAAAGATAATAAACACCAATTTAATCCTATAATATCTTTAATATAGAAATAATACTTATAATATATATCAAATTTAAGTACGGAATACACCACATGGAATAAATAAGTGGTGAACAATGGAAATCTCACAGAATTAAAAGTGAGATTAGATATACATTGCCTCGTGTCCGACTTGACATGTTTGTTTATCATTTATACTGAATAATAAAAATCAGTTAATTTATAGATAATTAAGAAACATTTTCAATCAAATTATTCCTTTTATATCATTTATTACCTTGCATGATCAGTTTATTAATTAATTGATGTCATGTTTGACATTTTGTCGATGTTCAGAACTTGAGTCCAAAATTAACTTGTTATAATTATAAATTTTCCATGTGGTCAAAATTCCATTATCTCCAGAATAATATTCCTGATTAAGATATATTATATATCATATATATTCATTATATATGTATTAGTAATAGTACATAACATTTGAAGTTAATAAATGAAATGCATCGTTCATGGAGACGGTAAGTCGTACGTACGAATGAATACTACTTTCATTTCTATTTCTTATATAATGGAATGAAAAAGTAATGATATATAATTATATTATAATTCCAGTATAATATCATATATAATTTAATTATCTACATCATTTATAAATTCCATGTATGGTATTAATGAGTCATATCACTTTCAGGGGCAGTAGTTTGCACTTTCTCAAATGAAATTATCTTGTTTACCAATTATGGAAACCATAAGGGTATGATATAAATGGAAAATAAAGAAGCATAGAAACAATATAAATATAATATATATCATATATAAATATATTTCCATCCTAATTTCAACCATTAGGGGGAGTATGAGATAATTTAATATTCATCTTTTCATGAGGCAGTAGTTCGTCATCCCCAGAAACAATATGTTCTTTAACCATTAGATGGGGTTGTGTGAAAATTTAGTTCTAATAATTATCATAAAAACAACAAGTATATTGAGGATACTGTTTTTTATGACTTAAAGAAATAAAAAGTGTTTAGGGGGTTGTATAAGTAAAACAAAATAAATAAACTTAAGAGAAGACGTTAACTTTTAATCGGGTATGTCCCTTTGGTTTGAACTAAAAGGATTTATTGAATTGCCTTCATCCTAGGGGAAGGAATATAAGAGGATGATATGGATTAATAGATATTAATTGTATAGAATTTGGATGAGACAAGGGGCTTGAGAAGTGTGAGGAATGGGTTAGAAGTGAGGGTTTTTGATAAGGGGGAGGAGGGGCTCTTTAAGAATGTTTAAAAATATTATTTTATTATATAATAATTTTCGGTTTCTAAAGGTCCAAAACGTATTAAAGTCTAATATAATATGTATAATGTTTGAAATAAATTCATAAAATAAAAATTGGACAGGTTCTATGTAGAGACCCAAATTTGACGAACATAGACATTATATTACTTTTGCGGAATACTTAATACATTACAAAAACAGATGCCCAAAGACCGTATTAGTTTAGTGTCTTTGGAAACTTGGAACATAATCATCTAATCATGGTGAAATATCTTAAACATCTCCAATAAAGATCTTCCCATTTGGTTTTCTTACCTAAAACCTTTCTTTAAATCTAGGGGAAAAGAAAACATAAAAAGGGTGAGCTCAAATGCTCAGTATGGGTAAACATGGGGAACATAAAACAATCCCTAAACATTTAAACGTAAGAACATGAACATAAAACATAAAAATAATGAGTAATGACATAAATCTTGGCAGTGCATAAGGAATAGATCAAAAAGGAACACTAACCATGATTAAATATCACGGGAATAAAACATGTAATTCTGGAAACCATTAAGCACATGTTATGATTTACATAGTAGCCAAGGCATTGCTGCCAAGACTAATATAGTGGACAAAGTCCCTTATTGAATAGATTTCACTCTTCATTCCAGTACTATATCACTGAACCAGATTAAATTTCTATTTCATCCATGTCTATCTCATGAGATATAAATCTTTACCCAATGCATTGGAGGGAGATATAGGTCCCACCCATTTCATAATGAAATTATTCTTACGTGTTCCACAAAACAATCATAAATCATTCATCATAACCCAAAGAAAAAAATGGGTTTCATAAACATCATCCCATCATGAAATAATCCATATAAAAAAAATGGATACATTTCATTATAAGAAAAATCAAACCATGAAAATAATAGAGATATTATACATGAAACTTAATAATGTCTCCTTAGATGGGAAATAGTTTTGAATAAACACTGGAAATGAATTCTTGATGAAAATATCCTTTCTTCTTAAAAATCATTTAATTTTTTCAAAATGTCGTTCGATTTTAAATGAAATTTTTTTTTGAAAATATTCCTGAAATATTTTAGTGTAAGCTTCATGAATATAAGGCATTATATAACTGTAAAAATCCATTCATTCCGTACAAGTTAAAAAATATATTCTCCTCGTACTTTTAACGGAAAAGTCAAAAAGTACCATGTATGGTAAACAAGAGAAATATTCCTTTTATAACACAATGTAAAAGTCAAAGAGGGGTAAACAAGACTCTAAACATAAATGGAATAATATTAAACACTTTATGAAAAACATTTTTATAGAAATGGATGAAAAATGAAACCCTAGTAATTACTTACGTATAAGTAATCTCGGATAAAAATGAGATTGAAACATTATCCCTTACCTTAGGTACAATTTCTTCTGTATGTGTCCAAAACTAATGTATAGTTGGTTTAAACATATTATTAACTTGTAAAATAAGCATAATAAAATTTATGATATCATATATTATTCACTTATGACTTTATATTACCCGTTCTTTTGTCAATTCCATGTTAAAGCAGTGTTTTGGGTAAAATCATTTCATTTATCATATGTGTTTGGAATTGTTGTTCTTGATATTATTATTACTTATATCATGATTTACTTACTTCTAGAATATAAAACATTATTTTTATATCATATATATTCAGTATATATATATATAATAGATAGATAAATGAAATGAAACACACCGTTCATGGAGACGGTAGGTCGTACGTACGCATGAACGATGTTTTCCTTTCCTTATTGACTTGAATGGAAGTAAGTAGATGACATATATATATACATAAATCCAGTAGAATTATTATTTCATATATATCATTATTATTCATTATATATACTTTATAATCATCATTGAATGGTTAATATGGATAATGAATCTCATCGCGTCATGGAGACGGTAATCCGTACGTACGCACGAGCGATGATATCGTTCCCATAATTATTGAATGGAATTGGAGTGGATGATATAATATCTCATAATCATTATGATTTTATAATAACCATATATAATTATTCTTTACACCATTATACCCATCCAAGTAAGGTGTTGGTGGAAAACATATTACACCACGGCGTGGAGACGGTATTCCGTACGTACACACGCGCGGTGATTTCATTTTCCATAGGATGGATAGAAGATGAAATGCATTGTTTCATATTTATAATAACATATCAGTATATTAGTTATACTGATGTCATTAATTTATAATGAAACAACTAAATAAGAGGTAGTATAAGAATAAGGAAACTTGAATGAATCAGTAGAAGAGATTACCTCTTCTTCGACGCGCCTCCTCTTAACCTCCTATTAGGGCACTAAAGTTGGCCTTCTAAGAAGATCAGGACCTCTATTAGGTTTTTATGGAAGTGGAGAAGCGGAATGGGAAAGTTTTGGCCAAGCATGAATGCTCAAATTTTTGTGAAGAGGACAGGGAGGAGGTGCCTTTCATAAGAGGATGAGGGGCACCTTTAGAAAAACATAAAATATTATTTTTAATAAATTCATATTCGGTTTATAATAGATCCAATGTGACTTATTTCGAGGCTAGGGTGGGTATGGGTAGAATTAATCTCAACCAATAGGTTTCATACAAGTTTAGGTTACAATTTTAACCTTATCATTTAGATTTAACTCTAAGTTAAATAATTTAACTTTTACCATGTCTTCTTGTATTCTTACACTATACAGTTAATAAACATACTATAAACTGTTAATAAAACCCCAATTGGATCATTAATGTCATATATATTATTAGATAATTCTTTTGGCCGAACCTTATATTTTTAGGAATAGAATATCAATTAATAATATAATATTTGTTTTAAAATCTCTTTTATGTCAATTTTGACACTATTTGGTATTTTGTTGTTTCTAAATTTATAAAAGCATTTTTAATTAGAGAAAAATTCCTATAACCGACCCTAATATGTTATATTAACCTACAAAATTATTTTAATTCATTAAAAGTGTCAAATTACCTTTTTTTGGTATTTATAATATCAATTACTTTAATATTTCATTAATTAGGTAATTAATGCATCACCATTGTGTCATAAATAAATTAAATTATATAATGTCTAAAAATTATAAATAAAATATCATTATGTAGGAAATAGTTTTATCTTTCTAATGAATATTTATAGTCTAATTTATCTTATGTATAACACCATATTAATAAAATATTAGTTACTAAACATTGATTTTAACTATTTTAACTCTTCTTTAAATAAAATAATAATAAATGTCCTAATCTAATAAAAGTGGACCTAAAGGGTAATATTTTATTCCTAAGGTTGTTTTTTGTCGAATTACACTTATCCAATAGAATTAGGACATGTGTTAGGGTAATAATAAATATCATTTTTACCCTTAATTACCATATTTACTTTTAACCATGGTAAATAAAAGTAAAAAGTAATTATTCACCAAAAATTATTTTTGACTTATTTAACCAAATTTTACTCCTTTATATTAACCATGTCTCTCATATTTTCTAAATTCCACTCACAAAAGCGGTAAAGTTAAGTTTTATGTAAATTTGCAAATTCTCCTAGGAGATGGGTAAAAGACGGTGAAAAATTCAATAAAATATTTATATATCTAAAATTTTTATAAAACAACTCTAATGAATTAAATTGAACTTATATAGGTATTATGTATCAATTTTGACCAAAAATAAATTTAAATAAAATAAATAATTATTTAAATAAAAATTCAGTTTTAAACTATAACTCAGCATTTTTCACTATTCATCAAAAATTTAATGTTTTCAGAAAAATACCAAAAATTCACCCTAGGATAATTTCTATATTACGAATCCAAAAATGAAGTCCATTTTGAATGATAAAATTTATATAATTTCAAAAATTGGGTATTACTATTCATAACAGATAGTTTATATAATATTTTAATAACATATCATTTTATAGTGAAACTCGGTATTGCGTACAATGCAAGCTATCGAGGAAGGTTGCTCTTGTGTGTAAAAAAATCCAAGAATAGTGTTGCATATACTACAAGATGATACGATGTTGCATATAGTGCAATATAATATTGCTGTAGCATACAGCACAAGACATCAAAGAAATCAAAATTAATATTTCTCATAAAATCATGGGGTGTTATATTCTACCCCCCTTAAAATAAATTTCGCCCTCGAAATTCTTCATGGTTATAAATGGTTTTCTACTTTAAAGTTTCTTTCATAGATACCCACATCATAAAAAGGAAAACTAAAACTAAATTTTAAAAACTAATGTATGAAATGTAACGGTTACCCAAATTAACTCATCATTGAGTTTCCACATAAAATAACATAGGTGACAATATGGATATGGAAAAGAAATCTAACCATCATGTTCTAATAGAGAGTGGTAGAGAACATAGAAATAAAAAATACAACAATAAAAAAGCTATAAATTTGTGATGATCTAAGGTACTATCTAGGACAATGTTTTGGGTTTTCAAAATCATTTCCCTAAAGTTGGAAAAAAGGCATTAGAAGAAATACTTAATTGATTTTGGTACAATCTCATTGTTGGTCATTCCTTGAACAATTTCCACTTCAACTATTAATGAAATGAAGTTGATATTTTCATTCGTGAAGTGTTATTAGATCATGAAATATAATTATAGGTTATTCCATCTGTCTGAAACATAAGGTTAGAAAAAGTTATATACATAAGTACATCTATGGTGAGATTAATCGTATATGGTTCCAAAAATTGACTTATACTTCATCTATCATCCTACATAATAAAATAAAACTAGTTTCTACTAACCAGGGACTTCCTGTAGGCCAGTGGTAGGCGATAAAGGCATGTCGCACTTCGGTTGTGGGTTTGATTCCCGCAACCTTGTCCGATGCGACAGGTTGTTGCTCGTCTTGCAGGCTGTCCTTTTTCTAAAACTACACTATTATAACATTACCGAAATAATATCGAAAAAAAATTCTAGCCTTAAACAATACTATCTGATATCTGGCATAATCCTTTCCAATATTTAGACTTATCCAAAATACATCTGCCTAATATCATAGTATAAATAAAACGATTACTAGAATGGACACATAACAAGCACGTGAATACCATCATTTATCCTCCATATATCATAAGATATATCTTGTTGATCGCATTCCAAACATGTGAATACCTTAATCAAGTATTCTCTTGAAACATAAATTACTCTAGAACCTTAGTGAAAACATGAATTCTATCAAAATTTAACTCTTTCCACATACCAAAATCCCAAAATTTCTATATACTCAAACCATGATATCGCATTTTCCTTATATCAGTCATGAGCTCATTAATACTATCAAACATCTCATTATCTCTTGATCCCTTCATTATGTGCAAATCATCTAATTTCCAAAAATATATGAATAACCTTTCATGGTTACAAGTACCATTCAACATATACTTTCAAATACTTTAGGAAAAACAATATTGTAACAATCCCTAGATGTGTCTTTATTCTATAGTACCATTACCTATACAAAATAACTCTTGATAAACATAAATCATTCCACTAACTTCTTAAACCTTTGACTAAGCTTAAACAATTATTTCATATCACATATCATTTGTAGTCTCTTCATCATCATCAATATAAATAATACCCATATGACCATGATGATTCTCTTCATGAGACTTTCCCTTAGGTAATTGGTTTTCATAATGCCCATACATTCCACATTTAAAACATTTAATCGTTGTTGATGTCTTAGCAATACCATTATCATTGTCCATTGTGTTAACTAAACCTTTTCCTTTTCAATTACTGGATTTTTGTCCTTCTTTTCCACACCCAAGTCATCATCCAGTTCCATTGAAACATTATCCCTGATGCCTCTTCCCACATGATTTACATGAGGGGAATTAAACTTTCTTTCCTTTATGATCATCATGAAACTACATCTTTCTCATATTAGTTGAGTCCGGATAATTACCAAAGTTGAGATAATTGATCATATAATGAGATTTTTGATTAGTCATAATAACAATTTTTGGACTTCCAACCCCGTTTCATTTGGTTTCTCATGAATAATATCATTCCATTTTCCATCATATTCTCCATTACCGTGAATCTTCCTATTTCTAGCCATTTTTTAAAACCCAAAAAGAATAGTGTGAGAGGAAAAAATCATGCTAGGAAAAAAACATAATAAAGGGGAAGTACCTTCAATATATAACATCTTAGGTTTAATTCTATGATCTTTACCATAATTCTAGGACTATAACCTATACGTATACTTAACATTAGAGACATCCCTAGACATACCTTATAAATATCTCTAGTGATTTTACTAAAGTTTTCGCATAATAATTTCCAATGGTTAACTAAACCTTCACCCTGATACCAACTGTAGAGACCCAAAATTGACATACATAGACATTACATTAATTTTTTAGAATACTTAATAAATTACAAAAACAGACGCCCAATGACCGAATTAGTTTAGTTTATTTGGAAACTTGGAACATAATCTTCTAATCATGGTGAAAGATCTTTAACATCTCCCATAAAGATCTTCCCCTTTGGTTTTCTTACCTAAAACCTTTCTTTATATCCTGGGGAAAATAAAACAAAAAAACGGTGTTCTCAAATGCTCGGTAAGGGAAAACATGGTGAATATAAAACAATCCCTAACCATTTGAACGTAAGAACATGAACATAAAACATCAAAATCGTGAGTAATGACATAAATCATGGCAGTGCATAATGCATAGATTAAAAAGGAACATTAACCATGATAGAATAGCATGGGAATAAAACTTGTAATTTTGTCAACCATTAAGCACATGTTATGATTTCTATAGTATCCAAGGCATTACTGCCAAGACCATCATAGTGGACAAAGTCCCTTATTGAATCGAGTTCACTCCTCGTTCCAGTCTTGTATCACTGAACCAGATTAACTTATCATTCAAGCCATGTCTATATCTTAATATATAAATATTTACCCAAATAATTGTAGGTAGATATAGGTCCCACCCATCTCATAATTAAATCACTCTTACGTGTGCCACAAAACAATCATAAATCATTCATTATAACCCAATGAAAAAAATGGGTTTCATAAACATCATCCCATCATGAAATAATCCATATGAAACAAATGGATACATTTCATCATAAGAAAAATTAATCCATGAAAATAATAGATACATTATACTTGAAACATAATAATGTCACCTTATATGGGAAATATTTTCGAATAAACACTTGAAATGGATTCTTGAGGAAAATATCCTTTCTTCTTCAAAATTATTTTTTTCTAAAAATGCCATGTGATTTTAAATGAAAATAATTTTGTTGAAAATAGTCATGAAATCATGTAGTGTAAGCTTCCTGAAAATAAGTCGTTATAAAACTGTAAAAATCTGTTCATGCCGTATAAGTTAAAAAAACATTCTCCTCGTACTTTTAATGGAAAAGTCAAAAAAGAACAATGTATGGTAAACAAAAGAAAGATTCCTTCCATAACACAAATTAAATGTCAAATAGGGGTAAACATGACTTTAAACATACAAGGAATAATATTAAACACTTTACGAAAAACATTTTTATGTACATGGATCAAAAATATAACCCCATTAAATACTTTTGTATAAGCAATCTTGGATAAAAATGAGATTGAAAAATTATCCCTTACCTTGGGTCAAATTTCTTCCACACATGTCCAAAACTCTAGTACAGTGGGTTTAAACATATTACTAACTTGTAACAGAACCATAATAATACTTATGATATCATATATGATTCACTTATGACTTTATATTACCCGTTCTTTTGTCAATTCCATGTTAATGCAGCGTTTTGGGTAAAATAGTTTCATTTATCGTACGTGTTTGGACTTGTTGTTCTTGATATTATTATAACTTATATCATAATTTATTTACTTATAGAATGTAAAACATGATTTATATACCATATATATTCAGTATATATATATATATATATATAATAGATAGATAAATGAAATGAAACACACCATTCATGGAGACGGTTGGTCGTACGTACGCATGAACGTTGTTTTCCTTTCCTTATTGACACGAATGGAAGTAAGTAGATGACATATATATATATATATATATATATATATATATATATATATACATAAATACAGTAGCATTATTATGTCATATATATCATTATTATTCATTATATATACTTTATAATCATTCTTGATTGGTTAATATGGAGCATAAATCTCATCGCGTCATGGAGATGGTAATCTGTACGTACGCACGAGCGATGATATCATTCCCATAATTATTGAATGGAATTGGAGTGGATGATAAAATATCTCAGAATTAGTATGATGTTATAATTACCATATATAGTTATTCTTTACACCATTATACCCATCCAAGTAAGGTGGTGGTGGAAAAATACATTACACCACGGCGTGGAGACGGTATTTCGTACGTACACACATGCGACGATTTTGTTTTCCATAGGATGGATAGAAGGTGAAATGGGATTGTTTCATATTTATAATAACATATAGGTATATTAGTCATACTGACTTCATTACATTATATTGAAACAAATAAATAAGAGGAAGTATGAGAATAAATAAACATGAAAGAATCGGTAGAAGAGATTACATCTTCTTCGATGTACCTCCTCTTAACCTCCTCTTATGACACTAAAGATGATCTTTGAATAATAAAAAGACCTATATTAGGTTTCTATGGAAGTGTAGAACTGCAATGGGCAGGGTTTGGTAGAGCTTTAAGGAAAAAATTTGTGTTAATAGGAGAGGGAGGAGGTGCCTTTTATAAGAGGGGTGAGGGGAACCTTAGGGAAAACATAAATTATTATTTTATAATAAATTCATATTCGGTTTATAATGGCTCCAAAGTGACTTATTTAGATTCTAGGTTGGGGATGGGTAAAAATAATCTCAATTAATAGTTTTTATACATGTTTAAGGAACCATTTTAACCTTATCATTTATATTTAACTCTAAGTTAAATAATTTAACTTTTACCATGTCTTCTTGAATGCTTACACTATATGGTTAATAAACTTACTATAAACTTCCAATAAAACCCCAATTGGTTCATTAATGTAATATATATTATTATATAAGACTTTTTTATGAACCTTAGAGTTTTAGAAATCGAATAACAATTAATAATATGATATTTGTTTTAAAAACTCTTTTATGTCAATTTTGACACTATTTGGTATTTTGTTTTTTATAAATTCATAAAAGCATTATTACTTCAAAAAAATCATATAACCAACCCTAATATGTTATATGGACCTAAAAAATTATTTTAATTCATAAAAATCTTAAAATTACATTTATTTGGATATTTATAATATCAATTATTTTAATATTTCATTAATTATGTAATTACTGCCTCACTGTTGTGTCATAAATAAATTAAATTATTTAATGTATAAAAATTATAAATAAAATACCATTATGTATGAAATTTTTTTATCTTTATATTTAATATTTATATTTGAATTTATCTTATGTGTAACCCTATATTAATAATTTTTTAGTTATTAAATATTGATTTTAACTATTTTAACTCTTCTTTAAATAAAATAATAATAAATGTCCTAATCTAATCCAAGTGGACATCAAGGGAAATATTTTATTCCTAAGGTTGTTATTGGTCGAATTACACTTATCCAATAGAATTAGGACATGTGTTATGGTAATAATTATATCATTTTTACCCTTAATAACCCTATTTACTTTTAACCGTGGTAAACAAAAGTAAAAAAGATATTATTAACCAAAAATTATTTTAATCTTATTTAACCACATTTTTCTCCTTGATATTAACCGTGTCTCTTGTATTTTTGAAATTACAATCACATAAGAGGTAAAAATAAGTTTTACGTAAATTTGCAAATTCACCTAGGAGGTGGGTGAAAGACGGTGAAAAATTCAATAAAATTTTTATATATCTAAAATTATTATAAAATGAATATAATGAATTAAATTGAACATATATATGTATTATGTATCAATTTTGACCTAAAATGAATTTAAATAAAATAAATAATTATTTAAATAAAAATTTAATTTTAAACTATAACTTAGTGTTTTCACTATTCATCAAAAATTGAATGTTTTCAGAAAAATACCAAAAATTCATCCTAGGCTAATTTCGATATTCCGAATACAAAAATGAAGTCCATTTTGAATGATAAAATTTATAAAATTTCTAAAAGTTAGTATTACTATTCATAATGGCTAGTTTATATAATATTTTAATAACATATCGTTCTTTATTGAAACTCATTATTGCGTACAACACAAGATATCGAGGAAGGTTGCTCTTGTGTGCAACATAAGCCCAGAATAGTGTTGTGTATGCTATAAGATTATACAGTGTTGCGTATAGCTCATGATAATCTTGGTGTAGAGTATAACACAAGACATCAAAGAAATTAAAATTAAAAATTCTCATAAAATTTTGGGGTGTTACATTCTGTATATTTTTTAAATCATTATAATATTATTTATTTAAATCATTCATTAATGATGTAAATATTACATCATTATTTTTTCATAAATAATTTTATTTATTTGATGCTTAAAAATTATAAAAAAATCATTATGCAGGAAATATTTTTATCTTTCAAATAAATATTTATAGTTGAAGAGATAACATATATAACACCATGTAATAATTGATTTACTTAAAGATAAATGTTAGTGTCATTTTTGTTTTACCTTTAAATTAATTAATATAATGTGTCATTACCAATCTCATGTGGCTCTATGGGGTCCCCAAATCAACACAAGGATGACCATGGTAGGAACATTGTCAACCAATAAGAATAGAAAACATGTTAGGGTAATTTTATATTTTTATAATAATATTTGTTCACTCATAATTACCAGATTTATCCTTTAAATTTGGTAAATAAAATATTTACTGAAGTAAATTTTCATAATATATAAAAATAAAATATTCTTATATTCACAATTGGGACATCATAATTTCAAATATGGGATCCATTTTCCCAAATTCAAAACATAGAAGTGGATTGTATTAATTTAAAATTAATTTATGCGATCAAAACAAAAAGAGTGTTTTTAAGAAATAATAACCACCATAATATTGACACTTGTTTAAGTCCAATTTCAAAGTGAAATTACATCCAATGAAAAAAAATAGATTAAATAGTAAAAAAATAATATAATTACACTTTAAAATGAATTAAATGTATAATCTGACCTTATAAATTAATTTGATTAAAAGGCAGTTTTGAATTAAAATATAGTATTTTTATCTATTCATTAAAAAAATAATTTTATCAGAAAAATAACAAAAAATTACCCAAAGTAAATTTTGATGTCCCTATTCTAAAGAAGGATTTTAATTTTTCAAATAGAACATATAAATGTGACAAAAAACTTTATTTTAATAGGGTCCTCCATCAAAAGGTGGTAAATCAACCTTTTAATGAATATTAGAGTATTTGTGTTTAAAATCGGATTCTTTCTTATTTTAATCCTCTAAAATTTATTCTGTAATTGTAAAAACATTTAAAAAACATGTATATTCATATTTTAGTTATTCATGTCCATTCCTGTCAATACAACGGCTACACGTTAACTACCATTTAAAATAATATTATATTATTATTTTTCTGTATGACTCTGCATTCTGTGGAACATAAGATTTCAAAGAAATCCATTGTTGCATATCTGATATGCCATCGAACCTAGGATGTTACATTAATCATCCCTTTTATTTAATTTAATCCACACAATTTGAAATTTCGGCTTCGAAACATCATTAAAAGTCCCACATCAGAAATAGAGTCAATTAAAATATCAGTTGAAAAGAAAGAAAGAGAAATAAAAAGGTAATCTGAGATAGCCAATACTATGATTAAATGTAGGAAAACATAGATATAGAAGAGAAAAAACCATAAAGGTTTTATTGAGAGTGCTAGAAAACATGATTAATAGAATGTTAGACACCAAAAAATCACAATATTGTGATGGGTTAAACAGTCTGTGATTCCCCAGTAGGAAAAGTTACCGGACAATGTTTTTATTTTAAGTTAATTTTCTTAATGTTGAGGAATTTATTTAAAATATTGAATAAAAAAATACGGAAACATACTAACTTTTCACGTAAACATTCATCCTTTACTATATTTCTACCAAAATATCACCTTTTCTCCAAACGATGACTATTCAAGATGACTTTTTCACATTGAAAACACTATAATCAACTTCTTGAGAATCACAAAATCCAAAAAAGATTAACTATATTTTTTCCATTTCATTAGACATTAACCAAAACCAAAATGGTTAGTACAAGATCAGATAATCCCCAAAAAGGATAAAAAATAAAAACTACTCTTAACCACCAAAATTTGTCAAACAATACCAAGAGGTCAACAAAGACAATTAAATAAACAATTGTCTATAAAATTCTTCAAAGTAATTCAAACTAAAATTGAAAACCAAATTATAGAAGGATTTAATTACATAATCTTCCAAGATAAATCTTAACATTTATCTCCAAATAACATCAGTTACTCTTAAAGTCTCATACAGAAAATTAATTAACCTTATCACATATTCTCTATGATTGGTTAATCCTTTCCATAAATAAACAAAATCATCATATGTATACAATAAAAACATATATTCTTCCAAAATAAAATTTCAACCATTACTCCACAAATTAGATCCTATCTTATTCTATTTCCCTTAAGCATATAATGTTTCCAAAAGAGAAAACATCTCCTAAGATAACCTTTATCACTTAATTACCAAATCATTTTTTTTATATTAAGGATATCGATTTAATAAAACATAAGTTCCCAAAAATAAACTTATTCATGATCCAAAAAACCATTTAACTTAAAATAATAAGTCATACTAGCCGGGGACATCACGTAGGATAGTGATAGGTGATGCGCCCATGTCGCCCTTCAGTTTTGGGGTTGTTCATACAGCCTTTTCGGATGTGACGGGCTGTCACCAATCTCACGGGTTTTCCTTTTTATAAAACTCAAAAATATCTCTAACATGTATTATCCTGAATGGTTTTCTTATACCATTCATCTTCATCCCAATACATTAAAACATCCTATTCATATATATTTTCATCTTTTTTCCACCTCCATATGATAAAATAAAACTATTCCCAATTGAATGAACATCATACATTAATCATGGTGTCAATATGGTTTCATCATCATCTTGTTCACGTAGGTATAAGGTCCATGAATTGCAACAATTATTTATAGATCCTTCAAAATCATTTGATTCCCTCATACAAATACACCTTTTACAACCTAGTTCATATTGGTGTTCGTAGAAAAACAATTTCATAAAATAATCATGTATGACATATAATTTCAAAACATCTGGTAAAACATGATTTTTATAAAACAGTCAGACTGAATTTGAGTTGAAACGTTCAATCAATGGTCCTTTTAAAATACAATAAGTATGTGCTGAGTGACTATATTATAAAATAAAATATAAAAAGGTTGTTCAAGGGTCTCCTTTTTTAGCACCTTTTTAAAAATCATAATATGCTTAAAAATCTTGTGATAAGGTAAAATATTTGAAAATACCTTGATAATATTTCCCTTTTTGGAATATATTAGAATATTTAGAAAATAGGATTTGATTAAATACAACACATGTTCCATGATGATATCTAGGTATATTGGAGGTGTTTGATATCTCAAACAACTGCTTTCATGCGAGTTGTATGATAGAAAACGTTTCACCATCATTTGAACATGACTTTGCAATATTTATTTCAAGCATGTCATCCAGAAGAGATATGAATGTCATTTGAGATCCTCCTCCTTTAATTTGTAACAGAAATTCCTTGATCTGAAAAATTTATAAAACAAGGATTTCACTAAAATAATAGACATAGGGACTTAACATGTGTTTAACAAAAACTCATTATCCTTAAAGTTGTTTAAATAGACATCAAATTCCAACTATAAAGACCCAACATTAAATATTACATATTATTGAGTTAAGTCCAGAATTACCATTGAGGATATTTTCATGTTTATGGTTTTAGAGAATTAGGCCATATATATTACATTTCATTTCAAACCTTAAAAATTATTCACTTATACTTAGTATCCATTTTTTTCATAAAATAAAAAAACACTAAATACATGTCTACTTTTATGTTTTAGACATTGTGAATTTTCATTGATCCCATACTTGACCCTATTCATATTTAAGTCCTGTAAAAAACATTTCAAAACATGGTGTGAGAATATAAATCTATGTAAGGGTTATAAAATAAGATAATAAAACATTAACCCATCAGTAAATACAAATCAATGAAACTGTACTTTTCAATCTTAACATACCTCATGAAATCATAATATTTATGAATAACACATAGAAATCATAAATCATAAAGGTATATTAACTAATTCATAACATACTTACATTGTATCTATCATAGCTATATAGGGTGTAACTTAGGAATACACATAATAGTATATTCCCTAAATCACTTAGGATAAACATTAAGGTTTACCTCTGTCACATTACCAAATGCATTGGAGAGATATCTCTGGCTCACCTGCCCAAAGATTATCACAGAACCACCCATATTCATAAACAATGATAAATATCAATAAAGTAGTGATAACACACAAAATAAGAATAAAATAAAGATACCATTTCCACATTTCTATCACAATATATTATTTCAAGATATTGACATAATCAATTATTTTTCAAACTATTTTAAAAAAACCATTTAAGACATTTAATAAATAGATTTCAGAATCAAAGTGTCCCATAACACATTGAAATTTTTAAATGAATTTTATTTTGAAGACACTAATGTTCATATAAATAAATCCTAAAACCCATTTTGAAAACATAGACATTGATAAAAAATATTTAGATGAATAAATCCTAGAAAACCTTTATAATGATATTTTAGTTAATGAGTATTTTGGATGAATGAGAGACTCTTGAATACAAATAATTGGGAAATAAAATTTAATTAAAACTTTATAATATCATTATTATAAATGTATTCATGAGATAATATTCCTAATGATAGTATATACACCATATAAGAGGTAATAGGTTCATAACAACAATGAAGTCTCAATGGAATGTAAACTGAGATGAAAACCCTTATAAAAATTGTATCCTTAGATCAAGGTTAAATAAATTACATAATAATGTGTGAAAAATAAAAATACACTCAATATTATTGGATATTCAGTGTAAATAAATCATAGAACATTGACACATATTTTTTTAATAACAACACAAATGAATTGGATGTTTAACTCAGTGAATGTTAATTGAGTTAAAATTACTCTTACCAAGTTCATATCGATGATTTGAGAAATTTTAAATGGGAGGATTAGTTGTATCAAAAGTATATCCACACAAATGGGAGTGGAAATTATAACATAAATAAACAAATAGTGATTCTACAAATAATCATAACATGACATAATTTTTAATTAGAAGATTAAGCCAAGGAACGAAAATTCTGTTAAAAAGTTCCCATACCGATTTGGTAACATAAAAAACATACAACACATGAAAGAAGGATAATACAGTGAAGATGTAAATTCTCATAAATTAAAGTATATTATACAAATATTAAAATCATTGTAATTACATACACCACACACAAAAAAGAAATAGTGTCTATCATATCATGAATCTCAAGGGAATACAACATGAGATGAAAACTCTTAGCACATTGTAATCAATTGAGTCATGTGACCAAAAGTTAATAACCACTAAATGATTCATATAATACCATGAATATGAAGATAATAATGATAATATATATCAAATGGAAGTACACAATACATCAAATGCAATAAATAAGTGGTGATCAATTTAAATATCATGGAATTAAAAGTGAGATAAGAAACCCCTTGCCATGTTGTAATCAATCAAGTCGTATGACCAAAAGTTAATAACCATCAATTAAATAACATAATATAATGAATATAGTGAGAATAATGATAATATATATCAAATGTTAGTACACAACAAACCACATGTAGTAAATAAGTGGTGAACAATGGAAATCTCACAAAATTAAAAGTGAGATAAGAAACACATTACCATGTAGTAATCAATCGAGTCGTATGAAAAAAAGTTAAAAACCACCAATTGAATCACATAATATCGTGAATATATATATAATCATGATAATATATATCAAATGGTAGTACCGAATACACAACATGAAATAAAAAAGTCGTGAATAATGGAAATCTCACAGAATTAAAAGTGAGATAAGAAACCCCTTACCTTCGGTCCGACTTGACTTGATTGATCCTTGTTCTTCATGAATAATAAACATAAGTTAATTTATACTTGATTAATAAACTTTTTTAAGGTCATTATTTATTTTATATCACTTATAACCTTTCTAGAACAATTAGTTAATTATTTGAGTTAATATTGGTCATTTTGTCGATGTTCGGAACTTGAGTCAAAAATGAACATGTTATAATTAAAAATTGTCCATGTGGTCAAAATTCCATTATCTAGAGAATAATATTCATGATTTAGATATAATATATATCATATATATCCATTATATATATATTAATAATAGTATATAAAATTGGGAGATAAGAAATGAAATGCACCGTTCAAGGAGACGGTAAGTCGTACGTACTTATGAACGATACATTCATTTTTATTTCATATTTAATAGAATTAAAAAATAATGATACATAGTTATATTATAATTATAGTGTAATATCATATAAAATTGAACTATCTCCCTCCTTTATATGTTCCATGTTTGGTATGAACCAGTGATATCACATTGAGGGGGTGGTAGTCCGCACTTCCTCAAATGAAATTATCGCATTTACCCATTATGGAAACCATAATGGTATGATATAAATGGAAAATAAAGTAGCATATAAACAATATAAATATAATATATATCACATATAAAAAAATTTACATCATAAGGTCCACCATGATGGCGGTAGGAGATAATTGAACAATCATTTTTTCGTGAGGCAGTAGTTCACCATCCACAGAAATAGTATGTTCTTTAACCATTAGATGGTGGTGTGTGTAGGTGTTGTTTGAATCATAATCATAAAGAACCTATTATATTGACAATAATGGTTTTGTTGTAAAATAATGTAATAAAAAGAGTTTGGGAGGATGGATAAGTAAAATAAAATGAAAGAACCTAAGAGAAGATGTTACCTTTAAATCGGGTATCTCCCTTTGGTTTGAACAAAATGGTTTAATTGAATTGCCTTGTTCCTAAGGGAAGGATTCTAGGAGGAGGAAAGGGATATAAGGATATTTATTAAGAATAATATGGATGATCCAAGGGGCTTGAGAAGTGTGAGTAATGGGTTATAAGTGAGGGATTTTTATAAGGGGGGTAGGGGTTCTTTAAGAATATTTAAAATTATAATTTTATTATACAATCATTTTAGGTTCTAAAGATAAAAAAACGTATTAAATTCAAATATAAGATTCCTAATGTTCAAAATAAAATCATTCAATAAGAATTGGACATGTTATGTATGTTATTTTAAACTTTATAATCATATTTATTTAAATCATTCATTAATGAGGTAAATACTACAACATTATTGTGTCGAAAATAATATTATTTATATGATGTATAAAAACTATAAAACCAATATCATGATTAAGGAAATCGTTTTATCTTTAAAATTAATATTTATAGTTGAAGAGTTAACTTATATTACCCCATGTAATAATTTATTTACTAAAAGATATATGTTTGTGTCATTTTCGTCATTACTTTAAATTAATTAATATAAAGTTTCATTATGACTCCCAAGTGGCTCCATGGGGTCCCAAAATCGACCAAAGGATGACCATGGTCGGAAATTAACCAAACAATAGGATTTGGACACATTATAGATTAATTTTATGTTATTATAACAATATTCGTTTACACTTATTTATGAGATTTACCCTTTAAACATAATAAATAAAATATTTATTGAAATAAATATTCATAATGTCTAAAAGTAAAATTTGCCTATTTACAAAATTTCAACCTCCCGATTCCAAATATAGAATCCATTTTTCCAAAATCAAAACACATAAGTGGCAAAAATTAATTTAAAATTAATTCCAGTTATAAAAAACATTTTTTTAAGAAATAATAAATATCAAAACATTTACACTTGTTTATGTCCAATTTCAATGTGAAATTACATAAAATGACTAAAATTGTATTAAATGGTAAAAAAATAATAAAATTACACTTTAAACCCAATTAAAAAGATAGTATAACCTTATATTTAAATTATATTAAAAGGCAGTTTTGAATTAAAATACAGTATTTTTCACTATTCATTAAAAAATGAATTTTATCAGAAAAATATCAAAAATTTACCCAAAGTTAATTTGGATGTCTCAATTCTAAATAAGAATTTTATTTTGTCAAATAGAAAATACAAAGGTGACCAACAATATATTTAACTAGGGTTCTCCATCAAAAGGTGGTAAAATGACTTTTTAATGCATATTAGAGTATTTAGGCTTAAAATGAGATTATTTCTTATTTTATGCCTCTAAAATTTATTAGGTAATTGTAAAAAAAATTAAAAAACATGTATATTCATATTTTAATCAGTTCTGTCCATTCCCATCAATACAGCAGCTTGGCATTAACTACCATTTTAAATTATATTATATTATTATTTTTCAGTATGACTCAACATTATGTGAAACATAAGATTTCAATGAAACTCGTTGTTGTATATTGGGTACACCATTGAACATATCATCCCCTTTAAAGTAAAATTAATATTTAATTTCAAAAAGTTAATAAATATGAAAATGTTATATTCTTTATTTACCTGGGATGTTACATCCCTCATATTGCATCTTCGAACTTCAGGTATGAGATTAATTATACGTCTCTTTTAATGTCTCCATTTTGAATCATGTGTTTGGGAGTTTTTAATATGTTCAAGGAAAAATTATGTTTTACTAATGATTAAACATGTGGGAACTGTCATGATGTCAGTAATTCAAGAGATACTAGTTAAATATTTTCTATAGGTAACTAAGGAGTTCTATTTTCAATATATCTCTAGTATACAATTTATTTTTTTTTCCTGTGTAGAATATTTTGTAATTAGATATTACAATCACTCTGTTTCAAGTCTGTAATTTGAGCATATAAATAATTTATTTAATAATTTATTGATCACCTCTATTTGTATTATCATTTATTTGGATTCACCTCTATTATGCTTCTCCTCTATTTTCATTTACTGTTAGTTTAATGGCCCAGACCTCTCTGATCCATTTCTTTGCGAAAATCATGTGTATGAGGTGATTCGGGATTTCAAGGTGACTTATCCCCAACACTTTCGAATTTATTATTTCAATTTGGTTACGAGTTCCAATAACAAACAGTTGTGAATAGTGCATTAGTGACCTTAGGTGAACAGAGTCATCAGTGACCTTAGGTGAACAGTGTCATCGGTGACCCTTGGTAAACAGATTCATCGGTAACATTCTATGAACAGTTCTATTGGTAACCTCTCCTTCCTTTTCCAAATTTCTAATTCTATGAACAGTTTTATCGATGAATAGTTCTATTGGTAACCTCTAACATTAACCTAATTCCTTGGCCAAATTTCCAATTCAATGAACAGTTCCATCAGTGAACAGTTCTATCGGTAACCTCTAACGGTAACCTCTCTTTCCTTTTCCAAATTTCCAATTCTAGGAATAGTTCCATCGGTGAACAGTTCTATCGGTAACCCCTAACGGTAACCTCTCTTTCCTTTTCCAAATTTCCAATTCTATGAATAGTTCCATTGGTGAACAGTTCTATCAGTAACCTCTTACAGTAACCTCTCTTTCCTTTACCAAAATTGGAGTTATGTGAAAAGTGTTTTTAGAACAGTAGGTGTACAGTGTTCTATTAGTGAGGTTCATGAAATGTGTTCTAATAGTGAGGTTCATGAACAGTGTTCTATTGGTGAGGTTCTAATGGTGAGGTTCATGAGCAGTGTTCTATCAGTGAGGTTCATGAAAAGTGTTCTATCGGTGAGGTTCTAATGGTGAGGTTCATGAGCAGTGTTCTATCAGTGAGGTTCATGCACAGTGTTCTATCAGTGAGGTTCTAATGGTGAGGTTCACGAATAGTATTTTTCCTTTTCTAAATTTTGAGTTCATGAACAGTGTTTCCAACTTCCTATAGTTTCTCCCCTTTGACATTTCCTTTGACGTAAAATGCATTTAAATCCTAATTTTAAGGACTCTAAGGCTGATTCAAATTCCACAACTCCTATATTAATTATTCCAATGGATTCGTATATTTTTTTAATTGGTCAAACCACGTGGTTTAATGTGATCTTCTTTTAATGAGAAATTAAGTGTATCTTAAACTATCGCTCTATTAAATATTCTAAAGGGATGGGATATCTTCCTCCCTAATTCTTTCTTCTTGTTCTCGGGTTTGAGATGCTCAAACAACCCATTCCTTCTCATAGGAGTATTACAATCAAACCTTCCTCCATGGATTGGTTCCGCTCTTTTTTTATGCAACCAAGTTGTATCGATCAATCATCAATATAAGGTATGTTTTATCATCATTCTTTTGGGGTTCATCTTCTCCTGTTTCTCCTTTACATTTTATATCATTTAATATCCAAGCTTCTAATTGTGTATTATTGGGGTTAGGTTGGTGCGGTCGTACCGTGGCATCCTCGGGTGGATTCAGTTGTCGTGAGAGGAAGATCTTCACCAGTTTAGTTGATAAAGAATGTCAATAACTATTTGAGGTAGGGTATTCGTTGCTTCTATTTTATTTTATGTGCAACTGCATAGTTAGCATGTTATATCCCAATGAATGAAAATGGAATTGACATAATAAAAATTTGAAACGGATAAATAAATTGATATTGATCATACATTATTTCCTCTTGTTTTGCTAGATAATGTGATATCTATGCTTATTCTTGATGAAAATTGGTAAGGAACATAATGACGAAATTAATTGATAATTGTTTGGCTAAAGATAAAGTGGCATGTGAGTGAATCTGATTGATGTTTTTGTAATTTTATGTTATTCAAATTGGTGTCGTAAGCATGGTTATTTATTTGTGATAGCTTACAAGTTATGTTTCTCTAATTTAGAAGCAACGAATAATAAATCGGTTAATCCAAGATGGATTAAAGAACTGGTGGTTTGTTAAAAGATAATTTCTTGTAGGGTTCTGAGTTACCCTCTTTTTTGTTTAAGGGAAAAATAAAAATTGATATGATGTTGTTTTTATACTATTTGTGTTTTGATGTAAGCCTGGATGGTTGTTGTGATATGTGGGGGAAGGTAGGCCTATTGTTGTGGCATCAGATGACACGTAGGGTGGCGAGATGCATTAGTTTATGCATGTGGGTGTCAGGGAGGACACCAAGGATAATGAAATGGGATTGATGTGATTGTTGGATGCATCATGATTCTTATTTATTGTTTATGTGTTTTACTTCTCCCTAATAATAAAGGTATATGGTCCAATATACCCTTCATCTGAAAGGGGAAAAGACATGCGGGTATGCTACGTGCTTTCCGTGCTTAGCTTCTCAAGGGAGAATGGGTCTACACTCTTACTATAGGCGGAAAAGACTCGACAGGTAGTTCATCTACTCACCCTGTTGATCCCCCTTATGTTTTGTAGAATATAATGTTTTTCTAGAATTCCTGGGAAATTGGGAATGTAATTCTATAATGAATAATTGAATAAATGGTGTTAACCCATGGGGTTGGAGTTTACTTGAACATAATGATGAGGTTGTACTTTTTAAAGGGACAGTGGAATTTTTGTGTGATGCTAATGAAATTTAATGTGAAATTTTTATTGGCTAGTTAATGTTTAAATAATTAATTAATGTAAAGTGAAACTAATAAAAAGGTAATGAAATAATTTATTAAGGCTCTTTAAGTGGTTGTGTGGTTATTGGATATCTAGTCTTAGAAGTAGCATCCCAAAGTCTGAGAGATGTTAGCTGTAGTTGTTTCTAAGACTAGGTTATGCCCATAGTATGGTTGTGAGATATTGTATATCCTATACCTTTTGTGTTTCTATATTCTACTCCACCCTGTTAGTAAGGGAAACTGACACCTCAGAAATTCTGAGCCCTGGGGGGTGTTTTCCCTAACATACCGGTGGGAGGATGAATGGCTGACTACCCCATTTAGCCCTGCTCTCTTCTCTTGGTATTTACTTCTGCTAGTAGGTGAAGTAGTTAGTTTTCCCCATATATGTGTGTAGAGTACTGTAATGGATTGTGGGTATTCACACACATATATTCAAGATATAGTTTCCTGTGGACTACTATATGTGTAATGTGTATAGGTTGTGATGGCTTGAGGATCCTTACTCAGTGTATGAGTTGTAATGGCTTGAGGTATAATACCAGATATATGATACACGTTATGCGGGCTATAGTGGCTCCTAGAAACTACCTGGTTACTTTTCTTACATGGACGTGGTGGTTTGGTTGCATGAGGTGCATGTTGTGGTGCTTCTCCCACGTGTCTACAGGCAATCTTTTTTGGAGAGAGAATCTCAGGACGTGCGATGTTGGGGAAAAATAGAAAACCAGTGGGGAAGTAGTAGTGGGGTACCCTTGAAATTCTTTATTATATGATATATTCTTGTATGTGTTAATTGGTGAGATTATCCATGGTGATGTTGGAAACTTAGTATACCTGTTTAGATGATGAGTTAGTTTCACTTGTTGTTCACTGTGCTTTAGCATGATTTCTTTACATTTTCACGAGAGGATTCATGGAGGATCCTACTATGTAGATTTTTATACTCACCCTATGTATATATAAATTTTCTTTCAGGTCACTTGGAGCAGGTTGGAGATCAGGCTGGTTACTACTAGCTTGCTGTGGTAGGAGCTGTTCAGGCTTGTGGTTGTTGTTGTTTTACTTTCTTTTGGGTACTTTCAGTTTTTTCCCTTTCAGTTGTAGTAGTTTTTCATGACATTTCATATGTGTACTTGGTATTTCTATTAAATTTCTGGTTGAGTTGGAGTTGGTTGGTGTCTATTTTATCTCTCTCTTCCATGTGTGTTCTCTTAGAGGGTAATTCCTCCCATTTGTGTGTTTTCTATACCCTCAGTACTAGTCACCAACCCGGGGCCTACTGGAGGCAGTACTCAAGGTTCATTATCTCCCTTATCACATTTTCGGATCAGGAGGGGTACTCTATGTGGGGAGGGGTTCATGAAAGAGTGGTATTAGAGGGAGGTTGATGGATCGGATGGAGTTTGGAGTTAGGCAGAGGTGAGGTTGCATGGGTTGGTAGGGAAACAATGTCATTCATGTTTAGAAAGTGATATAAACACTGGAGACCGGTTGAGACATAAACGTTTAAGTCCCCCTATGAACTGATGTACAGACCTTTAATTTTACAATGTATACTAAACAAGGTGATACTAGTTGCAGGGTAGAGACCTAGGAAAGGATCATACATCATTTTTCTTTGTGTCTGTGTTTGAATGGATAGACCTTGGGATAGGTTAACCTAAAATAAATTAATGAAAACAATTAATTAATTAATGTTGAGTCTTCCATATTCTAGGTTTAGGATCTCTAATGGTATTCTATTTTACAGGTATGCCTCCAGGTTGACGTCCTCGTCAGGTTTTCACAGAAAATGTCCAGTGGGCTATTCCAGCTGATCGTTGTAGGTTAGAGGTTGACCACGATGAAACTTAGTGGAAGACACTCCAAGAGTTTCAACTATAGATTCTGTAGAAGTATGAGGGCACCGTTTCAGATGCAGTCATGGAAGACTGGTTGGAGGAGGTTGAGATAGGCTTCATTTCGATTTGTGCTTGGAAGGAGCACTGGGTGTCCTTGGTTGTGATGATGTTTCGTGGAGTAGCGAGGTAATGGTGGTTCTTGTTTCACGAGGATCATGAGGAGTCAGTGATCTCATGGAAGGAGTTCCGAGACATGTTTAGTGTCGATTTTCTTTCTTCGACCATAAAGGTATCCAGTCACCGGGAGCTTCATACCCTTCGAAAAAGGATCTCTAGGGTGTGAGAGTTTGGAATCCATTTCAGGAACCTTTTCCGATATTCTTCGAACCAATTTCCGGATGAGGAGGCTAGGGTGAGTCATTTCAAGGAGGCTTTGTGTCCAGATATCATGCACCAAGTCACCCCATTTAAGCTGAAGATATATCTTGAGGTGCTGGTGAGGGAAGAGGTTGTCGAGGGGACTTTTCCCAGAACCATATTGTCAAGAGAGGGGATTCATCATGATTCCTCAAGAAGCAGAGCTATGGTCTAGGGTTCCTGGTTCTTAGGGCAGAAGTGTTTCCTTTCAACTAGGGGTAGGCCCCATCCCTTCACATCTTGTTTCACTGGAGGCAGCAACACTTAGGTCTATGCTGAGGGATCAAACACATGTTTTTCTTGTGGTGGTCGTGGTCATCAGTAGCGGGATTGGCTGACCTTTCAGATCATTCAACGCGCACCAGGTGCTCAATTCCAGGTTCCTCCGTTGAGGTAGTTCCAACCGAGGCAGCAAAAGTAGGTTGCACCAGCTTTAGATCAGCAGAGGGTAGATGGGGCTGGCAGAGGATAGCCCAGTGACGCTCCCCGTCCTCAGAGATCAGAGTGAGGCCATGGTGGTGGTCTTCATCAGGGTCTGATAGGCCATGGAGGTGGTCGTGGTCAGCTTTATGCTTTAGCATTGCCCGCCCCAGGCAAGCCATACATCGTTTAAGGTACCTTTTTTCTATCTTGGTGTATGCCTTTTTTGATTTAGGAGCGACACACTCTTTCATATCACCTACCCTTGTCCATGCTTTGGGACTTGAGGTAGAGAGGATTCCAGTGACCTTGGTGATGACTACGCCAGTTGGAGATCAACTTGACTTTTTTGAAGTATGTAGAAACTGTGAGCTACTATTGGAGCAACACCACTCTTTGGGGGATTTCCGATGTTTAGAAATACAACTATATTATGTCATCCTCAGCATGGATTGGTTGTATTTGGTGCAGGCTATCACCGATTGCTTCAGGAAGCAGGTCATTTTCTTTGGTGTGGATGGAGATCTGGTGGTGTTTTTTGGTGAGCGAGATCCTCGGATGGGTCATAGGTGTGTTTCTTCCTTATCATCCATAGTGGCTGAGATGATGTTAAGTTCTCCAGAGGTTCAATAGTTGGTGTTTCCTAGGGTCGTAGAAGAGTTCCCTGATGTCTTTCCAGAAGAGGTTGTAGCATTACCCCCTCGACGAGAGATCTTGTTTGGGATCGATCTACAACCAAGAGCATATCCTATCGCTATTTCTCTATATAGGATGGCCCCTTCTAAGTTACAATAGCTACGTATACAGCTTGATGTTCTCTTACAGTGCGGTTTTGTTCGACCAAGTGTGTCACCGTGGGGTGCACCAGTTTTTTTCAGGAATAAGGCTGACGACAGTTTGCGGTTGTGTGTCAATTATCATCACTTAAACAAAGTGACAATAAAGAATCACTATCCTCATACACGGATTGATGATTTATTCGAAAAAAATAAGGGTGAAAGTTAGTTCTCAAAGATCGACTTGCAGTCAGGATATCATCAGATGCATGTGAACGATGAGGATATCCAAAAGACTACTTTCCATTATTGTCATGGGCATTATAAGTTCACTGTAATGTCGTTCAACAAGATGAATTCTCTAGTTGTATTCATGGTATTGATGAATTCTTTATTCTGTGAGTTCTTGTAAAAGTTCGTGGTATTTTTCATTGACGACATCCTTTTTAACTCCACATCGAAGGAGGAGCATACAGAGCATCTACACGCTGTTTTGGGAGTTCTCCACCAACATCATCTGTTTGGGAAGTTTTTTGAAGTGTGAGTTTTGGGTTTAACAAGTCCGTTTCTTGGGGAACGTTGTCTCCTAATAGGGAGTAGTTCTGGATCAATCGAAGATAGAAGCAGTTGTGTATTGGGAATCCCCTAAGACAGTGTTAGAGGCGCGTAATTTCCTTGGTCTCACAGGCTACTACAGGGGGTTCGTAATCGATTTCTCACAAGTTACGACTCCTCTGAAATATTTAACCAAGAAGGATCAGGCGTTCATATAGACTTATCAGTGTCAGGAAGCTTTTGAGTATCTAAATGAGAAGTTAGGAAGTGCTACAGTTATTTGTTTCCCAATAGAGGGACTTTAGTTTGATGTTTTCTGTGATGCTTAGCATCTAGGGTGATGATGTGTTCTGATGAAGAAAATATCAGTTGTTTCTTATGGGTCTTAGAAGTTGCTTCCTCATGAACATAACTATTCCACTCACGATCTTGAGTTGGAATCCGTGGTTTTTTCTCTAAAGTTGTGGATACTTTACCTCATTGGCGAGAACTTTTTCTTTTTCACTGATCATAAGATTTTGAGGTATGTTTTCTCCCAGTGTGACTTGAACTTATGAAAATCTCTGTGGATATAGTTCTTACTGGAATACGACTTTGAAATATCCTATACACCTAGAAAGGGTAATGTTGTAGCTGATGCGCTGAGTCAGAAGTCACGTAGTGATGTAGTGAGTAAATCAGGTGACTCATGGAGAGTAATGAATTACCTATCAGTATTAAATCTTGATATGGGAGAATTTTGGGGCAAAGGTTGTCTTTTCCAAATAATGGTGCAGTCATCTCTATTGCAGTAGGTGGAAGAGTCCTAGTTGGGGTATCTTGAGGTGGAGGTATGGAGAGACCGAGTTGTTTGTGGTGAGGCCCCTGATTGTTGGACTGAGGATGAACAACACCGATTGTTATATCATAGAAGGAATTTTTTCCTTTGACGATGTGTGAGATGGTTCTTAGATAGTTCCACAGTTCTCCTTTAGCGGTGCATCCTGGAATGACAAAGATGTACTGATCATTGAGGAGTCAGTTTTGGTGGGCTGGGCTGATGCATGTGGTTGCAGAGTTTGTATCTCAATGTTTGGTCTACCAGAAGATGAATGTTGAACATTGTTTCCCTGGTGGTCTACTCCAACCATTATAGATTCCTCAGTGGAAGTGGGAGGACATCTCACTGGACTTTGTTACTGGTTTTCCTCGAGCTTCGGGAGGACAAGATGCTATTTGGGTGGTAGTGGATCACTTAACAAAATCAACCCACATTATAAAAATCAATGAGTCGATCTTAGTGGAAGTTTTGTCAAGGAAGTATCTTGAGGAGGTGGTGAGACTTCATGGAGTCCCAAGGAAGATCATTTCTGATCGAGATCCTTGCATTACTTCTAGGTGTGGATAGGTCTCTAGCATGCTTTGGGTTCTCAGCTATGCCTTAGTAATTCTTTTCATCCTCAAATTGATGGTCAGATAGAGTGAACCATCTAGACTCTTGAAGATATGTTACTCTCTTGTGTTCATGATTTTGGAGGTTCATGGATGAAGCACTTACCCTTGGTGGGGTTCACTTACAATAATAGTTTTCACTCCACCATCGGTATGGATCCTTTTTAAGCCTTGTATGGCCGACCTTGCCGTTCTCTGTTGTGCTGGACTCGGGTCGGAGAGTCAATAATTATCAGACTGTAACTAGTTCCAATTACAACAGAGATGCTTCATGTGTTTCATTAGAGGATAAATACAGCACAAGATCACCATAAATCATATGTCGATAAAAGGTGGAGGCCCTTAGAGTTTTATGTTGGGGACCACATATTTCTGATGGTGTCTCCTTGTCGTGGGCAGAAAAGGTTTCATCGAGTAAGCAAGCCTTCTCCATGCTTTGTGGGGCATTTTAAGGTGTTAGCTTGTGTTGTAGCTGTGGAATATCGAGTAGCACTTCCCCCACAGATGAGACAGATACATGATGTTTTCCATGTATCACAACTTCGTCGTTATCTTCATGATGACTCTCACATCATCGATTAGGGAGAGATTGATGTTGATAATGATGAAACCTTTCAGGAGCGACCTGTGGAGATCCATTACTGCATGGAGAAGTTGTTGCATAGGCTTTATATCACCTTGGATCGCATCTTGTGGAAACACGATGGCATGGAGGAGAGTACCTTGGAACATAAGTCACAAATATGTGCTGAGTACCCAAAGGTGTTTGATGTTTAACTCTTTTCATGTTTTGATGTAGCCTATGTGGTTATAAACCATCTATGTTTATGAGATGGTTTACTTTTGTTGATTTTTTGGCTTGCTCTCTTTTGAGATGTATCTCGTTGGGTGGTTGTTCGGACCTCGTTTCGTTTTAACTTTTAGTGGGTTTTTAATTCTCGAGGATGATAATGTTTTGAGAGGTATATAATTTAATGGCCTAGACCTCTCTGGTCAATTCCTTTGCAAAAATCAGGTGTATGAGGAGATTTGGGAGTTCAAGGTGACTTATCCCCAACACTTGAAAAAAAATTCCAGTTCGGTGAATAGTTCCAATGGTAGAGAGTTTTGAATTGTGCATCAGTGAACTTAGGTGAACAGTGTCATCAGTGACCTTAGGTGAACAGTGTCATCAGTGACCCTTGGTGAACAGAGTCATCAATAACTTTATACGAACAGTTCTATCATTGAACAGTTATATCGGTAACCTCTAACGGTAACCTCTCTTTCCTTTTCCAAATTTCCAATTCAATGAATAGTTCTATCGATGAACAGTTCTATTGGTAACCTCTTTCCTTTTCCAAATTTCCAATTCTATGAACATTTCCATTGATGAACAGTTCAATTTTTAACCTCTTTTTCCTTTTCCAAATTTTTAATTCTATGAACAGTTCCATTGGTGAACAGTTTTATCGGTAACCTTTAACGGAATCCTCTCTTTCCTTTCCCAAATTTCCAATTCTATAAATAGTTCCATTGGTAAATAGTTATGTCGGTAACCTCTAATGGTAACCTCTCTTTCTTTTTCTAAATTTTTAGTTCTGTGAAGAATGTTTCCAGAATGGTAGGTGTACAGTGTCCTATCGGTGAGGTTTATGAATAGTGTTCTAATGGTGAGGTTCATGAACAATGTTCTGTTGGTGAGGTTCTAACAGTGAGGTTCATGAGTAGTGTTCTATCGTTGAGGTTCATGATGAGTTTTCTATCGGTGAGGTTCATGAATATTGTTTTTCCTTTTCCAAATTTTGAGTTCATGAACAGTGTTTCCAGCTTCCTACAGTTTCCCCCCTTTGACATTTCCATTGATGTAAAATGCGTTTAAAACCTTATTTTAAGGACTCTAAGTATGATTCAAAGGCTATAACTCCTATATTACTTATTTATAAGGCTTGGGATGTTTTTTTTTGCTTGGTCAAACCATGAGGTTTAATGATATCCTTTTTTAATGGGAAATTAAGTGTATCTCAAACTGTCGCTCTGTTAAATCTTCTAAAGGGATGGGATATCTTCCTCCCTAATTCTTTCTCTTTGTTCTTGGGTGTGAGATTCTCGAACATTCCATTCCTTCTCATAGGAGTTTCACAATCAAACTTTCCTCCTCAGATTGGTTCCCGTCTATTTTGATGCAACCAAGTTGTATCGATTAATCTTCAATATAAGGTATGTTTCATCGTCATTATTTTGGGGTTCATCTTCTCATGATTCTCATTTCCATTTTATAGCATGTAATCTCTATGATTCTATTGGATTTTTCTTGGGGTTCGATTGGTGTGGTCGTACCGTGGCTTCCTCGAGTGGATGTAGTTGTCGCGAGAGGAGGATTGTGACCTGTTTTGTGGATAAAGAACGTCAAGAACAATTTGAGGTTGGGGATTCATTGCTTATACTTTCTTTTACGTGAAACTGTATAGTTAGCATGTTTTATCCCACTGGATAAAAATAGAATTGAGAAAATAAAAAATTAAACCAAATAAATAAATTGATATCGATCATATGTTATTACCTCTGGTTTTTCTAGATAATGTGATATCTATGCTTGTTCTAGATGGAAGTTGGTAAAGAATGTAATGTCGGAATTAATTGATAATTGGTTGGATGAAGGTAAAGAGGCATGTGAATTTATACAATTGATGTTGTTGTAATTTGATGTTAATCAAATTGGTGCAGTAAGCATGTTAATTTATTTTTGATAGATTACTGGTTAGGTTTCCCAAATTTTAAACCAACGAATAATAAACCGGTTAATCCAATATGGATTAAAGAACTAGTAGTTTGTTAAAAGATAATTTCTTCTAGGGTTTTGAGTTTCCCTCTTGTTTGTTTAAGGTCCTAGAGCCCAATTAATATGAGGTTGTTTTCCTGCTTTTTGTGTTCTGATGTGAGCCTGGATGGCTGTAGTGATATTTGGGTGTAGTGAGGCCTATTGATTGTGGAAATAGATGACGCCTGGGGTGGCGAGATACATCGGTTTATGCATGTGGGTGTCGGGAAGGACACCGGGGATAATGAAATGGGATGGATGTGATTATTAGTTTCATGGTGATTCTTATTGGTTGATTATGTGCTTTAATTCTCCCCAACGCTCAGGGAAACCAGTCTTACTTACCCTTCTTCCTAAATGGTCTAAGACATGTGGGGTATGTCATGTGCTTTCTGTGTTTAGATTCTCAAGAGAAAATTGCTCTACGCTCTTTCTATAGGTGGAAAAGACTTGATGGATAGTTTATATGCTGACTTTATTAAGCCCCCTTATGTTTAGTAGCAAAGAATGTTTTTCTAGAATGCATGGGAATATGGGAAATTAACTCTGTAATGAATAATTGAATAAATGGTGTTAACCCATGGGGTTAGAGTTTGCTAGAACATAATGATGAGGATGCAATTTTAAATGTGACAGTGGACTTTGGGTGTGATGCTAATGAAATTTAATGTGAAATTATTATTGGCCAATTAAGATTTAAAGAATTAATTAACGTAAAGTGAAACTAATAAAATGGTAATGAAATAATTTATTAAATAGCTTTACATGGTTGTGTGCTTATAGAATACCTAGTCTTTGAAGTAGTAGCTCAGATTCTGAAAGATTTTAGCTACAGTTGTGTCTAAGAATAGGTTATTCCCATAGTGTGGTAGTGAGATATAGTATATCTTATAATTTTTGTCTTTATATATGCTACTCCTCCCATTCAGTAAGGGCAACTGACACCCCATGAATTATGAGCCCTGGGGGGTGTTTTCCCCAACATTCTGGTGGGAGGATGAATGGATGACTACCCCCTTTGGCCTCGCTCTCTTCACTTGGTAGTTACTTGTGATGGTAGGTGTAGTGGTTAGTTTTCCCCATATATCTATGTAGAGGGTTGTAATGGCTTGTGGTTATTCACACACATATATTCTGAATGTAGTTTCCTATGGACTAATATAGGTGTAACATGTATAGGTTGTGATGGCTTGAGGATCCTAACTCGTTGTGTGGGATGTAATGGCTTGAGGTATAATACCCGACATATGATATATGTTATGCGGGTTGTGGTGGATCCCAGAAACTACTTGGTTACTTTGTTTATGGGCACTTGGTGGTTTTTTTGCATGGGGTGAATGTTTTGGTGCTTCGCCCAGGTGACTACGGGTAAGCCTTTTTGGAGAGAGATGCTCAGGATGTACGACATTGGTGCAAAGCAGTAGACCAGTGGGAAACAGTAGTGGGGTACCCATGATATTCATTATTATATGATATATTCGTGTATTCCTTACTTGGTGAGAGTATCCATGGTGAAGGTGGGAACATATTATACATGTTTAGATGATGAGTTAGTTTCACTTGTTGGTCACTATACTTTAGCATAATTTTATTACATTTGCACGAGAGCCTTTGGGGAGGATCCTACTGAGTATAATGTTATACTCACCCTATGTATAAATAAAGTGATTTTCAAGTCACTTGGAGCAGGTTGGAGATTTGGATGAGTACTAATAGGATGCGGTTGCAAGAGCTATTCAGGCATGTGGTTGATGTTGCTTTACTTTCTTTTGGGTACTTGCAGTTTTTACCCTTTCTGTTGTATTAGTTTTGCATGACATTTCATATGTCTACTTGGGATTTCTTTTATCTTACTGGTTGAGTTGGAGTTGGTTGGTGTCTATCTTATCTCTCTCTTCCGCATGTGTTCTCTTAGAGGGTAATACCTCCCATTTGTGTGTTTTCTATACCCTCGGTGTTAGTCACCAACCTAGGGCCTACTGGAGGTGGGACTCAGAGGTCATTATCTCCCTTCTCACATTACCATCCCAGGAGGGGTACTCTTTGTGGGGTGGGGGTCGTGACAGTTAGTCTGTTGTATTCACTATATGTGTTTCCTATTTATATATTAATGTTTTCATATATGTAACTATTTCACCAATAAAATTCACTAATCAACATCTATTTATTTTTAATTTCCTGTATTTATTTTTTAATGATTTTGTTTTCTTCCCTAGAGTCCATCATCTACATTGCCAATGTTCTTTGACATTGTTTGTGTTGGAAGTGAGGTATGATTATATTACTATTATATCTTCTTAATGATCACATAGTGATCCATACGTATTAGCATGATTATGGATGGTGTGATATTCTTTTAGGAAACAATATATGACCAAGGTCTACTATTTTGTCATGATCATTGCCCATGATTTTTTAGGCTCCTGAAACATTGTTTTAAATTTTATATTATGGAATAATATAATTCTTATTTAGTATATGAATTTTTATTTTCTCTAAATTAAGGGATGTTACATATTCTATGTTGTTATTTTATTATTGTAATTTACAATTTTTACCTTCCCTCGCATCATTGGAACTAATACAATCAGTTTTTTTATATGCAAATGAGGATAACAGTCCAGTAATGATATTGGTAACTTCAACCATTGATGATAAAATACATGTTCCTATGCTTCTATACCTCTATTATCACCCTTAAAATATTAATAGCTTTTTTTATATAATCTTTTAATAATATTTTTTTGGTTCAAAGTGTAATTTATACTTGTCACTAGGGTGGATATAAGGATATCATCCAAATCAATGAGAGTAGAAAACATTAATTATATCACAGTTCAATGAGTATCATGAGGGTTTCATAGAGAATACTGATTACCCATGAATTAATAATTAATTAATAACCAGTATCACATAATGTATTCAGAGTATATTAACTATCATTCAGCATCTTTCACCAATATATTCTTCCATTCACTATTTGTATATCGTCTTCACTATTAGTCTATTGTAATCACTATATGTGTTTCTAGTTTCTATGATTCTATTTCCATCAATAATGTTTGGTTTATAGTGATTCATAGTATTATTTAGATATTCTGTTACAATGTTACTTATATGGATCAAATTACCGTTAAATATTTTTGGTTAGGTGGATAATAGAATTTTTTTATTTCAATAAACTATGTTGATGTTTGAAATACCTATTTTAGTGGTCTAAAAGTTCCTATGATTCACTTCAACTAGTCTGGAATTCTAGAATTCCAAAAATATAAATATTTTTTCCTAATAACTCTCATGATTTACATCATAATAATAGGTTTTTTGTTGCATCATAAATCTAAAAATTTTATCTATATTTCGTTAAACTGCGTGAAAGGTTAAAATTTCTGTATAGATACCTTAGAAAATGGATGGTGTTCTTAAACATTCCATTTTTTATTTAATAGTTTTAGTATATATACTTCACTATTTTTTTGATCATATATAATGATATATAATAAATACTAATTTTTTATTTATTTTATTATAAATCTCTTTATTTTATATACATTTTTGTAAAATTTAAAATTTGATGTTTCTATTTTATTAAAGTGATAAAAATTCACCATAACATATGATTTCAAAGGGTTTTTATACTTACAGTGAACCTTATTTAATGTGACTATAACATTAGTGTACCTAATGTGATGTTTATTATCTGAACAAGGTGGTTGAATTATCATTTTATAGTTAATGAATTGTTGTTTTTAATTTACCAGGAGTAATGCTATTTCATGAAGTGAGAACAAGTTATTTTTAAACCTATTTCATGTTGTTTTTATAGCCTTATACTTGGGGTATGATTCAAATCGATTTATTGTTTGGTTTGTTTAATTTGCAGGAGCATTTTGGGGGACTCTGTTTTCATGATGGTGTGATTTTTAAAGAATAAGAGAGGCTAAGAGTGGTACTATTGTGTATGTCTGATATCTAAAAATGTTGTCTCCATTTTTATCTTTTGTAACCTATTTCTATTTTTACATATGTGATGTTTAGGTTTGTGTTCTATTTTCATATTGGATCTCTTGTAATGGATCCAACATCACTGAAAGGTGGATGCAATTAGAGAATACATAAAATGGATTCGGAGTAAAATATTTTATAGAGAAACCATGCCAAATTATATCTTTTTTATTTTTTTCGAGTTATTTCTTTTATGTTAACATTCATATTTTTTATTCTAAAAATTCATTTTTTGTATTATTATTTTTAAAAAAATTTCAGGCATAAAATTATGTTCAAATCGTTTAATGATGAATATTTGTACAATGTGACTGATTTTTTGGGATACAACCTACAGCTTCATGTTACATTCAATGATTGATATAGTTCTACAAATAAATACATTACTAATTTTTTGTGTGTATTTTGTCCCCTATTTTTATCGATATACCAACCATTTCAAGTATTTGTCACTAGCTATCACGTGGTCTAATGGATTTATCTTATACAATAAGTTTGATGCCTATATATATAACAAAAGTAAGAAATAACCAAAAAGCATAGTCCCTTTCACTATGTACACATATACACATACTATAGAGGTCATCCACATACCAATATGTTGTGATTAAAAAATATTCAATAGTACTATTACTTATTAACATTTACAAATAGCCATATCCTATTAAATAAAAACAATTAAACCAATATGTAATTCTTAAACACGGGTGAGTACTTATTATATGTATGTGAAAGTGAATATTCTTAGTGGGGGAGTAGCAGCTCCTAGTTTGAAATTTATAAGAGTTGAATATTCTGTTTAGCTCCATAGTAAGGTAACATCCCTTTATATGTCCTCAAATTTTTTAAATGCTTTAAGAAAATATTTTCTGTAATTATTTTAGAATTTAATTAATGCAGTGATGTAATAAGATTAAATTCCTCTTAAATGTGAATTTATCATGTTTTATGATTTAAAATGAAAAAATTAATAAATAATTTTTGTCAAATGAAATAACATGATTTTATAATGAAACCCCTCCAATGGAGGTGTGAAGTCTTCATGATAAAATTAGTGAATAGACTTTTATGATTTCATGCCTTGTTATATTGATATTTATGTATTTAATTTATTTTATGTTTTAAATAGGACAATTTTTGGACATGAACCCAAATAGAATTAGAAGAAATACATTTTATTTTCTGAATGATTAAATATACAATTCACCATCAAAGTGCATTGTCTAGTTTTTAGATTGAAATTATCCATGTAGGTGTTTTCCTTTTTTCCATTGAGACCTCTTGCGTGACCCATTGAGCCATATGACTAAAATTGACATGCTTTGATAAATTGAAAGAGTTGAATTAATGGAAATTGTTAATGCTTGATGGTTAACACTAGAATTATATTATTATATTATTTTGAATGTATTGAATTCTATTAACACCTTGGGTGACACATGGAATCCAAATTAGGAAAGTCATGGATGGACTCAAAGGGTTATCATACTTATACCATGGGGATACATGGATTCATATGTAGTAATTCAATGGACAGGCTCATGTTCATAAATTGATAGTATATTTCATGTCCAAAGAACCCCAAACCAGGTTAATGTATGATTGAAAAGTGAACCGTAATTATTGAATATATCCTAAATGGATTTAATCAATGGTTTCAAGCTAATTATCCATGTCAAACTAATAAAATAAAAGGCTTGAACCAAATGGACTTATCAATTAATTTTAGCTTTATTAAATTGTATATTTCTACTTTTCTAGATCACACTAATGAAAGGAAATGATTGAACAAGATGAAATATTTTGTGAACTCATTATCAAATATAAATGCTTGACACATGCTCATTTTGTACTCTTGTTGATGAATTCCTTGAGTACTTGGGAACCCCAATCTGATTTAATGATATGGATTTATTACGTTTAGACCAACCTATATCTTGATATATTTATATTCTTGGATTCTCGACATGACACTGCAGGATCCCTCATGCTTTAGATAAACTCCATAGATCAAAAATTGACATGTAGGTTCCATGGTTAAATCACATAGGGCCTAGTTAATGCTTAACCATGTTTTACCTTGTATGACCACCTTGGATTCGATAGTTGACTTTTTTTGTAATGCCTTGGACTATACTCTTTGGATTACACTCAACCCCTTAGCTGGGAGAAAATTATTATTGAGTTTGCAACCCTTGAGGACTATGTCTCCTTGGTTATTACCTTATGACATCACTAGTATATAACAATACATGTTTCCTGGTTACATATTAAAATCATCACTATTTTAACAATCACTAGGTGATGTTAGTGCAGGGTATGCCTCACGTGACCTTTTAATATAAATTGATAAAAACATAATTACCGAATTAGTTACATGTCTGGACTCTAGCAAAGGGATGAAATAGGTATAGCCATTAGGTGCATCATAAGAACCTAGATGGGTTTTGTTAATTTATTATGTCTTTTATAATTCTTCATACCTGCACACTGTTTTTCTTGTATTAAACTATCATGATTGGGATAGACCTCGGTGGGCGTCGGCCTACTAATATTTATATCTCACACCACGCTTGGGTTCCCTTTTCACCTATGAAAACCATTTATTTTTAGAACCTAGTTTATTTTTTTCATAAAAATAGACATATAGGAAAAGGACAGTGATAGAGCTTGGGATACTGAAGGAGATCACCCATAGGGAATTGTAGTTTTTTCCTTATTTTTGTATTGTACTGAGAAGAAAGTTGTATGGTTTACTGCTTTCATATATGTATCATAAACATGAAATGGATTAATCTGTTGCGTAAAATGGTGCTAACCACTTTTATTAAATTGAATATTAGAACCTATCTTTCACTACTTATCATTGTTATTGACTGATTCCATTTTTGTTATTATTTACACTATTATACCATTATGCAACTCTAATAAGAGGGTATAGTCTCCCTACCATGACAAAATGAGACCCTCTCTACTAGTCAGCTGCCTCTAGAATATCATGAGACACACTTTTGTCCATGTGGTGACTGGTCCAGCCACTGTCTTAGTGGTGATCCAGTTTGGGATGTTACAAAGTGGCATCATAGGGTAATTTTTCCTTTTTCTAACTATTTTGGGTTGGTTGATAGAATATTGGGAATTTTTCAAGGCTTGTCTAATATATGATCTTAGGATTGATCACCCCATGTATATGGAATGATCAAGTGGGCATGGCAAGGGATTGATGTTCATTCTGTTTGGTGTTACATTTGATTTGATTTCACGTCAAGTGATTACTGTACATTCCACTCATGATATGAAAATGAAGCTTCGTTTATTTCCTCACATAGGAAAATAGGAAATGCACATGTCAAGCACAGTGTCATTCCATAGAGTTTCATTTTATTATTCTTTATAATTAGATTTTATTCCTTGATTATTATACCATTATTAGATTTATACTTTTGAGGTAATTCATTATCATTATTGTGTCTACTTCTAGTTATATCACGATTCTATGATATCAAAATGCTTCTCTATGTTAGCTACTTGTAATGACATGCTAACTTGTTTTCATATATAATTATAGGCTTTTCTAAAATTTAGTGGCCATAATTATAGTGAGATCCCAATTTCAGTTGCAAGGTTTATGGGAACCTTATAATTGGGAAAAGTTAACTCATATATCGGAACCCTTGTAAAATGATTCTAAATTATAATTGTAAATTGAAATTGGTTTTCACTAGAGGGAGATAAATACCACACTATAAAGTTTATGATAGATTTATAGGTTTGTAGATTGTGAACCATATCACTAGAACATTGTATGGGATCATTTTAAATTTTAAATTTAGATTGGCTTTGAAACATGGGAGTCAATTTAAAATCTGTTAATTTTATGGGAACATCATGAATTGGGAAATGACAACCCAAATTAAATGTAATGGAATGTTGTACCATGAAATTTTTATAAATTTGAATTTTCTTAGAATTAACAAGATGTGAATTGGTTAAATTAATAAAATTAAAACTGGAAAAATGTTGGATAGTTGAGGCATGTTTATTTTAGAGATGACATGTTTGGGTGTTTGAACAATAGTAATTTGAAAATTAATATTTCTTTAATTTTTGATGACACGTGGTGGTTAAAATGAGACCCTGATATATTTATTTTTCCATTGAAAAGTAATTTAAATGGTAAATTACCTATTTAATGATGGGATATTAATAAATATTAAATTTTTAAAAAGTGGGTTTTATAAATCATGAATATTTTTCCTTTAACCAATTGGTTAAAATCAAAAACATTGTTATTTTTTTTTTGAAAAATGGTACTTGAATTTTTGATTAAATATTTAGATGATTAAATATTATGTTTGATTAAATATAAAGGGTATGGAAACGGAACATGTAGTGGTGTCATCTACTTAAAACCCTCATGTAAGAGTAGTTTGAGTTTCTCCTTAGAGCTTCCTTTGTACGGAAGCGCTAGAATTTTTCGAAGGTATTCTTTTCTTTTGAAATGTCTTGAAGATCGTATTTTTTTACTAGATATATCTTTTTTTAGGACCTGGTGTTAGGGTTGATTTTTTTCTTCATAAGGGGATAATCTGTGGTAAGTAGAACCCATAGTGCTTGATTCCTTGATTTTATAATGATCTTTTCTACCTTTTGGTGTTGTTCATGTGTTGTTTTCCCAAGTATGACTTTTAGTTTCCAATGAAACCCCTGTTCGGATGGTTGGTCATGTTTTTTATTTATCATGTTGTGTGCTCAAGCCTTGAGTAGTTCTCTTTTTCAGTAGGTTAGACATACCATGTGCATGCTCAACTTCATTGTTGGTGATTTCACCCTTTATTATTCATGGTATTGAATGGAGGGTTATGGTGACGTCTAAAATAATGGTCATAAGGGGAAATAGGAATATAAAATAAAATTCATGTTCTATTGTGTATAGTATCAGGTCCTGTCAAATTAGAGTGACCCGATCCTTAAAGAATTAGTATCATCCCAATGCTCGATATGGATTTTGGAAGACTAAATTTTTTTGACATGCCGGTCTAACTACATTAACCATCACTGTATGTTTTGATGACATGATCAAGGCTTGGAGGAGCATCACATATTTGTCTATGTTGTTTTTATCTACAGTGGTTATGAACTCCTAGTTTTCTTTCCTTCTACAACTCGGAAACCCCTTATGTGGAGAGTTTCTTGTTGACCCTAATAAATGTGTCCTTCCATGTAGAAGGAGGATTAACTAAGAAATACTTTTTATAAATCTCAAATCTTACTTGAATTCCATTGAGGCATGAATTTTTTAATTATGTGTTTGTGCTTGCTCAACAGCACGAAGATGATGAGGTTTTTTGTGCATGCAACATTTGTAATATCGTGTGGTTCATTGGAGACTTTTGTGGTTAAATCTAGAGGGATAATGAAATGCATTGGGTAGTAAAGGCATGTTTAGGGTTACGTGTCTTTTCATCAACTAGTGATGTGCAGATTATTCCTCGAAGTCTACCAGTTTTGGTTCAACAGTTTTTCTTCCATTATTTTGGTGTAATTCACTTGAAACCATTTCAAATCTCCTAGTGTATTAAGCTTCTTGACGAGCATGTCTTATATCATGATGTCGTCCTAAATGCAGTAAGAGAGCTTCTTTCTTTTAACACACTAAATTTTTAAATGATGTTGATCTTCATGGGTGTTCATTATCATTGTTACACACTGTTGCATGGATATTATCAAGGCATTATTATTCTCAAGTGATTCATGGGTTCCCATGTAGTAATTCCTTGTTTGGACGCATAGACTCTAGTTGTTTATTTTTAATTGCAACATCTGTTGAATCCTAACATCATCAAGCTAACTCTTCCAAGTGGCTCGACTCATTATCTCTCTATTGTTCAATGTTCATAGTCGTAAGAAACCATATTAAAGATCGTTTCCATGGAAAGGAAAGTGTGGTCTCATGGTTGATAATGTCTTTTGTGAAACCTTCTGTGAATAGTTTTAGCTAGTTTGATCAGGATTTAGGTATGCATTTTTAATGAAATCAGGAAAAGAGAATCGTTATGAATCTTAGAGGTGTTATTTTTGTTCTAGATCTGATAGTGGAGGTATCGTTTATTGGATTTTTCCGCTTCATTAAGTTAATTCATTTGGTGGGGAGCCCAGTCGGTCAAATGTTTATCATGTCAATGACTTGATCATGTCTCTATCATAATGGGCATGTGAAAACTTTTTTATGTGTTTCGATTGGAGAGTGAGTGATGGCTTATGTTGTAAAGGATTATTTTTGGATTTCATAACTAATTCATAAAGGTGAATTTGGGAAATGAAACACAAAAAAACAGTTTGAATGAATCTTCATGACCCTTTTAGGATAGCTTTTGTTTTTTTAGAAAGTCCTCATAGAGATGAGATTTATTATGGTGGGAGATTGTAGAGTCACGTATTTTTGAACTAGGCTAAAATACGATGGGTTTTGAACATTCTCAATTACTGGGAATAATTGTTTTTTAAAAAAACCTCACAAATAATTTTGAGAGTTGTAATGATTAAATGTAATATTTTCTGAGTTAGATGAATGCCTAAGAGCATTCCCGAGTAGCTCTAGAAGATTCCAGAGTGATAGACTAGGACAAGTGGTTTTTAAAAGACCAATAGAGGGTGTACAGTTTGTTTGAAATTATGAGGCCCACTGATGGTAATCGTGCAGGGTAATTCATTTGGAAGGAGAATATCACATGGTTTGCACATGGTTCGTTAATCATGTGGTCAATCCATGTGAGTAGATTCTCTTAAAAAGTGGGCAGCCACACAATTGGCGTAGGATTTGGAAAACCATATGGCCTAAATTGTGCAGTGTATTTTATTTTATTTTTGAAATTATTTTTATTAACATTAATTTGATTTAATCATAAACTAAACACTTATTCTCCCCTTTCTTGCTCAACCAACATCATGAAACATCGCAATGTGGTTCCCCTTTGACTCATGCCTCTCCTCCAATACACCACATCAGGTCATCATTTTTGGCTGCATCACTCATGATTTCTTGCACGATCCTTCACAGTGAGCACCCTCCTCCCTTATCCTCCCTTTCACCAAATTTGTTTCAGTAGATCTATTTCAACATAGGGTTTGGCTGAACTCTAGGTTTTTTTATTGTCCTGATTTTTTTTTCCATCTATGTTAGGTCATGTGAATGGACTCTCTGAACATTTTGGTTCATGTTCCATAATCCACTGCCAAATTCAAGGAAGTTTGGGTGGTTTCAGTCCATCACCACTATTTGAGGTATGAGTTTTCATCCATTGCATGTTTTTACATTTTTTATAATACATATTTTTGTTGTTTCAAGGTTTCGTGTAATTAATGTGTAGTTATTTGGTCTTTGCGTTGTGGATTCGAGTTGTTGGTTCTAAGGTGACTCCCTTTCATGTGCATAGGTATATATATATATATAGGTTCCCATGTTATTTTTCTATTCATTCATGGTACTGAATATACATGTATAGGGCTAGGTGTTCCTATGTATATATATGGATATGATTGTATAGGTGAGTGGAGATGGTATATTCATATAAGAATATATGTAAGGATCCCCTTGAATAAATTCATGGGCCATGCAGATATGTGCATAGGGGATAGGAGTCCTTATATGTTTATGAATGTTCATATGCGTAGTGGCGGAGCAGAAGCTCCTAGGTAGATGGCTCCAAGATATGAATGTTCTATTTTGTTCCACCACAAGGTAGGGTCCCTTACCATGTCCTCAAATTTTTTAATTTCATTAACAAATATATTTTTTCACTTTTTTTAGAATTTATTTTTAATAATGATGTATTTACATTCAATTCTTATTAAATGTGGACTTAAAATGATTAATGATTTAAAATTATAAATTTAATAGAAGATTTGTGTAATAATAAATATTGTGATTTCATAATAAACATCCTCTAATAAAGGCACATTGTCTTCACGATAAAAGTATCGAATACCCATTTATGCTTTCTTGGAATGTTGTATTAATATATATTTATTTCATTGATGTTATATTTGAATTATGACTTTTTTTGGACATGAAACAAAAGGAAATTACAAAAATGGAGTTTTCAATTTTAAATGATTAGAGATCCAAAAGAATAGTTATGTTCCTGATACAGTTTTTTTATTGTAATTACCTATATAGGTGATTTCTTTTTTCCATTGACACCTCCAAAGTGATCCTTGGAGAAATATGATTATAATTGACATGATTTTATAAACCGAATGAGTTGAATTAATTGCAATGGTTAATGCATGATGATTAACATTCAAATTTGATTTTTAAATTATTTTTAATGTATTTAATTCTATTAACACCATGTGAAACACATGTATTCCCATGTATTAATTACATGGATGGACTACGTAGTTTGTAATAATTATACCTTTGGTATTACATGGATTCCCATGTAGTTATTACATTAATAGACTCATGAAAATAAATGTATAGTAGGATTCATATTAGTATAACCCCTTACCAGGTTAATGGAATATAGTGATGTGAACCTTAATTATTGAATATACCATAAATTTATTAAATTAATTATTACAAGCTACTTGACCTCTTCAATCTAATGATAGTCAAGGCTTTCATTAAATGGATTTATTGGTTAATTTTTTCGTGATTAGATTATTGCATACTAGTTGGCCTTATCACTCTAATGAAAGGAAAGGCCTAAACAAAATGAAATATTATCTGACCTCATTATGAAACATGAATGGCTTGAATCGATCTGTCCTTGTATTATTATCGGGGAATTCCTTGAGCACTCAAGAACCCCATTCAGATTCAAGGATGGGAATTTATTAGGATGAGACCATGCTAGATCCTAATCCCTATTTATTCATGGATGATTAGTATGAAACTATAGGATCCCTCACATAGTATTAAAGGATTATTTAGATATACTCCTTGGATCCGACATTGAAATATATGTTCCCCGGTTAATGCCCATAGTATCGAGTAACTAATTATCCCGCATTTTACCTTGGATGATCACAATGGATTCAGTAGGAATTTTATTTTGGAATGCCTTGTACTATAATATTTGGATTAAATTCTTACCCTTAACTAGGATATAGTTTTTAATGAGTTACAAACCTGTGAGGTCTATGTCACCTTGGTTGTTACCTTGGGACTTAACTAGTATATATCATTACAGGTTTCCTTGTTACATATTAGAACCTTCACTACTTATACTATCTGAAGGTGATGTCAGTGTTGGATATGCATCATGTGACGTATCAATTTAAATTGGTAATCTGTTAATAAATGAACATGTTACATGTTCAGATACAAGCCAAGGGATGAATATGGTATATCCATCAGTTGTATCATAAGAACCTGGACGGGTGATGTTACTTGATTTTGTCTATTATTATTCGACATACCTCCACACTACTTAATTTATATTACACTATCATGATTGGTCTAGATACTATTGGGCGCCGACCTATAGATATTTATATCTCACGCCCTTCTTGGGTACCATTGGAACCTGATTAGACCATATATTTTCAGAACCATCATTGTTTGTTGTGTTCATTATAACTGGATTTAGTAGAAAAAGATCAAGATAGAGCTCAAGATGCATAAGGAGATCGCATGTGGGGATTTGTTGTGATTTCATAAATTTTTTATTATATTGAGAAGTATGTTGTATTATTTACTGAATTCATATATGTATTGTCACCATGACATGCATTCATCTGTTGTGTAAACAAGTGTTGGAAAGTTTTATTATGTTGAATATAGGATTTAGTCTTCCACTTCTTATCATTGTTATTTACTACATCCAAAATTTCCTTTTTTACTATATTGTACTGACGGGAACCTCTGATAAGAGGGTATAGTCTTTCCAGTATCACCCCATGAGACCCTAACTACTAGTCTATAGCATCTGGGGTATAGTGATGCACACAAGAAGAAATGCAGTGACTGGTCTGGCCACCATTTAAGTGGTTAACCACATAGAGACGTTACTCATGTTTTGTAGGATTAATTTAAAAATACATTCGATCACTTTTATTGATTAAATTTCATAAAATTGAGTCTATGTTTCAAATCATAATAATTATTATTAGTTAATATTCTCAATTTAGTTTTTGGTCAATCTGAATCTTAACTATACTACTTTTTTTAACCATAGTAATGGTAAAATGGATCAATATGGGTCGAAACAAATGTAATAAGGATTCATGTTCATAAAAACAAATGAATTGATTAAAATAATTGAATCAATTTCTAATATAACCATCAAAAATATAAAAATATAAATTTTTATTACAGTTATATTTGATTTGGACCCTTATATTTTGTTAATTAATGGACAATGTCTATAATTCCATTATTGTTCATTTAATACATTTACTATTTTTTTGGAATGGATAGAAAATAATTTTTTTAATAAAATATTATTTGAAAGATAATTAATTTTATTATCAAGTTAAACAATTATGATTTTATTAATTCTATAATTATCATAAAATATTCCAAAAATATTACACAAAGCATGTGCAAGAATTTAAAAAATTTAAGTGAATGGTTTAAGAAACAACAAAAGTAGCATTTTTTGGACCCATATGGTGTCACATGAGTTTTATAATTAATTAAAATTTATTAGTTATGATTTTATTTGTTATATTATAATTACATTAACTTATTGATGATTTCAATGTAAAATATATGAATATTTCTTAAAATGACTATACTAGTGATTTTATGGTAAATATAATTTATTAAATTATTTGAAGATAAAGGTTTTTGAAATATGGAAAGTAGGATAATATATGTTTAAAATTTTAATTAATTTTTCATTTTTTATTACAATTTTACCTTATAGTTAATATCATTACCCTTAAATTTTGAAAAGTCATTACCATGGTTAAGGTAAAAATTAGTTAACAAACGGGTTAAAACCAAATATATGGTTCAAAATGATATCTAAAACAATATAGATTTGAATGTGAGATTTTATTATTAACACAACATATTTTTATTATGTTTTACTTCATTATGGAACCATTTTATATTTTCTAGACACTGATTATAATATAATATTCCTTGTATTTGAAAAAACTACATTTATAATATTTTATAATAATTAATCTTTTTGTAAACCATTTGAAATTAATAAAAATAATATATTTGATAATTATAATAGTATATGGTTGAAAATTTCTACCGTGGTGCATTTATGGTCAAATTTTACTTTTATAACAACTTTATTTACTATTAAAGTGCAAACAATATTGATATCACTATAATTGTCAAAAGGTTTAATGGGGAGGTTAAAAAAAGAGCTGAGGATGAAAACATCACCTAAAATAATAATATTTTTAATAGATTATTTTCATAAATAATGAAAAAATATTCATATTATATAAATGTTGAGCACTTCTTCATGAAAATATAGTTTTATTAATTTAATACTTTATGTAATTCCTAGAATTCCTCCATGCCCTAACATATAAAAGTGAACCTCCCTCCTCTCGTCGTCACACCTTTTAAGCATCATATATCTTGAAAAACATTCCCGAATAACTTCCTAGAATACATAAAAATTTTAAAAGTTATTATATTTCTATTAATAACATTCTTTTAGGGATTGAGGTGTAAAGTATAGGACATTTTATTAAGAAGAGGTATTAGTTTTAACCAGTTGTTTTAGTTTCTGTTAATCTTTTACCACCTCCAAATATTAATCAATCACTATGAAATAAGAAAACCAGTAAATTACATATTATTATGTTAATTTCATAAACTATATCCAAATATTTTTCCATCCAATGGTTTTTTAAACTTGTGATCATATGTATAATGTAACACAACTTTGCGAACTAATGTAATTATTATTCCATCTCCAACTCTAACACCATAATATTATGGTGGGTTTAATGTGTACAAAAAAACAAAAACACACACATATATATTATTCATCAAATATTTATAATTTAAAAAGTCATGTTACAATAATATTTTATTACTATTCCCTCATTTGAAAAATGATAATTTCGTTCATGCATACGTGTGGAGTACCACTTCAATGAATCAATGTGATTAGTTTTTATTCACTGACTCACATTGATGATATAGATAAAGAATTTAATGATATAACATTACATTTATGATCTAATCATAATGATGGAATATTGAGTTTTTATTGTCTTCTCTCCATCATGATAGTTAAAAAATGGAAATGTTTTTCTTACAAATGTATGATATACGGTGTCCTTAATTATAACATAGTCCATTTTTTCATAATCATAAATCATGGTTATTTTTAAATGTATAATTTCTGTACAAAAATTAATATAATATTTTTATTATTATTACAAAGTGTATTTAATAATGATATCATTTAGCACAGTCATCTCAACAATGTATTGTTTCCCGTTTGAGCTGATAATATTAAAAATGACTCACCTGAATGAAAATTATTATGAGTATTATATAATAAGGTAATAAATACAAAAAATAAATAAAAAACATTACAAAAGATTATAATAATTTAAATAATTGACATATTTTCATTACTAAATAAGGTAAATAGCATACGTGATGAGTAAGTCTTAAGGTAGGTGGTATGTTACCGTAAAACACTCATTTTAAATTTTATAATGATTTATTTTCAAAATATTATTCTTCCATGTCCATATTCATAAAAATAATTTTTATCTACCATTATATAAATATAAATTAATTCAAAAGAAATTTTATTTTCTTTTTTGTGTTCATCGATGGGTTTATCAGAGGAATCATTTTAGAATTTTTACATGGAACAAACTATTTTTACCAAAATAAAAAAATATGAATTCAATTTTAATTCATAAAATATCAAATACTTCATATTAAAAGAATACGATTATTTTATGTTTATGTTCCCTTTTATTCTTTCATTTTTTTCTTTATAGAATATCATCATTTAGTTTTTACATGGATTTTTGGTTTGGTAAATTTGATTATAAAAGAATGGGGTATATCAATATCCAAAAACAATTATCTTAGGGTTTTAAATAGAGTAGTTATTATGAGTTTGATGATGGAAATAATAGTTTTAGGTATATTTCATGCATGTTATGGTCATTGGACCTTTGTTATGAATGGAAAAGCCTGATATAGATCCCCTATTGATTGCATAATGATTCTTCCCTTGAGAAAATTATGTTGGAAGTTGAACATATTTTTTATTCCACTTATAAGGGTTATTGTGACGTATATTATAAAGGTTATAAGAAGTTATTTTCCCACTGAACATACATGCCTTTTCAATTATTCAAATTTTTTTTTATGGAAGTTATTTGATTTAAAAATGTAATAAACTAATCTTTTTTAAAGGAAATATTATTCACATTTTTTTGGATGAAGGTATGTTTAAATTACTAAATTATGGATTCTCGTGTTTTCTAAGAAATGGTAATCATAAGGGTATTTCAATTATGTTTTATTAAAAAGTTTTTTATGAAACAAAACTGGAATAAATATGACTTCATGTATATGTAAATTATTATTTTAGATCATTGATTATTATATTAATGGAAAACTCTCATTTATGTTCATATATTTTTAAAATGAAAAAACATATCTTCTTTATTACTTTTTATACACACCTTTATGGTATTTTTTTATCGTCTAATGATTTTAAATGTTTTTCAAAAGGTTTAATGATTAGTAAGAGCATTTAATATGTCATGATGATGGTCGTGATAATTTGTCATTAGATGGAAATTTATTTTATTATTAATTATTTAATTTTTGTATAAAATAAGCATAAAGTGAAAGTTCCCACTTTTTAATATATGGGTTTGGTTCTAAAATAATTTTATTCTAATTATCAAAAACTATAATACAAAAAATTATTAAAAAATAATTTAAATTATTTATTTTATAATGATTCAATATATCGATAGTTTATGTTTATGTCCTCACACTCAAGGAATGGAAATTTGACATGTTTTTAAAAAAGATTATTTTAGGACATGTAAATCTTACCATATATAATTGAAGCTCTCCCACTTGATCAATTTAATGAGTTACTTTTTTCACACCTTTCATGACATTATAAAATTCAGCAAAAATTTTAATTCATATAATATTTATGAAAAAAATTATACATAAAACTCTATAGATTATCTATACCTTCACATTCTCTTGTACCATTATTGAGTGGGGAACTAGTGTTGTGGGTCTGTACCTACTAGTAATAATTTGATAGTTCATGTTCATTCATATGGACAATTATTACTTTTCAAATTTTGATGAATCACTTATACATAATGAGTTCAATACTAGGTCTATGAGTGAGTATTGAAATATCCCATCAATCATTTCACTAGGTTCTATAAAATAATTCACACAAAAATATATACCAAATTCTAAACCATTAATAAAAATAATTTTCATTCCTTCTATAGTGTACCATCATAACATAATTTTTTATATCACATTAGGTATGATATTTATATATATTCATTAAAAAATCCTCCCTGTAAATATATATAATAAATTATATTAGAACAGGATAAACATGATTAAAAATCTCTCCAATGTTTGTTTGGACTATCAGTTGATGACTTGGACTTACACTAAAGAGACTCAGTACTCCTTGTTGTATATAAAATAATATGGTATTCTCATTAAGGATCAATTTTTTTCACTCTTGATAATTTTATGTGGTTATTTGATTTAATTTTTGAATATTGTTTTTTGAATCACTTGACTATAATAGGTTCCTACCTCAACACAATCATTTGGCCCATTAGAATCAAGTTTTCAAAGTGTTTAACATAAATGATTTACTTTACTATTTCATACAGTGTGATTTTGTTCTTGAAATGAGATTTAAAATTATGCCTATAAGAAATTCACCTTTTTTAGATAAAAAATGTGACGATTATTTCCATATAAAAATGTGTATTATAATTTTAAATACTCGGTTATCACCAAAGATGGGTAGAAAATCACGCCTCACACAAAAAGGATGTTCTATAACAATTATTTCACATTAATTACTGCTGATAACATGATCATTTTCAAATGTTCTAAATTATCATGAATTTATTCCAACATTTATGACATCAAACTTTATAGTTCATCATTCCTTGTCACATGATGTAAAATTTCCCAACATATATCGTAATTATATAAATGTGAACAATATATAAATTTTTCGTTCCATAAATTATTTAAATGTATAAGGACCCATATATATTAAGCATAAATTTTAAATTATTGGAATTAAATCCATTTTCAATGACCCCAGTCATCTAAGAATGGGTATTTGTTTCCTGAACCAAAAAATTCAAGACATAGACATCCCAAATGAATGACTATAAATAGTATAACATAAAATCTTCACCAAATAATGTAAAAGTGTTCAATAAATATCCTTGAAAACATATTTAAACTAAATCCAACATTTCCATAGCTATTTGACATAAAAATATATAACTAATTGAATTCTATTAGATGATTGAAATAAATTACAATGTTAGGGTTCTAATATTTGAGTAACCCCCCAATGATTGTCACCTAATTCACTATAACAACAGAACTACATATGGATACAATATCATATTTTTGTATACATATTGATGTGTAGATATTCGTTTCCAAACTCATCAAAATATATTACATTAATTACCCCATTCACACCCTATAATCGGACTTCAGCCAATACTTATCACTATTTAGTCTTTCATTTATAACCTTTTTTCATACTATTCTCTCCCCTTATTATATATACGAGTATTATTTATGATGATATCTCCCAAAACCTATGAACTGTGTGTTCCATGATTCTCGTCTCATTGAAAATTTCATATCACATAGAACCCGTATCTCTAGCCAATGCAAAAACTCCACACAACTTCTGCCTAGTCTTAGTCTTTAATGGCTCATTATCTAGGTTATCCCTTTCCATATTATACTAAGAAAATACAAACATCCAATGGGTATCCTAAATTTTATAACCCTAAAGTAGAATTCATGGTCTAATCATTTGTACTATAATCCATTTTCACTTGTATTTTAGCATTTCTATATACAAATTTGAGTTTCTAGACTATATTGTGTATTAAAATGGCCCTTATAACCAATATTACTACCTCAATACCCCTTCCATCCTCATCACATGGCATTGAACCATACTATATAGGTCTAAGATGCACATCCTTAAAATTTCCCTAACAAGGTTCAAAAATTATGACTATAAGCTGTGGACATTCCCCTTTGAGTATGTTTACACAAGCATTGGGTTATATTCACACAAGATATATAGCCTATTTTTTCATGCATGAAATCATTATGAGATTAAATTCTATAATTTCATTGTACTAATTCGCAGATTTAAAATGGGAAAAAATTATGGTACAACCTATATGACCATGAACATAGTATCTCTAAGGATTATATTACCTCCCTTGGTTCATGATTGAAATATAATATTATGCCATTTTATTAGTATGACACTCACAATGGAAAATATGTCACACTATCCCACATGGAATTTCACATGTAGTGGTATACCATATCAATATACAAAATGCATGGAGAAGTATCATCATTGTGTCATAACACTAAATAACATAAACCATTCCTTTTATTAGCCATATTTTGTCTCCCAAAGATTGAATACCAATCAATATTATATATCTAACTTGAATCCAAAATGGTTTTGATAGAATACCCTTTTCTTGGCCCACCATCCATCCTGGCAAATGAACTAGTGGAAACATTCTCAGTAACATTATATTGAGTTATAGTCTTTCACCAATTCCATAGGTTGACCTCATTATATTTTCTCCAATACATGATAGAGGGCTAGGGGAACCCACTCTGTAGATTTTCTTAATGGATATCCCTATCTTATTAGACACTCCCCATTAGGATTCAGGTTTGGGTGGCCACAATTTGCCTCTTTTATATCATATTTCTTCATGAAGCATCCACAAACATTTAATGGTTCACCATTGTTTTTTATTATTTATTTGAAGAGTGAATCAGTCCAATGGGGTCCAACCCATCCCATTTCCCTATCAAAATGGGTTTTCGATTAGTGTTTGCTGTGAAATTTGGATCCCAACATGTCTTTTCTCTAATTTGACCTTGTATATCAAGATAAACCCTCTATAAATTATTATTTACTACAAAAAAATAACATTCATTTCATTACATGTTTTTGTTTAACACTTGTTGAAACATTTTATGTGTTTCATTGCAGGTAAATCCATAATATCATCCTACAATCATGAAATTAAATTATTATTCCCCTTATGTTCTAATGACATGACATTAAACAATATACCGTCTGAAAATTACCAGTGGATTAATTCACATATCATAGGATATGAAGTGATGTTTGTATGTCACATATTAGTCCCAACAAAAAATATTTTATTTCTCATACCTTATCTTATTGTTGAATTGCCTTATTTGGTTCTATTCACCACCAGACACCAAGATATCATTGTACTCTAAATAGAAGATAATGGAATCATGAAATCAACATCAAGAATATTTATGAGGTTATTTGTGTCAATAAATGTAGTTTTTTATTTTTATTGGGTTTTCATTAGACCCATGATGATAAAATATTCATCATATACTATAAAAAGTGAAATAATCTGTAATTCTATCACCCATTGGTCTATGAATCGTGACCTCAAACTATATTTTTCATCCCTACGGTTGTATTTATTAACAACGGTCTCCCATTTTATTTCTATTTTTTACTTCCATTTTATGTACATATTGTTTTTATTCCCCATGGTCTTAGTTCCATGTCTTTAAAAGGCACTACCCATGGTCATGCTAATGTGAACATAAAAGGAACTCCCTCTTGTCTATATTGAAATACCAAAGTTTGAAAACACCATGGTCCATTTTTCAAAACCTTAAAAGGCATACCCTCTAGTCCTAGTTGTGTAACCTTAAACGTTTCACCACTTTTTCAAACATTCATGTATAGAAACTTTTAACAATCCTTGTTCTTTGTTGTATGAATATAAAATCCAATACTCATATAGTAAATGTTGAATGATATTGAACTCTATCACCCCTATAGTGTTTTCTATGACCCCTTAAACAATTATATTTTACTCCTTTGGAGATATTTAACCATAAACAATAAAGTATTTGATATCACAATGGTTTCATCTATAGATAATGATTGAAATCCATTTCCCTGCCCAACATCGAATCACCATTTTCATCTTTTCCACTAGAATACATGAATTCAATATATAACTAGTTGATATGATCATGCATTATGGTGTGAATATAAGTGTTCCCAAGATAAACATTATCATATTATTCTTCTAAAAAACACATAGTTCTAATTAATTTTTATATTGACTACCATTCATTTCAATATAGACACTATATAGTGAAGAAATATACCTCATGGACCAACTATCATACAATAAACTATCCCCTCAGGGACCATTTTAGAATTTATAAATGGATTCTATAGAGTGATAAAATTGGTTCCTATGGACTACCGATAATATAGTGTAAACATCCCATAGAAGTAATTATCTTTTATATGGTAGTGGATCCCATTTTTCAACTTGATCAATGATCAACCGTCATATATTTTCCCATTTTCATTCGTCGATATATACTCTTATAGAAAGAAGTTACCTTTCCCAAAATTTATTTTTTCATGAGTAATTACAACAAAGATGTTTTTATTCTAATGATATATCTCATGTTTTGTTTGATTTTTGATCATTTAGAATCGTATAAACTTGATTAATTCATTATAATGGGTTTCTAATAATGGTTGTTGAGACAATAATACCATTAAATTTCCACCCAGAATGTCCCATCCTATATATTTATACAATATTATATTATCTCTTGTTTAAAATAGAGAAAAAGGCACCTATTCTTAGTGTTTTTCATTTATTCTTTTTAAAATGTTTCTGAGGATCAATTATTTTAATTTAAGGAATTTAGAATAGTTTTGTTATTTATTCCCAAAAATTCAGTTGGGTTGTCAGTATAATACATAATAAAATTTAAAAATATCATATGGTTATACATCACCCACCATCTCTCCAATATAAACTATCCATTTGTGAGAGGATGTAGTATACTTCTACAAACATTTCATATCCCCCACTGTGGCCTATCTTTAAGGGGGAATTGTGTATATTTTTTGTAGATATTTGTCTTTTGAGAACTATATTATCCCAAATAGGTGAAAGGTTATTGCTGAAATATGATCTAGAGTGTGTTTTGGAGAACACTAGTTGGAATATCCACTTAGATATTTTATAAATATATCCACTAGTATTTGATGTCATAAATAGTCTCTATCATTCCACTCCCCAACCAAGGATGATTCACAAAAAAATATTTCTCACATAAAATATACTTTTAATGGAATCCATCCATTGGTTATTTTCATGAAGGTTGGTAACAAAATTGCATTCATGTAATTTGACACTCAAGTAACCATTACAAAGATAAACCTCTATCAAAAATCAGAAAAGGTTGAGATTCTTAAAAAGAGAGAAAATATTTTTTTTAAGAGACCATTGTACCCTCTGTGGTCTTATCAGTATTTTAAAAAATATTATTATTATGATCATCCTAAGTAAATAAATATGATTAAAACATTATTTCAAAATTAAATATTGATTTCTATTATAGATACCCTTATTTAACATCATTAGTAAGTAATAATTATAATTACAACACATTATTATTATAATTGGGGGAGGATGTAATGACATTATATTTCACTATATTTATCCTAAAATAAATAAATTGTTAATATCATGTTTCATATGGAAAAATAAACCAAATTAAAAAAATTATACTTTTTTAATATTAGATATTATTATTAAAACATGTCCATTAAATTAGTAGGTATAAATTAATGTTAATGCATCCTAAACCAACTAATGAATGTAATATGATATGGAATCCAGAAGTAAAATTCCTCCTTATGACTCATGTTTTTATGATATTTGAATGAATGTAGCATCAATATGGATTTTCATTAACCTATCATAATCTCAAATCACACAATTATAGTTTCAAATAATCCATAACCATGATAAGTTCATGCTCATGGAGATTTCTAAAAGATCCACTCCATCTCTACCGCTACATCAGACTATAACCAAATATTATCTAATAAATATTTATTATAAGGAGATCATAAGGGGATACACATATAGATAATTGGTTTATATGAAATTGTAATACAATATATATATCTAATGTATTTCATGAATTTATATTCTTTTCAAAAGTCTATGTTTATAAATATCACAGTATGCTTCAATAAATTATAATTTTTTAAACTATAAATTGGTTTAAAAAACACGTATATTTTTCTTTAATAATAAGATATATTATAATTAAATTAAGCCAAAATTTCTAAAATATTTTATATTTTATAGTCCAACATTTTTTTATAAAAAATTGTCTTCGCTAAAAAATTTATGACTTTAAATAAAAATAAAATTTGTAAATTTTTAAGATTTGAATTTTAAAAAATTGAAATCATTTTATTTATATATAATGTTTTTATTTGATTAAATTGAGTTTTTTCTATAATAATCCACATTTAGGTGAATAATAAAAAATGAATATTTATAATATGGTAACTTTTATATGACTAATATGATTTTGAAATGTTTTCGATATAAAATAATATATTTTTAGTGTAAAATAATTCATTTAAATTTAATATTTCTTATTTATTGATCCATTAATATAATTTTATTAAATAGAGTAATATGTTCTGAAACCAATTTTAAACTATTAATCTAATAAAATTAATGGTGAGAGAAATGATGTTTTTGATTTATTTTTAAGGTCTAGTAAATATTATTTTTTGAAATTATAATATAATTATCATTATTGAATTAATAAAATAGATAATTGTTTTCTATATAGAATCATTATGCTTAATATATAATTAAAAAATGGGGTTTTACAAGTTACATGCGCTAAAGTAAATATTAATTTCCATATATATAGGATGATAACTTGATAAAATAATTATTTTGTTCAAGATAATAATATTCATATTATTTAATGGGTTAAACTGATGTTTTTGTAATAATATTTATATTTATAGGATTAATGTTAATTACCACGATAATGGTTAAAACCTTAATATAAAATCATTGTTTTATTAATAGTTATGATAAAATATATGGTTCATTAATTTAAAATTCGTTAAATAATTAGTCTAATATGAATTACAGCATATTAATAAATAAATTTAAACATAATTAATTATTTACCACTAGTAAATAAGATTAATAATTCACAATGTTCAATTATCCATTTTTATACCAAAATAATTTTTCAACACATTTTTTATTTTAATTTTAATTTTAATTTTTTAATATAAAGAAATTGAATTAGACTAAATAGTGGTAAAATTATGTACTAAAATAAGAAAAAATTAAAGTATCTATTTTACATGTTTGATAAAAATAAAATCACTTAGTTAAAAACTAGTTTTCTATTTGAAAATTAAAATATTAAAATGTAAAAACATAATTTTAATCCCTAATAACATGTTCAAAACATATGGGGAAATGAATTTTAATGTCCTAAAATACCATGAGTGTCCCCACAATAAATTATTTTTAAAAAATGGATCCATTGACCAAGGAATAGTTTCATAAAATTAATTTAAAATAAATGGTCTTTCCAAAATTTCTTTCATCTTATCCTATAAAAGGGGATCACCTACAACTTTTTCAACACACCTCACTATTTATAACTCATCCAATATACTCTTACCTTCCACACTCCCTAGAACATGACAAAACAAAATCAATCCCCTATTAAATCATAGATATCCTATTCCCTTAAATATTAAGGTTACTTTTTAAGAAAAAATAAAGTCTCAAATGAGGTTAGAGTGTGATTTGATAAGCATGGAAGAAATATAAAGGTTCATCACAAAAATCTTGTCTTTGATACATGTGTGGTATTATTCATATAATTTAATTTATGTAGTGTATATACTCCATATTTTTGTTATCTTATCTTGAATTATCATTTAATCATCAATTTTGATGTTTAATTAGAAGAATTATTTATCATGAGGTTTTGATTCGAATATTTTGAAATTCATAAGGGGTTATTTGTCTCAAATATAAATTCCATGAGACTAGTATAATAAGTACATAATAATTCCATTCTAATGGTCTAAATACCACCCTACTTGTATTTTATACCATGATCCGATTATATATCATGGTGTTTAATTTTTTTTGTTATTCTTCTCTTTTTGGGTTGATTAAAAAGTTGCCAAGGCTTTATGGTGTTCTCGTGATTCAAATATTTTTCTTTTGTTAAAATTAATATTGTAGCTATATTATTTTTCAATATTTATTTTTCCTATAATGTGTTGATTTTAGGATATATTTCACAGAAAATAATGTTTCACACCAAAATCCTCTTCCATTAATATTATATTTTTTTCATTTAAATTCTTTTTTATTAATAATAATTCACATTTATTTGAAATAATTTTCCATCCATGTCCTCTTTTTTTTCATTTGAAAAATGTTTTATATTACCTATTGGAAAAATCACATTATTTGTAACTGAAAATATGCATTATTCATATTTTTTATTTCAATACAAATATTTCACCATCTTTTTAATAATACGGGTTTTCCATATGGTTATTTCAAAAAAATAATGATTTTTCTATAATTTCAAAATAATTTTTTCTATCATCAATACGTAGTTTTATTCTAAAAAAATTTATCTTTTTAATTTTTAAAATACTAATAATTTATTGAAAATATAAATTTTTTTCTTGAAATTTCACAATACCAATTCAAAAAATCATTATATCTATAATGTCTATATTTTTTATATTATTTTTAAAATTTTACATTTTAAAAGTATTATCACTTTTGATTTTTCGAAATAATATGACAATTTTGGTATATTTTATTATTACTCTTTGTGATTATGTTTTGAGAAATTATTTTCATTCCCTTATAAAAAATATTTTTTTTATAAAATTACTCATTATATTTTAAAATAATGATTAAAAATGATTTTTTAATTTTTTTTCACTTCCATTTTGACCCCACAGTTTATTTTCCATGAATTCATATTTTTATCATCAAATATATGTTACTCTATTATGAATATATTTGGAAAATATGATTTTTGTTATTTCATATGATCATGTTATGTGTTATGTTTATGAAACCCATTTTACTATGTGTTATTTATGTTATAATGATTAGATATTTTAAGGGTAACACACATATATGGATGACGATTGGTATGGTCGACTATTTCTATACAATGGTTATATTTAAATAATTTCTCAAGAGGTAGTCATGTGTGTAGATAATGGGTTTGTTCATGTGGGTATTGGCATGATTTTTAGCTCACATTTTAATCCATCGAACAAATTTTTTTTCATATGTGGGGGCATAATAATTTTTTCACAAAAATGTAATCATATTCTTATTGTTTTGACACATTTTAAATTTTATCTTGTTATGAAACATTTAAATGTTTTTCATCATGTTTTGTTAAATTTTCAAGATAAATTCCATATCAATGAATTCCCATGTTTTCAAGGTTATGTCTTATTTTTAAAACTATTCATTAATTTACATCATGACCTCATGTTATTTGAATATTGAGATATGTTTTAGCCATTCCATTTATTTTATACTCTTTTAACAATATTTTTATGATATTATCCTACTTTAAAATGTTCTATTATCTTCATATTTGTTCTCATTTCGTTGTACTAGGACATTTATTATTCCTTAATGTTCACCTTCATTTAGGGATATGTTTTACTACTAGTGATTATACTGGATGGCCATATATTTTGCTTACTATACCATCGTTATGAAGAATATTTTTTCATGTTAAATGTGTACAAAAGATTATAGATAATCAATATTATGGATAAATGTACACTAGTGTAGTACAGTATTATATTTACATTTATAGTTTCCATGAAACTAATCCTATCATCCCCTAGGTTATATGACTGTTACTGAGATATTATTTTATTAATTATTCTTTTGTTCAGTAGAGGTTAATATATGATTGATGGATCCTTGATATAGGCCGCAATTATGATCCCTAAGTCCATCCATTTACTCATATTTTTTATCAAAAACTTGAGATGATATACCCATTTTCATCTCACGTAACGCTTATCTACACACTCTCTCATATGTTTCATCTTATGAATCAATTATTCAATAATAGTTTATGTGAAGGAGACAAGTGTTAAATTAGTAATACTCCAATTTCATACATGTATAATAATAGTACCAAATTAATCATTCTATATTATTTATTGGCATTATGAATCCCTGAATCATAAAATAGAACTACCCAAGGGTGTCTATATTATGTCCCTTATATCAAAAAATATTATATACTATAAGGAATTAAATATAATTGTTTTTCTATATGTATGTTGGAATATATGAAACAAAACATTTTAATATATGGTATCCCTTTTATCTAAGGTGTATTACTTTCATTCATAGTGTCCATATATTATATGTAAGGTTTTTTATTGAATATATTATCTCATGAGATTCGATTGGTGATATCTAATATGATGATTTAGAATAGATAAAAATTTTCAACCATGAGGAAAATATAATGAGTATTTATTATAGTTTAAGATAATGTTATTTTGTGGTTATGTTTTTGAGACATTAATAGTTTAGTAAAAGTCACATCAATACGTACATGCAGTGACCCAAACCTGACATAAAAATATATTAAAAAAATTTAAATAAATAAATATTTTATCTTATATTAATGCCTCACTCATAAAACAAAAATGCGTAGTTCCTTTAGATGTTATCTTTATATTAAACTAATTTCTTGATATAGTTCACATTTACCCTAAACTATTATTAATTATTTAGTTACCTTATAAAAATTTCTTACTTAATTATATTTTTATCTCATGGGAAAATAATAAACATAAGAAAAATGGTAATCATAAAAACTAAATTAGGGGGAAATATCGATGATTCATTAAGAACATATCACTATGGTACAGAAATTTTTGGAACATCATTATATAAAAACATAATTATTAATATGAAAATATATTTAAAACATAATATTTGATAATGGGGAATAATATCATAATAATATATCAATTAATATTAATGTATACAATAAATGTATCATCAGGAAAGCATAATATATACCTTGGCATAAGATTTAGAAGTCAATAATTATGAATCATTAAGGAATACCATAGGGATTTGTAGTAGTATTAATCATAGAAAATAATAAAACATGTCAATGAACTCTTCTTAGACCCAATAACATAGTTGGTTGGGAATCACCATACTTGTCCCATAATTTTGTAGAATGGGAATCGCTACCCCGGTCATATAGCAATCTCAATAGATTAAAATAATTTTCCAATATATTATAATGAACTATTATTCTACATCAACCTATAAAATAATTCAAAATTATTCATATATGTGTCACATTATATAAATCAAACATTATATCATGATTAACTAATTCAAATAAAATACATTACAAAACAATTTCTCAAGGTATAACATTGGAAGAAGTTATGATTCAGATTGAATGAGACGCAAATTTCAATAACCAAAAAATTTAAAGGTTGATACATGAATGAAATGATATAGTTATAGATATTGAATAGTTTGGGTAAATAAATAATTTATTTGATAAATCATGAAAAGTGATTTTTGACATTTTTTTAGAAGTATCCCTAAGAAAGAGATGTAATTAAATTTCAAAATTAATTTGAAATAGTTAAAAAAAATTAGAAGAGTATTTTATTAATAAAAATCTGAATAATATAATTTTGAAAATAGATATTGTTATTTTTGAATGATTATTGGATAAATAACAAATAATTTTTCGAAAGTTTAATGAAATACATTATATGAATTTTTAATTATTTATCATAACCCAAATATATAAAATTAATATAATTTATTATCTAACATAGAATCAATGAAAAATAAAAAGGTTACATATGATAATTCAACTATAACTATAAAAAATAAAAATAATATATTTTTGGTAACAAATAACATGGAACTAAATGATAAAAATAAAAAATATGGGCTATACATTTCACATTTAGAATTTATGTTATGAAGTAGTAATCAATTAAAAAAATTTTCTAGATACAGAAATATAATTTCCCTGGGATGAATGATAAAAATAAATAAGATATAGCATGGGTCTAAGATATTGAGATTATAAACATATAGATTATAAACATATATTACAACTCAATAAAAGGATATAGGGTCAAGAAACCCCTTATTTATGACTCTTAATTGTTCAAACATATTACTACTCAATATTTATTAAATTATGGATTATTTATATTTATTTAATTTCCATATTTTCTATTTCTTAACTTTATACCATTCATTTATATATGATTTTCAACATTAGTAAAAAACTATTAGTTTATATTATTCCACCTATGTTCATTATTTCACTTGTCCCATGCACAGTTATGTTTGGAAATTTTACCCATTTCTAGTTTTCCATGTCTTCATAACTTAAAAAATGTTATACAAATAACATATATTTGTTTTTAAAGATTTCAATATTACCTACATTATTATGTGGTTATTAAGGAAATAGTTCATTAATATGTTTTTGAAATTATCCTTTTTCTCAAATATTGAATATCTAAATAGAATAGATCAATTAATGAATATAATTATATGAAATTTCATTCCAAAATTAGGAAGAAAAATTATGTTCCTCAAAAATAAAATACAATAATAGTATTTCAATTTTCTTAATAACTCATGAATAAAATGATATAAAATCACACATGTATACATTTAAAGTGACAAAACAAGAATGTGTTATAAAAACAATGTTTTTAGGGAAAAAAATTTATTATTGTAATTTCACTTTAGAAAATTTTAGTTATTTATATTACAAGTTATTGAAGAATTAAATATTATTTAGAAATAGAGTGATGATGAAGATGAAATAAATGGTCAAGGGAAATATAAAACATAAAATAATAATTCAAATATTCACTTAAGGACCTTTTTCGAAAGAATGGATATGAGACTCTATATTGTGAAAAAGTACTAAAAATGAGAGAGTATTATTAGAGAGATAATTATGGAATCAATTAAATAAGAAACCTAATGATAGATTTATTTTTTTAGGAAGGGGTGTGTACTTTTAGTTGTGATTTTTTGAATATCGGGATTAATGAATTACGTCTGTATTTTTCAATTATCACATTTTTTTCAAACACCTTATTGTGATCTATAATTTCCATCAACACTAAAATATATTTTTTATTTGAGAAATTATTATCATATTACAATTTTTTTAAATTAGGATGGGTTTACATATATGTTATTTCAAATTCATAACATTTATCTACATTTTAACTTTTTTACCATGTTTACAAAAAATTAAAAATATTGCACCCCTATAAAATTATGTAAATTCTAGTTGTAGATATTAAATAAATTTGTTAAATTTAATATCTAAATGTTGTGATAATTTTTTTTTAAAATAAAAACATATAATAAATATAAAAATAAATTCAAATAATATATCATTTGAATCATTAAATGATTTCATTATTATTAACAACATGTTTATAATAATTAGACAAATAATAATTATTATATAGTTAATTTTATAAACAACATATTTATTATATTCATTTATTATACTTTATGTATTTATTAAAATTACAAAACACATTAAATTTAACATAACATTGATAAAAATACATTTATTTTAAAAAATATCATTTAGGAAACTAATAAATTCATATTGATATTATCATATTTACTGAAAATAAAACCCCTCATGATCTATGGATAATCCCAAAGTGTGATACAAGAATTGGTTATAGTCATGGGTTCTAGTTCTATTAGAATGTATTTTATATTTCAGTGATATTGAACTTCTCTCACTGATAATTTTAACTAATGAATACTTATTAAACATCATATTTGGATTTGCAAAAGTAAAACCATAGTGTTTTTATCACGTTCTAATTTTTTCAAATGTGAGCTTCTTATAGAATAATTATGTTAGTTAATTACCAAAATTATCCCTTTATAGATAAATTTCATAATTTGAATGAATCTATTTATACTCACCTTATTAATGAATATTAAATAATTTTTATGTCTAATGATTAGATTCATAAATCATATATAGTTATAAACCTCCTAGGATAATAGTGAAAATGAGTGAAACCCTTGAAACCCTCAATTAAAATTCCATGGGTTTCAGAGTATAAATTGGGAATAATCAAACCAAAACAGAAATATTTTATCTCAAAATCCATAATTAATATAATAATACACCATTCAAATCCTTAAACTATATAGGATAAAACCTAATCTTTAATTGTTATTATATTTATACACAATTATGGTCCTCGTAATAAAATATCTAAAATTAACACATATGGTTGTGATAGCCACACCGACAATGATATCTATATGGAAGGTATACATTAATTCAATAGAAAATATATACTAGAATCAACTTATAGTAATCCCTAATGACTACCACCCAACCTTACCATGGTCTACTAAACCTATAATGATCCCTAATTTAGTAACATAATATCAATTAATTAATAATAACATGGTAATTCATTGCTTCTTCAAAACTTATATATTCACACCCTTTCCCCAACAAAAAATATATTACTCCTTATAACCCCTCTGAGTAACCACATTGAATCATCAAACAACAACAACATATCAATACCACACCATGAACACATACTGAATCCTTATTACTGTAGGGTATCATGTCTACAAAGGAATTCAACCTGAAAACCTTATACTACATTGCCCAAACCCCACCATGTATGTTACCAATTATCTCATCATCATAACTACATCACATTAAAAGTAATATAACCACATAAAACCATGCCCCATGAATCATAACCTTATACTATAGCAAAAAAATTTATATATGAAAGGATGAAATGGTATGTGGTGGAAACCGTCTATCCATTCCCTCTAAAACATGCATATTGGGGAAGATACCTAGAAAATAAATCAAATTGAGTCTATATATGTTATTTCCAGTTCATGTAGTGTTGCATAAAAAATACAAGGAAATAAAAGGATATACGAATTTTAGAAATGTTTATCTTTAGGTTTACAATCAATGAAATATTGTTACAACTCAACATCAACATCTCCATCTTATTATTACTACTATAACTAAATTTTAACTAACCCCATATACCAAATAAATAACCATTAAAACATTCATGAAATCCCATTTCAATATTCATTGTTAAATTACATAATTTAATGTGAATTTAATTATTACTTTCATATAGACATATTTAATTTCAAACCAATCATTATAAAATATGAATTTTAATATATTCAATAATTTATTATTTTTGTTACTCCACATTCAAAAATTCAAGCCCACTAACCTGTGCCTATTCCATTTATTCTATACAAAATCTATGTTAGGGATAAACTAAAAAAAACCCTACAAAATGTAAAACCCCTCACTGAAATAACCACCACCACATATATTATTCCATCAGTCACTAAAAAACCACAAAACCATTGTCTTTAAATAATACCATCCAAGAAACCACTACAAGAACCATACAACAAAACATCGACCACTTTCACAACCAATCCACACCTTATCATCACCATAAGACACAACCATTCATCACTCATTTTATTAAGATACAAAGTACCTTATACATATCTCCAAACATTTGAAGTTATATAAATAATTAACATTAAAGAACATCTCTCTTATCATAATTTCATAATAATTCATAATTTAATATACTAGTATCCGCATTATATTTCCTCATTTCTACACAATAAAATTCATTACAATATCTAATTGATTAATAAATTATGATAGGGGATTATTACATGTTTATAAATTAATACATTTTGTTTCACAATAAGAATAAAAAAAATTCTCAATATAGATATCATTGATAATGGATAATAAGAATGAAACTTCATAGAATTTATAAAATATAACGTGAATCACTCTATTCCCATTAACCAATTTTATTTTATTTCATTGTATTATTTATGTTAATCCATATTATCTACCCAATGAAGGAATAAAGAATAATCAATTAAAAATCACAGACAAATAATAAATTAGAAGTATCAAATAACTAAACTTGAAAACAAATTAATAACTACTATGTAAGATAGAAAATCAACCCTAATAGAAATGCATACACTACAACAGTATGAATACAAATGTATACCCTTAATCATTACCCATTGAATCCATAATGGTAAAATAGTAAAATAATATTATAACTATTTTGATAGACACCCAATTAATTAATTGTTATAATAAATAAAGAAAAAATGGAATAGGAAGTCTCCTTGGAACACAATATTTTTATCATCTAATGTTGAAGGGAAAATTTAATCATGATGTGGATAATGATAACTAAAGACACTCTACAAATCATATAGGGATAAATGGAAGTTGTGGAAATAATAGAAAATTTTATATGAAATCTAAACTTATAATAATTATTGGAAATTAGATAATCACAACATGGTTGGGGGTGTCATGACATAATCTACCTCGATACAAAAACCTTAACATGATATCCATAAAATATGGGATATCGAAACCTCATTAAAAATGTCATTAATATCATGTGTCACAACATGAGAAAAGTAATCATTACATAGTCAATAAACTATAGAGGATATTGGTCTGATCCTTAACCATTCAATAACAACTCTGTTTACCCAAAACAAATATCACAATACTAAAACAATCACCACTATGATACATTGCTATAAATTAATGAACCATGAAAAATGACAATTCAACAATCCATTAATGAAAGATCATGGTTACACAAAAAATAACTCATAATGTAAGATAAATATAAAATATCATAAGAATCAACCAGATTGATCTAATCAACATCATATTATGAATAAAGTCCCACTATAAGACTATGTAACAAATGAATCTATTATATCATTTCCCTCACCATAACTCAACTGAAACATGATAATAGAACTATAAGGGATCAATATATATTTTATTCTTTCAACACAAAATCTTCAACTATATTTTAATATGAATCTCTGTATTCTTTTATCTAACCTATTCTTCGATAATCCAATACCAAAACATAAAAATTAATATTTTGATAATAAAAAAATATATTACATTACATACCACTCAAATATTTTCCATCCACTATAATAAAACCCAATTTGGAGAAACAAATAGTAAAAAACCCCAAATATTTAAATATAATAACTCTTAAAAGAAAAAGAGTCCAACAGAATTACATAATGAAACCAAAATATCTATTAAAATGACACTAATAATTTTTTCAGTATTAAAAAAAATGATTTTTCAATACATGTTATGATTCTGAGCAAGCATTAATGACTCTAATTCCCATGTACACTTATCCAAGACATTTCAACTCTAAAATTCATGAACTAATGGAATTTTTTTCCCACATAACACCTTCTATGGAGGAGATTCATTTTTATCAGACACACATATATGTAATGTAACTCTTTAAAAATAATATACCTTAATTAATAACATAAGGTTCATCTTGATAATACCATTGATGTTGTGATACAAGAATAAAATAATGTAGTATGTAAAATTTTGTGGGAAGGGCCAATAAAAAATGTCACCTCACTTATATTATCCAACCCCTAAAATGGACTAATAAATTGAAGAAATTGTTTATTAATTTATCCAAACATTCACTTCCTAAAATAAGTAAAAATATTCAATAATAAATGGTCTCTCACCTCAGACTAATGAAATATGATCCATCACTATATATGACACTATTGATGGTCCTACATTTCTTTTATTCACTCTTGAATTATTTACACATTTTCGGTTATGTAATGCATCATGTATATTTCATGGACCACAAAATCTATATACTCGATCTAAAATAACCATGCTCTAAATTTTCATCCATACAGTGCATTGAAATATGAAATTCCAATGGATTATTAATATATATTATTATTATAAACTGAATCATGTGTTGGTGTTTCAACCACGAACCACTAAAATCCCAAAAAATAATGATAAATGACATCACTCAACGCCTGAGTGGTCTACTAGGTCTGACCATCCATCAAAGGATGGAACATAGTGTTAAGGTACAACTTAAAGCTGAAATTACACTTGAGGACATATTATATTTTGCTCGAAAATAAGGATGCTAATTAGAGATAAAGATCCTCTAAGCCACGTGAATATTCACTATCTCATCCACAAACCATTTTACCAAATAATCTAAAACACTATACTCCCATATAACTATAAAATTGTCCAACATAAAAAAAATCTATAATCTCCCAAATAGTATCACATCCAATTTAAAATATGGGATAATGGGTGATGAAATCCATTAAAATAACCTTTTACATCAACTTTGGGATATTAAATGGTGGTAATAAACCTTTTGGAACGTAATGTACATACATCACATGTTGAAAAACTATACCAAGAACCACAGACACAATAATAGAAAACATTTTTCCAATCCCCCAGAACTTACGCTTTAAGGCTTTATATATCTTTGATATACAAGGATTCATTTCCATGTGTGGGATATAAAATTCATTAGGATATCCTCCTCTCACATCCTTGATGGTGTATCTAACTTCTATCAAAACAAAAACTAATTTATATTATCCTAAAATAATCCCTCAAGGAAATAATAGTGGGTTATTTTATCAAAACAAAACACCACTTAAACATCCTTAAACTATGACTCCTCAACCTGCTAAAAACGATATATGCAATAAATTTGATACAAGTGACATACATCATTGGACTCCTCTACCTCAAGCTATATCATCACAAGATCCTCCTTCCACCTATATATATATATATATATATATATATATATATCTCTGTGTGTGTGTGTGTGTGAACATAAAAATAAAATCACCACATTGAATCCTATTTAGCGCATCATTAATAGAATTCCCCTTCCCTAGGTGTCGAAGATAGTCAGGTCGCATTACTATAAGAACACTACCCACCTCCACTAATTAAAAATTAAATTAAATTATGGGTAGATATACCTTATTCATTTGCGATCAATGAGGATTAAAAATCACTTTCTATTGATATAATGTCAATGTATCTTAACTAAAAACACCATTACGTCAACACAATATCATGGGTGGAAAGGTTACAATCAAGTGGATGTAACTACCACGACCTATATGAGATCAAATTAATTTATGGGAAAAAAATCAATCCTGCATCATGCCAATTGAATTTTAGAAACATGATAACTAATAAAATTCTCCTTCATGAACCCAAAATTCACCTGGCGCATACCATTATACAAAAGGTTTATGTTATCTATGCTAAAAGATATCAACCGTGATAAAACCAGAATGAAACTCGATTAAAACATAAAAAATTATCATTAATGAAAAGGAACTCCACATTCCTCTGTGGCATTCCTGGGTGGATTTTAGAAAAAATTATTTTGTTTAATTAAGGATCAACTACCATTCCTTTCAGAGACAGCTTATGTTTATGAAAATTAACCTTATATGTCAAAAATATTCTCAAATAATATTTAAAATAATTGTATTGGGCCAAATAAAATTTATAATATTATATAGATAGTAATCATTATACCATTTTTAGTTTGATTGAATAAGAATTTATTCGATGAACACTACCATAAAAAATTTGATAACTCATGATACAAATAGTTATTGAGTTCAAAGAAATCATATATTGTATTTTTTTTACATAGAGTAACAAAATAATTAATTTAACACACCGATAACAGTACCTAATTATAGTCTTTGGGATATTATTTTGTGTCACCATCATCTGATGATACCCACACTAAATAGTTATCATTGAAAACCAATGGGATCCCTCCAAATTATTAAAAAAATATTATATCCTTGAAAGTAAGTAATGGTTCGTGACTATTACTTTATTCCATGAATGGTAGTTTTTTTAAAAACATTAATTTACAAATATCTTTCATGGAAAACAACAACAAATATCCCCAAAGTGACACACTAGGGAAATGGAAACTCGTCAACATCATATCAATTATTTGAATCCTAAACTATAAAATCATTCAAGATGACATCAGATTGGGATATAAAAAAATTATATAGAAACTATATTAAAAATATATCACATACACAAATTCATGTCATTAGGGTAATATCGTAAAAAATTCTCTCAAAATTTAGAATTTCTAAAAACCCCTTTGAAAAATTCCTTCATTATTCCCTATTGAGAATAATGATAATACTTCTAGATGTGAAAAAAAGTCCCAAAAGTCATATAAACCACTTGATAATCGTTCCCAATAATAAATAGTAACAAATATTTATAACCATAAAATAACATAACTATTATCTGGATATAAATGATACTCATACACACTGAGTAAAACCAATCCATGAAAATAATTACATTATATAGTTGTATCTACAAAGTGAATAAATCCCCTAATGATGGATGTTTTTCTATAATCATATTACAAACCCCCCAAAAATCATCAAAATATGACATAACTCTTACTTTATTTATAAAAACTTCTTTGGAACTTAAATCCTCTCTAAAATGATTCCCAATAAGTATTAAAATAAATGTGAGAAAATGGAATTCATAGAACCAGAATCAAATAAAAGGACTTGGTGGAAAAAATATATATAGTACCTCAACTGATATCACCCCCCCCCATGAACTGGTAATTCCATGAAGATAAAATGATTACATCTTGATCATATGCCCCATGGGTCATATTAATGACATCCTCCATGACATTTCTTAGTAATAGATCATTATGGTTGAGGTAGAACATGGGTCCATCCTCCTCTTAGTCAATCACTTCCCAATGGACCAATTGCCTTCTCAACCAATTTCTAATAATTCCATGAGGGTAACTACTATGAATGATACACATGAATATGACCATATATGTAATTATAACTAATATGAATGGTTGAAAATTGAAATTCATTATTGTTATAACCTTAAAAAAATGTTCCCTTTAATTGATCACATGGTTAATGCACTAGAACAATAATCACTATAAATGTTTTTAGGATTATCAGATGAACTAAACTCCAGTAAAAATCACGAGTCCTTGAAATTTTATCATCATTTCCTATATGTCTACTCCATGTCATGTTATAATGAATAATTATTTGATATGAACCTATCTATTAATGCATCTTACCGATCAGATCTTCTTTATTAATCTCAAACCATAACTTAATAAATGTAAATTAGGGAACCTATTAGTGAATAGTTGGACACAGTTCCTCCTCATATATATAAATATTGGAATCCATATCTAAAAAAATATTAAATTAATAATTAATAATTTTTTTGAATCAAACTTGTAACCCACATACACTCATTCACCCATTTTTAAGAGAAATAAACCCCTTCGACATCATTTACTTAATCATTGAAGGATGGAACTTTTCTCGAATGTAAATCTCTAGATATCCAAATGTGATCGCAGACTCCTCAATCATTATAAAATGTCAATATCACCATTGGTGAAATGCATCTATCAAATAACTGATATAAGATGTGATCCATTGATCTCACCATGTATGTACCAATATAAAATAATTCTATAACTACTATATTTAATGTTCAATCACCTAATATGAGAAATTACAGTCATAGTATCATTAAATTAGGATTTTGAAACTCACATAGAGTCTTTATTTAAGACACATCATCCATTTTCAGATCGACCCTCCTATAATCAAATAGATTAACTTGTTTCTCATAAGTGATTAGAACCAGACATGAACAATTTCAACCATCCATCTATAAAAATTAATAATGGAGACTCGTAATGTTTAGATATTGGAATTCATTAAATAATATTTAAATTCATTTATTTTATGTTATTATAATTACAAAAATTAAACCCATAGTTAAATAATGCATGATTCAAATACCTCTCATAGGTTTCTACCTTGTTGAAAAAATTACCTATCACAGGGTGTAATGTATGATTAATGTTATTGTTTTATGTAACAAGGGTCCAAAATGCTTGCTCCCTAGATGGGATCTCTTCTAACCTAGAACACTATGTTCAATAAATACTATTTCCCTTTAAACCCATATAATTCTAAATAGTTCCTTACTCCAATCACTATCCTAACATTTAACATATCTCAATACCACTCTTTCATGACCTGATCCCACCGAGAACCCCTCATATTCTAGAATTAAAGATGAGTTAGGCCACTGAAGAAAGAAACTAATATAACATAGTCTTATCACAAGAACTGAGTTTATATTAATGATTTAATGGCAGGAATTATCCTCATTATCCTAGGAATATGAGACAAACAATCAATAAAATATATAAAATAAAACCCAATCGAGAATTTTTGTAAATTTAATGAATAACTATAAAATATATAATATAATACATAATTTAAACAACTATAAATTTTATAAAAACCCTAGAAATAATCTCCATGAGCTATTATGATATATAAATTTATATTACTCCCCCCATGAAACTTATAAAATTGTATAAGGTGTGAATAAATCTAAACATATAAAAATATTTCAGAAAACCCCTTTTGAAAATATTGATTACGAAATATATTCTAATAGTGAATAAATATAATAAAAAAATCACACCAATAACGAGTCAATTATCCTATAACGCACAATGTATCACTCACCCTATAATACAATTTAGTATTGAAACAAAATATCTGAGAATATATATCAAGAAGGTACCCAAAACCACTTTATTATTAATATTTTAGTTTTCATACACCAACAACACATGACTTATTCATCTTATCCCCTGTGAGTGAACAAATTGTCCCATTATACCATATCTACATATAATTTTGTCATCATAATGTCACATAATATCGTGATCAATGTATCTTATCACAAACAGTGTAGAAGTCAACATCTTTCCCTCTTCCTACAATGAAAAATCCAAACCATGAATTATACCTTGTATAAAATCATTATCAACATATCCTAAGACATTCAAAAACTAATATATATTTTATGTGGTAATAGGGATAAGTGAGAAATATGTACCCTCTTATTCCCAAATGTTGGCAAAAACACCCAAAACAAACAACATGGGGGAATTGACAAGGTCATCTAACATAAGTGATGGTTCATGAGAAGTAAAAAATGAAATACAATGTATATAACCATTTCACACATTCCTAACAAAAACATTCACACTCAATAAAATATCAAAACATCACGAAAGATACACCTTCACTTTTACCATCTACAAACATCCTTTTCTACCATATTTACTACACAAGTATCCCTATTTATCAACAAAAACATCCATAACAATATTCTTACTTTCCCATTTTGATCATCATCATTAAATTAGAAATTTTAATGCATGAAGAAAAATGAAATGAAATTATATTTATTTAAAATAATCCCATTTTTCTAACCATATTTTATTTAATCTAGATATTTATCATCATCCAAATTTCTTCTAGCCTATATAATTATTCATTTTATAGCCCATCATTTTTTAGTTCTTTCCGACTACCAATTATCAATTCAAGTTATTCTATACATATTAATTTATAATAAGAAACTATAATAGAAGAAAACAAAAAAACCCATAACCATAATAACTACAATTCATCTCAGTAAAACATTCATCATAATGGCCATGAAATCATGACCTTTTGACAAGGCCATCCATGACACCACTAATTTCTCCACCCCATAAATCATTAAAAACATTTATAACCAATACACTCTATATAAACATAATAATATAGAAAAACTAGTCTTCACCTATCATATAAAAAAAGGATAACATTTAAAACGGAAAATAATTTAATATATATTAAATTAATTTTTAGGAACCTATTATTGATCATCATTTAATAAGAAATCATAATTTTATACATTATCATCAATATAATAATTTTATATTTCTATAGAAAAAAACTAATAAAAGAATTAATTTATTAATATATTATAGAGGATTATTTTAAAATTCAATAATAACTTGAAATGTGGATCATAAGAAAAAAATAATTCCCTTAACAATAATACAAATAATAAATATAAAAAGAAAATAATTATCATAGAATTATGTAAATCACATGGGAATAAACATCTTCTAGTTTAATCACTTTATTCTAGTTCATTATCTTTTTCAGTTTAATTTATTATATCAACCTAATGAAAGTAAAATCATGAAAAATCCAAATTCCAAAATAAATAATGATAGGGAAGTCATGAGTCCCATACCTCAATCAAATATTCAGATTCCTTTTCAGGAGATAAATCGAAAAAATCAATCAAATACCAATAAACTAACATAGATAAACAGAAAAGAATACTCATGACCATAACCCATCAAAACCACAATACGAAATATGAATCTATATTATTTTCATTTCTTTATCAAGAGGAATGGATAAAAAGTGAATTAAGAAAATTTGAAAATGAATTCACTATGGATAATTAGGATTTGATATAATAATGAATATAGAAAAACAAATTAAGGGATAACTGAATATTTTATATTGTTCACCACTAATTATATACTGTATAAAATAAATTTAGAAATTGGAGATAATTCTAGGAAAGGACATAATATCTAATCATTCTTGATAATTAAGTAATAATGGTTTTATAGGGGTTATTATTCTATATTACAACCCATGTCAGAAAAACATTCTTGATATTCAACAAACAGTGGTGGTTAATACATATTAAACCCAACATTAACATTTAGGGTCATATCATAATGAATGCATTCACATCACAATATTGGAACTCTGAAGGATGATAGAGTGATTCTTATCATTTACATCTCAATTAATCATTCCTTAAATATTTATATTAATGTATGATCATTTACCATATTGTAGAAATAGAAAACTATGTTGAACCCTAAAAACCAACCCTTAAGAAACTACAGAACTACGATTTTATTTCCCCACAATAATTCCCAATATAATAATAAACCAAATCCTCTTGGGACTCACTACACCACAATATATACCCCTAATGAATTATCCATACGTATACTCTAGGGCGGATAGACATATAAATTTTGAAGCAAACTCCCTACACTACAACACTTCTACCTTTTCCAAGCCCAACTCTTCTTGATTAGATGCATAATAAAATACCCTAACACAACCTACTCTTCTAAAATAACAGTTGTAACTCCATCATACTTCATTTAACCTTCTTAAAACATCTCCAACACCAAAATTATGCAATGTAGATGTCCAAAATGGACTAATCCATTAGAGTTAAACAATTTTATTATCTAAAAATGATTATATTCCAACTAAATGAAAATATTCCCAATTACCATATATTTCCAATGATCATATATACCAAATGATAATGTAACAATAATATTACCGTTCAATATATATTTCCATGAATTGTTCCTAAAAATTAATTAATCAAATGTTATTCAATATGTATACTATATTTTTAATTTTTTTAATTGTTCTAATAGTTATTCTTTTTAATTAGTTCTTAATGGGAGAGAGCGATGATGAATAATTCAAGCCTGATGTATGTTATATACTGGTCATTTTATTTCATTTTTTTAACCTTAAATTTTTTCCATTATATTAAATTTAATTTATTATTGGTAAATTATTATTTTATAATTATTTAATAATTAATGTAAGAAATTATCTATTTTAACACGATATTTTATGTAAAAAATCATTTAATATATTTTAATTTCATAGAAAAAATATTGTTTGTAACATTATTTCACATTAAAATAATTATCCGTCAAAAACTTCACTGACTAGATAAAAATATACAAGGATTCTTTAGTCTCATTAAATATTTATGTTTCAATGATTCTCTAAAAAAATATACAATTTTCCAATAAAAATTTTACATTTAATGTAGTGTTGTTTTATAGTGTGTTATATCATTAGTCCAAGGTCACCACTGGTTTTTTCCCATAAATAAAAAAAACTACTTTTATACAAACACTGAGTTTAGTATAAATTAAATATTTATTATTTAGTTCTTCAAAATTTATACGTGGATCACATATTTAAATTTTTATAAGTTATGTGGGAGTTATAATGTGTATTCTATAATCCCTATACAATGGAGAATCATAATGGTTTTGATGTAACTTGGTATCCACAATACCTTTTTTTGAATCTCATGACCCTCTTACATGGTAATATTTCATAGAATACCTTGTCTCAAACATAATTATTGAGATCCCATATAAAAATATTAGTATATATTTTTTTTATTCATTTTTTGGATATTATATTTTATTGAATGGTTTGAACATTCTATTACATTTCTATAGAATGGTATGAACTTAAAAATATTCTCAATCCCAATTTTTTACAAAATATTTGAGTATTGTGTATCTTCCCTTACTGAGCTTCATAATGTTCTATTTGAATATTTGATTTCATATTTTCATTATATGATTACATGACTAGAGGAATGTGTTTATCTTAATGTAATTTAAAACCCAATGGGAATGATCTTATCATATCATCCATGGTTGGAATGTTTCATTTTTAATTACCTTCAAATTGAGGACGGTACATTATTTTAATGTTTATTGTACCCAATGATTATTGAAAACATCTCTAAAACAATCATGTAAATCCAAAATCTCAATAATTAATATTATAATGTGGTAATCTATATTTCCTTATGACATTATATATTTATATCCTAGAAAGATCATTAAGTGAGAAATAAAATATAATATTAATGATGCGTGAAAACTATATATATTGACCAAACACATCTAAAATAGAATTATTCCCTTTTGAGATATTTAGAATACCTCCCTCAAAAACAGACATTGATATTTTCCCATTTTCTTAAAGGATTTGAAACTAGATTTTTCATTTAGTTTACATTAGATATTCTTCCTTAATATACTATAAATCAAATCATCAAGATTTATACATAATAATCACCCTATTAAGGATATCTACCTAAAAATTATCTATGGTATATATATATATATATATGAGATTCATTAGTGAATAAAGAATAACGATTTACTTCCATAATAAAAGATGTAGTTCTTCGGTTTTTTAGTATATGAGACATATATCTTGGGTCCATATATTGTGATTCCAAATTTATTAATAATGAAATCTATAATAGTTCCTGCATTATTTTATAATTTTTTATCTTCCTTTTTTGATTTATAAAAATTCACATAGAATTAAGGTTCAAATATTATTTGAAAAAGATACAATTTCAACTATTGCATTATGATTACAATGTATATCCTATAAATATCTCTAAATATTGGGCCCCATTCAATCATCATAATGTTTACGGTTATAGAGAACCTTGTTTTTCATACAGCAGCATTATATAAAATTTCTGGAATACTTAAAACATTACACAGATAGATGCCCAAACACATAATATACTACTGCCATTGTAATCCTAGAAACATAACATGGACAGATAAGTGATCTACATTATATCCCACTAGGTTCTTCTAGGATACAACCATTTTTAAACATGTCAAACATAATACATATCTTCATAAGATGAGTAAAGATGCAAAAAAGGGTGAGCTCAAATTCTCAATAAGCGTACATAACGGAGATATGTAATAATTCTTGTGAGCATAATGGTATGATAAATGAAAATGAAAATAGAATATCATTCTATGAATATAAAATATTATATATATGAATCATGTAAAAAAATATCTTAAGTTCATAAGACATGAATCATAATGAAATAATAATGATAATACATGAAAGCATAACATAGGAAAAAAAACATAATTGTTGTAGACACATAAGAATATAATATGATTTCCATAGTAGACAAGGCAGAAAATCCAAGACCAACATGGTAGTATGGGTTTACTCCCCATACCATCTTGGTAGACATGGTTCCCTCCCATGTCCATCTTAGTATCATGAATTCACTCCTCATACTATGTTGGTAGTCATTGATCACTCCTACGGCCATCTTTATAGTCAAAGATCATCCCAAGACTATCTTAGTCTATATCATCAGATATAAATCTTCACCCAATGCATTGGAGGGAGATACAGGTCCCACCCATCTAATAATGAAATAAAACATACATTTCCATAAAATCATAAAAAACATATCACTACCATTGAAATGAAATAAATATCATAAAAATGTAATCATATCATAACATGTATAAAATGATATAGGATTTATAATCATTTAATAAAAATTATACCATGTGGAAGAGTAACAGGTTCATAACCATATAACCCATTAAATTGAAATGGGTCCAATAATTACCGTGAAATTAAGCAAATCTCATTCAGTGAAACAGCATGAATTTAATCATTAGATAATTTCCTATAGAGGCATGAGTAATAACAATAGATGCCCTCTTAGATCGAAAATAATTATGAAATGTATTCAAAAAAATTCTTGATTAAAATATCCAGTATTCATTGAAATTTGGTTTCCAATACAAAAAACAATTTTAAAATTATCTTCATATAAAATATATTAAATCCCTATAAAAATTATGGAAAATAATATTGTAAACATTCATCCTTTAAAACATATTAAAAATGATTTAAAACATTTTGAAAAATACATTCCTTGAAAACATATAAAATAAGATTGATTTTTGAAAAAAATATTATAATGAAATCAATAGAACTTTTTCAAAATAATTTCACCAAAAATAAATTTTAAAACATATAAATAATGTTTGAAAATGTAGTAAAAATATTTTACTAAAAAATTTATTGATTAAGATTGAAACTTTTTGGAAAAAAAATCCTTGAAAGTACATTTGAAAACACTTTTTAAAAATTATACTTTTAAAATTTAAAATTAGTCTTCATATAAATTATGGTGGATAAATTTTTACATGTTATATGAGGTAAAAATAGCATTCCTTTAGCATGGTAAATAGGATATAAAAATTCATTATTTTAATTATAAAAACAATATTACTTTGGAAACATTAGTAAATGAAAAAAAGGACAAAATTTATTTTAACTCATATATGACAATAGTAGAGTATTCTTGAAAAACCTATTTATAAAACATTGTTTTGATAGAACTATGAATTCCGACCGAACATAGGGTAAAGCCGATATTTGTTAAAAACATATTCATAAATATAATATGTACCAAAGAGTTAAATAATGGTACCAATACATGTATATATCATTAAATAAAATAGTAGAAGGAAAATCAAAAGATTTCATGTGATATGGATCATAATATTTCATCAATGGAATCATGGTCATTAATAATATCGTAAAATGATGATATTATTTCAATAAACTATTAATACTTTGTAGCTTCATATCAAAATCTCAATATGAGAAAATTAAATTACATAAAACATAAAATATCATTAATATATGGATAATCATGACATAAAATGTAAAATTGATTTATATTTACCTCGAAAAATAATTTAGAAGCATAATAAAAGATGAGCCTCAAAGAAGGAAAATTGAGACAAAACTATCTTATTAATTTGTTTAAATTTGAAACATAAAACAAATGAAAGAAATATTATAAAATTAATATCTAAATAAAAATTAACATATGTATATTATACATATAATACATTCATGGGCTTTACATAAACCACATATAATAATTGAGTGGTGAATATGACATGTATCTCATTGAAAAAAAAGTGAGATGAAATTTCCCTTACCTTTTGTCTTAATCTCATCATACTCATTCAAACTAGATATATGATAAATATAAATTTATTATAAATATTTTAAAGAACAGTATTATCATCTCTAATAACATATACAATTTTATTATTATCATATGTTACCCTCTTTTTGAAAATGTTATGTCAAGGTTTAACTTCGACTAATATCTGCTTTGATCTTTGCTTGTGACTTAGTTTATTATATCTTCGGTCCTTATACTTATATATAAATTAAATAATTTAAAACCATGTATAATTATCATGTATAATAACTCTATTTTAATTATAATAGTCTATATAAAATTTAATTATGAAATGGAATACACCATTCATTGAAGGGGTAAGCTATACGTAAGCATGGACCCTGTTTTTGTTCTTATTGTGGTATTGAAAGAAATAAATAAAATGAAATATATGTATATATTTAAATAAAATCACTAAATAATCATTATAATGTTATATATATCATATAAATTCACTAAAATAATCCTTAATACATTCTTTGCAGTGTGTGAACGAATGACCTTGCTTTGAGGGGTCGGTAGTCCACACGTCCTCAAACGAAATTATTGTATCTATACCAAATAGAAAATAAATAAGATATGTGTTGTAAAAGGAATACATAATATTAAAGTCATAATAAATATAATATATTACGCTTACAAATGTATTTTCTATCATAACTACCATAATGAGGGGTGGTAATGGAAAACTGAACAATCATCGTTTAGTGGGATAGTAGTTCATCATACACATAAACAGTATGTTTGTTACCCCTTAAATGGAGCTGTGTGTAATTTTATGTCAAAATTTTACTATAAAAACGTTATAGTATATTCATTATACTCTATTTGTAATAAAATCACTGAATAAATAGAGTTTAGTGGTTGTAGAAAGAAAATAAAATAAAGGATCTTGAGAGAAGAGGTTTCCTCTTAATAGGGGAACTCCTTTTGGATTGTACCAAAAGGATTCATTGGATTTATTTCATCCAAAGGGGATAAGTATATGAGGAATATATATATTTTTGGATAATATTTGATAATATTTTAGGTGAGATAAGGGTTCTGATAGGGGTGAGGATGTGGGAAGAAAGGAGGCCTTTTTAAAGTGGATGAGGAGTGGCACTCTTGAAAATATTTTAAGAGAGAATTCCACCCACATTATTATCATTGAAATTGGACACAATAATTTAATAATTTATATTAATAAGATTATAGGATATAAATATTTTCATAAAATGGATCTTGGAAATGTTTCTAGGTCATTTTGAGTCTTAAATTTATGTTTTAGTCCTTAGTAAATTTTAATTTTACCTTAGCCGATGTTAAAAATATTAACCACTTTTGATAATATTGTTGGTCAAATTTTTTTTGACCTAATTATACAATATAAGTTTTTTTTATTCCAAACATTGAATCCAATTTTAAAAATTTTAATTAAATATGTGGCATAAATTATTTTAAATTTAGTCACACTAATGAGATGGAATTGCAAGGTTTTAATGTAAAAAGGATCAAACATTTGCTATGTTTTTATATCCAATATAAATGTTATACTGGTTCCAATGACACAAATTTCATTAAATTAGAAAAAAAAATATCTAATTAAACATTTAAACTCGTTTAAATTTCAATTAATAATTACAAATAAATTATATGAAAAAGTATTTTTGAACTGAAATCTTGGATTTCCATTGTTCATTAAAATAATAAAACATCAATGAAAAACAAAAAAATATACCCTAAAAATTATGATGTTCCTCCTTCATATATTAAGTTCAATTTGACATATTAAATCTATATAATTTCCAAAAAAATATTAAAATTGCATTCTCTTTTAAAAAGTGGTAAAAATACATTAATAAAAATATAGGATTTTAAGCATTAAATGGTTTGGGTTTTAACTTGAATCTATCAAATATATTAGATGAATATCGAAATCACATTATTGAATATATGAAATATATATTACATTATTTTCACTCACTAATAATTGTTAATTAAATTTATTAGGGTAAAATGACTTTGTTAACATAAAAATAATAATATTTCCCATTATATTCAATTGATTTTAATGTTCATTTATAATTAGTTAGTATCCAATGAATTCATATTTTATTTCTATAAAATATATATTTTCAACAATTATTTAAAATTATTCATAATATTAAATTTAATATCTAGGTTATGTAATATTATATTAATTAATAACATTTTAATGATATATTATTTTTTGGTAAAACTCTTTGTTTTAGGTTACACAACCCATTGATGAATGTTCTTATCGCATGTAACATAAGATAACCAAAGTGTTCATTACATGGAATGAAAGATTTTATATTTCATGTACTGCATGATTAATTTGTGTTTTCATATAAATCAATCCAAACAATGTTCCTTAATAAAAAATTATCTATATTCTGTGTTGTGTGAAATGAACAATATTAAAAGAAATAAATTAATTTGAAAAAATAATTCACAAAATCTAGAGGTGTTACATTCTACCACCATAAAGTGAATTTCAACCTCATTTTTCATTTGGGTTATCATTATTTTACCACATGAATGTTTCATTCATAGAAACATATATCTTAAAATTAGATACTAAAACTTCCCTTAAAAATGGATTGTTGACACCATAACAGTTAACCAAACTATCACAAAGCTAGGTTTCCACATAGGAAGTCATGGGATGGGAGTAGAAATAGGAAAATGTGGAAAAAAATATGTAATTATAGTGAGTTATTGAGGTTATCAATCATAAACAACTAAATGATCAAAAAATATTAGATAGCCTCAAAGTGAAAAATTTATGATGATTTTAAAGGCCATCAGTTAAAAAAATAATATTTATTAACACAACACATATTCTATTAATAATTATCCATGAATTGAGTAGTAATTGTATTGACAAATAAAATAATCAAATATAATTACCTTATATAATTCTATAAAAACATTCAGTCTTCAGTTGTAATTTTATCAATTTCTAATTCATCCATTATGTCATGAAATAGATGTTCCGAAATTAAAAAAGATGCTTGGAGTGATAAAATACACTTTCAGAATACCTTAATTACCATAAATGAATAAAAAGTATAACTATACATAAAAATAAATATGGTTAATAAAATAATCTCTAAACATAAAAAGTAACACTACTTTTTCATCATAAATAATTATTCATAAAAATAATTATAGATTAACTAGGAAATCACTCAGGATAATGGTAGGAATGAAACCATTATCATCCATCAGCCATGGATTCATGAGATGTAGCCTTTGCAGACTTGATTGGTCTCCACCTGACATACATGATGACCTTTTCTAAAACCATACTAATATAATTTCCAAAATATGATGGACATCCTTAAAATATGGTTAATCATGAAATATCCTTCTAACCAACGTTTTCTATACAATATCAATACATAAATACATCCTCATAAGTTTATCATAAACTTCTCATGGATAGATAACCTTATAACCCTTATGAAATATGAAAATTAAAATATTTAGAATTAATTAAATGAAATTATATTTGCATTGATTTCCTATACATTACAAATTTTTTATTTATATTAACACTCCAAACATGTGAATACCCTCATCATATATTCTCTTGAAACAAGTTAATAACCTTAATTTCCAATAATAATTCTATAAAACATGCATGATTTATTTATTTCATAGATTATTTGATATATTATATAAGTCCAAGGTGTTGTACATTTCAACCATGATATCCCAAAAAAATGTAAAAAGGTCCTTAATTTGTTGCAAGGTTACTAGTACCTTCCAATTAATTTATTCATATCCCACATATTTTTATCCAAATAGTATTATCTTTACATAAGGCATATATTAAGGGATGTATTTTCCAAAATCATGTGTTTTCTATGGAGATCACCTTTCCATTAAATCACTTTTCTACTCCATCAAATCAAAACAATGTATTCACTTAAATTATTAAGAAAAATACCTAAACTAGTTAATCCTAATATATTTCACCATTATTAATAATGGATTAAAATACATAAAAACAATTAATACTTCATCCATAATCTATTGACAAGGCTATATAATTCTATTACATAATATTTCATCTGTTTCACATTACAACTATAGTATCTTCATTCTCATTAATGTAATCATTACTCAAAGCACCTTGTTGATCCTCTTCAAGATATTTCCTCTTGGGATGTTTATTATCATAACAAACTTTTATAACACACATAAAACATTTAACCTTCGATGATGCTTTAGAGAGACCAATATTCTCATCCATTTCATTAACTGAAAAATAATTATTCCCTTACATCTACTTTATTTGTGTCCTTTTCTTTAGTAAAAACTTCTTATTATTCATATAATACATTCACATAGGTATCTTTCTGCATTCAAGATACAAATGAAATCTAATATTCATTCATCCATGGTATCCATTACCCAAAATCTTATAGAAATTATTCTTTCACTTCATTGGTGAGTCTAAGAATCGGATAAGGTACATGCTGTAAATCATGATCTGTGAAAACTAATTAGTCATGATCACACCAAGATTTAATCCAGTGATCATCCCACATGACTAATCATTATAAAATAGTCCATTAAATTAAATTTCAATCCAATTCATTTTATTGACTAAAACAATAAGCATAGTGTGAGAATTACTTTTCATTGCTGAAAAACATAGTTGTGAAAATAATTTCTTTTAAGATGTTTGAATCATGACACATTCATTAAGATTTGATAACCAAGGTTCATTAGAGGTTATTCATATTTAAATTATATTTAAATATTTCATCATGGTTCATCAATAGTTTTTTCAATTCCCAAAGCATACCCCCAACAATGTCAAACTAGGAGTGCAGTAAGGCCCATTTTTGTGTATCATATTTTCCTGAGCTAGGCTGGAAACATATTCTTGGAGTTTTTACCCCTATATACATATGTTCTATATTTAAATACCCATATACTATCCAGAAATTTATTTTTTATTGTAAACCACTCATTCTATAATTTACTAAAATTTTAGTACATTTTCATAAACATTGACTCATCCTTACACATATCCGCAGAGACATCACTTTACCAATCATTATAAATATACCTAGGGAACTCACTAATGTTTTCTCGTAATATATTGAAAATTTTAGACAAACCATTTCTTGAATACTAACTACAATGACTCTCTATTTTCATATATTAACATCACATAACATTTACGAAATACAAAAAACATTGCCCAAACAGATTCCCAAAGACAATACTAGTCTAATTCCATTGGAATCATGGAAACAAAAAATTATTATACATAAGATAGATAGATTATCATTAAATTGGTTTTTATTTACTAGAATCATTCTTATACACATCAAATGCAATATATATCTTCATAACATGGTTATGGAAACCTAAATATTGGTGATCACAAATTCTAAGTAATGGTAAAAAATGGATATATGTAAGCATAGTCCTGAACATAGTGGTATGAGAAAATGATCATGAAAATATAAAATCATAACCTCTATATCAATGATCAGATACATGAATCATTCAGTAAATCATGGATTTTTATAAGACATGAATAATAAAAAAATAACATAATCAATGAAAGTATAACATAGGAATCAAATATGGATTTTTTAAAAACACATAATAATATAATATAATTTCCAATTTAGCCAAGGAATCGCTTTCATTACCATATTGGTAGTATGGGTTCATTCCACATACAATATTTTTATTCATGGTTAACTCCATTTTCCATATTAGTAGCATGAGTTCCCTCCTCATACCATCGTTGTAGTCATCGTTCACTCTCATTACCATCTTAATAGTCAAGGTTCATTCCATAAACCATTTTATTCTATCTCATGATATATAAATAATTATCCAATTTATTTGGGGGAGATACGATTTCCACCCTTCTCATAATTAAATCAGATATACATGTGCCATTAAATCATAAAAAATAACATCATTTCCCATGAAATTAAATTGGTATCATAGATATATAATAATATCATAACCAATGGAAAAATATACATGTTTCATAATTATTTCATAAAAATCATAACCTATGGAAGAGGAATGTATTTCATAAACATATAACCCATGAAATATAAAGGGGATTCATAAAGATTGAGAAATTAATCAGAAAAAATTCAGAGAAAAAATATTAATGGAACTATTGGATAATATTCTTTAGAGGAATTACTGATATAAAGAGATGTAATCCTATATAGAAAATAATTTTTCAATATTTTCAAAAAAATCTCACGGAAAATATTCTTTATTATTTGAAAAATTATTTTTTACCACATAAAACCATTTGAAAATCATTTTCAATGAAACCCAATTGAAAACTAATAAAGAATACATGAAATAATTTTGAAAAAAAAATCCTTGAAAACATATAAAATAATCTTGAAAACATTTTTAATCCATATAAGGAAATCTTGAAAATGTTTTTAAATCCATTTTATTGAAAAAATATTTGAAAAATTATAAGGAAATATTGATAATGTTTTGAAAAACATTTTACTTAAACAGTTTTGAAAGAAGAATGAATTTTATTTTTGAAAAAAAATCATTCAAAATAATTTTTTAAAAAACAATCTTAAAAAATAAAAATTTAAACATTAAATGGAATCATTATAGAAATGATGATAGCTAAATGTGTATAAATAATATAAGGTAAAAAAGAACACTCTTTTTTCATGGTAAAAAAATAGAAAAAATTCATTGTTCAAAAAGAGAAAATAATATTTATTTGGAAAAATTAGTAAAAGAAGAAAGTGAAAATTTATTTTTTAATATTATTGGAGAATAGTATAATATTCTTGGAAACAGTATTTAGAGAAAATTATTTTGATGGAACCAAGTTTTCGACCAAAGATAGGGAAATGTCGAGATTTCATAAAAACCCATTATTAACTATATTACGTAACAAATATTGTAATAGTTGATCCAATAAAATAATATATAATGAAATAAATTTTTATAAGTAATATCATGAGGTTAATTAGGATATGGATCACAATATTTTATCAAAATAAGCATCATCATTAACAATCTTGAAAAAAGATGATTTTGTCTCAATAAACTCTTATGATGGGGTAACATTGGATCACAATCTCCATGTAAGAATAGGAAATTAAATTAAACATTAAATATCATTAAAATAAGAAGATTAATGATAAACCATATAAAATGTATGTATATTCACCTCTGAAAATAATATTGGTTCCTAACAAAACATGAGTATCAAAGAAGGGTAATTGAGGCAAAACTATCAAACTGATTTGGTAACTTTTGGAAACATAAACCCCCCAAGAGAAATTCTATAAAATTTATATTTAAATACCCATATATTTATTTAATATATACATATAATAAATTCATGGTTAGTACATAAAATTTACAATAGATGTGAGTGGTGAATAAGGCTTCTATCTCATGGAAAAAATGCTACATGAACTTTCCCTTACCCGGTGTCTTGAATCACATCATAATAATTCAGAAAATCTGTATAAAAAATTATATTTATTATAAATCCTTTATAGAAACATTTAATTATATTTAATACCATATTTTTTTATTATGACAATATATTTCCCTCTGGTTGACAATCCCATGATAAGGATTCACTTCAGCTAATATCCACTTTGTTCTTTGGATGTTTCATAACTTGTTATATATTAGGAACATATACATATATCATGATTGAAGAATGTAAAATAGGATGTAAATATAATTTATATTTAGTATCTGTGTGTTAAAATAATCTATATAATATAGATGTAAGAAAAAAAATACACTATTCATGGTAATGGTATCTTGTACGTACACATGAATGTCATTCCCATTTTTATTGTCACATTAGAAAAAAGAAAGAAAATGAAATATATGTATATATTCTTATAATATAATTAAATAATAATTATATTATTATATATATCATATAATTTCACTAAAACCATTTTTAAAACATTTACTGTAGTGTATGAATGAATCACATTGCTTTTAGGGGGTGATAGTCCACCCTTCCTCAAATGAAATTATCATTTTTACAAAAAAAAATAAAATTGAAGGTAGTGTGTTTTTTAAAATAAATAAATAAATCCTTAATTAGTAATAAATAAAATATCTTACATATATAAATAGTTTTTCTATCATAATATCCTCCATGATAGGCAGTAAAATAAATCTGAACATTCATTGTTTAGTGAGGTGGTAGTTCTCTATACACAAAAATAAAATGTCTGTAACTATCATGAAAAAGGTGTGAGTAAGTGTATGTATATCCATTATTATAAAAAAAATATTACTGTAATAAGTATAAATTTGTTTTAGTACAAGATTTGAATAAATAAATTTGAGGGGTGGAGAAAGAAAATAAAATAAATGATCTTGAGAGAAGATGTTACCTCTTAATCGGGTAACTCCTTTTGGTTTTTCCCAAAAGGATTATTTTGAATGATTTATGAACATGTGGTGGATTATAAGAGGAAGGAAGGGATGTTGGGAGTTCGTTTTAGATGATTTTAGTTGATCCAAAGTGCTAGAGAGGTGTGAGTAAGTGGGAATAGAGGATTCCTTTTTAGAGTGTAGGAGGGGTGCTCTTGAAAATAATTAAAGAGAGAATTCCACACACATTTTTCATGTAGAAAGTGTAACACCCCAAGGTTTTCTAAAAATAAGTTGAAATGATTAAAAAAAAAATTAATGTAGATATTTATAAGTATCCATTAAACATAAATTTTTTGCTTGTATGTTATGAATTTTGAAAAATGGTCATATACAATTGTGTTCAATATATTATTTGGAGTCTATGGGAACCAACTTGTTTTTGGGTGGATAGTAACATTACCTTATGAATAGTAATATGAATATTAATATGACCCTAATGAATATTAAATTACTTTATTATTTTATATTCTTAAAAATTTACGATAATGAAATCTTGATTAATTTTTAAATGTGATATAAAAGCAGTTATAGTTTTTAAATTATTAACTTTTTATTTGAGTATGATTTTATTTAAAAATTAAATTAAAAATATTCTGAAAAATTATTTTCAAAAAAAAGGACTTCATTTTTGAATTATACACGTTTATATATGGTTATGGTGAATTTTGGTCATTTTATGAAGTAATTGATTTTTCAATGAATAATAAAAAAATACAGTTTTGAGATTTGGTGTGTTAATGAAATCATTAATGATGTAATAATAATGTAATAAATATGGTTGAATTGTGTACAGTAAAATAAGTTATGATTTTTCCCACGTGTTTTATACCATGGGAAAATACCATGGGCAAGCCCACGGTTTTGCAAATACCATTAATGAGGTCTCCCTTGGAAAATTTTAAAATAATCTCTCACTTTTGCAATAAATACCAACCCATTCCTTCATTAACATCATTCCAATATCCTCATAAATGATGATCTGGCCTCCTTACCACTCGAGTAGTCCTCTGAAGGTTTCATCAAGCCCCCAAGACCCCAACCTTCATGTTCTTGGAGTTACTCCACAAGGTATGAAAATTCTCAATTTCATTCTTTTTTTCATTCAAGTTCTGTTTTATGTGGTATAACTTTCATGTTTCCATACATTGTTATTATTTTCCTTAATATTCATGATCTATTACTTTTTATGATTTATTTCTAGATGGGTGACCCTTTTCCCCACTCTTTCTAATATTTTCTAAAACCATGTTGTATAGTCGTTAGGCTGTCGAATTTTTATAAGGGATTATTCAATTATTCTTTTAGTTTGAGTTCCTTTATTTTATTATTATTTCCTCATCAACTCATAACCAAGAGGCATGAAATCTCCATAAATCATTCATATTATGTATTTTTTTGTGTTCAAGGAAAATTCATCATCATTCTTCTTATCCTCTCCCACTTTTTCATGGAATAAAAACATTGTCCGTGATGTGTCGAATTACCAACATCGCGGACAATGTTATTTTTATTTTCATTAACTCTTTCAAGTCTGGTTATGAACCCATTTTTATGGTTGAAACATGTTATAAAATATGTATTATGTCTCATATATGGTTCTAGAATTCTTTTTTTACTGATGGTTTTAATTTATAAGACAAAATGAGGTCGTTATTATCAAAGAACCACTAAAATGATCTAAACAAACATCATCAATGTTTTTAACTTATTAATCATCCTCAAATAAAACATCAAAATGATAAATAGTATAAATTATGGTACTGGAAATATGTAAACACTTTTCCATTACAATTCTGTAGTTTCACTTCCAATCGACAAGAACATCCATCATGAAACGATCATGAAAATCATGTAATGAACTCACCCAAAACAGTGCAGGGAACAAAATACTAACAATTAAAGGGTGAAATGAGGTTATTAAATGATCATATAAGATGTTGTAATCATGAAAATATTTCTGTAAAATACTAATAACACACTTTTAACCATGATATAATATGTTTAAACAGGTTTGAAGTAAGACAAGCCTGAGGTAAGAGAATTCTTAACCTGATTTCTATCCTTTGGGTTAACCTTATTCTTCATTATTTATGTGGTATTTAAATTGTTTGTGTGATGACATATGATTATACTATGTTTAATTACTTATATGTACATATTATATACATATTCCATCCACTCTATTAAGACTCACTTCAATTATATAATATTTATAAAAGACTTTTCTTTTAAAACCCTCTTTTAAAATTCTGTTTTTTAAAATTCAAAAGCAATTTTTTATGCTAATATTCATGTTGTGTGATTATTTTAGGGATGTAACAACCCGAGATTTTATGAGAATTATTCTTTATAATTTCATTTATTTATTGTTTTATACGCTACACTAAAATTATCTTGTTCTATATGCAACACCGTATTAGCTTGTAGTATACGCAACACTAATCATGGATCGTGTTGCACACAATTTCATGTTCGTTTGATAGAAGTTATTTTACACAACATTGAGTGTATATATATATATATATTATATGTATAAATGAAATATGGTTGGATTATATTATACATAACCACAAATGAATCTTGAACTACACAAAACCCTGACTTGGCTTTCATTATACGCAATCGTGACCATCCATGATAGCGTGTGTTGTACGCAATACAGAGTTTCACTAAACTACGATATGTTATAAAAATATTATATAAACTAGCCATTATGAATAGTAATACTCAATTTTTTAAATTTTATAAATTTTTTCTCATAATTGGACATCATTTTTTGATTCAGAATATCGAAAATATCCTAGGGTGAATTTTTTGGTATTTTTCTGAAAACATTCAATTTTTGATGAATAGTGAAAACACTAGGTTACAATTTAAAAACCAACTTTTTATTTAAATAATTAGTTATTTTATTTAAATTTATTTTAGGCCAAAATTGATACATAATACCTATATAAGTTCAATGTAATTCATTGGAGTAATTTTATAATAATTTTAGATATATAAAAATTTTATTGAACTTTTCACCGTCTTTTACCCACCTCTTAAGAGAATTTGAAAATTTACATAAAACCTAATTTTACCACTTCTGTGAGTTTAATTTAGAAAATCTGAGAGACATGGTTAATATCAAGGTGTAAAATTTTGTTCAATAAAATAAAAATAATTTTTGGTGAATTGTAACTTTTTACTTTTATTTACCACGGTTAAAAGTAAATAGGGTAATTAAGGGTAAAAATGATATTATTATTACCCTAACATACGTACTAATTCTATTGGATAAGTTTCATTCGACCAAAAACAACCTTATAAATAAAATATTATCATTTAGGTCCACTTGTATTATATTAGGAAATTCATTATTTTTTTATTTAAAGAAGAGTAAAAAAAAGTTAAAATCAACGTTTAATAACTAAAACATTTTTAATATAGGGATATACATAAGATAAATTATACTATAAATATTCATTATAAAAATGAAAATATTTCCTATATAATGGTAATTTATTTATAATTTTAATACATTATATAAATTACTTTATTTATGACACAATGATGATGCAGTAATTACCTAATTAATGAAATATTAACATAATTGATGTTATAAATACCTAAATAAATGTAATTTGAGACATTTTAGGAATTAAATTAATTTTCTAGGTTACTATGACACTTTATTATTGATTAAATTAACTTTTTTCGAACTAATCATGTTGTCATGATTTTCACTGAAATCAATTACCAAATAGTGTCAAAATTGACATAAAATAGGTTTTAAAACAAATATTATATTATTAATTGTTATTCTATTCTTAAAAATATAAGGTTCAGCCAAATAACTTATATAAGGTTATATATATATTAATAAATAACCATTTGGGGTTCCTTTGTCTTTTTATAGTATGTTTATTAACCATATAGTGTAAGAAAAGAAGAAGACATCATAAAAGTTAAATTATTTAACTTAGGCTTAAATCAAAATGATAGGGTTAAATTAGTAACATAAACTTGCCTAAAACCTATTGTTTGATAATATTTAGACCCATCCGCACTTTATATTCAAAATAAGTCACTTTGGAGCCATTATAAACAGAATATGACTTTATTATAAAATAATAGTTTAGGTTTTTCAAAAAGTGTCTCTCTTCTCCCTTATAAAAGGGCCCCTCCTCCCTCTTCTCTTTACACAAAATTGTGCCTTCAAGCTCGGCCAACCCCTGCCCATTTTCCTTCTCAACTTCCCTAGAAACATTATAGTGGTTCGGGTCTCTTAAAAATACCAACTCTAGTGCCTTATAAGGATGCTTAAAAGAGGTACGTCGAAGAAGAGGTAATCTCTTCTATCGATTCATTCGTGTTTATTTCTTCTTCTACTTCTTATTATTTAGTTTTTTCATTATAAATTAATAAAATCAGTATCAATAATATACTGATATGTTATTATAAATATGAAACAACCCCATTTCACCTTCTATCTATCCTACGGAAAATGAAATCACCGCGCGTGCGTATGTACGAAATGTCGTCTCCACGTTGTGGTGTAATCAGTTTTTCCACCACCACCATACTTGGATGGGTATAATGGTGTAAAGAATAACTATATATGGTTATTATAACATCATAATTATTATGATATATTATATCATCCACTCTAATTCTATTCAATAATTATGGGAATGATATCTTCGCTCGTGCGTATGTACGGATTACCGTCTCCACGAACGCGATGAGATTCATTTTCCATGATTAACCATTAAAGTATGATTATAATGTATATATAATAAATAATAATGAATGATATTACATAATAATGATACTGGATTGATATACATATATGTTTCATTTAATTAATTCCATTCCATTCAATAAAGAAACAAAAACAGCGTTCATGCATACGTACGGCCTACCGTCTCCATGAACGGTGTATTTCATTCCATTTATCGATCTATCATATATATTTATATACTGAATATATATTATATATAAATAATTTTTTACATTCTGGAATTAAGTAAATCAGGATATGAGTAATCATATCAAGATCAAAAAACTGAAACACATACGATAAATGAAACAATTTTACCCAAAAGGTTGCTTTAAAATTGAATTTACAAATGAACGGGTAATATAAAGTCACAAGTGAACCATATATGATATCATAACAATTAATATAATTTTTTATTAATTTAATGACATTATTAAAATTATTATATATGAGTTTTGGATACATACGAAGCATATCAGACATAAGGTAAGGGATAACTTTTCCAATCTCGTTTTTATCCGAGATTGTTTTTTCATAAGTATTTACTAGGGTTATTGTTATCATCCATATCCCTATTTTATAAAAATGGTTTCATGTATTTTTAAAGTTATTTTTACCCATTTTTGACTTTTACTACATGGTATGTAAGGAATATTTCTTTTGTTTATGTTACGAGGTGATTTTTTGACATTTCCGGCAAAAGTACGATAAGAATGTTTTCTAACTTATACGGCATGAACAGATTTTTATGGTTTCATAACACCTTATTTTCATGAGTCTTACTCAACAAGATTTAATGAATAGTTTTAACAAAATCCTTTTCTTTTAAAATTTCATGGCATTTTTTGAAAATAAAATGATTTTGAAGAATAAAGGATATTTTCCTCAAGAATTTATTTCAAGTGTTTTATCAAAACCATTTTCCATATAAGATGGAATTATTTCATATGAGTATGTTAAAAGTATAATGTCTCTATGATTTACATGGTTTTACTTTTCTTATGATGAAATGATATCCATTTTTTATATGGATTATGTTATGATGGGATGATGTTTATGAAACCCATTTTATTCTTTGGGTAATGATGAATGATTAATGTTCATGTTGTGGAACACATAAGAATGATTTAATTATGAGATGGGTGGGACCTATATCTCCCTCCAATGCATTGGGTAAAGATTTATATCTCATAGTATAGACATGGCTGGAATGGTAGGTTAATTTGGTTCAGTGATACAGGACCGGAATGAGGAGTGAACTCGATTCAGAAAGGTACTTTGTCCACTAAGATGGTCTTGGTAGCAATACCTTGGCTACTATGGAAATCATATCATGTGCTTAATGATTTTACACAATTACATGTTTTATTCCCATGCTATATTATTATAATTAAGGTTCCTTTATGATCTATTCCTTATGTACTGCCACAATTTATTTCTCAATATTTTGATGTTTAAACGTTAGGTTCATGTTTTTTTAAGTTCAAATGTATATGATTTGTTTTATTTTCTCTATGTTTACCCTTACTGGGCATTTGAGCTCACCCTTTTATTTTTATTTTCCCCCGGATATAAAGAAAGGTTTTAGGTTAGAAAACAAAAGGAGAATATCTTTATGGGAGATGTTGAAGATCTTTCACCATGATTAGAAGATTATGTTCCGAGTTTTCAAAGACACTAAACTATTACGGTCCTTGTGTGTTGGTTTTTGTTAGGTATTAATTATTCCAAAAAAGTAATGTAATTTCAATGTACGACAAGCTTCAAGCCTCTACAGTTGGTATCAGAGGAAAGTTTTAGTCAACTTTTGGAAACTATGATGTAAACACTTTAGTGAAATCCCTAGAGATATTTCTAAGGTATGTCTAGGGATGTCTCTAAGGTTAATTATAAGTATAGGTTATAGTCCTAGAATTATGGTAAAAATCCTAGAATTAACCCTAAGATGTTATATATTGAAGGTAATCTCCCTTTATTATGTTGTTTTCCCTAGAATTATTTTTTCCTCTCACACTATTATTATTGCGTTTTAGACGATGGCTAGAACCCGAAGGAACCGTGTCAATCAATGTAATGGATAATGCAATGATTTTCCTCTTGAACAAACCAATGTTATGGGATATGGAGTGTAGAATATTAATTCTATAATTACACAAGCTATGAATCATTCTAGACTTTTAAATGTGCAGAGAAGGGAACAATATTTTATTGAGTCCTTCATGAGGCAACGTCTACCTTCTTTTAGTGGGTCTTCTGATCCACTTGTTGCTGAACAATTGATCAGTACCATTGAAAAGATATTATCCATACTTCTCTGTTCTGAACATGAAAAATCCATTCTGGCTATTTACCGTTTAGAAGGTGAACCAGATCAATGGTGGACTCTAATTAAGAATACGAGGCCCCGAGATGAAATAGAATCTATGGAATGAGATGAGTTCAAGAACTTATTTTTCAATAAGTACTTCCCTCGTATTCTTCGAACAAATATGGAAAATGATTTACTTGAGCTTAAGAAAATGGATGATAAATATGTTGGTATATACAAAGCGAATTTTACAAGTCTTGCAAGGTATACATCTGGATTTATCATCCAACCTGAAAGTAAAGTTTATCGATTCTTCAGTGGCTTAAAACCAAGTCTTTGAAGGGCATTATCTATAAGAGACTTCAGTAGCTATGAAGAAATTGTGTGTTGTGCTATCAAGGTATAAATAGATGTTGGTGTTACATATCCATCTCATGGTTTTGACAAGAAATGAAATATGGAGTTCGAGGATAAATATCAAAATAATGGTGAAAAGAAGATGAATGTTTCTTTATGCTCAAAGTGTGGAAAGAAGCATGGTAGAGATTTTCTTAAAGGGACTAGAAAATGTTTTAAGTGTGGAAAAGAAGGTCATCGGGTAGCTGAGTGTTGAAGTAATGGAAAAAAGGGTTGCTAATGATGTGAATAAAGAAAATACTGTAGAGAACACACCACCAACGCTTCAATGCTTCAAGTGCAAAGAAATGGGGAATTATGATAATTAATGCCTTAATCCAAGGGTTAATGATGATCAACGTGAGCAACCTCTTAAGGAAAAGGATAAAGGGAAGTCACATGCGATCACTATTTGTGATGTTGAGTATGAAAATGATGTTGTGTAATGATTAAGTTTTTATGTAATGGGATTTCAAAATAGTATCATGGAATCTCATTTATGGAATCGTGGAATTTTGGAATATCTATGTATTTGTATTCAATAATTATACGGTACCGGTAACCATGAAAAGTGATTGAAATATTTTTGGAATGAAGATGATATGTGCATAACGAAGGGATAAAGAAAAATTGAAATGATCTCATGACTGATATAAGCACAAAGTGAAATCATGGTTTGAGTATATAGAAATTTTGGGATTTTGGTATGTGGAAAGAGTTAGATTTTGACACCATTCATGTTTTTTTTGAAAGTGACATGAACTGGAAAACAAGTCCATTCCTTTGACAACATTCTTGTTTTCACTAAGGTTCAATGGTAATTCATGTTTCAAAATAATACATGATTAAGGTATTCACATGATTGGAATGTTACCAATTAGATATACCTTATGATATATGGGGGATAAATGATGGTATTCACGTGCTTGTTATGTTACCTTTCAAGTAATCATTTTCCTTATACTATGAGATTAGGCAGATGTATTTTGGATAAGTCTAAAGATTGGAATGGATTATGTTGGATATCAGATAGTATTATTTAAGGATATAACTTGTTTTTCGATAGTATTTCTAGAATGTTATAATAGTATAGTTTTAGAAAAATGACAACTTGCAGGATGGGTGAAAACCTGTCGCGTCGGACAAGGCTGTGGGAATCGAACCAACTACTGAAGTGTGATAGGCCTTTATCACCTACCACTGGCCTATAGGAAGTCCTTGGTTAGTAGAAACTAGTTTTATTTTATTAACCGGTATGATAGATGAAGTATAAGTCCATTGTTGGAATCATATACAATTAATCTTACCATAGATGGATGTATGTATATTTAATAAATTATGCTAACCTTTTTCTGATAAAAATAGTTGGGATGACTTATCATTATATCGCATGATCTGCGAACACTTCATGAATGAAAAATTCATCTTTATTTCTTTAAATAGAGATGAATTGGAAATTGTTCATCGAATAACCAACTATGATATTACACTGAAATCAAGTAAGTATTTATCCTATGTAAAAGTTCATTAACGTTAGGGAAATGATCTTGGAAACCAAAAATGTTGTTATAGTGTCCTCATACTTGATTAATCAGATGGTACCTTAGACCATCACAAATTTATGGCTTTGTGATTGTTGGATTTTTCATAGCCATGTTCTCTACCACTCTTCATCAGAAGTTGATGGGTATATTTCTCTTCCATATCCATATTTCAACCTATGTTCTCCTATGTGGAAACCCAGTAATGAGTTTATCTGGGTAACTGTTACATTTCTTAATTTACCTTTTAAAATTAAGTTTTAGTATTCTTTTTTACGATGTGGGTTTTTATGAAAGAAACTTTCAAGTAGTAAACCATTTATAACCCGACGAATTTTGAGGGCGAAATTCATTTTAAGGGGGGGTAGAATGTAACAACCCGAGATTTTATGAGAATTATTCTTTTTAATTTCACTGATGTCTTGTGTTATACTCTACACAAAAATTACCTTGTTCTATAAGCAACACCATATTAGCTTGCAGTATATACAACACTAATATTAGATCGTGTTATACACAATTTCATGTTCGTTTGATAGAAGTTATTTTACGCAACATTGAGTGTATATATATATTTTCAATGTATAAATGAAATATGGTTGGATTCTACTATATGCAACAACAAATGAATCTTTCACTATACACAACCCTGACTTGGCTTTTATTACACGCAATCGCGACCTTCCACGATAGCGTGTGTTGTACGCAATACCGAGTTTTGCTAAACAACGATTTGTTATTAAAATATTATATAAACTAGCCATTATAAATAGTAATACTCAATTTTTGAAATTTTATAAATTTTATCTTTCAAAATGGACATCATTTTTTTATTATGAATATCGAAATTAGCCTAGGGTGAATTTTTGGTATTTTTCTGAAAACATTAAATTTTTGATGAATGGTGAAAACACTATGTTACTATTTAAACACTGACTTTTTATTTAAATAATTATTTATATTATTTAAATTTATTTTAGGTCAAAATTGATACATAATACCTATATAAGTTCAATTTAATTCATTAGAGTCATTTTATAATAATTTTAGATATATAAAAAATTTATTGAACTTTTCACCGTCTTTTACCCACCTCCTTGGAGAATTTGAAAATTTACATAAAACGTAATTTTACCACTTCTATGAGTGGAATTTCGAAAATCCGAGAGAGAAAATTAATATCAAGGACTAAAATTTGGTTGAATAAGATAAAAATATTTTTTTTTGAATAGTAACTGTTTACTTTTATTTACCACGGTTAAAAGTAAATAGGGTAATTAAGGGTAAAAATGATATTATTATTACCCTAACACATATCGTATTCTATTGGATAAGTGTAATGCAACCAGAAACAGCCTTAGAAATAAAATATTATCATTTTGGTTCACTTGGATTAGATTAGGACATTTATTATTATTTTATTTAAAGAAGAGTTAAAATAGTTATAATCAATGTTTAATAACTAAAACATTTTTAATATATAGTAATAAATAAGATAAATTCTACTATAAATATTCATTATAAAGATAAAAATATTTCATACATAATGATAATTGAGTTATAATTTTTAGTCATTAAATAAATTAATTTATTTATGACATAATGATGATGCAGTAATTACCTTATTAATTAAAATATTAGCATAATTGATGTTATAAATACGCAAATAAATGTAATTTGATACTTTTTATTAATTATAATAATTTTATAGGTTAATATGAGATTTTATTATTGATTCAATTAACTTTTTTAGAAATAATCATGCTGTTATGATTTTCACAAAAATCAATTACCACATAGTGTCAAAATTGACATAAAATAGTTTTTAAAATAAATATTATATTATTAATAGTTATTATATTCTTAAAAATATAAAGTTCATCCAAATGACTTATATAAGGTTATATATATTAATAAATAACCACTTGGGGTTCGTTTGGATTGTTATAGTAATTTTATTAACCATAATGTGTAAGAAAACAAGAAGACACAGTAAAAGTTAAATTATTTAACTTAGAGTTAAATCTAAATGATAAGGTTAAATTAGTAACCTAGACATGTATAAATACTATTGGTTGAGAATATTTTGACCCATACCCACTTTATATTCTAAATAAGACACTTTGGAGCCATTATAAACCGAATATGACTTTATTATAAAATAATATTTTAAGTTTTTCCTAAAGTGCCCCTCTCCTCCCTTATAAATGGACACCTCCTCCCTCTTCCCTTTACACAACACTGAGCCTTCAAGATCTCCCAAACCCTACCTATATCTCTTTTCAAATTCAATATAAACATTATATAGGTTCTGGTGTCCTAAAAAGACCAACTCTTGTGCCTTAAGAGGAAGCTTAAAAGAGGTGCCTCAAAGAATAGGTAATCTCTTCTACCGATTCTTTCAAGTTTCGTTCTTCTTCAACTTATTCTTCTTTAGTTTTATCATTATGAAGTAATAAAATAAGTATCAATAATATACTGATATGTTATTATAAAAATTAAACAACCCCATTTCACCTTCTATACATCCTACGGAAAACGAAATCATCGCGCGTGCGTACGTACGGAATACCGTCTCCACAATGGGGTGTAATCCGTTTTTCCACCACCACCTTTCTTGTATGGGTATAATGGTGTAATGAATATATATATATGGTTATTATAACATCATAATGATTATGATATATTATATCATCCACTCCAATTCTATTCAATAATTATGGGAATGATATCATTGCTCGTGCTTACGTACGGATTACCGTCTCCACAAACGCGATGAGATTCATTTTTCATGATTAACCATTCATGTATGATTATAAAGTATATATAATAAATAATCATGAATAATATTTCATAATAATGATACTGGAATTATGTACATATATGTTTCATTTTCATAATTCCATTCAATTAAATAAGGAAACGAAAATAGCATTCATGCGTACGTATGGCCTACCGTCTCCATGAACAGTGTATTTCATTCCATTTATTGATCTATAATAAATATTTATATAATAAATATATATTATATAAAAATAATGTTTTACATTATGGAATTAAGTAAATCATTATATGAGTAATAATATCAAGAACAAGAAATCAAAACACGTATGATAAATGAAACGATTTTACCCAAAACACAGCTTTAACAAGGAATTTACAAAAGAACGAGTAATATAAAGTCATAAGTGAACCATATATGATATCATAACAATGAATATTATTCTTTAATACTTTGATGACATTATTTAAATTGTTATAAAGGAGTTTCGGATACATACGAAGCATATCGGACATAAGGTAAGGGATAACTTTTCCAATCTCATTTTTTTCTGAGATTGTTTATTCGTAAGTATTTACTAGGGTTATTGTAATCATCCATGTCCCTGTTTTCTAAAAATGGTTTCATGTATATTTAAATTCCTTTTAACCAATTTTTTAATCTTTCTTTTATTTATGGTACGAGGTACTTTTTTGACTTTTCCGGCAAAAGTCCGAGAAGAATGTTTTTTTAACATATATGGAATGAAAGGATTTTTACGGTTTCATAACGTCTTATTTTCATGAAGATTACTCTAAAATATTTAATTACTATTTTCAACAAAATCATTTTCTTTTAAAATTTCATGGTATTTTGTGAAAAGAAAATTATTTTGAAGAAGAAAGTATATTTTCCTCAAGAATTCATTTCAAGTGTTTTATCAAAACCATTTTCCATATAAGATGGAATTATTTCATATGTGTATGTTTCAAGTATAATGTCTCTATGATTTACATGGTTTCACTTTTATTATGATGAAATGATATCCATTTTTTTATATGGATTATTTTATGATGGGATGATGTTTATGAAACCCATTTTATTCATTGGGTAATTATGAATGATTTATGTTCATGTTGTGGCACACGTAAGAATGATTTAATTATGAGATGGGTGGGAACTATATCTCCCTAAAATACATTGGGTAAAGATTTATATCTCATGATATAGACATGGCTAGAATGGTAAGTCAATCCGGTTCAGTGATACAAGACTGGAACGAGGAGTGAACTCGATTCAGAAAGGGACTTTGTCCACTAAGATGGTCTTGGCAGCAATGCCTTGGCAACTATGGAAATAATATCATGTGCTTAATGCTTTTACACAATTACATGTTTTACTCCCATGATATTTAATCATGATTAATGTTCCTTTATGATCTATGCCTTATGTACAACCATGATTTATTTCTCAATATTTTGATGTTTAAACGTTTTGTTCGTGTTTTTTTAAGTTCAAATGTATATGATTTGTTTTATTTTCTCCATGTTTACCCTTAATGAGCATTTGAGCTCACCCTTTATATGTTTTCTTCTCTGTAGGATATAAAGAAAGGTTTTAGGTAAGAAAAAAAAAGGAGAAGATCTTTATGGGAGGTGTTGAAGATCATTCACTATGATTAGAAGATTATGTTCTGAGTTTCCAAAGACACTAAACTGTTACGGTCCTTGTGTGTTGGTTTTTGTTATGTATTTCGTATTCCGAAAAATTAATGTAATGTCCATGTACGTCAAGCTTCGAGTCTCTACAGTGGATCTTGGGAATTGTTTATGATGAAGGGTGGGACCTATGTTTCCCTCCAATCCATTGGGTATGTGTTCGGTAGAGGTTGGACGTATGGTTACTCCAAGTGAAACTATGATTGTTACACTAATAGTAAGGTAGCTGTGAGGGTTACAAATTATAAGGTAACCGAGTGGGTTACAATATTATGTTAGTAATTCCCCAAGATACTTTTATGGTTCTACTTATGTTCTTATATATTGTGGAAATCACATGTTCTACAAAGTAATTATATATATACTGATGATAAGTATGTCTTTTGAAAGTGATTTTATATGTTACAAGTATTCATGGACTAATGTGCTCTTTCCTTCTTTTTATATCCCTTAATGAGTTTTTGTGCTCATCTAAAGTTTTAAATTATTTTCATAGGTTAATGGATGTTTAATAAAAATAAAGAATCCACATTAAATGTTGAATAATTATCATGGAATCATGTTTTACATTTAAATGTTTTATATTTTAAAAAAATGGAATTTCTTTTTATGCTATCCACACTATAACAATGTGTAATGTTTTTAATGTATTATGTACCAATTATCTAATGATCTAAACTGGAAATGATCCTAATTTTAAAAGGATATTTTCTCTTGACTAAATTCATGATTATGTAAGTAATAAGGTCGGGTCCTTATAATTGGTATCAGAGGATGGTTTAGATAACTTTAGTGGTTAGGATGATTTTAAAAGAATACCATAAATGATTTTTAATCTATCATTAATTAGAAATGTTATAGAATTTAAATATTTCCATGTTGCTTATTCTAAGATATTTTTGTTTAGAATGGTTGACCACATAATTAAGAGGGATTCTAAATAGGATAGGCACCGACCGAATGATATCCAACCAGATCTACAGCCTAGAATGGTAGGGATTGGAACCAAGCAGTTTGTGATTGTAATGGATCATCTAATGCAAGAAATAAATTGTGATGACATCCATGAAAGATAACACATAGAGGTACCACAACGAAACATGATAGTAGTGGAACATTTTATGAGACAACACCCTCCTTCTCTCAATGGATATTCTGAACCATTAGTGGTTAAAGGATGGATTAATGCCCTTGGAAAGATATTTGATGTAATGGGTTTTTAAGATAATCAAAAGGTTTGTCTTTCCATTTATCATTTTGAAGGTGAAGCTGATCAATGGGGGTCAGTGGTAAATTATATCAGGGGTATAGAGGATTTTGATTCCTTTGAGTGGGATTAATTTAAAATTATTTTTCTTGAAAAATATTTTTCTATGGTGGTGTGACTTAGGATAGAGAAGAAATATCTTGAATTGAAAAAAAAGAAGGAATATTTAGTGGATTCATATGAAACGAACATCACCTGACTAGAGAGGCATGCTCTAAATATTATTCTGTATCTTGATAGAAAAATCAACCGCTTTTACTCCAGAATGAAGCCAAGGTATCAAAGGGCATCAGACTCCCTTGAATTCAAAAGTTATGAGAAACTTTTCTGATGTGCTGAGAGGGTAGAGATAGAGTTTTCTGATGATCACGTGCATTTTGGAAATAAAAAGAAGAAGAGGTCCAGGAGGCATGTGATCGGTAAGAATCAACCAAAGAAATATGATGGTAAGAAAATCCAGTTTCCAGTTTGTGAAATGTGAGGCAAGAAACACCCTAGGTAATGTATTATAAAAACTAGGAAGTGTTTTAAATGTGGTATGTTTGGACATATAGCCCAATTTTTCAATGAAAATGATCATATGACTAATTATGATAAGAAAACTATAAAGTGTTTTAAATGTGGTGAGATGGGTCATCATGAAAATGCTTGCCCAAAGAGAGATCTGAAAGATGAAAAGAAGCCAGACTATAAGAAGAAAGGTGTAGTGAGATCCTTTGCGACTATGTCAGTAGATTTTGGTCCATCCAAAGAAGTTGTATCAGGTACTTTTTTTGTTCACTTGGATTTTTCTAATGTTTTTTTTTGATACAGGGTCTACACATTACTTCATATATGATAAATTTTTGGGTAAATTGAAAATATCACCTCAAAAAATGAGATCATAACTTTCTATTAAAACACATGGGGGAAATATTATAGAAAATATAAATAATAAGAATTATTATATTTTGGTCTGTGAAATAATTTACTAGAATTACTTTTTGTTTTACCCTTAGTCGAGTTTGATGTTATTCTATGAATGGATTGGATTTCTGTTTATCATGAAAAGATTGACTATAGATCTAAAGAAGTTGTTTTTCCGAAAGGGTTTCAGTTTGTATTCAAGAAAGAACTCATAAAATTGATAAAATATTTGGAAGCAGAGAAACTATTGAAAGATGGAAATTAATGTTATCTTACTCATATTATTGAAAACAAGGGAACTGTTCAGATTAATGATTTTCCAGTGGTAAATGAATACCCTGATGGTTTTCCTAATAAGTTATATGATGTCATACCTGATCGGGATGTTGAATTCACAATTGACTTAGTTACCGATGCTAATCCAATTTGAAAACCCCCTTATCTTATGGATCAGATAGAACTTCTTGAATTAAAAAATCAATTGTAGGATTTGTTGGATAAAGGATTAATTCATCATAACACTTCACCATGTGGAGCCTCTGTTTTGATCATTAAAAAGAAAGATGGTTACATGAGACTTTTCATTGATTATAGATCTTTGAATAGAATCATAGTTAAAAACAAGTATCCTTTGCCTCACATTAATGACTTGTTTGAACAGTTCTAGGGACCTCATTACTTTTCCAATATTGACTTGAGATCTAGATACCACCAGCTGATGGTAAAGGGGGATGACAACCCAAAACCGCCTTTCGTACTATATATGGGAATTATGAATTTGTTGTTATTCCCTCCAGGTTAACTAATGCACTTTCGGTATTCATGAATCTTATGAATACAGTATTTCATGAGTTCTTGGATAATTTTGTGGTTGTATTTATTTTATACATTCTTGTATTTTTTAAAAATAAAGAGTAGCATGAAAAACATCTATGGGTTATTTTTAAAACCTCAAAAGAAAAGAAACTATTTGGAAAATTCAGAAAGTGTGATTTTTTGTTGCAACAGATTTCTTTTCATGGGCACATTGTAAATAAATATGGAATAAAATTTGATCCATCTAAAACAAGATTGGTTGATGAATGGCCATGACCTACAAATGATATAGAGATTCGTAGTTTTCGTGGATTTGCGGGTTATTACCGATAGTTTTTTATGAACATTGAATGGTTATCTAGCCTGATAACTAAGCTAACACGAAAAGGAGTAAAATTTTCTTGGATAGAATAATGTGATATTCTTTTCATAGACTGAAGAATAGATTGGTAAATGCCCTAGTTTTGGCCTTGCCTTCCCGAAATGGTGATTTCTTCATCTATAGTGATGATTCTTTGATGGGAATTGGTTTTGTTTTGATGCAGAATGATCTGGTTATTGCTTATACTTCATGACAACATAAACCTCATGAGTTTAATTATTCCACACATGATTTGGAATTGGCAGCTATGGTTTTTTCTTTGAAAATTAGAAGTTATCATTTATACGGATCCAAATGTCAAATATATACTGACTATAAAAGTTTGATATATATATTCACTCAAAATGAATTAAACATAAAGAAGAGGAGATGGCTAGGAAAGATAAAGGATTATGATTACATGATAAATTACCATCCTGGAAAAGTAAACAAAGCAATGGTTGCCCTGAGTCGAAAACATCATGCATCATTAACCATGTTACATTTGGAACAAGATCCCTTGATTAATAATTTGATGAATGTTGGATTAGAAGTTGTTGGTGCAAGAAATAACTCTGTTTTGTCTCAGGTTTTAGTGTAATCATTGTTATCATACAAGATTAAGCAAGCATAGAAGGAACATCGTGAGCTACAAAAAAAGGTAGAATTGGTTAATGTGGGTAAGTTTCCAGAATTTATCTGTGATAAAGATTGATGTTTTATGATTGGGTAAAAGGTTGTGTGTGCCTTGTGATTCCTAGTTGAAGAAAGATTTGTTGTGTAAAGATCACAGTTCTCCATTTTTGGTTCATTCTGGATGTACTAAGATGTATAGTAACCTTCAGGAGTATTACTCTTGGGATTGAATGAAAAGGGATATTGTTGATTTTACTAAGAAATGTTTGACAAGTGAGTAGGTTAAAGAATAGTGGAAGTTACCAAAGGGGATGATTCATCCTTTTCCAAAGCTCGAGTGGAAGTGGGAGAATTTATCTATGGACTTTGTGGTGGGACTACCTTAGACATCTCAAAGTAACAATGAAATTTGTTTTATTGTGGATCAGCTGACAAAATCTGCACATTTTCATTATATTCGAGATAAAATTTCATTGGATCTGCTTTCTCGATTGTACCTCAAAAACATTGTCAAGGTACACGGATTTCCACTTTCCATTATATCTGATATGGATCTTAGGTTCACTTATAACTTTTGGAAGGAACTTCATAAGTCTTTGGATATATAATTAAATTTTAGTACAACTTTTCATCCTCAATCAGATGGGTAGTCAGAACGAACGATTCAGACATTAAAGGATTTGCTTCAAGCTTGTTTAATAGACTACCAAGGAATTTGGGATCAGAATATTTCTTTAGTTCAGTTTTCTTATAATAAAATTTTTCATTCATGTATTCAAATGGCACTTTTTGAGGCTTTGTATGGGAAGAGGTGTCGAAATCCAGTGTGAAGCTAATGAAAGAAATATTATGGGGCCATAATTAGTAGAGGAAGTGGCTGAGAAAGTGAAGATAATCCAGCAGCACATGAGGACAGCTCCTAGCTAGAAAAAAACATTATGTAGATAATATAAGGAATACTTCACTTTATAGGTAGGTGACGATGTTTTCATAAAATTCTCTCCTTGGAAAAGTGTGATGTGTTTTGGTAGGAAAGGAATGCTAAGCCCATAATTCATCGGTCATTTGGAAATCCTGGAGAAAGTAGGACCAGTTGCATACTGAGTAGCTTTTCCTCCATGTTGTTCTCAGGTACATGATATTTTTCATAGTTTTATGTTGAGAAAATATGTGATAGATTCATCACATGTCATGAGCCCAAAATCAGTTCAGCTGTAATTTAACCTTTCTTATAAATAGAAATTAGCTCATATTCTTGACTGAGTGGAACAGGTATTGTGGAACAAGGTAATCTACCATGTAATGGTTTTTTGATGAAACCACATGGTTGAAGAAGCCACATGGGAGTCTTAAAATTATATATGGGAAAGGTACCCTCACTTGTTAAGTAAGTAAATAAAATTGTGAGGATACAATTTCCAGAAGGTTATGATAATGTTACACCCTAAGGTTTTCTACAAATAAGATGAAATTATTGAAATTTGGTTTAATGTATATATTTATAAGTATCCTTTAAACATAATTTTACTACTTCTATGTTTTGATTTTAGAAAAATGGTCATCTATAATTGTGTTCAGTATGTTATTTGGAGTCTATTGAAACCAACTTGTTTTTTGGTGAATATTAACATACACTTATGAATAGTAATATGAACCTAATTAATAGTAAATGGTTTTATTATTTTATTTTCTTAAGGCTTTAAGATAATGACATCTTGATTAATTTTTAAATGTGATATAAAAGTAGATATATTTTTTGAATGATTAAATTTTGAATTAAGTAAGATTTTATTTAAAAATTAAATTAAAAATATTTATGAAATTATTTTCAAAAAATGACTTCATTTTTGAATTATACACATTGATAAATGGTTAGGGAGAATTTTTGGGATTTTTCTGAAATAGTTTATTTTTTGGTGAATAGTAAAAATATAGTTTTGAGTTTCGGTGTGTTAATGACATCATTAATGATGTAATGATGATGTAATAAATCTTGTTGACTAGTGTACAGTAAAATAAGTTTTGATTTTTCCCATTTGCCTTATACCATGGGAAAATACAATGGGCAGTCTCATGGTTTGACAAATACCACTAATGAGGTGTCTCTTGAAAATTATTTAAATAACACTTCACTTTTGCTATAAATACCAACCCATTCAATCATTAACATCAATAAAAAATCCTAATAAATGAATATTGGGCCCCCTTTCCTTCATATTAGTCCTTATGAGGTTTCCTCAATCCCCCAAGGTCACATCCTCCATGTTCTAGGAGTTACTCTACAAGGTAAGAAAATTCTCAATTTCTTTCTTTTTTTCATTCATGTTCTCTTTTATTTGGTATATTCTTTGAGTTTCCATACCATGGTCTTATTTTTTTCATATTAAATATGTGTTGTTTATTATGATTCGTTTCTGTATGGGTGACCCTTTTCCCCTCTATTTTTAATATTTTCAAAAACCGTGTTGCATAGCTGTTAGGATGCCAAATTTTTGTAAGGGATTTTTCAATTATTATTGTATTTTGAGTTCTTTTAGTTTCTTATTCATTCCTCATCACCTCTTACCCAAGAGGCGTGGAAGCTCTATAAATCAGGTATATTCCGGATATTCTCATGTTAATGAAAAAATTCATCATCATTCTTCTTCTTCTCTCCCACTTATTCAATGAATAAAAACATTGTTTGTGATGTGTCTAACTGGCGACATCGTGGACGATGAGATTTCAATATTCATTAAAACTTTAATGTATGGTCATGAAACAATTTTTATGGTTTAAAAAGTTTATAATATTTTTATTATGTATCATACATGGTTCTAGAATTATTTTATTACTCATTGTTTTAATTTATAAGACAAAATGACGTTGTTCTTATCAAAGAACCACTAAAATGATCTAAACGAACATCATTAATGTTTTACCTTATGAATCATCCCCATATAAAACATCTAAATGATAAATGGTATAAATAATTTTACTATAAATATGTAAATACCTTAGCATTCCAATTCAAGATTTTCACTTCCAATTGACAAGAACATCCATCATGAACTGATCATGAAAATCATGTAAAGAACTCACCCAAAACAGTCCAAGGAACAAAATACTAACAATTTAAGGATGAAATGAGGATATGAAATGATAATATAAGATGTTATAAACAATAAAATGTTTCTTTAAAATACTAATAACACTCTTTTAACAATTATACATTATTTTTTAATATGTTTTAAGTAAGACAAGCCAGAGGTAAGGGAATTCTTAACATGATTTACATCCTTTGGGTTAACCTTATTCTTCATTATTTATGTGGTATTTAAGTTGTTTGTGTGATGAATTTGGATTATACTGTGTTTAATTATGTTTATTTATAGAGTATATACATATTCCATCCACTCTATTAAGTCTCACTTCAATTATATGATATTTATAAGAGACTTTTCTTTTAAAATCCTCTTTTAAAATTCAATTTATCAAAATTCAAAAGCAATGTTTTTATACTAATATTCATCTTGTATGATTATGTTATGGATAATTGGAATTATTTATGATTAAGGGTGGGAACTATATTTCCTTTCAATGAATTGGGTATGTGTAAGTTGGAGGTCGGACGTATGGTTACTCCAAGTATAACTACGATGGTTACCCAAATAGTAAGGTAGCCATGAGGGTTACAAATTATAATGTAACCGAGAGGGTTACAATATTATGTATGTAATGCCCCATGATACCTTTATGGTTCTACTTATGTTATTATTTATTGTATAAATCTCATGTTTCACAAAGTAAGAATAAATTTTTAGGTGATATGTTTGTCTTTTAAAAGTAATTTCATACGTTGCAATTATTCATTGACTAATGTGTTATTTCTTTCTTTTAATATCCATTACTGAGTTTCTTTCTCATTCCAAGTTTTAAATGATTTTCACAAGTTAATGTATGTGTAATACAAACAAGGAATCCATGTTAAATGTTGAATAATTGTCATGGAATCATGTTTTATGTTTTAATGTTTTATATTTTAAAAAAAATAGAAATTGTTTTTATGGAATCCACACTATAAAAATGTGTAATGTTACTAATGTATTATGTCCCAATTCTCTAAATATCTAAACTTGAAAATATCCTCAATATAAAAGGAAGTTTTTTGAAGAATTAATTCAAGATTATATATGTAATATGGATGGGTCCTTATAGAATGTGGATCCAATAATGGACCAATGTATATATATTTGTATAAATGGTGTAAATTTTTCCATCCAATGGTTATCAGACAAGTTTCTAGGATTTTTTGATTCATAAATTTATGGTTTTGACCTTAGATAAGTATAATTTTATATTAGGAAATGCAATTTATTTTAAATAAATTCACTGAATTTTTTGGTAACAAACTAAGTCGTATTTTTTAGGAATTATAATTGACTATAATTAAAATACTTAATCAATATTCAAAATTACAAAAAAAAATGGTGGAAAATAATTTAAATTTAATCCCACTGATCGGATGACAATGTTGGTTTTTAATTTAAAAATGATCCAAAGTTTACTATGTTCATATATACAATTTCAATGTGAAATTATATCCAATTAAAAATATTGGATAAATTGATAAAAAATATTATATAATTAATCTTTTAAAACAATTTAAAATTTAATTTATCAATATAAATAAATTTGATGAAATATTAGTATTTAACTAGAGTTCAATATTTTTCACTATTCATTTAAAATATAATTCAATGAAAATTTCAAAAATATTTACCATAACCTAATTATTTTGTCTTGCATTCAAAATGATGTTTATTTTTATATATGAAATATATAAATGTTACAAAAATGGATTTAAAAAGGGATCAACAAAAAAAGAATATAAAAATTCCTTTACCAAAATATTCGGTTTTAAGAATAAAATTGGGTTTCTTCTTATCTTATATCCATAAAATGTGTTGTAGAAATATTAAAATTACGTTATTGAATATATAAAATATATATTAAATTATTATCACTCACTAATTATAATTAATTAAATTTATTATTGAAAAATAACTATGTCTCCATAAAAATAGTAATATTTCCCTTTATATTAAATTGATTTTCATATTCATTTATAATTATTTGTTAACCTGTGAATTCATCATATATTTTTGTAAACCATAAATTTTCATAATTTTGGTAATAAAAATTATATATTATAATTTAATATCTCAGTTATATCATATTATATTCTATAATAAGAAATTAATTATATTTTGTTCTTCACTGAAACTCAGTTGTTCGTGTTACTCCATACATCAAGGAAAGCCATTGTTGCATGTAATTCAAGCTAACATCTATGTTATATGTTTAGGAAGACAATGTTTTTTTTTCATAATTATCTTTTTATTTCTTATAATGTTAACAAAACATATATATTTAATATAAGATAATTATCTTTAGTGGTGTGTAAAATAGAAAATATCAAAAAGGATAAAATAATTTTAAAAAATCAATTCACAAAATTTTTGGATGTTATAAAGGATATATAATAAATTTTTCTCATACCATGATCTATATCGTATTCATTCTAATTATGTTATTATATTGATCAATCAAAATCCTCAGTCAACTCTAACAGAGTCCTTCAGAACATGTTCAATTTTTTTGTAAATATATAATATATAGTCTTATGATAATCATATATATTACAATTAATTCAATTAACTTAATGACTATATATTTTTAACTAATTTATATTCATTTCTAACTCTAATTAATTTTTTAGTTAATTTTTATCTTTAATTCTTCATTTATATGAGGAATAAGATGACACAATATAATATATTAGTGGAATACAACCGAAGACATTCATTGAGTTTAATTGTATAACAGAATCCCTTATCAATTATAGGCTTGTATAAGTATTGGTTAATTAAAAAACAACATATTATTCTAATTTAATCCATCTACACAATTTTCGATATAGAGAAGTTGTACCCTCTCCCATGTTAACATTGATACTGAATTTTTAAATTACAAAAAATTTCTCCTAACACATCTATAATATCAATCCAATTAAATAAATGTATACATCTCCATGAGAGATGTTTTTATATAAATATTTTCTAATTTACATTATCATTGATAGATCTATAGATACTAAATATGTGATTACAAGAAAAAAGTAGTATATTTTTTTCATCCAAATTAACACTTCCTTAGTTTTGACTATAATTTATATTTCAATAATGTTTCTAGTGAAATCCTAAAACGATATTTATTTTTTCTAGGCTCCTAGAAAATATTATACTGACACTGAAAAATAATTTAATAAATTTATCAATGTTATCTCTATAGTATGTATTAATCAACACCATGAAGATTTTGAGGGATTTTATAATTGTGAAATGTATCATTATGAATTAACAGTGTTCTTGCCTTATATGAAAGGATTTAATTAGAATATATTCCTTTTTCACAATTAATTGATGATATATAGATAAAATGGAACCATTGGATATTTATTTTTGTCTATTAAATTGATCGGATAAGTCCACCTGATAGGTTATGGGATACAGATTCAGCTTCATGAACTTATTAAGGTCATGATAATCAAAGAAAAGGCATAATAAAACAATAAAATTCTTATACATGTGATCTTTTACATCCCATGGTAAATAATTTGTCCCTATAAAACTGTTATATAAATTAGCATTATGTTTTTTTGTTCAATTTATTCCATTAAATAAGGTATATTTTATAATTAATCTTCGATATAGATATAGCAGTAGGTACAAGTTCAATTAAAAACTCAATCTCATGATTTTTGGGAAGATTAAAAAAAATCCTAGTGAAATATGTATAATTTTTTTACACTATTATAATATCAACAATATTAAATTTACACCTCATTGTTTGATCAAAATGTACATCGTTATATTTTCTCAAGACCCATATCATGGAATTATTTACAAAATTAAAATCAAAATCATCATTCCATTGATATATTGTATATGGATGATTAATGATATGAATTTAAAGTTAACCATCCTAGAAATTTGTATGAGAAATATGTAAAGGTAGATAATCCATGCAGAATATTCTATCTAAATATATATATATATATATATATATATTAAGGAATAATATGATGTGTATTGTGTATATTTCCACCAATCTCTTCTTAAAAAGTTTTATATAATAGGGATGAAATAATCTAAACACATGGGTTTTTAAATTTACTTTGAAATTATATATTTTGGGATATAAATGAATTATCTTAGATATATTTCATGATTTCGATGAATACATAAAACTAGAATCAAATAATATTTTACTTATAATGAGTATACTTATCAACACCTTATTTTCATAATTCAATTATCATATAAATAATTAAAAATTGTTTGTGTGAAAAAACTAAAAATATTATAATAATAAAATAAAAATAAACATTCATGTGATTATAAAACTCATTAACTATGATTTCATCCCATATGAAACGTTTATTTAATCCTATAAAACATTCCATTTATCGTAAATTTCTTTCATTATTTTTATTATATACTTCTTATCCTAATTCCAAAAATTAACTAAACTATTCTATAATATAAAATTTGAATACCCAACCATCACACACACACAGATATATATATATATATATATATATATATATATTATGACATTTAACATAACTAAATGTTACAAATAAAAATTATATAACACTCTTAGAGCCTAAAAATTTTCAAAAACATTATTAGTAACATATATTACATAGTTCATGAAACAATTTATGCTTATTCCAAACCATTCATCATACTAGAATTTACCTATTTACATAAGAAACACATTTTTCATCATATTACCTCAAGGAATGTGAAACACTAGAAAGATAATGACCATAATTTCCTAGAAAGGGAAAACATCTCAATGTGTAATAGAAAAATTATTATCAAATCCTAATCATCGGAGGAGTATAATTATTGATGAAATTATATGGTAAATGGAAAAAAATATTCTTAACAAACTATCTCGAGGCAAAATAGAATATTCATTGATCAAGGAATATATATGAAGAAATTTAAATAATTCATCCTGTAGGTATATTATACAATGTGGGATATTAATATGGAATATATAATCATGAACTATGATGGCATAACTTTGGAATGTGGCACAAAAATAATCATATAATTTCATAAATTGAGTTATAGATCTCTTATAATACCATTATAACATTGGTGTCATAAATGAGATAATATATACATAATAACCTATCATGTGGCATAATAGAATTACCATAGGTGATGGATTATATTAAAATAAATATAAATAGATCTCATGAAAGTATATCATTTATTTTTGGATAAGAATATGGAATCAATAATCATGAAATATGGTGACATATAATGGGAATGTGGAACAAATATAATCATAGAAGATCATAAAGTGAGTTATCGTTCTCTTCTTAAGACCATTGTGTATCATGAATCACAACCAATATCCAATAACATAGTTGATATAGAGAAACTAATCACATCTAATAACATACTAAATTTGGAATCACTACTCTTTTACCATTTAAAATTATATTTTAAATCACTACCCATATCCCCCTCTAATTTCAAGATACATTAAGATTTACCCAATACATTTTAGGCATATATAATTATATTTCCACATTTCAAATAATGAAAATAAATATATAAGTTTACGACATGATATTTTATTTATGATATTGATTTAATAATCGATGGGAAAATAGTTTTTATAAAAAAATTAATAACGAATATCCTAGGATGAAATTGATATTTAGATTGAATGATACCAAAAATTCATCTATCCCAAACAAACATATCATAATAACATTTAGAGGTAGATAAATGAGTTATATGAAACACTTATAGAAAATGAATCCTAAATATAATGAAATAAAATTAAAATTAAATCTTGATTAAGGTTTTCCTCACATTTGGGAATTTTTTTTATAAAAATTAATAAATCAGTAACATTTTAAATCATTGTTAAAAGATATAATATTATCATTTAATTTTTTTGATGAATTAATTAAGTAATAATGAAAAATTTAATAAAAATAATGTTATTATAGTGTAATATTATTTTGAAATAACATAAACTATATATAAGCTTAATGAAATATGTTATAATCATTTTTTCAAGTTTAATTTAACAAACATTGATAGAAGAGATATAAAATTTCATTATGATTTACATATGGGGAAAAATAATTGTTTTTAATTGAATTGATATTTAAGTTTATAAATTAAAAAATTATTTTTGGTATGAAACAATAATCATAGGAATGATAAATATTCTAAATAATGGGTAATATTTTTTTATAACGAATTCATTTTGAAGGAAAAATTGATCAAAATTACTATTTACATATGGTAATTAATAATTAAATTCAATATGAGATATAAAATTGGTAGTATGTTTGAAACATTTAAGAATATATTCATTGAAGAAAAAATATAAATAAATGAAAGTATATTGAGTATGGAAGAACCCTTATATAGATTATATCGATCCAAAATTCTATTATATAATTCCATGTGTATACATTCACATATATCTTAAAAACATTTCAATTTTGGAGGCTTTCCAAAATATAGTAATATTCTATTACAATGTTGCCTCTTTTATAGGGTAGAAGATTACATATCGCTTGCAGGAAAACAACACCACTTCAATCAGTGGGCCTAGGGGTACTGTCTATCCCCATTGAATGATGATTGTGTGGTTATTTTTTTGAGTATTTATTTCTTTACATATAGATAAAAATTTACTTTTTATATTTTCCAACAAATACCCACTCTTTCATTAGGGATTTATTAGTTATTGGTTTTTCAAATGTTCTACTGGATTACCTCCCTTTAATACCACTGATTGAGACTATTCCCTTGGAGATGGTGGTTTCTATTTATAGTCCAACCCATTTCAGTTGGATAGAAAAATTAGATAGTGATATTAAATATCCTACGTGGATAAAAGTAATATATTATTAAATTCATTGTCCATATATAATATTGTTTTAACATTTCATCATATTCTATGGTTTGTATTCTCTAGTGGATTCCTCTATGCTCAATATAAGGTCCTTCACCATTCAATTAATTTTCAATGAGGTCATTATTTTAGCCAGATCTAGGGACTCTTGAATTTTGAATTGTATTCATTTATTTATATATCAGTAGATGATGTATATTTCCAAGGGTCAAATCCTCAATATATAATTACATTGGTTTCTGATCAATATACTTCACCTATCATTCCATAATTTTTTGGTTAATAGTGGTATTTTAGATTCTCCTAGAAACATTCTATATGTGAATTAATTAATGTTAAGGATGAAGTATAAAAAGATAGTGAGGATATATATGGATATGACATTGACTAGAATTATTCCTCATAACATCATATAATGTTAAGGTTACATCATTTCCTTATATAAAGTGTTCTCATATATTCTATTGTGGGGTTCTATTTTGATTTTCCCTTTCAGCGAAACATGGGTTTTTCATGAAAAAGGAAGCTGGCAGGGATTTTAAAGACATTGAATTTTAGGTTTCCTACTATGGAAAAAGTTTCATCCACAATTTTCCTCAATAAGTTTATGTAGGTGGATTCAACTTTCTTTCATGATACCTTGGTTTATGGTTCAAATAGGGTATCTTTTCCTGTTCAGTGGATTAATAAGGTATTTTCTCCCAATGCATTGCTTGAAAAATGGTGTGTGCCTATGGATATGTCTCAAAATTCCACCAACATTTATATTCATATTAGTTAATAAAAGGGATCAAAATCTATTATAACTACTATGATTTTATCACTAATGATTAATTTTCTTTTTGTAGGTTTTCATAATACTAGGATCCTTATTGATTAGACTACTCATACATATAATCAATTATTCAATGGTATTATTTATAATTATACTATTCATATTGGTGTTTATGTATATTTTATCTATTTTAAGACCCTTTTTCATGGGGCACCTATTTCTAATCATGAAAACCCTTGATCAGGACCCACATGAAATGGATATGTTTCTGTGAGGAGCCCTATAGTGGAGGACCCCTCATCCCCAATTAGCCCAGTTCTCCATGATCATATTTTTTTAGATAATGTGAACTATTATATTTTATCCTGTAATTATTTATATCTATTAGATAATATTAATTATTATCTATAGTTTACCACTATTTTTAGATCTTGAAATAGAGATATAAAGAAGGTTTGTTTGGACATAGGACATATGGAACATATATCTATAATGAGTTCTTATGTAGCTTGTAATTTATCATCCCTCAATGGTCCAATATAAAAGTCTTTCATGGATACTATCTCATGATCTCTATGATCAATATACTTATATGTAATTCTATATTTATGGGATCCTATGTGAAGTGTGGTATCCTCTATGAATTACACACTAAGGAACTATGTCGAATCACATCAACGTAATTTCAATTCATGGGCCAAGATATATGTTCATCTCCTTTCAACATGTATTCATAAAAACTGGTATCTCAAAATTATATGCATGATAGTCCAATAAATAATCACATAAGGATTCTATATAAAAGTAATTTATAGGTATATATGGTGAAATCTTCCTCCTAAAACATATCTCTAGAAGTGATATTGTCTTCACTCTTGATGTTCTTATCCATAATATACACAAAAATATGTATAAGATAATTTAAATCCATTTATCATGAATAGAAATATTTTGATCTGTGCTTTTGATAATGGTTTATTGGTGTATATGTCAACTCAATCGATGATCAATTAGATAAAAATGGTTGGGTTTACTGCTCAATGATCAAGATTAGTGTCTTCAAATATTTTTTTAGGAACTGAACTATTTTAATAAAAATTAATAAATGATAACTACTCATGGTGCAATAACTAGTGTGGTATCTAGATAACATGAATATAACTAATATACAATATTGAGTGTGTCATAAGATTTTCAAATTCTAACATTACTCAAATGACATTACCTCTCTCGAATAATTCATAATTACTTATCAATATTAATAAATATAGAGTTGTATATCATAATTTTATCATATCCAACATGTGAAATATGGATTTTAACTTTATAAAAATCGAATAATAGTCTACTAATTTATTCATGGTTGTTTATTAATGATTTTTACATTAAAATAATCTTAAGAGGTTTAGTGTTGACATCAAAGTGGGGATGTCTTTGGGGATGAACTATCATTCATGTTTATAAGACATTGAAAACATGATTAAAAATATAGACGATGAACTATATATAATTTGGAATGATTTTTTATTCATGAAAATAAATTTTAAATAGGTACTATTATCAATGAGAATATTAGATGTAGAGGGGAAACCTTTAGAAATATACAGATCCCTTTGGCTCAAAGTATGAGATGAGAAAATGGTATTTTTTCAGGTATGTACAAAATATTAAAATCTTATGGGAAATAAAACCATGTAACTAGGTAATTTCTCATTCACTATGGAAGTAATGTTAACTAGAACATTATCCATTTCAAAAAATTCATTCATGTTTACATCTTCTTAATTATATGAAATTTTTGGTTATCCTAGGGATGATTATTATGACATATTCCTTACTATTATTACTCTCACTATAGTTAATAATTATAACTCAATCATTGAAGTTATTCCTTCATAAGATTAAATTATAATATACATGTTTAGTCTAAATTTTCAACTTTCTATCATTCTTAATATGCTTCTTGGTATTTTTTATGTTGAAATAATGGGTTTAATTAAGAGATATATGATTAGTGTAGTGTAATGATTTTTTAAATGAGACCTTCCTATAGAGTTTCATTTTCATCTAAAATAGTGATAATTTACATAGTCATTAATTTTAAATAATTCAACCTATACTGGCCAATATTGTTTTAAATTTCCTCTAAAAATATTCACTAAACTATTAAATAATGAAATCTATTGTCTCATCCCAAATGTGATATCATAATAGTTGTAAGGATTTGTTGTAGATGGAAGCATTCAAACAGATTGTAGGTTGGATCATGAAATATTGGATGAACATAAAAATAATGTATATGTATTAAAAATAATTAGTAAAATATATATTGAATATAATTATAAAAATGTATAATGGAACTTTATCATAAATGTCATGAAACTATAACATTTCTCATAGTGGGTCTGGGACATGATTTTTAAAATAATTAACATTACATGGTCATTGATATTCTTTATAGGTAAGATGTTTAAATTATTTATATAATCATAGGGTATATGAAAATTTGATCCAAATTCATTAACACTTCTTATTATTGCATAAAAACATCTTAGTATGATCCTATACAACTCTATCATAACAAGGGAGGTGCCGAATTTGAGAAAACATTTTGCGTTCACTAACATCTTTCAGTTATTGTTCATGGATAATATGATATGTGTTCTTTGGGAAATGATCTAGTCCATTAATATCATCTTTTATTCACTCATTTCATATGGTATAAATATTCTCTTGTAAATTAATACAGTTCTCTTCACTGAAAAATGTGTTTGATTTTTCAAAGGCCCATTTCTTATGATCTACCTGGAATATTTTTGTTCTCTAAGAGAATTTTAATTCAATGTTTTATAGGTTTTGAAGGGAATATTATATGTTTAATATGAATCATTAATAATATATTTCTCTATTTCAGGGGTATAATCACTATAATTAATTGTTTTCTCTCTTCCATGATGATTCATGTGCTATCAGTAATATTGGTTTCTAACATTTTCCCAAAGGAAATTGAAAATAAAACTAAGGGATTACTATGATACTTCCACCATGAATGATATTATCAATGGGTGAATTTGTCTCATTTTGAATAAACCTTCAAGGAAGGTGTTATAAACATTAACAATAATGAGGATTATATGAAATGTATATAAGATAAACATTCCATGGATGATTTGGTGGTTGATTATTTATAGATAAAAAATATAAAGGGCTTATGTTTGATTATTTAAAACTTCATTCCAAAATAAGGTTCTTAAAATTCAATTATTTGGTGGAGCGTTAAGTACACTCTCTAAAAACTCCCCATAATGTTTACATAGATAATTTGTTTGAGAAAAATACAATTCTGGGAGGGTAATTTGAATTGTCACTCGCCCTTATTCCCAAGGTTCCCAAATCCATTTATAAAGTTATGGAAATTCATATTTCACCCAAGGATCACCAATTCAGATACTGTAGTTGAGTAGAATTAATTATTATAATAAAAAGATGGTTGATGATGCACATCTGAGTTTTTTCATCTACTCTAGCTCAAGGTTCTTCTATACTACTTGTTATTGAAGGATTATTCATACTTTGTAAGATTTAAAATCATGGAATAATGCTATCTTTAATAAATAATTGCATATGATATTTAACGTATCATTCTAAAGTATCAAACATAATTTTATTCCCATTGATACATAATCCAAGATAAAGGATTTATTATGGCCTCAAAAAGATACTATTGAACTGACTCTAAAATTAATGTTTTATAATATATATATTTTTAAAAATATGGGAGAATATGATTTCTAAAATCCTTGGTTGATGACTGGGTGTTATCATATCCTTCAGCAACATTGAACGTATTATAGTGATATTAGTTAATAACACGGACGTGTCCTCAGATGGTGGTTTTTCTAATAGTTTGGCATTCTAGATTGGTAGTTGGGTTACATGGGACAATGAAAAGAGGCTAGGAACATTCCCTCTTAAGTGAGAATGAATCATTGAAAATATATAATCCTACTCTTTATGTTAAAATTTGATATTCATTACATTGGTGAATTTCTAGTTTTATTTTTTTGGGACCTATAGTATAATGGATTCAGGAGATTTTTAATATTTCAAGTGTTATATGGGGTCACTAGGTGGCTTGGGAGGAAGATAGAAAAGACATAATGTTTAAATCTAATGGTTAATTTGATACATGAATCCAGCATTGAGGAGGTATAATTCATTTCTATTGACTCTTAGGAGGGTTTTAATTTATTTCCCATCATTGTGTTGGGAAATATATCATTTTTTGATCCTATTCTATCTTGAGTGAACATATTTTATATATAATTTACAACACTGGTCTTCCTACTATTTAATAACACTTATATATGCTTCTCAATTTCTTTTTAGTATAAATAACAATCCACTGTACCACTATTTATTTCATCATATCATTTAAGATACTTATTGAGCATAATGTGATATTTTGAAACATGCATCAAAAGGGTAATATGGTATCTGGCCTTCTAAACATCAAGGGTAATCCAAATTAATCTATCTGAATTTTTTCAATAAATGTATCTATTACCTAAGACTATAACAACATTTTATATAGGTATTCCTAGTAGATATATCGAATTTTTCCCATAACCCCCCCCCCCCCAATTCCCTCTCAGGAAATTCTTTCTTTTCATTTTATATAATTTAAATTTGAATGAAATAACCATTAACATTAATTTACCTAATAATTAACACACTATATCTTTTTGTAATACAAATTATGAAATATTAATCATTTCATTTATAAAATTATATACATTTATTTGACATATTATATTTTATATATACTTATTTATTACCAATTTTTTAATCATTCATACTTATTATTGATAACTATATATCAATTGCTCCATTTCATCCATGCTTGTTTTTGTATAGATATTTCAACACATGCTTTGTGAACATCTCATCATCGCCTCTAGATCATCAGGAAGAGAAATGATCTGTTTAATATAGTCCTAGAGTTCATTGTTTATCTCACTGATCTTCATCATTTTTTTATAAATAATGGTTTCAAATTTCAATTAAATGTGAATATTAAAACAATAAAATTAATTGATCTTATTAATGAATATAGTTTAATATATTACAAATCCAAAATCACAATAAAACATATGTTCTTGTTTAAGTATGAATTCTACCAAAATTTATGCTTTTTTGAATTTTATGATGAGAATATTATAAAATCATTCCTATATGTGGAAAAAATTAACCAAACCAGAACATGATATAATGAATAAATATGTAAAAACTATGTTATTTTAATATTGAAATTTTTTTATTATCTAAAATTGATGATTTAAATATTTTATTAATTGTGTATTAAATATTATTTAAAATTATGGAGATAAAGAACATAAAATAAATATTTAGGAAATATATATTACTTATGTTAAATAGTCTATTAATCTATTAATATAAATTTTTAAAATGAATAATTTGGGACCCATTTCAAACATAGTCTTTAAAACATTAAAGAATCTTCATAGTGTAAGAATTATAGAATAATTTTAAATATAAACCAAATGATAGGTGTTTTTTTAAATAAAATGAAGTGGTAGGTATTTATAGAAGTGTTGAGTTGAAAATATAAAATAAAAAATTTAGTATTTTATTTTTTATATAATCATAAGTACTACACTGCACACTATTGTGTCCCATGAAATTCCTTAATAGAAAAAATAAATATTTGTATAAATTTTTATTTAATTACACAATAATAGTTACCTTTCGTCATGATGACTTGTATATGATGTCTTTTTTTGTATATGTTACCATATTTTTGGTTTTTTATATTATTTTATTAGTTTTCCAAAAAATTACCAGAATTTACCATTAACAATTTTATAATTCAAATTTTAAATATGATATCCATTTTATTGAAAACTAAATTTAACATATATAAAAGATTAATTAAATATAAAGTGTATAACATATAATTTTTTTAAAAAAAATATTTTATATTAATGATTCGATGGTTTTATTATTAATTATAAGATATTACTAATCATTCCATGAATTATTATTATTTTTACTATAAAGATTACTAGTATCATTAAAATCATTTTTAGAATATGATATATTAAAAAAAATAGTACATGAAAATAAATATAATAATGATAAAAATATATTTGTTTTATATTAATTCATTTATCACAATGAAAATTAAACATTTACAAAATTTTAAATTATAAATAGAAAACCCATGAAGATGTCCACATAAAAATTAAGGGTGAGACACAATATCATAGCAGTAGAAGATTGTGATTTAATAAGAATGGGTCTTATATTGGATTCCATGATATTAAACATATCTAATATATTATTTTTCTCTATCGTACATGATATCATTCAAACTAGTATTTGCTAAGTGAAAACAATTGAAATTTATCATATGTGTTGTGCTCAGAAAATTGTGCTTTATAATTAAAAATTCTGTTAATTGATTCCCAAACATCTCCCTTTCTATATAAATTGTATAAGATTACTACTTATTTTTATACCCACTATATGAATGACCATATCATAGCAGTCACATCTAATTAATGATTTATTTGAATATCCAGATATAAAAATAAATAATATATCTCTTAATTTAGTGTATAAAATGGTATTATGTATACCAAAAAACTGTATACTGATACTAATATTATATTTCTAGTGTTTATATATTTCCAATGGTGATAAATGATGAATGCTATTATGATATTCACATTACCTTCATATATATATATATATATATATATATATATTACTGCATACATACATTAAAATAATTCATCGGATGGGTTTATTTAAATTGTCTACAATTTTTTAAAATTTTTCCATCATTTCTAATGCTTTACTGATTGTTAAGATATTCATGTACAACATTGATAATGAATAGTTAAATCTCTGATTATATTTATTATGTTGTGGTTTTCTATAATCATAATTCTTTTAATTATGAATCATTTATAATTCATGTAGAGTATTTTTTTATTTATAATCTTTCATAAAAATATATACTAATAAAATAAGATATTTTTTTCATTTTTTACAAAGGAATAGATACCGAATACATGGAAACTTTACTTTAAAAATGATGGGTGTGACAATTCTTCTTAATGAAAATGGGAACTGGTTCACTCTGTATTTAATGGCGAATTAGTATAATCCCTTTTTTTAATTCCATTATATAAAATTATATAATTTATCTACTTTTATGATTTAAATTTCAAAATATATTTTTTTTGAATTAAATTTTATTATTTTTTATTTTTTATTCAATTAGAAATTATTTATAATATGGTTTTTAATATTTTCAGAATAAGAATTCGATTTTATACTTTTTAATGGTAATTATTCAGTTTTTCATGTATTCATGCACGTATTGGGATATGATTTTTTTTTAAATGATGATAATTTTGATAGATAAGGGTTTAAATGTATATTCATTATTATTGGTGGAAGAAAATGTTTGAAACGTTTCATGACATACACAAGAAAAAAGCATATTATAATTAATAAAAATAATATGTAATATTCCATCTCATGAATTATTTTTTACATAAATATATATCATATGACTTTATAATTGAATTTTAATTGTAATGATTCAATTGGTTAATATAATCAAAGAGAATTCATTAAATGTGATGAATAACATGCCAATGATATCAGAAGTTTAGAGACTATTGTGAAGGATCCATAACGAATATTGATTTTATACGATACTACATATCATATCAAAAATATTATGATATAGGGAAACCTATTAGTTCATATATGATATCATATTACATCAATGGAGACCAACTAGTTTTCCCTGAAAATAGAACTATGCCACTATACTTTTTAATAAAAAACCCTTATAATAATAATAAAATCACCCTTACATTATAGTATATAAATTTTCTAAAAAGATACATATATATAATATTTATTGAAGATTAGTATGAGTGATTAAACTATATGGGAGGATAAACATGTATGTGTAATTTTCAAACACCACTCTACCAAAATATAGTCGCATGACCTTATCAGGATCTACTTCATTACACCTTAATTTTCTAACATGTTTGAATCCACCTTGGATTATCTAATCTACACAGGACATTACTAATTGATGTTAAGAAAATTAATGATATAACCCTGGTCATACAGTAGTTATAAACGTGAAATGGAAAGTGAAATATCATAAACGACATTCTTGATAACCAAGGGATAGGAAAAATGTTTCTCTGATTCAATGAATCACCTTTAGAATATATTTATCGCATAAGTATTAAGATACAATAATCTATTAAGATGAAGGGAATAAAAATATAATGACATATATCATTGATAAAAGGAAATCCAAATTGGAAAATTGAATCACAAGATTGATCCATATATAGTGTATGAAAATACTAATGGATCATAGTAACAATAATATTTAATAGTCTTGGAATAAACAAAGAAAGTCAAAATGGTACAACTCATCTTCATGTGACATGTTGTTTAGTATCCCAATATGCCATCCCCACAACTGAAACATGACTATCATGAAAATCCTCTTCCATAAATTAGTGCCTTATTCTTTACTATATGAGACAAAACAAATATATGTCTACACATATTGGGTATACATAGTGTGTGTGCTCGGAATATATGTATGGCCCCACATGTGATACAAAGGTAGAATATATTTATTAAATAAATTATTCTTAGTTTATAGAAATAAAATAATATTTTATATTTTTAAATAATATTGTATAAAATGATTTAGCATAATTTAATGGAATCTTCTGGTATTTCATTTTAGGTCTAGCTAGGATCTCCAAACATCAAATCAACAGGGAAAAATAATTTGGTGTTCACTCACTTTTCTAGAACAAAGGGATATGGATTAGAGATCACTATCATTTGTCTCTATGTATTCATACATATTATTTAGTTTAGTCATATATATATCTGGTGATATAGAGTTTAACCATACTATGATTTACTTGTTCATGAATTCTGATCTAATATCCCATCATCGATAGGTTTCCCCCTCTCTATGAGGAACAATTTATAAAATTAAAATCACTTACAAGCTGTGTTTCTTGAAATATAATCATGCTTTATCAAATCTATAGGAAAACTCTAAAATTTGGAATAAACATGCATAAAAACATTATTATTATTATTAATTAATTTTCTACATTAAAAAAATACTATCATTAAATAAACCATTGATTTAAAATAATTAAATTATCATTCAAATATAGGAAATAAAAAAATTCAAATGGATATTATTTTTTGTGAAGACACCTAACTCAAATAAATGAAATAACCAATATTTATATTGAACCCAGAAGTTGATGGGAGAGGTTTCTTCTATGAGACCAAATAAATCCCTAATAAAAAATTCCCCTTAAGAAATATAGATCAAAAAATCAACAATTCATGAAGGTGGAATATAAAACCAAAAATTATAGGGGAATGAGAAATAGAATATGATGATAACTAGATACCATGATTACCACCAAATAAATAGGGTGATTTCGCATAAAGATCATATAATTTAAATTGGGATGAATGAATCTATATGAGGGTGTTTATACTGAGGTTGAGACAGTAAAAAAATGGAATAATAGTATTAAATTGAATAAAGGGAAATGGGGAGAGAAAGAAATTAAATTTTTTCACGGTCACTATTATGAATTTTCATGATGTGAATGACATAATCAAATTATAAAACATTATATTAATAGTGTATCAACCCTATTAAAGTGATAATATTCTTAAATTAGTTATATAACCCATAATATATTGAATAAAAAGGTTAAATGAACATTTCATACTAATAATAAACATTGAGATATAAAAATAATCCCTTTCAAATAGATGTATATACCTATAATGTCATTTAATTTATGTTTGATACTATATAATGTGAGGCCACTACTCCCTCACAAGATACTCATTGCTCCCAACTTTTTATCATATATATTATTATTCCATATCAATAAATTAAATGTTATTTATTTTCCTCACAGTATCTTTTCTTTGGAATCAACTATCTGGACAGGTTTCCCAACTATGGACACATCAAGCTCCAAATCAACATTCTCCCAAAATAGAATGTTTGAAGGCTATTAGTTATACTTAATGATATATGATATGTGAAACATAAATTGGATCATAGTATATTGTGGTGGCTGATATAAATAATACGAAATTGTTCCACTTTTTTTATTTTTCCTATTGGACCCACATATCGTATAATTAATTTACCTTTCTTTGCAAGTCAATGTTTACCTTAATAAAGAATGAAATTCAATAATATGAAGTCCCCAGATACAAAATCCAATTTACATCACTAATAATCTATAGTATATTAATTGTAACTATGATTCAGTATAAACTATGGATGAATAATATATATCTAATTCACCACCTCCTATAAAATACCCGATCCAGAAAAAAGTTCTTCATGAAAAATTGAAAAATAAAGGGATGATCTACAAGGAAAGTCATTGAAGGATTTAAAAGTATCTATTATATTGGATGACTAGTAAATAATTTTATAATAAAAATCAATGTATCCTTAATGAAAAACCCAATATCCACAAATGTCTAGGAAACATATACAGATCATACCTTCTAAAATATGATTCAATTGGCCTAATTCATTTTCCATCTAATGATGGTATGTTTTTTACAATATATCATAAGTTTACATATCATAGTAGAGTCCTTTCCAAATACAAGAGATAAACCATGGGTCTCCATCCAAAATTAAATATAATGAAACCCAATATAACATCACAATCAATTTCATGTACAATATTCTCAACTCATCAACCATAGTGGTTTCATGTATTTTGGATAAAAATTGATGACCAGGTTAATCAGAATGTCACTAAACAAATATAATTCAACCCCCCCCCATTAATTTTTTAGTATCCTAATAATAAAATTTTCAAACACATCATATCACTTCTATATCATCATTGGGAGAAGATGAAGTAAACTAGATGAATTTTCGTGATTTTCATTAATTTGATAATATGTAATGTAATTGGATGTTAAATAAACCATGACATGTGTTAAAATAGGGAAACAAAACTAAAACCATGTGTTGTAATAAATCTTATTAATACCTTAGTGAGTAGCCCAATATGATCAATGAATATTTCATTTCACAATCATTCACATTGTTGAAGGTCAAAAAAATTCTAAAAGAATGAATACCCTATTGGGAAAAAAGCTAAATGACAATTGTCTCCCCACAACAAAAAGAATTCCAAATAATATATAATTCACTAACTCACTACTAATCTAAGAAAAAAACATAATAAGAGATAGTTTCCACTAAATGATCTTCATAGAAACATTATTCCCTTTTAACATTACAACAATGTTAATTTATATGATGACTCCCATGATATTACATTCATCAATTGACTACATTACAACATAAAATCGAAACTTTATACTATAGGTATTGAATACAAGATTCTCTTTTCCAATGATGTACGAAATTTCAATGTCAAAACACCTATGTAACTCCAACCACCTTCTCCACTTGAGTATCAACTCCTTCTAATAAAACGTATTGCTCAATATTTTATAGTAACAATAAAAAATGTACCTTTCCCAAAAAAGGTAATGTTTTCATACCTGAAAAAGATAAGGTTATTGAATCTTAAGTATGTGAATGACTAGATTAATATAATGTTTCTGGGTGGAAGTTTCCTTTTAGTGAGGCATAAGATGATACATTTTATAATCCCCTACATTATCACGTTGAATAAAAATGTATTCCAAAACTACAAAGAAGACTCAATTTAGGCCCAATAACCCTATCTAAATATTGGAAAAATATGGATGTGAGAAAAGATCAAATGAAATTTCAATTCCTCAAAGTATTCCGATCAACAGAAATCCCAATATAGTTTCACTCCCTTCCTAGTAAAAGATTTTATGTGGATTCAATTTTTGAAAAATATTTTCAAAACTACCATTTATAACCATTTATACCAATGAAACTCCAAATCATTAAATCATTTCATGTCTCTTAACATGAAATTACAACATGTACTATTTTATGGTTATCCGAGGATCTATGTTATAAAACTACATATCCTAATTTTTAATATTATCTAATCCAAAGGATATATTTAAATAATATATCATAATGGAAATTATACCTTAATAATCCTAAAATTTTTCTTAGGTAAATATCATGAACTTACATATTTCATTAATAATATATCATTCTATATTCAGAAATCACAATGAATGAATTCAAGTGTAAGAAAAATATAATTATATTTAGTGACATAAAAACTAAATGAAAATTATTAAGGTCAAATTGCATCTTGAGATATAAAAAGTTACTTTTCATACTTCTAAAGGCATAATTTATAACAAATAACATCTTAATACTTTTTTGGTGGTATCTAGGATGAAGATAAAATAATGATAGAAACAATTAACTATTTAAATGTTCAAAAATAATAAATGAAGCGATAAGGTTATTTATTTTTAATCAACATTTGGTGGAGATTTTGTTACTCAACATATATACATTAGAGTTGTGTTAGAATTTTTGGAAAAGACAATTGGGAAAACTCATAATGATAGACTTCAGTGGATGAAAGCCTTGGATTTAAAATCATCCAAATACTTCATAAAAACATTCAATTATATTGTTGTTATATGTTAAGACGGTATATATTTCTCACTTGTTTTTAGTACTAAATAAATAAATAACCCTACTTCAATCTATAGTGAAAAATCATGAAATTTAGTAGTAATCATCTTATGAAAATAATTATGAATTTGAGGAAGTTTGAAACTCATGGTTTCCTAATCACAATCAACTAAACATTTTCATATCAATTTACCAAGATACCTTAGTGAAGGATATTTTTGAGATGACATCAAATACCATTCTCTGTATTGCATGTGGGAGTTCCCATCGAGGTAGTAAAAGACAACAATTGATTTTAACATGTAATCTATTCTCCATGGGTATCTATCTAATCCATATCGATAATAAAATCTAATAGAAATATATTGAAAACCAATTAATTCTAATATGGAAAAACTTAAAATTGGGAAAATTTGCATGAGGAGAATCAAAATCCAATATCTACTTTTCCCATTCGGCATCACTATCTCCGAAACATATGTCTAGAGTTTTATATGGATAATTTATAGAAAAGAAAATTAGGTTAATATAAAAGGGTAAGTGGAACCAGTGTCAAATAGAATAGTCAATATGGATAATGTAACAAAAATAGTACTTATTATTGTCACATGGACCACCTAGATCACCATTGGAAACACTTTAACTATCTGAAACATATTCACATAAGAAGATGTGTGAGTTGTTCCCATATAAAATTATCCTTGGATACCTACATCCTTGTATCTATCTGACTACACCAATGACATTAATGGTCCCTAAAATCCTATTCCACAACCCTGATATGATAAAACATAACCGATTAATTTTTCAAGACCATGATATAAAAAAAGTGTGAACCATTCAGAGTTCATGAGCAATAATGTTTTGTATTCCTTATAATTACACACCAGTAGAAAGGTATACGGACTTTACTGGCCTCTATAAAGGGAATATTGTGGGTATAATAGTGGGATAAATTGCATCATCCCCTCTGAACCACATTCCACAACCACTTTATTCATTATGGTCAATTTTAACTAACACCATAGGTTAGAAAAACATAACCAAATATAACTATAATTCAAAATAAATATCTTACTTTAGGGTCATATCATCAACTGTTGCATAGGTGGAGTTTTTTAACAATATGACATGAGAATGGATATTTTTTCACAATCTATCTTTAACCTTTTATCCTTTATGTTTTAATTATATATAACATATATTGAAAAAATGGAATGTTTAGTAGTATATTTGGAATGGACAATTACTGTCTACTAACCTTTTTGAAATATAGGGACCATTATGAACATAGAATTAACCATTTTATCTGGGTAATAGTACATTGTAATGACAGATTTAAATCCCAAAAACTCCAAACCCTCATGTTGTTTTTTATTGATCCAATGAATCACCCACCTTTGAGTAGGGAATTCAGTATTTAATAACTTCTCCATAATGAAATCCATAGTCCCCAATATGAAAATATCCTTTTAATTTTCTTCATTTATTATTCCAATACATTTATATCATTCATCCCTATAAGGTCAGTATATTCTATTAGATATACTCTTATGATGGATTCATGTCTCAATCCTTAACTAAATCAATATATCTATATTAATAAAAAACTATAGGTGCACCCTAATCTATAGAATATAACACTTATATTATTTCCTTAAAATGATCTTAATTAACTAGAGTATTTTTTTAGGAAATTTTATCCATATATCCCTTTTATTTATTTACAAAAATTCACCATGGAGAAAATCATACAGCACAACACAGGATAAAGAGTATAACTCTTCAAATGGATAAATATCATCAATTAATGCTGAAATAAAATTAAAACATAAATCAATAACACGCATTCTTAAATATCCCATAGATTATTAAGGATCTCTATATGAGAGTAGGATGTGAACTCTTTTATAGTGGACAAATAATTCCCAACATTCAAAACTCAAGTCTACCAATACATACAAAATTAAATAGATTCAAAACATCTTTTGATGCCAAATTATCACAAACCAACCTAGTTTTTATTTTAAAATTTCTCTCAATATATCATGTGGATACTCCCTAATGGTATTTCAAATCCACATGGGATAGATACAATCAACTGGGCATTGTCGAATTCCATTTCGGGACAGTTTCTCCCACAATGAGATAGAAACCATTATATATAAATAAGAATGAAATAAAAAATATACCAAAAAATAACCTAGATAAAAGAAAATCCAAATAAGTTCCCATTAAAATAAAACATATCAATTTATAATTCCTGAAAATTAAGAAGTTCCATAGATTCAAGGAAAGTATTTATCCAAAGATAATGTCAATAATAAAAACTACGATGCATATTTTTGTGGTATATGGGTATACATCCCATTGTAAACCCACCATAACATTAAATTCACTGGAATGAATATCCACACCGTACATGTAGTTACATTAACATTCATGATTAAGACAAGACAATATCTGCACAAACCTATTTAGTGTATGAAGGGTGTGAGATCAAAGTACAAGTATTTTCCAAACAAGTGTTCCATAATCAAACAATAATATATAAACTTATTATTCCCATTTCATATAAATAAAATAATAGGGGATAAGATTTTAATTACCATGTATAGAACATGATGAGTATCCACTTTGAAATAGATTTAATATAAATTCATGAGGAAAAATCTTTTGGTTTCAGGATAATAAATGGAAATTGAAAATTCAATAAAATTTTGATTGAATGTATGTAAAAACCATTCATAAAACATAATTAAATAACTAATTCTGTTAATAAAAAAATAGAATCATGGTATGGTTTCTTGAGGAAAATCACTGCAAGTCTATCTATGATCATCCTAACTCAAATGGAAATGATAAATAATATGGTGCAAACTCACAAACCATAAACTCAAGCCTATGGATTTTAGTTCAACATCATGTGTCTAATAGACTCACTTCCATTTAAATATTTTTTTTCTTATATATATATATATATATATTATAAACATAAATATTAGTTATTTTTTTAAAATACCAACCAAATACCCAAGATCAAATGGGTTATCCCCCTCTCTAGAAGGTGGCATTTTCTTAATTGATATAATTTAAATGGAGGGGGTTCAATCAATATAATTATTTATTTATGGAAAAAATATGAACAACCCTTTAATATGAAATAAATATATCTTAAACAACATTAAACATTAATTAAATTTCCACTTTCAAAATAGATTTTATGAAATAAAATCCATTCCATTTAGTAATTTAAATTTTTTTCAAATATAATCAACAATTAATGATTAATATGAAAATTATTTTTATTATTTCACATTAAAAAACTAGTTGAAACTACGAACACACTTATGAAACCCATAATACAAATAGATAAGAGTATCTTAACATATGGATAAAAATCCAAAAAATACTTTTATCGTGAAATTTGGATCCAACAATCTCAAGGATTTCATAGATTTTGGAAAAATGAAAACCCGTGAAATAATGAAAACGATAAATGGATGATAAATAAAAGCACATAATATGATGATCCTCAATGATCAGGGGTAAATTCTCAATAATATTACACAATTTATGGATTAAAGGATGAGTTTATAAGAGAGAGAGGCCACCAGGTTCGAGTCTACCCAAAACAATATAATATTAAGGTTAAATGATGTTAGGGGAAATGAAGAAAAAAATTAATTTATTCCCAAATGGTTCAAGACAATAAAAAACGGTTCGTTCCATGAATTATTAATGATTGATTATTCTATGGATATAATAGGTCACTCATTCCATGAAACGTTGATACATAAACATGAGCTCACCATCATGAATATTCAGAATGTTAATGACATATTAATTTCATGAACCCATGAATCAGTACATCTAAAACAGTATTAAATGTATAGAATAAATATAAAATGGATACAACACTAAATATGTAAAAAAATTATAAAAAAATGTTCATACCTACAAAAATCATCGAAATGTAATTATAACATAATCATGTATGTAGCTTCCAAATGTTTCATGTGATTTTCTTAAATCCCAATTTATAGATGTTATTTCTTGCTAAAATTTATTGGAAATATTGAATGTGTGTGTAGTCTACATAGATGGAGAATCTCTTATCTAAAACTACTCAGAAAAAACCTTCTCAAGAACATGGTTGTGAACCTATGTTTATCCAATAACCAGAAATATATATTTTACAACATCCATGTAGAAAACTTTTCCGGGTGATTTTTATTTGGAAAAAACAATATGTAGTTTGATGTATAGACATAGATATAGTTTTAAAAAAGAATAATTTTCCCTTACATAATCACCAAATGCCACATGTAAACATATCATCACCAGAGACCAAAATTTCAATCTCAATGAGGTCACACAACTATTCCTTTAAATATTTGATCCCTAAATCCATATAAAATCAAATATTATCCTCAGTTAAATTTGAAAACATTATAAACTCCATTTTATAATGTTATGGTAAATAAACTATATATCTTGTTAAAATTTAGTAATACAAGGTACCTCTAGTTTGAGACCAGATATTATGAATTGTGATCTAGTAAAATACCCATAGCCTATAAATTTAACAAGTAATTTATTATAATACCTTAATTATCCATCTATTTTCACATAAATAAAGGATGAGGAATGCGTGTTTGTGTGTGGTTTGGTAGGTGTAGATGTAATCTATAAAAGAATTACAAGTATTTAAATGAATAAATTTTTGGTGATGTCATATTAAAACTAGAGAATTCTTCATTTTTAATGATTTTTAATTTAATGATTTGATGTTTATGTAATGATATACGATAGCATGAGTGTATTTCTATGTTTATAGTGATGTAGTGTCAAATCATTATATAAAATCATATTTTTAATAAATGATAAATAACATGGTGGATTGATATTCTTAAATCATCTAGTGAGAATGGAAAGGAATGCATCATTATTTTTAGGATCAATACTCTATTTTAGAATAAAGTCATAATATACAATCCCAAATGGGATTTTTAGTTAGTAAAAATTCTAGGACAAATGCATGGACCATACCCTCCATAATCTAATTTGCTTTCTCTATTTGATAGACCATATATATATATTGTTGGTTTTTATTAGTATAACATGAGTTCACATCAACTCATGGAGGACTTTCAAAAAATTGTGGACAATCCATGGGTCTCAATCAAAAATGGAAATTGATGGAATACCAAATGAACTCAAAATAAATTCATGTATGAGTTTCTCTTGTGATTAACCTTAGTGGAATACATGTTTTGTATAAAAACAAATGACTTGGTTAATCAATAATTCACCATCATAATGAAATTCATCCCTCTGGAAGTCCTCTTGGTTCTAATAATGAAATTCATGGAAAACATATCTCACATATATACTAGTAGAGGGAGTGAGCTAAGTAAACCTAATGGATTTTGGTTCTTGTCCTTAATCTAAAAAAATTATTGTAATGGTATGTGAAATCGTATATGTCATGGTATAAAATAGACCACAAAAACAGACATAATAGGTATTAATACATCTTCTTATTATATAGGATAACTAACTAATGAGAATAATTTCAATTATATTTCACAACCTTTCACATTGGTGAAGGAACAACACCTTACTTCCTAAAACAAACAACACCCTCTATGTAGAGAGACCGCCCAACGACAGTTTCCCTATCATATTGGGAATTACTAATACTATATAATTCACAACCTCACTGAATATTTATGAAACAAAATCATGATAAGAGTCAATGTAAACCCCATTCTCCTCATGGAAACATTATTTCCTCATACAATTGTATCAATGATCATTTCTATGAAGAGTACCATGAGATTTTATTATTCCTTTGACACCATCCCAACATGAAATGGGAACTTCCTACTAAGTGTGTTGAAAATAAAATTCCCATTTCTCTGGGTGTAGGAAATGATAATGTTAATATACTGATGTTACTTCACCCGCATCCTCTGTTTAAGGTTTATGCCCTTCTGATAATAGATATATGTCCAACCATAATGATAATTAATAAATGCCATCCATTCCCCCCAAAAAGTTGTGTTTCTCAATATTATGAGTTTACATGAATGGTTTAATCTAAAGGTTATGGATGAGGGTGTTCCTTCTAGTTTGGATAATGCCCATGAGTTCAATAGTACATGATGAAATCCCCATGAATATGAATGTTTCCCAACCTACTAAAGAAGCATCATGATACACCAAATAACCATGTCTAACCATTGGAGAAATAAGGATAAAAGCTATTTGAAATGGTCATTTCCATTCATCAATGGACCACTAACATATCGAATCCAAATATAATTTCACTCCATTTCTAGAGAGAGATGTCAATAGAGATTCCAACTTTGAGAAATCTGTTATAGTCTATCAGTAACACCCTATATGTCCCAATAAACACTGAAAGATGAAAATAATTCATGTATCTTACCTTAACATGAAATCACATAACTTTTGTAGGGTCATATGAGAAGCCATATTCTGAAAATACATGTATTAATAGTTTTATTTCTCATATCCAAAAGTTACACTTAAATAAGATATCATTAAAGAATTTATTTTTTATAGATACTAAAAAAATTATTATTTGATTCTCATCCACATCCTTATTTCTTTAATAATCCAAGACACCATCCATAGAAAGCACAATTATGGGAGTCAGCTGTATGTGAAATATAATGTTCTTCATGACCATAATAACTACATTGTCATTAGGTAAGAAAAATTCAATCATTAGATAACAAAAGTGACCATAACTAATATTGAATGAGGTATTTTTATCATCTAACTTCTTAATGCATTATTTTCTGTATCTAGACTAAAGATCAAAAAATTATAACCACAATTCCCCTTTAAATTATATAAAAATTATGGATAAGGTTATGGATTATTAATCATTACTTGGTTAAGCTTCTGATAATCACTATTTAAAAAATATTATTCTTCATGTAAAAAAAAATTGTATCTTCAAAAAACAATACACAAAAGTGGATGAACTCCATGTCTTCCAAATCATTCAAATGATTCTTCCTCACTTTCAATTATAATGGTTTTATATTTTATGAAGGTATAAATATTGGATAGGTTCACAGTACTAAATCAATCATGAACTCCAATTCACTTTATGGAGAAAAATAAATAAATTCAGTTAGAAGGACCTCAAAAAACTCATTTACCATTAGAGGATGTTCAGAACACATGGTTTCCTCATCACACACAATTCTAAATGAGTATATTTATTTTACAATATATATTAGTGAAAGACCTAATCGATTAGACCACAAATCACATTATTCATGTAGTATAAAGGACATCCAAGAAAGGTTAGTAAATGTATCTCATTTGTGATAAAAAATTATCTATGATCTATTGGAGACTATTCATTCTACAAAATAATAACATCAAATAGAACATTATTAAGAACTAATAAGTCACATGATAATTCAACTTAAGATAGAGTAAACATGCATTATGGGAATCAAAAACATGGATCTATTTCATCATGATATGAATATCTCTGTACTTAATGTGGGGATAGAGTCTCATAGGTATATTTTATATTTTTAAAGATAAGGATAATATAAAAGGGTGATAGGAAATATTTTCAATAGAATAGTCTCTACAAATATTGTAAAAAAAATATTACCTATCACAGTCATAGGGCCCATAAAGATCACCAATGGAAACTCTTCCACTAAATGGATATACGTGACCCCCGAAGATGTTTTAGTTTATCTATTATAATAATTCTAATAATTAATTACATCCCTGTAGGTATCTAGTTGCATCATTGAATTTCTTGGAATTGAAAATTCTAAACCACTTCACTGGGATGATAATGGCTAAATGAATCATTTTAGTTGTGAAATATATCCAAAAAAGAGGCAATAATTCAATGTTGTTGAGATAGAAGATATGGTATTCTCTACCATTCCAAACTACATGAAAGGAATAGGGAATCCTCTATCAAATACATAGGGTATAAGATGAGTCTAATACACAGATCCACTATTAATTCCTCTATGAAAAAAATTTCACATCTACTTTATTATGTATGGTCCACTAAAACAACTGGTAGAGGTTAAAGTAATACTTACAAAATATGAAATTTATTACTGATAAATATCTATATCAAGGGTCTTATCATCGACCATATAATAGGGCTAATGTTTTTCATTATGATGTAATATTGAATATCTAGTCACAATTAAAACTAAATCTCTCAATCCTTTAGATTTTTTATTCTAGATTACATTTTTTGAAAAAAAAATGGGAATTTTCATTAATTCATTTGGCACAGTCCTTTACTAACTAGTTTCTATTTTAAAAAGTGAGGAAATAAATGTAAATAGTCAAAAATATATGTTTCTTCCTAAATGAATAGGTAAAATATATCTTTATATCCTTTCCACTATAAATACTAATGTTTTTTTCTAAATCTAATAAATCACACCACCTTTGATTTGTGAATTAGTGTTTAATGAAAATCTCTATAATAGAGTCCATAGTCTCTAAGAAGTTAAATATCCTTTCAGTTTATTCCTTATATTATCCAACATAAAAAAGATCATTCATCTATTAGAAGTATAGTAGTTTCGGTTAGAGAAACTCTTAGGATTTATTAATATCTTAGACCTTCATGGGATCCAAATCTATAGGCTATAAAAGAACTGTAGTTTCACCATTAATCATAGAGTATAATTTTTGAACTATATATTTTACATGATCTTGATCAATCAAAGGATTTTTAGGTGTATTATTATATTTTGTTCTATATTCTAGATTTCGGGAAGTGTTCTTGGAGGAATTATAATATTCTACAACAGATAAAGAGTATAAATCAAAAAAAGAATAAATTTACATAATTAAAAATAAAATAAAATTAACACACAATTTATGAACACTCTTTCCTAGTTATCATAGGTAAAATTAAGTCTCTCTATGATGATAGAATGTTGGGAACTTTCTTATAGTGGGCCCATTATTTACCATCATTACTAACTCATTTCTAAAATGAAATAAAAAATAATATATATTTAAAACCTCCATTGAACCAATTTATAAAAAATCAACTTTTTATCTCTAAATAGAAATCTAAAGCTAGCTTGTCACAATACACTAATAGTGTTCCCAATCTCCATGGGATAAATACAAGGACCTAAAAATCAAAGAAATCCCCCCGTGAATGGTTTCTCCCAAGAATACATAGAATAATGGATCTATCAAGAATAAGTAAATAGAAAATATCCTAGAATATGACATAAATTAAATAAATTATAAACAATTACACAGAAAAAATGGAAAATAAAAATATGTAGAAATAATATACAAAAGTAAGATAGGGGTAAAACATGTTCTACTCTAATGATAATGAAAATTTGAAAAATTAATAAAAAATATCTTTGTGTGATATGTGGGTCTCTATCCCACTATTCCATATAAATTACTAGCACGTAATTATAAATATAATACACTACCTAGATGAAGTTCCTTTTCATTTCATTTATTATACATAATAATATTTTCACTACCTCATTGGTTATACACATGGTCTGTGATCAAATATTTATAGTATCCAATGAATTATCCCAATAAAAGACAATATTAAATAAATAAATTATTATTTCTTTAGTGAAATAAATGAAAAGCTGATAATATTTTCATAACCTTTCATAATCCATGATTAATATCAAATTTTATACAATTTTATATAAATTTAATAAAGCATTTATGGTTTAAATACAATAAATTTTAATAAACTATTCTATAGATGTTTGAAAAATAATATATGTAAAAACAATTTAGAAGAAATTATTAAATAAATTATTATGAAAATAAAACAATTTAGAAACATTGTAGGATGTCCTAAGGTATATCACATTGGGAATAGATAGGTCCCTCACACCATAAATAAAAAATGAAAAATAACAGGTAGCAAATTCACATCCATAGAGTTCATGCCTAGGGATTGGAGATCAATAACCTGTGTCTCCATTCCGTATTATTATTTATTTATATTTTTGTATAAATATATATCAAATTAAATGTATTATAACCATAAATAGTTTTACTTCTCCAATACTACACACTAGATATCTAGGATCCCATGGGATCCCTCCACATCTAGGAGAAATTATTTTCATAATTGAAATCATTTTAAATGAGATATTCAGCAATTAATATATAGCGTTATAAAATAAATATGAACCACCTAAAATTGGTGGTAATCACATCTCTAAAAAAATTTCACCATCAATTAATTATTTACATTCAAAATAAATTTAATGAAAAAACCCATTGCATAAAAAACCAAAAAATATTTCAATGATAATGAAGAAATAGAGAATCTTATGACAAATCCTTTTTATGAAACAACCTACACCAAAAACATTAATCTACCAGCAGCCTTATAGGACCAATAATCCGACATGAAAATTGGATCATAAGAGATGAAATAATCACCTAATCAAAAAATTCATATCAACAAATATGAAAAAAAACCTTCCCTAGTATTTGGGAATAATAAAACCCCATGAAATAATGATGAATGGTCAATGGACGATAAAGAAAACCATTTACCATGGTGATCCTCAATGATCATGGGTGAATTTACACTATTTTCTCACCAACGATATAAGTGGTAAGGATTCCATATAAGTGATATACCACAAGGTTCGAGATTGGAATATTTTATTTTATAATATGGATAAAACATAATAAAGGAAAATGAGGGAAAAAATTAATTTTTTCCTGATAGGATCAGGACATTAAAAAATAGATCATTCCATGAATCATTTCTCGTTGATTGGTTTATGGTATGAATAAGCGGTTCATGTGATGAGCTTTAGATATGTAAAATTGATATCACCTCCAATAATATTCACAATGTGAGTGTCAAAATCATTCCATAAACTACTACAACAATTTTTCTAAAACTCTTCAAAATGGATAAAATAATCAAATAATGGATAAATCTAGAAGATGTTGAAAAACTAAAAAAATTCCTAACTACAGATAACAACAATATATGGAATGAAAATAACCATGCCATAAGTTTTCAATTACTACATATTTATATTGTTAGATTGCATCTTTTAAATTCAATGTTCATGTAACATTTGTGGTAAATATTTTATTATTGTATAAAAAATCACTTATATGATACTTCTAATCACTTATCCTCTCAAATAGTATATTTTGATCCCATGGGAATCAAATATCTCTAAATTTATAGTTTCCAAAATGATTGTCTCAATAATTCACGGTTGATTTATATCTGGAAAGGTTATATGTATTTCATCATATTGACAAGGATATAGTTTTATAATAATTAAATTTGTCCCCTAACATCATCACCTAAAATCAGATGCAGACTTCTCACTCGAGAAACTAGAATTTCAACTTGAGTAATTCCACCCAACTGATCCTTACTTCATTTGATCCATAAATTCATATATCATCATGTATTACCGTAAATCCTACTAGTTAATATTATAATCTTAAATCTAATACATTGTTATAAATGAAATAACCATCATGGGTATATTTAGTAATACTCGATACTTCTAGATTGAGATCACTTATTACAAGTCAAGATCAAGTAAAATATATATAGATGAGAAATTTTCCTAAGTACTTATTGAAAAGAATTATTCATCCATCCATTTTCACATAAACAAGTGATATGACATGCATGCTAGAGTGAGGGTTGGTAGGATTAGATTTTCTCTTTAAATGAATTAAAATTAATTATATGGATAATTTATTTAGATTTGAGGTTACAACTTCAATATTTTCATTGATAATGATTTTAAATTTATATAATCATTGTACTTAATTTGATATATTATTTCATAACAAAGTTCATTGTTTATAGTGATATGGTTTACAATAATTAAATAAAATAATGTGTTGAAATAATGATAAAATGTGTCATGGAATGATGTTATTGAATCATTTTATGAGGATGGTAAGGAATGATTGTAACACCCTGAGATTTTATAAGACATATTCTTTATAATTTCTTTCATATCATCTGTTGTATGTTAGACTAAGATTATATTGCGCTATATGCAACACCGCATTAGCTTGCAGTACACGCAACACTAATCTTGGATCGTGTTACACACAATTTAAAGTTTGTTTGATAGAAGTTATTCTACGCAACATTGAGTGTATATATATATATATATATTCAATGTATAAATGAAATATGGTTGGATTCTATTATACAAAACAACAAAGGAATATTTCACTAAATGCAACCCCAACTTGGCTTTCATTACATGCAATCACGACCTTCCTCGATAGCGTGTGTTGTACGCAATACCTAGTTTTTCTAAACAAGGATATGTTATTAAAATATTATATAAACTAACCGTTATTAATAGTAATAACAAATTTTTGAAATTTTATAAATTTTATCTTTCAAAATGGACTTCATTTTTGGATTCTGAATATCTAAATTAGCTTAGGGTGAATTTTTGGTATTTTTCTAAAAACATTCAATTTTTGATGAATAGTGAAAAACACTGAGTTATAGTTAAAACCGAATTTTTATTTAAATAATTATTTATTTTATTTAAATTTATTTTAGTTCAATATAGATACATAATACCTATATAAGTTCAATTTAGTTCATTATAGTCATTTTATAATAATTTTAGATATATAAAAATTTTATTAAACTTTTCACCGTCTTTTACCCACCTCCTAGGAAGATTTGCAAATTTACATAAAACTTAATTTTACCACTTTTGTGAGTGGAATTTTGAAAATCCGAGAGAAATGGTTAATATCAAAGAGTAAAATGTGGTTCAATAAGATAAAAATATTTTTTGGTGAACAGTAACTTTTTACTTTTATTTACCACGGTTAAAAGTAAATAGTGTAATTAAGGGTAAAAATGATGTTATTGTTACCCTAACACATGTCCTAACTCTATTGGATAAGTTTAATTCGACCAAAAACAACCTTAGGAATAAAATATTACCATTTAGGTCTACTTGGATTATATTAAGAAATTTAATATTATTTAATTCAAATAAGAGTGAAAAGAGTTAAAATCAAAGTTTAATAACTAAAACATTTTTAATATAGTGTTATACATATGCTAAATTAGACTATAAATATTCATTATAAAGTTAAAATATTTCCTACATAATGGTATTTAATTTATAATTTTTAGACATTAAATCATTTAATTTATTTATGACACAATGATGATGGAGTAATTGCCTTATTAATGAAATATTAACATAATTTATGTTATAAATACCCAAATAAATGTAATTTGTGACTTTTTATGAATTCCACTAAGGCTAATATGACATGTTAGTATTGATTAAATTAAATTTTTTCAAACAAATCATGTTTTTATAATTTTAACAAACATCAATTACCAAATAGTGTCAAAATTGACATAAAATAGTTTTTTGAAAACATATTATATTATTAATTGATATTCTATTCCTAAAAATCTAAGGATCAGACAAATGACTTATATAATGATATATATATTAATAATGAACCACTTGGGGTTCTTTTGTCTTGTTATAGTATGTTTATTAACCATATAGTGTAAGAAAACAAGACGACACGGTAAAAGTTACATTATTTAACTTAGAGTTAAATCTAAATGATAAGGTTAAAATAGTAACATAAACATGTCTAAAACCTATTTTTAGAGGATTTCGACCCATCCCCACTTTATCTTGAAAATAAGTCACTTTGGAGCCATTATAAACCGAATATGACTTTATTATAAAATAATTTTTTATGTTTTTTCTAAAGTGCCCCTCCCATCCCTTATAAAAGGGCACCTCCTCCCTCTTCTATTCACACAATTTTGAGTCTTCATTATAGGCCAACCCCTACCCATTTCCCTTATCAACTTCCCTATATACTTTATATAGGTTCTGGTCTCCACAAAATATCAACTCTAGTGCCTTTAGAGGAAGCTTAAAAGAGGTACATCGAAGAAGAGGTAATCTCTTCTACCGATTCTTTCAAGTTTCTTTCTTCTTCAACTTCTTCTTCTTTATTTGTTTAATTATAAAGTAATAACATCAGTATCAATAATATACTTATATTTTATTATAACTATGAAAAAATCCATTTCACCTTCTATCCATCCTACAAAAAACTAAATCTTCGCGCGTGCGTACGTACGGAATGTCTTCTCCACGTCGTGGTGTAATCTGTTTTTCCACCACCACCTTACTTGGATGGGTATAATGGTGTAAAAAATAACTATATATATAGTTATTATAACATCATACTGATTATGAGATATTATATCATCCAATCCAATTCAATTCAATAATTATTGGAATGATATCATCGCTCATGCGTACGTAAGGATTACCGTCTCCACGACGTGATGAGATTCATTCTCCGTGTTAACCATTAAAGAATGATTATAAAGTATATATAATAAATAATAATGAAATATATGACATGATAAAGCTACTGGATTTATTTATATATATATATATATATATATATCATCTACTTACTTCTATTCAAGTCAATAAGGAAAGGAAAACGACTTTCATGCGTATGTATGGCCTACCGTCTCCATGAACGGTGTATTTCATTTCATTTATCTATATTATATATATATATATACTACATATATATGATATATAAATCATGATTTACATTCTGGAATTAAGTAAATAATGAAATATGTAATAACAATATCAAGAACAACATGTCCAAACACGTACGATAAATAAAACGATTTTACCCAAAACGCTGCTTTAACATAGAATTTACAAAAGAACAAGTAATATAATGTCATAATTGAAACATATATGATATCATAACAATGAATATGATTCTGTAATAAGTCAATGACATTATTTAAAACATTATACAGTAGGTTCGGATACGTACGAAGCATATCGGACCTAAGGTAAGGGATAATTTTTCAATCTCATTTTTATCCGAGATTTCTTATACATAAGTATTTATTGGGGTTATATTTTTCATCCATGCCAATAAAATTTTTTCATAAAGTGTTTTATACTATTCCATGCATTTTTAAAGTCATTTTTACCCCTCTTTGACTTTTACTTTGTGTTATGGAAGGAATATTTCTTTTGTTTACCATTTGTGGTACTTTTTGACTTTTCTATTAAAAGTACGAGGAGAATGTTTTTTTACTTATATTGCATGAACGGATTTTTACGGTTTCATAACGCCTTATTTTCATGAAGCTTACTCTAAAATATTTCATTACTACTTTCAGAAAAATCCTTTTCTTTTAAAATTGCATGGCATTTTTTGAAAATAAAATGAATTTATAGAAGAAAGGATATTTTACTCAAGAATTCATTTCAAGTGTTTTGTCAAAACTTTTTTCCATCTAAGATGAAATAATTTAGTATGATTATGTTCAAAGTATAATGTATCTATTGTTTACATGGTTTGATTATTTTTATGATGAAATTATATCCATTTTGTTTTATATGGATTACGTTATGATGGGATGATGTATATGAAACCTGTTTTATTCTTTGGGTTATGATGATTGATTTATGTTTATTTTGTGGCACAAGTAATAATGATATCATTATGAGATGGCTGGGACCTATATATCCCTCTAATGAATTAGGTAAAGATTTATATCTCATTAGATAGACATGGGTGGATCGACAAGTTAATCCAGTTCAAATATATTGGACTGGAATGAGGAGTGAACTCGATTCAGAAAGGGACTTTGTCCACTAAGATGGTCTTCGCAGTAATTCCTTGGATACTATGGAGATAATATCATGTGCTTAATGGTTTGAAACAATTAAATGTTTTATTACCATGATTTTTTATTATTATTTATGTTCCTTTATGACCTATTCCTTACATACTAGTAAGATTTATTTCACAACTCAAGATTTTGATGTTTAAACATTATGTTCATATTGTGAAGCTCAAATGTATATGGTTTGTTTTATTTTCTCCATACATACCCTTAATGAGAATTTGATCTCATCCTTTATATGTTTTCTTTTCCCCAAGATATAAATAAAGGTTCTAGGTATGAAAAAAAATGGAATATCTTTATGGGATATGTTGAAGATATTTCACCAAGATTAGAAGATTATATTCTGAGCTTCCAAAGACAGTAAACTATTTCGGTCCTTTGGTGTTAGTTTTTGTAATGTATTAGGTATTCAGAAAAAGTAATGTAATTTCCATTTATGTCAAGTATGGGTCTCTAAATTTGGTATCAGAGGAAAGGTTTAGTTAACCTTTGGAAACTAGGATGTGAAAACTTTAGTGAGATCCCTAGATATATTTCTAAGGTATGTCTAGGGATGTCCCTAATGTTAAGTATAAGTGTAGGTTATAGTCCTAGAATTACGGTAACGATCTTAGAATTTAACCTAATATGTTAGATATAGAAGGTACTCCCCCTTGAATATGATTTTTTCCTTTCACACTATTCTTCTTGGGTTTTATAAAATGGCTGGAAATAGGATGATTCACGATAATGGAGGATATAATGGACAATGGAACAATATTCATCATGAGAAACCAAATGAGGTTGGATCTGGAATTCCACATTTAATTATTATGACTACTCAGAAATCTCATAATATGATCGATAATCTCAACATTGGTATGTTTCCCAACTCAGATAATAAGAGAAAGATGGAGTTTCATGATGATCATAGAGGAAAGAAAGTTCAATTTCCCTCATGTAAATCATGTGGGAAGAGGCATCATGGAGAATGCTTCAAAGGAACTAGAAGATGCTTTGGGTGTGGAAAAGAAGGACACAAAGCCAGTAATTATAAAGTAAAAGGTTCAGTTAACACCATGGATAAGGATAATGTGGATTCTAAGACATCAACAACAGTTAAATGTTTTAAATGTGGAATGTACGGGCATTATGAAAACCAATTCCCTAAGGGAAAATCTCATGAAGAGAATCAGCATAGTCATATGGGTAGTATTTATGTGGATAATGATGAAGAGACTAAAAATGATATTTGAGATGAAATAATTGATGAAGCTCAGTTAGTGGTTTAAGAAGGTAGTGGAATGATTGTATGTTTATAAAGAATAATGTATGGTACTATGGAATAAAGAAAAATCTAAGGATTGTTACACTATTGTCTTTCCTTGAGTTTTTGAAAGTATATTATGAATGGTACTGGTAACCATGAAAGGTTATTCAAATAGTTTTGGAAGGTAGATGATACATGCATAAAGAAAGGATAAAAAGATAATGAGATGTTTGATAGTATTAATGATCTCATGACTGATATAAGGACAAACTGATATCATGGTTTGAGTACATAGAATTTTTGGGATTTTGGTATGTGGAAAGAGTTACCTTTTGATAGCATTCATGTTTTCACTAAGGTTATATGGTAATTCATGTTTCAAAATAATACATGATTAATGTATTAAAATGTTTGGAATGTGACTAACAAGATATATCTTATGATATATGGGGGATAAATGATGGTATTCACATGCTTGTTATGTGACATTTCAAGTAATTGTTTTCTTTATACTCTGAGATTAGAAATATGTATTTTAGATAAGCCTGGTGATTCGAATGGATTATGTTGGACATCAGATAGTATTGGTTAAGGATAGAACTTTTTTTGATATTATTTCTGAAATGTTATAATAGTGTAGTTTTAGAAAAAGGGACGACCTGCAGGACGGGCGACAACCCGGCGCGTCAGACAAGGTTGCGAGAATCGAACCCACAACCAATGTGTGATAGGCCTTTATTTCCAACCACTGGCCTACAGGCAGTCTCTGGTTAGTATAAATGTTTTTCAATTTATTATGTGGTATGATATACGAGGTATACGTCTATTTTAGGAACCATATACTATTAATCGCACCATAGATGGACTTATGTATATTTAATAACTTTTTCTAACCTTTTGTTTGAGACAGATGGAATGACCCATAATTATATTGCATGATATACCAACACTTCTTGAATGACAAATTCAACTTCATTTCTTTAAGAGATGAAGTGGAAATTGTTCAAGGCAAGAACAACGGCGAGATTGTACCAAAATCAAGTAAGTATTTCTTATAATTCAAATTTTTCAACTTTAGGGAAATGATATTAAAAACCAAAAACATTGTCCTATTACCCTCAAATCTGGTGAATCAGATGGTACCTTAGATCACACCAAATTTAGGGCTTTCTGATTGTTGGATTTTTCATAGTCATTTTCTATAACACTCTTCATCATAACATGACGGTTAGATTTCTCTTCCATATCCATATTTTCACCTATGTTCTCCTATGTGAAAACCCAGTGATGAGTTAATTTGTTTAACCATTATGTTTCATACTTCAATTTATAAAATTAAGTTTTAGTATTCCTTTTTACGATTTGGGTTTCTATGAAAAAAACTTTCAATTAGTAAACGATTTATAACCCCGACGAATTTTGAGGGCGAAATTCATTGTAAGGGGGGAAGAATGTAACACCCCGAGATTTTATAAGATATATTCTTTTTAATTTCTTTCATATCTTCTGTTTTATGCTACACCAAGATTATATTGCATTATACGCAACACCGTATTATCTTGCAGTATACACAACACTAATCTTGGATCGTGTTACACACAAATTTCAAGTTCATTTGATAGAAGTTATTCTACGTAACATTGAGTGTATATATATATATATATATTCAATGTATAAATGAAATATGGATGGATTCTATTATATGAAACAACAAAGAAATATTTCACTACACGCAACCCTGACTTGGCTTTCATTACATGTCATCATTACCTTCCTTGATAGCGTGTGTTGTACGCAATACCGAGTTTCACTAAACAATGATATGTTATTAAAATATTATATAAATTAGCCGTTTTGATTAGTAATACCCACGTTTTGAAATTTTATAAATTTTATCATTCAAAATGGACTTCATTTTTGGATTCGGAATATCGAAATTTTCTTAGGGTGGATTTTTGGTATTTTTCTGAAAACTTTCAATTTTTGATGAATAGTGAAAAACACTGAGTTATAGTTTAAAACCGAATTTTTATTTAAATAATTATTTATTTTAGTTAAATTTATTTTAGGTCAATATAGAAAAATAATACCTATATAAGTTCAATTTAATTAATTAGAGTCATTTTATAATAATTTTAGATATATAAAAATTTTATTAAACTTTTCACCGTCTTTTACCCACCTCCTAGGAGGATTTGCAAATTTACATAAAAGTTAATTTTACCAATTTTGTGAGTGGAATTTTGAAAATCCGAGAGACATGGTTAATATCAACGAGTAAAATTTGTTTCAATAAGATAAATATATTTTTTGGTGAATAGTAACTTTTTGCTTTTATTTACCACGGTTAAAAGTAAATAGTGTAATTAAGGGTAAAAATGATATTATTATTACCCTAACACATGTCCTAATTCTATTGGATAAGTGTAATTCGACCAAAGAAAACTTAGGAATAAAATATTACCCTTTAGGTCTACTTGGATTAGATTAGGACATTTAATATTATTTAATTCAAAGAAGAGTGAAAAGAGTTAAAATCAAAGTTTAATAACTAAAAAAAATTTAATATAGGGTTATAGATAAGATAAATTAGACTATAAATATTCATTAGAAAGATAAAAATATTTCCAACATAATGGTATTTTATTTATAATTTTAGACATTAAATAATTTAATTTATTTATGACACAATGATGATGGAGTAATTACCTTATTAATGAAATATTAACATAATTTATGTTTTAAATACCCAAATAAATGTAATTTGTGACTTTTTATGAATTAAACTAATTTTATAGGTTAATATGACATGTTATTATTGATTAAAGTAACTTCTTTATAACTAATCATGTTGTTATAATTTTCACAAACATCAATTACCAAATAGTGTCAAAATTGACATAAAATAGTTTTTAAAACAAATATTATATTATTAATTGATATTCTATTCCTAAAAATCTAAAGTTCGGCCAAATTATTTAGATAATGATATATATATTAATAATGAACCACTTGGGGTTTTTTTGTCTTGTTATAGTATGTTTATTAACCATATAGTTTAAGAAAACAAGATGACAGGGTAAAAGTAAAATTATTTAACTTAGAGTTAAATCTAAATGATAAGGTTAAAATAGAAACATAAACTTGTCTAAAACCTATTTTTTGAGAGTATTTATACCCATACCCACTTTATATTAGAAATAAGTAACTTTTGAGCCATTATAAAGAGAATATGAATTTATTATAAAATAATATTTTAATCTTTTCCTAAAGTGCCCCTCCCCTTCCTTACAAAAGGGCACCTCCTCCCTCTTCTATTCACACAATTTTGAGCCTTCATGCTTGACCAAACCTGCCCATTTCCCTTATCAACTTCCCTATAAACATTATATAGGTTCTGGTCTCCTCAAAAGACCAAATCTAGTGCCTTAAAAGGAAGCTTAATAGAGGTGCATCGAAGAAGAGGTAATCTCTTCTACCGATTCTTTCAAGTTTATTTCTTCTTAAACTTCTTATTCATTAGTTGTTTCATTATAAAGTAATAACATCAGTATCAATAATATACTTATATGTTATTATAAATATTAAACAAACCCATTTCACCTTCTATCCATCCTACGGAAAATGAAATCATTGTGTGTGCGTACGTACGGAATACCGTCTCCACGTCGGGGTGTAATCTGTTTTTCCACCACCACCTTACTTGGATAGGTATACTGGTGTAAATAATAACTATATATATAGTTATTATAACATCATACTGATTTTGAGATATTATATCATACACTCTGATTCAATTCAATAATTATGGGAGGATATCATCGCTCGTGCGTACGTACGGATTACCGTCTCCACGACGCGATGAGATTCATTCTCCATGTTAACCTTTCAAAAATGATTATAAAGTATATATAATTAATAATAATGAAATATATGACATTATAAAGCTACTGGATTTATATATATATATATATATATATATATGTCATCTACTTACTTCCATTCAAGTCAATAAGGAAGTGAAAACAACGTTCTTGCGTACGTACGGCCTACCGTCTCCATAAATAGTGTATTTCATTTCATTTATCTATCTATTATATATATATATATACTAAATATATATGACATATAAATAATTATTTAAATTTTTGATGTAATTAAATCATTATATAAGTAATAACAATATAAAGAACAACATGTCCAAACACATACGATAAATAAAACGATTTTACCTAAAATACTGCTTTAACATAGAATTTACAAAAGAACATGTAATATAAAGACATAATTGAACCATATATGATATAATAACAATGAATATGATTCTTTAATAAGTCAATTAAATTATTTAAATCATTATATAGGAGTTTCAGATACTTACAAAGCATATCGGACCTAAGGTAAGGGATAATTTTTCAATCTCATTTTTATCCGAGATTGCTTATACGTAAGAATTTACTGGGGTTCTATTTTTCATCCATGCTCATAAAATTTTTTTCATAAAGTGTCTAATATTCTTCTATTCATGTTTAAATTCATTTTTACCCCTCTTTTACTTTTACTTTGTGTGATGGATGGAATATTTATTTTGTTTACCATACGTGGTACTTTTTGACTTTTCCGTTAAAAGTACGAGGAGAATGTTTTTTTAACTTATACGGTATAAATGGATTTTTACGGTTTCATAATGCCTTATTTTCATGAATATTACTATAAAATATTTCATGACTATTTTCAAAAAAAATCCTTTTCTTTGAAAATTTCTTTTCATTTTTTGAAAAGAAAATGATTTTAAAGAAGAAAGGATATTTTCCTCAAGAATTCATTTCAAGTGTTTTGTCCAAACTATTTTCCATATAAGATGGAATTATTTAGTATGATTATGTTTCACATATAATGTATCTATTATTTAAATGTTTTGAATTTTTTATGATAAAATTATATCCATTTGTTTTATATGGATTACATTATGATGGGATGAAGTTTATGAAACCCATTTTATTCTTTGGGTTATGATGATTGATTTATGTTTATTTTGTGGAACACGTAAGAATGATTTCATTATGAGATGGGTGGGACCTATATATCCCTCCAATTTATTGGGTAAAGATTTATATCTCATGAGATATACATGGCTGGAATGGAAAGTTAATCCAGTTCAGTGATACAGGACTGGAACAAGGGGTGAACTCGATTCAGAAAGGGACTTTGTCCACTAAGATGGTCTTGGCAGCAATGCCTTGGAAACTATGGAAATCATATCATTTGATTAATGGATTTACACAATTAAATGTTTTATTCCCATGCTATTTTATCATTATTTATGTGCCTTTATGACTTATTCCTTATGAACTACCATGATTTATTTCACATCCCAAGATTTTAATGTTAAAACTTTATGTTCATGTTTTGAAGTTCAAATGTATATGGTTTGTTTTATTTTCATCATGCTTACCCTTACTGAGAATTTGAGCTCACCCTTTATATGTTTTATTTTCCCTAGGATATAAATAAAGGTTCTAGGTAAGAAAAAAAAGGAAATATCTTTATGGGAGATGTTGATGATCTTTCACCAATATTAGAAGATTATATTCCGAGTTTCCAAAGACAAGAAACTATTACGGTCCTTTGGTGTCTATTTTTTGTTACGTATTAGTTATTCTGAAAAAGTAATGTAATGTACATGTATGTCAAGTATGGGTCCCTAAAATTATTGACTATTTTTATGATCCATTCATTGTCTTGGAACACAATTCATAACAAATAGACCCAAATGGGGTTCTATCTTAAATCCAGTTGGTGTTTTTGAGGATTATTTATATATGATTATATATTATCCAATAATCCACACATTTATTTTCCATGGATTTGGGTTTTCACTAAATACACCTCCTCCCAATCCGAAGACCACAGAGCCATTCCTCCCCTTCAATGATAATGCACCCAATACTGACATATTGTATTTTATTTTTTTGTCCCTAATAAATTCATCTTGACCCCTAATATTGAGGATAATTTCAAAAAAAATATTATAGACCCAAAAACACCATCCAATACACTATTATCATGATAAGGATAAAATTATATATTCTACCCATAATACTCCCACGTTGAATCATGACATTGAAACAATTTCATAGGATTGATTCTCTATCCAATTCCTCAAGGTGTAAAATATAATAGAAAATTGGTTCCATCCTAAAAAAATCAATATTTATGAGAAGTATCCAAAAAATAGGTTTTTTTGTCCAATAATCTTGTAATTTTATTAATTTTGGGTTTATAGTTTCACACAAAAAATATGGATATAAATACATACGTCCATTCATAAATAATACATTTCTAATAATCAGGTATGATACAAGTTTCTAAAAATAATCTCTATAATTTTTATTTCAATAAAAAATAAGTAAATTTACAAGGAAGTATATATTTAACTTCAGTCAATAATTTTTTTATGGAAAAAGTAATCAATGATAGTTGTATTAAATTAATATAATCTTATCACACACACATATATGTATAAACATGTCATAAATTATGATACATCTACTGAAATAAAATTTTCCATATCACAAGGTATCTACTATTCCATATTTATTTATTTATTTTATACTTACATGCCACTCAATCATATGCCATTATAAACATGTCAAAAATATATCATGACATTGTATGTGGGATAACATTTAAATTAAATGGTCATTGTATCCTATAATATATTCTCACATAAAATTGGAAATGTATCATTAAATCCATTCATTGAGGAGTTTTTTACTTATGTTATTAGCTCATGAAATGGGAGAAAAACTTATTGGACTTATGGACTTAATGATATCACCATGTATGACATGTAAATTTAATAATGTTATGTTACATCATAAATATTATCTTCAAATTCCCATAAACACAAAACATCGCTAGATTTTGGAATCTTTTTATTCATCGTAACAGGAACCCCATTAGTTTCTGTAACACCCCGAGATTTTATAAAAAAATATTCTTTTCATTAATGTCTTGTGTTGTACGTTACACCAAAAGGAGCTTTCACAACACACATCATTGACTTGCCTTGCATTACATGCAATCGCGACCTTCCTCGATAGCGTGTGTAGTACGCAATACCGAGTTTCACTAAACAACGATATGCTATTAAAATATTATTAAAACTAGCCGTTATGAATAGTAATAACCACTTTTTGAAATTTTGTAAATTTTATATTTCAAAATGGACTTCATTTTTGGATTCGGAATATCGAAATTAGCTTTGGGTGAAATTTTGGTACTTTTCGGATAACTTTCATATTCTGATGAATAGTGAAAATTACTAAATTTTAATTAAAAAGAACTTTTTAAATAGAAATAATTAATAGTGATAAATTATTAATTTGAGTGGTTTTAAAGTATATTTATAATATATTTTTACAATTTAATACAATGTTGGTCATTGGATGTAATCTCACATTTAAACCAGTTATAAACAAGTGTCAATCTTTTGATAGTTATTATCTCTTAAAAACACGCTATTTGTTTTGACGACGAGAACTAATTTTTAAATTAATTAATGCAACTGATATGTTCTGAATTTGGTAAAATAGACATAATTTTTGAATTCTAAATATCAAATATATCTTAGGCCTAATTTTTGGTATTTTCTGAAAACATTCAATTTTTGATGAATAGTGAAACCACTAAGTGGTAGTTAAAAAAACTGAATTTTTCATAAAACTTAATTTTACCGCTTCTGTGAGTAGAATTTCGAAAATTCAAGAGACACGGTTAATATCAAGGACTAAAATGTGGTTCAATGAGATGAAAATAATTTTTGGTGAATAGTAACTTTTTACTTTTTTTACCACGATTAAAAGTAAATAGGGTAATTAAGGGTAAAAATGATATTATTATTATTACCCTAACACATGTTCTAATTCTATTGGACAAGTGTAATTCAACCAAAAAAGAACTTAGGAATAAAATATGACCATTTAGGCCCACTTGGATTAGATTAGGACATTTATTATTAATTTATTTAAAGAAGGGTTAAAATAGTTAAAATCAAAGTTTAATAACAAAATAATTTTTAATATGGGGTTATACATAATATAAATTCGACTATAAATATTAATTAGAAAGCTAAAAAGATTTCCTACATAATAGAATTTTATTTGTAATTTTTAGACATTAAATAATTTAATTTATTTATGACACAACGATGATGCAGTAATTATCTTATTAATGAAATATTGACATAATTGATGTTATAAATACCCAAATAAATATAATTTGAGACTTTTTATGAATTACACTAATTTTCTAGGTTAATATGACATGTTATTATTGATTTAATTAACTTTTTTCGAACTTATAATTCTGTAATAATTTTCACAAAAATAAATTACTAAATAGTGTCAAAATTGACATAAAATAGTTTTTAAAACAAATATTATATTATTAATTGTTATTTTATTCCTAAAAATCTAAGGTTCGGAAAAATGACTTAGGTAAGGTTATATATATTAATAATAAACAACTTGGGGTTCTTTTGTCTTGACATAGTAAGTTTATTAACCATATAGTATAAGAACACAAGAAGACACGGTAAAAGTAAAATTATTTAACTTAATGTTAAATCTACATGATAAGGTTAAAATAGGAACCTAAACTTGTCTAAATTCTATTGGATGAGAGGATTTCGACCCATCCCCACCTTAGCCTTTAAATATATCAATTTTGAGCTATTTAAAATCGAACTTGACTTTATAATAAAATAATATTTTTTGTTATTCCAAAGGTACCCCTCTCCTCCCTTATAAAAGGACACCTCCTCCCTCTCTTCCTCACACCACTTTGAGCCTTCAAGCTCTGACAACCCCTGCCAATTTCTTCTTTCCACTTCCCTAGAGACATCCTAGAGGTCCTGGTCTTCTTCAAAGACCAATTTTAGTGCCCTAAAAGAATGTCTCAAAGAAGCACTTCAAAGAAGAGGAGGTTCGGACACTTACGAGGCAAATCAGACCTAAGGTAAGGGAAATATCACAATCTCATTTTTATCTGAGATTGTTTGTACTTTGGTATTTACTGGGGTGTATTTTATCATCCACATCCCTGTTTTCTCAATACGTGATATTAATATACTTCTACTATAGGTAATATCCAATTTTACCCTTCGGTGAGTTTATAGTAAAAGATATGAAAGGAATATTTTGTCATTTTTCGTACGAGGTACTTTTTGACTTTTCTGACAAAAGTACGAGAAGAATTTTTTTTTAACTTATATGGAATGAATGGATTTTTAAAACATTATTTCCAAGAAGCTTCCTTTATAAGTTTTCAAGTTTATTTTTAATCAACTTCTTTTAGTTTAAAATTGTATGACATGTTAAGAAAGGAAAAATGTTTTTGAAGTAGAAAGGATATTTTCCTCAAGAATGGAGTTCAAGTGTTTTATCAAAATTATTTTCCATCTAAGATAATATAGGGTTCTGTTTCTATCCCTATTATTACATTGATTTGATTCTGTTGTGATTTAATTATTTTTATGAATTCATTTATCTTATATGAATTGTTTTATGATGTCATGTTGTTTAAGAATCCCATTTTTATTACATGGGTTATGTAATGATGTACGATTTATGATTTTGTGGCACACATAAGAATGGTATCATTATGAGATGGGTGGGACCTATATCTCCCTCCAATTCATTGGGTAAAGATTTTATATCTCATGAGATAGACATGGCTCGAATGGTAGGTTATACCAGTTCAGTAAAACAGGACTGAAACGAAGAGTGACCTCGGTTCAGAAAGGGACTTTGTCCACTAAGATAGTCTTGGAAATGAGTCTTTACTAATAAGAAATGATTCTTTATGATTATGTCTGTATGACACAAAGTTTCATGTTTTATGTTATGATTATTGGGATTACATTTCACTACTATGATTTATCCCATGTTATGAAATCATGATCTCTTTTGCAGGTTAAGATTTCCAAAAGATATGTTCTTATGAATGTGATGTGATTGATATTTCTTTTTTTTACCCTTACTGATCATTTGAGCTCACCCTTTTATGTTTTCCTTTCCCCAGGATATAAAGAAAGGTTTTAGGTAAGAAAATAAAAAGGGAAGATCTTTATTGGGATATGTTGAAGATCTTTCACCACGATTAGAAGATTTTATTCCGAGTTTCCAAAGACACTAAACTATTACGGTCCTTGTGTGTTTGTTTTTCTTATGTATTAAGTATTCAAAAAAAGTAATGTAATATTCATGTACGTCAAGCTTCGGGTATCTATAGTTGGTATCAGAGGAAAGGTTTAGTCAACCTTTGGAAACTAGGATACGAAAACATTAGTGAGATCCCTAGAGATATTTCTAAGGTATGTCTAGGGATGTCCCTAAGGATAAGTATACATATAGGATACAGTCCTAGAACTACGGTAACGATCATAGAATTTAACCTAAGATGTTAGATATTTAGGATACTCCCCCTTTATTATGTTGTTTTCCCTAGCATGATTTTTGCCTCTCACACTATTCTTTTTGGGTTTTAGACGATGGCTGGAACCCGAAGGAATCGTGTTGATCAATGCAATGGACAATGAAATGATTGTCCTCCTGAGAAAATAAATATTATGAGAGATGGAGTGCAAAATCTTATTGCTATACTTAAACAAGCTATGAATCATTCTGGACTTCCAAATGAGCAGAGAAGGGGACAATATTCTATTGAGTCCTTCATGACGTAACGTCCACCTTCTTTCAGCAGGTCTACTGATCCATTAGTTGCTGAACAATGGATTAGTACTACTGAAAAGATATTTTCAGTTCTTCAATGTTCTGAACATGATAAATTCATCTTAGAAGTGTATCGTTTGGAAGGTGATGTTGATCAATGGTGGAATCTTATTAAGAATACGAGGCAATGGGATGAAATTGAGTCCATGGAATGGGACGAGTTCAAGAACTTATATTTCAATAAGTACTTACCTCGTATTCTTCGAACAAATATGGAGAAGGAGTTTCTTGAACTAAATCAAAAGGATGATGAATCTGTTGGTGTATACGAAACGAATTTTACAAGGCTTGCAAGGTATGCATCTGGCTTTATCATCCAAACTGAAAGTAAAGTTGATCGATTATTTAGTGGCTTAAAACCAAATCTTCGAAGGGCATTTGCTATAAGAGACTTCAGTAGCTATGAAGAAATTGTGCGTTGTGCTATCAAGGTAGAAATAGAAGTTGGTGTTACTTATCCATCTAGTAGTTTTGACAAGAAACGAAAGATGGAGTTCAAGGAGAAATCTCAGAATAATGGTGAAAAGAAGATGAATGTTTACTTATGCTCAAAGTGTGGAAAGAATCATGGTGGAGATTGTCTTAAAGGGACAAGTAAATGTTTCAAATGTGGAAAGGAAGGTCATTGGGCATTTGAATGCCTCAATGATGGGAAGAAGATGTATAATGATGCAAACAAAGGAAGGGATGCACAGAATGAACCTACTACACTTCAATGTTTCAAGTGAAAGGAGATGTGGCATTATGCCAATAAATGCCCTAATCCAAGGGTTAGTGATGATCGACATAAGCAACCACTTAAGGAAAAGGACAAAGGGAAGTCACATGCGATCACCATTGGTGATGTTGAATATGACAACGATGTGGTGGAATGATTAAGTGTTTATGTAATGGGATTCCAAAATAATGTTGAGTATTGGAATATTTATGTATTGGTCTATTGTGGTCTTCAATAATTTTATACCGGTAACCATGGAAAGTGATTGAGATATTTTTGGAAAAAAACTGATATGCGCATAATGAAGGGAAAACGAGAAAATGACATATTTGACAGTATTCATGATCTCATGGTTGATATAAGGACTAAGTGATATCATGGTTTGAGTATATAGAATTTTGAGGATTTTGGTATATAGAAAGTGTTAACTTTTAACTGCATTAATGTTTTCACTAAGGTTCAATGGGTATTCATTTTTCAAGAGAATACATGATTAAGGCCTTCGAATGTTTGGAATGTGACCAACAAGGCATATCTCATGATATACGGGGATCAACGATGGTATTAACATGCTTGTTATATGAACTCTTTGGTAATCGTTTTCACTATAATATGAGATTGGGCAGCAGTATTATGGATAAGCCTAAAGATTGTAATGGACTATGTTGGACATAAGTTAGTATTGTTTAAGGATAAATTTTTTTTTGATATTATTGATGGGATGATATAGTAATAGAAAAAGGACAACCTACAGGACGGGCGACAGCCCATCGCGTCGGACAAGGATGTGGGAATCGAACCCACAACCGAAGTGCGACTGGCCTTTATCGCCTACCACAGGCCTACAGAAAGTCCCTGGTTAGTAGAAACTAATTTTATTTTATTACGCGGTATGATATATGAATTATAAGTTCATTTTTGGAATCATATACGATTAACTTCACCATAGATGGTCTTATGTAATTTTGATAACTTTTGTAACCTTTTGTTTGAGACAGATGGAATGATCCATCATTCTATCACATGATCTTCTAACACTTCACAAATGACAAATCGAACTTCATTTCTTTAAGAGTTGAAGTGGAAATTGTCCAAATAATGACCAACGGTGACATAGTACCAAAATCACGAAAGTATTTCTTCTAATTCCAATTTCAACAACTTTAGGGAAATGATCTTGAAAACCAAAAATGTTGTCCTAGTACTCTTATATCTGATGAATTAGATGGTACCTTAGATCGTCACAAATTTATGGCTTTGTGATTGCAGGATTTTCCATAGCCATGTTCTCTACCACTCTCCATCAGAACATGATGGTTAGATTTCTCTTCCATATCCGTATTTTCACCTATGTGGAAACCCAGTGATTAGTTTATTTGGGTAACCGTTATGTTTCATACTTTTGTTTTTAAAGAATGGTTTTAGTATTATTTTTTACGATGTGGGTTTCTATTAAAGAAACTTTCAAGTAGTAAACCATTTATAACCCCGACGAATTTCGAGGGTGAAATTCATTTTAAGGGGGGTAGAATGTAACACCCCGAGATTTTATAAAAAATATTCTTTTCATTAATGTCTTGTGTTGTATGCTACACCAAAAGGAGCTTGCACAACACGCATTATTAACTTGCCTTTCATTACATGCAATCGCGACCTTCCTCGATAGTGTGTGTAGTACACAATACCGAGTTTCACTAAACAACGATATGCTATTAAAATATTATTAAAACTAGCCGTTATGAATAGTAATAACCACTTTTTGAAATTTTGTAACTTTTATTTTTCAAAATGGACATCATTTTTGGATTTGGAATATCGAAATTATCTTAGGGTGAAATTTTGGTACTTTTCGGATAACTTTCATATTCTGATGAATAGTGAAAATTACTAAATTTTAATTAAAAAGAACTTTTATAATAGAAATAATTAATAGTGATAAATTATTAATTTGAGTGGTTTTAAAGTATATTTAGAATATATTTTTACAATTTAATACAATGTTGTTCATTGGATGTAATCTCACATTTAAACCAGTTATAAATAAGTGTCAATCTTTTGATAGTTATTATCTCTTAAAAACACGCTATTTGTTTTGACGACAGGAACTAATTTTTAAATTAATTAATGCAACTGATATGTTCTTAATTTGGTAAAATAGGCATCATTTTTTAATTCTTAGTATCAAATATAGCTTAGGCCTAATTTTTGGTATTTTTCTGAAAACTTTCAATTTTTGATGAATAGTGAAACCACTAAGTGGTAGTTAAAAAAACTGAATTTTTCATAAAACTTAATTTCACCGCTTCTGTGAGTGGAATTTCGAAAATCCGAGAGACACGGTTAACATCAAGGACTAAAATGTGGTTCAATGAGATGAAAATAATTTTTGGTGAATAGTAATTTTTTACTTTTTTTTACCACGGTTAAAAGTAAATGGGGTAATTAAGGGTAAAAATGATATTATTATTACCTTAACACATGTCCTAATTCTATTGGACAAGTTTAATTCGACCAAAAACAAACTTAAGAATAAATTATGACCATTTAGGCCCACTTGGATTAGATTAGGACATTTATTATTAATTTATTTAAAGAAGGGTTAAAATAGTTAAAATCAAAGTTTAATAACTAAATCATTTTTAATATGGGATTATACATAAGATAAATTCGACTATAAATATTCATTAGAAATATGAAAAGATATCCTACATAATGGTATTTTATTTTTAATTTTTAGACGTTAAATAATTTAATTTATTTATGACACAACGATGATGCAGTAATTATCTTATTAATGAAATATTGACATAATTGATGTTATAAATACCCAAATAAATATAATTTGAGACTTTTTATGAATTACACTAATTTTCTAGGTTAATATGACATGTTATTATTGATTTAATTAACTTTTTTAGAACTTATCATTCTGTTTTAATTTTCACAAAAATCAATTACTAAATAGTGTCAAAATTGACATAAAATAGTTTTTAAAACAAATATTATATTATTAATTGTTATTTTTTTCCTAAAAATCTAAGGTTCGGCCAAATGACTTAGTTAAGGTTATATATATTAATAATAAACAACTTGGGGTTAGTTTGGCTTGATATAGTAAGTTTATTAACCTTATAGTATAAGAACACAAGAAGACACGGTAAAAGTAAAATTATTTAACTTAATGTTAAATCTACATTATAAGGTTAAAATAGGAACCTAAACTTGTCTAAATTCTATTGGATGAGAGGATTTGGACTAATCCCCACCTTAGCCTCGAAATAAATCAATTTGGAGATATTTAAAACCGAACTTGATTTTATAATAAAATAATATTTTTAGTTATTCCAAAGGTGCCCCTCTCCTCCCTTATAAAAGGGCACCTCCTCCCTCTCTTCCTCACACCACTTTGAGCCTTCAAGCTCGGCCAACCCCTACCAATTTCTCCTCTCCACTTCTCTAGAGACATCCTAGAGGTCCTGGTCTTCTTCAAAGACCAATTTTAGTGCCCTAAAATAAGGTCTCAAAGATGCACTTCAAAGAAGAGGAGGTTCGGACACTTACGAGGCAAATCGGATCTAAGGTAAGGGAAATATCACAATCTCATTTTTATCCGAGATTGTATGTACTTTGGTATTTACTGGGGTGTATTTTATCATCCACATCCATGTTTCCTCAATATGTGATATTAATATACTTCTACTATAGTTAATATCCAATTTTACCCTTCGGTGAGTTTTTAGTAAAAGATATGAAAGGAATCTTTTGTCGTTTTTCGTACGAGGTACTTTTTTAATTTTCCAACAAAAGTACGAGAAGAATGTTTTTTTAACTTATACGGCATGAATGTATTTTTAAAACATTATTTCCAAGAAGCTTCCTTTACATGTTTTCATGTTTATTTTTAATCAACTTCTTTTAGTTTAAAATTGTATGACATGTTAAGAAAGGAAAAATGTTTTTGAAGTAGAAAGGATATTTTCCTCAAGAATGGAGTTCAAGTGTTTTATCAAAATTATTTTCCATCTAAGATAATATAGGGTTCTGTTTCTATCCCTATTATTACATTTATTTGATTATGTTGTGATGGAATTATTTTTATGAATTTATTTATCTTATATGAATTGTTTTATGATGTCATGTTGTTTAAGAATCCCATTTTTATTACATGGGTTATGTAATGATGTACGATTTATGATTTTGTGGCACACATAATAATGGTATCATTATGATATGGGTGGGACCTATATCTCCCTCCAATGCATTGGGTAAAGATTTTATATCTCATGAGATAGACATGGCTGGAACAGTAGGTTATACCGGTTCAGTGAAACAGGACTGAAACGAGGAGTGAACTCGGTTCAGAAAGGGACTTTGTCCACTAAGATAGTCTTGGAAATGAGTCTTGACTAATAATAAATGATTCTCTATGATTATGTGTGTATGCCACAAAGTTTCATGTTTTAAGTTATGATTATTGGGATTACATTTCACTACTATGATTTATCCCATGTTATGAAATCATGATCTCTTTTGCAGGTTAAGATTTCCAAAAGATGTGTTCTTATGAATATGATGTGATTGATATTTCTTTTGTTTACCCTTACTGAGCATTTGAGCTCACCCTTTTATGTTTTCTTTTTCCCAGGATATAAAGAAAGGTTTTAGGTAAGAAAAAAAATGGAAGATCTTTATTGGGAGATGTTGAAGATCTTTCACCACGATTAGAAGATTTTATTCCAAGTTTCCAAAGACACTAAACTATTACGGTCCTTGTCTGTTTGTTTTTCTTATGTATTAAGTATTCCGCAAAAGTAATGTAATATTCATGTACGTCAAGCTTTGGGTCTCTGCAGTTTCTTGGGTTGATTCATGATCATCAAATTACCAAAAATGAATACTAAAAACACAATTATAGGCCAATGATCTTATCGCATTTCTCTATGGAGAATATGAGTAGGAAAATAATCATGTTAGAAAAGATTCATTACAAAATTGGGTGAGGTTATTATAGAATAAGACGTAGTGATGGATCTTGGAGAGGGGAAGAAATGTTATCATCATCATGGAAATAATTTTTCTTAGAGATTTCACTAGAATCATAAAAAAATCTATATTCCCTATAATATGGATAAATATATGAGAACACTCTTTTCCAAATGGAATAATCTACAAAAAGATTACTATCACTAAAAGGGTGGAATAAATTCAAAATATAATGGATTTTTTAATTTACCATATAATATGTAGTTATATTTATATTCTATTTCGCATTTTTATTTTTCCTCCACCACTCTGTTCTCTTCTTTATTAGTAGCTAACATCACACTATGAGTTGATTTAGTGGGGGAAGAAACAAGTATCATAGGTCCCTTATTTTTAATAATAGACCTCATTTTGTTTCCTTCATAATGGATTTTTATTAGTTTTTATAGATACAGTATACATGGTTATAATTATTTTTTTTATTGTTACCCGATTAATTTTAGTACATTATTTTAATCATTATTTCACTTATCCATATAGTTTAATATAATGTAGGATACAGTGGGTGTAGTATTGAGGTGTCTCGTGGTTATAGAAAATTGAATGATAATCAATCTTAATGGAATCACTCTATTGAGATAAACTACTTTTAATTAGGAATTTATTATATGGTCTAGGTCATGTAAATGTCAGTTTTTTTATTTCAGATTATTCCCTCACTCACATATAAAATGGAGGTTTATTCACAATTGTCATGGTGTCTTTTATTTCAATCCTGATCTCAATATAATGGTTAAATATCAATGTTTTTATATTTCCTCACTCATTAATTTTGATAATGAAAACTTATAATTGATTGAAATGATATGGAGATGTGGTTATCAACCTAATTATAACCACATGTTCTGTCAGTAGTAGTTTTTTTAACATAGATGAATAATCCCAATGTGATTTCACTAGTTTTATTCTTATAAAACAACATATTAAATTATAAATAAGTGAAACCTAATGAATATTGAGTGATTAGAAAAGGTTTAATGAATATGAACCATATAATCATCTAGGAAATATATTTTAACACCCCAATATTTCATAGTAAGTTATTTTCTTTAATGTAATTCAATATCTTGCGCTACACGCAACACTGAGTTTGAGCACACCACGATATACCAAACTAGCCGTTAAAAAAGAGGTTATGAAAAGTTTTAACATAATTTTAATTTTTATATATTTCACATAATTTTAGAATCAATATTATGTGCTTCTTAGACATAATATAAGAACAAATTCATTTTTTCAAATAAAAGAAGTATTTTTCAAAAGATGCAATTTTTCCACCTTTTAATGGAAACCCCTTTCTAAAACCAATATTTCAAAATTTTATATACTCAATATGTTGAAATTAAATTCATATTTAGAATCTAGACATAAAAATTTATTTTGGAAAAAGTTTTGGTACGTTTCTGATAACTATCATATTTTGATGAATACTGAAAAATACTAAATTTTAATTGAAAACAACTTTTTTAATCGAAATAATTTATAGTGTAAAATTATGAATTTGAATGGTTTGGAAGTATAATTAGATTTTATTTTTATCATTTAATACAATTTAGGTCATATTATGTAATTTCACATTTAAACTAGACATAAACAAGTGTCAATCTTTTCATAGTTATTATTTCTTAAAATCACGCTTTTTGTTTTGACAATGGGAATTAATTTTAAATTAATTTCTTCCACTTATGTATTTTGAATTTGGAAAAATGGATTTGATATTTGTAATTAGGTGGTCCAAATTTTTTAAATAGTTAAATTTTATTTTTAGACATTATGAATAATTACTTCAGTAAATATTTTATTTACCATGGTTAAAAGGTAAATCTGGTAAATAAGGGTTAAAAAAATACTATAATGATATTAAATTGACCTAAAATGTGTCATATTACTATTTATGGATACATTTCCAACCATGGGCATCCTATGGTCGATTTGAGGATCCTAGGGAGCCACTTGAGAGTGATAATGAGACTTTATATTAATTAATTTAAAATTAAGACAAAAATGACATAAACATATATCATTTAGTAAAACAATTTTTAAATGGGTTCATGTAAGTTATATTTTTGAATATAAATACTCATTAAAAATCTGAAAGGATTTCCTACATAATTTTATTATATTTATAATTTTAATAAATTAAATAATTAAATTTATTTATTACCCAATGATGATGTAGTAATTACCTTACTAATGAAAGAATCAAATAAATGGTATTCTAAATATTAAAATAAATATAATTTAAAAGTTTTCATGAAATACATGAATTTTATAGGTGAATATGAAATTTTAGTGTTTATTTAATGTATTTTTTTGAAGTAATAATTTTTTGATGAAATTCACAAAAACCATAAACTAAATAGTGTAAAAATTGACAAAAATGAGTTTTTAAACAAATATTATATTATTAAATTATATAATATTATTAAAAATATAAGGTTCATCAAAAGGACATAGATAAAGTTATATATATTAATAATAACCCACTTTGGGTTCTCTTGTCTTGTTATAGTAAGTTTATTAACCATATAATATAAAAATTAAAAGAGACATGGTAAATGTCAAACTATTTCACTAAGAGTTAAATCTAAAAGATAAGGTTAATATAGAGACCTAAACCTAGATAAAACCTATATTTTGATATTTTTTTATCATATCCCCATGTTATCCTCTAAATAAATCATTTTAGAGCCATTAGATACCGAAGAGGATTTTATTATAAAATAACATTTCAAGCTTTTCCTAAAGTGACCCTCACCTCTCTTATAAAAGGGCACTTCCTGTCATGAACCGAATCTGGTTGCCTTCAAAATCGGAACCCAACCGAGTCCATGGCAAGACTCGAAGGGCGTTCTCGATCCTGAGGGGATGGCACAAGTGCCCGGGTATCATAAAATGAGAATTGGGAACGATTTACCCAATTTTATAATCTTAAAACAACAATAGAATCCAATAAAATGAATCTGGATTTTTCAAACCAACCAATATTTTACAAAAATTCAGAACTGACTTACATAGCTTAAAAAACTCAAAAATACTATAACAAAGGTACAAAACCAAAATGAAATAGCCCAAGAACCTTCACATGGCAAGAGGCACCTCCCTCAAGCCATCCCCACAAGACTTCACCATCAAGGACCTGCTAGAAACCTGAACCAATGGTACTAAAAACTGTACCCAACCTGCGACAACAAAAATAACCCAGTCTACTTACACCCAAGGGTGTAAGTAGGGTGTGAGCCAATTCCCATTAGGATACCACCACTAATAGATTCCATGTGATAAACCTTTAAAGACGAAAATCATGCAAGTTTTCAAAAATATAAAAAAAACTCGTTATGATTTCTAAAAGATGCGACTTTGAATCAAAACAGTTTTCAAGTGGGCTATTTCAACGGGTTAAAACTTTTAAAATAAACAAAAAATCTACTAAATCTTCCAACCAAATTTACCATTGGTCGACGGTAAGTATAAAGTAACTAATGAGCACAAGCAATAGGAAATAACCCCTAGGCACTAGCTAGCTGTGGGTCCCAGGTACCTCGTATCTCGGTGAGAGTAACCATCACAAATATATATTCTCGTGCACGAGCCACTAGTAGGGAACATACCTATAACCTAGTGGTCCCCAATCATCATCATCATAGTTTAGTTATAGTTGTAAGCATCAATCTTTCTAAGTCAAACCGAGGCCAAACCCCATGGATTCACTAGCATACTAGTACACGTCCACCCACCTAGATACCCAGGTTTTCCCCTTGTGCTCAAACAAGTTCAACAAGTCAATAAATATACATTGAACATGGAAAAATCATTTCCACATCATAAATTCACCAAACAACCCATATGTATACCACACAAGTCACAAAATCCATTTTTCATTCAAAATGATTTGGAAATCCGACTCACACCAAAATAGCCCACAACACATTTCACATTTCTTCAACACTTCCACAAAACCATTAAACAATTTTATAAAACAATTATAAGATATTTCAACTCATATAACAGCCCACACACATGGAAAATAACACTTCTTTCATAATCAAAAATTCAATTTTTCACATCACATTCACACAAAACACTCCACATCACTTTCACATCACTTTCACTCCTCAATATCTCCTTCAAACAATTTAATAATATATTTCCAAGATGATACATATCACATAACAGCATTTTCAAAAATGAAAAGGACATTTTAAAAATATACTCCTACCAAAAGATTTTGCTGATATAGTTTCACCTATTACACAACTCAATAAACCATTCAAAACTTTCATAAACCAATTATAAAGAGTATACCCAAACTTTGCACATAAAACCCATTTCAAAAACCTTTTTTTAAGCCAAAAAATCATACCAAGACCCTACCAAAATAGAATTGGAATCCCAATAAACATGTAATAATCCACCTTCAAATGTTATATAATCACCTTGAACAGTATCGCAAAAGATACCCATGAGAACACACAAATCCATAAAACACTTTCAAAGAGTATAACAAGGTTATACACATAAAACCATTCAAATACACCACATTTTTAGGCCCACATGGCACTATATCATTACCCAACCATAATTGGCATCCCATTTCAAAAACTAATAAATCACTTCCACATTTTACAAAACTACCACAAGAGATAACACATGAAATACATTTGAAAAATACACACTTTAGGAAAAAATTTAACTTTAATACCAAAGGCTTTACTATTACTACCAAAAATGGTTTTATCATAATTCACAACACATAAGGAACATGTAAAATTATTTAATCAAGCAAACTAACTCATCATTAAATGTTTACCCATGGAATCACCTACCGAAATTGTCGAATCCCTCAAAACATGGTGCAAAACATCAACCGCACCACCCCGGCACCACAAGGATGATAAATCCAGCCCTAGACCACATATTTTCACCAAAAAGACCCATGGTTAAACCCTAGGTTCGAACCCTAGGTTTTGGACACTTTGGTACATCAGGAAAGAGGGATAAAACCCTAAAGAGATGGAAGAAGTGGAAGGGCAGAACACTCACCTTGAAAAATCTTGAAACAATTACCCCGAATTAACCAAATTTTGAAACTCGAAGCAGAAAACCCTGATAATTAGGCTCGACTGATGAGGAGGAGGTCATGTGGGGACTGAAATGGGGGAAAAGGTGTAAATATTGAAGGATATATGAAGGAATGAATTTACCTCTTCAAATCTGCCCGATTTTAGAAACCCCAATAAGTTCATCATTAAATAGCGATGAATAAGAGCTCCAAGGAGGGTAGAGAGAGCTGGGGCGCGCAACTGGGTTCAAGGGGCGCGTTTTATGCTTGGAATCACCGAAAAAATCCTTAAAAATAAATAACTTATTAATTAATCAAATTTTATTTTTAAAACTGGAATTGGGCTTTCGGGCAGGCCCAATCCCTTAAATAAAAACCAACATAAACCTTGGTTATGGATTTCCAAAGGCTCCAAATTTTAATTTTGGGGTTAATATATCAGGGGAGGATATTTATGAGTTGTAATGAGTGAACAATATTAAAAAATGAAAAATTTATAAAAGAAATAAAATTTATTTTTTAATCTGGAATTGGGCTCACGGTTTGGCACAATTAATGAAAACTCACATATTCTCAATAAAACCTTTGGAAACCCTCAAAACAAAGAATTAATGGAAATTAAAATAAAAAAACATTTAAAATAAGCTATGTATATGACAATTCTCCCCACCATGAAAACTTTCCGCCCCGGAAAGTCACAGAAAGGCCAAAGAAACAACCAAACCCAACTGAGAAACCAATAGGTACTCCCTTGTCAGGTTTCTCCCCAAAGGCCAAAACACCACCAGTGATCAATTAATGAAGGATTACTCTCACAAAAAAAAACATACACCACTTTCCTAAAATTATCAATCACATTCATAATTGATCCCAAAATAAAACTCATTAAACACTATCCGAACAAGACTCAAGCAATTCACCCAAATGAACAACAACATCGAAGAAGGTTACACTTAGCTTACTTTAACTAGACCATTGGGTACTCCCCAATCCCAATGTTTACTAAAGGAAGATGTAGGTAGCTTGATAGCTCTGATTTAGACTACCTATTGCCAAGCCACGACCATGGATAAGTCTGGGTTACTGGTATGGGGGAACAAAAATTACCTCCCCACCATAAGAGACAACCTATATTTTTTTCTCAAGAAAGAATCAGGACACTAACAGGGGGAGGCCTGAATGGAATCCCCAGTACAAAGGGTATACTTCCATCAGAAATTTACAAAATAACTTATAGAAGACTCATAGTGTGTCTCCCCACCATAAGAACCAACCATCTTAACTGATCGGCGTGGGCCGACACGAAAAGACCCCAAAATTAAAGAGTTGGGATGGTCGCACGGTTAGTCTGCACAGTTTGTGAAATTGTGCAATAACTATATGGATCCTTGTATCTGCATGGTTATTTTATTTTTGTTCATGGTTAGAACTAACCATGTGAAAACCGTCTTCTCAACTTTTCAAGAAAAATTTCCAACCATTCTCCAAAAACTCAATGGAAACCGAAGGGGGAGGGAATAACATTTTGTGATGACATGGGTACAAGACCCGCCACCTATTTCCACCGAATGGGAACAACGGAAGAAATATGATGACGCCATAGGTTTAAACTCTTCCTATCCTTCATACTAAGGATAGGACTTTGTACAAGGGTTTAAACGACACTAGAGTTTCCCCTGACTACACGCCAGCTTCTCTCCGGGACCTATGGCTGGAGCTCAAAATATTGAAGCATCGTTGGCAACGTAGTTAGGCTGTTGAAATCCCTATGTGGAACTTATTCTTTCGGTGCCACAAACAACTACACCTCATACCCCGGTGGGTTCATCAAGAAATAACACACTCCATAACCCACTTTACCAAAACCGGACATTTCACTGAAACAAGGGATCAGAAGATGCACACACATCGCACCTTGTTTCTTTGGGTGAGAAACAACATAAGGGAAGGAAACGTATAAACCCCTTCCTATAAGATAAAGGATTTGATGTTTTTCCCAAGGGAGACATACTCCCAACATAACATAGAACCTCAGAGGATTGTGTGACCTTCACCTTTATAGTCAAAAGAGAACACAACATCACAATGCGTCACTGAACATGACCCTTGAGATTGATAGAAATAATACATGGAATGAGACCATATTCAAAGTCCCTAAACAAAAGAAAAGTCCAAAAAGTGGACACAATATCCTATCATGACCAAAATCTCAAAATTGGTTGTTTAATAATAACTCTTTCTTCAAATAAACTATAAAGAACCTAAAGTCCCTCTTAGACACCATTAAGAAACTCATCCACACTAACAACGAAAGAACACTTCCACCTTCGATGAATCAGGAAACATAAGAAACTATGGTCTCTTTCAACCTTCCACAAGAACTATCCCACTACAAGAGGATCCATAAATCAACAAAATGAATGGGTTTATACTCAATCAACAATGATTGATAAAATATTCCTTATATTGATCAACTAGAGGATTTTCCTATGGATACAGAATACGGGTTGCACTTCAGTTGTGCATTAACCCTTAATGGGGGCATACCTTATCCAATGAGACAACCCAAGGACCCAACCAAGATGGTCCATTAGTAAAAACATGCCACAAACCATATCCAAACACATTAAGGGAACCACCGTAAAGGAATCCCAAAAAAATTTCAAAAGAGACCACTAACCGTCCATACAACATAGCTTACCAACCAAACACAAACCCAAAACACAGTTCAAACAGAAGGGGTTCTTGAACTCAAAACATCCCACAATATCAACATTTTCAAAAACCCATAATACAAACCATATCAAACTATTCATCAAGACAACATATTTTTCTTTAAAACCAATTCTTTGAAAACAAACAGTTTAGTTGTAAGCGTATCCACCAATGGTACCCCATGGACCTCACACATGCATATTTTTGTGCCACACCAGGAACCATCCTCATATCCATCCCAGCACTCATCCATTCATTCCATCAACCATCCATCATCCCATATAACCCCTTGAATGTGGTCACTCATGGAAATACCAAAGGTTAAAACAAAAATTATTTCCACTTTTCAAAAACAAAATGGTCAACCAACCCAACCTTTTTCCCAAAACTACTAAAAATGAGATCAAAATCCCAATTCACATCTTACAAAACATTTCATAAAGACACAACCATTTGGAAAAGAACTCACTTTCAAGATATTCATATCAATTTAAAAACATCTCATCTCATTAAAACACCCTTTGATTGTTTAGAAAACTCTATTTGAAACACTTTTCAAAACCAACTTCAATATAGTTCCTTCTTTCAAAAGAGGTGTAAGCACACCATTTTCCATTTCAAAAAAATTCTAAAAATTCACTTCCACCACTTCATAAATCAAACCATTCCCTCTTTATTTGAAAATAATTTCACAAAAACATTACACTTCTTAAAACTAAAGTGCCAAGATTTCAAAACCTAAGCACAAAACAATGCGAGAGGAAACTAGTTTCAGTGGGTGACATGGAAATATGGTTGGAGGCCATATTCCAATCACTTCACTATCACAGAGAGTGTTCTAGGGAATATTCTTGGCTCCACATGGCTTGTCAGGGCCTGCGATCTCACTCGGACCATTAACCCAACTCTCTTTTCATTTCCCTTAATCGTCATCAAACCAAGAAAACCAAAGGACTTAGATAAATCCCGACTTCTCCTAGAAACATGAATCCCATTATGAGGTGTGGTGATTAGGCACACTATCCATAACTGGAATTCCATGCCCCAACAATCCTAAATCCAGACTATCTCGACTGTTCCCCAAATAACATGACCCAAAGAGTTAACTTAAACCTCCTTTGATACCATTTTGTCACGAACCGAATCTAGTCAACTTCAAAATCAGCACCCGACCCAGTCCATGGCAAGACCCGAAGGGAGTTCCTGATCTCCACGGGCTGGAACAAGTGCCTGGATATCATAAAATGAGAATTGGGAATGATTTACCCGAGTTTATAATCTTAAAACAACAAAATAATCCAATAAAATGAATCTGGATTTTTCAAACCAAACAATCTTTTACAAAAATTCAGAACTGAATTATATAGCGTAAAACAATTCAAAAAGACTATACCAAAGGTACAAAACCAAAATGAAATATCCCAAGAACCTCCAAATGGCAAGAGGCACCTCCCCCAAGCCATCCCAACAAGACTTCACCACCAAGGACCTACTAGAAACCCGAACCAATGGTACTAAAAACTGTACCCAACCTACGACAAAAAAAATAACCAAGCCTACTTACACCCAACCACCACTAAGATATTCCATGTGATAAACTTTTAAAGACGAAAAGCATGCAAGTTTTCAAAAACATAAAAAAAAACTAGTTACAATTTCTAAAAGATGCGACTTTGAATAAAAACAGTTTTCAAGTATGCTATTTTAATGGGTTAACACTTTCAAAATAAAAAATAAAGCTACTGAATTTTCCAGCCAAATGTACTGTATGCCGACGGTAAGTATAAATTAACTAATGAGCACAACTAATAGGAAATAACCCTCAGGCACTAGCTAGCTGTGGGTCTCAGGTACCTCGTATCTCGGTGAGAGTAACCATCACAAATATCCATTCTCGTGCACGATCCACTAGTAAGGAACATACCCATAACCTAGTGGTCCCCAATAATCATCATCATAGTTTAGTTAGAGTTGTAAGCTTCAATCTTTCTAAGTGAAACTAAGGCCAGACCCCACGGATTCACTAGCATACTAGTACACGTCCACCCACCAAGATACCCAGGTTTTCCCCTTGTGCTAAAAAACGTTCAACAAGTAAAGAAATATACATTGAACATGGAAATATCATTTCCACATCACAAATTCACCAAACAGCCCATATGTATACCACACAAGTCACAAAAATCCATTTTTCATTCAAAATGATTTTGAAATCCGACTCACACCAAAATAGCCCACAACACATTTCACATTTCTTCAACAATTCCACAAAACCATTAAACAATTTTATAAAACAATTATAAGATATTTCAACTCATATAACAGCCCACACACATGGAAAATAACACTTCTTTCATAATCAAAAATTCAATTTTTCACATCACATTCACACAAAACACTCCACATCACTTTCACATCACTTTCACATCACTTTAACTCCTCAATATCTCCTTTAAACAATTTAATAAAATATTTCCAAGATGATATATATCACATAACAGAATTTTCACAAATTAAATGTACCTTTTAAAAATATACTCCTACCAATACAGTTTTCTGATATAGTTTCACCTATTACACAACTCAATAAACCATTCAAAACATTCATAAAACAATTATAAATAGTATACCCAAACTTTGCACATAAAACCCAGTTCAAAAACCTCTTTTTAATCCAAAAATCACACCAAGACCCTACCAAAATATAATTGGCAGCCCAATAAACATGTAATAATCCACTTTCAAATGTTATATAATCACCTTGAACAATATCGTAAAAGATACCCATGAGAACACATAAATCCATAAAACACTTTCAAGGAGTATAACAAGGTTATACACATAAAACCATTCAAATACACCCCCTTTTTAGGCTCTCATGGCACTATATCATTACTCAACCATAATTGGCAGCCCATTTCAAAAACTAATAAATCACTTCCCCATTTTACAAAACTACCACAAGAGATAACACATGAAATACATTTGAAAAATACAAACTTCAGGAAAAAATGTAACTATAATACCAAATGCTTTACTATTGCTACCAAAAATGGTTTTATCATAATTCACAGCACATAAGGAACATGTAAAATTATTTAATCAAGCAAACTAACTCATCATTAAATGGTTACCCATGGAGTCACCTACCGAAATTGTCGAATCCCTCAAAACATGGTGTGAAACATCAACCGCCACACCCCGGCACCACAAGGATGATAAATCCAGCCCTAGACCACTAATTTTCACCAAAAAGACCCATGGTTAAACCCTAGGTTCTAACCCTAGGTTCTGGACACTTTGGAACATCAAGAAAGAGGGATAAAACCCTAAGGACATGGAAGAAGTGGAAGGGAGGAACACTCACCTTGAAAAATCCTGAATAAATTACCCCTAATTAACTAAATTTTGAAACTCAAAGTAGAAAAACCTGATGGTTAGGCTAGACATATGAGGCGGAGGTCATGTGGGGACTAAAATGGGGGAAAAATTGTAAATATTGAAGGATATATGAAGCAATGAATTTACCTCTTCAAATCTGCCCGATTTTAGAAACCCTAATAATTTCATCATTAAATCGCGATGAAGAAGAGCTCCAAGGAAGGGATAGAGAGCTTGGGCGCGTAACTGGGTTCAAGGGGCATGTTTGAGGCTTGGAATCACCAAAGAATCCTTAAAAATGAAAAAGTTATTAATTAATCAAATTTTACTTTTAAAACTGGAATTGGGCTTTCGGGCAGGCCCAATCCCTTAAATAAAAACCAACATAAACCTTGGTTATGGATTTCCAAAGGCTCCAAATTTTAATTGTGGGGTTAATATATCAGGGGAGGACATTTAGGAGTTGGAATTAGTGAACAATATTAAAAAATGAAAAAGTTATAAAATAAATAAAATTTATTTTTAAATCTGAAATTGGGCTCACGGTTTGGCCCGATTCATGAAAACTCACCTATTCTCCATAAAACCTTTGGAAACCCCCAAAACAAAGAATTAAGGGAAATTAAAATAAAAATACATTTAAAATAATCTATGTATGTAACAATTCCTCTTATAATAATTTCATACTCCCAAATCCATTTAGCTCAGATATACCCAGCCCAAATATACTCCCAACTTTACTCCCTTCATCCTAGAGGCCTTTCTTTGTTCATAAAGGCAACCTAAGGATCTGTTTTGATCAAATCAAAAGGATGAACCTGAAGATGAGGTAAATATTTCATCAACTCTGTCAAGTTATTTTCTTCTTCCACTTACTAATTATTTGTTGTTTCCATTCTAAAATAATAACTCTAGAATCTTCTATATACCATGATGTTATTACAAAAATGGTACCACAAAAATCAGTATTCTATCCATCATATGAATGACAATGTCACCATACATGCGTACGTACGGCTTACCATCTCCATGTTGTGGTGTAGTTTGTTATTCAAACACTTCATTATTATTATGTGTGTAATAATGAGTATAACAGATTTAAATAACAAATATAACATGTTAATGATATTTTAAATATGATATATCATCCAATTACATACAGTTTCACCATCAATATAATCATATTGTTGCTCGTGCGTACGTACGGATTACCGTCTCCATGAACGCGATAAGATTCATTCCCCATCCTAATAATTCAAAATTAATTTTCATTTTATGATTAAAAATAAGGATTAAGAACTTAAACAATTTTTTATATGAATAAAATACATCCTATCCATAACCAACATGGCTTACGTAACTGAGCATATAAAGGAAAACAGATCAGTTAACACTTGAAACGATGATACTACTAAAATATTATTAACAAAGCAATAATAGAGGATTATATATGACATAATATTTATGTATATAGTTATTGTATGATTTAATAACAATTATTTAACTATTATACAAGAGTTTAGTGTACCATCGACCAAGGAAAAGTACAAGGAAAGGGGTTTCTTATCTCACTTTTATTCTCGTGAGATTTCCATTGTTCGCCACTTATTTATTTCGTATGGTGTATTGTGTACTTCCATTTGATATATATTATCATGATTCTCTTTATATTCATGGTATTATATGATTCATTTAGTGGTTATTAACTTTTGGTCATACGACCCAATTGATTACAACATGGTAAGGGGTTTTTATCTCACTTCTTATTCCTGTAAGATTCATGAAATATTGCCTCTATTTAATTTTGTGTGGTGTATGCACTTCCCATGATTGTATTCCTTGTTTAATATAATTTAATTTAGGGGTTTTTACATCTTCTTTTTATGATACTTATTTATTGGGGTGTATGTTTCAAAAGTTAATAAATTGGTAAGGGAATTTCCAATTTCAATTTCCAATCATTGGGATTTACGCATACTTCATTGATTAAAGTACTTCAAGATTATGTGTAAAATAACTATTTATTTACTTATGTATTAATTTCCCCTCCTCATTGTGTGGATGTACTTTTGATACACATAATAACTCCATTGATAGATTCTCAAGTCATTGATATAAAATTGATAAGAGTAATTTTAACTCAATTTCTATTCACTGAGTTAAACATCCAAGTCATTGGTGTTGTTTTTACAATAATATGTGTGAATGTCCTCTGATTTATTTAAACATAATATCCAATAATATTGAGTGTATTTATATTTTTCACACATAATTATTTCATTGATCTATCCTAAAACTAAGGATACAATCTTTATAAAGGAATTCATCTCAACTTACATTCCATTGAGACTTCTTTGTTGTTATGTGCCAATTCACTTTAATTTGGTGTATATAATTTACTTTGACATATTATATCATGAATCCATTTATTCTCAAGATATTATAAAGTTTTTATTACCTAAATTATTTTGTATTCAAGTGTCTCTCATTTGGTTACGATCTCTAACTAAAATATCATTTAAAATGTTTAAAAATTTTATTCTTCTAAATATTTCTAATTAATGTCAATGTTCTAAAAGTGGTTTTAAGGTTTTATTTATATGGACATTAATGTTTTAAAATTTAAATTCCTTTTTGAAGTTTCCAAGTGGTATGGGACACTTTGATTCAAAAATCTATTTTAAACAGATTCTTGATAAATAGTGACACTTTTAAATGTTTTTATGAAAAAGGGATATTTCCCTCAAAGAATTTTACTGATCATTTTCAACTATGTCAACATCCTATACGGGATATTATTCTAGATAGATGTTTTTTTATTATGATACAAATCCTTCATACAGTTTTGAAGGTTTTTTGATATGTTTGAATGTGGGTGTGTTATTTTTATACCATTCATGGTTTATGGATAAAGTATTGTAATTTTTTATGCTAGTTTTAATAAGAATGTTTGTGTTATGTTTAAACCTTTTCATATGTGGAATTCATTGGACTTAGTAAGTGACAGGTGGAGCCCACTCTAGCTCCTCGATTCATCAGTAGGTCTCATGAGACAAACTAGTGTATTTGCACAAGGACTTGACAAAATCTTATTTGTATTCTGGGGACAAGGCCTTGACTATGTGGTTATGATGTTTTTAATTATGTATTCCATCATTATGAAATTGGCTATTGATATTAAATGTTACTATTAGACTGGTAGAATATCCATGTGAATAAGTAAATGGAATTATTTGATGTATCTTTTCCATATTATACTGAAATTTAAGTTCAAAGGGCTTGTGTTCTAGTATTATACATTTCCTTAAATGTTTACTCTTATTTTGAAAGTTTCCACTATATTGTTATCCTTATTGAGCATCTGATCTTATCCCGTTCTTATGTTTTATTTTTTCCAAGATGCAAAGATTTATATTATGATTAACCTACAGGAATAGGCTAAGGGATATAAGAGTGTTGAAAGAGGACACAATTTCGTTTTTTATTTCATGATGTAATGTAAAACCTATGTATGTATCTAGTAATTCGAAGGATACTAAACTGATCGGTCTTTTAGGACATAATTCTTTGTATCATGGGAATGTTTTGTAATAATACACCGATTCTAGGTAACTGGGGTAGGGGCATTATAGTTGGTATTCGAGGAAGTTTTTTACAAACCTTGGAAGCCAGATTTAGAAAAAAACTCTCATTAAAAAACACTACCCTATGATAGACATTGAGGATTAGTATAGAAGAACATAAAAAAAATTTGGTGATGTAAATATTATGTGGGTTTTCCAACCAATACATCCAGGTCTGGATATGAGTAGGTCGAGGTGGCTCTGGCACAAATTTACCTTGGATTGAAAACTCTGACAAGGAGTTTTGGGCTTAACACGGGGTATCCTGGTACATGACAATGGGTCTTGCCGCACTCTAGCTTAAAACACTCTCGGGGGATATTCTTAGGATAATTCACATTTTCATTACAAACTTATTTAAAGGATTTTAATATAAGATGAGAACAAATAACTGTGGTTAATCCTAAGGTGTTTTAGATTGAAAATATGGTGTTATGATATTCTCAAAATGATTTTATAACTCACATTATGATTTCTTGTGTTAGTTAATGGCTAGATTCCAAGGAAGTGATAGTAACATTGAACATGATATACAAGGTGGGAATGGTGGTGGGAATGAGAAAAAATGGAATGTTGATAGGTGAAAAAGATATTTTGTTCTTGCCAAATTATTTTTCCAAAAATATGATCAACAACATATATATTAACAAACTCCCGGACTCAATAAAGAAGAGAAAGGCAGTGAATGATTAGAGCTTTAGTAGTGGATACCATGGAGAAAATATATATCAATCTTCATCATGAAGGAAATGTGGAAGGAGACACCTAGGAAATTGTGTCAATAGAACAAAGAAATGCTTTATGTGTAAGAAAGAAGGACATAAAGTAAAAAATTGTCGAGGAAAAATAAAGAGTTTTATGGATGAAAATAAAAATGATCCCAAGAATCCATTTACAATCATTTTTTGTAAATATAGGGGACCTAGACATTACCCGAGTGAATTCTCTATTCATTAAGATAACCTCTTAGTCAAGGAAGAACTTATGTGGAAATAAATGGATGGAGAAATGTTAAAAAGTATTAGTGCTCTTTGTAGATGGTATTACTTTGGAAGACTTTTATCTTGTATGTGTAACCCTACAGTTTGTTATGTGAAAATGCTATTTTAGGAAGAATTATCATTTCTATTGTTGATATAGTTACAAATAACCATTTGTATTTATATGATCCTTGAATTTGATGCAATTACAAGTTACTAAATTTTGGGATTGAAATGCGAGGTATGAGATAACATTTGTGGTGAAATTATGTTATGGTTATTTTGATGAATTTTTCTCATTTTGGGAATGTTATAAAATATTTTTATTGAAAAAGGATTACACTCAGACCATGTGACAACCTGTCACATCAGACAAAGATGTGGGAATCGAACCCACAACCAGAGTGCAACTGAGATTTATCTCCTACCACAAGACTACGTGAAGTCCCTGGTTAGTGTGACTAATTATTTTTAGTCAAATGGTTTTATTGATCAATAATAAGTTTATTTGGGATCTTATTTCTTATAAAATGGATATGTTTATTATAAAAATGATTTGGTGATTAATTGATAAATATTATTTTGGAAAGTGTTCGCTCTATTGGGAGCACTATATGCCTAAGGAAAATAGAATACTATGGGATTTCATTTGAAAAGTAATGTTGGATTTTTATCTATGTTTTTATTTTGAATTTATAGTGATTTGGGTTATTTTATTAAATGATTAACCTATCATAGAGAATATTTGATTAGGTTAATTACTTTTAAGTATGTGACTTTAAGAGTTTTAAATGTTATTTGGAGATACAATTTAACATAGAAGACTACATAATCAAATTCTTCTAAGTTTTGGGTTTCAATGTCTATTTGTATTATATTGAAATATTTTAAGAATAATTTTTTATTGAATGTTATTTATAGAACTTTGGATATTATTGGTTAAATATTAGAAATTAGGATTATTATTTCATTATCTAAAGGATTATCCTTTTTGGGGATTATCTGATCTTGTATTAACCGTCTTTTTTGTTTCATCACTAAAGACAAGTTAAATATATAGTTTATATTTTGTGGATTATGTTATTATCTAGAAGTTAATTCTATGGCTTCAGGTGTGTCCAAGTCATCTGAATACTCATCTTTTGAAAAAAAATATGAGTTAGTGGTTGAAATTTATTAAAGGATGAATCTCTACTTAAAAAGTAAGTATATCTCTTTATGTTCTTAGTCAATCTCATAAATAAATTCCTCAAATTTATGAAATATAACTTTCAAAAACATTTTCTGTTTACTTTTCCTATTGGGAAACTAATGACCATTTATCCCATAATAAGTTTGTGTTTTTCTTGTTGTTAACTTTCTCCTAATCATGTTTTCTATCACTTCCATTAGATCTTGACACTTAGTTTATCTTCCATATCAATGTTTTCTTATATGGAATCTTAGTATGGGTTATCCCAGGTGACCTTTGTACTTCTCTTTCTTTCTTTTAAAGTGATAGTTTTACTGACTCTTTTTCCAATGTGGGACTTTCAATGAAGTTCATAAGCCCAATTTCAAAATTGTGAGGATGAAATTTCCAAAATGTGGGAAGAATATAACACCCCAAGATTTCATAGTAAGTTATTTCTTTAATGAAATTCAATATCTTGTGCTACACGTAACACTCAGTTTGAGCGCACCATGACTTACCAAACTAGTCGTTAAAAAAGTGGTTATGAATAGTATTAACTTAATTTTGAATTTTATAAATTACATATAATTTTATAATTAATATTATGTGTTTCTTAGACATAATATAAGAACAAATTCATTTTTCAGATAAAAGAAGTATTTTTCAAAAAATACGGTTTTACCACCTTTTAATGAAAACCCCTTTTAAAAACATATATTTGACACTTTAATATATTAAATTTAATGAAATTAAATTATTATTTATAATTGGGACATAAAAATATATTTTGGATAAATTTTTGGTACTTTTCTGCTAACTATCATATTTTGATGAATACTGAAAAATACTAAATTTTAATTGAAAACATCTTCTTTAATCAAAATAAATTTAGTGTTAAATTATGAATTTTAATGTTTTGAATGTATAATTAGATTATATTTTTATCATTTAATAAATTTTAGTTCATTTTATATAATTTCACATTTAAATTGAACATAAACAAGTGTCAATATTTTGATGGTTATTATTTCATAAAAACTCGCTTTTCGTTTTGACAATGGGAATTAATTTTAAATTATTTTATGCAACTTCTGTGTTTTTAATTTGAAAAAATTGATTTAATATTTGGAATAAAGAGGTCCAAATTGTGTAAATAGGTAACTTTTATTATTATACATTATGAATAATTACTTTGGTAAATATTTTATTTACCATGGTTAAAAGATAAATTCGGTAAATATGGGTAGAAAATAATATTATAATAATATTAAATTACCCTAACATGTCTCCAATTATTATCAAGGGATACAAGTATGACCATGTAAATACTTGGGTCGTTCTTGGAACCCCATGGTTCCACTTGATAGTGATAATGACACTTTATATTAATTAATTTAAAGTAAATACAAAAATGACATAAACATATATCTTGTAATAAAACAATTTTTAAATGGTGTTATAAAAGTTATATTTTCAACTATAAATGATCATTATAAATATAAGAAAATTTTATGCGTAATTTTATTTTATTTATAAATTTTATACATTAAATAATTAAATTTTTTTATGATACAACGATGATGTTGTAATTACCTTATTAATGAATGAATCAAATAAATTGTATTATAAATATTAAAATAAATATCATTTCAATGTTTTTATGACATTCACGACTTTTCTAGATGAATATGACATTTTCGGTTTTATTCAATGTATTTTTTTTAAGTAATCAAGTTTTTATGGCTTTCACAAAAACAAAATACAAAATAGTATCAAAATTGACAAAAATGAGTTTTTAAAACTAATATTATATTATTAAATTATATAATATTCCTAAAAATCAAAGGTTCAACCAAAGGACTTAGATAAGGTTATATATATTAATATTGAACCACTTGGGGGTCTCTTATCTTCTTATATTAAGTTTATTAACAATATAATATAAAAATACAAAGAGACATTGTAAATGTCAAACTATTTAACTAAGAGTTAAATCAAAAGGATAAGTTTAATATGGTAACCTAAACCTATCTAAAACCAATTGGTTGAAATTTTTTAGACCCATAAACACCATATACATTAAATAAATCATTTTGTATCCATTAGAAACCGAAAATGATTTTATTATAAAATAATATTTCAAGCTTTTCCTAAAATGACCCTCACCTCTCTTATAAAAGAGTACTTCTCCTTCTCTTAATTTCACACCTCCAAAGCCATTTGGATCGGCTAAAACCTGCCCAAATTTCCTCCAAAATTTCCTCCCTTAATCCTAGAGGCCTTCCATTGGTCATAAAGCCAACCTACGGAGCCATTTTGATCAAATCAAAAGTAAGACCTTGAAGAAGAGGTAAATAATTCATCACCTCTCTCAAGTTCATTTCTTCTTCCACTTCCTCTTTCATTGTGGTTTTGATTCTAAAATAATAACTCCAATATATTCTATATATTTTGATTCTATGATAAAAATGTTACAACCATATTCATTATTTTATCCGTCATATGAATGACAAAGTCACCATACGTGCGTATATACGGCTTACCGACTCCACGTCATGGTGTAGTTTGTTATTCAAACACATAATTATTTGTATGGATATAATAATGAGTATAAATAATGTAAATAATAAATATAACATGTTAATGATTCTTTATATATGATATACCATCCAATTACATATGATTTCACCATCAATATAATGATATTGTCGCTCGTGCGTACGTACGTATTGACGTCTCCACGAACACGATGAGATTCATTACCCATCGTAATAATTCAATAATAATTTTCATTGTATGGTTAAAAAAATGATAAAAAACTTAATATAATTATTTATATTAATAAAATACATCCTATCAATAAAAAACTTGGCTTATGTAACCGAGCATATAAAGGAAAACGTATCAATTAACACCCGAAACGATGATACTACTAAAATATTATTAATAAAGAAATATTATAGGATCAAATATGATATAATATTTATGTATATAGTTATTGTATAATTTAATAACAATGATTTAACTATTTTACAAGAGGTTAATTTACCCTCGACCAAGGAAAAGTACATGGTAAGGGGTTTCTTATCTCACTTTTACTCTCAAGAAATTTCAATTGTTCTCCACTTATTTCTTGCATGTGGTGTATTGTGTACTGCCATTTGATATATATGATCGTTATTCTCATTATATTCATGGTATTTTGTTATTCATACATTGGTTATTAAATATTGGTCATATGACTCGATTGATTACAACATGGTAAGAGGTTTTCATCTCACTTATTATTCCCATGAGACTCATGCTATATTGCCACTTTTTATTTTTGTGTGGTGTATGTACTGCCCATGTTTGTATTATTTGTTTAATATACATTAATTTATGGTTATTTTCGTATTCATTGTATGATACCTCTTTCATGGGGTGTATGTTTCGTAAGTTACCAAATCGGTAATGAAAATTCAAATTTCAATTTCCACTCATTGGGATTTACGCAAACATCAGTGATTACTTTACGCCAAGATTATGTTTGAAATAACTATTTATTTACTTATGTAGTAATTTATACTACCTTTTGTGTGTATATACTTTTGATACACTTAATTAATCCATTGATAAATTCTCAAGTCATCTATATAAACTTGATAAGAGTAATTTTAACTCAGTTTCTATTCATTGAGTTAAATGTCCAAGTCATTGGTGTTGTTTTTACAAGAATATGTGTGAATGTCATTTGATTGATTTAAACTGAATTTCCAATCATATTGAGTGTATTTTTATTTTTCACACATAATTATGTCATTGGTATATCCTTAACCTAAGGATACGATCTTTATAAAGGAATCCATCTCAACTTACATTCCATTGAGACTTATTTTATGTTATGCGCCAATTCACTTTTATTTGGTGTATATATTGTACTTTGACATAGTTTATCATGAATAACTTTATTCATATAATATTATAATGTTTTTATTACCTCAACTATTTATATTCAAGCATCTCTCATTTGGTTAGGAACTCTAACTGGAATATCATTTTAAATGTTTTAAAATTTTATTCTTCTAAATATTTTTCATTAATGACGATGTTTTAAAAATGGTATTAAGGTTTTCTTTATATGGTCATTAATATTTTAAAATTTAAATTAATTTTAAAAGTTTCAAATTTTTATGGGAAACTTTGATTCAAAAATATATTTTAAACAGCTTCTTGATAAATATTGATAATTTTAAATGTTTTCATGAAAAAATGGATATTTCTCTCAAAGATTTTAACTCATCATTTTAAATTATGTCAATATCCTTTATAGGATATTATTCTTCATAAATTTTGATTTATTATGATATAAATCTTTCATATTTTATTGAGGTTTTTGAGATATTTTTGACAATGGATGTGTTATTTTTATTCCATTCATGGTTTATGGATAAAGTATTGATATTTTATATGATAGTTTTAATATGAATGTTAATGTTATGTTTAAACCTTTTCATATGTGGAATGCATTGGACTTAGTAAGTGATGGGTTGAGCCCGCTATATCTTCTCGATGAATTGGTAGGTCTCATGAGACTAACTAGTGTCTTGGCACAAGGACTAGACAAAATCTTATTTGTAGTCTTGGTAGAGGGCCTTGACTATGTGGTTATGAAGTTTGGAATTATGCATTCCATCATTTTAAAATTGGATATTGATATTACAGGTGATTATTCTACTAGTAGAATATCCATTTGAATAAGTAAGTGGAATTATTTGATATATCTTTTCCTTATTATATTGAAGTATAATTTTAAAAGGATTGTGTTCTAATCTTATAAATTTCCTTAAATGTTTACTCCTGTTTCTGACAATTTCCGCAATATTGTTATCCTTACAGAGCATCTAAGCTCACCCCTTTCTTATGTTTTATTTTTCCCAAGATGCAAAGAAGTATATTATTACTAACCTGCAGGAATAGGTTAGGGGATATAAGAGTGTTCAAAGAGGACATAATGTTGTTTTTTTATTTTATGATGTTATGTAAAACTTATGTATGTATCTAGTACATCCTAGGCTACTAAACTGATCAGTCTTTCAGAACATAATTCCTTTTATCATGACAATGTTATGTAATAATGCACCGATTCAGGGTAACTGGGGTCGGGGAATTACATATATAATGATTTTTATAAAAAAATTAGAGTTCATGGGAGAAGGTATTGTTAAACTTATCATTATTATTAGTAAACCATTCTTCTCATTAATATTATTTTTTTTCTCATTATTAAATATTCATTATTGTTTTTATTTTATTTTCACTACTTTTTTTTCTCTCCCTTAATTAAGCATTATAAATTAGGTTTGGGATACTTGAGTTAGATTATTACTATAATTGATATTAATTTCCATTCTCTTTTAATGTTCTTATATTTTCTTAAAAATAATTGCCAATGTTAATGGTAATAGAATGAGAAACAACTAGTTTTGACTACTAAATGGGATTAGGTATTCTATAATAATAATGTACTGATAAATATATAAATTACATTCCCTCCATCCAGAATATTGATCATTAATCATTATAAGAGTAATATAAAAACATATCAACTAGTTATTTCCAGCTAAACCTATACTTGATTGAACAACAATATGAGATATTTGAGTTGAACACAATATACTCCCAAATACCCACCACAATCTAGGAATATATTAGTAAAATTTCACAATAACCAGAATAAAAATGAAATAAATTCCCATTTTTTCTCAAAAATACATTCTTGAGTTGGTTAATGGATTGGTAACACTTTTTATCCCACACATTTATGAAATATATATGGATGTATTTCTAGAAGATAAAAGTCGTTGATAAATACATTTAAATGTGTAGATGATTATTGTTATTGACACTTATTTATTTTCCACTTTTGAATATTTTTTATTCTATATTTACTGGTATTTTAAAATTTTCAAGCTATTAATATTTCTGGAGTGTGATGTAGATAAAGTAGGTAATTCCATCAAGGATAAGATGGAGTTTCAATTTTACGAACTAGAAACCCTTATTCCTTTGTTGAAATTGCAGACCCCTTAGCACCACTATGATGAATATTCATTGGTGTAAAAAAACATGTAGGTAGATAGCTTATCTTTTATTCATAACCATTATTCATTTTTCTAGTTATTTTGGATTTGGCTTAATGTACATTATCTAGGGGGATATCCAAATCCCATGTCCATTCAAGGACATTAGAGAAAGGAAAATTTCATTTTTTCTAAAACATAAACCAAACCCTATTAATATTGGGGATAACATATAATAATTATAGTATGTATATAGGAAAAAAACACTAGGAGGATGGTCCAAAAACTCTTTCCATTTCCCTATTTCAAATATATTTATATTTTTCAACAATTTTAATAAAGTAATTATATTATTTATCTTAATTATTGGTTTTATCGAATACTGGTATCATTGTGAATAAAAAAAAAGATAAACTATAAAAATAAAAAATAGGTTGTATTCATATAAAAAATATATTTGACAGCTATATTAATCTTGTGTCCATCAAACCTGGGGATCAATGAGTCAAGATTATAATAGTTTGTGGTGGATCTCAATCAATTTTATATTTATAGGAATTAAATCTATAAATAAATTTTTTGATTACATCAAAATATAAATTATATAAATTATATGAACAAAAATAATACCATTCCTTGTGATGATTGATTACAATTTGATAGGATGATACTAAAATTAAAATATTTAATTTTTAAATGATTATTTATATTGATTGTATTTTTTTTAGGTGTATCATTTATGAATAAACTTGATATGAATTTAAATTCTATGATGTGAATATCTAATATAATATTTCCTATTTCAATGATTATTTATTAATTTTATTTGACTTATTAATTTTTATACCTTATACTCATAAATTTTCTAAGATATTGATGAACCTTCAATCTACATAAATTATATTTTAATGATACATGATTTGTGTGTCCTACATATGGTTATGATCATCATATATTAAAAAATTATTAGAGGATTTTTGTCTCAATGATATTCAATTTATGTCTTCTAAATCGCAAAATAGTACATGTGATAAAGGTGTTTCGGGTGATATACATGTAATGATATGGTTTATTTACATTTACTAGTGTTGGAATTATATTATTCATCATTATCTATAGATAAAAAACCTCATTCTACCACTCATACGTTGCACATCATAACCCTTCAACTCATTAAACCCTGTAATATGAAATCATAAAATCTCATGATTATTATATCATTTTATTGGATTTTTAAAAAAAATTTACATGAAATTCAATTATGGAATTCATGTACATTCTTAATTAGTATATACCCATATAAAATGTTCCTTGAGTGATGAGGGAATGTTTTGTGTAATGCGCACCACTACCGGTGGTGGTGTGAATAAAATTTGGAATGATTTATTCATATAATGTGAGTTAATAAGAATGAATCCATGTCATAGGTAGGATTAATATCATTATTAGATGGATTTTCAATATCTCCACTACTTTTTAGGATAATTACTATAAGGTATAATGAATATTTTCAAGAATTCATTAAGATTTCACATAAGTTTTATGAATAATGTGGGGGTAGTGATGAAATGGGAAATTGAATATTTAATTCTTATGAAAAATTTAAACACCCCCCCCCCCATTTAGAGCTTTTATGTTTGGAATTACATTATATTTCAATAATCTATAATGTAGTTGGGATTGTATGGAAACATTCTCAAATGTAAAATTTTAATTTTTTTATTTTATGTGATTTTATGATATGGGAAATAATTTAATTTACATTTATTTTATCTTTAAAACATAGTACATAAATTCTCCCCACAAAAAAATTTGATCCAATCCCAATGATACCCATAATTCGTATATCTAGATAATCTATAAGACTACCATGGGCATTGTAACCTATAAGAAATGAATTTTTCCAAAGGTATATGTTTATATCTTGGGCATAGGATATATGGATCCAAATATTAGATGGTCCACAAAAATTGTAATTGCCAATAATTATTAAACAATAATCACGGTTCTAAATCATATAAACATATACCCAAATTTACTGTAATGTCTTCATGAGATGGGGGGGAATTTTTTTATACATGAAAATTGAACTATGAAGTTATACACATCCTCTTTCCTCATAAACACTTATGAATAATCAAAAATGGAAATAAAATAATTGGAATTTCATTCATATCATAAGACATCCTAATGTAAAAATAAGTTATCGAACAATATGATATAACATCTTACTATAACATTCATATTATGATACTCTATTTTTTTCTTATGAAGAGTGGTCACGTAACTATTGTCTTATATGATATGAGAAGACATGTGACGATGAATCATGAAAAAACACCAGTCATTCCATGTTATTCCACTTCATAAATATGATGTGACATAACAACCATCTGAGGTAATAATTTTTTTTCATAGTTGGAGTTGGTCCGATATCTGCTTGTGTGATTAAGCATGAAGAGTTGTGATCTATGACTGTATGATATCACCATTATTGCTATAATCATATTATGTTGTTTCATAAGGCTTTTTCTTTTCATTATTTCATATATAATTGTATTTTATCTTGTAGTATTTTTCAAGTAGCACTATTAACCCTTGGTCACAAGTGACACATGAGTTTACCCACATAGAGAATCAATAAAACTATTTCCATTCATGGGCATAAATGCTAACAAAAAATCAAATAAATTCATATAAAAAACAATTTTATATTTCCAGAAATTCAAATATCATTACCAAAAAATAATTTAATATCATGTGATTGGTATATATTGTAAACCTCTCACCCAACTATTAATGCATCCAACACTTCAATTCATAAACCACTATAGGTAACTCATGGTCATGCAGAAGGTAGTCTAATTCATGTGGCCTCAATTTTCTAGACCCATAATCTAGAACTATAACTCCCTATAACAAAACTACAAAAAATGATCCAAGAAGCCTCAAAAAACACCATATAATCATCACATGAATTATGTAGGATCAAGAATGGTACCATTGTCAAGCGATTCATGAACTCTTGTAAGCCATTCTGACATTTTCCTGACCATTAAAACTTTATACCCTTCATGTTCATGACCCAAATTGGTTCTTCCAAGTTTTAAAACTCTAATATGATTCTCTAATAAAATCCTGAAAATCCCAAAAATAATGGATATCATAAACATTCTTGGGATTCTCCCAATAAACAACTTCTTTCACTATATTTATGTCCACTGACACACCTTCATCCAATATTTTGTTTCCCATGAAATAGACCTAGTCCAACCATAAATGGAAAATAGATAGCTTGGTTGATAGATGATGCTGTATGTGTGTACTCAAGAAGATTTCAATATGTTGGTAATGGTGATCATGAGTCATAGATTACATAAATTTGTCATCCAAAAAATCTACCACAAAATGATCCAGGTATGGGTGGATGATTCTATTCATCAAGTCCATAAAAACTACATGTGCAATTGTAATCTTGAACATCATGATGAAAAATAAATATATTCGACACATGATTCTTAATATAGTTAATGGTATATTTGAAGGTCTGGCTCTCAGATGATGATACCCTGACCTCATGTATATCTTGTGGAAAATACAACATCCTATTAACTAATTAAAAATATCACCAATATGTGGAATAGGATATTGGTTCTTCGTATTCACCTAGTTTAACATCCAAAAATAATCACACATGCACAAATATATATCCACATTATTGAAAAACAAAGTAGGATAATCCAAAGGAGAAGTACTCTAGTGGATAAACCCCTTAACCATCAACTCTTCTAGTTGAGTCTTGAGCTCTTGAAACTCTGTTGGTTCCTTTATATATGGTGTAATGGATACTGGATCAACTCCAAGAAGGATATATAATGTAATTTCCATAACAAATTCATGTGGTAGCCCTAATAAGTCCTCAGGAAAGGTATCCTGAAACCTTTCCACTATGGGTGGAAAGATATCATCCCTTGCACCACCAAGATTCAGCAACAGACCAAAAACCTAGGAGATGTTCTCCCCCAGTTTCAGATGAACTGGCCCAACATGGCCTACATGGATATACCATTCTTTATAGTGAATATAATTATCACCCACAAGTGATTTAAATGTCAATATCTTATAGTAACAATCAATGTGGGCTCAGTACGACACAAACCAATCCATGCCCATAATTCGGTCAAATCCAAACATTTCTAGAATATAAATATCCAAAAAGTAGATGATACTTCCCAACCTCTACAGTACACCCCATTCCCAAAAAGATGTCTCTTGATAATACTACCAATATTGTATCTATTTTCATTACCCAATTCACAAACTCTACTTCCAGGAATAAATTGTTCACAAGTTTCATTGATATAAAGGAATTAGAAGAACCAATATCAAATAATGCACTAGAAAGTGTAGAATCTACAAGAAAATACTTTATAACTATAGAAAATGAAAACTCAATATCCACAAATGTAGGATGAACTACATGAAACTATCATACCCCTCTTTTGTATGATGTATCATGAGTCCCTTGAGATGCACCACCTTGCTAATAAATGTTCTTTTTCCTGGAAGCACCATGTCAACTACCTCTACTACCATGATCAGTAGTAATCCAACTCCCATTCTGATATAATGTATAATAACCCCTTCCCATACTCTAGTTGTGCCTATCTACCACATCATTACCCACCGGTCATGGTTTCTTTGAGAACCTATATAGATGTCACATCATGTCGCAAGCTCAACAATATACTTGTGGTCGGGGAGAATGTCTATGAAACTGACCCAACCTACTATACTAATGAAATATCACTCGAGTAAGGTATTTTGTGACTAATCCTTCACCTGGACACTATTTTAACTATCACTGTAGTTGGAATTCCCATAGTTACACTTCCTGCAATCATAAAATGTACCTCATGATCATCCAATCGAAGGAACATGTCCTCTACTGTATGCCTCCATTAGGATCCTGATAAAAAAACTATTTTATTGAATTTTTTATTGATAATAAATGATATTATTTCCTCTCATTGTGTTAAATATGTTTAATTATAAAGTATTTGGGATTAGATCATTCATTTGAATATTTGATGAAAATTCCAGTTTTACCCTTTTAAAATCATTGTAGTATTTCAATAATAAATATATTTTTTTGAATTATTTTAACTTAATATTTTTTATATGTGTTCCTTACTTCATGGGATACAACATGTATTCAGGACACTAGATAAAAAGAATGTATTTTGATGGAGTAATTGGGCCATAAAGTCAAAGGTGGGCTGGACACGCTAGAATGGAGAAGCTTCTGTATTTAGGCCATTACTCTTTCATATGAGCTTGGATTAAGCCCCTATTTTGAGAGGATATATAGGACCCATATCTTCACATATGATCCTTCTGGAAGGCCGGCCAATTAACACGTTTTGGTGGTCAAATGGGCGGTTCAGGTTGGCGTAAAATATTTTCCCGAGATTCCCCATTCACACTTGAAACCACTCTGAACCTAGCCTCCCCACCACTCTATAAATTAGTGTTTTTATCATTTTTTGGGAGTGGAACGTGCATTAGGAGATTTTAGGAAGAGGATAATTGGTTTCACCAAAATTCTCCAACCAGTTTAAGAGGGGTAGCTCTTGAAGCAAGGATCCCCTCATCGAAGCCTCCTTCTCTTCTTCATTTTGTAATATTTACATTTGTGTTTTAAACATCTTTGTTATTCTTTTATTTCTTATATTTTCTTCTGTTTTATTTAAATTTATTCTTCTATTAATCATCCTATTTGGTCTAGAATTCTTGAGTAGAGGAGTTATTGGGTTATACCCATTATAAACCTTTGCACATGCAAAATGCTTCTACGATGATTACGCCACCCATGGAAGAGTAATCTTTTAGTAATTAATCTATCTTCTACCCTCTTAATTTAATTATTTTAAATAATTGAGATACTGTAATTAAATTAATATGATCCATTAATTTTGTTTTTAAATTGTAAGAAACTAAGAAATCAATTGAATAATTAACACAAAAACACGCGAGGTCGAGATTTTGTGTAAATTGTGAGAGCACGATCTTAATCGGTAATGCAAGACCACATGGGATAAATTTGTAGAGTTCAAATATAATCCATAAACATAATTCATCATCATTTCCAGAATGGATATGTGCTCTAATTAACCACTTACCATAATCTAACCTTAGAACAACAATCAAAGCAGGGTGCTGCGATTGCGTGTTCCAAAGCTAGCCTAGGGTTTAAGTAATTCCATCTTTGTGGTTAAGTTAACTCTTTTAGGGTTAGAGGGTTGAAAAATTAGGGGATAATAATTAAGTGGATATTGATTTAAATGATAATGATTAATAAGTAAATTAATAGGTAGAGTTAGATCGATTATGCCTTTTTAAATATTTCCTAAAAAACATCTTTTTATTGTGTCATTTTAATCGAACTATATTTTAAAACTAAAAACAAAAAAAATGCACTCTTCTTCTAGAAAACTTATTATAGATTTATAAACTATAAAAAAAACCCATAATTTTAATTATTGTTTCAATTTTATTATCTTTTATTTTTAGAATACCTTTGAAAATTTGTTTTAATTCACTTCCTCCTTTGAGAGACGACCTTGGCCAGCCACTCTACTGCACCTAAGTACTCCAAAATGACACTAATCATTTGAGGGCGCCAATGACAGTGATCTTTCAAATTGGCGTTGTTTCCGGGGAGGCATGTAATTATTTCAACCACTTAGAGGTATTTATTTTATTTTACATTTTATTCTCTTCCTCTCTTATTTCTTCCTTCTTTACCCAATCTGATTTTTTTCTTCTTTTATTTTCTTCTACTTCTTTTTGGACCATCAAATAAAACTTCTAATTTTTTTTACTATGGTCCAATTTCCTTCTTTTCAAATTTAATTGATTTATGAAATGAAATAATCCCAAAGATCTCTTAGATCTTGACCCTGATATTGAACGTACCCTTAAAGCACGAATCAGACATTCTCAGTCTATAGGAAGTTTCAATATTCAACCAGTTGGAGAAGTCATCCACTTTCAGAACATTGAAATTGGAAGCAATTAAAATTCAACCATAAAACAAGAACCAAAGGTTGAAAGTAATGGAAATGAGTTAAATATAACCATTCGAGAATTGGATGCACCTGATATTAATTATCAACCAAATTTTATTACATACCCAAATCTCGAATCGGACTTTGAACTAAAATCTGGGTTAATTCACTTACTTCCAAAGATTCATGGCCTCTCTGGTGAGGATCCCAATAAACTTTTGAAAGAATTTAATGTGGTTTGCTCAACCCTAATTCCTCAAAATGTCTCTGAAGATCAAATCAAATTAAGAGCATTCCCATTTTCACTTGATGGAGGTGCAAAGGATTTGATGTATTATTTACAACCCGAAGATGTAACTTGTTGGAACGATTTGAAATGTCTTTTCTTGTAGAGATTTTTTCCAGCATCAAGGACCACTTCCATTCATTACGAGATCTCAGTGATCAAGAAAGAACAAGGGGAGTCAATGTATGAGTATTGGGAGCGATTCAAGAAGTTGTGTGCAAGCTGTCCACATCACCAAATCAGTGAGCAAATCCTCATTCAGTACTTCTATGAAGGACTCGCACCTATGGAGAGAATCGTGGTGGATGCTATGGATTGAGGAGCATTGGTGGACAAGACACCAGTAGCTGCATGTGCATTGATCGACAAGATGTCCCAAAACTCCAAACAATTTGGCGATAGAGGTACACCACATGTTAGGGGAGTACATCAGCTAAGTCCTTGTTCTCTTGAAAGTAATTTGATTGATACCATGTTGGAAGAATTGACCACTATGGTGAGGCAGATTTCTTTGGATCAAAAGACATCCTAACCCACTCCTTCAAGGCCTTGTGGCATTTTCACTGAGACATTCTACCCAACTGACTGTTTCCCACAACTACAAGAGACAACGGATTGCGCAGCAGTATTCCTAGGGACACCATATCAGCAGCAACAACAGACATACCCCCAAAAGAATATTGATTCATTTTCTTCAATATACAACCAAGGGTGGAAGGATCAAACGAACATGAGGTATGGCTCTGGACAACAACAAAGGCCCCCTTTTCAACCAAACTTCTAGCAGCCTCCACCTTACAATCAGAGTTTCCAACAACCCCAAAGGTGATTTGAATCTCAAGCATCAACAAGACAACAACAAGGGAATACCCCACCCAAGGTAGATTCTAACACTGATGACCTTTTGAATCAAATTGTTCTTAATCAACAAAATGAGCTGAAAAGTCAAGGTTTAGAGCTGAGGGAGTTAAAGACTCAAAAGAGCCAGATTTCCACCGCCCTCCATGAACTTGTAAGTAATAATTCTAGAAATCTACCTTCCCAACCCACTCCAAATACAAAGGGGAATGTTAGTGCCATCACATTGAGAAGTGGGAAGCAAATGAATGATACATTTGTACCTACCTTTCCATTGGGATTCACCTCAACTCCAGAGAATCTGCATTCCATACCAACTGATGAGCAATCCAAGGATAAAGATAAAGGTAAGAAAAAGATTGATGATGTTCCTCCTAAACCCATTCCTTTTCCAAACAGGGTTTTTCAAACCAAAAATATGGCTGAAGAAGCAATGAAAAAGGAGGTTTTGGACACATTCAAGCATGTGGAGACCAACATTCCTCTACTTTAAGCCATTAAGAAAATTTTAAGCTATGCAAAATTCTTAAAAGAACTATGCACCAATCAAAGAGGGCTCAAGGGAAATGATAGGATCATCCTTGAAAGAAATGTCTCAGCACTCATTACACCAACTCTTGCAATTCCAAAAAAGTGAAAGTATCCCAAGATATTCACCATCCCATGTACCATAGGGGAGTTTCACTTCTCTTATGCTCTTTGTGATTTAAGAGCTTCAATAAATGTGATGCCTCACTCTGTATTCTCTTTTATATAGGTTGGTGAGTTGAAACTGACGAGAGTAGTGGTGCAATTGGTGAATAGAACTATGGAATATCCAGCGGGAGTCCTTGAGGATGTACTTGTCCATGTAAGAGACATGATCATTCCAGAATATTTCTAAGTGCTTAGCATGGAGGATGATCAGTTAAGTTCTCATGCCCCCATTATCTTAGGTAAGTCCTTCCTCAAAACTGCAAAAACTATCATAAATGTCAATGAGGGTACACTTTCCATGGAATTTGGGGATTAAGTTGTGATATTTAATGTTATGGATTCATGAAGTACCCCTCAGATGATCATTCTGCATTTGTTATCTCCCATTATGAACCACCAACTAAAAACACCGTGGAATTGGATTGTCCTATGCTTAGGGAAGTTATGATTATTGGTTCTAGTTTTATGTCTAGGAGTACTTCCACACCCATTTATAAGGAACAAGACTCTCTAAGATTTGATTTTGAAATGGAATCATATTCTAATTTTGATCATGTGAACTCTAATTATGACATGGATGTTGAGTATGCTGATAGATTTGATGCTTTATTCTCTGATTTTGATGATGTATATTCTGATACTGATTCTTTTTGTGAACATATTTCAGTTCCTTCTATGTATCCATCCATACACCACCCCCCTACACTAGAACTCAATCCATTGCCACCAAATATCAAATACTCATACTTGTTAAGTGGTGAGAAATTACCTGTTATCATTGCTAACAATCTCCCTTTTTAACATGAAGACAAACTTTGGAATCTTTTGAGGGAGAACATCAGGGAAATTGGGTGGACCTTGGCTGAATTATCAGGTATTATCCACTCTATTTTCAGGCATAGGATTCTTTTGGAGGATGGGGATAAACTGGTGAGGCAACCACAAACGAGACTCAATCCAACCCTTCTGGAGGTTGTTAAAAAAGAGGTTGAAAATTTACTCGAGGTAGGTATAATTTACCCTATTTCTAACTCACAATGGGTTAGCCCTGTCCAGGTTATACCTAAGAAAACTGGTTTCACTGTTATAAAAAATGAAAATGATGAGTTAGTTCTTGTGAGAGTACAAAACAGTTGGAGAGTGTGTATTGATTATAGGAAACTAAATCAATTCAATCGTAAGGACCATTTCCCACTTCCATTCATTGACCAGATGCTTGAGAGACTTGCAGGTAGGACACATTATTGCTTCTTGGATGGTTTCTCTGGATATTTTCATGTTCCCATTACAGCATAGGACCAAGAGAAGACAATATTCACCTTCCCATTCAATACCTTTGCTTACTGAAGGATTCCATTTTGACTTTGCAATGCCCCAGGTACCTTCCAGAGATGCATGGTGAGTATTTTCTCATATTTCATTGACACCTTCATGGAGGTATTTATGGATGATTTTATAGTTTATGGATCCTCATTTGAGGATTGTCTCTCTAGTTTGGGTGATGTGTTGCATCGTTGTATTGAGGAGAATCTGGTCTTAAATTTTGAAAAATGTCATTTCATGGTCGAAAAGGGAATTGTCTTAGGTCATATAGTCTCACAACATGGCATTGAAGTTGATAAATCTAAGGTAGACATTATTTCATCCCTACCATATCCAACATGTGTGCGTCATGTTCGATCAATACTTGGACATGCTGGATTTTATTGACGCTTCAACAGAGATTTTAGTAGGATCACTCTACCCTTATCTCGATTGCTTCAAAAAGATATTGACTTCAATTTTGATGATTCATGTAGGGTATAATTTTATGAGATAAAGAAGTGTCTTAACACTCCACCGATCATACAGCCCCTGCGGTGGGAACTTCCATTTGAACTTATATGTGATGCATCCAACTTCATGGTTGGAGTTGTCTTAACTTAGAGGGAGGAGGGACGTTCACATGTAATTTCATATGCATCGAGGACGTTGGATTCTGTCCAATCAAACTACGCCACAATAAAAAAGGAGTTTCTTGTTGTTATATTTGCTTTAGATAAATTTTGTTCATATTTATTGGGATCTAAAGTAGTTGTTTTTTCTGACCATGTAGCTTTGAGGTACCTCCTGAAGAAGCCAGATGCAAATACACGACTTATCCGTTGGATTCTCCTTCTTCAAGAGTTTGACATTGAGATAAAGGACAAGAAGGGGTTAGAGAATTTGGTGGCAGACCACATGAGTAGGCTTACTCACACACCAGAGGGTGACACCTTGGACCAGGTACCACTTCAGGACACTTTCCTCGATGAGCATCTCTATACCATCTCAGGTACGCATCCTTGGTATGCTGATTTAGTTAATTACATTGTTTCCTCTGAAATCCCAGCAAATTTGAAGAAGAATCAAGTCTAAAAATTAAAAAGTGAGTCTAGGTTTTATGTGTGGGATGATCCTTACCTATGGCGCATGTGTAGTGACCAATTCATTATGAGGTGTGTTCCCAATCATGAGTTTGAGTCCGTTTTTCATTTTTGTCATACACTTGCTTCTGGTGGACACTTTGGTCCCCAACAGATAGCTAGGAATGTTTTGGACTCTAGATTATATTGGCCCAGCTTATTCCATGATGCCCATGTGTTTTGTAAGTCATGCTCTCATTGCCAACACACTGGGAACATTTCCAGAAGACATGAGATGCCCCAACAACCCATACTATTCTGTGAGATTTTTGATGTATGGGGCATTGATTTTATGGGTCCTTTTCCTAGTTCATTTGGATTCTTTTATATTTGGGTTTCTATAGATTATGTGAGTAAATGGGTGGAGGATAAGGCCACCAGGACTGACAATTCTCATGTTGTAGTGGATTTTGTCAAGGCTCAAATTTTTTGTAGGTTTGGAGTACCAAAGGCCATCGTCAGTGACCAAGGGACACACTTTTACAATAGGAATTTTTCTTCCCTCCTTCGAAAGTATGGGGTGACACACAAAGCATCAACACCATACAACCCCCAAACAAATGGTCAGGCTAGGGTTTCAAATCGTGAGTTGAAACAAATATTGGAGAAAAATGTGTAGCCAAATAGGAAGGATTGGAGAAAGCGCTTGGATGATGCATTGTGGGCTTATAGGACAGCATACAAGACACCCATTGGTATGTCCCCATTACGGATTGTTTTTGGGAAATCATGTCTTCTCCCCGTGGAAGTTGAGCATCAGGCTTATTAGGCTATAAAGAAATGCAACATGGATTTGGCCCAAGATGGAATCCAAAGGAAGCTGGAACTTCAAGAGCATAAGGATATTAGATTGTCTTCAAATGAGAACTCAAGGCTCTACAAGGAAATATCAAAAGCATCTCATGATAGAATGATCCAAAAAGGGAGTTTCATGTTGGAGAGAAAGTCCTTCTCTATAGTTCACGAATGAAGCTGATTCCTGGTAAGTTGTGTTCCATATGGTTTGGTCCTTATGTTGTGACTAATGTTTTTCCTTATGGTGAAGTGGAGATCGCACAAGAGGACACAAGAAGGAGCTTTACAGTCAATGGGAAATGTTTGAAGAGATACATTGAGGGACTTCCTACTGATGTAGTGGATTTTATCACACTGCATGACCCCATCATCACTTGAGCACATCAGGCTGTTCCTAACCCTTTAACTTTGTTATTCTTTGTCCTATTTAAAATTATACATTTCATGTGCATATATAATATCATGGGTTAAAATTGAGGACAATTAAATATTTTAAGTGTGGGGGTGGGAACCTTTTAGTTTAGTAATTTCAATTGTTTTCCTGATTAAAAAAAACAAAAAAAATGTGTGTTTTTCAAATTTTGTGTGTTTATCTTACAATTTTCTGTGTGTTTTTGAAACTTTTCAGCTGAAATGATTCTCATCACCATTTTTAAATCCATATCAATAAGTGAAAAATTTATCCCTTGAAACTAAGCTTAAATGAATGCTGAAATTACTTTGTTTCATGTTCAAATATTTAGTAATTTCATGAAAAGTACACTGAATTTTGAATCCCATGCCACATCTCACTGTCTTTATATTTTAAATCACTTTCATGTGAGGCTTCTGAACCATTATTTTCATATTCTTTACATTCACCTCACTTCTTGAGAGAACCAAACCATTCTTGATTTAACCATAATTTGATCTATTCCTGTCAAAACTTGAGGGTTTGAGGTACTTACGTTTAAATGAATGAGGCATTTGTTTGGTATTAAAGCCCCTCTTTCAAGAATGCTTTTTGATAATGGCCTACCTTGAACATTTAATCCTTGTATCCCTTAGAATCCATGAACAACCTATTAGTTTAGCCACATTACAAGACAATTTTCCCTATCCAACCAACTCTTGAAGTGAAATTTCATAATCTAGTTGAACTTAAGTGTGGGGGAAACTATGTTGTGTTGTGCTACAACATTCTGTGATACTTTAGGTGGAAAATTAAATTCTGAAGAGATGTTTTTGATTTTGAAGAAAATCATTTTATTGAAATTTGTGCCTTTTCTAGAGCTTTCATGACAAGTGAAGTTGTGCCTTTTCTGGAGCTTCTAATTGAGGTAGAAAGTTGTGTCGATCTGGAGCTTTCAAGAAAATCATGTTTGAGAAGATTGAAATTTTTAATGCTGAAATGACGAATGGTGTAAACTCCCCATGACTTTTCATGATTATGGAGCTGAATTGATACTATGGGTATTGAGGAGAAGACCATATTTAAGTGAAAATTAGATTAATTCAATTTTTCTTCAAAAAGAGTAAAGCCCTCCTCATTCAGCCTCAGAATTTTTCACACCTTAATCCTACCAACCGAAATCCATAGAATAACCCTGAAAAGTCCTCATGATAAACATATGTATTTGACCCACATCGGGTGGCGATGTAAGAATTTATCAATCCTATGGTGACCCTTGTATGAGTTTGGATGAGAAAGACATTGCAAAAAAAATTGATATTTGTGTGATAAGAGAAAATTCAAGCGAGGAAAGTGTCTTGTGCATGGGAGGATAAATGAAGTGGAAATATAATGAATTATATAAATGGATAAATTGAAATAATGATTTTTTATTAGGCATTATATCTTTTGTTTCTTGGTGAGTAATTGTTTGATCTCAAAGATATGTGTTTTAAAATTGGTTTTGATTTGATATTGATGTTTACTTGATATGAGGTTTTGCTCCGGAGTGAAAAAGGGTAAGTGTGGGGGAGTTGATAAAACAATATTTCATTGAATATTTTATTGATAATAAATGATATAATTTCCTCACATTATGTTCAATATGTTTAATTAGAATGTATTTGGGATTAGATCATTCATTTGAATATTTGATGAAAATTCCAGTTTTACCCTTTTAAAATCACTGTAGTATTTCAATCAGAAATATTTTTATTTGAATTATTTGAACTTAATTTTTTGTAAATGTGTTCCATAATTCATGGGATACCACTTTTATTCAGAACAATAGATAAAAAGAATGCATTTGGATAGAGTAATTGGTCCATAAAGTCAAAGTTGGGCTGGACACGCTAGAATATAGATGCTTCTGTATTTCTGCCATAACTCCTTCATCTAGGATTTTAGTAAGCCCAACGTTTGAGAGGAGATAGAGGAACTATATATTCACATATGATACTTCTGGATGACCAGACAATTCACGCGTTTTGGTGGTCAAATGGGCGTTACAAGTTGGCATAAAATATTTGGCCGAGATTCCCCATTCACAATTGAAACCACTTTGAACCTAGCCTCCCCACCACTCTATAAATTGGTGTTTTTCACATTTTTTGGGGGTTTCAAGTGAATTAAGATATTTGAGTCATAGGATAATTGGTTTCACACAAATTCTACAACCATTGTAAGTGGGGTATGTCTTGAATCAAGGATCCCCTCATCGAAGCCTTCTTCTCTTCTTCATGTTGTAATATTTTCATTTGTGTTTTAAACTTCTTTTTTATTCATTTATTTCTTCTCTTTTCTTATGTTTTGTTTAAATTTCTTCTTCTATTAATATTCCTATATGGTCTGGAATTCTTGACTAGAAGCATTATTGGGTTATACCCATTATAAACCATTGCACATGAAAAACACTTCTATGATGATTACGCCACCCATGGAAGAGTAGTCTTTTAGTAGTCGATCTATATTCTACCCTCTTCATTTAATTATTTTGAATCATTGATCTACTGTAATTCACTTAATATGATCCATTAATTGTGTTTTTAAATTTTAAGAAACTATAAAATCAATTGAATAATTAACACAAAAACACGCGAGGTTGAGATTTTGTGTAAATTGTGAGAGCACGATCTTAATCGGTAATGCAAGACCACACGGGATAAATTTGTAGAGTTCAAATATAATCCCTAAAAACAATTCATCCTCATTTACAGAATGGATATGTTCTATAATTAACCACTGAACATAAGCTAACCCTATAACAACAATCAAAGCAGGTTGTTGTGAATGCGTGTTCCGAAGATAGCCAAGGGTTTAAGTAATTCCATCTTTGTGGTTAAGTTAACTCTTGTAGGGTTCTAGGGGTAACAAATTAGGGGATCATAATTAAGTGGATATTGATTTAAATGATAGTGATTAATAAGTAAATGAAGAGGTAGAGTTAGATTTATTATGCCTTTTTAAATATTCCCTAAAAAACATCTTTTTATTGTGTCATTTTAATTGAACTTCATTTTAAAACTAAAAACAAAAAAATGAAATCTTCTTCCAACAAACTTCTTCTAGATTTATAAACTATAAACAACCCCCATACTTTTAATTATTGTTTTAATTTTATTCTCTTTTATTTTTAGAATACCTCTGAAAAGTTGTTTTAATTCACTTCCTCCTTTGAGAGACGACCTTGGTCAGCCACTCTGCTGCACCTAAGTACCCCAAAATCACACTAATCATTTGAGGGTGCCCATGACAGTGCTCTTTCAGATCCCCTCAGAAATTAGAGCATAATTCACCAAACATAGAAATATTTTTAGTCGAAATATTTTTACTTGGGACATAATCTCACATTTAATCCCATCCAATATCCTTCTCACCAAATTCACCCCATATCCTTCCAATGATTCAGAAAATTGCCTCAAATATAAGAATCTTTCATCATAGTCCATCACAGAAATACTCTCTTAAGGCAACCTCATAAACATGGATTCCATATCATATATCAGTGTATTAGGGTAAAATATCTCCAAGAATATACTTTGTAATTTCTTTAACTCAATACTAGCCATTTTTCCGTCCTAATGTGGATATTCCAAAAACACATCACTTGACCACATAACATATATGCAGTAAATATAACTCATTTTTTAGTAGGTTTCTCTAAGTGGTTGAGAACTATCTCGTTAGACTCCATCTTGAACCCATCTTCCTTAGTTACCCCCTCTCTTGTAAATTTTAAAGGGTGCGACAATAGGGAATCATGATTCAGATCAGACATACTCTTCCCAAACCACTCTATCTCTCAATATATAACCATCATAAATCATGAAAAGTAATCATAGAACGTCTCTCTAGATGATTCACCTGAAACTATCAGTATCACACATTCTAGTACTGGAGTATCATTTTTATCTATATCCTTCCATTAATATATCCAAAAAAAATCATGGAGGAATATCTCTATAATGCATGTAATGTCCCGGATCCAGGTTCCTCCTAGAGGTTCCCCTTACTCGGTCGGTCACATGGACTCAAGCACATTTCCCTGAACTCCTGAGGCTACCAACTAGAAGTGAGGGCCATGGTTGTGATAGTGGGGGAAAATCTTACCTCATTATAAGTGTAACATAATGGAAAAAAATAGTAAATAGTAGCAGAAGCAGTAATACCATACAAAAGAAGTAAACAAAGGATTACTAATAGGATAAAAAACTGTAGCATATATAAATACATTAATCATGTCACGTGTATCTTGAAAACATCCAAAAATGTCATAATAATAGAAATACAATACAGAAACAAAAGTAATAAAAATAAAGTAAACACAGACAACATCACAAAACTCAGATGGGTCCCATTCTCTCTAGATCTAATAGAAATCAAGTACCTGATAAAGAAGGTATCTTTCCCTTATCTATACCTACACACATATAATCATTTTGGGTTCAAAAACATGAGCCAAACTGGGTTTGTGATGAATCTTAATAAGAAACCCCAAAATATATGTGCCTAACTATCAATGAATATGTATATATATATATATGGAAATTTTGAAAATGAAGAAATAAACTAAGAAGTACTCAGCAGTAAACAATCCTATAGTTTCCAATTACATTCTTTTTCATTTATAAATTATTCAAACCCTTGAATAATATAACCTCAAGATCTAGCCTATTCTCTGTATCCCATATTTAATAGTAACAATAGACATCTCAAAAGACCATCTAAAAAACAAGTCAGAAAAATTCTGATCATGTTCGTTGTCTTGGAAGACTCATCACAACAGCAATCAATCATTAATAACAACCCTTTGGGAAATCTCTCACGGTCTAACAACATTGGTTTAAACATAGCACTAACAATTCCAAAGGACCACCTGGAATTCTCTCATTGTCAATACTCATGGTTCTACATGGAATCAATAATTTATACACAACCTCTGGGTTACTCTCATGGTAAATAACCCCTAGGTAAATGTATTATAAATTATCATAAATGGCCTCTGAGTATCTCTCATGTTCAATACCCCTGGGTCAATGTCTACACCAAATCTCTCATGGTCTGATGTAAATAAACATGGAAGCCCCTATTTTTTCCTGGTCCAAGGCCCTCACTGTCCATTGGAGGATCAACCCACATTAAACATTCATTTATTTCTATACGTGCAATTAAAACTATTACATGGCTCAAATTTAATCCAAGCATAAAAACATTAATCGCATATAACCAACAAACTCCATCCTAAACAACTCAAGGCTTGTAAACATGATGAGCCTCATAAAAATCCTAGGAAAAATGGCCCTAAACAGTCAAACTAAGGAAACACAACCATTGGTTTCCTATGAACAAGGAATCAAAACTTATGCATATGTGACCACCCCTTTTCAATAAATTAAACAATAAAAAGTAGATAATAGGAATAAAATACAAAACATGAAATACCCCAAAAAAAAATTTTCATCACTATAAGCTTATATAATCCAAATACCATCGAATCAATGCACAAACCACCTACCTCGATGTTGTACGAAGAACAATCTTGAACATCAGCCCTTGAATCCGCCTAAAATGATGTAGATCAGTAAAAATGATTTAAATGATCAACCCTCGATAACTCATGCGATTGGAGAAATAAAAATGAGAGGCTCTATGTTTCTCAACCATTCGTCACTCTCCTATATGATATGAGGAGAGAAGATGAGCATTTTGGATATTAGACGTGACCCCTCTCTACATAATCAAATAAAAAGAAAAGTACACAACATGTTAATTTAATGTACATGTCATGCACTATCCTCAACCAGATCCCACTTTATGTGGTCTATAAGGTCACTTATATATCCATGTACTTGTCCGTTACACGGCCAGTAGATGGAAACACATGCAAACTAGGTACACTATGTGTACTCAAATTTACAAGGTGTGTGATTAGAAATTTTCCCAAATCTTCATTTTTCCACAAAACAACCTAAAATAAAGATCCATACCTAAAATGATGATTTCGGTTCTTACAAACATTCATTCTTAAAGAAATTCATCCCTGGATTTCCCTTCCAATGGTGGAAAAGAATAAACTTCAAACAACTCTGGCCACTATAATTGAATGCCGACCACCCTCTCCCATGTATCGTCCCATACTCGCATGTGCTGCCCTAGAACCCATACCAGAGGGACTAACCATCCACAGAGAACCTTCATGTTGTGATCCAAAATCTGAATATAGTGCTCTTTAAAGGATACATCCCCCTCAAACTCAATCTATTTGGGTTAAAAAATGTAATTCGGGACCGAAAACTAACATCGTAGCTAAGAAACATAAATAACATTGTGCATAGCTTAGTACCTCTATGATAACTGCAACCAATAGGCAATCGAACATACTCTCTCCAAAACCTCAAACGACCTGAAAATTTTAGTGAAATCTTACTAGGTCTCCTAATCCTCTAGTGTCCCAACCTAGGATTGGCACATAAGAAAACCTGATATCCGACCTCGAACTCTAGAGGTCATCTCCACCAATCAACATAAGATTTTTGTAGAGATTGTGTAGTAGCCATCCTCTTATGAATAAACTGCTCCTGATAAATTGTCTTCTGGACAAGATAAGGTCGCATCCTAGCTATATCTCAAGCCTCTAGCTAACATAGGGGTGATCGGCATGTCCTACCAAACAACTCCTAAAAAGGTTTCATCTGAATGGTTACCTAAAAACTATTATTTTTGGAAAACTGCACTAGGGGTTTGTATCTCTCCATTGAGCCCCTGAAATACAGGACACATGATCGAAGCACGACATCCAACCCTTGAATCATGCACTCAGATTGGCCATTTTTCTGGGAATAGTAAGATTTACTCAGAAGTACCTGTGTTACCAAATCTCTCTAAAGTCCCTTCTAGGCCTGAGATGTAAATCGGGCATCCCTATTTTAATCAATAGATTGAGGAATTCCATGAAAACATAAAATCACTCAAATATAGTACCATGAATTCTCATCATCAATGAAGGTATCCTTGATCGGAATGAAATGATAAACCTTCATGAGTATGTCCACAACAACCGAAATTGTGTCATTCTCTCATGACAGTCTCAGTAAACCCATCAAAAAATCCATCACAACATCATTGCACTTCCACTTGGGAATGGTTATTTGATGTAAAAGTGATGATGATCGTTGATGCTTGGCCTTCACCTGATGACATGGGGAACATCTCATAACAAAACCAGCTACATCCCTCTTTATACCTAGCCACCAATAATGAAGGTGTAGATCTTGATACATCTTGGTGACACCAGGATTAGCTGACCAAACTAAAGAATAAAAATCTCCCATCAAATCCTTAGGTATCTACAGAAACCTATATGAGCCGATGGAAATTCAAGATTTGATCATCTCTTTCATTCCATCTAGAAGTATGCTCATCTCCTAACACACTGTTCCATAAGTCTAGGCCTTCGATGTCTGATATCTTCCTCATTCGCACACAATCCAGATTAGTAGAGGTTATAGGTATAAAAGAAAGAAACATCTGTATTTATCTGTCATGCACTTCCAAATGCATCTCAATGAACAGATCTGTAAGTTTCCACTAATTGGTGGCCTCCTGAACTGCTCATAACTAAGTCCACCTGCTCAACTCATTATCAACATTATTTCCTTTCCCTAGAATATGGGAAACTTTAATTTAAAAATACAGAAGTTACACAACCCACCTTCACTCACTCAAATTAAAATCACACTGATTAAAGATAAACTTGTGACTTTTGTTGTCACTGAATACAAAAAAAATGATCTCCCAAAAGATAATGTCTCCAATAGTGTAAACCATGCACAACTCTTGCTAACATGAGATCTTGTTTCAGGTAATTGCTCTCATGTGGCCTCAACATACGAGACCAGTACACAATGACTCCTTCCCCCTACATATGCACTGCTCTTAACCCAATACCTAATATATCATAGTAAATGGTGTAACTCTTTTCTAGCTATATAAAAATCAGTATCAGTGAAGAATTCAATCAACCTTTCATCCCTTGAAAGGTTCAATCACAAGAATTTGTCCATAAGTACTTCCCAACATTCATATCAAGTCCCATAAGTGGTGATGCGATGTGTGAACAGTTCTATATAATGCGCCTGTAGTAACCATACATCCCTAGAAAACATCGTACCTCAAAGACATTCTTCAAATGATCCTAGTAAACTACTTCTCTCACTTTCTTTTGGACTACTTATACTCCTTTCTCGGAGATAACATGACCCAAGAAGTGAATCTGGTCCATCCAAAAGTGTAATATTTGGAGCTTATCATATAACTGATGCACTCTGAGTGTACTAAAAATGATCTCAAGTTGGGTGGAATGGTTGTGTCCATTGTGAGAGTACACCAAGATATCATCCATGAAGTCTACCACAAAATAATCCATGTAATGATGAAACACTCAGTTCATCAATGCCATGAAAATTATCGGCTCATTCGTGAGACCTAATGGCATAACCAAATACTCATGTATACCATACATTCTCAGAAAGGTAGTGAGAGGTATATCGGATGTTCTAACAGAAAATTGATGATAACTAGATCTCATATCAATTTTTGAGAACATATGAGCTCCTTGAAGCTGATCAAATAGATCATCAATCCCTAGAAAGGTATATCAGTTCATGATAGTAAACTAGTTCAGCTTCTGATAATCCACACAAAGTCTAAGGGTATCATTCACCTTCTTAGTAAAAAGGACAGGACATCCCCAATGAGACGTACTGGGTTGGATGGAACCATTTTCATATAACTCCTCTAACTACTTCTTTATCTCCTATAACTATATTATATACATCCTATACTGAGGAATGGACACTGGTTCCACTCCTGGAATAAGCTCAATAGAGAAATCAACCTATCGTGCTGGTGGTATACCTGCAAATTCAGCTTGAAAGAAATATCTGAAATGATCCACCAATAGAGGAAAGTCTACCTGTGAAGTTCCCTTGTCATCCATATATAAACTATAAATCTTGGATTTAATCCCTCCCAACCCATGATTCTTGGGTCCAAATATGCTCGCTTGGACATCCCATTCACCCTAGTGTAGAAAACACCCGCCCTCTGGTGATGTGAAACTCACCACATAGTGATAGTAGTCAACAATGGCCTGAAAGGAGACTAACTAGTTCAATCCTAAAATAACATCAAAGCATGTCATCTATAACACATTGAGTTCCCATAATAATTGAAACCCACCAACCTCCGGAGTGAACTCCTTGCACTGACGTACACTAGTCATCCTAATTCCCAATGGAGTGTCTAGTATCACAGTATACTTTTATGTAAATATAGAGAGCCCATGGATCTCCACTATGACAACAGATATAAAACTATAGGAATAATCAGTATCAAAATAGTAGAAGCTAAAATTGAGGAAACTAAAATTGTACATCTAACCATAAAGGTTCTGGGATCCTGCTCCTGCTAGGTCTTCTCTACAGAAAACGTCTGACCATTACTGCGGCTCTGTGACCCTTCCTGAATACACTGAGATGATCCACCATATTGTTGCTGAAAGACTGATGTCTGGACACAATGTACATAAGAAACCCTTCGACTTGAATGGTATGACCAACTACAGTTAGATTATTGTGGAGAAATAGGTGGTACTGCTCCTAAACGTGGTGTCATAACTGATTCCCTCTCACTAGGTAATGGTGAGAAAACCTGGAAAAAACGTTGAAGATGACCAATATTGTTGCAATCTCAACACTAAACTGGGTCTCTCTGGCAATGTGGTCTCATATTCTCACTCTTCCCGCACTAATAGCACCTGACCTGGCTACCCAGTGATATAGTCCTGCTAATGGAATCACCAAGTAAAGGTTCTATGTGATGCTTTCAGCTATCAAATGAAAGAGTACTAGCCCAGGATGTTGAACTTCCCTGGATTGCATCTCCCAACTCCCTCAGATTTTGCTCAGTAATTATAACCTTGTTTGCTATAGCAGTCACTGAAGTCCGCATGAAGACATTCACCTACGGTGGGATGTTATACCAGAGACCATCGTCAAACCGTATAGCCAAAGATAACTTATCCCCTCCCAAAACTGGTGTGAATCATTGGAGCTCTGTAAAATGAGAAGATTACTCTATCATTGAAATAGCGCCATGCACTAAATTCCTGAACAATCAAGCTCGACCGGTCCTCAATGAATCAGGGTAGAAGTAATCATAGAAGGTCCTATGAAACTCTTCCTAAGCCATATCCCAATGAAGTAACTCATGTGTGATAGCATCCCACCATATCCTTGAGAAATCATGTAGCATGTACCTCGCAATATTCACCCTCCTCTCCGGAGGTGTATCCAGATGCTCATAGATAGAAAACATGGCCTCCAACCAATAATCTTCCAACTGAGGTCCTCCATCACCTAAAAAAGTTGGAGGATTATTTTGCAAGAACACTCACATAAACTCTTCCATAGTCGGGGTGAGATGTGGTACTCCATGGAATTTCTGTATCACTCTTATAAAGCCTTCATGGATCTATTCATCATCACCTGTGTATTGTATAAAAATTGGTGCCAAAATGGACACCATAGTAGGATCAGATGGTAGTCTCTGATCTACCATTTCTGATGTCTAATAATCACCCTGTACATGGCATACAACTGGAGGACTTTTTGGTGGCATGACTCTGTAAGGTCAATTGCACACCTCAGTTCAATATTATGAATGGAAACAAATTAGAATTACATGAAAGGAACAGGAGATGAAAAATTCATGTTTTTCAAAACCGAGTTACACTTCATTAATAACCCCTACATGTCATGGTCCCTTAAGACCATAACTTGGAATGTAAATCTTCCAATCCTAGTCAAGTGACACCCATACACACTTCATGTTCCTCCTACTAAATGGTGTGTACTTGAATTTTCCCTTTTTTCTAAGATCCTTGACATGATTAGAGTTGCACGGTTCTCTATTAGGTAATATTACCCTTGCATGTTCACCCTAGACATAGATTGTACTAGTTATGTTATAAATGACTGTGTTGTTGGTCACACAGTAGGATACATGGTCGACCCTACCCGGCATGCATAAATGGGACACAACGTGTACAACCTAAGATTCACTCAACTCTATCATTGCTCCCACGGTTCATTACAACATGATAACTACAATTAGGACATGTCGTGTTTTACGAATAGATTCCAAACTCCATTACTTTTCTCACACAGTCAATCACACGGTCAAGAACTACACCATGTGTACTCCAAGTAAGAGGAATGTACTTAAGAAAAGTTGTTTTCTCTAGAATATAAGAACACATGGCATGTGATCATGACACCACATACTTTGTTGTCTGTGTTTCTGGATATTAAGCCTCTAAAATGTCACTTGAACCCTTAAAACATCATCGTTTGTTTAATTCAAGATAAATTTCGACCTGTGAGAGCCCACACTCACATGAATCAATGTTTTACGCTATTATTCATCTCAAAACATGACAAAATTCAATTAAAGTTAAAACATGATCCACAAAATTTAGATCCAATAGGGCCCATAACACATCAAGGATCAATGTTTTGAATCCATAAAAATTATACCTTACATATTCCGATACCCTATCCAAATTATAGGAATTGTATCACAATATCATGCATATCTAGCACAACATCTATCACAAGAACATGTAATCAGTAATGCCCCCTAAATGGCCTGACAAAAATGCATGACATGTGATCTCTTGATTGTGCCTATAAGATCAATGAGATGATATACCATCATCTCATCAGGATTCAATATAAATATAACATAAATTATATCGACGATAACAACACAAAAAAAGTGAGTCGCCCAACAAATAAATCAAATCAACTATAACAATTGAAAAACAAGAAAAATTGCAATATTCAAGGTAACATGGCTTTTCCCTATACACGGGTTAGCTACACCTAGGAATGGATTATTACCAACCACCCATTCCATCCTATCACTGTCTTTATGCTCAAAATAGTATGAAATAGTTGAAAAGAACCCCCTTTGAAACAACATTGTAACATCCCAGATCCGGGTGCCGCCCAAAGGTGTCCTGTACCCAGTTGATCACATGGTCTCAAGCACATTTCCATGAATGCAAAGGTTTCTAACTAGAAGCGAGGGCCTTGGGTATGATTGTGGGGAAAATATGACTTCATTGGTAGAGTAACGCAGTGGAAGAATAGTAAATAGTAGTGGAAGTAGTAATTCCATACAACAGAAGAAAACAACGGAAGACTGGTAGTATAAAAAATGTGGCATATATAAATAAATGATGCATGTCACATGAATCAGTAAAGAAGACAAACTAGTCACAACACTAGAAATACAATATAGAAACCAATGTACTTAAAAGTAAGTAACTCCAATAGCATCACAAGCCTCATCTTGGTCCCATGCTCTCTAGCTCCAATATCAATCAAGTACCTGCTGAAGAAGGGAACATTCCCTTATCTATACCTAAAACAATATAATCTATTTGGGTCCAAAAGAATAACAAAAAAAGTGTTTGAGATGAATCCCAGTAGGAAACCACTGAAAGATTTGTGCCTAGTTGTCAATGAATATAAATAAATATATAGCATGCAATATACAAAATGATGATATAAATTAAGAAGTACTCAAAATTAAAGAATCATATAGTTTCCAATTACATTCATTATTATTTATAAATTATTTGTGCCATTGAATAATTTTACCTCAAGATCTAGCCTAAGCTTTATAGCCCATGTCTAAAAGAAACAACAGATGTCATCAAAGACCATATAAACAACCAAGTATGAACGAGTCCAAGCTTGAGCTTTGGCTCGGTAGACTCATCATAAGAAAAATCTATCATTCATAATAACCATCTGGGAAAGCTCTCAAGGTCTAACCCATTTGGTTCAAACATATCAATAATAATTGAAAATGACCACTTGGGATGCTCTCATGGTCAATACCCCTAGGTGTACGTGGCATCAATAATTTATACACAACCTTCAGGTAGCTCTCACAGTCAAAACCCCCTAGGTAAACGTAGTATAAATAATCATAAACACCCTTAGGGAATATCTCATGGTCAATAACCTTTGGTTCATAGTCTACACCAAGTCTCTCATGGTCCTTTGTATATAAACATGGAAACCCCCAATGTTTTCTTGGTCCATGGCTCTCATGGTCCATTGGAGGATCAACATGCATACAACATTCATTAAAGGCTCTGAATTCAATTAAAACTATTAAATTAATCAACATTAATCAAAGCTTAAAAACATACATCTAATATAACCAATAAACTCTATCCTAAACAACTCACAGCATAGACACATAGTGTGACTCATTAAAATCCTAGGACAAATAGACATGAACTGTCAAACAAGGAAAACACACCCATGTGTGTCTCATAAATAAGGAATCAAACCTTACTCATATGCTACAACCCCTTTTCAATCAATAAAACGATAATAGAAAGATAATAGGGAAAAAATATATAACACAAAATACACCATACATGGGTATTCATCAAATTAAGCTTATATAATCCAAATACAACCAAAGAATTGAAACAAACACATACCTCGATATTGTATGAATAACACTCATGAAAATCGACCCTTGAATCATCCTAAAATGTTTTAGATCAATGGAAAGGGTAAAAAAGATCAACCCTAGATAACTCATGAGAGAGGAGAAATATGGAATAGAGTCTATAGGGGAAGAGAGAACTCACCAGTGGGAATCTAACGCACCTGGCAGTATCTCAATCGAAGCTTGAATGGTGGAACGGGAGGACCTCCAAGTTTCTCTGTTGTTTACCACTCTCCTATACGAGACGAGGGGAGATAAAGAGAATTATTGTGATTAGATGTGACCCAGATCAGATAAATCAAATAAAAAAGAAAAGTACACTACATGTTCATTTAATGTACAAGCCATGTAGTAGCCTCAATCGGCTCCCACATTAGGTAGTCTGTCGGGACACCTACATGACCATGTACTCAGTCATTACATGGCCAGTACATGACTACTCGTGGTAACCAAGTACAAAACATGTACTCAAAAGTACAAGACGTGTACTAAGAAATTTTCCCAAATCTTTCTTTTTCCTCAAAACAACCCAAAATAAAGATCCATGCCTGGAATTATGATTTGGGTTCTATCACAACTCAATTGGGTTTTATATAAGGACAAATCAAGTCATCTCCCTTTCTTTTAACATAGTCAAAACAAAGGCACTATCACTTCCATGAACCAGCATACATCTAGGTCATGGTTTACAAAGGTTAAACTTATTATCAAATTCGTGTTTCTAAATTGAAACCCATTTATTCACATCATGAATAATTTTTCAACATTTAAGTGCATATTAGAAACTTTTTCATTATAATTTAAAAACTTAATAAAGAAAATTTCATATAAACAACTCATCATAATACCTTATTCTCCCATACATGCCTAAAATTAATCATGTCAAAATAAATCCTATGTTCCAAAAATGATGCATGTATACATAACATTTTTTTCATACAAGAACACGATAAAAATCTAAAAACTCTTAATAAGTAAAAACAACATACAAAAATTGTATCACTCAAATTGAAATAACATTCAACTGTAAAAACACACATCAATAATGAAAATCCCACCATGGGTACTTAGATTTCACCCTTGCACATGGGTTTTCTACTCCCATGAATGAGCTCCTAACCGAGGCTCAACTCATCATAATCTCATGTATACCTTTACCGAAAATTAAGACAAAATTAGAGAAAAGAAAAATCCTATGATACATATTTTTATTTTTTGACCCAGGTGCCACAAACTAGTGCCCCAAGTTGGTCTGTCACATAACCAGTAGAGCGCCACCCCATATGCCAGAGGCTAATGAGTAGTAGAGAGGGTATAATAAATCAATAAGGGAAGACTATATCATATTTATCAAAGTAGATAAACAATGGAAATAACCAATATAAAATAAAAATTAACAATAATAATAAAGTAACATGAATAGACAATTAATACATGCTTAATTAGAAAAAAAATAAAGTACCCAAAATTAAATTAGTAAATATTTCTTTCTGAATAAGTGTCAAATGTTAAAATTAAAACCAAAAAAGAAACACACCATTAACTCCACAAAGAGGGTCCTAACACCATGTATAGATACAAAATCCACAATCCATCCTCACTCATCCATCTAACAAAGGGGTCCTTCCATTATCCTATTTTGCATCCATAATGTCTATTCCAGTATAGATTAGGTAGCATGAGTAAGGTGTGATACCCCTTAGTAGGACAACACTAGTAGTGTCTAAAATAGTTTGATGTCATTAATAGTGTATGAATATGTATAAATAATAATGTAAAATTCATAAAATAAATTGTTATCACATTTCATTTTTCATTAATTAACCACATTGTTTCCCTAGGTTCATTAGTACACCCAAGCCATAAATTCCTTAATTGGACAATGTCAGATTCTAAACCATATGACATAGGTATTTATAACTCATTATTATGTGGAAATACATTTTCCATTTAATTTCTATTCATAACATTACTAATTCTATCGTTAGTCAAATTCCACTATTTTGGGCCTTGAATTCCATAGCTAGGACCCTATTGGAATTTTATGAATCATTATGTGTCCCACAACCCATTCATCAATCAATCACACAAGTGGGATTTTCAAGTATTAGATTGTTACCCACACTCTTTATCACATGCATCACATAAGTGGGCTTCTAAAGCATCAGTATGTGTCCCCCACTCATTATCACATGCACACATTTTGGGTCTATAATGACATGTAGTGTACCCTGTGTGTATTTGAAACATCACTCCATGTCCTATAACCTATTTATCAAACCATCACACATGTCACAGATATCAAAGTTAATAATGCTAAAAATCATTAACTCTTTTTAAACATTTCACATCCTAGAATACCATTTTTCTTATCAAAACAATTAATATTCATCTATTTAAATAATATAGAATAACATAAAAAATCAATACTAAATCATTTATCACCCATTAATCATATAATTCATTAACCCTTCAATGATTATCCAAATATCCCTTAATTCATGTAAATCAAAAAAATCTTAATTCAATTAATCTATCAATTATACAATCCCATCAATTGACCAATTAAATAAATCAAAAAATCCATACATTTTATAATAACATCATCACATAAATTAATTAACCAATAAATTAATCCAATTCCACAAATTTAAAATTTCCCCAAATTCATCCAAGTAAATTATCATTAGGAAATTAAATTTAATAAAATTAAATTTCAGATGAAATTTATTAATCATGGAAATTTAAATTTCATAATTACATAAATATAATTAAACCAAGACATTTTTAATTTAGAAATAGACAAAATACCAAAATATTTTTTTATGAACTCTAACAAATATAAATCACTAATTGAATTGGAAGAAGCAATATCATAAAAAATAATGAGTTCTAGATCTAAAAACAAGATCCAAGATCAAATGGATTAGGTCCATGAAATCTTAGATATATATATCAATTTCAAACAGAGGAAAACATCCCTTCGAAGGATGATAGATAGATGGAATAATGATGGGAAACTAATTTGGTTGATATTCTCTTATTCATAGAGGTTTATATGTTCAATATGGTATTCAATCCATCCTGAATGGTGTTTGGAAGGACATGTAATTGGTATTAGAGACCTAAAAAATGATAAAATCATTTAAGGTCTACTTGGGTTGAATTTGGGTGATGTATGGTGGTTTGAGAAGTTTTAATCTATTTTTAGTGGTTTATCTTTCTGTGTGCATGGTCTCTTATAAGGGGAACATTATTTTCTCTAACCATGCACCTAACCAGGCATCTCTTCTGGTCGTGTCACACGATTACTACTAGTATGGGGGATGGATTGGAAACCCCTTCATCAGTCATGTAAATCCCCATTGTTTGGGTTTTCATGGTTTTTGGGAATGGGTGGACAGTTTGTAAAAAAAGGCCCAACCATGACCTACCCCACTTCATTCCAAAATTCATTAATTTCACCCCAAAGCTCACCAAATTAAAACCCAAAAAATATGTATTAAATCATGGGTAAAGGAGTAATTGAAAATGGGATTGATAAATCTACAGAAAAAGGTCAGAATTCTATAATTTATCAATCATGTAAAGTGGAAATAATGAAAACTAAAGCCAATGGTATGGTGTTATACGGTCAAGATAAACTCATCCTATAAAATTTAGAAAAGTGATAGATACATTTTTATCCTTATATCCATGTTGAACAACATTAAACCCATTTTAACCTTAACCATGATAACTTATCTTTCTACCATGATAACATAATTATAAAAAATATATTCATTCATAAAAAATTTATAAATTTTGTTTCAGAATTTTCAATCCATTTTATGATACTAAATGTATTTAATTGTGGAAATTAATTTTGTTATAATAGAAAATGAATGAAAAAATATTTTTAATAAAATAAGTGATTTAAATATAAAAATAATTTTAACTAAAAATATGGATATTAATTGGTTTCCTCGACTTTTTATTCTTAAAAGAAATTAATCTTTTAGAACATTTATATCTTGGAAAAATCATATTTCATCTTCTAACCATGTTACTAAATTAAAAGCCTCCAAAAAAAATTAAATTTCAATAAATTATAACAAATTATTAAATCCAATCTTGGGTTCCTAAATTCAAAATAATATTCTAAAATATAGTATTTAGATCATTATATATATTTATAGTCAAACTCCACTCAGAAAAATCTAATAAATTCACGTGTCGATAGATTTTGATACATTACACCATTGTTTTAACCAATATTTACATGTTTAATCCCTATTATGGTGAATAAATATTTACTATGGATACAATTAATCATTTACAAATAATAATTTTCCATTATTAAATTATTATAATTATAAAAATTCTAAATTTTTTTTATATTTTTATCAAATTAAATTAATAGATGTGGTAGAATTTAATTAAAAATATAACATGCAAAACAAAATGACAAGTGGTTATCTTAAAAAACGTTTATTTATTTATAAATTTTTTTTATACCATATTCATGTGTAAAATTTATTCTATTTTTATTAATTTGAATATTCATATTACAAATTATCCTATTTTTCTTTGAATCAATTTAAAAAAGTTTCTTTTTGAATTCTTGAGATGAATAGTCATTTTTCATTAAAAAATTAATTATTTTAACTATTCTTTGAAAAATCAATCCTCTTGATATTTCAAAAAAAAATCATAATATAATTTTCCTATGATGAATTGAAATATTAATTTAGTTTTATAAAATAAAATTTTAATAAGTGATATAAATTAATTATAATATTTTTTCACAAAAATAAAAAACCCCATTATTGAAGAAAATGTAACTTTGAAACATAAAAAAATTCTACAAACAATTGTGTTCTTTTTTCATAAAATTTTATAAATATATTTTTATTTATTAGGAAATTTATATATGTTTCATAATTTGGTTACTTCATTTAAAACTGATAATACAGTGAATTTTTATTAATTATCATATTTATAATATTATTATTTTTCTATTAATAAATAACGACATTGTGTAACTTTTATGATATCAATGATAATATTTATCATTCCATATCCCATAGTGTTACATTTTCCCCCTTAATAATTTGAATCTCTTATATTTTAAGTTGATCTATTTAATTAAGGGTTTAATATTTCAAAATGCAGTTATTGAAACCCCACATCAAAAAAAGTGTTAAGAAAACCTCCTTCTAAAATGAAGGAAAGTAAAATATAAAGGTAATTTAAAATAACACATAACTAGGATTCTAAATATGGGACCATTATTAGGAAGGGAAATTTGGGATGTGGAGGAAATATTAATCTCCAAATAATTATGGAGAGTGAAAAAGAACAATGATCATAAGAAGGTGAATGATCAATAAAATGTTAATGACCACAAAACTATTTAATAATAAGGTGTTAAAAATTCATTCAATTCATAAGAAATGATATAATAGAATAAAATTATTATATCAATGTCATTTTCCTAGAGTTGAGGAATAGTTTTACCATATAGACTTTGAAAATAAGAAATAAATACACACTTGAAAAGTATCCTTTCATCCGTTATTCAAGTTCCGCCACATTCTCATCAGTTTGTAAAAACTGTATGTTTCTTAGTTGAATTTTCCATCCATGAAAATATAAAATAAACCTAAAACTGATCACGATATGAAAAATATTTGATAAGTTATTCCTGATATCATTGTACATTAATCATGCCTAAAATGGTTTTTATAATGCAAGATAATATCCCATATAAAAGAACTATTATATAAAAAAATAGTATATTAATCACTAATTCCCCAAAAATAGTACAAAATTTTCAAGTAAAATCATTCGATAAATAAATATCCTTAAACATCATCAAAATGTTCTAAACTAATATTGGATCCCTAATACTATAATAATTTTATAACATATTATTTCTAGACAAACATAAAAATTATATCCAAGTAACATTGATCTCTATTAATATAGAGACCTATCCATTTCATACATAGAAATCAAATATATTTTAGTGAATATTTATTATATGACATAATGGTACACATCATAATTGAATTGGTCGATTTCCTTTGAAAGCATTCTAATATAAATTACTAGTTTATAAAATATCTATATCATCTACCACACAGTTCATCATAATTATCACCCTACATACAGATATACAACTCAATACCTTTCATCATAAACTAGAGGAATGGAAAAAATAAAAAATTTGATATCATATGATTCATATCTTTAAACATGGGAGATATTAATTGAAGATAATATGAAATAATAAGGTAATAATATGGGTATGATATGACAACTATAACATACTATGTTCATACCCAATCAATCAATGATAATATACTAAATTCATTGTATATATTTTTATCATTTTAGTTTACGTGAATAATAAGAGTGGAAAGTATTCATAAATAAATCAGAAAACATTAGTTCATGTCATAAATTTTTGGTACCACTATATGAATTAAGACCATATCATATTTCATTCATAACATGTAAGACCATAAAATCATAACGGATTTGGCCACATCACCTGTTTCCAATACTAGATCAAGCACATCTACTCAGTTACCATAATGGGTCAAGTAGAATAAATTGTTTCCCAAAATTATCTCATGATATATAATATCTTTCATAATTAATTATAGGGATATATAATTATTTTCCAACATATAACATAATTAAAACCTTATATATGTCTTTCACAAGATTATAAACATTCAACATATCATCATATCGTAACAAATTTAATCAAAACTAGTATCATAATCATTTTATAATCCCATCATTGTAAAATATGTTGAAAATTAATGGGTTTCATCAATCTCTAATCATAATAATAGTAAAACATTTAGAGAAGGAATAATTACTATACCATTGAATAATATCCCTTGTAAAATTAAGCAATACCAAATATTATTGTTAATGATGAATAAAAATACCATTTTGAAAAATTATGAGGAAAATATCCTTTCCAGTTTGAAATTAATTTATTAAAATCTATATATTTTCAAAATATTTTAAAAAAAATTATCTTTGAAATGAACTATGGAAACATATAAATGAATATTCAAATAAATTATTAGTCATTAAGGTGCAAAATTCCATTCATGTAGTTTATGATTAAAAACCATTCTCTTCACACATATACAAGAAAAGTTATTAATAACATTGTTATGAAATATAAATGAGGATTACTATTATAACATTCCATTAAAATTAAATAATGGTTAAAATATATTTTAAAAACCAGTGGAGAATAAAAAAAATTCTGAATGCATTTTTTGAAAACATTAACATAAAAGTGAAAGGGTGTTCTAATTAAAGAGAGAAATGAAGTGTCTTTTCTGATTAAATATATTTTCAGTATCCTTAGTAATTAATGAGAAGAAAATGAATGGAAAACGTTTATTTCCTTGAAATATCTAGATTATATTAAAAAAATTATTGTCTTTAGAGGTAGATCAAAAAAATCATCATCTAACACAAAATCACAAACAATGCATTAAAAATGATATTTTGACATAAAACACATAAAACTTTTGTAACTTATGAATCATAAGCCCCATTAAAGAAATATCCTTCGAAGGATTTTATATCCAAATGTATATTATAAGAATCATAATAACATAGAATCGTGTTTAGTATATACACCACATAATATAATAAGTGGGGAATATGTTTCTCACAAAAATAAAAGTAAGGTGAATATCCTGGTGTTAACTCTTTAAACCCCATTTTATTTATAATTCCTTTTTAAAATTATTTTTTTCAGGTGTTAACTATTTTCATCATTCATAAGAATATGTGTTCTATAGTTTTGGTCGTTAAATATTTATCATTTCAAAAAAATATTTCGAATTTTAATCATTTTATAAAAATCATATTTATTCTTTATATACTAATTTATTATAATTAATAGAAGTTAGAGATAGAAAAATGAATTACAACATTGAATGAGATGGTTGGATGTACGTAGGCATGAATGTTATTTTCACATTTTGAGGGGGTGGAATAAAATAAATAAAAATAAAAATATACCATTCCATAATCATTATAATATCATATATATCATATATATATATATATTAAATCTTTACTTATTACCATTCATTTAAAATGGAAATGAAAATTGAATTGCATCACTTCATGTGTGGTAGTCCACATGTGGGCATAAAAGATATTATCATTTTCTAATAGATATAAATGTAAGAAATTTATGTTATATTATGATTAAATAAGTATTATTATCTTATAAGTATCATTAATTAATTGTATACCCATAATAATAACCAACCATTAATGTTTTCTCTGAAAACTAATTATATCGCATAAAAAAATGGTAAGTCATAGGTACGTAAGACTGGTACTTTCATTTCCCATTCGATGTAAAGATGGTGAGTAATGGTGGTTTAATAGTTATATTAACATTTTAGTATTTTTAAGATACTGATGTTACTATTTTAAGAGAATATAACAGATTTCTATGAGGTAAAAGAATGATAAATATAAGTCATCGGTTAAGAAAATTACCCCTTCTTTGAAACCGCTATATTATATCATCTCTTAAAGACCATAATAACTTTATTCTAGAATGAAAAGAAACACTAGACATCTGAAAAGTAAGTTTATAATTAATTCTTTTAGGTAATGATCAATATATAAGGATCAATTTGGTGTAAATAGGTTAGTGAGGAGGTGCCTTTTTATAATTGGGGGGAGGGGCACTTCTAAAATTATACAAGAGATTAAATTATAATAATTTCATTATCTTGAAAAAATTACATAGAAATTTAATTTATTTTAATGAATTATTTTTTGGGGAAGATATACCATCATCAAATAAATTTTTGACTAGTTATGGAGTAATTTTAATATCATATCCTTTTGATTAATTTCATAGTTAACCAACTTTAAGCATAACCAATGAAACATCTTATTCACTGTTAAGGGGTAATAATTATAAATACAAGGAAAATTTTTGTTAATTATTATACAAGTGATAAAATATTAGACAATATATTATCCACCTTAACATATTTAATTATTATTATATTTTCAAAATAATAGAATAAAATTTTATTTTGATAAAATATTATTAATGCCAATTTTATTATTTATTCAAATAATTTGAATTAGAAATATAAATAAAAAAATGAAATTTATATCTAATAATTTAAATAAAAAATTATATTTTATATTAATCTATAAAATTTATTGCACACATTAACTCATTTAAAATATATTATTTTTAATATCATTTTACTATTTTAACATTAATTAAATAAATATTGTATCATTGTTGTGTAATCATTCAAGGAATTTATTTAATCCTTAAATTTTTTAAATAAATTACCATAATGAATATAATTCCATTATTTAGAAAATATAAATTTATATTCATGCATAAAATGAATTTCTCTCAATGTGGACACATAAAAGATATTTAAAACTAAGATTGTGACATTTTGTATCTTTCAATACATTATATATTATAAAGGTAATTTTAATTGAACGATGTCCTTTAATACAATAAAAATAATATATTGGGTGGTAATGGAAGTATTAACTTCATTATAGAAAATTTATGATTATGAAATATTGTTATAATACTTAGTTTTAAGCCCAATTAACTTATTTTACCCTTTACTGAGGTCTTAAATTCTACTACTGTTATTATTCACATTCAACAAAAATAATTGTGAATATTTACCAACTATGAAACCTGCTATTTTGAAACATGAATTTTTAAGAACAAAAAAAATTGTACTCATTTTATGTATAAAATTAATACCAAATATTTTGACTAAAATATTAATATGTAAATAAATATATTTTAACAGAATCCAAAATATAATTTTTCTTTATAATTTCCTAAGAAGAAAAATTAATTTTTTCACTATTCATTGGAAAATAATAAAAATCTTAGAACATGACTATAAGTTAATTTTGGAATGATTATTTTAAAATTAATATATTTTAAAATAATGTATTAAATGTATTAATAAATTATTTTAATATGTACTAAAAAAGGTAATAAATTCCATTTTTTATGAAAACATTTTTATGAAGAATATTATTTCATTTATAAAAATTGAATCATTGTTCTTAAGATTTTATCAATAAATTGGAATTTATTTGGACATATATATATATTTCAAAAAACAATAACCCTATTCACACCCACTAATTCGGTGGATATGGTATAATGGTTATATTTAGATAATTCTATTTCATGGTTTGTTTAAAATATTTGGTTCATGCCATATACAAAAATAAAAATATTATCATTATTTAAAAATATATCGGTGTTACATACCCCCTCCCCCATTTAATAAATTTATTCCACAAAATTTTAACATTTTCGTGACAATCAACAGGTTGATATTTGAAAAAAAATGTTGATAACCAAAATAGTAAAAAGTTTTAATAAAAAATACAATTTCATGGAGGGAAAGAGAAATATGAAGGTTATGTATAATAACTCATATATAGGGTTTAAAATTAAAAATTTGAGAAAACCAATTGAGGGTTATTTATGGGTTAATAATGAAATGAAGTTTAGATAAATAAACAAGCCTCCCCCACAATTAAAACTTAGTATTATCACCAATTATGAATCTCATTTTTGGTAACATTATTAAATAATTTTTATAAACTCAATTATGAGAATAATTTTTTTAATGTGTGTTTGGGAATGACATGTTTTTTTCAAAAATACAAACATTAACACAAAAACATTTACAAAAGGACTCTACTAGTTTTTCTAAATATGTTTAGCATCATTAAAATTAATTATATGTTTTAATTCTATAGTAGAATTAAGGAATTATTCTCAAATGATAAGATTACTAAGCATACATTGCCAACAATATTTCAGTCAGAAACAGGTCCATATTTTATAATTATAGACAAGATATTCTGAAATTTGTAATATCATAAATAAACAATTCCATAAAAATAAATAAAAATCATTTGAATAAATAAAATAATGAAATTAAAATAATTACTCCATAGAATATAAATAATTATTTATCACTATATTATAAAAAATTTGTAACCTCAAATTTGATCATTGAGTGAGTTCATTGGTTAGATGTTCAAGTTCCTTTAAAAAATAGATTAAAATTATTTTCTATAATTTAATACTCTGAAAAGATAAATTTTTATGGATGTTTTATCATGGATTCTCCCCCTAGAAGATTCTTCAGGACATGAAGTTAAAAATGACTTTTGTTGTAATGTAAATCTCACAATAATCCATCCGCTCTTTTAACAATAACTAGATCTTTTGCATGACCACTTACCATGGTAACTTCACATTACGTAAACCATCAACACCAAGCTATCATTACACCAAACAACATCCAAAAAAACAATTGAGATTGAGTGGAAGGATCCAGTAGTAACTCTATAAATTTTATTTTTTAACTTTTTGAGAGATACTATGGAGTGAATAGAATTTATTTCAAAAAAAAGATAAATTCAATAAAATCATGGGTTCCCTATCATGAAACTCTATATTTGAAGTCCCTATCCAGACTCAATTATTTATCATTTTTCAAGGAAATATGTAGTATTAATCTATTTGGAAACCTTTAAATGTAATTTATGATACTTCAGTAACTCACCAAGGAAGTATGGTTTTATTCTCCTAACAACTCAGTAGATCCATTTAAAATAACTCATACAATATTAAATATTCCAAACAACATATATTTGAGCATCTTAGGAAAAATATTTTTCTAGAATCATAACGTTGAATATTTTTAAAAGATATAAAATCACTATTTTGGATGAAATAACCATTAATTGGTTTACTCATATCCTTATAAATCATTGAATCATTATAGGAGTCTCTCTTAATCTCATATATATCACTAAACATATGCAACCTTCTTTCTCAAGAACCATTAAAAATTATTTTCATAGATTTTATATCCCAAAAATACATATTCTAAAAATCTATTGGAAATTTAAATGTCTTCCAAAAAATATTTCTATATGGAGACATCTTTATGGGAGTTGAATGTGTACTTTTTTATACCCATAATTCATCATCATGTTTTAATGAATAGTTCTTGTTATAACATGAAATAGTCTTCTTTATGATTTTTTCTAATTCCATTTTTTATGTTTCTTTTTGTTCAAAAAAATATTGGATGGTATTTAGCTATTGTTATATTGGAATAATAGTATTTCTCATTCAATGATTTTTAATTTTAAATAATTTACATGTATTCTATTTTCTTTTATGAAATACATTAATGCTCTAAAAAATGAAATGATTTTATTTTTATTGAATTTTATGACATTGTTATCTAGATTCTAGAGATGTTCTGCTACCCCAATCCCTTTGGACACATAGTCTATAGATCCTAAGATATAATCATTAATATGGAAATATGGTAATGGCCAATAGAATTAAATTCCCCAAACATAAAAAATATCAACCATTAAAATACCTTTCTAAGGAAACACTTTATTCATTCTACAAGTTCATAATATCTAACACATATTACATCCCCAAAATAAAATACTATAATACATAAGATATTTTGACCAATAAAATCTTTCCTAAAGTATGTTTTAGGATTTTCTTTTTCCTCTATGATGTCCTCACTCAGGTGCGGAGTGAAAAATCTCCAAAAAAGCATCATTTCTTCCTCCATCACACACCACTTAAAGATTCCATCTGCACACCACCTAATATAGAAAAGGTTCATCCCACAAATATTTCACAAGTTTAGATATGATATTTTTCCTTTAATTATTTGAAAAATCATTACAGATGTAAAATTCTTCCAGGAAATTATCAACATATGCATACCGAGTAGATTGTTTGATTGAAATAGTAAGCAGTTTCTCATAAAGTAAAACAGAATTAATCTCTCTAGGATCATAACACAATGTAAAAAAAACGTGATATATGATCTAAAATAACATACTCATACCCTTGATTATTTCTATTATCAAAATCAAGCACCTAAATAAATTTTATATACTTAGTGAGTCTATGTTTATCCTCTTTCCATGAAAGAAGTTATTTCATGGTATTGTGGTCTGTAAAAACAATGACATTGTAACTTAAAAGGTACATTGTAAACTTATCCAAAGGAAAAGAAAAAAACATATCCTTCTCATTATTGGTCTATTTCCTTTGAGAGTCATCTGGTATTCTATTAGTATAGTGCACAATATGAAATTACCTATCTCTCTATTGACCTAAAATATCTCCTATAGAAATATTACTAGAATCATACAAAATTTAAAATGGATTATACCAATCAGGTGTAGTGATGATGCATCAAGATGTGTTCTTCCACTTATTAAAATTAATAAAATAAAAAATCATCAAGGAAGAATGGTGCATCTTTGGAAAGAAGTAAACAATTCCATTTTTTAGTTTTTAATAAATCTCCCATAAAACTTGCATACTGAAGAAAACATCTAGTACCATTAATATTAATAGAATGGATAAAATTTTTAATTTCCCCAATCAAATCATTATAAAACTAATAAGTCCTCTTGGAATATTTATTTCCAATCACAATTTCTTATATGGCCATAAATTGGAATTTCGCTAAGTTTAGAACATAGTTATACTCTATGTATTTTACAAAAAAAAGGAATAATATTAATTAGAAATATCTCAAAAGCCTTTTTTTATTTTGGATAATATATCTATGAAATACTCAATTATTCTATATGGGGAACCACAAAAATCGAAGGTAATTCCTTGGTAGGAAAATTTTCCAAATAGTCATGTAAAAGTGGCCTTATTTTTATAATATATGGATAAATGAATATGGTTTAAACCATCAATAATTAGAAAAATTTATTCCCTACTTTCCAAAAAATAATTTTATCTAAATTGTTCTTGGGAAAATTATCCTCCAAGTAGAATAATTGAGCTTCCTGAAATCTATAAAAACTCTCCATTTGGATACTTTTGTCCCATGAATTTATAAAGTGTTCTCATTAGTTACCACATTTAATCCTTTGTTCTTTGCGACCAATTGGATTAGACAGACCCAATAAATATCAAAAATGGGGAATATAATACCGACATCTTAAATCTTAGTAACCTATTCTCTCACAACTTCTTTAATTTTTGGGTTTAATCTCATTTGACATTTAACTCTATTTTTTTGGTTCCCTTGGAATCTTATTCATGAAAAATGATGGGCTAATCCATTTGATATCTTATATTGAAAAAGATATTATAGTAATAGCATTATTCAAAACAAATAGAAACTTTTCACTTGATTTTCATTCAATTATATTGAAATTTTGACAAATAGTGTTTATTTTTCATAGAGAATGTTGAATTTCATGGGTATAGGAAGTAATTTATCCTGCAAAGAGGGTACATCTTCACTAAGTTGAAGAATATTTGGTCATGGAAGTCTATGAAAATCAATATTTTTTATAAAATGTGTATGAAAACTTGATAGAATTATAATTTTAAAACATGATTTATAATTTCCTTCACAACTATATATGGTGAACAGCCCACTCTCATGAATTTCCGGATCAGATTTCACAAAATCGTTAATGAAAAATCATCAATTTGTTTAAATAAACTCTATAATCCTTATCTTGTTTTTCAACATTTCAATAGAAGGGAAGTCAGTCTCATGTTCAAATATATATTTCTATATCTCTAAAAATGAAAATTAAACTTCATTAAAGCTTTCTAGAGATATAATTGTGTTACTTTTCATATTTGGATAATTTACATGTTTTTTATTATTAGAAAGTTAAAAATATTGGGAAATATTATGTTAATCTTCCTAATTATTTTCTTTAGCTACATATTTTTTGAGTATTTATGACTATTTTTAAGAGTTATAATCTTCTATAATCTAATATCTATCATAGTTATCAACTAATGTTGATTCATTCAAATTTTTGTACTCCATAAAATATTCTTTTTACTCACTGAACATAAAAATCTAGATAAAATATCCAGCTTAGATAATTTTCTCTCTGAATGATAAAAATGTACTATCTATAATTATGGGAACCTCTTTGTCAAATATTTTTTCCATAAAAATAATGCCTTCTTCTAAATACAATTTTTCAACTTTAACCAAAAATTTATCAACTCCAATTGGTGGGTATCAAATTTCTTAATCCTAACTATCAGAATAGTGAGAGAGGGAGTAGGTTGATTCAATCCTCATTATCATAAATAATATTTATTTTTCATATTTTCACTATGGTTAGGTGATAAAAAAACCCTATAGATTGTTATGTTTTTGTGGAATCATCTTTTGATTGAAATAACTACACTCTTCGTTGAGGTTGTATGTTTCAAACTCTTCAATAGTTTTCTTATTTGAATAAATTCTCTTCACTAATTTCAAGTGTAATAAAATTTTAATTTAATAATGGTTTAATTGAATGTTCACTAGGATATGGGTGTATAAACTATTGAATTAATGCAATTCTGGTTTTTTATTTTTAGATTTAATCCACTGAGGAAAAGGGATGTGTTTGGAAAAATTCATAAGAACAAAATGAATTTTTCCAATTTCCTCAACATGTATTTATATCCCATTATTATTCTTCATTACAAATACATTTTAATTTTTTATTTTTTTAGGAACATATTGATTTTTTATGTCATAGTACTATTCTCCACATTTCCTTGTTGAGTGTTTCTGAAGATGGTGTGTCCAGGTTCATTAGAATTTTCAATTTGAATAATCATAGAATCACCAATAACATTTTTATTTAGTTTTTTATCCCCTAATAAAAACTACCACATTGGTACACTCCTATTTATTCATATCATTGGAACTATGAAGCATTCTATTATCTCTTGAATTGATGTCTCCTTCCAATTTTTCCATTTTCTACTCTAAATTATGCAATATAGCATAATTTTTGGGTTTATAAAAATAATGTTGATATTTTTATGGGTCATGATTCTATATAAACTATTGAATCATACACTAAACATTCTCATTATAATGATATCCTTCTTACTTATATTGATTTTTAAATTTTTTTATTGGATGGTTTTGAAAACCAGAGGAATTATGTAATCTTCTAACTATTCTGTATTTATTCATGCATAAATTAGGATCTTTTCAATAGACATAATTATAATTATTTTAAAATGTTTCATCTCTAAATTGCAACATTTGACCAATTCTAGAGAAATTGGTATATTTTTGGGTTTAGGATTCCATATTAATGTTTGGAAATCAAGCACATGATTATCCAAACAATCCATAGTGTTGAAACAATTATATATACATTGGTATTCATTTGGACAACCCATATGATTGGAATGTCTTTTGACATTTTTATTCCTTATTAACTATATTTTTTAATTTATTTCATAAAATTAAGCATTTATTTCTCGCAATGTACTATTGTAACTATGTCCTATATTCACCCTACATATCCCTGAATCATTGTGTTGGGAATAAAGATACAAATTATTGAAAATATTCATAATATCATCTTTATTTTTAGTAGATTAATTCCCTCTTACAAATTGGTCAACTTAACATTGGCCATTAGTTGATAAACATTCTTATATAGCATCAATGAGTAGGTGGGAAGGAATTTGATGTTGGGAACCCATCCAAAGAAAGTCCTTGAACATAACATAGGATTCATGAAATGTATCTCTATCCTCTTGAGTAAAAATATTGAAATCGTTCCTCAATTCCCAATTATGTTTCCATGGATAAAATATCAAAAAAAAGTTTTAAATTTATTCCCAAGATTCCAAGCGGTTTTTAACAAGTTTCAAAAATAGATTCTTTATATTTCCTTTCTAACATAAATGGGGAAATGCCATTTTCAACTCATTATCACTCATCCCTTGTAGTGGAAGTTGTTGTACTATATTGTATAAATTTATAATGAAGTATAAAGATACCTCATTAACCATACCATTAAATATAGACAGAAGTGAATGATATGAATTCTTAATCACATAATTTCAAGACTTATGTGTATGTAGAAAGGAATAATGATTTCATGACACCTAAATAATTTGATACTCTATTATTCTAGTCCTCGACCTTTTCATATATTACATCTGGTTGATTATCTGTAACAACTCTCTCTCTCTCTTATTTTTTACATTACTTGTTTTTATTTTCTGAAAAATGATAAATATTTCTACGTTACCGGTTTTATGGGCTCTAGATTTTGAGAAATGGATCGATTTTTCATGTATGTAAGATTTTATTTGTATCACTCCATATATTTTAATTATATATATATATTATTTTTCTGTTTTCTATTTTTCATGGGTTTTTTGTTTTTCATAATTTTTTTAATTTCCTAAATATATAAGGCATTACATATCAATGAAACGATCATTTCATGACCAAAATCATTGATTTTCTTCAAATAAAAGACCTAATAACTACTATACAATAGTGAGATAAGGTATTTTGTCCACAGGGAAGCAAAAGCTAGATGAAATTCCTGAAAATTCCGAAGAACAATTAAAACAAAATAAAATAAACACGAACAGAGTAAAATATATGATGAAAATATGATGTATTATTATGATTATTTAATCATAGACGAAAAAATATTAAATATAATACTATAAATGGTGTCAATAATAATGATTCAGGGGGGAAATTTTGATATAATAATTAAAATATTTCATGTATTGGATGTTGTAAATGTATAACCTTCCAAAACAAAGTGATCCCAAAAACTCAAATGGGATGATTGACCAATACATATATAATTTAAAATTTCATCACATATGGAACACAATAAATTTCCAAAAAAAATCAATTAAAATTTAGAAATGATTAAACAAAAAAGGATAAAATGATTGACCAATACAATCAATCTTCCGCATGTACGATTTTTCACCAAAAATCCTTTGGAAATTCATCAATGTAAAATTAAAGAATATGATAAAAGATGTACTATAGTTCAAGTATCTACATTATTTCGAGCTCTACACTATGATAAACTTCATTTCTCTTATATTTTTCAAGACATAAGTCTCTTTTAGAAGTCTCTAGATAAATCTAATGAATATAGAAAAATTCTTTTCCTTCTCTCTATTATCTGTATAAATAGAAAAATTCTATGCTCAGATCTAATGTGTTATCATAATCATTACCAAAAAACTATGTATCTAACATCAAAATGGTGCACATTTCACAATACATCTTCATCATATATTCTTGGAGATAATTCATCGTTAAACTATAATAAGCTATTGTGCCCTCTCTTTCTTAGATTGAACACCTATTGATATATTCGAGTGAAATCCTTAAATATTTGATGAAATTATTGGCATCAATATTAGATCAAAATTGAAATTAAATTATTATATCTTCCATCTAATTATTTTGGCCTAAAATAATTTCTGATAATGAATGTATATCATTGGGGTGTAATGAGTCTAACCACCATCTACCACCCTGCAAAAAAAAGAATTTTATTTAGATTAAAAGTATTTATATATTATTATTATTATATTATTTCCCTTTTCTATTTTTTATTTTACTCGCAATGGTGCCGGTATTTTTCTGAGGCTGGGGGCTTTATCGATGAGGTGACTATATATAAAAGAGTATGAGACCATCTCCGGTGGTATGATCGACAATTGGAAGCATCATATTAGACTCCAATCCAGGGTGGATAGCTTCACATGAAGACACCATTTTTAAGAGGAATATTCAGTTATGATTTCCACTACCATGGTGGTTTTATAGTGGATTAGTCAGAAGAGAGCATGGACAGTGGGATTAGGTCTCAACTAGTAGTGTGAAAGATTTGTTTTAGAATAATGATGAGGTGAGAAAACTCACCAAATTCAGGTTGTGTGATCTAAAGGATTATTATGGTGCATGATTTTCTCCAAGTGGTGGAGACCTTCTTTGGGATTGCATGAAAGTAGCATGATGACCTAAGTATGGTGGTGTTTTGACAGCAGCAACACACATCCTACCTTTTTTGACAATGGATCATTAATGTAGTAGAGCATACAATGAATTCTGGTGGACTATGGATTCAAAAAATTTCACAACCCAATTAAATTGACTATGTGGTCTCTGAAGATCTGATCCACCGAAAAGGTCTGATGACCTCTCCTTAATTTAATACGCACAAAATAAATAAATGAGTACCTCATTCAATTCATCAATGTGTTTGATAATAGCTTGTAACTAGAGCTCATTTCTCTTTAGATCTAAATTTTAATCCTTAAAAATCACCCACATATGCTTTTGGAATCCATATTCATTACATTTTTTTAATTCTGGGTGCTAGAATGGAGCTTTGAAAAATCCTTCGACATCACGATGAACACCTTGATCTCATCCAATAGAATAGTTGAAGCCATTCTTAAATCGATATCTTATAGAGACACTATCACTAAATATCTATCTCTTGAATGTGGGAGGTTATAGAGGACATCGTTTTGTTGAAACAAAGAGTCTATGGAATTGAGTATCTCCTCTGCTTGTATAGTTGTAGGCTCAAATACAAGGAAATAGTTCCATGACCAAAGAAATAAAACCTCCACTAAATAAGAAATGAATAAATTGTTATGATGAACTAACTACATATAATATATTATTTATATTTTATCAAATAATTCTCATATATAATTAATATATTTGGGGATAAAACCATGTCAATAAATTGACTCATAATTTCTGCAATATTAAATAATCCTTGAATATTAACATAATATTCATTCATATAACATTTTCCTATATTAACTTAATTCCTTTTTAATACTGTTAATAAATAAATTCAACCCAATTATTATATATTCAAGTAATATTGAATTTATTTATTCATTGGGGATCGATTGCTTTGGTAACTATCAAACTCCATGGTGGGGCCCACCATGTCAAAATTTCATATTCACTAATGAAGGAAGAATCATGAATGTGCTATTTTTTTGTGACCCACTATGACCTCATCTCTATAACAGTGATAGTTAGTCATAGAAAATAGGGGATTTTATCAACCCATCAAAGCTTCTAAAAAAATAAGAAATAGTCATTGTGATGACAACCATCCTACAAACACACACTATGTCATATAATATCATTGTCACATGATATCACATTAAGCAGGATGCACACATGTGTAATCATCAGTTCATGATATTTTATTTTTTGATCCATATAGATATACACACCTTCAACTACCTTGGTAAAGGATTTATGATGGTACTAGCATCCTAATCAACCGAGACTGATATATCACTTCCTCTATTTGGATGTGAAAATCCATGTCTTAATCATTCAACCAACTCCTTATCACCAATGAAGAACCCATCAAAAGATGCATTGCCCTGACTTTATTGTTATAATTATTTCCTTTCATCAAATTACATGATCAAATTGAATACAATTATAATGATCTCAATTCATGATACCTATATACATTCCCATTAATAGAAGCTACCAATTACACATGAAACGTGTGTTGTTCTTATTAGAATTTCTATCCTCGTGATATAACCTACTAGATATCTCCATGTGTGAACATCATGGGAAGAAGTATGAATTATTATGATTCCCCAACAGATTATAGTCTGACATCAACTATTTCCTATCGGTGTGATGTATGTTAACCATTTAAATTTTTTTAAGAATAATGTCATTGAATACCTAGTTTATATTTACATCCTAGAAACTGTTATAACCTTTCGATATGAAAATGAGTCTTTAAAATTTACCAATTAAATAGTAGACGCAGAAATATCATCACTATTATGGAATATTTACATAATGTATAACGATATATATATGGTATCGTAATCAAAATTACTATTCATTTCTTTCTAGGGATCCCACTATTAAGACACTACAACTTACAATATATCCTATGTTATAACTATAATTGTTATCCATCACATGATAAGATCATGTTTCTATAGCATTATAGATTTATTCATTGGGTCTTCCACTTCTCAACTTACTATCTATTTTACTATCTATAACATCACCACCTTGAGAAAACTCCTTAAGAGTTGTAAACCTATAGTCGATGTCCTTTTTTCAACCATATAAAAATTACATCATACATATAACTAGTAGTATAATTATTAAAATTTATAATATGATAAAAAATTACATACATGGTGAGATTACATGAATTGGGAAAAATAATTGGATATTTTACACTGCTTCGTTAGCTTCATCAGAAGATGTAACGTACTCAATATTTTTGTGTATTTGGTTACCACTATCTTTTATGATCTTGTCTATATCATTACCTTATCTTTACTGTGATATTAGATCATATTTATACAAGGAATACTAGTTTTTGTCTTGTTAAAAATATTATATTTTCCCCTCCACATACACTGTATATATCCTTTGTATATGCTCTATTATTATTCGATAGTTCTAAAATCTTCTCTTATAGTTATCGAGAATATAACTATTATTTTCATGACATTAATTATATGATTTAAATATTAAATATTATATATATCAAGGAATTAATTAGTGATCTATAAAAAGATCTAATGGAATAAAACTCACCACATTATCCTCTACCTATTAAACATGCATGTATTCATAGAAGGATATTCTTCATGTGAAAGTGGTAATAATGCCCTATCAAATTTATCCAAATCAATTTTCAATACCACATGAGTCTATGTAATATTGAATTGGTCTATGAAATAGTTATGTCTATATTATTAGATCTATTTCCCTAGAATTTTGGTTGGAAGTATAATTAAATCCCTACATAGTAACTATAATACTAATCATGACTAACTATAAGATGAATAGTTACATTCCATATGGTAGAAAACATATATAACATGAAAGAAAATTCATCTACCAATATCCACTAGTTTACACATGACTTAATGTTATTCCCAATAAACATTAAATGATAGTTTTTTATACATTAATCCTAAACGGTATTTGAGTATCTTTCACCCCTTATAAAAATTTTATGGTGTCACTATCCCTGTTTGGTTACATCATATAGGAATCATCAACATCTAGTGGTCATGAAATTAATTGATCAATAAAATGATCATAAAATGTATATATTAAAAGAAAAATTATAATGGATTTAGTCATATGAGATTTTTATTTCTAATCAAACCTCATTGGCACCATGATTGTACCATCCATTTATAGAATCACTTGAATACCCACCACAATATTCAATATAATTCACCCCCTATACATTGATACATGAAATTTGTTATTGTATTTTAATTGTCATTTCAATATTTTATAATTATTATATTATTTATACTTACAAAAATTATTATTTTCAATAATAAATTTTTCACCATGCATAATGAATATAAAACTATCACCATAGTTTTGTCCTTGCTATGTATTATATCTCTTTAGAACATATCTTTTTTCCAAAGGGTCTTCTGAAACTCATTCCAATATCAACGATTTTTACATCTCAATCATTAAATAAACTAATGTCAATATTTTCCACACTCTATCTATTAGATATGTGCACCATTTTATAGAAATGTATCATATCACTTGACAAAAAAATTTCTATCATAGGGTTTTTTGTAATATCTTATGAAAAATATAGTATAATTAATTTAGATGAACATTTTATTCTTAATGCATGTTTTTTTATGTCTTTAATAAATAATTTTCATTAAAACTTGTGTTCTTATAAAATAATACATTTTACTCATAATATAACTCATATAACATCCATTTGTTATGATAATAGGCATTTTTATGGGATAATGTACTTATTTGTGATTTATGTCTTTAAAATAATAGAAGTATTTGTAATGGATATAAGTTGTAACTTTGATAATACTTTTAATAATATCATTAATCTTATGGTTGTTTTTAAATGGGCATTTATGATTTACACCCTACTACATTACATTGATCAATGTTAACATGTAGGAATCATCAACAATCTTATTCACAAGCATCAGTGGTTTGATGTGGATATTGTAATGTTAGTTTAGGAATTGCTCCATACTACAATATAATGATCACTGAATACTTGGCCAATATATGCATTTAACACAGAACAATGAAACTCATATATTTTATAACCATAAATATTCTACATATCACAATCACATTCCTTAATAAACCCACAATGGAATCAAATGAAGTATATTTACAAATAGGTTACCCATGAAATTACTCAATACCTGTAGCTGAACTAGTTTTAAAATGTTTATGAAACACCTTTATTCTTAAAGGGTTCTTAGTGAAAAAATTACTACATAAGAGTATCAATAATACCTAATATTTGTTAATCCAATTATTTTAAAACTATACTGGTTATATCCTTGAAAACTGTTTATCTGTTCTTGAAAAAATTATTTTATTTACATTATTGGGTATATAAGTCGTAAATTTATATATTCATCATATATTCCCAATGATTCATGTTTTATTAGACTATTTATTTGTTAATTAACACCAAAATGTACATTCATTTATGAACTCTAATCATATCTCCTAGTTCCCAAAACACACTTGAGTTACAGTTTTTCGGAATATTTAAAAAAATGTCAACTAGAATCAGTAAACATTGAAATATAGTAGTCATGTACTTCTCACCGATGTCTTTGGAACCACACATTCTCATCCACTTTAAGAACACATCTTACATATTGTAATGTTTATATTCCTACATGGTTACTATATTCAAATACACATATTTTATAGGAATATTTTATTCAATCAAAAAAATTATTGTAGAAACATTACACACAATTGATGAATATAACATAAGAAGATGTGATTACTTGTTTCTTCAATTCTGTTCATTGTGTTTAAATGTCCATAATTTTTTTAATGATATGTGAATAAAATATCCTCATGTTAAATACCTCTCTACATTAAAGGAAATTTAAAAGGTCTTATTAGATGTTATGATTTTTATTTCCCTTTTCTCGTTGAATTTTATGTTTTTCATCATAAGATTTCCAGATTAATTGTTATTTAATGTTTTAATTACATGGTAAAATGTACCCTAAAAGAAATAAAGCATTTATTTCATTTACTATTCATTATATTATAATAAAAAACTGGATAATTTGTGTAAAAATGAAATATGAATGGAATGTTTTTAATGGCCATGATCCATCATTCTAATTAAAAATATCCAGTGTAATGATCACTCATTCATGTCTATCTTCACATTCTCCTGACAAGGATCTTGTAAATGAGACTATATGTGATATCATCAATGTCATAAGGTTATATCCATAACTCAGATCAGGTTCTGATGATAGAAATATATAATAACCATCATATTTATAATAAATAAGTCTCATGTAAATATTTTTATCACCTTCACCTCATGAGGTGGCATAACATGTATTGGTGACACCATAAAATTTAATTTTTCTTATTGTTGTACATTAATCTTGTTTTTATACATCTCTTTGGAAACTCATTCTCATTTGGTAAATTTCAAATAACAAATATTTTCATATATTACTTATTGTATTAATTTCCATTTTCTACGAAAAAAATATATAAAATATTATTATATTTATCTTGATTACTTATTATCCATTCCTGATTAATTAAATAATTATGTATCTCCCACTATTTAATCGAACTATGGAATCCCTATATTAAATAATTGGAATACTATATTTCTCCAGTATTCTAATGGAAGATATCTTTTAAACCACTCCTTATAGTATACATGATTTTCTCGAGCCACTTCCAAGAGTGTTTCTAGGTAGGACCTAGAATGACCAACCTCATTGACTCCTTATTCCTTCATCTATAGAGAGAATTCCCAAATTCTAAAATCATAAGCATGACTCACTCAATTCATGTCTCAACATTGTAAATTGAAATAAATTTCTACTATTATGATTCAATCATCAGTAAAAACAACCCATAACACACATAAGAACTCCACAATAGTAGATGGCATTGTCTACTATGGAATACACAAACCCTATACATGCAATTTTGTCTAAATTAAAACCATTAAATCCATTTTTTAACTTCATATTTCATTTAGGGTTCATAATATTTTACTATTAATGTAATATATTTATATTAATATGTTCATTCTATGGTGATTCACTCACAACTAAACAATAATAAAAATACATTCAACTAATCGTCAATCATTTTATTGGTTATTATATTGTGTGTTCGCACTACCCTAAAAATTTATAAAGTAATAAACAATGTATAGTTGAAATAAAATTACCTGAATGGTCTTGAGAATCTAATATTATGTGATCTATTTAAACTTAATGGATCAACCATGACCTAGGGTATTCATACCCAAGTCATGTCATGACTCATGATGAAACACTTCCTTATCTTGTTTATCCATTTCTCATCTAGATTTCTCCTTGACTTGCCATGAACCGTCGCATACAACATTTTCATCAAAATAAAACTGTATTGAGATGCATGAAAGGGGTCATATGATGCACAATATACATATATATAATCATGGATGTGTAGACCATTATACATACTGGATAGGAAAATGAAAATTTATAGACAATTAATGAACAAAATTAATTAATACAATAATTTAATGTAGTTTTAATAAATAATTACTTAAATTTACCCAGAAAAAATACAAGGGTTAGTCGCTACTCATGACCGGTCAAGATATAAAAATAAATAATGACATAATTTTAATGAAAAAAATGTATGAGTGTATTTTAATAAGATAAATTAATAATTTTAACTCAAATAATTTAATTTGGTTCTTTCCAATTATTAATTTAATTCTTATTAAAAATAGATATTAGATAAATTAATCATAGACCCAAAAATAAATTAATTATTCAGGATATTAAAATTATTTTTTTATAATAATTTTTTTATTATGTTTAAATGATTTTACAGGCCTTGAAACCCATCCCATACATATTGAGGGTTGGGATAAACCCACAAAATGTTATTTTGGGTTGGAAAGACCCCATACTAGGTTGTTCTAAGCTAGGAAAGCCTAAACTAACTTATTCTAGGTTAGGTAGATTTAGCTTTACCCATTTTGGGGTGGTCGAGAAAACTAAGACCCATTGAGATGTGTTTATCGGTGAAACATGGAAAGGTACCTCATCAAGGGGGAGAGAGGTCCTCTAAAGGAGCCTGTCTTGATGACATGGTACAATAGGAAGGATTTATGTCGGGAAGATGGGATAGGCGGCATCAGTTGGATCAAAAATGGATGTGGATAACTTCACCATATGGAAATTCCACCATAGTCTTATGGAAATATGGTTTCTGGGATCTAAGATGGTGGTGGCCCAATATGGACTTGGTGTGGAGGTTGTGAGTCAATGTGACAACACAACATGATAGATCAATAGAATGACCATGGTTGGGTCCGATATGAGTGACTACTGAGGGCGTAAACACTAGGGGTGACAACATTAGAGGCGACTAAGCTCATGGAAGAAGCATGGGTAAACCACATCGAGACGCTACGATCTGACCAATGAGACTACGCTGCTGCGGGGTGGTAGAGGGAAAGTGGGTTGTGGGTTGTGGGTGCCATGTGGTCCAAAGAATGTAATTGGATGGAGATCGACTGACAGGGAGGGATACATAATGCACATTGGGTATAAGGTTAGGGTGGAATGTGGAAAGGAGGGATCGATAGGGGAGACCCTCCTCTTTATGAATTATATATATATATATATATATATATTTCTAATTTCTCCACCAATACCCCCACACATTTCACTCTTTTTTTATTCTTTTTATTTATTGCTGACCGGTGTTCCCCATAAAAATTACAATGTTATCAAAAATCAAACAGCCTAATGAATGATTATTTTTAAATTAATAATTTTCTTAAAAAATTTGGAAATATTGATTCTTTAATATACTGAATCAATGAGCTAAATAGGTCCATATATTGGCTGGAGTGTTAGAGATCACTAGAAAACACACCACATACTTAGTCAGATAAAAAACATATAAAAAATTTGTAGTTATTACATTATAATACTCAAAAAACACCAAAAATTATCTATATAAAAAATTATAATGATCATTAATTGAAAATTTTATATTGGATCGATGTGGGTTCCATTCCATTAGGACCAAATTTAAACCCACTACATAATTTAATGGGAATTTATTTCTTCCTAGCTCAAAAAAATCATGCACTCCCACTATTACCAATAAAATGTTATGAGGGTGAAGTGGAACCCATTTTACAAGGAATTTATATTTTTTCATCATTTTAGTGACATAAAAATGTCGTCTTTGATTATTTGAGTCCTAATTGAGGTTCAAGGATCTTTTGTGAATTTAGTAAAAAAAAAAATTGAGTACCTTATTCAATTTGACAACATGTTCTAATTCAGATAGTCATCACTAATATTTACTAGAATAATCTGATGATGAATCACTATAGATCATTCAATCCCACATCAAGATTATATTCACTCTATATTAATGGAATTTTGGGTTTTATCAGGGATCTCTAATGAATATTTCTACATCACAATGACCTCTTTGGCCCTATCCCTTTGATCTGTGAAAGGCATTCATGGATCTATAACATGGAGGGAGACTTTCTATCTTTATAAATATAGTGATGATGGATATAGTTTATAATTCCATTAGAATTAATTGTATATTTAATTGAGTCCATATCCAACTTATATATTTGCAGTCTCAATTACTCGAAAAGGGCTCTTGAGCCCCCATTAATAAAATTCCCACCAAAACATATATAAATAAATAGTAATTAAAAGTTGACTACATAAAAATTCAAATTTTTTTTTTAAAAATAATTGAAACATATAATAAATACATAATATTATTGATATTTTCATCAATTCAACTAAAATTTCCATCAAAACTAAATGAACACTGAATATTAAAATAATATTTGTTCATATAATAATTTTCTTATATTCACTTAATACCGTGTAAATAATTTTACCAAATAAATTAAACAAAATTATTATATACTTAAGTGTTAATAAATTTATTTATTCATTGGTGATTAATTATTTGGACAACCGTCAAACCTTATGGTGGTGCCCACTATAACCAATATTCTTATTCAGCATAATAAAGAAGAATCTTTAATGTGCTACTGTGTGAGACCAAGTATGCCCTTATCGTGATAGTAGTGAACAGTGTTCACAAACCATGTTTGTGGTCTACCAACCCCTGAAGTCCTCGAAAGAGATATATAAATTGTCATATTAAGGACAAGAAAGCTACAAACATGCATTGTAATATAATATCTTTGTCTCGTGATATCTTAGAAACTAGGATGAACACTTGTATTATCTTCTATTATTTATTTATTATTTGTTGATCTTATAGGAAATACAGACCTTTGACTACTTTGGAAAAATATTTATGATTTTACTATCATCCTACTCAATTATGCTTGAGATATTACTTCTTCCATTTGGGAGTGACAAAATTTTTCTTGATCATTCACCCTATTCCATACCACCAATGACGACCAAACAGAACCTTCCTCACCATGGATTCATTGTAATGATTTTTTCCTAGTACAAAATTATGTGATCAAATGGGGCACATTGATAATGATCTCGTGTCAGGAGACCAAGTTCAAACATCATTTAAGGAAGTCTTAATGATTATGAGCCCAAAACACCTTATTTTGTGACAACAACTGTTTCTAGTCTGTATGGTATATCTAGACCATAGTAAAAAAAATTCTATATTGTCACGATGTTATATTTATATATTATGAACTATTATAAACTTTTGATGATACAATAAATATTTGGAAAGTAACATTTAAAAAGTGTGTGTAGAAATATCAACACTATAATGGTAAGTGTATATCCTGAATAACGATCATTATACATGGTATTTTAATCAAAAATACTTTTCATGTGGGCTGTAGGGAACCAAATATTACAATATCCTTGGAATCGATGATCTTACTCAATGGGGAGGCAACATTGTGGTTCTTGTTGGAGATTATCTTATTGTATGGTGGATGATATTGGTATATGTGGTTGGACTTTCTTTCTTCAGTGTGGATGCATATGAAGGTATGTGGAAACAGACTAGTACGACGAAGATGTGTGGTGGTATATTGAAAATGATCTGTGGAAGTGGATGCATAGGATGTTGTATATTAATTTGGGGATTGTATATTGGGGTGTGGAACTATTGGATGGGTTTTGGTGGAATGGTGGATGGTATGGATAAGGTTTCTAGTGGAGTGGTATCATGGGGAAACAATGAATCTGGCTGTAGATTAAGGATTGGTGCAACTACTAGAGAGCGGAAGCATGACATGACCTTACAGTAGATCATTAATTAAAATTTAAATTATATAAATTAAAAAAAATAAAATAACCTAAAAAATTAAATTAATTATATATAAACAAGAAAATAATGGTTTAATTTATATACAATTTAAATTAATGACATATAAAATTATTGTTTCTCTATAAACTAATAATTAATTAAATACAATTAAATAATGAAAAAATATAAATTAATATAATTATTTTGAAACGCAAAATATTATTAAATGATGAAAATAATTCATGTTATTAATTTAAGATACAAAAATGAATAAAAAATAGTAGATATTAATAATTACTTATGAAACTATAAATCATAAAATTTACTAAACTAAATAATATCATACCTTTTTTAGAAAAAAAATCACATATTTAGTTACTCAATACAAAATTGATTGTTATTATAAATTATTGATCAATATATATCATATTACAAATTAAAAATACAATTAATTGAAATAAAGTATATGTAAAAATAATACAAAACAAATACCACATGAGGAATAAAAAAAGGGTTTTCCTTAGTAGTTGGAAGGGAATTGTTGGACCCTATATGGTAATGAAGTTTCCATAATCACAAATAATGTCAATATACTGATTCTACTCTTTCATTCCACTTTAATATATCTAAGTAAATCAATTCTGTCATACAGAAAAATATATTCAAATAACTCAATAACCCAAATTCACGAATGTTTTTGTTTATAAGTGTATTTATACATGTAATTTTGGATAACACTTAGTCTAGTAATGATTTTTGTAAGATAGACACCTCGTAATCTTTTTGATTACTTGACACACTGAATATTGATACACTGAAGTCGACACACCGAAGTCGACACACCGAAGTTGACACACTGAAGATCGACACACTGAAGTCAACACACCAAAGTCGTCATACCGAAGTCGACACTCTTAAATGGACACACTGAAGTCAACACATTGAAGTTCGACAGACTGAATATTGACAGACCTAAGTCGATAAACCGAAGTTGACACACCGAAGTCTGGACACCGAAGATCAACACACCAAAGTTGACACATCAAAGTCGACACACCAAAGTTGACACACCAAAGTTGACAAACTGAAATTGACACACCAAAGTCGACACATCGAAGTCGACACACCAAAGTTGACAAACCAATGATACCAAACCAATGACAACAGACTGAATATGACTCATTGATAGTCATAAATAATTGTTTTGATTTTATTAATTAAAATTTATTTCAAACGGTCATATTTAGACAAATAAATGTTTCTGATGTTATTTAATGTTGTCTATAAGACAATACATAGAAAATACGAGGTACATGCACGTGCCAAGATCTTTATTCCTAGTAGACCTTAATGTATAAAAGGAATTTACTCAGATATCAAAATATGACGGAGACACAGAGAAATATAGATATAGATAGAGCATGGAGAACACACTGAAATATAGACTATGTGATTTTATAATATTGAAAAGATAGAAACTCTAAGATTGAGCTTATCTAGAAACTACATACAAGAGCATGCTGAACATATTCACAAAGAAGAGATGAACACCTTCAAAATAAACTGTGACACTCTATTCTGAAGCCAACATCTAAAAGAGGACTCAAATTTCATTTTCTCAGCAACAGTTGAATCCATAGAATTACTGCACAACACAAAAAGAATTCTAAAATATATTCAATTTCATAACTATGTTGTGTGCTCACCATTACAATTTTTGAGCAGTGTGTATATCCGTTGGAATATCAAACAATGTCTCCTGAGCTAAACTGGAGGATAACAAAATATCCTCACTCTAAATCCCTTATTACACTTGTTTCCCATATAGAACTGTGGAAGAGATCCTATGATATCTGTTTGTTTTTTTTTCATGAATAACTATGGTAGAGGTTAAGTGTGACCTGGATAGCTATGTGCTATTGTCAACCCCAATCCAGGGTGTGTATCAAAAAATTATTAATATAAACTGCTTGCTGGCGGGTGATCACCAATTGGGGGGGACTATGTTTCTTCTTGAGATGGAACCTCTTATTTTATCGGTTGTGCTGTTAATCTGTATTTTTATTTATTTTGTATTTTTGGAATTAAGAGAAAATGAACTTTTATAGTTCGTTTAGAAAGTGTTTATATATATTTTTAATCAGTATATTTTTTTCAAAAAATTTACTAATCCTTATATTGGTAAAGCTGAGAACTAATCAATCTTCTGATAACCAAGTTGAACCTTCAAGAATTTTATAAATTCACTACAAACTGACCTTGCGTTTATTTTCATAGGAGATATCATTTTGTAAAGAACCTTTTTAAAATAAATTTTTCTAGATACTCAATTCACCCCCCTCTTGAGTCATCTACTCTGACCAACATTTGGTATCAAAGAATGTAAAAGTCAATGTTATTTTTTCAAATTGTATCAACTGTGATTACATTTGTGTTTCCAAGATCTTCAAATTTATATTATTTCTAAATTTTTATCTCTTTGAAATTATTCTACAACCTTTATCATGGAAAATAGATTAGAAGGAGCTGGTACCAATAGACAACATTTCTTTAATGGAACTAACTATGATCAGTGGAATCATAAAATGAAAATACATCTAGAAAGTATGGGATTTTGAAATCTGAACTTCTATTGAAAGTAAATTTTCTATTTTGGAAATAGCTGGAAACACTTGGGATGAACCTACCGAGACTACCTATAACAATAATTATAAAGCAATGAATGCTATGTACTATGCCATAAGAGATGAAGAGTTTAACCATATCTTAGCTTGTAAAACTACACATGAAATTTGGGATACTCTCTATATTTCTCATGAAGGTAAATCTAATGTTAAAGAAATGTGATTGAATAGTTTTACTATCAAATACTATTACTTTAGAATGAAGCTCGATGAGTCGATTTCTGATATGTATCTCAGGTTCAATGAAATTGTGAATACCATGATATCTTTAGGAATAGAAGTAACTGCGAAAGAGTAGATCATGTGGATTCTGCGATGTCTACTAGAAAGATGGCATGGAAAATCTGTTTCTATCAGAGAATTATGAGATATTGATAAAATTCTAGTGAAATAATTGATTGGAAAATTAATGATGTATGAAGAATAATTGAAGGTAAATCAAGAGTACGATGAACCAAAATGAAAATATGCAGCTTTCAAGAAAACTACATCAAAAATTAAAGATAAAGAGACAATTCAAGCTGCTATCGAAATATCAAGTAGTGAAGAAGTTGCTTCAGAATGTGATGAATAAATGGACAATTTTTCTAGATGATTCAAGAAATTATACAGGAAAAAAAGTTCTTCAAAAAGCCTAGTGACAAAGGGAAGTATGATAATAAGTGCAATTGGTAAAAGGATTTGAAGAAAAATGATAAATCCAAAGAGATAATCTGTTATGATTGTAAAATGAAAGGACATGTCAAGGCAGACTTCTCAAAGATTAAATACTAGAAAAAGTATGAAAATAAGGATAGAAGGTATAAGAAATCAATGAAGGACACCTGGAGTTCTTCCGAAGAAAGCTCAAGTGAATCTGGCTCTTCTCAGAATGAGAATGATGATATGGCTAATATGTGTTTCATGACAAACACAACTAAGGTAACCTTAGACTCTCCTGCACATAATTCTTATTATTCTGAAAGTGAGTCTGAAAATATGACAAATGAAGAACTATTCGAATATTGCAACATGTTAGAAGAAACATGTAATTAGTTGAAAGATAAATATAAATCTTTGAAGAAACATCATGCTCTTACTGTAACTGCAAAATCTGAACTTATAACTGAAAAGGAGAAAACTTCTCAACTGCTAAAAGAGAATAATGAGTTAAAAATGTGTAATGAACAATTGATGAAAGACTTAGAAAAGTTTACAAATGGGAAGAATACTCTTACTCAAATGCTTGGTAAAAATAGCTCCTAAATATACTTCTATTCTAGGATATCAACCAGGTTAAAGGAATTTATCCAAATCTCTTTTTGTACCCAAATTTGGAAAAACTTCTACTTTTGTAAAAAATTAGAATTGTCCTACAAGTTCCAGTTCCAAAATTTATTTTTTTTATCAAATTCTTCAGGACCAAACAGAGTTTATTTTTTCAAACACTTTATGTTCTCCATATAAGAAACCCATAAGACAGTTGTGGGTTCTTGAGGCTTATATTACTAATATATGTGGACCTAGAAAAATATGGGTACCAAATATGTTTCTTGGTTAAACTATTTTATAGGTAAACCACCAAAAGAGATCCTGTAAAAAGTCGTGGTACTTGGGCAGTGGGTGTTCAAGACATATGAAAGTGGGTTTTTAAAAATTTAAAACTCTTTTAAATATCGATAGAGGACATGTCCCATTTTGTGACAATGGTAAAAGAAAAATCATTGGCCTTGGCCATATTAGAAACCCTAACTCTATTTCCATTTATAATGTATTGTATGTTGATGGATTATAGTATAACCTACTCAGCATATCTCAATTATGTGATGATGGATTTAATGTTAAATTAAAAAATGATTCATTCCATGTTTTTTATGCCAAGAATAATTTAGTATTTACTACTTTTATAAATGATAATGTATATGCTTTAAATCTAGACACAGTAGACTCAAAAAATATCTCTTGTCTAAATGCCTTTCACAAAGAGTCTTGGAACAGGAATAGAAGATTCGGACACTGTAATATACACTCTCTTAGGAAGTTAACTTGAAAAGGCTTAGTTAGAGACTTACCCAAATTAGAGTTTCCAAACAACAAAGTATGTAATCCTTGTCAAAATTGAAAGAAAAAGAAAATATCATTCAAACCAAAGAAAGAAGTAACTACTTCTCAACCTCTCAAGTTAGTTCACATGGACTTGTTTGGACCATCTAGAGTTTCAAGTCTCAATGGGAAGCACTATGTTTATGTTCTTGTAGATGATTTCTCTTGGTATACCAGGAATTTTTTCCTGGATCATAAAAGTGAATCTTTTTAACACTTCACCAAGTATGCTAGGACTGTAGAAAATATTAGTGGAATTAAGAAAAAATCCTTAAAAGGTGATCATGGTTGTGAGTTTGAGAATCCAGATTTTGAATCTTTTTGATAACAAAATGGATATAATCATAACTTCTCTGCACCTAGGACACCTCAACAGAATGGTGTGGTAGAAAAAATAAATATAACATTACAAGAAATAGGTCGGACTATGCTTAATGAATATGATTTACCCATTTATTTTTGGGCTGAATCTGTTAATATAGCTTGCTACATAATAAACAGAGTCTTAATTTGACCCATCCTTAAGAAAAATCCTTATGAATTATAGATTAATAGAAAACCCGAAGTAGGTTATTTTAAATTGTTTTGATGTAAAGTCTATATTATGAACACTAAAGATAATTTAGATAAATTTTCCTCCAAAAGTGATGAAGGAATATTTCTTGGATATTCTACATCAAGTAACTCCTATAGAGTCTTTAATAAGAAAACCAAATGTGTGGGGGATTCTTTACACATCAAGTTTGATGAAGAAGATCTACATGAACCCAAGACTTCACCAGAAAATATTGAAGATGATATGTCCAATATGGACCTTGATGATACAACCTCAAATCATAATGTGAAGGAATCTGTTAAAACTTCCATTTCTGGAAATTCTCCAACTCCGAACCGTAGTGAACAAGATCAACCTCACCAACCTGAAATATAATGTCCTAATTTCTCTAGACCAACTAGAACCCTTAAGAATCATCCCTTATATGTTGTTGTTAGAGATTTAGATAGAGGAACACAAACTATAGCTTCCTTGAGAAATCAGGTTGAACATCAAGCCTTCTTGTCACAACTTGAACCTAAAAATATCAATGATGCAATCATTGATGAAATTTGGGTAATGTCCATGCAAGAAGAACATAATTGGTTTAAGAGAAATAAAGTTTGGAAACTTGTAGATAGACCTAAGGATACTTTGACCATAGAAACAAATTGGTGTTTAGAAATAAGGTTGATGAAGTTGGAAATATAGTTAGAAATAAAGCTAGACTATTTTCTCAAGGATATAATCACGAAGAGGAAATTGATTATCAAGAGACTTTTTCACCAGTAGCTAGACATGAGTTAATTAGGATCTTACTTGCCTATGCAGCACACATTAATTTTAAAATTTGTCAAATGGATGACAAAAGTGCATTCCTAAATGGTTATATAATTGAGGATGTTTTTTGTTGAACAACCCCCCTGTTTTACAAATCCACATTTTCCAAATCATGTGTTCAAATTATTGAAAGTTTTATATGGTTTGAAACAAGCTCCAAGAGCTTGGTATGAAAGGTTAAGTAATTTTCTTATTTCTAAAGGTTTTACAAAAGGACTTGTAGATCCTACTTTATTTATAAACAGAGTTTCAAAAGAAGTTTTAATATCCCAAATATAAGTAGATGATATTGTCTTTGGATCTTCTAAATATTCTTTATGTAATGATTTTTCAAATATAATGAAAAGTGAGTTTGAAATGAGTTTAATGGGTGAACTGAAATATTTTCTTGGATTTCAAATATTTCAAAATAAAGAAGGCATAATCTTAAATCAAAGTAAGTACAAAAAATATCTTTTGAAAAGATATGGATTTGATAGCATTAAGAGTAGTGACACTCCAAAGAGTTCTACATGTAAGTTAGATCTTGATGAAATTGGAAAGTTAGTTGATCAAACTACTTGCCGAGAAATGATAAGGGAGTTTTCTGTACATAACAGCTAGTAGGCCAGATATTATATTCAGTGTCTCTATGTATCTTATATTTCAAGCAAACCCAAAAGAGTCACATTTAAATGATGTTAAAAGAATTTTCAAATACCTCAAGTATAAAACTAATTTAGGATTGTTCTATCCTAAAGAACAACATTTTGATTTAGTTAACTATTCATATGCTGATTTTGGTGGATGTAAGTTAGATATAAAGAGTAACTCTGGAACATGTCACTTTTTGGGAAAGTCACTAATATCATGGTGTAGTAAAAAAATTTGCTTGCATTATCAACTGCTAAAGCAGAATACATTTTTGTGGGTAGTTGTTGTGAACAGATTTTATGGATGAAACACACCTTATTAGACTATGAATTTCAATATAGACATATCCCCATAAATTGTGACAACACAAGTGCTATTAACATTTCAAAAAATCCAATTTCATATTCTATAACAAAGCATATTGATGTAAGACATCACTTTTTGAGAGATCATTATCAAAAAGGTCATATAACTCTGGAGTTTATTGGGATTGAACATCATCTTTCTGATATATTCACTAAACCCGTAAATTTTCAAAGAATGAATTACATCAGACATGAACTAGGAATAATAAATAAAAAGGATTTCTTGAAACCGATCCTTGAAACTGATCTCATGAAATCAATCTTCTTGAAACTGATCTTCTAGAAACTGATCTCATGAAACCAATCTCTTGAAACCAATCTCTTGAAACCGATCTCTAGAAACCGATCTCAGGAAACCGATCTTCATGAAACTGATCTTTTTGAAACCAATCTCATGAAACTGATCTTCTTGAAACCGATCTTCTTAAAATTGATATCATGAAACTGATCTTCTAAAACTGATCTTATGAAACATATCCCTAAAACCAATTTATTGACACCAATGTATTTAAGGATTTTTTTGTAATTTCTATCTATTTTAAATAAAACGATGGTGTTTTTCTCTTTTTTTCTATGTTTAATTTTTATGTTTTACGATTTACAATCCTTAAATGATATATATAGATCAATACATCCTGACCTTTCACCTTATCCTCTACCGTAAATCCTTATAACTTTTTTCACTCTTCCTCTTGACTCTCGACCCCTCAACACAGTTGGAATATGAAGTCTCATCTTGGCAAGGACCAAGCGTGCAATGGAAGAATCTATCAAATCTCTTTTTGCTTAGCATCAGAAAGGTGATTCCATTAGGACTGCGAAACTGAGCTTGGAAAGCTGAGTGGTTATGGTTGAAAGGTAGGTGTCTTCTGAGTGGATCATGTCAAGAAAATCCTTTTTGTTAAAAGTACTGGAATCTCAAGGATGGATCAGTTGGTTTGCCAACAATGAAAGACCCTATTATCCCCATCTGGTGTATGAGTTCTATCAACATTTGAGGATATCCCAGGATGAATCTGAGGTAGCAAAGTTGAAGTCTATATTAAAGGGAAAGTAGATAGCTTTCTCATCTAAGGAGTGGGTTGAATGCATAGAAATGCCTCATGATGGTGTCTTTGCTGAAAATCCTGGTAATATTCCACCTTCCTCAAATTTGTTCTCTTATGAAGATGCTCTCAAGGAGCTGACTGGAAATAGAGAATCCAAGAGGATTGTTTCAAATGAATTCAAAGGTGAAGTAAGACTAATTTTTAAGTTCATACAATAACAAATCTGCCCAAAAAAGGTAGATTTATCTACTGTGAAGTATCAGGATGTTTTTCTGATCATTTTGTTGAAACATGGGCTAAAAGTAAACCTACGTAGGTATATATTGGTACATATCTATGATCTGATTAATCCATCCAGGAAGGAAACCTACATGTACTATCCGAGGATGATTTTTTCCATGTTAAAAATATTAGGTTGTGTGGAATATGGAGATGAAGTGTTAAGTGCATGTAGTGGTTTTTGTCTTTAAAAATACATTTTTAAAAGGATGAAAATATTCTGGAACCCATGGAAGATATGTTGGGTAGGATATGAGGAACGGATATATGATGTTTTCAATCTATTTTACTACCCTTATCGACCAAAGGACCAAGAGGATCTAGGTCTCATACTAGGAGAGGTTCCAGTTTATTCTGATAAGGAAGATGAGCCTGAAGTACCAATGGAAGAAGGATCTCTTTTTTATGATAAGATTGATCCTGATATTGATGAAAGACCTAAATATATGTCTCATGGACCTGCTAGTCCACCTTTGGACTTACCTCAAGAGAGTCTTTATTAGGTGATGAGGATGAGGAAGAAACTGAAGTTACTAGAGTTGAAGGCTATGTTATTAAATCTGATGAAAAATCAGATGATTATGATGATGATGGTGACAATGGAGGAGATGATGATAATTTGAGTGACTCTATAAAAATGGGACAACAAGTGGTTGACAGATCTAGTGAGGAATCTGAACATGGAGCTTGTGAGGTTGTTGAGCAAGTTGAACAATAGGCTATTGGTCATGGGGATGTTGAACATGAGGATAGATCACCCCTTCCTAATCCTAAAAATCAAGAGATCATTAAGGAATTGAAGGATATTATTTTTGCTTCCTAAGAGGTAGAATATGAGGTTCCAGTGCCTCAAACTTAGGAAGTGCCTGGTAAAGCTGATGTAGCTGGAGCACAAGCAGAACCTGAAGTTTTGTTGGTTGTTGCTCCCAGACAAGTTGATATGACCTGAAACCAGGATGAAATAGTCGATGTTTATGAGGTTGTTCCTAAGCCTCAGGGAATAAGGATCAGAATTTATACTATTGAGACAAGCTACTGGACCAGGGCTAGAGATTCGAATAATTATCCAGGTTACATTCTTTTTGGTGTATAATATGTCTCAGATGAGGAGAGTGTACAACCCCGACCCCTCTAGACAGGAGCCAGTGCATTAATTGTGATATTGGAATGTTTAGAAGGAATAAAAATCCTGAAGGAATGATCAGTTTAGTAGTCTTAAAAAAACTAGATACATAGATTTAACACAAATTGCATTGGATAAGGTTACAAGATACAATACATAATGAAAAACAAAAACTGCATCCAAAAGCACTCAATAAATGTCCTCCTCTTCATAAAATATTGAAGGTAAAAAATGAAAGGGGTGAGCTCAAACGCTCAGTAAGGGTTAAAAATACATGAATCATGAGTACAATAATAAGTTAACCATAATCAATCTATCCTAATAAAAATGGCATAGTGAATAAATGAACAACTAATGTCATTAATAAACTGAGAATGAAACTGCATCCATAGATTTTTTTATAGTGAAAACCTCGTGGATAGTAATAATAACTGATAATGAATAAAGATAATGCTTATTAATTGGACTTCATGTATCTAGAACATGAACCATAATACGATAAAAACATTTTAGTTCTATGGGTAGAAACCCGTTTGATTTTTTGGAAACAAACTCGAAGAGTCTGTCGCCAAACTGTTTTGTCTCATGAGACCTACCGATGCATCGAGGGGCTGTAGTGGGCCCCACCCACCATTAAATCCAAGAATTATTTATAAATATATTTAATACAATATAAATATGTATTTACATTATCTGTATATAATAGAGGATACGGATTCATCAACATTTCCACAGTCAAAACAGCATTCAAAATAAATATTGTATGTAACATGGTATACGGCTTAAACAATAATAATATCCATGATATGAGAATATAGATATTTAAATGGAATATACTTTCAATTGAAAAGTGATATCAAATGGTCATTAGGTACACCACATAAGAAATAGTAGGGGCACAAATACTAAGCAAGCCACAACGAATTGAAAATTGAGACAAAGCCCGTTACTGTGTTATATTCAATTGAGTTGTATGAAAAAGAGTTAATAACCAAAAAAGATTCACAGAATAAAATGAATATAATGAGAAACATGATAACATATGTCAAATGTCAGTACACCTATACCACATATAAGAAATAATAGGTGAACAATGGAGATCCCACAGAATTGAAAGTGAGATGAGAAAAACCCCTTCCAAACATTTCGGCATGGTAATGAGTGTTCTTGTGAGGGATTAATTAGAGATAAAAGGTTATACCATGATTTATATATCATAAGGGAAGTATGGGGGAGATGAGAAAACAAACTCCATAATTATAAATTAAAAACAAAAGCACACAAGATAGGGTGGATTCTTGAATGAAAGTGAGAGATAGGATCCCCTACCTTATGCTTGAAGGTGTTCTTGACTTGTTATTAAAGACCAGAATAAAAAAATTAGGATTATTAATTCATAATACCAGAACCTCTTTTATATGTAAATTATTTATTATAATCCTTTTTAGTTCATTCTAGGCCTTTTTTATTTGTTATAAGGGTCAATTTCATTGTTCGAGCTCGTTTGTTTACTTGGTTTTAAATGATCGGTTCACTTATATTAAAGTTCGTATAAATATATAAGATGGATGTGGTTGTCCAGAAATGAAGTTATACAATATTAGGGAACATTCAGGAGATTAAATGGTTTTAAATGTAATTTGGGTTACTTAGATTGAAGTTGAAACGTTATATATATATAACCTTAGTGATAACCGTTTTGGTTAATTGGTGGGTTTGATTACGATGAACATGTTTTGCATTATAACTTAATACCATTTGTAAAAAAGTATTAAAAAACAAAAAAATAGGATATATTACATGATAATCTGGTTCAACCATAACACAAATGGTTTCCTGACCAGAATTAATGATTATAATAGAAATCGATAAATCGTTGTCCTTGAATGTGCTAAATTAGCACATCTCAAACGGTGTTGTCGTTTCTTTCATATAAAAGTGGGGAAAGGGTAGAAGATAATGGAATATATACCATTATCATGAAAAAATTCAATTACATGTATGTTAATAGATTTATCATAGTATTTTGGTGAAGGGAGGTGATAAAACAAACAAAAATAAAAGAACTTAAAAGAAAAGATGGGATATGAAAGAGGAATTTACCTCTTGAGACTTTCTCCTTTGAGAACCTCTTAAAGGGAGATGTTTTGTTCTTTTTAAGAGAAAAAATATTGATTGACGTGGGGGAGGAGGTTGGGAATGTATTTGGACATAATTTGGATAAGGCACAAGGCTTGAGAGGAGTGAATGGAAGGGGGGTGAGAGGGGGTTTTATAGTGGAGAGAGGAGATTCCTTAATATAAAATTCATTAATATATTATTTCCTCTCAAGAAAAAAAATAGTGAGTATTACATGACCATGAACCATAATATATACATGTGAATTCGAACCAATTGGTCTTACAGCATCATATCATCATCAATGACTCAATTAATCCATTATTTAGCATTTATTGCGAATTATCGGATTTTACTATTCATCAAAAATTCTAGTTTTTCAGAAAAATCCCAAAACTTCACCCTAACCATTTTTCAACGTGTAGAATCCAAAAATGAAGTCCATTTTTTAAAAATAATTTTCTAAATTTGATTAATTAAATATTTAATTAATCATTATTTAATTGAAATATATAAACACTTAGAATATTCATCTTCATCTTTAGGGTGTCTAAATTCATTTATACACTCAAGGGTATGGATACCATTCATAAGAGTCATATTACTATTCATATGGGTATGTTACTATTCCTAAGGGTAGGTTACTATTCATAAGGGTAGGTTACTATTCACCGAAAATTAAGTTTATTCTATCAGACTCTAAATATCATCTTAAACACAATCGTGTATATCAGATTTTAAAAATTCAAATCACAGAGATGGTAAATTTAAGTTTAGTGGCTATGTTATGGCTATCTCCTATAAGTAAACGTGTTTTGTTCCATAGGGGCTCAGTGAATCATGAAATATAGGCTACCTAATGAACATAGTGTATTTAAGAGAAATATACCATAATATGTTTGGGGTGCTACATTATTCCCTCCTTCAGAAATTTTGTCCTCGAAATTTTATGTATAAATCCCATCAAAAAGATGTGGGTGATTCTTTTTCAAAACATCCTCAGGTTCCCATGTTGCTTCCACCATATTCTAGTTTCTCCAAAGAACCTTCACTAGGCGAGTTGTTCGATTTCTCAATATCTTCTCCCTTGTGTCAAGAATCCCAATAGGCCTTTCACAATATGAAAAATCAGGTTCTAGTTCAATTTCATCATATGTGAGAACATGTGTTGGGTCTCACATGTATTTATTTAACAATGACACGTGGAACACATCATGAACTCTATAGAGATTTGGCGGCATCGCTAGACGATAAGCTACAGCTCTGATTCTTTCTGGAATTTCAAATGGACACATGTACCTAGGGCTCAGTTTTCCTTTCTTACCTAACCTTAGGACACCCTTCCATGAAGATAATTTCAAAAAGACATGATCTCCCAGCTGGAATTCCAAATTCTTTCTCTGATTGTCAGCATAACTCCTATTCCTACTTTGGGATGCCTTAATATGGGCTTGAATTTTATTCACCTTTTTTGTGGTCTCTTAAATAAGTTCTGAGCCTATAAGTTTCCTCTCACCAACTTCATCCTAACATGTTGGAGTTCGACATCTCTTTCCATACAATGCTTTATATGGAGCCATTTGAATTCTAGAATGGAAACTATTGTTCTATGAAAATTCCACCAAAGGTCAGTATTGATCCCATATACCTTGGAAGTCAAGAGAGAATGACCTCAGCATGTCTTCTAGAGTTTTTATAGTCCTCTCAGACTGTCCATCGGTTTGGGGGTGATAAGAACTACTCATACAAAGCTCAGTATTCAAATATTTCTGGAAACTTTTCCAGAACATTGATATAAACTGGGGATCTCTATCAGATACAATTGATAGAGTTTCACCATGAAGTCTTACAAATTCATTAATATACAGTCTTTCTAGGCGCTCAAGTGTAAAATCCTCTCATATAGGAAGGAAATGTGCTGATTTTGTGAAATGATCAACAATTACCCATATTGCATCGTTCCTTCTAGGTATCCTCGGTAGCCCAGTAATAAAATCCATTGTATTGTTATCCCACTTCCACATAGGAATAGGTAGAGGTTGCATTATTCCTTTGGGATGTTGTCTCTTTGCCTTCACTTGTGGATAAACTAGACACCTTGATACATAGTCAGCAATTTCCCACTTCATATTATCCCACAAGAAATATTCCTTCAGATCTCTGTACAACTTGGTGCTACCCAAGTGTATAGAAAAATTTGAGATATGAGAATCATCTAATAGTTCTTTGTTTAGATCAGGTACTGATGGAACACATAACCTCTTCCCAGATTTCAGAACTCCTTCATACACGAAGTCAGCCATTCTTCCATCCTTGACAGCATTAATTTTCTTGTGCAGATTCTCATCATCATATTGAGAGCATTTTATTTTCTCTAATAAAGATGGTTTAACAATCATTTGAAAGAGAAAATATGTTTCCCCTTCCTTAACAATTCCCATATCCATCTTTAGTATATCCATGAATATAGGATCTCTTTCAATCCTCATTTGAGTCAGAAGGCCATGATCTTTCCTGCTTAATGCATCTGACACCTTATTCCCCTTTCCTGGGTGGTAGTGTATTGAACAATTATAATCTTTTAGTACCTCAAGCCATCTTCTTTACCTCATGTTGAGTTCTTTTTGTGTGAAAATGTATTTCAAACTCTTTTGGTCTGTATAGATCTCACATCTCTCTCCACAGAGATAATGCCTCCATATTTTCAGAGCAAAGATTACGGTTGCTAGCTCAAGATCATGAGTAGGATAATTTTTCTCATGAGTCTTCAACTATCTTGATGCATAAGAAATAAATTTATCATTTTTCATAAGGACGCAACCCAACCCATTCTTTGATGCATCATTGTATATCACAAATCCATCACTTCCAGATGGAAGAGTCAATATTGGAGCATTGACCAATATTATTTTAAATTCTTCAAAGCATTCTGTACACTCTTTTGTCCATACAAACTTAACTCCTTTTTGTGTGATCTTGGTTAGTCAGTTATCCTATCAGGTGAAATTATGAACGAAACACCGATAATAACCTGCTAAGCCAATAAAACTGCGTACCTCAGTTATGTTTGATAGTGTGGGCCAATCATGGATTGCCTTTGTCTTCACAATATCAACTAGGATTCCATCTTTAGAGACAATATGGCCTAGAAAATAAACTGATTGAATCCAGAATTCACACTTTCTAAACTTCCCATATAATTCATTTCTTCGAAGAGTTTCCAGAATAATCCACAAGTGATTCTGATAATCTTCATAGATTTTTTAGTATACCATGATATCATCGATAAATGCCACAACAAAGTTATCAAGATATTCTCTAAAAACTCTATTCATTAAATCCATGAAAACATTGGGTGAATTAGTCAGTCCAAAAGGCATCACCGTAAACTCGTAATTCCCATACCTGGTTCGAAATGTTGTTTTTGGAATATCTTCCTTCCTCACATGCAGCTAGTGATATCTGGACCGAATATCAATCTTTGAAAAGTATTGGGCTCCATGGGGTTGATCAAATAAATCATCAATCTGAGGTAGAGGATACTTATTCTTTATTATAATAGAATTGATTTCCCTATAATCAATGCATAGCCTCATGGATATATCTTTCTTCTTGACAAATAGGATCATCTCCCCATGGAGAAACACTAGGTCGAATAAATCCATTTTCACTCAAATCCTCTAGTTGTTTCATTAGCTCCACTAACTCCACAGTTTCCATTATATAGGGGGTCTTTGATATAGGTCCCACACCATGAATTAAATCAATAGAGAACTCAACTTCCCTCTCTGGAGGATGTCCGGGTTAATCCTTTTGAAATAAATGAATGTACTCTAGCACCATGTGCATGTCTTCAATTTGAAGATTTCTTTCCTTGCCCATAGATGTTGGTTTATCTTCCTCTCCAAGTATTGTATTCAGTAGAGCTACTGGGGGTGGTTCTCGACAATAATCAGGTGGAGATGTTTTTTCCCTAAAGACAAGGGATTCTACACCATTTTCAAAATTGTAACTTCCTTCTTCTTATAATAAATCTTTGCATCGTAATTTGACAGCCAATACATGCCGAAAATTATATCAAATTCAGTCATTGGTATGATGAAAAGTTTAGAAACTAAAGCACCTTTTGGTGACTGGAGGGGGACTAGTTGACATGCCTTTTTTGCAATGATACATCCCCCTAGAGTTTTGACTGACACCTCATTTATTAAATCCAATTGGACATATCTAATTTTCTTGTCAAACTAAGAAGATATAAATGAATGTGATGATCCATAATCAAATAAGGTGTTAGCTAAGTTTGAGGAAACAATTAAAGTACCTTCCACCACATCATTAGTAACTTCGACCCCCGCAGTTGTAATCACATAAGCTCTCCCTTTCTCTCTTGGCATTTTCTGAGTCAAGTTTCCTAGGAGTTTAGGACACTCATTTGCATAGTGTCCCTTCTCTCTGCAATTATAGCATTGAATATCATTGAATTTTTTCTTCCCCTTGCATTCATCGGATCAATGACCGTTTTCTCTATAGATATAGCAGACTCCCATGCCTTTCAAGCATTTCCCGAGATGATTCTTTCAATAGTTCTCGCATAATGGGAAACTATTTGTTTTCTTTCTCTTCTTTGGTGCATCTCCTTTTCCTTTATTATCATAGTACCGCTTCTTATCTTTGTTTCCTTTGAAAATCTTTGATCTAGAAAATTCTCTCTCTGTTTTGATGGCACTTGATACAATTCCATCATATGAAGAAAATGTTTGAGAATCCAATTACCTCCTAAGACTTGGCTTAAGACCTTCAAAGAAATGATCAATCTTTTCTTCTAAGTTACGTACGTAATCTATGTCATACCTGGCCAGCCTTGTAAAAGTGGCCTCATACTCTGCAACACTGTATTCTTCCCTTTGTTTCAAGCTAAGGAATTTCTACTTCATTTCAGTTCATTGCTCATGAGTGAAATATTTCTCAAAGAATATTTCCTTAAAAGTCCTTTAATCCATATCTTCTATTTCTTCTTCCTCCATGGTGTTCAGAATCAGGGACCACCATTGGTCACCGTCACCCTTGATACAATATACTAAAAGCACCACCTTCTCATTTTCATTGCATCTTAATGCCATGAATATCTTTTCAAGTTACTTGATTCAGCGCTCAGCTACCACTGGATTAGTAGTCCCACTGAAAGATGGGGGCCTTTTCGGCATAAAACAATCCAAAACAGGTGTAGAATGGTTATTAGTTACAACTTGAGTAAGTTGTCCCAATATAGTCATGATCTGATCTGCTCCAACATTGACTGTGTTGAATTTCTCAGTAGGGATATCCCTACCTTTCCCACGATTATTGATTCCCCTTCTTATATTAGACGTAATTTTTGAATAATGGGATTAACTAGATTAGTTTATGAATCTTAAATAGAAAAGCACTCAACATAGATTTAAATTCTATGCATAGCTAATCTTATAAACATGGTTTCTATGAGGTAAAATTTACATTAAACTCCTTCATAATGGCTTGTAAATAAAATATGAATTATCCTAAGCATATCCCCCAGGAGTGTCGTAACCAAGAGTGCAGCAAGGCCCGTTGTCGTGTACCAGTTCTCGTTCAAGTCTAGCTCAAAGTGGTGTTTTTGGGTTTTACCCCTAGATACATTTGTGCCAGAGCGGCCTCTACCTTCTCGTATCCAGACAGGGATGTATTTCTTGAAATATCCACATAATCTATTCCTTACCAAAATACCAGGACGTTCTTGTAAGTATATTCTCAAATTATACCCTAGGGCTTTGTTCACTACTATGTATTTCTTACTCTAGTTTCCAAGTTTCCTACTTAACTTCCTTTGATACCAACTGTAACACCCCGACCCCTCCAGATAGGAGATGGTGCATTACTTGTGATATTGGCATCGTTAGAAGGAATGAAAATCCCAAAGAAACAATCATTTTAGTAGTCTTGAAGAAACTAGATAAATATATTTAACACAAATTACATTGGATAAGGTTACAAGATACAATACATAATGAAAAAAAACTGCATCCACAAGCAATCAATAAATGACATCCTCTTCATAAACTATTAAAGGTAAAAAATGAAAGGGGTGAGAGAAAATGCTCAGTAAGGGTTACGAATACCGGAATCATGAGTACAATAATAAGTGAATCATAATCAATCTAATATAATCAAAATGGCATAGTGAATAAATGAACAACTAATGCCATTAATAAACTGAGAATGAAACTGAATCTATAGATTTTGTCATAGTGAAAACCTCATGGATAGTAATAATAACTGATAATGAATAAAGATAATGATTATTAATTGGAAGTCATGTATCTGGCACATGAACCATAATACCGTAAAAACGGTTTAGTTCTATGGGTAGAAACCCGTCTGATTTTTTGGAAACAAACTCGAAGGGTCTGTCACAAAACTGTTTTGTCTCATGAGACCTACCGATGCATCGAGGGGATATACTGGGCCCCACCCACCTATACAACCAATAATTATTTATAAATATATTTAATAAAAGAGAAATATGTATTTACATTATCTGTATAGAATAGAGGATACTGATTCATCAACATTTCCACAGTCAAAACAACATCCAAAATAAATACCGTATGTAAAATGGTATACAGCTTAAACAATAATAATATCTGTGATATGAGAATATGGATATTTAAATGGAATATACTTTCAATTGAAACGTGATATCAAATGAGAATTAGGTACACCACATAAGAAAGAGTAGGTGCACAATTACTAAGCAAGTCACAACGAAGTGAAAATTGAGACAAAGCTTGTTACCGTGTTGTATTCAATTGAGTCGTATGGAAAAGAGTTAATAACCACAAAAGAGTCACAGAATGAAATTAATATAATGAGAACCATGATAACATATTTCATATGGCAGTACACCTATACCACATATAAGAAATAAGAGATGAACAATGGAGATCCCACAGAATTGAAAGTGAGATGAGAAAAACCCCTTCCAAACATTTCGGCATAGTAACGAGTGTTCTTGTGAGGGATTAATTAGAGATATAATGTTATCCCATGATTTATATATCATAAGGGTAGTATGGGAGAGATTATAAAACATACCCAATCATTATAAATTAAAAACAAAAGCACACAAGATAGGGTGGATTCTTGAATAAAAGTGAAAGAGAGGATCCCTTACCCTCTGCTTGAAGGTGTTCTTGACTTGTTATTAAAGACCTGAATAAACAAATTAGGATTATTAATTAATAATTCTAGAACCTCTTTTATATGTAAATGATTTATTATAATCCTTTTTAGTTAATTTTAGGCCTTTTTGATTGGTTATAAGGTTCAATTTCATTGTTCGGGCTCGTTTGTTTACTTGGTTTTAAATGATTGGTTCACTTATATTCAAGTTCGGATAAATATATAAGATGGATTTTGTTTTCTAGAAATGAAGTTATAAAATATTAGTGAACATACAGAAGATTACATGGTTTTAAATTTAATTTGGGTTACTTAGATTGAAGTCGAAACTATATATATATATATATATATATATAACCTCAGTGATAACAGTTTTGGTTAATCGGTGGGTTTGATTAGGATGAACATGTTTTGCTTTATAACTTAAAACCATTTGTAAAAAATTATTACAGAACTAAAAATATGATATATTACAAAATAATCTAGTTCAACTATAACACAAATGGTTTCCTGACAATAATTAAAGATTATAATAGAAATCGATAAATCGTTGTCCTTGAATGTGCTAAATTAGCACATCTCAAACGGTGCTTTCGTTTCTTTCATATAAAAGTGGGGAAAGGGGAGAAGATAACGGAATATATACCATTAGCATGAAAATATTCCAGTATATGTATGTTACTAGATTTATCATACTATTTTGGTGAAGGGAGGTTAGAAAAGAAACAAAAATAAAATAACTTAAAAGAAAAGACGGGATTTGAAAGGGGAATTTACCTCTTGAGACTTCCTCCTTTGTGAACCTCATAAGGAGAGAGGTTTTGGTCTTTTTATGAGACCAAATATTTCTAGACGTGGGGGAGGATGTTGGGACAGTATTTGGATAGAATTTGGAGAAGGCACAAGGCTTGAGAGGAGTGAATGGAAGGGGGTGAGAGGGGGTTTTTATAGCAGAGGAGAGAGGGGATTTCTTAATATAAAATTCATTAATTTATTATTTCCTCTCAAGAAAACCAATAGTCAGTATTACATGACCAAGAACAGTAATATATGCATGTTACTTTGAACCAATTGGGATTACATTAGCAGATCATCCTCAATAACTCAATTAATCCATTATTTAGCATTTATTGTGAATTATCGAATTTTACTATTCATCAAAAAATCAAGTATTTCAGAAAAATCCCAAAAATTCACCCTAACCATTTTTTAACGTGTAGAATCCAAAAAAGAAGTACATTTTTCAAAAATAATTTTCTAAATATGATTAATTAAATATTTTTAATTAATAATTATTTAATTGAAATATATAAACACTTAGAATATTCATCTTCATCTTTAGGGTGTCTAAATTCATTTATACACTCAAAGGTATGGATACCATTCATAAGAGTCATATTACTATTTATATGGGTAAGTTAATATTCCTAAGGGTAGGTTACTATTCACCAAAAATTAATTTTATTCTATCAGACTCTAAATATCATCTTGAACACAACCGTGTATATCATATTTTTTAAATTCAAATCACAGAGCTGGTAAATTTAAGTTTAGTGGCTAAGTTATGGCTATCTCCTATAAGTAAACATGTTTTTTTCCATAGGGGCTCAGTGATTCATGAAATATAGGGTACCCAATTAATATAGTGTATTTAAGAGAAACATACCATAAGATGTTTGGGGTGCTACAAGAGGGTGTCTTCTCCTCCTACTCCACAAGTCCAAGCTGAACCAGAATTTGTTGAACCTGTTCCCTCAGTTTCACTTCCAGCAATAGAACCAGTAGCTCCTACAATGCCCAGTGAGTTTTTTACTAAATATTATTTTGAGAAATTTAAAAATGATATATGTGAGTCTGTGATAGCTTCAGTTAGATCCAGAAATGCATCCTCTAATTCCACAGGTATCCCAGATGCTGATGCAGTAAGGATTGCAAGAATATTAATCTGGGAGATTCAACTAAATCTCATTAATATAGAAGAAACCATTATTAGAAAAAATACCTCATTGAGAGAAGAAGTAAGAAAGATGGGAAATGATTTAAATTCTTTAACCATTGACTTTAAGAGCTCCTTTAGTGGTGTTTTGGAAGTTCTTAGGAACTTGGTAACTAATCTACTCAGGGTGGACCAAAAGAAGTTGAAAGAAGTGCTTGGGAAAATGTTGACTGGCCCATCTAGTTCTAGGAGTGGGAAAAGTGTTGTTGCGAATTTGGAGTTTCTCAAGGTTGTGATGAGAGATGAACTTCCAAAACTATAGACTATTTCAGATAAATAAAACCTTGAAAAAGAATATCGAAATATAGATCTTGTCTACAATATGGTCAGGTAGTGCATAAATGAAGCCTCTGTAGCTCAGAAAGAAATTCGGGGAAAGGTGGATAAGTATTTTACTAAGATTTATTTCAATCATGATCTCATCAATAGTTTCAAGTTTCTCACCGAAAATCATACAATTCCTCCAATCACAGAAGCTTTCAAGAATAAAGTCCTTCAATTGAAGGATTTTACACCTTTTATGAGTAAATTTATGGAAAATAAAGATGATGTTGAGAAGGCGATGCAATATGGTGGTTAAATCATTAATGGTTTCATCAATCTCCTTAAGCCTTGTCTGCATGTTCAGGCTGAGGCTATTGTGGTCCCTCCAACTGCTTCAATTTTTACTGCCTCTCGACCTCCAACTCCAATGATTGTCTCTCATGATCTTTCACAGATTCGACTGCTCATCATAGAGAAAACTCCAAGTCGAGTGTTGTTAGAAAGATGGCCTACCCTTGCAACTAATGTTCCTACGGGTGTTTACCTGCCTGGTGTTGTCTTCAGACCACCTCTTCCCTCTTCTACAACCAAACCTTCTCCTTCCCCCTCAAATCCTTTAGACAAGGGAAAAGCTCATCATCATCCAAATCCTTAGTGATGGATTGTTCCTTTTGATAGGGATTTGATCTTTTTTTGGCTTGTATCTTTTTTGTCTCTTAATGGAAATCCTTGTGGTGTCTTTTTTTTGTTATTTCTCTTTTTTGCTTTTCGTTTTTCCAATCTCAAAAGGGGGGGAAAATAAGGCATCCATTGTTTATTTAATGGGGAGATTCTCTGGTTTAGGACACATGGCATGTACTCTCCTTAATCCATTTATTGAGGGGGATCTTTGTTTTCTAAATTTAAAACAAGGAAAAACTTTTGTTATATTGGACAATTACATTTAGTGCAGTATGCTATGTCAAGATATCTTTATTCTATATATTTTGGAATGTATGCCATAATTTGTGATTATCAAAAATGGAGAGATTGTTGGACCCTTTATGATAATGTAGTTTTCATAATCACAAATAATGTCAATATACAGATTCTACTCTTTCATGACACTTTAATATCTCTAAGTAAATCAATTATTTCCTATAGAAAAATAAACTTAAATAATTCAATAACCTATATTCCAGAATGTGTATGTTTACAAGTGTATTATACGTGTACTTTTGGAAAAAACTTAGTCTTGTAATTATTTGTGTAAGATGGACACTTCATAATCTTTTTGATTCCCTGACACACTGAATATTGACACACCGAAGTAGACACACAAAATATTGACAGACCAAAGATTGATAGACCAAAGTCAAAACACCAAAGTCGACACATCGAAATTGACACAGCGAAGTCGACACCCCGAAGATTGAAAGACTGAATATTGACAAACCAAAGTCGACACACCAAATTCGACACACTGAAGATCGACACACTGAAGTGGACACACCGAAGTCAACACACCGAAGTTGACACACAGAAAATGACACACCGAAGTCGATACACTGAAGTCAACACACAGACTTTGACAGACCGATGTTACCAAACCAAAGACAAAAAACCAAATATGACTCACCGAAAGTCATAAATAACTGATTTTATTTTATTAATTCAAATTTATTTCTAACAGTCATATTTTGACAAATTAATGTTTCTGACGTTATTTAATGTTATCTGTAGGACTATCCAAAGACAGTATGAGGTACATTCAAGTGTTAAGATCTTTATGCCCAGTAGACCTTGAAGTATAAAAGGACTTCAATCAGAGCTCAAAATATGAGGGAGATAGAGATATACAGATACACATAGAGCTTTGAGAACACACTAAAATATAGACTGTGCGATTTCAGAATATTGAAAAGGGAGAAAATCAAAGCTTGAGCTTACCTAGAAACTACCTAATGGAGCTTGCTGAACATCCTCGCAAATAAGAGTTGAACACCTTCACAAGAAACTATGACAATCTGTTCTGAATCAAACTTCCAGAAGAGGGATTGAATATCATTTTCTCAACATCATTTGAATCCGGAGAATTACTGCATAACACACAGAGTATTATAAACTCTATTCTCTTTCATAACTCTATTGTGTGCTCGTCATTACTTTTTTTTAGCAATGTGTATATCTGTTTGAATATCACACACTCTCTCCTAAGTTAAACTGGAGGAAAACCAATTATCCTCACTCTAAATCCCTTCTTACAGTTGTTTCCCACATATAACTATGTAAAAGATCATGTGAGATATGTTTATTAGTTGTCCCAAGAATAACTGTAGAAGAGGTCAAGTGTGATCGGGATAGCGGTGTGCTGTTGTGAACCCCGATCCAGGGTGTGGATCAAGAGTTTATTAATATAAAATGCTTGGTGGAGGGTGATCACCAAGTAGAGAAGACTAAGTTTCTTCTTGAGACTAAACCTCTTGTTTTATCTACTATGTTGTTTATCTTATATTTATATCTATTTTTTATTTTTGTAATTAAGATAAACTAAACTTTGATAGTTATTTTAAAAATTGTTTACTGTTGTTTGAATCAGTAGATTTGTTTCAAAAGTTTTACTAATCCTTAGATTGGTAAAGCTGATAACTAATCAATCTTTTGAGAACCAAGTTGAACCTTCAAGACTTTTATAAATTCACTAAAAACTGACTTTGCTATTATTTTCATTGGGGGATATTATTTTTTAAAGAACCTTTTTAATAGAAATTTTTATAGATACTCAATTAACCCCCCCTCTTGAGTCATCTACTCTAACCAACAGGAATAAATAAGGGTTGTAAGATTAGTTTAAAAAATATCACCACACTAATTAATATTATATTATTATTATACTATGGTTATTATGGAATCCCACCATTTAATTACATGACTTTTCATGACATTATACAAACAAAGTATCTTTTGAAGTTTAGTATGACGGAAGAAAGGTACGTAATACATGAAAATACAAAATGTTTTTATAATCCACTTAAAATAATTAGTTAAATGTTCAACCTAAGTACATTTATTTTTTCTCATAAACTAGGAACATACATCAGTGGAAAGGGGGAGAGTAAGGCCAAGTAAGGGAAAATAATGTAAATAGTTTACATGTGATCTTTATGAATGTAAATAAGAACATGAGGAATATAATTACTACCTGAGAAAGGGAAAATGAAGAAAATAATTAAAAAAATACACTAACCAAATCCTGATAACGTGTCTACTAAACTTAAAATATACATTCTTAAGTATATCACAATGTTTTTCAATGAGTTTTCATAACAAATACCTGGGTTATTCACCAAGGTATCGTAAAACATATCATCTATTGAGATTAAATTAATTACGCAATGAATTTGGGAACTTTTAGTTAACAAAATCCATATTTCATTATTATTTTGATCCAAATATATCATAATAAAACATTTCATGTTTAACCATTTTAAAATAAAGGAATAGTTTTCATATTAAACAACATGGCGTTATAAAAAGTTCTTAATGACAAGATTATTTTGGCATTTTTAACACATATTAAAGGAATTATAGTTTCATGTATGCTAATCCCCAAATAAAATAAAATATTTTTACATATACGTTAATATAACTACAATTGATTGTGTTTGTGGAATCCAAAAAATTAAAATTTGTTTTCTTTGAGAGAGAAAAGAAATTTTGTGATGAAAATCTGGTAGCAAAACGAGTATAAAAGGTGGTTGTATAAAATGGTAAATTGGGATATAACATGGTTGTCATATTAATAATATACAACTATTATAATAAATTCATAACATAATGGGTATAAAATAACTTATTTCTTATGTTTTAATATATACCACATATTGAGGGAACATGAATGGGAAAGTGAAGTGGAGGCTTTCCTTACCTTGAAGAGTTATTGCCAAAACATGCGGATTGGGTTCTTGAGGGCCTGATATCACTATAGGAGGACACTATTGATGTTTATAATACTATATATTCATGAATTATTCATTGTGAGTGAACAAAAATGGTGAAATGGGTTGGTATTTATAGAAAAAGTGGATGATTTATTTTAATAATTTCTAAATATGGGCCAAGGAAGTATTTGTTGCGGAAAATGAAAAGGAAGTTGATTTACCATATTATATTACCATTTTTTTGGAAACCTAGGTCAGATTTTATGATATTTTAGTCCACAATATATTATCATAATTTTATATTATTTATTTCGCTCTAGAAAATTAATGTTTCTAAAAAATAATGTTTTTAATGTTAATATTTCCATCATAGACATTCGAAAGTAAATTATATGTTTATAAATTGATTAAAATAAATTAAAATACTTGATATTAATAAAAAAACATATTTTAGGACATATATTTTTGTTAATTATTTTAAAAATAGTTATAATATAATTATGAATTCATTAAACATACTGAAAAACTAAAACTATATTTTTACATTTGACCAAAAATTAATGCACTTTATAAATTTCACATAATTCACCCAAAACCAATTTTCACATGATTGTTTCATAAATGATATTTATCATGTCATAATAATTATATAAAAATGATAATTATATCGTTTAAATATAAAAGTAATAATTTATTAAAAATAATTGCGGATTGAAAATGCCTAGTAAAATTTATGAAAGATGAAAATGAAATTATTTTTCACTTATATTTAAATAATAGTGTTTCATCATAATATATAATTAAAATAACTATTATTAATAATATATTTTTTTACTATAAATATTTTAAAATTTTTTTTAAAGGAAATATCTAACTGAAAATTCAATTTTTCAAATACCATATCTATTTTATTAAGCAAAATAATTCATAAAACAGAATTGATGGAATAAAAATTTTATTTATAAAATGGTATTATAATTTTATTAACTAGGTCCCAAAAACATAACCCCTTATAACACTTTCATATAACCTAAGGTTAAGGTTTTCAATCGTGATAGATTCATGTTGAGTATCAGCTAACATCGCCCAAGTGATAATTTTAATCGTGATACATTTTTTATCCATTCTATTTAAAAATTATAATGTAAACATTATTACTGAGAGTATAGTTTCCAATGGTAAAAAAAATTTGAATCTCAAGGGTCAAATTTCCCTTTTTTACTCACATTATTATTAAATAGATATGTTTTTGTTCTTTATGATAAAATATAATAAACAATTTCTCATGAAAAATATATTTTTTCAAAAGTTTGGTTCGCTACATTTTTCCCACCTTATGAAATTTCATCCCAAAAATTCCATCTCATTATCTAAGTTAATAATAGGTGTGTATACATCTTCTTCATATTATCCTCTCATTAACAGATATCTTCCTCATATATATGGTTACTCCATAACACATTTATTTGGTGGTTAGTCTTGTTGTATAGAATCTTGTCTCAACGGTCCAATATCTCAACCGGATGCTCCTCGTAAGAGAGGTCATGTTCCAATTGTGCCACCTCCGGATTAAGTACATGAGAGTGATAATGTATTTTTTTCCTCAAGATAGATATGTGGAATTCATCATAAAAGTTATATAGATTTATTGGAAGCAAATTATGGTTTTCTACTACTCCTATGCGATCAAAAATTCATAGGGGTGAATATACCTTGGGGTAAGCTTTCCTTTCTTCTGAAACCACATGAATCTTTTCTCTGGGGATATTAAAAGGAAAATTTTATTACCAACATCAAAATATGATTCCTTTCAATGATTGTTTTCATAGATATTCTATCAACTCTGAGCTTCCATAATGTTTTTTGGATGACATGAACCTTTTATATCATCTCTTTCACATATTGAATCCTGTTATGCTTTCTCTCACTAGATTCATCCTAATAGGTATAAATTCTACATCACTTTCGCTATAGAGATTCCTAGGGTGTCATGTGAATACCCTATTTGAATTTTTTGTTGTATGATCACTAAATTTATTGGAGATACTGATTCCATCAACCATTAAATTCCATTGATCTTGTTTATATCATTTCCTCAGGTGGTACAATATTCTTTTCAAACTAGCCACTAGTTTGGGAGTGACATGCCATTATAGAATTGATTTATGTATTTATATCATGTTTAATACATTTTCATAATATTTATGTGAACCTTGGATCATGATGGAAATATTAGAATTGGGTACCCCATCCAACCTCACGAATTCATTTACATAAATCCTTTCATGTTGGTCATGAGATAAATCTACCCAAATATCAAAAAAAAATCATCACTACTGAGATGATCCACTATAAACTATATCACATTGTTTCCTATGAATGTTTTTAGGAGACCAGTGAAAAATTACCTCATGATATTATCGCACTTCTATATAGGTATGGGTAATGGTGGCAATAATCTTTTAATAATGTTTCACACTGTGTTCACATTTTGACATACATAGAACCTTATAGTGTGTTAATAAATATATTTTTCATTTTATACCAAAAATAATGATCATGAAGGTCCCTATCAATTTTAGTGCTTCCATGATGTATATAGAATGTAGATATATGGGATTGACACCTAACCTCCTTCATTATTTCAGAAATAGATGTAACACATAGGCTTGTATGAAATTTTAGTACACCTTTTTGATCAATATTGAATTCATGAAGATTCCCATTCTTTACACCCTCTATTTACTTCTATAACAAATGTTCTTCCCTTTTCCCATTCTTGATATTATCTAGTAATTATAGTTGATAAATAATTTGGGATAGGGTTGATGATATTACTTACCTCATTATTCCTGTGTACAACCTTAATAGGTCCTTGATTAATCAATCACCTTAAATACTCATAATTTCCAAAAAAAATAGGGACTATCTGACATGATACATGAGAAACATTTTTTTTCTATTCTAGGATGATAATGAATTTAACAGTCATAGTGTATATTAATTTCCAACCACATCCTCTCTTTCATGTTCAATTCCACATTCATGAAAATATTCTTCAAACATTAATGGTCTATGAATTTATCACATTATCCTTGTAAATTTGGTTAATATATGTCATTGGGGAAAAAATTACTATAGCATGATCCAGTTTAGGTGTAGGTTAACTATACTCATGAGGCATAAAATATTAATATTCATTATAAATAATGTTTTAATCTTTCATCATGATGCTACCAAGACATTTCATAGATTTATCTCTAAAAATCAATAATCCTTCTCTAATAGAGGGTCGAATTTACTTTGGTGTAGTAAAAAAACTCTACTTTAGCTATTGAAAAAATTATTCACACTGCTTTATCCAGATAAAAGTGGCCCCTTATTGAGTTAACAAGTTTATTAGATTAAAAAGTAATTAAATTTTTTCACAAGCCTCCTATAATAATATGTTAATCCAAGGAAACTACACATCTCAGTTAGTGTGTTATGATGAGTCCACTCTTCCAAAACCTTTTTCTAGGGAGAATCCACTATGATTCTTTCAATGGTTACAATGTTCCCCAAGTAAGAAACATCTTATATCCATAATTCACATATGATGATATTTCCAAATAGCCTATACTTCTTCATATTTTTAAATATAAACCTTAGATAATCCTCATGCTCCATGTGACATTGGGAATATATGAGAATATAATTAATAAAAACTACCATAAATTTTTAAAGGTAGTCCTTTAAGACTATATTAATCAAATATTTAAATAAATAATATGTATTATTCAATCCTAAGGGCATATAAACCAACTCATAATTCTCATATATGTGTCAAAACTATGCTTTTTAATAACTTATTTCAACACCTTCAATTGTAGATTACAAAATCGAAGATTGATCTTAGAGGCGAATTGATCCCCTTGATGCTTGTTATATAAGTCATCAATCCATGGAAGAGGGTACAAATTATTCAATGTTAGTGAGTTAAGTTTTCTGAATCCAATGCATACCTTTATTAATACATCCTTATTTCAAAAATATAATAGGTTCTCCCTAATGAGACACACTTGGTCTATAAACTCATTCTCCAAAAGATCTGATAGTTATTTCGTTAATTCCTCCAACTACACATTTTCAATTCAATATAGTCCCATTGGTATCATCTTAGATCTATGCATGATTTCAATGGATAACTATACCCCTCATTCGAGGGGAGGTCCTGGTAACTCTTAAGAAAATACAACAATGTATTCATGCATAATGGTTGTAGTTTTTGTTCATATACTTTAATTTCCATCATTATCATCACAGATCATTTCTATAAAAAGGATATGGGAGGTTCTTCTAGAATAATATCTGGTTGAGATAACACTCTATTTAAAACTACTATAGGTTTTCCATTAAATCGTAGTCAGATTTTCTTTCCTCTATAGCTGATCATATCATTATACATTGAGATCCAGTCCCTCCGTATTATAATGTAGAATTCCATCATAGGAATTACTACTAGATTATTGATGAGATAGTTCTCTCTAAAGTGAATACTAGATTTTATATACACTATTGATTATTGGATAATCCCTCAATGAGAAATCACCAATAACTCTACTTCTATATGTTCAGAGACTAAATCTATATTCTTTTCAAAAATGATATTAATAAAGGAATACATATTACCAAAAACAAACAATGAAATTTCTAGCATTAGGAGAAAAATGAGAGTATCTTCTCCTACATCCTTTTCAGCATCTACTTCAACTGTTGTGATAGAAAATGACCGACCATTCTCTCTTGGCATATACTAAGTATGACAGTGATTCCCCTCCACTATCTTCTGCTTTGGATAGCGATTTGATTATTTCCCATTCTATCCACATTTGAATCATAAGACATTAGGATGGGCCTACACTATAATCCCTTGGTCTTTAGTGTTGAGAAGTTGAGGATTCACCACACAATGAATGTTCCATGAAATATATCCATCTATTCCACACTTTTAACATTTACCACTCCTGAGAAAACAGATCCCAAAATGATTATTCCCACATTGGTTTCATGTGGGACGTTTCACTTTCTTTCCTTCTATTCATTGATCAAACGTCCTCCTTATTTTTGGATCTATTTATCTATTAATTTTATTTGATCTATGGGGCCACAATGTCACACTGAACATCATTTAAAACTTCATATCACTCCATGCTATATCTTTATATAATTCATAGTGTCTACTAACTAGATTCATTCATAAATGGAGTCTTAGTCCACTGAATAATATATCAACTTTTATAATAGTATCCATTTAAAAGCTAGATATGTAATGATAATGTTTTTTAAATTTCATCTTGTAGCTTTCCATAGATTTGTTTTCCATCTATTTCAACCCTAATAATTCATTCTTTATTTTCATTTTCATATAATGGTAGAAATATTTTTTTCAAAAGAGTTCCCCTATAACTTCCTCTCATTATCATCAATCTACGTTATTATATTCTTTTTTTAATTAGTTTCTACCACTGATAAGCTTCTCACTATAAGTGTTACACAACCACGGTTACATTTTCTTATTATGAAAGATGGAGTATAGAAAATATCATTTCCATAAAGCTTATCCATTGTTTAGTAATATATGGTTTGTTAAATCCACTGATAGTATAAGGTCATTGAAACATAAATGAGTCAATGGAAGGTTTTTTCCTTCGTGTTGAATCTGGTATCTCAGTTTGGTTCATGTTATTTCTCATAACTTGATTAAGTTGATACATCATTCTCGTGATGTCTTTGAACCCATCTTCCATTAAAGGGTTTCCAATGCATGGTTTATTGCACTAACCATTTACAAGGTTCCTCCTATTTCACTCAATTTTCTTAAATAAGAAAACCTTAGTTAGAAACTAACTTATTTTAATAATTTTATAATTATTAACGAATTTCAAGGGTGTAAAATAATGATTATTTCTATTATTATTTTACATCGATTACAGTTTCTATAAATACAATCTCAATGGTTCATAAAAATCATGATACTAAACAAACATATCCACTATGAGTATCAATCTAGGAGTGGATTAGGGTACATTTTCATGCAGTAGTTTCCATTTGATTCCATATCAAATAGGTTTTTTTAGGTTTTACCCATAGATACATCTATGTGAGATCTATATCCACTTGTTTGTATCCAGATAATGATTTCTTTTCTCAGAATCCATTTGCATAATACTTCACCGAAATACGAGGATTCTTTATAATAATTAAAATTTTATATAGGGTTATTCAATTTTTTTTGAAATCTTTGATTTGAAAATAAACTAAACTATCCTTCGATAAAAACTATAGAATCCCTCCTTTTTATTATAAAACATTTCATTACATTGTAAAAATAGAGGATCTTTTAATGTTTTCTTTCTTGGATAAAATGCATATAATATTTGAAAACAAAAATATTATTCTAATTCATTTGAAAGGATACTTAATTTCTCATCCTAAGTAAATTTAAAACATCTCATAACCTGGGGACATGCATCAAAGTAATGGGTGAGCTTAAGTCCCATTAAGGGAAATCAAGGGAAACAATTTACAAGTGATCTTAAGGAATATCAAAAGGAACATGAGGAATGTCAATATTGAATGATTGATGGAACATGAGGCATATTATAAAAAAATGACTTTAATAATAAAATTATAATTATTATCCAACATTTAAATATGACATTCATAATCATGTCACTGTGGTTTGTCATTGAGGCGTCATAAAAGTTACCATGGTTATTCAACAACATATAATAATACATATCATCTATAGATATTAAATTATATATCAAATAAGATGGATTATTTTCAGGGAAAACCTGGAATATTTTTTAATTATGGTTAAACACATATATCATAATAAAACATTTCATAAATAACCCATTGAAAAAATAGAAACGTGTTTCATATTAAAAAACATGGCATTTTAAAAAGTTTTTAATACAAAGATCATTATGTAATTTTTAACCCATGGAAATAAAATATAGGCTTTTTATATGATAATAATGGAATAAAATAAATCATTTTTACATATATCTAAATACCCCTTGAATATAAATATTATTTTGTATTGAAAAAAAGGTAAAATTAAAGCAAATTTCTTGAGGTGAAAAGTGAAATTTTTAGAAGTAAATCCAACAATATAAAAGGTACAAAATGTGGTTTCAAAAAATGATAACAATAAAGATCAAATTGGTTTACCACCCAAAAAAAATTTATTATATTATAAGGATGTAATAAGGTGGATAAAATAACTTCATTTGGGTATTTTAAGGCATAACACATAAGGAGGAAAGTTGAATGGAAAAGAGAAGTAGACATTTCTTTTACTTTGAAGAGTTTTTTATAAAACATGAGGATTGTGAACTTGGGGGGGATTTAGAAAACCTTGTGAGGACTCCTTTAGTGGTTAAACTACCATATATTTATGGATTAGGTATTGGTATTTAACATAAATAGAAAAATGGGTGGGTATTTATATAAAAATGGTGGATTAGTTTAATAATATCGAAATATAGGCCTCGAAAATCTATATTGCTTAAGATAAAAAACCATTGTCATTCCAATGGTATTTTCCCATGGTTTTGGACATATGGTCATATCTTATGTTATTTTAATCCTCAAGATATGAGATTCATTTAAAATTATTTCTTTTGTCTTAGAGAAATAAATATTTCAAAAAATAGTGTTTTTAATGTTAATGTTTCCATATTATACTTTGGAATGTAAATTATTGGGTTTGAAATTGATTAAAATATATTAAAATAATTTAAATAAATAAAATAAAAAAATTTAGGCCATTAATTTTGTTTGATTATTATTTACATCATAATGGCTTAATTATGAATTCGTTAAACATAATGAGAAATTCAAACATTATTTTTATTATTCATGAAAAATATTGTTTTTAGAGAATTATCATAAATTCACCCTAAACTATTTTGAAAAGATGATTTCAAAAATGATATTTATATTACCATAATAATTATCTAAATAGAATAATTTAAACATATAAATATAAAAATACATATTTATTAAAAATAATAGTTTATTAGAAATGGATAATAAACATTATGACACTTGAAAATAAAATTATATTTATATTTATACTTAAATATTAGTGTTTTTATCATAGTATTTCATTAAAATCATTATTATTTATAATTTCATAGTTTATTATAAATATTTAAATATTTTTTGGAATGTAAAATTTATGTCTGAAAAATCTATTTATCAAATTCAATCTCAATTTTATTAACCAAACCTATTCTGATATTAGAATTAATGAAATAATTCTTTTATTTATACAATGGATATATAATATATGTAACTAGGACCTCGACACATAACCACTTATTTCAGCCACATAAAACCTAAGGGTTAGGTGTGAGATAGTGATAGATTCATGGGGTGGCTCGACTAATATTGCTCGAGTGGTAATTTCCACTAACATTATCTTCTCCCATAGGTGATTTATTTGTCACTTAACTTGTTGAAGATCATATTAACCTTAGACAATACTGAACCCAAATGATGCTACCTCCCTCCTAATCATTGAAAAATGAGCTTCATACTAAATGAATCTACATGTTGAGGCCATCATTTTTTACTTTTGTAATTAATTATTCTTTATCATTTATACATAAAAATTACAACTTAAAAATTATTACCAAGATTATAGTTTCCAGCTGTTATATTAACCAATGGTAAACAATGGTCGAATCTCATGGGGCACATTTCCATTTATGATCACTTAATTATTTAATATATATGGTTTTGTTGTGTATGAAACAATATAATACAAATTTAGTAAATAATTAAATATCTTTTAAAAGGTCTAGTTTATTATAGATACATTTTTTTAATATTTAAGGAGTAATTAATAAATGTTATGAATAACGTGATACCCATGTTGAGACCATGAACCTCATCTTCGTGAAGACCTTATAAGTGAGGTGAAATAGTTAATCCATGGTAACCAAGGGAAATAGGTTGTCAAAATGACCTCATGGAGTGGAAAATTAAGATTGGGTGACAAATAATTATTGATATACTAGTGGAGTATTGAAATGGTGAAAGTGATATTCTTTTATAAAAAGTGAAAATGGTACTTTTTGAAAGAATAATCATTTTCTTAAATTTTTCCATGACACTATTAAAGGTTTAGTTGATCAAATTTGTAAAAAAATTGGAGGGTGGGACATAATAAAGTAGAAAATAATATAATGAACATATTTTATAATATATTTTTAAATGTTTTGACCATTTTCCCATAATAAAAGACTATTTAACTTTTTACATTTTATTGTGGTAAATTATTTTTCTAACAGTAGTGATTAATTTTGATAACTAATATGAAAATTGGCCTCAATAACTAAATTTAACCTTCTAATTTTATATTCTAAAATAATATTATCATATAAAATGACTAAATGTGTGAATGGTTAATTTTAACATAACCACACTTAATCATGTAAAAATGTTTGTTAGGATAAATTATGTTTTTCAACATTAAATCTATATATATGATAAAATTATCATTATTTCAAATTTTATTAGCATTTATTTATTTATTATATATATATAATGTAATTTATGATTATTTTATGGAAATTAACAATATAATATATCTTTGAAAATAATTCATTCGAAGAGGTGACTGAAAATAATTTTTTTAATAGACATTTTTATTTTCATTATATACATGTGAGAAATAATATTTAAAATCAAAATAAAGATATTAAAAATAATAATTTTGTTATTTAATTAAATAATTTATTACATAAATGATTTTTTAAAACTGCTATGAAATTATTTTCTAGTGATAAAATCATAAAAAATTATAGTTTCTGTTAAAACCCTCTTTTTTAACATATAATAAATCTTTTAAGAAAAATTTTTAAAATCAATAATTAGTTAATTTTTCTTTTTAGGGATCTAATTTTATTTTCCTAAATCTATTATCTCTATATTTGAATGAAATTAAAATATAATGAAAATGAATTCTATTTAAAATTACCTTTTTAAATATTAACTCTTACTAATCATTTATCTTTTAACAGTAAAATATATTTAAGGTTCTCCACCTTAGGGATTATTATAAATATATTAATAATTTATTTATAATATGTTTTGTAATTGTTATGTTGTTTGTAGTGTTTATTGTATGGAATATAACATAATATTTATTTTAGGAAGAAAAACATGGGTTATTAAATTCTACCACCCTTAACAATATTTTCATCTATGAATTAATTTATAATGGAATAAAAGAAGTGATTATACAAATCCCTCCATACATATTTATGTTCCATCATAGCCTCCCAAAACATATTATTTCATTATAGATATTTTTCTAGAGGAGTGGCCCTGTTTTGTAGAACCTTATCTCTTTTATCAAATAAATCCATAGGTATTACTTAAAAAAATTCATGTTCCAATTCTGTATTGTTTGAGTATTGTATATGTGATGGATATACTTTGTAATTACTCAAAAATGAAACATGGAAGACATCATTAACTATGGAGAGGTGAGGAGATAGTGCTATGAAATATTATATGAATGAGACATGATTGAATATCCTGAAATGAATGATGTACAAATGGATTCACATCCCTTTCATCCAAAATCTCAAGACCCATATCCATTGTGATATTTGGGGAAATAATTATCACAAAATTCAAAATATACATCTCATTGGTGATAATTTTAAAAATCCATACTTCTCATTTATGCTACATTCATATGGAACTAAATGGTTTGAAACTATTTGTTATTTATTAGAAAAGGCTAGGACCTATCATATTCCTTTTTCTAACACCATATCAGCATGTTTGTGTCCTACATCAATTTATATAAAGATCTTAATTATGTGACATCGAAAATCTATAATTGAAGTTACTAATTCATGAGAACTATAATAGGGAACGTATTGATCACATAATTTGTTGAAATTTGTCGAACAATGTGTTATCTTATCCTATACATTTTGAATAGTTCTCTCAGACACACCATCTATTTAAAGGTGATGTGTAATGTTAAAGATCTATTTTATCCCCAACTCATTATGAATAATTATCCAGCAGCTCCAAGAAATCCTCATTTTCTAATGAGATAAAGGAATAGTGGAATGACTGGTGTATTTTAACTTCCCTTATATATATCTCAGATAGTTTGTTAAGGTATAAATATTCTTTTTAGAAATAAAATGTATTTAAATAGTAAGGATATTGTCTACAATATATAAATCATTATTCCAAATAGATTTTTTTTTAATCCTACGATGAGATCCATGGTGATTTTGTTTCAATATCTATACAATTATGGGTAATGGTTGTATCATATCATTAGGATTATATAATTATTCCACAACTTGATGACATGTTAATCCTTGAGATACGAACTCAATGAATTCCCTCTTCATGTAATTCCATAAGAAGATATTTTTTACATCTAAATACATATTTGTTCCTCTATGATGGATAGATAATGATGAGCTATTTGTATCATCAAGAATAACCTTCTGTAGTTCCAGTATATATGGGACACACATCTAGTTTACACACTATATATGTCTGTCATTATCAAAGTTGAACCCCAAAATATTTTATAAATTTTTATATATCACTACATCATATTTATCGGATTCATTGATATACCCATTATGTAAAAACTAAATTTTTATAAAGTTAAGATAGTATTTATCTACACCAATTATGACTCCATGATTCAACCTCTACCCATCCCTACGTATTGGGTGTTTTTCAAACATCGTCATGGAATGACACTCATGGTTAATTCTTTTCAAATAATTGGTGGTATTTTTTTCATTTTAAGGGTGATAATGTATAGAGCAGTCACAATATTTGGTCAAGTATAACTATATCTTTTTGAAAAAGTTTAAATCTCTCTATATGAAGATAGATTCCACTATATTGTGATCAATATATATATCACATTAATCACTATAAAGGTAATTAATTCAAATTTCCAATGCAATGATCACTACCTCTAATTCCAAATTGTGCAATGGAAAATGATTCTCAAGAGTTTTAAATAGTATTTTGGCATAATAAATTACATATTAATTTTCAATGAGGTCACATCCATGTAATTTTAATGATGAATCTTTATAAAATATAAAAAGTCACCATAAAAGTGTAATGTTAGAATAGCTGTAGAAACCAATATTACCTTGAGATCAATGATGTTTTACACATATTATTACATCAAGATTAACTTGACTACTATCTATGATAACTTTTATAATGTTTTTTATATCCATGAGACATTCCACACAAATAATTAGTAATATGCAGATATCCTAGGAAAACAAGATATTCCAATAGTGGTTGGTCAAGGATATTTCTCAATGACTTTATTCCTTGATGGATATATATATATTACCTCTCTTGTGATGAAATGCACCATATATTTCAAAATTTGTGGCCATAACTGAATGATTATGATTTTATAATAAATCCTCACATTCATCATGGTCTTCAACAAAGTCATTAATTGATCTTCAAGATTTTTAAAATCATTTATAATACCTAAGGATATCATCAATAAAGACAACCAGATATTGATCTTGTTAATATCTAAAGACAATATTCATAATATTCATGAAGATAAAAAGTGATTTAGTATATTAAAATGGTTTCACTATAAACTCATAATGTCAATAAATTTTATGAAATTATAACTTACAAATATTGCCCATTTTTACCTTGAGATGATTATTATTATTGAAGATGTCAATCCTTTGGATGAATTGAGATCCTCTATATTGATCAAACATGTCATAAATATTGGAAAATTATTTTTTATTAAGATTTTCTGAAGCACACAATTATTGATAAAAATATAAATTGATTTATTCAACTACATTGCAAAGGGGACTGGTTCACCAAATAGTTAATAACTAGGTTGTATAAAACCCTTATCGGGATTCTATTTTAATGGGTTTTCTCAACTCTATAATTCAAATAAATATATTCTCTAAGATGTATTTGATATTTGTGATGATTAAGAGGTGAGTTATGTCCATACCTAAAACTCATTTTCTAGTGGATGTTAATTTAATTATTTTTGAAATACATTATCATATTCCCATAAAATGGTAATTTTCCCAATGATGTCATTCCCCAAGATAATATGAGAATGGGACCCCTTTTTGTTTTAATCACAACCAATGTAATAGATTTTTCATTTGAAGAACGTGAACATTAATCAATTATTTGATCAATGAAAACTAGATGATTATATATATAAGAAGATTTTCATTTCTCAGAAATTTATATAATATTTAGATATATAAATATAGTCTATATCCAATATTACGTCAAATTTAACTAAAAGTGTATTTTAATTGAATTATCTATCAATAAATCATTATTACATTATATTTGTAAAGAATAGATTATATTAACATGAAAACATGTGTTTTCATAGATAAATCAATATCCAATGTTTTAGGTGGGGAATCCATGTGATTTGAAAACTTGTTTGGGAAAAAAAGAATTAAAATAACTTGAATAAAATAATGTATTCATGTTTTTAGAGTTGAAAATGAGTATATCTTCCAAAAAAAAATTATAGTTATCTACCTTCATAGTAGTGAATGAATATGCCTTCACTTTCTCCCTTGGTTTAGGATTCTACTACCACCTCTTCCCATTAATAAATTTAGGGCTAGGTAATTGGTTCATATAATTCCAATACTTATGGAATTTGATGAATTTAATATAATGTGGGGAAGAAGTTGGGTCATCACCATCCTTATTGATGATATTTAGTTTCATTTAATTTATTTAGTAGTCAATTGATAGTTCACATAATTTATAATAAAAGTAACACTTTCGAAAACATTTATGGAAATTACCTAGGTATTTACTACCTAATTTGTTTCATGTGGTTTATTGACCTTTCATTCCACATTAGAAATTTAATTAGGGATTCAATTAAACTCAATATATAATTCCATATTACTTGAAAATTATCTTACACCTAATGAATATCAAATACTTTGCCTTAAGTACCCAATTAATTTATAAGTCATTTTTTTATCTCAATAGATAGACTTTGAGGTGTACCTTGTGAGCCTCATGATGTTTTCCTTATAATATCTAACATATTTTTCTTCCATTCAAAAAATCAATTTCATCCATTTTTTGTGTTCATAAAATGATTCCCATACTGGTTATCTCCACCTCCAAACAATGGATAGACAAAATTACATTCTCATGCTTCCATCATTGAATGTTAGTAATACTTTCCCATCACACTAACATACTTCTCAACAATTAATGGGTTTGAATTCCAATTAAATAATACTAGTAATTGATACATAAATTATTCAATGTAATTATTCTCTATTCTTAGTGGATTTTTTAGATCAATATTATTCATGTTAATATTCATAACATGAGAGTGTTGAGTAGAAATTTTCATGACATAGTGAACTAAAGTTCCTATATCATTTGCGAAATCACCACATTATCTGTAAAGACCCGTAAATTTCAAGGAAATTTTTTTTTAATTTTCTTTGGAATTTTACAAGAACGCAGTTTCTGACGGCGCCTGATTACGAGGCCCGGTGTGCCCGGAATCATTTTCCGAAGTTTGGCTCGGGTACGTTCAGTGAACGGACGAGCAGGTTTTTCTAACTTTTGAACCGGTGCCCGGAATCGAATTCTGAGGGCACCGATGAAATCGCAGCGCCGGTATTCACTTAGAAACGCCTCTTCCGGAGTTGCGTTTGCTCGGGTGTGGTTTTTAATTTTCGGGCTTAAAGTTAAGAAATAAAATAATTTTGCGACAACTTTATTTTATTTCACTTAAGCCACTTGGAAGCCACTTGAAGCCACTTAAAGGCGCCTTGAACTGAGTTGAACTGGATAGGATGCTATCCAGAAATATCCTACCCCCTTGGTAGGATATTTGTGAGGTGGGGCCCGCACGAGCCCCGCCGTTTCTTTCCGCTAAGAAACGCACCCGTGAAAACCCGCCTTAATGAAAGTCAACCGACGCGTTTTCTAAATTCTTAACAGACCATTTAATTGGGAGGTTTATTTCGTGAATTAAATGGGTTGTTTCTTTCGTGAATTAAATGGGTCGTTTCTTTCGTTGAATTAATTCAACGAATTGATGGATCGTTTCTTAACCAGTTTTTCAAATTCGTTGGCGTAATAATAAAATAAGGCCAACGCTCGACCTCTGGTTATTTGCGCTGGAGAAGATTTGAGAGAACCCTCGTGACTTCTTCTCCCTCGCGAAGAACGCGAAGAACGCGAAGAACGCCGAACCCGGAAATCGACGACGCTTTCGTCCGAGACGATCTTCCGATCTCTGATCTCCGATCTCCGATCTCCGGTCACCGACCATTTGAGGTGAGTGATTTCGGATTTCCGTTCAAGGTTCTTTTCTTGGGTTTAAACACAGATTTAATTAATTTTAATTTAAATCTGTTGTTCTTGGTTTGTTGAGTTCACCGACTCAACGCCGGTTTCCGCGACGACGTGACGCCTCCCCGCGACGACGCGACGATCGATCTCTTCCGCGACGATCTCTTCCGCGAGGAACGCCCGCGCACGACGATCATCAAGGTATGGATTTTATTATGGTTTTACCCCTTTTCTTTAAATCCCGTCAATGTTTCTTTAAAGAAATTAAAGAACCGTTTTTGTGAACAATTTTTAATCTTCTTAAAAATTGTTGTTTCCTGTGTGGAATAATTTCTCCCGGATGTTTATCTCTAACGCGGAGGGTTCGGGCCAAACGAACACGGCCCGACGACCCTCCACCGTTCTTCGTTTTGTGCGGATTTGGCGGACGACGACGGAATGTGCCGCAGCGGAGGTTTGTCGATTCCGCAGTGAAGTACGGATCCCGAGAGGAACAACGGCGCAGACGGGAAGGAAAACGGGCCACCGGAGCGACGCCGGCAGCCCGCGGAAGTTGCCGGCGGCGCGGGTCACCGGGGCGGCGCCGCCGGACGAGATCCGCCGCGGCTTCAGCCGCGGCGGCGGCGGCCAACGGACCCACGGCGGCGGGTCCGGTTCGTCCAGGCGGACGCGGCTCAGCGCGTCCGCGGTTCGCCAGCGCGGCCCGCACGCGGGCCGCGGTCCTTCCTCAAGCCGCGGGTCAGCGCCCGCGGCTTCCACCCGCGCGGCTCGGCCACGCCGAGCCGGCCGAGCCGGACCGGCCCTGGCCGGGCCGAGCCGGCCGGGCCGGGCCAGCCGGGTCGGACCCGGGTCGGGTCGACCCGGTTCGGGTTGACCCGGTTCGGGCCGACCCAGGGGGGGTCGGGCCGGGTCGGCCCGGGCCCGGGCCCCCCATCTTCGGACGTTTTCGTTCAAACGCCCGTAACTTGAGCTTCGTGCCTCCAAACGACCCGCAGTCAGCGGCAATGCGATCCTTGGATCGAGATGGTTGTTTCGGTATATCGCACTCAAGGTTTCGGAATACTTTGAGTTCGGCCGGGTTGGTTCGTACACGAGACCAACCGGGCCCTCGGAGCGAAAACGCTCATATCTTGAGCTACGGACGTCCGATTGACGTGCCGTCAGCTTTGATGATTTCCTCTAAGTGAGACGGATCTTTTGGCATACTCTGCCCGAGGTTTGGACGCAGGTGGAGTGCGGTCGGGTTGGTTTTGCCTTAAAAACCAACCGGGCCCCTGGGACGAAAATGCCAATATCTCTCAGACCGGGCGTCCGATTGACGCGCCGTCTGCGACCTGAGTTCCTGTTGACGATACGGAACTTTTGGATACATCAACTTCGGACTTAGTGTCAGTTGATGTATCAGCCTCTCGGCTCGTGGAGCGGACCCTCCCGAACGAGCTTGCTGTGTGCGGGAACCCTAGACTGGCTGCGACTGCTACTTCGACAGCGACGACCGTGCAGAGATCCTCAGTGGACTGCGGCGACGACTGTGCAGAGATCCTCAGCGGACTGCGACGACTACTGCACTCAGCGATCCTACATGGATCAGTGCTACCGGTCCTGTGTGGGCCCGATCCTGTGTGGGTCCGATCCTGCGTGGGTCAGCGCTCAGCGGTTCTGTGTGAGCCAGCGCCTACAGGTCCTGCGTGGGCCCGGTCCTGTGTGGGCCCGATCCTGTGTGGGTCATCTCTCAGCGGTTCTGTGTGAGCCAACTCCTACAGGTCCTGCGTGGGCCCGATCCTGTGTGGGTCACTGCAAGGTTAGTACCTATCGATCCTTCGTGGGTCCGACGACTTAGATGGTTCAATGATCATCTTTATCGTCATCCGAAAAAGTATACCTGTGTGAGCTGAATCTTGTGTTACTCTCCTTTGTGGATTGTGTTGAGCTATCCTGTGTGGATTTACTGTTTACTCTCCTTTGTGGATTGTGTTGTTCTATCCTACGTGGGTATGCGTTTTGCTTTCCTGTGTGGACTGGGTTGTGCTTGGGCTTGGACGTTGGAGCCGAACGGGAACTGAAGACTTAGGTGTATGTATGGGCATATACCTAAGCCGTGTCAGATGTTACTTCGTGATTGTATCTTTCCTTTGTGGATTATCCTTTGTGGATTTCGAGAGACCTTCGGGGGTCTCGGGGTCCCTACTGAGTAGCTTATACTCACCCCTGCACGGGCTATGCCCGCACTTCGTGGTGTTGGTTGCAGACGACGGACAGCGCTGATCGTGGAGGAGGCGTGCGGAGCAGGACAGTACCTGGAGGTGGTCCACTGGGCGGGACGTACTCGGAGCGGTTATGTGGACCCGAGGAGCAGTGGAGGCTATCAGTACCCACCCTTCAGGTGGGACTTCCGGAGGACGGATCGACGCTGCAGTTTTCCCTTTTTCAGTTGTTGTTTTTCCTTTCAGTTGTACTTTACAGTTGGGCTTGTATTTCCGGCCCCTTTTACTTTCAGCACAGCTTGTACAGTTTTTACTCAGTGTTTACTTTTCTGCTTGCTTACTCTGTAGTGCTTGTTTACTTTTCAAAGGCAATGCCTTCCCTTTTTGTTGGGATTTACACCTTGGTGATAGTCGCCTGCCCCTGGCCTATGGAAGGCGGGCTTGGGGTAGTCACGGCACGGGTCCCGAGGACGGGTCGTGACAAATTGGTATCAGAGGTGGTCAGTTCTACCGCAGACTCTGATATTTCTTCTATGTGAAGCAATAGTGTTTAGTTTATTGAGTGTGGTTATCAGTCTAGGGAGTCCAGTGTTGGTGCGGCGGCCGACGTATCCATACACCAGGACCCTGACTTCTGATTTCCGACTTAATGCACGAAAACATTGATTGCATGTGTGTTTCAAGTTTTCTTTGTGATTACTTGTGTCAGCTCACCAGGTATACTGTTCTGACCGTGGCATACTTGTTTCCTTTTCAGGATGACACGACGACAGCAGCCAGCTAGGGTTCCCAGGGTAGGGCGCGACGACAGCCCGCCGAGTGACGAGGCCTCGGTATAGGGCCCATTGACAGCAGAGGCACCGGTGGTACCTTTACCCGCCGAGCCCCCGATGCTTCCAGCACTGGCAGCTGACGACGCACGACGCCTTGGAGCTCTGCACGAGTTCCAGCGCCAGCGACCACCCAGGTTCCGTGGGGAGTCGGACCCCCAGGCAGTCGAGGACTGGCTGGAGGCGGTCGTCCGAGTTTTCAGGCTAGTGAGGATGCCAGCAGACCTCATGGTGATCCTCGCGGCGAGCCTACTGCACGCCGCAGCCGGACGCTGGTGGAGCCTGATGCTCCAGGTACACGATGAGGCCACCCTCATCTGGACGGACTTCGAGAGCCTCTTCCGCTCAGAGTTCGTCCCGGCCACCCTCCGAGCGGTGCGCATCCAGGAGCTTCTACAGCTGCGGCAGGGCAGCTTGACGGTCGCTCAGTACGCGGCGAGGTTCACCGACCTTTCTCGGTACTCGAAAGACATGGTACGGGACCCCTTCTTCCGGGCCCGGACCTTCGAGCAGGGTTTGAGACACGAGATCAGGGCATCGCTGATCTCCCTCAGCATCCCGACCCAGGCAGGAGTACTGGAGCGAGCCCTCCTGATCGAGAGATTCCTGGCTGAGTCCACAGCGAGACCCACCGCAGGGCGGCAGATAGCGGAGTCTTCGGCAGCCGGTAGCCGGCGGATGACTCAGGGTTCCAGGCGGACCAGACCTTCCGGCAGGCGACCTCAGGACGCTGGCTCAGCAGTGCAGGGCACCCGGCCCGGAGCCAGCCTTCCGAGAGGCAGACAGTGCTACGAGTGCGGCGGGCAGGGCCACATGGCTCGTGACTACCCGACCCGTCGTACCGAGGGGCAGCAGACGGTGGAGGGGCCACCCAGGCAGAGGCAGAGGGTTGACTGTGGCGGTCCGCAGGGAGGAGGCGGACGAGGCAGAGGAGCTGGCCGAGCAGCAGGTGGTGGGCGACGCTTTGAGGCTCTGCCACCACCACCACCTGGAGGCCCGCCCCGACCACAGGGAGCTGGCGGGAAGAGACAGGCTCAGCTCCAGGCAGCGGAGGCCTACGACCACGGCTCACCAGAGATGATTCTAGGTACGATCTGTGTCTATTCCACCCTTGCTGCAGTTCTGATAGACACAGGAGCGAGTCACTCTTTCATAGCCACTTCCCTTGTTTGGAGCTCGGAGATTCCGACAGAGCCGTTGGCTCGATCCTTACGGCTAGAGACTCCTACGAGAGCAAACTCGACGATTACGCACTGGTGCCGGCAGTGTGAGCTTACTCTAGGAGGTGAGAGCTTCGGCTGGGATCTTCTTGTAGCAGCGTCGAGGCCTTACGACGTCATCTTGGGCATGGATTGGTTATCTACGGTCCATGCTCAGATTGACTGCATTAGGCGCAAGGTGCGATGTGTGCGCACCGACGGGAGCAGGTTCACCTTCACCGGCGAGAAGGGAGCCTTAGCAGCACAGGATGGACTCACGCAGAGGAGAGGTCAGCCCATCACTCATCAGTTGGCTAGCCTCATCTTGGGAGCAGTTGACGTGCGGAGTCCCAGTTTTCCTGCAGTGGTGGATCAGTATGCGGACGTCTTTCCCGACGATGTTCCAGGACTACCTCCTCGCAGAGAGGTAGACTTTTATATTGACCTGTACCCTGGGACAGCCCCGATATCCACTCCAGCATATCGGATGGCCCCCGCTGATCTTCGAGAGCTGCGGGTACAGTTGGAGGACTTGCAGGGCAAGGTGTTCATCCGACCCAGTGTTTCGCCCTGGGCTTCCCCGATTTTGTTCGCCAAGAAGGCGGACGGGAGCTTGCGACTATGTGTCGATTATCGTCGCCTGAATCAGGTGACAGTGAGGAACAAGTATCCGCTACCCAGGATTGACGATCTCTTCGACCAGCTCAAGGGAGCACGGTGGTTCTCGAAGATAGACCTCAGGTCAGGCTATCATCAGCTCAGAGTTCGAGATGAGGATGTGAGGAAGACGGCCTTCAGGTGTCGGTATGGCCACTATGAGTTCTTGGTTATGCCTTTCGGCGTGACCAACGCTCCCGCAGTGTTCATGAGCCTCATGAACAGGATCTTCCAGCCATACCTCGATCGATTTGTCGTGGTCTTCATCGACGACATTTTGGTGTACTCGACGATGGAGGAGGAGCACGCCTACCACCTGCGTGTTGTACTATACACACTCCGAGAGCACCAGCTTTATGGCAAGCTCTCGAAGTGTCAGTTCTGGTTACGTGAGGTCCACTTCTTGGGGCACGTCATTTCTGAGGCGGGAGTTGCAGTGGATCCCGCGAAGATCGAGGCAGTGCTAGCTTGGGAGCCACCCAAGAGCGTGACAGAGGTACGGAGTTTCTTGGGCCTAGCCAGATACTATCGGAGATTTGTGCCGGACTTCTCCAGAGTTGCGGCCCCACTCTCAGCTTTGACGAAGAAGGGGAAACCCTTCGTGTGGTCAGACAGATGTCAGCAGAGCTTCCAGGAGCTGAGGCAGAGGTTGACTAGCGCACCTATCTTGAGGTTGCCTGAGGAGGGAGTTGGATTCGTAGTCTACTGCGATGCATCAGGGACCGGACTCGGGTGTGTCCTGATGCAGGAGCGGGCCGTGATTGCCTACGGATCACGTCAGTTGAGGCCTCATGAGAAGAACTATGCTACCCATGACTTGGAGTTGGCAGCAGTGGTCTTCGCCCTGAAGACATGGCGACACTATCTGATGGGCGAGCGCTTCACAGTCTTTTCTGACCACCAGAGTCTCAGGTACATTTTCTCTCAGAAGGACCTGAACCTGAGACATCGGTGATGGCTCGAGTTCCTCCAGGACTATGACTTTGAGATAGTCTATACTCCTGGGAAGGGGAACGTGGTGGCTGATGCCCTCAGCAGGAGGACGGGCATCCAGCTACTTGAGGAGGCGACAGAGCATCTAGCCGCTTTGCAGATATCCTTCGTGGATAGAGACGGAGCAGCCTTCCTCCAGTCTCTCCTCCGCTTCTTCAGCGGGTCAGAGAGGCACAGCATGGGGACGTTGACTGTGAGACGCGGCGTGCACAGATATCCTCGGGACAGGCACCTGATGGTTTCTCCCTTGGAGCAGAGCACGATGTCTTTTTCAGAGGACGTACCTTGGTACCAGTCGCCTTACGAGAGGAGGTTCTGAGAGAGTTTCACACTTCTCCTTTGGCGGTACATCCTGGAGTGGCGAAGATGTACCAGGATCTCAGACGACAGCACTGGTGGCCGGGCATGAAGAAGGTTGTGGCAGAGTTCGTTTCACGGTGCCTCACCTGCCAGCAGGTGAAGGCAGAGCATCAGGTACCAGCAGGTTTGGTACAGCCCTTGGAGGTCCCGGAGTGGAAGTGGGACGGGATATCTATGGACTTTGTGACTGGACTTCCACGCACTTCCAGAGGTCACGACTCCATTTGGGTGATTGTTGACCGACTCACCAAGTCGGCACACTTCTTACCCATCCGAGAGCTGGGCACAGTGGAGAGCTTGGGGCGTCTCTACATTCAGGAGATTGTACGACTTCACGGTGTGCCATCGACTATCGTCTCCGATCGGGACGCTCGTTTTACTTCCCGACTTTGGAAGGGGTTGCAGGAGGCGTTTGGGACGCGACTACGTCTGAGCACCGCCTTTCACCCTCAGACGGATGGTCAGACGGAGAGGACCATTCAGACTCTCGAGGACATGCTCCGCGCATGTGTCCTCGACTTTGGTCGCAGCTGGGAGGACCACATACCCTTGGTGGAGTTCGCGTACAACAACAGCTACCACTCCACCATCGGGATGGCACCCTACGAGGCGTTGTACGGCAGGCCTTGCAGATCTCCTTTGTGCTGGACAGACCCTGGAGAGTCAGCACTTGTGGGACCAGAGATGGTCCGGGCCACGACAGAGAAGGTCCAGGTCATCTAGGAGCGGATGAGGATAGCACAGAGCCGGCAGAAGTCATATGCTGACAGGAGGCGGAGGCCACTAGAGTTCGAGGATGGCGACCACGTCTTCTTGCGGGTCTCACCTCGACGTGGTTTGAGGAGATTTGGCCGAGGCGGCAAGTTGTCTCCACGCTTCATCGGACCCTTCCAGGTCCTCAGCAGGGTTGGCGAGGTGGATTATCACCTGGCTCTGCCACCTCAGTTGCACCGGGTGCACAACGTCTTCCACGTATCCCAGCTGAGGAGATACGTGCACGACCCGACGCACATCATTGACTATGGGGAGCTAGACGTGGATGATGGAGCGACTTTTGCGGAGGTCCCAGTGGAGATAGAGGATCGACAGGAGCGGGTCCTACGTGGGCGATTGATTCCTCTTGTGCACATCAGATGGCAGCACGGGAACCTCCAGGAGAGCACTTGGGAGCGGGAGGCTCAGATGCGTGCTCAGTACCCACATTTGTTTCCCTAGTTTTTGATGTATCTTTACGGGGACGTAATGTCCTGAGGTGGGAGTAATGTAAAGACCCGTAAATTTCAAGGAAATTTTTTTTTAATTTTCTTTGGAATTTTACAAGAATGCAGTTTCTGACGGCCCCTGATTCCGAGGCCCGGTGTGCCCGGAATCATTTTCTGAAGTTTGGCTCGGGTACATTCAGTGAACGGACGAGCAGGTTTTTCTAACTTTTGAACCGGTGCCCGGAATCGAATTCTGAGGGCACCGATGAAATCGCAGCGCCTGTATTCGCTTAGAAACGCCTCTTCCGGAGTTGCGTTTGCTCGGGTGTGGTTTTTAATTTTCGGGCTTAAAGTTAAGAAATAAAATAATTTTGCGACAACTTTATTTTATTTCACTTAAGCCACTTGGAAGCCACTTGAAGCCACTTAAAGGCGGCTTGAACTGAGTTGAACTGGATAGGATGCTATCCAGAAATATCCTACCCCCTTGGTAGGATATTTTTGAGGTGGGGCCCGCACGAGCCCCACCGTTTCTTTCCGCTAAGAAACGCACCCGTGAAAACCCGTCTTAATGAAAGTCAACCAACGCGTTTTCTAAATTCTTAACAAACCATTTAATTGGGAGGTTTATTTCGTGAATTAAATGGGTTGTTTCTTTCGTGAATTAAATGGGTCGTTTCTTTCGTTGAATTAATTCAACGAATTGATGGATCGTTTCTTAACCAGTTTTTCAAATTCGTTTGCGTAATAATAAAATAAGGCCAACGCTCGACCTCTGGTTATTTGCGCTGGAGAAGATTTGAGAGAACCCTCGTGACTTCTTCTCCCTCGCGAAGAACGCGAAGAACGCGAAGAACGCGAAGAATGCGAAGAACGCCGAAACCGGAAATCGACGACGCTTTCGTCCGAGATGATCTTCCGATCTCCGATCTCCGATCTCCGATCTCCGATCACCGACCATTTGAGGTGAGTGATTTCGGATTTCCGTTCAAGGTTCTTTTCTTGGGTTTAAACACAGATTTAATTAATTTTAATTTAAATCTGTTGTTCTTGGTTTGTTGAGTTCGCCGACTCAACGCCGGTTTCCGCGACGACGCGACGCCTCCCCGCGACGACGCGGCGATCGATCTCTTCCGCGACGATCTCTTCCGCGAGGAACGCCCGCGCACGACGATCATCAAGGTAGGGATTTTATTATGGTTTTACCCCTTTTCTTTAAATCCCGTCAATGTTTCTTTAAAGAAATTAATGAACCGTTTTTGTGAACAATTTTTAATCTTCTTAAAATTTGTTGTTTCCTGTGTGGAATAATTTCTCCCGGATGTTTATCTCTAACGCGGAGGGTTCGGGCCAAACGAACACGGCCCGACGACCCTCCGCTGTTCTTCGTTTTGTGCGGATTTGGCGGACGACGACGGAATGTGCCGCAGTAGAGGTTTGTCGATTCCGCAGTGAAGGACGGATCCCGGGAGGAACAACGGCGCAGACAGGAAGGAAAACGGGCCACCGGAGCGACGCCGGCAGGCCGCGGAAGTTGCCGGCGGCGCGGGTCACCGGCGCGGCGGCGCTGGCGACCGGAGGCGGCAGCGCCCCGTCGCGCCGCCGGACGAGATCTGCCGCGGCTTCAGCCGCGGCGGCGGCGGCCAACGGACCCGCGGAGGCGGGTCCGGTTCGTCCAGGCGGACGCGGCTCAGCGCGTCCGCGGTTCGCCAGCGCGGCCCGCATGCGGGCCGCGGTCCTTCCTCAAGCCGCGGGTCAGCGCCCGCGGCTTCCACCCGCGCGGCTCGGCCAGGCCGAGCCGGCCGAGCCGGACCGGCCCTGGCCGGGCCGGGCCGGGCCAGCCGGGTCGGACCCGGGTCGGGTCGACCCGGTTCGGGCCGACCCAGGGGGGGTCGGGCCGGGTCGGCCCGGGCCCGTACCCCCCATCTTCGGACGTTTTCGTTAAAACGCCCGTAACATGAGCTTCGTGCCTCCAAACGACCCGCCGTCAGCGGCAACGCGATCCTTAGATCGATACGGTCGTTTCGGTATATCGCACTCAAGGTTTCGGAATACTTTGAGTTCGGCCGGGTTGGTTCGTACACGAGACCAACCGGGCCCTCGGAGCGGAAACGCTCATATCTTGAGCTACGGACGTCCGATTGACGTGCCGTCATCTTTGATGATTTCCTCTAAGTGAGACGGATCTTTTGGCATACTCCGCCCGAGGTTTGGACGTAGGTGGAGTGCGGTCGGGTTGGTTTTTCCTTAAAAACCAACCGGGCCCCTGGGACGAAAATGCCAATATCTCTCAGACCGGGCGTCCGATTGACGTGCCATCTGCGACGTTGAGTTCCTGTTGACGATACGGAACTTTTGGATACATCAACTTCGGACTTCGTGTCAGTTGATGTATCAGCCTCTCGGCTCGTGGAGCGGACCCTCCCGAACGAGCTTGCTGTGTGCGGGAACCCTAGACTGGCTGCGACTGCTACTTCGACAACGACGACCGTGCAGAGATCCTCAGTGGACTGCGGCGACGACTGTGCAGAGATCCTCAGCGGACTGCGACGACTATTGCACTCAGTGATCCTACGTGGATCAGTGCTACCGGTCCTGTGTGGGCCCGATCCTGTGTGGGTCCGATCCTGCGTGGGTCAGCGCTCAGCGGTTCTGTGTGAGCCAGCGCCTACAGGTCCTGCGTGGGCCCGGTCCTGTGTGGGCCCGATCCTGTGTGGGTCATCTCTCAGCGGTTCTGTGTGAGCCGACTCCTACAGGTCCTGCGTGGGCCCGATCCTGTGTGGGTCACTGCAAGGTTAGTACCTATCGATCCTTCGTGGGTCCGACGACTTAGATGGTTCAATGATCATCTTTATCGTCATCCGAAGAAGTATACCTGTGTGAGCTGAATCTTGTGTTACTCTCCTTTGTGGATTGTGTTGAGCTATCCTGTGTGGATTTACTGTTTACTCTCTTTTGTGGATTGTGTTGTTCTATCCTGCGTGGGTATGCGTTTTGCTTTCCTGTGTGGACTGGGTTGTGCTTGGGCTCGGACGTTGGAGCCGAACGGGAACTGAAGACTTTGGTGTATGTATGGGCATATACCTAAGCCGTGTCAGATGTTACTTCGTGATCGTATCTTTCCTTTGTGGATTATCCTTTGTGGATTTCGGGAGACCTTCGGGGGTCTCGGGGTCCCTACTGAGTAGCTTATACTCACCCCTACACGGGCTATGCCCGCACTTCGTGGTGTTGGTTGCAGACGACGGACAGCGCTGATCGTGGAGGAGGCGTGCGGAGCAGGACAGTACCTGGAGGTGGACCACTGGGCGGGACGTACTCGGAGCGGTTAGGTGGACCCGAGGAGTAGTGGAGGCTATCAGTACCCACCCTTCAGGTGGGACTTCCGGAGGACGGCTCGACGCTGCAGTTTTCCCTTTTTCAGTTGCTGTTTTTCCTTTCAGTTGTACTTTACAGTTGGGCTTGTATTTCCGGCCCCTTTTACTTTCAGCACAGCTTGTATAGTTTTTACTCAGTGTTTACTTTTCCGCTTGCTTACTCTGTAGTGCTTGTTTACTTTTCAAAGGCAATGCCTTCCCTTTTTGTTGGGATTTACGCCTTGGTGCTAGTCGCCTGCCCCTGGCCTATGGAAGGCGGGCTTGGGGTAGTCACGGCACGGGTCCCGAGGACGGGTTGTGACATTATCCATTGTATCTATCATTGTCTCGATTGCTTCATGATTATGTACATATCATTTATATTGGATCACTCATAGTGATGATACATAAATTAATAAAGATATAAATTATCAAACAATTATTATAGTAGAAATATCTCAAAAGTTATCAATACATTATACATTCACAACACCCTATATTTTATTCTAGGTTATCCATTATTGTGTTCTACTATCATTTAACCATTTAACATGATTACCAAATAATTTAAAATGTTTCATAATGAAAATTTTAATTAAACTATGAGTATCCCCTATGAGTGTCAAACTAGGTGCATTGTGAGTTCCCATTCACCATGCATTATAATAGTGGCCATGACATACAAAACCACCTATTTTCTGGGTTCTGACCCCTATATAAAATTTTTTCAAAAATATGTTCACTTGTAGAATCAAGATTTTTATATATTGATAAGAAAAAACACACTTCTTTATTAAGATAACATGTTATTTTCTCTTATACATATTCTTATCATAATGTCTCGCACTATATTTCTCTAATACTAGTCTCCAAAATAACTAATCCTTGATCTGATACCAACTTATGTGACTCATGAAAAATGTTCATAAATAATTCATTGAGTACATTTTTTATTATATCATCCACAATTATGAACACAATACTAGGACCAGTAGTTTTTGTTTCATCAGTAATATAAACTTATAAATATCATTTCACATGACATAATTTGTTCACTATTAAAATAGTACACTCATATACATTCTAGGTGATACAATCATCTTGAAATCCTTAGGAAGGGAAAATATAAAAAGGGGTGATCTCAAATAACCAATAAGGGAAAAAATTTCAATGAAAATTATGGTATGATCATAAATATATGGAATGTATAAAATAAGAAGAAAATATCTCATTTAAAATATCATATAACAGTAAGAGTTAACCATAATCATGAAATATATACATAACATCTCAAATTGTAACACTTTTACCATGGACTGAAAAAAAACCAAACATGAATCATATAACATGGGTCATGGAACATGTGAATAATAGTTTCCCAATCATAAATATAGGATTTATTATCTTTGTAAAAATTGATACCTTCCAAATAGTTCACATATAAATTTTTTACTAAAGCTAAATTATATCTCACTAACACTTTTTAAATCAAGTTAATTACCAAACCATTTTCACAAAATTTCCATCACAAGATATATAATCCTTTAACAAATAAATTAGTGGGATATTTATGTTTCATCCATCTCATAAACCATACATTTTTGTTCCACTTTCGAAAAAACAAACATCACATCATAAAATAAACAATAGGAAAAAAATAGGTATTATTAAATTTAAAATTAATCATAAAAAAAACCCATAGGTAAATTGGTTTTACAGAAAATAAGAATGTAAATCATTCAATTTTCATAAATAACCCATGAAATTATATTAGTTTTATAGACATCAAAATAGTGTCATAAATTTAATCACTCATTATCAAAAAACATGAAAACCCAACACAATCCCATTATAAAAGATACCATAAGGTGATCAAAAAAATAATTGTAATGGAGTTGGAACATTTTGAAGATAATGAAAAAAATAATTAAACTATTCTTTAAAAAAACACATTGTATTCATTTTTGCAAAGTAATAATTACGTGTCTCATTTAAGAAATTATCCAATGAATTTATGAAAAATTAAAATAAAACCATTCAATGAAATAGAATAGGTTAAAAATGTTTTTCCCCATCAGAAAAAAAAATATTAGATTATTTAAAATTAAATTTCATGAAAGAAACAAAATTCAAATAAAGAACTATATAACTCAAATAATGGATTTTGAGTTACTAAGTCCCTTACATTTACCATTGATTTTACATTGAAGTGTATTATCCTACCATATCATAATGATAAACATATATTTTCATATTCTATGACCTCATTCAAATACATTTCTATTTATACTCTTCATTAATAAGAATTCTCTTTATGTATTTGATTACAGTAACCTCTTTTCGACATCATGAGAAAATTATATTTTTCATTATGAACTTTGATTCTTAAAACACTGAAAATATTAAATTTTATCAAAATTATGTCACTTAAAAATAATTAGATATATTATAATTGAGGTTTTATAAATACTTATACTATTATAATATCATTACATTGGATTTTTCAACTTATTTCATGAAAACATGAATGGTAATGAATTAGTTTTAGATATTTACTAATTTTAATTGATTAACATAAAAAGATAAATAAATATTTTATTATAAAAAAACTTCCATATTAATGATATATATTTCATATATATATATCATATAAACTCATCTACTATAATTTGAAACCATCTATGTTTTTATGTGAAGAAAAATAGATCAAGTTTATTCATGGAGGTTCTAGTCTACACAATCCACGATTAGGGTTTTCCTTACCCAAACAATTATAGGGGTTATGTTGGATACATTATCCCAATTTAAAAAATAATGACTATTATTTAGATCTTAAAAGATACAAAACATCAAGATTTAACGAACAATGAATTATCATTATTTAATTTTAATTATAACCTAAAAAATAAATTAGAAGGAATGAATAATGTTAACCAAATTTTGATATAAGTAATGGTATTACACATTTCTAATTTATTAATTAATTCTTTTCAAATAATCACATGATCTTTGTAAATTAATTTTATCCTTCAAAAATGTATTTTTTCAAATATATTTTTTAAATATTTTTTAAGTGAATATTTTTTTCAATTTTTTAAATTTTTGAAAATTTATTTGAAAAAAAGAATTTTCCTTTTAATTAATATTTTAAAAATTATCATAAGATGAATTTTTAATAATTTTCATAATAGATTTATTTATTAATTGAATAAAAACAATTATGATTTATATTAAAAAAATATATTTCCTTTTTTATTTATTTAAAAAAATTCTATTTCTTAATTTTAAATGTAATTAGGTATTTTTCATAAAAAAATTATGTTTTTTTAAATCTAATTTATACTTTAATTTTTTATACAATCATTTAATATTTTGAAAGGATGTTTTTCTAAAAGTATGTTTTTCATTTATTTTCTTTGGTTTGATTTAAGATTAAATTATGAAATTTCTATGATTAAAATTTTGAAAATTATATTCCTTAGTTGGAATTAGTGGGTTCAAATATTTTGAATAGGTACATTTTATTTTTGATAAATATGAATAGTATCCTTAGTAAAAAAATTTCCCATAGTAAAGGGTAAATTAGGAAATTAATGATTACAATGTAATGATAATCATTATATAAAATACTGACACCTCCCTTAATTTTATTTGATGATTTTATTTTATCTATAATCATCCAAGATATGGTTATATGGAATTTTTTGTCCATTTTGTGTGATTATAACCTACATAATATTTTATTTAATAAAAAATTAAAAAATTCACACTCTTTTCTTTAAAATATATATTATTTTTAGCATTCATAAGGGGATATGATGGGTTATAAATATTAATTTAAATATAACAGATTTATCTTCATCATGGTAATTTATTTGTAAATTTTAGTGAATAAATAATTAACATAAATTATTACACAATGCTTACACAATAATTACGAAGTTAACGAATCTAATCAAATATATGATATTGAAAATATGAAAAGTATTATAATTTGATATAATTATGGATATCAAGGAATAATCATGATGAAAATTGCATGTTGGGAATGTATTAAAGTTATTTTTTTTCAAAATTAGATTGTTTTCATGTTGTTTTTAAAATACATGTATTCATTAGATCAAAAATGATTCATTAATGATATTATCTAATAAATTCAGTTTAATTAAATGATATAAAATTTCTAAAAATATTATATTATTCCAAGTGATAGGATACGGATAATGATATCAACCAAGGTAAATTTATGGGATATTTTCCCATTTACTGTAACTATATTTAGCATTAATTTATAAAAAAAATTGTAACATTATGTGTTAAAGGAGTTTATGAAGGGTTAAAAAAATAGATCAAGGTAATAATACTACATCACATTAGCTTCATACAATTATTTCTCATCTCTCTATTATATTTCCTTCATTTTGGGTGTGTTTTGGTGCTCCTGGTGATGGAAAGCTTCTTAAGGGAAAATGAAATAGTGTTCTGGGTTGTAAGTATTATTGGAATTAATGGAGTCTGAGTATAAATTTGGTAAAGCCTTTATTGGTTTCTCCATGAGATTGGAGAACATTGGAGTTGGTTTGGGTTATTTCATCAAATTTTAGACTATTCATTGCATGTAGTGATTTTTAAAATCATAAACGGTCACATATCTTATATTGATTCCAGACATATGTCACAAATTGGTTCAATGATTTTGAGGTTTACAAAAAGTTAATATTTTTAACATCATTAAATGGTCAATGTCAGCATTTTTAATCTATTGTGATGTGTTTTTAGTGTATTTTTTAAATTAATTCATTCACATTATGAAATCGATTCAATTCATAAATGTTTTGGGATTTGTGTTTTTTGGATGCTTCATGGATGATTAGTCTTTTATTTTTTTGTGGGCCTTTCAATTTCTACCTAAGATAAATGTTTGGTGGTTTTGGGGATCTATTCTCCTTCTAGATTATTTCTTTCAATGAATTATCATCATTTTGGTTGCACTATGTATGTACGGGTAAGTGATCAATATTATTCGTCATTTTGATTGGTCATAATAGGGTCTTTATTCTATGTTTTGATATCCATTGGTATTATGGTGGGGATTATCTTGATCATTTCTAGATATTTTGTTTGATATTTATCAAGAGGCTGATCTTTGTGTTGGTTATGATGCAATGTGTGACTTTTTTAAGGTACATATTGTATTATCTTCTCCACCTTTTGTTTTGGTTAATGAATTGTTTCTAATATGGAAATATTTATTCAAGGGCCTCCATTTTTATCCATTAATTATTTCATGGTGGTGTATCCCACTATTGTATTATGTGACCTAAGATTGTGGTTTGTTGTTCCTTTTCTAGCCTATGATGAATTAAATGAATTTCTATTATTTTATAATTTTTATTATAAAACAATTAGAATGAATTAATTGTTTTTGTAGAAATTCAGTTTTGAGAAAAGATAATTTTCCCTTATTTTGGTAAAGGAAATGGAATTTTCCAACCATTGTGATATTTATTTTGAAATGGTTTTAAAATAATTTTTTTGGTGAAATTGTTTAGATTAATTATCACTTGGGAATACTTGGGTACTTATGTAGAAGGTGTAGTAGTATACCTCATCAGTTGATTCTCTTAGTGGGTTTACTCATGGGGTGTTACACTTCTCCCTATGTATTTTGTTCAAGGGGATTGATATACCTATTGTATTTTCACATATTAGGGTGTTTCTCTACTCTCTCTATTCAATGAATATATCTAGAGACGTGATGTGCATGATTATTTATTTTTGGGAATGAGTTTCCTAGCTATCCTGGCATGTTGTGATATTTGTTGTGATATTACCAATGCTTATAGATTATATTAGATTTCATATAATGTGTGATGAAATATTTGATTTTAATATTTTGATGTATATGAAATTCCTTGAAACTGTTTTACATAGATTATTTTGAATAGTGTCAATAGGGAAAATATATTTTACCATGCTTGTGATATGAAATCTATTTAGCATATTATCATTCCTTGTTTTGATTTAATTTTTATAATTATCATATTATTGTATTTATAATTGATATGGATCACTGAGGTAGTTTTATATTTCCCATTTTTATCTCACGCCCCACGTATCCCTTTGAATGTTTATAGATGTTTTGTTTATTTTGATGTAGTTAATGGAAAGGCATTGTAGTGAGGTGGTGTGGTATATGTCTTCCATGTTCTTATAGCTAGTGGTAAGATGGTGTGTGTCTTCCCTCTCTATCATAGGGGGTAGCTATTTTAGTTGCAGTTATCCTATTACATTGTAATTCTACCATGTAGATTGTGTAGCAACTTTTGTGTTGCATCGCTCCAGTTGTTTTCATTTTGACATGAAATAAATTTATTATTTTATACTTTTGTTCTTTATTCCTACAATGTTTATATATGAAATTTTTTCAGATTTATGTGGATGAAATAATTCCCTCTGGTTATTTTTGATGCATTTTTGATAGTCACTAGCCCATGTTGATCTTAGAGTTGCTTTTAGGAATGTGAACGTTTGGGTCGTGTACAAGTTTGAGAGGGTATTTGGGCCCATTTTCTCATAGTTTGGTATCAGATCATATGTTGTGAAAAATTTTGGGATGTAGGTAGACTAAATATAGGATTTTCAGAACATGATATGTAGTTTACAGTTACTTTATGTCCATATCATGCAACAATAAGACTCAAGATAACCTAGGATGTTTGGATGTGTGTCTCTTGCATTGATTTCATGATCTTGATCTTAGTTTTTACTTATGGTTTTCTTATTTGAACTGATATTTTTTTATTGTTTTATTATATCATGTATTTTAATGTGTAGTGGAATGACTCCAAGTCTTCTTCTATAGGTTCCATGGAAGGTCGCACCAAATATTCACAATGGTAATCTGCGTCAAGATCAGAATCATATTTAGGTTATCAATAATTATGTTTTTGTTAAAGAACATAATAGACAATATTTCCAAAAAAAATGTTTTTTAGCTGTGACCATGATATAGAGTATAAAGATATCGATCATGATATTTCTTATACGACAATACATCGTTTGTTAATGGTATAAATGAACCTACAGAGGAAGAGTACTGGCTATAAAGGATCGATCATATCTTGTATTTGTTGGATAGATCTTTGAATATTAAGGTAATGTGAGTGGTTTTCAAACTCAGAGTCCCCATAATGTGATGTTTGGATTCCATTGTGTAGGTATATATCTATACAGGCATGTACTAGAAGTGTTTCAAAAGACACATATATCAGAATTATTTTATAGAGTTGCTAATGATGGAGAAGTTTCTAGAGTTCCTATCCCTATAGCAAGGTTAGAATTCAGTGTTGGATTACACTAATTGGTTCATATAATTGGTTCCATTTTTTATAGAGGTTGTAAATAATTACCAGGAGAAGGCTCAAAAGTACATGTAGGTTTTAAAACAATATATCATATTGTTGGTATTTATCTTGAAAATTTAAACTAATATGGATACGGTAGATATGGAAATGATGGGGAAAAGGGATATGGTAGGAAAAGTGTGTTTATTCATCCCATTATTTTACACCAAGTGGAATCCTCAGTGGTGAACATGAGAGGATGGGGAAGTGGCATGTTAATCACATGGGTTGTGGGTTTTTTTATAGTAGTGGGAATCCTTGGCACCATTAGTTTCAACTAGTAGGCTTCCTCTTACCTAAATTCGGTTTGGCATGGTTGGGAACATATTAAATTAGTTTTCTACGCCTATAAAGTTGTGTAATGGTTATGGGGACTATATTAATCTATATCATTTCTATCAAGCTATTTCCATGCCTCTTCATATTTAAGGATCATCGTCTCCAATGCCTTCTATTGTGTAGTCAGATGTATGCAACACAAAATGACACTAGCCACATGCCTCAAGATTAAAGCACCTTAACTAAGTGGATTAGTTTATGGTGAAGTTATATAATGCCGTGACCCCATTTTCCTTGAGTCGTTCCATTTTTAAACGTTTGCATGATCACAAGAAATCAAATTTTGAAGGACCGAGCAGTTAATTATATTTGGAAGAACTAGATAGTATCTTTTATTTTACATTAAATATTGAAATGAAAATAACATAATGTCTCCTTTGAAAATACTAATATTCCATTGATTATCCATGTAGTTCAGTCATAATATAATTATTCACATACTTGGGAAAAATTAAACTTATAAAAAGGGTGAGCTCAGACGCTCATTAAGAATAAACAATATAGTGGAAGATATCATAAATAATCCTAATATTTTTAAGGCAAGGTATAAAACTGAAACAAAAGCCTTGTAAACATAATATGTAATATAACATGGAAATAATAAATCAAATAATTCCATTTAAATAATCATATGGTTATTCATCTAGTTGAATAATCATATGAAATATCAATAACTATTCTCATAATGTGGAAATGCATAAGATCATACATCATAACCATACACTACGGGAAAAATGGGTATTTGCGACGGGTCATTTGCGACGGGATCCTGTCGCAAATCGCCCGCTGCGGAAAACGCCATCGCAACAACAATTATTTGCGACGGGCCCGTCGCTGAAGCTATTATTTGCGATAGGGATCCTTCCCGTCGCAAATAATACTCCGTATATTTGTAAAAGCTTTTTAAAAAAGCAATTGTGACGGGCCCCGTCGCAACAGTTATTTGCGACGGGCCCGTCGTAAATAGTAATTGCGACGGGCCCCGTCCCAATTGCTTTTTTTTAAAAAAATAAAAACTATTATTAAATTATTTTAATGGATATAATAATAATACTATTTGCGACGGGCATAGTATCTCATTGCAAATACTATAAAAAAAATAAAAAAAATATTAATAAATTATTTTAATTAATATAATAATAATCCAATTATAATTCAAAAATAAAAAATAATAAAATATTAATAAATGATTTTAATTAATATAATAATAGAATTATAATTCACAAATAAAAATAATAAATTATTATAATTTATATAATAATAATAAAATTATAATTCAAAAATAAAAAATAATAGAATATTAATAAATGATTTCATTAATATAATAATATTAGAATTATAATTCATAAATAAAAAAATATTAATAAGTTATTTTAATTAATAGAAAAATAATAGAATTATTTTACATTCAAATATTAAAATAATTCAAATATTACAAAAAAAATATAATTAAATTATAATATTATAAAATTTTAATATATATATATAATTTAATATTATAAAATATAAATAATATTATTATTCATATTAATATTGTTATTTCAAAATATAATATTATTAATATTTTATAATTAGACAGAAACTACGAATAGAAAAAAAATCATATTTTGATTTAACAAACTTTATAACATAAAAACAAACTCTAATCTGAAGGAGGGGGAGGGGGCGATCTGCAGATGCTGGTGGAGGAAACTCCATCCCTAAAGCATGAGTGAGTCGGCGCATTTACTCCATCTGCTCCAGGTGCTACTGCTGCCACCGACTCATATGCTCCTCGTACAACTACTGCTGGCGTCGACGCTCCTCCTCATGTTGCTGCTTCTGCTGACGCATCTGATCATGCTCCTGTCAGAGACTCTCTATCAATGAAGTCTGAGATCGCAACTGATCCTCATACTGTGTAGAAGAAGAAGATGCACGAGCTCCTCTCGAGCAGGACGCTGACATCGCAGCACTGCCATAATAATCTCCGGGAGTCAGTCGAGAGCTAATAACAACTACCCGACCCTTCTCGAAGGCATACTGGGTGGCCTGCATCCATGCCGCCTCATCAAACTGACGACTAGTGGTCTGATCTGATGACTCGGCCTGGCTCTCAGGTCGGGTCTGTGACGTTGCAGCCTCATATTACTCCTGTAGTTTCAATTTAAAATTAAAATTGTGAATATATTATATGAAGTTAATTTTTAAACTTGAAAACAAATAATACTGACCACGATGTGATGCTCACGATCACCTCTGAGCTCCCCAGTAGCAGGATCACTATATATCCTATGATATACGTCGTACTCTGTAATGTCGGGGTGCTCGACAGCCTATAAGAATAAAAAATAAACTGTTAATATTTATAGTTATATAAAATATTTATAAATAATGTACGTACCAGATGCTATCTATGAGTACTGAAAGAACGACTCCCAACTCGATGAGTCACCTCCTGTCTCCCCTGATTCTCCCTCCCCACCGATGATCTCCTCTGAAAGGCACCACTCAACCAGTGCGCACATAATCCATCCCATACATGGGATGAAATGTACTCTGGTCGGTGTGCTCTACATGACTCGTCAAAATCTGACACTCCTGCTTTCTTCATGGCATCTTTTCTTAAATTGTGTAAAAATTGACGCAAGAAATCACGCATGGCCATCTCCCATGCCTTGTGGATGGCGTCACGCATGGTATCCTCGATCGGATACCATAAACCCTACAAATAAATCAAAATATCAAGTTAGAAATGAAATAATTTTCAAAAAAAAATTATTTATTTACGTACGTACCAACCAATGGCCAAACATGGCCTGCTGCACATCAATGGGAATCTGCTCCCATGTGGTCCACGATTGAGAGAAATAGTTGCGCAAAATAGCGCTTCCCTGTCCGACAGCTATATGCGGAAAACTGTAAAAATAATAAACATTTCTTATGTGAATAGATTAAGGAAATCTTAGTCAAATCCATAGATTATCACATAGGTTGTCACACCTCCGTGTGCGTGGATCAAACCCAAGACGTGGAAGTCGCTCGGGGACGGTGTCAGGAATCATCAATCGTGCAAGACCGCGCCCCCTCCATGTACTCCCTGGAGCACCTGCAAGCTGAGGGTCATCTGCCAGCAACTCATCCGCATCGAAATGCAGGTCAACATCCGCCAACTCACGAAATGTCTCGTCGTCCATCTGAAACAGAAAATGTTAATGTTGTTAGCAAATAATTGATAATTACTATTATATATATATATATATTATGATTGTATATAACTACCATGGACTTCTATCAGTGTTCATCTTCATCATCATCTTCATATATGTCAATGTCATCTTCATATTCCTCCTCAACATCATCGATATCCATTCGAGTTCCAGTTGCTTCATCTCTTACCATTTCAAATTCATATGTGGCATCATTAACATCATCGTCATCACCGACTCTTAAATGTGGGGTGTCGTCATCGATACTCATGTCTCTTTGTAAAAAAGATTGATTTTGATGACTCTCTTGAAAAACATCAATTCTTTGCACATCAGTGAAAGCACATTCACTTTGACTACACTGATTGTCTCGAATTTTGATTTTTATTACACTCCATCAATCAGTCAAGTCTCTTGATGTAGCACAATACTTTGCGTAATAAACTTGATGTGCCTGTTGAGCCAATAAGAATGGTTCATTTACTGCGAGAACACTTTTACATTTAATATCGATGATTCCATGAGTCGGATGAACACGCACGGCTCTCTCTGTATCCAACCACCGACATTTGAACATGGTTATGTAATGTTGTCCAAGATAACAGAGTTCAATGATTTCATCAAGTATGCCATAAAAGACAACCTCATTTTCTCTATGATGAGATCCTCTCAAGCTCACTCCACTGTTCATTGTTTTTTTGATTCCCCATATGCATGTGTGTGAAATCGAAATCCATTCACCACATATGCATTATAAGTTTTAACAAATTTGGAAGGTGGGTTACTCAATATACACAGTCGTTTGTCAATTTTATCAACATTTTGAGACACCTGAAAAGTTGTGAAATAATTATCAATATAGTAAACTATACATTGAATGAGTTGCTAAAAGATAAAGAATTTATGTTACCAGTTTTTGAAACCACTGAGAGAAATTTTTCAGTCGGCGTTCTTCGAGAGCAGCTGCTGTAATTTGTGGAATTTGTTTCTTGATATGATTATCATACAATCTAAAAAAACCAAAGTTATTTACTGTAACATAAATGATAGAATAAGTGATATAAACACTTACAGTACAACTGATGTCATCTCTTCACAGTTGAGCAGAACATACGTATGAGCTCTGTGATGTTCATCATCCGAAAGTCATCGTTCATAAACTCCACCAAAACCAAGCTCTGAATGGTTGAAAAAAGATAATTGATTGTCGATTTCATCGATATTCCTCTCGTTCCGTCCCATTTGGTTTTGTTTTGAAGGATACTCAAATTCAAAATAATGGGAGCCCAAAAAAGATATTTCCTCTTGCAAATAAGCTTCTGCAATAGATCCTTCAACAGATGCTTTGTTACGTACTTTTCTTTTAAATTTTTGCATGCATCTTTCAAATGGGTACATCCATCGAAACTGTACTAGACCACCACATTTGGATTCATATGGAAAATGTAACATCAAATGTTCCATTGAGTCGAAGAAGGACGGCGAAAATATTTTTTCCAGTTTACATATAATTACAACAACATCTTCTTAAAGTTTGCATATAGCATCATAATCTGCTGTAGCCGCACAAATTTCCCGAAAAAAATGAGACATGTCTGTTATGGAATCCCAAATCACAGAATTCAACAGATCTCTTAATCGAATGGATAGAAGTCTTTCCATTATAACATGACAATCATGCCTTTTTAATCCAGTAATATGACCATTCTTTACACATCTACCCAAATTGGAAGCACAGCCATCTGGAAGTCTCAAATCTGCAATCCACTGACAAAATAATAAACAGTTTTTTTTAGACAGTGTATAAGCTGCTTTTGGTTTCAGTAACCTTTCTGTTCTGACATTCTCAAACAGTTCCAGTTCTGGACGCCTGAAAATTTGGGCAAGATCTAAATGTGCATTTACATTGTATTTTCTCTTTCCTGGTGTATCCAAAACTGTATGAAACAAATTTTCAAAACAGTTCTTCTCAATGTGCATGACATCTAACATGTGTCGGACCAACAAATCAGACCAATATGGCAAATCCCAAAATATGCTACATTTAATCCAATTGTGTTCTTTCCCAAAACCAGAAATTTTCTGTTGGTTTATTGTGGGACCAAAAGTGATGGGAGGTAATGAAAATACAACTGATTTTAACTCCGAACCTGATAGCATTTTTGGAGGTCCATCCCATTCAGCTGTTTCTTTTCTGAAATGAGATCTGTTTCTGCGAAAAGGATGATCAGCTGGAAGAAATCTGCGATGACAGTCAAAATAAAAAGGTTTCTTTTCATGAATGAGCATAAATTCTTTGTTCTCTCCCATACAGTAAGGACATGATTTCTGACCATGTGTACTCCAGCCAGATAACATCCCATAAGCCGGGAAGTCACTAATTGTCCACATCAATGCTGCTCTCAGTATGAAATTCTGTTTCGTTGCAACATCATATGTACTGACACCAGTACTCCACAATAAACTTAATTCATCAATCAATGGTTTCAAATAAACATCAATATTTTTCTTCGGATGTCCTAGAATTAGTAAAGTCAAAAAGATATATGGCTCCTTAATCAACATCCATGGAGGTAAATTGTACGGAGTTAAAAAAACAGGCCAACATGAATATTGACTACCATAAGATCCGAACGGATAGAAACCATCAGTGGAAAGGCCTAGTCGAACATTTCTAGCTTCTAAAGCAAAGGATGGATGCACTCTATCAAAATGTTTCCATTAATCACCATCGGCTGGATGATTCAAGCTTTTATCGGTTGAAATATTCTCTTTATGCCATGACATCATTGTCGTTGTATTCTTAGACATGAATAAGCGCTGAAGTCTGGATGTAAGCAGAAAATATATCCACTGTTTTATAGGAATCAAACCATACTTCCCATGTTGTCCTTCTTTATATCTCAATTTCCCATATGTGGGACAACTATCCAACGACTCATTTTCCCCAGAATACAAAATGCAGTCATTTGAAAATGCATGAATCTTCTGACAAGTAAGTCCCAAATTTCGAACCAGCCTCTTACTCTCATAGTAATTTGCAGGAAAAACATTTCTTTCGGGTAACAGTGTTTTAAGCAAAGAAAATATCTAGTCAAAATAGGTGTTTGACATTCCGTTATCTGATTTGATAGCCATAAATTTTTCAACTGCTTCTAATTTGCTCATCTTGCAGCCAGGATATAATGCATCCTCAGCAGACCTCAACAACTCATAAAATTCAGACAGTGCCAACTCAGGATTTGAAGCTATATCAGCCGGAGTTTCTGTATGTTGAACAGATGAACCTGCAACATCATATACTAAATCTTGAAACTGGGATGGATCCGGAATCAAGTTGGTATCACCTGCTCTGGAACTGCATTCACCATGTTGTTACCAAAAAACATAATCTGGTTGAAAACCAAAACGCAAGAGATGTCCCCCTACTTTGTCAAATGTGTCAAATGTTCTCAATGCACATTTTCTACAAGGGCATTTTATTTTTCCTTCTGAAACAAATTCTGCATTTGATGTCGCAAATGATAAAAAAGTCTCCACACCCTCTACATATACTGGATTTAATCCAGAGCCGTTTGGATTTCTACGTTGATTTATCCATATGCGGTCACCTAATAATGATTGTTGACGACCTCGTTGTTCCATATTTTTCTATAAAATATAAAAGCATTACTGGTTTTGAATAATTTCTTAGAAAAAACACTCGAGCAAGGATAATTATAGAGTTTACATCATACACGACTGATGTAAACTTTTTATTGAGTTAGACCTAAAAATTGACCCTTTAAGAATTGAATATGTTGATAATAAAGCAAATCCTGTTACAAATATTGATAATTTTAATATTATATAAATTTTTTATTATTTTTATAGTACTAATATTATTGGTAATTATTCCTAATTATTGGTAATTATTCCTAATTATTGGTAATTATCGGTAATTATTGGTAATTATTACTAATTATTGGTAATTATTACTAATTATTGGTAATTATTTCTAATTATTACTAATTATTGGTAATTATTCCTAATTATTACTAATTATTACTAATTATCAGTAATTATTGATAATTATTGGTAATTATTCCTAATTATTGGTAATTATTACTAATTATTGGTAATTATTACTAATTATTGGTAATTATTACTAATTATTACTAATTATTACTAATTATTACTAATTATTGGTAATTATTACTAATTATTACTAATTATTACTAATTATTGGTAATTATTACTAATTATTACTAATTATTACTAATTATTGGTAATTGTTCCTAATTATTACTAATTATTGGTAATTATTCCTAATTATTACTAATTATTACTAATTATTGGTAATTATTCCTAATTATTGGTAATTATTCTTAATTATTAGTAATTATTCCTAATTATTGGTAATTATTGGTAATTATTCCTAATTATTGGTAATTATCGGTAATTATTGATAATTATTGGTAATTATTACTAATTATTGGTAATTATTACTAATTATAGGTAATTATTCCTAATTATTACTAATTATTACTAATTATCAGTAATTATTGGTAATTATTGGTAATTATTACTAATTATTGGTAATTATTACTAATTATTGGTAATTATGGGTAATTATTCCTAATTATTTGTAATTATTCCTAATTATTGGTAATTATTCCTAATTATTGGTAATTATCGGTAATTATTCGTAATTATTGGTAATTATTACTAATTATTGGTAATTATTACTAATTATTGGTAATTATTACTAATTATTGGTAATTATTACTAATTATTGGTAATTATTACTAATTATTGGTAATTATTACTAATTATTGGTAATTATTACTAATTATTACTAATTATTGGTAATTATTCCTAATTATTACTAATTATTACTAATTATCGATAATTATTGGTAATTATTGGTAATACTTCCTAATTATTGGTAACTATTACTAATTATTGGTAATTATTACTAATTATTGGTAATTATTACTAATTATTACTAATTATTGGTAATTATTACTAATTATTACTAATTATTACTAATTATTACTAATTATTGGTAATTATTACTAATTATTACTAATTATTACTAATTATTGGTAATTATTAATAATTATTACTAATTATTACTAATTATTGGTAATTATTCCTAATTATTACTAATTATTGGTAATTATTCCTAATTATTACTAATTATTACAAATTATTGGTAATTATTCCTAATTATTGGTAATTATTCCTAATTATTGGTAATTATTCCTAATTATTGGTAATTATTGGTAATTATTCCTAATTATTGGTAATTATCGGTAATTATTGATAATTATTGGTAATTATTACTATTTATTGGTAATTATTACAAATTATTGGTAATTATTCCTAATTATTACTAATTATTACTAATTATCGGTAATTATTGGTAATTATTGGTAATTATTAATAATTATTGGTAATTATTACTAATTATTGGTAATTATTGGTAATTATTCCTAATTATTTGTAATTATTCCTAATTATTGGTAATTATGCCTAATTATTGGTAATTATCGGTAATTATTGGTAATTATTGGTAATTATTACTAATTATGGGTAATTATTACTAATTATTGGTAATTATTACTAATTATTGGTAATTATTCCTAATTATCGGTAATTATTACTAATTATTGGTAATTATTGGTAATTATTCCTAATTATTGGTAATTATTCCTAATTATAGGTAATCATCGGTAAGTGTTGTTAATTATTGGTATTTATTACTAATTATTAGTAATTATTGGTAATTATTACTAATTATCACTAATTATTGGTAATTATTCCTAATTATTAATAATTATTACTAATTATCGGTAATTATTGGTAATTATTGGTAATTATTGGTAATTATTACTAATTATTGGTAATTATTACTAATTATTACTAATTATTGGTAATTATTCCTAATTATAGGTAATTATCGGTAATTATTCGTAATTATTGGTAATTATTACTAATTATTACTAATTATTACTAATTATTGTTAATTATTACTAATTATTGGTAATTATTACTAATTATTACTAATTATTGGTAATTATTCCTAATTATTACGAATTATTACTAATTATTGGTAATTATTCCTAATTATTGGTAATTATTACTAATAATTGGTAATTATTACTAATTATTACTAATTATTACTAATTATTGTTAATTATTACTAATTATTACTAATTATTACAAATTATTGGTAATTATTACTAATTATTAGTAATTATTACGAATTATTGGTAATTATTACTAATTATTACTAATTATTACTAATTATTACTAATTATTACTAATTATTGGTAATTATTCCTAATTATTGGTAATTATTCCTAATTATTGGTAATTATTCCTAATTATTGGTAATTATTCCTAATTATTGGTAATTATCGGTAATTATTGATAATTATTGGTAATTATTACTAATTATTGGTAATTATTACTAATTATTGGTAATTATTACTAATTATTCCTAATTATTACTAATTATTACTAATTATTACTAATTATTACTAATTATCGGTAATTATTCCTAATTATTACTACTTATTACTAATTATTACTAATTAGTGGTAATTATTAGTAATTATTACTAATTATTACTAATTATTACTAATTATTACTAATTATTGATAATTATTGATAATTATTGATAATTATTACTAATTATTACTCATTATTGGTAATTATTACTAATTATTGGTAATTATTAATAATTATTGGTAATTATTACTAATTATTACTAATTATTCCTAATTATTGCTAATTATTGGTAATTATTCATATAATTGCCAATAATTAGGAATAATTACCAATAATTAGGAATAATAACATTATTAGTATATTTTATTGTTAATATTAAAATTATATAATTTTCTATATTATATACAATTCTCCTTTCATCTGTGTGTTTTCTGTCTCCACATACAAATATTACATGTGGAGACAGAAAACACACAGATGAAAGAAGAATTGTATATAATATAAAAAATTATATTATTTTAATATTAATATTAAAATATACTAATAATGTAATAATGTAATTATTCTTAATTATTGGTATTTATTACTAATTATTAGCATTTATTCTTAATTATTTAAAATTATTACTAATTATTCCTAATTACCATTAACTATGGACAATACTAATAATTTAAATTTATTAAGTAACAAAACAATGTAAACATAATTAAATTACAACTAATTAAGAATAATTGAAACTAATAAAAAATTTAAAATAAACATTAAATTAAAATGAACATAAATACCTGTAAAATTGATCTGAGGTTGATATCTGATCGTTCTTGAAAACTTCAATATCAACTCCGGAGAAAAAAATTAAACTTAAGAAACGCTGAACTCTAGAAATAGAATTTTGAGAGAAGGAGAAGATTGAGTTTCAGAATGAATTGAAAAAAACGGATGGGGGTATTTATAGGTTAGATTATTTGTGACAGGTCCATTTGCGACGGGTATCCCGTCACAAATAATATTATTCGCGACGGTACCCGTCCCAAATGCCTTAGCCATCATTTATTACGGTCAACGGTTAAATAGTTATTTGCGACGGGTCCCGTCGCGAATATTAACCTGCCGACATACTATTTGCGACGGGGGTATATTCCCATCGCAAATAGCTTTTACCGCCGCCGGTATTTGCGACGGGTGTATATTCCCGTCGCAAATATTTTTTACCGCCGCCGGTTATTTGCGACGGGCGGTAACCGCCAGTCGCAAATAACTTTCCCACGATTTGGCGCGTAAACCGCGCCAGTCCTTTTGTGACGGGGTAAGCTAACCCGTCGCCAATAAGTAGTTATTTGCGACGGGGGAATTTGTCCGTCGCAAATAAGTTTCTAACGGGACTATTTGCGACAGGATTTATTCCCGTCGCAAATAACCCGTCGCAAATAGTCATTTTTCCCGTAGTGATACCCTCAAGGACGCATTCCAAGACCATAAATAACCACACTATCAAGGCCTCATGCCAATACACTAGATTTTCATATGAGATCTACCGATACATTGTGGGGCTATAGAATGCCCTTACCTTCTCTTACTAAGTCCAATGCATTCCTCATATGAAAAAAGGTGTAACATAACATAAACATTCTTATTAGAATTATCATAGAAAATTTTAATAATTTCACCATTAACCATAAATGGTATAAAAATAAAATATCCATAGTCAAACATATCATAAAACCTTCAAAACAATATTTAGGATTGTATCAAAGTAAATCAACCTTCATCAGTCATAAAATTCAACAAAGGATGTTGACATAGATGAAAAAATAGTTATAAAATCATTAATACTCTTTAAGAGAAATATCCACTTTTTGCGTTGAAATTATTTAAAAGCCACACAATTTTAAATGAAAATATATCATATGAAAATAACCTTATAATTTGTATGTAAATCCTCATGAATTTAAGTCATCATAATGGTTGAAAATGTCCTCTCACGCCGTATAAGTAAAGAAACATTCTTTCATTAATTTTTAGAAAAGATCATAAAGTACCTTATATGGAAAATGAAAAAAAAAATCCTTTGAAAAATTTTTATAAAAATTCAGTCATGGGTAAAAATTAATTTAAACAATTGTTAAAAATATTTCTAAATACATTTCATGAAAAATGTACATGGATGATAATGATTTTCCAGAAGATATATATGAATAAACAATCATGGATAATAAAGAGATTGTGAAATTAACCCTTACCTTGAAATTTCCTTTAGTCAAGGGAATGTTATCATCGTGTATAATTGATACATAATTTTATTAAATAATACTAGGATAATATCCATATTTATGATGTCATATATGACCCTCTTATATCATGTTTTAATAATAATTCATTATTAGCATTGTTTTATGTGTTAAATACTTGATTTCCTTATACATGTTTTGTTATGTAAATCATGTATCTTATGAATATGATATATTTTATCCATATTGAGAATTAAATTAAGTTTATAAAAATTATATTTACTCATCATATTTATTTTATAGTCATTCTTTATTGGTTAATAAGGATAATGAATCTCCCCATATCATGGAGACGGTAGGTCGTACATACGCACGAGAGACGATATCATTCACTTTTTGGTTAAATGGTATTGAATAGGATGGAATATTAATTATACAGAAGTATTTTTATTTAATGTTCATTTTTTATATCCATTATACTCATCATTATACCAATCCAAGTAATGTAATTTTGAATAACAAATTGCACCATAGCGTGAAGACAGTAATTCATTCGTACACATGCTTGGTGATATTTTTATTCATTGGATAAATAATTAGAGGTATATGGTTTTTAAATAATTATAAAAACATCTTATAAATTATATGTTACCATATTTATTAATTTGGTATGGAAAAAACATAGGAAGTGGAAGTGGAAGAATAAAATAGATTGAATGGAAATGGTAAAAAAATGACTTCTTTTTTGTGTGTCTCCTTTTTATTATCACAAAACGACTCATTTGGATAGATTTATGCCCAATATATAGACTCTAGAATAATGTGAGGGAATTTGGGAGAATATTTTGGTAGGGTTTGGAGAGCCAATGGACTTTAACGGTGTGAATAAATGATAAGGAGATGTTCCCTTTTATAATAGTGGGGAGGGGAACTTTTGGAAACTCCAAAAATATTAATCTATTAAAAGTTGATTTCTGTTTTCAAATAGCACCAAATAGGGTTATTTCACGAATTATATGAGTATGGGTATAAATAATTACATCCAGTTATTTTTAGCCATGTTTATGTCACACAAGTAACATTATCTTGGTTTGACCCTTAGTTATACAGTTTAACTCTTACCGTGTCTACTTGTATATTTATAAATTAGGATTAATATATTTACTATAAAATGAAAAACGAACCAAAATTTTTATCATTTATTACATCTTTTACATTATCCAAGTTATTTGGCTGAATGTGAGATTTTTATGAACATTATCACATTGAATTAAATATTGTTTACTTTAAAGTGCCATTTACATCAATTTTGATACTATTCAGCAATTTCATTTTAAAGAAATCAATACAACATGATAACTTCTAAAAGCTACATCTAATATGTCTCTGACATGACTATTTTGTATATAAAATTCGTATATTTCATTAATTAGGTCGTATTATAATTATTTTCATATTTTTAATACCATTTAATTGATTATTCTTTAATAATGCATTTACTACATAATTATTGTGTCACTATCTAATATAATTTTTTATTTCATTTAATTATTAATAAATTACCATTTTCTATAAAATTATTTTATATTTCTATAGACAATTTATATTATACCATATCATTTATATATAATCAAATTAAAAATGATATTGTTATTAAAATTTGAATATGACATTTTTAGCTCTTTAATTCATAAAATATAATAAATTTCATAATCTTACAATAGTGGCGTAAAAATTATCATATTTTTTACCTAATTATTATTTTTCTCGATAAACACATATCCAATAAAATTATTACAATTGTTGGTGTAATATTATATTATTATATATATTATTTTAACCATTAATTAACGGAATTACCATTAATCGTGGTAAATAAAATTAAAAATTTACTATTCAACAAGATTTATTATTATATTATTAGAACACATTTTTTATATTTATTAAAACCATGAATGATTATTTTTTTAATTAAATTCACAGAAGAAGTAAATTTACATTTAATGTTAATCTATGGATGTGGTTACGAGGCTGGTAAAGGAGACGTTCAAATGTTTAATTAAATTTAAATATCTAATTAAATTATAAAATTGATTCATATGACCTAAATTGTTCTAATATATTTATTATGTATCTATCATGATGTTAAAATAAATATAAATAAAATAATTCTTCAAATTAAAAAAGTCATTTTTACTAATAATGTAGTATTTTTCGGTATTCATTAAAAAATGATACTTTTTAGAAAAATAAAAAAATATCACCATAAGATAATATTTATATTAAGAATTCAAAAATTATGTCTACATAGAAAAATAAATTTTTTAAATTTCATAGTTTTGTCAATACTATTCATAACCTATTTTTAAATGACTAATTTGATATGTCATGGTGTTCTCGTACTCGATGTTGCGTGCAGCGCATGCTAATGAATTATTTAAATAGCTGTGTACCATGGAAGCTTGGGGTGTTACATTATTCCCCACATCAAATAATTTCATTCTAAAAATTTATAGAATATCACTTCATAATAACATACTAGTGGTTCTTCATCTTATGTTCCTCTGGTTCCTAGGTTACCACTTCCATTTTATGATCTCTCCAAAAATGACTTTTACCAGATGAGACGTTCGGTTTCTCAACACTTGTTCTATAGTGTCAATAATATTGATAGGATCTTCACAATAAGACATATCATGTACCATTTCTATTTATTCTTAGGTGAGTACATGCATTGGGTCTGGCATGTATTTCCTTAACATTGATATGTGGAAAACATCATGACCATTGGAGTCACATGGTGTAATTTTCAAATGATTTGCTACAGTACCAATTCATTCTATAATATCAAGATGTATGAAGTACATTGGAAATAATTTACCCTTCTTATAGAATCTTATAATTCCCTTCCATGGAGATACTTATATAAAAACATAATCTCCCACTTTAAATTTTAAATTATTTCATTTGTTATTGTAATGGATATATTTCTTAATTTAAGAGGTTTTGATATGGGTGTGAATAGTCTTTAACTTTTCCATCAATTCTTTAATATGTTCAAGGCCTAGAAGACTTATTTCAACAAAATCATCATGAAAAGTCATTGTATAAAATCTATTTCCATGCAACACTTCATATAGTACAATATGAATACATGAATGGAAGCTATTTTTATAGTAAAATTATACTATAGTTTAATAATGATCCCATATCACTTGAATTTCATGTGAAAAATGATCTCAACATGTCGACTAATGTTTGAATAGTCCATTCTGATTGTCCATCATTTTGAGAGTGGTAGGCAGTGGTCAAACCAAGATCAGTATCTCATTCCCTCTGAAGACATGTCCAGAATTCTGATGTATAATGGGGATCATGATAAGAAAAAATTGATAGTGGGGCACTGTGAATTCATAAAACATCATTAATATATATAATTTCTAAACATTCATGTGTTAAATATTCTCATATAACAATAAATGGTGATATTTTGTTAAAGAGATCAATAATAACCCATATCCCATAATTTTGTATATGTACTGTAACACCCCTAGCTTCCACGGTACATTTCCCTTTGAATAATATAATAACTTGTATTGTACGCAACTTAGAGTTCAGACACACCACAACCAATCAACCTAGCCGTTAGGAATATTAAAACCCACTTTTGGAAATTTTATAAATTTTATCTTTCAAAATGCACTTCATTTTTGGATTTGAAATATCGAAATTAGCTTAGGGTGAATTTTTGGTATTTCTCTGAAAACTTTCAATTTTTGATGAATAGTGAAAAACACCGAGTTATTGTTTAAAACCAACTTTTTATTTAAATAATTATTTATTTTATTTAAATTTATTTTATGTCAAAATAGATATATAATACCTATATAATTTCAATTTAATTCATTGGAGTCATTTTATAATAAGTTTAGATATATAAAAATTTTATCGAACTTTTTACCATCTCCATGAACGCGATAAAATTCATTCCCCATCATAATCATTCAAGAATAATTTTTATTTTATGGTTCAAAATAACTTTTATGAACATAATATCATTCTTTATATGAATAAAACACATCCTATTCATAACAAACCTGGCTTATGTAACCAAGCATATAAAGGAAAACGAATCAGTTAGCACCCAAAATGATGATACTACTAAAATATTATTAACAAAGCAACATTAGAAGATCATATATGATATCATATTTACTTATATGGTTGTTTTATAATTTAATAACAATTATTTAACTATTATACAGGATTTTAACATACCCACGACCAAGGAAAATTACAAGGTATGGGTTAATTTCACAATCTCTTTATTATTCGAGGTTGTTTTTACATAATTATCTATTGAGACCTCTTTACCATCCACATCCATGTTTTCTTAAAAATTTATTTCTAAACATTTTTACTATTTACTATAAAATGTTTTAATGTCATTTATAACCTTATTTTACCTTATATGTTTCGAAAGGAATCTTTCTCTTGTTTTCCAAACAAGGTACTTTATGACCTTTTCGACAAAATTAAGGTAAGAGTGTTTTTTTAACTTATATGGCGGGTGTAGATATTTTCTACCGTTATAAAATAGTTGAAGCTTCCCTTACAAGATTATATGAATATTTTCAAAATAAATGTTTTTTTATAATTATATGACTTTTAAATTATTTCAAAATAGAAAGAGATATTTCTCTAAAAAAAGTTTTGATTTCATTTATGTCAACATCATTTTAAGGGATTTTAAGATTGTTTGAATTTGATTTATTATGATACAAATATTCTATATTGTATTGAGGGTTTTGTGATATGATTTACTGTGGATGTGTTATTTTTATACCATTCATGGTTTACGGATAAAGCACTGGCATTTCGTATGGTATATTTAATACGAATGTTTATGTTTTGTTTAAACATTTTCATATGAGAAATGAATTGAAGATAGTAAGTGACGGGTGGAGCTTGATATAGCTCTTGGACACATCGGTAGGTCTCATGAGACAAACTAGTTTCTTGGCACAAGGCCTTGTCAAAATATTATTTTTTATCTTGGCATAAGGCCTTGCCTTTATGGTTATGAAGTCTGGAATTATGAATTCCATCATTATGAAATTGATTATTGAAATTTCATGTGATTATTTAACTAGTAGAATATTCATGTGAATAAGTAAATGGAATTATTTGAATTATATTTTCCATTTTATTCTGAATTTTATGTTTAAAAGTCTTTTGTTTTAGTCTTATATATTTCCTTAAGTTTTTATGCTTGTTTATGAAAGTTGCCACTATATTGGTATCCTTATTGAGCATCTGAGCTCACCCCTTTCTTTGTTTTATTATTCATTGGATGTGAAGAAGTATTTAATTATTGACCTACAGGGACAATCTAAGGATATAAGTGTGTTCAAAGGGGAAAAAATGGTGTTGGTGTTTTTATTTCTTGATGTAATGTAAAACATATGAATGTATCCAGTACATCTAATGATACTAAAGTAATCAGCCTTTCGGGACATGATTCCTTTTATCATGAAAATGTTATGTAAAAATGCACCGACTTTGGGTAACTGGGGTCAGGTTGTTACCGTTGGTATCATAGGAAGTTTAGCAAAAACCTTTTAAACTAGATTTAGAAAAACTCAAATTAGAGAACACTACCCTAAGATAGACTTTGAGGATTAGTATAGAAGAACTTCCTAGAATTTTGGTACTATTGAGATTTTGTGAGTTTTCCAAGAAATACATCCCTCTCTGGATACGAGCAGGTAGAGGTGTCTCTAGCCTAGATGTACCTAGGGGTAAAACCCTAAAACACCGCTTTGATCTAGACTCGAACGGGAACTGGTGCACGAAAACGGTCCATGCTGCACTCTAGGTTACGACACTCCTAGGGGATATACTTAAAATATTTCGTATTTTCTTTACAAACCATTATAAAGGATTTATAAGTATATACATCCTCAAAGAAAACATTTTTTTGATTATGGAATATATCCATAAACTATTCAATTTATGTTAAGTGTTTTAAAAGTTCAGAATTATGTATTGTGGTTCATAAACTAATCTTCTCTCTGCAATTGGTTAGAAATGGCGTCTAGTGGATGGAATGGAAACGGTATCAATGCACGTAATCCATGTAGGGATTTTCCTCCTACTCAAGATAATTATAGTAGAGATGGTGATGCAACTGATCAGCATACTGGGACAACTCACACAGGTTATGAATAATAACATTACCCATATGGAGCTCCCCGATCCACAATGTGGAGGATAAATGTTAGACTGATTCATGAGGAAAAACCCACCAAAATTAAATGGGATTACAAATCCATTTGTATCCGAGAAATGTATAATTTCCTTAGAGAAAATATTTCATGATTTGAGGAGTAACGAAAGGGAAAAAGTTATCATGGAAGTTTATCGCCTCACAGGAGATGCAGATCAATGGTGGTCATTGATTCAATACACAAAGGAAGATGTTGAAGTATCAAATATAGAATGGAGAATGTTTAAAGAGATTTTATTAGAAAAATATTTTCCTCATGGCCATCGAGTGTATATGGAAAGGAAATTTTTGGGTCTGAGATAGAAAGGAGGACAAGAATGTCGCAAAAAATGAGGCTAACTTTACAAGGTTATCAAGGCATGTTAAAGATTATATACGTAACCCAAGGAGTGTGATTGATTTATTCTTTGATGGGTTAAAACCATTTCTCAAGTGATCATTAGTCTCACAGTCCTTCTTATAAAATGAAGATATTGTCTCATGTGCTATCAAGATAGAAAAACATTTCTCTAGGTTATACGACTTTAATGCAAAGTAGGACAAGAAGAGATCTACTGAACACTCTAGAAATTGAAATAAAGGGAAGAAGTGAAATGTTTAATATCCATCATATGGTAAATGTGGGAAGAAACACCCTGGTACTTTTCTGAAGGGAATGGGTGTCTGTTACAAGTGTGGTGAAAAAGGCCACCAAGCTTGTGATTGTAAGGGGAAGAAAGAGGTTGTCAATATTGAATGCTATAATTGTAGAGAAAAGGGTCATTATGCAAACAAGTTTCCTACGAACCAAGGAAACTTTCACCAGAAATGGTCAAGGGATCATGGCTAGGATTATGCAATCACTACTGCTATGGTTGAAGCTTCGAAAGATGTGGTGGTAGGTAATTTAATGGTTTCCTCAAGTTTAGCCAATGATTTATTAGATTCTAGATCATCTCATTATTTCAAATCTTCCCAATGTGCTAAGAAAATTAGATATTTTCAATTTGATTTAACAAAGGAGTTGTTAGACAAAACTTCTAAGGGAAGTATCATTGAAAAAACGTTTTGTGAATCATTTCTCATTAGGGAATATAAATGTTCTTTATCTGCTGATCTCATCTTCATACCCATGGTTGAATTTGATATAATCCTTGGTATGGATTGGATTTCAGACTAAGATGCGAAAATTTATTGTAAGAAGAAGGAGGTTAAAATTCTCAATGATGATAAGGAGTACCTTGTCTTTAGAGAAGAAACGTCACCCCCCTTATTCTTATCTAGATCCACCCCCAATAGCTCAACTAAATTCAATTATTGGGGAGGAAGAGAATGAAAAAACTATGGGTGAGGAAAGGAATTTCCAAATATATGATCTACCTATTGTACAAGAATATGTGGATGTGTTTCCAGAGGATTTAACTAGATATCCTCATGACTGAAAAATTGAATTTTCCATTGATTTAATTCCTGGTTCAAGGCCCATATTGAAGACCCCTTATAGAATTTCCACTGTGGAATTATTGGAACTAAAGAAACTACTTGAGGAATTGAGTAATAAGAGATTTATTCGCCCTAGTGTTTCTCTATGGGGCGCCCCTGTTCTTTTTTTAGAAGTAAGATAGATATATGAGGTTGTGCATTGACTATAGGTAGATAAATGTTATAATAATAAATAATAAGTATACCCTACCTCGCATTGATGATTTATTCGATCAACTTTATGGAGCTAAATATTTTTCAAAGATTGAACTTTGATCTTGATATCACTAGTTGTGTGTGAAGAAGGAAGACATTCCGAAAACAGCATTTCAAACCAGGTATGGTCATTACGAGTTTACAGTAATTCCTTTTGGATTAACTAATGCACCCTCTATCTTCATGGATCTAATGAATAGATTTTTCAAGGAATATAATGATGTCTTTGTAGTGGTAGTTATTGATGATATTTTGGTTACTCAAAAAGCAATACAGATCATGAAAATAACTTACGCATTATCATAAAGACTCTTGGAAAAAATATATTATATGGGAAGTTTATCAAGTGTGAATTCTGGCTTCAGGGGATTACTTTTTTTTTGGCCATATTGTCTCTAAGGATAGAATCTCTATTGATCCTTCTAAGATAAATTCAACCCATGAATAGCCAGCACCGACAAGTATAACTAAGGTATGAAATATTATTGGTTTAGAAGGTTATTACTGGTATTTTGTCTAGAATTTTTTCCAATTGGAAAACCCATTAACCAATCTCACACGTAAAGGGGTTAAATTTGTAAGGACACAAGAGTTTGATGCATTTTTTGAAGAACTAAACAGAAGATTAGTCAATGCTCGTATATTGACTCTACCATCGAGGAATGATGGGTTTGTTATTTATAGTGATGCTTCAAAGAAAGGAATTGGTTGTGTCCTTATGTAGAATGATAGAGTTATTACCTATGCATCATGACAACAAACAATTCATGAGAAAAACTATCCTACTCATGACCTTGAGTTATCAGCTGTAATCTTTGCTCTAAAAATATGGAGACATTATCTCTATGGTAAACAATGTGAGATTTATACCAGTAACATGAGTTTGAAGTATATTTTCGCACAGAAAGAACTCAACATGAGGAAAATAATATGGCTTTAACTACTCAAGGATTATGATTGCACTATACAATACAACCCGGGGAAGGAAAATAAGGTGGCAGATACTTTGAGTAGAAAGGATCATGGAGTTTTGAACAAGATGAGAGTTGAAAGGGATCCTATTTTCAATGATCTAGTAAAGATGGATATGGGAATAACCATGGAAGGTGAAAAATCACTACTTTTTGAAATGGTTTCCAAACCATCATTACTAGAAAGGATACAGAGTTATGAGACTAGTGATAAAGAGTTTCAAAAGAAGATTAAAGCTGTGAATGATGGTAGATTGAGTGACTTCCTATATGTAGATGGAATTTAGAAATTTGGGAAGATACATTGTGTTCCTAACATATCTTATCTAAAAAGGGAATTTTTGGATGATGCTCATAGATCCAATTTCTCTATACACCTTGGGAGCACCAAGATGTATAGAGATTTGAAGGAACATTTTTGGTGGGACAATACGAAGAGGGAGATTGCTGATTTTGTGTCAAGATGTATGGTTTTTCAGCAAGTGAAACTTGGAAGGAAATAGCCTGGAGTATTCATGCAACCTCTTCCCATAGCTGAGTGGAAATGGGATAATATTATGATGGAATTTGTTATGGGGCTACCAAAGACTCCTAGAAGGAATGATGCGATATGGGTCATTATTGATCATTTTACCAAATCAGAACATTTTCTTGCTATAAGAGAAGATTTACCACTTGAATGTCTATAAAAATAATATATTAATGAAGTTGTAAGACTCCATGGTGTACCTCTATCAATTGTTTCTGATCATGATCCCCATTTTACATCAAGATTTTGGATAAGTCTTCAAAAATACCTAGATACTAAACTTCGTTTGGGCCCTCCCTACCACCCTCAAACTAATGGACAATAAGAATGAACTATTCAAACCTTATAAGAAAAGTTGAGATCTTGCTCACTTGACTTTCAAGGTATGTAAGATCAATATGTACCTCTGGTAGAATTTTCCAATAACAATAGCTTCCATTAAAGTATTCATATGGCACCATATGAAGCATTATATGGAAAGAGATGTCCCACACCAACTTGTTAGGATGATGTTGGTGAAAGAAAACTTATAGGACCAGAACTTATGGAGGAAATGATGTAAAAGGTGAAGGTTATCCTAACCCACATTAATGCAGCTCAAGGTAGGCCGAAGAGCTATGCCAATAACTGAAGGAAGGATTTGGAATTTTAGGTAAGAGATCATGTTTTCTTGAAGGTATATCTATGGAAGGGAGTTATATAATTCGGTAAGAATTGTAAATTAAGTCCCAAGTATATCAGACCTTTCAAAATTCTAGAACGAATTGGGGTTATATATTACCGTTTGGAAAATCATTCAAGTGTATCCAAAGTTCACAATGTGTTCCACGAACCACTATTGAAAAAATACATGCCTGACCCAATGCATGTACTCACCTTTGAGGAAATTGAACTAGAACTAGATATGTCTTATTCTAAAGAGCCTGTCAATATTCTTGATACAGGAGAACAAGTGCTGAGAAAAGAGATGACTCGTCTAGTAAATGTTCTATGGAGAAACCATAAGATGGAAGAGGCAACGTGGGAACCCGAGGAACTTATAATGAAGAACCACCCGAATCTTTTTATACAGTAATATTTTAGAGATTTCAAGGATGAAATTATTTTAAGGAGGGTAGAATGTAGCACCTCAATCTTACACGGTGTGTTTCCCTTTGAATAATACAATAACTTGTGTTGTACGCAACTTAGAGTTTAAACGCACCAAAACCAATCAAACTAGCCGTTATGAATAGAAATACCCACTTTTTGAAATTTTATAAATTTTATATTTCAAAATGGACTTCATTTTTGGATTTTGAATATCGGAATTAGCTTAGGGTGAATTTTTGGTATTTTTCTGAAAACATTCAATTTTTTATGAATAGTGAAAAACACTGAGTTATTGTTTAAAACTGACTTTTTATTTAAATAATTATTTATTTTATTTAAATTTTTATTAGGTAAAAATATATAAATAATACCTATATAATTTCAATTTAATTCATTAGAGTCATTTTATAATAAAGTTAGATATATATAAATTTAATCGAACTTTTTACCGTCTCCCCAAATGCGATGAGATTCATTCCCCATCATAATCATTCAAGATAATTTTCATTTTATGATTCAAAATAATGTTTATGAACACAATATAATTATTTATATAAATCAATTACATCCTATTCATAACAAAAATGGCTTAAGTAACCCAGCATATAAAGGAAAACAAATCAGTTAACACCCAAAACGAGGATACTACTAAAATATCATTCACAAATCAATATTAGAAGATCATATATGATATCATATTTATGTATATGGTTCATGTATAATTTAATAACAATTATTTAACTATTATAAACGAGGTTAACATACCCTCAACCAAGGAAAAAACAACGTAAGGGTTAATTTCACAATCTCTTTATTATCCGAGGCTGTTTTTATGTATGTATCTACTAAGACCTCTTTATCATCCACATTCATGTTTTATTATAAATTTATTTAAAAACATTTTTACTATTTACTATAAAATGGGTTAAAGTCATTTATAAACTTATTTGACCTTATATGTTTTGAAAGGAATCTTTCAGTCATTTTCCAAACAAGGAACTTTATGACATTTTCTAAAAAATTAATGTAAGAATAATTTTTTAACTTATACGGTGGGTGAGGCTATTTTTGGCCATTATAACATCTTCAAATCTTCCCTTACAAACTTATAAGAATATTTTCAAAATAAATGTTTTATTTTATAATTATATGAATTTTAAATGATTTCAAAATAGAATGAGATATTTCTCTAAAAAGAAACTTTGGATTTCATCTATGTCAACATACTTTTGATGGATTTTAATCTTTTTTGAAGATGATTTAATATGAAACAAATATTCCATATTGTATTGAAGATTATGTGATACTTTTTATTGTAGATATGTTATTTTTATACCATTCATGTTTTATGCATAATATATTGACATTTCTTATGCTAGTTTTAATACGAATGTTTATGTTATGTTTTAACCTTTTCATATGAGGAATGCATTGGAAATGGTAAGTGATGGGTGGAGCCCGATATAGCTCTTAGATGAATTGGTAGGTATCATTAGACAAACTATTGTCTTTGAATAAGGCCTTGTAAAAATCTTATTTTTTAGTCTTGGCACAAGGCCTTGACAATGTGGTTTTGAAGTCTGGAATTATACATTCCATCATTATGAAATTTCATATTGAAATTGATGTGATTATTGACAATTAGAATATCCATTTGAATAACTTAATGGAATTATTTTATTTTATCTTTTCCATATTATGATCATGTTTAAGTTTAAAAGGCCTTTTTTTAGTCTTATGCATTTCCTTAAATGTTTATGCTTATTTTTGAAGGTTTCCACTATATTGTTATCCTTACTAAGCATCTAAGCTCGCCTATTTATTTGTTTTATTTTTCCCAGGATCTGAAAAAGTATTTAATGTTTGACCTGAAGAGATAGGATAAGAATATAAGAGTTTTCAAAGGGGAAAAAAGTTTGTTGATGTTTTTATTTCATGATGTAATGTAAAACTTACGAATGTATCTAGTACTTCCAAGGCTACTAAAAAATCGGTCTTTCAGGGCATGATTCCTTGTATCATGCCAATGTTATATAATAATGCACCGACTATAGCGGCTCATAACTCCATAATTTCTTACTTCTATGTTATGAATTTTTTGAATCCTGAGGGGGTTAACATCATTAGAGGAGATGCCCTCGGTTTTCACTATTTTCGTTCCCCCCCCCCCCAGATTCTCTGGTTCTCCCTAGCTTTTCCCCATTCTTCTTTTTCCCAATAAATAAATAACTGATGGTATTGATATAGGTAACTACGGTCAGGGCATTACATGTATGATCCTGACCTTTTCTAGAGGAATCTTTGACATTTTTTCATGTACTTTTTTTCATTATTAAGTACCATTATGTTGAGGTCTGACCTGGGGTTTTTTGGGTGTTGTTTTTAAATAATGTGGGATGATAGGGGTTTGTGCGTGGTTTTTTCATGGTTTGGACATCCCATATAAAATATAACTGTGTGGATAGTAAAGTTCGCACTGTTGGCACACAAATTGCCTAATCTGGCACCATCGAGTCGTGCAGGAAGTGGAAGACCGCATAGTTGGTCCACAATTTTCCCTAACTGTGTGCCTCTGCCTAGAAAATTGTGTGTGAGGAATTTAATATCTAAAAAATCCTTTTAAAAACTACATATCCCCCTGGGACTACCATATTTAAACCATGTCTCAGGCTTGAAAATTTCTAGGTATTCCTAGAGCCTTCAGGATTGATTCCAAGGAAATTAGAACATTGTTATTCGATATTGGAATCCCATATTGAAGATCCACTCTCTTATTGGTAAGTGGATTTCATCTCGTTGCTTCTCAAATTCTTTATTCTATCTTTAGTGGGTAATTTCATGGATGATCTCCACTGTTTTCATGGATCAAAACCTATGAGGTGAGATCTATATCTAGGATTATGGATCTATATCTATATTTTCATGATCATGATGCCTTTGATCTTAATTTTTGTTTAGGTATTTTGATCTGGAGAATGATTAATAATGTTGTGCCACTCATATTTTATGGATTTCCATTGGGCTAACATCAATCAAAAAACTGAGTTAGGTGGTATAAATTGAACTCCCAGAGTCGTGATTCTTCTATGTGTATTTGAGTTTACTCTTTTCTAGATTCCCATGATAATTGATTTCCTAAATTGGTGTAATTAAAAAATTGGTATTGAATTGAGTTTTCTTAGTGATTAATAGATAATTGAATAATGGAACAAACAATGGGGCATTTCATAGATTGATATTTTTTAGATTTTTATAGGTTGAGATATTGTAATTGAGATATTTAATTGATTGTGATAAGATAATTAACCTAGTGGAATTAATTATGAAATGATGTCGTTATGCAGGATAATTAATTGTGAGAATTAATTTTATTCCATGATTATCACCAATTATAATTAATTGTGAAAATTAATTATGTTCCATGATGTTGATCAAAGGTAATTAATTGTAAGAGTTAATTTTGACCAGTTGGGAAATGATTTGGATAATTAATTGTGAAGAATTAATTATGGAAAGAAAATTGTGATGATTGATTAATAAATTGATGAATTAATTAAGGGGTTATGTGATTAGTTAATTTTTAAGTTATATAATGATATTAGAAATTTTTAACTAATCATTAAATTAGTAATTCAATGATTTGAAAAATTCATGTTAATTAATGAATGATTAATATGGTTGCTATTTTTTTGGTGATAGACATTATGTTCAAGAAGAATTATGAATTGGGACATGGACATGGAATTCCTCCCCAATTGTTATCCAAACTTGAGATTATGGTGTGATAGGTATGATGGCCTAAACTGAATGAGATATGGAGTGATATGCATGGATACCTACACATAATGAGATTTTCGGTGATATGCATGATGACCTACACTGAATGAATGGTAATAATGAATGATGATTCAAATGTGATTGTGGTTATTAACATGACACTCAACCCCAAATCAATGATAATAAATAATGATGATTCCATTGGTAAACAAGAGTTGAAAATAAACCTAATATTATTATTAAATATTAAATGAAAATGAGATGATTTTTTAATTATGAATTGTAGTTATTGCATCACAGAACTGCATGCACTATCTTATGAATGAACTTGTTTTAGACACCATTGGTGCCAGCCTACTAAATTGTAAAGACACCCAATTTGGGCTGCTAGATTGGCACCGGGTTGGACTTTGTTGTTGCATGATAAGATAATGGAAAGGAACTGGGATAGGTTGTTGTTTGGGATTGGATCATGGTAGAGGAAACCAAATGTGGTTTGGGACCCAATGTGGAGTCGTTGGGTCCATACTTTTAGTTTCATTGTAGACACTTGAAACTTACATTGTCATATCATGTTTTATCTTTCAGGTATTTTCTTGTTTTGGGTATTATATGCCATGGTATTGTTCTGGTGATTTATCCTCTTTCGTACTAAGTTATTGTTATTTACTTCAGTTTGTGTTTAATTCTGATAAAAAGAGGGTATAGTCTCCCCAAGAATGACTTACTAGACCCTCAATGCTAGTAGGAACCCTCTGGTTTATGGGGAGGCACGCATGAGGAAATATGGCCAACCATCTAGGGTAACCATTTTGGGACACCCGATTTAGTACAACACAAAGTGTTATTACAGGAGTTTTATTTTATTTCTTATTTTTTTGTATTATGGTTTTCTGAAAGGTAGACATGAGACTATAGAGAGTTGATGCTTGGTAATGAGATTGTGCATGAGAGTTACAAACCCATGTACAGGGGAAGATCCGAGTACACAGGTTGAGAATGTTGTAGTTGCTATTTTTTGTTACAATTGCATATTATTTCACCTTGGGTAATGTAATTGTTGTGTTATGTGATATTTGTTTTGACAGTTATTGAATTTTGATTTGTGGCCTAAAGATGCATGATACTTGAGTCTGTATGCATTATTATAGGCACTCATGGTTTTTGTGACATGCATCATTATAGAAACTCAAATGAATATGGGTTATGGGTACGTTTTTGAACTGGAACTGTTTTTCCTTATAGTGAGATTGAAATAATGATGGAAAATGAGAATAAATGGGAGTCTAATCAGAAACATGATTGATGAAATTTTTATGATTAATTAATTATTTGTAGAATTAATTAATTTGAGATAATGTGACTAATTACTTGTTGGATTAATTAATGATAATGAATGTACCCATGTAACCCAAGACCTAGGATTAGGGTGATTATGGGTAATGATAAGGACTTGGGGTTGACCATGTGGAATGAAAAAGTGGAAAATGTCATATTGAAACATATTGTGTTAGTTTCTCCTCTTACGTAAATGTTATAAGGTTGTGTTATGAGGCCTAAGATGTGTGTTTGTCTTTGTCAGGATATACCTCTAGGATGCTTGTTGACGGAGAGACCGAGGGGTATGGCTCAGAACGAACTTCTAGACAAGGCGTTTGAGGCCCAATTAGTGCAAGATGATGGGGGAGGGGATCAGTTCAGAGAGAACATATCTCGTTTCATTCAATTCATATTGAGGGACCTAGGGAGGGGTTGGAAAAGAAATCATTGTTAACAAGGGTGTTTCTTCTATATCACCCTCTTAATTTTACTGGAGAGGGTGGACATGAGGCAGATGAATTATGGATTGAATCCATATATACATTACATGACCTTTTTGAGACTTCGATTAAGAGGAGGGTCGAGTTGGATGCTTATATGCTATGGGTTTCAACAATGAACAAGTGAGACATTCAGTGACGAGATAGGAGAACTGATGATTAATTATGGAATGAATTTCTAGAAAAGTTCATGCAGCACTTCAATCCAGAGATGCTGAGACAATAGAAGGCTTTAGAGTTTATACATCTAACCCAAGGAATCACTTCCATAATGTATTGCACTGAATGTTTCATAGATTTATAGAAATTTTCTCCTCCTTTGGTGGAAGATGAGGTTTATTCTGGAAAAAAAATCAAGGAAGACATAGGTGTGAAATTAAGTCATAGGTGAATATCTTTAGGCAGAATAAATTCTCATAAGTGGTCAATTAGGCTCTCATTTCAAAGGGGAACCTGAATGGGGATTCTAGTACTGGACATGTAGCTATCACTGGATGATCAGGTAGTTTGCATTTCAAGAGCTCGAAGCACCGTTATGGGAATCTCAGTCAAGAAACTGGAAAGTAAGGTGGATGGTCAAGAAGTATGGTTGCACCAGATTTTATTCATGTTCTTTGCCACTAGTGCAGTAGTTAGGGACATTATCGTGAACTTTGTCCATGATCACCAATGGAATTCTAGTTTTGTGGCAAGATGGGACACCTATAGATGTTATGCTAGAAGCAGCGACAAGCTGGTGCTGAGGGAGAAGCTGCTCAGAGTTAGACTGTGGGAAGGGGGTCTTCTACACCATATAGGTCTAGTAGTTAGATTCCTATTGGAATAGGTGGTATAGGTAGTGGTTGTGGTGCTTTAGGGAATGAACAACCATATCAATAGAGTGGTTCTACTCATAGGAGTTAGGAAACCCCACAGGGAAGAGGGAAGGATAGTTACATGCAGGGTATCCTGCACTTGTGGGGAGTGATGTTAGTCCATGGACATTGAGAGGTAATATTCTAGTTCCTTCTACTTTAGTTGGTTCCTTGTTTGATACTAATGCCTCTCATTATTTTATTTTTTCAAATCATGTTAATTTTTATAGCATGGAGTTGGATTCCATAAGAGGGGTGATTAATATCGATACACCTTTGGGAACATAGCCTTGGGATATCCATTTACGCAAGGTATGTTCACTAAAGGTTAGAAAGTATCATTTTCTTTGAGATATCTAAGTACTTGATATAACAGGCTTCGACCAGATTATGGGTATGGACTAGCTAGTCGTATACTGAGCCCACATAGGTTTTTAAAAAAATTTAGTGACCTTTTTATCTCCTTAGGGTGACCCAAATGTTCATCATGGAGAAATAAATATCCATGCAAGACGAGCAACTCTAATTACTTAGCAACTAGGAGTGCTCATAGCCCAAGTTTCTGGTCTTTTGAAAGATTATGGGAGTGGTAGGAAAGATATCCTTTCACTAGTAGTAGAGTTGGAGGATAATGGGTATATCCATCAAAGTACGTCGCCTTGGGGATCACTTGTTTTATTTAAAAAGAATTCCAACGGGAGTTTATGCTTGTGTGTAGATTACCAAAAGTTGAATAAAATGATTGTGAAGAACCGATATCCACATCTGTGTATCGATGATATATTCAATCATCTTAAGGATGATTGTGTGTTTCCAAAGATCGATTTGAGATCCAGGAATCCTTAGGTGATAATTCAGACCTCTGATATAACAAGAACTTCTTTCATGAGTATGTATGGCCTTTATGAGTTTGTTGTAATTCTATTTGGGTTGATAAATACTCTAGCAGTGTTTAGGGACTTGACGAATAGGATCTTTCATCCGTATTTAGATCAGTTTGTTGTGGTTTCTGTGATGACATATTGGTGTAGTCTAAGGCTTAGGACAATAATTCCCAACATCTTGGCATCGTCTTGGGTACACTGAGAGATCATCAACTATAATCTATTCTATCTAAATATTAGTTTTGGATTTATAGGGTAAACTTTTTGGGGCACATCATCTCAGAAGAAGGTGTGGATGTGGATCCAAAAAAAGTGCATGTAGTGGTTTCTTGGGGGCATCCCAAGAATGTTTTTCATATCCATTGATTTTTCGTATTTGATGGATATTACAGGTGGTTTATCCAGAAAATTTCCCATTTGGAATCACACCATTCAGGTTTGAAAAATACAAGGGTAAGGTTTGATTAGAAAAAAGTATGCGAGAATTCTTTACAGGAGGAGAAGAAATGCTTGACATTATCACCAATTTTTATCTTACCTGACGTGGGAGAAATTTACACGGTGTACAATGACACTTTTGGGATTGTATATGGAGTTCTGTTGATGTAAGGGGATATATTAATTTCTTATGGTTCTCAGTAGCTAAAGCCACATGAACGGAATTACCCTACGCATGACCTCGAGTTCGCAGTAGTGGTTTTTTCTCTTATGTGTTGGTGACACTATCTATTGGGTGAGACGATTAAAATTTTTAAGGATTACAAAAACATGAGGTATATCTTTTCACAGTGCGAATTGAATCTTCGATAGTGAATATGGATAGAGTATATGCAATCCTTTGATTTTGAACTGGCATGTACACTCGAAAAGTGGAATAGTGTGGCTAATTCCTTGAGCAGAAAAACTCAGACATAGTTGGTACATTAGTCAAGTGTAAGCTGGAAGATGATCTCTTTGCTGGTAGAAATACATTTGGTAGTTCAAAAGAGTTAAGAGATGATGACTCTAATTTCTGTAGCAGTAGAGTCTACACTCTTGAGATTAATCAGGGATAGGCAATACTAGGATCGTGAGTGTTTATCCATAAGGGAAAGCCTTGAAGGTGTTGTGACACCTTCAAACTAGATAATAGATGAAAATGGTATCATCTATTTGGAAAATCATGTTGTTATGCCTATGTGTATGCTAGAGAAACTCATGCGAGAATTTCATGATTCAAAGTGGGTAGTACATTCTAGGGTGACAAAAAATATAATGTGACCTATAAAAATAGTTTAGGTGACCCTGTAGAAAAAGGAGAAAGTGTGGTTCATAATAAGATGTTTCACTTGTCAGTAGGTGGAGGCAGAGCATCAACAACCTGAAGGCCAATTTTAGCTATTGCATATTCCATAATGGAAGTGGGATGACGTGACTATGGATTTCATGGTAGGATATCCAAATACTATTAGGAAGAATGATTCTATTTGAGTTGTTGTAGATTGACTAACGATGTTTCCACATTTCTTGACTATCAGGGAAACCCTTAAAGTATAACCATTATGAGAACTGTATGTATGATAGATAGTCCATGTGCATGTGGTGCCACAGGCTATATTTTCAAATCTCGATTTTCACTCTACATCACACTTCTAGAAGTTCTAACATAAATCTCTTGGTACTCTGGTTTTATAAAGTATGACCTTACACCCATAGATAGATGGGTAGTCAGAGCGTACCATATAGGTGTTGGAGGATATGTTGTGAGCATGTGTGCTAGACTTTGGTGGGTCTTAGGAGAAGCAATTGGATATAGTGGAGTTAGCCTATAAAAATAGTTATTAGGAAACTATACAGATGGAACCATATGATCCACTTTATAGTAGAACTTTTATATCACCGTTATGTTTGTTATAGGTGGGTGAGTCAGAGTTTTTGGGACAGAGTCTTGTTCAGGAGACATCAGAACAGGTGCAGATGATCTAGAAACATAGGGCTATGTCTCAGAGTAGGTAGAAGTTGTTTGCTGATAGATGGAGATGACACATAGATTTTATATAGGTTGATCATTTTTTCCTTGAGATGTGGCTTAGATTGGTCCACCACATGAAACGGAGGAAGGGAAAGTTATAGACCTAGTTCGTAGGACCATTTGAGGTGTTGGGGAGAATTGGGCCAGTAGCATACTGATTATCCCTTCCATAGAAATTCAGCACTATGCATGTTTTTTCCATGTTTCTCAACTATGATGGTATCACCCTGACCATTCTCATGTGATTGATTTAGAAGAGTTTTATCTTGAGATAGATGTGTCCTTCAAGGGGCATCTAATATGTGTGATGGGTCATAGTGAGAAGGTGTTACAGGGAACGACATTGTCTTTAGTTTATGTGTTATGGAATCATGGAAGTATCCAATAGAAAAATTGGGAACGGGAAGCATAAATGAGGGCTCAAGGCCCAATAATTTTGGATTATATCCTTAGAGATGTTTTAGAGTGCAGATCGAGGATGAACTGTTATACAGTGGGGATATTATAAGATCCCGTATTTTCTAGAGAAATCTCAGGCATTTTTGCAGGTTATTTTTTTTATTAAGTACCTTTGTGTTGGGGTAAGACCTGGGGTGTGTTAGGGTTATGTTTTTAAGTGACGTGGGAAGAAAGGGGGTTCTGCGTGGTTTGCGCACAGTTTGGATAAACCGTGCACAAGATAATCATGAATAAATTGGAGGTCGGCACGATTGGCCCACGATTTTCCTAACTATGCACTATCGAGACATGCAGGTAGTAGAGGACAGCACAGTTGGGACACAACTTTCTTTAATTGTGCGCCCCTACCCAGGAAACTATGCACAAAGAGTTTAATCTCCCAAAATTCTTTTTAAAACTACCCCCCCCCCCCCCGAGACTTCAATATTTCAATTTGGGCTATTGAATGACAAATGTATACTATTCCCAGAGACTTCTAGATGAATTCCAAGGTGATTCGAACACCATTCCTTGAGATCTGAAGCCTGAATTGATGATCTTCTCTCTTTCTGGTAAGTAGATTTTATCTCATTGATTTTTTCGTTATTTTCTCTATTTTTCCTTAATCTTTTCATGGAAGATATCAACCATTTTAATGGATCTAAACCTATGAGTTGAAATTTGGATCTAGGATAGTGGATCTAGATCTAGATATAAATAATCTTGAAGCCTATGATCTTAATTTTGGTTTAGGTATTTAGATTAAGAGGTTGATCGATGACAGTGTGATGCCCAGATTTTTGGGAATTTTTTTTGGGGTAACATCCATCAATAAACCGAGGTAGGTTGTCTAAATTGAACTACCATAGTTGTGATATTGATATGTGAATGTAAGTTTATGATTTTATAGATTTACTTGATAATTTATTTCCTAAATAAGTTTAATTATGTAAAGTGTAATTTAATTGAGTTTAATTGGTGATTTGTTGATAATCAAATCATGAAATAGATGATGGGGGGTTTCCCAAATAAATATTTTTGGAGATTTGTTATCGGTTGAGATATTTTATTGATTGTGATAAGATAATTCATTGGGGGAATTAATTATGAAATAATATGTCTATTTTAGATAATTAATTGTGATAATTAATTATCTTCCATGATGTTGACCAATGAAAATTATTTATTGGAATTAATTATATTCTATGATGTTGATCAAAGATAATTAATTTTGGGAATTAATTATGATAATTTGATATTTTATTTGGATAATTAATTGTGAAAAATTAAATATGTAAATATAATTGAGTTTATTGATTAATTAATTGATGAATTTATTAATAGTTTGTGAGATTACTTAATTATTGAGTTAACTAATGACATTTGAAATGTTTAACTAATCATTGGATTAGTAATGGAATCATGTGGAAAATTCTTGTGAATAAGTGAATGATTAAAAATGACTGATATTTTTTTCTTGTTGGACATGGGGTTATAGACCAATTAGATGTTGGTACTGAGACATGGCATTCCTCCCCATAATTTATCCAAGCATGAGATTAATGGGTGCTATTCATGACAACCTACACCGAATGAGGTATGGAATGATAGGAATAGTGACCTAAAATCTATGAGATTTGGGTTGATAATCATGAAAACCTACTCTGAATGAATCATAATAATGATTTATGATTCAAATGAGACTGTGGTGCTTGAACTATTTCTCAACACTAAATGAAAAATAATAATTAATGATGATTAAATTGGAAAAAATACTTGAAACTGGAACTAATGTAATGATTAAAGATTAAATGACAACGTGATGATTGTATAATATGAATTTTATTCATTTAATCACAGAACAACATGCACTATCTTTTCAATGTCCTTATTTTAAACACCATTGGTGGTGGCCTACTAAGTCGTACTCACGCCCTATTTTAGGCTACCTGATTGGCACCTGAGAAGACTTTTTTTATGTAGGACAGGATAAGGTAAATGCCCAAGGATAAGTTTCCATTTGGGATTGGGTCATGGGAGAGGGAATCATACATGGTTCAGGAAATGATTTGGTGTCATTGTGCTCTTATTTTTAGATTCTTTGTAGATAGTTGACACATGCATTTTCATAGCATGTTTTACCATTCAGTTGATTATTGTACTTTTTGGTTTTGACTATTATATGCCATGGTATTTTTATGGTGATTTATACGCTTCCACACTTATATAAAAGTATTTTCTTCTTTTGGTGTTTTGTTTTGATAAATGAGTGTATTGTCTCCCCAAGACTGACTTACCAGACCCTCGCTGCAAGTCGGAACCCTCTAGCATACGGGGAGTCATGCTTGAGGGTATGTGGAAAACTGGCTCGGGGCATTGTTTTCTGTCACCTGGGTCGGGGCGTCATAGTATGGGAGTCTTTTGTATACCCATGACTAATTCCATTGTAATATCATTACATTTCCCCACTAGTATAATACAAGGTTGTATGAATCCTCTAGAATTTTGCCTTCTAGCCTTAACATGTTCTCAAACAAAACATCTCAACACATAATCAACAATCTCCCTCTTTATGTTGTCCAAAAAAAATGTTTCTTCAAATCACTATAAATCATAGTTCGACCAGGGAGTATAGGGAAATTGGAGCTAAGAGAATCATCCAATAATTTCCTTTTTATATCAGGTATATCGAGAGCACAAATCCTCTTCCCAAATTTCAAGATTTCATCTTTATAAATGAGTTCAATCATTCTCCCATATAACCCAACATTATTTTTTAAAAAAATCATCATCATCAAAATGAGAATATTTTATAATTTTCTATAAAGATGGTTTGGAAACCTTTAAAAAATATGTTGATGTTTCTCCATCCATGATAATTACTATATTAATCTTTATTAGATCTATGAACAAAGATTCCTTTTGAAATATATTTCTATACAGATCTCCATGGCCCATTCAATTCAAAGATTAATCTACCTTATTTTCCTTCCCTGGGTGGTTCTGTATTTGGAAATAATAATATTTTAGTATCTCAAGCCATCTCCATTATCTCATGTTGAGATCATTCTTTAATAATATATATTTCAAACTATTGTAATATATATATATATATATCGTGTCTTTCACCATAGAAATAGTGTCTCCAAGTCATTAGAGAAATGATTATTGAAGCTAACTAAAGATCATGATATTGGTAGTTTTGTACATGGATTTTTATTGCCTTATTGCATAGGAAATAACTCCATAATTCTGTATGAGGACAAAACCAAGTCCTTTCCTTAGTGTATCACTATAAATCACAAACCCATCATTTCTATATGGTAATGTAAAGATATGAGAATTGACTAATCATTTCATTAGTTCATAAAATATTCTTTACACTCTTTTGTCTAAATGAATTTAACCCTTTTATGGGAGATATTTAATAATGGGTGATCCAATTGGGAAATGATTTGGACGAAACACTGGTAGTAACCTATGGAACCAATAAAACTACATACATCAGTTATACCCATCAGTTCTGGCCATTCTTGGATTTCCTTTGTAATTATAGGATTAATAGAGATTCCATCCTTTGAAAAAATATGTCCAAAATAATAAATTTTTGGAAGACATAATTTAAACATTCTAAACTTTCCATATAGTTCATTTATTCTAATACTCTTTAGAACAATTCAAAAGTGGTTGTCATGGTCTTAGTAGATTTTGGAGTATCCTAATATAACATCAATAAATACTAAAAAAAATCATCATGATATTCTTTGAACACTATTAATTAGATCCATGAATACATAGTGTACATTAGTTATTCCAAAAGGTATTACTATATAATCATATTTATCTCTATCGAGTTGATCAAACAAAAATCATCAATGTGAGCCATGGGATAAAAGTTCTTTGTTGTAATAGCATTTATTTTTATATATTCAATTCATAGCATCAATCATCCATCATTATTCTTAACTAAAATAACTAGAGATCCCAATAGAGAAACATTGGGGAGAATAACGCCCCGACCCCAGTTACCCAGAGTCGGTGCATTATTACATAACATTGGCATGATCACAAAATATCAAGTCTCGAAATACCAATTAGTTTAGTAGGCTTGTAAGAACTAAATACATTCATAAATATTACATTACATCATAAAATAAAAACTACAACAACATAGTCTCCATAGTCCACACTCATATCCCCTCATACTATCCCTACAGGTCATTCATAAAACACTTATTCACATCCTGGGAAAAATAAAACATAGAAAGGGGTGAGCTCAAATGCCCAGTAAGGACAAAAATATAGAGGAAACTTTCATAAATAAGAATAAACATTTAAGGAAAAGTATAACTAAATAAAAAGCCTTTTAAACTTGGACTTCAGCATAATATGGAAAAAATAAAATGAAATAATTCCATTTACTTATTCACATGGATATTATACTAGTCGAATAATCACATTCAATATCAATAAAAAATTTCATAATGATGGAATGCATAATGCCAGACTATCATAACCACATAGTCAAGGGCTTGTGCCAAGACTACAAATAAGATTTTTTCAAGGCCTTGTTCCAAGACACTAGTTTGTCTCATGAGACCTACCGATGCATTTAGGAGCTATAGCGGGCTCCACCCATCACTTATTAAGTCTAATGCATTCCTCATATGAACAGGTTTAAACATAACATAAACATTCGTATTAAAACTACCATATGAAATGTCAATACATTCTCTATAAACCATGAATTGTATAAAAATAACACATCCACAGTCAAACATATCACAAAACCTTCAATACAATAAACTTCAAATAAGCTTAAAATTCATCAAAGGATGTTGACATAGATGAAATCAAAACTATTTGAGAGAAATATATATTTTTTTAAATCATTTAAGAGTCACATAATTATAAAAGAAAACATTTACTTTGAAAATATTCTTATAAGCTTTTAAGGGAAGCTTCAACAATTTTATAATGGTGGAAAATAGCCACACCCGCTATATAAGTTAAAAAAAACCTTCTTACCATAATTTTGTCGAAAAGGTTAAAAAGGACCTTGTTTGGAAAGAGACGAAAAGATTCCTTTATAAACATCTTATAAAAAGTCAACAAGGGTATAAATGAATTTAACCCATAGTCTATAAAATATTAAGAATGATTTGAAATACATTTTTAAGAAACATGGATGTGGATGATAAAGAGGTCCCATTAGATAATTACGTATAAACAACCTCAGGTAATGAAGAGATTGTGAAATAAACCCTTACTATGTAATTTTCCTTAGTTAATGGTATGTTAAACTCTTGTATAATAGTTAAAACATTGTTATTAAATTATACAATAACCATATACATAATTATGATATCATATATGATCTTCTAGTAATGCTTTGTTAATAATATTTTAGTATTATCGTCGTTTCGGGTGTTAACTTACTCATTTTCCTTTATATTCTTTGTTACATAAGTCATGTTTGTTATGGATAGGTTGTATCTTATTCATATCCAGAATTATATAAATTTTTTAAACATTTCTTTTAATCATAAAATGAGAATTAGTCTTGAATGGATACGATGGGGAATGAATCTCATCGCGTTCGTGGAGACGGTAGTCCGTACGTACACACGAGCGACAATATCATTCTTTTGATATTAAAATAATATATAATTTGATGGTATATCATGTATACAGAATAATTATAATGTTATATTTATTATTTAAATGAATTACACATCATTATTTTACCCATCCAAATAATAATATATTTAATAACAATTACACCACGACGTGGAGACGGTAAGCTGTATGTACGTACGTATGGTGACATGTCATTCAAAGGATTGATAGAATACTGAATATTGTTGTACCATATTTATAATAACATCAAAGCATATAGAATATACTGGATTTATTATTTTATAATGGAAATAACAAAGAAAGAAGAAGTTGAAAAAGAAAGGAACTTGAAAGAGGGTGGTGAAAACAGTACCTCTTATTCGGGTTCTTCCTTTTGATTTGATCAAAAGGGCTCCTTAAGTTGGATTTATGACTAAAGGAAGGCCTTTAGAATGAATTGAGGGAAGTTGATAGAATATTTGGGTAGGTTTTGGCAGAGCCAAAAGTCTTTGAAGGTTTGAATTAGAGAGAAGGGGGAGTGCCCTTTTATAAGAGGGGTGAGGGGCTCCTTTGGAAAAGCTATAAATATTATTTTATAATAAATACATATTCGGTTTCTAATGGGTAAAAAGTGGATTATTTAAAGATTAAGGTGGGTATGGGTCTAAATCCTTTCAATCAATATATTTTATACAGGTTTGGGTCACTATATTAACCTTATCATTTATATTTAACTCTTAGTTAAATAGTTTGACTTTTATCATGTCTCTTTGTTTTTTTATATTATATAGTTAATCAACTTACTATATACCTCCAAGAGACCCCCAAGTTGTTAATTAATGATACACCTATCATTATATAAGTCCTTTGGCCGAACCTAATCTTTTTATGAATAGAATATGAATTAATAATATAATATTTGTTTTCAAAACTCTTTTATGTCAATTTTGACACTATTGGGTAATGTGTTTTTGATAATTTCATAAAAGCATTATTACTTCGAAACAAATTTATATAAATAGTAATAATATGTCATGTTAACCTAAAAAACTAGTTTAATTCGTAAAAATTCTCAAATTACATTTATTTTGATATTTATAATATCAATTATTTTAATATTTCATTAATTAGGTAATTACTGCATCACCATTGTGTTATAAATAAATTAAATTATTTAATGTCTAAAAATTATAAATAAAATACCATTATGTAGTAAATATATTTATATTTCTAATGAATATTTATAATCGAATTTATCTTATGTATAACTCTATATTAAAAATGTTTTAGTTATTAAACATTGATTTTAACTCTTTTAACTCTTCTTTGAATTAAATAATAATAAATGTCCTAATCTAATCCAAGTGGACCTAAATGATAATATTTTATTCCTAAGATTTTTTTTGGTCGAGATACACTTTTCCAATAGAATTAGGACATGTTTTAGGGTAATATTAATATCATTTTTACCCTTAATTACCCCATTTACTTTTAACCGTGGAAAATAAAAGTAAAAAGTTACTATTCCCCAAAAAATATTTTTATCTTATTGAACCACATTTTACTCCTTGATATTAATCTCGTCTCTCTGATTTTTGAAATTCCACTCACAGAAGTGGTAAAATTATGTTTTATGTGAATTTCCAAATTCTTCTAGGAGGTGGGTAAAAGACGGTGAAAAGTTCAATAAAATTTTTATATATCTAAAATTATTCTAAACTAAATCCAATTAATTACATTGAACTTATATAGGTATTATGTATCTATTTTTACCTTAACTAAATTTAAATAAAATATATAATTATTTAAATAAAAATTCGGTTTTAAATCATAACATAGTGTTTTTTCACTATTCATCAAAAATTGAATGTTTTCAGAAAAATACCAAAAATTCACCCTAAGATAATTTCGATATTCAGAATCCAAAAATGAAGTCCAGTTTGAAAGATAAAATTTATAAAATTTCAAAAATTGGGTATTACTATTCATAACAGTTAGTTTGATTGGTTGTGGTGTGTGTTAGAACTCGAAGTTGCGTACAACACATGCTACTGTATTATTCAAAGAGAAGTGTACCGTGGAAGCTTGGGGTTTTACATTCTCCCTCCTTCAAATAATTTCATCCTCGAAATTTCTAGAATACTACCGCATGAAAAGACTCGGGTGATTCTTCATCATAAGTTCCTCGGGTTCCCACATTTCCTCTTCCATCTTATGGTTTCTCGATAGAACTTTTACTAGACGAGTCGTCCGGTTTCTCAGCACTTGTTCTATGGTATCAAGAATCTTTATGGTCTATTCACAATAAGATAGATCAGGTTTCAGTTCTTATTCCTCATAGGTGAGTACATACGTTAGGTCAGGCATGTATTTTCTCAACAGTGATACATGGAACACATTGTGAACTTTAGAGATATTTGGAAGTATTGCCAAATGGTAAGCTACAACACCAATTCTATCTAAAATTTCGAAAGTTCCATGTACCTGGGACACAATTTATATAGAATCCCACCTTTTTATAACTTAAACTTTCATTAAATTACACAAAACTGAGGATCTTTAAGGTTTAGTGTCTTCGAAACCAGGAACATAATACATGAAAACAACAGAAAACATTCTTCTTAAACACTTGAAAGGCTTCTACTTAATTTCATCCTAGTTTCATTACTGCATCTCATAACCTGGGGACATACATCAAAAGAAAGGGTGAGCAGAAGGCCCAGTAAGGGAAACAAGCGAAACATTTTACATATGAACTTTGAGATACATCAATAAAGTCATGAAAAGAACTTTAAGGCATGAGAATGAAATCATGCGGCATATCATAATAAAAATAAAATTTTTCATAACTTGAAGATGTGGATAAAACATTTAATATTGACAATCATTTCGTTTCACCAAGGTCCATCCCCAAGGTGTCATTAAAAATTACCAAGGTTATTCACCAAGGTATCAGTCTAAAAGGTCATCTCTAGAGATTAAGTCTTTACCCAATGCATTAGAGCGCTATCTGGGTGCACCCTTGAAATGACTTTATTATCGTGTGAGCCACATATATCATCATCAATAATTTCATAAACAACCCATATAGCATAAAAGAAATGGGTTTCATTTCATAATCATAACGTTTTAAAACTGCTTTAAAGACATGATCTTTATGTCACTTTAAACCCACGGAAAAGGGAAAGAATTTTCATGTATGTAAATCCAAGAATTTAAAATAGAACATTTTGATACATATTTGGATACCTTTTTAGAATAAATAGCTTTGAGTATTCACTTAATAAAATAAATTAACTTTTGAAAAAGAGGGAGATATTTTGAAACTGAAATTCTATAGCATAAAGGCTATGTTATGAGGTTTTAGAAAACATTTAAAAGAGAGGGGACATGGGTCAAACATTCATAAATGATCCATAAAACAATAGGGAGACAGAATATAAAAGATTTGAGAACACGGTAATGAAATTTGAAAGATATTCCATATGAAATGAAGAACATGAAAGGAAGACAAAAATAAGATTTCTCTTATGAGAATTCGGCAGCCTAACGGCGCCACTTAAAACTTCCAAAAATAGATTGACGAGATCAAATAGGGTCTCTCATCATATGAACATAAATGATCAGTATTATAGATATATAGATCATATCCCATCATAATAAAAAGGAACTTTAAAGTCTTGACATGAAAGTAGATCTTGAAAACGAGAAGGGTGAAATAACCCCTTAGAAATTTGGCAGCCTAACAGCGTCACTTAAACTTCAAAAAAAATGAATTGATGAGATAAAATTGGGTATATCATCATATGAAAATAAATTATAATTATAATAGACATAGAGATCATACCCCAAAATAATAAAAATGAACTTTAAAGACTTGACATGAAAATAGATCTTGAAAACGAGAAGGGTGAAAGAATCCCTTAAAAATTCGGCAGCCTAACGGTGCCACATAAACTTCAGCAAAAATGAATTAATGAGATCAAATAGGGTCTCTCATCATATTAAAATAAAATATCAGTATGATGGATTTAGAGATAATACCCCAACATAATAAAAAAGGAACTTGCAAGACTTTACATGGAATTAGAACTTTGAAAAAGGAGAAAGGTGAAAGAACCACTTAAAAATTCGGCAGCCTAACGACACCACATAAAACTTCAAAATACTGAATTGAAGAGATCAATTGGGGTCTCTCATAATATGATAATAAAAGATCAGTATGATAAATTTAGAGATCATACCCCAATATAATAAAAAGGAACTTTAAATACTTTACATGAAAATAGATCTTGAAAAATGAGAAGGGAGAAAGAATCTGTTACAAAACATTTGGCAGCCTAACAGCGCCACTTAAAACTTCATAAAACGAAATAATGAGAGTAAGAGGGGATATATCATTATATTAACATGAATAGGGAAGTAAGAGTAGTATAAAAGAGCATCCTTTAACATAAGAACACGGAGCATAAAAGAAATTACATAAAAGAGATTTCTTGAAAAGAAAGAGAGAGGTCGGATCCCTTACCTTAAAATACTACTCCTAAAACTCAAAGGTTTGGACCTTGAGGGCTTGGGGGCACCTTGGGAGGACTCATTGGGAGATAAGGAGACCAGAACGTCATTGAGGATGGTTTGGGAGTCGAATTTATGAGATTAGGGCTTGGTATTTATAGGGAAAGTGAGGGGACAAGGCATTAATGGTCAAGGGACACCTCAAAAGTAGTTTTCTCAAAACCATGTGCTCTCCCAGGATATTTCCCATGGAGTTAGGCCACATGGGGCCCCCAAAACAATAATTCATCACATTTGGTCGTCCAACCCATAAAATATCTCATGACATCATCATGACACAGTTATGATGTCATTAAACATACCGAAACCCTAAAACTGTATTTTTACTATTCACTGAAAATTCAACTTTCTCAGAAAAATCCCAAAATTTTACCTTAACCAAATATCAATGTTTTGACTTCAAAAATGAACTCCATTTTATAAAAATAATTTTCTAAATATTTTTAATTTTATTTTTAAATAAATACACTATTCATCGAAAATTCATTTTTTCAGAAAAAACCCCAAAAATTACCTTAACATAATATCGATGCTCTAAGTTCAAAAATGAAATCCATTTTATAAAAATAAGTTTATAAATATTTTTAATTTAATTTTTAATTAAATAACACTATTCACCCGAAAAAACTAATACTTTAATAATAATTTATGAAACTGTTATTTAACCATTTTATTGAATCACATTACTTAATCAAGGTACCTAGATTATATTAATACTCTCTTTAAGTGAAATTACTAATCCATTTAGTCACATTACTAATCCTAAGCATAAAATCACTATTCGTAATTTATTATTCATCAAAAATTAATTTGATCATATTAGACTCTAAATTTCGTACGGAACATAATTGTAGAAGACCATTTTTTGAAAATCATTACACATTATTAATTATTTAAGGTTTACATAAACATTTTTTAAAATATCCTTTCTCTAAAATTCACCAAAAATATGCATACTATATTTATCCGAACATTTGAAAAGTCATAAACATTATCATAAGAAGAAATCCCAATTTTTATTTAGAACAAAGGATTTCAAAAGGTAGTTACAGTCTCCTTAAATAGCCCCTTATCACGCCCGCATAGGACCTAAGTGTAAGGTGTGCTAAGGTGAGATAATCTGAGGGAGGCTCGGCTAACATCGCACTAGTAGTAATTTCTATCAGGTTGAACTTCTCATGAAGGTGATTCTGTTCTAGCTTCACACGATGAAGTTCAGCTTGGGTTTGGTCCAGAGAAAAGCCCAGTGGTGCTACCTCCTTCCAAAGTTCTATTAGATGGGCTTTGATCGGTCCAAGACTACTGGGTGAGGCCATCAAATCTTCTTTCTATAATAATTAACTGAGATTACTTGTATTTAGAGACAAAAATCAAAACGTTTAGTTTCCAACGGTCATATTGACCAATGGTTATAAAATAGTCAAAACCCAACAGTCTCATTTTAATTATAATCATGTTATCAAATGAATCGTTTTTGTTGAGTATAAAAATAAAATAAAATAACACATAAAATTAGGAAACATTTTTTATTCAAAATTTTGGGTAATTACAATCTTCCCCCATTAAGAAATTGCGTCCTCACAATTTTTAAAATTGGGTTTCGAAATTTCATTGAAAGTCCCACATCGGAAAAGGAGTCAGTAAAACTATTACTTTAAAAGAATGAAAGGGAAGTAAAAAGGTCACCTGAGTTAACCCACACTAGGATTCCATGTAGGAAAACATGGACATGGAGGAGAAAACAAAGGGTCAAGTTCTGAGGGAGAGTGATAGAAAACATGATTAGGAGAAAGTTAACCATAAGAAAATCCCAAACTTATGTTGTCTGTAAACGGACTTTGATTACCTAGTAGGAAACGTAAACCAACCACATTTTTGTTTTACGTTCCTTTTCATAATTTTGACGAATTAATTTACTACATAGAACAGAAACATAAAAAAATATACCTACCTTCATGTAGAGTTTCATCCTTTAATAAGTCTCTACCAAAACTAATCTTTTCTCCAAATGATGAGAATTCAAGAACCCTTGGTCTCATCAAAAGCACAAGAATCATCTTCTAGAGAATCACATAATCCACAAAAGATTAATTATCTATTTCTTCTATCTTTAAACATTATCCCAAAAACAGAAAGGGTAAGGTAAAAAAAACTCTTCAAAAAGAAATAATCCCATAGGAATGGAAACTACTTTAAAATATTCAAAGTTCCATGGTACTACCCAAAGTTCATCATAGACCATTCCATAAATAATGGTCCTTAAAATTCCTCAAAATAAACCAAACTAATATTGAAACCCAAATACAAGAAGGATTTGATAACATAGTCTTCAAAAATAAACTTCATTGTTCATCTCCAAATAACATCAACCACTCCTAACATCTTATAACAAAAGTAGCTAACCTAAACATATTTTACCCAAGATAGGTTAATCATTCCCATAAATAACCTAAATTACTATAAGTCCACCTTAAATTCATTCATTCTTCAAAATATAAGTCAACCTTACACCTCAATGAAAATACTGTAGTAATCTATTTACCTCGATCATATAGGGTCCCCAAAATAGTGAACGTCTTCCAAAATAATAATCATCTTTTAATCCCCTAATCATCTCTGTCATATTAATACGACAATCGTCGCATTTCCTATCACATTGGTTGTTGGGACATGTTCTTCCATTTCCCACCATTAACTAAGAAGAGAAAGTATAATTAGAGGCTTAAATGCATAACCAATAATCATGAAAATGAGCTTAAAGCATATAAGTATAACTTGTAGAAGAAAAGTATACCCTAACTTGTGATCCCATAGGTTTAAAACTAGGATATCCATGATCATATATTCTTATGTAAATCTTTATTTTGTTTTATCCTTTTTCCTTTAATAATGGTTCATACTAAGATTATGAATTTACCAAAGCATATCCCTTGGGAGTGTCATAACCAAGAGTGCAGCAAGGCTCGTTGTCGTGTACCAGTTCCCGTTCGAGTCTAGCTCAAAGCGGTGTTTTCAGGTTTTACCCCTATGTACATCTGTGCCAGAGCCACCTCTACCTTCTCGTATCCAGACAGGGATGTATTTGCTTGGAAACCCCTTACTCAATACACACCAAAATACCAGGAATATTTCCTATATTTAAACTTTTCTATAGGGTTCTTCCTAGAGTTTTAATATCCTAATTTCCACAAATAACTAAACTATCCTTTGATACCAACTATAGCATCCCGCCTTTTTATAACATAAACTTTCATTACATTACACAAAACTGAGGATCTTTAAGGTTTAGTGTCTTGGAAACCAGGAACATAATACATGAAAACAACATAAAACATTCTTCTTAAACACTTTAAAGGCTTATCCTTAAGTTCATCCTAGTTTCATTACTGCATCTCATAACCTGGGGACATACATCAAAAGAAAGGGTGAGTAGAAGGCCCAGTAAGGGAAACAAGCGAAACATTTTACATATGAACGTTGAGATACATCAATAAAGTCATGAAAAGAACTTTAAGGAATGAGAATGAAATCATGAGGCATATCATAATAAAAATAACATTTTTCATAACTTGAAGATGTGGCTAAAACATTTAATATTTACAATCATTTCGTTTCTCCAATGTCCATCCCCAAGGTGTCATTAAAAATTACCAAGGTTATTCACCAAGGTATCAGTCTAAAAGGTCATCTCTAGAGATTAAGTCTTTACCCAATACATTGGAGCGCTATCTGGGTGAACCCTTGACATGTCTTTATTATCATGTGATCCACATATATCATCATAAATAATTTCATAAGCAACCCATATAGCATAAAAGAAATGGGTTTCATTTCATAATCATAACGTTTTAAAACTGCTTTAAAGACATGATCTTTATGTCACTTTAAACCCACGGAAAAGGGAAAGCGGTTTCATGTATGTAAATCCAAGAATTTAAAATAGAACATTTTGATACATATGTGGATACCCCTTTAGAATAAAGATCTTTGAGTGTTCACTTAATAAAATAAATTAACTTTGGAAAAAGAGGGAGATATTTTGAAACGTAAATTCTATAGCATAAAGGCTATGTTACGAGGTTTTAGAAAACATTTAAAAGAGAGGGGACATGGGTCAAACATTCATAAATGATCCATAAAACAGTAGGGGGACAGAATATAAAATATTTGAGAACATGTTAATGAAATTTGAAAGATATACCATATGAAATGAAGAACATGAAAGGAAGACCAAAATAAGATTTCTCTTATGAGAATTCGGCAGCCTAATGGCGTCACTTAAAACATCCAAAAATAGATTGACGAGATCAAATAGGGTCTCTCATCATATGAACATAAATGATAATTATGATAGATATAGTGATCATATACCAACATAATAAAAAGGAACTTTAAAGACTTGACATGAAAGTAGATCTTGAAAACGAGAAGGGTGAAAGAACCCCTTAGAAATTCGGTAGCCTAACGGCATCACTTAAACTTCAACAAAAATGAATTGATGAGATAAAATTGGGTATCTCATTATATGAACATAAATGATCAGTATGATAGACAAAGAGATCATACCCCAACATAATAAAAATGAACTTGAAATACTTGAAAAGAAAATAGATCTTGAAAACGAGAAGGGTGAAAGAATCCCTTAAAAATTCGGTAGCCTAACGGCGCCACGTAAACTTCAGCAAAAATGAATTGATGAGATCAAATAGGGTATCTCATCATATGAACATAAAAGATAAGTATGATGGATTTAGAGATAATACCCCAACATAATAAAAAAGGAACTTGCAAGACTTGACATGGAATTAGAACATTAAAAAAGGAGAAAGGTGAAAGAACCACTTAAAAATTCAGCAGCCTAACGGCACCACTTAAAACTTCAAAATACTGAATTGAAGAGATGAATTGGGGTCTCTCATAATATGATAATAAAAGATCAGTATGATAAATTTAGATATCATACCCCAACATAAAAAAAAGTAACATGAAATACTTTACATGAAAATAGATCTTGAAAAATGAGAAGGGAGAAAGAATTTGTTACAAAACTTTTGGCAGCCTAACGGCGCCACTTAAAACTTCATAAAACGAAATAATGAGAGTAAGAGGGGATATATAATTATATTAACATTAATAGGGAAGTAATAGGAGTATAAAATAGCATCCTTTAACATAAGAACATGTAGCATAAAATAAATTACATAAAAGAGATTTCTTGAAAAGAAAGAGAGAGGTCGGATCCCTTACCTTAAAATGTAACTCTTAAAAATCAAAGGTTTGGACCTTGAGGGCTTGGGGGAACCTTGGGAGGACTACTTGGGAGGTAAGGAGACCAGAACATCGTTTAGGATGGTTTTGGAGTCGAATGGATGAGAGGAGGGCTTGGTATTTATAGGGAAAGTGAGGGGACAAGGCATTAATGGCCAAGAGACACCTCAAAAGTGGTTTTCTCAAAACCATGTGCTCTCCCATGATATTTCCCATGAGGTTAGGCCACATGGGGCCCCCAATACAATAATTCATCACCTTTTGTCAGCCAACCCATAAAATATCTCATGACATCATCATGACACAGTTATGATGTCATTAAACATACTGAAACCCTAAAACTGTATTTTTACTATTCACTGAAAATTCAACTTTCTCAGAAAAATCCCAAAATTTCACCTTAACAAAATATCAATGCTCTGATTTCAAAAATGAACTTCATTTTATAAAAATAATTTTCTAAATATTTTTAATTTTATTTTTAAATAAATACACTATTCATCGAAAATTCAGTTTTTTTCAGAAAAACCCCAAAAATTACCTTAACATAATATCGATGCTCTGAGTTCAAAAATGAAATCCATTTTATAAAAAAAATTCTAAATATTTTTAATTTAATTTTTAATTAAAAAACACTATTCACCCGAAAAAACTAATACTTGAATGATAATTTATGAAATCGTTATTTAACCATTTTATTGAATCACATTACTTAATCAAAGTGCCTAGATTATATTAATACTTTATTTAAGTGAAATTACTAATCCATTTGGTCACATTACTAATCCTAAGCATAAAATCACAATTCATAATTTACTATTCATCAAAAATTATGTTGATCTTATTAGACTCTAAATCTCATACTGAACATAATTTTAGAAGACCATTTTTTAAAAATCATTACACATTATTAATTATTTCAGGTTTACATAAACATTTTTTAAAATATCCTTTCTCTAAAATTCACAAAAAATATGCATACTATATTTATCCAGACATTTGAAAAGTCATAAACATTATCATAAGAAGAAATCCCAATTTTTATTTAGAACAAAGGATTACACAAGGCAGTTACAGTCTCCTTAAATAGCCCTTTATCACGCCAGCATAGGACCTAAGTGTAAGGTGTGCTAAGGTGAGAGAATTTGAGGGAGGCTCGGCCAACATCTCACTAGTAGTAATTTCTATCAGGTTGAACTTCTCACGAAGGCGATTCCGTTCTAGCTTCACACGATGAAGTTCGGCTTGGGTTTGGTCCAGAGAAAAGCCCAGTGGTGCTACCTCCTTCCAAAGTTCTGTTAGATGGGATTCGATCGGTCCAAGACTACTGGGTGAGGCCATCAAATCTTCTCTCTATAATAATTAACTAAGATTACTTGTATTTAGAGACAAAAATCAAAACGTTTAGTTTCCAACGGTCATATTGACCAATGGTCATAAAATAGTCAAAACCCAACGGTCTCATTTTAATTATAATCATGTTATCAAATGAAACATTTTTGTTGAGTATAAAAATAAAATAAAATAACACATAAAATTAGGAAACATGATTTATTCAAAATTCTAGGTCGTTACAATTTACCTTTCTTACTGAAACCTATAACTCCCTTCCATGGAGATACCTTCAAGAAAGCATGATCTCCTATCTAAAATTCCACATCCTTCCTTCGATTATCGGCATAGCTCTTCTGCCTACTTTGAGCTGCTTTGATGTGGTTTTGGATTACCTTCACCTTTTCCATCATTTCATCCACCAATTCTAGGCCTACGAGTTTTCTTTCACCAACGTCATCCCAACAGGTTGGTGTGCGACATCTCTTTCCGTATAACGCTTCATATGGTGCCATCTGAATACTTGAATGGAAGCTATTGTTATAGGAAAATTCTACCAGAGGTAAATATTGATCCCACATACCCTGAAATTCAAGTGAGCAAGATCTAAACATGTCTTCTATGGTTTGAATAGTTCATTCTGATTGTCCATCTATTTGAGGGTGGTAGGCAGTGCTTAAATGAAGTTCAGTATCCAGGGCTTTCTGAACACTTTTCCAAAATCTTTAAGTAAAACAAGGATCAAGATCAGAAACAATCGATATGGGTACTCCATGAAGTCTCACAACTACATTAATATATAGTCTTGCTAGACGTTCAAGTGGTAGATCTTCTTTTATATCAAGAAAATGTGTTGACTTGGTAAGATGATCAACAATGACCCATATTTCATCGTTCTTTCTAGGAGTCTTTGGTATTCCCATGACAAATTTCATCATGATATTATCCCATTTCCACTCAAGTATGGGAAGAGGTTTCATGACTCCTCCCTGTTGTTGCCTTCCAGCTTTCACTTGTTGACAAACCATACATCTTGACACAAAATCAGCAATCTCCCTCTTCATGTTGTCCCACCAAAAATGTTCCTTCAAATATCTATACATTTTGGTGCTCCCAAGGTGTTTAGAGAAATTGGATCTATGAGCATCATCTAACAATTCCATTTTCAGATCAGGTATATCGGGAACACAAAGTCTCTTCACAAATTTCAAAATTCCATCTTCATACACAAAGTCAATCAATCTCCCATCATTCATAGCTTTAATTTTCTTTTGAAATTCTTCATCATCGGTCTGAGAACTCTTTATTTTTTCTAGTAAATATGTTTTGGAAACCATTTGAAAAAGAATTGATGTTTCACCTTCCATGGGGATTCCCATATCCATCTTTACTAAATCCATGAAAATAGGATCCCTTTCAACCCTTATCTTGTTCAAAACTCCATGATCTTTTCTTCTCAAACCATCTGCCACCTTATTTTCCTTCCCCGGGTGGTAGTGTATCGTGTAATCATAATCCTTGAGTAGTTCAATCCATCACCTTTACCTATTGTTGAGTTATTTCTGTGAGAAAATGTACTTCAAACTCTTTTGATCAGTCTAAATCTCACATTTTTTACCATAGAGATAATGTATCCATATCTTCAAAGCAAAAATTACAGCAGCTAACTCAAGATCATTAGTAGGATAGTTTTGCTCATGAATTTTCAGTTGTCGTGATGCATAGACAATAACCCTATCATTCTGCATAAGGACACAACCAAGTCCTTTATTTGAAGCATCACTATAAATAATGAACCCATCATTCCCCTATGGTAGAGTCAATATAGGAGCATTAACTAATATTCTCTTCAGTTATTCAAAACATTATTCAAACTCTTTTGTCCAAATAAATTTAACCCCTTTATGTGTGAGGTTCGTTAATGGGTTATCCAATCAGGAAAAGTTTTGGACCAAACGTTGATAATAACCTGCTAAACCAATAAAATGGTGTACCTCAGTTATACTTGTCGGTGCAGGCCATTCTTGGATTGCCTTGGTCATAGAAGGATCAACAGAGATTCCATCTTTAGAGACAATATGTCCAAGAAAATAAATCTCATGAAGCTATAATTCACACTTGCTAAACTTCCCATATAATTCATGTCTTCTCCGAGTCTTCAGGATAATGTGCAAGTGATTTTCATGATCTTCATAGATTTTGGAATATACCAAGATATCATCAATAAATACCACCACAAAATCATCGAGATATTCCTTGAAAAGTCTATTCATTAGATCCTTGAATACAGAGGGTGCATTAGTTAGCCCAAAAGGAATTACTGTAAACTCGTAATTCCCATACCTGGTTCAAAATGCTGCCATCAAAATGTATTCCTTCTTCACACACAAATGATGGTATCCAGATCAAAGTTCAATCTTTGAAAAGTATTGAGCTATATGAATTTGGTCAAATAAATCATCAATGCGAGGTAGGTGATACTTTTTCTTTATTTTTATAGCATTGATTTCTCTGTAGTCGATACATAACCTCATAGATCCATCTTTCTTCTTAACAAAAAGGATAGGGTCTCCCCATGGAGAAAAACTAGGGTGAATAAATATTTTATTACTCAATTACTCTAGTTGTTTCTTTAGTTTAACTAATTCCACAGTGGCCATTCTATAAGGGGTCTTCGATATAGGCCTTGAACCAGGAATTAAATAAATAGAAAACTCAATTTCTCATTCTAAAGGATGTCCATGTAAATCTTCCGGAAACACATCTACATATTCTTTCACAATAGGTACATCCCCTATTTTAACATTACTTTCCTCACCCATAGTTATTTCATTCTCTTCCTCTATGATAATTGAATTTAGTTGAGCTACTGGGGGTGGATCTATATAAGAATTAGATTGTGATTATTCTGCTCTAAAGATAAGGTTTTCCATATCATCATCATCAAAAATCGTAACCTCCTTCTTCTTACAATAAATATTCACATCATGGTGAGAAATCCAATCCATACCGAGGATTATATCAAACTCAATCATAGGTATGATGATGATATCAGAAGATAAAGAACATTTATATGCCCTAATGGGGACGGATCCATATAACTTTGTAGCAATGATACATCCCTTAGGAGTTTTAACTGACAACTCCCTTGTTAAATCAAATTGGAAATATCTAATTTTCTTAGAAAACTAGGAAGATATGAAACAATGTGATGATCCAGAATCAAATAAAGCACTAGATAAACTTGAGGAAACCATTAAATTACCTGCCAACACATCTTTCGGAGCTTCTACCTCAGCAGTAGTGATAGCATAATCTTGGCCTTGATCCCTTGTCCTTTTCTAAGGTACGTTTCCCTGACGCTTAGGACATTCATTTGCATAATTTCCCATCTCCTTGCAGTTGTAGAACTGAACATCGGTAGCTTCTTTCTTCCCTTTGCAATCACGATCTTGGTGGCCTTTTTCACCACACTTGTAACAGACTCACATTCCCTTTAAGCAAGTACCTGGGTGTTTCTTCCCACATTTACTGCAGGATGGATATTCAACTTTTCCCTTCTTTACCTTATTTCTATTCCCATAGTGATCAACAGATATCTTCTTCTCTTGCTTTGTTTTAATGTCGTAAGACTTAGAGAATTCCTTTTCAGTCTTGATAGCACATGAGACAATGTCTTCGTATGATGAAAAGGATTGTGAGACTAATGCTCGATGAAGAAATTGTTTTAACCCATCAAAGAAACGATCAATCTTACTCCTCAGGTTACATATATAATATGTTGTATTCCTTGCTAACCTTGTAAAGTTAGCTTCAAACATTGCGACATTCACATCCTCCTTTTGTCTCAGACTCAGATAATGGCTCTCCATATCTGATCGATGGTCACGAGGAAAGTATTTTTCTAATAAAATCTCTTTGAAATCTCTCCATTCCATATTTTATACTTCATCATCTTCCTTTGTGCTTTGTATCAATGACCACCATTGATCAGCATCTCCAGTGAGGCGATAAACTGTCATGATAACTTTTTCCATTTCACTACTCCCCAAAGCCTGAAATATTTTCTCTAGGGAACTTATCCATTTCTCAACTACCAATGGATTTTTACTCTCATTAAAGGTTGGTGGTTTTTGCCTCATGAAGAGATCTAACATTGATCCTCCATGCTGCGGTTCAGTGTGCTCTATATGGGTAAGGTTATTATTCATAACCTAAGTGAGTTATCCCAGTATGGTGATTAGCTGATCAGCACCAGTTGTATCACCAGCTCCACTGTAATTATCTTGAGTAGGAGGGCAATCCCTGCATAGAGTGCGTGCATTGATATGGATTCCATTTCTTCCACTAGGCACCATTTCTAAACAATGGAATAAACTAGATCAGTTTATGAATCAAAATACATAATTCCATACTTGTAAAACACTTTACATAAATTGAATTATTTATGAATATAATCCATAATCATAAAAATGTTTTCTTTGAGGAATTATATACTCATAAATCCTTCATAATGGTTTGTTAAGAAAATGAGAATTATCCTAACCATATCCTCGGGAGTTTCGTAACCAAGAGTAAAGCAAGGGGTCGTTTTCGTGCACTAGTTCCCGTTCGAGTCTAGCTCAAAGCGGTGATTTTGAGTTTAACCCCTAGGTACATCTGTTCCAGAGCCGCCTCTAACTGCTCATATCCAGACAAGGATGTATTTCTCGGAAAACTCACAAAATCTCTAAAATACCAAAATTCTAGGAAGTTCTTCTATACTAATCCTCAAAGTCCATATTAGGTCTATGTGCTCTAATCAGCGTTTATCTAAATCTAGTTCCCAAGGTTTGTACTAAACTTCCTCTGATACCAACTGTAACACCCCAACCCCATTTACCCAGAGTCGGTGCATTATTAAATAACATTGGCATGATCACAAAAGATCAAGTCTCAAAAGGCCGACTAGTTTAGTAGCCTTGTAATAACTAGATACATTCATAAAGTTTACATTACATCATAAAATAAAAACTACAAAAAATAGTCTCTATAGTCCACACTCATATCCCCTCATACTATCCTTGCAGGTCATTCATAAAATACTTCTTCACATCCTGGAAAAAATAAAACATAGAAAGGGGTGAGCTCAAATGCCCAGTAAGGATAACAATATAGCGAAAAATTTCATAAATAAGCATAAACATTTAAGGAAATGTATAACTAAAACAAAAGCCTTTTAAACTTGAACTTCAGCATAATATGGAAAAAATAAAATGAAATAATTCCATTTACTTATTCACATGGATATTCTACTAGTCGAATAATCACATGCAATATCGATAACCACTTTCATAATGATGGAATGCATAATGCTAGACTATCATAACCACATAGTCAAGGCCTTGTGCCAAGACTACAAATAAGATTTTCTCAAGTCCTTTTTCCAAGACACTAGTATATCTCATGGGACCAACTGATGCATCGAGGAGCTATAGTGGGCTCCACCCATCACTTATTATATCCAATTCATTCCTCATATGAACAGGTTTAAACATAACATAAACATTATTATTAAAACTAGCATATGAAATGTCAAAAATTTCTCCATAAAACATGAATGGTATAAAAATAACACATCCACAGTCAAACATATCACAAAACCTTCAATACAATAAACTTCAAATAATCTTAAAATCCATCAAAGGATGTTTCCATAGATGAAATCAAAACTATTTGAGAGAAATATCCCTTTTTTAAATCATTTAAAAGTCACACAATTATAAAATAAAACATTTACTTTGAAAATATTATTATAAGCTTTTAAGGGAATCTTTGACGATTTTATAATGGCAGAAAATAGCTAAAATCTCCGTATAAGTTAAAAAAAATTCTTACCTTAATTTTGTCGAAAAGGTTAAAAAGGACCTTGTTTAGAAAGAGACGGAATGATTCCTTTATAAACATCTTTAAAAAAAGTCAAAAAGGTTATAAATGACTTTAACCCATAGTCTATAAAATATTAAGAATGATTTGATATACATTTTTAAGAAACATGGATGTGGATGATAAAGAGGTCCCAGTAGATAATTACGTATAAACAACCTCGGGTAATGAAGAGATTGTGAAATAAACCATTACCTTGTACGTTTCCTTAGTCGATGGTACGTTTAACTCATGTATAATAGTTAAAAAAAATTATTAAATTATACAAGAACCATATACATAATTATGATATCATATATGATCTTCTAGTAATGCTTTGTTAATAATATTTTAGTATTATCATCGTTTTGGGTGTTAATATACTCATTTTCCTTTATATTATTTGTTACAAAAGTCATGTTTGTTATGGATAGGTTGTATCTTATTCATTTATAGAATGATATAAAGTTCTTAAAAATTACTTTTAATCATTAAATGAGAATTAGTCTTGAGTGGATACGATGGGGAATTAATCTCATCACGTTCGTGGAGACGGTAGTCTGTACGTAAGCACGACCGACAATATCATTCTTTTGATATTAAAATAATATATAATTGGATGTTATATCATATATACAGAATAATTATAATGTTATATTTATTATTTACAAGAATTACACATCATTATTATACCCATCCAAATAATAATATATTGAATAACAATTACACCACGACCTGGAGACGGTAAGACGTACGTATACACTTATAGTGACATGTCATTCAAAGGATGGATAGAATACTTAATATGGTTGTACCATATTTATAATAACATCACAGTATATAGAATATACTTGAGTTATTATTTTAGAATGCAAATAAAAAAGAAAGAATAATTTGAAGAAGAAAGGAACTTGAAAGAGGGTGGTAAAAACATTACCTCTTCTTCGGGTTCTTCCTTTTGATTTGATCAAAAGGTCTCCTTAAGTTGGATTTCTTACTAAAGGAAGGCCTTTAGGATGAAGTTAGGGATGTTGAGAGAATATTTGGGCAGGTTTTGGCCGATCCAAAAGGCTTTTAAGGTGTGAATTAGATAGAAGGGGGAGTTCCCTTTTATAAGAAGGGTGAGGGGCACCTTTGGAAACCCTAGAAATATTATTTTCTAATAGATTCATATTCGGTTCCTAATGGCTCAAAAGTGGATTATTAAAACGTTAAGGTTGGTCTGGGTCTAAATCCTTTCAACCAATAGATTTTAGATAGGTTTGGGTCACTATATTAACCTTATTATTTATATTTAACTCTTAGTTAAATAGTTTGACATTTACCATGTCGCTTTGTTTTTTTATATTATATAGTTAATAAACTTACTATATACCTCCAAGAGACCCCCAAGTGGTCCATAAATGATAAAAATATCATTATATAAGTCCTTTTTCCGAAACTTAGATTTTTAGGAATAGAATATGAATTAATAATATAATATTTGTTTTAAAAACTCTTGTATGTCAATTTTGACACTATTGGGTATTTTGTTTTTGATATTTTTATAACAGCATTATTACTTCAAAAAAAATTTATATAACCAGTACTAATATGTCATGTTAACCTAAAAAATTAGTGTAATTCAAAAAAAGTCTCAAATTACATTTATTTTGAAATTTATAATAACAATTATTTTAATATTTCATTAATTAGGTAATTACTGCATCACCATTGTGTCATAAATAAATTAAATTATTTAATGTCTAAAAATTATAACTAAAATAACATTATGTAGGAAATAGTTTGATATTTCTAGTGAATATTTATAATCGAATTTATCTTATGTATAACTCTATATTAAAAATGTTTTAGTAATTAAACTTTGATTTTAACTCTTTTAACTCTTCTTTGAATTAAATAATAATAAATGATAAATCTAATCCAAGTGGACCTAAATGATAATATTTTATTCCTAAGGTTTTTTTTGGTTGAGATACACTTGTCCAATAGAATTACAACATGTTTTAGGGTAATATTAATATCATTTTTACCGTAAATTACCCCATTTACTTTTAACTGTGGTATATAAAAGAAAAAAGTTACTATTCACCAAAAATTATTTTTATCTTATTGAACAAAATTTTACTCCTTGATATTAACCATGTCACTCGAATTTTCAAAATTCCACTCACAGAAGCGGTAAAATTAAGTTTTATGTGAATTTCCAAATTCTTCTAGGAGGTGGGTAAAAGACGGTGAAAAGTTCAATAAAAATTTTATATATCTAAAATTATTCTAAACTAAATCCAATGAATTACATTAAACTTATATAGGTATTATGTATCTATTTTTACCTTAATTAAATATAAATAAAATAAATAATTATTTAAATAAAAATTTGGTTTTCAACTATAACTCAATGCTTTTTCACTATTCATCAAAAATTGAATGTTTTCAGAAAAATACCAAAAATTCACCCTAAGCTAATTTTGATATTCAAAATCCAAAAATGAAGCCCATTTTGAAAGATAAAATTTATAAAATTTCAAAAAATGTGTATTACTATTCATAATGGCTAGTTTGATTGGTTGTGGTGTGTGTTAGAACTCGAAGTTGCATACAACATACACTACTGTATTATTCAAAGAGAAGCATACCATGTAATCTTGGGGTGTTACATATACTCAAGTCCTCTAGTTTCTTCTTTATCTCCAAAAATTTCACATTTTCAATTCTATAAGGACTCTTTGATATTGTTCTTGCATTAGGGAATAAATCAATAGAAAACTCAAATTCAATCTTTGGGGGATGTTTGAGATATTCTTCAGAAGAAAACATCAATGAATTCCATTAAAATATGTACATCCTCAATTTGAATACTTTTTTCCTCACCCCTTAATTTTATTTCTATATCCCCTCTAAGAATATAATTTAGTATTTATACTAGGGTGGATTTGGATAAGAATCAGGTGATTATGTTTCAACTGTAAATATAATGGATTCTATATCTTCATCAAAAATCACATCTTCCTTTTTATTACAATGAATTATCGCATCAAATTGGGATAGCCAGTCCATAACGAGTATCATATTAAAATCAACCATAGGTATGATGATAAATTTTGAAGATAAAGAACATTTATATGCCATAATGGAAACTTCCTGACACATTTTGTTCCAATGAAACTTACTTTATGGTTTTCAATGATAACTCCCTTAATAATCTGAATTGGAAATATCTAATTTTTAAAGAAAACTGTAAAGATATAATGGAATGATAGGATCCAGAATTAAATAATGCTTTGGCAAAATTAGATGAAAAAATTAAAGTACCTGCTACCACATTATTTGGAAATTCAACCTCAGCAGTTGTGATCAAACAATCGTGGCCTTTTTCCCGTGTCCATTTCTAGGGAATGTTTTCTTAGGGCATCGAAAAATAATTTTCATAATGTCCCATCTATTTATAAATTATATCACTAAAAAATGATAGCCTCATTATTACCATTTAAATCATGAGAATGATGTCATTTTTCACCACACTTTTAATAAGATCCCATTCACTTTAATAATGTATGAGGGAGTTTCATCCAACAATTACTACAAGGTGGAATGTATTCTTTTCTATTATTACCCTTAATCCCATATCATGATTATTAAAGGGATTTATTATTCTCTTTCTTTCCTTTAATGTTATAAGAAATAGATAATTTATTTTATATTTTGATATCATGTGATACTATATCTTCATACGATGAAAGTGATTGTTAGACTAGTGCCACCAATGGAATGGTTTTAATCCATAAACGAATCATTCAATCTTACTAATTGGGTTACATATGTAATCTCCAACATTCCTTTAAAACCTTGTAGAACATAGCTTCATAATTTTCAACACTCTCCTCCTCTTTCTGCCTCAATATAAAAACGTTCCTCTCTATGTCCTCTCGTAGATCAGGAGGAAATTATTTTTCTAAGAAGAGATCTTTAAATACCCTCCAATACATATTTTATAACTCTTCATCCTATATCATGTTTTGAATTAGTGATCATAATTGATTTAAATATTCTTACAGATGATAGACTACTATAAAAAAAAATTTCCTTTTGTTACTCACCAATGAAAGAAACATTTTATCTACAGAACATAACCATTTTTCAGCTACAAATGGATTTTTTGTCCCATTGAATGTTAGAGGCTATTGTCACGCGATGTGGTCTAAAAATGATCCTCTGCATTGTAGATCGGAATGCTCCATATAGGTAAAGTAATTATTCATAATCTTAGAAAGTTGTTCCAGTACAATTATAAGTTGTTCAGTTCCAGTTGTATCACCAACAACACTATCATTATCTTTCACATGAGGGAAATCTCTAAACATATTATGTGCATTGATAGGGTTTCTATTCCTTCCACTCTATGCCATTTCTAAACAATTCCATATGCTATATTAGTTTATAAATCATAATGTATAATTAAAAATAATTAAAATACTTATTATAAATTGAAAATTTTATGCATATCTAATCAATAATCATAAAAAATATTCTTTGGGGATATATTTACTCATAAATCCTTTATAATGGTTTGTAAATAAAATGTGAATTATCTTATGTATATCCCTCAGGTGTGTCAAACCTCATGTGTTTTAAGGCCTATTTTCGTGAACTAAGTTACCCTGAGTCATGCACTGATCACCTTGTCAGAGTTCCACTCCTAGGTATATCATTTCCAGAATCACGTCCACTTGTATTATCCAGAAAGGGATGTATGTTTTAGGAATTCAAACATAATCTCTACATTACCAACAATTTATGATGTTCTTATGTACTTATCCTCAAAGTATATCTTAAGGGGGTGTCCCATAATGAAAGTATTTTCTAAATATAGTTTTCAAGTGTCGTACTAAACATTATCTGATATAAACTATAATGCCCTGGCCCCAGTTACGCATAGTCGGTTCATTATTTTACATTAGCATGATCACAAGAAATTAAATCCCAAATGACTGATTGGTTTTGTAGCCTTGAAAAAAAAATATACAAACATTAGTTTTACATTACATTTGGAAATGAAAACAAAATACTCTCTCCTTTGAAAACACTCATATTCCTTATATTATCCCCATTGGTTAGTCATTGTATACATTTTCACATACCGTGGTAAATGAAAAATATGAAATAGTGATCTCAGATGCTCAGTAAGGATAAAAAAAATTAGCAGAATCAATCATAAATAATCATAAAAGTTTTAAGGTAAGGTATAAAGCTAAAACACAAGACTTTTATAGATAATATTCATTATAATATGGCAACAATAAATAAAATAGCTCCATTTAATAATTCACATGGATATTCTACCAGTTGAATAATCACATTAAATATTAATTAGTAATCTCATAATAATAAAATTCATAATTCCAGACATCATAACCATACTATAAAGGCCTTGTTCCAAGGCATTAGTTTGTCTCATGATACATACCAATTCATAGAGGGGCTATAGAGAGACCCACCCATCCCTAACTAACTCAAATTCATTTCTCATATGAAAAGGGTGAAACATAACATAAACATTCATATTAAAACTAGAATATAAAATGTTAATACTTTAACCAAAAACCATGAATGGTATTAAAATAGCACATCCATAGTCAAACATATCATAAAACCTCCAATACAATATTTAATATTGTTTCATAATAAATCATCACCAATCAAAAATAAAATCCAATAGAATATGTTTACATAGATGAAAATAATCTTAAAAAAATAAATTAAACTATTTGAGAGAAATGTTCCATTTTATTTTTTAAATTATCTAAAACCCATAAATTTATAAAAGAAAAAAATATCATATGAAAATAACCTTGTAATTTTTTAAAGAAATATTCAATATTTTAAGGTGGAATAATAATGGAAAACACAATCTCACACCAAATAAGACAAAAAAACGTTCTTTCCTTAATTTATTAAAAATGTCATAAAGTACCTCGTTTAGAAAATGATAGAATGATTCATTTCCAAAAAAAATTAAAAAATTAAAACAAGGGGAAAATTAAATTTAAAAAATTGTAGATAATATTTGGTAAATCATTTTATGAAATATGAAAATTTATGATAATTATGTCCCAGTAGATACATACATATATAAAATCTCGAATAATAAAGAGATTGTGAAACTAACCCTTAAATTGTACTTTCCTTTAGTCGATGTTGAGTTAACCTCTTGTATAATAGTTAAATAATGTTATTAAGTTATTCCATGGTCATATCTATATTTATGATGTCATATATGATCCCCTTATATAATTTTATTAATTAAATTCTAGTATTACAGTTTTTTCGGCTGTAAAATGCTTTATTTTCTTTTATATGTTTTGTTATGTAAGTATTTTTTCTTTTGAATATGTTTTATTTTTTACATATTCATAATTATATTAATTTTATAAAAACAATATGTACTCATCATATAAATTTTATAATCATTCTTCAATGGTTAACATGGAAAATGAATCTCACTATGTCATGGATATGGTAGGTCGTACATACACACAAACGACGATATCATTCCATTGATGGTTTAATGGTATGAAATAGGATGGTATATTTATTATAATTAATTATTATCCAGTTATATTAATTTTTTAAGTCCATTATTCTAACAATTTTACCTATAAAAATAATATAGTTTTGAATGAAAAATTACACCACGGTGTGGAGACGGTAAGTTGTGTGCAAGCACACATAATGATATTGTCACTCATATGATGGATAAATAGAGAAATATGATTTTTCAATAATTATAATAAAATCTTTATATTTTTATGATATTATAGTTATTATGTTTTTATTGAAACAATATATATTGAGAAATTAGAAAAAAATTTAATGGAATTGGTAAAACAATTGTCTCTTCATTGAGTGTCTTCTATTGATTATCAAAAAGCACTCATTATATGGATTCTTCCCTAAATTTTAGCCTATATGATGATGTGAGGCATGTTGGGAGGTGAAGTAGGCATGGTTGGGACGAGACCAAGTGTTTTATATTTGTGAATAAATGATAATGAGAGGTTATCTTTTATAATAGAGTGGAGGGGCACTTTTGGAAACTCCAAAAAAATTAATTTATTATTATTTTTTCTATTTCAAATATCTCTAAAGTGAGTTATTTAGAATATAATACGAGGGTGGGTATAAATCCTCACAACAAATGATTTTTAGAGTAGTTTATTTCACAAAATTAACCTTATATTTTTGGATTAACCCGTATATAAATAGTTTAACTCTTACCATGTTAACCAGCATTTTTATACTATAGGGTTAATATTGTTTCTATAAAATTCTAAAAGAACCCCAATTGAATAATTTAGGAAATATTATATATTACTATTGTTAGTTTTTATAACATTATATTTTTATAAAATTTATAACATTTACATAAATATTATTTATTTTAAGGTATCATTTTGTCAATTTTGATACTATTCAATGTTTACATTTTTAAGAATATCAAAACAATGAGATAACTAAGAAACAGTACTTATAATATGTCTTTAACATGTCTAGGTTATCTATAAAATTATTTTATGTCATTAATTAATTCAAATAAAATTTATTTTAATATTTATTATATCATTTAATTGATCCGTCCTTTAATAATTCAATTATGGAAACATTATTATGTCACCATTTACATATTTTATGAAATTATAAATAAATTAATATTACGTAAATAATAAATTTATATTTCAAAATACAATTTATAGTCAACCATATAACTTATATTCCCATATTAAAAATGATATATCTATTAAAATTTTAATATGTTATTTTTATGTCTTCATTTAATAAAATTTATTAACTGTCATACTCTAACACATGTTTCTTAAAAAAGATCATACATAAGACCTACAATTGATTTGGTCTAAAAACACTTATCCCATGGAATGATGAAATGTTTTAGGGTAAATTATATTATTATAAAAATATTTTTATCTTTAATTACCATATTTAACATTAACCTTGGTAAACAAACTTCAAGAGTTATTATTCCCTAAAATTTATTTTGATACTATTGATAACACATTTTTCATAGTATTTTCACTATTCATCAAAAAATTGAAACTTTTCATAGAAATACTAAAAATTCTTCATAAGATAATTTGGATATTAAGAATTAAAAAAATGAAATCTATTCTTGAAAATTAAATTTCTAAATTTCATTATTTGTTTAATACAATTCATAGCGTATTTTTAAATGACTAGTTTGGTAGGTCGTGGTGCGCTCGAACAAGATGTTGTGCGCAACATAAGCTATTGAATTATTTAAGAGGAAGAAAACCATGTATTCATGGGGTATTACAATGTAGATATGGGTTCGGTCATAGTTAGAGGTACCATCAATATTTCATCGTCATTTGTGACTAAATCATTTGATATGAGTGCTTCCAACTCATTTATATCTAGTCGTTATATTGATATGATGAATCTTGCTATGGAGATAACTTCCATTATTATTGGGTTAGAAAAACTATTATAAATATGAAATACAATGTATTTTAGTGTATTACTAGTTTTCTATCAATATATTATGAATGGTTATTCATGGATTTATTCTTTCTCGGTCTTAATCTATTTGATATAATCATCTCAATATATTGGATTATTTCTCACCATTCTGGGAATGATTGTTTTCATCGATGTGTTCTTAATTACTACCAATGGGACATATGAGGTGTTTGATATAGATTAGTATCCATGTTATTTTCATGTAGTACCTTCATTCCAAGAACTTATAATTATTTTTTCATATTTATTAGTTGGGACAAATTAGGTTTCTTTAGTTGTTGATCTTCACATAGTTATTTTGGGACTTAGCTGAAATTTTCCCAGATTATTTTCTTGGTCTTCCTCTAGAGTTGGAGGTATAGTTACCAACTAATCTTGTGCTGTATATAGATGATTTTGATACATTCTTATCTTATAGAACCAGAATAGATAGAAGATATCATTATTCATATGAATAGTCTGGTGGTGAAAACTTCTGTTTAAGCTAGAGTTTATCCTAGGGAATTCCATATTCTCTATTTCTAGAAGGTTGATGGTTCTCTCTGACTATGAGTGGACTATTTGAAGTTAAAAAATGAAATGGTTAATAATATGTATCATTTAACCCATTTGGTTAATTGTTTTGACTGGTCACTGTTGGAAATGTGGTTTTTGAAGATCAATCGTAGGTCCAGTTATCATTATCTCAGTGTTTGGGAGTATGGTATACCAATGATGGATTTTTTGAGTAGTTATAGCCATTATGAATATAATTTCATGTTATTTTTTTCTGAATAACACTCGTATACTTTTCATTTATTTTATGAACTAAATATTTAATGAGTATCTATACACTTTTATGGTTGTTTTGGTAGATTATATTTTGGATTGATCAATATCTGAGCATGATCATAATAAAAATTTGATATTGGTTCTATAAATCATTTGGATTAATCATTTGAATGAATATTTTCCTAAATTAAAATTCTAGATCCAAGATATTATGTTCTTGGTACACTTGATTTTTGAGTATGGATTTTCGGTTGATCCTGAGAATGTGAAGGTCTTCTTGTCATGGGAAGATCCATAAAACATCTTTGAGTTCCTGAGAAACCATGGTCTTAATGGATTCTATTGACATTTTGTTAAGGATTTCACATAGATTGAAACCCCATTAATGACTTTTACCAATAAATGGGTAAAATTAATATTAAATTAAAAGTGGTGGTGTTCTTTTGATGAGATCAAAAAACATCGGACATCATCTCATCTTCTGATCTTACCTGGGTTGAGTAAAGGGTATGTGATTTTCTATGAATCTTATGGTGATGATATAGGTTGTGTGCTTATGTAAGATTATCAAATAGTTTCTTACATTGACTTCATGAGAATAATTACACAACTCATGATGTGGAGCCATCTATAGTTTTTCATGTTCATAAATTTAGTTGGAATATCAATATTGGGGGAGGTTTAGAGAACATTTAATCTATAAGACTCCTAGTTATATATTTTAACATAAAGAATTGAATATCATATAGTGGCAGTGGGTGTAATATCATCAAGTGTTTTAATTCCACATTGAATAGACCCCAAGAAAGGGAATTTTGTGTATATTCTGTCAGTACAAAAGTCCAATCGCAAGATATTCTAGAATCAAAGGAGGGCTAGAATGTTATAGAAATATTCACAATGATCACTTGGATACTCCATAGGATGATTCAAGTATGATTATAAATAGTTCTTTATTATCATCCTCTCCCTTTTAGACTATAATCTATGACCTTTAATATGATGATGAATACATGAAAATTTGGGAAACCCTTTATGTTAGGGATAATGTGTTTATTTGTCCCTTCTCTTAAGATTGTATTCTCGGTTTTGGGGATGAGTTTTCCAGGTCATCATATGTGAGAAGCTCTATTTTGTTTAATTATTACATTTCATTATTCAGTATTCATCTAGGAAAAAATGATTATGTATTATTCCATGATAAGGATATTCTTCTTCCAGGTATAATTGGTGACATTGCAGGTTATATGTCCCAAAATTACATCTACCAATTAATAAAGGAAGTATATCGGAAAACATATGGGAAGCTCTAGAATCTTCTTATTCATGTTTGGAAATTTTACAAGTTGTGCATGTAATATTTTTGGATTACCATAGAATCCTTGAGGGAATAATGATATCATGGTGGTGATTGGTCAGTTGAATAAGAATAATCATTTCATTTTGATCAAGGACACCATTAAAGTTAATCTACTAGGTAAACTATATATAATGGAGATTGTGAGGGTTCGAAGACATCCATCTTGGAAATGGATCTGAGGTTTACCTTATAGGTCTAGAAGATTCTACAAGAGGATACGAGGACACAGTTCAAGTATATTATAGTTTCACATTCACAAAGAGACAACCATCTGAAGTGCGCAATTGAAATCATTGAGCATATGGTCCATGCCTTTATCCTTGATTTTTTCTAGATCATGGGACAACAATATAGGGTTGTCAGAGTATTACTATAAAAAATATTTATCAGTATTTGATATGAATGGATCACTTTGAGCCTTTGTATGGTCACCATTGTAGGTCGCCTATTTTTGGGGAATACATGGGAAATATCTCTCGTATAGGACCAAGTATGATTCAAGAAACATTGATGATGATTTATGATATATATTGGCATCTGGTTACAAATTAGAGTTAGTAGATATTATATGTGGATCATCATCATCATCCTTTTGATTTTTTTCATTAATGACATAGTTTTCTTGAAATTTTCTCCTTGGTTGGGTCACCATCATCTTTGAGAATTGGTAAAGTTAGGTACTTGACATGTTGGATAATATCATGTCATTGAGGAGCTTTTTCAATTTTAATATCAGTTTTTCTTATAGTACAGTTGACAAGTATTCATGATAATTATCATAAATCAAAGCTTAGGAATTTAAATATGGACCCCTCTCACATTTTTACTTTGGAAGAGATTTAATTGGATCCAAACATTTCTATTAAGGATAATCCAGTGTATAAGAATAAATCTCTAGTGAAATTCTATCATGGGAAGTCAATTCCTTATTTACTATGTTATGGAATTATAGATTAGATTTTAATGAGAATTTGGAGCATCCATTATTGATGATATACTAATGGCCTCACCACTTTCCAGTCATCCTACTTTAATATAACATCCTATATGTGGAAATTATTAGAGTGGATATTTTTAACATCACACCACATTGTTTCTTGTATTTCACATCTATTTACTCATTTCCATCCTTTTTGGGATAATTTTGGGGATTTGTGAGGATGAATAGTTTTTATTGGAAAAAGGATCTAATGTTTAGCGAAGTCTATTTTTGGGAATAAATGGAACCCATATATAAATTTGGTAAAAGATTTTTGGTGTTCTCCTTAAGATTATAGGGAACCAATGTTGTTTTTGGTTCGTTCTTCAAAGTCACTACTATTCACAACATGTACTGAATTGGCACATAATGAATTAATACACATTCTGTATTAGTTTCCAAGAATATGCCTTGAATTTTTTAATGGTGTTATAGTTTCCCACATCCTAAATTGGGTTAAAATTGTGAAATATTTGAAGTATTGATTTTTAATCTGAGGTGACAGGTTTTCTTGGATTTATTTGATTATTAAGAAATTTACATCATGAAATGTTTTCATATAATTAATTTTGTGGGATGAGTAGTTTTTGGGAACTACATAGAAGATTAATTATTGATTCCATGTATAGGATTCTATCTCAAGCCCTAGTATCTCTCCCAAGAAATTTTATGGATCTGATCTCCCTCAGAATGACTATTTATGTGATTGATATTCACTATGGTTGTGATGAATCTTTCTTTGGAAGTGATATTTTAGCTTATTTTTTGTTTTTATTCATATAAATGTCATTACACTAAATTTTTATATATTTTGTCCTCATGTTCTTGATTTTTTTATTCCTTAATTATATTTTTTGTATTTTCCATCAAGGGATGACCATTGTATTGGTTGTGGCATGGTGTGTGAGTATCTTGAGGTACGTGTGGTGTTATCTTATCCAATGTAGGATTCTATATTTGAATTAATTTCATGGCGTAAGGATTTATTCTAGGGCCTCCATTATTGTACTTTCATTCATTCATGTTGTTGGATCATGTTACGGGTATGTGAGAACCGAGATTGAGGTTGGTGGTTCTATATATATCTGGTTTTATTAACTATACTGCTATGATTTTATAAAGTTTTTTTATAAATTTGTTGACATGATTTAATATAGTGTTTTGAAAAAGGGGGTTTAGAAAATTTTGTTTACAGTATTTTTGTTAAAGTAAAATTTATTTTAAATGTACTTTGTAATGGATATTTGAATTTTTTTAAAGTATGATTTTGATGGAATTGTTAGTTCAATGGAGCCCATGGAAATCAGTGGGTAATTTAGTGGAAGGTGTAGTAATATGAAATGTGCATTTATAATATCATGTTTTTTACTCATGGGGTGTTACTATACTCTTTAGGACCATTGATCTGGGGAACTAATTGACCAATTGTGAAGATAAATTTTTGGGGTGTTCCACTTCTCTCCAGATTTTATACATATATCTGTAGACTTGATATGTGTGATTGGATGCATTTGGGTATGAGTGTCCTATATAGGATGAACTATTGGCATAATTGGTGTGATGTTAACTATGAGTTTGGATTGTTTTTTACTTGATATTATATGTGATATATTATTTTATTTTACTTCATTTATGTATATGAAATTCATTGAAACTATATTTCCAGGATTATTTAGAATTATATAAACAAGGGGGACATTTTTTACCATGGTTTTGATATAAAAACTGTACAGATAATTATCAATACATTATTTCATTAAATACGATAATTTTAATATATTTGTATTGATTCATGATATGGAAAAAAATTTGGGATCTGACTAAGCCTTCATATCTCACACACTACGCACCTCATCAGTGGTAGGTAAACCTTTTTATGTATTTTGATATAGAGAAAGGAAAGGCGCCATTGTGACACAGTGAGGTTTTTGTCAGTAATGAATTTATATATTATGGTGTGTTGGAGGAAGTATAACATTTCTATCATATGGAAAATAAATGTAAAATTTAGTGGTCCTTTTATCTTGGACATTTACCATTGATATTTTTTTCAACTTTTGGGTTGTATCAATTTTGATGTTTCCTTTTTGATATGACATATATTTTTTTTAGACTTTTTTTGTTTCTTCCCATCATGTATATATTTATATATATTTAATGTTTTGTAATTTTAATTTTTTGAAATAAATCCCTCTATTTATTTGATTCATGGGTTCTAGTAGGTAGTCTATGGGGATCAGGAATGCCCTTCAGGTATGTAATGGTTTGGGAGAGGTACCCGTTTCTAAGGGTATCTTGGACTGGGTATCCACAAAATAAATTGTCAAGAATTGTATAATTTTTATTAAATGAAATAATTTAAACTAATAACCATAATATGTTTGAAATAAAATAGTTTTGATCTATTTTGAATTGTATTATTAATTAATATTGATTTAATAATTCGAAAAATTCCCATAGTTCCCCACCCCACTCATTTAAAAGTGAGAATCTTATTCTCATTACATCATTATTCATGAACAAAACGGTTATTTAATTTACCATAAAATTATATTCCTTGAACCCCTCCACTCAGTCTTAAAGAATTGGATTAGGCAGAATACCATTCTATGATGGTTTAAGGTGTTAATCCATGGAGACATTCCAAAGAACAGATATAGTTTTAATCAAATTTTGTAGTTATTATTATTCTTATAAATACTTAAAATATTATTAAATGAAGATTGTAAAATTAAACAAGTATCTTAAATAAAAATAGGCCTTTATATCTTAATTTCAAAACATATATTTGTCTCCTCTTTCATTGAATGGTAAATAAAACTATCATTCATGTGTAGAGATGACTGCCACCTCCGAAACTGATGTAATTCATTTTCCATCACCATCTATTACCTATATATAAAATTATGTAATTAATGTTTACATATTATATTAATGCCATATTTTTCATTACAATAATATAACAAATCATTTATCTTTTTAACCTTCTATTCACTGGAAAATTATAATGTTGTTTGTGCATACTTGTGGACCACCACCTCCATAGAGCTGTGTGATTCATTTTTCATCACTACATAACATGGGGAATATATATAATCATATTTAAACTATTAATATCATATTTATGATATTATTATTATTTTCAAAAAATTAAATAATACTGAATTTCATTCAATAATTTTCATTGAAAAATGGAAATGTTATACATGCATAGGTTTGGAAAACTGTCTCAATGATTGTAACATAGTCCATTTATCATAACCATCCTTCATGATTGTTTTTGAAATTATAATTTTCATATAATAATTTATATAATTTCATGTTTTATATTCTATATATGATGTATTAATGATATCTTTGACCATATTCAATATACCTATGACATTTTTGACTTATGAACCAAATAATGTCACAATGTGTAATGTAAATTGAATTGATTATGTAAATAAATATAGAATGGATAAAGATAATATAAATTAAATATTAAACATAAAAATTTTAAAACATTAGTATAAATTAACCTGTGTTTTTAATTTATGATGATATGGAACATAAGTGATGAGTCAGACTCATGGTAAGAGACTTTCTTTAAAAAAATATTCATTACTATTTATCTTATAATTCTATTTTTATTCCATATGAATATGAATTTGTTCTAAATATGATTTATATAACTTTTCATATATTCCTATATTATCTTTTGAATTCATTTTGACCCATGTTTTAATTTTCGCAAAACATTGTGGAAGGAATATTTTTTCATTTTCCTAATGAGGTACTTTGTGACTTCCAAAAAAATCAGAAAAAGTGTTTTTAACATATACAACATGAATGACTATTCCCATTATCATATCTATTTTTTATATTACATTAAAACAAATATGGGTGATCCCATTATAGATCTCCAATTCATTGTGTAAAAGGATGGAGTTAACCGAATAGTGTTCTCATATTATAATATAAAAATATATAACACTGGTGTTCTAAATTTGGGGTGGTGTTAGTATATTTGGATTATAATAAGAGATGTTGGGAATATACATTGATGGTTATTTCATGTATAGATTTGAAGTTCATTTAAAGGGTAATAGTGATGGTTACATCGAATATAATCATGTTGGTTATTTCATGTGTAATCATAATGATGCCTCAAGTTACCTATATTATTTTTCGATGATTTAGATGTGTTTTTAATGAAATATTATAATTTTAAAAGGTAGAAAAAGTATATTCCACATCATAATGTAGAAAATAATAACTTTGTGAAAATGTGATATGAGTAATTTATGATTCAAAAGAAAAATGTATGAGTTTTATTTTAACTTTAATATTTTTTATGAAATTTGGTATGAACATATTTCTGTAGATATGTTTTCTTATTAAGGGAAAAAAAATTGGTGCCCAATTTTTATTTGTAAAATGAAAATATTTTATATTTATTCTGGACTAACTATTTATTTCACACCTTTTATGTCTCCTACTGGGCTTCTGTGCTCATCTCTTTTTTTTAAATGTTTTTATAGGTTTTATAGATTATTATAGACAAGGATGTGGTCCATAACAAATTGTTGAATATATGTCATTAAAATAGAACATGTTTCTTATAAAAAAAGTTTTTATTATTGCTATAAATAGATACATAGTAGAATATTTCACTTTTTAATATATGGGATTGTTATTTAAGAGTTGGACCTAACTATTTAAAACTCTTATACAAAAATATACTTTGAAGTGTATGAATGTGAATTATAGTTTAACATCACAATAATATATAATTTTTATGGATATTTAATAGTAATGGATTAGTATTTTATCATTTAATAATCATAAATACACTATATAAATCATATTTATTCATTAATATAATAATTAATACAACCATGAGGTGTGATGATGGAAAACTGAATCAGTTTCTTTTTGAAGGGGGTAATCCCCTCACACACACTAATGATGGTTATTATTTATATTAGTATATCAAATATAATATATATTTGTTATAGAATTATTATAATATCATATCAACACACAAATGATGTTGAGTTTCTTATTATTCTGTGGTTATGGTTCTTTTAGAAACGAATGAATAAGATATAAAAGTCAAGTAATATGTGATACCAATATTTATTCCTTTAACATCCTCTAAATGAAGGCCTTATATTTTAGCGAAATAGGTTATGGTTTAGTGTTAATGGGAATATTTTGATTTAATGTAAATCAATGCAAAGGAATTTGAATGTGGGTTTAATGATATTTATAAACTTGAGTGAATTATTGAAAGGGAGGGAGTGATATCCTTTTATAAAAGATAAAACAACATAATTTTGGAGACACTAATAATTATTTTTTAATACCGTTATAAAAATCAAGGTTAAATTTATTAAAACTTGAAAAAAAATTGTGTGGGAATATATAAAGTCTAAAATCATCTCAAACACCTATTTAAATTCATTTTTTGACATGTTTTGGTTGTTTTCCCATTGTAATATACTTTTTTACATTTCACTTTTTACCGAGGTAACTATTTTTAGAACCTCTGTGATTAAATATGATAATTCAAATTAAAATTATTCTCATTTCATAATTTATTCCAATTACTTTTATATTTGAAAATAAGTCTATCACATTAAATTTATAAATGTGAATAAATTAATTTTTTAATTAAACAAACATAATTTCCTAAAGAATGTTATTAAGAAAAATGTGTTTTTAATCATTAAATATATATATAAGATAAAATTTTAATTATTAAATATTTTAAAAAAATAAATTGGTATATACTAAATAATATTAAATTTCATATGATTTTACAGAAATATACAACAAAATATCACCTAGAAAATACTTCATTCAAAGAAAAGACTGGAAACTATTTTTACTTAAGTAACATTTTTATTTAGTTCCATAAATGTTAAAAATATTATTTAAAAGTAAAATTAATATATTAATATTAATAAAATGATTTATTAAGTTATATTTTTTCAAAAAATAATTATTTAACATATTGGGTGCCCTTTCATAGTGGTGAAATCATAAATTATTAAATTTCTACCTATATCATTTTTTGACAGAAAATAATTTAGTTTAGAAAAAATTCTATAATATAAAATAAGTAAATTTTTATGGGAGGAGTTCAAAAATGACTTTTTTTATATAAAATATATATTATAAAATTTTTCAATATAGCTTTTAAAATAATGTATAATATTAGGACATCATCATTTTTTGAAAATAAAATTTTTGAAAATAGCAACCCTTATTAATTATTTGTCAGATAAAGGAAATAAAATATTATATTTTTCTAACATTATTTTTGTAATTAGTAATTTCATTCTATTTTGTTGTGTTAAATTTATTATAGGTGTAGCGTATAAAAAATTTATCTAACATAATATTTATTTATGGATAGAAAAATCTTGTTCTTACAGTAGCACTAAATTTGAAGATATCTAAGTGATCTTAAAACATTATCATACCAACCATGGTATACTATTTTATACAGAAACTATAAAATGGTTTTAAATTTATACATCAAAACTGATGAATAATAATTTCCAAGAGATTACACCTAAATCGATATAGGTATGACAAATCCATCAAATAAATTCTGAAATCCTCAAAATAGTGTTTTGGAAACAAGAGCCAATAAAAACATAGATATAAGTATTGTATGAGGTTATTCATATCCATATGAACCCTTCAAAATTAATTAAATATAAAAATAGTAATAATTAAGTAGGGATAAATAATATTCAAGGGAGGGTCCCTATGACAACATAGTTTGAGTGAGTGTCAAGGATGAAGGAGGGGATAGGAAATTAGTGGTGAATATGGGAAATTAAACACCTAACCTTCATAAAATTTCCCAAAAGATATTCATGATGTGAAAGTATCTTTTACGCCATGTACCATCAATTCAATTCCCCTTGGGAGGCCATAGCATGACATTTCATAGTGTGGAATGAGATGACACAACATCAATTTCTTACTATAGAAAATAGTTAGCTACTTGTCTCTATCAGCCCATTGAACACACTCTTTAACCACCTAGACACCTATATTAGTATGAAAACAAGAATTGACACAAATTGGGAAAAAATTAAAATGTGCTTTAATATTTAAGTGGATTTATTAAATCCCCATATAATGAATTATCACCCTTCAAAATTCTCTATTGAAGGCTCCCCAAAAAACAAAGCCTCCCAGTTTAACAAATAACATTTATTTAAAAACATAAAACACATTTTTCTCACCCCATTTCTTAGACAACTATAAAAACACAACGCTACCACCAGAGATCCATCTTTTCCTCACAAACCTTTCCCCATATAGGTCAAAAATATAGGTTCAATTATCGTCTCATAAAATTCTTACCTCCATCACAGTATTTTCAAAAGAATCCATAAATCACCCTATGTGTTCACTATATTTCACTAAGGCCCTAGCCCATGACCCAAGCCTCACTCCTCTGGTCAGCTTGACAAAAATTTTCCATACAACCTGTTGTTAATACCTACATATAGGGATATACCATTAATTGATGCAACATGGATTCTTACAAACACATATTGATAAAATATACCCCTATTCACATGTTTGGTTAATATATATTACACTCCTATTGTGAATCAAAGAATTTTTATTCCCAACAACCCATGGGAATAAACCCACCACATTTCATCCAATCAGCAATACTGATTAGAACTATGGATTAAGTTCGTAGGTTAAGCTTTCTATAAACCTAATAAATTAAACATAAGTCTACCTCCTCTAATTATGAAACCACCATAATGAGATACAACATCATGAGTTCCCTCTATAACCCATCAATCATCAATGTCACTAAATACATACACCCATTTCAGTAAAATTATCAGTGAATACATGCTCCCAAAATAAAAAAAACACTAAACATTAGGAAATACTTGATATCAAAAATGGTTATTCTAATTCCATTCCCCTCCAATACAAGGGTCTCCATCTACTGGGCTACCTCCCATCACCATATACCTAAACATACACATTTATAAGACTGCACTTTTCATCAAAAAACACCAAATATGTTGTTTTGGAGATACTCCAATCACCAATATTAGACAAACTATATTTTATCACAAAAATCTCAGTTCGATACTCCGACCACATCAACTAATTCGAAAACAATATTCATGATGAATTCCATACCTTAAACCATAAATTTTTATTTCATATCACTAGTTAGACCTTATTCAGATCACTTCATTTAATGGTTCTTGATTTCACCCTATGATGTGCTATCACTACCTAGACACAATTCCTTAACACCCAAGAATCATTAAAACATCCAATGAGTACAATACTGTTTGAACCACACTCTTGGTTAAACTCCATAATCATACCCTTGAATGACCCATTATACCACTACACATACTCATGAGAAATAATGTAAAAATAATCTAACACACCAGTGTAACATCTTACCATACTTCTTTACATGGAAACATCCTGGAGTTCTCTTTAAATTCATTAAACACATTGTTAAAGAGTAGTTCACTAATTCATTACACATTAATGTCTTTTTCCACATCACAGAACTCTCTAAAAGAAATTTCCAATTGACATTTCATACTAACACCAAACTGCTCATTGGATGTTAAATCAATATGGACCATTCAAAACTCCCGAGGTTTTTGAAACCATATATCCCATGAACCAAAGTCATTATAACATTTTTATTCTATGGTTCCACCAATAATCATTATAGATGACCACAATGTATTGCACGGTCCATACAACTCTTGGAAACAACTGGTGTTCTTTCCTCACTCGGAAGACAAAATTTGGATTCCAATCAAAAACCATAATAAAACACTTCAACCATACCTAGACCAAATATTCTGTGAAGGGTTTTCTAAAGATATTATTCGAAATATGAGTACATGGTTCATTCTAGGACAAATATTTGGTAACCACTCCTCTAATGCTAACCAGTCATATATTCATAAAATTTATATTGAGAAGATCGTAGGGCACTGAATTAAAATAATACAAACCAGTTATTGGTCCCAAAATGATTAATCACAACAACACAATGTTTATAGAACCTTGTTAATGCATTCCCATGAATCTATCACCTTAAATTAATCACACCATTATTGCATAATTATTGGAGAATAACTCACTCAAAATTATCACAAGTCCAATGACTTATTATAGTCACACTAAATTATATAGAACCAATGTCCAGTAACCACAACATCATCACTAATATTGTCCATGGCTCTAACATCTAGAGTCATGAACCAATTGGGTAAGGAAATATCGCATGGACACTTATCTGACTCATGAGACTCAACCAAAAATGGCACCCTACTAGATAAACGAATAAAGTTATCACATATAACTCAAGGATAATGTAGCCACATTATATCAAAACCCAACTCCACTCACACTAGAGAGATCCACACAAGCACCACCTAGCACGTCACATGTGAACCTAACCCTTTTAAGGTTCCATCACAATCGATGTACATTAAACCCAAACCATCCAACCACCTATAATCACATCTCTTCAGGAAGGATACACTCCCAAGAAGACTTCTAAGAAAAGTATTCGCATTGGGAAATTATCTAATTTAAACATATCAAAAAATAACCCCACCCCAAAGAGCCACACATACATATCATAAATACCCATTTTAATGATTTTATATGGTCCAAAAAACATTATTCCCTAATGAGACACACCATTTACAACTTTTTGTAATCCCATTCGAAACAATATATTGAAATAAAAATTTAGGAAACCATTTCCAAATATTTTTCTTACTATTAAAATTTAGATATATTTTTCATTGATAATAGCATCAAGAAAACATTTTCCCACTTAAACAAGAATCATAAAAATCAGTCACATTTATCCACATTCACAACATAAATTATGAATAATTTAACACATTTCCTTTAAATACACTGAACTGGTGCCTTCAGATGGTGTGGAACATGAACATATATGTACCTAAATATTGTCCAAATGCTAATGAATAGTTGAGATTATCTATGAGGATATTATCGGGACACTATACTCTCATTTCAAAGTCCCAATGATAATAGATTAATAAAAATCATGTTATTTTGGATAGATAAATATCACAGATAAGATAGAGAAAGTTCCAAAATAATTCTGAATAAAAAATACTAAAATAATGAGTAATTATATATTCCACAACCAATCCACCTTGGGAGGATCATATTCAATTAATAAAAATTAAAAATTAAAATAGAATTAAATATCATTCCCAATCGGTTCAGAGTCCAAACCGAATTCAACATCCACACATTACCCATTCCATGAAAAATCAAACCAATAAACAACATCGAGTGTCTTTTGGTATCTAAACCTACATGTCTCCTATAATTAAGAATTTATATAGTTAAAAAATTTATATGTTTAATTGTTAATATATTGTAAAATTTAATAAAAATAAATAAAACCACCATTGATTCTCATCTACATTGTGATAATCAACACTAGTTTATACCTACTATGGACCATGTCAGTGAGTATCTAATCACAGTAAACATTATGAACCCAATAATTCAAGGGTATACTACTTACAAAATAATATTCATACTAACCAGAGAGAATTTATATGGATCAACTATGAATTCCCACTCAACAAATCACATAGGTAATCCATGGGAGGGGTGACCCTTAGAATTCCATTGACCAAAACTACTAGTAAAAACTCTAGGAAATGTCCTTAAAATATGGAATCAATCCAAAATAGGAATACATGGATTTTAATAGATGCATTCCAACAAAAAAATCAACATATAGGGACCTCTTCACTAAACAATCAACAAGGTACCCTATAATAATCCTTTAAATTAATTTTTTTAATTTTATAATTATAGACACTACCCAAATCCATGGTGGAGCCACCTTAAGAAATACATGATAATGAAACAAAGAGGAATCCTATGATTTTTTTCATGGAACTCCATAGTGTTAGACCTTCATAAATATAAGGTCTTTATCACACCAAGGCATTCATATGAGTCCCTATGTGGAATCCAAGTCTTGTATAAGTCCTTCCACAAATGTCTAGGATAACAGGTACTAAATGGATTCCACTTAAGGATCTAAAACCCATCATCGTATCAATAGAAACTCATTTAAATGTTCTTTTTTTATCATGTAATCATTTTCTACCAAGGAAATTCAATAATCAATAACAAAAACCCCATGGTTCTATTCATGAAATAATTATTCGAGTTATCATCAATAAAACTATGCATCTAATAAACACCATCCCATTGTAGATATTCATTACCATTTTCCCATTTAAACACTTATAAGAACTTATTACTACAATACAAGTAACTTTTAAATCCCACCTCTCATCTCATGAAATCCTTTTATTTTAAGAACACATTTATCAATTTTATATTCTATTTTGATTATTAGCAAATATGGTTGTGAAATTCAATTTTAGATCCATTTATTTAATCCTTTAATACATTTAATTCAATTTCCACATTTTTATCAAATTAATTATAGATGAACAAAATAAGCTTATAGGTTCAATAAGAACCATCCCATTAGCATCATCAATTTAGCATTTCAATGCATAGTATACCACATTACTATTGAAATGAACTACATTCCTATTACATATGTTCCCAACAAGGGACTAACTATCTATGGTTAAAATCATGTTTAATTAAGAGTTTTATTAATTAAAAATCAATTTAAATAAATAATTAAACAAAATACAAGCATGAAACGATTGGATTGACCGCGCCTTTCAATAACCCATTTTGACCACATATCCTTCAATAATTGCGTTAGAAATAGAAATACATTAAAATCCATTTAACACCATTTTATACCAAGTTGATTTCCCTTTAAAACACTATAATAGTTCAAGGATGAAATTCAGAAAGACGGAACATAATAAAATCTTACCATCCTATATGAGGATAAAATCCATTCCATTAATAACAACACATTAGTTACATTTATGTATTAAAAAATTAACAAGATCATTCTAAAATAATTTTTTGTCCCCAATAATGAATTTTTTAAAACAATGAATACATTATTACTGGTATTTATTTAATTTGAGACTGTTTCAAACATATTAAAATAAGAGCAAGAGATGTGAAACTATATTCATATCCATGATGTGTGAACAAGTTCACTCTTTCTAATCATGCCAAGAGAAAATCTTGTGGATCATAACTTCCAAAACACTGGGGATCAGTCGAGGTGAAATCAATCAATAGTAAAAGTGAAAACATGAACAATAATCCCACCTCTAGATACAAGAACATCTGTGATACATGGGTTAGATAATCCTAGTAATGAGTCCCATAAAATTTTTTAAAAATTCTATATCACATGTCTACCAAGTCTCAAATAGTAACATGAAAGTAAAATCCTCTAATACCATTTTATAACACCCAAACAAAATTCCACTCAGAAGTACCCACACCAAAGTATGGCATATCTTCATCCATGCATCCCCATATAAAAGAAGATTTTAACTAGGGTAATATAATATTAGGTAATATAGCAAGACTATTCCTTTGGAAATATATAAACAAATAAATGTACACAATATATCAAGTTTTAATCCTTGTAAATTAAAAATATAAATTTTTTAGAAATAATAATAATATTAACCCTTTATATTTCATAATACAGACAATAAATGATACATTAGTATAAGGACCCAGCCATAAATATTACATAATCTTGAGTTAAGTCAATAATTCACATTTAGGATCTTTTCAGGTTTAGAGTTTTATAGAATTATTCCATATCTATTAAATTACATTTCCAAAATTAAAAATTTGAAACTTCTACTTAGAATCCAATTTTTCATAAAAAAAACTCTAAAAAACATGTCTAGTTATATGTTTTAGAAAACATGACTTTTCCTTGATCCATTCCTTGACCTTGTTCATCTTTAAGTCATGCGAAAAACATTTTAAAACTTAGGGTGAGCATAAAAATATTAGTATGGGTTATAAAATAAGGAAAGGAAAAATTAAACCACTAATAAATACAAATCAATGAAACTATACTTTTAAATCATAAGATACCTCATGAAATCATAAGATTTGTGAATAACACACTGAAATCATAAATCATAAAGGTAACTTATGGCATTCAAAACATAATTACATTGTAGCTATCATAGCTATATAGGAAGTTACGTTTCAATACCCATCATAGTATATTCCCTAAAACTCTTAGGAGAAACATTAATGTTTACCTCTGTCACGTTACTCAATGCATTGGAGATATATCTTGGGCTCACCCACCCTAGGTTTGTCATGGAACCACTCGTATTCATAAATAATGTCGAAGAACCATAACATATTCATAACACATAAATCAATAAAAAATCAAGATAACATTTCCATATTTCTATCACAATATATTATTTCATGATATTGAAATAATCAATTCTTCTTTAAAACATTTTCAAAAACCATTTCAAACATTTAACAAAGATATTTTTGAATAAAAGTGTCACATACCACTTTGAAATTTTTAAATGAATTATCATTTGAAAACATTAATGTCCATATAAATAAATCCTAAAAGACATTTTAAAAACATGTACATTAATGAGAAATATTTAGAAGTATAAATCTTTAAAACATTCAAAATGATATTTTATTTATAGGGTTTTTAATAAAATGAGAGACACTTGAATACAAATAATTGAGGAATAACAATTAATCAGAAAATTATAATATCATGGGAATAAAGGGGTTCATGATATAATATTCCAATGGATAGTATATACACCATATAAGAGTTAATTGGTTCATAACAACAATGAAGTCTCAAGGAAGGTAATTTGAGACGAAATTCCTTATAAAAATAGTATACTTAGATTAAGGATAAGTCAATTACATAATAATGTGTGAAAAATATAAATACACTCAATATGATTTGATATTCAGTTTAAATCAAAAAGACAAAATTCACACATATTTTTGTAAAAACCTTACCAATGACTTGGATGTTTAACTCAATGAATGGAAATTGAGTTAAAATTACTCTTATCAAGGTCATATCGATGACTTGAGAATTAATCAATGGAGTGACTATGTGTATCAAAAGTATATCCACACAAAGGGGAGTGTAAATTAAAACCTAAATAAATAAATAGTGATTCCACACGTAATCATATCATGACATAATTAAGAATTAGAAGATTAACCCAAAGAATGGAAATTGGGTTAAAAAGTTCCCTTACCGATTTGGTAACATACGAAACATACACCACATGAAAGAAGGATCATACAATGAATATGTAAATACCCATAAATTAAGTTATATTAAAAAAATAATACAATCATGGCTAGTACATACACCACAAAAAAGGAAATAATAGCAAACATAGCATGAATCTCACAGGAATAAAAAGTGAGATGAAAACCCATAGCATGTTGTAATCAATCAATTCATATAACAAAAATTTAATTACCACCAAATGAATCACATTATTCCATGAATATAATGAGAATAATGATAATATATATTAAATTTAAGTACAAAATACACCACTTTTAATAAATATGTGGTGAAGAATGGAAATCTCACGGAATTAAAAGTGAAATAAGATACACCTTACCACATTGTAATCAATCGAGTCGTGTGAAAAAAAGTTAATAACCACAAATTTAATCATATAATATCATAAATTTAGAGATAATAATGATAATATATATCAAATGGAAGTAAAAAATACACCTCATGCAATAAATAAGTGGTGAACAATGGAAATCTCATGGAATTAAAAGTGAGATAAGAAACCCAATACTTCGTGTCCGACTTGACTAGTTTGTTCCTTGTTCATTATGAATAGTAAAAATAAGATAATTTATACTTGATTAATAACCTTTTTCAAGATTAATATTAATTTTATATCACTTATTACCTTGCTATAACAATTATTTAGTTATTTGAGTACATATTGGACATTTTATCAAGGTTCGGAACTTGAGTCCAAAATTAACTTATTAAAATTAAAAATTGTCCATGTGGTCAAAATTATATTATCTCCAGAATAATATTCATGATTTAGTTGTCATATATATCATATATATCCTATATATATGTATTTATAATAGTACATAACATTTGTAGATAATAAATGAAATGCGCCATTCATGGAGACGGTAAGCCATACATATGCATAAACGCTACTTCCGTTTCTACATCATATTTATTGGAATGAAAACATAATTATAAATATTTCTATTATAATTTTAGTATAATATCATATATAATTTAATTATCTCCATCATCTATACATTCCACGTACGTTATGAATGAGTCATATCACTTTGAGGGGCGGTAGTCCGCACTTCCTTAAATGAAATTATCGCATTTACCCATTATAGAAACAATAAAGGTATCTATAAATGGAAAATAAAGAAGAATATAAACAATATAAATATAATATATATCACATATAAATACAGTTCCATCATAATTTCCACCATGAGAGGTGGTAGGAGATAATTGAACAATCATCGTTTTGTGAGGTTGTAGTTCGCCGTCCACAGAAATAGTGACTTCTTTAACCATTATATGCATGTGTGTGTTAGTGTATTTAGAATAATTATCATAAAAACTACTTATTATATTTATTATACTAGTGATGTTATAAAATATTGGAATAAAAATATTTTATGGGGTTATATATGTAAAATAAAAGAAAATTACTTAAGAGAATACATTACCTTTAAATAGGGTATCTCCATTTAGTTTGAACCAAAAATATTTATAGAATTTTCTTATGCATATGGGAAGGCTTATAGGATGATGAGAGGGATATAGTGATATTAATTGGGTAGATTTTGGTCGATCCAAGGGTCTTGAGAAGAGTGAAGAATGGGGTAGATGTGAGGGCTTTTTATAAGGGGGGAGGGACTCTTTAGGAATGTTTAAAAATATTATTCTATTATATAATGATTTTTGGTTTCTAAAGGTCAAAAACTTATTAAAGTAGATTATAATATGTCTCATGTTTAAAATAAAATCATATAATAAGAGTTTTATTAGTTTTGGATATTGTTTTAATCTTTATAATCTTATTTATTTAAATCTTTCATTAATGAGGTAAATATTGCATCATTATTGTGTCATAAATAATTTTATTTATATGATGTCTAAAAATTATAAAAAAATATATCATGATGTAGGAAATAGTTTTATATTTAAAATTAATATCTATATTCGAAGAGATAACTTCAATAACCCCATGTAATAATGGATTTACTAAAAGATATATGTTTGTGTCATTTTTGTGTTTACTTTAAATTAATTAATATAAAGTATCATTATCACTCCCATGTGGCACCATGGGGTCCCAAAATAGACCCAAGGATTCCCATGGTCAGAAATGTTTCAACCAATAGTATTAGGACACATTTTAGGGTAATTTTATATTATTATTATAATATTTGTTTACCCTTGTTTACCAGATTTACCCTTTAACCGTGGTAAATAATTTTTTTACTGAAGTATGTATTCATAATGTATAAAAATAAAAGTTACCTATTTAAACAATTTGAACCTATTGATTCCAAATATAGAATCCATTTTTTTTAATTCAAAACACATAATAATAAGAAATTAATTAAATTTAATTTCGGCTATCAAAACAAAAACTGTGTTTTTATGAAATAATAACTATCAAAAGATTAGAACTTGTTTATGACCTATTTCAAAGTGAAATTACATCAAATGACCAAACATGGATTAAATGGTAAAAAAATAATATAATTACACTTTAAAACCAATTAAAAATATAATCTATACTTATCAATAAATTAGATTAAAAGGCAGTTTTGAATTAAAAATACAGTACTTTTCACTATTCATTAACAAATGAATTTTATTAGAAAAATACCAAAAGTTTACCCAATGTAAATTTTGATGTCTCTATTCTAAATAATAATTTTATTTCGTAATTTATAACATATTAAAGTGAACAAAACTAGATTTAAAGAGGGTTCTCCATCAAAAGGTGGTAAATCGACCTTTTAATGAATATTAGAGTATTTAGGCTTAAAATTGTATTTATTCTTATTTTAAGCCACTAAACTTTATTGGGTAATAGTAAAAAAAATTAGAAAACATGTATATTAATATTTTAGTTCTATCCGTTCTCGTCAATACTATAAGGCCACAGCCTTAAACCTTACTTAATCTTGAGTTATTACAAGATTACACATTGAGGATCTTTTCGGGTTTAGAGTTTTAGAGAATTAGATCATAAAACTTGCATTACATTCCACATATAAACAAAGTGGTTACATAAAGATAGTATTATTATTTCCCATCAATGGAAACATATTTAAAATAAAACATGGATTCTTTCTTGACACTTCCTTGACACTATCATCATATCATGTACCTTTCCCTTGACCTGTGAAAAACATTTCAAAAAAACTTGGGATGAGCATAAAAAGCTCAGTAAGGGGTATAAAAATATGGAAAGGAAACATGGGTACATATACACATAAGAATGAAATCATACTTTACCCATAAAACATAATATCTTTAACATACCTCATCAAATCATAAATAAATCATAGAAATCATAAGACATAAAGGTAACTTGAGGCATTCATAACATTCTTACGTAGGGAGTAACCCTCTTGGTTACGTTTGGAATACCCATCAGAGTATATTCCCTAAATATCTTAGGAGAAACCTTAACGTTTCACTCCTTTGCGTTACCCAATGCATTGGAGAGATATATCGGGCACACCCACCCTTAGTCTATCACGGAACCACCCATCTTCATAATAATGCCCAAGAACCTCAACATAATCGTATCACATAAAACATGCATAAAGGAAACATAACATTTTCACCTTTCAATCACAAGATATCAATACAACATAGTGATATAAAAACATTATGAAAACCATTTTCAATACCAAAATAAAAGAAAAGTAAAACATGGTATTTATTTTTCTTTAAAAAAAAGTATGGCTTGTAGAGGAAGTCGAAACTCAAATAATGGTCACGGCGGCGGAGAAGTCGTTGTCACCGCATACATATGACAAAAACATTCCCTTTTGTCGTTTAGTAAATGCTTCATATAAAAAAGATTCCTTTTGAATAAACTTAAAAGTCAAAGGGGTTTATACACCGTATAAACGAAGGCTGTGTATAAAACAAAATATGCCTCAATGAAAGGAGATTGAGACGAAGTCCCATACCTCGGGTCCGACATGACTCGGTCGTTATTTAATCACCTGAATAATAAACTTGAGTTAATTTTTACTTGTTTAAGAATCTTTTTCAAGTTCATTATTCCTTTTATATCACTTATTTCCATGTCATGAACACTATGTAATTATTTAAGTTAGTAACGGTCGTTTTAACGATCATTGGTACTTGAGTCAAAAATAAGCCCTTTATAATTACAAGTTGTTCATGTATCCATTATATACAGAATGGTATTCATGATGTAGATATCATATATGTCATATATATCCATTACATGCATGCATTTATAATATTACATAATCATTTAGAGGTAAAAAATGAAATGCACCGTTCATGGAGACGGTAAGCTGTACGTACGCATTAACGCTACTTTCATTTCTATTTCGTATTTTATAGAATTTAATCATAATGATATAAAGGTATATTATAATTCCAGTATAATATCATATATAATATCATAGTTCCATCCTTTATACATCCCACATATGGTATTTAACGAATCAAATCACTTTGAGGGGGCGGTAGTCCGCGCTTCCTTAAATGAAGATATCGCGTTTACCCATAATGGAAACCATAAAGGTATGCCAAAAATGAAAAATACATAAGCTTAAGGAAAACATAAACATATTATATATCATATATAAATATAGTGACATCTTAATGGCCACCTTTGAAGGTGTTAAAATAATGTTGAACAATCATCGTTTCGGGAGGCATAAATTCACCATCCACGGAAACAGTATGTCCTTTAACCATTAAATGTAGGTGTGTGTAATTGTAGCTCGAATCCTTATTATAACAACAACCTAGTATATTGAAGATACTGGATTTGTTACAAAAGAAATGAATTAAAAGAGTTTAGGGGGTTGGAGAAGCAAAATAAAACAAAAGGACTCAAGTGAAGACATTACCTTAAAATCGGGTAACTCCCTTTGGTTTGAGCTCAAAGGATTCCTTGGGAAGACTTCTGACCAAAGTGAGGCTTCAAGGAATAATAGAGGGAAGTGGAGAGACAAAATGAGCAGGGTTTGGCCGAGCCAAAGGCTTTGGTAGTGTGGCTAAGGAGGTAGAGGTGGGGGCCTTTTATAAGAGGAGAGGAGGGGCACTCTTGGAAAGTAAAGAAATGTTACTTTATTTTAAAATGATTTTCGGATTCAAAAGGTCCCACATTGATATAATTCGAGGGTAAGGTGATAAGGGTTCAAAATACAGCCATAAAATAGGTTTTTGACATGTTTAGTTCATAGATTTTACATTATCATTTCATTTTATTTAAATCCTTTATTAATGAGGTAATCACTGCATCATCATGATGTCATAAATAATTTAATTTATTTAATGTCTAAAAATTATAAAAAAAATAATATGATGTAGGAAATATTTTTATATTTCCAATGACTATTTATAGTCAAAAATCTGACTTGTATAACCCCATTTAAAAATTGTTTTAGTAAAACATCTCTTGTTTGTGTCATTTTTACTTTAGCATTAAATAAAAAGTTATTTATGTCATTTCCCAACCAAAGTGGCTCCATGGGGTCCCCAAGTTGACCCATGGATTGTCTTGGTCGGCCATGACACATCCAAGGAGGGTAGAACATGTTTCAAGCTCATATCATATTATTAAAACATTATTTTTACCTTAAACTACACTAATTACCACTAATCGTGATTAAGAACTTAAAAGTTACTATTCACCAAAAAAATTATTTTAATCTCATTGAACCACATTTTACTTCTTAATGACAACAATGTATGTCGGATTTTTGAAAATCAAATCACAGAAGTGGAAAAGTTTCATTTAAACGAAAAATCAGTTCCTTTAACTACCACTTAGTGGTTTCACTATTCATCAAAAATTGAAGTTTTTCAGAAAGATACTAAAACTTCACCCTAGGCTATATTTGATATTCCGAATTCAAAAATGATGTCTATTTTACAAAATTCAAAACATTTAAGTTGCATTAATTAATTTAATAACTAATTCCCTCTGTCATGACAAATAGCGTGTTTTTATGAAACAATAAGTATCAAAAGATTGACACTAGTTTAAGTCCAATTTCAAAGTGAAATTGATTCCAATGACCACCATTGAATAAAATGGTAAAAATATATTATAATTTCACTTTAAAACCAATTCAAAAGATAATATAATCATATAAATAAATTAGATTAAAAATATGTTTTGAATTAAAATACAACATTTTTCACTATTCATTAAAAATGAACTTTATCGGAAAAATACCAAACATTCACACAAAGTAAATTTTGATGTCCCAATCATAAATAATAAGTTTATTTTGACAAACATAGCTTATAAAATTGTCAAAATATAGATTTAAAAAGGGTTTGCCATCAAAAGGCAGTAAAACGATCTTTTAAGAATATTAGTGTATTCCATGCATAAGATTGTTTTTATTTTCATTTTAAGCCACTAAAACACTATCTTAGTCATTAATAGACATAGATAAAAATATATATTATTCATTACTTACATGGGATGTTACATCCTTCCCCCCTTTAGAAAATTGTGTCCCCGCAATTTATTTACTTATCGAATAAATGGGGGTACTTATACCTCATTGCATTTTTAGATTCCCATGCTGCCTCTTACATCATGTGGTTTTTCCACAAAACCTTTACCTGATTAATCACCTTATTTCGTAACACTTGATCCCTGTGGTCAAGAATATGGACTGGTTTTTCCTCATAAGATAGGTTCTCTTCCAGCTGAACTACCTCTGGACTCAAAACATGAGATGGATCTGGCATGTACTTTCTCAGCATCGAAACATGAAAAACATTGTGTACCTGAGATAAACTCAGAGGTAAAGCCACTCGGTAAGCAACGGATCCAACTCTCTCCAAAATTTTATATGGTCCAATGAACCTTGGACTCAGCTTTCCTTTCTTACCAAATTGCATCACACTTTTCCATGGTGATACTTTGAGAAAAACATGATCACATACCTCAAAAGAGAGATCCTTCCTCCTATTGTCCGCATAACTCTTCTGCCTGCTCTGAGCTATTCTCATGTGTTTCTGAATCAGCTGAACTTTCTCTGCCATCTCTTCTACCAATTCTGGTCCCATCATCTTCCTTTCACCCACTTCATCCCAAAATGCTGGAGTTCGACACCTCTTCCCATATAATGCCTCAAATGGTGTCATCTGTATACTGGAATGAAAACTGTTATTATAAGAAAATTCAACCAAAGAAAGATGTTGGTCCCAACTTCCCTGATAATCCATCGAACAAGATCGTAGCATATCCTCTAAGGTCTGAATTGTTCATTCTGATTTCCCATCTGATTGAGGATGAAAAGCTGTACTAAAATTTAATTCAGTACCCAATGACTTCTGAAGGCCTTTCCAAAAGTTAGAAGTGAACCTGGGATCACGATCAGATACAATGGAGAGGGGAACTCCATGTAACCTGACTATCTCTTTAAGATACAAACGGAAAAGTTGATCTAGGGAAAAATTATCTCGTATATCAAGGAAATGAGCAGATTTAGTCAACCAATCAACAATAACCCAGATTGCATTATTACCTCGAGATGTATTCGGTAATCCCACAACAAAGTCCATGGATATATTCTCCCATTTCCACTCTGGCACTGGTAAAGGCTGAAGCACCCCTTTTGGTAACTGCCGCTCTGCTTTAACCTGTTGACATGTCAAACACTTCACAGTAAAATCAGCAATATCTCTTTTCATTCCATCCCACCAGTAATACTCCCGCAGATCTCTGTACATCTTAGTACTGCCAGGATGAACTGAAAATGGAGAACTATGAGCTTCACATAACAACTCTCTCTTCAACTGTGAATCACAAGGCACACACAATCTCTTCCCAAATCTCAAAACACAATCATTATCAATGTTGAATTCATGCAACTTACCTTTCTGAACTAGCTCTACCTTTTTCTGCAACTCACTGTCTTGCTTCTGTGCTTGCTTGATTCTGTCTGATAGAGAATATCTAACTGATACCTGAAACAAAACAGAAGAACATCCTGCACCAACAACTTCTATTCCAAAGTTCATCAAATCCTTAACCAAAGGATCACGTTCCAAACGCAACATTTTTAATGAATCATTACTTTTTCGACTCAAAGCATCAGCCACTTTATTTGATTTTACTGTATGGTAATGAATTGTACAATCATAATCCTTGATTAATTCTAGCCATCTCCTTTGTCTCATGTTAAATTCTTTCTGAGTGAATATATACTTTAAACTTTTGTGATCAGTATATATTTCACACTTTACTCCATACAAATGATGTCTCCAAATTTTTAAAGCGAAAACAACATCAGCTAATTCCAAATCATGTGTAGGGTAATTTACCTCATGAGTTTTCAACTGTCGTGAAGCATAAGCAATTACCTGATCATTCTGCATTAGGATGAAACCAAGTCCTTTCAATGAAGCATCACTGTAGATAACAAACTCACCATTCCTGGAAGGTAGTGCCAAAATTGGAGCTTTCACCAATCTTCTTTTAAATTCCTGAAAACAATCATCACATTCTTTTGTCCAGATAAACTTAACACCCTTCCGAGTTATCTTAGTCATTGGACTAGATAACCGTGAAAAATTTCTAAGAAACCTTCGGTAATAGCCTTCCAAACCAAGGAAACTACGAATCTCAGTTACATTTATGGTTCTTGGCCAGTCTTCCACAACTTTTGTTTTTGCAAGATCAACATTTATCCCATATTTAGAAACAATGTGACCAAGGAAAGAAATTTGTTGCAACCAAAACTCACACTTGCTGAATTTCCCATACAATTTCTTTTCTTTTAAGGTTTTCAAGATAACCCTTAAATGTCTTTCATGCTCCTCTTTACTTTTAGAAAACACCAAAATATCATCAATGAAAACCACCACAAACTTATCCTAGAATTCATGGAAAATTCTATTCATTAATTCCATGAATACAGAAGGTGCATTGGTTAGCCCAAAAGGCATTACTAAAAATTCATAATGTCCATATCTTGTACGAAACGTAGTCTTCGGAACGTCTGCTTCCTTTACCTTCTTCTAATGGTACCCCGATCTCAAGTCAATCTTTGAAAAATACTGAGCTCCCTGGAGCTGATCAAACAAATCATCGATATGAGGCAAGGGATATTTTTTCTTAGCAGTGATGTTATTCAAGGCTCTATAATCAATGTAAAGTCTCATTGAACCATCTTTCTTTTTAACAAATAAAACAGGAGCACCCCATGGTGATGTGCTAGGTCGAATGAAACCTTTCTCTAATAAATCTTGCAATTGCTCCTTCAACTCTAAAAGTTAAATTTGATGCATTCGATAAGGGGGTTTTGAAATTGGATTAGCATCAGGAACTAAGTCAACCATAAATTGAACTTCCCAATCTGGTATTATTCCAGGCAACTCGTCAGGAAAAACATCAGTATACTCATTTACCACTGGCACATCATTAATCTGAATAGTTTCTTTATTTTCAACGATGTGTGCAAGGTAACATTCATTTCCATCTTTTACAAGTTTCTCAGCCTCTTGATAAGTTATCAACATTAAGGGTTCATTCTTGTACACAAACTGAAAGTCTTTCTGAAAAGAAACTTCTTTATCTCTACAGTCAATCTTAGCATGGTAAATAGAGAGCCAATCCATACCCAGGATAACATCAAACTCTACTAGAGGTAGAACAATAAGGTTTGCAAGTAGGTTCTTTCCACATATAAGGATAGGAAGATTCTTATAAATTCTTTTTGCCTCAACATTTCCCCCAGGTGTTTTTTCTAAAAGTTCAGGAGTCATTTCTTGAGATGGAATTCCCATTTTACTAGAAAATTTTTCAGAGATGAAAGAATGTGTAGACCCCGAATCAAACAATACACTGGTATAATCTGAAAAAACAAAGTACCTGATACAACTTCATTTGATGGCCCGACATCTACTGAAGTAGTTGCAAAGTATTTCAATACCCCTTTATACTTGTAGTCTAACTGCTTCCCATCACTCAAGATCTTTTTCGGACACTCGTTTGCATAGTGACCCATCTCATTGCACTTATAACATTTCACTAACTTTAAATCAAATTTGGTCTTACCTTCACCTTGATCCTTTTCAGTGTAATCACGAGCCTTATGTCCCATCTTACCACATCGGTAGCACTTTACAGAATTCAGAAGACATTCCCCAGCATGCCTTTTTCCACATTTATCACAAACTGGAAACTTAGTTTTCTTACCATCAGACTTTTTTGAAGAATTCTTACCTTTCTCCTGCCACCTCGGTCTCTTCTTCTGTTGGTTGTTATAGAACACTTGATCATCGGAAAACTCCATTTCCACCTTCTCAGCACATCGGACAAGCTTTTCATAACTTTTAAACTCACGAGAATCTAATTCCCTTCTATATTTTGGCTTTAATCCTGATTAAAAATGATTGATTTTACTATCAAGGTCTCGGATAAAATTTGGAGCATACCTTTCCAATCGAGTGAACCTTTCTTCATAGGCGGCCACTGAGTCTTCCTCTTGCCTCAATTCCAAGAATTGCTTTTCCATCCTAAGTCGAACAGCCTTAGGAAAATACTTCTCAAGAAACATACCTTTGAATTCATCCCAGTCAAGAGCATCAATCTCATTGGCGTCCCTGATATTTTTAACCATAGACCACCACTGATCTGCCTCACCCTCCAAACGGTAAATAGAAAGACTAACCTTTTGATTGTCTGAACACCCCATGACATCGAAAATCTTCTCCAGTTCTTTAATCCACCCTTCAGCTAACACAGGGTCAGATGATCCTCTAAATGATGGGGGATGTTGCCTCATGAAATGTTCCACCACTGACATGTTCCTATGCGGTTGATCTGGCTGGTCTCGTGCATGGATACCACCACCATTTATCGCTTGAGTCAACTACGCCATTACTGCAAAAAACTATTCAGTTCCAATTCCGACCATCTCAGGATGCTGATTCGGAAGGTTATTTCCTTCTGCATGCCTTCCTAGCACTGCTTCCCTGTTTCCTCTGCGGAAAACCATTCTGAACAAACATGTCTTAGATGAAGCAACATGGTAATCTTCAAATTATATATCACTTCAATTTGACCATAAAAAAAATATTTTTGGATAATCATTTAATAGAATTCTAACTCCTAAAGTTATCTAAACCGACCTTTGATACCAACTATAAGGTCCCAGCCTTAAACCTTACTTAATCTTGAGTTATTACAAGATTACACATTGAGGATCTTTTCGGGTTTAGAGTTTTAGAGAATTAGATCATAAAACTTTCATTACATTCCACATATAAACAAAGTGGTTACATAAAGATAGTATTATTCTTTCCCATCAATGGAAACATATTTAAAATAAAACATGGATTCTTTCTTGACACTTCCTTGACACTATCATCATATCATGTACCTTTCCCTTGACCTGTCAAAAACATTTCAAAAAAACTTGGGATGAGCATAAAAAGCTCAGTAAGGGGTATAAAAATATGGAAAGGAAACATGGGTACATATACACATAAGAATGAAATCATACTTTACCCATAAAACATAAGAACTTTAACATACCTCATCAAATAATAAATAAATCATAGAAATCATAATACATAAAGGTAACTTGAGGCATTCATAACATTCTTACATAGGGAGTAACCCTCTTGGTTACGTTTGGAATACCCATCACAGTATATTCCCTAAATATCTTCAGAGAAACCTTAACGTTTCACTCCTTCGTGTTACCCAATGCATTGGAGAGCTATATCGGGCTCACCCGCCCTTAGTCTATCACGGAACCACCTGTCTTCATAATAATGCCCAAGAACCTCAACATAATCGTATCACATAAAACATGCATAAAGGAAACATAACATTTCCACCTTTCAATCACAAGATATCAATATAACACAGTGATATAAAAACATTATGAAAACCATTTTCAATACCAAAATAAAAGAAAAGTAAAACATGGTATTTATTTTTCTTTAAAAAAAAGTATGGCTTGTAGAGGAAGCCGAAACTCAAATAATGGTCATGGTGGAGGAGAAGTCGTTGTCACCACATAAGTACGACAAAAACATTCCCTTTTGTCGTTTAGTAAACGCTTCGTATAAAAAAGATTCCTTTTGAATAAATGTAAAAGTCAAAGGGGTTTATACACCGTATAAAAGATGGTTGTGTATAAAACAAAATATGCCTCAATGAAAGGAGATTGAGATGAAGTCCCATACCTCGGGTCCGACTTGACTCGGTCGTTCTTTAATCTCCTGAATAATAAACTTGAGTTAATTTCTACTTTTTTAAGAAACTTTTTCAAGTTCATTATTCATTTTATATAACTTATTTCCATGTCATGAACACTATGTAATTATTTAAGTTAATAACAGTCGTTTTAACGATCATTGGTACTTGAGTCAAAAATAAGCCCTTTATAATTACAAGTTGTTCATGTATACATTATATCAAGAATGTTATTCATGATGTAGATATCATATATGTCATATATATCTAGTACATTCATGCGTTTATAATATTACATAATCATTTAGAGGTAAGAAATGAAATGCACCGTTCATGGAGACGGTAAGCCGTACGTACGCATGAACGCCAATTTCATTTCTATTTCATATTTTATAGAATGGAATCATAATGATATAAAGGTATATTATAATTCCAGTATAATATCATATATAATATCATAGTTTCATCCTTTATACGTCCCACATATGGTATTTAATGAATCAAATCACTTTGAGGGGGCGGTAGTCCGCACTTCCTTAAATGAAGATATCGCGTTTACCCATAATAAAAACCATAAAGGTATGCCCAAAATGAAAAATACAGAAGATTAAGGAAAACATAAACATATTATTTATCATATATAAATATAGTGACATCTTAATGTCCACCTTTGAAGGTGTTAAAAGATTGATGAACAATCATCGTTTCGGGAGGCATAAATTCACCATCCACGGAAACAGTATGTCTTTTAACCATTAGATATAGGTGTGTGTAAGTGTAGCTCGAATACTTCTTATAAAAACATCCTAGTATATTGAAGATACTGGAGTTGTTACAACAGAAATGAATTAAAATAGTTTAGGGGGTTGGAGAAGCAAAATAAAACAACAGGACTCAAGTGAAGACATTACCTTAAAATCAGGTAACTCCCTTTGGTTTGAGCTCAAAGGCTTCCTTGGGAAGACTTCTTCCCAAAGTTAGGCTTCAAGGAGTAAGAGAGGGAAGTGGAGAGACACAATGAGCAGGGTTTGGCCGAGAAAAAGGCTTTGGGAGTGTGGGTAAGGAGGTAGAGGTGGGGGCCTTTTATAAGAGGAGAGGAGGGGTACTCTTGGAAAGTAAAGAAATGTTACTTTATTTTAAAATGAGTTTCGGATTCAAAAGGTCCCACATTGATATAATTCTAGGGTAAGGTGATAAGGGTTTGAAATCCACCCATCAAATAGGTTTTGGACATGTGTAGTTAATATATTTTACATTATCATTTCATTTTATTTAAATCCTTTATTAATGAGGTAATCGCTGCATCATCATGATGTCATAAATAATTTAATTTATTTAATGTCTAAAAATTATAAAAAAATACTATGATGTAGGAAATATTTTTATATTTCCAATTACTATTTATAGTCAAAAATATGACTTTTATAACCCCATGTAAAAATTGTTTTAGTAAAACATCTCTTGTTTGTGTCATTTTTACTTTAACATTAAATAAAAAGTTATTTATGTCATTTCCCAACCAAGGTGACTCCATGGGGTCCCCAAGTTGACCCATGGATTTTTTTGGTCGGGCATGACACATCCAATGAGGGTAGGACATGTTTCAAGCTCATCTCATATTATTAAAACATTATTTTTACCTTAAACTACACTAACTACCACTAATCGCGATTAAGAACATAAAAGTTACTATTCACCAAAAAAAATATTTTAATCTCATTGAACCACATTTTACTTCTTAATGACAACCATGTATGTCGGATTTTTGAAAATCAAATCACAGAAGTAGCAAAGTTTCATTTAAACGAAAAATCAGTTCCTTTAACTACCACTTAGTGGTTTCACTATTCATCAAAAATTGAAGTTTTTCAGAAAGATACCAAAACTTCACCCTAGGATATATTTGATATTCCGAATTCAAAAATGATGTCTATTTTACAAAATTCAAAACATGTAAGTTTCATTAATTAATTTAATAACTAATTCCCGCTGTCATGACAAATAGCGTGTTTTTATGAAACAATAAGTATCAAAAGATTGACACTAGTTTAAGTCCAATTTCAAAGTGAAATTGATTCCAATGACCACCATTGGATAAAATGGTAAAAATATATTCTAATTTCACTTTAAAACCAATTCAAAAGATAATATAATCATATAAATAAATTAGATTAAAAAGAGGTTTTGAATTAAAATACAACATTTTTCACTATTCATTAAAAAATGAACTTTATCGGAAAAATACCAAAAATTCACACAAAGTAAATTTTGATGTCCCAATCATAAATAATAAGTTTATTTTGACAAACATAGCTTATAAAATTTTCAAAAGATATATTTAAAAAGGGTTTGTCATCAAAAGGCAGTAAAACAATCTTTTAAGAATATTAGTGTATTTCATGCATAAGATTGTTTTTATTTTCATTTTAAGCCTCTAAAACACTATCTTAGTCATTAATAGACAAAGATAAAAATATCTATTATTCATTACTTACTTGAGATGTTACAAATACAATTTCTAGGCATTAACTACCATTTAAAATAATATTATATTATTATTTTTCAGTATGACTCAACATTTTGTGAAACATAAGATTTCAAAGAAACTCGTTGTTGCGTATTAGGTACGCCATCGAACATAGAATACCTATTAAATAAAAATTAATATTTAATTCAAAAATTTTAATAAATATAAAATAGTTATATTCTTTATTTACCTAGGGTGTTACATCATTCCCCCTTTTGGGAATTGCGTCCTCACAATTTTAAAATTGGGCTTGGAAACATCATTGAAAGTCCCACATCGGAAAAAGAGTCAATAAAAATATCACTTTAAATAAAAGAAATAGAAATAAAAAGGTCACCCAAGATATCCCATGATACGATTCCAGGTAGTAAAACATGGATATGGAAGAGAAACAAACCATCAAGGTTTAAAGGAGAGTGGTAGAAAACATGATAAGGATAAAGTTAACCACCAAAAAATCAAAAAATTGTGATGGGTTAAATGGTCTTTGATTCCCCAGTAGGAAAATTTGATGGACAATGTTTTTATTTTAAGTTACTTTTCATAAAGTTGACGAATTTATTTAAGATCTTGAACAAAAACATAAGGAAATATACTTACTTTTCAGATACACTTTCATCCATTATTAGATTTCTACCACAAACTCATATTTTCTCCATATGATGAGTATTCATGATTACTTGTTCACATTGAAAGCACTATAATCAACTTCTAGAGAATCACATAATAAAAAAAAAGTTAAACTATATTTCTTCCATTTCTTTAGACATTAACCAAAATGAAAATGGTTAGTACAATATTAGATAATCCCCAAAATAGATAAAAAAGAAAAACAACTCTTAATATCCAAAATTTGTCAAACAATACCCAAAGTTCCATAAATACCATTAAATAAACAACTATCCATAAAATTATTCCAAGAAATCCAAACTAAGATTGAAACCCAAATCATAGAAGGATTTAATCACATAGTCTTCCAAGATAAATCTTAACATTTATCTCCAAAAAACATCTATTACTCTTAATGTCTCATACTAAAAAGTAATTAACCTAATCAAATATTTTCCATGATAGGTTAACCATTTTCATAAATAAACCAAATTTTTATATATCTGTAATAAAAACATAGATTCTTCCAAAATAAAAGTTCAACCATTACTCCCCAAATGATATCCAATAGTATTCTATTTCCCTTAAGCATATAATGTTTCCAAAAGACAAAAATCTTCTAAAATATCCTTTATCATGAAATCACCAAATGATTTTTCTATATTAAGGATATCCATTTGATAAAACATAAGTTCCTAAAATCAACTTATTCTTGATCCATAAAATCATTTAACCTAAAATAATAATTCATACTAACCAGGGACTTCACATAAGACAGTGGTAGGCGATGTGCCTTTGTCACCCTTTAGTTGTGGGATTGATTTCTGCGGCCTTTCCAGACATGATGTGTTTTCACTAATCTTATGGGTTGTCCTTTTTATAAAACTCTAAAATAACCCTAACATTTTTTAACCACAATGTTTTTATTATACAATTAATTTTCATCCCAATACATTAAGGCATCAACATTTTATATATTGTCATTCTTTTCACCTCCATATGATAAAATAAAACTATTTACAATAGAAAGAACATCATACCATGATCATGGTGTCAATATGGTTTCATCGTCATCTTTTTCACGTAGGTAGAAGGTCCACGAATTGTAACAATGATTTAAAGATCCTTCAAAATATTTTGCTTCCTTCATCCAAATACACCTTGTAAAAATTGGGTCATATGGGTGTTCGCAGAAAAACAGCTTCGAAAAATAATCATGTATGACATATAATATCAAAACTTCTAATAAAACATGATTTTTGTAAAATAGTCTGACTGAATTGGGTAGAAACATTCAATAAATGGTCCTTTTAAAATAACATAATTATGTGATGAGAGACTATATTGTAAAAGAAAATATATATATGATGTGAAAGGGTCACCTTATTCTGAACCTTTTTCAAAATCATAATATGATTGAAAATCTTGTGATAGGGTAAAATATTTGAAAATGCCTTCATAATATTTACCTTTCTTGAACATATGAGAATATTGAAAAAATAGGATTTGATTAAATACAACCCTTTCTCCACGATGATATCGATGTATAGTGGAGGACTTCAATATCTCAAACAACTAATTTCAAGTAAGTTGTATGCTAGAAAAATTTTCACCATCATATGAACATGAATTTGCAATAATTATTGAAATCGTGTAATTAGGAAGAGATAAGAATGTGATTTGAGATCCTCCTCCTTCCATTTGTAACTGACATTACTTGATCTGAAAATTTTATTAAACAAGGATTTAACTGAAATAATAGACATAGGGGCTAACCATGTGTTTAAAGAAAACTTCTAATCCCTATAGTTTTCTAAACCGGACTATGATACCAACTATAAGGACCCAGCCATAAACATTACATAATCCAGAGTTAAGTCATGAATTCACATTGAGGGTCTTTTCAAGTTTAGAGTTGTAGATAATTAGGAAATATCAATTACATTACATTTCAAAAATTACAAAGTAGACGCTTCTACTCAGTATTAATTTGTTTCATAAAAATTTAAAAAACTCTAAAAAACATGTCTAGTTCCATGTTTTAGACAGCATGAATTTTCCTAGATCCCATCCTTAACCCTATTCATCTTTAAGTCATGTGATAAACATTTAAAAACATGGGGTGAGAATAAAAACATAATAATGGTTATCAAACAAGGAACGTAAACATTAACCCATCAATAAATAAAAATCAATGAAACTATACTTTTCAATCATACCATACCTCATGAAATCATAAATTTATGAATAACGCACAGAAATCATAAATCATAAAGGAAACTTATGACATTCATAACATACTTACATTATAGATATCATAGCTACATAGGGAGTTATGTTGGAATACCCATCATAGTATATTACCTACATCTCTTTGGACAAACATTAATGTTTACCTCTGTCATGTTACCCAATGCATTGGAGAGCTATCTCGGGCTCACCCTCCCTAGGTTTATCACGGAACCACCAGTATTCATAAAAAATGTCGAAGAACCATAACATAGTCATAACACATAAAACAAGCATAAAGTAAATATAACATTTCCATATTTCTATCATAGTATATTATTTAAAGATATTGACATAATCCATTCGTTATCAAACCATATTCAAACCCCATTTAAAACATTTAATAATGAGATTTTTGAATCAATGTGTCCCATACCACTTTGAAAATTTTAAATGAATTATCATTTTAAAACATTAATTTATATATAAATAAATCCTAAAACCCATTTTGGAAACATGGACATTAATGAGAAATATTTAAAAGATTAAATATTTAAAACATTTAAAACGATATTTTAGTTAAAGAGTTTTTAACTAAATGAGAGACGCTTGAATACAAATAATTGAGTAATAAAATTTAATCAAAACATTATAATATCATGATAATAAAGTGATTCATGATATAATATACCAAAGGACTGTATATACACCATATAAGAGTTAATTGGTGCACAACAACAATGAAGTCTCAATGGAATGTAAATTGAGACAAAATCCCTTATAAAAATTGTATCCTTATATTAAGGATAAATCAATTATATAATAATGTGTTAAAAATATAAATACACTCAATATGATTGGATATTCAGTGTAAATCAATCCAAGAACATTCACACATATTTTTTGTAAAAACAACACAAATGACCTGGATGTTTAACTCAATGAATGGAAATTGAGTTAAAATTACTATTATCAAGTTTATATCGATGACTTGAGAATTTATCAATAGAGTGATTATGTATATCAAAAGTATATCCACTAAAAGGGGAGTATAAATTACCACCTAAATAAATAAACAATGATTCCACACATAATCATAGCATGAGGTAATTAAGAATTAGAAGATTAACCCAAGGAATGGAAATTGGGTTAAAAAGTTCTCTTACCGATTTGGTAACATAAGAAACATGCACCGCATGAAAGATGGATCATAAAATGAAGATGTAAATACCAATAAATTAATGTATATTATACAAAGAATACAATCATGGTAAGTACATACACCACACAAAAGGAAATAGTGGCAAAGATAGCATGATTCTCATGGGAATAAAAAGTGAGATCAAAACCCTTAGCATGTTGTAATCAATCGAGTCGTATGAACAAAAGTTAATAACCACCAAATAAATCACATAATACCATGAATAAAAAGATAATCATTATAATATATATCAAATGTCAGTACACAATACACCACATGAAATAAATATGTGGTGAACAATGGAAATCTCATGGAATTAAAAGTGAGATAAGAAACCCCTTTCCATGTTGTAATCAATCGAGTTGTATGACCAAAAGTTAATAACCACCAAATGGACCAAAAACTATCATGAATATATAGAGAATCATGATAATATATATCAAATTTCAGTTCACAATACACCACATTCAATAAATATGTGGTGAAAAATGGAAATATCACGGAATTGAAAGTGAGATAAGAAACCCCTTCCCTCATGTCCGACTTGACTTGTTTGTTCCTTGTTCTTCCTAAATAATAAAAATAAGTTAATTTCTAATTTCTTAAGAACCTTTTTCAAGATTATTATTCCTTTTATGTCACTTATTAACTTTTTAGAACTATTATTTAATTATTTGAGTTCATATTGGATATTTTGTCGATGTTCGGTATATGAGTCCAAAATGAACTTGTTATAATTACAAATTGTCCATGTCATCCAAATTCTAATATATCTAGAATAATATTTTGGATTTAGATATCATATATATCATATATATTCAGTATATATGTATTTATAATAGTACATAACATTTGGTGATAAGAAATGAAATGCACTGTACATGGAGACGGTATTCCATACGTACGCATGAACGCTACTTTCATTTCTATTTCATATTTAATGGAATGAAAACATAATGATAATTAGTTATATTATAATTACAATATAATATCATATATAATTTAATCACTTCCATCCTTTATATGTTCCATGTATGGTATGAACGAGTCATATCACTTTGAGGGGCGGCAGTTCGCACTTTCTCTAATAAAATTATCACATTTACCCATTATGGAAAACATGAAGGTATGCTATAAATGGAAAATAAAGAATCATAGAAACAATATAAATATAATATATATCACATATAAATACATTTCCATCATAATGTCCACCATGATAGGTGGTAGGAGATAATTGGACAATCATTATTTCGTGAGGCAGTAGTTCATCATCCACAGAAGTGGAAGAAATTAATTTAAAAGTAATTCCCACTATAAAAACAAAATGCATGTTTTTAAGAAATAATAAGTATCAAAACATTGACACTTTTTTATGTCCAATTTCAAAGTGAAATTACTTATAATGACTAAAATTGGATTAAATGGTAAACACATAATATAATTAAACTTTAAAACCAATTAAAAGATAATTTAACCTTTTAAATAAATTAGATTAAAAGGAAGTTTTGAATTAAAATGCAGTATTTTTCACTATTCATTAAAAATGAATTTTATCATAAAAATTATAAAAATTTACCCAATGTAAATTTTGATATTCTGATTCTAAAGAACATTATTTTTTTCAATAGAACATATAAATGTGACAAAAACAATATTTAAAGAGGGTTAACCATCAAAAGGCAGTAAATCATCCTTTTAATGAATATTAGAGTATTTATCCATTAAATCAGATTCTTTCTTATTTTAAGCCACTAAAATTTATTGGGTAATTGTAAAAACATTTAACAAACATGTATACCCATATTTTAGTTAGTTTTTTCCATATCCATCAATACAAGGTCTATGAGTTAACTACCATTTAAAATAATATTATATTATTATTTTTCAACATGACTCTGCATTATCTGCAACATAAGATTTCAAAGAAAAACCCGTTGTTTGGTATCATGTATGCCATCGAACATAGAAACCCCTTTATAAAATTATTATTTAATTCCCAATTATTAAAAAATATGAAAATTCTATATTATTTATTTACCTGGGATGTTACAATTATTCAATTGATACCCCACAAGTAAAATATCAATGAACCATAATCAATGAAAAAAAGATGCATATCATCAACAGAACCTCGATTCAGTCCCATAATCGCATCATCCAATATGATCTTCTAGTTAAACTGCCTCAAGGTAGCACATTTCCCTCATATAGAGTCCCTAACCATTTAAAGATTATACATTCTCACTAAGATTCCCATTCAGGGTGTGATTATGAACCCAGTAGATCACCTCTGTTTTATCATTATCATAAATGTGTCAATTTATATAAAAACTATTTAATTATTGAAAATAATTACATAAATAAATATACAACCCGCAATGTCATCATGAACTAACAATTCCACTATGAAACATGACAATTCTTTATTTAGCTCATTTTTAGATGTAATATCTTTCAGTACTATAGACACACATATCTCATGAATTAAAATAACCCATATTTCTTGAACACATCAATTACCTTGAAACATCACAACCACACAGTAGAAAATCATGTCACAGTGACCCAACACCCTCATTAGGGAACGATAATCTATCACACAGATCAATCCCTGCATAAAATGGGAATGTCATCAATTACCTCCGCCCATCCCCCTAGACATTTTGTAGGACAATCATCACATGATCTGACCCCCTCGAGATGTGGGGAGTCCATGTACACATCCTTAAATCCTCATAGTTTATAGAGAGTCCAATCCCATGGAATTAAAAGAATAAACATTACAACAATTTACACATTAAAGATTATGTACCCTTTCAATACTCAATCATTCACTTCACTCACAAAGTCCACTACCACATATTATCTCTGAATCGACAACACTCTAACTATAAAAAACCTCATAACTAGACCGAACCAACCATTTTACACACGTCACACATCAATCTAGGCTATTTCACTCATGGAAAACCAATGATTTCTCAAGAACCAAAAACTCAATCCCCTAAACAATATACCTAGTCCATTATAGCACAACCTAATCCCAAAAACATATTCCATTTCTATTTAACTTTTTTGGAAACGATAATCCCTTATCCTATGTTATTATATCATGCACACTTTCTTATACTATAGTGGATTTAATACACATATACCTACAATATATTCCCTACTCTTCGGATCCTCAACCAAGCTAAAATGACTCATTACTAAACCATAAATAAAACCCTGATGTGTATATTATTTTCATTGTTTTTAGGGGAAAACTTCACACTCCACCTATAAAGAGCCTACAAAATCAATAATGATGTCACCAAATAACACTATCATCAAAAGAAGTGGCATCGCTGGACTACATAGACACATTCATTGAATCTAAATCTTACTATTTTACATAAAATATATAAAACGGTAAGAAAATCCTATTTCAATATAGATAGAGATAAATTTCCATGAAAGGCCACCTGAATCATGCCCATAAAAAACCATAAAAAATTCAAAATTTGTATATTAGGGTTCTATTAATAATATTGAAATATTAATAGTGATTTAATGGTAATATAAGTTTAGAGTTTCTTAGAGTAACCCACCGTAAATAACAACACATAAAATAGTTGTGAAATGAAAATGAATGGTAAAAATATATATTGGAGGAGCCCCTCAACCACCATATTTTATTGATGGTTTCAGAAAGTGGATGAGATTGAAAATAAGGATTTGAGAGTGAAAAATAGACACATAAATGATGCATTATTCTCCCAAAATAATTCATGGTGTGAAAGTATCATTAACATTGCGAAGGATCAATCTAGTTCCCTTATAAGTCTATATCTAGATATATAACAATGTGTCACATTATGTCACATTGTAAATTACTTCATGAGAAACCCAGTTAGCTATAGGGGACTTTTGGACCTCCTAATCACACTCCTAGACCACATCGATACCTCCCTTAGTCAAAATTTCTATTTATTCACATGCTTTATTCACAAAATGGTAAATTCCTAACATATATTGAGGTGTTACAAGTTTCAATCCATTAATATTATCAATGAAGGGTCTTTGAAAATGGAACATATCATCAATAACACCCCATTAATATGACCTCGCATAATTATTGGTATTACAAAAAGTATTTTACTAATATATATCCCCATTTACTTTTAGGTTTATAGTTTTCATGAGTTTTGGAAAAACATTAACAAACCAAACCCATTAATATTTTAGGTAAAAGAATATTTTCCAATAAATATGTTTCTATTTAATCTATAATAAGGCTTCAATATACCCCAATCATTTTTCACATAATATAATAGTCCAAGAACTTTATACATATAACTTATCCTCGTAACATAGGTAAATGGGGACATATGAGTGGGGAGATCTTTGATGATTAGTAAATGTAAACATAATAAATAATAATCAAAGATCATTATGAAAAATCATATGAGCATAATGATATAATCTAGATATATATTTAATTTATTCCTAACAAATCTCTAATCATAAATCATTGAATAAGGAATGATATAACATAAAAGTGCATAATATCATAAAAATGAAGAATAAATATAAAATGTAACATATCATAAAATGGAAATAAACCTATAAAAGTGTAAAAACAATAAGAATTGGAAAACTGGTGAGAAAATGCATTATACTCAATCCTTTATGAACAAACTCATTATCTCCACATGTTATAATTTGGGAAAACTCATTATTCCCTTGAATTTATAAAAAATGTCCTTATTTCCACACATTAAAATGTGATATGTTTCATTATTCCAATTCCTTTTCATCCAAAATGAATATTTTCATGAACTAATATGTTAAAAAACTCATTATTCCCACTCATTTGTGAACAAAATCATTATATATATGTATTAAATTGTTAAAAAACTCAATATTTCCTTTACTTTGTGTAAAAAATAATTATGTCCATGCATTAATATGTTAGAAATATAATTATCACCACATGTTTTATAAAAAAATCTCAATTTCCGAGCATTAAAAAAGTGATAAAACTCAGTATTCGAAAAAAAAATTTTGAACAATCTATTTTAGTACACTCAATAAAATATGATAAAAATAATTATCATATTCCCTTGTTAACACACTAATTATTTCCTCACATTAAAATGTAAGAAAACTCATTATGCACATGCCTTTTTGAATAAAATAATTATTTCAACGTCATATTATCTCCTGAGATATCAAAAATAACAAATTTATTGGAAGGATATATAAGACCCCACCATTCATCATTCATACATATGCTTTCCACATGAAATTAATCATTGATATATCCAAATTGTTCTATGAAAAGACAATGGGTTTCATATTTTTTCAAGAAACCTTAAATAACAAAAAATAGAAATGATTGGATAAAAGATATCATTTCAAATATGATTCATATCATAATTTAATGTATTGGGTGATCAAAACATTCTATAGGAGAAAATAATCAGAGGAATAAATTGGTGAAAATAGGTAAGTGTTTATAATAACTATATAATTATTTTCATTAAAAAAATTACTATAGGAGTATAATCCCATTAATTTTTAAAGAGGATATAGAATAATTTCTAAAAAATTATTATTGGCTTCTCAAATCATAGACTTGTGAAAGGAAACACTGTTTAATATAATAAATTTAGATGATTTTTATTTTTAAATCCTTATAATAAATATATTTATTAAACATTAGGGATGCATTAAAGGAAACCCAAGTGGATAAATGATAAAATATTTTATATTCATAATAGGAAAAATAAAATACGGTAAAAAAAGATAAAAAATATTTTTATTTCATTAAATAAAATTATTTTAATTGGAGAAATATATATATGGAAGATAAATACCCACTGGTAAGAACATGGTTACTCTTTCAAACATCACACTTTTGTTCGAGAAGGTAACTCATTTAAAAATATTTTAGGGATTAAGAGAAGTAATTTACCTATAAGAAAAGAAATTATAATACCATATTGGATACATAAAAGGTAAAATAATAGAAATATTTAATATCATATTTAATTATTTAATCTTGTCATGCAATGAGTTTGAAATTTAGTCGATGAAACCCTTAAATGTATATTAACCTATGAATAAAAATTCATTTAAATTAAAGAAATAATATTGATATCCAAAATAAATGAATTGTATGAATATAGTAAAATAAATCCATTTCTAAGTAATCACCCCAAATCAAATATTTCATGGTTCACAATATGAAGTGTGTATCATGAAATTATATTTTAGACAAAGAACCCCTTCTATGTAACAAATTCATCAAGAAAATAATAATATGAATTGAATGTAATAATAAATAATCAAAAACATATAAAATAAATAATATTTATATTATAAATTATTCCTTAGGTGTAATAAGACAAACCTGAAAAAATAATGTTTAATATGAATACTTGAATCTAAATAATAGGAAATTTAATTAGAAAAACCCCTTATAAAAACTGTAATGTATGAGCTAAAATAAAATGTATTGGTAATCATCAAAAGATATATAAAATAACATTAATGGAAAAAATCCAGACATAAAATCATTAGGTTAGTGAATACAAAACATAAAAGACAAGGTGGTGCGCAGTATAAAACATGACTCATAGAGTTTAAAATAGAGACAATTAACCCTTACCTTATTTCTCTTATTACTTGAATGAACTCTAAGAACGTATATAAAAATAAGATATCTTAATAGATAATTTTATAAGTTAATTCACAAATATAAAATTTTAGCAATCTTAATTTTTACTCATTTATTATTAATATTTTTTTATAATCGATTGTAATTAATTTCTATTTCTAGTTTTGTACTAATTTCATCATGAAAGTGAAAAATATTGTTTACAGATTCAAATTTCCCCTTTTTAAGATAAATATATTTAAAATAATTTTGTTATATTTATATATGTATAATATTGTTATTTCTAGTAATACTTATTATAGTTACTTTTTTTATGATGAAGTCGGTGATGATCATGTTTTTGGTGAGTTTAAGTAAAAACGGTGTTATGTTAATAACATGTTCATAAATTGATATTATAATTGAATAATAATTAAATTAACTTGAATAACATTTTATTACATTATTACACAAATATATATAATTCCATAATATTTCCTAATATAAACACTAAACCACTATTCATACACATGGAAAAACCTAACTAAACAAGATTGTATTATAATGATTAAATGTGTATGATTATTTTGTTTTTGTAAAATAATAACATAATTTTTAAAAATGTTGAAAAATTTAATATAAATTATATATATTCATTAAATTAATTATTATTACCATCTTTTAAGGTTTTTTATGATAGATGAAATTTATCACTCATGGGTGTGCTAGATCATTCATTAGCATGATTGATGTTTCCATTTTTCAATTAAATAGAGGGAATGAAGGTATATAATGAGTTTAAATTTTCAAATCATACATAAATTATAGATATCATATTTTTAAAAATACTGATTCATCAATACCATCCTTAAAACCTTCCATCAATGTTGGTGTAGAAAAATGGATGATCTTTCTCCATGGTGGTGACAGTCTGTGCATACGCACTAGTAACATTTATGTTCCTATTGGTGGAAGGAAATTAATAAATATTTATTTTTAAATTAATATATTAAAACATCAATATAATAATAATACATTATTCAATATATTTTATTATATTGGGTGTGTGGTGTAAAAGAAAAAATTATAGAGGAAAAAATAAAGAGAAGAGAGATAATTGTATAAGAAATTAATTTTCTCCTGGACACCTCCATCATTTTGATTGGTTCTATGAATTTTGTAGGTACAAAGGGAAAATTAAAGTTGTAAAGGGATTTATATAAGATTATTTTTAAGTTTTTGAATAATAAATTCAAAGGGATACATGTATCGGGAATTTTACGAAGTGATCCCATATCATAAGTGAGGAAAGGGGTAGTTTTGGGAGTACCCATTACTTTTGAATAATGGAATGCTCTATTATAATAGTATAATGTTCTAAATGTGGTATATAATGAATTTTTTGACAATCTATGGTATTCTATTTTCTCAAATATAATTTTTTTGGAAAACGTTGATTTATTTGAAGCCCACATAATTTATTAACGTTTAACATATTTTATTTTCGTTGTGTTGACAAATTTTTAACCATGCTAAGTAATTTTAATTACCAAAAGTAAAAAAAATTCATAATTTCAAAATTATTATATCAAATATAGATTAAATTTTATTCTTTTATAGTTATCATATTGAGTAATTTAATATTCAATGCATATGGACATAATATGTAAAAGGCATTTTTAGGATAGGTTGTTTTTAATCCTATAATTTATATATTAGATAATATTATAATGGTTATTAATTTTCATGAAATAATTTTTTTATAAAATGGAATATTAGTTATGTTAAATACAATGTAATCTATAATCTAATTTTATTAAAATACTATTTAATTGAATCAAATAGGAAAACATAAATTTTTTATTTGGAAATATTATTTTAGTCATTAAAACATAAATCATAATATTTGAAAATATAATAGAGTATTTTGAAGTGAATAATTTTAGTATAAAATATATTTTAATTAATGTAATTGTTTTATTAAATTATAGGTTATACTTATACAATTATAATTTCATTCCTTTTATAGTTTTGGAAAAACCATATTATTTACTATTCACCTAAAAATCAATTAATTTAAAAGAATTATGAAATTCTTTATAAGATAATTTTTACTAGTTGAATTAAATAAGTTAATTTGTTACATCAAATTAAAATTCCTAAAGTTATAAAATTATATTTTAAAAGTAAATATAGAATATAAAGAAAAACTGGCTTTATGAAAAGATATCTTTTTAAACCTGAATTGTTATTAGTATAATTTTATGCCAAATCCTAAACTAAAAATGTAAATATAGTAGTTCCCACATTAAAATATTAAATTTTATCAAAATAAAATTTTAAAATTGTTTGATTTAATACCTTTAGATAAAATATGCAACACTTGAAAATTGTTATTTTAGAATGTAAAATCATTAGAATTAAATCATATTAATTATGTTAAATCTGAATATATGTATTTTTTATAGATTAATGTTTTTTAATTTAATAGTGTATTTTTAATTACTATATTTTCATAATAATATTAATATAATATGTCATGGATCATTTTATTACAGTGTTCCATAAGAAAAAATATATTGAATGTAGTATTACTTTTGGGAATAATATATTCTAAAATCTCTAGGTGTTGCATCAGCCCAACAGTATAGGTATTTTGAAATTATTTGGAAGGAACCACACTAAAATTTTATTTTTCTACTATATGAAATATCACATGAAGCATATTGTGCTAGAAAATGACCTGTTAGTTCATGAATCATGTTATATTACATCAATTAACTCCAACTTCACTACTAATTATAGCAAAATGATCTAATACTAATTACCATAAAAACATTGGTTGATCGCAATACTACTACACCACAATATATAACTGAAAATATAAACTCATGAAAGCTACATATGACATAAATTTAAGGGAAAATATTTTTTAGGGATTAAATTCTAAGGGAATGACAACACATGTTGTTCCAGATCAATAAACTATCTAATTTTCATACCATAAACAAATGGAAATATTATACATGAAACTTATACATTTCAACATTCACATAGCCACCATTGTCTAACCAATATTTAAAAAACAATGATATATGATCCTTAAAATATGAGAATTCCTATAATTTTCAATATATATATTAGAGTATAACCGTACATCTAAATGACACTTATATTTATCATTTCTTTGGGAAATAAGATTATTTTTCCATACTATATAAAAAATTTACAAATAATAATACTTTCCATATATAATATACTCTATATAACATAGTATAATTCTAAGGAAGAATAATTTGATAATAGATATGATTTTAGACCCGTCTATTCTAAAACTAGTTATAATTATTATTTTACATAATTTTTAAAGTCTTGACCTCATTTGATATTATAATAATAAAGATCAAAGATTTAATGGGTGTTTTATTGAACATGGGAGATCAACTATGATCCTTGAGTCCCTTTTTAAAATTTCATCCATTCTTTTTTTATTTTATGATATATTTTTAATATTTCGGATTAGTTGAGTATATTAGGTTTTCATTTTTTTATCATTATTCCATTCATTCATATTCTTTTATTGATTTTATTATTATTACATATTTACTAATAGTTACATATATGGGGTAATGTTAGGGGTTGAATAATTATGTGTCACAGTCTTTTGAAAAAATGTGTTAAATGAAATCCCATGCTCATCAATATATTTGTATCCATAAACACTAGGTTGGGAGATTTATATACAGTATGACATGGATTTTGGGGAGTTTATAATGGTTTCTAGGTAGTTACATAACATATATTTGGGGAAATGTACAATGTTATATGGTCATAATGTGTTGGAAAAAAAATCACCAACATAGTGAATGTTTAAAAGATCGATGATTACTGATTTTCTAACTTAGTTTGTGGGATAGTTGAGTCATACAATTAAGAGAAATAATAGTGTGAAATGTATATCCACAAAAGGATCACTAATATTTATATATATCTAAAAAAATCAATGAATATATTTAATTTATGTTCACATAACATTAACCACCACCTATGATTTCCCTATTTTAATTCATAAATAAATAATTATATAAATAAAAAAGAAATGAAAATTAATGGATCTTGTTTGTTTGGAATATTTCTATAGAGATAAAAAATGTTACTAAGTATCCTACTTCATAGGAATCCTTTAATTAATATTTGATTGGTTGGATGACAAGGACTCAAGAAAATTATATTTAGGATCTTGCATATAAGTTTCACACTCATTCAATGTTTATTCAATAAATTAACCTCATGATGAAGAGGATGAAAAGGAAAAACTAATGGTGATAGGTTTTTATATTCTATTGTAATAGATAAATGATAAAGGTTAGTATTTTCCTATATCTAATTAACTTGAATAAGATATGTTTATTCATACTGCATCAATACACACACTTGCAAAGGGGTTTCTATATGATATTCCTTAGATAGTTTCTTGTATACACAATAATTTAATGGTTCGGTATATTGAATTTTATTTTAATTTTTTATATTTCATGTGAACTATATAAAAAGTTTCCAAATCCATGCACTTGATACCATAAAATCCCACCAAATGATGGATTATTGGATTTTTTTTGGAATTGTATTATCACAATCATTAATATGAGAAGAGTAATATTCTTTGTGATTAATAATTGGACCTCTGAGTTTTTTCATATATTACTCAAATTTATGTTCTAATGGATATGAATCAATATATATAGATAATTTACTTTAAATAATGGGGTATATTGACCAAAATTCAAGTTGCACAATCAATATTCATCAGGGAATTTTTATTATAGCTTTCACTGCTTGAATTTTTCTCTATCATTATTTTGGAAATGGATGATTTGATTACTTTATACCATGAAATTGGTGTGTTTTATTATTAATTATCCTCAAATAAGCTTTATTTGTGAACTAAATTTCATAGTTCTCATGTTCTATACAATTTAATAATTAATCCATGGGGGTGCATTAAGGGGATAATTACAAAAAGCCTATCATATTGACTACAATTTTCATATTACTTAACAATCCTTTTTCTTGGTTTAATTTTTTAAAAAAATAAAAGATTGAAATCATATCCTTAATATACATATATATTAAATCAAAATACCAGAATACTAATTATATGTCACAATAAATAACCCCTAAAAACATTGGGTTTAGTGTATTTTGAGACTAGATACATAACTAACATATGTTATAAAATTATTCAACTTATACAAAAAATAATATTTATAAATTATAATATTTTAGACATAATATGGATAATATTCAATTCCATTACCAATGGAATAAAACCATATTAATTGGTGAGGTAAACTTCTTAGTACCGGGTGAATTTTAGAGAAATCAATTGAATAAAATTTGTGAGAATAATATAAATGTGTAGGTATAAGAATATAATAATGTTACATGAACATAACATAAATATATCATACCCAAAAAATCATATGTTAGAAAAATTATTTATGACATGGTGATTTTTTATACCATAATAAATAAGACATAGGAGTGTGAAAATATGTGTCAATCATCATTATTCATAAGTACATTGCATAGGTATATTACATAAGTGTGAAAATATATAATAATTTAATTCACTACATATTCCAAAGTTAACTACCCTGATTTTTATATCATAATGGAATAAGAAACCCACTTACCCATAACATAGTACACATAGGCTAACCACATATGTCCCATAACATTTTGGAATTTTGAAAAAGACCTATGTCCCATTCTGATCTAATAATATACAAAATATTACCCAATGAATTATAGGTAAATAATAGAATAACCCATAATTTCATAATAAACTATATATATGCCTACCATGTGAACATGAAGACATTAATAATCTCATCAAAGCTTATTTTTTTGTGATAACATAATAGGTTTTAGAATATTTTCATAAAAATTGATAATAATTCCTAAAGAGAAGAAACAAGTATATAATCATTAGATGATATCACCAGTTAATCCTAAGAAAAAATAATAGATTTTTTTGTATATGAAAAATATTTTTTTTATAACATAATATATTATTTGATAAATATGAAAAAAAACACCTTAAATTTTTATAAATAATATGTCATAGGAAATAAATGAAATAAAAAATAAATTAAAAAACATATTTAGAAAACATGAAAATCTGTAAAGGTATAATTATACAAGAAACAAAAGTTGATTGAGTTAAAATTATAAAATGTGTAAAATTTTCAAAAAAAAATGTTTTTTTCATACTTTGGTAAATAATGTCAAAGAAAAATGAAAATATCCCTAAATGAAAACATTACAAATAGATTCCATTATTTTTTCATAAAGAAAAAAAATATATATTAATAAATTAATAAAACATTGAAGTATAAATTATAACATATATATAAATAATAATGTATATGAATATTATAAAGATATATTCTTGATTGAAAAAAATAACATAAGGTCAACTCCCCTTACATGAAACCTTTCAATTAAATTGAAAAATAAAGGAAGATGAAATTACATGAATACATGGAAACCACATAAAACCCCATAGTAGAAGAAAATAGATGTAATTTTATTAAGATATTAAATTTAATTCCCAATATCAAATTATTGTAAAAAATACTACCACGTTTATTGTTATAATGGAATGAAACCCTTACTATTTTCATGAAATTTAATTGAAATTCCATTAAATGGTAGAACATGAAAGGGAATATTTAATAACATGAATAATAATATAATAGTGATAAAATACCTAAATGTGGTATTATAAACATGAATATCCTAAATGGATTTTGATGAGGAGTGTTTTATGTCTTTTCAAAAAGTTGTAAATTTATTATTTGGTTATATTAAAGAAGAAGAGTGAATAAAAATATTTTGTAGACTAAGGGAGTTAATCATGTTAAAAAATTTAATGTGAATACATAATAATGAAGAATATAAAACGAATATGACTCTACTTCTTGAATATGGCACTGATAGAAGCCATATTTTCAGAAAAAAAATAGGATCCCATATAAATAAATACACCATTCAAGTTAAAATCATAATGAATATTAGAAGATGGTTTAATTATCCATTCACATTCATAATAATGTGAATATTCACCTATGTAATATGGTGATGTTGGATTTTAGTAATATATCTTCTACTATGTAATGGTTCATAAATACCCCTTTCTATCATATGTGAGAATAGTGAAAACCAATATCTTTGAATAATAATTGGATGTGACATGTAGTAGGTTTCCTACATTATGATATAAAATCTTAAAAATCACTATATATATGTGTTATTTTTAAGTATTTTCTATTCATGTGAGAGTAAATTATAGTGTTCACAATAAATACATATTCTTCACAATCAACAAACTAATTTTAAAAACTAAAATGGGGTGAAATTTATATGATTAATGAATTCATTAAATGTTGTTAACATTAAGACATCCCCCTCATTATGTGATTACATTGTCAACATGGAACAACATTTGGTATAAGGGAATATTGTTTCCTATTCTTTTATCTATACATTTTCCTAGTTGTTTCACATTCTTTACATGAAGTTTCTATTTTAAAAAAGTTACAGATATACCTCATAAGAAGGAAAGGGAATCTATATTTATATTCATCACCATGGAACCTATTTTGAAAAGTCTAAAAAAATAATGAACAATGAGGATAAGAAATTAAGGAAACCAAATTCTCTGAATTTGTATAAAGAGGATCCACCCATCATTACTTATAAAATGATTTTTTTGTTATAAAAAAGTCAATGAAAATATTCCTATAGAAAAATATAATTATTTTTCTATTAATGAGTATGTGTCTGTATAATCTATAGAAAAATGATTCTATGATGTGAAATATTATTTGAAATGGATTTCTATCAAATATTTCACCTCCATATATTCATACATCAAGGAATTACAAGATGATAAAACTCTTCTCAAACTAGAATCTAATAATATAAATGCATTAGAAAAAAGGTTACATGGGTCTAACAATCTCACAAAACATGTAAAAGCTAAGGAACAATCATTATTACTTTGAAATGAAATGATCTCCATAATTCTACATGAATTTAAAAGGAGTATAATTTATAATAATTTAATTAATAAATTTATTAATGATAAAATTCATGAACATGATGAAATTCATAAATTAATTATTGATGTCATGAATTCATCACTAGAAATCAAGGCTTGAAAATTGGCATACCTTAAACAATCCTTATAAAAAATTATAAGTTTCATGAATAATGGTTAGAATTATGATAGTTGAATATGATGATAAATTTAAATCACTGGAAGGTTATAAATATGTTTAAATGAAATTTCTCCAATGTAAATGTTATAAATAAAGAAACATAGAAGTTAATTAAGTTGAATCTTCATATAGATCTACAGATAGAGGGGTTTCCCAGAATGTTTCTAAAATGTTTTATAATTCCAAAAATAATGAATTATGTTGTAGAATGATCTCGATGATAATGGAAGATAAATTTTCCTCTTATTTAAGAAATATGAAAACCAAATTTGTTTTTCGAAATTATGATTCAACTAATTACAATATTTATATTCACATAAATATTTGGAAGAAATAATGATGAGAAATTTATCATTCATGGAATCAAGGATGTATGAACATATCTTAAAATTAGTTCCTCACACGGTGTCCAAGAAAAGTAATAATCTAAAACATCTTAGATTCAAATCCAATAATATAAAATTTAAAGGATGAAATAAATTTTTTTTTCTACTACTAGTACTATGAAATGTTTTAACATCATTCAATTGTATGTTAACCTAAAATGTCAAGATATGGAAAAAAAATAAGTTATATATTAAGGGAGAGTAAAATTGATGTTGGGATAAGTTAACATAAATTAAATTAACAAAAAAATTAGAAGGTTAAAATATTTATTACTAACACACTTAAATAAATCAAAATATAAATGAAAATTTCAATGAATGTGGTTCATATAATAAAGGTAGAAACATACATTATGGTCAAAATTGATATGGATAAAGTGTATGTAAGACTGAAATAGAGCTTCATTCTTAGATACATGAGACAATATGTATTTTGGTAATTTTCTTGTTCCATGTTATTTAAATTTTCTATCTCCCTTAGGATCATTATTTAATTTATTGGTTGGTAGTGTGGTTTATTCAAATCTACCAAAGGGATTTATTATGAAGACTGTAACGACCCAAATATTCATTAATGGAAATCCCTCTTGATCTAAATAAATGTAACTTTATGTAAAATGTTTATATAAAATGTCAACTTATTTCTTTTTATGTTAATAATTGTTATCATTGCTAATATAGTCGTTGAACAGTGATCACAAGATTAGTATAAATATAGGGCTTTAACAAATCCAATTTACACATACAAAGGAAGTGATGGACACATCCAGTAGATGTGCCCCATAGGAAGCCCATTTGTCAGAGCTCGATAATTATGTGGCATCATTGGGCTTCGCTCTTGACCAAGCTCAAGCCGAGCTTGAACACGTTAAGCTTGAGTGGAACCGCCTACGGGAGAAGTGGAAGCTGATAGAGATTACAACCCGAGCGATGTTATCCGAGCCACCCCAAGAGTTTTTCACCATCGCACACCTCACCCTTCATCCTTATTCGGGTGTTTTAAGGGGTTATTTAACAAGACCCTAGTATTATGGTTATATACATTATTTTTGTATATAATAATGAATATACTTTCATTTTATTATTATTACCTTGTAAATAGTTTTTAAAGCACAAATAGTATTTTTAGTTAATGTTCAAAAAAGATATATATTTTGATGAATTAATATATTTTTAATTAAATAATATTTTAATAAAATATTATTATTATTATATTAATTTTTATTAAATCTAAATTATCTTATAATTTTATGAATTCAATTGTAATTTTTATTAAGGTTTGAAAGCTATTTTTGTCAAAACCCATGAATTTTCGAAAAATGTATGGTTTTATTTTAAAATTGAAAATTAAAATATTTATAAAATTAATGAGTTAAAATGAATATTATTTCTGTAATCAGTACATCAAAATTATCCAACGGTGAATTTTTCATAATTTTCTGAGACAGTCAAATTTTTGGGTAAAAATTAAATACTGTTTAAATATAAAATGTTTTTTGTGACATCATAATGACCCAATTGTAATGTAATAAAATAATATAAACTTATTGTTCAGGAAATATATTTTTTACCATTAAAATAATTTTATTTTGGGGTTTTTTGATTTATTTTACAAAGCTTTAGTGGACCATTCAAAACTAATTAAACATTTTGTCTTTTTAAATTGGTTTCCTTGGGAGTGTTACTCACCTCCATATAAGCAACCCCGTTATTTTAAGAAGTTCGGGCTTTGGCCTTATAAAATATTTTTTTCCACTCCCCTTTGAAAAAAACCATGGGAAAAACCCATGGGCTGGTTTGTGACTTAGATTATTTTAATGTGTGGTGTCCCAAACCAAAATAATAAACAATTCCCTCTCTTTTCCTATATAAACCCACCCAATCTACCACTTCCTCCTCACTCAGGGCCTTTGGAGTTTGTCCAACCTCTTCCATCATCTTTCTAGAATCCTCCCATAGCACCCCAAGCTCCCAAGAAGCCTCTCTCAAGCCTTTGAAGCACACTTCCAAGTAAGGGTTTTTCTTCCATTCTCATTTTTGTCAAATATTCTTTAAATTGTTATACCTTTTTAATATCAATTATAAATTTTGGGGTATGGTTTTTTACCTCCCCCATACTTCCCTATTTATGTTTTAATGATGGGAGACCCCTTTCTCACTCATTAAATTCCTCCCATGTACACCTGTTACCATGCCGAAATTCTGAAAGGAATTTCTCTCTCCGCATTTTCATTCAAGCAATTATCTTGTATCATGAATCTAAATTCCATTAAATTTGTTGGGAAATGTATCTATATAACACCCTTCTTGTCCATATCATTTAAATATGATTAGACACCAATTTTTCTCTCATTAAATGCCTCCCATGTACACCTGTTACTATACCAAAATTCAAAAGGTAATTTCTCTCCCCTCATTTACATTCAAGAAATTCTTTTATATCATGAATCTAAATTCCATTACATTTGTTGGGATAGGTATCTATATTACCCCCTTGATGTCCATTTCATTTAAATATGACGAGACACCCATTTCTCTCTCATCAACCATTTTTATGAGTTCTTATGTCACATCGTTATGCTGTCAAAATCGCACCGCACTTTTCCAAGCCAAAGTCATTGTATAGTGAATGTCATGCCCATTTCTCTATCAAGGGTATTCATCTTTATGCACATTTAAATATTGATTAAATAGTTTGATGTATGTATTCCACATTCGTTTATTATGTAATAAAAGATTATATTGAATGATTCAATGTTTTATGATCCATGTGGAACACTTATGCATGAAATAAAATGTTTAAGGATGGTGCGCCCTGATAGTGCTCTAATGCATTGGGTAAAGTATAGTATCATTATATGTCATGTGAAATGGGTGTTTACTCATTCTAATTCAAGTAAAACAAGGTCTTAATCATGCTTCATGTGCGATGAGGGTTTACTAATTCTCCATGTGCAATGAGCCTTGGCTCATGCTAATTCCATGTTAACTGTTGTTGCCACATTTCCATGTTATGATTATCATGATTTATCATGCCTTTATGTTTATGCTTCTCTTTTTCTCTATTGATATTCCAATTTTCTAACATGTATTGTATTCCTCATGTTATTCCATGATTAATCCCTTACTGGTATTTATAGCTCACCCTTTTTTGATACATGTCCTCAGGTTATCCCATACAATGCTAAGTATGAGGGAATGTAGTGGTCATGTAAAGGAAGTTTTCAATAAAGATGTTGTTTTTCATTTTTTAAGTTGTTATGTAATAATCCAAATCCACAAAGACACTTTACCTCTTGATATTCTATGTTGTATCAAATGAAGTTTATGTAATAAATTATGTTTAATTATGTAATAAAAGATCAGGGTTGTCATAGTCGGTATCATAGGATAGGTTTGGTTATTTTTGGGATTGGGATTAGAAAAACCTATTAAAGCCTTAGAGACAAGACTAAGTATAATAAAAACATCCCTATGTTTTGGTGATTATTGATTAAGTTGTTTATTAAGAAAATTCATCCATGTCTGGATACGAGCAGGTAGAGGTGGCTCGGGCACATATGTATCCTAGGGGTAAAACCGAAAAACACCGTTATGAGCTAGACTCGAATGAGAACTGGTGCACGATAATGGGCCTTGTTGTACTCTTTGTTACAACACTTCCAGGGGATATGATTTGTTAAATTCACAAGTCTATTATGAACCATTATTAAGTGACAAAAAATACCCTAGGAATATATGTTAGAAAGTAGATCATGGATAACATAGACTGAAGCCAATAGATTCATATGTTAAGGAAATAAAAGTTATTTATAAGTCATCATTTTTGTCCTTGTATTACCCCTTATGTGTTACCCCTAACTTTTATTTTATTGATTCCAATGGTCGATAATAGTAGGAATCTAGCTAACAACCGATGTGAAGATTAATGTGATGATTGTACTAATGAGTTTCCCAATCCAATGGGAGCGGGAATAGTGAACTTCGTCATGTTTCTCTCTTACCTAGCTCAAGATTTGAATAGAAACATGGGTCAAGATAAACATTCAACCCCCCCCCCCCCTAATAAATAAAAAGTCATTATTTAGAACTTCATGAGACAAAGGCCTCCTACTTTTAATGGATCATCTGATACCTCAATCATTGAACAATGGATCAACTCCATTGAAAAGATCTTCTACATCCTTTAATGTTCTGAATATGAGATGGTTATCCTGGATAATTATCATATGGAGGGTTAAGCTGATCAATGGTGGAAGTTGATCAAAAATACGAAGCCTGAGGAGGAGATCGAGGTGTTGGAATAGAAGGATTTTCTAAAGATGTTTTTCGATAAATATTTTCCATGCACCCTCTGGCTTAAGATGGAATGGGACTTCCTTACCCTAAAGAAAAAAAAAGATGACGAATCTATCAGAGAGTATGAAGTAAACTTCAAAAGGCTTTCACTATATGCCTCTGTCTTTGTCATTACCCCTGAATACAAGGTTGACAACTTCTTTGGTGGGATGAAACCTAGCCTGCAGAAAGTGTTGGTGATCCGTGAATTCGATAGCTATGAAGAAATTGTCTGATGTGCCATCAAGGTTAAAATGGAGATCAGAGAATCTCAGGGGTATCATGGGGATAAGAAGCATAAGGTGGACTTCAATGCTATTGGTCTGATGGATAAATACAATGGTGGTAAGAAGATCCAGCACCCCACTTTCCAAGGGTGTGGAAAGAAGCACCCCAAAAATTGCCTGAAGGGGATGAGGAAATGCTTTAGGTGTGGAAGAGAAGGGAACCTGGATATTAACTATCAGTAAGAAAGACCCATGGCTATGACAAAGGAGATTAACGCTCTGTTCAAACCTCAACATGTGGTTCATTGCTACAATTTCAATGAACTGGGGCATCTTGAAAATCAGTGCCCTAAGCCAAGGTTTTTCAAAGGAAAACAACAACCTCCAAGGCATCAAGGGTGAGCTTTTTTCATCACTACTGTTGAAGTGAACCCCAAAAATTAAGTGGTGATAGTTACACTATTTATTCATTCAATAATAGAGAACATACTTTTTTATTTAGTTTCTACGCATTCTTTTATATCTCAAAAGTTTAGTAGAACAATATCAGTCGCACCACAAATCATGGAAGTGAAGATGTTAGTGAGTACGGAAAATGAGGAAATCATTTTATCCCATGAATACTCCTCCCCTGTCATAATATGTGGATTAAACTTCCCGGTGAACCTCATGATACTCCCTTTGGTGTAATTTGATGTAATTCTTGGCATGGATTGGCTTTCCTTATATAGAGCTAACATAAATTCTCAGGAGAGGGAAATAACTCTCTCTGTGGAGAATTGACCCCCGATTCTATACAAGTGCAAGGAGAAATTTGAATATTCTTTATCTCCATCATCTTAAGCATAGATATTACTACCCTATGATCACACATATCTGGCTCGGGTGATTGAGTCCAAGGAAGAAACCATCCTTGAAGACATGCCTATTGTTATGGAATTTGCTGAAGTGTTTCCCGAGGAATTTTCTGGTCTTCCTCCAAGAATAGATGTCGAATTATCAATTGATCTTATACCTGGGGCATTTAAAATATCCAAGACTCTGTATAGAATGGCTATTGTGGAGCTTGAGGAGCTGAAGAAACAACTATAGGAAAATCTGGATAAAGGGTTTATACGCCCAAGTGCTTCACCATGGGGTCCACCAATCCTCTTCGTCAAGAAAAATTATGGGTCAATGTGCCTTTTCATCGATTATCGTGAGCTTAAAAAATCATGATAAAGAACAAGTATCCTCTACCATGAATTGATGACTTGTTCGATTAGCTGCGTGGAGAATAATACTTCTCCAAGGTGGATTTGTGGTTGGGATATTATCAAGTAAGGGTGAAGAAGGAAGATATCCCCAAGACTACTTTTCGTACAAGATAGGGGAACTATGAATTCATAGTAATTCCTTTCATACTCACTAATGCTTCAAAAATCTTCATGGTCTTGATGAATAGATTCTTTAGAGATTACCTTGAAAAAATTTTGGTAGCCTTTATAGATGATATTCTGATATAATCCAAAACCAAGGACGATCATGAGGAGCATCTAAGAACTGTACTAGAGACCTTGCGGAGGGAGAAGATCTATTAAAAGTATAAAAAGTGTGAGTTCTAGTTAAAGGAGGTCTCATTATATGGCCATATCATCACAAGCAATGGGATATCTATATATCCCTCCAAAACTGATGCAGTTGAGGGATAGACGAGGCCAACATCGGTAATGGATATATGTAGCTTCTTGGGGTCAGCTAGATATTATCGACGATTTGTGAGAAATTCCTCATGATTTACCAACCCTCTTACCAAGATAACTTGGAAGGGAGTAAAGTTTTCTTAGACTGATGAATGTGAAGAAATATTCAAGGAGTTGAAAAGGAGGCTTATCATTGCACCCGTGATCACTTTACCCGCAAGTGAATAACTTTTTGTGGTATTTAGGGATTCTTCGAAGAAGGACCTGGGATGTGTGTTGATAAAAAATGACAATGTCATTTACTATGCTTCAAAGCAATTGAAAGTTCATGAACAGAACTATCTAACACATGACCTCAAGTAGGCTGCAGTGATCTTCACTTTGAAAAATTGGCGGCATTATCTCTTTGGGGAGAAGTGTGAAATATATACGAACCACAAAATCCTCAATTATATATTCACACAGAAATAGTTAAACATGCGCCAATGAAGATGGTTAGAGATGATCAAAGACTATGACAACTCAATCTATTACCACCCTGGGAAAGCGAACAAGGTGTCGGATGACCTAAGTAGAAAGGACCCAGTGATTCTATCATTGATGATAATTGAAAAGGATATAATCTTCTTATATTTGATGAAGATGTACATGGGAATAATAAAGAAGGAAACATCATCAATCCTTTCACAAACTATTGCTCAACCATCACTTTTGGAAAGGTTAAAGGATGCTCAAAAGGATGATGTGGTAATTCAGGAAAAAGTGGAACCTATCAGAAAAGGGAAATCCTAGGAGTTTAATGTTAATGAATAAGGAATTTTGAGATTTGGGAAAATATAATGTGTTCCATCAAGTCCAGAGCTAAAGAAGGAACTTTTGGATGATGTACATAGTTCAAATTTCTCCATTCACCCAGAAAACACAAAGATATATCGAGATCTCCGAGAGCATTATTGGTGGGATAAAATGAAGAAGGGGATCGTTGAATATATATCAAAGTGCCTAGTGTGTCAGAAAGTGAAGGCAGAGAGGAAGAAGTCTAAGGGGTTGATGCAACCATTGCCCATACCATAATGGAAATGGGAGAACATCACCCTGGACTTTGTCACCAAACATCCAAAGACATACAAAGGCAACAATGCAATCTGGATTGTTGTGGATCATCTTACAAAGGATGCACACTTTATTGATATTCTGGAGGATTTCTCATTGGTTCAACTAGCATGGATATATATCGGGGAAGTGGTAAGGATGCATGGAGTACCACTATCTATTGTGTCCGATCGAGATCCAAGATTCACCTCTAAGTTTTGGAAGAGTCTTCAACATGCTCTAAATACTGAACTGAACTTCAGTATGGCCTATCATCATCAAATTGATGGCCAATCGGATAAGACTATCCAAACACTTGAGAACATGTTGAGAGTGTGCTCAATGGACTTTAAAGGATGATTGGATCAACATCTTCCTCTAGTTGAGTTCACTTATAATAATAGTTTCCACTCGAGCATCCAAATGGAACCATATGAATCCCTTTATGGGAAAAGGTAAAGAACACCAGCATTTTGGGATGAGGTTGGTGAGCGTAAGCTGCTTGGACCAAAAATGGTCGAAAAATGGTGGAGAAGGTGAAAACCATTCAGCAGCATATCAAGGCAGCCCAGAGTCGGCAGAATTGTTATATAGATAACCGTTGACAAGACCGTGAGTTTAAAGTTGGAGACATGGTATTTTTATGCATATCTTCGTGGAAGAAGTTCATGAGGTTTAGAACGAAAGGGAAGTTAAGTCCAAGGTACATCTCCCCCTTCGATATTCTTAATCGTGTCAGGGTTGTGGCCAATTGACTAGCACTTCCACCTACCATGGAAAAAGTACATGATGTCTTTCATGTATCCCTCATAAGGAATTACATACCAAACCCTTCACATGTACTCTCTTAAAAGGTGGTATAGTTAGAGGATGATCTTTCTTATGAGGAGAAACCAGTGAAGATCTTCGATCATAGAGAAAAAGTTCTACAAAATAATACAATGCCCCATGTTAAGGTGTTGTGGAAAAACCACATGTTTGAAGAAGCAACCTGAGAATCGGAGGAAATTATGATGCAGAGTAACCGAAATCTTATTTAGTGTGGGAAAAGGAAATTTTGTGGGCGAAATTTATTAAGGGGGGAAGATTGTAATGACCCAAACTTTCATTAATGGAAATCCCTCTTGTTCTAATTAAATGTATCTTTATATAAAATGTTTATAAAAAATTTCAACTTATTTGGTTTTATGTTAAGAATTGTGATCATTTATAATATAGTCATTGAACAGTGATCACATGATTAGTAAAAATATTGGGCTTTAACAAATCCAATTTACTTAGAAAAAGGAAGTGATGACCTCATCTAGTAGACATGCCCCATACGAAGCCCATTTGTCAGAGCTCAGAAAGGAGGTGGCGTCATTGGGTTTTTCTCTTTATGAAGCTCAATCCGAGCTTGAACACGTTAATCTTGAGTGGAACTGCCTATTGAAGAAGTGGAAGTTGATAGAGATTACCACTCGGGCGATGTTATCTGAGCCACCTCAAGAGTCTGTCACCATTGCACACCTCACCCTTCAGCATTATGTGGGTGTTTTAAGGGGTTATTTAACAATACCCCAGTACTATGGTTATGTACATTATTTTTGTATATAATAATAAATATACTTTAATTTTATTATTGTTACCTTCTAAAAAGTTTTTAAAGCACAAATAGTATTTTTAGTTAATGTTCAACTAAGAAATATATTTTGATAAATTATGGATTTTTGAATTAAAGAATCATTTAATAAAATATTATTATTATTATTAAATTATTTTTTATTAAATATAGATGATCGTATAATTTTATTAATGCAATTGTAATTTTTATTAAGGTTTGAAATCCATTTTTGTCAAAACCCATGAATTTTTGGTAAATGTTGATTTTTATTTTAAAAGTGAAAATTAACATATTTAGAAAATTATTTAGATAAAATTATTATTATTTCTGGAATTAGGACATCAAAATTATCCAACGATGAATTTTTCATAATTTTCTGAGACAGCCAAATTTTAGGGTAAAAATTAAATACTGTTTAAATATATAATGTTTTTTATGATATCATAATGATCTAATAGTGATGTAATAAAATAATATAAACATTATTTTAGGACAATATATGTTTTACTATTAAAATAATGTTATTTTGGGTTTTTTTGAATTATTTTATAAAGCTTTAGTGGACCCTTCAAGACTTATTAAACATTTTGTATTTTTAAATTGTTTTCCTTGGGAGTGTGACTCACCTCCACATAAGCAACCCCATTATTTTAAGAAGTTATGGCTTTTTCCTTATAAAATATAGTTTTTAACTCCCCTTTGGAAAAACCCATCGGTAAAAACCATGGGATGGTTTGTGGTTTTGATTAGTTTAATGTGAGGTGTCCCAGACCTAAATAATAAACAATTCCCTCTCTCCTTTCCTATATAAACCCACCCAAGATCCCACTTCCTCATCACTCAAATAATTTGGTTTTCATCCAACCTCTTCCCTTGTCTCACTAGAATCCTCCCAAGGTTCCACAAGCTCCCAAGAAGCCTCTCTCAAGCCTTTGGAAGCACACTTCCAAGTAAGGGTTTTTGTTCCTTCCTCATTTTTCTCCAATATTCTTTAAATTGTTATTCCCTTTTAATTTCAATTATAAATGTTGGGGTATGGTTTATCACCTCCCACATGCTGACCTATTTATGTTTTAATTATGGGATACCCCTTTCTCTCTCATAAAATTCCTCCCATGTACACCTGTTACTATGCCGAAATTCTGAAAGAAATTTCTCTCTCCTCATTTACATTCAAACAATCCTTTTGTATCATGAATCTAAATTCCATTAAATTTGTTGGTAAATGTATCTATATGACCCCATTACTGTCCATGACATGTAAATATTATGAGACACCCCTTTCAATCTCATTAAATTCCTCACATGTACACCTGTTACTATGCCAAAATTCCGAAATAAATTTCACTCTCCGCATTTACATTCAAGCGATTATTTTTTATCATGAATATAAATTCCATTAAATTTGTTGGGAAATTTATCTATATGACACCCTTACTGTCCATGTCATGTAAATTTGATGAGACACCCATTTCTATCTCATCAACCATTTTTATGAGTTCTTATGTCACGCATTTATGCTACCGAAATTGCACCTTGCTTTTCCAAGACAAAGTCATTATATAGTGAATACCATGCCCATTTCTCTATCAAGGGTATTAACCTTTATGCACATTTAATTATTTTTTATAGAGTTTAATGTATTTATTCTACATTCTTTTATCGTGTAATAAAATATTATGTTGAATGATTCAATGTTTTATGATCCATGTGGCACACTTATGCATGAAATGAAATGTTTAAGAAGGGTGTGCCCTGATAGCACTCCAATGCATTGGGTAAAGTATATTATCATGATAAATAATGTGTGATTGGTGTTTAATCATGCTAATTCAAGTTCAATGAGGGTTTACTCATACTTCATGATCAATGAGGGTTTACTCATGCTCCATGTGCGATGAGCCTTGGCTCGTGCTAATTCCATGTTAAGTGTTGTTGCCACATTTCCATGTTATGATTATAATGATTTATCATACATTTATGTTTATGCTTCTCTTTTCCTCTATTAATATGACTATATTATAACATGTATTTTATTCCTAATTTTATTCCATGATTAATCCCTTAATAGGATTTATAGCTCGCCCTTTTTTATGCATGTATTCAGGATATCCCATGCAATGCTAAGTATGAGGGAATGTAGTGGTCATGTAAAGTAAGTTTTCAATAAAGATGTTGTTTTTCATGTTTTAAGTTGTTATGTAATGATCCTAAGCCCCAAATACACTAGACATCTCAATCTTGTATGTTTTATCAAATGATTTTTATGTAATAAATTATGTTTAGTTGTGTAATAAAAGATCAGGGTTGTCATAAAGACCCTCTCTTCATGATCATATTTATAATATCTCATGACCTTCTCAACAATAATTTTTAGGATTCCATCTGTAGGGTTTTTTTTTTGCCTTTAAAATGTAGAAAGTGGATTTGATATATCATGTATTTTTTTAACCAATAATATCATTTTGTTTTTAATGGAATGTTCTATTCCAACTCTATTTATATGAGTCATCTCTATTTATATGAGAAATGAAAGGGATATGTTATCAGTAATTTTATAATTAAAGTGTATATATATAATTTTTTCACCATCATAGGTCTCTCTTCATTGAGGCTTTCATGGATCTTCAATATAGATCCTACCAGATAACTTACTTGTGGGAACCCAATATCATGAGAGTGGGGAACCATTTATTCAATGGTCTCATTGATACTTATTTTCTCTATATTTTTAATTGGATGTATATTATTCTTAATTATATGGTTTTTTTCACACATTTTAATAGTTCCCTATTCTCTATACTAATACATTTTATGTCATCAGTCTAACTGAATAAAGGGGTGACAAAGAGGAATCAATAGGTTCATAGCAGTTTTTTTGGGATTTTTCAGAGGACGAGAAGAATCACTCGACCTCCTAATCCAAGTTTTCTATACACCTCAATGATGTATGTTTCAACATCGAAGCATTACAGGATAATATATTATACTTATAATCAGAATAGGAATTGGATTCCCGGAATGGGTACTCCATATGGGTATCTATCATGATTAATATATATGGGAGGGTCAAATATATTTATGATGATTCTAGTGAAGGTATTTCTTTTCTACAGTATGAAGTGAATGAGAGTGTTCAGATGGTCAAATATCAAACAAGGTGGATCTTGGGCCATGTTAATATTGATTTTTTTGTCTAGAAAATGGTTCAGAAGTATGATCTACATTATCAGATATCTGTTACCTGATATATTGTTTTATGGAGCCTTCTAGTATCATAAGATTTTGAATTATTTCCTAAAAACTAATAAAAAAATTAAATTATAACATTTTTAGGTTGAATCGATAGCAATATGGTCTCATTAGTACTTGTTCTAGGTTCATACCCTTTATGATGGAGGCCATTAATGATATAGATTTTCATACACATGACGCTAAAACCTGGGCTAATTTATTTACATAGAACTTTATTCCCTATTTTGTAAACCATCTTTATCTGATGTATTAGAAAGTGGAATATTTTTACTAATAATTATATTTAGTTAAAATTGGTGTGTTTGTTTTTAAAATTTTATTATTGTTGTGATGCTAATTAAAAATCAGTTCATCATGTTATTACAAAGTTGGAATAGACAATTTTTACAAGGAACCTCAAGGGATTATGCATGGGTATTCATGAATCCCTTAATTATGTTGATACTATACTATAAAGATAGATTAAAGTCATGAAACAATCTATCCATGTATTTATATAATGAGGAACATATTTTTCTATTTATTTCATAAATATTTGGAGAACCCATGTTTATTTTAGTATCTCTGGTGTTACTATGTGCTTAAAAAATATTGGGTTTAACATCTTACCTGTTGTTCATGATATGTCTTTTCATAACGAAAGGATGTATCTCCTCTCATACTTTAGGGGTATGTTCCAAATGTGTAAGAATGATAATAAAATTAAAACCAAGATTTTTCATGATCAGTGAGTAATGTGTAGGAATCTATAATATGTCCTCAAGATAAACACTAATTGAGGTTTCTCAAGTTGTATGACGTGAGGTTGAAGAATTGACTAAGATTATTGGGGTCTAAGTCATATTCCCTATTGTAGTTTCTATAGATAAAATTATTATCTTTTAGAGGATATGAGGTTTAAAATGCATTGTTTGGAATTACAAAAATTGTACAAAATTCGTCTCATTGAATGTGGAATTTGATTCTCCACTTCTAGATTTAAGGTAAATAAAAAACCCTCTAGTTGAATACCAATTTGATCATGAAAATATTGATACCTCATCGATCCTAACACGAATTTCTCCCATAGTAGATGGGAATAAAATTGAGTTATGAATTAAATTGAATCTAAAATAATTCCATATAGTCTATTTCACCTTATTATATGTTGGATTCCCTTCCCTAGGTTTTAAATTTATTTGTTATTAGAGACTGACCAAGGATCCATTACATTATACCACCCTAATCCTTTATAATATCATTCTCTATACTATATTGTATTATAAAATTTTAGAAAATTATAAGGATGTTATGTTGAGTTATGCATTACATCAATCAAGAATAAATCTAAATCTCTTGAAGTAAGAATAATAAAATGGTAAAATAAAACAAAAATAAATGTTGGAAAAAATTACTCTTTGTGGTGTAATGAATCATAAGTCTCAAAATAAGACACACCTTAATAAATAAGTAATATAAGATTTTATAACAATGAAAGTGTTATTCTATTGTGGGAGATAATTCTTGTTTATGTATAGGTGAATAAGACCAATTAATTTTAATTATAACGTATAAAAGATAGAACAATATATTGAATTAATCAATGAAACAAAGAAGAATATTGGCTTGTTGTAATACATCACTGGTGATGATGAAAAATTTCATGTGGGTTTTAAAAAGTAATGTATCTTAATGGATTTAAAGAAATTGAATGGTTGATATTAATTTTAAATTTATTTTCATATTGATTTTATGACTATTTCACCAGAGCATTTGGAAGAATAATGCATGATGAGTGACACTATATTGAAGTATTGAGCCTTATTGAAAATGTGGAAAAAGAAAGTTCTATAAAATATGACCATGAAGGTAATGTGAATAAAAAAATAAAAAAGGGAATTAATGTTTCAAAAATAAAGGGTAAAAGAATTAAGTGTTTTGTTTTGTGGTTGAAGTTTAACTGAAGGGGTTTTCAAATTGGTAAATGATTCTAAATTTTACTTCTGTAATTGTGAGATAAAGGAAAATACTTCTCATTCTCTCATATGTAGAGATTATTTTCACTATATCGTAAATTTATATTTCCATAATTTATGGAGATTTCTCAACTAATGAGTGTTGTGTAAGTGATATAGTACCATGGAATAAATCCACTACAAAGAATCTTATTTCAACTGTAATCATGGAGCCTACTAAGTAATCTATAATAGAAATCAACCATAATGTCATTGTGGGTATCACACATAAAACTAAATATGGATAGATTTTACCCCATTATAGTGAGTGAAGATAGAACTAGTGGTTCCATAGTTTCAATAAGATAGTGTGAAAAATATAGTTTTATAAATCTAATGATTTGAGGCCTAGATATTAGAAATCAAGATGATGGATGTACAGACATATAAGAGTCGAATGATAAGAATGGATAGAAAATTGAAATTCTATAAATTGAAGACTCTTTTATTCATGAGGTATGTTAACAATAATCACATATTCAATAGATATAATAATTATACATCTAAAGTATATGAATGGATTGTTTATGTAAAAAGAAAAAAAATTGAAATGGATTTATTTTTATTTGTATTGAATAATTTTAATTTTTTTATTAAATGGTTTTATGAAATTAGTTGAATGAAAAATTCATTTCAAAAACCCAAAATGAAGATATGAGAATCGGTATAACATAATTAATAATTTTTGGACATATTTGTGGTCCATGATAGTCCATGTTTTTTTAAATTATATGGACCATGTAGGCAAAGAGTTTATTACTATATGGATCAGTACTTAAGATAATATATTTTATCCTCGGGTATATTAATTCAGGGTGTAAATTCATTATAGGGGGTGATAAATGGTAGAGGTATATAAAAAATAATGAAATATGAGATGACTATTATATTTATCAAAATTTAAAATTTTGGATTTATTTTCAATAAATTCAATAAGAATTTTGAATTTTGAATTAGAATAGATATAGAAAAAAATCAAAAATGTTATACTTTTTGTCCCAATTTGATTCTGATGAGGGGTATTTTTTTATAAATGATTACCAATAACAATATGTGATGAGAGTAAAGAATCATATTGTTAAAAATTATGGTGTAGGGTAAGGGTGTTATAGTCATTATCAAACTATATTTTCAATATATAAGAAGTTAAAATAGATATAGAATCTCGCTCTACTACTGGACACTAATGCATACAATTTGGGTTTCATTGTAATTTGAGATATATTGTCCATATTTTATAAACAATAGAAAAAATATGTGATGATTATTTAGATAATATATGTTTTACTAAATGATAAGTGTTGATGGTTTATGAGAGAACATTATAATACACTTTAAATGACTATGAATTAATCCATACTTTAGGAAATTGATTATCTAGAAGCTAAATGATAAAATTTTTTAGAGAAGTTGGATAGAAAATACACTCATCATAGATGAGCTACAGATGATAATAATGAAATTTTTAATGTCACAAGATGAATAGTTGTTGCTAAGCGTAAATGATTATAGATGATTTTATCATTAAAGATACACTTCCAATAAACATGATATACAAAATACATAGTCATGGATGTAATTGATTGAACATTCACACGATTATTCACAATTTTAATATGTTTTGATGATCAAAATCTATATAAATAAGTTTTTATCAGAAACATAGACATCAAAATTTTTAGGATCTAATATCTATGAAGTCAGTTTTAAATTATAAAATTATATTATATTATAAAATACATAATATTCTCCCAACATATTGGATATATTGGTCAAGGAACAAAAAGAAAATGGTATAAAGTATTATATAAAACACAATATATTTGGAATTTGGAATTAATGTGCTATTGTAGGCATTGGAATTTTAATAAAGGAAATAGACCGTCTTAATAATTATAAGAGTTAATAAGGGGCATTAGGGAACTCCCTGTGAATTATTTTTGAAAGTGTATGGTTCATTTATAGTTTTGAAAAACTGTTATATTTCAAAAATAAATGATGGGAAAAGACTCAAAGATGTTTGTAAGAGTAAATTACTATTTTGAAGAGTGTCAAAAATGATTTATATAAGTCTTTCAATAAGATGGATTTTAGGAGTTGAATTACCAAATAGGTATACTATGAAAATATGTACTATAAATTCTATATTTTAATGTAACTATAATATAAGGTAGATATGAGAAATATATAGTCTAAAATACCCGAAGAGTTCAAAATTTAATTTAGAAAATGGTATGAATATTTTTAAGTGATAATTATCATAGTATTTTTATGAGTATATTGTGATTCTAAAGTGACTTGAATTTTTTAATGTAAAAATCATTGATTGTTATGAAATTATGAGGCAAGTATCAGATGATTACTTTCATAGAAATCCAATAGAAGTGAATTTACAGTGAATGAGGTAGTTTGAGACTGAAGTAATATTTATAAATATATTACTAGTATTTTAATTTGTGTTATCATGTGATTAGGTTCAGTCAACATATTATGTATTGAGTTGGCCAAGAACTCATAATGTAAATTGTATTAGAAGAATGAACCTTGACATACACCATAATATTAAGGACTATATTAAAAAATATATTAATGTGGTTGGTTTGAGTATTTAAATTCAAGGAAATTACTAATGATAATGAACTTTTATTGATCTAGAGTTTTAGATGTAATTACCATGCAGTTAATTGATCTAAGGGGTGAGATTTTGAGGTTTAAATGTGAATTAGTTAAAAAAAATTAAAATCAATAGATGATATATACATAGGCTGACCTAAAGATAAGATTTTTATAGACCATGTGATATAGGTTGAACAATTCACTAAAGGAAAAAAGTTAAACTAAAGATATTTTTCCATGAACTAGGATGGGTATCCATCTGACTTAGTGCCTGACTCAGTCCTTGGTATAACCCAAAAGGCATTCCTAATCCCCAAGGGCTAGCACAAGTTCTTGGGTATCATAAAGAACACACATGAAAAATTTACCTAAAATCATAAACTTAAAACAACTAACCAGATAAATAATCAAAAATATAAAATATGCAACAAAACATGGAATAAACAAATTTACATATTTTAAATTCACAACATGAACCACAAAACCTAATAGAAAAAAAATAAGAGAAATCCAAAACTCCTACCCAAACCTACATGTAACATGTGGATCCACATCCCCAAGCCACCAACACCAACCTGCATGAGGTGGCTCCAAAAAACCCAAACCATCATCACTAAGAAAATTTCCATTACTAGGAACATGTATGGAATAAGATCTACTCACACCCAAAGGAGTATGTAGGGTGTGATACAATTCCCAGTATAATACCATCTAAGGAATATATTATAGACTATAACTTCAAAAAGATAATATAGCATACTCATTTAAATAGATTCATTTGAAAAAAATTTATGAAAAACATTTAATGGGAAAATTGTTAAAACAATTAGAAGGAAAATAATTTCACAAGTGCAAGATTAAATGAAAATAAATGGAATTTATAATTAGTACACACACTCAGGTGGTCCATTGTATAATGAGATATGGTGCCATAACATATATAGTAGATCACCATGGGTAAATCCACTGAGGTTCATCTAGATCATGTGGGACCCTAGAACCTCATATCTCAGTGATTGGTGGTATAGTAACCACAAACATCAGCTTATTCATGAAAAATTCTCTAGAGAGGGGAAACATCCAATGTTCTAGTGGTGATCAATCATTATAACAATTTATTTTTTGTTGAAAATGTCAATACAACTAAATAAAACAGAGATAATCTACTTTTGTATCACTAGAATAATAGTTATAGTCTTCCCACCCAGATTTCTGGGGATTCCCTTGTGCTCGATTTACTGTTCACATGCCACATAAACCTCTGATTTCACACCAAATTCCAAACAAATCAATCAAATCATCATTCATAATAAAAAATATCAATTTCAATTTTATGCACACCATACAAAATCCACTTTAAAATACTATGGCCATCACTTAAAAATAATTCCCTAATTACCCTTTCAAAAAATGAAAAAACACACAATAAAGAAAAAAAAAGTTCCTTAGGCCAAGATCCCCTAAAGAAACAACTCATGCTTAAAAACCTTTTTGAAAACTAGTCTTTCATCATCCCAAATACTCCACCATTTATACTCAAAATACATAACAAGTATAATATGCCCAAATGTTCTATTAGGAATCCCTATTTAAAAATAAACACCTCAATGGACCTTAAAATATATTTCACACTTTATAGAAATCCCATAAATCCCATTTTAGAAACATTAAACCAAAGAACACACAAAAAAATTTCCAATTCATTTATCAAAAATTCATTCCTAGGTTATATGTACACCAAAGACTTCAAAAACATTATTCTCACCACATAATTAAACAAAATAACACATTTACAAACTACAAAAAACAGATTAAATTCATATAATAATGTTAAGTCATGGAACCCCTACCTCACATGAAGAACTTTTCATAAAAAGCTATGAAATCACATCTGCACCACATTCACACCAAGAGGAACTGAGAATAAAAAATAATGAAGGATATCAAACCCAAAAAAAATATACACTAAAATTAGAGCCTATACCCACCAAAAATCCTAATCCCCAATGAGGAGATCCCAAACCAAAAAATAAAGTAAGAAAACAATGTGTAAGTGACATTCATGGGAGTTTCTTGATGATTCTGAGTGAAAACCAACCAAAATTTGAAGACCAAGGGAGGGAGGAGAAGGAGGGTGAGATTACTTAGGATGGGGTGTCTATGGGAGTTAAGCAGGGGGTAGGAATGGGTAAAATCAAGGAGAGAGAACCCCCCCCCCCAATTTTTTTTATGTTGGCAGATCTGCATGGTTAGTTCACATGTTTTGGAAAACTGTGACGTTACCGTATGAACCATTCAGTTCAAATGGGAAAAACTAACATGGTTACCTGGGACATACCCCATGGTCATACCCAAGTCGTATGGTTGGTTCTTCTTGAACCCAACCAGTCATATGTTAGACACATAGTTATTACAAACTGTGTGCCAATAGTGCGCAGGGTTACTTCCACACAAAAGTTTCCTTTTTCGAAAAAAAATCAAGGTAAAGAATGGTAAAAATATAGTCCATGGATCAAATGAAAGAATAATCCAATAACCCAAACCCATCACACCCAGTTCTTGAGAGAAGAAGGTGAGAACCCAACCTAAACATGAACTAATACAAAAACTAAAACCCATGTGTGAAAATTCTCCCCACCATAACACTTTCCACCCTCATAAAGCCACATCGAAATATATAAAAATAATCAAATGATACTCTTCTATGGGTCAAGGGGGTTCCAAACAAAAAAATCAATAAGAGGAAGGATCATTGCACTTATAAAGGGGGGTACCTACAAGATAAACTCAACATACACAAAAAATAAATGCTCGGTAAGTGTCACCCACTCCTAAAAGCTAAAACACCTTCAGTTGATCGATCAAAGAAAGAAATGTTCACACCCACACAATCCATCCTCACTAACCAAAACACATCAAGCACTACTAAATGGAAACCACAACATTTGATTGGAAAGAACAAACAAGGTCAACTGCACCCGATGAACATTCCTATATCCTATAACCAAGCCATCACTTGAAGCAGAACCAAAAGACTGACATGGGGAGGCCCGAATGGACTTCCCACTATAAGAAACCAACCAACACTCGAGATGAGATTGGAAAACTAAAATGGGGAGGCCCGAACAGAATCCTCATCATTAGAGATAAAATAACCTTGAATCATTCTAGAGTAAATTCCAACAAGACTAATAGTGGGTCTTACATCCATAAAAACTAATGGAAACACATGAAATCAGAATCTTCTTAGTATTGAACAAACACCCCCACCATTAGGGGCTATGAGTGATGGTCCCAAATATTAGTGCGTCAAGCCCATAGCTGAAGATATACTAATAAATTCACATCCACAGATGACCACAAGACAAAATTGAGACTGAACTACCCAAATAGACCCCATATGGGCCATTTAATAGAGGTATACACTCGAGGAGATACAATCATCATGGTTACAAGAAATCAAGATAACTAGGTATCTGAATAACCAAGAGATAACCCTTACTCTCAAAAGGTCAAGAATGTGGAAATGAGGTCCTCCCATCACCTTCCCCTCGAATGGGAACAATTGAAATATAATAACAACATCAAAGGCTTAAGATTAAAAATTCTTCCATATTGAGGAAAAGGATTAGACTAAGGCCTTTCACAACCCCGAGCTTCCTCTATCTATGTGCCTACTTCACTCTGGGACCTCCGACTAAAGATCTGGAGATTTTAGCATATCCTGAATCACATTCTAAAATTAAAAACCCCTAAATATAACTTCTTTTTCTAATCCAATAAGAAACCATACCATAACCAAGACAACACCAATAGACAAAACACACCCAGACATCCACCTACCCCCCACATGAAACATTCACCAAAACAAGGGTTTAGATGGTGAATATGCATCACTTATTCACCTTAACCATTAAACATAAGAAACAAAAATGCATGATATACACTCCAATCTTAAAAGAGAAATTTGAAACTATCTAAGAAGAATCCCCAATCCTATAAAAATATGAACTCCTGGAAGATTCAATGAAGTCCAATCTTTAATTTTAAAGAGAACCCACACTGCAAGATGCCACCAAATATGACCCTTGAAAATGATGGTATAATTATAAGGTGAGGGACCATAAATCGAGTCCTAATAGCATGAAATTTCTTCAAGCGGACACAAAAAACGCTTACGACCAGATTCTCCAAAGAAGTGGCCTAACTCGAACCCTTCCTTTCACAAAAAAAATGATATACAAAATGGTAATTTGGAATAGCGTCCCACGCTGACAACTCCCAGCTACTTCAACCTTCCCTCATTATAATTTCTTCCACCACCTCTAAATATAACCTTCAAAAATAACAATGTCAAATTTCACCCTTGACCACCCTACGACTTAAGGAAATCAATTCTCATTCAATCCATCTCACATCCACCTTCCCTACATGAGTGGATCTATGGCCGAAAAGTATAGGTGGATTCAATTCTAGAATTGAAGATAAATATCCTTACACAAATCAACCAGAGGGAAAACCAATATAGAATTGTTTGTGGATACATTTCAGTTACACATTATCTCTTTATGGGTCATAAACTATCCAAAAGGATGACCAATGACCCAATAAAATTGTTCCCTTGGCCAACAAATGCCACAACCTAACACCAAAAACATTTTGAAAACCACCACAAGGCTTTCTGAACACCCTCAAAAGTACCACTGACCACTACTCCAAAAAAACACCACAAAGAAATAAAAACATGGAACAAAACTAAAAATATAGTGGTTTAAAATCCCAAAACACCTCAAAAAATCATTCCCATAAGCATAAAAGAAAAAACACTACACAATAAATGGTTTTTAGAAAAAAAATACTTTTTCCTACCATAAGCAGATTTAAAAATAAACCATGGTGATGAGTTACACATCCACCAATGGTATCCCATTGAGCCTCCCACATGTTGTTTTCTATTTCTAAATTGGGCACCCATTCTACATCCACATATATCACATGTATATAGTTTCCCTAGAAAATACCAGAGGATATAACAAAATTCCTTCCATTTTCCAAAATACCCATTGACCCACACCTCCTATTTTAAAAATCATTAGTTACAATGTTAAACCCATTTCAATTTTACCAAAAACTACTTCAAAAAATAACAGACACTTCAAATAAAATCGATTTTAACTACACCAGCATTTTGTAAATACACAAATCATCCATAAAAAATTCATTTTTGAACCTTACACAACAATTTCGAAACATTTCATCCCCTTCAAAACACCCTTATTCAGTTTTTACAAATTCCATTGAAAATAAAATTTAAACACCCACATTAAAATCATCTATGTATTCTAAACCATTATGTTTTTAAATCGACAATCTTCGATTGAAATAATCCAATATCATTTTACAAAAAAACGATTCCATGGAAATCCACCATTAAAAACCCATATTCAAACCAGTTTTGGAACCCCATTTTCCAACCTTTTGAAAATCAAGCCATTTCCACCTCAAAATCCCATTTTCCAAATTTCCCAAATAAGGGTTTTCAAATATGATTTTTAGAATCCAAAAGAACACACGATGATTCATATAGGAAAAATAGTGTCGATGGGTAACTTGAACATATAGTTGGAGACCATATGCTAGTCACATCACCATCATAGAGAGTATTCTAATACAATTTCCCATCTATAAATGGAATTCTAGGCCACACGATCTCATTAAGACAATTGACCCAACTCTCTTTTCATTTCAAATACATCAATGATCTACACGAACCAAATAACCCAAATAAAACGTAACTTCTCATGGTAACTCGAGTCCTGCCATGAGGTGTGATGGCCAGGCACCTTACTCATAGCCAAAACATTGAGTTCTGATATCCTTAACTCTGGTATACCCTAACTCTTCCTCAAGGAATGTGAACTAAAATAGTCGGCCTCCTTTGATATCATTTTTTCATGGACATGGATGGGTCACCATATGACCCGACACCCAACCCAGTCTGTGACATGACCCAAAGGACGTTCATGATCCGCATGGGTTGGCACAACTGCCCAGGTATCATAAACAACACATGAAAATGATTTACCCGAAATGATAAACATACAACAAATAACATGATAAATTAAACAAAATAGAAAACAGACAACAAAATGTGGAAAACCAACTTTATAGATTTTAAATTCACAACATGAACCACAAATCCCAACAAAACGACAAAAATGGGAAAAAACTCCTACCTAAACCTGTATGCAACAAGAGGAGTCACATCCACAAGACATCAACCCCAACCTACATGAGAAGGATGAAAACAACCCATAGCATCATCACTGAGCATTTTGCCTTTACCCGGAACACAAAAGGAAGAATATCTACATGCACCTAAACTTGTATGTAGAGTGTGAGCCAATTTCTAGTTAGATACCCCCAAATGAAAATATTTCATTACAAAACTTCAAAAATAAAATCTAACATGATCATCTAAATTAATACTTTTAAAACACTTTTAATAAAAACATTTAATGGGAAAATTGTTAAAAAGGAACACTTCAAAGGAAAACCATTTAACAAGTACATCCTTAAATGAAGAAAAAGAAAACTATAAATTGCACACACACTCGGGTGGTCCTATGTATACTGACGGATGAAACCACACCATATATAGTAGACTACCATGGTAAAATCCGCTAAGGTTCATCTAGCTCAAGTGAGACCCTAGGAAGTCATACCTAGGTGATAGGTTGTATAGTAACAATGACTATTAGCATCCTCATGCAAGATCCTCTAAAGAGGATAAATATCCAATGTTCTAGTGGTGATCAATCATCACAACAGTTTAGTTCATATTGTAAGCATCAATCCAGATCTGTGAATCTAGGACAAGCCACTACTGTATCACTAGTGTACTAGTTTTATTCTTCACACCTAAATACTCGAGGTTTCACTTTTCCTCTATTTAATTTTCACATTCTATAAAAACCAATACGTCCATAATAAAGTTTAAAAATTTCAATGAAATCGTATTTCTTTACAAAAAAACTCAATTTTCATTTTACACACACCATTGAAAATCCCCTTTCAAATACATTGTCCATCACTTAAAAATAATTACCAAATTACCCTTTAATAACATAATAAAAACACAAAATATAAACCAACCAATTCATGGGTCCAAGCCCCTTTCATGAAACCACTCATGCATAAATACGATTTTGAAAACTAGTCTTTCATCATCCCAAACACTCCACAATTTATACTAAAAATACATTACAGAGATAATATGACAAAATGTTCCATTGAAAAGCCCCATTCAAACATACACACCTCAAAGGTATTTAAAATATATTTTTCACCTTCCAAAAACCCCATAAATTCCATTTTAGAAATATTACTCCAAATTACATACAAGAAAATAGAAAATTATTTTATAAAAAATCCATTCATAGGTTATAAGTATTCTAAAGTCTTCAAAAACATAATTCACACTACATAATTAAACCAAATAAAACATTTATAAACTCAAAAAAAACACATTAAATTTATCTAATGATGTTAGGTCATGGAACCACCGACCTCACACGAATAACATTCTAAAAACGGTTTGAAATCACACATACATCACATTCGCTCCAAGAGGAAATGAGATGTAAACCAAATCAATGAGTTAAAACAAAAAAAAATATTAAACCCTAAAATTGGACCCCAAACCCACTAGAAACCTGATACCCCAAAGAGTAGAGACAAAACCAAAAAATAAAGGGAGAATAAAGGGAGAAGAGACTAACATGGGATTTAATTGAATAATACGTGTGAAAACACCCAAAAATTGAATCCCAAATGAGGGAGTATATTAAAGGAGGTGTACCTAGGGATGGTGAGTCCATGGGGGTCGATAAAGGGGGTGGAATGGGTAATATCAGAGAGATAGAAACAAAACCCCCAATTTTTAATGTGTTGGAAGATCTACATAGTTATTCTATGAGGTTTGAAAAAATCTATGAGGTAACTATGCAGACTATTTTTTGTACAAATGGGAAAAACTCACATGATTACCTAGGACATACCGAATGGCCATGGGAAATCCATGTGGTGGGTTCTACCTAAACCCAACCTTCCCCACATTGGTTGCACAGTTACTACTAACCATGCACCAACCATGAGTATGGTCAATTCCAACCACAATTCACCATTTTAATCCAAACAAATCAAGGTTAACCAAAGTGAAAAATATATCCCATGGATAAAAGGAAATAATACTCTAAAAACCAAAACCTTTTAAACCTGGTTCTCAAGAAAAAAAATCCCCAAACCTGACCCAAAATTGAACCATGACAAAAACTAAAACTCAACTGTGACATATTAAGAGATAATTAAGTTCATGTTTATAGTATCAAAGTCCTTTGAAATAGTGATAGAACTATATGAACAATAATAAAATGTTAAAGGACTAGAAAAATATATAATATATTTTACATATCCTTTATTAGAAGTCCAATTCCACATGATGTTTTTTATCCAGATGTAAATGTTACCAAATTCACAATTTTCAATTATTATTAGATCTTAGATTTGTGGAAGACCCTGATATTACAAAGTATGATGTCTTATATGTTTAAATATATATTTGTGAAATGAATTTTATGTTTAGTTTATATTCATAATGGGTGTAACGTCCCAGTTCCGGAAGCCACCGAGAGGCACCCCGTACCCGGTTGGTCACATGGCCTCAAGCGCATTTCCCCAAACGCCAAAGTCTGCTAACTAGCAGTGAGGGCCTTGGGTATGATAGTGGAGAAACTCTGCCCTCATTGGCAGAGTACATAGTAGATGAGAAACAATATACAATATAAAAAGTAGTAATAATCCATACAAAAGTAATAAGTGGAAGACTAAAAGTAAGAAACAACTGGAGAACATATATATAAATGATGCATGATACATATGTTTAGGAAAGTAGCCAAACAATTCACAATGATAAATACAACAGTACTGAACCAAATTGAAAAATAAAAGATAAACGGCTCCTCAGCATCTCAAGCCTAAGCTTGGTCATATTCTCTCCAACTCCATAGCAAGTCAAGTACCTGAAGTGGAAGGGCACTTGCCCTTATATATACCTGTAACATTATAATCTGTTTGGGCCCAAAAGAATGACCCAAATAGGGTGTGAGACTAAATCCCATTAGGAAACCACTCGAAGATCTATGCCTAATAGTCAGTGAATATATGGAAAGGAAAAGTACAGAATGCAGTAAACAGGAAAGTACACAGCTGTAACAATCCACAGTCCAAAATCAAGAAACAACTAATAAGTAGCTAAAAACAACAGGTAACCCTCTGGGAATTACTCACAAACATCCCCTATGGTCCTACCTAACAAGTACCAACAACCCTCTAGGTAGCACACTCATCCTAACCCCTCTGGTTTTGTCATGCGAAAATTATAAGACTCTCTGAGGAAGCTCACTCGGTCAATTCCCCTTATAGTCTAAGGTAGTCAGAGACTCTCTAAGGAAGATCATACAGTCAATTCCCTTTATATCCCCAAGTTCAAGAGACTCTCTAAGGAATCTCACTTAGTCAATTACTTTTATAGCCCCAGGTCATTCACACACTCTCTAACGAAGCTCACCTGGTCAATTAATCTTATATCCTGGAGTGGTTCAAGGTAATTCAAGTAAAACAAAGACTCTCTGGGGAATCTCACTCAATCTATCCCCTTATAGTCTATAAAGCTCAAGAATCTCTGAAAAAACTCACTCGGTCTATCCCCCTATAGTCTATAATGTCCAAAGAATCTCTTTGGAAGCTCACTTGGTCTATCCTCTTATAGTTTATAACACCAAGTTCTCACAGCCCCATGTAAGTCAACGCATAGTAATGCTATATGACCTAAGTAAACCTACAGAACTACTTTTCTAAATAATCTACAGTATCTCAAGCATGTTAGAGTACAATACTCCATCCTATGACCACAAGGCATGGAAAATAGGCAAAGCAGCCAAAAAATAAATAGGAACCAATGGTCATAAACAAAACGTGCATGGGAAAAACATCTAAAGCATATCATTTCAACCATATTCATATTCAAACATCCTCTATACAGTCATACAGTAATGTTAGTCATATAATAGAGGTAAAACGGTAAACAAACAATACCCCTTTCAAGGGTATTGGTGGAATTTTCACATAATATTCAAGGAAATTCAACAGAAAGGCACAAACCACCTACCTTGATGTTAGGAGATCGATATACTTGAACCATGGGGATTGAATCTCCTTAGAACGTAATAGATCTTAAAAAACATCTAAAATGTTCAACCCATGATAACTTGGAAAATAGTAGGAATTGGAAAACTATGCTCTAGGAGAAGGAAGAACTCACCAATGCGGTTCCAACGCACTGTTGGTGTTAGAATCGGAGGACGAATGGGGGATCAGTGGCTCGTCAAAGATCTGTGGTCGTACCCTTGCTCTCGGACGAACCAAAGCTAGAAGAAGGGTGTTATGTCCGTCAGATGAGACCCCGGTGCGTTTAATGAAAAAAAAAAGGAAAGTACACAGTGTGTAATTATGAAGTAAACGGTGTTTACTTCTGAAGTACATGGTGTGTACTCACCTTTTCCATACTCCTATTTAGGTATCCTCCATGTCACCCCTACATGGTCATGTGTGTGTCCATGAAATGGCCCGCACACGGCCTCCAGTGGAATCGAAGTACACGATGTGTAGTCATAAAGTAAAAGGCATGTACTTTGAAAATTTCCAGAAACTCCTCTTTTCTCAAAAACTTCAGAAAAAAAAGGAAAAACATACCTGAAAGAAGGTCTGGGTTCTTACAATGGGTTAACTGATTAATGGGGTTTTCAAGGATTATAATGATATTATTTATTATAAGATATTAGCTATAAAATTTGGTGAGCTAAGGGTGATGGAATCCATTGTAATTGTAGAGAATATTGAATAGTGGTAGTATCTAACCAGCATGTTTTGATAGATCATTTTGGTCAATGAAATATAATATCCTAATATTAATGTTTTTTATATTATCATGGTTTTTTGGTTGTTTGGAAACTTGTAACACCTTGAGATTTTATGAAATATTTTTTTTAATGAATTAATTCTCATTTATGTATTTAATATAACTATGTAAACAATCCCTATCACAAGATAGTAAATTGTCTTGTGCTACATGAAACACTGACATTATGTTTGTTACATGCATCATCAAGTTTCAATGAAACATCATTTTATTGTTACAATAATTTAAACGAGATTATTATAACTTAGATGATAAATTTTGTAATATAAATATTAATAACTACTTTTAAGATATTGTTTTATATGGGTTTATATAAGTAAAACATATTGAAGTTGAATGATATAATTTTTGGTAAAGTATTTATTTGTTCAATAATACTACTTTCTCAAATGAAAGTATTTTTTGGTTCTTCTATGAAAAATAATATAATTAATTTAAGAAAAATCTAGAAATAGAATTTTATAAAATAAAATTAATTTTTTAATTCTAAATTTCAAATTTAGATTAGGGTAAATTTTTCGGATTTTTCAAGAAACATTATTTTTGGGTGAATGGTAAAAATACTGCAATTTAGTTAAAAACATTTTTTTAGTTTAAATAATGATCAATGTTAAATTATATTTTAAATTGAATTTAAATGTAAAAATGGTTCAATTATACACATTTTAATAAAAGTTATGACATTAAAATTATTTTAATATTAATATTTAATATAAACACTAATTGAACATTGGAACATTTCTACTTAAAAACCCCACTTTCTCTTCATGTCTACGGGATTATCATTGAAAAAAAATTTCACCCATAAATAAATTGAATTTTGATAAATAAAAATATAATTTTTTAATACATATGATATTCTTAGTCTAATAACATCAAATAATTTTATACCAAAAAGATCAGTGACATTGATTAAAACTAATCGCAATAATTAAGGTAAGATTATGCTTACATAAGGGATAAACTATATTATTAAGGAAAAATATGCCATGTGAATTTGTTGAAACCCCATTAGTTTCCAATAATAAAACCATATCCCATATTTATTATATTTTTATGGGTTATGGTGTTATTATAAAGTGAATGTTCCCTGTATAAAAGGATCGGTATGGAAAAAGACCAAATGGGAACATTCCTTACCTTTAGCATTAATAAAATTTGACATATTTAAAAAACCTCTTATTTTCAGTTATACATGTCCTTCTAAAATATAAATGGATTATTGGTATCATTATAATTTATCGATAATATTTAGAGATGAATTAGTTACATAAAATTCTTACAAAACGCCTATGTGGTGATTATTTAGTAAACTATTTTCTAAAATAAATGATACTATAAATGTTAAAAGTGATGTCAATTGACTGGATTATTGCCTTTAATTTTTTTAATATTAATATATAATTTTAAAAATATATAAACTTAATTTCTTTTAATTCTGGTATTATTTTGATATTTTCAAAATTAAAATTTAATAAATGACGTCAAAATTGACATTATTGTTATTTTACAATAAATGATATTTTATTAAATAATTTAAAATTAATAAAAAACAAAATTATACCAAGTTATTTTTAATTGTTAAAAAATGTAATATATGGTATATTAATTCACCAATTTATCATTTATAATTTACATATTTCCACAATTACTAAAAATAATGTCAGCACGGTTCGGGTTTAAGCAGTGTTTTGCATGTCTCATGCGCTTGTTTTTTAAATTAATTTCATGAACACAAGAGGTTTTTATTTTTTAAATTAGGTATCATATTTATAATTAATTGGATAAATATTTTTATAATAAATATCCAATTTTAACTCTTAATGATTAAAATATTGATGTTAGAAAACTAGATGTTTTAATAAAAACAAAAATAATAAAACTGGCAAATCATAAAAGTTAAGGAACTAAATAATAAAAATTAACATATTTTTGTGTGTTGTATAATTTTCTATACCATAAATTAGCATTATTGCATTAATTTTTCATTTTTTAGTTACATTAGGTAATGGAGATGTCCAATTATTGAATACCTTTTGGTATTTACCAGAGTTCCACTAACCCTCAAATCTAAAATTGAAAGCACTCTAGCCCTTGTCCAAACCTCTCCACCCCCATAAGATCATAAAATATCTACTCAAATATCCTCCCAAAAACCCTCCATTACACCTATAATCATCCTCTTCGGATGAAATCAATCCAAGGAATCCATATTCAAGAATCCAAAAGGAGTTACCCAATTAAGAGGTAATGACTTCTCTCAAGCCCCTTTCTTTTTATTTTCATTCTCCACCCCTCCACTCTATTTAATAAGTTATTGTATAAAACAATATTATATTAAATATACTAGAATTTTTTTTCTATGGTTTGAAACTAGACTTACACACACCTTCATCCAATGGGTAACAAATATACTATTTATATGTATGACGAACTACCGCCTCACAAAATAATGATTGTTTATTTTTACTTACCGCCTCTCATGGTGGAAATTATGATGGATACAATTTTCTTGAATTTTATATATAATATTTATTATTTATTTAATCTTATTTAATCTTTTTAAAACATATATATATAATCTATTCATTTGGTTTAACTATAATAATTTCTGTTGACGATGTGTGCACGACCTCCCACTTAAAGTGATGTGATTCATTCACACACTACATGGAATGTATTAATGAATGGATTATTGAAATTATATTATATATATGACATTTTTATTCTACCAGAATAATTATATATATATATATATATTCATATGAATTTTACTTACTTTCTATCAACAATATTATTAAATGACAATTGCATTCATGCATATGTACGGATTACCATCACCATGAACAGTGTATTACATTGCATACATACATATTCAATGGATTGTTATAATAAAAATATAATGAATATAAATTATGTTTAATTAATTTTTTAAATTCTAAAAATATTGATATTATTATAAGAAATATATATTTAACAAATTAAGACACATGAAAAAAACAATGCTGATATTTCCCGAAGTAAAAAACTTAATATAGAATTGTTAAAAAGATGGTAGTATAAATCCATAATAAATGTGAATATAGAATTATAAGTAATCATATTGTTATTTTTTGTATTTATAATAAATTTACATTTATTATACTAGAGGTTTGAATGAGAATGATGAGAGTCAAGATGCTTTGAAATGGGATTCCATCTCACTTTTTATTTCCATAAGATACATGAATTATTCACCACCCATTCATTTTTTTGGTGTTTATACTGCGCATGAATGTATTCGATAATTTATATACTAAAATTTATGGGTATTTATTTATCCATTATATGAATTTTATTTCATGGTGTTTTTGTTCTAAATGTTTCAAAATTGTAAATATTGTTTTGTCTCATTTTTTCTTCTTTGAGACTCATGTTTTGTTAAGCTCTAGAATTCTATTTCGAGGTGTATATACATACATTTTAAATGTTATTTCATCAATATCCTTACTTTAATGATATTTTATTATTCATGTAATTTAATTTTCTCCCATTTATGTATAATCCTAAGTTTCCATGTTATAAGAGTTTATTGAAAAAATCTCACAGCTTTTCAATATTATTTATGTTTATGCTTACTTTGATGAAATATTATTATCCATATCTCAAGAAAACTCATGAGTTTACTTGTCCTATATTTATTAAAAATATATCCATGTATTAGTACCCTTTTAAACTCTTGGGTAATTAATATAAATAATAAAATGCTTTTAATAAAAATATGATCTTATTTATCTCTTCAACTGTAAATCTATTTTATTCAAAAAAACATATTTAAAAAAATGTTTTCAAATTATCCATGAAAATAATATTCATGGAAATGTATTATTTTTTAAATTTTTTAATTGTTCTTAAATATTTTTTTATATTTTTTCCATAATATTTTCAATGAAAAGTAATTAAAAATGTTTTAAATAATTTTTTTATATTTTTTCAAATTATTTTCAATAAAAAGGGTTTTAAAACGTTTTCAAGATTTATTTTAACATTTTTGAAGTGTTTTCAGTGATCTTCTTTAAAATGTTTGTAGTTTATTATATATTATTATAAGGAAAAAAATTTCAAATTGATTTCACAAATTTTTTATAAGTGTCAATGTATTTTCTACGAAAAAGACTTTCAAATGTTTTTATGAATTAAAAAATCATTTTTCAATGATGAAAAAAATATATCACTGAAGAAATATTTTTAAAATACCATTCAAAATTATTTCTCATCTATGATAACATACCTTACATTTACTCATGGCATTATGGAAAAAATTACAAAGTTTCTATTCATATTTGTTCTATGAATTGATTATGTTTTTATAGAATGATTTTTATGAAACCTATAAGTCTTTTATTGGTTATATGATTTTAAACCTACTTATTAACATGGGTTATGTTTGAGATTAAGTTATTATGAATCCTATCTCTTTCTAGAGGTTATGACATGATTTCATGCTTATAATACCCATTTCATTTCACATGTTATGATATGATTGTTTATGATTTTGGGGTACATGTATGTATGTTATCATAATGAGATGGGTAGGACCTATACATATCTATAATGCATTAGGTAAAGATTTATATATCTTGATATAGACTGGTATGTAATGAGATATGAACATCAGTTTAGTATTATAGGGCTGGAATAAGAAATGAACTCAGTTCAATAATACATGGCTAGAATAAAAAGTGAACTTAGTTTATTAATACATGGACGGAATGAGGAGTTAACAATATTCAGTAATACAATGATGGAATATGGTGTATACCTAATTTATTTTAAGAAATTTTCAACTATGGTGCTCTGAGTACCAATTCATTGACAACTATGGAAATCATTATATATGCTTATGTTTCTTCAACAATTCCATGTTTTATTCAATTGTAATGCTTTCATTGCATGTGTCCTTTATTTTCTTATGATTCATGTCTTGAAAACTACCATGATTTGTGCCATGATTCATGTACATGATCTCTGATATTCAAGGTATAATATTCTATTTTTCTGATCATGTTACAATAACCTTATTGATCCTTATTATGCATACTAATCTCCCGTGTTTACCCTTATCGGGCATTTGATTTCACATACTTTAATGTTTTATTCCCCAGGTTATGAAGATATGAATTATGTTTGATGCATTTGATAAGGTTTCTAGTCAAGAAGAAGCCTGAGGAATATATTGTATCTCACTTATGTATCAGTTTTTATGGTTCCATTTTTCTAAAGGCACTAAAATAATTTGTTATTTGAGTATTTTTTTTGTAAAAGGAATAAGTTTTATGAACAAGTTAGGCATTGTAAATATCTGAAAAGAGAAAGTCAATATAGTTGGTATTATATTAAATTTTCAGTTAACCATTGGAAACTTAGATAAGAAAACATTAGTGAGATCCATAGGTATATTTATAAGTGTATGTCTGGCGATCTCTATTAGGATAAGTATATAGATGAGTCAATGTTTAAAAAAATGTCCAAGAATTTTGGTAAAGGTTAGAGTGATTGGATTCATAATAATACATCCTTGTCTAGATACTACATGTTTATGTGGCTCTGGCATAGAAGTACCTAGGGATAACTAATCTGACAAGATATTCTAGGCCTGAATTGGGGTAATCTGGTTCATGAAAACAAGACTTGATTTACTCCAGGTTTAACACTCCCATAAGATATTCTTTAGAAATTCACAAACTCTTTATGAACCATAACGATGGGTTTAAATTTTGGTTACCTATAATAGATATGTATAATCATAGTTTTCCATATACTATGGAAAATGTTATGATTTAGACATAATATATGTAATTTTCCTAATTATGTGGTTATCTCTTATGACATGTGTTTCTCACACTATGATTTCTAGGTTTAGAAAATGGAGAAAACCTGAAAGAACATGGTTAACATTGAATGTTTCAGATGTGTAATTTATGGGAATTGTGAGAATAAAATTCCCAACTACAAATCTTGAAAAGGGAATTAGAAAGGTGGAACAATTATTGGTTATACATCTGAAGGTAATGTAGCCGAAAAATACATGTGAAATGTATGAGATGTTATTCTAGTATTTCATATATTAAAAATAAGAAACATGATTAAATTCAGTGTGAGTAATATTAGGTATAATTCATATATAATATTCTTTGAAAGATTTATTAATAATTAAGTTGATAAAGCATGTGTAATTGTTTATGAATAATGTTGGATTAATGAAGTATTTATGTTTTGGAATTCAGAGATCATGTTATATGAATCATGAAATATATAAGTATTTTTAGTATAGGTTTTCATTATGGATTAAAAAGGACATGTTTAATGGTGATGGAGACATTTGAAACTGATTTCATGGAATTATGATATTTGGAATAAGGGGAGATAACCCCTCATATGTTACTTATGTTATGATATTGTTCTTTGGATAAAGATATGTAGGATATGAATAAAAAAATTGGATGATATTTATTTACCATAAACTAATTAAGGACATGTTGATAATTAGATTATGATATCATGTATGAAGTTTACAACTTCTTGGATCTATGGAATATTTCATTTAAACTATTGAATGAGGAGGAATGTATGTTTTCAAAATTTATTTATGTTAATTCAAGTTATTGCCATGTTTTTTGAGAAGATATGATGAGGGTATTCACAATTTTGGAATGTAACAACCACAAGGATCTTTGTGATATATGGGGGATCAATGTTAAGCCAATTTCATGACATTCATTCTAATGCTCTGAATTTTTATCCTTTGTATGGTTTTTAAGGTAAACCCTCTATGGAATGTTTATCAGATGAAGTCATTACGATTAATGTGTTTTCACTCCGTATAAGGATTTATGAATGTTGGACTTCCTATTGAAACTAATATGTTTTAATAATATGTGATGAAAAATGGGATGGTATATCATAGATCTCAGGATCTGTTATTACATCAGAAATGAAAAAGTCACCTTCCTTTTTAGAGAAATAATTTATGTAGATCATAAAACAACATAGGGGCATACTTCCCTAAAATCATGCTAGTTTAACTTTTCATTAAAATTCTTCAACATTATGTAAAATTATCTTTATTATAAAAATATTGTCCCATTAATTTTGTTTTTGATGAATTAGAAAGTCCCTTATATAGCATCCCGCCTTTTTATAACATAAACTTTCATTACATTACACAAAACTGAGGATCTTTAAGGTTTAGTGTCTTGGAAACTAGGAACATAATACATGAAAACAACATAAAACATTCCTCTTAAACACTTGAAAGGCTTCTCCTTATGTTCATCCTAGGTTCATTACTGCATCTCATAACCTGGGGACATACATCAAAAGAAAGGGTGAGCAAAAGGCCCAGTAAGGGAAACAAGATGAACATTTTACATGTAAACTTGAGATACTTCAATAAGGACATGAAAAGAACTTTAAGGCATGAGAAAGAAATCATGAGGCATTTCATAATAAAAATAACATTTTTCATAACTTGAATATGTGGCTGCAACAATTAATATTGACAATCATTTCGTTTCACCAAGGTCCATCCCCAAGGTGTCATTAAAAATTACCAAGGTTATTCACCAAGGCGTCGTTAAAAATGGTCATCTCTAGAGATTAAGTCTTTACCCAATGCATTGGAGCGCTATCAGGGCGCACCCTTAAATTTGCCTTTATTATCATGTGAGCCACATATATCATCATCAAACATTTCATAAAGAACCCATGTAGCACAAAATAAATGGGTTTCATTTCGTAATCATAACGTTTTAAAAACTGCTTTAAAGACATGATCTTTACATCACTTTAAAGCCCACAGAAAAGGAAGGTGGGTCTCATGTATGTAAATCCCATAATTTAAAATAGAACATTTTGGTATATATGTGAATACCCCTTTAGAATAAAGAGCTTTGAGTATTCACTTAATAATATAAAAGAACTTTATAAAAAGAGAGAGACATTTTGAGATGGAAATTCTGCAGCATAACGGCTATGTTACGAGGTTTTAGAAGACATTAAAAAGAGAGGGAAAATGGGTCAAACATTCATAAATGACCCATAAAACAGTATATGGACAGAATAAGAAGGATACATGATCATGGTAATAAAATTTCAAAGACATTCCATTTGAAATGAAAAACATGGAAGAAAGACAAAAATTAGATTTCTCTTATGAAAGTTTGGCAGCCTAACGACGTTACTTAAACTTCAAACACAATGATTTGAAAAGATCAAATATGGTCTATCATCATTTGAACCTAAGAGTTAAGTATGATAGATATAGAGATAATGCCTCAACATAATTAAAAATGAACTTGAAAGACTTCACATGAAAGTAGAACTTTGAAAAGAATGAGATGGGTGAAAGAATCCCCTAAAAATTCGGCAGCCTAACGGCGCCACTTAAAACTTCAAAATACTGAATTGAAGAGATCAAATGGGGTCTATCATCATATGAACATAAGAGTACATTATGATAGATATAGAGATCATACCCCAACATAACAAAAAAGGAACTTGAAAGAATTGACATGAAAGTTGAACTTCAAAACGAGAAGGGTGAAGAACCACTTAAAAATTCGGCAGCCTAACGGCGCCACTTAAAACTTCAAAATAATCAATTGAAGAGATAAAATGGGGTCTCTCATAATATGATCATAAAATATCAGTATGATAAATTTAGAGATCATACCCCAACATAATAAAAAGGAACTTGAAAGACTTTACATGAAAATAGATCATGAAAAATGAGAAGGGAGAAAGAGTCCGTTACAAAAAATTTGGCAGCCTAACGGCGCCACTTAAAACTTCATAAAACGAAATAATGAGAGTAAGAGGGGATCTCTCATTATATGAACATAAAAAGGGAAGTAAGATAAGTATAAAAGAACATCCTCCAACATAATAACATGTAGCATAAAATGAATGACATAAAAGAGATTACATGAAATGAAAGAGAGAGGTCAGATCTCTTACCTTAAAACGTGACTCTTGAAACTCAATGTTTTGGACCTTGAGGGCTTGGGGGCACCTTGGGAGGACTCCTTGGGAGGTAAGGAGACCAGAACTTCGTTGGGGGAGAGTTGGGAGTGAAAACCAAAGGAGGAATGGGTGGGTATATATAGGGAAAGTGAGGGGACAAGGCATTAATGGCCAAGGGACACCTCATTAGTGGTTTTGGCAAAACCATGGGCTTGCCCATGGTATTTTCCCATGGTATTGGCCACTTGGGACACCTCATACATTATCTTACTATTCACAATTCGACCATATTGAATATATACTTAATACATCATTTAATGATGTCATTAGACACCCATAACTTAAAAACTGTATTTTCACTATTCATCGAAAATTCAACTTTCTCAGAATAATCCCAAAATTTCACCTTAACCAAATATCAACGCTCTGATTACAAATATGAACTCCATTTTATAAAAATAATTTTCTAAATATTTTTAATTTAATTTTTAAATAAAAACACTATTCACCGAAAATTCATTTTTTCAGAAAAAACCCCAAAAATTACCATAGCATAATATCGGTGCTCTGAGTTCAAAAATGAAATCCGTTTTATAAAAATAATTTTCTAAATATTTTTAATTAAATTTTTAATTAAAAAACACTATTTACCCAAAAAACTAATACTTGAATAATAATTTATGAAACCGTTATTTAACCATTTTATTGAATCACATTACTTAATCAAGGTGCCTAGATTATATTAATACTTTCTTTAAGTGAGATTACTAATCCATTTGGTCACATTACTAATCCTAAGCGTAAAATCACTATTCATAATTTACTATTCATCAAAAATCAAGTTGATCTTATTAGACTCGAAATTTCGTAGTGAACATAATTGTAGAAGACCATTTTTTGAAAATCATTACACATTTTTATTTATTTAAGGTTTACATAAACATTTTTAAAATATCCTTTCTCTAAAATTTATCAAAAATATGCATACTATATTTATATGGACATTTCAAAATTCATAAACTTCATCATAAGAAGAAATACAAATTTTTATTTAAAACAAAGGATTACACAAGGCAATTACGGTCTCCTTACATATCCCCTTATCACACCAGCATAGGACCTAAGTGTAAGGTGTGCTAAGGTGAGAGAATCTGAGGGAGGCTCAGTCAACATCGCACGAGTCGTAAATTCTATTAGTTTGAACTTCTCGCGAAGGCGATCCCGTTCTAGCTTCACACGATGAAGTTCAGCTTGGGTTTGGTCCAGAGCAAAGCCCAGTGGTGCTACCTCCTTCCCAAGTTCTGTTAGATGGGCTTCGATCGGTCCAAGACTACTGGGTGAGGCCATCGAATCTTCTTTCTATATTAATTAACCAAGATTGCTTGTATTTAGAGATAGTAATCAAAACATTTAGTTTCCAGTGGTCATATTGACCAATGGTCAAATAATAGTCAAAACCCAACAGTCTCATTTTAATTATACTCATGTTATCAAATGAAACATTTTTGTTGAGTATAAAAATAAAATAAAATAACACATAAAATTAGGAAATAAGATTTATTCAAAAATTTCGGGTCGTTACAATCTTCCCCCCTTAAGAAATTGCGTCCTCGCAATTTTTAAAATTGGGTTTTGAAATTTCATTGAAAGTCCCACATCGGAAAAGGACTCAGTAAAACTATTACTTTAAAAGAAATAAAGGGAAGTACAAAGGTCACCCGAGTTAACCCATACTAGGATTCCATGGAGGAAAACATGGACATGGAAGAAAAACAAAGGGTCAATTTCTGGGGGAGAGTGATAGAGAACATGATTAGGAGAACGTTAACCATAAGAAAATCCCAAACTTATGATGTGTGTAAACGGTCTTTGATTACCAAGTAGGAAACGTAAACCAACAACGTTTTTATTTCACGTTCCTTTTCATAATTTTTAGGAATTCATTTACAACATAAAACAAAAACATAAGAAAATATACCTATCTTCATGTAGAGTTTCATCCTTTAATAAGTTTCTACCCAAAACTAATCTTTTCTCCAAATTATGAGCATTCGAAACTACTTGGTCTCATCAAAACACAAGAATCATCTTCATAATACACAAAAGATTAACTATCTATTTCTTCTATCTTTAAACATTATCCCAAAAATAGAAAGGGTAAGGTAAAACAACTCTTCAAAAAGAAATAATCCCATAGGAATGGAAACTACTTTTAAATCTTCAAAGTTCCTTGGTACTACCCAAAGTTCACCATAGTCCATTCCATAAATAACTGTCCTAAAAAATACTCAAAATAAACCAAACTAAGATTGAAACCCAAATACAAGAAGGATTTGATAACATAGTCTTCCAAGGTAAACTTTATCATTCATCTCCAAACAACGTCAACCACTCCTAACATCTTATAAAAAAAGTAACTAACCTAAACATATTTACCCCAAGATAGGGTAATAATTTCCATAAGTAACCTAAATTACTATAATTCCACCTTAAATTCATTGATTCTTCAAAATATAAGTCAACCCTACTCTTCAATGAAAATACTGTAGTAATCTATTTACCTCGATCATATAGGGTCCCTAAAATAGTGAAAATCTTCCAAAATAATAATCATATTTTAATCCCCTAGTCATCCCTGTCATATTAATACGACAATCGTCGTATTTCCTATCACATTGTATGTTTGGACATGTTCTTCCATTTCCCACCATTAACTATGAAGAGAAAGCGTAATTAGGGGCTTAAGTACTTAGCCAATAATCATGAAAGGAACTGAAAGCATATAAGGATAACTTGTAGAAGAAAAGTATACCCTAACTTGTGATCCCCTAGGTTCCCATCTAGGTTATCCATGATCATATATTCTTATGTGAATCTTTATTTTATTTTATCTTTGTTCCTTTAACAATGGTTCATACTAAGATTATGAATTTACCAAAGCATATCCCCCGGGAGTGTCGTAACCAAGAGTGCAGCAAGGCCCGTTGTCGTGTACCAGTTCCCGTTCGAGTCTAGCTCAAAGAGGTGTTTTTGGGTTTTACCCCTATGTACATCTGTGCCAGAGCCACCTCTACCTGCTCGTATCTAGACAGGGATGTATTTGCTTGGCAACCCCTTACTCAATACTCACCAAAATACCAGGAAGATTTCCTTTTTTTTTAACTTTTCTATAGGGTTCTTCCTAGAGTTTTCATATCCTAATTTCCACAAATAACTAAACCATCCTTTGATACCAACTATAGCATCCCACCTTTTTATAACATAAACTTTCATTACATTACACAAAACTGAGGATCTTTAAGGTTTAGTGTCTTGGAAACTAGGAACATAATACATGAAAACAACATAAAACATTCCTCTTAAACACTTGAAAGGCTTCTCCTTATGTTCATCCTAGGTTCATTACTGCATCTCATAACCTGGGGACATACATCAAAAGAAAGTGTGAGCAAAAGGCCCAGTAAGGGAAACAAGATGAACATTTTACATGTGAACTTGAGATACTTCAATAAGGACATGAAAAGAACTTTAAGGCATGAGAAAGAAATCATGAGGCATTTCATAATAAAAATAACATTTTTCATAACTTGAAGATGTGGCTGCAACATTTAATATTGACAATCGTTTCGTTTCACCAAGGCCCATCCCCAAGGTGTCATTAAAAATTACCAAGGTTATTCACCAAGGCGTCATTAAAAATGGTCATCTCTAGAGATTAAGTCTTTACCCAATGCATTGGAGCGCTATCAGGGCGCACCCTTAAATTTGCCTTTATTATCATTTGAGCCGCATATATCATCATCAAACATTTCATAAAGAACCCATGTAGCACAAAATAAATGGGTTTCATTTCGTAATCATAACGTTTTAAAAACTGCTTTAAAGACATGATATTTACATCACTTTAAAACCCACAGAAAAGGAAGGTGTGTCTCATGTATGTAAATCCCATAATTTAAAATAGAACATTTTGGTATATATGTGAATACCCCTTTAGAAGAAAGAGCTTTGAGTATTCACTTAATAATATAAAAGAAGTTTAGAAAAAGAGAGAGACATTTTGAGATGGAAATTCTGCAGCATAACGGCTATGTTATGAGGTTTTAGAAGACATTAAAAAGAGAGGGGAAATGGGTCAAACATTCATAAATGACACATAAAACAGTAGATGGACAGAATAAGAAGGATACATGATCATGGTAATGAAATTTAAAGGACATACCATTTGAAATTAAAAACATGGAAGAAAGACAAAAATTAGATTTCTCTTATGAAAGTTCGGCAGCCTAACGACGTTACTTAAACTTCAAACACAATGATTTGAAAAGATCAAATAGGGTCTCTTATCATGTGAACCTAAGAGTTCAGTATGATAGATAGATAGATAATTCCCCAACATAATTAAAAAGGAACTTGAAAGACTTGACATGAAAGTAGAACTTTGAAAAGAATGAGAAGGGTGAAAGAATCCCCTAAAAATTCGGCAGCCTAACGGCGCCACTTAAAACTTCAAAATACTGAATTGAAGAGATCAAATGGGGTATATCATCATATGAACATAAGAGTCCAGTATGATAGATATAGATATCATACCGCAACATAACAAAAAAGGAACTTGAAAGAATTGACTTGAAAGTAGAACTTCAAAACGAGAAGGGTGAAGAACCACTTAAAAATTCGGCAGCCTAACGGCGCCACTTAAAACTTCAAAATACTGAATTGAAGAGATAAAATGGGGTCTCTCATCATATGATCATAAAATATCAGTATGATAAATTTAGAGATCATACCCCAACATAATAAAAAGGAACTTTAAATACTTTACATGAAAATAGATCTTGAAAAATGAGAAGGGAGAAAGAGTCTGTTACAAAAATTTCGGCAGCCTAACGGCGCCACTTAAAACATCATAAAACGAAATAACGAGAGTAAGAGGGGATCTCTCATTATATGAAAATAAAAAGGGCAGTAAGAGGAGTATAAAAGAACATCCTCCAACATAAGAACATGTAGCATAAAAGGAATGACATAAAAGAGATTACTTGAAATGAAAGAGAGGGGTCGGATCCCTTTCCTTAAAACGTGACTCTTGAAACTCAAAGTTTTGGACCTTGAGGGCTTGGGGGCACCTTGGGAGGACTCCTTGTGAGGTAAGGAGACTAGAAATTCTTTGGGGGAGAGTTGGGAGTGAAAACCAAAGGAGGAATGGGTGGGTATTTATAGGGAAATTGAGGGGACAAGGCATTAATGGCCAAGGGACACCTCATTAGTGGTTTTGGCAAAACCATGGGCTTGCCCATGGTATTTGCCCATGGTATTGGCCACTTGGGACACCTCATACCTTATCTTACTATTCAAAATTCGACCATATTGAATATATACTTAATACATCATTTAATGATGTCATTAGACACCCATAACTTAAAAACTGTATTTTCACTATTCATCGAAAATTCAACTTTCTCAGAATAATCCCAAAATTTCACCTTAACCAAATATCAACGCTCTGATTACAAATATGAACTCCATTTTATAAAAATAATTTTCTAAATATTTTTAATTTAATTTTTAAATAAAAACACTAGTCACCAAAAATTCATTTTTTCAGAAAAAACCCCAAAAATTACCATAGCATAATATCGGTGCTCTGAATTCAAAAATGAAATCCGTTTTATAAAAATAATTTTCTAAATATTTATAATTAAATTTTTAATTAAAAAACACTATTCACCCGAAAAACTAATACTTGAATAATAATTTATGAAACCGTTATTTAACCATTTTATTGAATCACATTACTTAATCAAGGTGCCTATATTATATTAATACTTTCTTTAAGTGAGATTACTAATCCATTTGGTCACATTACTAATCCTAAGCGTAAAATCACTATTCATAATTTACTATTCATCAAAAATCAAGTTGATCTTATTAGACTCGAAATTTCGTAGTGAACATAATTGTAGAAGACCATTTTTTGAAAATCATTACACATTTTTATTTATTTAAGGTTTACATAAACATTTTTAAAATATCCTTTCTCTAAAATTTATCAAAAATATGCATACTATATTTATATGGACATTTCAAAATTCATAAACTTCATCATAAGAAGAAATCCAAATTTTTATTTAAGAAAAAGGATTACACAAGGCAATTACGGTCTCCTTACATAGCCCCTTATCACACCAGCATAGGACCTAAGTGTAAGGTGTGCTAAGGTGAGAGAATCTGAGGGAGGCTCGGTCAACATCGCATGAGTCGTAAATTCTATTAGTTTGAACTTCTCGCGAAGGAGATCTCGTTCTAGCTTCACACGATGAAGTTCAACTTGGGTTTGGTCCAGAGCAAAGCCCAGTGGTGCTACCTCCTTTCCAAGTTCTGTTAGATGGGCTTCGATCGGTCCAAGACTACTGGGTGAGGCCATCGAATCTTCTTTCTATATTAATTAACCAAGATTTCTTGTATTTAGAGATAGTAATCAAAACATTTAGTTTCCAGTGGTCATATTGACCAATGGTCAAATAATAGTCAAAATCCAACAGTCTCATTTTAATTATACACATGTTATCAAATGAAACATTTTTGTTGAGTATAAAAATAAAATAAAATAACACATAAAATTAGGAAATAAGATTTATTCAAAAATTTCGGGTCGTTACAATCTTCCCCCCTTAAGAAATTACGTCCTTACAATTTTTAAAATTGGGTTTTGAAATTTCATTGAAAGTCCCACATCGGAAAAGGAGTCAGTAAAACTATTACTTTAAAATAAAGAAAGGGAAGTACAAAGGTCACCCGAGTTAACCCATACTAGGATTCCATAGAGGAAAACATGGACATGGAAGAAAAACAAAGGGTCAATTTCTGGGGGAGTGTGATAGAGAACATGATTAGGAGAACGTTAACTATAAGAAAATCCCAAACTTATGATGTGTGTAAACGGTCTTTGATTACCAAGTAGGAAACGTAAACCAACAACGTTTTTGTTTCACGTTCCTTTTCATAATTTTTAGGAATTCATTTACAAAATAAAACAAAAACATAAGAAAATATACCTATCTTCATGTAGAGTTTCATCCTTTAATAGGTTTCTACCCAAAACTAATCTTTTCTCCAAATTATGAGCATTCGAAACTACTTGGTCTCATCAAAACACAAGAATCATCTTCATAATCCACAAAAGATTAACTATCTATTTCTTCTATCTTTAAACATTATCCCAAAAACAGAAAGGGTAAGGTAAAACAACTCTTCAAAAAGAAATAATCCCATAGGAATGGAAACTACTTTTAAATCTTCTAAGTTCCATGGTACTACCCAAAGTTCATCATAGTCCATTCCATAAATAACTGTCCTAAAAAAATCCTCAAAATAAACCAAACTAAGATTGAAACCCAAATACAAGAAGGATTTGATAACATAGTCTTCCAAGGTAACCTTTATCATTCATCTCCAAAAAACATCAACCACTCCTAACATCTTATAAAAAAAGTAACTAACCTAAACATGTTTACCCCAAGATAGGGTAATAATTTCCATAAGTAACCTAAATTACTATAATTCCACCTTAAATTCATCGATCCTTCAAAATATAAGTCAACCCTACTCTTCAATGAAAATACCTTATTAATCTATTTACCTCGATCATATAGGGTCCCGAAAATAGTGAAAATCTTCCAAAATAATAATCATATTTTAATCCCCTAGTCATCCCTGTCATATTAATACGACAATCGTCGCATTTCCTATCACATTGGCTGTTTGGACATGTTCTTCCATTTCCCACCATTAACTATGAAGAGAAAGCGTAATTAGGGGCTTAAGTACTTAGCCAATAATCATGAAAGGAACTGAAAGCATATAAGGATAACTTGTAGAATGAAAGTATACCCTAACTTGTGATCCCCTAGGTTCCCATCTAGGTTATCCATGATCATATATTCTTATGTGAATCTTTATTTTATTTTATCTTTGTTCCTTTAACAATGGTTCATACTAAGCTTATGAATTTACCAAAGCATATCCCCCGGGAGTGTCGTAACCAAGAGTGCAGCAAGGCCCGTTGTCGTGTACCAGTTCCCGTTCGAGTCTAGCTCAAAGCGGTGTTTTCGGGTTTTACCCCTATGTACATCTGTGCCAGAGCCACCTCTACCTGCTCGTATCCAGACAGGGATGTATTTGCTTGGCAACCCCTTACTCAATACTCACCAAAATACCAGGAATATTTCCTTTTTTTTAACTTTTCTATTGGGTTCTTCCTAGAGTTTTCAAATCCTAATTTCCACAAATAACTAAACCATACTTTGATACCAACTATAGCATCCCGCCTTTTTATAAGATAAACTTTCATTACATTACACAAAACTGAGGATCTTTAAGGTTTAGTGTCTTGGAAACTAGGAACATAATACATGAAAACAACATAAAACATTCCTCTTAAACACTTGAAAGGCTTCTCCTTATGTTCATCCTAGGTTCATTACTGCATCTCATAACCTGGGGACATACATCAAAAGAAAGGGTGAGCAAAAGGCCGAGTAAGGGAAACAAGATGAACATTTTACATGTGAACTTGAGATACTTCAATAAGGACATGAAAAGAACTTTAAGGCATGAGAAAGAAATCATGAGGCATTTCGTAATAAAAATAACATTTTTCATAACTTGAATATGTGGCTGCAACATTTAATATTGACAATCGTTTCGTTTCACCAAGGTCCATCCCCAAGGTGTCATTAAAAATTACCAAGGTTATTCACCAAGGCGTCGTTAAAAATGGTCATCTCTAGAGATTAAGTCTTTACCCAATGCATTGGAGTGCTATCAGGGCGCACCCTTAAATTTGCCTTTATTATCATGTGAGCCACATATATCATCATCAAACATTTCATAAAGAACCCATGTAGCACAAAATAAATGGGTTTCATTTCGTAATCATAACATTTTAAAAACTGCTTTAAAGACATGATCTTTACATCACTTTAAAACCCACAGAAAAAGAAGGTGGGTCTCATGTATGTAAATCCCATAATTTAAAATAGAACATTTTGTTATATATGTGAATACCCCTTTAGAAGAAAGAGCTTTGAGTATTCACTTAATAATATAAAAGAACTTTAGAAAAAGAGAGAGACATTTTGAGATGGAAATTCTGCAGCATAACGGCTATGTTACGAGGTTTTAGAAGACATTAAAAAGAGAGGGAAAATGGGTCAAACATTCATAAATGACCCATAAAACAGTAGATGGACAGAATAAGAAGGATACATGATCATGGTAATGAAATTTCAAGGACATACCATTTGAAATGAAAAACATGGAAGAAAGAAAAAATTAGATTTCTCTTATGAAAGTTCGGCATCCTAACGACGTTACTTAAACTTCAAACACAATGATTTGAAAAGATCAAATAGTGTCTCTCATCATGTGAACCTAAGAGTTCAGTATGATAGATATAGAGATAATTCCCCAACATAATTAAAAAGTAACTTGAACGACTTGACATGAAAGTAGAACTTTGAAAAGAATGAGAAGGGTGAAAGAATCCCCTAAAAATTCGGCAGCCTAACGGCGCCACTTAAAACTTCAAAATACTGAATTGAAGAGATCAAATGGGGTCTCTCATCATATGAACATAAGAGTCCAGTATGATAGATATAGATATCATACCCCTACATAACAAAAAAGGAAATTGAAAGAATTGACATGAAAGTAGAACTTCAAAATGAGAAGGGTGAAGAACCACTTAAAAATTCGGCAGCCTAACGGCGCCACTTAAAACTTTAAAATACTGAATTGAAGAGATAAAATGGGGTCTCTCATCATATGATCATAAAATATCAGTGTGATAAATTTAGAGATCATACCCCAACATAATAAAAATAAACTTGAAAGACTTTACATGAAAATAGATCTTGAAAAATGAGAAGGGAGAAAGAGTCTGTTACAAAAATTTCGGCAGCCTAACGGCGCCACTTAGAACTTCATAGAACGAAATAATGAGAGTAAGAGGGGATCTCTCATTATATGAACATAAAAAGGGCAGTAAGAGGAGTATAAAATAACATCCTCCAATATAAGAACATGTAGCATAAAAGGAATGACATAAAAGAGATTACTTGAAATGAAAGAGAGAGGTCGGATCCCTTACCTTAAAACGTGACTCTTGAAACTCAAAGTTTTGGACCTTGAGGGCTTGGGGCACCTTGGGAGGACTCCTTGGGAGTTAAGGAGACCAGAACTTCGTTGGGGGAGAGTTGGGAGTGAAAACCAAAGGAGGAATGGGTGGGTATTTATAGGGAAAGTGAGGGGACAAGGCATTAATGGCCAAGGGACACCTCATTAGTGGTTTTGGAAAAACCATGGGCTTGCCCATGGTATTTGCCCAGGGTATTGGCCACTTGGGACACCTCATACCTTATCTTACTATTCACAATTCGACCATATTGAATATATACTTAATACATCATTTAATGATGTCATTAGACACCCATAACTTAAAAACTGTATTTTCACTATTCATCGAAAATTCAACTTTCTCAGAATAATCCCAAAATTTCACCTTAACCAAATATCAACGCTCTGATTACAAATATGAACTCCATTTTATAAAAATAATTTTCTAAATATTTTTAATTTAATTTTTAAATAAAAACACTATTCACCGAAAATTCATTTTTTCAGAAAAAACCCTAAAAATTACCATAGCATAATATCGGTGCTCTGAGTTCAAAAATGAAATCCGTTTTATAAAAATAATTTTCTAAATATTTTTAATTAAATTTTTAATTAAAAAACACTATTCACCCGAAAAACTAATACTTGAATAATAATTTATGAAATCATTATTTAACCATTTTATTGAATCACATTACTTAATCAAGGTGCCTAGATTATATTAATACTTTCTTTAAGTGAGATTACTAATCCATTTGGTCACATTACTAATCCTAAGCATAAAATCACTATTCATAATTTACTATTCATCAAAAATCAAGTTGATCTTATTAGACTCGAAATTTCGTAGTGAACATAATTGTAGAAGACCATTTTTTGAAAATCATTACACATTTTTATTTATTTAAGGTTTACATAAACATTTTTAAAATATCCTTTCTCTAAAATTTATCAAAAATATGAATAATATATTTATATGGACATTTCAAAATTCATAAACTTCATCATAAGAAGAAATCCAAATTTTTATTTAAAACAAAGGATTACACAAGGCAATTACGGTCTCCTTACATATCCCCTTATCACACCAGCATAGGACCTAAGTGTAAGGTGTGCTAAGGTGAGAGAATCTGAGGGAGGCTCGGTCAACATCGCACGAGTCGTAAATTCTATTAGTTTGAACTTCTGGCGAAGGCGATCCCGTTCTAGCTTCACACGATGAAGTTCAGCTTGGGTTTGGTCCAGAGCAAAGCCCAGTGGTGCTACCTCCTTCCCAAGTTCTGTTAGATGGGCTTCGATCGGTCCAAGACTACTGGGTGAGGCCATCGAATCTTCTTTCTATATTAATTAACCAAGATTGCTTGTATTTAGAGATAGTAATCAAAACATTTAGTTTCCAGCGGTCATATTGACCAATGGTCAAATAATAGTCAAAACCCAACAGTCTCATTTTAATTATACTCATGTTATCAAATGAAACATTTTTGTTGATTATAAAAATAAAATAAAATAACACATAAAATTAGGAAATAAGATTTATTCAAAAATTTCGGGTCGTTACACCTTAGGTCATCTTAGATATATGGATTTTTGATTTTTAACATTCTCATGTCCAAGTTCTCTATCATTCTCCTCTAGAACATGATAGTTAGATTTCTTTTCCATGTCCATGTTTTCACATTCCACCTTGGTTCTTATAGGTGGAAACCGAGATGTGATTTTCACAAGGTAACTATTATGGATCCAAATTTTTTGTTCTTAAGGAAGATTTAGCATAAATTTTTATGAAGTCAGTTTCTATGAATTAAACATTCAATTATTAAACCATTGATAACCCATTCAAATTTCAAGGGCGTGATTCATTATAAGGGGGGTAAAATGTAACACCCTAAGATATTGAGAAATGTTTTTTAGAATGAATTATTTTACATTATTCTGTTGAATTTAAATAATTCAAAAATTCAATTCACATGCCACTAACTTGGCTGACATTATATGAAATAAAGACTTGGTGTACGTGACACGCAACCCCAAGTTTCTATGAATATCATTTTATTGATTGAATTATTTAAACGATATAGTTATAACATAACTAATAAACTTCATAATATGAATAGTAATAAATAATTTTCATATATTTATACAAATAAAAAATATTAATAATGAGACATATAATTTTTTGAAATGTCCTCATATGTTTAAAAAATATTAGTTTCTCAAATGAACTACTTTTCATGTCCTTCTATGAAAAATATTAAAATTATTTTAAGACACATTTAAAACATTAATTTGATAAAATAATCTTCAATTTTTTATTCAGTGTTCCGAAATTAGATTTGGGTGAATTTTTTGGATTTTTCCAAGAATCTTTATTTTGGGGTGAATTACAAAAATTACTGCAATTTAGTTAAATACAATCATTTTGTTTAAATAATGATTACTCTTCAATTAGATTTTAAATTAGATTTTAAAGTCACAATAGATAAATTATAAATATATTAATTCATTTTAGGTAATTGGAATCATTTTTATATTTAAATTAGATATAAACACTTATTGAAGCTTTGGACATTTCTACTTTAAAAATCAGCTTTCTCACCACGTCTGTGGGATTAGAGTTAAACATAATTAACACACTTATTTTATTTGAATTATTTAAAATAGAAATAAAATGTTGTAATCATTATGATACTTTTAGTCAAATAATATCAATATAATTTTTGACCAAATAGATTAGTGAATCTGATTAAAATTAATCACAATGTTTATGGTAATATTTAGATTAATTACAGATCACACCTTAATATTAAGCTCAAAAATGACCAATAAGACTATCCAAAATCCATTGGATTCTAATAATTAGACCATATCCACATTTTATTTTGAATTTTATGGTTTATTGTTTTTTTATAAAATGGATTTTCATTAACTAAAAGGTTAAGTGATGAAAAAGACAAAAAGGGAATTTTTTTTACATTTAAAATTTATAAAACATTGATTTATGTAGAAGAAATCATATATTTGGTAATACATATCCTTTTGAATGATAAATGGGTTTTTTTATCATAATAATTTATAAATAATTTTTATAGATGATTTAGTAACATAAATGTTATACAAAACGCCAACATAGTGATCATTTAGTTAATAATTAACTAAAATAATTGATACTATAAATGTTAAATGTGAAGTGAATGGACTGAATTATTTCCTTTAATTATTTTTGGAGACTAAAATATCATTACATAAATCTATAAACATAATAAATTTGAATTAAAATATTATTTTTGTATTTTAAAAATTAAAATTAAATAAATAATGTCAAAATGGACATTATTATTATTTTACAATAAATGGTATTTTATTAAATGATGTAACATAAATAAAAATAATATATTATTCCAAGTAATTTTTAAGTGTCAAAAATTATTAATTAAGTTCTATTAAATCTTAGATTGATCATTTATAGTTAACATATTTGTAGAAAAAATTAGCATGTTACTGGTATAAGAAATGTTTGGCTTATCACATACAATTGTTTTAAAATTTAAATTCCAAAACTGATAATATTTTTATTGCATAAATCATTTATCATATTTATAATTTAGTGGATCCATATTGTATGATAAATCTCACTTTATTTTTATAAGGCTCTGCCCTTAAAAATTACTTAATCTTGAGTTAGGTCTATAATTTAACTTTTATTCACATCGAGGATCTATTCAGGTTTATAGCTTTAGATAATTAAGCCATAACTCATAAATAAAAACTCAAATATTTCAAAGTATAAACTTTCACTCCCTATCCATTGTTTTTATAAAAAATATTTAAAAATAAACATAGTTCCATTTCATGTTTAAACTTCATAACATTTCCTTGATCCCATCCTTTACTATATTCTCTATTAAATAATATGAAAAACATCTAAAAATATGGCTTTAGAATAAAAATCTAATAAAGGTATACAAAAATAAAGATGGATTTTAGTCTTGTGAAAACTTCTAAACCAAGAATATTTTATCATAATGTAATACTTTTCACATTTAATAAGTAGTAAGTATACTTTAATGAATACAATCTCATTGCTTACCATTTTTTAATAAAAATATTACCTTAAAACTCATATAAAGTATAATATAACATATAAAGTTATCTTTGGACATAATAATACTTAAATTTAATAACCAAATGGTGGACTTCCATACATATCACTCTTACGAATGGAATAGCCATACAGGAGAATTCCATACCCAATGCATTGGAGGTTGTAATGTAACCACTCATCCCTATTTTATCATCAAACCACCAATATTTGGTTTATATCATAACCACACGTCTTTGTTTAATCACTTAACCACCCATAAAATGTTTGAGTACCATTATATAATCATAACACATAAAAGATTTCAATTATTAACATTTCACTCATAAAATTTAATTTGAAATCACAAGAAATAATTTAAAAATATTAAAATAGTCAGTCTAAATTCCTAATTATATTCAATACCAAACAAAAAAATAATGGAGTAATGGATTTATTTTCCTTTTAAAAACATTAAGGCTTATAGAGGAATCCAAATATCAAATAATGCTTATTGAAATAGATAAGTCATTGTCACTACATGCGTTAAAAAACATTCATTTTATCATTTTGTATAGAATGTATGATGCATCATATGAAAAGACTAATTTATAAGATCTTTTAATGAATTAAAATTCAATGGGGTCGATTATAAACCTCATAAAAAGAGGTGGTGTATAAAATCAAAACATGGCTCAATGAAAGGAGATTGAGACAATGTCCCTTACCTTGAGATTGATTTTTCATGTATGCTCTTTTTTATTCCTGAATAATAAAAATATGTAAATTTATACATTATTGAGAGCTTTTTCTATGTTAATTATTCCTTTTATATCACTCATTATCATATTATAAAAATTACATAATTATTTAATTTAATATCAGACATTTTGTTGATATTCGGTACTTGAGTTTCAAATGTCAGGGTTTTTTGTCACTAGTCCATGTGGTCATAATTAATACATATACAGAATAATATACATGATATTATTATCATTTTTATACATAAATTATACTTTCTAATCAAATGATGAAGTATGGTTATGAAAAATGAACAACATTATATCCATGGGGACGGTAGGTCGTACGTACACATGGGTACCACTTCCATTTTTCGTTAAACATTATGTAAAAACATAAATATTATTTTAACTTTAAAAATTATCATAAAATCTTTAATATAATATCAATAATTTATATATGCATATATATATCATTCAAGTGATATAATGAATAAAAATGAGTCGCATCGCTTCCTGGAGGTGATAGTTCACACATATGCACGAATGACATTATAATTTTTATTCACATGGAAAGTGAGAATGTGGTTGATATATTATTATCTAATAATGATTAATATTACATGAATATTACATATTAACTTTAATTCCATTATCATAACCAATCATGAGAGATGGTTTTGAAAAATGTATTGGGTCTCTTCATGGAGGTGATAGTTCACATGTACGCACAAATGGCGTTATCATTTTTATGAGCTTGTAAAGTAAGAATGTCAATGATATATTATTATCTTATAATTATTAATATGTAATTTATATCACATATGAACATTAATTACATAATTATGACAAGTCAAGAGAGACTACTATGAAAAATTAATTAGATAGGTTTGTGGAGTTGATAGTCCACACGTAGGCACACACGATTTGTTCCATTCCAATTTAATGTTAGTGGAGAAGGATTTATGTGAGGATATTAACATTATAACTTATAAGTATATTGAGGATAATGGATTTATTATTTAATATTGTAATTATAAGATTCAAAGTATGTGAAAGAATAAATGAAATAGATATACATAAATAAAAACATTACTATAGCTTCGGATAAGAATCATTCGAAACACCTTAACACTTCAAAAAATGGTGTTATGAGTAAAATAATGCCTCAAAAATATAAGGAGGGATCCTAAGAAGGGTTTTTATTAGATCTTTGCCTAACCAAAAGGTTTTGGAACTATATGTAATAGAGAGGAATAGGTTCTTTTTTATAGGATATGGTAGGGGAACCCATGGAATTATTAAAATTATAAAATTAATATAAATTTCATTTAAATTACAAATGGTTGAAAACTCATATATTTCAATGATAAGATGAGTATATGTCAGAATATTATCATAAAATAAAAAGTAGAAAACTTTTAGTATTTCTTTGGTCTTTATATTTCTGTTTTAACCCCTTTTAACTCTTACCACTTTATCAAGTAATTTAAATATAGATGGGTAAAATAATTACCAAATCATGAAAAATGTGAACTTAATGAGTAATTAATGAAATTTTTAGAGTTATATCAAATCTTTGTACTAATATTATATTCTTATAAATTTTATTTCATGGAATTAAATATTTTATATTTTTAAAAATAAATTACATCAATTTTGAAACTATTCAATTCAAGACTATTTTAAAATATCATTAAAACATGATTCCTTCGAAAAAGACAACATTAAATCAGTACTAATATTTCATATTAATCCAATTTTTATTTTTGAATCAAATATTTTAAATTATATTCATTTTAATATAATTAATAACATTTATTCGATTCTTTCTTTAATAAATCTATTACTACATCATCTTTGTGTCATCATTAAATTTTATTATTAAATTTCTCAAAAATATACATAAATTACTTTATTTAAAGAAATATTTTTATATTTATATATACTATTTATAGTTTAAGATATAACTTAAATAACTCTATATTAAAATTGTTTGAGTAAGAAGAGGCATATTTATGATATATTTTCCTTTACTTTAAATTAAATGTTTCAAATGTCATGATTACACCCAAGTGGCATCCAAAGGTCATAATTTCATCCTAAGTCTAGTAGTGGTCGATAATAACTCATCAAATAACATTATTACAAGTGTTACTATAATATTATAATATTATAATATTTATTTTAATTTTAATTACCCTATTTAGCATTTACTGTCGTAAATAAATACTAAAGTTACAATTCACCAAATATTATTTTGATACTATTATAACATATTTTCAAAATCATATTACAAAAACGTGTGTTTTGTTTAATCTTTAAATCACATATGTTGTTAAATTGGGTTTAAATGTAATCTCGTTGATAGATCAAGAAAACATGGGTTTAAGAAAAATGTTCAAATGTTCATATAGTTTTTCTATTTGAATATAATTTGAAAATGCATCCAATAAACTATATTGGATTAAATGATAAAAAAAATTATCTAATGATACCTTAAAATCATGTAAAATGGTAATCTAACAATATAAATTAATTATATTAAATGGCACTTTGAATTAAAATGCATCCTTTTCACTAATCATTACTATAAGATTTTTATGAAAAAATTTCCAAAAATTAAACCAAAGTAAATTTTGATGTCATACATCCAAATAAGAAGTATATTTTTCAAATATAATTTATAAAAGTCTAAAAAACTAGATTTATGAAGGGTCCACCATCAAAAGGTGTAATAACTACCATTTAAAAATATTAGACTATTTTATACATAAAATTGGATTTTTTTTCTCTTTTTAATCCTCTTAAATTTATTTAAATAAAGTATAAATATTAAATAAACATTTTTAAACATAATATAGTTAGTTATTTTAATTTATTGAAATATAATTCCATGGTGGTAACAACCATTTAAAATAAAAAAATTAATAACATATTATTTTTTGTATAACTTAGTCTTATGTGGAACATACGAGTTTAGAGAAACCCATTGTTTCATGTTGATTATGTTATTGGACATAGTTTCCCCTTTAAAATAAAATAAATATCTATTTAATAGATAATAATGGATTTGAAAAAAAATTATTCTATAATTACCTTGGATGTTTAATTCTTCTGCCTTTTGGAAATTGCATCCTTAAAATTTTATTTACTTATCAAATCAATGGGTTTATTTCTCACCTATAGAATTTTCATATTCCCAGTTTATCTCTACAAACATTTGGTTTTTCCGAGAATTATTAACCTGATGAATCACCATATTCAGTCACACTTTCTATCTGTGGTGAAAAATCAATACTGATTGTTCCTCATAAGATTGATTCTCTTCCAACTGAACTACTTCAAGACTCAAAACATGAGATGGATATGACATATACATTATTAATATTGGAACATGAAAAATATTGTGTACCTGGGGTTGAATTGGAGATAAACCCACTCATTATAAAACTGACCCAACTTTCTCCAAGATTTCATAGGGTCACATGAACCATGGACTCAGCTTCCCCTCCATACCAAAACACATCACACTTTTCTATAAATAAACATTGAAAAATCCATGATCACCTACCTCAAAAAAAGATCCTTCCTTCAGTTTTCCACACAACTTTTCTTCTTTCTATATGTTGTCATCATGTGTCTTTGAATCAATAAATCTTTCTTTGATATTTAATCTAAAAATTTCATTCCAATCAACTTATTATCACCCACATCATCCCATAAAGTTATATTTCGACACCGCTTTCAATATAATACCTCATGTGGTCCAATACAAATACTAGAATGAAAACTAATATTATAAGAAAACTCTACCAAAGAATGATATTGATCCCATATTCTTGGGTAATCCATTGAACATGAACGTATCATATCCTCTAACATTTGAATTGTTAGTTCTGATAGCCCATCTCATTGATTATGAAAAGATGTACTGAAATTTAATTCAGTAACCAATGACATCAGAATTTATATCTAAAATATACAAGTGAATTTGAGATTATTATTAGATAAAATGGGGAGGGTAACTCCATGTAATCTTACTATCATATTAATATACAACTGATAAATTTGATCTAGTAACAGAGTATCACAAATACTAAAAAATGGTCAATTTTAGTCAATCGATCAACAATAACCCAAATAACATTGTTACCTCGAGATGTATATGGTAATACCATAGTGAAATCCATCGATATATTTTCCCATTTCTACTCTGGCACTGGTAATGGATGAATCATCCCTTTTGGTAATATCTGCTCTTCTTTAACATATTAAAAAATCAAACATCTCAGGGTAATTTCAACAACATATCTTTTATTCCATCCCAACAGCAATACTCTTGAATGTCTCTGTAAGTCATAGTGCTTCCTGAGTTAACTGAAAATGATGAACTATAAGATTCACATAACAAATATTTTTTCAAATTTTAATCGCAAGACACACATAATCTCCTTCAAAACATAAAAACACTATATTTATCAATCTTAAATTTAGGTAACATACACTTCTGAACCAATTCTACATTTTTCTTAAACTCGTTGTATTCCATTTGTGCTTTCTTAATTTTGTCTGAAAGAGATGATTTCATGGACATGTAAAACAATAATGATGAATTTTCTGAACCAACAACTTCCAAGGACAAATTCATCAGATAATTAACAAAAGGATCTCTTTCCAAACATATCATTGTAAATGTACCAATACATTTTCAACACCAAGCATCACTCACATTGTTTTATTTTATGGGATAGTAATGAATAATGAATTTATAATCCTTGATTAGTTCTAGCCATATTATATTTCTCATTTCCAATTATTTCTGAGTGAATATATACTTAATACCTTTTCATTAGAAAATATTTACACCATACAAATAATGCCTCCAAATTTTTAATTCAAAAACAATTGTAGCTAATTCCAAATCATGTGTAGGTTAATTTAACTCATGAGGTTTCAACTGAAGTGAATAATAAGAAATAACATAATCATTCTGTATTTGGAAAAAACCAATTTCTTTTAATGAATCGTCATTGTAGAAAACAAATTCACCATTCGTAAAAGGAAGGGAAAAATATTAGACCATTTACCAATCTTCTTTTCAGTTCATAGAAATAATCATCACATTATTTTGTCTAGATGAAATTAGCAACCTTTTATGTTAACATATTTATTGGTATATATTATTGAGGATGGTTTTTAATATACATTTATTAATAATCCGCTAATCCAATAAAACTATGAATCTCTGTTATATTGGTTGGACATTTCCACTCTTCAACAAATTCTGTTTTAAATGGGTTAATAATTATTCTATATTTATAAATGATATTTCCACTAAATGAAATTTTTTTCAACCAAGATTAACTCTTACTATTCTTTCTATATATATTTTCTATTGAGTTTTGAAAAAGAATTGTTAACTGGATTTCTTGTTCCTCCCAACTTTTGGAATATATGATAATATCATTTATAAACACAAAAAAAACTGAACCAAAAACTAATGAAAGACTCCATTCATGAAATACACAAATATATTAAGTGCATTAGATAAACCAAAGGGAATAACTACAAAATCATAATTCCCATATCTTGTTCAGAATGTTGTCTTTGGAATTTCATCCTCTTTCACCTTTTGTTGATGGTGCCAAGACCTCTAATAAATGTTAATAAAATATTGACCTTGCTCAAGCTAGTAGAAAAAATCATTGATATGAGGAAATGTAAACTTGTACTTAATTTTTATCTTATTAAAGTCTTTGGAATCAATACAAAGTATCATAAAACCATCATTATTTTTCACAAATAAAATAGGAGAACACCATTATGAAGTTCTAGGTCGAATAAAACCTTTATCAGGCAATTATTGCAAATAATTTCTTAAATTTCTTCAATTAAAATTGATCCATTGGATAAGTGGATTTATAGATAGGCTTTTTATTAGACACTAAATCAATAGTATTTTAAACATCATGATTAGGAAAAATATGAGAAAATCCCTTATAAAAAACATCTATAAATTCATTCCCTAATGGAATGTCACTAATCAAAATTGTTTCATTATTTTCAACTTACATAAGCTAGATAATATTCACAACCATATTTAATAAATATATTAGATTTATGGTGTGTTAAAAATGTTCTTAAATAATTGAATAAAACATTCTTGTATTTTGAATCTAATTTATCATGATAAACTGAAAGCTAATCCATACACAAAATGATTTCAAATTCTACTATATGATGTTTAGAAATTTTATTAAAAAAAATCATCTCGGTTATGATAATAGTATGATTCCCATAAATCATGAATACATTAATAATTCCTCCCAGAATTTTTACCAAATGTTCTATATCATATTCATGAGGCAGTATTTCTTATTTATTTAAATATCTCTCAGAAATGAATGGATTTAATGATCTAGTGTCAAATAGTGTACTGTGATATTTTGTAAAAAAAATTAACATACCTATCACCAATCTATTAGATAGTCCCAAATCAATCATAAATGTAGCATATTATTTTTTCATGACCTTCTTCTTTCAATATTTCTTGTTTCTACCCTAGGTAATCGACATTATACAAATATTGGCGTAATGCCCTCACTCCTTGAAATTAAAACATATTATCATCGACTATTCATTGCATTCATGATCATGTCCCTTGTATTCACTAGAAATAATAATAGTCTAACCACATCGAAAGAAAATCCCTGACATTGAGAGACATTCTCCCAAATTTCTTTTACCACACATCTCATAATATGGAAATTTATTTTTCTTACCTCCCAACTTCTTTGATGAATTATTCCCCATTTTCTGCCAACATAAACGCTTCTTTCTCATGCTCTAGAAGAAATAAATTATCATAATAAAACACCATTTATACCTTATCTTCACATAAAACATTATTATCATATAATTTTAACTTGTTATATGTTATTACCATTCGATATTTCAGCTTCAATCATGAGTAAAACTGTTTTATCTTACTATCTATATCCAAGATAAAAATTGGGATGTACCATGACAAATATGTGAAATTATCATCATATGTAGGCACAAAATATTCCTCCTTTTGACTTAATTTTAGTAATTTCTTTTCTATAATATGTCAAACAACCTTAGTAAAATATTTCTCAAGGAAGATATTCTTAAATTCATCCCATTCCATGACCTCAATATCTTCACTTCCTCTGATATTTCAAATAATTGACCTCCACTGATTGGATTCTCCTTAAAAATTATATAAAAAATGGATAAATTTTTTATTATCTAGACACCCCATTACATCAAAAATATTTTCTAGTTCTTTAATACACCCTTCATCTTGAACAATGATAGATTATACTCTAAATGATGGGGGACACTGCCTCATGAAATGATCCACTACTAACTTATTCCTCAATGGTTGATCAGTTTGATCTCAAAAATGGACACAACCACCATTTATCACATCATTCAGTTTTGATGCCTTCCCAGAACAAATGACATGTTTCCTCTATGGAAAACAATTCTAAATAGACAAATCTTAGATAAAGAAAAAATTTAATCTTAAAATTAAATATCATTTCTATTTTAACACAATGTAAAAATCATTTATAGATATTATATTAACAATATTATATCTCCAAAATTTATTTAAGCTAACCTCCAATACAAACTATAATTCCCCTACTTTAAACATTACATAATCCTGAGATAAGTCGATAATTTTACTTTCATTCACACTGAGGCTCTTTTCTGGTTTAGAGATTTCAATAATTAGTCCATAAAACAAACATAAAAACTCAAATATTACAAATTTGATGCCTCTAATTACTATCCATTTTTTGCAGAAAATAAAAAAAATGTTTAAAAAGAATATTGGTTTTGTTTAAGGTTTAAACATAATAACTTTTCCTTAATCCCATCCATAACTATATTCTTATTTAAATCATATGAAAAACATTTCAAAACATGGGATGTGCATAAAAATTTTGGTAAGGGAAACAAAAAGGAAAAAAACTGTTAGTCTTGCGAAGCCATGTAAACCATAAATATTTTATCATAAGGTAATACATTTTACCTTTAAGAAGTAGTGAGTGTACTTCAATGAATATGATCTCATTAAATACCCTTTTGTAATAAAAATATTACCTTAAATCCAATAGAAAGAAAAAAAATTAAATATAAAGGTAACATTAGACATAATCATACTTAAATGGAATAATTATATGGTTGACTTCCACACATATCACTCTAACAAATGAAATATCCATACATGTGACTTCCATACCCAATGCATTGGAGGTTATAATGTTACCACCCATCCATTTTTATCATAGAACCACTTGTATATAGTTTATTACATAATCAAACATATTATTTTAACACCTAACCACCCATCCAATGTCCATGTATACTTATATAATCATAATACATAAAGGATTGTGATTATCAACATTTAACTTATAAAATTTCATTTTCAATCACAAGAAATAATATCAAGATATTGAAATAGAAAATACACAATAAAATACAGTTTCAATACCAAAACACCCAAAAATTGAATATTATGTTTTTGTTCCTTTAAAAAACAAGAAGGCTTATAGAAGAATCCAAATATCAAATAATGGTTATGGAGACAGAGGAGTCATTATTCCTGCATATGTTAAAACCCATTCTTTTTGACATTTTTTAAAGACTGTAAAATTCTTCGTATAAAAATATTCCTTTTAAAAATATTGGAATTACATAATATTCAAAAGGTATTGATTATAATATTTATAAATTAAGGTGGTGTACAATATCAAAATTTTTATCAATGAAAAAAGATTGAGAAAATTTTCATTACCTGGAGTTCAGTTCGTCAGGCATGTTCCTTATTATTCCTGAATAATAAATATATATTAATTTATACTTGTTTAATAAACTATTGAATGTTAATTATTACTTTTATATCACTTATTACAGTGTTATAATAATTACATAATTATTATAGTTTATATCAGACATTTTTTTGATATTCGGTACTTGAGTTGAAAATGAAAATGGTTTGATGTTACTAGTACGTATGGTCATAATTCTTTCATCTATAGAAAAATAGTAATTAAATTTGTATCATTTTTATACATAATTTATACTTTTATATAAATCCATGAAAAATTGATATGAAAAATGAACAACTTTATATTCATGGAGACAGTAGTTTGTATATACGCATGAGTAACGTTTCCATTTTTCATTTATCACTATAGAAAGAAGTTAACTATTATTTTACCCTTAAAAAATAATCATAATATCATTAATATCATATAAATAATTTAAATACATACACACACACAGATATATATATATATATATATATATTAGAAAGGTGATATAAGGAGGAAAAATGAGTCGCATCACTTTATGGAGGTGATAGTTCGTACATACACACGAACGACTGTATCATCATTATGATCATTCAAAGTAATAACGTGATTGATATATAATTATTGTATAATTATTAATATTTCATTAATATAGCATATAAATATTAATTCTATAATTATAATCATTAATGAGATAAGGTTATGAAAAACAAATTAAATCGGTTTGTGGAGGTGATAGTTTACACCTACACACGAATGACATTATCATTTTTATGAGCACAGAAAGTAATAACATAATTGATATATAATTATCTTATAATGATTAGTAAGTTATTAATATCACATATGAACATTAATTCCATATTTACAACTAGTCATGAGATACGGTTATGGAAAATGATTTAGATCGGTTCTTGGAGATAATATTTCACACATACACATGAATAATTAATTCCATTCCCATTTAATATAAATGGAGATGGATTGAAGAGATCATATTAAAATAATAAAATATTTTTATATTTAATATACTGAAGATATTATTTCAAATTTTAAGTATATGATTTCAAGGAAGAAAAATAAGAAATAAAATAGATATACTTAAATAAAAACAATACATTTCCTTCAGATGAGAACCTTTCTTAACACATTAACATTTCTAAGGAGGGTGTTCTGCCTAAACTAAGGATTCAGGAATTTGGGTAGGGATTCTAGTAAGGCATTTGGGTAGGTATTGGAAAAAAAATGGTTTTTTATGTGTTTTTAATAGAGAGGAATGTGTTCATTTTTATATGAAATGTGAGGGGAACCCTTGGAATTATTAAATGTGTGAAATTAATATAAATTCAATTTCAAATTCAAATGGTTCTAAACTCATTTAAGTAGAATATATAATGAAAATAGGTCAAAATATAATCATAGATAGAAAATTATACATGTTTTATTATTTTTAATACTTATAGTTTTCTTTTAACCACTTTTAACTCTTACAATTTTATCAATTAATTTATACATAAAGGGTTAAAATAATTACCAAATCATTCCAAACAAAAAATTAGTGAGTCATTGATGAAATTTTTTAGTTTTATATCAACATGTTGGGATAATATTATATTTTTATAAATTTTATATCATTTAATTAAATATTTTATAGTTATAAATATGAATTATGTCAATTTTGACACCATTAATTACAAAACTTTTTTAAAATATCATAAAAACATAATTCCATAGAAAAAGACTACATTAAATCAAACCTAAAATTTCATAGTCATGATGAATTTTTTTATGGAATAAAATATTTCAAATTAAATTTTTATTAATATTATTAATATCAAATATTTTATTATTTCTTTAAAAAATTTATTATTGCATAATGTTTGTGTCAAAATTCAATTTAATTATTTAATTTCTAAAAATTACAAAGAAAAATTATCATGTTGTAGAAAATATTTTTATCATTTTATGGACTATTCGTAGTGGAAAATACCACTAACATAAAACCATAATAAAGTTTTTTAGTAATTAGAGACATATTTATGCCATATTTGCCTTTAAATTAAATTAAATGTTATAAATTTCATAAACACAACCAAGGGGATCACAAATATAACAATTTCTACCCAATAATGGTCATTGTTGATAATAACTTATCTAATATAATTAGTAAAAGTTTTAGGGTAATTTAATAATATTATAATATTAATTTTACCTTTAATTATCTCATTTACCTTTAACTGTGGATAATAAAATACTCAAGTTACTATTCACCAGAAATTATTTTGTTCCTATTAGACCATATATTTAATACTAAGTAAAACCATGTATGTACATCTTTGATAATTAATATCATAGAAGTGGTTATTTTTTTTTTAAAACTAATCATGTTGACGGATCGCAAAAAATGGTTTTTAAGTAAAACGTTCAAAAGTTAATAGTTTTTCTATTTAATTTTAATTTGAAAAAGATTCCAATGAACTATATTGGATTAAATAATAAACATTTCATCTAATGATTCATTATAAACATGTATAATGATAATCTATCATTATAAATAAATTATATGAAAAGACATTTTTTAATTAAAATGCTGCATTTTTTACTATTCATTAAAAGATGAATTTTATCTGAAAAATACCAAAAATTCATCCAAAGTAATGTTTTATGTCCATATTATAAAGAAAAAGATTATTTTTTCAAATATAACATATAAAATTGATAAAAATTATATTTAAAAATGGTTCTCCGTCAAAAGGTAGTAAAACTACCTTTAAAATATTTTAGAGTATTTTATGCTTAAAATTGGATTTATTCTCATTTTACTCCTCTAAAATTAATTTTAAGAAGGTAAAAAATAGTAAATAATCATTTGTGAATATACTATATTTAGTTATTTAAATTCCAAAAAATAAAATTCTAGGGTATAACTAAAATCTAAAATAATAATATATATATATAATATTATTATTTGGTATAACTCAGTCTTATGTGTAATAAAAGATATTAGATAATCCCATTGTTTCGTGTCGAGTACACTATAACACATTCTATTCCCTTTGACCTAAAATTAATATCTAATGCATAAATATTAATAAATATGAAAAATTGTTATTCTATAATTACATGGGATGTTACACTTTTAATATTATTGATTAAATTACATAAGTTATAAAACTAGATGCTTTAATAAAAACAAAAAATATATAATTGGGGAATCATAGGAGATAAGAAACCAAATTATTAAATTGTACATGTTTTTTTTTCTGTATTTTTGGTTCGACCATAATTTCATATTGATGCATTTTCTCCCATTTTGGAGGAATGTTAAGTAAAGAAAACCTCTCATTATTGAATATAATTTGGTATTTTCAAGAGTTCTAATCCCCCTCAACTATAAAAAAAATGTAATTAACACGTTATTTACACCTCTCAAACCACATATTATTGTCCAAGAATAGCTAAAATATCCTCATAAGAACCCTCTCATAATACTAGTATCCTCCACTTAGTCAGAAAGCAATCCAAGTAATCCAATTGGCACAAACCAAAAGGAGTTAAGAGATTAAGCGGTAATGAATTCTTTCAAGTGCCACTATTTTATTTTCTTTCATTAACTCTCTACTCTGTTTATTCCATTATTTTATAAAAACACTTTTATATTCAATAATATAGGATATTTTAATTTTAAGGATTCTAACTACAATTAAAAACGCATCAATTTAATTAGTAACTATCATACTATTTAAGTGTAAGGAAAACTACCGCCTCACAAAATGATGATTGTTAAGGACACATGTTTTATATATGTTATTTATTTAATCTTATGTAATACAATTACAACACTGAAATTTATACATTCAATTTGGTGTAAATGGAAAAATTTCATTTGAGGAAGTGTGGACTACCCCCTCTCAAAGTGATGTGATTCGTTTACACACTAAATTGAAAGTATTAAAGATGGGTTTAGTGAACTTATATGATAAATATTATATAATAATGATAGTATAATAATTATATATATACACAAATTTCTTTTAATTTCTTCCATTCAACACGATAATTAAATGGAAATAGTGTTCATGCGTATGTACAGCTTACTGTCACATAAATAGTGTATCATGTTTCATATTTATATATTCTATAGATTATTATAATACACATATAATGATTATAAATTATATTTAATTAATGTATTATATTATGTAAATCATGATAAAAGTATAAGGACCAAAGATATTATAAATTAATTCAAATCCAAAAAAACAAAGGGAATATTACCCGAATTGAAACCTTAACATAGAATTATTATCAAGTAGGTAATAGAAAAACATAATCCAACCCTATATGACCTTATAAGCAATAAAAAAATTATATATTTATAATAAATTTATATTTATTATACATGAGTTTTTAACGAGTATGATGAGACTCAAGACACAAGGTAAGAAAATTTTATATCACATTTTATTTCCATGAGATACATGCTTGTTTTACCACCCATTGATTTTGTGTGGTTTTTATAATACCCATGAATTTATTAAATGATTACTATAATTAAATATATGGGTATTAAAATATCAATTATATTACATTAATTTCATAGGTTTTATGTTTGAAAAGATTCCAAATTGGTAAAATAGTATTTTCTCAATTTTCATTCTGTGAGACTCATGTTTTGTTATACTTTCGAATTATGTTTTGTGGTATATATACATCCATTTTACACGTTTTATCATAAATATAAATATTATCATGATATTTTGTGCTTTACATAATTTTAATTTCTTACATGTTTATTATGATCTAAATTTACCATGTTGTAATACTTTATTGAAGCAATCTAATCACTATTTTCTATTGTTAAGGTTTTTTATTCCTTTGATGAGATATTATGATCCATATCTCAATATCATTCATGAGTTACCTTATCATTTATTTATTTAATTTATCTTCATTTATTAGTACCCTTTTCCACTCTTTGTTACTTAATATAATTATGAAAATGATTTTAATAAAAATTTGACTGAATTTCTCTCTTTAGTGGGAAATCTATTTTATTTAAAAAACATGTTTTCTAAAAGGTTTTCAAAAATATTTTTTAAATGATCATTGAATATAATTTTCATGGAAAAATTTATAATTTTTTTTGGTTTTTATATATTTTTTTTAATTGTTCAACTTAAATTTCAAAGAAAAGGTCTTCAAAATCATTTCATGATTTCTTTATATTATTTCAATGAATTTTCAATGGAATATTTCTCATAACATTTTCAATCATTGATATAATGTATTGAATTTTTTTTCAAAGAAAATTTCTTTTAATATTTTTTGATGTTTATTCTATAATATTTCAAGGATTACATATTTCAAAATGATTTCATGTCTTATTTATATATTTTCATGGTATTTCCTATGAAAATTATTTTCAAATGGGTTTTTAAATTAAAAAAACTTTTTTAAATATGAAAGGATATTTTACTCAAGAAATGTTTTTAAAAGATATTTCAAAATTATCTCTCATATAATATGACATCCATCGGTGTTGCACATTTCATTATGTGAAAATTATTCAGTAATTCTATTGATAATCATTCTCTAAGTAGATAATGTTTTAATGTTTATGAAACCCATTTATCTTTCTCAAGTAATGTGATTTTGATACCCGCCTTTTTCACGGGTTATGTTTAAGATAAAATTATTATAAAACCAGTATCTTTCCATGGGTTAACATATGATTACAAGTTTCTAATACTCAATTCATTTCTTGGGTTATGATATGATTGTTTTTTATTATTGGAACATGTATGTATAATTTCATTATGAGATGGGTGGTACCTGCATCTCCCCTCACTTTATTATGGAAAGATTTATATATCATGAGATAGACATGGATTTAATGAGAAATGAACTCGGTTCAGTATTATAGGGTTAGAACAACAAGTGAACTTGGACCAGTAATACAGGGCTAAAACTAGAAGCAATATCATTTCACTAACACATGGCTGAGATGATGAGTGAACTTGGTTCAGTAATATAGGGATGGAATGGGATGTGATCACAGTTTTGTAATTTTATTTTCCCACTATAATGGTCTCATCATAAATTCCTTAACTACTATTGAAATAATTATATAAGATTATGTTTTTCTAAAATTCCTTTTTAATTACTTTGTTATGATTTCATGAATTACGTTCCTTATTTCTTTATGATTCATGTCTTATGAAATTCCAATATTTATTACTTTATTCACCTATATTATATTTTATATGAAGTTTATGATCTTCTATTTTCATGATCATGTTATCATAACCTTATGACCAGAATTATTCTTACATATCTCTCTTGTTTACCTTACTGAGAATTTGATCTCACATATTTTTATATTTACATCCCTATGTTGTGAATATATATATTATTTTTGATGTGTATAAGAAAGTTTCTAGTCAAGAAGAACCTAGTGAGAATTAATGTAGATCACTTATATATTTGGTTTAATGTTTCTATGTTTCCAAATACACTAAACTAATACGGTCTTTTGGATTTTGTTTATATAATGATTTAAGTATTCCACAAAATTTATGTAATTTTAATGTATGAAAAGAGAGAGCCACTTTTGTTGGTATTAGAGTTAACATTTAGTTCAAATTTGGAATCTAGGACGATAAAACATTAAAGAGATCCCTAAGAATATTTCTAAGGATATGTATAGGTAAGTATCTAATGATAAGTATATTGATGAGTCAAATTTTGGGAAAATAATCCTGGAATTTTTGGTAAAAGATATAGGAATTGGTTTCCTAATAATACATCCATGTCTAGATATTACTAGTGATGTGGTGCTAGAATAGATGTTCCTTACAATAACCACATCCACATGATGTTCTGAGCCTGACTTGAGGTAATATGTTAAACAACTACGGGTCATGCTGCACAACTGGTTCAACACTCTAGAGGGGTATGATTTATAAATTAAAAAAATATTCATAAACCATCATGACATATATAAATGTAATTTTCTTATTAATAACCTAGGATAATCCTAGGGTGTCATAAACTGTCAAAGGTGTCATGATATAGGTATATTATAAGTATTGTTTTCATGATTGTGTGGTTTTAATCTATGATATGTGTTTCTCACCTTGTTATTTCTGGTTTCAATCAATATAGATAACAAGAAAGAACAATTTCAACATTAATGTTTCAGATGTGGAATGTATTGGAATTATTTGATTTGATTTTCCAAGTGGAAATCTCAAAAATTGAATCATGAAGTATTTATGATTATTGTTTATACATTTAAATATAATGAGACTTAAAATGACATGTGAAATATCATAAATTGAATCGTGAAGTATACATGTTTTCTAGAAGTGTTTGTTATAATTCAAGTTCTTACCATGTTTCAAGAGAATATATTATGAGGTTATTCACATGTTTGTAATGTGACAAACAAGTGTTTAATTTTTATAAATGGTGGATAAAGGTTAAGACAATTTTGTGAAATTATTTCCAATGTTTTAACTTTTCATTTTTTGGAAGAGTTATAAGGTTAACCATTTTTGGAATGTTTATCTTAAACATTAGATGATTTCAGTAAGATTAAAGTGTTATATCTCTATATGAGGATTTATTCCTATTGGATAGAATATTCAAACTACTTTGTGGTTATGATAACTAATAAAAAATGGGATGGGATATCTTGGATCAAAATATATTCTAGTACATTCGAAATAAAAATGTAACTTTATTTTTTAGAGAAAGAGGTGAAGTGTTACAATGAACAACAAAGGGTGACGTTGTCCTGAAATTATGAAAGTATATATTTTCACTAAAATTATTCAACTATAGGAAAAAGGGCCATTAAACAATAATTTTTTCCCATTACCTTTGTTTATATTGAATCATAAGGTCCCTTAGATCATCACAAATTTATGAATTTGTGATTTTTCAACTTTCTCCTAACCAAGTTCTATATCACTCTCTTACAGAACATGATAGTTATATTTTCCTTCCATGACATTGTTTTCAATTTCCATATATGTTCTCCTAAATGGGAACCCAAGTATGTGTTACTTCAGGTAACAATTATGGTTCCAAAAAAAATTTCTTAAGGAAGTTTTAGTTTACATTTTTACGATTTTTCTTTCTATTAATGAAATTTCCATGTACTAAACCTTTGATAACCAACATGAATTTTGAGGGAGAAATTCATTTTATAGGGTTCGAATGGAACACCATATGATTTTGTGAAATAATTTTTTATCAAAATATTTAAATACCATTGATTGGTTTCATTGCGTCAGGTAAATAATTATTTTCACATAACACCAACTTGATAGCACAACACACAACACTAACATGGAGTATGATACACGGGACACCAAGATTCCATGAAACATCATTTTATTATTATAATTATTTAAATTATATTATTGTAACCTAAATGATAAAAAATTTAATTTTAGTATTAATAAATAATTCTCAAATATTTTTTTATAACGGTTTTATATAAATACAATATATTGATTAAGTAATGTATACATTTTTCTAAAGTCCTTCTATGTTTTAAAATACTAATTGATCAAAAAACAACTTTTCATATCCCTCTATGAAAAAAATTAATTTTAGAACAATTTATAAATTTAATTTGGTAATTTAAACATGATTTCAAATTCATAATGTCGAAATTAGATTATTGTGAATTTTTTGGAATTTTTTACAAAACTTTATTTTTGGGTGAATAATAAGAATTATTACAATTTAGTTAAAAATAACCTCTTTTTTTAAATAATTATTAGTATTAAAGGAATCTATAAATTAGATTCTAATTAAAAAATTGATAAAATATAATTATATTAATTCAATTTAGGTCATTAGAATAATTTTTATATTTAAATTAGGTATAAAAACTTATTGAATCTTTGAACATTTCTATATTAAATACCAGCTTACTCACCACTTCTATGGGATTAGGGTTCAACATAATTTTCCCACATGTATTATTTGAATTTTGAAAAAAAAATTAATACACGACTGTGATCATTATGATATTTTTACTCTAATATGACCAACAAAATTTTTGATCAAAAGTATTAGTGAATGTGGTTTAAATTAATCACAGTGATTAGGATAGGATTACGATTAATTAATGACTAAACCTTAATGTTAAGGACCAACATTACTTGGAAACTTCTCCAAAATCCATTGGATACCAATAATTGAACCATATATAATATTTTTATACGTTTTTGGATTACTTAGATATTATTAAATGTAGGTTCCCAATATAATAATTTATGTATGGAAAAAGGCAAAAAGTGGAATTTCATTACCTTAAACATTTATAAGAAATTATGATATCTAATAAAACAGTATATTTTCAGTTATAAATATCCATTTGATCTATAAATGGGTTATTTTTAACAAATTAATTTATAAATAATTTTTTCAGATGATTTAGTTACTTAAAATTCTTATGAAATGAAAATATAGTGATTATTTAGTTAATAATTTACTAAAATAAATGATACTATAAATGTTAAAATTAAAGTGAATTGATTTAATTATTGACTCAAATTTGGATATTAATATTAAATTTTATGAAACTATAAAACTATTTTATTTGAATTACAATATTATTTTCATATTTTAAAAATTAAAATTTAATAAATAATGTCAAAATTGATAGTACTGTTATTTTACAATAAATGATATTTGTTTAATGATTCAAAATTATTAAAATCCAATATTCTATAAAGTTATTTTTAGGTGATAAATCATTATAAACATAGTCTATTATTGAACCAATTGATAATTTATAGTCAACATATTTACCCATTGATTGCAAAAACATTTTCTGCACGGTTCGGGTTTATGTCGTGTTTTGCACATCACATGTGCTTTTTTTAAAAACTACTTTTCAAAAAACAAGATATAATAATTTTGATATTTTTTAACAAGTTTAGAATTAAGGGAATCTATATTTTATAATAAATATCACTTTATTTAAATCTTAATGTTTAAATTACTTAGTTTATAAAACTAGATGCTTTAATAAAAAAATAAAAAAAATTGAGGAATCATAGAAGATAAAGAACCAAATTATAAAAATAAACCCATTTTTATGACTTATATATTTTTTATACCATATTTTTATATTAATACATTATTTTTTCATTTCTTAAGAACATTAGGTAATGGATACTTCCCATTATTGAATACCTTTTGGTATTTACAACAGTGCCACACCCCATTCACTATAAAAAGAAAAGAACTATACCCCTTATTAACACTTATAAAACAACATAAGTTATACCAAGATCTAAAAAATTATAATTTCAAAAATCATAAATGACTCATATAAGCCTCCCATTTGGAATAAATCAATCCATGGAATCATTTTGGCCCAAACTAAATGGAGTTACCCGATTAATTGGTAACAACTTCTCTTAAACTCTTTTCTTTTCTTTTCTTTCTCCACCCCATCCACTATATTTATTCCATTATAGTATAAAAAAATTATATTCAATGTATTATGAGGTTTTTATTATATGTATTATAACTAAACATACAAAACATCCATCTAACAGCATAAAAACATATTATTTATGTGTATGATGATTTACCACCTCACAAAACTACAATTGTTCATTTTTTCTCTTACCACCTCTCATGGTGTAAAATATGATAGAAAATATTTTTATATATGATATGTATTATATTTATTATGTCTTTAATTATGTGTAATAATTTTGAAACACGTATCTTTATACTTTATATTTGGTTTAAATAAGAAAGTTTCATTTGTGGAAGTCTGGGCAATGTCCCGCACAAAGAGATGTAATTCGTTCACACACTACATGGAATGTATTACGGTGGGTTTAGTGAAATTATATTATATATATGATATAATAATTTGAATATAGTAATGATATATATATATATACATATATGTATTTTAATTTCTTTTATTCAACATAATAATTATACAGAAATAGAGTTCTTGTGTACGTACAGATTACTGTACCCATGAATAGTTTATTGAATTTAATAATTATATATTATTTGGATTATTATAATACAAATATAATGAATATAAATTTTATTTAAATAATTTTTTTATGTTCTTAAAACAATCATATTATTATATGGACCAAATATATAACATATTAAGACACATGTGATAAACAAAGAAGATACTACCCAAAGAGAAACTTTAACAAACAATTGTTAATAGGTGGGTAATAAAATTCCATAATCAAACTCTATATGGTATTTAAATTAATAATAGGACTATTTTATATATTTATAATAGATTTATATTTATTATAAAATATCTTTTAACAATTATGATGATATTCAAGACATAAAGTTAGGGGATTTCGTCTCACTTTTTATTTTTGTGAGATACATGTTTTATTCACCACCCATTATTTTTGTGTGGTGTTTATACATCCAATTGATTGATTAAATGATTAGTATAATTAATTTTATAGGTATTTATTTATCAATTATATGATATTTATTTTATTTGTTCTATGTATCAAAAGTTACCAAATTGGTAAAATTGTTCTTCTATCAATTTTAAATCTTTGAGACTCTTGTTTGTTATGCACTTGAATTTTATTTTGAGGTGTATATAAATATATTCTAAATTTCATATCTTGATAAAATTTATTTTAATTATAATTTATGCATCATTTAATTTCATTTTCATGCATGGATAGTATGATCAAAAGTTCCCAGGTCATAATAATTTATGAAAACAATCACATAGCTTTTTGAGATTGTTTATGTTTATAATTCCTTTGATGAAATATTGTGATCAATATGTCAAGAACACTAATGTGTTTCCTTATCAACTTTTTATTAATTTTATATCAAGGTATTATATCCTTTTTTTACTCTTTTATACTTAAGATAATTTATAAATTGTTTTTAATAAATATATGACTATATTTCTATCCTCAGTCGGAAATCAGTTTTATTCAAAACTAATATTTTAAAAAATGATTCCCAATAACCCATAAATATAATTTTCAAGAAAGAAAAATTATTATGAAAAAAATTTATGGTTTTCAATGATTTTTTATAATTTTTGGATGTTATTTTCAATGAAAATATTTTAAAAACGTTTTTATGACTTCTTTATATGTTTACCAAGTATTCTCAAAGTAATTATTTTCAAAATTATTACAAGATTTATTTTAATGTTTTCAAAGCATTTTTAATGAAAAATTTTTTCCAAATGTTTATAATTTTATTATATAAGTTCTCAATGAAAATGGTTTTCAAAATGATTTCATGTCTAATTTATATGTTTTCAGGGTATTTTCTAAGAAAATTATTTTCATATGGTTTTATAAATTAAAAATCCATTTTCAAATAATATTGTATATTTTAATCAAGAATTTTTTTTAAATATCATTCAAAATAATTTCCCATCTATCATAACATCCATTGGTGTTAATCATGCCTTTAAGGGGAAATTAATCCAAAAAATTATATTATTTCTCTGAATGGATTATTTTTTAACGGAATTAAATTTAAGTAAATATTTATATTTTACATGTTATATGATTTTGAACCCCACTTATTTTCCCGAGATATGGTTATGTTGAAATTATTATGAAACTTGTCTGTTTCTATAGGTTATGATATGACTACATTTTGATAAGACCCATTTCATTTTATGGGTATGATATGATTTTTTATGATTTTGTGTCACATGTATGTATGATACCACTATGAAATTGGTAGTACATATATCTGTCTCCAATGTATTGGGTAATGATTTGTATCTCATTAGATAGGAATTGATTAAATGAAAATGAAATTAGATCTGTATTATATGGATATAATGAGTAATGAACTCAGATGAGTAATACAACAGTGGAACGATTAGTGAACTCAATCTAGTAATGTAGTTCTGAAGTGAGTAGTGAACATGGTTCCGTAATATAGGGATGGAATGAGTAGTGAACTCAGTTCAATAAAGGACAAATTACAATGAGATGGTCTTGGAATCAACACTTTGAATACCATAGAAAACATTATATATTCTTAGATATCTTCTGTAATTCCATTTTTTATCCCTATTTTATGATTTCACACCTTATGTTAAATATTTCTATATGATTAATGTATATAATCTTTGATATGTATGTTATGATATTCTATTTTCATGATTATATGATCATACCCTGTTGTTCATGATTATTCTTACATATCTACCTTATTTACCCTTTCTGAACATTTGATCTCACCCATTCATATATTCCCTTCCCCTAAATATGAAGATATGTATTTTGTTTAATGTTTCAAATAAGGTTGAAAGTCATGATGAACCTTGTGGGAGAAAAAGTATCTCACTTTTGTATTTGTTTTTAGGTTTCCATCTTTCCAAAGACACTAAATTAATATGATCTTTGGAAAATTGTTTTTATAATATTTTAACTATTCTATAGAAGTAATTTAATAGTAATCTATGAAAATTGAAGGTCTCAATAAAAATAGAATATTTAGAATGTCAATAATATAATGGAACCATGTATATGTCCCATATGTTGATGTTTTTGATGAAGGGATAGATTCAAAAATAGATTTTATATTTGTTATATTACATGACTGACTAACATATAGTTATAGTTTATTATTTAGTGTCATTCAAAGACATTTTATGAGTTTGAAGAATATATTGTTGATATTGAATCATCTGTAAGATAATGTAATATCATATTTAGGATTTGTTTGAAGATAACCATTGTAAAATGGTTGTTTCATTATAAAAAATTTCACTGATCTAGTTGAGAGGATAAATACTATGAAGAATAAATATAAATAACCCCTCACATTCCTTATATTGTGAAAACTTTTATGTGTAATATAATGAATTAGGAGTTTAAGATGATATGTCATCTTAGGTAATTTATTTTAACAAACCTATTTTAACACTTATGATAATAGTGAAATTTTTTGACATGGAAAAATATCAGACAGAGCATGGTTTATGTTTCCCACAAAGGGGTTGAACCTTGTAAAAATATTAACGATTTTCTATTCATTTAATTTTTATAAATTTCATATGTGGGTATGTGTTGACATTACATAATCACAATCAATATATCATAATAGAGATAATGGATTGAATAACATAAATAGGGTTTAAATATTATATTGAATGAATTTCATAAAAAAAATTCACACTAATTCACCCTCTACTAGCATGACTACAATGTCCACTGGGAACATAAATAGACCATATTAATGAAATATTGGTCATAATATTAAATTTGTATCAATGAAGGAAATGTTACATGACAACCCCTTATATTAAACTTCCCCTTGACTGAACACACTCTTACTCCCTCTATAATAATTTTTTTATTCATTAATATCATAATTACATTTTTATTTATTTTACTTGATTAAATTAATTTATAACTTCTTAACCCCATTTTATTAATTAATATTAGATAAAATTAATATTATAGTATTAATTGTAGCATTTTCTCGATGATAACATCCTTGTAGATATTTTTGTTTTTAATCCCTCATAATGTTTTTACCTCCTCCATAAAATAAAAAAATATGCTATATTTTTTATATATATTAATGTAGTCCCATGGTCATTTCATATATCATGTAGTCATGTTTCATATGGAACTCTTAAAAATATCCTTTTTTATTTTGAGTCAATAGTTAAAATTAATTGTATACAATGATGATACATATCTATATTAAATTTCTGTAACTATAAAAATATATTAATTTCATCATTATCATAACATATTTCAGGTCCTTATGTTATCTTAATCATTAATTACATTAATTTTATAACTTCATTTATATGGGATGTAGAAAATAACAAAAATAAGAATGGGTGATAAATAATTAATGAGTTTGAAAATTTTATTTCATAATAATAATATAACATTTATAAAATTAATATGATTTTATAAATATTTTATTAAACAATTAAATAATATTTATGAAGATATGGATGAATAAGATAAAGATAAATGATTAAGGAGCGGATATATCATACATAGAAGACTTGAATATTTTCTGAAAGAGCCTCTTGTATATGAGGGATTTTTGCCTACATAATGTGACCAATGATTTCTAAAAAAGGGAGATTATTTTTATGGAGATAATCTGGTAAATTATTCCTTATTAAAGTAATGTAATGTTATGGGATGAGGTCTTTAGAGGAGGGGTCCTTTTATTGGTGAGTTTGGATGTCATTTCCCCAAAAATTCATATCATTAATGTTCAATGAAATATAATTTCTCTTGGACTGTTCTTACATAGTGGACTGATAAACGTGATTAGGTAAGAGTTGGTCAATAATTCCCTCCACTACAATTTTTTGGATAAATAATTGTGATTTTTTCAACTTTACCCATTAATTTACCAATTTTACCACATTTTACCATTGCTTTATTAACTCATTTTTTTATTTGGTATATTATTTTTATGCCTAAAATAAAGAATTGTCATACCAACTAATTTTGATATTTTGATTCCAAATTTAAATTCATATTTATTGGTATCAATTTTTAAAAATGACAAAAATCAATTTTATAATATTAAATATTTAGTTCATAAAAACATTTTTGAAGTGATCATGTGGATGTCTGATGAGTGATATTGTATTTTTTTTAATATATCATGTGGAATAATAGTCAATGTTTAGGGTTGGTGAATGTATCAATGATTATTGATTATCCTAAAATGATAATGAATGGAAAATAATGCAATAAGTATTGTTATGGATTCATTTGATGTTAACATTCAATTGAAAATCCTCCCTTAACATGTGATATTTTTTTTAACTTATATAAATATTAAATTATTGTGAAAAAGATTTATAGAGATATTAGATTGGTTATATCAAAGGAATAAGTAAATTTTAATTATCATTTAATTATTACAAATCATATAAATAATTTTGAATTTATATTTTCTAAGAATTTTTTGTTATACTTCAAGATTACTCTTTATATATGTGATATCTATATATATAGGAAAATCACAACCATCTGTTGTAGCATTATTAAATGAAATAAAGAAATGATTCCACCAATAAAAGCCAAACATGAATGAATAATACAATAAGATCATAAACAAGGGTCATACATATGCAAATGGTTATGGAGATAGTTCACATAGGTGTGCAGTTTTTGTTGTCTTCATCCATGATGGGTTGAAATAATGATTGTAGGTGACCACAAAAATACATAAAATTTCACTTTCCACTAAGGGAACATAGCTAATTATTATGATATTCTCACCTATCAGTAGTCGGTTGTGGGATCTATTTTACTAACTTATTATTTCTCATGTTTAAAACATTTACATATTCAAAATTAATTGAAAAATGACGAATTTTAGAGACATTGTCTTCTCTGTGAAATGAATTTAATAGAACATGCATATAAACTCAATCAATGGGAATTTTTATTTGTGAAGGATTTTTAGGAAGCACTTTCATGTGAGGAGATATCCACCGCCTGAGAAGATTTTATCTAAATTAATGTGAATAAAAAATGTGAAAGTAAATATGGCCACATGGGTAGCATGAAGTGCCACAAGGTGGGTAGGTGATCAAAACTATACAATGTTTCCTATCATTTCAAGCATGAGATCATAATATAATATTAATACATGATACAATGATTATGCAGTTCATGGTCAGTCCATGAGATTGATGTTAGTGAATTCACCAAGCTCTTAGCAGTGCATTCAAGATGATTATGTTGTATATCGGTAGTCTACATTGTTGGTATGTTATGTCACATGTTTATTAATAAATATTAGAATGGTATGTCCTATAATGTCATGTTATTGACACATGTCGAAGAATAGAATTAGATTTATAATCTTTTAATGGGACTATTCTATACTTAATATAATAGACTATGAGGTCATTGCATGGTTGTAAATTTTATGTGAATGGAACATTCAATGTGGAAATGTGATGGAGTTAGTATGTGAGGTAACCAAGAGATGATGTTATGTGATGCATTTTGGGATTTTATATTGCACAGAGAGAACACTACTTACTATGGTTGTTCCATAATGAAATAAGAATAACCAATCATATAGTATGAAATGATAATAAGAGTTCTCTCCATTTCAAATGTTATTCATAGACACATATTGTACGTGATAAGGGTTTATATGGTTAGTATATGATTTGAGAGTACTATAACACTCTCCTTTCTTTTTCTTAAATAAATATTGTATTTCATAACACAAAGTACATGTTACACCAAACCTAAATCAACCATAATATCTTATAAGGAAAATATTAATAAATCTATTATAAATACTAATATAGTAAACCATCAAAACATTTTTACTTCAACAGAAAGTCAATTAATTAGATCTAAAAATTAAAATAATTATTTTTAATAAAAGTTATTTTCATTAAATAGAATTTAATAACGAAAACGGAATTTACAATGTGAAAAATATAAACTTGATTAAAAAATTTATTTTTGAACTCTCATAAAATTTTATTTATTATGGGGTTTTTAATTTTTTTCAAAAAAATTGATTATAGTTTAAAAATTGCAATTATTACTGCAATTATAACATTTTTTATTTTACCACAATGAAATTATATCCAATAATTTTAATAATTAACATTATATAATTATGTTTTTATTTAAGGAATAAAAATTTTCATTTTTATATGTTGATTAGGATTATAAATAAGTTTTCAATCATTTTTATAAAAAAATATAGATGTTATTTAAATAAACCATTTTCACTCACCTCTTCAAATGATTTATTTTAAAGGTGATATTCTTTAGGAGAATTCCTTAATAAATTCAAATATTTAATTTAATTTATTACAATTTATTTTGTGAAGTTAATGTTTATAATAATAATTATTATTTATATTTAGTTTTAATGACAAAAATATATTTTTAAAAAAATATTTTTACATGATTACATGTTTTTATTTTAAAATTATCACTTCAAAAATTTAAAATTTTATATGATATTTTTTTATAAAATAGAAAATAAAATGGTTCAAATTTATTAATGAGGTCAATTTAAATTTTTTATATCGAAATTAAACATTAAGGTTGAAAAAAAATCTATTGTGAAAAATAAAATGGTATGAATTCATTTAATATGGGGAAGTATACAAAAAATTTATTTATTAAAAATATAGGTGGTTGAGATGAATTTTATCTTTATTCTATTCTAGAATCATCTTTCTTCAGCTTTTGATCTGTTTAACCTTTAATAATGTCATGGAATTATTAAAGAAATGATTAATATCTATTAATGTCCACTTTTCTTCTCATATGAAAGGTTATAAATTCCATACATCCAATAATCAACAAATATTTTTTAATTTCATTGAAAAAAATTATAAATTTCTTCTCTTTGAATCACATAACACATCCAAATTCCCATATTCACCACAAATTATCCTAAGTCTATCTAACCATAGGCCTTCATCAAGAGGAAGGCCAAGGATTCAAATTAAGTACCACATCTTTCTTAACATTACATCCTTATTATCTCATTCCTAAAACAACAATAAACATAATAAAATAACAAAATCATAATAATTTTTTTATTGATAGGTTATTATAAGAATTTTTTAACCATTATTTTTTATCATCCATATACTATGAAAACAATGGATTTTTTTAGTGAATTTTTATGGATTATCATATCCATAAAGCAATGCTTTAGTTATTCCATCGACACCACTAATTTTAAGACTTAATGATTGTATTTTTAAATAAATTAGATTTATATAATGTATATATTATTGTTAATGGATAAATTACTAATCCTCTATCACCCCTATCATTCATTTTATAAAAAAATTCTAATCCTATATATTTCAGATTACCACAACTACTAAAAAACATTTTTTATTCCTTGACTAACAATCAAGTATGGTTTTAGTTAATAATAGATGAGTATGTATGGTTTATATAAGTAATATATGTCATCAATATACTTATTTTTTGATAAAAAAATAATTATTGATATAATTTAATTTAAAAATATTAGTATAAAACCCCAAAATACTCATTATCGTTATAGTTTTCACAAAATACAACTAAAACTACCTTTTAAAGGAATTATTACATTATAAAATTTTATTAAAAATTTATTTAATTACCTTAAATTTGTAGAAAACATGTTTTCTGGGAGAAAATGGTATATCGACACTGATTTTACAAACGTAGTTCCAAACGGTCATGATTATTAACAATCAATGTCGAAAAAAGGACACAAATATATAATACAAGAAGATAATTATTATTAATCATAATTAAAAATGGAAATATATATAAGGTTTTTAAAAAGTTAATTAATATGATCATATTTATGATACAAGAGTTTTAATCACTTATGTAGAAAATTGAGGGTAGTTTGAGTGATTTGGTAACACAATATCCAATCATTGATTTCTAAAATTTCTTATATGAACATCATTTATCAATGAATTTCCCTTATAAATGGTATTCTATTTCTTTTTTGTGGGAAAATAGTTTTTTTCTATTTGATCTATGTTTTCCTTTTTAATTTTCTTAAAATCAAAGGAAATATTTTGAAAAGAGATGTGTAACTATGAATTTTATAGTGTTGAATAGAATTTGTTTTAAAGACATCATGATATATTTATTTCATTATCATCCAAATGAAATACCTCTATTGGATTTATGTTTCATGTTTCAATCTATGTTATTCCATTGTTATATAACTATTTTGGTTGATAAAGTATTCAATAATAATAGATTTATTTTATGATATAATTTAAATGTTTTATGAAACTCATATTATATATTTTGTTCCTCATAAAAAATGAATTATTTCCATTTATATATTCTATGAAGCTGATTTTTTCCATGGGTTATTTATATAATGATCCAGAAATAAAATGAATAGTATTTTTTGTATGGGTTATTTTAATATTTGATGACTATTTTTTATCAAGTGGTTTGAAAATGTATAGATTTGGTGGAAAGTGGGACATATACCTCCCTATGATTCAATAGATAATTACATATATCTAATGGGATAGACATGTTATTTGAATGGGTTATGAAATATTGTATTTTAAAATAGATGAGTCATATGGAATTTAAGACTACACAAAATTTTAGTAGTGAACAGGTTGATGGGTAACTAAGTACACAAATATATGAATCATATTTTTATAATTGAGAAACATTTCTTCCTATATTTTGTGTATCACGTTCTATGATTCATATTTTATTTTTTCCATGATATTGTAAAAGTGTCCACTTTTTAGATATTATATCTATAATTTGTTCTTATAGTTAACAATTATTGATATATGTTCTTTTAAATAATATATTTTCTCTTATTCATGAAATTACATATATTTGTGATCTTACCATCATGGTATTTGAAATTTTATCTCTTATTTAGTGTTTTATATCACCACTTTTAATGTTTTCACTTCCATATGATTTTTAAATGATGTCACCCTGATTTTATATATATGGAATTATTCTATAGTTAAATGTTCACAACATGTGAAATAAGAGTTTCAATGTTTCTAGACCTAAGGAATATAAACCCTTATGTCCTTGTGTTTTGTGATTATTTTTGAATGTAATGATTAAACCAAGAAATAAATTTATTATAAATATATGTTTTTCTAGGGTAACATTATTCTTTATCAAAGAAATTTTCAGTTTTTTGGAAACCAAAACAAGAAAAATTAAGTTAAAGCCATTTTGATAATCCAATGTTGAGGATATGATCATAAATAATGGAATTAATAGAATGTGGGTTTTATATAAATATATCATTATCTAGATACTATAGGTATTAATGGTTTTGGAATAGATTAATCTAGGGGTAATAACCCCAAAAAGATATGGAAGATTATACATTATCTTTCATTCTGGTGGACGGTGAATAAGACCTTACCGCACAACTTCTTTGAAACTCCCAATGGATATACATTGTTTAATTTAAATTATTTTTATAAAAAATTATTAAATATTTGATTATCATGTTAATTAGTTTGGTTATGGAAAAGAAAGTAGTTAAATAATCATGGATAACACAGAAACAATATCTTAGAATGTTTTTAAGGAATAATATATGCCTTATTTTTAAATTATTTTTCCCATGATAATAGTTTCATTCTTTTTATTCTTATTTAATTAAGTATTATCACCCTAAAATTATCCATATAAAGGATATGTATATAACAAGAAGAAACTTGGATAATTATGGATGTAATGGACAATCTGGTGATTTCTCAAATGAGATAGGAAATGGTGTTAAAAATATCCTGGAAATTCTCACCCAAATCACTCATGTTATGAATAAATAAATAAATAATTTTTAGGTCCTAATTGAACTAATAAGGGACCATCATTTTATTGATTTATTTATACATAAACATCTTAAATAATTTAATGGGGATTCAAACCCATTAATTTTTCAGAAATGGATTACTATGATGGAAAATATAGTTTTTATTCCTTAATTCTTGGAGCATGAGAAGGTCTTTTTTGTAGTCTATCATATATAATATAGGATAATCAATGATGGAATATAATTAGGAATACAATGATAAGGGATGTATTATTTTCTATGATGTTATATGATTTAAAGGTAATTTTATTCATTATATATTTACCTCGTACACTTTTCAATAAGATTATATTTGAATTTTGATAATTAAAATAAAAGGAAGATGATTTTTTTGGATCTTAAAAGAAACTAATCATGATAATGGGAAGGTATAAATCGGACTCTATATCTGGACCTAAAATTAATATTGATTGATACTTTGGTGGATTGAAATCTAGTATTTAAAATTCATTATTTGCAATATTTTCAATATCTATGAGGAATTTTTCCAATGAGTTGCTAAAGATTAAATAGATGATAGAGACCCATTTTATAATGGAGAAGGTAAAAAAATATAGAGTATCACAAAATATATTTTGAATTTTCTTGTGGGAAAAAATGATTATTTACCCATATATAAAAAATGTTGGAGGAAAACCCAAGTTATTTTACTTAATGTTTATGTGGAGTGTAATATTTGATGTAAAGAAGGAATCCATTATTGTGACTGCTAATGAAATGAAAAGGATATGAATGGATACAATGAGGAGAATAATTCCACATAATATGATCTAATATTATTTCAATTATTCAAATTCCAAGACAATATTAATTATTAAAATAAATTCCCTAACTCTTGATTTACCGAATTGTATATGTAGTTGTAGCCTCATAAACTATGGGAGAATGAGAGGGAATATTCCACCACTACTACAGAGGTGGAAAACAATGATGAAGTTGTGAAATTTATTCTCATTCTATATTCTATAACCATGGATATGTTACTTGATTTTGGTTCTCTGTATTCATTCTTTATCTTTCTTTTCTACAAAGAATATTTATTCACCACCAAAAATATTATATATCATGCTTTATTTGGAAAACATGTTTGCATGACACATTACACTAATGTGTAAAAATATTATCCAATTAATATGTATAGATTGGTATATTCAAAATAATGTTTTTTCTCCCTATATTTGAGTTTAAAATCATTTTAGATAATTAATATCCTTTTTTATATAAAGATCATATCATTTAAAGATGAAGGAAAAATGTATTTTCATATCCTTATTTATTCAACTCTTAGTTACCAATTAAAAATGATCCTGAACCTTATTTTGATGAAACTTATATAATATAGTACATGATACCCAACAACAAGTGGTTACTAGAATATATTATCATAGAGGAAGTCAACATTGAGAACATTTCCATTATATGAGAATTTTTTAATGTATTTTTTGAAGAATTGGTTTGTCTTCCCAAAAAATATTAGGATCAGTGCTCAATAAAACACATCCCTATATATATTACTATCTCAATGAATCCATATATAATTATTTTAATTTAATTAGAGGGTATATAGAATAAATTTCATGTGAATAAAGAAAAGGGTTTTATATTCCATAGTGCTTCACCATGGGGTGCTCCAGTACTCTTTGTAAAAAGGAATTATGGATTAATGCCTCTTTTAATAGATTATCATGAGATCAAAAATCCATGATCATAAATAATTATCAGAATCCCTATATTGATGATATTTTTTTTTAGAATTGAGTTGATAAATTCTTATCAAATATTGACCTTCATTCTGGATATCATCAACTGAGCGTAAAAAGTGAGGATATTCCAAAAAAATTATGAACAAGGTATGGAAAATATTTCTTTATAGGGATTTAATTGGGACTTACCGATTCAAATACTATATTTAAGGATCTTATAAATTGAGTCATTAGATATCACAATGATCAATTTGTGGTTGTCTTTATAGATGATATACTTATATATTCTAAAACTAAGGAAGAGCATAAAGGTCACCTAAGGATTATGTGGAAGACCATCATGTAGAATATACTATTTTAAAAACTCATAAATTGGTAATTATATATAAAGTATTTTTATTTTTAAATTTCAACACAAGTGAGGATTTATTTACAGATCTTTCATTAACATAGATTATTGAAAAATATCCCAGACCAAGAACTGTGACTGGAATCCATATTTTTCATAGGATAAAATTATATTACTAATTCTTTTTGAAGAACATATAATGGATATAAAAACCAATAACCATGTTATCATAGAAAGGAATCAAGTTCCTCTGCATGAAACAATGTGAGGAAAACATCAAGGAGCTCAATGAAATGTTTCTCACTATACCTATTCATGGATTTTCCAATAGTGTTGAATGGTTTATAATTTAATTTGATGACCCATTAAAATTCATAGAATTCATACTATTTTAAAATGAAATGGTGATAACTTATTCTACCCACTAATAAAAAACTCATGAAAAAAATTACCCATTGTATAATTTTGAATTATTGGTGGAGTTCATTGAGTTGAAAATTTTGCAGTATTACATTTAAGGTGAGAAGTATGATATATTCACTAATCAAATGAGCATGAAATATATATTAATTTGGAAGTATTAAAACATGTTTCAAATGATTTCAATATATTTATTGAAATTTTAATACATCTTTATTCATTAACACTATGGAATAGAAAAATTGGTGGTTGATGATCTGAGTAAAAATACCACACTACTCTATCCATTATGAGGATTGGAAAATTCCTAATAATAATATATTTGAAGATGATTAATCATGAAGTAATAATGGTAGGATATAATATGATCTTACCCAAGTGACCACATAACAATACATTTACATGAAGATAAATTATTCTTAGAAAAATGATGTAGACTTATAGTTAAAGTTGCCAAATATTTTGGTGTTCCACATTGATAAAGAATAAGAAATATGTTTTGGAACTCATATTTCTATACCATCTCTACCAGATTGAATAAATCATATTTTTAATGATGTGAATATCTCATCAATATCTATCTATCCTAGAAGAAAAAATATATATCGATATCTAAAAAATAACTGATAGTGGGATAACATGAAGAATGTAATTACCTCGACACTAGTAACCCAAGGCTAGTAACTACTTTATTACATTAACATAAATAAAAAGGGGAAAATACAAAAGTCTCAATTATATTTTTAGTTTTGGAGAATGATATAAATACATGATACATATTTTAAATTAGATAATGAAAAATTAAAAATAATACCTAACAAAATAAGTGGATATGTATCATTGAAACTTTTTCAAAGATTTCATTATTATATATTGGGGAAGGGAACCAAAATAATGGTGGGATAAATTTCTTAGTAAGGGTAACAAAAAACTGAATCTATCATGATTAAATAAAAAATATTTAAAATTTAAGGAAAAATATGGGAAAACATGTCATTTAATCAATAAATCAAGAATAAAATAAGATATAATTAATATATATATATATATATATATGTAACTAACGGAACACACATACTATTTAATCAATAAACAGAGAAATAAATTCATCCCGAGATAATATAATTTATAAAATAAAATGGATAATAATAATAAATTTTTTTTAATGAAGTAAATTCTTAATTATTGGACATCATGGTCTCCGGAATCATGATACCTCCACTATTAAGACCATTCACAAGACAGCTTAAAACTACAAGTAAAAACCATCATATTTGGCCAACTGATTTGAATCATGAAACATGTCAATACATAGTGGGGCTATCAATGACTGGTCCCCAAAAATAAACTCATGTCCAAGGAATTCCTCATATATCTAATAATCAATTGACTTCATGAATAGATTTTCCTTATAATAAATTGTCTGTATTTTGTTAGGGATACTGATTTATCAATATTTCCCTAGTTAATCAAATATCACTAAAAGTAAAAATAAAATGTAAAAATGGTATATATTTTAGGAAATAATCATATCCATTATTAAATAATATGTATCTTTAATAAAAAAATAACTTCCATTGTAAATTATCAAAATAAAGTGATTTCATTAAGAGATAATGAATAATTATAAAAGAGAGTGAGATTGTACAATAGTTTTTACATCTTCGGTAATAATTAAATTGTCACCTGTTAAAGAATAAACATGAAAATAAAAAATTTAAGTAATTAATAAATATTTATTCTGATTAAATATAATAATTTAGGATTATATAAATCATATTAATGTGAATTAGTGCATAATATCAAATATGTCACAATAAAATGGAAATTTAGACAAAATCCATAACTTCAAGATTTACATTATTTTATCATGGTTTTGTCTCATATATAATGGTTTTAAGAATATTGTTAATTTATAACAGAACTATAATAATATTTATAATATCATATATGATCCTAGTATTACATTTTTCCTCCTGTTAGTTTATAATATATCATTATTTTTATTGTTTCATTTGTTAATTGTCTTGTTTCCTCATTCATGTTTTGTCATGATTGGTATGGTTCTGATTCATTGAATGTAAATAAATAATATAAATAATGATAATAATGATATGATTATTATATTTACTCAGTATATGTATATTATATTATCCACTCTTAAATGTTTGACATGTAAAATGAGTTGCATCACATTATGGAGACAGTATATCGTATGTACACACGGGTGATGATATAAATCCTAAATCACATGAAAGGGTAAATATTTTTTCAATTAATTAATTTGAAAACACTGATATAATTACATATAAATCACATATATTCATTAACATTATCCTAATTTCCTTCCATGTAGTGGGTATGTGAAAAAATAAATCACACCACTTCGTAAGGTGATAGTTTGTCGTATATGCGAGGGATGCATTCGAATTTTAAACGAAATAGAAATTAAAAGGTATTATAAGTTATTATAATTACAAAAGTATTATTATATCTCAAATATTATATATATACATTAAACATTTCATTTTATCTATCCTTTAAAGGTGGTGGTAATAAAATAAGTACATTTGTTAGAGATGTTGTAGTCTTCCGTACAAAAGATCAGCATTTTAATTTCCCATTTTATGTGAGAATAAATTGATATAGTTCATTAAACTGTCATAATAGAATATAATTATATTTATGGTAATGAGGTTATCATATGATCATTTATTTATAATACTTAAAGTATACATAATAAAAAATAAAATAAAAATTATCATTTAATAAAATTACATATTTTTTGAAAAACATCATTAGGATTGCACCAAAATCTATAATAGTTTGTAATGACCAATATAATGTGTCTAGGATGTTGGGAGGGGATAAAAATTTTATTTTGGTATGTATTGGGAAAATGGATTTTTTAAGTGTGAATATTGGAGGAGAGGTTGTGGTCTTTTATAAGTGTAGGAGAGAACACAAATATATTTTTTGAAAATAATTAATTACACCAACATATTTATCATGAAACAAGCCTATAGAAAAGGTCATTTTTGAACATTATACCTAATAAAGTCAATATATTTCCATGAAAAGGGTGTTTTAAAAAACATTTAGTGTAACACCCAATAATGGTAAAGGATTAAGTGACTAAATGGTATGAAGTGAGTTTAAAATGAACATTCAATGAAATTTTGTTGGCTTGTGTGAACAATCATTACTCTGATGAACCATCTTGGTACATTGATAGGCCCTAATGAGGGGACCACATCTTATTGGGGAAAATAATAGTACCTAGAAGGCTAGGACATGATGGCCATGTGAATAAATGGTTTATGTGCTATCATCAGGGCCTAGTTGTTACAGTAGGTAATTCTATCCCTTAATAAATTTTCTATTTAAACTCGTTGTTAAGTTCATCACCAGCTATAAAAGTTATTTCATGTATTTATAATGAAATAAATCATAAATTATTGGGGTGTTAAATTATTACCTCATAGAAAAATTATCCATTAAACAGAATATAAACATTTAAATTATATGGGTATTGCCTTATAAACATATGTGGGTAGTTATTCTTCATAACAGTCACTAGACTCGATGTTGTTTCATCCATTTTGTGATTTCTATAATGTACATTTATCAGTTGAGTTTTACAATTCCTTAATAATTAATATCTAGTACTGAACATATGTATGGTTTATTCATAGTAAGATTCATCATCTTCCAATTCTATTTCATTAGAGGAGAGCACATGTGTTAAGTCTAGAATTTACTTCCCTAACAATGTTAGGTGAAAATATCATGTAATTTTCACTGAAATGGTGAAATTTTTAAATGTTAATTAATATAACCAATTATTTCCATTATTTATAGGGCTCTATTGTACTAAAGTTTCATCTTTACCTTCTTATAGAACCATATAATACCCTTCCATGTGGATACATTCATGAAAACATGAACTACCCCATGGAATTCAAAATCATTTATATGATTGTTATCATAAACCTCTTACCTACTTTGTGTTTCATTAATAAGATCCAACATATCCTTAAACATTTCTTCATTATCTTTAACATGTTTTAGGCCTCCATATTTTCTTTCACTGACTCTAACCCTACAAGTTAGAGTTTGACTTATCATTTTCATAGAGTGCTTTATATGACGTCATTTGAATGCATGAATAGAATCTATTGTTGTAGAAAAAACTTTTCCAATGGTAAGAAATGATACCAAATACATTCAATGTCTAGTGGTCATAACATCATAATGTATTCGCTTTTTTAATAGTCCTTTTGGACAGTCCATCAGTTTGAGGATGGTATGAAGTGATCAAATGAAGATCATTATCAAGATCCTTCTAAAGAATCATCTATAATTATAATAAAAATGAAGATTATGGTTATACATGATCCAATGAGGTTCACCATGAATTCTTATAACTTTATTAATAAATATAAATGGGAGGTTCTTAAAAGGTAAATATTATGTTATCGATATGAAATTTAATGAATTTTTTAGGGGATCAATATTAACCCATATTGTATCATTCTTCCAAGGAGTACTTAGATTTCCTATTGAAACATCAATAGTAATGTAATAAAATTTATAAATTATAATAGGAATATGTTCCATAAATCCTCTAGGATGATGTCTATGAGCCTCAACCAATTGAACAACCATGTATCTTGATTTATAGTAAAAAATGTCCCACTTCATTTTATCCCCCAAAAAATGTTTCCTCAAATCCCTATACATATTTCTGCTTCCAAGGTGTATAAAGATAATAAATCTATACACATCATCAAATAATTCCCTTCTTCACTCATGTATAGAGGGGATACATAATACATTTCTGAATTTCCAAACACCATCTTCAAAAAAGAATCATGGTTATTTCCCATCATTCACAAAATTAATTTTCTTTTGAATGTTGTAATAATCTAATTGATAAATTTTTATCTTTTCATATAAATATGGTTTCAATGTGATTTGAAAATAGAGTGATGTATCTCATATTTTAATATTTACAATATCTATCATTATTAGATCCATGAACATAGGTTCCCTCTAGATGATTATTTGGTTAAAAACTCTATTTTACATTCTACTTTATGCATCTTATACATTATTTTCATTCCCTATATGGTAGTGTATCAAGAAATAATAATCCATGATTAGATCTAGCAATCATATTTTTTAATATTATTCCATTTTTTTGAAGAGATGTATGTTATGATTTTTTGTATATTTCACATATTTCTCCATAGAGATAATGCCTTTTATCATCAAAGAAAATAGTGCATATTCTAGCACATGATCATGGGTTGGATATTTCTCTTCATGGGTATTCAATTTACATTATTCATACTAAATAACATTATAATTTTTCATTAGGAATAACCCATTCCCCTCTTCAATCCAAAATTGTATATCACTAACCCATTATTTTCATATTGTAGAGTAAAAATTAGAGTATTTCTTAATATCTTATCATGCTCATCAAAAAATTATTCCCTTTATTTTTTTCAAATGAATATAACCCCATTATCTGTAATATTGTTTAATGGGTTATAAAATCAAAAAAAAATTATGAACAAATACCTAATAGTAAACTTCCAAACCAAGGAAACTACGTAGATCATTTATGTTTGTTGGTGTATGAAATTCTTCTACTACATTTTTCTTCACAATATCAATAGTGATTCAATACTTGATGTCATTATTATCAATGAAATAATCTTCTTGAATAAAAAATAACACATTGTAAATTTTACATATAACTATCTCCTTATAAGTGTCTTAAGAATAATCCATAAGTGACTGACATGGCCCTTGTATCTTTTATAATACACCAAGAAATAATCATTGAATACCACAAAAAATCATTAATATATTCATTAAATCCTTTTTTTGTTAGATCAAAAAATAATGAGGGTGTATTATTCTATCCAAATTCCATTACTGTAAACTTGTAACATCCATACCTCATTCAGAATGTTCTTTACACATAATAGATGATACCCAGAAAAAAGGTCAATAATTGAAAAATATTAGGATCAATAATTTTGATTGAATAAGCCATCAATTTGAGTCATGGGATAATTTTTATATATCATAATAGCATTGATTTCCCTATAATAAATGCACGTCCTCATGGATCAATATTTCTATGTAACGAAGATAAAAAAATTCTCTCCATATAGAAACACTATAGTGAATAAATCCCTTATCACACAAATCCTATAGTTTTTTCTTCAACTCCAGTAATTACACAGTTTTTATTCTATTGGGTTTCTTATATGTTGTCCTTAAATTAGGGATTATATCAATTGAATACTCAAAATCATGATCTGGTGGATATCCAGGTAATTCCTTAGGAAATTCATTATTCTATTTATATATAATAAGTATATCATCAATTTTATTATTACATTCTCCAACCATGGATTTATTTTTCTATTATTCTATATGAATCTCATTTATAAGATCTGGTGGTGTTGATCTGAACATGAATCACTTGATTAATCCTTTTCTCCTTTTATGTGTAATTCTATATCTTTATCCTGAATTTTAGTTGCTGCATCCTTGCAATAAATTTTGTCATAGTATTTAGATATACACCTATACAATGGATTATATAAAATTCAACCATTGTTTTGATAATGGGGTAGAAAAAAGAATCATTTTTATGGGTCATAATGGGGACTTTGAGAAATATAATTTTTATAGCGAGACATCCACTATGAGTTTTGACTAACAAGTCCCTTATTGAAGTGCTAGGGAAATATCCAATTTTAATGAAAACATGGAAGATATAAAATATTGAGTTGATGTAGAATCAAATAATTAATTATCTAAATTTTAAGATATGATTGAAATATATCCCACCACATCATTGTGTACTTCCATAGCATCTGTAGTGATTGAGTAATATATTCCTTCTCCCCTTGACCACTTTTGTGGTAGATTCCCTTAACTCTTAAAGAATTCATTTCCATAGTGCTCCATATACCTACATTTGAAACACAATGTATCAATGTTTTATTTCAATGATTTTAATTATTTATCTTAATGAACCTTATCTCTAAACTTATAAAAAAAACTCTCATTTTCTTTATGCATTTCACAGGATGATCTATTTAATAGATCTAACAAGGTAGAAATGTATTTATTCTCTTATTTATATTTTATTTATTCCCATTTTTATGGAGATCATTAAAACTATTATTTTTTTGATTTCACTAGAAAATATAATATCTAAATAATTACTTTTACATTTTGAGGGCACATATCATTATTTCCTCAAATGATGTAAAACATTGAGAAACTGACACCACAAAGAGACTTGTTACATTTCCTTCAATGAAATGGTCTATATTTCACTCAATGTAGAGTATGCAATACATAGTATACCTAGATAACCATGAAAATGTATCCTCACACTCCGAAATAAATTATTCTCTTTTTTTCATTAATATGAGCCACATTATCTCTAATTCAGTTTCTTCCTCGTGAGGGAAATATTTGTTGATGAATTTATCTATAAAAAATTCAATTCCATGTGTTTTTTCTCCTCTTCCTCCCTAGTATTTAGGATCAATGATGTCTAATTATAACAATATCCATTGAGATAATAAACTAAAGGTGTATATTTTTCCATAGAATTTCATCCCATGTCCATAAATATATAATCTAGATATGTTGCCTGTCATTTTTTTGTAGTTTTATTTTTTGTCAAAACAACTATTGGGGGCTTCTATCGCATGAAGAAGTCTAACATAGGAGAACTGTGATATGGAATATGTTTTTCTATCCATGCAATGATATTTTTCTTAATATAATTATAATTCTTTAATATATCCACGATCTTTTTATTTCCAATACCAGATATATTTTCTATCTCAAGAGGGTAATCTATACATTAGTCATGAGTATTCATACCCTTCATCCTTCTAAGAAACATTACTAAAAATGTAATATACTAGATTAGATTATAAATTTTTTTAATTTGAAATCGTAATCATTCATTCTATATATTTAATAACAATTAATAAAAATTAAATAATTTATTTATTCTTAATATCAGAATCATAAATATGGTTTCATTGGGATACCATGTTTTTCAAATCCAATATAATGGTTTGCAAATAAAATTTGAATGATCCTAATAATATACCTTGATATTTTCAAATCATTTGAACAATAAGGTAAATATCTTTGTACCATTTTGTGGTTGAGTGAAACTTAAAATTCCATTTTCGGAGTTATTACCCCTAGGTAGATTTATTCTAGAGCCACACCAACATGTAGTATAAAGACATAGATGTATTCTTATCACATAGTTATGTTATCTAATCTAAGAATTCTATAATCTGGTTCCAAATTTCTCTAGTAAAAATTCTCTAATATCAACTATAATGATGCTGACATTAATTACCCAATGCTTGTGCCTACTTTATTACAGCGCCATAGCTACAAAGTGTCAATTTCCAAAGGACTGGTCAATTTAGATGTTTTGGAGAACCCAACACTTACATGACCCCAAATTTATATTTTGAATAGACAAATAAAACCTAATATATAGAAAAAAATATTGATCGGCATCCATAAAACTCATTCGATGATTTTTTATTCATATTATGGGGAAAGGAAACAAAATAAGGTTGAGGTCAAATGCTCAGTAAGGGTTATATAAATAGTAATTTATCATGACTAAATTGCTAATATTCCTTAATAAAAGGTATATAATTGAAAATACAGTCTATTTATTAAATAAAATTAGAATTAAATATTATATAATCAATATGGCATGGTAACTCACTAAATACTGACACCATTTAATCAATAAAATAAGAATGAAAACTATCCAGAGATAATATAATGAATAAAATAAGATGGATTATATTAATAAATAAAATATCAATGAATCAAATTCATTATTATTTTATTTACTACTCTTAAGAATCATGATTCATCTAATGTCAATTAATTTTATGTGAATGTTTAAAACTACAGTTAAAACCCCATCTGATATGGCTAACTAATTTGTTTCATGAGACCAAGAAAATTATTAAGGGGCTATTTATAATTGTATCCCACCCATAAATAAATTTCAAAATAATTATTCACATATATTATATTAGATTTGATAAAATAATTAATATTCCATATCATCAAATAACTATTTTCCGTAAATGATATTGATTTATCAATACTTATCTAGTTAATCAAATCACATTCAAAGTAAACACCATATGTAAAAATGATATATCACATTGAAAATAATCATATTCAACATAAATTACTATTTAATTTTAAGATAATGTTAATTTACAATGAAAATTTATCACCAAAAAAGTGATTCTTTGAAGATAAAGTAAACAATCACAAAAGAATTTGAGATTGTACAATAAGATTTACCTATTTAGTAACATTTAAATTTTAAAAATATACAGAATAAACAGGAAAATAAACTTTAAAAATCATTAATAAATTTGTATTCATTTTAAATACACCAAATTGGTATTATATAAAATACATTAAAGTGAATAGGTTCATATTAACAAATATGTCTCAATGAAAAGGAAATTGAGATAAAATCCCTTTCTTCACAGTTTCCTTTAGTTAAACATGATTTATAATCCTATATAATGGATTTAATAATGTTATTTATTTATAATAGAACCATAATCATATTAATAATATCATATATGATCGTATTATTAAATTTTACCACCAATGTTTTAATAATATTTCATTACTTTCAATGTTTTGTTTGTTAAATTCAATGTTTTCTCATGCGTGTTTAGTCATTAAATTTATATTTAATTTACATAGGATATAAATAAATCATATTCATAATTATAATAATTTAATAAATATTATATTTAATCATTAGATACATTATTGGAACTATTCTTAAAATTTGGTCATGGAAAATGAGTCACATCACTTCGTGAAGACGGTAGGTCGTACGAACACATGAGTGACGACATCATTCTCTTCATCGGATAAAGGTTAGGTAAGAGAATGATTTATTAGTTTTCTATAATATATATCATGAAATATATATATCATATACAGTCATTAAATTTATCCTTATAACCTTATATGTAATGCATAAGTGAAAAATGAATTTCTTCGCTTCATGTGGTAATAGTTTGTCGTACACACAAGTGATGTTGTCATAGAATAAATTGAATGGAAAGTAAAAATATTTTGGTTCTATTATAATTAAAAAAGTATATTTATATCATTAATATTATATATATACATTAAAAATACCATTATATCCATATTTTAATGGTGATGATGGAAAAGGAATTAAATTGTTTTCTGAAGTGGTAATCTCTCATACACATGATTGACAATTTCATTTCCCAATTGATGGAAAAGGATATGGATATCATTCATTCTCCAATATAATGAAATTTTAATATATTTTAGAAAATTATTTTATTAAATAATAATATTTTAATTAGATTTGGTGATGTGGAACAAGAAACAATAAAAAATTATCTTTTAAGAACATTCATCTTGTTCAAAAAACATCCTTTGGTTTACACCAAAATCCATTATAGGTTAGCATTAAAATCAAAAAAATGATCTAGGTTGTTGGTATGGGAGTATGTAAGTGATTTGAGAATGGATTTTCTCATCAAATTATCTTTTGTATTGTGAATTTTGGAGGAGAGTGGGTGGCCTTTTATAAGTGGGAGAAAGAACATACATGGAATTTTATAAAAAGAATCAATTATTCCCATATTTTTACAATGAAAATAGCCACAAAAATGGGACATTATTGACCATTATATGTTATATGGTATAAATATTTTTTTCCAATGTGTATTAGGAAATTTTTTATTCCATTTTAACCCTTATCATTTTACACTAACACTTGGTATATCAGTTTCTACCTTAACTAAGATAATTAATTTTTACTTATTTTATGTCACAACCCTCTCCATGAAAAGATTCCCCTCTTCATCTTGTAATGAAAGAAGAGAGACAATGAAACTTGAGTACCACCTATAGTAGGACTTGGTGTGGAAACTTGATCTAAGGGTAAAAAGATATCACAATATAGGAAGCATTACCCTTTATAAGAAAAAAAGATCTATATATAAGATGGTTTATCCCTAAAAAAATACAAGACACATACAAATATAAAAAGAAAGCCAAAACCATTCCACATGATTTATTTAATATAAACCCATTACAAAAAAAAAATATTTTCCTATTTAAATACCCAAAAGAATTCTATGTTGTGATGTAAAAAATGTCCCAAAGTCCATGATAGTAATGCCAAGCATGGTGTACATAGTCCCGCTGGAAACTGAAAAAATGTTTTATACATGTAGGGTTACCATATGAGTATACTTAGTCAGAAAAATCAAGGTATCTCATTCCCATGTGGGATAACCATACTAATTCCCCTGTGATAAAACAGAAGAAATCAATAGCCCCAAAAAAAGGTATACATGCCATCCCAAGCTCACCGAGGCATGCTCACCAAATAATGATAGTAATGTAAAGTAAAATGTTTAGAAAATCTGTGTTTGGGTACCCCATACCACTTACCATAGGTTAACTACTCATAACCTAATAGAAAACTTCATGGATATTCCACACTCTTCCACAATCCACATGTCACATCCCGCCCACAGACACCTAGGCCTCATAGCTAGTCCCGCAACTTGGGAAAAAGAAGATCGCTACATCAGACCTGCACACACCTAGGCCACATCCATACAACAAAATACCCTCATACACCTAGTCCACAACCTTAACACATCATTCATGCAGCCACCTAGGCCACATCCAAACCGCATCCTGCTCGTAGACACCTCAGAAACAACCTTACCATATCCCGAAGTCACATGGCAAGGCACACCAAATATAATCCCACAAACACCCAGTAAAGAAGTCATCACCCGTAGACACCTGGGCCTCACAATCACACCACAACCTACCCAATGAGTCTTGGGATACCAATTTATAGGATAGGGACAAGGTAAGGTAAAGTAACCAACTATCCATCCCCCCACCGTGATATTAGGAAATAAACCCTTCCTTTTAATGGTTGGGGTGTTCGACACATATTTCTCAACTAGGGTGGGGTGCATATAGTAATCCCAAGAGAACATACAAATAATATATATAGATTCCAAAAACTCAACCAAACCTTTGGGTTCTCAAACAATAACCTTGCCACAGTATGACCTTTTCTTTTACCTCTAAATGCATGTACTAACAGTACCAATAGTCACTTTAGATTTTGATAAAAGAAAGTTGTTTCACAACCTCCTTTTATTAACACCCATTAAATTTAACTTTATTAATCCTTTAGTTTTTTGTTCCATCCGTAACTAAGAAACTATCAACCACAACATAGAATTAACGATACAACCAAGACAAATAGAGGAAGAAAAACCATGATAAAGGAAACACTCCACAATTCCTCCTCACTGAGCACCCATACCATCCACTGCCATAATAATTCTTCAAATTAATTCATCCCAAACCATCAGATCAACAAAGAAAACACCCAACTCATAGAGAAAACTTGAAACACATATTATGACAACAAAAACTGGCTTCCCCACAATATAAATCCATAACACAAATAATATCACGCAATAAAACAAGACACAACCCGGTGATATCCCACTATACAAAAGTTATCAACTATTTCTATAAAACAATCTCTCAACCTTAGATTCCATTACACCACCCAAACCACCCCACACATAGTTGTGTTATCAACCGCAGCACCGTAGAACCACACAAGGAAAAATAAAGAACAAAATCACACCCAACATATATACACACTAAAAAAAGAAATGTGTATTCAGATTTAGAAAACACTCATTCTTTAATTCCACTATTAATTCATGGGTTATCACATAGCATGTTCATTACTGAGACATACATTTATTTAACCAAATATAAGTGGTAAAAAAAATTCATAAATAAAAATCAATTCACACAAGATCATCAATAATTATTCACAAGAAATGATGAATGTGAAAACAAATACCACCAATATTGAAAATTATTTTAAGTAGGCATATAGCCCATACATTCACAATATTAGTAAATAATAAATCATAATCATGTGTTAGTTTTCCCTAGACCCTATTTATTGTTTTGTAACTGGTTCAATTTGTCTTTGTTAAATTTTGAATCAATAATATTCACAAGGAGACAATCGTACAACCACCATGCATGATACACAAATAAAGGGAGAAAAAGATATCCCTACCTTAAAGAACAGACAATCAATACCTCCTACTTGCGCCAAACAGGGGGTGCGCAATGCTCTAGGGAAACAAAATAGGAAATCCATAGCACAACGCATGATAGATCGGGGAATAATGGTTTTTGGATTCTGTGTATCATGAGTAAGGGAAACATACAGGGAATAAATAGCCTCGATTATAGAAATTCCAAATCCATTATCAACAGAAGAAATAATTATAAATTCCATTAAATTTGGATCACGATCAAGACCATGTGTTATGACTAACTAAAAGCCTCCTGAGCAATATGAATTTAAAGATATATTATATATAATTTAAAATTTCTTGAAACCCATTTAAATAATGTATAAAATTCATTTTACTTCAAGTAAAATGGTAAAGGGGATAAACGTTAGAAAATTGGAAAACTGGATAAATTTTGAAATTTTGAAAAACTGTGGGAAATGAATCACTGGTGGATGTCCTACCATTGGAAACCTCACTCATAGGTTTTCAACCATTGTAAAATTCATCATTAGACAACTTTTTGTTATAAAAGTCACTATTGGATGACTCAATGTTGGCCGAGTCACTATCGTGAGTCACCGCTAGGTGGGTCACCGTTGCAAGTCACTGTTGGTCGAGTCGTCATCGCAAGTAGCTGTTCCAAGTTACCATTGGACAATTCACTATCACGGGCCAACATTGGATGAGTCACCATCATGAGTAACCATTCTGATTTATCAGTGTATGACTCACTATTGGGAGTCACTATCACGAACTACCATTTCCACCTATCATTGAGAGTCACAATTGCAACTCACCTATCCAACAAACCATCAACAAATCACCTTCAGTGATTCTCCATTATGATTCTCTGATGTGACTCACCGTTTCGAGGACCTACCATTGGAAGAAATGATTTTTTGGAAAACTCCTTAAATGAGTAAACTTTGCCTCCTAGAACACCTCAAACACCATATTTTCTCAAAGTAATAGACTTTTGACGTTTTTCCCATTACAGCATGTACCTCTCAAACTATTCTCATCCTCAAGAATACAAAACCAAACCCAAAAGTAAATGAGGGTCTAAAAACTGCCCCATGAGATAAATCCCTAAGATACCACTACACTTGAAGCACTATTAAAAACCAAACATATCAATGTTCAATGATGAAACACCCTATGTTGCTCAAAAGATGGAGTGATACCTCAACATAAAAGAATACCTCCTCCAACATCTTCTAACCCAATCAAACAAAAGAATCACTAATAAAACATAAAATTTACATTGTCCAATCAAACAAATCATAGAATTCCATTTTCCATATCCAAATAAAATCCACTCTAGGTGGAACGGACTCACCAGCATGGGTTTAATCAAATCACAATTAATTCATCTCGACTAATAATTAGGTCCTCTATTATCCATGCTTCCAGACATTATCAGACATTATAGAACGTGGAAACAACTCATCTCGTAACAAACATGGTTCAAACACTACATTTCAATACAAAATAAAACAAAGAAGAATAATAAGAAGAATTGGTTACTAGGCACACATATGTGTTTATCTCTCCTATGTACTCTCCTATAGGACACCATGCCTCTACATCATGCGAACCAAAATAATTTTCTATCCACACAACACTTTCTCCCAACAATCCTAGATCTCTAGTAGATGCTCCATATAAATTGTGTCATATACAACATCCAAATATCCCTAGTTAATTACATGGGATTCATTTTGAAGATACCAGCAAAGATGATAGACATGAAAGATGTGATGGATCCTCTCTAACTATGGTGGCAATGCCAACAGGTATGCCACATTGAGAAATCATCTAACACCTCGAAGGGTCTAATGAACCTTACAGAAATATTACTCCCAATCCCAAACCTCCACTACCCATATCGAGGGGAAACAATCAAGAACACATGGTACCCAAATTCGATCTTCAATAGCCTCCTTCTATGATCGAAATTTGAATTCTAATGGTAATTTTCTACTTTCTTATTCTCAAAGACAACCTAAACCTTTATTTTCATGCTCTGCACAACCTCGGGGCCTTGAATAATGGTCATCCCAACCTCTTTACAACCCAAAGGTGAATGGCACAGTCTTTTGTACAATTTTTCAAATGAATAAATTCCAATGGATGAGTGATAGCTATTATTGTATGAAGACTCTACCATGGGAAGGTATAAAACCAAAGATCTTCCAATTTCTATATTGGATTCTTGAAACATATCTTATCATATGGATATTTCATTCTGTCTTCCCATCTATCTGGTGGTGGAAGTAGTGAGGAAGAATAACTAAGTGTTGAAAGCATGATCCAATACCCTCTATACATGTGAGGTAAAATGTGTATCCTAATCTGAGAAAATGGATATCTGGACTCCATGCATCCACACCACCTTATCCACTTACCTCCTCGATAAGGTATCCATTATTACTGACTCCTTAATCGATATGAGGTGAGCTGATTTCCTCAACTGATCCACTACTACATAGATTGCATCACAGCCTACCAGATTTCTTGGTAATCCTATGATGAAATCTATTGAGATGTAATCCCATTTACACTCGGGGAAATATAGGGGATACAACAAACCACCAAGAACATGGTGCTCAGCCATCACCTACTGGCACACTATGGAATTCACCACAAACTTTGCTACTACATATTTCATCCCAAGCCACAAAAACCAGTCTCACATGATGTGGAACATATTAGAAACTCTTGGGTATACTACTATAGGAAATTTGTGATAGTCAAAGAGGAATTCCCCATGCATTTCCACCGAAAAAATAGTCTTCCCTAGAACAACATTTGATTATGACCAGCCTCTGACCATCCCCCTAGAGCATCCCCATGGTTAACGTGATCATGCATCATCTATTCTTCTACATATCCTCACTAGGACTCTTCACCCCACTATATCAGAGACGAATGTAGTGTCATATGAAATAGACATCCTATGCCAATATCCATTCCTACATCCATGTGTAATGAGACCAACTCATCCATTTCCTTCCAATGGTCCATAAATTCCAAAACAACCTCCTTCTACAACTTCCTACTCAAATAATCAACTATGAAATTCCCATTTTCTGATGTGCAATAGATCTTAAAGTTGTAGTCCTTGAGAAACTATACTCAATTCCACTATCCCATGTTTCGAACTCACTTGAAGAAGGCATTCCTCACTCTCTTGTGATATGTGATGACCATAAAGTGCTACCTAATGAGGTAATTCCTCCACCACATTAGTGAAATCATCACTACTGCTAGCTCTAGATCATGGGTAGAATATTGACATTCATGTGTACATAACTTCCTAGAACCATAAGAGATCACTCTCCAGTTTTGCAGCATCTCTCATCCAAAGGAAATGTGTAAAGCATCACAAAAAATGTTGGACTTCACCCTTTCCACTAGAAATTAGAGCCCAAGATAACTGAAGAAATTCACATTTAGATAGTTGAACTCTTCCCAACCCTGCTCACTCCACATAAACACTTAGACTTTCCTAGTCAAATATGTCAACTGAGATTCAAATCAAAAGAAATCAGGTAAAAACCTCATGTATTACCATGATAGAATGAGAAAATTGTGAAACTCTTCAACTTTATAGGGTTAGTCTGGTGAAAAAACTACCTAAACCTTTGACGGGTCCACTACTACAAACTATTGGGACACAACATGACCAAAGAAATGAACCTCATATGTCTAGAATATTCACATCAACATATTTTCATAGATGTGGTGGCGTTAAAGGACTTGTAATACTTTAAAGAGGTACTCGGTATCCTCCTCCTATGACCTCAAGTATATTGGGATGTAATCGATGAACAATATGACAAACTAGTCCAGGAACACACAAAATACATATTTCATAAGCTTTATCAACATGACTGGTGCATTTGTAACACCAGATGGCATGACTACAGATATGAAGTTCCCATAAATGTGTCTAAAATCATTCTTTGGTATATCATCCTCCTTCACCATCAACTGGTAATATCCAGGTCATAGATTGATCTTAGAAAACCAACTTGCTCCCCTCAACTAGTCTAATAGATCGTCTATCCTTAAGAGAGGCTAAAGTTTCTTGATCTTCACCTAATTTAACCTCATGTAGTCTATAAAAAAACCTCATACTACCATCTTTCTTCTTTATGAACAATCCTAGATCACCCAATGATGTCACACCATGCTATATAAATCCCTTGTTCATTAGATCATCTATATGGATCCTCAATTCCTTCAACTCAAAAGGTGCCATCTGATATAGAACCATCGAAATCGGAGAATCGTCGGGCTTCACCTCTATCCTAAATTCAACATCACATCGAGGGGGTAGATTCAAAAACTCATTGGGGAAAATATATAATAACAACCCATCTACCCTAGTGGTTTACACCATCTCAATGTTCACTCACTCCACTAATAATGTGGCCATCTAGGAAGGAAGGGCCTCTACATGCTCACTACCCACCTGATAGATCTTATCTCTGATGAAAATGACACTTTATCCATCCATGTCTGAAAACATGACTCCTTTCTGGAATCAGTCGTTAATAGTAGGCATGGAATACAACCAGTGAATGCCGAAAAATAACATTGTATGGCTGCATCTGTAGATAGAAAATATCCTAATTAGACTGATGTAGTCCCATCATCATTCTACATCCTCAAAACACATCAAACAACCTGTTCTAACCTACAACTATTATACTCAATACATGGGTCATAGGAATCCTCTCTATATCTAGTCTCATAGAATGATATATACTGGGTGGAACAAAGGAGTGGGATGCTCTTGAATAAAACAAAGAACAAGAAAGGGTACTAAACAAGTCGATCATTCCTCTAACAATATCTTTCCCTAGTGGAACAGCTTCATCGACTACATGTAACTAAACACACCCATATCTTATGCCCCTCTTCTGATGATGGACTCCATGACCACACTCGAGTCGAGGTCCCTGAGGAACACCCTATGGTCGAACTCTACCTACTCCATATTCCCTTAGTGGGGAGTGAGCCCACTTAACCTACACCTAGAACATCCTTGCTGACAACTACTATTGCGGAGGGCACTGAACATATGCACCTCCACTATACTGATCCCGAATGACCATCAGTCACAAACTATGACGATGCCAATGGGCTCCACAAGTGAAACACCTTGATCCCAAGTTCATGGAAAATTTACGAGTACATGAAGACCAAAGTAGAAATGGATTAGTTTGGTTCCCTTTTGGTTGAAAACTCAAAGTCCATGGTGCCTTAATCCTACTATTATTGGAATTTCCATTAGAAGAGCCATACTGGCTCCCCTCCTGATGTAGACCTCCTCACGAGTGCATATGATCAACTACCTTTGATTTATTATGGACCTCTAAGTATTATAGAATGTTAATAGAGTAATATCATACTGGGTAGATGAAATATGTTCTTACAATAAGTATCTTAAATATGAGACCTCATGTGGAAAGAGATTGGAGAAAAACTAAGTAGAACCTTCTACATGATCCCCATCTCTCATACCAACATACTCCCTTACTAGAGGGAGAGTAACTCTTACCACATCCCAGCCATCATGGTCGATGAAAATAATTCTTCTCAGAACACCTTCTCAAAATATACTAATAGAATTTATGTATACTTTCTATTCCCAAGGTATAGTTCACACCACTGACATGTAACTCCCCACATCCTAATCACCACCAATGGATCCTAGTACACCATTGGAGACCATATTAAAAAGATGGTGATCACAAGATCCTTGAGCCAACTCTCTTTCTCAATATCTGAAACTATACAGTAATACAAACTTAGAGCTTGCCACTATAAAGAGAATATTATTCTATGCCACTGGTCCTTATCCTTCACTGGATCAACCCCCCACCAATCAATCAGATCATCCCACTGTGCCTTGACTGCCTGAGAAACATGTGGACGATGACCAAGTGCCATGGTTGAAAATGTTAACAGGGAACTCCTAAGCCCGAGTAGTATGGAATTTTATTTAAGACAAATTTTAACTAATTATTTATTTAAATTCCCTAAAATGACCATTTATAATAAAAACACAATTCATTATAATTTATGATCTCTTCTTTGGGACTCTAACATAGAAATAGTGTTTCCTTACTTAGTCATTCGGTGGACTCAGAGTCCTTGTATTGGATCACTGGGGGGCCTAAAATATTTTATCCTAGTCAGTCTTCCCTACACAATGTCACACACCAAGATAACCTAACCGTGTTTTCCTACCAACCCATAAAATCCTCATTATTCCTAACTCTAAACCACATCTTATCCCTCATCCATCACCTTTGATAAAATTCTGTCATGAGCCCCTCCCTCCAAATATTCCCCTCTAGAGCTGCCAATAAAGGAAGAGAGATAGTGACCCTAGAGTCCCATCACCACTAGGCCCCAATGTGGTGACTAGAACCAAGGGTACAAAGAACCCATAATTTTTTAGGCATTATAAGAAAACAAGACTAGGAGATAAGATGGTTTGTATCAAAAAAAATACAAGAAATATATATATATATATATATATATATAAGAGATCCAAAAATATTTAATAAGAATTTTTTATAATACATCTATTAAAAAACAAGATTCTCCAAATTAAATTCCAAAAATAAGGCTAATCAGTGACATAGAAATTGCCCCAAAGTCCAATCTAGTAATGCCCAGCATGGTTTAGGTAGTCCTCCTAGAAACATGAAAATAGTTTTATAAACTTAATTTGATCATATAATTATACTTAATATGAATAAAATACTCTCATGCACAAGTGGGATAAGCATACTAATGCACCTATGAGAAAATAATAGAATCGAACAACACCTACCAAGGAAAATTAGCCATCCCATCATCACTAATGCATTATCAGAAAATAATTCATGTAAATTAAAGTAAAATAATAAGAAAATCAATGTTTGGGTACCTCTCAACACTTCCCACTGGTTAAATACTCACACACTAATGGAAATTTTCCAGTATCTTCTACAGTCTTCCACAACCCCATTTCACAACCTTCCTGCGCAAATTGGGCCTCATAGCTAGTCCTAGAACTTGTGAAAACAAATATCACCACATTAATCCCACAAAAACCTATGCCACATCAATAACATATCCTTCTCATATACTCTTGTTCTAATTCCATACCACATCCCAATGACACCTTAGAATGAACACCGAATCTCATTCCATAGACACCTGGGAAAGCACACCTTGCCCGCCGACACCTGGGCCTCACAACCACACCCCAACCTACCTGAAAAATCTTGAGCAAAATATGCCTAAAAGAGGGACTAAGGAAAATAAATAAACCATTAATCCATCCTTACCCCAATATAGTGGGAAAGATGCCCTCCCCATTATGATGGGGGCATTCCGCACATTGTTCTCAACTAGGGTGGGGGTGCGTATAGAAACATAAATAGAACATACAAATAATACACGTAGATAAAAACACTCATCCCAACCAATGGGTTCTCTAAAAAAAACATCCAATTGTACCAAAATTGCTGATACATATAAATTCATGTCTTAACACCAGCATCAGTCCCATCATTTGTTGACAAAATAATGTTACTTCCCAACCTCTTTCTCTTAACACCCATTCAATTCAACATTTTTAAGACTTTATTTTTGTTTTTTCATCCCAAACTGGAAAACCTTCAACCAAAAAAATAAACATCAACACAACCAAGCCAAAAAGAAGAAGAAAACAATGATAAATGACCTACTCAACACTTACTCCTCACTTATTACCCATTCCAACCACTACAATCATCCTACGTTCATGTAATTCATCCCAAACCATAATATCAATAATGAAAACCCCCAAATCATAGGTAATCACAGTGACACATCTCATCACAACCAAACCCGGTATCCCACCAGAATAAATCCATCACACACATCACATCAAGCCACACAACAAACCACAACCCAATGCAATCCCACTACAAAAAACTACACAACCATTTCAGAAACAAGCAATCTCGCAACCTGATATTCCATTAGACCACTGAAACCACCACACACACAATCATGCACTCAACCCCGGCACCACGCCACAAAAGAAGGAAAAATACAAAACAAAACCACACATACCAAAAAACCACACTAAAAAAAGAATGTGGTATTCATATTTAGAAAACACTCGACCTTTAATTCCACTTTGATAATTGATGGGTTATTGTAGAGGAAGTTTAATCCTGAGGCATCCATTTATTTAACCTAATATATGTGGTTGACCAATTTTATATATATAAAGATATCCACACAAGAAAAACAATAGTATTTCACAAGCCATAACATATGTGAAAATAGAGATGACCAATGCCCATGATTTTCAATAGGAATATAGCTCATACACTTCATAATAAACATAATCAAGAAGGCATAAGAACACATCAATTTTCCCTAGCTGTTATTTATTTATTTTAATAGGTTCAATTTTCCTTCATTAAATTTGAATTCAACCATTTATTATGGAGACATCCTTATACCCACCCTATGTGATACATAAATAAATAGAGACAAATATATCCCTTCCTTGGAGAATAGATGATCAACACCTCCTCCTTGCACTAACGAAGGGGTGTGCAAGACTCTAGGGAAACGTGATCCTAAGGACACATCAGACCACACAATCACTCAGGGAAGAATGTTTTGGGGACTCCTAGTATCAAGAGTAGGGGAAGCATATAAATATGAAAGGGTCTCAAATTTATAAAATACAGACCCATTAGCTATGGAGTAAATGGTTTCAATATCCATTAAAGCTGGATCACGATCAAGAAAACATGTTTTGAATATCTAATTGACCCTCGAGTATTATGTATTTAAAGATATATTATATGTCCTATGAAACAGCTTCAAAACCATTTAAATAGGGTATTAAATTCATCTTATGTCACATAAAATGTTAAAGGGGGGAAACATCAACAAACTATAAAACTAGAGAAATTTTGGAATTTTGTATTTTTTTGGAAATGACTCCCTAGTGGATTACCTACCATTGGATAATGAACCATTAGGTGAACTAACATTGGAAGAGCCACTGTTGGACTAGTCACCATTATAAAACTCACCATTGGATGAGTCACCATCGTGAGTCGCCACTGGGTGAATCATTGTTGCATGTCACTGTTGGAAGAGACACCAAAGCGAGTCACCACTGGGGGAGTCACCACAGTGTGAGTCACCATCACAAATCACTATTGGACACGTCCCCACTGTTAGTCACAAATGGATGTGTCACCATCGAGAGTCACCATTCTGATCTTTCGATGGATGAATCACCATCAGGAGTCACCATCACGACTCAATGTCACCACCTACCATCACCACCTAATAGTTCAAGTCACCAATGCAACTCACTGATCTAACCCACTGTCAGCAACTCACCACCAACTATAAGGACCCGGCCTTAAACATTACATAATCTTGAGTTAAGTCAAGAATTCACATTGAGGATATTTTCAGGTTTAGAGTTTTAGAGAATTAGGCCACATCTATTACATTACATATCAAAAATTAAAAAGTAGACATTTCTACTCAGTATCCATTTTTATTATAAAATAACAAAAAAACAATTAAAAAACATGTCTAGTTCCATGTTTTAGACAGCATGACTTTTCCATGATCCCATCCTTGACCCTATTCACATTTAAGTCCTGTGGAAAATGTTTCCAAACTTGGGGTGAGCATAAAAATCTCAGTAAAAGTTATAAAATAAGGAAAGGAAACATTAACCCATCAATAAAATACAAATCAATGAAACTATACTTTTAAATCATAACATACCTCATGAAATCATAAGATTTATGAATAACACACAGAAATCATAAATCATAAATGCAACTTATGGAATTCATAACATAATTACATTGTAGCTATAACAGCTACATAGGGAGTTATGTTGGAATACCCATCACATCATATTCCCTAAATCTCTTAGGAGAAACATTAACGTTTACCTCTGTCATGTTACCCAATGCATTGGAGAGATATCTCAAGCTCACTCACCCTAGGTTTATCACAGAACCACTGGTATTTGTAAACAATGTCGAAGAAACATAACGTAGTCCTAACACATAAAAAATCATAAAGAAAAGATAACATCTCCACATTTCTATCACAATATATTATTTCAAGATATTGACTTAATCAATTATTTATCAAACCATTTACAAAAACCATTTTAAACATTAATAAAGAGATTTTTGAATCACAGTGTCTCATACCACTTTGAAACGTTTAAATTAATTTTCATTTTAAAACATTAATGCCCATATTATTAAATCATAAAAACCATTTTGAAAACAAGGACATTAATGGGAAATATTTAGAATAATAAATCTTTAAAACATTTTAAACGATATTTTAGTTAAAGAGTTTAAAGAAAAATGAGTGACACTTGAATACAAATAATTTAGGAATAACATTTAATCATAAGTTTATAATATAATGAGAATAAATGGATTCATGATATAATATGTCAAAGGATGGTATATACACTATATAATAGTGAATTGGTGCATAACAAAAATGAAGTCTCAATGGAAATTAAATTGAGATGAAATCCCTTATGAAAATTGTATCCTTAGATTAAGGATAAATCAATTACATAATAATGTGTGAAAAATATAGATACACTCAATTTTATTGGATATTTAGTGTAAATCAATCAAAGAACATTCAAAAATATTTTGGTAAAAACAACACCAATGACTTGGATGTTTACCTCAATGAATGGAAATTGAGTTAAAATTACTCATATCAAGTTCTTATCGATGACTTGATAATTTATCAATGGAGTTATTTTGTGTATCAAAAGTATATACACACAAAGGGTAGTGTAAATTACAACATAAATAAATAAATAGTGATTCCACACATAATCATAGGATGATATAATTACGAATTAGAAGATTAACCCAAGGAATGGAAATTGGGTTTAAAATTTCCCTTACTAATTTGATAACTTATAAAAAATACACCACATGAAATAAGGAACATACAATAAAGATTTAAATACACATAAATTAATTTATATTATACAAATAAAACCATAATGGGCAGTAAATAAACCAAACAAAGGGAAATAATGGAAAACATAGCATGTATCTCACTAGAATAAAAAGTGAGATGAAAACTCTTAGCACGTTGTAATCAATCGAGTCGTATGACCAAAAGTTAATAACCAAAAAATAAATCACAGAATACAATGAATATAAATAGAATCATGATAATATATATCAAATTTCAGTACACAATACTTCACATGAAATAAATAAGAGGTGAACAATGGAAATCTCACTGAATTAAAAGTGAGATAAGAAACCCCTTACCACGTTGTAATCAATCAAGTTGTATGACCAAAAGTTAATAAACACCAATTGAATCACATAATATAATTAATATATAGAGAATAATGATAATATATTTCAAATTTCAGTACACAATACACCACAGCAATAAATAAGTGGTGAACAATGGAAATCTCACGGAATTAAAAGTGAGATAAGAAACCCCATTACCTCGTGTCCGAATTGACTTTTTTGTTCCTTGTTCTTCTTGAATAATAACCATAAGTTAATTTATACTTGAATAAGAAAATTTTTCAATCTTATAATCCCTTTTATATCACTTATTACCTTGATAGAATAATTTGTTAATTATTTGAGTTCATATTAGACATTTTTTCGATGTTCAATACTTCAGTCCAAAATGAACTTGTTATAATTACAAATTGTCCATGTGGTCAAAATTCCATTATCTCCATAATAATATTCATGATTTAGATATCATATATAGATATATATATATATCCAGTATATGTGTACTTATAATAGTACATAACATTTGGAGATAAGAAATGAAATGCCTCGTTCATGCAAACGGTAAGCCTTATGTACGCATGAACGCTACTATCATTTCTATTTCATATTTAATGGAATGAAAATGTAATTATAAATAGTTATAGTATAATTATATTATAATATCATATTTAATTTAATTATATACATCCTTTATACATTCCACGTATGGTATGAACAGGTCATATCACTTTAAGGGGGCGGTAGTCTGCACTTCCTCAAATGAAATTATCACGTTTATCCATTATGGAAACCATAAAGGTATTATATAAATGGAAAATACATAAGCATAGAAACAATATAAATATAATATATATCACATATAAATATGTTGTCATCATAATGACCACCATGAGAGGCAGTAAGTGATAATTGAACAATCATCATTTCGTGATACAGTAGTTCGTCGTCTATAGAAACAGTATGTTCTTTAACCATTAGATGGAGGTGTGAGTATGTGTATTTTTAATCCTTATCATAACAACAACCTAGTATATTGAGGATAATTTTTTTTTTTATAAAATAAAGGAATAAAAAGTGTTTAGGGGGTTGGAGAAGTAAAATAAAAGAAAAGAACTTAAGAGAAGACGTTACCTTTAAATCAGTTATATCCCTTTGGTTTGAACCAAAAGGTTTAATAGAGTTGCCTTCTGCCTAGGGGAAGTTTTATAGGAGGAGGAAAAGGATGTTGAGAGATTAATTGGGTAAATATTGCATCATTATTGTGTAATGAATAATTTTATTTATTTTACGTCTAAAATTTAAAAAAAAATCATGATGTAGGTAATCTTTTAATATTTTAAATAAATACTTATAGTCGAAGGGATAGCTTATATAACCCCATGTACTAACTGATTTACTAAAAGATATTTGCTTGTGTCATTTTTTTATTTACTTTAAATTAATTAATATAAAGTGTCATTATCACTCCCATTGGCTCCATGGGGTCCCAAAATCAACCCAACGATGACCATGGTAGGAAATGTATCATCCAATAGAATTAGGAAACATGTTTGGGTAATTTTATAATATTATAATAATATTTTTTTACCCTTATTTACCAGATTTACCCTTTAACCATGGTAAATAAAATATTTACTGAAATAAATATTCTTAATGTCTAAAAATAAGAGTTATATATTTACACAATGTGGACCTCCGGATTCGAAATATGGAATCCATATTTCCAAATTCAAAACACAGAAGTGGCAGAAATTAATTTAAAATTAATTCCCACAATCAAAACAAAAAGTGTGTTTTTAATAAATAATAACTATCAAAAGATTGGCACTTGTTCATTTCCAATTTCAATGTGAAATTACTTCAATGACCAATATTGGATTAAATGATAAAAACATAATATAATTACACTTTATTAAAAATATAATCTAAACTTATAAATAAATTAGATAAAAATGTAGTTTTGAATTAAAATACAGTATTTTTCACTATTCATTAAAAAATGAATTTTATCAGAAAAATAGCAAACAATTACCCAAAGTAAATTTTAATGACCAGATTCTAAAGTAGAATTTTATTTTTTCAAATAGAACATATAAAAGTGACCAAAACTATATTTAAAGATGGTTTACAATCAAAAGGCGATAAATCGACCATTTCATGAATATTAGAGTATTTATGCATAAAATCATATTATTTCTTATTTTAAGCCTTTAAAATTTATTGGGTAATTGTAAAAACATTTAATAAACATGTATATTCATATTATAGATAGTTATTTATATTCCCTTCAATACAACGGAAAGGCATTAACAACCATGTAAAATAATATTATATTATTATTTTTTAGTATGCCTCAACAATGTGTGGAACATAAGATTTAAAAGAAACCCTTTGTTGCATATCGGGTAAGCCATCGAACATAGCATCCCCTATAAAGAAAAATTAATATTAAATTCACAAATTTTAATTCAAATGAAAATGTAATATTCTTTATTTATCTAGGATGTTGCATCTTTCCCCCCCCCCATGAGAATTGTTTCCTCGCAATTTAAAAATTGGGCTGGGAAACTTTATTAAAAGTCCCACATTAGAAAAATAGTAAATAAAAATATCACTTTAAAAGAAAGAAATATAAATAAAAAGGTTACCCGAGATAGCCCATACTCGGATTCCATGTTGGAAAACATGGATACGGAAGACAAACAAACCATCAAGGTTTTATGGAGAGTGGTAGAAAACATGATTAGGAGGAAGTTAACCACCAGAAAATCACAAAACTTGTGACAGGTTAAACGGTCTTTGATTCCCAGGTAGGAAATTTTAACGGAAAATGATTTTATTTTATGTTAATTTTCATAAAGTTAAGGAATTTAATTAATATCTTGAATAAGAACATAATTAAACATACTTACATTTCATGTAAACTTTCATCCTTTACTAGATTTCTATCACAAACTCATCTTTTCTCCAAATGATTAGTATTAAAGATGACTTTTTCAAATTGAAATCACTATAATCAAATTCTAGAGAATCACATAATTGAAAAAAGATAAACTATATTTTTTCCATTTCTTTAGACATTAACCAAAAAAAATGGTTCCTACAAGATCAAATAATCCCAAAAGAGGATAAAAAATAAAAAACTACTCTTAATATCCAAAATTTGTCAAACAATACTCAAAGTTCAACAAAGACCATTCAATAAACAATTGTCCTTAAAATTATTCATATTAATCAAAACTAATATTGAAACCCAAATCTCAAAAGTATTTAACCACATAGTCTTACTAGATAAATCTTAACATTTATCTCCAAATAACATCATTTACACTTAAAGTCTTATACTGAAAAGTAAATAACCTAATCACATATTCTCCATTAAAGGTTAATCATTTATATAAATAAACCAAGATTTCATATGTATATAATAAAAACATAGATTCTTCCAAAGTAAAATTTCAACCATTACTCCACAAATGAGATCCCATAGTATTATATTTCCCTTAAGAATATAATGATTCCAAAAGAGCAAACGTCTTCTAAAATAACCTTTATCACTTAATCACCAAATCATTTTCCTATATTATAGATATCCATTTGATAAAACATAAGTTCTCAAAATAAACTTATTCTTGATCCATAAAATCATTTATCTTAAAAGAATAGGTCATGAAAACCAGTGACTTCATGCATGAAAGTGATAGGCGATGCACCCTTATCGCCCTTCAGTTGTGGTATTGATTCCTAATACCGTTTTCGACATGAAGGGATGTCACCAATCTTATGGTTTGTCACCAATATTACTAGTTATCCTTTTTATAAAACTCAAAAATAACCCTAACATGTTTTAACCACAAAGGTTTTCTTATACATTTCATTTTTATCCCAATACATTAATACTTCAACATATTATATATTTTTTTAATTTTTTCCACCTCCATATGATAAAATAAAACTATTCCCAATATAAATAACATCATACATTTATCATTGTGTCTATATGGTTTCATCATCATCTTGTTCACGTAGTTAGAAAGTCCATGCATTTCAACAGTGATTTTGAGATCCTTCAAAATCATTTGCATCTTTCATCCAAATACACCTTGTACAACTTGGGTCATATTGGTGTTCATAGAAAAACAGTTTCAGAAAATAATCAAGTATGACATATAATTTCAAAACATCTGATAAAACATGATTTTTATAAAACAGTCGGACCGAATTGGAGTTGATACATTCAATAAATGGTCCTTTTAAAATACCATAACTTTGTACTGAGAGACTATATTTTAAAAGAAAATATAAATGGGTTGTTCAAGTGTCTTATTCTTCATCACCTTTTTCAAAATCATAATATGCTTCAAAATCTTGTGATAAGGTAAAATATTTGAAAATTACTTGATAATATTTACCTTTCTTGAAAATATGAGAATATTGAGAAAATTGGATTTGATTAAATATGGTCCATGATCCACGATGATATCGATGTATAGTGGAGATGTTGGATATCTCAAACAACTACTTTCAAGTGAGTTGTATGCTAGAAAAATTTTCACTATCATCTAAACATGACTTTGCACTAATTATTGCAAGTATGTCATCAAGAAGAGATAGGAATGTTGTTTGAGATCCTCCTCCTTCCATTAGTAACTGACATTCCTTGATCTAAAAAATTTATGAAACAAGTATTTAACTAAAATAATAGACATAGGGACTAACAATGTGTTTAATGAAAACTATAAATACCTAAAGTTGTCTAAACTGACCTATGATACCAACTATAAGGACTCAGCCTTAAACATTACATAATCTTGAGTTAAGTCAAGAATTTGCATTGAGAATCTTTTCAGATTTAGAGTTTTAGAGAATTAGGCCATATCTATTACATTAAATTTCAAAAATTATAATGTAGACACTTCTACTCAATATCCATTTTTTAATAAAATAATAAAAAAACTCTAAAAAATGTCTAATTCCATGTTTTAGACCTCATTACTTTTCCTTGATCCCATCCTTGACCCTATTCATCATTAAGTCTTGTAAAAAAATTTATAAATGTGGGGTGAGTATAAAAATCTCATTAAGGGTTATAAAATATGGAAAGGAAACATTAACCCATTAATAAATAGAAATTAATGAATCTATACTTTTCAATCTTAACATACCTCATGAAATCATAAGATTTATGAATAACAAACAGAAATAATAAATCATAAAGGTAATTTATGGAATTCATAACATACTTACATCATAGATATCATATCTACATAGGAAGTTAATTTGGAATACCCATCACAATATATTCCCTAAATCTCTTAGGAGAAATATTTATGTTTTCCTCCATCATGTTACCCAATGCATTGAAGAGTTATCTTGGGATCACCCGCCCTAGGTTTATCATGGAACCACCCGTATTCGTAAATAATTCTAAAGATCCATAACATATTCATAACACATAAAACAATAATAAAGGGAAAATAACATTTCCACATTGCTATCACAATATATTATTTCAAGATATTGACATAATCAATTCTTTATCAATCCATTTTCAAAAACCATTTAAAACATTTAATAAATAGATTTTTTAATCAAAGTGACCCATACCACTTTGAAACTTTTAAATGATTTATCATTTGAAAACATTAATGTAAATATAAATAAATCCTAAAAACCAATATGAAAACATGGACATTAATGAGAAATATTTAGTAGAATAAATCTTTAAAACAATAGAAACGATATTTTAGTTAAAGAGTTTGTAGCATAATGAGAGACGCTTGAATACAAATAATTATGGAATAAAATTTAATCAGAACATTATAATATCATGAGAATAAATGGATTCATGATAAAATATAAAAAAAGTATAGTATATACACCATATAATAGTGAATTGGTGCATAATAACAATGAAGTCTCAATGGAATGTAAATTGAGACAAAATCCCTTATAAAAATCGTATCCTTAGATTAAGGACAAATCCATTAAATAATAATGTGTGAAAAATATAAATACACTGAATATGATTGGATATTTAGTGTAAATCAATCAGAGAACATTCACACATATTTTTGTAAAAACAATACCAATGACTTGGATGTTTAAATCAATGAATGGAAATTGAGTTAAAATTACTCTTATCAAGTTCATATCGATGACTTGAGAATTTATAAATGGAGTGATTATGTGTATCAAAAGTATATCACCACAAATGGGAGAATAAATTACAACAAAAATAAATAAATAGTTATTCCATACATAATCATAGCATGACATAATTAAGAATTAGAAGATTAACCCAAGGAAATGAAATTTGGTTAAAAATTTCCCTTACTGATTTGGTAACTTACGAAAATACCCCACATGAAAGAAGGATCATACAATGAAGATTTAAATAACCATAAATTAAAGTATGTTATACATATAATACAATCATGTGCATAACATACACTACACAAATGAAATAGTGGCATATATAGCATGAATCTCAAGGGAATAAAAAGTGAGATGAAAATCATTAGCATGCTGTAATCAATCGAGTCGTATGAAAAAAAGTTAATAACCACCTAATTAATCACATAATACCATGAATATAAATATAATCATGCTAATATATATCAAATGATAGTACACAATACACCACATGCAATAAATAAGTGGCGAACAATGGAAATCTCACAGAATTAAAAGTGAGATAAGAAACCTCTTACCACATTGTAATCAATCGAGTTGTATGACCAAAATTTAATAACCAAAAATTTAATCACATAATATCATGAATATATATATATATAATCATGATAATATATATCAAATTGAATTACACAATACACCACATGCAATTAATTAGTGGTGATCAATGGAAATCTCACAGAATTAAAAGTGAGATAAGAAACCCCTGACCTCGTGTTCGACTTGACTTGTTTATTACTTATTCATCCAGAATAATAAAATTAATTTAATTTATAATTTATTAAGAACCTTTTTCTATATTATTATTCCTTTTATATCAATTATTAACTTTCTAGAACAATTAGTTAATTATTTGAGTTTATATTGGACATTTTGTCGATGTTCGGAACTTGAGTCCAAAATGAACTTGTTATAATTACAAATTGTCTATGTGGTCAAAATTACATTATATCCATAAAAATATTCATGATTTAGATATCATATATATCATATATATTTATTATATATGTATTTATAATAGTACATAACATTTGGAGATAAGAAATGAAATGCGTCGTTCATGGAGATGGAAAGTCGTACGTACGCATGAATGCTACTTTCATTTATATTTCATATTTAATGGAATGAAAATTTAATGATAAATAGTTATATTATAATTATAGTATAATATAATATATAATTTAATTATCTACATCTTTTATACATTCCACGTATGGTATGAATGAGTCATATCACTTTGTGGGGGCGGTAGTCCACACTTCCTCAAATGAAATTATCGCATTTACCCATTATGGAAACCATAAAGGTATGATATAAATGGAAAATAAATAAACATTGAAACAATATAAATATAATATATATCACATATAAATACAGTTCCATTATAATGGCTACTGTGAGAGGTGGTAGAAGATAATTGAACAATTATCTTTTTGTGAGGCAGTACTTCGTCGTCAATAGAAACAGTATGTTCTTTAACCATTAGATAGAGGTGTGTGTAAGTGTAGTTATAATTAAATATCAAAAAAACAACCTAGTATATTTAGGATACTGGTTTTTTTATTAAATAAAGGAATAAAAAGAGTTTAGGTGGTGGATAAGTAAAATAAAAGAAAAGAACTTAAGAGAAGACGTTACCTTTAAATCAAGTATCTCCCTTTGGTTTGAACCAAACGGTTTAATTGAATTGACTTATTCCATGGGAAAGGATTATAGAAGGAGGATAGGGGTGTATGGATATTAATTGGGAATATTTTGGAAGAGACAAGGGGCTTGAGAAGTGTGATGAATGGGTTATAAGTAAGGGCTTTTTATAAGGGGGTGAGGGGCTCTTTATGAATGTTTAAAAATATTATTTTATTATATAATGATTTTAGATTTATAAAAGTCCAAAAATTATTAAAGTTGAATATAATATTCCTATTCTTAGAAATAAAATCATCCAATAAGAATTGGACAGGTTTTGGATATTTTTTTAATCATTATAATCTTATTTATTAAAATGATTCATTGATGAGGTAAATATTGCATCATTATTGTGTTATAAATAATTCTATTTATTTGATGTTTAAAAATTATAAAAAAAATATGATGTATAAAATATATTTATCTTTAAAATTAATATTTCTAGTTGAAAAGATAACTTATATAACCTCATTTAATAATTGATTAACTAAAAGATATATGTTTGTGTCATTTTTGTCTTTACTTTAAATTAATTAATATAAAGTGTCATTATCACTCTCATGTGGCTTCATGGGGTCCCAAAATCGACCTAAATTTGACCATGGTCAGAAATATATCAACCAATAGGATTAGAACACATGTTAGGGTAATTTTATATTATTATAATAATATTTGTTTACCCTTATTTACCAGATTTACCCTTTAACCATGGTAAATAAAATATTTTCTGATTTAATATTCATAATGTATAAAAATAAAAGATACATATTTACACAATTTTAACTTCTTGATTTCAAATATATAATCTATTTTTACAAATTAAATATACAGAATTAACAGAAATTAATTTAAAATTATTTCCCGCTATCAAATCAAAAAGCATGTTTTAAAGAAATAATAACTATCAAAAGATTGATTCTTGTTTATGTCCAATTTCAAAGTGAAATCACATCTAATGACCAAAATTGTATTAAATTATAAAAACATAATATAATTACACCTTAAAAACAATTAAAAATTCATTAAAACTTTATAAATAAATTATATTAAAAGGTATTTTTGAATTAAAATACAGTATTTTTCACTATTCATTAAAAAATGAATTTTATCATAAAAATACCAAAAATATACCCAATGTAAATTTTGAAGTCCTGATTCTAAAGAAGAATTTTATTAAGCCAAATTGAACATATAAAAGTGACCAAAACTAGATTTAAATAGGGTTCTCCATCAAAATGTGGTAAATCGACCTTTTAATGAATATTAGAGTATTTATGCTTAAAATTGGATTTTTTTTCTTATTTTTTGCCTATAAAATATTTTAGGTAATTGTAAAAACATTTAACAAAAAGTTATATTCATATTATGGTTAGTTCTTTCTATTCCCTTCAATACAACGGTTAGGCATTAACTACCATATAAAATAACATTATATTGTTATTTTTCAATATGACTCAGCATTGTGTGCAACATAAGATTTCAAAGAAACTCGTTGTTGCATATCGGGTACGCCATCGAAAATAGTATCCCCTTTAAAGTAAAATTATTATCTAATTCAAAAAATTTATAAATATGCAAATGTTATATTCTTTATTTACCTAGGAATTTGCATCAACAACACACCATCAGCAAGTAACCATTGTGAGTAACTGACAAAACTCACCATTGGGATGAACTATAGTTAAAAAACTAGAGTTTTGGAAAACTCTTTAAATGAGTAACTATTGCCTCCAAGAACACCTCAAACACCATATTTTTACAATGTAATGGGCTAGGGAGGTCCGAGACATTAAATTATACTATTCATAGTGGTCAAAAATTAATTTGACCATATTTTTTTAAAACAATTATTCTAATTCCAAAAAATGAAATCTATGTTTCCAAATTCAATTCATAAATGCGACATAATCCAATTTAAAATTATACATGTGGACATGATGAAAAATTGGGATTCCAAAGAAAAAATTCCCATCAATATACAAGGTTATAATATGAAAATTATATATGAAATTGAATGCACTAACCTAAATTTAATCTATTATTATATAATAAAAAATATTTGACTTTAACAAAAATGATAATTTATTATTTCTTTTTGAACAATTTAAACGAAAATGTAGTTTTTAGTAAAAATCTTTATTTTCACTAATTATCATAAAATGAAACTTTTCAAAAGATCCTAAAAATACTCCAAAACATAATTATTATATGATGATTTGAAAAATGAATTTCATTTCTTAAAATAATGTTTTTAAAATTGTAAAAAAGTAACATCAAATTATTTGTATAAAGTACGACTAAATTTCTCTTTAAAACAAATACATTTTTTTCCAAAAACGTTTATTTTTCTTTTAAATGATTCTTCTTCTATTTATATTAAATAAAAATACATTATATCAAATTTTTAAATGTATAAACCATATATTTTTCATTGTTTATTTATTAATATTCATACTCACCATCATAACGGATGAGTAATAATGGAATGTTTTAAATAACATTTTAAAATATTATTTTATTTTAGACCAGGTGTTGCGTGCATGAAAAGCTATCAAAGAGGATGAATTTATTTTAATTGAAATAAAATTGTAAAGTCTCTGAGTGTTACAAATATTTAAAGAAAAAAGTTAATATAAATATGATTTATATGTAATTATGTTAAGACAGTATGATAGTAGACTAAATGAATGACACAACTATTAACCATTATCATATGGAAATGGGAGAAATCACCATGGAATTCATCATAGGAATCCCCAAAACATCTAATGGTGAAAATTACATGTGGGTGTTCATTGATTTCATTATAGGTTTTTTTATTTTTTTGAAATCAAATTATACTTTTTCTCTTGACCCACACACAAAAATATATATAAGGGAAGTGGTAATGCCACAGTGAGTACCATTATATATTTTATATTTTTTTTGTTTTATGTTTTAAATAGTTTTATATATAATTATTTGTAATGTGTTGGATAAATAGATAATAATTCACTATTCATATCACCCTAAGATATATTTTCAGTCTATGAGAACCATTAATACTCTAGAGGATATATTAATAAATTTTTCAATGTATTTACAAGGATTTTTTGATCAACACATTCATATAAATGAGTTATCATATAACCAAATTATCCATTCTAGAATCCAAATGGAACCATATGAGGCTTTTTATGTTAAGAGATATAGGATTCCAACATGATGGGATGACATTAGTTATAGGAAGATGATAGGTACTTACCTTGTCCAATAAATGATAAATATAGTTAAAAATAATCAATGACATATGAATGTAGAATATAGTAAAGAGAAGAGTTATTAAATAATAATTGATGTGATCAAGAATTTTTTTTTTGTCAAAAGTTATTTATCAGAATATCTCCCCCAAAAATAGTCCATAGATTTTGGAAGAAAGGGATGTTGAGCCCTAGGTACATCAGTCCATTCCATTTAATTGAACATTTTAGAGTAATATATTATCACATAGTTCTCCCTTATCACCTCCACCTAGTTAGTATTTTATTACATGTATCATTTTTTGAGGATTAAAATACTGGATCCAACACTTGTTCTTAACTCAAACTTATTTCAATTGGAACAAGACCCTCTATGAAAAACAACACATAGAGATCATCAATCAATAGATAATGTGTTTTGGAAAACACCACTCCTTTGTACATTGTTCTATAAACATATCATATGTTTTAGGAGGATATATATAAATTATAGGATATAATTATGAAAATTTACCATCACTTTTTCACATCAATTTAATAATATTTATAGAATGAATTTTTTAAGGGTATAAAATGAAACCAACATATTTCTTCGTCCTTTAATTACTACTATGTTAGATAAGATGTGGTAAAAATTACCCATAGTTTAAATGGGAAAAAAATATTAGGGGGAACTATTAATAAATCTATAATAAACACTAAGATATTAAACCATTAATATCTGTTATCTTTAGCCAAAAAATAATTAATAAAAGTTAATTTTGAAAAATGTAATTTTCAAAACGAATCCTTATTTTTAAAATTATACATTATTTTAACAACATATTTTAAAAAAATTATTATATATATTTGGAAAAAATTAATTCATTTTTTATGTCCCATAATTAAAAATTTTTTTTGTTTTTTACAATTTTAATCTGATAAGATTGATTTTTGTTCAAAAAATATTAGTTTTATATAAATTATACTTTTTTTGATTTAATATCTTTTAAATTGTATCTTATATGTCTAAAAAACATTTATGTAATAAATATGTTTTTATGAAATAAATTTATTCATTTTAATATATTCTATGCCTTTATGTGTACTATGTTCAACATTTATAAAAATAAATAAAAATATTTGTTTGAAAAAAACTATTTTTAGTCTTCTATATGAATACCAAATTTTCAATATGAGATTATACTTTTTTATTTACATGAAGGCCTCGTACATTTTATTATATTTATATAAAATTAATTTATTTCATTAAAATTAGGAATAAAGATAATTTTATCTTATGTATAATTTTGAACATGAAAAAATCCATTTTTTTCTATAAAAAAATTTACATGATTACTTTCATTAATTTTAAAATTATCTTTTCACACATTTATAAATTTAATTTGACAAAATTATTTTAATATCAAAAATTATAATTTCCAAATTAATCAATGATTTAAATTTTAATATTAGTTATAAAAAATAATCTGAAAATTTATAAAAAATATTACCTAAGTAAGAAGTATTTTATGATGGAAAAATTGCCAAAACATGTAAAATACATGATTTAACTTTGGTGTTGGAGATAAGTTTCAGAATTATATTTTCCTATAATCCACCATTTTATAATTTTTAACTATTTACCCCTGAATAATATCAAACATATTTATAACATGGTGACGGTTTCCTAAATTTCCATTTCCATCTCTTATTAAAGGATATCACTTCCACCCTTTAAATAATCAACTCTTATTTAAAAAAATTTCTGAAACCTTAACAAAATTGTATATACATGATGTCCTTTATAGGACATAATGACCTGTTTCACCCCAAACGAGCTAAATTAATTCAAATCTATGGTCTATATCAAGATGATGTTCGTGTTCTCAATATATGTATCACATATTTCTTAAAATATCATTATTATAATTTATTTTTGAAAACAATCATATCCAAAATATAGTAATAAAACCAGGATTATTATTTTTTTTATGTTAATATAATAATTGTAAAAAAAATATTCCTTATATCCCATCTACTATGAAAAATAATAATCCTCACTAGTTCGTGTCAACAGATTACAGCCCCCACAAAGTGACATTTTCATCTTTTCATTGTAACCACTCATGTATGATATTACTGATGTTATTTATGAATAAATATTATTTATATAATGAAATTACAATTTTTAAATCAAAATTTACTCATCCACCTTCACCTCTCTGGTTTTTTGGGTAATATAAATTCTAATACTATGTTATTAAAAATATCTGCTCCAAGAACAAACATGTTTTCTCTCCTCTTCCAACATTGATAGTTTTAGTTTATATTGGATTACTATATATATTATATATAGGTATTATATATCATTAATTTTCTTATATTTGGATAACAGAAAAAGTAATTATATATATGCAGTAACCTTTCAAAATGGGTAAATAACCCAAAACTAGTTCATTACCATTCCATTTTCCATGAAATGTTACTAAAAACACCCTTGGGTTATTTTATAAATTTATAATAATTTATAAAGAGTAAATTCTATATCCATAAATGGTTATAAAATGATGATATTTTTGGAAAAACATGAACATCAACACTACTTATATAAACATAGTTCTAAATGACAATGACTATAAAAACATGATATTTAGAATCGGTTATAATAATATAATACATGAAGTGAATTGTAATTGATGAAGAGTATAAATATAAATGTATATGAATGATGATCTGAAATATATAACTTGTGTTTTTATCATCTTGATACAAGATGTAAAATCACTTTTGTGGTAAATCCAGGTTAAATTTAGTGGATAAGGTAACTCAAACTTCTATATTTTTAGTTATAAAATTTCTTATTTGAAATACATCGTTTTATGATGTACCTTTCTAAATGATTTTATATTTTTTTCATTTGTTGATAATGAGTTATTGAAAAAAATCATATTCCATGATTTTTTATTTAATTTTTGTTAAAAATCAGACATTTTGAAATGATATTTGTAACTATGGATTTTACATCAATGAATAAAACTAGTCTTAAAAAAACATTTCTAGTTTATCCATTAACATTAAAATGATCTAAATCTTTTGGTTTTATGTTCAATGTTATATACAATGTTATTATTTAATTATGTTATCATTTTAGGTGATATAGATTTCAGTATCATGAAATATAATTTGTGATGCATTTTGAATATTTTATGAAACTCGTATTATTTAATGGGTTCATTGTGAGTATAAAATTATTTCTATTTGTATGTTCTGTGGAACTAATTTTTTCTATGTGTCATTAGTATTATGTTTCGGAAATTTCAAAAAACCCATTTTCTATTTCTATGTGGTTTTTCTATGTTATGGTTTATTCTCTCATGGTGATTAAAATTGTGTGACTTATGAGATGTATATGAAATTTATCTCCGTCCAATAAATTTTCTAACACATTATTTCTCATGAGATAGAAATTTTTTGTGAATAAGTAGGAATGTAGCTTGGTTCACAAAGGGGGAGTGAGGTGGAATTTAGCTGTACTACAAATTTTATGAGTTAAATGGTTGAAACCCCTCTAGGTTTAGAAAGATAATAAGTCATTTGTTAAGGATTGAACAGCTATCTTTCGAACATTCCATGGGCCATGTTATGTTATTCATGATTTATTTTTCTCATTAAATGGTAAAAATATTAACATTTGTTATGTTAAGTCCATCATTCACCTGTATGGTTAACACTTATGGTTTTATGTTATTTTAAATCATATATTATCAACTTATTATAGTCATTACATATTTATACTATCTAACCATTTTTGTATTTGATATTTACACCTCACTGAGTATGTGAGATTACCCCTTATTATGTTCTTTATTCCATAGCATTTAAAGATAACTTTGTCCCATAGAATGTCTAAGAGTGGAGTTAGTTTTTATTAAATGTTCAAAGTATCCAAAAAAGTATTTTTTTTTTGTTTCAAATCTCTAAGACACTAATCTTAAAGGTACATTGGTTGTGAGACTACTTTTATATATAATAATTAAATGAGGAAATCAATTTATTATTTATGTATGTTTATCTTGGTTCAATTTCAATATAAAATAGAGAGTATGTGAAGACCACTAAGGGATTATATCTTCATGATATTCAGTGGTTCTTTCAAACATAATGTATATGAAATTACTATAATAAACTATAAAATTGAATTTCTATATGAACTCGGGTTTATGAATCATTTTGTATGTGATGAAGGAATGTGTTCACATTGTATCCATGGTGTCTATGAGGTGGAAGTGGAACAAAAAAGTAGTATACAATATTGGAGGTAGTAGAAGATGTTGTTTTGAGTGACAATGCATGAGATAGTATCATGAACAGGTGATAGAATTATTTTCCCCATAATGTTAATATTACTAGCTCTCTAGTATTATAAGGTGAGTTTCAAGTTTCAATATCATGAACTGGATCAGTGTTATTTATGGAATATTTTAAAAACAATTTGACTCTACATAATACGTAGAAGAAATATCAAATGACTTACTCAACATATATTGATAACCTGATATGATCATGTTACCATGAGAATAAAATGGAGGTTGAAGACATAAAACACATAGTATTTATTCATGGAGGACTTATTAAATGAATTTCCTATGAAATATACACATATGTTTCAATATTCTTATGGAATTTTTTTCTCTTAATGTGATGATGTCTCACCTAACAATTTATGTATATGAGTTTGATTATTGATAAGGTATTTCAATGTTTAGTTAATGAAAATTAAATCCTTGATTAAGTTGTGTGAAGAATAATTGAAGATAAACAGATAAAAGTATAAATGTTTTATATGATTATTATTTTATGATGTGCTAATTTATATCTCATTCATACCTATTTCAAGAATATTATAGTTTTTAAAAAATTAATAGAAAAGGTAAAATCATTTTATTCTATTTACTTGAAGCTGATATATATATGGTGTGCCTTTTACTACAAAAATAAGTGTGTTTTAAAATAGAATAGAATATAAAACCACACAACATTATTTATCACGCAAGTAGTAGATGTGATTTTCATGAAATAATATTGTTATGTGAATAAAAACTATGTTTTTAATTAAGGTTGTGACCTATTTTATTATAATATTCCATGTAAAAAATATTATATAAATTCATGAATAACAAAACACATACGTGTGAATGATATAATATTTTCAAAAACTAAATCTGAGTAGTAATTTATAGTTGGGATAAAATAAAAAAAATATTATCATAATACTAATTGACTTGAAATTTTAATTTCCATTTCAATCATATTTAGTAAAATAAGTAATTAGATATATTTTTAGTTTATTGATCTATTTTTCAATCATTCTAATGATTTAGTGATTTGGAGTAGAATTCATGTCATATTATTGTTGAAGAAGAGTATTAGGCTACCTTCGATGTATTTGGTATTTTAAAAACATTGGAAGACAATGACCATCTATTGAGGAAGATGATCAGTCAGTTGATGATACTCATTTGAAGAATAAGGGAGATATTATTTTTATATTTCATTGAGATGAATCTATAATGAACTACTTGAACCAGAATAAACAACTTCATTGAAGAACAAGTGGTTCTAGTATAAAAAATCTATATCATGGGATTGGATGATACCTACGTGTCTATTTTGTGTGAATTATACTAAACATGTACTCAAAAAAATATTGGTAATAAAATTCATGCCATGAAAATAGTTTATCATAGTAAGAAGTATGATCTCACATTGAGGCTCAACCTTGTCAAAAATCTATTTTCACTGTAATTTAGATTATTATCTACATTACATGTGCATTTGATTGTAAAGGGTACATATTAGTTCCATTCATATTAACTACTTTATTGGATCAAGTGTAAGAATGGGTAATTTCAAAATAAATTCTAAACATGATAAATCTTGGGTACAATGACTCACTCCCCATAACATAGTGTCCCTGCATTATCCTTATGGGAAATACATGTTTTTAGTGAAAAATATATTTTTTAGGTAAATAATATTTTTATTATTATTCTATATGAAAAAATAAATATTAGAGGAATCCAAATTTATTTGATTATATTTATAAATAATAAATTAAAATAAAATAAATCTTCAATAGTGATGATTTATATTTGTTAATACAAATATATTGAAAATAATAAAATCCAATTATATAAAAAGTTTCCATTTTTAATGGAATTTAATCACAACCCATTATTATAATTCTATCCATTAAATTTTATCTCTCCATTGGCACTAAAATCATTCTATGATTTTTAAGAACATGAACTCATTATTTGTAAAAATAATAATTGATAGAGAATAAAAGTAAACATATTAATTTTATAATATTCTAATTGATTATTATAATTTTATATAATTCTTTTATTATTTATTATGTGGGAAATAAATTAATTTTAATTTAATAAAAATTATAAAATACCTATATACCTATTGGACATAGGTATATACAATGACCATACATCCATCGGTTATATATCAAATTTCCATATGTCCAATGGTCAAATATCTGCTTTTCATATGTATAATGGTCCAATTACATCAATAAATATAGTTGTACATACATACCTAAAATAATTCATCCAACTCAATTAATTATTTAAGAAAATTTCTATTACCATTTTATTGTTTTTAATAGTTTTAATACTTATAACTGGAATAATGATATTTAAGGGAACTTTTTAGGATACTAATTTCATGTTTTTGTTCTTTTTATTAACTTATTGAATTATTATTCTTGTAATTTTCTAATGATGTTTCATATTTAATTCCCATATTGTTATAATTTTTACCATGCAAGTTAATATTTTATTATAAAAATATATATTTTAGTTCATTTTAGAATAAATATTCATGTAATAAAATATGTATATAACTTATAGTACATAATTAAAATAATGTACATAATAAAATCAATGGGTGATACATTTTACCCATTTGAAATAATTTCTCTTTTGAAATTTCATTACTCTGGTGAAGTAAAATGTGTATTCTTCTACCTCATCACATCTTTAGTTTCTCGATTGATTCCTCAAACTTATAATTACACTAAAAATCATTTATTATGTGAGGAGTACTGTTTCTTTATACTTTTCCTATGGAATAAAATATTTCTATTGGTTATTACTCATAAGATAAATAAAGTTCTTTTTTTACTACCTATGAATTCAGTAATTCTGAATGATCAAGTACATACTTCCCAAAAATTGATACATTGAAAACATCAGGCAATTATAATAGGTTTGGTGGAAGTGAAATATGATAATATATTTTTCCCATATGATCAATGATTTTAAAAATTATTCTAAAATCCTACCTCCCAGACCCACTCACCAGTGGATAGACTATAAGGATTTATATGCCCAAAGGCATGCCTCCCCATATTCCAGAGGTAAAAAAATAGTGGTAAGGGTGAGGTTATCTTGGGGAGACTATAGCTAATTATTTCAATAGCTATAGTATATAAAATAATGAAAAACATATAATCCAAGACAAATATACATCACATATAAGATCACTAAAGTAGAAAAAAACTATAGTATCAATATTATTTAATAGATATGTATTAAATTCCTTTCACAATGGATCCCCAAAGGGAATATCAAATACATTGGATACCAAATTGAAAAGGTTAAAATTTATGAAAACCACATCCCCAAGATGGTCCTACATCTACCCTAATCCCATAATCCATAATTTATACTAGTATGCCAGGAAATTCCTCAAGAAACATGCCCTTTCCCAAAAACTATACATGTGATCCAAATATTGAAACTTTATTTAGTATAAATGTGTTATGGTGGCCTGAAAAATATGTGAGTATAACTTAGTTATCAACCCCTAATGGAAACCCTAAAATAAAATGTAGGATAAGTATGTGAATGAAGAAATGAAAAAGGTAAATTTTTAACGATTTAAAAACTATTTAAAAAAATAATTTGCAACCACTGATTCTCTAGGTTGATAGTTACACCCTTGTATGGATATTCCAATATATATCCTTAGTTATGTGACCCCGATCGACTGTACCTATATCATCTAGTGTCAATGTGTATCTGATAATGTCTTATAGACCATGTTAAATATATGTTAACACATAGAATCAAGGACATCTTATTGGAATTCCTCAATAAAATAAATTTTCAAATGGAATCTGAGAACTCAACCTTGAATTCCCATGGAATTTGAACTCCTTCATTGAATCCCCAAGAAATCAGTCATCAAATGAAATCCAATAATTCATATTATTATTCCCATGGAACCCCATCTATCTTCAGGAGTTTCCCCATCATCAGTCATCACATGGAATCTAGATATTCATAATGGGATTCCCATGGAATATGATCTCTTATCCCAGCATTCCCTAGTCTATATGAATCATATGATGTCTAGGTTATCTTCCAGGAATTCCTACGTCATTTTAATTACATGTAATCCTTGTGATCAGGTTGACATTTTAAACCATCTAGTTTCAAAAGGAATATGGGTTCTCATCCTAGAATTCCAATGTATAATATTTTATAAAGAATCTAGCTGGTCATCCCAATATTCTTGAGTACCACGTATCACATGTAAATTTTTATGTTACATTAAAAATTAACCATTATTTTCCACTTACAATAATTTTTTATATAAAAATTTATTATTAATTTACTCATCTGATAATTAATTAAATTCATTAAATGCTTTATCATTATTTTCTCAAGACATCTGATAATCATCACGCATAATTTTTTATCTAACAATTTCATTTCTATGTGATACATCAGAACTCTCCATTTCAACCTATTAATAATATTTTAAATCTAAATATACTATTTTACAACTTTACATATCCATTTTTGTTGTGGAAACTTCATGATCTATCACATTAACAATTATGGATGCTTTTGAAATTACATTGCATGAAAATTGATTCAAACATGATTTCATATCTTAACCATAGAGTTATTTAACCATTATTTTCACACCATATCCATTTAAGGTCATTTATAAACTAGTGTAATACCTGCTGAAACTATTATTCTTCTATATTTCAAGGAATGGTAAAAGATAGTTTTAAATAATATAATATTAAAATAAAATATAAAATTAATCCAACATCAATGTAGTACATGGATGGTTTGGTTTCACAGTTTCATCACTTATGAAATATAAAATTAAAAATTATTAGTTACTTGGGACCACATACCTTATTCTTATGAGAGAATAACCATCATATATAGGTCACTAATTCATCTTAAATTTTATAAAATGAGAAAGCAATCCCAATAAATATTGAATATTCTAACTAAAAACCAAGATATCATAAGATAGATAATGTGATAAATAATAAAATGTAGAAAAAATGAAGTCATACCTTAGTATCTCAAATTCATCTGACAAAACTGAAATCAGGGATCGATCCAATGGGATAAGAAGAGGTGGAGGGGGAATTAGGGCTTGTCCTAGTCAAAGTGATGGCGGAAATGTATAATTTAGTAGAATAAGGGGTGACCTAGGTGAAATTACCTCGAATACCCTTATTAAAATTCCACCCATCAGGCCACTAGCTAGTTTGTATTTCCATACTAGAACCTGGGTTCTGTTTATGACCACCAACTAAATAGTGGTGTTATAAAATCATGATACATCCCTAGATCCATGTCCCAAAACCTAGAATTCTCTATGAATTCCTTCTACACCAAAAAAACATATCATTCAAGGGAAATTAAAAATGGTCCAACATGAATAAAACTAGAGTGTACCTTGGTGGAGGGTAGGGTATTAAAATCTCCAAACCATATTACAGATTAACCAAAATCTTTGTATCCAAGAACCATCGATCCTCAATTCATTTTCTAAACACAAGTATCTTATTGGTCGTGGTCATGCTAACACTACAACCAAAACCCTATCAGCTGAGAAAAAAAATTTTATTCAATACACCATGGCACTTATTGATTTCAACCAAAACAATGATGGGGCTCTACTCATTATAATTTTTTAGGGAAAAAAAATTATGATGTTACACCCCTCATTTCATGTCCTAGAACTACAATGAATGATCCTATAACCAAATTTTATTATAAAAAACATTTTATCATTATTGATATAATTTAAAACCTAAGATCATGCCTCAAATTTCATAACAGAAATCCATTTCAGAATTAAAATACTCTAATTGTTTTTCTACTCCCCTATCCTACATCTCAACCATCACACCCAATCACATAACTTGACTTTTACCTAGAGAATATAATTTATCAAATCAAAAGACCATGAAGAAACTACCCATGAAATGTGTTTACGACGCATTCATTCTAATGGCCACTGAGACTACATAAAATGAGTATCTTGAACTTAGTACCACCATTTTTTACTACCCATCATAGGATTTCCTAATCAAACACCATCTATATCAATCTATATTTCTTGAAACAACATCACCCAACATTATCCATAATTATAAACTGAACCAGATGGGCATCCAATACCCTACATAGGAGCCTGAATAAACTTTCTCTTATAGTAAATCCACATAAAATACTTGAATGATGTGTTATAAATCATTATGAATGAACTTGATACAATTATTAACCCAGCATATCAAATCCCATAAAAATCATAGATCAAACCTGCTCTATCCAACCCACCACAAGTGTTCTCTAGATCCACTATTGATAGACATTATACTATTAGAGCCCGACATCTTTAACAAAAGTAGAATCCATTGATCATATAGAGACACCATGGGGTAATCCCATCCTATGATGTGATATAATGGTTGAATCACTCACCACCTTCTTTATTCACCATTCCCTAAAAAGAGAACCAGAATGCCACCACAACGAACCACGCTTGGATAACACTATTTCATCTTATTCCTGAAACAATCACTCAAAATAAAAATGGACTCAAGATGAAATTAACTAAAGGAATTCCCAAGGGAATCCAAATCACTTAAAAATTATATATTCCCCACATCTGGTTCCCTCATAAAAATCAAAAGAATAATCATGTGACTAATTGATAGAATTAACACCCTTTAAATCATGAAATATACATTCCATGATAGACATTACACACCCCATAGTAGAAGAGATACTATCACCAATACATTGGGAAAAATCCTTGTCATAGTGGACCACATCCCATATGTCACCGAATAGAATGATCAGATTTTTTCATTTCAATTAATATTGAATATTTACACAACAACAAATTCATTTCCCATTCCTAAATCACAAGAATGGAAACATTGATATCCCCTAAAATTAAAATCATAATTCAGTACAATCCCTAACATAACTAGTGGATCACTCTCAACAAAATGGATTAACCATATAATTATACTATAGAAAAACTTGATCATGTTCCACTTCCAAGGACGTGTGTCACCATCGGATCAATGGTCATATTTTAATCACTTCTCTAAATATTAAGGGTAAAAATAGGATTTATTTTTTATCCCCATCCTAATCTAGCCACCAATGTCTTACCCTATGGCTTGGAAATTAGATAACCCATCAAAATATCTGAGATAACCATTAAAAATGAATTTCTCAATCATCAGCCACTCTATTCTCGAAAGAACCACCAGAAAAATCCAACATGGTCTAGTGAGTCTCCAATAATATTTCATGAACCAATTCACATCATGAAACAAATATCATCATATCTCTGTAGTCTTATTAAGTCTACAAAAATATGCAATAAAACCACACATGACCTATTCCACTAACTCAATCCCAGCATTCTTAGTACATGCATGATATGTATCATTGTAAAACAATTGATGACCACTCATGTACCACCTAATATTATTGAAAATAAGCAGTGACACACTCCACTAAGACCAATTTATAGATCCCAAATCATAATATACTGAGTCAAGTTATACCACATCCTTTGATAACACACCGAATCAAGAAATAGACCGTGCTCCAAGCATGTTTATTTAACTATCCATAGGTATTATTGATTCCTTCTTAAAATAGGTATGACACCATGGGTGTAGTAGGGAAAGGAACATGACCACCCATTATACTAGGTTCCATTTGATAATCACAAATAAATTAAATATACTACCATATCATACCAAAATCACATCTATAAAGATAGGTTCATTCATCTGAAGGACCATTATATTCATAACTGGGCTTCATACAAGGTGTTATGACTCATGGTTCTTAATAATAACTACATCCACACTTTATAGAACTGAAAATGCACTGATAACTTAATTTGATGAATCTACGATGCTTTAAACACCTAAGTAGTTAGTATAGATGATGAAGCCCTTCTAAAATGTCACCCTCATAGGGAAAAAAGTAATGACTCACTACACCTGATCTATGTGTAATGTCCAATATTTTCTCCCAATAAGCTTAAACATCCCACTTTATGTTGTTCAAAAATCATTATTGACATCCAATGTTCCTGATTTAAACAAATGAAAACTAGTATTCCAAAACACCCACCTCTAGGGTCCCCAATTCCATAATGAAATAAGCTACCAAAAAAAGATCCTATAAGGCTCTAATAATCACTACACACCATGGTTTACTATATCATGGGATAAATAAAGGTCAATAGTTTTTATAGTTGGTAAATATCTCAAACAAGAATATGAAACCGGTATAACATTATATATGTAGTACACCACACATCCAGGATGGTTTCATAAACTAGGATCTCACTCTCTAGCCCAAAATATCCTTACTAGGGTCAAGACTATACATTGGTATGGTCCATAATATGAGAACCTCATTACTCAGGTGTTCCTAGTAACCCCATCTACAAATACATTGGGTAAAGCCTTATTAATATTGGTTCCATGTCACCATAGAAAAAACCTTTCCTTCATTATTATGGTATTTTTTCAATATTATATAATCCATAGGGTTCATATTTTAACATGATTCATAGAGATTTAATTTCAGGATATACATTTAATATTTATTGGTGTTATCATGATTTCTATATTTCAATTGATTCATTAAATAGGTAATTATTCATACGCTAAAAATAAAAAACCATTAAAATTGTTACTGATTCCATATTTAATGTAGACCATCATTTAATGTATCTTTTATATCTGTCTATATTTTAAAGGATTTTCCTTGGAATATGTCAATTATGATGACACCATAGTTGTAAATCAGAAAATACCTTATATGAAAATGTGGACACTTTAACTAAAAACCCCATTTTAACTAGAAAATATCTATAACACATATTAGGATATAAAAAAAAGGTCATAGGATAATATATATCACTGGTAGTATGTAGCCAAAATCCAAATCCTATGTCCATAATACTATTCATGTATGGTGAATCCCTATATTCCTGATATTATGTATGAAATCACAAACCATCCCTTTCTATACTAGGATAAGTGAAAAATATCATGTATCAAAATATCTCAAATAAATTTTCTTACCCATGGTTAAAAAAAATATAAATGTAACATGTTAAATCAAATGTACAATAAATTCTACCCCTAGAAACATCAATTTTCCCTCATACATAGGTTGATCTATCTGATGAATGATCTCACTAAAAAGAAACTAAACACCAAATTATTGTTTCCACCATTCCAAAAATGTATTGAAATAAAAAAACTATAATATTAATTTGTAACATCCCACCAACCTAGGAAAAAATTACTACCTACACTGGCAGTCATCACATTATCCTGAATTCCCATCCCCATATGTTATAGTACACAAACTAGTGGGAATCACCTATAAGGGGGTACCATGGGGAGATTATTCCCTTTTTATTAGATAATCTATATTATTATAAATAATGATAAAAATATATAGAAAAAAAATAAAAAATTTAGAAAAGATATGTAAAGTTCCAAAAATAATTGTAATATCAAAAATATATAACAATGGAGTTTGTCATACATGTCTCAAAGGATCCCTTATTGATGGATCAAATACATAGGATAATAAAGGCCCAAAATAAAACTGAACTAAATCACATCCCCAAATAGGTCAAAAGTCCAACCCAATCCCATCATACATACTCTACCATGAATTCTAAGAAAACCCTCATGAAACAGACCATTCTGTAATCCTATATGGGTGATACAAATAGAAAAATATGGTAAAGTACCTGAATTCCAAGGAGGTATGGGTAGGGTATGAGTAAATATAGTAATCCCCTGCTAATGGAATCCATAAAATAACTTGTATGACAAGTAATATCATGAAGATGTTCCGAATATAAAAAATATTACAATGTCAGAATAGTTTTATGAAAACAATAAGTAACCACTAATGCTAAGGTTTCACAGCTACACCTACGTAAGGATATATCATGATAAAACATTAGGTCCATGAACCCGATAAACCATAACATCTTAATAAAGTTTCGGGGTTCTTATGGTAATGTCATAAGGACTATTCCAATGATATGTAACAAAATTGACTCACGGGTTTCATCCTATAATTTTCTAGTTTAAAAAAGTTTCATATGAAATATTATAACTCATCCTGGAATTATAGTGTAACCCATAATCTCATTCAAGCATTACCCAGTCATAATTCATCACAAAAACTCCAAGAAAATATCCTATAATTTCCATGTAATGTGAGATTTAATCCCATTACTCCTCATCAATAATCTTCAAATTAATTCTAGGAACTCATATTTGAATTACCATGGAACCTGAACTCTTATCATGGAATTCACTAGTCACTAAGTATCGTAATGTGTTTATTTTCTCCTCATATCTGACCGAAGTCATTTTTAATTTCATAGAATCTGAGCGCTCATCATCGAATTCCTAACTATCTTGTTTCACATGGATTATGGGTACTCAACAAGGAATTCCAATGTATCATATTTCATATAGAATCTAATCACACAACCCAATATTCCCATGTACCATTTATCACAAATCATGTTTCTACATATAACCATATCATACCATTTAATCATCATTTTACATTATCCGTGTTGGTTTTAATCAACTTTTATCATTTTTACTCACTTAATAGTTAATTTTATTCAATAAAATTTTATCCTTATTTTTTCAAGGTAAGGTTTAAATATTAATAACATAATTTTCCATCTTAAAATTTCAATTACAACTTATATGTTAGATATCACTATTTTTATATATTAATTCCATCTTATATACCAATATATCATTTTAAAATTCAATATTATAATTTCTATTTTTTCAAACTCAATAAACAACACATTCACAATTATCAATGGTTTTCAGATTCCATTTGACAACCATCAATTCTAACATGATTTCACATTTTACCCACAAACACAATTAATAATCTTTTTACATGAATCCTATTAAAGGTCATTGATTAAATAAGGTTATACCACTTGGAAATATCTTATTTACATAATTTTAATAGTTCTAAAAGTGATATTTAACTAAGACTATATTAATTAAAAATATTTAATTTAAATGAGTTTAAAAAAGTAAAAGGCTTGTTTGGTCACACAATCGCATCACATTTTAAAAGTATCTATCATATAGGTTAATCTTATGAACCGCGGATCATATTCTGAGGAGTATCTTCCCATCCTATATAGGCCATCAGTTTCATCTTAAATTGGTATAAAAATACATAACATAATAATAGTCTAAAAATATGGTACATTAGAAATAACAATTGAGAGATATTAACATGATGAAATTGATGAATAATAAAAGGTAGCATACATCATGACTTACATTGGTCTCTAAAATGGTTATAGTGGAAGTGAAATTAGTATTAGGAGGAATGAGATCCATTCATAAAGGAAGAAGTGGATTTTAAGGGATTTAATAATACTTCTAGTCCAGGAGAGTGAGTAAAATATATTGTAAAAATATTATGTGGAATCCCAAGTGAAATTACAGGGGATATCATTATTAATACTCTCTATAAGAGGCCATCATCAAGCGTATGACATCCACCAATGATTCGATGATTAACCCACTAGCTACACACTAGCCACAAGTTGTATGGTGTCTCATAATTAGTACATGGGTTTTATTTTATTACATTTGGTTGCTAGTAGTGTGGAAGCATTATGTTATAGCCAAGATTCTTTTTCTAGAACCATCAGAATGTCCCTGGGATTCCCTTTACCCCATAAAATGTATCATTTATGAATAATTATATGGGTTTCAAAGTGTTTTAAATAATTCATTGCCTCAATTGAGGCCAATGGCATACATGGATAATGTTTTTTGGTATAAACATCAACTTATTCCTGAATCTATTTACCCTATTCCATGTAGATATTCATAGGAATGCCTTAACTCTATCTTCAAACTCTAAATATCTCCAACAATTATGTGTATATATCTTCTATAATATATTTTTTTAAAATTTCAATAGTTACTGAATATATTAAATATTTTTAGTTATATTATAATAATGTTATTGTCGCAAAAGAATACACATTCCAACGTTATCCAAATATATTTTAGTTATGAATCAATTTTAATAGATTGCCTCATATTCATCCATTGGAATGAAATAATGTAATATCGTCATATGATAAATGTACAGGGGAAGGTTTTTAATCTATATTCCTTTGAATTCCATTGAATACAACCTCATCAAATGTTAAAGATTTTGGAATAGTACTTTCAAATTGGCTATTTATATGAGGATGATAAGAATAGTTCAATTGCATATCTATGTCAAATTCTTATTGTATACTTCTCCAAAACATTGAGTTGAACCACATATCATAATATAATATAACAAAAAGTGGTACACTTTTAATTATTACAACTTCAATTATTTATAATTTGTAAGGTTGTTTTAATTAGAACTTTTAGTATATAGTGATGAATATTGCTGACTTCTTGATGCATTCATCTACATCCAAAATTCAATTATATCATCAATATGTATTTGTAAATACTTAAAATAAATACATTATGATTGTCTCCCAATTCTACATAGGTATGTGTAATGGTTTCATCATCCCCTTAAACATTTAATAAAAGTTCCTTAACCTGTTGGAAAACCAAGAGTCATGATAAATAATTTTAAATATTCACCTTTATGTTTTCCCATTGTAAATGATTCATCGTCACTCTAATCATCATTGTTCTTCTATGATGGATAAATAATTATGAGAAGTCTAGATCCTCTAACAACTCATTATATAATTTGGGAATCTAAATGAATCATATTTATTTCCTAAGTCATTTATTTCTTCCTTGTTAAAGAAAAACACTATAATATTATATTCCATCATTTGGTGCTCCATATCCAATTTTTTATCCTCCTTGATCTTTGAATGGATGTTTGGTCAAGTATTCACTAGTTAATGAAATGATTTGTCTCATATTATAGTGATTTTTTGTTCCACCCATTTCAAATATGTGTGTATTAGTTTTCATTCAACCCACATCATTGATAATGTATCATTATCCTTGTAAATCATCACATTAACCATGTTTTTTTATTCTTATGGTTGTAATGTATCAAGCATTCATAGTGTCATGACCCGTCCCCTGGGGCCCATACTATGACATACCCCAAGCCTGCCTCCTGAAGGCAAGGGGTTGGCGACTAGCACCGAAAGAAACAACCTGTAAGTGGGAGGAATTTTCATGGATACATGTACACACGTGAACTCACAAACTAAATCCACAAAGATGGAAGGTGAACACTAAGTAATCATAAACCATAGTACCACATAAAGTAAATCACTAAGTGGTAAAACTGGGCCATTATATAAGACCAAAAAAAGAACTGGAAATAGAAAGGTACAAAGGGAGAACTGATTGACTTCTATAGAAAATACCACTTGATCACTAGAGTAGTGAAGATACCGAACTCCAAAGTAGTATGTCATGTTTACTTGGTCCTACTGGGCCCTACCTGGTCTTAGGAAACCAAGTCCACCATCATAACATCCATCAGTTCTGTCTCCCTGATCACCTCTATAGAAACGTCGAACATCTACAACAGAACTAACACATGCGGGTGAAGCCCATACAAGGGTGAGTACTATAGTACATAGTAGATAACCCCAAAACCCTATATGGTCTCTCAAAAATACACAATGTAAAACACCACAAAAAACATGAGGTAAACCAAAAATCCAAAACCATGAAGTGAAAAACAAAGCCAAAACCATGAAGTAAACCTCAAATATTATGCATAGTAATCTATACTAAGGTATATGCCCATAAATATACCTAGAACATCTAGATATACCTGTCTCATCCACAATTAAACATAAGGCTCCAACCTCAAATCAATTTCCAAAATTTCCAACGAAGGCCCAAATCGTAACTTAAGGATCAAGAGTACACGCCCCAGGAGCTGGCCATCCAAGATGGTACCCATCTAATAGATTTACTTCATCAGGTAAAAATCAACCATTCCTAATGGTACATATGAAAGGAAACACTCCATCGGAAACATTCTACTAGAACTACCTCTATTTCCCTGCACTATAAGTCTTATTGTCACAGTCTTGCACCTGAGGCTAGACCACTAGAAACCATGTGAAGAGGCCCACTCCTTGAGATAGTGTTTATTTGTGGGATCAATTCTCCAATATAACCAATGATATCTTAGTCTCTCCAGTAAGAAGTGGCATGCACCTCAGTATGTCAAGGGAGCACTAAAATCTACCTTGGTATCGATTACAACAATTGGAGGGCCCCGCTCTTAAAAACTGTGCCCTGCAGTCGAGGGAGATCCAACTCCCATGAAGGACCTCTCCCCATCGCTACTCAAAGATGGGGGAGTACTACTCTATAAGTGAGGACATGCACCCTACCCAGTAGGGGAGTACAACTCTGGTAGTTTTTTCACTATGGGGGACACGCGCCCTAGTATATCAGGGGAGTACCCACCCCAGGTTAGAGGACGTGCACCCTAGCACAATAGGGGAGTACCGAATCTTCTAGAAAAATGTGTTAAGAGGACCCAAACCCTGAATCGATAGGGGAGTAAAACTTGGTGACTAGAGGACCCATTCCTTGGTAACATAGGGGAGTAACCGACTCCCTCACAGTTTCTGCAGTGGGGGACCTACACCCAAGTACGTCAAGGGAGTACTGACCACGGGCTAGAGGACCCACACCCTATCACGATAGGGGATTATTGACTCGGCTGTAGCATTACATAGGGAGGACCTGCACCCTGGGTCAACAGAGGAGTACCTACTCCTAACATAGAGGACCCACACCCTGCTAGGTAGGGGAGTGGCTGACTCAATGTCTCTTAAGTATGGAGGACCCTATCCCTAGTCCAATAGGGTAGTACCGAATCCAAAGAGAGAAGAAAATTCTCATAGGAAAACGAACATACACCCATGATGTAGGGAGTCCCATCTCTACCAGAGAAGAGGAGTAAGGAATACCCTCACCTTGAGTCATCAAGGGAGTAGCGGTCTTAACTCTCAGCACAAGAAACACCCTAGTTCTACTCCTCAGCCTATCATTTGTACCTCAAATACAACTAAGTTCTACAAAGAAGTGACACTAAGGGCATCCATGTCTTATGGTTTCCAACATGATAGACAGAATGTAAATTAGATGCACGGTCTGTATGTTATAGGAATTTTTGTACTGAGGGACCGATTGGATTTGTGTTCAATCCATCCCAGACATACTTCAACTTTCTCCAAAATTCAAGTGTAGTTTCTCCAAAGGACCTCCTCATCTAAATGGTTCCAGGGACGTAGACGGTTCTCCAAAAAAATGTCTGGTTTTGGAGATTTGGCACTTTAAGAGTAACTTGGTCAAAATGAGTCTGGGTCCGGTCCGACTCAGGTGGACTGACCTGACCTGACTGGACTCAATCCGAGTCGACCCAACTCGGGTTCGACCCAACCCAGGTCTAGCCCGCCTAGCGGCACGGCCCGGCAGGCTCACCCCAGCCTGTTGTTGCGAGTCGGCCCCCTTCTCCTCGGATGCGGAATAGCCACATCCCACATCTATTCATGCGGTAGGGCCCAATGTGTACCACTGTCTTTTTTTCTAGACACTCTTTGGGGGACCATTTTTTACTTTGTTTTCACCCACGGCCTCCAGGGGATGTCATTTTTACTACAATAGATCCAGATCTGCCTTTCTGTCAATTTCAAAGTGCCTATCACAATGAATGAACACGCGGAGGGGCTCCGGCCTTGTTTATGTTGGCACACACCCTCCGCGTCAGAGGATAAAAATTAGGGAGGTTTCTAGGAGTGCAGTTCAAACCAAAATAAATCAATCACAAAATGGAACCCCCTAAGATACCCTCTTTCATGAATGAGAGACTTTTGGATTAACTTGTTCATGGGTTGATTGGAATCAGTATTTTTAAAAGAATGAATAACAGATAATATATTTAAACAAAACAAACCCCTACCTATAATGAAGTTTGATGTCACGGTGCTAAAACTTTAGGGGTTAATACATCAAAGTTGCTTCCCATATTCGATCTTTGAAATGCGTCGCAGGTGGTGATGATCTGCCAGTGTTCGTCGTTCTTTGCTAGGGTGGAAGTATGTCATTGGTTCTCCAGAGAATTCTCCAAATTTGTAATCCATATTTCTCTAGCACGTCGATCTATAAATAGGAGCACGTCCTAGAATTCCTATTGTGATGTGATACCATGTCATTATGCAATTTTATTTATGAAACAATGTCGCTGTTATACTCCATTAAAGCGTCATTACACTATGAGTTTAACGATCCATTAATGAGCCTCACTAATGTGAATTGTCGCTGCCATGTCATTTCCTCACAGCGTCACCATCCACCACTCAAAAGCGTGAAATAAAATAAAATACTTCTATTAAATTTTTTATTATTTTTCTCAAAAAGTCCAAAAAATAACATTTTTGATTGGCCCTTTCCGGCCAAAGATAAGTAATTTGTAGAAGAATCTCAGTGTTTTGAATTAAATGGTGCCCTCATATTTTTGATCTGAGTGACAGTTCAAAAGGTAGAAATTCCGGCTCACACGTTTACTAAACGTACCTTAAAAAAGTTCAAAATTCTGTTCCGGGCTCTCCGGACCTCAGAATCATGTGCTGTCAAATTTCGTAGTCTTAGAATAATTCCATATATATAAAAAAAATACACAGAAATTATGAGACATTAAATCCTACCCACCATTAGACTTTTCTTCCCCAAAAATCCAAAACCCAAATTTACGGGAGAAAACTGGCTCAACAACAGTTTCTATGATGCTTCTAAGCACGCACCACGAAGAAACGTTGAGATCAACCTCTCTCATGTCAATATCTTGTTAGGTCAACACCATGCCAAAATAGGAACAAGTTTCTTTTTCTGTAGTAATAGGGAAAATCACTAAGTACTACTATTCATCTCCAGTCATGGGGTTCAATGGCTCACCTCCATGATAACCTGACACATATCATAGAAATAACCCCACAGTCCACATATACCCATGGATGAAATATGCTAAAACCCCCACTGGCGTTTTGGGTTCAAGGACGAGGCTAACATGTGGGAGTAATTTTGAAAAAAATAGGGCTTCCCACAAGTGAACATTGGGTCTTACTAGGACCTCTACCTAGAACCTCTAGCGGCCTCACCAAAATCCAATATAAGAACATCGCCACTCCCACATGTGACATATTTATTGAGTATGGATGATTAGGAACCATTTCACACTATGACAACATCATATGGTCTAACTCGGCCACCACAGAATGACTCAAGTGGGACTCTTTACGAGAGTCCAAAAAATGCTTCATGGGATTCCCTTTTTCCACAAAGGAATGCTCTTCTCCACTACATGGATATACTATATCTCTTTCTTAATATCTTCATTTTGGGAATGAACGGTAGTAGTACATTCCCAGAATGATGCCGTAAGGTCTCATCTCCACAACCAAGAGATCCCAACTGCAACTATCACCTCCAAGAGCCTGGTCACACTATGATCTTTTGTTTGTGATCAACGAGTCTCTTCCATCAGGAGTCTCTAAGTGTGAGGGTCATGTCCACAGTCCAACCAGAACCTCAATTCCTTGAATAGTACTTGTGGAGAAAGGAATATTAGGCACATGTGTCTATTTATAAAGGCAGCAAATGGAAAAGGCACAGGTAAAACCTCAAACTTATTATGAATATTATTTTTCATGAGCTATGACTGAGTTTAGCTGTCCTCTCCCATATCCAAAAACTTTTTGATCCAAGTAGAGACCACCCATGATGCTCGTCTAGATCATCTACCTTGCCTTCCGACTTATAGAACTCTATGCTCCATGCACTATCTATTCTAAGGAGGTTCTTCTACTGGATCTATCTCAATTGTACAGTGGGTTGGGAAATCTCTATTGATATGGCCCCAACTGTTACAAACATAACATTGCCTCTCATGCAGTTGATCATCTCCTTGGCATTACTTTTGTGCCACAGACCCACATTTCTGTGTCCGGGCAAGGGTATGCCTCCTATGTTGTGATCATGTCGCCACTCATCTGCTAGCTCCATTAGATGCCTCTACTAAGTGACCCCTCACATAGGTCACATCCACCTACTCCTCCACTTGGAATCTCTCAACTACCTAGGCTCGTTCCAATACCCCATCATGCATCAGAATGATGAGAGGAATCATTGATTCCCTGATTTCTTAGCACAGTCCATGTTCGAAGGTCCGGGCCCTGATGTAAGGGTCTCACACCATATCTACCGAGTAGTGAGAAAGATATGTGAATCTCACTGAGTACTCTACTACTGTCATACTGCCCCGCTGTAGGTGCAGCATCTCTTGTATATGTATAGGGTGCAAAGTTTTCGGAATGAAATCCTCTCTGAAGAGGCACTCAAAGTCTGTCCATGTGAGGGTCTCCTCTTCATGAGTCTGAATCATCAAACTCTACCATATTTCCAATAATCCTTTAATAAGGCTTGTATCCAGGACTGCCATCTGGTCCGGAGGTGTCCTCACTAGGTGGAAAAGAAATGTAACTGCCTCAAGCCAATCCTCAGCTACCTGAGGATCTATCTCACCACGGAACCTGGGTGGTCTCTTCCTATGAAACCCTTATAGTGCACTTATTCTATGTGCATCCTCACCCTGAAATACTAGTAGAAACTACTGCTCGATGGGTGTTGTCATCACTGGTGCCCCACCCGAAGGTAACACCCTTGTATCAGTTCCCTACACCAAAGCCTCCACTTGGGAAAGATCATCATCATGATTCTACTATAGAATCATATATAGATTTCATCATGGACGCATCTTGAAATGAGTCTAGATGAACCAAAATTAAGAGTATATCTGGAGAACAAACTCAAGAAGGATGTGGAAATCACAATCATTCCTACAAGTTTCATAATCCATTCATTTCCCCACAACTAATGTTTCCATGTTCTGAGTTGAGTAACAGGTGTCCATAATCCTAGTGTATGGAAATGTTGGCCACCACACCAACATTGGAGTCCCTGGAATTAAATACAAACATGAAACACTTAACATTGTTTCTCACAAACAAAAACAATAGAACCTTAGTAATTGAGGTAGAACCGACCACCTCTGATACCAATTTTTCACGACCCGTCCATTGGAGCTCGTACCACGACATACCCCAAGCTTGCCTACTGAAGGCCATGGGTTTGCGACTAGCGTCGAAGGCGAAAACCTGAAAGTTGGAGGCATTTTTCTGAATATTGATCTTCAAACCTCGGAATCACGTGCCTTCAAATTTCTTGGTCTCAGAATAATATCATATGAATAAAAGAATTACATAGAAATTCTTAGACGTTACACATAGTCCAAGATTAAATACATCCAACACATTTGATGCATATTCAACTACTTATGTGTTATTAGGTACATTAATCTCATATGATCATTATATATTTCACACTATTTACAATAGAGATAATATATTCATCTAATTAATGAATATAATATTATGATTAACACCAAATTATGATATGGGTATATTTTATACTAAACCATTAATTCTTCTATGTCATATTCTATAACCATGTCATATTTGGTAACACATCACTATCCCATGTTTAATGAATTATTGTATATAAAATCAATTATTCAACACAAGGTAGTGTAAGTATAGGTACAATAAAAAACCTTATCTTGATCTCTTTAAAAACATTTGACATTATTCAGTATAATGAATCTTGACTACCTTCTGAGTTAACATGGTAACAAATTTTGAATAATATGAGAAATGTATATAAAAATTACATTGTATCCATCCGAACCAAGAAAACTATGGATCCCAAATATTTTGGTTGGTTCATGCCATTCTTAAATAACGGTTTCTTTTAAAGATCCATATATTTACCCTCTCTTGTGATTATATGTCATGGGAATGATAATTTATGTATCCTGAATTCACTCTTGTTAAATTCAGAATATAACTTCTCCATTCTCATTTTATTCAAAAAAATCATCAAATTATCTTCATTGTCATTCTTTATCGTAGAATATATGAAAATATCTTCTATAAAGACTACAAAAAATTTATTTATTAAATATCTAAAGACTCCATGCATCACATAAATGATGATAATGGGGGAACTTTTATGTCTCAATGGAATCATTATGAATTCATAATTTCTATATATTAAACAGAAGGATATCTTTAATACATCATATTTTTTATGCTTAACTGATGATATCCTAGTCGAATATAATTCATTAATAAGTATTTATCCCCATTTTTTTCTTCCAAAAACCATCAATATGAGGTAGAAGATACATATTATTAATCATATTCTTATTAGGATCCTGACTATCAATATAGGGATACGTTGATCTATCATTCATCTTAATATAGAGAATTGGTGAACTCCATAGTAAAGCAGTTGGGAATATAAAACCATTTTATAGATTTACTAGCTTTGATTATTCAATTCATCTAATTTAATTAGGTCCATTCTATGTGGACTCTTTCATAAATGGCTATATCTATGAAAAAATAACCCCATGATCTAGGTTAAGGCCATGAAACTCTTCAAGAATGAAATCAATGAACTAATTTATTATTGTTAATCCTTAATATTTTGTTTATCTCAAACAATATAATAAAAATACCACTCATTATAGGGTATTATTACCCATATAATGAATTAAAGTTCCATAGGAATATCACTGTCGGCCTGGAACAGATAAGCACTAATTTATTGATTTTAGAAATGAAATATGATTTCCCTTTCCCAAAAATTTTATTTGGGCCATATATGGAGAGATCCAAAAAAATTTGAAAAATAAAATAAAAATAATCTAAAATGAGAATAATAATATATTCTGGAAGAACATTTCCACAGGCTTCAATTGTATAAGGGTTGGATTTATTTTATATAATAATAAAAATAATGAATATTTTATCCAAAAAACAATATATACCCATTCGATATATAAAGTAATAATCTTACAGAGTCTATAACATATGAAATAATTCATAGAACAAGGCTAAAATAAATTCCTTTTAAAAATGAGCATTCCAATCACCACTCCAATGTCATGATTTTATCTTCATTCCCTTATGAAAAAAAATGTTAGTTTGATTCAAAAGTAATAATATCCATTTTATAAAATCATATAATAAGGAAAAAAATACGAATATGACTTAAATTATGAATCCCTCATTTAAACCTATGACGTGTTTTATTCATACTGCATCATTTTTTGTTCATCATATGTTTCTTTTAGTTTTATATTTTTATTCAGTGTAATTTATTCATTATAAAATACTAAACCCTATTATTATTTCAACTGTGAAAATCCACCCCTATCATACATACATATTAAAAAATCTTATAGGAATATTCCTTATATAAAAAATATTGACCCAGAACCTATAGTTAGAGTTTATTTTTGAGACTTTGTATATAACTACCTTTTTTAACAATAATTCATAAATTTCTAACGAAAAAAATCTCCACACATGATAAAATTCAATGAAGTTACATATTATTTTTTACATAATTATATGGGAATGGAAAAATTAGAATGGACATGCATAGATTCCTAGTATGGGGAAAATATAGGTGATATCAATTGATATTGATAATATAGAATAAGATGAACATATGAATATGAGAATAATATAAAGGTACATGAAAATAAAATACGAAATTCGTACTCAGTAGAACATAAATAATTAACAAATTTTCATCATATTAGTCATTTGGTATAATATAATAAAACAATCATAGGAGTATGGAAAGATGAGTGAATCATAAAAAGTCATAATAATATGAAATAAGTATGTTTAATAAAAAAATAGTGTAGCACAAACTTTATCATATAATTAAAATCATATATCATGGATAACAACCAAGAAGTTTATATCATAATTTAATATGTTAACCCCCTATCCATAACATAGTGTACTTGCCTTAATTAGAAATTTCCTATAAAATTATGAACATGGGGAAAAACACATCTCCCATCAAGATTTGATGAGATATAAAACCTTACATAATGTACTAGAAGTATCTAATAAACAAACCAATCACATTATGATAAAACATACATATGTGTTACACAAGAACATGAAAACATACAGAATCTAATAATTTTCTAATTAACCCCATAGAAATTAATAGGCTTCCTACATATTTCAAAAAAACATGATCATAATACATCAATAAAAAAGGAGGATAATATCCCTAGGTATTTTCCCCATGGAAAAGTAAGAAACATTTAATTAAATTGAAATAAATAAAAAACAATTTATAAGGGAACTATAAAATTACATTTAAAAATAATAATAATAACACTATAAACTTTTAATAAATTTTATTTCGATGGAAATAAATTATAAAATAATAAGAATAGAAATTACTTTTGAAAACCCATGAAAAATAGAAGATATCTTAACAAACAAAATTCAAGAAAATGATTATAAACTATTATCACATGGAAACATTCTTTAAAAAAGTGACTATTTTCATAGATTTGTAATGAAATCCATGTATAATAAAAAATTTCTCATGAAAACCCCATTATATTGATATTTATTTCAATAATTTTCAATTAATGTTAAATAAATATAAGAATATATTTTGTGAAAAATGTAAAAAAAGTTTCTTTAATTTTATTGTAATGAAGGAAAAATAAAATAGAAAAATATTCTATGAAATCATATAATTATATGCAATGAAATTTATATATAAAATTTAAGAATATGAACATGTAAGAGAAGTATTACTTTCCAAAAAGAATAGATATGGTTGGATAAAATAACAGGATATCTTTCTATTAAATTGTAATCAATAAGAATATGAAATGATAAGAAGAATTTTAAAAAATAAAAATGACTAGATTATAAGAAAATATACAGGCTGTTAGAGGGGAAAATATATTATTTCCAATAATAGGAATTTAGATATAAAAATTAACTATTTAAATGTAAGAATGAAAATAATCTCTTAAAACTTTGGTAACATTTGAATTAATATCCCCTGTATGAGATAATAAGAAAAAATATTCAAATATTATGAATAAAAAGATAATTATTATAATTTTTTTTCATAATTTCAATATATAAACCATATAAATTAATATAGGTTATTAATATAAAATATATCACAAAAAATGAAATTTAAGTTAAAATATCAAAACTTCATACTTCTACTCGATTAGGCACACTCAAATTCCAAATGTAACAAATTTATGTTTATTATTATTATATTTCATAACCATATGTTAATTTATTTAATATTATTTAACTAATTTAAAATTTATTATAAAAAAATTTAATCCATATTTGTTAAAAATAATATAAGTGTGCTGTGTTTCATGTTTGTTTTGTCTTGGGATCAGTATGAAGATTCTATTCATTACTCCTTGATCATGGGTTAATCAACTCCATCATTTTTATAAATATTTAGTATATGTGTTTCATGTATTATTGATTAAAATTTTCATTTGATGGAACTTCAATTTTTGGTTTGAATGGAATAGATATAAAACATTTTTTTAAATTTTGATTTAATAAAAATAATTTATAATATTAATGAGAATAATAATATTTTATAACATTCCTTTTTTTTGAAATATTTTTAATTTGACATTACTAATTATTAATAAGATAATTTATGTTTTCTAAATCATTCAAGAGGTAATTATTATAACATTGTTCATTTAGGTTGTAAAAATGACCCAAAAAACTACAACCTATAAGACTTAATGATAAAGAACATAGGGATACATATTAATAATATCTATCAAAATCCAAGAAATTTTAAATATAATTATTAAAGTGAAAAATAATATTTTAGAAGATTTAGATGAATAAGAAAATGAATAATTACTATTTAAAATATTGTATGTATGTTGAAGATATGAATCTCATCTTAGATAACATCTTGGGGATATTGTATTTGGGACTCCATCATATTACTAGAGGATCTAAACTATTGATGATTGTTTTTAAAGGGAATATTTTGAAATGTATTTAAGAGAAAATATAAGGAAATTTGGGGTTTGAAATAGTATAGGAGTGGTCTGGTAATGACCCATCTTTTCCATGTAATTTTTTTTAATTATATGAGAATATTACGAATCCACGAAAATTAAGGGCACGTGATTCTGAGGCCCGGAGTGCCTGGAATGAATTTCTGAACTTTTTTTTTCGGGTACGTTCAGTAAACCTGTGAGCGGGTTTTTGTAACTTTTGAAATGGTGATCAAAATTGAAATCTGAGGGCGTCGTTGAACTCGCAGCACCGATATTCTATTAAGGAGACCTTCACCTTGACCGCAGTAAGACAAGTGTGGAAGTTAGTTTTTCAGTTTTTTGTGGAAGAATAAAAATAAAATAATTAACATTTTATTTTTCTTTTTGAAATCTCTCTTCTTTATTTTTGAAGGTGGGGACCACCCGAGCTGGAAATCCTCCCAATTTTAATTTTGTGGTGGGGATCACCCAAACCCCTATTAATTTCGGAAAACCTTTCAACTCTCCATGGTTAATTATGCCAAATTTAATTAATTAATTATGACAACTTTAATTAATTGATAGACTTATTTTTATTATGTTGGCTACTCATTTCCTTGGGGAAAATCGTTTTCAAATGAGGGTTGGGAGAACCATGGAGAACTGGGAAGAACTTGCTCCAGAGAAGGACTCTTCTCCTTTGATGAAATTTTCTCTGATGAATAACTCTGTCGAAGGATCTCCAATGAGGAACATCTTCAATGAAGATGAACCGAAGACCATCTCTCTCACTCCTCGTCGACATTAATGAATATTTTGTTGGAGTTGGTGTCTTAGAACTAACTAATTTGTACTTTATTCATTAAATAAACATCGTATCACATATGGATTATTCTTCTGTGTGATAATGCATGTGATAATGCCCCAAGGATAGTTGTTGCATTAAAGGGTCATAGTGGATCCCTACTATGATGAGAACCTGGAAGTGCCATAACACTATTCTTGAATATATGTTCTATGTCCAGATGATGTTATTTGAGGGACACAAATAATACAGGTCATTAGGGGTGAGGACTCATAAAACATTGAGGCACCTTCTCATGGTGTGCACCCTTGGTAATATCCAGTAGGATATTATGAGAACAAGACCCGTCAGTAGGAAATCCACATTTCATAGTGTCATTGGATGTTCCTATCTATGGACGTGTGTATTGGTCCTTAGACTTTAAGATTATTATTATTGGGTATTAAAACTTATGCACTTAGATGTATGGATGAAAACTGTGATGACACACTATTCGCAGCGAGGTAAGATACGTTGGGTGCGTCATGATTAATACTGCATTAATAGATAATGCGGGAAAGGATTTGTCCCTTCTGTTCCATAACAGAAGTAGATATCTTAGACCCTTTGATGGAATTGATATATCCTAAATAAATCCATGGCCATGGTAAGTTATGGGCGAGTTCAATTCCGGGAAGTCAAAGAAAGAATAATCGAGCACATGGGTTGATGGCACTAGCATGCAACCCGCTTTATTAGAGATATTGAGACAAAGGGGTTATATTACACGGTAAGCATTCGTAGGAGGTGACACATTATTGCGGCGTTAACTTCTTTCTCTATTGGTGCCTTGGCGTGTTGCTAGATTCTAACCTTGGACTTTAGGCAGGCTCCGCCTAATTCTATTGAGAAAGAGGCCTAGAGGGTCACACACTAAGTGTGTCCATGTATCTCAGTTAAATATTAATTTAACAAGTTAAATAAATATTATTCCCAACTGTGGTTTAATAATTATTTAAGGATGCTTGATCACATTTATTTCGACACTAGTTATTTGAGAGAATATATTGTGTGCCAAATAATATATTTATTTGTGAGTAATGTCGTTACATTTATTTAAGAAATAAATATCCATTACTCAAGGTCTAATAAATGTGGTAGAGAAAAATGGAAAATAAAAGTACACGCTGTGTATATTAAATATACACACTGTGTAGTTTTATGGAAAACAACTACACATCGTGTATTAATTATTACACGCCGTGTAGTTTTCCAGTCGGGATTTTGAGGATATAATATTTTTTTATTAAATTATATTTATTATAATCAATGTGGGCGCATGTCAAGGAATTAATGATTCGACATGGGGGTTTTCAATAAGAGTTAATGAAATAAATAAAACGCGTAACACATTTATTTATTTTCATAACTCTATTAACCTCAAACCCGATTATAAATATCCTCAAAACCCCAACACTTTTATAGAGCCATTTTTGTTTGTGCACAACGGATTTGGAAATACTCTCAAGCCAAGAGAGAATTCCATTTCCACCAAGAACGCCCTCAAGTTACGAGAACGAGATCCTCCACCGGATCAAGGTGGTCGAAGGCAGACATCGCAAGCGAAGGTTCTTCCGCGCTAGCACCCAGAGATCCCTTCGGCGACGTCCAGAGATATGTGGAGCACGTGTGGATCACCGCTAAAGGAATCCTATACTTGGATTCTATGGCGCAACGACGGATCACAGGATCGTGACCGGAGACATTGACGAAGAAAGAATTCCACCGAGGTAATTCTTTTGAAATAATTAAATTAATTATAACCAACATATGATGATCCTATCTCAATGGTTCCAGGGCTCTTCTTTTCTTTTTCATTATTCATTTTATTCCATAGATCCGACATTTTATATCGTGATGGATCTCAGATTGAACATTTTTTAACGCTAAAATTAACGTTGGGAAATCCTACCAACGCGCTTCTGCTACGCCCGGAACCTACAAGTGGTATCAGAGCGGTCATATCGTTGATTATAATTATTTAGTTTTTCATTGGTGATTTAATCATTTAATAATTTATTTATTTCAATTCATGTTTAATCGTTTTGGAAATCTGAATCTCGAGATCTATTCATCCTCCCTCATTTCTCGTTCACCTCACAGAAACGAATTTTTCTTTTAATTTTGATTAAAATAAAATAGAGGAACTCATCCGAAGGAGCCAAACGTTTCTAGCCTTACAACACCAGAATACACGGCGTGTATTCGGAAGTACACACCGTGTAATCTAGGTTCAATGCATTGACTGATCTTCCAAATCAGGCCATGTATTGAATTCTTTCTAACAATTTAAGACACCGTGTGTTGACCAGAAATAGGTGGCACACAGTTTCCGGATTACACATTGTGTGGTCCAATGAACACGGCGTGTGGTCTCTTCGGGTTAGGGTTGGGCCGTGTACCCCGTACATGGCTTTCTCGGCTAGAAACCATTTAATGCGGAAACTACACGGCATGTGTCCCACAGAACACGCCGTGTACTCCAAAAATTTCCGAAGTACATTAACACGCCCTATCCCTGGGCATGTACTTCAGATGGACAGTGAAGAAAAGTACACACCGTGTAGTCGGAACTATACGTCGTGTACTCACCCAAATTACGTAGATTTATTAAAATTTATTATTATATTATACAAACCCTTGAGACGTGTACCACGGTGCAGGCGTAAAGCTGAGGCACAACACGTGATAGGTGTTTTATATATATGTGTTTAATTTAACATCTACGTAATAAATGGGAATTCACTGGGTTGCCTCCAAGGTACAAGTTACGTACAAGGATAATTTTAAATGAATTTATTTGTTTAAAATTATGATGGATGAGAATCTCAAGGAAATTCAGAAAAGGGTTTAAGATAAAATGATTGATTAATTAAAGATAATTAATTGATTCGAGCATGATTTATCTTAAACAAGAACGATTAAAGAATTGAATGATAGTTTTATTTATGCGTAAATATCGTTGCATGTATGGATTATCATGAGCTAGACCAAGAACTTTGTATGTGAATGGTTTCTTTTAATTTATTTATTTAAATTAAATTTGTTGTCCTGCAAGCCATCTCCTCATTAATATGTAGGGCCTGCGTGCCCAAGGATTCTTTTATGTAAAAACCCCTTTTACCCCTCACCTGCATGTGAGATAAATGCATATGTAATGGTGGAGATCCCAAGCTAGTGGAGGTGGCTCAAGTCAGGAGCAAAGGTGAAACCAATCCAAGGAGATACAAAGGTGTGCAGGTGGAAAGCTGTAAACACGAACCTGAAAGGTTCAAGGTGTTTCTCCCCTAGGTCTTGGGTTAGTTTATCAACCTCTAGATAAACTAACCAATAGAAAAAGCTCATGATCATACCATTTATTTTATTTTTGTCAGTTTCATGGTTTATTTATTGTGGGTGTGTTGTCACAATCACACAATTAATGAATTAAATGAGCATGCAAGATGGAACTAAAATAAAAACCAGCTTATACGTAAATATTATCTTAGACGTGGTTAATCACTTAAGTATATATCCCACTTAATATTAACAAGCATGTAATCAAAGATAATAAAATGTAAATTTACGTATAAGGATAAAATCCCTCAAAAGAAATATTAAGTCAGTACAGCCTTCCATAATATTGGTTAGAATTGAACCATAGTTCAAAGTGCTTGACCAACCCTAGTTGGGGTGCTTTCAATTATTGTGGAATTATAATTCAAGGTTTTTGGTTGACTTGACTTGGTTCTTATCAAGGGTTGACTGCCACAGTAAGACTTGGTGTGACCAAGAGGCAAAGGTTGAGGAAATCCAAAATAAAAGGATTTCAGGATTGGGGAGTCCACTCAGCGGATCAAGGAGCTGCGAGTTAATGCAGTTGGCATTTGGAATGCCTACCTAAAACCCTTTAAGTTTCTTTACCAACCCTAGTTGGGGTAATGCAAAGGGAAATATGGATCATTTCCACTACAATATTCAGGAAAAAGAATATTCCGAAATCAATGGTGAGGGCTATTGGATTTCGATAAAATAGTGGGAGACTAATAAGTATTAATTTATTTATTTGTCTCAATTTTGTAATAAAGTACTAAACCTTTTCTCATCTTAATTTGTAGAAATGACAAGAAAATGACTTCAAACATATCACTGTGAACCATACTTGAGAAGGAAAACCTTCTTACCGGCACCAATTTCCAAGAGTGGTAGAGGCATTTACACGTCATCCTTCACCATGAAAGGAAATTGTATGTGCTGGAAGAGCCTATTCTAGTTGCGCCTGGGAAAGAGGCCAGTGATGATGAATTATCTCTCTATATGAAACACATGGATTATGCCACAGATGTCCAGTGTTTCATACTATCGGCCATGTCCAATGAGCTCTTGAAGAAACATGAAAACATGGATGCGTATAGCATGTTTTCTCACCTTAAGGATCTCTACCAAGAGAAGGTGAGACAGGAGATGTCACGACCCATCCTCGGGGCCCGTGCCGTGACTACCCCAAGCCCGTCTTCCATAGGCCAGGGGCTGGCGACTAGCACCAAGGCATAATTCCTGATAAAAAGGGAAGGCATTGCCTTTATAAAGTAAACAAACACACATAGTAAGCAAGCAGAAGTAAACACTAAGTAAAACTGGGTACAATAGTAAGTGCGGAAAAGTAAGTGGGCCAGAATAAAAACCCAAACTGAAAGTAAAGTACAACTGGAAAAGGAAGTACATTAACTGAAAAGTAAAACTGCAATGTCGAGTCATCCACTGGAAGTCCCACCTGAAGGGTGGGTACAGAAAGCCTCCTCAGCTCCTCGGGTCCAGCCTTCCGCTCCGAGTACGTCCCGCCCAGTGGTCCACCTCCAGGTACCGACTTGCTCCGCAGGCCTCAACCACTATCAGCACTGTCCGTCGTCTGCAACCAACACAACGTAGTGCGGGCATAGCCCGTGCAGGGGTGAGTATACGCTACTCAGTAGGGACCCCGAGACCCCCGAAGGTCTCCCAAAATCCACAAAGTATAATCCACAAAGGAAAGATACAATCACGAAGTAACATCCAACACTACTTAGGTATATTCCCATACATATACCTAAGTCATCAATTCCCGTTCGGCTCCAACATCCGAGCCCAAGTACAACCCAGTCCACATAGGAAAGCACAACGTAAACCACACCGTATATCAAGTCAATCTTATCGAAGATAAGATTGAAAGTCAAGACTCAGCTCACATAGGTATACTTCTTCATAAGACGATATATATGATCAAATGTAGCCACTAATTCATCTAAGCCATCGGACCCACACAGGATCGATAGGTACTAACCCCCGCAATGACCCACACAGGATCTGACCCACACAAGATCTGTATGCGCTGGCCCACACAGGACCACTGAGCACTGACCCACACAGGATCTGACCCACACAGGATCGGTAGCACTGATTCTCGCAGGATCGCTGAGTGTTGTAGTTGTCGCTGTCGAACCCACGGAGGATTTCTGTACAGTCGTCATTGTCGTCGCAGTCGCAGCCAGCTCTAGGGTTCCCGCACACAGCAAGCTCGTTTCGGGAGGGTCCGCTCCACGAGCCGAGGGGCTGATACATCAACTGACATGAAGTCCGGAGTTGATGTATCCCCAAGTTCCATATTGTCAAAAGGAACTCAACGTGACAGACGGCGCGTCAATCGGACACCCGGTCTGAGAGTTATTGGCTTTTTCGTCCCAGGGGCCCGGTTGGTTTTTAAGTCAAAACCAACCCGACCGTACTCCAACTAAGTCCAAACCTCGAGCGAAGTAATCCAAAAGTTCTTTCTCACTAAGTGGAATCCAACAAAGTCGAAGGCACGTCAATCGGACGTCCGGAGCTTAAGTTATAAGTGTTTCTGCTCTGAGGGCCCGGTTGGTTTCGTGTTCGAACCAACCCGGACGAACCCAAAGTTCTCCGAAACCTTGATTGTAATATACCTAAACAACCGCCTCGATCCAAGGATCTCATCGCAACTGAAGGTGCATCAATCTGAGGTCTGTAGCCCAAGTTATGGGTGTTTCAACGGATCTGTCCGAAAATAGGGGTTCGGGCCCAGTTCGACCCAGCCCGATACCCCCCCCCCCCCCGGGTCGACCCGAACCAGGTCGACCCGAACCGGGTCTGGTTCTGGACCATTAGGGTGTGGACCGGCCCGGCCCGGCCTGGGCGTTCTCGGGCGGCCCGCGTGGCCAGCTCGGCTGGACGAGCTGAGTGGAACAGGGGGGGCGCGCTGCCCCCCTGATTGAAGAGTCGCGGCCCCCACGTGGGGGGCACTCTTGTTCCATCCGGGGGTTACGAACCCCCGGTCTCCCCCTGAAACGGCCGCCCCGGTCCGGCCGGCCGGTTGTTGTCGTCGCGGGACCGACGCGGTCCCGCCCTCCTGCTCTGGCGGCCGGCAGTTCCGGCCGCCGCTCCCCGCACCACCGTGGCCATAGGCCGCGGCCTTGTCCGATAGGCGCGCGCGACGGCGCCGCGCCCCTCCGCCGTGGCCCCGCTCTAGCCGCAGTCTCTTTGAGGTTCTCCAGCGTGGCGCGACGGCGCCGCACTTCTCCGCCCATACTTCATTATTTCCGCGCGGTGCAATGGGACAGCGCTGCCTTGCTCGTGCTGCAACAAAATCAAGCATCAAGGGGGGAGGAGGGTTGGTCGTGTTCATGCGGTCCGACCTCCTCCCGTTATTAAGATAACAGGCTGCTCAATTAGGAAACGATGAATGGTGATGAATGTATTCGCGAAGAAGAAATTTAACCCCTACCTCAAGCATTGTTGATCATTTCGTAAAAGAACGTCGCAAAAGAAGGCGTCGCGGAAGGAGGTTCGTCGGCGTCGCGGAGAAGAGAATCATTGGCATCGCATCGTCGATCTCCGAGGATGGCTTCTCTCACTGGCTGCAGAGAGGGAAGAAGACGGTACGACGAACTCCCCTTTGCGGTGACGGGTTCTTCGTCGAAGGCTCGGTGTTCTTTGCGTTCTTCGATGAGGAAGAAGATGTTCTTCAAGAGTTAGAGCAAATCCTCTCCAAAATCCTCTTGCACAACCAAACCAACAAATAATAAAATAAGTGTTGCCTTATTTTATTACTCATGCCATGCTTTTCAAAATTACAAAATTCAAAACCTAACATACTTAATTAATTGATCTTAAGTTATCATATTAATTAGTCTTTAGGTGGCATGAATTAATGTGGGAGGTGAGGAGTTAGGGAATTTGGAAGATGGGGGCTTGTGTGGGCCCCACCACCCTCATAAACTCACATGTGAAGTTGGGTGGTTGTGGGCCCCACCAACAACTTCCCATGAGATAATTAAACTACCAAGATAAAATAAATTGCACACAATTTATTTACCTAACATTTAATTCCCAAATTTTTAACAACTTCTCCGAAGAAAACGCAACTCTAGTAAAGGACTTCTTAAGAAATTACCGACGATGTAATTCCATCAGTGTCCTCATATTTCGATTCCAAGAACTAGTTAAAAAGTTAGGAAATCCCGCTCGTTCGTTCACTGAACATACCCGAGCTAAACTTCATAAAATTATTCCGGGCTCACCGGGCCTCGGAATCAGGTGCCGTCAGAAACTGTGTTCTTGTAAAATCCCAAAGAAAATTAAGAAAAAATTTCCCTTGAATTTTACGGGTCTTTACATTACTCCCACATCAGTTCTTTACGTCCCCATAAAGATACATCATAAACTAGGGAAACAAATGTGGGTACTGAGCACGCATCTGAGCTTCCCGCTCCCAAGTGCTCTCCTGGAGGTTCCTGTGCTGCCATCTGATGCACACTAGGGGAATCGACTGTCCACGTAGGACCCACTCCTATCAATCCTCAATCTCCACCAGGACCTCCGCAAAAGTCGCCCCATCATCAATGTCTATATCCCCATGGTCGATGATATGCGTTAGGTTGTGCACATATCTCCTCAGTTGAGATACGTGAAAGACGTCATGCACCCGGTGCAACTGAGGTGGTAGAGCCAGGCGATAAGCCACCTTTCCAATCCTGCTGAGGACATGGAATGGTCTGATGAAGCATGGAGACAACTTGCCGCCTTGGCCAAATCTCCGTAATCCCCGTCGAGGTGAGACCCGCAAGAAGACATGGTCACCATCCTCGAACTCTAGTGGTCTCTGCCTCCTGTCAGTATAAGACTTCTGCCAGCTCTGAGCTATCCTCATCTGCTCCTGGATAACCTGGACCTTTTCTGTCATGGCATGGACCATCTCTGGTCCCACAAGTACTGACTCCCCAGGGTCTGTCCAGCATAGAGTTGATCTGCAAGGTCGGTCATACAACGCCTCGTATGGTGTCATCCCGATGGTGGAGTGGTAGTTGTTGTTGTACGCAAACTCTACCAAGGGTAGGTGATCCTCCCAGTTGCGACCAAAGTCGAGGGCAGATGCACGGAGCATGTCCTCGAGAGTCTGAATGGTCCTCTCTATCTGACCATTCATCTGAGGGTGAAAGGCGGTGCTCAGATGTAGTTGCGTCCCGAATGCCTCATGAAACCCCTTACAAATCCGGGAAGTAAAACGAGCATCTCGATCGGAGACTATAGATTATGGCACACCATGAATCCATACAATCTCCTGAACATAGAGGCGTCCCAAGCTCTCCATTGAGCCCTGCTCTCTGATGGGTAAGAAGTGGGCCGACTTGGTGAGTCAGTCGACAATCACCCAAATGGAGTCATGACCTCTGGAAGTGTGTGGAAGTCCAGTCACGAATTCCATAGATATCCCATCCCACTTCCACTCCGGGACCTCCAAGGGATGTACCAAGCCTGCTGGTACCTGGTGTTCTGCCTTCACCTATCGAGAAATGAACTCTGCTATAGCCTTCTTCATACCCAGCCACCAGTGGTGTCGTATGAGGTCCTGGTACATCTTCACCACTCCTAGATGTACCGCTAAAGGGGAAGTGTGTAAATCCCTCAGAACCTCCTCCTGTAAAGCAGCTGGTACCATGGTACGTCCTCTAAAAAGGATGATGTGCTCTCCTCCTATAGAGAATCCATCAGGTTCCTGTCCTGAGGATATCTGTGTACGCCGCGTCTCACAGTCATCGTCCTCACACTATGCCTCTCTGACCCGCTGAAGAAGTGGAGGAGTGACTGTGAGTGACTAAAGAAAGGCTGCTCCATCACTATCCACGAAGGATATCTGTAAAGCGGCTAGCTGCTCTGTCACCTCCCCAAGTAGCTGAATGCCCATCCTCCTGCTGAGATCATCGGCTACTACGTTCCCCTTTCCAGGAGTATAGACTCTCTCAAAGTCATAGTCCTGTAGGAACTCGAGCCATCGCCACTGTCTCAGGTTCAGGTCCTTCTACGAGAAGATGTACCTGAGACTCTGGTGGTCAGAATAGACTGTAAAGCACTCTCCCATCAGATAGTGTCACCACATCTTCAGAGAGAAGACCACTACTGCTAACTCCAGGTCATGGGTAGCGTAGTTCTTCTCATACTTCCTCAACTGACATGATCCATAGGCGATCATTGCCTTCTCCTGCATCAGGACATATCTGATTCCGGTCCCTGATGCATCGCAGTAAACTACGTACCCTACTCCCTCCTCTGGTAGCCTCAAGATAGGTGCGATGGTCAATCTCTGTCTCAGCTCTTGGAAGCTCTGTTGACATCTGTCTGACCACATGAAGGGTTTCCCCTTCTTCATCAAAGATGAAAGTGGTGTCTCAAATCTGGAGAAGTCTGGCAAAAATCTCTAGTAGTACCCAGCTAGTCCAAAGAAACTTCGCACCTCCATCATGCTCTTGGGTGGCTCCCAAACCAGCACTGCCTTGATCATCACAGGATCCACCACAACTCCCGCCTCAGATATGATGTGTCCCAAGAAGTGTACCTCACGTATCCAGAATTGAAACTTCGAGAGCTTACCATAAAGCTGGTACTCTCGGAGTGTGTCCAGTACAACCCACAAGTGGTAGGCGTGCTCCTCCTCAGTCGTTGAGTATATCAATATGTCGTCGATGAAGACCATGACAAATCGATTGAGGTAAGGCGGAAAGATCTTGTTCATGAGGCCCATGAACACTTTTGGAGCATTGGTTACGCTGAAAGGCATAACCAAGAACTCATAGTGGCCATACTGACACCTGAAGGCCATCTTCTGCACGTCCTCGTCCCGAACTCTGAGCTGATGATAGCTTGACCTAAGGTCTATCTTCGAGAACCACCATGATCCCTTGAGTTGATCGAAGAGGTCGTCAATCCTCGGTAGTGGATACTTGTTCCTCACAGTCACCTGGTTCAGGCGATGGTAATCGACACATAGTCACAAGCTCTCGTCCGCCTTCTTGGCGAACAAAATCGGGGAAGCCCAGGGTGAAACACTGGGTCGGATGAATCCCTTGCCCTTCAAGTCCTCCAGTTGTACCCGTAGATCTCTAATCTCAGCGGGATCCATTCGATATGTTGGGGTAGATATCGGGGTTGTCACAGGGTACAGGTCAATATAAAAGTCTACCTCTCTGCGAGGAGGTAGTCCTGGAATGTCGTCGGGAAAAACATCTGCATACTGATCCACCACTACAGGTAAGCTTGGACTCCGCACGTCAACTGCTCCTAGGATGAGGCTAGCCAACTGATGAGTGATGGGTTGTCCTCTCCTCTGCGTGGGTCCATCCTGCACTGCAAATTCTCCCTTCTCACCGGTGAAGGTGAACCTTCCCTCATCGGTGCGAACACATCGTACCTTGCGCCTAATGCAGTCGATCTGAGCATGGACTGTAGATAACCAATCCATGCCCAAGATGACGTCGTAAGGCCTCTACACCGCTATAAAAAGATCCCAGCCGAAGCTCTCACCTCCTAGAGTAAGCTCACACTGCTGGAACCAATGCGTAATCATCGAGTATGATCCCCTAGGAGTCTCTAGCCGTAAGGATCGAGCCAGCGGCTCCATCGGAATCCCCGAGCTCCGAACAAGGGCAGCGGTAATGAAAGAATGACTTGCTCTTGTGTCTATAAGAACTGTAGCAAGGGTGGAGTAGACACAGATAGTACCTTGAATCATCTCAGGCGCGCCATGGTCATAGGTCTCCGCTGCCTGAAGTTGTGCCTGCCTCGGCACAACCTGGGCGCGCTCGGGCGGCCCGCGTGGCCAGATCGGCTGGCCGAGCTGAGCGGAATAGGGGGGTGCGCTACCCCCTGATTGAAGAGCCTCAGCCCCCACGTAGGGGCATCTATTGTTCCAGTCGGGGGTTACGAACCCCCAGTCTCCCCCTGAAACGGCCGGCCCGGTCCGGCCGGCTGGTTGCTGCCGTCACGGGACCAACGCGGTCCCGCCCTCCTGCTCCGGCGGCCGGCAGTTCTGGCCGCCGCGCCCCTCCACCGCGGCCCCGCTCCGGCCGCGGCCTCTTCGAGGTTCTCCGGCGTGGCGCAACGGCGTCGCGGCCTTGTTTGACTTCAACGGCGCGGCGCGACGGTGCCGCACTTCTCCGCCCATACTTCATTATTTCCGCGCGGTGCAACGGCACTGCACTGCCTTGCTCATACCGCAACAAAATCAAGCATCAAGGGGGGGAGGAGGGTCGGTCGTGTTCGTGCGGTCTGACCTCCTCCCATTATTACGATAACAGGCGGCTAAATTAGGAAATGATGAAAGGCGATGAATGTATTCACGAAGAAGAAATTTAACCCCTACCTCAAGCGTTGTTGATCGTCGCGGAAAAGAACGTCGTGGAAGAAGGCGTCGCGGAAGGAGGTTCGTCGGCTTTGCGGAGAAGAGAATCGTTGGCATCACGTCGTCGATCTCTGAGGATGGCGTCTCTCACCGGCTGTGGAGAGGAAAGAAGACGGTACGATGAACTCCCCTTTTCGGTGACGGATTTCTTCGTCGAAGGCTCGGTGTTCTTCGCATTCTTCGACGAGGAAGAATATGTTCTTCAAGAGTTAGAGAAAATCCTCTCGCACAACCAAACCAACAAATAATAAAATAAGAGTTGCCTTATTTTATTACTCATTCCATGCTTTTCAAAATTACAAAATTCAAAACCTAACATACTTAATTAATTGATCTTAAGTTATCATATTAATTAGTCTTTAGGTGGCATGAATTAATGTGGGAGGTGAGGAGTTATGGAATTTGGAAGATGGGGGCTCGTGTGGTCCCCACCGCCCTCATAACCTCACATGGGAAGTTGGGTGGTTGTGGGCCCCACCAATAACTTCCCATGAGAGAATTAAACTACCAGGATAAAATAAATTGCACACAATTTATTTACCTAACATTTAATTCCCAAATTTTTAACAACTCTTCCTGAGTAAACACAACTCCAGTAAAGGTCTTCTTAAGCAATTATCGGTGCTGCAATTCCATCGGTGTCCTCGTATTTTGATTCCGAGCACCGGTTCAAAAGTTAGGAAATCTTGCTCGTTCGTTCACTAAACGTACCCGAGCTAAACTTCAGAAAATTATTCCGGGCTCACCGGGCCTCAGAATCAGGTGCCGTCAATAACTGCGTTCTTGTAAAATCTCAAAGAAAATTAAGAAAAAATTTCCCTTGAATTTTACAGGTCTTTGAAGGAGAGGTATGAGATCTCCAATGCTTTGTTTACAACTAATCTTGGAGAGTCTGTGCCAGCTGGGCCTCATGTATTCAAGATTATTGGCTATATTGAATGCCTGGACATCTTAGGGATTAAATTCCCAGATGAGTTGCATACATATCTCATCCTATCATCACTGCCCAAGACCTTCTCTAGCTTCATTTTCAATTACAACATGAGTGGCAATGAGAAGCGTCTATTGGAGCTTCTGACCTTGATTTTCTAGGTAGACAAGGACATGGGGCGTGACAAACCCACATTCCTTATGGTGAACAAGAAAAGGAAGGACAAGGAAAAAGGGACAAAGACTTATAAACGGTCTGAATCCCCTGAGCACCGTCCCTCCAAGAAGGGGAAGATCCAGAGGCAGGGAAAGGAACGGGAGGCAGTGTGTTTTTCATGTGGAAAGCAGGTCCAGTGGAAGAGGAACTGCACCCAGAAGCGTGGGGACACTAAAGGTGTGTTTGTTATCAAGTGCAATCTTTCTATTTCTACACATTGGGTATTAGATACAGCTTGTGGGGCTCACATCTTTATTCAAATGCAGGAACCAAGTATATTTAGAAAGATCGCCAGAGGAGAGTTGGATCTTTGAGCTACCAATGGTGCAAGGTTGTCTGTGTTGTCTATTGGCGACTATCACCTCTCATTTCCAACTGGCATGATTTTGGTTTTACAAAACTGTTATTTTGTGCCTAGTGTTACCAAGAACATAATTTCTGTATCTTGTTTGGATATGGATGGATTTTTTTTCAAGTTTGGAAATAAGGGTTTTCTATTTTATTATAACAATGTATGTTATGGTATGGCATATTTGAATAATGGTTTGTATGTATTAAATTACGAAAACCAATTGTTGGCAATCGATAATGAAACAAACTCACATGAGTCATACATCACCCATTTGTGGCATCACCGCCTTGGTCATGTAAATGAGAAGCGCTTGACAAAGCTCTTTCAAGATGGCTATTTAGAATCTACTGAGCTAAAATCACTTGATATATGTCATGCTTGTTTACAAGGAAAAATAACCAAGCCACCTTTTGGTGAACAAGGTGAAAGGGCGGAAGAGCTTCTAGGATTGGTACACACGGATATGTGTGGACCATTTCCAGTAGAATCTAGAGGTGGATATTCTTACTTCATTACTTTTACTGATTATTTGAGTATATATGGATATTTCTAATTAATGAGGTATAAGTCAGAGTCCTTAGGGAAATTTAAGGAATTCAAGAATGAAGTAGAGAATAATTTTAGTAAGAAGATAAAGAATATTCGATCGGATCAAGGTGGAGAATATCCTAACCAAGAGTTCATCGATCTTCTACAGGAGTCTGGGATTCTATCTCAGCTCACTCCTCCTTATACACCATAGTGGAACGGTGTTAGTGAAAGGAGGAACCGCACCTTGTTGGACATGGTGAGGTCGATGATGAGTCATGCAGATCTTCCATTATCCTTTTGGGGATATGAATTACAAACTGCAGCATACACATTAAACCGAGTACCAACTAAGGAGGCAAATGGAATTCCATCTGAGTTATGGAATGGAAGGAAACCCACTTTTTCGCACACACATGTATGGGGATGAGGGGAATTTGTTAAGGCCTTTTTAGGCAACAAACTATCACCTCGGGGCATGAGGTGTATCTTTATAGGATATCCCAAGGAAATTAAAGGATATTACCTATATAACCCTTCATACAAGAAAGTGATTATCGCCAGACAAACCGTCTTTCTTGAGATAGAGCACATCCTCAAGAAGGATAGTGGGAACAAGATTGACTTTGACAAAGTTGATACTCAAGATACACAAATGTTGGTACAGTAACAAGTTCCACAGGTCCCCGTGGAAGAGGTTCCAGAAACACAAGTACTACGTAGGAGCTCAAGAGAGGTAAGGGAACCAGATAGATTTGGTTTCCTAGTCACCGAGGATGGTGAATCATTATTATTATACAATGATGAACCTCTCTCCTACAAGGAAGCAGTATAAAGATCAGAAGCTACAATATGGCTAGAAGCTATGAATTCTGAGATAGATTCTATGTATCATAACAAAGTCTGGGTTCTGGTCGATGATCCAGTTGATGTAAAGTCTGTTGGATGCAAATGGGCATTCAAGAGAAAGCTGGACATGGAAGGTCAAGTTAGCACCTATAAAGAAAGGCTAGTGGCTAAAGGGTTCAGACAACGTCAAGGAATTGACTATGATGAAACCTTCTCACCAGTTTCCATGTTTAAATCCATAAGAATCATAATTGCCATAGCAGCTTACCATGACTACGAGGTTTGGAAGATGGATTTCAAAACAGCATTCCTTACCGGGAACCTTCAGGAAAGATGTCTATATGACACAACTAGAAGGGTTTGTGACACCAGGTGAATCCAAACGGGTTTTCAAGGTTCATAAATCCATTTATGGATTAAAGTAAGCATCCAAGTCATGGAACATTCGATTTGATGAAGCCATAACGGAATTTGGTTTCATTAAGAATGAATGTGAGCCATGTGGTTATAAGCAGTTTAATGGGAATGCGATCGTTATCCTAGTAGTATATGTTGACGACATATTACTTATTGGAAACGATGTACCATTCTTACAGTCAGTTAAGGACTGGTTGAATAAGTGTTTCTCCATGAAGGACTTAGAAGAAGCAGCCTACATTATAGGGATCAAGATCATTCGTGATAGATCCAAGAGGCTGCTTGGACTAAGTCAGGGTACATACATTGAGCAGATACTAAAGAGATTTAGTATGGAACAATCCAATAGGGGATTAGTTCTAGTGTCACATGGCCTACATATTTCTAAGAAAATTTGTTCTCAGACACAATAATAGAAATATAGAATGAGTAAGATCACATACGCTTCAGCTATAGGATCCATCATGTATGACATGTTTTGTACCAGGTTTGATGTTTCCTATGCACTGAGCATGGTAGGAAGATATTAAGCAGATCCAGGAGAACAACATTGGACTACTGTTAAGACTATCCTTAAGTATCTGAGAAGAACTAAGGATATGTTCCTGGTGTATGGAGGAGACGAGGAGCTTGTCATCAGAGGGTATGTTGATGCTTGTTTTCAGACAGATCAGAATGATCTGAAGTTGCAATCTGGATATGTTTTCTGTCTCAATGGAGGAGCTGTGAGCTGAAAGAGTTCAAAGCATCCAGTTATCGCTGATTCTACAGTGGATTCTGAATATATAGCGGCTTCTGATGCAGCCAAGGAAGCCATATAGATTCGGAACTTTGTCCAGGATCTTGATGTGGTGCCTAGAAGTAAAGATCTCATTACATTGTATTGTGATAATACTGCAACGGTGGCTCTTGCGAAAGAACCAAGGTCACATCAACGAAAAAATCACATACTCCGGAAGTATCACCTCTTGAGGGATTTATATCAAAGGGGTGAAGTTGTAGTGACCAGAGTTTCCATGAAAGAGAACATGGTAGACCCTATGGCTAAAGGCCTCAGTTGTCTCTGATTCTACAGTGGAGTCTGAATATATAGCAGCTTCTGATGCAGCCAAGGAAGCCATCTGGATTCGGAACTTTGTCCAGGATCTTGATGTGGTGCCTAGAAGTAAAGATCTCATTGCATTGTATTGTGATAATATTGCAGCGGTGGCTCTTGCGAAGGAACCAAGGTCACATCAACGGACAAATCACATACTCTGGAAGTATCACCTCTTGAGGGATTTATATCAAAGGGGTGCAGTTGCAGTGAGCAGAGTTTCCATGAAAGAGAACGTGGTGGACCCTATGGCTAAAGGCCTATCTCAGCAGAAGCATGAATATCATGTGAGAGCTAGCGGGTTAAATGTTGTTAGTAGTTGGTTCTAGTCCAAGTGGGAGTCTGTTGGAGTTGGTGGCTTAGAACCAACTACTTTGTACTTTATTCATTAAATAAACATCTTATCACATCTTGATTGTTCTTCAACGTGACAATTCATGTGATAATATCCCAAGGATAGTTGTTGCATTAAAGGGTCATAGTAGATCCCTGCTATGATGAGAACTTAGAAGTTCCATAACACTGTTCTTGAATATATGTTCTATGGTCGGATGATGTTATTTGAGGGACACAAATAATACAGGTCATTAGGGGTGAGGACTCATAAAACATTGAGGCACCTTCTCATGGTGTGTGCCCTTGGTAATATCCAGGTGGATATCATGAGAACAAGACCCACCAGTAGAAAATCCACATTTCATAGTGTCATTGGATGTTCCTATCTACGGACATGTACATCGGTCCTTAGACTTTAAGATTATTATTATTGGGTATTATAACTCACACACTTAGATGTATTGATGAAAACTGTGACGACACATTGTTCGTAGTGAGGTAGGATACGTTGGGTGTGTCATGATTAATACTGCATTAATAGATAATGCGAGAAAGGATTTGTCCCTTCTGTTCCATAACATAAGTAGATGTCTTAGGCCCTTTTATGGAATTAATATAGCCTAAATAAATCCATGGACATGGTAAGGTATGGGCGAGTTCAATTACAGGAAGTCAAAAAAGAATAATAGAGCACATGGGTTGATGGCACTAGCATGCAACCCGCTTTATTAGAGATATTGAGACAAAGGGATTATATTACACGGTAAGCGTTCGTAGGAGGTGACACATCATTGCGGCTTTAACTTCTTTCTCTATGGGTTCCTTGGCATGTTTCTAGACTCTAACCTTGGACTTTAGGCAGGCTCCTCATAATGCCACTGAGAAAGAGGCCTAGAGGGTCACACACTAAGTGTGTCCATGTATCTCAGTTAAATATTAATTTAACAAGTTAAATAAATATTATTCCTGACTGTGGTTTAATAATTATTTAAGGATGCCTGATCTCATTTATTTCGACACTAGTTATTCGAGAGAATATATTGTGGGAAAAATAATATATTTATTAGCGAGTAATGCAGTTACATTTATTTAAGAAATAAATAGCCATTACTCAAGGTCTAATAAATGTGATGGAGAAAAATAGAAAATAAAAGTACACGCCGTGTATATTAAATATACACGCCGTGTAGTTTTATGGAAAATAAGTACACGCCGTGTATTAATTATTACATGCCGTGTAGTTTTCCAGTCGGGATTTTAAGGATATAATATTGTTTTATTAAATGATATTTATTATAATCAGTGTGGGTGCATGTCAAGGAATTAATGATTCGATATGGGGTTTTTCCATAAGAGTTAATGAAATAAATAAAATGTGTAACGCGTTTATTTATTTTCATAACTCTATTAACCTCAAACCCGGTTATAAATATCCTCACAACCCCAACACTTTTATAGAGCCATTTTTGGTTGTGCACAACGGATTTGGAAATACTCTCAAGCTAAGAGAGAATTCCCTTTCCACCAAGAATGCCCTCAAGTTATGAGAGTGAGATCCTCCACCGGATCAAGGCGGTCGAAGGCGAACATCACAAGCGAAGGTTCTTCCACGCTAGCACCCAGAGATCCCTTCGGCTAAGTCTAGAGATACGTGGAGCACGTGTGGATCACCGCTAGAGGAATCCTATACTTGGATTATACGGTGCAATGACGGATCACAGGATTGTGATCGGAGACATCGACAAAGAAAGAATTCCACCGAGGTAATTCCTGTGAAATAATTAAATTAATTATAACCAACATATGATGATCCTATCTCAATGGTTTTTGGACTCTTCTTTTCTTTTTCATTCTTCGTTCCATTCCAAAGATCCGGAATTTTATATCGTGATGGATCTTGGATTGAAAGTTGTTTAACGCTAAAATTAATGTTGGGAAATCCCACCAACGCACTTCCTCTATGCCCAGAACCTACATCTTTGAGGTAGGGATTGTTGTTTCGAATACCCCTTACCCATATCATGTCATTCTTCTTGAATCAAGAACAACTATGTCGCTTGTTATCGTTCTAACGTAGAGGGTGCAGGCCAAATGAACATGGCTCGACCCCTCAGCAACCTTTGTGGATTTTGGTGATGGAGATGTCCCACGACAAGTGTGGGAGTCTTCGGAATGAAGATCGGGCCATCGGGGCACACCCGGTGACCCAAGGAACATCGCAGGCGATCGTGCCGGCGACCGGCACTAGTGGGACTCAGGAATGGTGACCAGCACTTGGGCCGGTCGCGAAGATGGTGGCGGCGTGACAGCACCGGCAGAGATGGGTCACAGTCAATCGGCCCTGGCGAAGCAAGGGTGGCGTTCGGCGCACGGCTGGCAGTGTGAAGGGGGTGGCGGCGAGCGTTTGTGCCACCGGCGTGCAAGGGTCGCGACACAATGTCGCAGTGGCAAATGAGGGGTGGCCGGCTCACTGCCGACCACCAGTGGTGGCACGACATACAACCGCGCCGCCAGGTTGGCTGGCCATCCGGCCAGCCGGGGAGCCGAGCGGGACCCTGGGTCCCGCGTGCCAGCTGTCAGTGCCACGTGGCGCAAGCCGGTCGGCCACCCATCCCAAACATCTGGGTCATTAGAGGTACCCAGGGGGCGCTTTCCCCTTGGGAAGCGGCTAGGGAAGACCCCACCACAGGGCCACCCAACCTCGGGCTTGTCGCGACCCTCCTGTGGGCCGCCCAACGCGGGCGACACCGTGGGCTGGCCAGCGGGCCAGACTCAGCGGGCTGGACCTGGTGGTCCGGGCCGGACCCAACGGGCCAGTTTGGACCCAAGGCCGGACCTGGGTCGGGTCGGGTCAGTCTGAACCCAGACCAACTTCGACCCCTTTCCACTCTTTCGGCCATAACTTGAGCTACAGGCGTCCGTTTGACGAACCATCTATAGCGCTGAAAACCTTGGATCGAGATGGGACTTTTGGTATACCCAACTTGAGATTTGGATAAAGTTGGGGTAGGGATGGGTTGGATCGAACACAAATCCAATCGGGCCCTCGGGACTAAAAGTCCAATAACTTATAGATCGTGCATCCGATTGACGCATCGTCTATTGCGTTGAGACCCCTATTACATGGCGTTCCTTTGGGATACTTCTTCATGGGACTTTGTGTCAGTTTGAGAATCGAACAGTGGATTGAGGAGAGGACCCTCTTGGAATCAAGCGATCTTAGTGCGGAAACCATGTGGCTAGCTATAACATGAGAAAGGGATCTTATGTGGGTTTGTGCCTTGGGATCCTACGTGGGTATGTGTTCCAGTATCCTACTTGGATATGCTCTAGGAATCCACATGGGACTACTCTAAGATTCTAAGTGGGTCTTCTGTACTAGGATCCTATGTGGGTCTGATGATTTAGGATCCTACATGGGTCTGCCTCTTAATAAAGTAAGATGATTCAGTAGATACATATAATCATATTTACTATCATACCTAAGTTATACCTGGTGTGAGCTGAGTCCATACCGTCATGGTATTCATTTGTGTGGCATTACCTTTGTGGTACTTACATTTTTTGTGATACCTTTTTGGTATTCTCTTGTGTGGTGTTACCTTTGTGGTACTTACATTTTTGGTGATACCTTTTTTGTTTTCTTATGCATGGTGATACCTTTGTGGTACTAACCTTCATGGTGATACCTTTGTGGTATAATTCTATGTGGATTTACCTTTTTGGTACTTACCTTTGGGGTGTTACCTTCGTGGTAATCTTTCCTCCGTGGAACAATTGAGCTTTGGAATTTTGATTTGGGCCTTGTTTTTTCTCATGAATGAGATGGGTATACTTGATAACTTAGGTATATGTATAGAAATATATCTAAGTAGGGTTTTCAGTTGTTTTCATGCTTTGTGGTTTATCCTTTGTCGATTTTATGAGACCTTTGAGGGTCTCGGTGTCCCTACTAAGTATCGTTATACTCACCCCTGCACGGGTTATGCCCACACCTTGTTGTGTTTGGTGCAGATGACGGACAGCGCTGACGAAGGATGAGGGTACTAGGACTGGAGGTAGCTTAGAGGTGGACATTAGATGAGGTGTACCGCAGAGACGGTTGTTCGAGAGTTGTACCTACCCTTCAAGTAGGATCCTTGGCAGGTGTTCTCAAGACATGTTTTTAGTTTTACTTTTACTTTTCAGGTTTCCTTATACTCTTCAGTTGGGCTTGTATTCAGGCCCCTTTTACTTACTATACACACTATTTTTACTATACATTTTACTTGAGTTTGTATCTTGTTGTGTGCTTTGTTTGTGTGAGTATACAGGTTATAAAGTCAATTCCTTCCCGTTTTAGGGAATACGTCTTTCGGTTCTAGTCGCCATCCTCTGGCCTATGGAAGGCGGACTTGGGGTAGTCACGGAACGGGCCCTGAGGGACGGATCATGACAAATTGGTATCAGAGGAGTCAGTTCTACCGTAGAACATCGGACTCTGATATTTTAATGGAAATAGTGTCAAGTGATATGAGTATGGTTATCAGTTTAGGGAATCCAGTGTTGGTGCAGCGACCAACATATCCATACACCAGGACCCTGACTTCTGATTTCTGACTCAGTGCATGAAAACACCGATTGTATGTGTGTTTTGAACAGTTTTCTTTGTGATATCTTGAGTCAGATCACCAGTTATAACTTATTAACCATGGAGTACCTGTTTCTTTTGAGGATACCACCACGTAGACAGCCAGCACAGGTTCCGGGTAGAGCATACCGTGATAGCCCAATGAGCGACGAGGCCTTGGCGCAGGGCCCTTTTTTAGTAGAGGCACCAGTGGTACCATTACCCATTGAGCCATTGATGCCACCTGCCCCAACTGTAGAGAGTGCACACCGCTTGAGTGTGTTGCACAAGTTCCAGTGCAAGATGCCACCCAGGTTCTAGGGTGAGACGGACCCACAGGTGGCTGAGGATTGGTTGGAGGTCGTGGTGAGAGTCTTCTGACTGGTAGGGACACCAGCTGATCTCATGGTGATCCTTACCACCAGTCTTCTATATGCAGCAACAGGAAGATGGTGGAGCTTGATGCTCCAGGTTCATGATGAGGTGAAACTTCTCTAGGAAGACTTTGAGAGCCTATTTCAGGAAGAGTTTTCCCAGTGACCCTTCGCGTAGTGCGCATGCAGTAGCTTCTTCATCTACAGCAGGGCAGCATGATTGTGGCTCAGTACTCAGCAAGGTTCACCGACCTCTCACGCTACTCCACTGATATGGTGTAGGACCCATTCTTCAGGGCCCAGACCTTCAAGTAGGGACTTTGGCAGAATATTAGGTCTTCAATGATTTCACTCAACATCCCAACGTAAACAGGGGTGTTAGAACGAGCCCTCTTAGTGGAGAGTTTTCTTGGTGAGAATTCACCTGCAGCGAGACCCACCACCGGGCATCACATAGCAGAGTCTTCCGCAGCTAGCAACAAACAGATATCACAGAGATCCAAGAGTACCAGACCTACTAGGGGACGACTGCAGGATTTAGGGTCGGTTTTGTGGGGCACCCGAGATAGATCCAGTCATGCGAGGAGCTGGAAGTGTTACGCATGTGGCGGGCAGGGTCACATGGCTCGTGACTGCCCACCCCGCTGTACAGATTATCAGTAGATGGTTGAAGGACTGCCCTGGCAGAGACAGAGGTTCGACCAAGGAGGTCTACAGGGAGCAGGCGGACGTAGCAGAGGAGCTGGTCATGCAGTTGGCGGTGGGCGACGATTCGAGGTGTTACTGGCACCACCACCAGGTGGTCCACCCAGACCACAGGGAGCAGGTGGACAGGGGCGAGCTCAGCTCTAGGTAGCTGAGGCCTACGACCATTGTGCTCCAGAGATGATACGAGGTACGATCTGTGTCTACTCCACCTTAGCAGCAATACTTATAGACACAAATACCAGTCATTCTTTTGTTACCACTGCCCTCGTTCGGAGCTCGAAGATTCCAGTGGAGTTGTGGCTCGATCCTTACTGTTAGAGACTCCTATGGGAGAGGATTCGACGATTACATACTGGTTCCGGTAGTGTGAGATTTCTCTAGTAGAGGAGAGCATCGGTTGTGATATTCTAGTAGTGGCATCAAGGTCTTACGACATCATCTTGGGTACGGATTGGTTATCCACAGTCCATGCCCAGATCGACTGCATTAGGTGAACAGTTTGGTGTATCCACGAGGATGGGACTAGGTTTACCTTAACTGGAGAGAAGGTATCCTTCTAAGAACAGGATAGACTTACCCGGAGGAGAGTGCAGCTGATCACTCATCAGTTGGCTAGCCTTACATTAGGAGCGGTTGATGTGGAGAGTCTGAGTTATCCTTTAGTGGTGGACCAGTACATAGATGTCTTCCCTGATGATGTTTCGATTCTAACTCTTAGTAGGGAGGTGTACTTTTACATTGACTTGTACCCTGAGATAGCACTGATATCTACACCATCATATCAGATGGCTCTCATGGAGCTTCATGAGCTATGGGTATAGTTGGAGTACATAGAGGAGAAGGGGTTCATACAGCCCAGTGTTTCTCCTTGGGCAGCCCCGATTTTGTCCGCCAAGAAGGCGGATGGGAGATTGAGACTTTGTGTTGACTATCGGTGCCTAGACCAGGTGATCGTGAAGAACAAGTACCCACTCCTAAGGATTTAATACCTCTTTGATCAGCTGAAGGGAGCACGGTGGTTCTCAAAGATAGACCTCATACCAAGCTATCACCAGCTCAGAGTACGAGATGAGGATGTGCAGAAGATGACTTTCAAATGTCGGTACAGCCATTATGAGTTTTTTGTCAAGATGTTTAGCATGACCAATGATCCAGTAGTGTTCATGGTACTCATGAACAAGATCTTACAGCCATACCTTGATCGCTTTGTAGTAGTCTTCATCGATGAAATTCCGATCTACTCAGATACTAAGGAGGATCATGCCTATCATTTGCAGGTAGTTCTCACTCTGAGAGAACCAGCTTTATTGTAATCTCTCGAAGTGCCAGTTTCGGATCCTAGAGGTTCACTTTCTAGGACATGTCATCTCGGAGGCTGGAGTTATGGTGGATCCAGTGAAGATTGAGGCGGTACTTGCTTGGGAGCCACCCTAGAGTGTGATGGGGGTACAGAGTTTCCTAAGTTTGGCTAGATAGTACTGGAGATTTGTGCCAAATTTCTCCTGAGTTGCAGTGCCTTTATCAGCATTGACTAAGAAGGGGAAACCTTTCACGTGGTTGGAGAGATTCCAGTGGAGTTTTCAAGAGCTGAGGTAGAGGCTAACTAGTGCCCCCATCTTGAGGCTTCTGGAGGAGGGCATTGGGTAGGTAGTCTATTGTGACGCATCAAGGACCGGGATCAGATGTGTCCTGATGAAAGATCAAGTAGTTATCGCATATGGTTCTCGATAGCTGAGACAACATAAGCAGAATTATGCTACCCATGACCTTGAGTAAGCAGCAGTGGTCTTCTCTTTGAAGATGTGGCGACACTATCTGATGGGAGAGCATTTTATGGTCTACTATGATCACCAGAGTCTCAGGTATATCTTCTCCCAGAAAGACCTGAACCTAAGAAAGTGACATTGGATTGATTTTCTCCCAAACTATGACTTCGAGATAGTCTATACACCTGGGAAGGGGAATGTTGTATCAGATGCACTCAACAGGAGATCTGGTATACAGCTGCTAAGTGAGGCGACGGAGCAGCTGGCCGCATTACAGATATCCTTTGTGGATCAAGATGGAGCAGCTTTTCTTCAGTCTCTTACAGTCATTTCCCCACTCCTTTAGCGATCCAGGGAGGCGCAGCATGGGGACACTGACTGTGAGGCTCAACATGTCCAGATATCCACAAGGCAGGCACCTGATGGATTTTCTAAAGGTGGGGAGCACGTCATCCTCTTCATAGGGTGTACTATGGTACCGGTGGATTTGCGGGAGGAAGTGTTGAGGGAGTTCCATAAGTCCCCTATAGAAGTACATCTAGGAGTGGAGAAGATGTACAGGGACCTCTGACAACAGCACTGGTGGCCGGGAATGAAGAAAGCAGTAGCAGAGTTTGTCTCTCGGTGCCTCACTTGTCAGCAAGTGAAGGCGGAGCATCAGGACCCGCAAGATTAGTTCAACCTTTGGAGTCCCAGAGTGGAAGTGGGATGGGATATCCATGGAATTCATGACAGGACTTCCACGTACATCTAGGGGTCATGATTTTATCTGGGTGATCATCGACCAACTCACCAAATCAGCCCACTTCCTACCGATCAGAGAGAAGGGTTCAATAGAGAGCTTGGGATGCCTCTATGTGCAGGAGATTGTGCGGCTACATGGATTACCCTCGATGATTTTATCTGATCGTGATGCATGTTTCGCTTCCCGGCTATGGAAGGGGTTGTATGAGGCTTTCGGGATGCAGCTTTATTTTAGAACTGCCTTTCATCCTTAGACGAATGGCCAGACAGAGTAGACCATTCAGACCCTCAAGGACATGCTGTGTGCATGGGTCCTCAACTTCGGTCACATCTGGGAGGATCACTTTCCCTTGGTGGAGTTTTCATACAACAATAGTTATAACTCCATCATTGGGATGACACCATTCAAGGATCTGTATGTCCGACCTTTCAGATCGCCTTTGTGCTAGAATGACCCATGGGATTCAGCACTCGTGGGACCATAGATGGTGCGGGCTACCACAGAGAAGGTGCAGATCATCCATGATCAGATGAAGACTACACAGATCAGGCATAATTTCTATGTCGATAGAAGACGGAGACCTCTGGAGTTTGAGGATGGTGACCACATCTTTCTACGGGTCTCACCTTGATGAGGTTTTCGGAGATTTGGTTGGGGCAGCATGTTATCTCCGAGGTTCATTGGACCCTTTCAGGTTCTTAGCAGAGTTGGAGAGGTGGCTTACTGCCTAGCACTTCCCCCTTAGTTGCACCAGGTGCATGATATTTTCCATGTATCCCAACTGAGGAGATACATGCATGACCTATCTCATGTCATTGACCACGACGAGCTGGACATCGATGATGGGACGACGTTTATGGAGGTTCTAGTATAGATTGAGGATCGAAAGGAGTGGGTTCTTTGGGGGTGGTTGATACCTCTGGTGTGCGTTCGCTGGTAGCACAGGAACCTCCAGGAGAGAACACGGGAGTGGGAGGCTCAGATACGTGCTAAGTACTCCCACTAGGTCCCTTAGTTTTAGTTGTGACTTATGGGGAAGCAAATCCCTAAGATGGGGAGAATATAATGACCCGACTTTTACATGTAATTTTTTTAATTATATGGGAATATTACGAGTCCACAAAAATTGACGCCGCGTGATTCCGAGGAATGGAGTTCCGGGAATGAATTTCTGAACTTTTTTCGGGTACGTTCAGTAAATGTGCGAGTGGGTTTTTGTAAATTTTGAACCGGTGGTCGGAATTGAAATCCAAGGTTGTCGTTGAACTCGCAGTGCCGATATTCTCTTAAATAGACATTCACCTCAACCGAATTTGGATGAGGGTGGAAGTTAATTTTTTAGTTTTTTGTGGAAGAAGAAAAATAAAATAATTAACATTTTATTTTTCTTTTTGAAACCTCTCTTTTTGAATTATGGAGGTGGGGACCACCCAAGCTGGAAATTGTCCCAATTTGAATTTCGTGGTGGGGATCACCCGAACCCCTCTTAATGTGGTAAAACCTTTCAACTCTCCATGGTTAATTGTTCCAACATCAATAAATTAATTTTGAAAACTTTAATTAATTTATAGACTTATTTTTATTATGTTGGCTCCTCATTTCCTTGGGGAAAATCGTTGGCAATGGATATTTGGGAGAACCGTGGAGAACTGGGAAGAACTTGCTCCAATGAAGAACTCTTCTCCTTCAATGAACTTTTATCCAACTAAGAACTTCATCAAAGGATATCTAATGAGGAACATCTTCAATGACGATGAACCGATGACCGTCTCTCCCACTCCTCACTGACGTCAAAGAATCTTTGAGGAAGGGATTGTTGTTTTGAATACCCCTTACCCCGTTCTTGTTGTTCTTCTTGAATCAAGAAAATCTATGTTGCTTGCTACTGTTCTAACGTAGAGGGTGCGGTCCAAACGAACACAGACCGACCCCTCCAAAACCTTTGTGGATTTTGGTGATGGAAACGTTCAGAGATGAGTGTGGGAGTCTTCAGAATGAAGATCGGGCCACCGGGGCACACCTGGTGACCCGAGGAACGTCGCTGGTGACCGTGCCGATGACCTGCACTAATGGGACTCAAGAATGGTGGTCAGAACTCCGGTCGACCGTGATGATGGTGGTGGCGAAACCGCACTGCCAGAGAAGGGATGTGGCCCGTCGGTCACGGCGGAGCAAGGGCGGCGTCCGGTGCACGGCCGGCCGCGTGAAGGGGGTGGCAGCGCGTGTCTGCCCCGCCAGCATGTAGGGGTTGCGACATGATGCCACAGCGGCGAAGAAGGGGTGACCAGATCTCTAGCGGCCTCCAGTGGTGGTCTGGCATGCGACCACGCCATGCAGGTGGGCTGGGTCTGGCCAGTCGGGGAGCCAAGTGGGACCCCGGGTCCCGCGTGACAGCTATCGGCGCCACGTGGCACCGGCCGATAGGCTAACCAACCTGAATGGTTGGTCCATTCGGGGTACCCAGGGGTGCCTCCCCCTTTGAAGGTGGCTAGGGAGGACCCCACGGCAGGGCCCCCCAGCCGTGGGCCAGCCACAGCCCTCCTATGGGCCGCCCAGAAGGCTACCCAGCGCCGGCCACCCAGCGGGTCGGGCCACGCCGGTGGACCGGTCCAGACCCGGTGGTCCGGGTCGACCGAAACCAGGTCGGGTCAGCCCCGGCCGGGTCGGGTCGGCCCCGGCCGGGTCGGGTCGGGTCGGACCGAACCCGGACCAACTTCAACCCATTTCCACTCTTTCGTCCATAACTTGAGCTATGAATGTCTGTTTGACGAGCCGTCTGTGGAAACAGAAACCTTAGATCAAGACGGTCCTTTTGGTATACCTCAATTACGATTTTGATAAAGTTGAGGTACGTCTGGGTTGGATTCAACACGAATCCAACTAAACCCTCGGGACTAAATGGCCAATAACTTATAGATCGGGCATCCGATTGATGCACCGTATATTGCGTTGAGACCCCTATTATGTGGTGGTCCTTTTGGATAATTATTAGTGTTACTTCATGGAATTTGGAGAATAGACCAGTGTCTTGAGTAGTGGACCCTCCTAGAATTAAGCGAGCTTAGTGCGAAAACCCTTTGGCTGGCTGTAACATGATAAAGGGATCCTATGTGGGTTTGTGCCTTGGGATCCTATGTGGGTTTGTGTTACAGTATCCTAATTAGATCTTCTCTAGGAATCCACATGGGACTACTCTAGCATCCTACGTGGGTCTGCTGTACTAGGATCCTACGTGGGTCTGATGATTTAGGATCCTACGTGGGTCTCCCTCTCAAGAGAGTAATATGATTCAGTAGTTACATCTAATGACCTCTTGGATTGGAATTTGGTGGTTCATGTTTCAGTCATGGGATATAAATTATTTGTTATGTGCTATATGTGGGTGCCAAACATTGATTCGTAAGGAATTTGGGACCCCACTAATTGGAATTTGGCACACTATTACCTTTTTTTGCAAAACATGGGTTCTAGGGAAGTTTCTAAGGCTTACTGTCTAGAAACCCTGACAACACGACATGTAGTCCTATGAACACATGCCATGTGTTCTTATATTCGAGAAGAAAATAAATTTTCCAAGTACACAACATGTACACTGAGTACACTCCATGTGACAGATGACCGTGTCACCAGCCATGTGAGAGGAAATATGAGTTGTGAAGTTTTGATCAGAATATACAGTGTACCGTAAGTACACCTTGTGTAGTTTTACATAGGTAAGACCCTTGTGAGTCTAGACATGTTGAAGTACTTGGATAGTAGGGATAACTTGATTACAAGCTTTGTGTTGGGATGAAACACCGTGTACCTAGGATGTTTACACGACCAAGGTAGACAGAGTTACACTCTCGCGTGAGAGTTTAAAGGGGTGCATCATGTATCAGGATGATACATAGTCTACCTGGGATGTTTACACACATAGGATAGTATGAGGACACTCTTATATATGATCATGAGGGTACACACCATTTATGGTTTCTACATGCCTTGTACTCGACTTTTTTTTTAAACCTTTGAGGTTTTTCTTCTCCTGTTTTATCTCCCTTTGTCAGTTTTGGACATGTGAGTAGTCCTTTCTGAGTACACTTCCATGTAGATCGCAATGGTGAAACCTGTGGAGCATTCTGAGGACTCCAAATGGGTGTTCTAGGGCTTCTATCTAAAAATAGAGGTTCTTACTTTAGTTATAATTTCCATTTGTCACCTGAGAGTGGAACTTGGCGTTAATGATCGGTTGGGTGTTTAGAACAACCTAGTTTAGACCTTTGATCTGAGATGCGCTATGAGATATCTCCCATGACTTATGTTTTGAGGACATCTCCCTTGAAAGACGTGCACTTTTGGCCTATGAGTTCATGAGACCTATTTCTTTTAAGGATCCCATAAGTGATGCCTTTTAATGCATACTGTTCTAGGGAGTCCCTTGTAGGATCTCTCTTCTGTGAACTGTTTTTGAAGATCCCTATTGTAAGATTCCTCTATTGTTTACCTTTTTAGGATCCTGTGTAGAATTACTCCTTTTCCTTCTAACTAAGGATCCTGAGTTGGATTCCTTATTTCGTGTTTACCTAGAGGATCCCAAGTTGGATTCCACTCAGGGTTTGACTCGACCAGGCCTAACCTTAGTAGTGGGATTTTGGTAGTATCTCTAATTGTTTGACACCTATACCTAACCCATGGGGCAGAAAGTGGGGTGAGTTATTAGAGGAAGGATTTGAAATACCTTATTTGATATCTACGCTTTTGATCTATGATATTTTCTAGTATCTATAGACCCTTTTTGGTTTCCTTGTTTGTTAAAAATAAACTTGCATGTTGTTTTTCCATTGTACCTAGTAGGATGTTTGGTTTCTAGAGAGTACACCCTTTTGAGAATGGGTGATCATTGTATCTTGACCCTTGATATGGGAATGAGCATTGAGGAATGCTTGGTTCAGCAAGTTAGGCATGCATCGGGCATGGTCAGTTTCTTAAGAGGTCGTGTGATCCTCTCTTTCTTTAAGTTATGGGAGACTTGGTACATATTCATCCGTATAAATGGTTGTATTGATGATGTGCTTTTGATCTAGTTATTTCATGATCCATATGGTACTAGGATTCATAGGGTGGACAACCAGTGAATAATACACAAAATGTTTTATTTTATCTTGTAAACTTGGGGAAGTATATGTTGACATACGCTATACCCGTCGAAAGTTAAATGTTAAAAATGAGCCATTGATTTTGGTTAAATTGTTGAGATTTGATCTGTTGTGTCTATTATCGGTTATCTCCTGAGTAGATTGACTTGAATGTTTTAGAACCAAGTTCGTCCCATTGCTCGGGAGGACATTCTGCAACATGGGTGTTTTGACATGCCGGTCAATTTAATTTTGGTTTTCATGCCGAGTGATATGATGTGGTGATCATGGTTGATGGAACGATAATTGTGCATTTAAGTTGGTTCTGAACTCATGCATTTGAGAGTGGATTCTCTTTATTCTTCATGTTTAATACACTCCTAGGTGGAGAGCATCATGTCAGTTCTGTTTAAATATGTTATTCTAGGTAGAAGGGTCAGAATGAAGGACCATTCGGATCTGTTTCTACTTGAATTCCTTGAGGCTTCCAAGTCTTGTTTCTTATTGTTTCTTATTTGGAATCATGACATTGTTGTGGTTGGTAGTGTTTAAAACCCTTATAAGGCATCGATGATCATAGATGAGCCTCGGGGGTTAAGCATGAGCTATCACGGAAATGCCTTGGGATAAAGGCATGGTGGTCAGATAAATGAAAATGAGTGAGAAAGTGAACCTGAGTTCCTTTTAGGAGATTGACCAGTAGTGGTTCGGCTATCCATTCTTGGTGATCCTTGAACTCCTCTTAGTGTGTTCTTTCTTAATGGATGGGCATGTCCCCTATCTTGACATCCTCCTAGATGTACTAAGAGGGGATCTATTTTATGTCGTGCTATAGTTGAGGATCACTGGTCTGGTTTGTGATTTCTTTTTGTGTTGTGTTCTAGATGCGTAGTTTTAAATGAGTCTTGGATAATCCTTAGTGATACTTGGGTTTCCATGTAGGAACACCTTGGATTAACTCATGGATTCCTATTGTTTTCTTCGACATGACTGCCAGTCAGATGCCTCTGAGGGTTCAGTTAATGTTCTTATATGGAATTTTGGCCTTTTACCAAAGTCTCACTTGTAATGGGGAGTATGGGCCACCTCGGTAATTTCCTTATGCTTTGTGTTGGTGAATCCAAGGTTATCTCAAACTTATTTTTAGGATCAGATGTGATGATTAAAAATGGATGATGATTCTAGTGGGATGGATTTGGAGTTAGGATTTTACTCATGTTGTGGCATGACCTTTTAATTGATCAAGGGATGGATTGATGAAGGAACTTCACTGAGAGACATGTATGAGCTTCGGTGAGTTGGATCATTTTATGTGTATGGTTCCTAGTGAGTAGGATTTGTGTTCTATTTCTATACATCAGCCTTCTATGTTGGGCGTTTCTGAGATAAGTCATCCAGTGAAGGTTTGACTCTCTATCCTTATTGTTCTTTGTCTTTAGTTCTAGTGGATCAATTTAAACAATCCACTAGTTTAATTTTGGTGTGGTGTAAGATTTTGTAATATATTTTGATGAAAGATTGTGTGACTGCTTTTGATGAGGTCGATCGAGGTTTGACCGTTCTTTTTTGTGAGGATACTTTTATGAACCTAGTTATGTTCATGTTTTTCCAACTAAAGGAAAATCACACAAGAATAATTTCTAGAACACTCAGGGACATTCTTATTAGAGTTTTCTAATGGTGTAGGTTTTGTGGTAACGGTGTTGTTTGCATTTTTCTTGACAAACTTACGAAGGTTTCTCACTTCTTTCCAATCAAAGAGACCTTCGGTGTTGATGAGCTTGGGAAGATGTATATTCGTGAGTTGGTACAACTTCATGGGATCCCTTTTTCTATCATTATAGATAGGTATGCTCACTTTACTTCTTGTTTCTATCAAAGTCTACAAAGGGCACTGGGTGCATGATCACATAGCGATTCACTATTCATTTCTACACATACATCACTATTTTAAACTGGTTTTGTAATGGATGTTAAAAATATAATAATAAATTTCAAATCATGTTGTAATCAATGAATTAATGTTTATAACCATTTAATAGGGTAATTTTTCTTGTTTCAGTGTTTACATTGTAGGGGGAGGTGATTTGGAGAGCTTGTGATGGAATTCAAGAAAAATGGGTCAAACAGCGTGAGAGCCCAAGCATGCATGTGAACATAAATATTCAATGTGGATAATCTGTTCATCCAATAAGGATTAAAATTTATTTTCATGTGTAAAAACGTGTGGGATACATTTCTCAAGAATATCATGGAGCCCAATTAGTCCATTTGGAGGCCCAAAATAGGTCCACATTGTGAAGAAATTCTGGGCAGTCTATATTGGACTACCCTTCTGTATTTGGGGCATAACTTGGGCCTCAAAACTCCAAATGGGATGATTCTACCTTAATTGGATAGATAACTAGAAGGCCCAACTCTCCACATAATTATAGGTCATTGTCACCCATTTTGGTTAGTCAAACATCTGGATAAATATGGAGTAAAAATTATTCTTTGAATAGTCACCTATCCATTTAGATACTTGACCACTTTTTGTGGAAATTTTGATTTAATTGTCCATAAAATAAATCCCCCAACTCATACTCTTAGTTGGAACGACCAGGGGTAGGATTTAGTCGAATTAGAAAGCTTTTTTCATCCATTCTCTCCCTCTTCCCCCTCATGTACTTCTAAGTCTCTTAGTGATCAATTTGGAGGGTGTTATTTGTTGTAATCATGAGCTCTATGCTTTTAAATATTGGAAGGTAATTGAACTTCCAAGTTAAAATTATATTATTATTCATTTTACCTTTGATTTTGGGTTTATTCTGGTATGATATAATACAAATCAAAGAAACAAAAATCCTTATGCTTCCATGCATAAATCGGATCTTGTGATGATTTGAGTGTGGTTGCCTCTTCTCTCACCTCTTCTCTTTCATGGGTGTTCTTAGGGATGGTATCATTTGATTAAATACATAAGGTATAACCCAATAATATTCATGTTTTTGTTGAGAAAAATTTGTGATATAGATCCAAATCTGTACATCTCATCACATTTTTGATGTGATGCCTTGATTGAGTTTGGTTCTTACATAGATGATATTTTATTGATAATGAACGGTCGCTGGTAATTAGTATCATAAATTAATAAAATCTTAGGTGGTAACCTAGTAAGAACACACATATCATACTCTTTATAGTGTGTATAAATCAATGAATCAATGATCCTTTCCATTCCATTTAGAGAAATGACATATTGAGCATCAGGGGACACTTAACCGGGTTGATCACGATTTCTGCAACCAATTTCTCTCACTTAGTAATATTGTTTCAATTTATATTTTTAATAATTAAAATCCATGTTTTATAAAAACACACTCTCCTTTTTAATTTCATAATCAGAACATTATTTTGGAATTAATGATCTAAGGCTTCGTAGAGAGATGACCTAGGGTTGTTACTATACTGTAGAAATTTTAGTTAAAAATAAACATCTAATTTGACGCGCTCGAAAATGAAATAAAATTTTGGCACCATATCCGAGGTGCCAAGATCATTTTTCCTTTTATTTATTTATTTTACTTCTTAATTATTACTCATTTCAATATCCCACCCCTCATTTGATTGTTTTTTTTTGTTTTGGTTTTTATTTTATTTTTATGTGTTATTTATCTATCTCTCTCTCTTTTAATTATTCTTTTTTCTCCTCTCACTATATCTAATTATATAGCATGAAATTATATTTTATTTTATCCTTTAATTTCTCAAGTGTTTTTATTTCATTTATCTTCCAAAAACAATTAAAAAATCAAAAAAAATACATCAATCAATCAATCAATCAAATTGTACATCATTATTTCATGAAAAGATCTGGAAAAGAAATACTACTTGAATTTTACCCTAAAATTGAAAAGAAAATTCACTAAGAAATTAGGTCATCTAGAGTAGGTAAATTAAGTAACACTGAAGAATCCCTTTTGGAACCTCTATTGGTCTTAAACTAATCAAAAATTAAACCAAATCAAACCCAAGAAATCATGGCTATAAATAACTAAACTTTAAAAGAACTGACCACCCGAGATATAGAGTACCAACATAAAAACATCCAATATCCTGAAGAAGAATCCAACTTTGAGTGTAGATCAGGACCCATCCACCTACTTCCTAAATTTCACAGTCTTCCTAGTGAGGACCCTCACAAACATCTCACTGAATTTCACATAGTTTACTTCACCATGAAACCCCAAAATGTGTCTGAGGACCTAATTAAGTTTAGGGTCTTCCTTTTCTCCCTTTATGGTGAAGCTAAAGACTAGATATACTATATTCCTACCAAAATAGGGGGATGGAATGACTGGAAAAGACTGTTTTTAGAGAAGTTCTTCCCTGTATCCTGAACTACATCAATTAGGAAAGAAATTTGTGGCATTAGTAAATCACAAGGAGAGACCCTTCATGAATACTATGAGAGATTAAAAATACTTTGCTCATACTTCCCCACCACCAGATTAGTGAAAAAATGTTAATCCAATACTTCTATGAGGTACTTATCCCCATGTATCGGGGAATGATTGATGTTGCAGCTGGTGGTTCCCTAGTTGATTAAACTCTTTTTTTCGATCGTGACATAATAGCCAACATGGCTCAAAATGCACAAAAATTTGGTACACGAGCTATTGTACCAACCCGAGGAGTTCATGAGGTAATTCATTAATCCATAGAACAAAAGGTAGATAATATACTTGATAAGATGCATACCCTTCTAAGGAAATTAGATCAAGCACAAGGTAACTCACACTCTTCCTCAGTTCCATTACATTATGGCATTTGTTCTAAAAATACTCATTTTTTCAAACCAGTTCCCACAACTTCAAGATTCACCTGATTCTTTTGTAGTTGTGTTCCTTGTAAGATCTCGGTTCTTATTCTTGAGGTACGGGTTTCTTATTTTTCTCTTTCTTTAATGTTTTTGAGAAAATAAGGAAAATGGGGGGAAAATCCCAAATCTATGGGTACATGTTGTGTACTTTTCAACACACCATGTACATTGGCCGTGTGGGATGAGAATATAGGGCGTGTAGGCTCGTCAGTGATTCAGGGTGTAAAAACTAACTACACGCCGTGTACTTAGTAATACACGTCGTGTAATCTGTTGATAAGTGAACAGTAAGGCGGTGGAGGGTAGCTACTATATGAACAGTAAAACAGATAGTACACACCATGTAATTAGTATTACACACCATGTAATTAGTCGGAAGTTGAATAGTAAGATGGTGGAGAGTTGCTTCCAGTGAACAATTAAAAAGAAAGTACACGCCGTGTAGTTATGTTTTTCATTAAAAACAAGCAGTAGCCTCCTCTTTCGGTAGAGGGGGTAGGAAAATCATTAAAATCTTGGGAGAGGAGGTTGAGGCTTGAAGGAGCTCCTGAACGCTCACCGGAACATCGATCTTTCTACCGACGATCTCGTTTAGACGGCGCGGGTAAGACCTTCCCTCTACTTGAGTATTTTATTCCAATTATTTCTCTAAGGGAAGTTATTTGAGTTTTAATGGATAAATTTTTATCCCAGATCTACATCCTTCTCAGTTGTTTCGGAAGGCGTCGTTCACATATATCGATCAGAGGAGATCGAGGTAGGTGTTCTGGTGTTTATATCAAACTGTTAAGTTGTTTTTGTGTATCGTTGTGCTACGTTCCCATGTTTGGGGTGTCATGTGGTTGAGGCCTTAGCTGATAAGATATCTAGAATTTCATATATAATCTAATGATAAATATAAACTGTTTTTTGGGATCATTTCTTGGATCCAGGTCCACCCCGTGTGTGCGTTTCCCTTGTTTAGTTGTTTCTCCAGGATACCCGTGGGTATACCGTAATGATAGCATGTTTTGGGTTTTCTTGAGAGGAAACATATTTATTACTTGCTTATGTGTTGGTCTCGGCCGGTTACTTGCTTAGCATTAGGGCAGTGTTTTGCTTAGCCTGAGGGTAGGGTTTTGTTGAGCCTGAGGGCAGTGTTTTGTTTATCCTGAGGGCGGTGTTTCGTTTAGCCTGAGGGAAGTTTTTCTCATGCCTATGGGCAGTAGCTTCTATGCCTGAGGGAGAAATATTGTATCCCTTAGGGTGATATTCATTATGCTTGTGGGCAGTCACCTGCGGGTGTCGATTCTGCTTGCCTGAGGGTAAGGATTTTCATGTCTGAGGACAATGTTTACTTTGAATATTCACTATGGTGATTTATTATATTGTACCTACCAAGCTAAATCACAAGATTGGAATTGATAAATAATTATTAAAATTTCAATGTAATTGGTAGAGATATTTACTTTTGAGTACTGCCTAGTTTACTTCATTTTATTATTGCACACTGTTGTTTCACATTTTCACTGACAGTTGGGGCACGGGCCTTTGGTGGTTGCCTACTAGGATTTATTTCTCCCACCCTTTTTGGGTCATGTATTGGGTCCAAAAATATTAAATTTTTGTAGGTGTTGATAAGGAAAAGGGTCCCTATACAGGTACATGATTGTTGCAGAGGAGTAGGAGATCATGGGACCGAGCTTAGGCTTGCGATGCTGCTGAGTTCCTGTTGCACTGTTTTAGTTTGATTTGATATACTTGGTACCTTGTACTGTATTGTATTTGATTGCAGTCTATCCGATTTTGACTGCTTTCTTAGAAATAGGACATATTGCATCATCATATATATATATGACTGTTGGTTATCTTTTTCTTCAGTACCATTTTCCTTTCATCTTTGTATTGTTTACTACTTCCATTTTTTTGTATGTTTATATTTTTCCACTGCACTAAACTTTGAAAAATGAGGTCATAGTTTCCCCACTATCAGACCTTGACCCTCGCTGCTAGTCAGCAGCCTCTGGCATTTGGGGAAATGCGCTTGATGTCATGTGACCAACTGGGTTCGGGGCACCCGTTTAGTGGCACCTGAATTCGGTACATTATAATGTGGTATCAGAGGATTTATTTTATTTGACTTAATTTTTGGAGCCTATATTAAGGGATAGGACGGAATTGGTATTTGGTAATAAGTTGTTCCCGAGAGTAGCTAACATGTGTATAGAGAAAATCCAATTTACCTCATGTTTCAATTTAACTGATTTTTCACTTTACAGTTGATCTGATTTTTACTGTTGGGTGACACACTTTTGGTGTGCTATTTATATTTTTATACTGGGTTATATTTAGTCGCAACTCAATGAGATGAGGGTATTCTATCTCATGCATCATTTCGGAACAAGTTAGAATCACATTCCATGCATAGTTTCCATGCCATGTAGGTGCATTAGAAATTGTATGTTGTTGTGATAGATGATGTTCTAGAAAATGAATTCTGTTATGATTGGTACCTTTTTAGATACACCTACTATTGATAGGGTATTGGTACATGTTATGGTTGGGTTTATGGATGCTAAACTTTGGTTCATGAGAAGTATGGCTCTCTTGGACCAGAATTTAGTGAATCATGATCCAGTTTTTTGTTGTGTTTTGTACTATAATGTGAAAGGTCGGGTGCTAAACTTTGGTTTTCAGAAAGTATGGGCCCCCACGGATCGGAATTTGGCATACCGACACTTTAAATTTAAGGTAAAATGGGATCTGGAGTATTTTCTGAGGTCTACTATCTGGAAACCCAGACAACACAGCATGTGGTTCTATGAACACACGCCATGTACTCTTCTGTTCGGGAATAAATGAAAAAAATTTAAGTACACACCGTGTAACCTATGTACATTCTGTATATTTTATAACTGTTTCATAGGCCGTGTAGGCTGAAACACGGGATGGGAAAACTCTAGAGGTAACACACCATGTATCAGTTGTACACACTGTATCGTGTTGACCCTGTGTCCGCCCATGTGTCTAATAACACGGACGGAGAAATATTTGCTTAAACATGCAGTGTCACTTATGAACATGCCATGTAGTGTAAACTGGGAATCTGGCTGTGTAACTAATAACACGGGTCGGTGTTATCCTTTCTAGTACACGTCGTGTCCATATAGAACATTTCGTGTAGTCTGAGCCATGTATCTGGCCATGTCTCGAACAACACGGGTCAGTGAAGCTCGTTTAGCACATGTCATGTACCTGTGGGACACGCCATGTTGTCTTGAACAGTGAGAGACCGTGTGTACTTGGCCATGTGTCTAGGGAGACGGGGAGGTTTACATGTCATGTGCGGGTGTAACACGCCATTTACCTGGGATTGAGACATGCCCAAGTCTTCATCAGAACACGACCATGTGAGGGATTAAGGGTACACACCGTGTAGAATTTATACATGTCGTGTAGTCTCATTCAAAAGAGAGTCGTGTGGCTTAGCCGTGTAGAAAGACTCGGGCAGGGGAAGAAAATTCAAGTATATGTCGTGTGTGCAGCCAACACGCCGTGTGTTTGGGGTGTTACACGACCAGTTCTGGCATAAGTACACACCCATGTGAAAGACTTATGGGAACACGTCGTGTAGTTATTATAAGCACCGTGTAGTCTTGTTTTGTAAAACTTGAATGTTTTCTATTCCCTGTTCCCTTCTTATGTTTCCAGTTCTTAGTCCTTTATGAGCATAGTCTAAGGTGTGTGGTTGACCTTGTAGATTCATGTCACCGAGACGACCACAAGTTGTTCTCTAAAAGAGAAACAACGATTATACTCTAGAGATGGTGGGCTATGGGCTACTGATGGATCCTCCAGTAGTGAAAAATTCAGTGCTAGCCGTTTTACCAGACACAAGCATGGATGCGCAGTTCCATGAAGGCTTCATGCGGTTCATGTAGACCTTCCAGAGAGCACTGTCGGCTGCCACATCGAAAAGCTGACATGTATATTCCAGCAGCAGCATCTGCCTATGTTTTCAGGGTATGGAGGACCACAGGATACGGAGTCATGGTTAGATTCATTTCAGACTATCTTCGAGCATCGGGATACACCTCCTGGGAGGAGGGTCAAGCTCGCGACTTACATGTTGCGTGATTTCTCCAAGAGGTGGTGGGATGTTACCACCTAGACTGAGCATCACCAAGACATGTCATGGGAAGATTTTCAGGATATCTTCTATGAATTTTTCTTTTCAAAGATGCTAAGGACATATCGAGCTCAAGAGTTCATGAATCTAAAGTAGGACGCCTTGTCAGTGATGGAATATTCTGCCTGCTTTGTTGAGCTACAACATTTTTCACTTGTTCTGGTGGGTGACGAGATGTTGAGGGGTATAATCTTTGAGGATGGTCTTCGATATGACATCCGAGCACTAGTGAACATTTTCAGGTTGCCTACAATGCATGATATTGTGAACCAGGCATTGATTACTGAGTGGAACTTGTGGGAATCTAGTGGTGCGAACCAGGGTGGTTCGGCACCGGTTTCTGATACTATTTCTACTGGAAAGAGGAAGAGGAAGATGGATTTCTATTACAGTGGAAGTACTAGCCAGAATAATTCTTCAGGTGGCCAGGTCATGTGCTACTAGTGTGGTAAAGAGGGTCACAAGAGACCTTAGTGTCCATGTGAGCCATTGGAGTACTGAGCTTATGGAAAGATGGGTAATCTTCAGCATTTTTACATGGCATTTCCACCAGTGACTAGTGAGAGGGGTTCTGTGCAGACTCCGCACACAGGAGCAGGGCCAGCAGCTTCTTACCAGTTAGGGAATTAGAATACGTCAACACATTCAGGCTGAGAAGGTGGTCATGGTTGTGGTAGCCAGACACCAAGATCACAGAGACAGCAGGGCGGGTCAACTCAGGGTATCCAAGTTGTGTCGCAGGGTCGCAGCACTGGGCAGGCATATGCAGTGCAACAGACCCAACAGGAGTAGGATCCTGGACCTTCCCCTATCAGAGGTACTATTCTAGTTTCTTCTGTTTTTTCTTCAGTACTTTTTTATACTGGTGCTACACATGGATTTATATATGTTCCCTTTTTGGATACCCTTGGGCTATATGTTTCTTCTTCTTCGGATATCATGACACTATACACTTCATTGGGAATTAGAACGGAAGGTGAGCATCAATGCAAGGATTTCCCCCTTGAGTTTGGTTGGTGTCACTTTCTATGGAACCTCTATGTCTTAGAGATAACGAGTTATGATGTAATTGTTGGGATGGATTGGTTAATACCCTTTCGAGCCTTTGTAGATTGCTATCGTCGCAGAGTGAGTTTCACGTCACCAGAGGGTGGAGAGTTTCTATACAAGGGAGAATGGGATGTCCAGGAGAGCCAAGCTGGACCTAAGCATCATGGGAGAGGTGGAGTAACAGCCCAGATTGCGAGTTTATATCTAGATGAACAGGAAACTTTTCATAAGGATTTCCCTCCAGTGTTTGATCGGTTTAGGGATGTCTTACCGGATGACTTTTCAGGTCTACCTCTGGAGCGAGAAGTGGATTTATCTATTGATATTGTGCTAGGAGTGGCACTAGTATCCATTCCTCCTTATAGGATGGATATACCTGAGTTAAAGGAGATCAAGAAGTGGTTGGAGGAGTTACAGGTGAATGGTTTCATCTGACCCAGTACTTCTTTATGGGGTTCGCCAGTCCTTTTTTCGAAGAAGGCAGACAGTACCCTTAGACTCTGCATAGATTATTGGAAGTTGAACTAGCTGACGGTTAAGAACCTATATCCTTACCAATGATTGATGATATTTTTGATCAACTTTGAGGAGCATGAGTGTTCTCAAATATTGACTTGAGATCCGGATATCACCAGTTGCGCGTTAGACCATCAGAAAAACTGCTTACAGCCTTTAGGAGAAGATATGGTCTATACGAGTACTTGGTCAGGCCGTTTGGACTCACAAACACGCTAGCAGTTTTCATGGCTCTAATGAATCGTGTGTTCCACACATATCTGGATTCTTTCATGGTAGTATTCATGGATGATATCTTGGTGTACTCTCACACCCGATACGACCATGCCACCCATCTTGAGATTGTACTGAGTACACTAAGAGAGCATCAGTTATATGTTAAGCTCTCAAAGTGCCACTTTTCAATGGACCAGATTCACTTACAGGGTCATATTATCTCAAAGGTAGGAGTTGCATTAGACCCATAGAAAGTGAGAGTTGTAGTTTCTTAGGAGAAGCCTAAGAATGTGTTTGAGATACAGAGTTTCTTGGGGCTGGATGGTTACTACAGGCACTTTATACAGGACTTCTCCCGCTTAGTAGTGTCATTGATGGGTTTGACTAAGAAGGGTATGAAGTTAGTTTGGTCAGAAGCTTGTGAGACAGCCTTTCAGGAGATGAAGGGAAGATTGACATCAGCACCAGTCCTGATACTTCCAGATCAATGGAAGAACTATATGGTTTACTGTGATGCATCAGGTATTGGGCTGGGAGCAATGTTGATGCAGGTTGATCGAGTAGTTGCGTACAGTTCTCAGTAGTTGAGGCCACATGAGAGGAATTACCCAACGCATGATCTCGAGTTGGCTGCAGTTTTTCACGCATTACGCTTTTGGAGACATTATCTCTTGGGAGAACATTTTGTGGTGTTTACAGACCACAAAAGTCTTAAATACAACTTTACCCAGCATGACATGAATTTGAGACAGCAAAGGTGGGTTTAATACCTTCAGTCCTTCGACTTTGAGCTTGCCTATACACATGGTAAGGGTAATGTAGTAGTTGATGCACTAAGTAGGAGGACTCAGATACAGGCAGTACAGGAGGCCAGTGGTGAGTGTAAGCTAATGGATTTGTTCTCTGAGATTCATTTGGAGGTTCATGATAGTTAGGGGAAAACCTATCTTTCATCCTTAGTTGTGACTTATACCCTCCTAGATAGAGTGAGGATGAGACAACTATTAGATTCTGAAGGCCTAGTTCTACAGGATTCAGTGGCAAGTGAGGACCCTCTTCCTAGTTGGATGATAGGCGATGATGAGGTACTATGTATCCATGGACGAGTTTGGGTTCCAGGGGATATATGTGAGGAGTTTATGTGGGAATTTCATGCTTCAGCTTGGGCAGTGCATCCTGGAGTTACCAAAATGTAACGTGACTTGAGACGTCAGTATTGGTGGCCAGGTATGAAAAGAGAGGTGGATGGTTTTGTTACGACATGTTCCACCTATCACTAGGTGATGGCGGAGCATCAGAGGCCAATCAGACTATTACAACAGTTACCCATTCTAGAGTGGAAATGGGATGATGTCACGATGGACATCATGATCGGGTTGTCGAGGTCACCTCAAGGAAATGATGTCATGTGATTTGTTGTGGACAGACTTATAAAGGTAGCTCACTTGTTACCGATCAAGGAGACATTCAGTGTTAACAAGCTTGGGAAGTTTTATATTTGAGAGGTAGTAAGTCTTCATGGGGTCCCTCATTCTATCATTTTAGATAGGGATGCCCATTTTACATCTCTTTTCTGGCAGAGCTTTCATAGGGCACTGGGTACATAGGTGCTTTTGAGCACAGCTTACCACCCTCAGACCAATGGCCTGTCATAGCATATGATATAGGTGCTGGAGGACATGCTTCGTGCATGTGTACTAGACTTTGGGGGCTCTTTGGAGAAGCACATACCCCTGGTACAGTTTTCCTATAATAATAGTTTTCAGGAAACTATTGAGATGCCACCTTACGAGGCTTTATATGGTAGGCCATGCCGATCAACCTTGTGCTGGTTCAAGGTAGGTGAGACGGCTTTACTAGGACCACGTCTCATGTAGAAGACTTCAGAGCAGGTCCAGATGATTTAGAAGTGGATGGATACTACACAGTCTCATCAGACATCTTATGTTGATCGCCATAGACAACCCTTGGAGTTCGTGGTCGGGGATCAAGTTTTCTTTCGTGTTTCATTGAGGTTGGGACACAGGTGAATCAAGAGACAGGATAAACTTTCACTGAGGTATGTGGGGTCATTTGAGATTCTGGAGAGAGTCGGGCCAGTTGGCTATAGGTTACAGTTACCGTAGAGGTAATGGGCCATGCACAACGTCTTCCACATATCTCAACTGCGTTGTTATCACTCAGACCCGTCTCACATTTTTCAGCCAGAAGAGGTTGAACTTCAGGTAGATACATTCTTTGGGGAGCATCTAATTCATATTTTTGATAGAAGCATGAAGGTTCTCTGAGGTCAGTCAGTTCCTCTTGTACGGGTGTTATGGCAGCATGGTCGAGTGCAAGATGAAACCTAGGAGCGGGAGACCGACGTACATGCTCAGTGGCCATAATTGTTCACAGCTTTATCTTCACCACCCTTGGAAGGGAAATTCGGGGATGAATTTCTCTAAGGGGGAAAGTTTGTAAGAACCTGGTTATTATTCTTGAGGTACGGATTTCTTCTTTTCCTCTTCCTTTAATGTTTTTGAGAAAATAAGGAAAATGGGGGAAAATCCCAAATTTATGGGTACACGTCGTGTACTTTTCTACACTCCATGTACTTTGGCTATGTGGGATGAGAATACAGGGCATGTAGGCTTGTCGGCGATTCATGGTATAAAAACTAACTACACACTGTGTACTTAGTAATACACGCCGTGTAATCTGTCAGCAAGTGAATAGTAAGGTGGTGGAGGATACTCGCCAGATGAATAGTAAAATAGATAGTACAGGCCGTGTACTTAGTATTACACATTGTGTAATCAATCGACAGTTGAACAGTAAGGCGGTGGAGAGTTTCCGCTAGTGAATAGTTAAAAAGAAAGTACACACCGTGTACTTGAGAGTACATGTCGTGTAGTTATGTTTTTTCATTAAAAATGGTCATTATCCACCTCTTTCAGTAGATGAGGTAGGAAACTCATTAGGAGCTCGATAGAGGAGGCCGAGGCTTGGAGGATCTCCCAAATGCTCACCGGAACTCCAATCTTTCCGCTGAAGATCTCGTTTGGACTGCGCAGGTAAGACCTTCCCTCTCCTTGAGTCTTTCTTTTCAATTATTTCCCTAAGGGAAGTTATTTGAGTTTGAAAAGATAAATTTTTATCCCAGATATACGTTCTTCTCAGTTGTTTCGGGAGGCATCATTCACGTATATCGATCAGAGGAGATCGAGGTAGGTGGTCTGGTGTTTATTTCCAACTGTTGAGTTGTCTTTATGTATCGTTGTGCTACGTGCCCATGTTTGAGGTGTTATGTGTCTAAGTCCTTAGCTGATAAGATATATAGAATTGCATAGATAATCTAATGATAAATATAAACTATTTTTTGGGATCGTTTCTTGGATCTATGGTCACCCCGTGGGTGTGTTTCCCTTGTTTAGTCGTTTAGCTAGGATACCCGCGGGTATGTCGTAATGATAGCATGTTTTGGGTTTTCTTGAGAGGAAACATATTTATTACATTCTTATGCGTTGGGCTCGGCCGGTTAATTACTTAGCCTGAGGGCAGTGTTTTTCTTAGCCTGAGGTTAGTGTTTTGTTTAGCCTGATGGCAGTGTTTTTTTAGCCTGAGGGCAGTGTTTCATTTAGCCTGAGGGAAATTTTTCTCATGCATGTGGGAAGTAGCTTCTATTCCTGAGGGAAACATCTCGTATGCCTGAGGGTGATATTCGTTATGCGTATGGGCAGTCACCGGTGAGTTTCGATTCTTCTTGCCTGAGGGTAAGGATTTTCATGTTTGAGGACAATGTTTACTTTGAATATTCACTGTAGTGATTTCTTATGTTGTACCTGCCAAGATAAAGAACAATCTTGGAATTGATAAATAATTATTAAAATGGAAATTTAACTGGTAGAGATAGTTACTTTTGAGTACTTTCTAGTTTACTGTATTTATTATTGCACATTGTTGTTGCACATTTTCACAGACAGTTGGGGCATGAGCCTTTGGTGGTTGCCTACTGGGATTTATTTCTCACACCATGTTTAGGTCATGTCTTGGGCTCAAAAATATTATATTGTTGTAGGTTTCGATAAGGGAAAGGGTCCCTATACATGTACATGATTGTTGTAGAGGAGTAGGAGAGCATCGGACTGAGCTTAGGCTTGCGATGCTGCTGAGTTCCTGTTACACTGTTTTAGTTTGCTTTGATGTACTTGGTACCTTGTACTGTATTGTATTTGATTGCAGTGTATCATGTTTTGACTGCTTTCATAGAAATAGGACATATTTCATCATCATATATATATATGTTTTTTGGTTATCTTTTTCTTTAGTATCGTTGTCCTTTCAGCTTTGTATTGTTTACTGCTTTCATTTTTTTTGTATGTTTATATTTTTCCACTACACTACACTTTAACAAATGAGGGAATAGTTTCCCCACTATCAGACATAGGCCCTCACTGCTAGTCAGCAACCTATGGTGTTTGGGGAAATGTGCTTGAGGTCATGTGACCAACCAAGTTCGGGTCACCCGTTGATTGGCCCTCGGATCCGGGACGTTACACTCTTCCTCAGTTCCATTACATCATGATATTTGTTCTGATAATACTCATTTTTTCTAACCAGTGCCCACAACTTCAATATTCACCTGATTCTTTTGTAGTTGTGTTCCTAGGGCGTCAATTCCAATAAGAAACTCCCTTAAACAAAGAAAAATTCAGGCCAAATCCAATCCTTGGGTGGAAAGCACAACCCCAGTTCAGACAAGGAATAAACTCAAGATACCCCAAGAAGAATTGGTATCAACAAGGACACGGGATGAAACCTTCTTATCATTCACCTTCTTGAAACAATCATTCTCCCAAATCTGAACCAAGACTTGGGAATATGGTGAAGCCAATGGAAACCCTAAACTTAAAGTTCCAACAAACCACATAATCATCTATTCAAGACCTGTGAACTCAAGTGTAGAAATTGGAAAACATCTTAGGTGATCTTAAGATGAAAGATTCTGGAAAACTATCATCCCAATCCATTTACAATCCTAATAACAAAGGTAATGTATGTGTAGTTACACTTCGTAGTGGTAAAGAAGTTTCTCCTTCTGCTAATTATGCACAACAGGTATGTCCCCCTCTTGAAAACTCTCTTTCCCAAACCTCAAAATTTTCATGTAAAGAAAAACAAGACAAAAAGGGTAATCAAATTATCATTGATGGTTCAAATGAACAATCTATTCTACTTCCTTTTCCCTAAAGACTCTATAATTATATGAATAATTTTGATAATTATATTGATAAAGAAATAGTGGATATATTTAAAAAGTTCCAAGTTAACATTCCTTTATTGGAAGTTGTTAAAAAAATCCCTCGATATGCCAAAATTTCTTAAAGAGAATTACACCCATAGAATGAGCTTGAATGGGAATGAGAGATTCAAATTGGGAAGAAATGTATCAACCTTGATTCACCCATCAATTCCAACCAAATCCAAGGATCTAGGCATATTCATGATACCATGTACCATAGGGGAGACCTTATTTTATGATGCTATGATATATTTAGGTGCTTCCATTAATGTAATGCCTCACTTCATGTATACTTATCTGCAGGTTTGAGAGCTTCAACCAATAGGCATTGTCGTGAAACTTTCCAACTAGAGTACTATGCATCCAACATGAGTGATTGAGTATTTCCTTATAAGAGTGAAGAATATCATCTTCCCCACTAATTTCTACATTCTTGAGATGTAAGTACCCAAACCCAAGGACATGCTCCTCTCATAATTTGGATGTTATTCCTTAAAATAGAAAAGATGGTCATTAATTTTCACCATGGTATTATTTCCATGGATTTCAATGGAGAAAAAGTATGTTTTAACATCCTTGATGCAATGAAACACCCCGTTGAAGAGAACACTAGTCTTCGTATATATTCAATGTAAGTGCTCTCAAACAACATACACATGCAAAACTCTCTCCTCAACCCATACTCTGACTCATTTTACTCTTATTATCCCTTGGATAATTTGAGTTTTTATTCATGTTTTGATTGTTGTGTGGGTTCTGAAAAATGGAAATTTTGTGATTTAATTGATGGGTGTGTTCATTCTGAGGTACCCATAACCGTTGATGATTATGAAAATCTCATTTCCATAGATTCTCTTTCCTTAGTGAATAAACATGAACAGATAGATAGTTTCATGGACCTCACTCCCACTAAAACCCTCCCTTAATACAAAAACCACTGGTTTTGTAACTTAAAAAACTTCCTTATAATTTAAAATATTCATATCTTGAGGGTGTTAACCAATTTCCTATCATTATTGCCAATAACCTCTCTCCACAGCAGGAATCAAAACTACTAAACCTTTTGAGAGAGTGTAAAAAGGCCATAGGATGGGCATTTTATGATATTTCTAGGATTATCCCATATATTTTTATACACCATATACTTTTGGATGATGAGGCTAAGCTCATAAGACAATCTCAATTCCAGTTGAATCCCACTCTCTCAAGTGGTAAAATTGGAAGTTAGTAAATTACTTACTATTGGGATCATTTATCCTATATCTGGTAGTAAATGGTTTATCCTCGTATAAATTATACCTAAAAAATAGTAATAACAGTTGTTTCAAATGAAAGGAATGAATTGGCTCCAACATGTGTGCAAAATAGTTGGCAAGTCTGTATTGACTATCGTCGACTGAATCAAGAAACGCAGAAGGACCACTTTTATCGACCTTTTATTGACCAAATGTTAGAATTATTGGCTGGTAAGTCCAATTATTTTTTCCTTGATGGCTATTCGGGTTATTTAAAAATCCATATAGCATTTTAGGATCAAGAAAAGACAACATTTATCTATCCATTCGACACATTTTCATACCAAAGAATGCCTTTTGGTCTGGGTAACGATCCTAGTACTTTTTAGATATGTATGTTGAGTATTTTTTATGAGTACCCTGCGAATTTAATGGAAGTATTTATGGATGATTTATTGGTATATGGTTCTTCTTTTGATGATTCTTTGGATCACCTAGGTTTTATCCTCAACTACTGCATTGAAAAAGATCTTGTTTTAAATTATGAGAAATGTCATTTCATGGTTAAGAGGGGGATAGTTCTTGGGAATTTCATTTAAAATAAGTGAATTAAAGTTGATAAATTTAATATTGAATTAATTTCATCCCTTCAATATCCAAAATGTGTTTGTGAGGTGTGATATTTCTTGGTTCATTCTAGTTTTTACCACTGATTCATTAAAGTTTATAGTAAGATCGCACTTCCATTATATTGGTTATTAAAAAATGATTCTAAGTTTGTGTTTGATAGAAATTTTGAGGATGCATTCAATTCACTAAAAATGAGTCTCACATCACCTCCCATCATCCAACCACCATGGTGGGATATCCCCTTCAAACTTATGTGTGATTCCTCTAACTTTGCAGTTGGGAAAGTTTTATCACAAAGGGATGAGAAGGATCCTCATGTCATTGTGTATGACTCACGTACCCTTGACCTTGTCTGGGAAAGCTACACAACCACTAAAAAACAACTCCTTTATATTGTGTTTTCCTTGGAAAATTTCCATTCATATCTTCTTGGTTCAAAAGACATTGTGTTTTTTGACCATGTTACCCTTTGATTCCACTTAAATAAACCTAAATCTAAGCCTCACCTCATTCGATGGATGCTCCTACTCAAAGAGTTTGACCATGAGATTAGAGATAAGAGGGGAGTGTAAAATGTTGTAGCTAACCAAATTAGTAGGATTTCTCCACCATTATACCAACATGTTGACTCATCCCTCCCCATTGGATAATTCATCCCTCATGAGAATCTTTGTGATGTTATGGACCTTACCCCCAGGTATGCAAATATTGTGAATTTTCTAGCAACATATAGTGTCCCCATTGATTTCAGCACTTTAAAATCCCATAAACTTAAGCACGATTCTCAGTGGTAAATTTGGGATGAACCATATTTGTGGAGAATTTTTGGTGACTAAGTAGTTTTTCAGTGTGTCCCTGACTATGAGTTCACCTCTGTTTTGACCTTCTGCCACACTTTAGATTATGGGGGAAACTTTTTCACTCAACATACAACTTGAAAGTTCCTTGACTCAAGAATTTATTAGCCAACATTTTATAGGGAATCCCATTGATTTTTAAGTCATGTAGTCATTGTCAATTCACAGGTAATATCTCAAAGATGAATGAAATTCCCCAATAGCCCATGTTATTCTATGAAAACTTTGATGCATGGGGAATTGAATTCATGGGGCCTTTTCCAAATTAATTTGTCTTAATGTACATCTTTTTAGATATTGACTAAGTGTCTAAATGGGTGGAGGAAAAGGATACTAGGACTGATGACTCTCGATTTGTTGTTGATTTTGTAATGTCCTAGATTTCCAGTAGGTTTAGTTAGTTGAGATTCATCATTAGCGATCAAGGTTCCCATTTTTGCAATCTCAACCTGAAAAATATGATTCATAAGTATAGTTTTGATCATAAAGTCTCCACTAGATATAATCCCCAAACTAATTGACAAGATTAAATCTCAAATAGGGAAGTTAATAGAATCTTGGAAAAAACGGTACAACCCAACATGAAATATTTGAGTTTGTGTTTGGATGATGCACTTTGGGCATACCGTATAGCTTTTGAAACCCCAATCAGAATGTCACCATACATAAATGTGTTTGTAAATGATCTTCAACTCCCATTGGAGGTAGAACACCATGCATATTGGGTTGTTAAACAATGTAATATGAATCTTTCATATGTAGGTGAGCATAGGAAGCTGTAGATTCAAGATTTGGAAGAAATTCTATGTGATGCATATGAGAACTCTGGAATCTATAAAGAGAAGACAAAGGCTATCCATGATATCATGATTCATCAGCAGAAGTTCCAAATTGGTGAGAAGGTCCTCATGTACAATTCCAGGCTAAAGTTTCACCTAAGTAAGCTTTGTTCCTAACAAATTGGTCCTTATACTGTTACTAATTTTTACCCTTTTGGTGCAATACATATTTTTCATGAGTAGAGTGGACAATGTCTTACCGTCAATGGGAAGCGACTTAAACACTTCTATGAGGATTTTCCAAAGAATCTAGTGGAGTAAATCCACCTTCTAGAAGAAACATACTAGTAAAACACACCAGGTTTTATCCTTCCTTCTCACATTCTCAATTATTACAGTATGGACACTACACATTCTAGGTGTGGGGGTGGATATATTCCTAGGTTCGTTAGTTTTATCATCATATTTCTTCTTTCTTCTCTTTTTCACCTTCTTTATGGTATTTTCACTTTTCCCCATTTTTTGAGTTCGTTAGGATTTTCTTCATCTTTCTTCTTTGTTCTCTTTTTTGCCTCCTTTATGGTATTTTCATTTTTCCCTGTCTTATTGAGTTTATTAAGATTTTCATTGTCTTTCTTCTTTATCATCTTTTTCAGCATCTTTATGGTATTTTTACTCCCCCCCCCCCCTTATGGCCACTAAATCATGGAACTTACTGAAAATTCATGTTGATATTTTTGATTCCATGTTGTTTTGACATCTGATGAAAACCTATCTCTATTATAGAATGAATATTTTTATGAATTTAACATTAGGGAGTTATTTTTAGTGAATTGGTTTTTTTTCAATGATATAAATGGTTGTATCTCTATGAAACCTTTAAGATGATTGATTCCCCTTGTGCCAGTAGTTTTTGGGAAAACTATGTCACTAATATCTCCACATATTTTTGCACCAAACCGAAAAGGGTGAATATTTTTTACTTAATAGATGTTAAATATATGTTAGGATAGTATTTTTCATCTTAAAATGATATTTCCATAAGTTTTTTTTTTATCTGATCTGTTTCAATACTGTATTAGATTGACCTATGTCTGTGTACCTGATATCCAACTATTGTACTCCCTAAAAAATGGGTTGTGTCTTGGTTAGGTCAAAAACCACTCCTCCTCAACCTTTTATCTTGTTATAACTATTACAATTAGTGTTTTTTAGAGATCAAACAATGGTTGAGAGATGGGTGTGAGATTTTTTCCAAATACAACTTCTAAAAAACAAAAATAATAAATGAGGGGAGTGATAAAATGTGAAACATATGGGGATATCTAGGTTAGGAGCTTATGGTTTGAATTTTGGTAATGCTTAAGTGAGTGGGTCTTGAAATATGATTGAAAAGGATGTAGGGAAGGTTCAGTGGACAAAATCAATTAAGTTTGAAAATGTTAAAATAACCTATAATTATTGGATAGGAAGTGGAAAGAATATCATGGAATAGTTTTCACGCACACACATGGAGAGTTAGTGGCATAGTTGAATTTTGAATTATTTTCTCAATTTGGTATCATGAATCTATTTGAATTTCATTGTGATGTAATTTATGAGACATATTTTTCCATTTTCACTAGGAAGAACTCCTTGGTGTGGTTTGTGCATTGATCACATTACTTTAATGAATTAAAATTCCCTCGAATGTTAAAAATTTATGATTTTGGGAATATATACATGCATCATTTTTTGGATATGTGACTTTTCCCCAGATTTAAAATGTTTAGGTGTGGGGGTGTGATCGCATAGCAATTCAATATTCATTTCCACCCTTACACCACTATTTTAAACTAGTTTTTTAATGAATATTAAAAATATAATAATAAATAATACTTCATGCTTTATTCAATAAATTAATTTTTATCACTATTTAATAGGGCAACTTTACATGTCTCAATATTTACATTGTAGGGGGAGGTGATTTGGAGAGCCCGTGATGGAATTCAAGCAAAATGGGCCAAACTGCGCGAGTGCCCAAGCATAAATGTGGACATAAATATTCAATGTTGATAATTCATGCATTAAATTATGCTAAAAATTGGTGTACATGTGTAAAAATGTGTGGTATACATATCTCAAGATGAACATTGATCCAAATTTGTCAATTTGGAGGCCCAAAATATGTCCACATTATGAAGAAATTCTTGGCGGGCCAGATTGGACTACCCTTCTGTATTTGAGCCATAATTCAGGACTCAGAAATCCAAAATGGTATGATTCCACCTTAATTGTATAGATAACTCCAATTCTCGACTCTCCGCCAAATTTTAAGTCATTTTCATGTGTTTTGTTTAGTCAACCATCTGGATAAAGATAGAGTAAAAATTATTCCTTGAATAGTCACCAAACCCTTTAGATACTTGACCACTTTTGTTCAAATTTTGATGTAATTGTCTATAAAATAAATCTTCCCACTCATTATCTCAGGTGGAATGGCCAGGGGTAAGGGTGAGTCAAATTAGATAGATTTCTTCATCCATTATCTCCCTCTTCCCCCTCATGTACATCTAAGTCTGTTAGTGATCAATTTGGGGGTGTTCTTTGTTTTAATCCCAAGCTCTATGCTTGTAATGATTGGAATGTAATTTAATTTATAGTTTTAAAGTCTATTATTATTCATTTTTTCCTTTTATTTTGTGTTTATTCTGGTATGATATAATACAAATAAAAGGAACAATAATCCTCATGCGTCTATGCATAAATCGGATCTTATGATGATTTGAGTGCGGTTGTCGCTTCTCTCACCTATTCTCTTTGATTGGTATGCTTATGGATGGTATCATGTGATTAAATCCAGAAGTTATAGCCCATTATTATGCCTTTTTTGTTGAGAAAAATTTGTGACATGGACCCAAATTTGGAAATCTCATCATGTTGTTGATTCGATGCCTTGATTGAGTTCGTTTCTTACATCGACAATATTTTATTGATTCTGAGTAGTCACTGGTAATTAGAATTATTGATCGATCAAATCCTAGGTGGTTCCCTAGTAAGAAATTATATATCATATTGTTTACAGTGTGTATAAATCAATGAATCAATGATACTTCCCATTCCCTTGAGAGCGATGATGGATTGAGGATCAAGGGACACTTACCCGGGTTGATCACAATTTCTCTAACAAGTTTATCTCACTTAGTTATATAGTTTCAATTTAAATTTTTAATAATCAAAAACCAAGTTTTATAAAACCCCATTCCCCTTTTTAATTTCATAATCAAAACCTTATTTTGGAATTAATGATCTATGTCTTTGTCGAGAGACGACCTAGGGTTGCTGCTATACTGTAGAAATTATAGTTAAAAATAAACATCTAATTTGATGTCCTCGACAACGCGATCAGTGCACAGGTGCTTCTGAACACAGATTACCACCTCTAGATGGATATCCAATCAGAACACAAGATTCTGGTGCTGAAGGAAATGCTTTGGGAATGCGTCTTGAATTTCAAGGGTTCTTGGGAGAGATACATACCCTTTGTTGAGAACGCCTATAATGATAGCTTTCAAGATACTTTTCAGATGGCACCGTATGATTATTTTTATGGTAGGTCATGTTGATAACCCTTGTGTTGTCTAGAGGTATGAGAGGCAGTTATACTAGGACCTTGTCTTGTTCAGAAGACCACTAAATAGTTTCAGGTGATTTGGAAGCCCGTGGCTATTGTGCAGTCTTGTCATAAATCTTATGTCGATCACCGCAGACAACCTTTGGATTTCAAGTTTGGGGATCAAGTTTTCCTACATTCACACTTTGGTTTGGACACAAGAGGATCGGGAGATAGGGTATGTTTTCGCTGAGATACGTCGGTCTATTTGATATTCTGGAGAGGGTCGGGCTAGTTTTCTATTATTTGTAGTTACCTCATAGGTACAAGTAAATGCACGACATCTTCCACATTTCTCAGTTGTGATGTTACTTTTCAGACCTGTCTCGCACCTTTGAGCTTGAGGAAGTGGAGTTTCAGGAAGATGCATCCCTTGAGGACCATCCCGTTCGTATTATGGATCATAGCACGTAGGTTTTTCGTGGCCAGTCTGTTCCTTTTGTATGAGTGATATGGAAACACGAATGAGTGCCGGATGAGACTTGGGAAAGGGAGGCTGACATAAGATCACAATGGCCAGAGTTTTTCTCAGATATTTCTTTACCACCCTTGGAAGGGAAATTTGGCTATGATTTTCTTTAAGGGGGAATTTTATAAGAACCTGGTTCTTATTTTGAGGTATGGATATTTTCTTTTTAGTTTGTACTTAAGAAAATGGGGGGGAAGGTTGAGGGTCTGGTTTCATGCCTGTTACACAAGGGGGCAAGGAACTACACGCCATGTACTTATAGGTACACATCGTGTATGGAAGGCTACACTCCATGTAATCCCGGTACACATCCAAATAATGGTAAGTCTAGAAAATGAAACAGACATAGAATATAGTCTCAATTACAAGCCGTGTAATTTTTTTTTTAAATTATTAAATTGTGTAGTAGCGTTGTTTTTCATCAGATGGATAGAAGGCTCGCCCGGGGTCCCAAATAGCAGCGTTGAGAGCCGTTTTCCTTCCCGATTGATCATCTAAACCTCGATTCCTTCACCGTCAGTTGCATTTGAACCTGATTGGTGAGATCTACATTCCTATTGATCCTTTATTCCTGATTTATTATCTTTATCTCATTATTTAAGTTTTAGAGTTTATTATCTTTGTTCCTATTGATCCTTTACTCCGTTCTAGGTAGAATCAAAGTTCGATGCTAGATGATGAGAGTCGCACTACGACGAGGTAGGTAGTCTTGTGACTTTATCTAAATGTCAATTTGTTTATATGTTCTAGAGTTCCACACACCCATTTTTGGGTGTTTCCTAAATTGAATTTTAACCAATTTTGTTACCTAATGTTGATTAGGTAATTTATAAAATGATTATGAGGCATGTTTGGGATTATTAGTCTGGATTGAGGGCCACCCCATGGGTGCCTTTTCACTTGGATGAGAAACATTTATTCATTTGTCCTAGGATGCCTATGTTCATGACTTTTAATTTATAATGTTGTTATACATGTAATGTTATAAGTTACATGTTATGTTTTAAATGCTGAAATGCTTATACATTGGGCTTGGCCCTGATACATACTGAAATGATTATACACCGGGATTGGCCCTAATACATGATGAAATGCTTACGCACTGGTCTTGGCCCTAGCATAAGTTTAAATTCTTATACACCAGGTTTAGACCCTGATTAACTACTGAAATGCTTATATAGTTGTTTTTTATCCAGTTTGGTGTTATGTTATACCATGGTTATATGGTTTGGGTTAAACGCATAGAGTGATACTTGGTTTCCACATTAGGATGTAAGTACCGGACTCAGTTGAAAATTGAATAATTAAATGAAATGACTATTGATGTGTCTTCTAAGCCAAATAACAAGCTTGGATTCATTCTTCACCCATACTTGACTTCATTGTCTTATGATACATATGTTGTGATTACTTTTTTGTACATAATATTTACTGATTTCACTATTGTACAATGTTGGATATATATATTCCCTAACAGATTGGCAAATAACTTTAGTGGTTTCCTACTAGTATTTAGTCTCACAACCTATTTGGGTCATGTTTTGGGCCTAAATAGATTATATGATTGAAGCTATTGATCAGGACAAGTTCCATGTTACAGGTACTCGATGTGTTGCTTAGGATTTGGAGGCCATGGGATCGAGCCGAGGCTTGCAATTCTTCCTAATATCTTGTTGTTCTCTTGTGATTTTGAGACATATATTGTATATTACTGCAATTTACTTGTTTGGATTCTTTTCTAGAATGTGTGACGTGCTATATCATCTTTGGTATTGAATTATGCTTGGTTATTTACATTATCAGTCTTCCACTATTTATTCTAGTTATATTATGTTCACTTCTTTCGCTATTGTTTATTATTATTCCACTATGTTACACACTTCCAATTAGGGAATAGTTTCCCCACTATCACACCTTAGGTCCTTTCTTCTAGTCGTTACCTCTAGTATTTGGGTAAATGCTCTTGAGGCCATGTGGCCAACCAGGTATGGGGCACCAGTTGAGTGGAATCCGGATCTAGGACGTTAGATAACCACTTCTTAAACCATCATCATTATTCTTCTTTTAATTTTGTATTATGAACTCCAAATCACTTCAATAATCCTTAAAAGTATGCTACTTCAATGTTGTCAACAATGTGTCACCTTTTACATAAGTTCTTTGAACTTTGGATTAGTGAAACAATCGTATGATTTAAACAACATGGAGAATTTCCAAAGCATGGAATCCAATTATATGAATCCATAACAATTCTCTAGGCATAATCACTTCAACCAACCTCCATTAACTTTGGAGATCCTTCTTCATTTTGACCAGTATTGACAACTGTTGACAAGAAATACAAATTCATGCACATTGTGGTCCCAACAATCTCCCTATTTTTATTTGTTGGCGATACTTAAAAGTTCTCTCAAACGAATGTGTCAATGTCAAAATGGGAATCTTCTCTCTCCCCTTTAATTTTCTTTCAAACATTCATTTCAATTTCTCTCCCCCTTATTGAAAAGAAATATAAAGTTCCTGGTAGAGAGGGTATCATTCCATACTTGAGCAATGTGCCATAAATAATTTCACTCTAAGTCTACATAATCTATGCTCGGTGTAGAAAAAAAGAGGATTTTATTTAGACAAAAAGTTGTCCATTACCCATTGATCATGATACCTCATGAGATGAGAACTCATATACTTGTCTTCAAGGGTTTTATAATTTCATTTTAGGCTGAGAATAATAGATGTGATATTAATATTTCTAGGAATAATCAACTGGAAACTCCTGAACTCACTTCAACAAATGGATCAAAAACATTCAAGTGCAATAGGCAGGATAAGTGACCTTGGGTAACTTATATTACTCTTATGTCACTGATTAATTTAGTTACTCACCCTTTGTAAAATGATCTTTATTTTGAGTAACCAAGGATGATAGATTTTGAGAAATGAAATACCTTTTCCAATGAAATGATCTTCAAAAAATCTGTAGAGTAATTTAATTTGAAACCAACCAAAGTTGATACTAATTGAAATAATAACTCTATAACCTTCTTCATATGTATCCACCTCAAAGGAACGCTTCTCATCACTAATTATCATGTTATCCCCCTGAGATCTTGATTCACCTTCAATTCCATATGATATAATAAAAAATACAATATACAAAGATTCTAGGGAGTAAGGTGGATCTTCCTTACTTCATCAATGTGAACAGCAAGGATGAGATAGTTTTCTCAACCCATATTCTCCATTTGCTCCACTCTTTACACTTGAACATTTGATATTCAATTCTGATTGTGGTTGTGTGGATCTTATCACTTATTCCATTTATTTGTGTTTGAACCTTCTTTCTTCAAGAGCTTTCAAATCACTAGAATCACTTAGTGAAACTTTCTTCTTCTTGAGGAATTCTTCTTGAGATGGAATAAATGCAATGTAATTTCTAATAGTATGACCAAACATGTTCCAACTCACACATAAAAATTCCTTATCATATGGAATCTTTCCATTTCCTTTTTCAATAGCCTTAGCTTGTGCATCTTCAAATCTCCCCATTCTTTCCAAGGTCTTCTCACCTTTCCTTCTTGGAATATTCTTGGGAGAATTTGTTTTTATAACATTCTTCTAATTACTTCTCAAGGATGATTCTTCATTCCTAGATAGATTTTGTGATATTATTTTCTTATCAGCATTGGATACATGTTTCTATGAACATGTACCAATCTTGTGACCACTCTCATTGCATACATCACAGATGTTGTAAAGCATTCAAAATTTGTTTGTTGTATATAGATGATTTTGGATATGTGGATGTTTCTTCTTTCTCACTGGATTTCTTCCCATTGAAATGGGTTTCCTTTGTGATTTTATATTTAGATAATTGTTCCAATAATCTAATGCACAATGCCCAAACCTATTGCAGCACCAACATTGACAAAAAAATATTGACTTCTTGATATATTCTACACAAGATTTTTGGGCCTTTTTCTTGATGTGTTGTTATCTATGTGGGGAACCATATTCCAACTTTTTATTCCTATCCACCCTAGTCATACTGGTAGGTATCTCATTACCTTTCCTCGTCCATACTTGTTTAGAATTTTCCTTCCAACCTACGCTTTTTGTGGAAACACATTTAGAAACATGAGTACAAGATAATATGGATAATACCTTTACTTTCTTAGTTTCTTGTGATAGATAATTATGTTAATTCATGATATTCTTATCACATATTAGAGGTCTTTCAACCTTATAATCCTCCAATGAACATTGAGTACCAACAGTAGTTGTTTCCTTCTTTTTTGAAGTCTAAATATGTGTCTTCTCCAGATTGGTCAACTGATCTTCCATTTCTAAACATTTCATATTGAGAATGAATTTCTGATCTTCAATCATAATCATCTTCCCTTAAAATGATTTATTCATTCCTTAAACTTCATCTTCATACAACTTCACTTTGTTTTGTAACAAAGAGTCAAGCTTGACTTCAGTGATCTTTTTCAACTCATCTTTAAGTGCATGGATCTTATATTTTAGAGTCTCATTGACTTTATCTTTATCTTCAACTTATTTGAGCTAATTTGAGGAACTAATTTCAAATTACCTATTTGTTTCTTAAAAGGATCCAATCTATCTAGAGAGCATTAGACATTCAACAATTTCTTCTTGCAAGCCTTTTTTCAAAACTCTAGTTTCTTCTTCCAATTGGGTGATATCTTCCTGCATACATTGAAATACTCCACAAAAAAAGGGACATGTAATGGGATAAATTTCCACTAGGACTTTAGGCTATGTAATGGGTATCACTCTACCTAGTTAAAGAGGTCCTTACTTTGCTTTAATAATAAATGAGGCTTCAGCCCCAACCTTTTAAAAAAAGGGATGACCTTTCTTCAAGGATGTCATGTAGAATAGCTCTTAATATATCAACTAATAATTCTTGAGAGGTTTTAGATTGATCATAACCACTTGTGCTTTAATTTTATTCATGAGAATAATTTTCAAATTTACTAACACATATCTCTGGATTACTTCAGGTAGGAAGGCTATCCATCTTCTTGGTGGAAACTTGATACACCTGATCATTACTTTCCATGCCTGGTATGTATTCATTGTTAGCAAGGCATAGAGATACAAATAATTCCTCTTATTTAGATAAGAGGGACTTCTTCATCTTTATCTTCACCTTATTTTTCCTATTTATTATGGTCTTGGTATATATAGAGTTATTCACATAGATTATAGACTCTTCAACAAAACTGCAATTCATTGTTAACTTGGGAGAGGATAGCTTCAATTTAGAGAATCCAATATAGGTGTTCCTCCCTTTGATATAAATTAAGAGAACCATTTAGGGATATACCTAACACTGAGAGGGGGTGAATTAGTATTGAAAACTTTTTAATCTAATTCCAAATTTTTATCCCTATACCACTTGACCTGTTAGGATCTTTATTCTCTTATTCTCTTTCCCCTGTTTCATGCAATAATAAAAAGTAGTAAAAATATGCACAAAATATTTTTACAAGTTTAGCTACTCAATAAGAGGAGCTACATCCTTTCCATGTATGGTGATGACCAATACATGGATTCTCCACTATAATGTAGTAACTATTACAGTGGTTTGACTGGGAAAGAAATCCTCTGGTCAGTGTGATCTCTTACACTTTGAAGGGGGATGGGAACGAATACACTTCCCTAAACTAGTGATAACCTAGTCCAACTTGCAGATCCTTGTTGGTTCATTATACTGTATGTGGAGATATTCTTCTTCCTTCTAAAAAGGTTTTGCAACACCAATAGAATTTTTCACCTTTTGAGACCTATTGGATGCCACAATGGTTCTTTTTTCTTCCATAACCTTCTTCTTTCCCTTATTACTTTCTTAGTAGCATGCAAGTAACAACCCTGTTCTTCTCTCCTTTTCAGTGAAAAACCAAATTCACACTTCTTATTCTTCTTTCTCCTTCTTTAGTGAAAAAATTGAATGTACTAAAACTCCTTTTTCATGGCTATAATCACAAAAACCAATGTTATTATTCAAGTATGAGTATCATATTACTATGTATCATCATAATGAACTCTTTATTATTTTCATATATGTATGAGATCATGCATGTGTAATTTAGTTCAACTCTTCTTTTCCACTTCTTTTCTTCTATTTGAATGCACACAAATCACTTTGATGTAACCATGCACAAAGAAACACTAAACTGAATGGGTGTATTCCTTTGGACAGGTTCTTCCTCCTTCTTCACATGTGCACACACAATTCTTTAGGCTTATTCAAATCATACCCATGGGTGAATGTATATACTTCTCATCCTTGTACACACTCCTTCAAAACAAACCCTTGAAAACAATATAATTTTAATGTGAAAACATTGAGGGTTTTTACCTTCTCTTCATGACCCCAAGAGGTTCATTGTTCTTCTTCATACAAAGGGTGCACAGGTCTTCTATGCACAAGGGATGTGTAGTCCTTCTTTGTGAAACCATGATGGTTGATATTTTGGATGTCATCGCAAGGTACCATAAGGGTAAGCTTGCACTGATTATTTACCCATGAGATCTCCTTCACAAAACACAGTGAGGGTTTGGGTAAACCTTTCGCATGTTTTTGGTTCATTCTTTGCATTGAGGGTGTGTCTCTTCCTTCTTTGAAAGGAAACCTAAAGAGTGTATTGCACTTTTTGAAGTCCTGTGGATCTCTTCTTCTCCTTTGCAAAATAAGAGCCTGGAGATGCTCTATTTTTTGAACGAGATCTCTCAGGTGTATGAACGGTAGCAGCCTCCTAGGGTTGGTGTGCCTCTTCTTTTATAGGTGAGGATCATAGCTTTTTATGCATTCAAATTCCACAATATATTCCATGAAGATCATCCTTTTAATGCATGAAATATTTGACGTTTTAAAATTTTTCAAACCTATGTTTGAGATACACCACATATCTCATTGTGTTTCCTCTTCACATGGTCTCCTCATTTACAATTATAAAATCTTGTGCATGAGATAAATATTGCATAAAAATATCATTCAAAAAATGGCTCAGATCATCCATGAATCTCGAATGAAAGATGAGGCCTTGAAACTCCGTTTTATTTGGACTTATTTGAGATATCCACTTTCATGCAAGATGTAGATTGCATGCATGGTCTCGGTTCAATCATGAGACACTCCTTCGATGGACATGGATCATCCATGGAGATCGGTCTTCTTATCTGACAAGATAAGTGGATACGTTGGGCAATGGCGGGAGGAATACAACGACGGTGTGGGCTTATACAGATGATGCGGGAGATCAATGGTCATGGTTCAAACACGCAAGGTGCGGGATGGATGGATGGTGGCAGTTAGATCATGAACATATATTAGTTGTACAACCAAGATTCCTCCCACGTTTTTTAAATTATGAACAATGTGTGCATCTGTTGTCCTATATAAAATCCCACACACAGATATGCCATAGTTTAAATATCAACTCGCTCCAGCATAAGCTTGGAATTATACCTCTCCCTCCATGGTACCACCCAGTACTGTGTTCTCCTATAGGCGCACTCTGCACCCACCCTATGTGTGGTATTCGGACCAACCATTCACCATCTTCAGCCTGTGTGATCCTCTGGGCCTATACACAGCCCTATCACTCGCAGGCTAGCCTTGGTCGACCTCCCTGGTGTGTGATTCACCCATGTGGTCCCGTATGTGCCTCAGGTTGAGGATAGATGGATAGCTAAAGGGTTGTCCCCAGTTTTTTAAGTTGGGACACAAAAAAATAGTGTTAAAATTAATGTTAACATGAAATGGAATGCATGGACACCTCTCTTCAAACATAAGACCAACTAACCACTTCTTCAACCATTATCCTTCTTCTTCTTTTCTTTTTGGATTATGAACTCCAAATCACTTCAATCATCCTTGAAAGGATGCTACTTAAATGTTTTCAAAAATGTGTCACCTTTAACAAAAATTCATTTAACTTAGGATTAGTGAAACAATCATCTGATTTAAACAACATGAAGAATTTCCTAAGTGTGGAATCTAATTCTATGAATCCATAATAATTCTCCTGGAATCATCACTTCAAACAACCTCCCTTAACTTTGGATATCCTTCTTCATTTTTACCAGTATTGACAACTATTTACAACAAATATAACTTCATGCACAATGTTTCCCCAATAACAATTACTGCACGGTTTGGAAGACCATGCGTCCAAATCGTGCAGTCATTCCCGATCATTAAAAATCATTTTTCCTCTTTCCCTCTCTCCCCCCTTTTACCATATTTTGGGATCCTCCTACTACCTCCCATTTTGGCACACCACTGGGTCCTCCAAAACCCTTATCCTTGGATTCCAAACCTCCATGGATGCTCCTCCTTTGGTTTTGAGGTATGTTATTAGGGTTTTTGTGTGGTTTTCCCTCCCCTTTCTCTTCCCCTCTTCTTTAATTGGTTTTTCTTTGTGGATTTATCCCTTTTTTTGAACCTTAATGTCTAGGGTTTGGGTGTGGGTGATGTTTCTTTTGATTTATGGAATGTAGATCATCCATGGGGCCCTATTATCCCTCTCCATGGCATCTTGTTCCATTTATAGAAGGTTAAGGTAGGCATTTCCAACATTCCCTTTCAGGAATGATCCATTGGCACTTTCATATTTTCAATAAATTTTTAAATGATATTAACACCTCTATTATATCATTGGCTAGATGAAAATGGTGGTTTATTAATGATTTAAGTTATTAAAAATAGGTTTTCTAAGTGCATTTTTAGAATTTACTTGGTTTAAGGCACCTAGGGTATTTAATTTGAAATGAATTTGTTCTATTCAACTGGATTTTGATCTTTTATGAAATTTTTAGCTTTATAGTGTTGTAATGAAGTTGGTTGGTTTGTGAACTTAGTTTGGTGTATTTTACTTGGTAACTTTATGGCTTGATGTTTATATAGGAATGTTTTAAAAATGGTCTTACGGACTCATTGGGGTTGTTTCATGTTTTCTAAATGATTTGAAAGGTTGGATATTGGTTTAAAGAATTTGGTGATTTTGTGAAAGTGGTTTTAAGTTTCCTCTTGGAAGTTTGGTGTGTCACTAGATGTTGTAACATCCATGGGTTCACTAGGTGCACACATGTATGTGTCGTCAAATGAAGGTGATTCCTAAAGTTGACATTTTCATAAAATCTTGGTTTTCTAAATGGTTCACACTTTCTAAATAAGGTTTGGTATTTGATGTGGTTCCTAAAAATGGTTTTCAATGTGTTTCTCAATGTTTGGCCTATTTGTCCTTGAATAATGTTTTGGTATGAGTTAAAAGGGTAAAGTCATGTTGGGTAATTGTGAAGTGATTTAGTGTGTATTTTGCAACTTAAGGGCTTGTTTGGATTTGTAAATATAAAAGTGGCATTTTTAAGATGTTTTTGGTAAATGTGTTAGACATTTCAACCTAAAGTCTTGTTTGGAATTTCCTACTAAAAGGTGATGTGTGTGTTAACCCTTAGTAATTATTTAGGCTTGGATAAGTGTGTGTGCCTGTTTGGAAACCTTGTGGGTATTGTAAAACAATTTAAATGTATATATGTATAATGGACCGGTTTTCACCTTTTAACGATACTAAATGCATATGTAGGTATATGGGAACCTTTATTGGAGGGATATCTATTAGGGGTTATTGTATATTGGTGTCTGTGTTTGGGGTAGGCAAGTGCAGTGGTGATGGACGAGCTGAGTCATGTGTTCATTGGTCTTCTACTTACACAGTATTATTACTATCATCGTGGGTTCCTAGGTGTACTTTAGATGATTGAGTGATGGTAGTTTACCAAACCTGATTATTCAGGTTGGTACCCACTGGCAGATATAGAGGATATATGGGGAGTGTTGTTGGTTTTTTCATGACGGTGATTAGTTGGTTATAGACTATGGGGATTTAACATACGCCGACAGGTGGTTCTGAAACGAGTACATCTAGGGGTTTTCTAGGGATATTTAGGATCACCCATGGTTATTATTGTTTTTCTTGTTTATGTTCTACTACACTAGTTTATTTCTATCTTGTAACTGTTTACCTATTCTTTTCTAGATCAGCTTTAATATTATATGTATTTGTTTTTTTTATGAAATGGAAATCAGTTTTGGAAATAATCTGTAGCATGTGTTGGATTTTTAAAATGGGAAATCATTTTGTTTTATTAAAATGTAAAGAACCTACTTTTATAAATGTATTTAAAACTTGTGTTAATGGACTGTTTTGGGAAAGGGGACTTTTGGATTCAGTGGTTTATCTTGGTAGTCTTACTGAGCATCTTGGTTCTCACACCTATCATATATTTTCAATTATAGGTTCCATTTCTTGTTTAGGTTCTTGGTTTAGCTGCTTAGTGGTGGAGTAGGTTTGTTCTTGGGGTTGGTGGTGACCAAGGGGTCACACATAGATCATGTGGTAGCGGTTTAGTTTTTCTTGTTTTAGCCTTCAGTCTGTTTAATTTTATCTTGTAACTGAATCAGCTTTTTATTTATTTGAGATTCATTTTTTGGGTATCTTATTTATCATTTTATGTTTAGTTGATCCTTATTTTTATTAGTCTAAAAAAATTCCCAATATATTTTGTTTTGATACCCGAAACTATTTTCCATATCAGTGGGATTAGGAATAGCCCTCAGGACATGTCGTGGACCGGCTCAAGTGACTGGCTCAGGTTCGACCTGTGTCGGTTTGTGACATTCTTTGTTATTTCCAAAGAATATAGATTTAGCACCCAATGTCTTTAGATATTCCATCGTACCCACTGTTTCACCTCCATCGAGTCATCCCAATGTCGAATCTATGGTTTTGGATCATATTCTAAGAATTGAAGGCACAACGATCGATTGTTCATAAGGGGTTTAAAGCATAGGATGAACGAAGAACATGTGATGAATAATGAAAGAATCGAAGAAGAAAAGAAAAAAAATAAAGAGGTACGAACCTCAATAAATGTTCTTTTTTATACTGGTTTTTCACCATTAGAATGGTTAATAAATCCAAATAAATCTTAAGAATAAACTCCCGATAAATACCACAAAATAAAAAATCCTATAATTACGATCGATCTGCGGGATAATGTATTCATGTATTAGTCCATGTTCATCGTAGGAATCAAGAACGGGTAAAAGAAATCAAAATAATGAATCCTACCTAGATTTGGATCACTCACTAATGAAGAACAGTCACTACATCATTGTCATTGGAGAGATCCGTCAAGATTGGCATTTGTAAATTTCTGATTTTAGGTTCTGTCGTCACCTGCTCAAGAGAATTATCCATGTATATATCTCTCTCTCTCCAATTTCTCTAGAGGTTTATAGGGTTATGAGGTTAACCCTGGATATCTGAAAAAGGGATTAATTTAATTAGAAAACCTATCGTTGCGCCTATGACACAAAATAAAATAAATTTTTATTAATTTATTTTATTCATTTAAGTGCCTATGATGACTTTCTACAATTGACCCATCTTAGGTTGTGCCTAGGGTAAATACTCTATTCTAAACTCAAAGGATCCCTTATATTTTTTATCTGATCACCTGTTTAGAAGTTATTCCACTTTTTTATAAAAAACGTACAGGTGTACTATTTTATATTTTAATATTTTTCAAACATTTATTCTGGGAACATCGGGCCTCAAAATCATACAATATATTAGTTTCTGGTCTCGATATCAATCCATATAATATTTAAAAATAATATAAAAAATATCAGAGTCAATACATTCTCCCCACCTTGAGGATTTACATCCCTAAAAATCCAAAACAAAGGCTACTAAAAAAGATGAGGGTATTGAGCACAAATCTAAGTCTCTCACTACCAAGTTCTCTCCAATAGATTCATATTATTCCATTGGACACAGACCAAGGGAATCGATGGCCCATGAATGATACTCTCCTATCAATAATTGATCTCCACTAGATACTTATCAAATGTCGCTCCATCCTTGATGTCCATCTTTCCCCAGTTGATGACGTGCAATGGGTTATGCACATACCTTCTCAGCTGCGACACATAAAAGATGTTGTGTACCCAATCTAACTGTGGGGGTAGAGATAAGCAGTAAGCTACCTCACCAACTCTACATAGTATCTGGAAAGGGTCGATGAACCTCATAGAGAGCTTTCTAAACCAGAAAAATATCTGTAATCCATGTCGAGGTGAAACCCATAGGAACACATGGTCTCTTCCTCGTACTCCACGGGCCTCCTTCACCTATCAGCATAAGACTTCTGGTGGCTATTTTCATTCTTTATCTGCTCTTGGATGATCTAAACCTTCTTAATTTTTATCTCGCACCAACTTTGGGCCCATGAGTACTTCTCTCCTGGTTCAGTCTAAAAAAGTGGTGACCTATAGGGTCTGCTATATAAAGCCTCTAACGATGTCATACCAATGGTGGAATGGTAGTTTTTGTTTTACATGAGCTCCACCAATGGTAGGTGATCTTCCCAACTATGGTCAAAATATATCATGAAAGATCACAACATTTCCTTTATAACATGAATGGTCTAATCTTTTTGGCCTTTATTTTGCGGGTGAAATGCTATGCTCAAGTGTAAATGGGTCCCAAAATCCTCCTGCAACCCCTTCCACAACTAGGATGTAAAGTGAGAATCATGATCAGAAATAATCATCGATTGAACTCCATGGATTCAAAATATCTCCTAAATGTATAGGTATCACAATATATCTATTGAACTCTTCTCTCAAATAGATAATAATTTGGAAAACTTAGTGAGTTGTTCAATGATCACCTAGATAGAATTGTGTCCCCTAGATGTACTTGGTAAACCTGTCATAAAGTCCATTGATTTCCCATACCACATCCATTCTAACACCTCAAGAGGTTAAGATAAATCTGTTAGAAACTGGTGCTCAGCCTTCACTTGGTGAAAATTAAGGCATCAAGAAACAAACTCTATGACTCCTTTCTTAATCCACTAAGGATAACTGTAATGATTCCAACTGTTCTGATGCCTCGTTCAACAACTGTGAACTAGATATCCTGCTCAGAGCATCTACTACTATATTCCCCTTCCCAAAAGTATATACAATCTTAAATTCATAATCCTATAGGAAAACTATCCATATCCACTATCTCAAGTTGAGATCCTTCTAAGAGAAGATATACTTGAGACTCTTATGGTCATATTAGATGATAATATTCTCTCCCATCAGGTAGTGTCACCATATCTTCAATGAAAATACTTTCATTGCTAACTCAATATCATGGTTTGTGTTGTTCTTCTCATGTGGTCTCAACTGGCATGAACCATAGTCAATCACCACTTGTCTCTACATCAAGACACAACCATGTCCAATTCATGATGCATCACAAAATACTAGGTACTCAACACCATCCTTCACCAATCTCAAGATCATAGTGATGGTCATACTCTGCCTCAACTACTGAAAAGTTTGTTGGCACTTCTCTATCCACACAAAAGGATGGCCATTTTGAGTCAAAGCTATCATAGGTGCTGATATCCTAGTGAAATCATTTGTGAATCTCAGATAATAACCTTATAGCCCAAGGAAAATATACACCTCCATTACTCACTTAGGTGGCTCCCATGCTAACACCGCCTCAACCTTGGCTGGGTCCACTGCCACTCCATCCACTGAGATAACATGTCCTGAATAGTGGGATGCTTGAATCCAGAACTGGAACATTGAGAGTTTTACATAAAGATCATGCTCTCATAGTATATCTATAACTATCCTTAAGTGTATTTCGTGATCCTCCTAAAATGTTGAGTATGTAAGGATATCATTGATTAATACTACCATGAACTAGTCTAAGTAATGCTGAAAGATATGGTTCATGAGTCCCATGAACACTATTGGGTAGTTCTTCATGCCAAAGGGCATGACCAAGTAATCATAATGACCATAATTACATCTTAAGGTCATCTTTTTTATATCCTTGTCTCGTACGCACAGCTGGTGATAGCTTGATCGGAGGTCAACCTTACAAAACCATCACGCCTCTCTCAACTGATCAAAGAGTTCATCGATCCTTAGTAGTGTATACTTGTTCTTCATGGTCACCTAATTAAAGTGCTAGTAGTCCACGCACAACCTCATATTCCCATATGATTTTTTGGAAAACAAAACTGGGGTTGCCCAGGGTGAAACCCTGGGTCTCACGAAGCCCTTCATCTATAAGTCCTCCAACTGAACCCTCAACTCGCGAAGCTCTATGGGATCCATTCGATATGTTAGTGAAGATATTGATGTAATACAAGGGTGTAAATCAATGGTGAAGTCTATCTCTTAGAGGGGAGGTAAACCTGGAACATCTTCAGGAAAGATGTCCTCATACTCTACCACCATTACGAGAAAACTGAGATTCACTATATCCACAGCACCAAGGGTCAGGCTAGACAAATGAGGAGTAATTAGCTGCACCCTCCTATGAATGAGTCCATCCTATATTTCCTGGGTTTCCTTTTCACTGAAAAAGGAAAAACTCATTCCATCACTGCAGACACACCACACCCTTCACCTAAAATATTCAATTTGTTCATGAATTATAGATAACCAATCCATACCAAGAATGACGTCGTAATGCCTCGACACCACTACTAAGAGGTACCAACCAAAAATCTCACCTCCAAGGGTTAGGTCACACAATCGGTATAAGTGTGTAATCATTGAGTCTTCTCTAGTAGGTGTCTCCAAGTGTAAGGTTCAACTCAATGGTTTAACTAAAATCTCTATGTCTCATACACGATATGTGGAAAGAAATAAATTACTAGCACCTGTTTCTATCAGTATGATAGTTAAAGTAGAAAAGACACATATTGTACCTATAATCATTCCTAGATCCCATGGGTAATAATCCTCGAATGAATGCAGTTGTCCCCACCCCTGGTCTCTATCTCCCTAATCCTAGAATGGACCACCTGGGGGTGGTGGTGGTAACAAGTAGAAACTTCAACCACCTCATGTTGCTTGCCTATATCCTCTTCCTTGTCTACTTCCTTACAAATATTCCTACTCTTTTCATTGTCTTTACCTCGGTGGTCCATCCATTGTCTCCCTATTAGCAGCATGGTGGGTTGGACCATCTCAAGCAAGATGTCCCCTGTCATCACATGAATTGAACTGCCTCTCTCTAGGTTGACTGGACCCACCATGTGATCCCTGAACTACAGATCCTATGTCTTGGGACCTCCTCCTAATATGTATCACACATCTAGGTACCTGGGATAGATGTCATCTCTCTGCTATTAAGGTCTCTACTCTTCCTTTCTCACTCTTGACTATCACCAACTGTATCTACTTATCCAAGAATCTTTCAACCACCAATTCCTATTCAAGCACCCCATCATAAGCAATAATGCATAGAGGGACAACACTGGCTCATATGTCTCTACACAGACCTCTCTAAAAGATCCAATACCTAATGTACTGATCTAGAACCATATCCATCGGGTAATTGATAAGGTTGGTGAACCTCAATTAATAATAATCCATAAACATCCTGCCCTAATAGAGATGAAGAATCTCCAAAATATGCATATCCCTTATTATAACAGGTGATAACTCCTCTATGAAGAGGTTCTCAAACTCTTTCAATAAAAGAGTTTCCTCATCATGAGTATGGGTAACCAAACTTTACCATAAACCCATTGAGTCATGTAAAAGGCTCATTGCCAAGACCACCATCTGATCTGTGGGTGTCCAAACTAGACAGAAAACCTGGGTCATCATCTCAATCCATTCCTTAGCTACCTATGGGGCGGGCTTGAATTATAACCGAAGGGGTCTATATAACTAAATATCCTGAATCATGCTCACCCTATGCTCCTCATCCACTGGTAATGTGGGTACCACATGCTAATCTAAAGGTGGCAGTATGGCTGGTGCACCACTTGAAGGTAACATCTCAAGAACTTCTATATCAAAGTCTCATCACTGAGGGGGTCAAACTCATGATCAATCTACTAGATCCTAGATGTTATACATCACTGAGGTATCCTAAAATAAAATAATATATACCACATTCAATGAGTATATCTAGAGAGCTGACTCGAGAAGTAAATGGAAACCACAACACATTCCTATATAATGCATGTACCATTATTTTCCCTGCAACTAGTATTCTCATGTACCGAGTCGTAAAACAAGTTATAAGAGTCCTGGTGTATGGATACAATTTATACCGCACCAACACTGGAGTCCCTAGTTTTAAATACGAACTCAAAACACTTAACACTATTTCCCCAAACTAATATCATAGACTCCTGATCCTAAGGTCAAACTGAATCCTTTGATACCACTCTGTTACGACCCATCCAAGTGGGGCCCATGTTGTGACTCCCCAAGCCCACCTCTAATGGGTCAGGGGATTGTGACTAGTACCGAGTAGGTATATCACTAACATAGGAGGCATATCCTATGTACTTGTATGCACACACACATCTCTAACCCCACAAAATGCTGAAATGTAAAAACCACTAAGAACCAATGCATGCATACATCTATATCCCACAACCATAATATGAAAATAAGTAAAGTAAAGTAAAATAGGGCCAAATACAAGCCCACCACAAAGATTTTATAACACAAGTAAAACCAGTAAGAAAAAGGTATTGGTCTACTATTTGTAGCCATAAGAACATACCTCGGCCTACCTAGTCTCACAAAGCATCATCTGGTCCTATTCTACCTAGGACTCCATCAAAAGGTCAATCGTTTTCACAAGACATGAAATGTGCAGTAAAATACCATTCAAGGGAGAGTATAACAATACTTAGTAGGACAACCTGAAAACACAAAGCAATACAATAAAGGAAAGACACAATCATCTCTACATAGGTATATGTATACAGTACATATAATAAGAATATCCAAATATACTCAATCCAAGAAACATAGTCTAGAGGTAATTCACAACCATATTATACCAACCATAGGAATTACAACTCACAGATTCCATGAAGCACTCATCCAGGAGGACACACTTTTAAGTCTGATAGCACTAATGAAGTCCATCCGATAGGTACTACTCATCGGGAATCATCATGAGAAATATACATGATGATAGATCTAAATAGAATATGATACAATAGATGAGGATCACAACCAGGGCCATGGGTTAATACCAACAACTCAATTTGGATTAACCCGCTATGTATAGGATCGATGCTCATGTAGTTTTGGACATATCGATACCAAGAACTCCACCTAGGGAATAAATAAATGAATAGAGGATACTACTTCGGGCCTCTCAGTGGATTCTAATAACTCTATCCAGGAAGTCTTACTAAAGGGATCGCAGTCCTAGGAGTAGGAAGTGATTCGTACCAACCTTCAAAGAAACAAATAAGAGAATAAACCCTAACAAAACTTGTCTAAGATATGGAGGAAAAGTAGCTCAAGTCATGTAGAAAGGGGGAAACGGTGTGTAGTGGGGTCACACATTGTGTCCCTTGACCTAGGGTACTGCCCGTGTTCAATGGCCTATGTCATTCCAAACTGTGTTGTGTATAAGATGGTTAAAAAACATGTAAAATGGATTACACATTGTTTCCTTACATCTAAGGTCTTACCATATACTCCAACCGTGTTCCAAAACACAGAGTCATCCCATGTGTCTCTAAATGTGTTCCAATACATGAGGTAGTATGTGTAATTGGTCTAGGCCAAGATGTGTGGGGGAGTACATGTTGTGTAGGCAACCCGTGTACTCCACCCCATGTCTGTGTACCTCCAAGGGTACACACCAAGTCATTAAACTGGGGCACACATGCTGTGTATCCCACCCTGTGTCTGTGTACCTCCTAGGTTACACACCGAGTCATTAAATAGGGGAAAAACGCAATGTGGGGGATTACATGCCATGTAGGCAACTCGTGTACTCCACCCTATGTTTATGTACCTACCAGGGTACACAATGAGTCATTAAACTATGGAACACATGTCGTGTAGTTGGGACTACACGTCGTGTGTATTGAGTTATCTAGAAACCCGTCTTCTTCCTCCCGCTCACCATGGCTGATCATTTAGATCTCGTTCTGGGGGTATTTTCACCGTAAAACTTTTGATCCAAGATCATCTAGACACTATAACATTGAATCAAAGGGATTTGGTCCTTCAATTGGATCAAAAAATTAAATCGTAGGCATTATTCATTATCACCAAAGAACACATATTCAAAACCCACCTTCACTTGATCCGCCGATGTACCCACCGTCGCACCTCCATCGAGTCATCCTGATTTCAATTATATGGTTTCGGATCATTATACCAAGAATCAAAGGTGCAATGATTGATTGTTCACAAGGGGTTAAAAGCACAGGAAGAATGAAAAACACATGATAAATAACACAAGAATTAGAGGAGAAAATAACAACAAATTGAGAGGGAAGAACCTTGATCGATGATCATGTCGATCTTGGTTTGTCACCATTAGAACAGTAAATGAATCTAAACAAATATCTAGAATAAAATCTAGATAAATCCAGAAAAATAACTCATCCCAAAAATACGATCGATCTACGGGATAATCTATTTGTGGATTAGTCTGTGTTCATCATAGGAATCAAGAATGGGGAAAATAGATCAAAATAATGCATCCTGCCTATTTTAGGATTACTCACTAATAAATAACGGTCACCACATCATTGAAATTGATGAGATCTGTCAAGATCAGCATTCTTCAATCGCCAATTTAAGGTTATGTCATCTCCTGATCGACAAAATTTTCCAAATCTCTCTCTCTGTCAAATGTCTCCAGATGTTTATATGGTTATAATGTTAACCTTAAATCTTTGAAAAAGGATTCATTTAAAGATAAAACTTTTTGTTGCGTCAATGAAACAAAATAAATTAAATTTTTCTTAATTTAATTTATTCATTTAAGCGCTCATGATGAATTTACACAATCGAATCGCACCGACCAATGTTAGGTCGCTCCTTGGGTAAATCTGATTTTATGAACTCAACGATGCCCTCAGATTTCTGATTCGGTCATCCATTTAGAAGTTATTCGACTTTTTTATAAAAATTGTGCATCTGTACTATTTGATATTTTAATATTTTTCGAACATTTTTTTTGGGAAAACTGGGCCTTAGAATCGCATTTTAACTCAATTCATGGTCTCAAAATCAATCGATATAATATTTAAAAATAATATATATATATATATATAATCCAAGTCAATTCATTAATGTTAAATCATCCATGCATGAGAGGATTAAGAAGGTAAAAAAGGAAGATATGAAATTACATAAGGAGGAGAGGAATTTTCTTGAGTTCCACCATGATGATGATAGAATAATATAGTTCAATAACTGAGTATATTTTCCATCAATACCAATCTTGAAGGAGTATGTGTATAAATCTCATAATCTTTAATTTTCTATTTATCCCAAAATTATGAAGATGTATAGAGATATGAAAGAGTATTTATAGTGGGATAACATAAAAAGGGATATTGCAAAATATATATCCTGATTATTTGTGAGTTAGAAATTTAAGACTGAGAGAAAAAATTATAAGGGTATGTTACAACCATTACCCATGCCCAAATGAAAATAGGGAAACATTGCTATTGATTTCATCATTGGACTCCCCAAAACATCTAAAGGAAACAATTTTGTTTGGGTTTTAGTCGACCAACTTATGAATGAATTTTATTACTAGTAGAGAATAATTTTATCTTGATCAACTTATATGGTTATACATTAAGAAAGTTGTGATATTTCATGGAGTACCACTCTTAATACTATCTGAACAGGATCTGAGGTTTACCTAAAAGTTTTGGAGAAGTCTTCAATAGGCTCTGGATCTAGACTTTAGTTTCAATACAACTTATCATCCTTAAATAGATGGTCAGTATGAGAAAACCATTAAAACTTTAGAAGACATATTGATAAATTACTCTATGGATTTAAAAGTTGGTTGAAATTAACACCTTTCTTTGGTGTAATTTTATCATAAAAATAGCTTTCACAAAAGCATTCAGATGGCTCACTATGAAGCCCTCTATGGAAAGAATAGTAGAAATCCAATATACTAGAAGAGAATTAGAGAAAGAAATATATTAAAACTTGATCTAGTTGAGGAAATGGAATATAAGGTTATATTCATTCAGAAACCCATTAGGGTAGCTAGGATTCGACAAAAATGTTATTCAAAAAATTATCGGTGAGATCTAGAGTTTGAAGTTTATGATAAGGTATTCCTACAAATATCTCCTTGAAAGAGGGTTATGATATTTGTAAAGAAGGTAAATCTAATCCTTATATATATAGGTCACTTATAAATTCTTGACTGTGTCAGGATGGTATCTTATCACTTGGTTCTTGCACTGAATCTCTCTCAAGTTCATGATGTTTTCCATGTATCTCTCCTGAGGAAAGACATACCCGGCCCTTCACATATATTGAACTCAAAGGTCGTACCACTAGAGAAAGATCTATCTTATTAGAAACAACCAATGGAGATTCTAGATCATAGGGAGAAATTTCTATGAAACATGGTCACTCATCTAATCAAATTTTTTTGGGGTGAAATTATAAATTAGAGGTATCTATGTGAGAACTTGGTGATGTGATGACGTAAAAGTATCCTCAGTTGTTTGTATCAGAGTGATAAAATTTCAATGTTTAAATTATTATAAGAGGGTATAATTTGACACCCTAATATTTTATGATATATTTCTCTTTAAATATCTTTTATTTATTTGATAAATTTATTTACACACAACACTGAGTTTAAAAGAACTGCATTATACAATTAAAATATTATTATTTAATGTGATAGTTATTGTATAGCCGATAGATTGAAAGATATGTACAAGATTATCCAAAATATAAAAAAAATGAATAAAGATTTTATTTAATACAAATTTATTGATTAATTCTTAGGAAATAAGTACTCAATTTTAGTAAAGTCATTTTATGTTTCAAAAATATGTTTTCTTCAAAAATGGTTTTTATTGAATTATGTATGTAGATATTTTAATTAATTTTTTCTAATTTTAAAAAGTAAGTTTTATAAAAAATTTATAATTTTTGAAATAAAAATATTAAAATTATCTTCAGGTTAATTTTTTGGGAATTTTCTGAAAAAAGTTGATTCTTGGGTGAATAGTGTAAATACTATTTTTTAAGAAAAATATATTTTTTATAGTATTTTCAAAGCCCCATTTTCATTTGGATTATTTTTAAAATTAAATTAGTTTATTTTTATTTTAAATAATTCAATTTATAATTTTTGGATCAATATTATACTTTATCTTTGTATAAAAATACTTTTAGACTTAAAAAAGGCATTTTTTTAGAAAACTATTTTTCATCACATTTTCCTGGTTTATTTGAAAATTAATTTTTGCAAATTATATAAATTGAATTTTTTAAAATAGATTCCATATTTATAATTAAAATAATTAATATTATATAATAAGATTAATTTAATTTTTTGGTCATAATTATAATATATTGGTTAAAGTACGCTCTATTTCTAATGTTTAAGAGTTTGTACTTCAGGTTCGAAGGAAATCAGAGAAAATCTGGGAGGTTTTTTAAAGGAAATTGTTCTGGGAATTGGATAGAGTATATGTTCACATGATGAATCATACATTTATAATTTGAATTAATACTAGGAAGAATATGTGAATGTTTGTTTCATGACGTTAAAGGAATACATGATGTAAATCCCATTCTCATTGTGAATGGGTCATCCAGGTTTTATTAACTAAGGTGATACCTTTTTTTGCATGCATGAAAACATAGGAGTACATTCTATGAATCTAAGATTCACACCTTGTAATGTTTATTCCAAGAAGGTTTTTTATGCAATGCACATCTAATTCCTCCCTCCTTTGGATTGTGTTTCCTCTCTCAAACCCTAGGGCTGCTCCAGACATTATTGAGTGGTTCCAAATTTTTTGGAATACTCATTTTTTATATTATGTGTTTTTACCATTATGTTGTGTCTTGTGCTATTTGTATTTTATATACATTATTTAATGAAATTTAAATGATTAATTGGAATTAATATTTGAATTTTTTTACATGGCTTGTTTTAGAAATATAGAAAAAGGGGGAACAATTTACAATGATTTTGATATAAACTATTTAACTAATTATCATGACATGTTTTCTTTAAATTGAGAATATGGTGATTATTGTATAAATACTTTATATGAAACACCTTGGTGAGATCCTACTGATCATGTTTAACTCACCCTACGCACTCGCTCAAGGGTGTGTAGAACTTATGTTGTTTTTTGATGTAGGAAAAGGGAAGGCGCCATAGTGAGGTAGTGAGGTTTGTGTCCATTGAGTATGGGTTGATGATGGTGATATGGTGGGGCATTTCCCAAACATCACATAGAGTGTATATTTATGGTTTTAGTTCTCCCTTTTTGGTTTTTTCACATGTTCCTTGGAGTTTTATCTTATTTTTTAGGTTGCATCGCTACCTCTGGCTCTTTGGTTTATGGGATATTTCTTTTAGTTTTTCTTCTTTGTTTCTTTTCAATGTGTATATATGCCATGTATCTCATTTTAGATTGGGTAAAATCATTCTTTTGTTATTAATTTGATTCATGGGTGCTAGTTTCCAGCCTATGTGGATTGATAACACCCTTCAGGTCTTTGAACAATACAGTTAGAAGAATACTTGATGGGTTATTTAGGTCAAGTCAAAAAAATTGGTATTAGAGGATGGTTGTGATCAATCTTGGGAAGTTGTTAGATATGATATGATATTTTTATGACTTGAGATGTATGTTTTAGTGAGTTTAAGGCTAGCACTTTCCATGAAGAGCCTTAAGTTACTATAGAATGTTGGGATGTGTGTCTCATTTGTTAAGTTTTGATCTTAGTCTCAGTTTTTTGTATATTATTTTTTGGTTTGAACTGATATTATCTTGTGTCTGATTATTTTATTTTGTTATTGGTGTATATAAACATGCCTCTTAGACTTCTTCCATGGGTTCTATGGGAGGGTGCATCGAGAGATGCTCCTCAAATGAAACCTCATTTGGATCTAAATTTTGTAGAGGTGATTTTATAGATAGTTAGTATTGTGGACCATAATATACTGTGAGTTTAGAATTAGGATGTTAAGACATAGTTAGGAGCTGGAGGAGACAAGGAATGATCTCAAGAGTTCCTATGCGAGAATCCCTCATTCTTTATGGGTATGAATGAACCCCAAGAGGCAGAGGACTAGATGTACAATATCGATCAGATCTTTAACTTATTGGAGACACATGAGGCTGTCAAGGTAATATTCATAATGTTCAAGATCGAGAGTCCCAATAAGTGGTGGTTAGATTCTATGGTATAGGTAAATCAGTACATGGGAATATATTTTAAGGGTTTCAAGACCCTCTTTTTTAGAAGTTTTTCCAAGTGTCTGTGATGATGGAAAAGACTTTGGAGTTCCTCTATTTGTAGCTAGGAGATAATTCAGTGTCAGAGTACACTAATTATTTTTTGGAGTTGGTTCAATTTACTCCATAGGTGGGGATTAATGATCAACTAAAATATCAAAAATACCTATAGGGTTTGGAACCAGGCATCTGATCACATGTATATATGTTGAATCTTACCACTTATACTGACATGGTAGGTAGGGAAATGATGGAATAAATGTATATGGTGGGAAAGATTGTATTATACAGTTCTTATATTCCAACCAATGGTATTTTTAGTGGAATGTAGGGAATGAAGAGAAATTTTCATAATAATTTCAAGGGTGGTAGAGGTGGTTCTCTATAGTGGACCTCCACTGCATAATAACCAAAAACTAGCATTATTCCCCTGAATTGAATCATGTATGGCTTGGTAGGGAACACCCGATGTACTTTTCCCACACCCATGAAGATTTGTAATGCTTATGGTTGTTGAGGCCATTTTCATAGGTTTTACCAAGCTTTGTTTAATCCCTGTTATGCTTAATGATCTTTAGTTCCAAAGGCCACTACAACACAGTAAAATGTTTCAAGGTGTATTAGGATCTATCCACATGCCTTAAGAGTGTAGAACCTATACATAATGGATAAGTATCCAATGCAGGTTGACACAGGCCTGATGATAGTGATAGGTACCATTTTTATTGCATATTCTATAGCAACTGCTTTGTTTGACATAAGTGCCTCACACCCATTTATATATTCCATTTTATTGATGTAATAAAACATCCAATGGATCTCATTCTCTTTTTTATAGATATGGAGACACCTCTTTGAAAGAGGAAGGAGTGGGAATTTTATTTTCCTGTACGTTCTCTAACGATATTGAAGGTAGAGTTTGTCTGGGATTTTCTAGTTCTCAATGTGTAATTATTCAACGTCATAATTGGGATAGATTGGATGGTTCCTAATAATGATATAATTTATTTTTATCATCAATGTGTTTCGTCCGCTGTCATCGATGGGATATCATGGGTGTTTTAGAGAGTGGGATCCAATTCCAGTCATGCAACATCATCCTATCCAGAGCTCTAGAGTTTGTTTTCTGCCATTTCAGTTGATCCTGATGATGTTACTTCTCTTGTAAATCTTCCCTTGGTTGTTAGGTACTTACCTAATGTATTCCTATATGAATTCTCTAATCATCCTCTAGAAAGGGAGATATAGTTCATCATTGATCTGGTTTCGGTTATGTAACTAATTTCTATACCCTGTCACCATATGAAACCATCAGAGATAAATGAGATCAAGATAAAATTGGATGATATGATAGATAAAGGTTTTGTTCTCCCTAGTGTTTCACCATGGAAAACCCTTGTGCTCTTATCCAAGAAGTATGATGGTTCACTTCATTTTTTTCATAAAACATCAAAAGTTTAACTGGGTGACTATTAAGAGTAAGTAACCTTTTCTTTATGTGGATGATCTGTTCGATCAGTTAAAGGGAGAAAATTGGTTTTCAAAAATTTATCTTTGGTCGAGTTATCATCAGATTAGGGTTTGGGATTCTGATATCTCGAAGACCGCATTTAGGGGTAGGTATAGCCATTATAAATATCTTTTGACGCCTTTTGGTTTGAGTAACACTCCTACAGTTTTGATGACTTTGATGAACTTGATATTTTATTAGTATCTAGACACCTTTTTCATGGTGTTTATAGATGGTATCTTGGTTTATTCAAGATCCAATCATGATCATGAGAACCATCTGAATCTAGTTTTAGAGATCCTGAGGAGTCACCGAATTTATGGAAAAATTTTTAAATGTAATTTCTAAATCTAAGAATTGATTTTCTTAGGGTATGTGATTTTAAAATATGGACTTTCAATCAATCTTGAGAAAGTGAAGGTCATCTTGTCATGGGAAGTACCTCTTAATGTCTTTAAGATACAGAGCTTCCACGGTATGGTTAGATATTATCAACGGTTCATCAAGGATGTCTCAAAGTTAGCATCACACTACTACAAAACAAGCTTTTAACAGTGTTTTCCATTATTAATGTTAGAAAGAAAAAAATGATAAAGGGTACCTTTTATCAGTGTTTTCTTAGCACATATAAAATCTATCCTTTATTGGTGCTTTTTATCACTGATAAAGGGTACCCTTTATTAGTGATTTTCTTTAGCATTGATAAAAGATACCCTTTATTAGCACTTTATTTTTATTGCTGATAAAGGGTACCCTTTATCAGTGCTTTATTTTTAGCACTGATAAAGGGATCCTTTATCAGTGGTTTTTTAGCGCTGATAAAGGTCCCGAATAAAATAAAATAATTAAATAAAAAAATAAATATGAGTTCATTAAAAAAATAAAAATTTATTAATTAAATAATTATTGATAATAATGAATAAATTTAATATACTATATATAAATTATAAACACTAATAAATATTATATATTATATATATATATATATATAATTAAAAAATGAAAATTAAAAATAGTATATATTAAACATTTTATTAATTAAATAATTATTGACAATATTAATGAATAGTATATATTAACTATATATATAAATACATATTTATATATATGAATATTTATATGCATATGTGATTTATATAATACAAAATATTTATAATTTACATTAAATAAGTCAGATATTAGTGAAAAATGGTTCATAATTAAAAATTAATATGAATTAAAAATACGAACTAATTACATCGATTAATGGACATAATTAATTTTTTTTTGATTTTTCAATTTAACATATATCAAATGTGTGTTATATTAATTTCACATACATATGTAATTAATGTGTTATTATATAAAATATGCACACACAAATATTTACATAATTAATGAAATCTTATATATAAAACACATACACATAATATTTATGTAATTCATTCAAATTGTAGTATTCATTTTAGAATTTTATTATAACTTGATACATTTAATATATCATGTCTTTAATTAGTAAAATTTATTTATTTATTTTTAATTTTATTACAGTTAGGTATTGATTCATATTTTTTATTTTTTATTTTTTTTTATTTTTTTTATTTTTTATTTTTTATTTTTTATTTTTTATTTTTTATTTTTTTAAGAATTTAATCATTTTATATTATTTATTTATATATGTTTATTTACTATGTTTTAATATTTTCAATATGTATTGAATATATATCTATATATTTTAATAATTTATATTTAATTAATAAAATTTATCCATTTCTTAAATATTGTTAAAGTGTGCTGATTTTTAATTATTCAATTTCACTCATTTTTAACATGCATCAACTTAAGATTAAATATTCATTAATAATGTTAAAATATATTTGTGAATAAATATTTATAAATAAATATATTTATAAATGCATATTTACTATATTTATACATTTATATATTTATAATTATAAATAAAAAATAAATATTATTTTTATAGTTATAAATAGATAATTATATATATTTAAATAATTATAAAATCACAATAAATTTATTTAAATAATGAATATTTTTACTATATTTATATTTATATATATTAAATATATGTGTGTGTGTGTGTGTAAATATATATAATGATGTAAATATATAAATATATAAATATTATTTTTTATAAAGTATTTATATAATTATAAATAAATAATTATATATTTAAATAATTATTAATAAATAAATTTATATAATAATATTTTTTCAATGGCTTTTGATCTACCTTTGGCTAAGTATCTTCTTCCTCGTGGTTGATTTGATCTCTATAGGTATGTTAATGGCAAGGCTACCATAGAGTACGATGTGGGCGGCATGAGTAGTGTGTTCATGACTGGTGCAGTTTGCAAATCTATAGTGGTGGACGGTGCAGCTGGCGGCGTGATGACCGATGTGGGTGGTGTGAGCAGCACGACGGTGGTGGGTGCGATCAGTGTGAGCATAACGGTGTTTAGTGTCGGCGGCGTGTCTATAGTATTGGCTGAAGCTATGCTCCCCGAAACAGACCAGGTCTGCCAAGCAGTGACTTTGTTTTCTGTAGTGGTAGGTGAGGGTGCGGGTGGCATGTGGAATTCAGAGTATGTTGTAGTGGATTTTTTCAAAGGGAAAAATTTAATGCTTATAGAGGTTTTGGCTCATGCTTGGAGGCTCTGGATCCGCTGAACGCACTGGTTGCAACATCTACTGTCTATATGGATTCCAAAAAATTGACCACTGGTGTGTTGAGTACTCCTTCCACCATTTATTCGTAGAGGTTGAAATCGATTGATGCATCAAAGGTGGTAAAGGAAGAATCATCTGGTTCATTCTTGATTTTCAAGGGCTCTACTGCTGGAGGCTTACGTCGAAAGGGTAACATTACTTATGTCAAATAAAATTAGAATGTTGTCTCGAAGCAATTGAAAATCGATAATTTTTCTTTAATTTCATGATTTATTTTTCCCAATGGTTCCAAACCTTTAAAAATTGGGGAATTGATCGATCGTATGTCAAGCATCTGGGGTTTTACTGATTGGAAGTACGTCTCTTTAGGATGTGGGTTTTTTCATATGTTGTTCCCTTTGGATGAAATGTAGATGAGAGCATGGGGTATGGGTTCAATTTCACTCAAATATGGTGTTATTCACTTCTGTGAATGGGACCTGAGTTTCAACCCATTTGAAGTTAGCAGTTCCAACATCCAATTATGGATCAAGGTCCATGACTTGAACTAGATTTTTTGGTATCCCAGAATTTTATATGACATTGTCTCGGCAATTGTAATGTCTATAAGGATGGACAAAGAGACTAAATTTCCAAGGTATGATCAATTTTATCACATCATGGTGGAATTCGGCCTATTCTCTACTCCCATCGATAGAGTTTATCATTCAACAGAAGAGGATGAATTCAGTTTGCGCATTGAGTATGAGAATATTCCCCATTTCTGTTCTATTTTCCAAAGGATTGGTCATGAGGCTTTTGAAATGTGGATGATTATTGCCTATCGACTATTCAAAGGACCGGTGATCTACTAATGTGTATAGTGTAACTCAGGTTGAATCCTCAATGATGGTATAAATTTTAGAGTCAGTTGTTTTTAATTGATTGTCTTTTGATTGAGGGGGTTTGTTTGGAGAGCTTATATGAAATGATTGATTGATGAGATTTGATTTAATAATTTATAATATTGGGGTGAGTTAAATATTGTCTATGTAAGATTATGATTTCCTTGTGCTTTTCAAAACATTTCATTTAGTTAATATCCACTTCACAAGATGACTTCAATCGGAATTCCAAGTTTTAGATTTAATCCAAGCCTTAATAAGGGTCTTAATTGTTATAAAATCTCATTGATGGAAGGTTCAATATGTCATTAACCCATGTGTATTTGTGGTTCCAATAATCCATGGATTCAAAAAGTCACAAATATGCCATTAATATTTAACATATTTTATTTGACATACGCAATATTAATTCAAAGAATTATAAATCAGCAAAAGCTCTCAATCACTTAACACCCCCAAATTATGAAACACCCAAATGAGAGATCTAATCATCCATTTGGGTGGTTTATGATATGGTTATAATTTTTATGGTTATTGGTTTAAAATAAAATAAAAATAACCGGACAAGAAAAGAGTGGTTCCCCAAACATATACACGAAGTTTAAAGAGAGGTAAAATCGCACTTTAGAATGAATGAGAAAGTGAAAGAAGAGAATGGTTTTTAACTTGATTTAAACTATTTTAAGAAAATTAATATTAAAATAAAAAATGTAGATTATAATAATATATTATGAATAAATTTTCATTCATATTGAAATAAAATTACAACAAAAAACTTACAATATTACAAATGAAAATGAACAGAAAAGAACGCCCCCAGGGTGCAGCTCAGTTTGTAGCTACCCCTGTGGGTCTTAGTGATGTCTCGAGTTCAATTCTCACCAAGTTCATCCCTTTACTTCCTTTTGAATGATTTTCTTTGTATTTTAGCCTCTTCCCTGAATAAACTGAGGCGTTGGCCTCACCTTTAAAATGAACGGAAAAGAACATGAAAACAAAGAGAGGAGGTAGCATCTCTCAAGTGAAAACTTGAGTTTGGAAGGTCCTCCCAGGACTTTGGAAATGCTTTGGTCATGCAAATGTATCCTCTTCTATTCTGAAATTCCAACTCTATGCAAGGAGATAGGGGGATTCATTTATAGCCCAAGGTGGTGGAAAGTTTTCAATCCAAATACGCCCCTCCACTTGGCTTTCCTATTTAGCCATCCAAATAGCTGAATCTTGGGATATTATCTTCTTAAAACTTTTTTATATTGATGTTTAATATCTACGCTATAAATTGTATGGTAATTGGTCTTTTTATCCAATGTTATGGCTATTTTACTAAACAATTTACATCTATCCATTTTTATCAACACTTTTTCGAAGGCTAGAATGTGAATGGATTTTTGAATACGAAGATTCCATAAAATCCAAATAATTTCTTCTAAAAAGTCATCTAACTATATCATAGATTTAAAATTGAAAATTTTAATCATTAATTGATGTATATATCAGTAGAAAAGTCCATAATTGTGTGCTAGTTTTAATTTCTAGACTGAATGGTGGGTTGGAATTCATAGAATCATTTGGGACCCTTTTTGGTGGATATGGGATTTGAAATTTTTATCCAAAATGAATTGTATTCTCCCATGACTTTTGGTAGAGAATAAATGATTTTGGACTTCTGTATTGATCCCAGAAATTCAATCTTTATGGATGTTCAAGTTTCTTCATAGGTTCTTTGGGCCTTCTTATGTGGACCATATGACCATTTAAATGGCCGAATTGGTCAATGCTTCGTTCTAATGATATGTTGGGAATTAAATAAGGAATACTAAAAAATAATAATCATATAATTTAGATAATTAGGTTGAGATTTATAATTAAAATATTAAAATAACTTGATTGGATTAATTCAAATAATGTTAAAATTTTATATTTAGTAGTAAAATATGGGTATTTTACTATAATCATGCACTTTTACATGAAAGTTACTAAAGGGAGCAGAAAAAAAGTTATGAATAAATGAATAACATCAGGATTCAAATTGTAGAAGTCATTATTTGTGTTAGTATTGTTATCGTAAAGGACATGAGGAAAGCTCATGCTTTAAAAATAATAAAACGGGTAAATCGACTGGACTGGTTGGAGAAGGTGGGGTTGTGGATCCCCCCCAGTTGATCGTGGATACAATCTATGGTTATCCCTATTATTTTCATTCTAGTGGATAGGTTTACATTTAGACTAGTGTGTAATTAGGTGTTGAACCTATTTTGACTATTTTGGAATCTTTTGTTGGGACCCATGGAAAGCGTATTAATGAGAAATCTTGGGCTACAATATTTAAAGATAAGTAAAATGTCGATAAAGATGGTGTCATTGTCAAAGGGAAGGACCATGTAGTGGAGAAAGAGAATTAAGATGAAATTTAATGGGTGTTTGAACAACAGTTCATGGCTGAGTAGGATATTGCCTCAAGTCACCGCAAAGGTAAGAAAAAAAGCAGATGTTGCTTCTCTTGTGAAGCCTCAAAATAAATCTATCATAGATGTTGATGGTTTCCAAATGGTTCCTTATTAGAAAACTTCTATTTCTATATTTTTTCCCATTGTAGAGGGCATTATTTCTCCTATGGATTCCATATCATTAGAGGATAACTCATATGGTGAGTAAGGAGCTTGTCTTCCAAAAACATGGTGACGAGGGAGGCACCCCAAAGGTCATGGTCGAGGGAGTGGATGTGATGATTTTGTATCACATGGTAGGTACACCTAGAATTCTATCAATGATAAACTTATACCGAAGTAGAAAAGGACTAGGGAGATGTATATTGTGCTCCTTAATCAAAATCATTCGCACTCTAAGAGGGAGTCGACTGATGATGGTGCAGCCTATGGCTATGTTCATGGTGATGACATTGATCCTTTTCATATGTAAATTTTCTATTTGGGTGAGGGTTTGTCGCATTTGTTTACCTAATATCTTTTATGATTTCTTGTTATTTTTCTTTATATTTTAATAAATAGCCAGGATCATACGGTTCTGGCTTGACAAACTTCATATTTATATATATTTATTATATATATATATATAATTATATAAATAAATTTACAAAAAAAATATTTATAATTATAATTATAAACCCTTTATCATATCTTAAGTAATAATCATTGATAAAAGTTTCGTGAACTATTTAAATAACCCTAAAAAGTCACGAACTAGTCATGATATTTGAAGCTTTCCATGAAATCCACCTACCGTCAGCATTCCTCCTCATCGATTCCCAAATAGAATCAAGGCTCAAAAAATTCCAAGGATCAAATACAATGCTTGAACAATTTAAGGTTTGAATGAATTATTTGTTTTGATATATCTCTAATTTATGTAGGATGGTTCAAAACTTCAATCCAAGGTATGTTATTATTCTCTCCTCCTCACTCGTTTATTTCTTGTTTGGCGATATCTATTTGCATTTTTTTGTTCATTATCTATTGTTACTCATTATCCATCATCAATTTAACTTTTATAATGAATTTAAAATTGGGTGTTTCTATGATTTTGGGTTTGTATCGAACCTTTAAGGGATTTTCTTGTTTCCTTGTAGTGTATTAAGAATTCCACACAATGATTTCATCCTTGTAGCGTGTTAAGTTTAAATGTTCTAAACTTCCTTATATGGAAATAACACACACAAAGTGTTCATTAAAATTCCACCCAGGGTTTTTATTTAATAAATAAAAATGAATTTCATGTAATTTTTTCTTGAAGTTGAGGTGTAGTTTGTTTGGGTTTTTTCCATTTCGAAGATTTATGGGTATTATATCGAGATTTTCTATTTTATGTTAAGTGTCTTGGATTTTATCTCTTTGTTTTTTTCTTGATATTCTATATGAATATAAATATATATATATATATGAACATATTATTTCATGTATGTATGTAAGTATGTAATCATATAAAATATAGATAGGATCCATTAAATAAATCACATGAAATTTTTTTTCTTTGTTTCAAAAATGCATTCCAAGAGAGGATATTAATGTGTGTTTTTTAAAATTATGACGTTGAGGCATGTTTGGAATTGCTTAAAATTACATTTATTCTCAATTTTTTATTTTTAATGATACTAAAAGAAATAATTTTTCCGTTGAAAATTAGTAATAGTATCAAGTGTTATGGAATTTTTGGTACCATGAAATGGTTTTTATAAAAAAATTATCACCATCTATGGAATATGTATATATTGGTTTTGATGAGGTAAGGTTTTTTTCTTTTTTATAAAAAGATCATATTGATGGGTGTTGGAAGGATGTTTGAATAGACATGTTTGGGTTATGTCGATTATTGATTGATATGTTTTATGAAAAGGTGACTATACCTCCCATTACTATCATAATAGAGATCACATATATCTTTGTGATGGATGAGAGATAGTTACAATGTAGTCCCAATTAGATTGTATGGGTCCCCACTTATATCAAAGTCCAAGTGAGAGTCCAACAAGGTCGTCTATTTGTGAGTCTCTAGTAGGATATAAACATAGGAACTCATCATCATGCTTATGGGTTATTCCAACACAAGTATCTATAGAGTCATCTCATGGGATGTTTTAGAATTTCCCAAGATTACATTTGATTCATTTACTATTTTTTACATGTATATTATTTTTTACTTAATCCACATTTAATATTTATCCATTATAATGTGACCAATGTTTTATATATTTTATTTTGTTGTATTTATTTATTTATTTTTATAACTATTGTTTCATTTTATTATTAAATATTACTCTACATGTGTATGGTTATAAAGAAGAATATTCTGGAAGCCGAGAATATTCACTAAGTCTATAAGTATCTTCATTCAATAAAATATCAGTTATTAAGGTGAAAATATTTATTAAGAGAAATTATGAAGAATAATGATAATTTGATATACTGTTATTATTAAATGTAATAATTACTTAGGTTGTTACATCACTTATTCAAAAATAATAATATCAGTTATCAAATTCTATATATGTTGGAATAATTATTAGAAAATATTTTTAGGTATTCATCGTTTTAGGTCTACATGTATTGGTTCCACCCATATAAATCTCAAATTACCATCCATATATATGAAATAACTCTTTATTTATTAAAATTTATTATCAATACATTTTTATATCTTCTAGTTGATGAAATGATGGTTTATTATTCTTGTTTATCATGTTTGGGATTCTTATTACTCCTAAATTACCTATATTATATTTTCATTTATTTAGGGGATTTAGGAAAGACTTTATGGATCATTTTAATAGAGGTGGGTCTATTCTTACTTAGAGGATTTAACATATTAAAAGTGGGATTTATTTTATAAATATAGAATTCATATAGACCCAAAGGATTCATATATCATAACATGTCATCACCAAGACCCCCTGAACTAATAAAATCACGTGTATTCACCCCAAATATCACCTTCAATAGGCCACGAGTTAATAACTAGTGTCAATTGTGTAATACTAAAAAAATTGGAGGCATTACCCCTTTTATAGAACATAATGGAGTACAACTTTTATCTGCATCAACTTCATATCTTAAACATTTATTATTTCAATTTGTTGCTTGAGACTCATCCCCCATCTCTTTTATATTGATTGAACTACTCTGATTAGTAGTCATCTCATGGATGACTACTTCTTAGAGTATTTAAAGAAATATAGGTGCATATCCACAAGAGCTGGAGTATGAGTCTTAAGCAAAAAAATGAAATAATAACTGTTCGGAAGATGAAGCTGATGAGGATGAAATTTTTATATAACTTTCACCTTTGGATGAATTCGGAGGATAACACCTAACATATTGGACTATTTTTTTCTTAAATTTAATTACCCATTTTCATCAAAACATACTAAAATTATTTAAAATAATCAAATGTTTGGTTTCCCTAATTAGAATTATCTGTAACTTTCATCTTTGATAATGACTATATTATTTGTATTTATTCATTTATTATGAAAAATGAATATTTTATAAACTCAATAGGATGAATGTGAATTGAAAATTGATTCACTATAATCATTTGACAAAAGAGTATGGAGATGGAGTAAAAGAGTTCATCAAGTTTGGAATAGAGCATGCTTACGACCCTTCTCAATTCCTTTGTCTGTGTTTATGTTGTTATTATTCAATAAAAATTAGTCTAGAAGAGTTAGAAGAACATTTTATTTTTAATAGAATAGATCAGAGTAATAAATTTTGGGATAAACACAGGTAAAAACTGAACGTGCACACCAATTGGGATGATACTACAGTTTTTGGATCATTTGATATGAATACATGTGTAAATGATGATAGAGATCACATGGAAGAAATGCTAATGAAAATTGAAGATGGCCTTAATGATTGTCCAAAGTTGTTTGAGAAGTAAAATAGTTTTCATAAGAGAAATTTATATATTGGTTGTACTAAATACACAACACCATCACATTTATTAGAGTTATATAATTTGAAAGATGGCAGTGGATGGGGTGATTCTAGCTTTATAGAACTACTTGGCCTCCTGAATGATATGATACTAGAAGAAAATGAACCACCTTTTTGAAAATATGACACTAAATAAATGATATGATCAATGGGAATGATCTCTAAAAAACACATTTTTGTCCAAATGATTGCATATTGTTTCACACAGAACATGAGTCGCTCATAAAAATACCTAAGTATGGCATATATCGATACAAGAAAAATGAATCAAGTCCTTTGAAAGTTATATGGTTCCTTCCTATCATTACACAAATTAGAAAATTATATGGATGTTAGGAAACTGTGAGACAACTAACATGGCATGATGATACAAGATTTAAATTTGGGGACCTACATCATCTAGCGTATTCTTCTTAGTGGAAGAAAATTGATTATAAGTATCATAAATTTAAAAATGAGATTAGAAAATTTCATCTTTCATTATCTACAGATGGAATAAATCTTTTTGTTGTATAAAATAGTTCACATAGTGCATGTCTCTTCATGTAGGTAAATTATAACTTACTGCTATAGTTATTCGGGAAGTGCAAATAAATTATGTTTTCTTTGCTAATATCTGGACCAAAGCAACCCAGTAATGATATTGATGTCTATTTGTCTCCATTGATCGAAGATCTGAAATTGATGTGGGGTACCGGTGTTACAAAGTATGATTCTCATATAAATGAATAATTCACATTGAGGTCCATGTTTTATAGGAGGATAAATGAAATTCTCGCTTATGGAAATTTAATGGGCTATAGAATTAAAGGAATGTTGGGGTGTCTCATTTGTGAAGAATGCACACACTCAGTTTAGTTGAAACATTCCTAAAAGACATTGTTTTTAGGACATCAGAAATTTTTACCTCGATGACATAAATACTAATCCTAGATGACAGCAATTTATGGGAAAATAAAAAAAGTTACAACACCATCTCCACTAATGGGTGATCAACTGTTCAATAACGTAAAAGATATTAACACTATTTTTGGTAAACCATTTTCTAAAAACATTATGAAATTGGGTTGGAAGAAGAGTTAAATTTGATTTGAATTTTCATATTGTAATTGTTTGTACGTCATACATTTTCTTGATGTCATGCATGTAGAAAAAAATGTATTTGATATTGTTATTAGCATGTTACTAAATATTCCTTAAAAATTGAAAGATGACATCAAGGATAGTTTGGACATGATTGACATGGAGATAAGGGGATAGTTTGAATTGGTGAAGGGTAAAGGACATACTTTTCTTCCTCCAACATCTTACACTCTATCCAGATAGAAAAAATTGGAATTTTTATTTTTATTAATAATGTATAAGTTCTAGAGGGGTATTCATAAAATATAAATAATGTCGTGTCAATGACTAATTTGACGTTTTTAGGACTAAAACCACATGACTATCATGTTTTTATGTAAGATTTGAAGCTAGTTTCTTTCCATTAAATGCTTCCTAAAAATGTACGGCATATATTAACCAGGATATGATTCTTTTTCAAAGCCGTATGTAGTAAATTTATAGACTCGATGAAGATTAAAATCATGAATAAGGGGGTTTTAATCATATTATGTGAATTATAGATGTTCTTTCCACCATCATTCTTTGATATAATGGTCTACTTTATGGTTTACTTAGTTAGAAAGGTTAAACTATATGATCCTTTCCATTACAGATGGTTATATCCCATTAAATGTTATATGAAGATTTTGAACAGTTATGTCAAGAATAGTAGTTGTCCATAAGGTTGTATTTCAGAATAACATATTGTTAAAGAAATTGTTGATTTTTTTACCAATTACCTATCATATGTTGGAATAATAGGTCTCCCAAATTCTCATAATATAAAATTCTTTATGGGTGAAGGGATTTTCAGAAGAGATGTTGTTACAATTACCTTGACAGATTGGGAGCAATAGCACCTTCAGATTTTACATAATAGTGAATATAATGATCCATATATTGAATCCCACAAATAAATTCTTATAGATTTTATTCCATCAAGGTCTGAAAGATGGATATAAAATACACACAATCAACAGTTTATAGGATGGTTCCGAGATCAAATTTAAAATGACTAATCTAAAAATACAATTTCAATTGCTAAATGAATTCTATGGATAGCCCAAGGACTGACTGAAAATGTTATAACTTACACTTGTTTTGTAATAAATGGATATATGTTATATAAAAAAGAATATAATGACTGCAGTACAATGAAAAAAAATAGTGTTACACTTGTGGAGGAAGTGATGCACATATTTGGTTCCAAGGATATAAATACAATTTATGAAAATATGTCATATTTTGGAAATATGAAATAGATATACGAGTTAGATTTTACAACATTTCAAGTGTAAATTTTCCATTGCAAATGGGTTGAAAATAGGAGTGCAGTGAAAGTTGATGAAATGGGCTTCTTAAAGGTGAATTTCAGTATTGAAGGGGGAAAAGATGGGTCATTCATAATGGCATCACAAGTAGGGAAAGTATTTTATGTCTCAAATCCAGTAAACAAGAACTGGTTGATTTTCTTACTAGACACTAAAACAAATATCCGATCATATGAAAAGTCAATCATGGATGACCCATTCATTATGAGATCACAATCAGTTCATGTTAGTACCAATGTAGATAATATCATGTATGTTGGATGAGATTTGGATTATCCATAGAGGATCTAAATCCCAAAAACATTTAAAAAATAGAGTTCAATGAGAAGGTAAATTTTTTTTATTATACTATGTTTTTACTCAAAATATTATTTGTTCTCTAGTGAATTAACATAATCTAAATTAATTTTTTTGACTAGTCATGTAGATAATGTCTTTTGTACATGATTATGTTACCAATACTATAGAAGAACATACTATAATGAATTAAACCCTTTGGGAATATGTAAAGGTAATGTTACGATATACTTTATCTATTTTATCCAAAAAAAATATAATGAAACATTGATTTAATTTTAATTATTCTTTGCAGAGTTCACTTATTTTAGATTATTTTTTCTCATATTTCATGCCTTTTTACACCAAAATATCCATATACTTATTCTTCCTAAAAACATTTTCACCCCTGTAGTGTTGGCATTTATCACTTTCCTTAAATTTACCTCCACTTCATTTGTAGGAAGAGAAATGAAGTTGCATCTGCTCAATCATAGAGTCAATCTTGATGTTTTCACAATAAAATCCTTGTCCATATAATTAATTTATTGTTTCATATTTATGTTTAATTTATTTATTTTTATTACTAATCACATAATAATTTTTTTATTATATAGCTGGATTATTTTTTTCGGGTTGGGGTGGTTTTTTCGAAGCATCCCATGCTTGTGAGAGATTAGACTTCGAGGCTGCAACTGAGATAATGAAAACAAATAAATGGGTCAATAATGTATACACCATCATGAAAAGGTGAATTCCTGCTACCTATTTAATTAATTTTTTTATCATTTTATCCACTATTTGTAACTTAATTTACTTATCATTTTTATCTAATACTTATTTAGTTTTTTCACAGATCTTTGGGGAAATCATATTTTCATAGTTTATTTATTTTAGATTATTTATTTCCATCTTTCATGTCTTTCTGCACCAACACATCAAAATACTTCTTCTCCCTCAAAACCTTTTCACCCCTGTAGTGTTGGCATTTATCACTTTGATTCAAGTTCCCTCCACTTACTTTACATAAAGAGAAATGATGATGCCTCTACTCAATCACAGAGGTAATATTTATTTTTTAATATTAAAATCATTTTCTATAGAATTAATGTATTATTTAATATTTTTTTAATTTATTTATTTTTATTATTACTCACATAATAATCGTTTTCTTATATAGGTGGATTTTTTTGGTCGAGTTGGGGTGGTTTGTTCAAATTAGTTCATACTAATGAGAGAATAGACTTTGAGGCTACAACTAAGATAATGAAAACAAGTAAATGAGTCAATAATGTATACAAACATCATGAAAAGGTGAATTCCTACTACTTATTTAATTAATTTTTTCATCATTTTATCTATTATTTGTAAGTTAATGTCATCATCATTTTTATCTGATACTTATTTAGTTTTTTTCAAAGATATTTTGGGAAGTTATATTTCTCTTTAAACTATATACAACAATCCAAAAAATAGATAACATCTTTCTTTCTACAAATGTTACCATGCTTTCCATTACCTTTCTTTTTCCAACTGCCAACACTACATATTGAGTCGATGTTCTTCAACGAAAAACCTTTTTCGGATAAGAACATCAACTCAATATTCAATATTGTATGTTTGAAAAATAATACAAATGGAAATCATGATAACATTTATAGTTTATATTGTTTTGAGACTTTGGTACATGTATAAATCATCCACACCTCAATCTGACACACATTACCACTGGTATGAATCCAAGTGATTCTTTTTATTTAAAACTGATATTAATTTTATTAAAAAAGACAACTGAACTATTGAAAATGGATCAAACACATTCAGATTATTTTTACACTTTAAGAAAATGATCCATATATAATTTTTGATGTGTTGTAATCATCTTCACTATAATTTGATACATGATGTGCCTGGTATCACTCAAAGTTTTTATTATCAGTTTAAAAATGACATTTTTATTCAAAACATGTCACTCAATGAAAACCAAGAAAACACACTCATATTGTCTTGATAATTTAGGAAAAATATTTATAAGTAATTTTTGACATGTAAGAATCAGTCTCACATCAAACAGATGCACGGTGTGATCGGTATGAATCCAAGTGCATCTTTTTATTGAAAATTGACATTAAGTTTAGTAAAAAAGAAAACTAACATACTCAAAACTAAAAAAAATGCATTCTTATTATTTTGATACTTTAGTAAAATTATCTATAAGTCATTTTTGATGTTTTAAATTAGTATCATAACAATATGATACACGATGTTCCTCGTACGACTCAAAGTGACTGTTATCAGTTTTAAATTGACATTTTAGGTCAAAAAGTTTCACTCACTAAAAACCAAGAAAACACCCTCAGATCATTTTGATAAATTAGTAAAATAATTCATAAGTCATTTTTAATGTGTAGGAATTAGTCAAATGTCAAACCAACTTACGATGTGATCGTTTTGACTCATAGTGCATCTATCCAGTTTAAATTGATATTTTGGTAAAAAAGAAAAGTGAAGTACTCAAAAATGAGAAAACACATTTTAATTGATTTGATACATTATTAAAATTATCCATAAGTAATTTGGGATATATAGGAATCATATTCATCTCAATATGACACATAGTTTGACTGGTATGACTCTAAGTTCATCTTTTTATGTAAATTTGACATTAATTTTAGTAAAAATGAAAACTGACATACTCAAAACCGAGAAAACTCATTTGTATTGTTTTTATACTTTAAGAAAATGATGTATAAGTTATTTTTCACATTTATAAATCATCTTCACATTAATCTGATAAAAGATGTTCCCAGTATGACTCAAAGTTCTCATTATCAGTTTAAAATTAATATTTTAGTTCAGAAAATGTCACTCACTAAAAACTGAGTAAACACGCTTGAATTTTATTGAAAATTTAGGAAAATGATTCATAAGTCATTTTTTATTTTTATGAATAAACATAACATTAAACTAACACAATATATGACCAATATGACTCAAATTTTAGGTTTCTTGTTTAAAATTACATTTTAATAAAAAAAAGTGACATACTCAAAACTAATAAAACACATTCATATTATTTTGATACTTTAGTAAAATGATACATAAGTCATTTTGAATGTGTATGTATTATTTTAACTTCAATCTTATGTACAATATGACTGGTATGACTCCAAGTATATCTTTTTATTTAAAATTAACAATAATTTTAGTAAAAAAGACAACTAACATACTCAAAACTGATAAAAAGCATTCATTTTGTTTTGATAATTTAGGAAAAATATCTATATGTAATTTGTGAAATTTTGGAATCATCCACACCTCAATCTGATACACAATGTGCCTAGTATGACTCAAAGTATCTGTTATCAGTTTAAAAATGAAATTTTAGTTTGAAAAGTTTAATTTACTAAAAAAATAAAACATGATCATATTATCTTGTAAATTTAGTAAAATAATTAATAATTCATTTGTGATGTATAATAATTAGTCTCACATTAAACTAAAACATGATGTGAGTGGTATGAATTAAAGTGTGTGTTTCTATTTTAAAATTCCATTTTAGTAGAAAAGAAAAGTGACATACTCAAAACCAATAAAATGAATTATTATTAATTTTATACTTTAGTAAAATGATCCATAAATAGTTTGAGATGTGTAAGAATTAGACTCGCCTCAATATGATACATTGTGTGACCAGTATGAATCCAAGTGTATTTTTTAATATATAAGTGTCATTTTAGTTTAAAACACACATCACATCATAAAAACCAAGAAAATGATCCTAGATTTTTTTTCTCATCATTCTATATGATATTACTTAATTAATTTCCTTATCATTTTTATATTATACTTATTTAGTTAATTTTCATAGAGATAATGGTTGAAGATGAACAAGAAATGGTGCGATGTGTAAGAATCAACCACAACTCAGTCTGATACATAGTTTTTCTGGTATGAATCAAACTTTAGTTTAAATTTAATTATTTCTATTAATTTATTTCTTTATATTATTACTAAAATAATAATTTTTTTCTCATATTAGTCCATTATTTTGCTTGATCAGTGGTGGTTTTTACAGAAATAACATGATTTTTGGTTAGGATCAAAAGACAAAGGAACATTAATGTCTTTGAATGTATGTAAAAATTTGTACTTATATAATTGTATAAACCAATGTTTTAAATTTCTATAATATAGTGTTTATTTTTTTTATTTGTGTTGTAAATTATATTTAATTTAAATTCTGTATTGGTACTTGATTTTTTATATTTCTAGTGGTGTTTATAGTGTGCCGTAGTGTTCCATTATAGCACACTATAGCATTCCCATTTATTATATCTTTTATAAGTACTAATAAAGGTCCCCTTTTTGGCGCTAAATAAAAGCATTGATAAAGGACCCCTTTATCAATTATTTTTTTTAGCATTGATAAAGGACCACTTTGTAAGTGATTTTTTAGTGTTGATAAAATCCTATGGATTTTAATATCAATTTGATTGTCAATGCTTCTCTAGCACTAATAAAGGCCATTTTTAGAGTTTTTAAAGGACAATTTTTTAGTAGTGTAACCTTTGACTACTCTTAACAAGAAAGATATGAAATTCACATGGGATACAGAATTTCATAATTATTTTGAAGATTTGAAACAACTTCTAACATCAACTCCAATTATGATCTTACATAAACCCTATAAGGGGTATGTGGGGTATTTTTATGCTTCTGGTGGGGATCAATTTTTTTATGTATGCAATTAAGTGTTGGAAATTCGATCTTTTTCAGGATAGGTTCATTGCCTTTTCTAACCACAAGAGTCTAGGATATATATTTTCTTATAAATACATAAATATCAAAGAGATATGATGGTTAGAATAGATTTATATGTTCTACTTTGATATCTCTTACACCTCAAGGAAGAGTAATGTCATCGATGACATTCTTATAAGGAAAGTTTCATCATAGGATGTCATGGAATTGAAAGAAGAGTGATAACTTATAGGAATATTTTCCCAGTTTCATCTAGATGCATAGGGGATGTTCCAATAATGGTTATAACTAGTGTTCTCCTTGAGTTTTTCTTATAGGTCCAATAGCAAGATGATGAGTTCATAGGAATATGACAACCTTTATCTTTATTACAAACTTAAACTTAATTTATTATATAAAACCTTCACTTGATACAACATGGAAGATCAAGAGATCTAGTGTCTTTGTGGATTAGGAACATTACATAACAACTTAAAACATGAAATACAACATCTTTATTGAAAAATTATCTTACATGACCACTACATTCCCTCAAACTTAGCATTGCATGGGATAACCTGAGGACATGCATAAGAAAAGGGTGAGCTATAAAGACCAATAAGGGAATAGTCATGGAATAACATGAGGGATACAATACATGTTAGAAAATAGGCATATAAATAGATCACAAGATAATCATAAACATAAATTCATGATAAAGCATGACAATCATAACATGGGAATGTGGCAACAACACTTAACATGGAATTAGCATGAGCCAAGCCTCATTGCACACGGAGCATGAGTAAATCTTCATTGCACATGAAGAATGAGTAAAACCTCTTTGCACTTGAATTATCATGATTCAAAACCCATTTCACATTAATTATCACAATACTATACTTTACTCAATGCATTTGAGCGTTATAAGGGCACACCCTTCTTAAACATTTCATTTCATGCATAGGTGTGCCACATGGATCATATAACATGGATTCATAAAACATCATCATTTATTCCATGATAAAGGAATGTGGAATTCATATATGAAACTTTATAATCAATAATTAAATGTTTATAAAGTTGAATACCCTTGATAGAGAAATGGGCATGGTATTTACTACACAATGACATTGGCTTGGAAAATCAATGCAATTTCGGCAGCGTAACGGCGTGACATAAAAATTCTTAAGAATGGTTGATAAGAGAGAAAGGGGTGTATCATCATATTTACATGAAATGTAAAGTAATAGGGTCATATAGATACATGTCCCAACAATTTTAATGGAATTTAGATTCATGATACAAAATAATTGCTTGAATGTAAAAGAGGAGAGAGAAATTCCTTTCAGAATTTCGGTAAAGTAACAGGTGTACATGGGAGGCATTTAATGAGAGATAAAGGGGTCTCCCATCACTCAAACATAATTAGGGCAGTATTGGTGGGTTAAAAACCATACCCCAACATTTATAATTTAAATTAAAATGTCATAACAACATTAACAAAATTGGACAAAAATGAGAAAGGAAGAAAAAACCCTTACTTGGAAGTGTGCTTCCAAAGGCTTGAGAGAGGATTGAGAGAGGCTTCTTGGGAGCTTAGGGAACCTTGGGAGGATTATAGGGAGAGTAGGGAAGAGTTTGGACGAAATACAAAGGCTTTGAGTGAGGAGAAAGTGGGATCTTGGGTGGGTTTATATAGGAAAGGTGAGGGAAGTCTTTATTATTTAGGGTTGGGACACCTCACATTAAACTAATTCAAACCACAAACCATACCACGGTTTTTCCCCATGGTTTTTTCCAAAGGGTAGTGGAAAAAAATATTTTATAATCTCAAAGTCAAAAATTCTTAAAATAATGGGGTTTATTATGTGGAGGTGAGTCACACTCCCAAGAAAAACAATTTAAAAAGACAAGATGTTTAATAAGCCTTGAAGGGTCCATTAATGCTTTGTAAAATAAGTCAAACAAACCCAAAATCACATTATTTTAATGTTAAAACATATATTGGCCGAAAATAAGGCTCATATTATTTTATTACATCACTATTGGGTCATTATGATGTCATAAAACACATTATATATTTAAACGGTATTTAATTTTTACCAGGAAATTTGACTGTCTCGGAAAATTATAAAAAATTCACCATTGGATAATTTCGACGTCCTGATTCCAGAAATAATATTTATTTTATCTAAATAATTTTCTAAATATGTTAATTTTCACTTTTAAAATAATAACCGACATTTATCGAAAATTCACGGGTTTGGACAAAAATGGCTTTCGAACCTTGATAAAAATTACAATTGCATCATAAAATTATACGATCATTTATATTTAATAAAAATTAATCTAATAATAATAATAATATTTTATTAAAATATTATTTAATATAAAAATCCATTAATTCATCAAAATAGATTTCTTAGTTGAATATTAACTAAAAACACTATTTGAGCTTTAAAAACTATTTACAAGGTAACAAAAATATCATGAAAATGTATTCATTATTATAATAAAAAATAATGTACATAACCATAGTGCTAAGGTATTGTTACATAACCCCCTATAACACCCACATAAGACTGAAGGGTAAGGTGTACGATGATGACCGACTCTTGGGGTGGCTCAGATAACATTGCTCGGGTGGTAATCTCTATCAACTTCCACTTCTATTGTAGGCGATCCCGCTCGAGCTTAACCTATTGAAGCTCAGCATGGGATTGGTCAAGAGAGAATCCCAAAGACTCCACCTATTTTCAGAGCTTCGAAAAATGGGCTTCATATGGGGCACCTCTACTGGATGAGGCCATCACTTCCTTTGTCTGAGTAAATTGGATTCGTTAAAGCCTGATATTTATACTAATCATGTGATCACTGTTCAACGGCTATATTAGCAACGGTCACAATTCTTAACATAAAACCAAAGAAGTTGACATATTATATAAACATTTTACATAAAGAGACATTTAATTAGATCAATAGGGATTTCCATTAATGAATGTTTGGGTCATTGCAATCTTCCCCCCTCAAGAAATTTCGCCCAAGAAATTTCCTTTTCCCAGACTAAAACAAATGCGAGTAACTCTGCTTCATCACTTCCTCTGATTCCCACATCACTTCTTCAAACTTGTGATTTCTCCACAACACCTTGACGAGGGGCATTATCCTATTTCACAGAACTTTTTCTCTACGATATAAGATCTTCACTTGTTGCTCCTCATAAGAAAGATCATCCTCTAACTGTACCACCCTAGAAGAGAGTACATGTGAAGGGTCTGGTATGTACTTCCTTAAGGGTGATACATGAAAGATATCATGCACTTTGTCCATGGTAGGTGGAAGTGCTAGTCGATAGGCCACAGCCCCGACACGATCAAGAATCTCAAAGTGGTCGATATACCTTGGACTTAACTTACCTTTTTTCCAAACCTCATGACCTTCTTCCACGGAGATATGCGTAGAAATACCATGTCTCCAACTTTAAACTCAAGGTCTCATCGACGGTTATCTGCATAACTCTTCTGTCGACTTTGGGCTGCCTTGATATGCTGCTGAATGGTTTTCACCTTCTCCACCATTTCTTCAACCATTTATGGTCCAAGTAGCTTACGCTCACCGACCTCATCCCAACATGTCAGTGTTCGGCACCTTTTCCCATAAAGGGATTTATATGGTGTCATTTGGATGCTCGAGTGGAAACTGTTATTATAAGAGAACTCAAATAGAAAAATATGTTGATCCCATCCTCCTTTAAAGTTCATTGAGCATGCTCTCAACATTTCCTCAAGTGTTTGGATAGTCCTCTCAGATTGGCCATTAGTTTGAGGATGATAGGTTGTACTGAAGTTCAGTTCAGTATCAGAGAATGTTGAAGACTCTACCAAAAATTAGAGGTGAATCTTGGATCTCAATCAGACACAATAGATAGTGGTACTCCATGCAGTCTTACCACTTCCCTGATATATATCTATTCCAGTTGATCCAATTAGAAACCCACCTGAGTAGAAATGAAGTGTGCAGACTTTGTAAGACGATCCACAACAACCCATATTATATTGTTGCCTTTGGATGTCTTCGGAAGTCCGGTGACAAAGTCCATGGTGATGTTATCCCATTTACATTCTGGTATGGGAAATGGTTGCATCATCCCCTTAGACTTCCGCCTCTCCGCCTTCACTTTCTGACACACCAGGAACTTTGATGTATATTCAGTGATCTCCTTCTTCATATTGTCCCACCAATAATTCTCTCATAGATCTCAATACATCTTTGTGTTTCCTAGGTGAATAAAGAAATTTGAACTATGTGCATTATCCAAAAGTTTTTTCTTCAGCTCCGGACTTGATGGAACACACAGTATTTTCCCAAATCTCACAATTTCTTCTTCATTAACATTAAACTCTAATGATTTCCCTTTTCCAATAGATTCCACTTTTTCCTGAATTCCCACATCATCATTTTGAGCATCCTTTAACCTTTCCAAAAGTGATGGTTGAGCAATAATTTGTGAAAGGATTGATGATGTTATCTTCTTTATGATTCCCATGTCAATCCTCATCAAATATAAGAAGATTGGATCCTTTTCACTTCTCATCAACGATAGAATTGCTGGGTCCTTTCTACTTAGAGCATATGCCACCTTGTTTGCTTTCCCAGGGTGGTAATGGATTGAGCAGTCATAGTATTTGATCAAATCTAACCATCTTCGTTGCCGCATATTCAACTCTTTCTATGTAAATATATACTTGAGGCTTTTGTGGTCCATATATATTTCACACTTCTCCCCAAATAGATAATGCCGCCAAATTTTCAAAGTGAAGATCACTACAGCCAGCTTGAGGTCATGTGTTGGATAGTTCTATTCATGAACTTTCAATTGCCTTGAAGCATAGGCAATGAATTTGTCATTTTTTATCAATACACATCCCAGTCCCTTATTTGAAGCATCACTGAATACCACAAAAAGTTATCCACTTGTGGGTAAAGTGAGCACGGGCATAGTGATAAGGTTTATTTTCAACTCCTTGAACCTTTCTTCGCATTCATCACTCCAAGATAACTTTACTCCCTTCCGATTTATCTTGGTAAGAGGGTTGTAAAATCATGATAAATTTCTCACAAATTGTCGATAATATTCAGCTAACCCTAAGAAGCTACGGATATCTATTACCGATGTTGGCATTAGCCATCCCTCAACTGCATCTGTTTTGGAGGGATCCACATATATCCCATTTCTTGTGATGATATGGCCCAAGAATGATACCTCCTTCAACCAGAACTCACATTTGTTGTACTTGGAATAGAGATTCTCCTTCTATAAGGCCTCTAGTACAGTTCTTAGATGCTCCTCATGATCCTCCTTGGTTTTGAAGTATATCATAATATCATCTATAAATACTACCCCAAATTTGTCGAGGTAATCTCTAAAGACTCTATTCATCAAGTCTATGAAGATTGTTGGAGCATTAGTGAGTCCGAAAGGCATTACTATGAATTTATAGTGCTCATGTCTTGTAAGAAAAGCAGTCTTGGGGATATCTTCCTTCTTCACCCTTACTTGATAATATCCCGACCACAAATCCACCTTGGAAAAGTATTGTGCTCCACGTAGTTGATCAAACAAGTCATCAATTCATGGGAGAGGATACTTGTTCTTTATCGTGATTTTGTTGAGCTCACGATAATCGATGCAAAGGCACATTGATCCATCCTTATTCTTGACGAAGAGGACTGGTGCACCCCATGGTGAAGCACTTGGGCGTATAAAACCTTTATTCAGATTCTCCTGTAGTTGTTTCTTCAGCTCTTCAAGCTCTACAACAGCCATTCTATATAGATTTTTGGATATTGGCAACACCCCCGATATAAGTTCAATTGAGAATTCAACATCTCTTCTAGGATGAAGACTAGTTAATTCCTCAGGAAACACTTCAGCGAATTCCCTCACAATAGGCATGTCTTCAAGGATGGTTGATTCCTTGGACTCAATCATCTAAGCCAGATACGCATGCTCATAGGGCAGTAATATCCACGCATGAGATGATAGAGCTAAATAAGACTCATCTTCCTCCTTACACTTGTAAAGAATCAGGGGACGATTCTCCATATGGAGATTGATTTCCCTCTCATGGCAATTTATGTTGGTTCTATATAAGGAAAGTAAATCCATGCCAAGAATTGTATCAAATTCCACCAGAGGGAGTATGACGAGGTTCTCCGGGATGTTCAATCCACTGATTATGATAGGGGAGTAGTTATATTCATGGGATACAATAATCGCCCCATTTTCCGTACTCACCAACACCTTCACTTCCATGATTTTTGGTGGTGATGGTATTGTTCTACTAAACTTTCGAGATATAAAAGAATGTGTAGAACCTAAATAAAAAAGTACGTTCACTATTCTTGAATGAATAACTAGCATACCTTTCACCACTTCATTTTCGGGGTTTAATTCGGTAGTAGTAATGGAAAAAGCTCTCCATTGCTGTCTAGGAGGTTGTTGGTTGCCTCCAAAAACCCTTGGCTTAGGGCACTGATTTGCAAGATGACCTGGTTCTTTGCAGTTGTAGAAATGAACCACACGTTGGGGTTCGAATGGAAAGTTCCTCTCCTCTGTCGTAGCCATGGGTCTTTCTTGCCGACAGTTAACATCTAGGTGCCCTTATCTTCCACACCTAAAGCATTTTCTTATACCCTTCAGGAAATTTCCAGGGTGCTTCTTTCCGCACCTTTGTCAAGTGGGGTGCTGGATCTTCATAGGACCGTTGGATTTATCCATCAGACCACCAGCATTGAAGTCCACCTTATGCTTCTTATCCCCATGATACCCCTAAGATTCTACGATCTCCATTTTGACCTTGAGGTCACATCGGACAATTTCCTCATAGCTTTCAAAGTCATGGATTTCCAGTACTTTCTGCAGGCTAGGTTTCAACCCACCAAAGAAGCAGTCAACCTTGCATTCGGGGGTAACAACAAAGTCGGAAGCATATCGTGCAAGCCGTGTGAAGTTTTCCTCGTATGCTTCAATAGATTCATCCTCTTTTTGCTTGAGGGAAAGGAAGTCCCTTTCCATCTTAATCTTAAGGGTGCGTGGAAAATATTTATCAAAAAACATCTTCTTGAAATCCTTCCATTCCAATGCCTTGATCTCCTCCTCAGGCTTCGTATTTTTAATCAATGTCCAATGTTGATCAGCTTCACCCTCCATACGATAAGAATCCAGGAGAACCTTATCATGTTCAGAACATTAAAGGATGGAGAAGATCTTTTCAATGGAGTCGATCCATTGTTCAGCGATTGAGGGATCGGATGATCAATTAAAAGTAGGGGGCCTTTGTCTCATAAAGCTCTCGATAGCGACTTGTTCTTTCTTAGGGGGTGGGGGGGTTAAATGTTCCTCTTGACCCTTTTTTCTATTAAAAGCTTGAGTTAGCTAAGAGAGAAGCATGAAAAAGTTTGTGATTCCTGCTCCCATTGGATTGGGCATCTCATTAGTACAATCATCACATTGATCTTCACATCGGTTGTTAGCCCGAGTCCTATTACCGGCCATTGGCTGAAATAAAAAGAAATTTATGGGTAACACATAAAGGGTAATACAAGGAAAAAACTAATGACTTATAAATAACTCTTATTTCCTTAACATATGAATCTACTGGCTTCAGTCTATGTTATCCATGATCTACTTTCTAACATATATTCTTAGAGAATTTTTTTCCCTTAATAATGGTTCATACTAAGCTTGTGAATTTACCAAAGCATATCCCTCAGGAGTGTCATAACCAAGAGTGCAGCAAGGCCCGTTGTTGTGCACCAGTTCCTGTTCAAGTCTAGCTCAAATCGGTGTTTTCAGGTTTTACCCCTAGGATACATCTGTGCCAGAGCCGCGTCTACCCACTCGTATCCAGATAGGGATGTATTTGCTTGATAAACCACTTACTAAATACCCACCAAAACTTAGGGATGTTTTTATTATACTTAGTCTTGTCTCTAATTATTTACTAGGGTTTTCTAATCCTAATACCAAAAATAACTAAACCTATCCTCTGATACCAACTATAACAACCCTGATCTTTATTACAAACTTAAACCTAATTTATTACATAAAACCTTCACTTGATACAACATGGAAGATCAAGAGGTATAGTGTATTTGGGGCTTAGGAACATTACATAATAACTTAAAACATTAAATACAACATCTTTATTGAAAACTTCCTTTACATGACCACTACATTCTCTCGTACTTAGCATTGCATGGGATAACCTGAGGACATGCATAAGAAAAGGGTGAGCTATAAAGCCCGGTAAGGTAATAATCATGGAATAACATGAGGAATAAAATACATGTTAGACAATATGCATACCAATAGAGAACAAGAGAATCATAAACATAAAGGCATGATAAAGCATGACAATCATAACATGGGAATGTAGCAACAACACTTAACATGGAATTAGCATGAGCCAAGGCTCATTGCACATGGAGCATGAGTAAATCCTCATTGCACATGAAGCACGAGTAAAAACTCATTGCACTTGAATTATCATGAGTCAACACCCATTTCACATGATGTATCATGATACTATAATTTACCCAATGCATTGTAGTGCTATAAGGGCGCACCCTTCTTAAACATTTCATTTCATGCATAAGTGTGCCATATGGATCATATAACATGGATTCATAAAAAATTATCATTTATTACACGATAAAAGAATGTAGAATTCATCTATGAAACTTTATAATCAATAAGTAAATTTGTATAAATGTGAATACCCTTGATAGATAAATGGGCATGGTATTCACTACACAATGACATTGGCTTGGAAAATCGGTGCAATTTCGGCAGCGTAACGGCGTGACGTAAGAATTCATAAAAATGGTTGATGAGAGAGAAAGGGGTGTCTCATCATATTTACATGAAATGGACAGTAAGGGGGTAATATAGATACATTTCCCAACAATTTTAATGGAATTTAGAGTCATGATACAAAATAATTTCTTGAATGCAAAAGAGGAGAGAGAAATTCCTTTCGGAATTTCGGCATAGTAACGGGTGTACATGGGAGGCATTTAATGAGATATAAAGGGGTATCCCATAATTAAAACATAAATAGGGCAGTATGGGGGAGGTGAAAAACCATACCCCAACATTTATAATTGAAATTAAAAGGGCATAACAACATTAAGAAAACTGGACGAAATGAGAAAGGAAGAAAAAAAACTTACTTGGAAGTGTGCTTCTAAAGGCTTGAGAGAGGCTTGAGAGAGGCTTCTTGGGAGCTTGGGGAACCTTGGGATAATTCTAGGGAGAGTAGGGAAGAGGTTGGAAGAACTAAAAAGGATTTGAGTGAGGAGAAAGTGGGAGCTTGGGTGGGTTTATATAGGAAAGGTGAGAGAATTCTTTATTATTTAATGTTGGGACACCTCACATTAAACTAATTCAAACCACAAACCAGTCCATGGTTTTTGCACATGGTTTTTTCCAAAGGGGGGGTGGAAAACAATATTTTATAAGTCCAAACTCTTAACTTCTTAAAATAATGGGGTTTATTATGTGGAGGTGAGTCACACTCCCAAGAAAAACAATTTAAAAAGACAAGATGTTTAATAAGCCTTGAAGGGTCCATTAATGCTTTGTAAAATAAGTAAAACAAACCCAAAATCGCATTTTTTTTAACGTTAAAACATATATTGGCCTAACATAAGGTTTATATTATTTTATTACATCACTATTTGGTCATTATGATTTCATAAAACACATTATATATTTAAATGGTATTTAATTTTTACCCAAAAATTTGGCTGTCTCAGAAAATTATGAAAATTCACCATTGGATAATTTCAACGTCCTGATTCTAGAAATAATATTTATTTTATCTAAATAATTTTCTAAATATGTTAATTTTCACTTTTAAAATAAAAACTGACATTTATCAAAAATTCACAGGTTTTGACAAAAATGGCTTTCAAGCCTTAATAAAAATTACAATTGCATCATAAAATTATACAATAATTTATATTTAATAAAAATTAATCTAAAAATAATTTATTAAAATATTATTTAATACAAAAATCCATTAATTCATCAAAATATATTTCTTAGTTGAATATTAACTAAAAACATTATTTGAGCTTTAAAAACTATTTACATGGTAACAAAAATAACATGAAAATATATTCATTATTATATACAAGAATAATGTACATAACCACAGTGATAAGGTCTTGTTACATAACCCCTTATAACACCCACATAAGACCGAAGGGTAAGGTGTGTGATGGTGACCGACTCTTGGGGTGGCTCGGATAACATTGCCCGAGTGGTAATCTCTATAAACTTCCACTTCTCTCATAGGCGGTCCCGCTCAAGCTTAACCTGTTGAAGCTCAGTTTGGGATTGGTCAAGAGAAAATATCAATGACGCCACCTCTTTTCCGAGCTCTAAAAAATGGGCTTCGTATGGGGCACGTCTACTGGATGAGGCCATCGCTTCCTTTGTCTGAGTAAATTGGATTCATTAAAGCCCTATATTTATACTAATCATGTGATCACTGTTCAACATCTATATTAGTAATGGTCACAATTCTTAACATAAAACCAAATAAGTTGACATATTATATAAACATTTTACATAAAGAGACATTTAATTAGATCAAGAGGGATTTCCATTAATTAATGTTTGGGTCGTTGTAAGGAATCAGGGAAAACTTATATGGTGGGGAGACTATTTTTGGTTGGTCTCTCTCTTATGATGGAATTATTCACTTTAGGAATCAGTTTACTATCCCATCATCTATGAAAAAAATTTCATTTCATGATTTCCATAGTTCTTCATGGTGTGTTTACCCTAGCACTAATAAGATGTACTATGACATGAGATGGTGTTTCTGGTGTCCAGGTATAAAGCATGACATTAATGATTATGTGTCACACTATTACACCTTCTAGTAGATAAAGTCAAAGCACTGAAGCCTTTTGTTCCACTATAGATTATTTTGGTGTTGGTTTGGAAATGGGATTAGTTGTCTATAGGCATCGTTGTTGGATAACCATGAACTCTTTGAGGAAATAACACTATTTGGGTGGTGATTGATCAGTTGTTGAAATTAGATCATTTTATTTTGATTAGGGACACCACCATGTTTTAATATCTAGTTATCTATATATTTAGGAGATCATGAGGTTTCAGATGGTTACCTCTACCATTGTCTTGGATAGGGAACCCAGGTTTAGTTCCAGATTCTGGAAGAGGCTCAAGTAGGTTATGGGAACTCGGGTTAGATTGAGTACATCTTACCATCCATATATATACAAACAGATAGAGCATGATATACAGATCCTTGAGGATATAATATATGCCAACAACTTGTATTTTTATGGATCATGGGATAACCATTTGGTATTGGTCTATTTTTATTATAATAATTGTTTTTAGTTATCAATCAGAATGGTTCCCTTCAAGGCTTTGTATGTTCATCCATGAAAATCACTTCTTTGTTGGGAAGAGGTGGGTGATGCCTCTCTCATGGTATCGAGTCTAATTTAGGATTCATTGGTGAGGATTAGGATATATATTGATTCTTGTTTACATCTTAGATTGCATATGAGCCTCAACCTAGTTGGTGAGGACTCTTTAAGTGCATCTAGGAGACCCGGGATCAAATCCAAGCAGAGGCTAATTCATTGGGGGTGCTGTAGCCGGTACTGTAGCAGGAACTATGCAGAACCATAGCAAGTACTATAGTAACAACTATAGCAGGCACTGTTTGGCACTATAGCAGCAGGGAATATTCCCTCGTTTGGACCTTCGGGCCACCAATTTGGTCCCCAAGTCCTTTAAGGTCTTCGGGCCACCTTAAGTGCAGATACAAACCAGACAACCTACAAGGAACAAACTTCAGAAGGAAGGAGGAGCAAGGAGCTTTTACCATAGCAGAAGCTAAACAGATTGCAAGAATGAGAGGGTATGACACTTTCTATTGGGACAAGCCTGTGCATGCATGGGATTGCCTAGCTGAACAGTCATGCGAAGGTGGAGAGATGATTTCACGATGAAGATGCTGGGGAAGGAGCAATTCCAAGTAGCTAGTCTGGGTTGTATGTAATGTTTGAAGCCTATGGGCAATGAATTCATCTAAGGCCTATAGGCCATGTAATACTTACGCCTATGGGCCTTGTAAGGGTTCCACCTCACCCCTTGAAAAGGTAGATTATCAAAAATCAATAAAAAATGAAGGCCTTTAGGCCATTGGAGGTTACATCTCATATTTGGCATAAATTTTATGTAGAACATCAGCATAATTCTTTGGAGTTTTCCATTGGTGACCATGTTTTCTTGAAATTTTCTCCTTAGATAGGTCAAAATAGGCTTGGGAAATATGGTAAGTTGGATTTGAGACATGTTGTAAATTTTGATTTCATTGAGTGGCTTGATCTGGTTTCTTATCATTTTGAATTACTAACTCATTTGATAGGTATTCATGATTTTTACCATATATCTCTGATCAAGAAGTACCATCCTAATCCTTCCCATGTTTTAAGTTGGGAGGAGATTGATTTGGAGCCAGATGTTTTTGTTATGGAGCAATATGTGGATATCATTGATTCTTATATGAAATTCTTGTGTGATAAGTCTATTCCATTAGTCAAAGTTTTGTGGTGGCATGGATTAGATTCTTATGAGACTTGTGAGTGTGAATCATCGATGAGGGAGTAGTGGACTCACCTCATTCCAAATTAACCTTCTTCCACATGAATTTCTAGGGATGAAAATTCCTATAGTGGGGAGAATTATAATATAAAAGTTAAGGTATGCTCTCCATTAAATGGTTATAAGTTTTTACTCAATATTAAAAGGGTTTCAAAGACAATATAGGTGGTTTTAAAAAGGATCTGGGGTTGGGGATTGGCTACTGGATAAGTTCACATTGTGAATCATAAATTTATGATGTGAATTAATACTTGAAAGAATCCATTAATGTTTCGTTAATGATTTGAAATTAATGCATGATGTGAATCCCATTCATGTAATGAATAGTCCATTTAGGTTTTATTAACTAATGAGATGCCTTTTTCATCATACATGAAAACCTAGGAATACACCTTGAGAATTTGAGATTCAGGCCATGTAATGTTTTTATAAGCATGTTTTTATACACTACATGACCAAGTCCTCTATCATTTAGATTGTGTTCCCTCTATCAAACCCTAGGGATGGTCTAGGAATTATTATGTGGTTATATCTTTTACAAACTCCTACTTTTGGTGATTTGATCTCTGGCTTATTTGGTTGCTTCTCTTTTGGTAAGTACGATCATCCTCTTAACATTTGATTCATATCTCTTGACTTTGTTAGTGGTGTTGGACTGTGTTTGTGGAGTCTATGGATCAGTTTTTGATCTCTATCTATATCTTTTTTATTCTTTGTGTTTTTATCTTCTAGAGTTCTACCCTCATGTGGGTCACTATGTAATGCATGAGTTTTTTCAAGGTCCTTTTGTATTGATTTGAATTCATTTCCTTCTAGTGTGTGTTGATCCTTTCATGGTTGGTGTGTGAACTGAGCTTGAGGTAGGTGGTTCCATGTTTAGCCTACGGAATTTGAACCATAGTTTCTCCTGGTTTTATAAATTGTTTTATAAATTAATTTTAATGATTATTTGGTTGGTTGATTGTGTGTGTAAATGGGATTTTGAGAAAATATGTTTTTCCCTCATTTTGGTAAAATAAATGTGTTTTTAAAATAAATGGGAAATAGATTTATGAAATGGGTTTTTAAGCATGTTTTGATGAAAAAGGAATGTTTGTAAAACATTTTGAATTGATAGTCCCTTTAAAAATGATTTATGTATGTCACACATGGGTACCTTGGGTACCTAGGTGGAAGGTTGAATATTAGGCCTTATCTATTGTTCCAATAGGGGTTTTACTCATGGGGTGCTCCTATGTTCCCTAAACTGTGTGTCTTAGTGACTTGATCTTGACATCATATGGGGTCCAATAATGGAGTGTTCCTCTGTTCCTTAGGATTTGTGTCCTAGGGAATTGAGTGCACACTATCTATTGTTTTTTATCATGGTATGAGTGACCTAGCTATCCTAACCTTTTTTATCCTATGGGTGTTTACCATTGTGCTTTGGCTTGTGTTGTTTGGATTTGATATACCAAATTTGATGAAATTTAAATGGTTTATTGGAATTATTCTTTGAAACTATTTTATCTAGATTGTTTTGGAACTATAAAATAAGGGTAAGTATTTACCATGCTGTTGATATAAACGTTTTAACTGGTTATCATTCTAGGTTTTCTTTAGATTTATCTTATTGAGATTACTATACAGTGACTTGATATAGAACACCAGGGTGGGATTGTAATGGCCCGGACCTCTCCAGTCCATTCCTTTGTGAAAATGTGGTGTTAGATGTGTTTTGGAAGGTTAAGGTGGCTTGGGGTGCATTTGGGTGGACTTTTAAGGAAAGCTAAAGGGTAATAGCTTTCGCACGGTTGGCGCATGGTTTGCCTAAACCATGCGGCCAAAACGTGCAAGGATGGTCTTGGAGGTAGTGGCTAATGCACAGTTAGCGCACCGTTTGTCTAACCGTGCGGACTAACCATGTGAGGAGTGTTTGACGAGGTATAAGATAACACATGGTTAGCGCACGGTTTGTTAAACCGTGTGGACTAACCATGCAGACACTTAAATTTAGATCCTAAAATTTTCGATCTAAATCATTTTTCCTTTAATCACCTCGTTTAAGCCCCTAAGTGGCCATAACTCGTGATTACTCTTCCTTGGAGGTAGAAGAACCTCTCCCAAGTGTTTTGGAGGCAATCTGGAGGCTTCCCTTCACAAATCAAAGCCGGTTTCTCGAGGTATGTGATCCTTTTGTTTGGTTTCTTAGATCTACCTAGATCTACTCCTCCTCTTCTCTCGGGATCTTAGATCTACACCTATTGCGGGTAGATCTAAGTGTGTGGATGATGATTATGATGAGATTTGGTCTTTTTTGTGTTAGGAGAAGAGATCTAGGGAGGATCCTTGGTGAATCGGCCCGGTCTTCTTGGGCGTTCTTTGACCATTGTGGTTTCCATCAAAACCGTTGAGGTAGGGGATTTGTGGATTCTCTAATTGTTTATGTGCAATCGTAGAGTTATCATCATTTGGCCTTTGGATCACAATGTAATTTACCTAATTAAGTACATGAACTAGATTAAAAGAATTGGTTTGATCGCATGTTGTTGCTTTGTACCATGATAACGGTTTGCCTCTTGATTTTCTAAATAGTGTGATATCTATGCCTTGCTTATTAGCATGTTGTTCTTGATGAAATTGATAAAGAAAGTAAAGCTAAAATTAATTGATAATTAATTGGCTAAAGATAAAGAGGAATGTAAACAAATCTGATTGTTGTTGTTGTGGTTTTTGTTCCCGTTTGATGTTAATCAAATTGATGCTGATGTACGTGTTTAATTCAGTTGGTTGGTAAACCTGAAATCTATTGGTACTTGTTGTTTGAAGGTTGGATTCCCTGTAAAAAGGGCCAAGAGTTCAATTTGATGTGATGTTTTTTTTCCTACTGCTTATGCTATAATGTGACCTTGGAGGGGTGTTGTGATATGTGGGGGCATGGAGGCCTTGTGGTTGTGGCAGCGGATGATGCCTAGAGCGGAGAGATGTATCGGTTTATGCATGTGGGTGTCGAGGAGGACACCAGGGATGATGGAATGGGATGGATGTGTTTGTTGGATGCTTGTGGATTCTTTGGTTTTTTATCTGCTTTGATTTTCCCCACTACTGAAGGCAACTATTCTTGCTTACCCTTCTTCCGAAAGGGGTGAAGACACGCGGGGTATTCCATGTGCTTTCCGTGTTTAGCCTCTCCATGGAGAATGGGTCTACTCTCTTGCTATAGGTAGCACAGACTCGACGGGTAGTACATCTACTCACCGTGTTGATCCCCTTGTGTTTAGTAGCATAGGATTCTTTTCTAGAATGCCTTGGAATATGGGAAAGTAATTCTGTAATGAATGTTTGAATAATTGATGTTAACCCATGGGGTTGGTGTTCACTGAAACAGAACGATAAGGTTGGGAACTTTTGAAGGGACAATGGATTTTGGCTGTGATGTTGATGAATTTAATGTGGTTTTGTTCATGGTTAATTAATGTGTAAAGAATTAATTAACGTAAAGTGGAATTGATAAAAAGGGAAGGAAGTCATCTAATGAAGTTCTTTAATTGGTTGTGTACTTATAGGATACCTAGTCTTATAAATAGCATCCTGGATTCTGAGAGACGTTAGCTGCAGTTGAAACTAAGACAAGTTTATGCCCATAGTGTGGTTGTGAGTTATAATATATTCTGTACTTTTTGGGTTTCTATACACTAATCCACCCTGTCAGTAAGGGAAACTGGCACCCCGAGGATTCTGAGCCCTAGGGGGTGTTTTCCCCAACATTCTAGTGGGAGGATGAATGGATGACTACCCACTTTGACCCCACTATCTTATCTTGGTAGATACTAGTTCCATTAGTCACAGCGGTTAGTTTTCCCCATATATGTGTGTAGAGGTCTGTAATGGCTTGTGGTTATTCACACACATATATTCTGGATATAGTATCCTAAGGACTACTATAGGTGTAACGTGTATAGGCTGTGATGACTTGAGGATCCTTACTCAGTGTATGGGTTTTAATGGATTGATTTATAATACTCGACGTATAATACACGTTATGCGAGATGTGGTGGCTCCCAGAAACTACCTGGTTACTTTTGGTTTTGAGGATGGTGTGGTGCTTTGCCCAGGTGTCTGCGGGCAAGCCTTTGTGGTGCACATGGTGCAGATTGTGGAGCTTAGCCCAGGTGTCTGTGGGCAAGCCTTTGGAGAGAGATGAACAGGACATATGTCATTGGGGAAAAGCGGAAAATCAGTGGGGAAGTAGTTGTGGGGTACCCTTGATATTCTTTACTATATGATATATTCTTGTATGCGTTACTTGGAGAGGGTATCCATGGTGAGGTTGGGAACCTAGTATACCTATTTAGGTGACGAGTTAGTTTCACTTGTTGTTCACTATGCTTTAGCATGCTTTCTTTACCTTTTCACGAGAGGCTTCGGGGAGGATCCTACTGATTATACTGTTATACTCACCCTACGTATATATAAACTATTTTTTAGGTCACTTGGAGTAGTTTGTAGATCAAGCTAGTTTCTACTAGCTTGGGGTTGCAGGATCTGTTCGGGCTTATGTTTGTAGCTGTTTTTACTTTCTTTTGGGTACTTGCAGTTTTCCCTTTCAGTTGTAGTACTTTTGCATGGAATTTCATATATGTACTTGGGTTTCTTTTATATTTCAGTTCTGAGTTGGAGTTGGTTGGTGTCTATCTTATCTCTCTCTTCCGCATGTTTTCTCTTAGAGGGTAATGCCTCCCATTTGTGTGTTACTATACCCTCGGTGCTAGTCGCCAACCTGGGGCCTACTGGAGGCGGGACTCGGGGGTCATTATCTCCCTTCTCACATTGCCAGCCCACGAGGGGTACACTTTGTGGGGAGGGGGTTGTGACAGAGTGGTATCATAGGTCTGGTTGAGGGATAGGATGGAGTTTGGAGTTAGGCACATGTGAGGTTGCATGGGTTGGTAGGGCAACAGTGTCATTAATGTTTAGAAAGTGAGGTAAACACTAGAGATCGGCTGAGACATAGGCGTTTAGGGCCCCCTATGATCTGATGCACGGACCTTTAAGTTTACAATGGCTACTAAACAAGGTGATACTAGTTGCAGGGTAGAGACCTAGGAAAGGATCATACATCATTCTTCTTTATGCCTGTGTTTGAATGTGTAGACCTTGGGATAGGTTAACCTAAAATGAATAAAAATAAAACAATTAATTAATAAATGTTGAGTCTTCCATATTACAGGCTTAGAAACACTAAGTGTTTGTTATTTTGTAGGTATGGCTCTAGGTCGACATCCTGGTCAGGTTTGCATAGAATATGTTCAGCAGGCTATTCCAGCAGGTCGTCGTAGGGTAGAGGTTGTCGACGACGACACTTGGAGAAAGACACTCTGAGAGTTTCAGTGCCAGAGTTTGCAGAAGTACAAGGGATTCGTTTCAGATGTAGTCACAGAATAATGGTTTGAGGAGGTTGATATAGGCTTCAGTTCAATCCGTACTCGGAAAGAGCACTTGGTGTCCTTAACCGTGACGATGCTGCATGGATCAGCAAGGCAGTGGTGGTTCTTGTTCCTTGGGGGTCGTGAGGAGTCAGCGATCTCATGAGAGGAGTTCTGAGACAAGTTCAGAGTCGAGTTCCTTTCCTCGAGTGCAAAGGCATCCAGTCGCCAGGAGCTTCTTACCCTTCGACAGGGGAGCTCCACTGTTCGAGAGTTTGTAATCTGTTTCCGGAACCTTTTACGGTATGCTTAGGACCTGTTACCAGATAAGGAGGCCCAGGCGAGGCATTTAGAAGAGGATTTGCATCTAGATATCCAGCGCCATGTCACCCCATTTATACTGAATACATATCTCGAGGTGCTGGCGAGGGTGGAGGTTGTCGAGAGGACTTTGGCCAGGACCAGATCATCACGAGAGGGGAATCAGCATGATTCCTCACGAAGCAGAGCTGTGGTCCGGGGTTCCCGGTTTTCTGGGCAGAGGAGTTTCCGTTCAGCCGGGGGTAGGTCCTAGCCCTTCACATCTCGTTTCTCCAGAGGTAGCAACTCTCAGGCCTATGCCAAGGGATTAGGCACTTTTTTTTCTTGTGGCGGTCGTGGCCATTAGCAGCGGGAGTGCCCGGCCTTTCAAAGTGGACATCGTGCACCGGGCGCTACGCTCCAGGTTCCCCCATTGAGGCAGTTCCTGCTGAGGCAACAGCAGCCAGTTGCACCAGCTTTAGATCACCAAAGGGGAGATGGGGCAGGCAGAGGACAGCCCAAGGATGCTCCCTGTCCTTAGAGAGCAGAGCGCGGCTGTGGTGGTGGTCATAATCAGGGTCAAAGAGGCCGTGGAGGAGGTTGTGGTCAGCTTCATGCTCTAGCGTTGCCAGCGCTAGACAAGCCATATGTCGTTCGAGGTACCCTTTGCTTGTTTTCTACCTTGGTGTATGCCTTGTTTGATTAAGGAGAGAAACACTCCTTCATATCACCTACCCTTGTCCATGCTTTGGGACTTGAGGTAGAGAGGCTTCCAGTACCCTTGGAGTTGACTACGCCAGTTGGAGGTCGAGCTGACTTGTTTAAAGTATGTAGACACTGTGAGCTAGTGTTGGGGCAACACCGCTCTTGGGAAGATTTCCTATGTTTACAAATACAACCATATGATGTCTTCCTCGGCATGGATTGGTTGTATTCGGAGCAGGCTATCGTGGATTGCTTCAGGAAGAAGGTTATTTTCCTTGGTGCGGATGGAGAGCAAGTGGTGTTTGTTGGTGAGTGAGACCCTCAGATGGGTCATAGGCTCATTTCATCCTTATCTTCCATGGCGGCTGAGATGATGTTGAGTTCTTCAGAGGTTCAGCAGTTGGAGTTTCCTAGGGTCATAAAGGAGTACCCTGATGTCTTTCTAGAAGAGGTTGTAGCCTTACCCCCTCGACGAGAGATCGAATTTGGGATCGAGCTACAACCAAGAGCGTCTCTTATCTCTATGTCTCCCTATAAGATGGCCCCTTCTGATTTGTTAGAGCTACGTATATAGCTTGATGGTCTGTTGCAGTGCGGTTTTGTTTGGCCAAGTGTGTCACCATGGGGTGCACCAGTTTTTTTGTGAAGAAGGCCGACGGCAGTTTGTGGTTATGTGTTGATTATCGTCACTTAAAAAAAGTGAAAATAAAGAATCGCTATCCTCTTCTGCGGATTGATGATTTGTTCGATCAACTGAAGGGTGCAAGTTGGTTCTCAAAGTTCAACTTGGAGTCAGGATATCATCAAATGTGTGTGAAGGATTAGGATATCCTAAGGACTGCTTTCCGTTGTCATCATAGGCATTATGAGTTCGTTGTAATGCCATTTGGTGTGACGAATGCTCCAGTTGTGTTCATGGGTTTGATGAATGTTGTGTTCAATGAGTTCCTGGACAAGTTCATGGTATTTTTCATCGATGAAATCCTTGTGTACTCCACATCTGAAGAGGATCATTTAGAGTATCTATGATCCATTTTGGGAGTTCTTTGTCGACATCAGCTGTTCGGGAAGTTGTCGAAGTGTGAGTTTTGGGCCCGAGAAGTCCATTTATTGGGGCATGCTATGTCTCAACAGGGAGTAGTTGTGGATCCATCGAAGATAGAAGCAGTTGTGTCTTGGGCAGCTCCCAAGACAGTGTCAGAGGTGTGAAGTTTCCTTGGTCTCACAGGCTACTATAGGAGGTTCGTAGCCAATTTCTCCTGGGTTGCGACTCCTCTGACTGCTTTGACCAGGAAAGATCAGGCTTTCATATGGACTGATCAGTTTCAGACAGCTTTTGAGTATCTAAAGGAGAAGTTAGTAAGTGCTCCAGTCCTTTTTCTTCCAGCTGAAGGGGTTCAGTTTGATGTCTTCTGAGATGCTTCACATTTGGGGTTAGGTTGTGTTCTTATGCAATAGAGGTCAATCGTTTCTTACGAGTCTCGGCAGTTGCGTCCCCATGAACGCAACTATGCCACCCATGATCTTGAGTTTGTAGTCATGTTGTTTTCTCTGAATTTGGGGAGAAATTACCTCATTGGTGAACGCTTTGTGGTTTTCACTAATCATAAGAGTTTGAGGTTTTTTTTCTCCCAGCATGACTTGAACTTACGACAAAGTCGATGGATGGAGTTCTTACAGTAATAAGACTTTGAAATATTGCATACACCTGGAAAAGGGAATGTTGTGGCTGATGCGCTGAGCCGAAAGTCGCGTAGTAATGTTGTGCATGAATCTGGTGATTCCTGGAGAGTAATGGAAGAACTTTCAGCATTAAATCTTGATATGGGAGAAGTTGGGGGTAGAGGCTATCTTTTTCAGAGGACGGTGCAGTCATCCCTGGTGAAGAAGGTGGAAGAGTCCCAGTTGGGGGATCTTGAGGTGGAGGTCTGGAGAGACCGAGTTGTTTGTGGTGAAGCCCCTGATGGTTGGTCTAAGGATGAACAACACAGAGTGTTGTATCCTGGAAGGATTTTTGTTCCCTTGGCTATGCACGAGATGGTCCTTAGAGAGTTCCATGGTTCTCCTTTAGTGGTGAATCCTGGTGTAACAAAGATGTACCGATCCTTGAAAAGTCAGTTTTGGTAGCTTGGGCTGAAGTGTGCGGTTGCGGAGTTCGTGTCTCGATGTTTAGTCTGCTAGAAGGTGAAGGCCGAACACCATGTTCCTGGTGGTCTTCTCCAGCCATTAGATATTCCTCATTGGAAGTGGGAGGACATCTCAATGGACTTCATTACTGGTTTACCTTGAGCTCCGGGAGGTTATGGTGCTATTTGGGTGGTAGTGGATTGTTTAACGAAATCATCCCACTTTATAGCAATCAAGGAGTCAAGATCAGTGGAAGTTTTGTCAAGGCAGTATCTAGAGGAGGTGGTGAGACTTCATGGAGTCCCTATGATGATTATTTCTGATCGGGATCCTCTCTTTACCTCTAGGGTGTGGAGGGGTCTCCAACATGATTTTGGTTCTCAGTTATGCCCTAGCACTACTTTTCATCCTCAAACGGATGTCCAAACAGAGCAAACTATCCATACTCTTAAAGACATGTTATGATCTTGTATTCTTGATTTTGTAGGCTCATGGATGAGGCACTTACCCTTGGTAGAGTTCACTTAAAATAATAGTTTTCACTCCACCATCGGTATGGCGTTGTTTGAAGCCCTGTATGGTCGGTCTTGCCATTCTCCGTTGTGTTGGAATGGGGTTGGAGAGTTAGAAATTCTTGGACCAGAACTAGTATAGAATACAACAGAGATGGTTCAGGTGATTCGTGAGAGGATGAAGGCAGTGCAAGATCGTCAAAAATCCTATGCCAATCAAAGAAGGAGACCCTTAGAGTTTAATGTTGGGGATCATGTGTTTCTGAAGGTGACTCCCCATCGTGGGCAGCGAAGGTTTGGTCATGGGAGTAATCTTTCTCCTTGTTTTGTTTGTCCTTTTGAGGTGTTAGCTCATGTTGGAGCTGTGGCGTATCGAGTAGCACTTCCCCCTCAGATGAGTCGGATACATGATGTTTTCCATGTATCACAACTACGTCATTATATTCATGATGACTCCCACATCATCAATTGAGGAGAGATCAATGTTGATGATGATGCCACCTTTGAGGAGAAACCTGTGGAGATCCAAGACTGCAAGGAGAAGGTGTTGCACGGGCATTACATCCCCTTAGTAAGTGTCTTGTGGTGACACGGTGGCATGGAGGAGAGTACTAGGGAACGTGAATCACAGTTATGTGCTCAATACCCAGATTTTTTTTATGTTTAACTCTTTCCACGTATCATTGTAGCTGATGTGGTTATGAGAATTTCATGTTTATGAGATGGCTCCCTTTGTTTTTTTGGTGGCTTGCTCTCTTTTGAGAGGTATCTCGGTGGGTGGTTGTTCAGACCCTATTTCGTTTTCTCTTTAGGTGGGTTTTGGATTCTCGAGGATGAGAATGTTTTGAGAGGTATCTGATGTAATGGCTCAGACCAATCCGGTCCATTACTTTGTGAAAATGTGGTGTTAGAGGTGTTCTAGAAGGTTAAGGTGGCTTGGGGTGCGTTTGGGTGGACTTTTAAGGAAAGCTAAAGGGTAATAGCTTTCGCACGGTTGGCGCACGGTTTGCCTAAACCGTGTGGCCAAACCGTGCAAGGCTCGTCTTGGAGGCAGTGGCTAACACATGATTAACACATAGTTTGTCTAACCGTGCGGACTAACCGTGTGAGGAGTGTTTGATGAGTCAGAAGCTAACGCACGGTTAGCGCACTGTTTGTTAAACCGTGCAGACTAACCATGCGGGCACTTAAAGTTAGATCCTAAAATTTTGGATCTAACTCGTTTTGCCTTTTATCACCTTGTTTAAGCCCCTAAGCAGCTATAACTCGGGATTACTCTTCCTTGGAGGTAGAAGAACCTCTCCCAATCATTTTGGAGGCGATCCGGAGGCTTCCCTTCCTGAATCGAAGTCGGTTTCTCGAGGTATGTGATCCTTTTGTTTGGTTTTTTAGATCTACCTAGATCTACTCCACCTCTTCTCTCGGGATCTTAGATCTACGCCTTTTATGGGTAGATCTAAGTGTGTGGATGTCGATTATGATGAGCTTTGGTCTTGGTTGTGTTAGGAGAAGATATCTAGGGAAGATCCTTGGTGAATTGGCCCGGTCTTCTTGGGCGTTCTTCGACCATTGTGGTTTCTGTCAAAACCATTGAGGTAAGGGATTCATGGATTCTCTAATTGTTTATGTGAAATCGTAGAGTTATCATGATTTGGCCTTTGGATCACAATGGAATTGACCTAATTAAATACTTGAACCGGATTAAAAGAATTGGTTTGATCGCATGTTGTTGCTTTGTACCGTGATAACGGTTTGCCTCTTGATTTGCTAGATAGTTTGATATCTATGCCTTGTTTATTAATATGTTTTTCTTGATGAAATATAAAGAAGTTAAATCCGGAATTAATTGATAATTAATTGGATAAAGATAAAGAGGCATGTAAACAAATCTGGTTGTTGTTGTTGTGGTTGTTGTTCCCGTTTGATGTTAATCAAATTGATGTCGATGTACGTGTTTAATTCAGTTGGTTGGTAAACCTGAAATCTATTGGTACTTGTTGTTTGAAGGCTGCATGACTTGTAAAAAGGTCCAATAGCTCAATTTGATGTGATGTTTGTTTTTTTTTGCTTCTTGTGATGTAATGTGACCCTGGAGGGGTGTTGTGATATGTGGGGGCATGGAGGCCTTGTGGTTCTGGCAGCAGATGACGCTTAGAGTGGTGAGATGCACCGGTTTATGCATGTGGGTGTCGGGGAGGACACCAGGGATGATGGAATGTGATGGATGTGGTTGTTGGATGCTTTTATATTCTTTGGTTGTTTATCTACTTTGCTTTTCCCCACTGCTCAAGGCAGCTGGTCTTGCTTACCCTTCTTCTGAAAGGGGCGAAGACACGCGGGGTATGCCACGTGCTTTCTGTGTTTAGCCTCTCCAAGGAGAATGGGTCTACGCTCTTTCTATAGGTGACACAGACTCGACGGGTAGTACATCTACTCACTGTGTTGAGCCCCTTGTGTTTAGTAGCATAGGATGATTTTCTAGAATGCTTGGGAATATGGGAAAGTAATTTTGTAATAAATGTTTGAATAATTGATGTTAACCCATGGGGTTGGTATTCTCTGAAACATAATGATAAGGTTGGGAACTTTTGAAGGGACAGTGGATTTTGGTTATGATGTTGATGAATTTAATGTGGTTTTGTTCATGGTTAATTAATGTGTAAAGAATTAATTAACGTAAAGTGGAGTTGATAAAAGGGTAAGGAATTCAACTAATGAAGTTCTTTAATTGGTTGTGTTCTTATAGGATACCTAGTCTTAGAAATAGAAGCCCAGAGTTCGAGAGACGTTAGCTGCAGTTAAAATTAAGACTAGGTTATGTCCATAGTGTGGTTGTGAGTTATAATATATTTTGTACTTTTTGTGTTTCTATACACTACTCCACCCTGTCAGTAAGGGAAACTGACACCCCGGGGATTCTGAGCCCTGGGGGGATGTTTTCCCCAACATTCCGATGGGAGGATGAATGGCTGACTACCCCCTTTGACCCCACTCTCTTCTCTTGGTAGATACTAGTGTCATTAGGCACAGTGGTTAGTTTTCCCCATATATGTGTGTAGAGGGCTGTAATGGCTTATGTTTATTCACACACATATATTATGGATATAGTATCCTAAGGACTACTATAGGTGTAACGTGTATAGGCTGTGATGGCTTGAGGATCCTTACTCGGTGTATGGGTTGTAATGGCTTGAGGTATAATACCCGACGTATGATACATGTTATGCGAGTTGTGGTGGCTCCCAAAAACTACCTGGTTACTTTTGGTTGTGAGGATGGTGTGGTGCTTTGCCCAGGTGTCTATGGTCAAGCCTTTGTGGTGCACGTGGTGCAGATTGTGGAGCTTAGCCCAGATGTCTGCGGGAAAGCCTTTGGAGAGAGATGCACAGGACGTATGTCGTTGGGGAAAAGCGGCAAACCAGTGGGGAAGTAGTAGCAGTGTACCCTTGATATTATTTACTATATGATATATTCTTGTATGCATTACTTGGAGAGGGTAGCCATAGTGAGTTTGGGAACATAGTATACCTGTTTAGGTGATGAGTTATTTTCACTTTTTGTTCACTATGCTTTAGCATGATTTCTTTAACTTTGCACGAGAGGCTTCAGGGAGGATCCTACTGAGTATACTGTTATACTCACCCTATGTATATGTAAACTGTTTTTCAGGTCACTTGGAGCAGGTTGGAGATCAATATGGCTTCTACTATCTTGGGGTTTCAGGAGCTGTTCGGGCTTGTGATTGTAGCTGTTTTTACTTTCTTTTGGGTACTTTCAATTTTCCCTTTCAGTTGTAGTAATTTTTCATGGAATTTCATATATGTACTTGGGTTTCTTTTATATTTTAGTTCTGAGTTTGAGTTGGTTGGTTTCTATCTTATCTCTCTCTTTCACATGTGTTCTCTTAGAGGGTAATGCCCCCCATTTGTGTGTTACTATACCTTCAGTTCTAGTCGCCAACTTGGGGCCTACTGGAGGCAGGACTCGGGGGTCATTATCTCCCTTCTCACATTGTCGGCCCAGGAGGGGTACACTTTGTGGGGAGGGGGTCATGACAAAGTGGTATCAGAGGTCTGGTTGAGGGATAGGATGGAGTTTCGAGTTAGGCACATGTGAGGTTGCATGGGTTGGTAGGGCAACAATGTCATTTATGTTTAGCAAGTGAGGTAAACACTGGAGACCGACTGAGACATAGGCGTTTAGGTCCCCCTATGATCTGATTCATAGACCCTTAAGTTTACAATGGCTACTAAACAAGGTGATACTAGTTGCAGGGTAGAGACCTAGGAAAGGATCATGCATCATTCTTCTTTGTGCCTGTGTTTGAATGGGTAGACCTTGAGATAGGTTAACCTAAAATGAATAAAAAGAAAACAATTAATTAATAAATGTTGAGTCTTCCATATTCCAGTCATAGGAACTCTAAGTGTTTGTTATTTTGCAGGTATGGATCCAGGTCGACGTCCTCGTTAGGTTTGTGTAGAATATGTCCAGCAGGCTGTTCCAGTAGGACACCATAGGGAAGAGGTTGTCGACGACGACACTTAGAGAAAGACACTCTGAGAGTTTCAGTGTCAGGGTCTGCAGAAGTACGAGGGCTCCATTTCAGATGCAGTGACGGAAGACTGGTTGGAGGAGGTTGAGATAGGTTTCAGTTCTATCCGTGCTCGGAAGGATCACTGGGTGTCCTTAACTGTGACGATACTGCGTAGAGCAGCAAGGCAGTGGTGGTTCTTGTTCCTTAGGGATCGTGAAGAGTCAGTGATCTCATGGGAGGAGTTCCGAGACAAGTTCAGAGTTGAGTTCCTTTCCTCGAGTGCAAAGGCATCCAGTCGCCAGGAGCTTCTTACCCTTCGACAGGGGAGCTCCACTGTTCGAGAGTTTGGAATCCGTTTCCATAACCTTTTACGGTATGCTTCAGACCTGTTACCAGATGAGGAGTCCAAGGTGAGGCATTTAGAAGAGGCTTTGCATCCAGAGATCCAGTGATAGGTCACCCCATTTATGCTGAAGACATATCTTGAGGTGCTGTAGAGGGTGGAGGTTGTCGAGAGGACTTTGTCCAGGAGCAGATCATCACGAGAAGGGAATCAGCATGATTCCTCATGAAGCAGAGCTGTGGTCCGGGGTTCCCGGTTTTCAGGGCAGAGGAGTTTCCGTTCAGCCGGGGGTAGGTCTCAGCCCTTCACATCTTGTTTATCCAGAGGCAGCAACTCTCAGGCCTATGACAAGGGATCAGGTGCTTTTTTTTCTTGTGGTGGTTGTGGCCATCAGCAGCGGGAGTGCCCGAACTTTCAGATTGGTCATCGTGCACCGGGCGTTACGCTCTAGGTTCCCTCGTTGAGGCAGTTCCCACCGAGGCAGCAGCATCCAGTTGCACCAGCTTTAGATCACCAGAGGGGAGATGCGGAAGGCAGAGGATAGCCCCATGATGCTCCATGTCCTCAAAGAGCAGAGCGTGGCTATGGTGGTGGTCGTCATCAGGGTTAGAGAGGCCATGGAGGAGGTCGTGGTCAGCTTCATGCTCTAGCGTTGCCAGCGCCGGATGAGCCAGATATCGTTTGAGGTACCCTTTTCTTGTTTTCTACCTTGGTGTATGCCTTGTTTGATTCAGTAGTGACACACTCCTTCATATCACCTACCCTTGTACATGCTTTGGGACTTGAGGTAATGAGGCTTCCAATGCCCTTGGCGTTGACTACGCCAGTTGGAGGTCGAGCTGACTTGTTTGAAGTATGTAGAGACTGTGAACTAGTGTTGGGGAAACACCGCTCTTGGGGAGACTTCCTATGTTTACAAATCCAACCATATGATGTCATCCTCGGTATGAATTGGTTATATTCGGTGTAGGCTATTGTGGATTACTTCAAGAAGAAGGTCGTTTTCCTTGGTGCGGATGGAGAGAAAGTGGTGTTTGTTGGTGAGAGAGACCCTCGGATGGGTCTTGGGCATGTTTCGTCCTTATCGTCCATGGCGGCTGAGATGATGGTGAGTTCTTTAGAGGTTTAGCAGTTGGCATTTCCTAGGGTCGTAAAGGAGTACCCTGATGTCTTTCTAGAAGAGGTTGTAGCCTTACCCCCTCAACGAGAGATCGAATTCGGGATCAAGCTATAGCCAGGAGCGTCTCTTATCTCTATGTCTCCCTAGAGGATGGCCCCTTCTGAGTTGCGAGAGCTGCGTATACAGCTTTATGGTCTATTGTAGTGCGGTTTTGTTTGTCCAAGTGTGTCACCATGGGGTGCACCAGTTTTGTTTGTGAAGAAGGACGATGGCAGTTTTCGGTTATGTGTTGATTATCATCGCTTAAACAAAGTGACAATAAAGAATTGCTATCCTCTTCCGCAGATTGATGATTTGTTCGATCAATTTAAGGGTGAAAGTTGGTTCTCAAAGATCAACTTGCGGTCAGGATATCATCAAATGTGTGTGAAGGATGAGGATATCCCAAAGACTACTTTCCGTTGTCGTCATGGGAATTATGAGTTCGTTGTAATGTTGTTTGGTGTGATGAATGCTCTAGTTGTATTCATGGGTTTGATGAATGCTATGTTCCTTGAGTTCCTGGACAAGTTCATGATAGTTTTCATCGATTACATCATTGTGTACTCCACATCTGAAGAGGAGCATGCAGAGCATCTACGAGCCATTTTGGGAGTTCTTCATCGACATCAGCTATTTGGGAAGTTGTCGAAGTGTGGGTTTTGGGATCGAGAAGTCTGTTTCTTGGGGAATGTTGTGTCCCAATAGGGAGTAGCTGTGGATCCATCAAAGATTGAAGCAGTTGTGTCTTGGGCGGCTCCCAAGATAGTGTCAGTGGTGCGAAGTTTCCTTGGTCTCGCAGGATACTACAGGAGGTTCGTAGCCAATTTCTCTTGGGTTGTGACTCCTCTGACAGCTTTGACCAGGAAAGATCAGGCTTTGATATGAACTGATCAGTGTCAGGCATCTTTTGAGTATCTAAAGGATAAGTTAGTAAGTTCTCCAGTCCTTTGTCTTCCAGATGAAGGAGTTCAGTTTGATGTCTTCTATGATGCTTCTCATCTGGGGTTAGGTTGTGTTCTTATGCAACAGAGGTCAATCGTTTCTTACGGGTCTCAGCAGTTGCGTCCCCATGAACACAACTATTCCACCCATGATCTTGAGTTGGCAGTCGTGGTGTTTTATCTGAAGTTGTGGAGACATTACCTCATTGGTGAATGCTTTGTGGTTTTTACTGATTATAAGAGTTTGAGGTATGTTTTCTCACAGCATGACTTGAACTTATGACAACATCGATGGATGGAGTTCTTACAGGAATACGACTTTGAAATATCATATACACGTGGAAAAGGGAATGTTGTGGCTGATGCGCTGAGCCGAAAGTCGCGTAGTAATTCTGTGTGCGAATCTGGTGATTCCTAGAGAGTAATGGAAGAACTGTTTGCATTACATATTGATATGGGAGAAGTTGGGGTAGAGGTTGTCTTTTTCAGATGACGGTGCAGTCATCCCTGGTGAAGAAGGTGGAAGAGTCCCAATTGGGGGATCTTGAGGTGGAGGTTTGGAGAGACCGAGTTGTTTGTGGTGAATCCCCTGATGGTTGTTCTGAGGATGAACCACCCAGAGTGTTGTATCATGGAAGGATTTTTGTTCCCTTAGCGATGTGCAAGATGGTCCTTAGAGAGTTCCATGGTTCTCCTTTAGTGGCGCATCCTGGTGTAAAAAAGATGTACCGATCCTTGAGGAGTCAGTTTTGGTGGCTTGGGCTGAAGCGTGTGGTTGCTGAGTTCGTGTCTCGATGTTTAGTCTGCCAGAAGGTGAAGGTCGAACATCATGTTCCTGGTGGTCTTCTCCAGCCGTTAGAGATTCCTCAGTGGAAGTGGGAGGACATCTCAATGGACTTAGTTACGGGTTTACCTCGAGCTCCAGGAGGTTATGATGCTATTTGGGTGGTAGTGGATCGTTTGATGAAATCATCCCACTTTATAGAAATAAAGGAGTCAAGCTCAGTGGAAGTTTTGTCGAGGCAGTATCTAGAGGAGATGGTGAGACTTCATGGAGTCCCTAGGAAGATCATTTCTGATTGGGATCCTCGCTTTACCTCTAGGGTGTGGAGGGGTATCCAACATGCTTTTGGTTCTCAGTTATGCCTTAGAAATTCTTTTCATCCTCAAACGGATGGCCAGACAGAGAGAACTATCCAGACTCTTGAATACATGTTACACTCTTGTATTATTGATTTTGGAGGCTCATGGATGAGGCACTTACCCTTGGTAGAGTTCTCTTACAATAATAGTTTTCACTCCACCATCGGTATGGCGCCGTTTGAAGCCTTGTATGGTTGGCCTTTCTGTTCTCCGTTGTGCTGGACTGGGGTCGGAGAGTCAGCAATTCTCGGACTGGAACTAGTGTAGAATACAACAGAGATGGTTCATGTGATTCTTGAGAGGATGAAGGCAGTGCAAGATCATCATAAATCCTATGCCAATCAAAGAAGGAGACCATTAGAGTTTAATGTTGGGGATCATGTGTTTCTGAAGGTGAATCCCCATCGTGGGCAGCGAAGGTTTGGTCGTGAGAGTAAGCTTTCTCCCCATTTTGTTGGGCCTTTCTAGGTGTTAGCTCGTGTTGGGGTTGTGGCGTATCGAGTATCACTTCCCCCTCATATGAGTCGGATACATGATGTTTTCAACGTATCACAACTACGTCGTTATCTTCATGACGACTCCCACCTCATCGATTGGGGAGAGATCGATGTTGATGATGATGCCACCTTTGAGGAGCAACCTGTGAAGATCCAAGACCACAAGGAGAAGGTGTTGTGCAGGCGTTCCATCCCCTTAGTTCGTGTCTTGTGGCGACATGGTGGCATGGAGGAGAGTACCTGGGAACGTGAATCACAGTTACGTGCTCAGTACCTAGATTTGTTTGATGTTTAACTCTTTCCATGTATCGTTTTAGCTAATGTGGTTATGAAACTTTCATGTTTATGAGATGGCTCCCTATGTTGTTTTGGTGGCTTTATCTCTTTTGAGAGGTATCTTGGTGGGTGTTTGTTCAGACCCTGTTTCGTTTTCTTTTTAGGTGGGTTTTGGATTCTTGAGGATGAGAATGTTTTGAGAGGTATCTGATGTAATGGCTCAGACCTCTACGGTCCATTCCTTTGTGAAAATGTGGTGTTAGAGGTGTTTTGGAAGGTTAAGGTGGCTTGGGGTACGTTTGGGTGGACTTTTAAGGAAAGCTAAAGGGTAATTGCTTTCGCACGGTTGGCTCACTGTTTGCCTAAATCGTGCAGCCAAACCCTACAAGGCTAGTCTTGGAGGAAATGGCTAACACACGGTTAGTGCACGGTTTGTCTAACCGTGCATACTAACCATGTGAGGAGTGTTTGACGAGGTAGAAGCTAACGCACGGTTAGCGCACAGTTTGTTAAACCGTGCGGATTAACCGTACGGGCACTTAAAGTTAGATCCTAAAATTTTGGATCTAACTCGTTTTGCCTTTAATCACCTCGTTTAAGCCTCTAAGCGGCCATAACTTGGGATTAATCTTCCTTGTAGGTAGAAGAACCTCTCCCTAGCATTTTGGAGGCGATCCGAAGGCTTCCCTTCACAAATCGAAGCTGGTTTCTCAAGGTATGTGATCTTTTTGTTTGGTTTCTTAGATCTAGATAGATCTACTCCTCCTCTTCTCTCAGTATCTTAGATCTATGTCTGTTATGGGTAGATATAAGTGTGTATATGTTGATTATGATGAGCTTTGGTCTTTGTTGTGTTATGAGAAGAGATATAGGGAGGATCCTTGGTGAATCGGCCCGGTCTTCTTGGGCGTTCTTCGACCGTTGTGGTTTCCGTCAAAACTGTTGAGGTAGGGGATTCATGGATTCTCTAATTTTTTATGTGAAATTATAGAGTTATCATGATTTTGCCTTTGGATCACAATGAAATTGACCTAATTAAATACTTGAATCGGATTAAAAGAATTGGTTTGATCGCATGTTGTTGCTTTGTACCGTGATAACGGTTTGCCTCTTGATTTGCTAGATAGTGTGATATATATGCCTTTCTTATTATCATGTTGTTCTTGAAGAAATTGATAAAGAATGTAAAGCTGAAATTAATTGATAATTAATTGGATAAAGATAAAGAGGCATGTAAAAAAATCCGGTTGTTGTTGTTGTGGTTTTTGTTCCTGTTTGATGTTAATAAAATTGATGCCGATGTACGTGTTTAATTCAGTTGGTTGGTAAACTTGAAATCTGTTGGTACTTGTTGTTTGAAGGCTGGATGCCTTGTAAAAAGGACCAAGAGCTCAATTTTATGTGATGTTTGTTTTTCCTGTTGCTTGTGTTGTAATGTGACCCTGAAGGGGTGTTGTGATATGTGGGGGCATGGAGGCCTTGTGGTTGTGGTAGCGGATGATGCCTAGAGTGGAGAGATGCATCGATTTATGCATGTGGGTGTCGGGGAGGACACCAGGGATGATGGAATGGGATGGATGTGGTTGTTGGATGCTTGTGTATTCTTTGGTTTTTTATCTGCTTTGCTTTTCCCCACTGATCAAGGCAGCTGGTCTTGCTTACCCTTCTTCTGAAAGGGGTGAAGACACGTGGGGTATGCCAAGTGCTTTCCGTGTTTATCCTCTCTAGGGAGAATGGGTCTATGCTCTTGCTATAGGCGGCACATACTCGACGGGTAGTACATCTATTCACCGTGTTGAGCCCCTTGTGTTTAGTAGCATAGGATGCTTTTCTAGAATGCCTGGGAATATGGGAAAGTAATTCTGTATTGAATGTTTGAATAATTGATGTTAACCCATGGGATTGGTGTTCGCTGAAACATAACGATAAAGTTGGGAACTTTTGAAGGGACAATGGATTTTGGCTGTGATGTTGATGAATTTAATGTGGTTTTGTTCATGGTTAATTAATGTGTAAAGAATTAATCAACGTAAAGTGGAATTGATAAAAAGGGAAGGAATTCATCTAATGAAGTTCTTTAATTGGTTGTGTGCTTATAGGATACCTAGTCTTAGAAATAGCAGCTCGGAGTCCGAGAGACGTTAGGTGTAGTTGAAACTAAGACTAGGTTATGCCCATAGTGTGGTTGTGAGTTATAATATATTATGTACTTTTTGTGTTTCTATATGCTACTCCACCCTATTAGTAAGGGCAACTCACACCTCAGGGATTCTGACCCCTGGGAGGGTGTTTTCCCCAACATTCCGGTGGGAGGATGAATGACTGACTACCCCCTTTTACCCCACTCTCTTCTCTTGGTAGATACTAGTTCCATTAGGCACAACGGTTAGTTTTCCCTATATATGTGTGTAGAGGGATGTAATGGCTTTTGGTTATTCACACACATATATTCTGGATATAGTATCCTAAGGACTACTATAGGTGTAACGTGTATAGGTTGTGATGGATTGAGGATCCTTACTCGGTGTATGGGCTGTAATGGCTTGAGGTATAATACTCGACGTATGATACACATTATACGAGCTGTTGTGGCTCCCAGAAACTACCTAGTTACTTTTGGTTGTGAGGATGGTGTAGTGCTTTGCCCAGGTGTCTGCGGGCAAGCCTTTGTGGTGCACGTGGTGCAAATTGTGGAGCTTATCCCAGGTGTCTGTGGGCAAGACTTTAGAGAGAGATGCGCAGTACTTATGTTGTTGGGGCAAATTGGAAAACCAATGGGGAAGTAGTAGCGGGGTACCCTTGATATTCTTTACTATATGATATATTCTTGTATGTGTTACTTGGCGAGGGTAGCCATAGGGAGGTTGGGAACCTAGTATACCTGTTTAGGTGATGAGTTAGTTTCACTTTTTGTTCATTGTGCTTTATCATACTTTATTTACCTTTGCACAAGAGGATTCGGGTAGGATCCTACTGAGTATACTGTTATACTCACCCTACGTATATATTAACTGTTTTTTAGGTCACTTGGAGCAAGTTAGAGATCAAGATGGTTTCTACTAGCTTAGGGTTGCAGGAGCTGTTCGGGCTTGTGATTGCAGCTGTTTTTATTTTCTTTTGGGTACTTGTAGTTTTCCCTTTCAGTTTTAGTAAATTTTCATGGCAATTCATATATGTACTTGAGTTTCTTTTATATTTCAGTTCTGAGTTGGAGTTGGTTGGTGTCTATCTTATCTCTCTCTTCCGCATGTGTTCTCTTAGAGGGTAATGCCTCCCATTTGTGTGTTACTATACCCTCAATTCTAGTCGCTAACCTGGGGCCTACTGGAGGCAGGAATCAGGGGTCATTATCTCCCTTCTCACATTGTCATCCCAGGAGGGGTACACTTTTTGGGGAGGGGGTCGTGATAGGGATTCTACTGATCTTGTTTAGATCACACCCTGCACACTCACTTAGGGATGTATAGACCTTATATTTTCTTTAGATATAGGAAAGGTAAATGTTTCATAGTGATAAGTCAAGGTTTTTTTCCTCTAGGTATGGGTAGTTGATGGTGAGATATTGGGGTGTTTCCCACATAGCACATAGAGTAGTTGTTTCTAGTTTTAGTTTCCCATTTTTTCGATGTTGGACATGTTCCTTGTATTTTTTTCATGCTATTTTTGGGTTGTATTTCTACCTTTGGATCTTTTTTTTATGGAATATATCTTTTATTTTTTCTTTAATTGTTTATTTTCACTATGTATATATGTTATCTATATCCTTTTAGGTTGGGAGAAATAAATTACATATGTTTATCGTTCAATGCCCAAGTGTTAGTCACCATCCCATGGAGACTAGGAACACCCTTTATGTATTTCTATGGACCAATTCAGATCCTATTAGATAGGTTTTTTGGGTTTGGTCATGATGGTAATGAATTATAAAAACAATAAAAAAAATTCACTGCAGTAAAACAGTAAATTGGGTTAACTGAGGTTAAAATTGAGTGATAAAAACACAATTTTTCATATTAATTCTTATTGGATGAAGGTATTTATAGACTTATCACATTAGTCTATATATTTATTTTTTATGGGACACTTGTTCATAAAATGACTTAATAATATTTTAATCCTTTTAAAATTTCAAGGTGTGTCCCTCCCCCAAGTTATAATAGGACACCCCTCCTCTCTCTTCTTTATACCACTTTGAGATACATATCTCTAACAAACCCTATTCAGTTCTATTATCAAATTCCCTATCCAATAATTATATGTTTTGGTCTTCTTAAAATACCATTCTATGAGTCCTTGATAAGGGAACTGAAAGATGTTTATTGAAGAATAGTTAACCATTTTTACCGACTCTTGAAAATTTATTTCTTCTTATAATTACTCTAAATATATTGAAACCATCCTAAAATAATTAATATAGTATCATAAATATACCTATATATTATTATTATTATGGGACGACCTTTTTCAACCTCTTTTTTATCCCAAGAAAATAGAAAACATCGCTTGTGAGTGCGTATAGTTTACCATCTCCATGTAGTGGTGTAATTCGTTTTTCATCTCCATTTTACATTAATGGTTGTAAAGGTGGAAAATAATGAATATATATGATATTTATGATATAATAATGGTCCTATAAATAAAATATATCATTTAACTTTTACCCTTACACTTTTTAAAAAATGATTGTGTAGCTCATGCATACATGTGGACTACTACCTCCACAAAGCGATGTGATCCATTTTTCATGTACACATTTCATGAATTATTATAAATTAGTATATAATAAATATATATGACATTTATATCTTTATTAACATTCTGTAGATGACAAATTCATGAGAAATATAGAAGTACTAAAACCACTGAACCAAAATTTATATTAAAAATGGAATTATTAACACTTGAAAACAATGATTTTAATAAAGAATTAATAATAAAAGGGTGTTGGAATGTTATAAGTGGATAATGTATGAAATTATAGTTATTTATATTCTTTTGGAATATAATTTTAATAAATATAATTTTATTATATAGGAGTTTAAAAACACTTATGAGGAAATTCAAACTTGAGGTAAGGGATTTCTTTTACAATCTCATTTTATTTCACGATTATTTATATTTATGTTTCCTTTGAAAAATATATATGATCCTAATATCTTAATCCAAATATATTTTTTATTTTATAGTTATTTTTATATTTTATATGTTTATTTTCCATTTCTTCTCTTTTTTTATCAAGAATCAACAAGTTACATGCAAGGGACTTTATTTTAAAAATATATTTTTGAAGATTTCTTTCCAACTGTTTTTCTTCAAAGTCTATATTTTCTGTAAAATTTTTTAGAAATGTTTTTAATAGTCTACAAAGATTTATTAAATTCATTTTTATGCATATTTTACTTTTTATAAAAAATTAAAAGTTATTTTCTTTTCATTTTTTAAATAAGACACTTTTTACTAAAAGTGTGAATTATATCTTTCTTTTAATGTACATTATACCAATGAATTTCCCAGATTCCATGACTACTCTTTTATTTGAATATTCCTTTAAAAATTTCCATGGTTATTTTCAAATAAATTTTTTTTGATAATATTCTTGATATTTTTATTTTTTAAATAATTTATTTTAAAATGAAAAGGGTATTTTTTTAAGAAATGTTCCAGTGAACATTTAAAGGTATTTTCATCTATGAAAACACTCACTGATGTTAATGGATATATGATCCAATGATATTATCTTTATTATTTAAATATATGGTTTATAATGATGAAATATTTATGTTCCATATTCTTGATTCAATACGGATAATTTTTGACCTATAAGTCATTTAGAGAATGAATTTTAATGATCATTAAAAACACGAGGAACACATAGGACATGCAAGTGACGAGTGGGGACTGGTTATAGATAGACTCATGATGAATCAATAGTTATCTTGAAATAAAATAATAAACATTACATATTGGATAGGAATTTGGTTTACACATACCCATTTATTAAGAATGATGTCTTGGTTGAGAGGCCATGATAGTATGATTAATGATATCTTGGTTGAGAGGCCTTGATCGTGAATTTCAAAAATTATAAATTTCATTAATTAATAATTCAATTTTCATTATCCATACGTTTTCTATATTGATATTATCCATGGATTCTCATTGATCTCTAGTTTTTGTTTAAATGGCATGTGTATTGATTATCCACTATGTCGTGTTGATTATGTCTTATTTACTCATGATAGTTTCCATTATACGTAACCCTTATTAAGCATCTAAGTTCACCCTTTATTCATTTTTCTTTCCACAACATATGAAAAAGGATATTATGAATTATATCAAGGATTACAGAAATATAATTTTCTATTTTTTTATAGTTTTAATATAATATGGGAATCATGTATGTATATAGTTTTCCGAGAGTGCTAAACTAATTGATACTACGTGGTGAGATCCCCTATATCTTGTACTAATGGAATAAAGTAAACACTTTCTCTAGGTTACAAGATTTGTGTTTTTACACATTTTCCATGTAATGGCCTTTGAGTTTTTCGGTCTCCTCTCTGATATGGATGATTTTCTTGTGTTGTTGGCTTTGCCTAGGCCAATTTTTTTACTAACGCAAACTAAAATGTTTAGAAAAAAATTACAATAGCTAATTTCACCATAGTAAAGCCCATATGTCCAAGGCCTTCATCATACTAAAATAATATATTTTTACATGGCCTTATCAATCTTATCAATACCATTATTCTTTAGCAATATATTTTTTCACTTATCCATTTTTGTAAAAAATGTTCCACCTCTAAATAAAATTAGAACATGTTTTGGACTATAATAATAGTTCTCCCGACATCGTATATAAAGATAATTAATATTGGACTTCTCTAAATAATTTATTCATGCTAAAAACCCCACAAACCATTTTTATTAATCATGGAAGAACCTCAACATCTTGTGGAATTACATGGATGCTTTATCAATCAGGAAATTCAATGCCTATGCTTGAATCCTTATAAATTATCCAAGTATCATCATCTCCTCAACACATATTTACTTTTTAACTTATTGGCAAATATACCATTCATGCAATGGGAACAAAAATACTTACAAAACAAACACTTATAATTAATGATAATTTTTTATTTAAAATAATTGACTACACTTACTTGCATGCACTTCTCATTAATGATCACCCAGTAGGCATTGATAACCTAGTGTGAATATGTTTATCAAAAAAATGATAATAGAAAGTATTTAAAACTGATTTTGTAAGATTATCATAGAAATATAAGTCATCCTCTTGTCCATCAACTATAAAATGTTATTCAATGATATTAATTGTTTTTTATCATCCAAATCTGACATGAATAATCTATAGTTTCTAAAATTTATGTAAACATAACTGAGAGATATATTTTTCTATTGTTTATAGAAAATAATTAAATCATTACATACAAGTCAAATTCAAATTCAATTATTTTTGAAAAATTATACAGGGATTCCCTTTTAAACATTGGATTTTCCTTTAGCCATTTAGAAATTCTTGTGGTAGTAGTTGACTGTTATCGAGTAAAATATTTTGGTTATTGTGAGGCTAGACATTGTTTATTTGTTGTTCATTGGTTGTAAACATATAATAGGTCTATTTTTTCTTATTTCTCTTGGACTTTATATTTTTAATCATGGAAAATGTTTGTCTTCATTTTGAACTATCAAAGGTTAAGTTTACTAATATACCTAGGGGATCAAAAGATGACTCTACGATAAACATATCTTGATGTGATTCTACTTCAATTGGGGAACTGACTCAATGTTCTTCTTAATTTTTGTTAGTTTTACATATACTATTTTTTCATCTTCTGGTGCATTTCTGTTCTATATATCAAGTCCTTAAAAAATGAAATCTTCTTATTTTTATTCTCTATTTTCCTCTATAGTTTTTGAAAAACCTATGTTAGATTTTAAATTTCCATCTCTAACTCTTGAATTATATACCCCTCCTCAATAGTTGGTTGCATAAAATCCTATTTATTTTCTAAATCATCTTCGGAATCACTAGTAGTTCCAACCGCATGTTTGTACTTCCTCTTTAGTGAAGATTTCAATGCACTAAGGCTCCATTTTATAAATGCATCTTCTCAGCTAGTCCCCTTTGGTGGAATTATTTGGTTGACTTCAAAAAAATACTACATATGAAATTATTTTAGAACATATAAACTAATAAATAGTTTAATAATGTTATGAAAATTAAATAACCCTTGAAACTTATAAGAAAGGTTATGACTAATCTATATACCTCCCCATGATTTTTGAATGATGAATTTATAGATTTCATAAGATATCAATGAATACCAAGTGACCATGAAAGTCTTTAATGCCTTAATGATTTTATATGAAATGTTTAAAACTCCAACCATGATAGTTACTAATCCTAAGGAAAATAGGTTTTCATATGTGTAAAGGCATAACAATGCAACCATGTCATCATAGTATCTTTTTCCCCACCATGTATCACCCCTATAATAGTTGTATTAATTTCCCTTTGAGTTATAATATTTAAACATTTATTAAATATTCTCATCACTAAATGATATTTTTTTGGATTTGAATGTGTATTATTCACTTATTGGGTTTAGTCCATCACTTATTCCATAGAAGTGGTGAATATATTCTTCTGAAAACTGTACCTCCTATCCACCAATGGTGAATGTGTTTGTCTTCACATTATACAACCACACTATATGTAGTATATAACCATCATACCTTTTATAGTGTAAATGATAAACCTTGTATTTTAACAACTAATTAAACAAATTATAGAAAGTTGTTTATTTAAATGTTGTCTTGTGGTTATCGGTAAAGATGGGGATAATTTACTTTAATAACCATTGAAGTGTTGCCATGTTTGAATGATAATTGGGTTTTATTTGACTGAAAGTTGTTTCTAATTCCATGTATTAATATAAAAAAGACACTAACCATAAGGATACATATGACTGTGATAGTGTAAGTTTCCCAATACATATTTTCCCTGTGGGTCTCCTATAGGACATTGGTAGTGAAATTGTCTAAATGAATATTTTCCTTATGAATCTCTCACATGATATTGATGTACTAGTAAATATTTTATAAATGAACATTCTATTAAATTGGTAGTCTTAATTTCATAGTAAATATTTTCCCTATGAATCTACCATTGGACACTGGAAATACATATTTCCTATAGAGCATTGATAGTCCAAATTTTTTAATAGAGATTTTCCCTAGGAATCACCCATAGGACATTGGCAGTACAAATTTCCCAGTGGATATTGGTAGTCCATATTTTTTAATAGAGTTTTTCCTATGAATATCCCATAGAACATTAGTAGTTCAAATTTCCCAGTGGATATTTCCTCTGTGAATATTCTATAGTAAAATGGAAGTATAAATTTCCACTAGAGTTTTGTCATGTGAATCTTCCATAGGACATTAGCAGTATAAATTTCCCAGTGGATATTTTCCTTACGAATATCTTATTGGGTAATCTTATGTAGAACTTTGGTAGTACAAATTTCCTAGTGGATATTTTCTTTATGAATCTCCCAGTAGAATATCTCAGTGGAGATTCATACTATTAATTTCTTTCCAAGGACCCTAAGTACTTAAATTTTAATAAAACAACTATTATATAATATAAGAGTATCATCATACCAAATTTTGAAATTCATGAACAAATACTGTCCTATAGGATTATTTATACCAAGGTAAACAATTATAGTAGAATTACTTGGTGGATATTTGTATTGTGAAATCCCTTTCAGGGTCTTTAATCACTTTAATATTAAAAAAATATTATAGAATATCATGAGTATGATCACAAAAAATTTTGAAATTCATGAGAAAATTCTATCCAATATAATTTTTTATACCAAGGTAAACGATTACAGTATAATTCCCTAGTGGATATTTGCACCCTGAATTCCCTTATAATGATCATAAGCACAACAATATTAATAAAAAATCACTAAATTGTACTTTTTTCATTATCACACAAAAGTTTGAAATTAAATGACAACAACCATCCAATTTGATTTTTTATACCAAGGTAAACAGTTTCAGTATAATTTCTTAGTAGATATTCACATTGTAAATTCCCTTATAAAGATCCTAATCAATTTAATCATAATAAAAAATCAGTACAAAATATCAGGAGTATTATCAAACCAATGATTGAAATTAATGGAAAAAACATCCAATTTAGTTTTTTATACCAATGTAAATGGTTAAATTATAATTCCCTAGTGAAGATTCACACTATAAATTCCCTTCCAAGGATCCTATGAACTTCAATCTTAATAAAAAAAAGTAGTACAAAATATAAAGTGTATTATGACGACAAATCTTAAAATTCAAGGAAAATTAGAATCCAATAAATTGTTCTAGACCAAGATAAATGTTATAAGATAATTCACCATTAGATATTCCCATTGTTAATTCCCACATAGACATTCTCACAGCCAATTCCCTGATTGAATTTTTCTAATATGAAAATCAGTTAAACATATGTAAAAGTATCATCAAAAAAATCCAAGAACATTATCAAATAAAATTTTAAAATTCATAGAAAACTCCTATCTAAAATCAATTTTCTACATTAGATAAAAAGATTCAATGATTACATGATTTTAATCAAGATTATAGTTAGTAGTATAAGTAAAACCACTATAATGACGACCACCCAAAACAATTTCATCTTTAGCCTACCAACTTCAAACTTGAACTCCATGACTTTATATTTCATGTTCTCAACCAAATTCTTCTGATGTTTCATTTGATACTAGTAATCAACCACAAAAAAACTTTATTTTTAGAAGAGGTGATAATACATGTTTCATGGGGTGGTTCTGCCCACTTGAAAAGATTACATTTCTTTGTTTTATAGGGGAAACTAATATATCTATATTTTTCTTAGTATTTGATATATTTATGAAGGCCTTATTTCTACAACTGTAGTTCTCATGATGTGATCTAATCATAATACTGATAGAACTCTCACAAATGGTAGAGTCTAAGAATAATTTTTAAGAACAGTTTGATTCTTAGTATTAGATGATTGTAAATAATATTAATATTTAATTTTTTTCATTAAAAATTAGAATAAGAAACTATATTTTATGTAGTTATGGATTTTTTTTAATATTTTTAGCTTTACGGTACAGAATTTGAGAAAAATATATAAACTGTAAGCTATATCTAGAACATTTATAGTTATAATGAAGGTAATATTTTTCATTAGTAATCCTGTAGAAGCCATTTTTTACAAGATTTTAGTAAAAACCTCACCATAAACATTTAATTTGGTTGAAAAAAGTAACAAATAACCATACTTAATAAATAAATTAGAAAATACCTATAAAAGTAATTGGTTCTTGATAATAATAATGACATGAATAACTGCTTCATATATTAAAAAAACGAACAATTTTATTTTTTATTGGTGAACAACGAAAACCTAAAGCCCTCCTATAAAACAAATTTTATGGTGATGAAGAAAAACGGTCCCCAGTGAATCAACAGTTGATTTAGAAATTAATTTTTTAGTGAAAATGAATAAAATTAGCTAATAAATAATGATCATTCACCTAGTATCTTATTATAGGGGGATAAAAAATATAAATTTGGGATATCTAGCAAGATTTGTAGGGATGCAGACCTAATTCCCGATTCCTAAGGGAAGTAAAATGAAAAAAAACTATTTATAAAAATTTGTATACTATAATTTGAACATATGACTAGGATGTCTTCATACACATGTTAATATTAAGATAGAGGAATTAATACAAAACTGAAAAGATGAAATGAAGATGATGTTGGATAACTTAATTCTTGCCCTGCAAGAGCACCCCTCTCTCTAACCCTATGTTAGATGCTTCATTCAATGATGAGTACTCCTAAAAATTGAATTATATGGTTGATGTGTGTGTTATTCAATATAGTCTTTATGATCTATAAAATATAACATATTTCATCATCATAATCATCTTCATCATCCTCATCGTCATCATCATTTATCCCCCTCCTCAAAATCATTGTAAATTATTATTAATATTAAAAAAATTACAAAAACAAAATAAAAAAAAATGATTTTATTATTTTTAAAAAAATTATTTTATTAATATTATAAAATTATTTATTAAATCTCTAAAAACCATAATTAAAAAGGAAAACATTCTTTATTTAAATTTTTTATTAGGATTTGTGGGTTTATTTATTATTAAAATGAAAACATTTTTTAAAAGTGGACGTTTTATTATAAATAAAAAATATTTATTATTTATTTATTTATTTAATGTATTCATAAAGAATTTATTCATATGTTTACTTAAATGAATACCATTATTTATTTGTTATTTATTTGTTTATTTTTTTAGTTTATTTACATTATTATGAAAGAAAATATAAAAAAACAATGGAATTAAAAACCTAGAATAAAATATAAATATATAAAATATTATTTTCTTATTAAAACAAGTATTTTTTATTAACCTAATTAAAAATTATCCAACATAAAATTAATAAATAATAATTAATTAATTAATAAAAACTAATAAAAATACAAAAAATTAGTAATATAATATTTTAAATTTTATTTTACTAATTAAGTTAATATTTTAAAATTAAATATAAAAAAATTGATATAAATATAATTAAAAAACAAAAATAATATAAAAATATTAAATATCCACTCCTCTACACTTAAGGGTGGGCATGTTTATATGCTTATAAGAAGAAAAATAAAAAACTAGATAAAGAAACAATGTAACTCTTACATTAAGCTCTTATATTCAAAACATATATCACAAGTTTAACTCAAGTAATTAGGATATAAATAATGACTAAAAATAAATTAAACCGGTATTTCATTAATCAATATTTCTATTATATTAATTAATTTATTTTTATTTTAACTTTTCTAAACTTTATATTTACTCTCAGTGGTCTCTGGGAACATATATTTTCAAAAATATATTATTGGAAGACACAAAAACTTTATGCTCTAATAAAATAAATCTTATTATACTTTTTATTATTTTCAAAAAAATCAAAATCAAGTCTCAGATGTCATTATTACATCATATCTAATTTGCAACAGGAAAAAAATTCTTAAAAGAAGACATAAATATGAAAATTGTTTATATTTTTATGAAAATATGTAGATAAAGTCTTTTATTTTGGTCTCAAAAAAATTATTTAAACTTTCTTAATATATTACTTTTTATTCTATGATATATAGTGGATTAAATAATAAAATATGTGTATCAACCGTAAATAATCCCTCTCATTATAAAATAAAATTTATTCTCATACAATTGACATCATATATCCTATTAAAGAGACAAAACATGTACTACACATCCTTAGAGATAAAGTTATTTGAAGTATCAAAATGAATTATGAGAAGAGTATTATAATTTTTTTTCAATGAGGAGTAAATTCATTGTGTGTTGAGTGATGATAAATATCCAAATGTGTCAAGAGTTTAAATAACCCCTTTCTTGATGAAGTGTATCATGGAAAGGATGTATTGATGATACCGTTGGAGATATGTGAGATATAATTAGTGTTTCTATAAGCTATATGTAATATTGTATACCATATTATTTTGAAGATCCATTCATGTGTTATTAATGGATATTGGTTCTGAGTTAATTTCGTGATGAATCTTGGAAAAGAAGTTGTTGTTATTTCTTAATGTCTTTGAATAAACAAATTGAAGAGAAGAATCCTGTACACAAATATGATGATTATAGAGCTAAGGTTAATATAAATCAAAGAAAATTATTGATAGTTAATGGAAGATTTATCTGTTTCAGGTCTCAAATTGTTTTGAGATGCTAGGTATGATTAAAGTGGAAAAAATAGCCATGTAATATTGAGGTTTACTGATGTGAGTATCCATCCTTATGATTACTATGTTTTAGGTCCACTAGGTTGAATATCCTGAGAGGGGGTGAATCCGGGTATGACAAATTAAAATTCCTTCCCCTTTGGATCTTGTTTCATTTCAAAACAAAAATATCTTCTCTCTTATTCCCATTGCAAAGTATGAACGTAATTTAAATCATGCATGAGACATAATAATTTTTATTGGTTTCAACCTCACTAGGCTACGTCCAAGAAGTATTCAATGACGATATGTCGATGTATCAAATTCACTAAGGCTCACTACTAATAATTATTACATGGTTCAGGCCAGATCTTTTATGCTCAGACTCGCTACCTTTACAAGGTTTGGGGTATGCTCACTGCATTCCCAAGGGTCACTCCCTGTGCTTCTTTCTCTGGATCACTGCTGGTGGAAATGGTCATCGTCTTCCTATTCTTTTGCTCATTGCTCTTGGAAAAGAATTCACTCACAATTTATGGACTTGTAGGTCAAACACAATTTATAGACATGTAGGTTCCTTCATTTTCAGGAATTCGTGCATCCTCAACTTTAGGTAGATGCTCCGTTGAAGTCCATTTTTTACCTGTAGATGAAATCCACCTTTCTGCATACTATTAGGTAACAAAAATGACTTTCACAAACTAATTTGAATATTTTGACAGATTTCTTGAGAAAACTGTGAACCACCTTACTTCGTCCGTGTATAGTGTATTGGTTATGGTACGTAGATCGCCTGCTCCATGTACCGCCTTTATTTCTACATACTCCTCCTCCTCAGACTACCTTTGCCTTCACTATCACATACCGCCTCCACATACCAACTCTGTGAACCTCCTCTACAAACTACTTCAGTGAATCACTTCTACTTCACAGAATCCCCTACATACAACACCTTCTTTCTCCACATAATATGTCCTTTGAGGGATACATTTTACCACAAAAACCTTCGGTGGAATTGCTTCCACGTGAACCACTTCTCCTTTGTAGAATCCTCTTCGCAAACCACTTTTGGACTTTATCAAATTCTCAGAGCATAGAGATGTTCTCTAATGATATCTTCTCTAACTTCTAATTGATCGTATTAGTGCTCCTTATATAGGAAAATATATCAGCAAAATCCACTAATCCAAGATTCACCAAATCTTTGATTCGGTACAACCTTCTCCATATACCACTTCTCTCACCATGAACCACACTCATTCCACAAACCATTTTTTCATTGTGGTACATATACTACCTTTTCTCCTATGTAGTGCCATTCTCTTACATCATACTACGAACTGTCACACCTTCTGCATACCTCACACCATTCGCCACAAATCATCACTGTGAACAATTTTTGGTTTTGTGAACCTCTCCTGCATATCGTTCTCGCTGCCTGGTACGTAGTTGCAAAACATTCCCAGTAATGGTACGTGATCCCTATTCCTAGATATGCGGTTCTCTTATTTTTACAATTTTATTTTTCATTTTTCATACCATTCAATCTGATGAAGAAACCCATACTTTTCCAAACACAAATTCCTGATTTTGAGACCCAAAAATTTGGCAAACACTGGTAAACTGCGCCACATTAAAAAACTGTCTTTAGAAAACACCAACCATACTCATTCTCGATCATCTGTTTTTCTCAACAAACACAATCACACCCAAAACATACTGATATGACACATTAAGGGATTTTTTCACAATACTATGAAATGAAAATTGCACTTGGATGAGGTTTGGAGAATTTGATTTAGGACAAAAGATTTGGTAATTAATTTGATATGCTTGAAGGTGATTTAAAGATATGCCAAAGTAACATTAAGTAATTTGAAAAGTGTAAAGAAGTTTGGAGTAATGATGAGTTGGATGGAGAAATTCAATGTTAAAGGTTAATGAATATTTTTAAAAAGGAATATATATATATAATTCATTTTGAGTCTACATTGAGTATGTAAGAGTCGCACAAAATTTTCACTTTGTACATAAGAGTCACTTTGAAATTCCAGTGAATATATAAGAGTTGATGGAGTGGAATCTATAACAAAAGAAATATGTAAAGGTAATATAGATTTCCTAGTAATTTTTCTAGATTAATTTAGAGATTTCAAACCGTACATCAATGTATGTTTCTTGATATGTAAGGGTCATCATAGTTATAAAAGGGATACATAAGGTTACTCAGAATGCTTAAAATTTTAAAAAGTACCAGAGCTACACTGTGATATTTTGGAGTGACTAAAAATTCACAGCACAAATAGAAGAGTTAACTGGGGGATACTTAAGGGTCACCCAAATATTTTTAAGGATATGTTAAAATTTTCATGCTGATATATAAGGGTAATCCTGATGTCCCAATTGAAATGTAAGAGTTCGATGGAATGGTTTATAGGATACATTGGAGTAACAAACATAAATATAATAGTTTCCAGTTCATAAGTAAATTTGTATAAATTCACTAAATATTTTGAGATTATTATTTAGACTAATATTTCAAGCATTTAAAATGGAATAATTTAAGACAAATATCAAAGAATTAAATCAGATGATGTTGTTATGAGCTTAAAATATGAAATATCCAAATCTTGTAGAAGATTTAAAAGTGATTCAAGCTAAGAATAATAGAGAATTAAATAGTATGTGATGAGAAGGCCTTCGCCAGATAAATCTAAGATTTTCAAATATAAATATTTTAAAATAATTTATCAAAGATCATAACTAGGATATTATTCAAAAATACAAGGTAGTGGGTATTTTATAAAATCATCTGAGAAAAATATTAAAATATAATATTATGATATCATGGGTAGTTGGCCCATGTGATTAGTTTTTAATAAGAGTTGATAATTAAGAATATTGTAGATCATGGGGGTAGACCCATACAATTCTATTGAGGAATTATAAATTTTATAATCAAAAGTTGCATCAAAGGTTTTTATTTTCATTCTTTTAAATTGTGGGAATTATTTTCCTTTGATAATAAGAACAGAAGAAGAATAAGAGAAAGGTTATTATTGTTTATAACATATATCGGTGAAATAATATCCTAAAAATACTTAGAAAACTGAGGAATAAAAATGATAAGTATAAGAAGACCCACACTTTGATACTTAAATATTATAAAATCCAAAGAAGAAGTATAAAAGGGGAATTAAGTTAAGGCTAATACTAATACTACTACTACTATATATTCTATGTGTTTATGATTTTGAATATGAAGACAAATATTAATGTAAGATAAATTTGATTCTATTATTTGATTATTTCATAGACTTTGAAGATATTATGTAAAAGAGTAAGAATTAAACATGAAGAAATGTTTTATTTACATATGTTGATCATTTTTAATATTGATTTGAGAGAAAGATGAAAACATTCAAGTTGGTTTGAAGATCATGTATGGGAAGTCTAAGTCCTTTTTTTAAGTAAGAAGGTCTCATCACTATGAAATCGTGACATCCTAGAGTATATTGAAGGCCTTTTCTATTAGTGATGTTGGGAGAGTCCATTGTAAACTAGAGGGAGCCAATATAAATAGAAAAAATGATAGATTTTAAATCTACCAATAGATATCCTTAGGAGTTAAGGATAATACCTACCCCACTTGTATTCACTTTATACTATTATTAGATATTTGTGTCTCTAACTTTACCCAAACACAACATATACATAGTCACCCACATCAATGGTGAACCTAGTAAAAATACTACATGATTCTTCTATTTTTTATTTAATGCTCTGCATGTGGTGTGGTATCTTGGGAATTCATAAGCATACCCATTAACCCTAGCATGTATGGAGGATGGAATATTAAAAAGGTTAATTAAAAAGAGTAAAGTATTTGGTAAAAATTGTTAACACCAATTCATCCCTTTCTCAGTGTGACTACATGATCTAGTTGGGTATAAAAAGTGGTATTAAATCTAATCTAGGCTCTAACTCTTATTATATATACCATTTTCATAGTTTTTTTATCAATAATACATGGAGTTCATATGTAAAAAGTGCTCTAATTTTCTTCATATGAAGAATAAAATTTCCATCTCTGTCAATAAAAGCAAGGAGGTTTTAGAAAAAACCATGAAGAACATATAGAATAAATAGTTAAAGAAGTTAAAAAATATTCCAAAGGTGAAATAAATTACACTACTAATTGAAGGTAATCAAAGAGATATTTTATTTGTCATATCCATTTAGAAGTGTTCCCTTGAAGAATCTAGTTCTAATTGCGATAAGAATGTGCCTATTGAATTACTCTGTGATTTTTAGTTTTAAATAAAGAATTATTTGAAAAATAATCCTATTTAATTCATTAAATATATATTGGAGTTTATCAAGGGTCTATAGGATGATAAATCATAGGTGGAGTCAAAAATTGATGAAATGGAATAATCATTGTTATACAATTTACAAAAGTGAATTCCTCTCATCAAACATATTGAATCTGAAGAAAATTCTTTATTGACCAATAATGAAAATTTATCTCTAGCTAAATAATTATTGAAAAAGTTCATTTAGGAGAAATTTGAGACAAGAAAATCTAGTGAATAAATGATCTATGCACTAGAAGAAACAAAAAGAGATATCATGGATGCCAAATATAATAATTTGGAAAACATTGATAAAAGGATAAATGAGCTTAAAAATTCATTACATGAAAATTATAATCTATATGAATATCATGTTGATAAGATGATAAATAAATTTGAAGATATATAAAAATATCTTGAAGATCATAATAACACTCTAAATTTAACATTTCTTTAATTTTAAGTAAAAATAAAAAAAAATATAGAAGCGAAAAAAACTAAATCTTTACATAAATGATAATAGATGTGTTTCCATGAATGTATGTGATAAGAGTATTTCTTATAAAAAGGATCATTTTAGTGTAAATAATGATTTGAGATCATCTAAAGATCTATTTACTACAATATCAAAGAAAGAGGTAATCCTTGTTCTATAAAAATTTGTTTTCACTAATACTATTTTCATGAAAAGTGAAAGTTATAACTAAAAATATAGTCAAATATCTGAATAATAAAATGATAATAAATCCACCACTACATCAATGGTGTATGTTAACATGTGTAAGATGAATGAATTCCTAAAGTGTGCTCAAATTATGGGTTTTTCAAATCAAAAACAATAATGTGTTCATGATGGAAATTTTTTTGTATAAATGAGAAAATTAAGTTTTACTACCCACTTTTGGTGATGTGGAAGTTTTATAAAAATGAATATAGATTTTCAGAATATTTTTAAATTTATAAAAATTATAAAAGATCTATATCAAGGTGGGGAAAGTCTAGGTAGAGGAAAAAATCAACGAAGAAAGTAAATCTGTTCACTAAAAATAGATTTGAATGTCTTGAGAATTACTATGAAAGTTGCAACAAAGATGGTCACAATGATGAATAGTGATGGTTTAAATTAATCAAGAAAGTATCAAAAATGGATGACTAAAGAATACCATAATTAATTAAAATAAATAAAATAAAAGATGAGTTGTCTTTAGGGTGTAAAGAAATAAAAGTGTTGAGACTAAGGAATAATTTGTGAAGGATGATACACCCCGAAAGATATGAATTTATTATGGGAGAAATGGTCACATCGTGGGCCTATAATAATAGGCTATGAACACAAAATCTAGAGGAAGCAAGTTGGAGCTAAGAAAAAAATCAATCTAAGAAATAAACAAAAGGATTCGTTTTGTGCATGATATCCAAGAATAAAAATTAGAGAAGCTTCCAAAGAAGGGTGACGCAAGAATTTTTTAGAAGTCATGTGGAAAATCCAAAAAAGATGAATAAGTTTATAAAGAATGAATGATTGTTTAGCTAGTCCAAATAGAGATGGATAATAAAATTGAACAATAAAAAATGAATGAATTTGAATTGGTAGATGATGTGAAAAATCAACTTCCATACAAGAAGAAAGATGAATATAAAAGGAAGACCATGCTACCCAAATAAGCTCAAATTTGGAAAATCAAAGTAAGAGAAAGCATTAAGCATTCTCACTAAACTGGGGCTGAAAAGAAAAGAGTTTCTTGGTTGATAATAAAATATAATCCTTGTTTTTTTCACCAAATAGATTTATATGATCCACCATATTCCAATATATTTGTGTTTTTTATTTATATAGGTAATTAAAGGTGATGTGTATAGGGTAGAACTAGAAATCCATAGTCTTGCAACATGAAGTATTTACCATCATGGAATGTTTTAACTAGTATCATGATACATTATTATAACACTTCAACTGATATCAGAAATATATTCTTGGAGTTTATTTTTAAATAAGACCATCCATGATAAAAATTGTATGGGTTCATCGCTTTAGGGGGAGAAAAATCATGAGCAAGCTTCTTGATGATGTTATTTTATGAAAATTTGGAAATCTAGAAAAATAAGATGTCGATGTATGATAATCACACATTGCCATGTTTTTTTTATTTTATCAAATATTATTTCTAAAGGGGGATTTTTTTAAGTTGTAAGATTTAAGGGGGGAACCTTATTGTATTTTAATGATTTTAAGGTGTTTTATGAGTTGGGTACATATGATAATTTCCAAATACTGGTTGGAAAAACCCTATAATGAGAAATTTGAGTTGGTATTGACATGCTTTTTTATTTTTTTATTTCCTATCCATTGAAGATATTATGTGAAAAAGTAAGAAAAAACATTAATCAAACTACAATTTACATGTGTTTATTATTATAATGATTGAGTTGAGAGAACAAGGTAGAATTCCATGTTGCGCTAAAAATCATATATTGGCAGTCAAAGTCTATTGTCGAGGAATAATATCTCACCATTTTTATGATGTGATGTCATGGAGCCAACTGTAGGTCTTTTATATTAGTGGCGTTGAGAGGAATAATTGTAAATTGGTGGGAGCTAGTATAATGTACCAATCAGGAGATTGAAAATCTATCAAGAGATATGCTCTGGGATTAAAGATGGCACCTTCCCCTCCTGTATACACATTATGATATTATTAGTGGATATCTATGTCTCAGACTTTACCCGAACACAGTATGGATATAGTCACCCACATCGGGGGTGAACCTACCGTGTGTTGCTACTCTTTTTTATTTACTATTTTTCATATAGTGTGGTGTTTTTGGAATTTATAAGTAGATCCATTCACCTAATAGGTGTATAGGTTCAAATATTAATAAGGGTAATTAAAAAGAGAAATGAATTCAATAAAATTGGTTCAAAATGATTCTACCCCCTGTTAGTGTGATTGCACGACAGGAGAAGCTGGAGGAGTCAAAGGCTCAATCCCGCAACTTGACCACTAGGGCGGTGCGATGCCTTGAGAAATAGCCGCAGCAGGAGGCTTCGCGCAATTTAGATGGCCCTGAGGCCTCCAGTGTTTTTGTGGCAGGAGCGTCGAGCGAGGGAGGTGTGTACATCGCTCCATGCGGCTGAATCGCATTCCCACACTCGATGAGTCGATTTACCGAGATTTGATGGCGCCAATCCTCAGGGTTAACTCACTTGAGCCGACCAGTATTTCCGGATATACCAGATTCCAAAGACTATGAGGTTGTCATTAGCTCGGGTAAGTATGGAGGGGATTGCGATTCATTGGCTTACGATCCTAGAAAAGGTTCGTCCCGATATTTTGTGGCATGATTTTAAAGTTGAGTTACTGAAATGTTTCAGCGGTTTAGATGTTTTGAATCCATACGAGTAATTAGCTGCTCATGATTCGTAGGGTTCGGTGTCCGGTTATATTGATCACTTTGAGTATTTGACTTCTTTGGTTCCTCAGCAACTTGGAGCAGCAATATGTTGAATACTTCTTGCATGGGTTGCACGATGACATATGGAATTGGATGCAGATTCATAACCCAGACACTCGTTTACAGGCGATGTGGTTAGCACACCATATCAAGCTTGCTATGACACAAGGATTCGGCGTACATTTTCATGGAGGTGCGTGGAGAGTTTCTCTCAATATGCGCGACAGTGATTTTTGGCATCCGTTACCTCATAAGTCGGTACACAATCAAATTGGATTCAGCGTTGTTGGACCCCATTTCTTTACTTGGGTATTTCTGAGTCCCACATCGGACTTACCCTCTCTGTATTTAGTTTTACTCATCTATAAAAGAACATCCTCACCTCACATTGAGGTAAGGGGAATTCACCATTAACATGGTATCAAAGGGATCTTAATCCTGACCCTCCCTCCCAGCGGATTCCCGGTTCAGTCCGACCCCGCCTCTCTTCCCCCCTCTGGCTCTGCCCTAATCTCCCGGTGGCCCTCTCTCCCGGCGGTCCTCCATCCCAGCGGCCCTCTCTCTCGGCGGCCCTCCCTCCCGGCGGTCCTCTCTCCCGGCGGCCCTCTCTCACGGCGGCTCTCCCTACCGGCGCGGCTCCTTTCCCGGCGGCCCTCTCTGCCGGCGCGGCTCCCCTCGCTCAGCGGTGCCCTCGCCAGCGCCTCGCCCAGGCGCTCTCGGCCTCGCCCCGGCGCCTCGCCCTCGGCCTCACCCCGGCGCCCTCGCCCTCGACCCAGCGGCACTCTCACCCGGCGCCCGCACCCTAGCCCCAACGGCTCCCCTCCCGGCGCCCTCTCCCGGCGTGGCTCCCGGCCCCGGCTTCCGGCGCCCTCCCACGGCCCGGCGGCCCTTCTTCTTGGCGCGACGCCCTCCCCGGCGGCCCTCCTTCCTGGCGCGGCTCCCGGCTTCTCGGCGTCCCGGCTCCCCGACGTCCCGCTCGCGCTAGGGTTCCACCCTTGCGCGCTCCCGTCTCAGCGCCCTCGTCCCGCGCCTCCCGGCCACCCTCGCCTGGTGCGCTCCTGGCCACCCTCGCCCGACGCCTCCCGCTGCTCCCGGCGCCTCCCGCTGCTCAAGCGCCTCCCGCGCCTCCCGCTGCTCCCGCGCCTCCCGCGCGCTCGCGCTGCTCTCGCCCAGCAGCTCCCCTTCCGCCGCCTTCACCCCAGCAGGCGCGACTCCCCTTACCCAGCAGCGTCCTCATCCCGCGGCGCCCTCGTCCTGGCGCCCTCGGCCTCGTCCCGACGGACCCTCCCGACAGCGCGCCCTCGTCCCGGCAGCGCGCCCTCGTTCTGGCGGCCCTTCCAGCACGCGCACGTCCTGCGCACGGTCATCCCACCGGCCCGCTGCATCAGCTACCCGACGCTTCCATGGCAGACTCCTCGGGACGTGGCCGTGCTTCAAGTCGTCCACGTCCCTTCTGTCAACATTGTGGCAAGTTTGCCCACCTGATCGCCCGATGTTGGGTCCTGCATGGACGACCATCTCAGCACCCGCGGCAGGGACAACCCGCTGTCCAGGACGCGTCCTTGACTGTCGCCTCTCTTTCCCCGTCTCTGGCCCTTTCTATGGCCGACCTCAGGCGGCCTCATGATCCTCCGGCCTCCGTCCGCCCCGGTCCCTCCTCGGCTTCTTTGGCCCGTACTGTTCGCCCCACTGCCTTTGTCAGCCATTGCTCCCCTGCATGGCTGCTGGACTCAGGTGCCTCCGACCACCTCACCGGTGATGCTGGTATGCTGACGTCTTACTGCACATATGCCGGTTCTTTGGCCATCACCGTCGCTGATGGCTCCACTATCCCCATCACGGGCTTCGGCGCATGCTCCCTGACTCCATCGATACACCTACCCTCTGTGGCACATGTGCCCCGCTGTCCCTTTAATCTGCTTTCCATCAGTAAACTGACTAAGGATTATAACTGTGCGGCCATATTTACCTCTTCTGGTGTTGTGTTTCAGGAGCAGACTACGAACCGGGAACTTGGTCGAGGCCGGCTTCGAGACGGGGTCTACATGTTCGAAGGACCAGCACCCATTGCTTGCACGTCTACCTCTTCTCGGGCACTAGATCTTCATTCCCGATTAGGACACCCGCCTGCATCCACCATTCATCAAATGTTTCTAGACTTCAGTCGGACTCCTACTTTTCATTGTGAGTCCTGTTCTTTTGCGAAACATCATCGCTCTTCCTACATTCCTCGCACGGATACACGGGCCTCCCACCCCTTTGATCTGGTTCATTCAAATGTTTGGGGCCCGTGTACCATTCCGAGTCACTTGGGATATAAATACTATATATCTTTCATTGATGACTATTCGCGAATGACGTAGCTTTACCTTCTTCGAGAGCGCACCGAAGTGTTTTCCACCTTCCAAACCTTTTTCAATGAAATTAAGAACCGTTTTTCTATCTCTGTCAAATGTCTCTGCTCGGATAATGGGCGCGAGTATCTCTTCACTTCCTTTCGACAGTTTCTCCAGACGAATGACATCCTTCATCAGACCTCTTGTCCTGATACACCCCAGCAGAACGGCGTGGCCAAGCGGAAACACAAACATATTCTGGAGACTGCTCGTGCCCTCATCTTCCACCGACAGGTGCCTCTGCTCTTTTGGGGAGATGCCATTCTCACTGCTACCTACCTCATCAATCGCCTTCCTTCTTCTATCCTTAAGGGGGAGACTCCCTTTCGGGCTCTTTTTCCCACTCTCCCTCTTCATTCCCCCCCTCTTCGAGTGTTTGGCTGCTTGTGTTATGTTCGTGACACTCACCCTGGCCGCACCAAACTCTCTCCCAAATCCCTCCGCTGCATCTTCCTTGGTTATTCCCGCACTCAGCGCGGATACCGCTGCTTCTCCCCGGACCTTCGCCGGTATGTCATCTCAGCGGATGTCTCCTTTGTTGAGAGTTCTCCATTCTCCTTTCCCTCTTCTCCTCCTGACTCTGCTATTGATGATGGTCCTCCTCTCATCATCCATCCTCCACCGGCGTCAACCCCTGTTGACACCCATTTTGGTCAGGTCTACTCCCGCCGTCCTTCGACTGTATCCCCCGTTCCGGCCAGTGACACTGATGCTCCCGCTTCATCCGCTGCTCCTGCTCCGCCACCTGAGGACTTGCCCATTGCCCTACGGAAAGGTACTCGCTCCTGCCAGAGTACTCCTCTATTTGTATCTTCATACAGGGGTCTGTCCGCTCTGGAGACAGTTTCTATACCTCGCACGGTTAGTGAAGCCAAATCTCACCCCGGGTGGCTAGCCGCAATGCGGGATGAATTGCAGGCTCTGGAGGAAAACCATACTTGGGATCTTGTCCCCCTTCCAGCAGGCAAACAGGCAGTGGGCAGCAAATGGATTTATACGATCCGTCTCAATCCCGACGACTCTCTTTGCCGCCTCAAAGCCCGGCTGGTGGCGAAGGGGTTTGCTCAGACATATGACATCGACTACTTTGAGACCTACTCTCCGTCGCCAAGATGGCCTCTGTCCGCCTGTTCATCTCTCTGGCTACTAATCATCACTGGCCACTTCATCAGCTGGATGTCATGAATGTCTTTCTCCATGGCGTTCTTGAGAAAGAAGTCTACCTGAAGCAACCCCCTGGTTTTTCTGCCTCCGGTGCCGACTCCCATGTCTACCTCCTCCGTCGGTCCCTCTATGGCCTCAAGCAGTCTCCTCGAGCTTGGTTCGGCCGCTTCAGCACTGTCGTCACGGCCTTTGGTCTCTCCCGCAGTCTGAAGGACCACACCGTCTTCTTCCGTACGACACCGCACGGCTGTATCTTGCTTGTGGTATATGTTGATGATATCATCATCACAGGAAGCGACTCCAGAGGGATCGCCAGGCTCAAGGCGCACCTTCACCAAAACTTTCATACCAAAGATCTTGGTCCCCTGACTTACTTCCTTGGCATCGAGGTCTCCCGTTCTGAGGACTCAATCTCTCTCTGCCAACGTAGGTATGCTCTTGATATCTTGCAGGATGCCGGTCTGAGCACCGCCACTGCCGTGGACACCCCACTTGAGCTTGGCGAACGTTCTCTCCATTCCGACTCGAAACCATTTCCTCACCCCGAGCGCTATCGACGTCTGGTGGGTAAACTGAACTACCTCACCATGACGCGACCCGACATTGCCTGCGCCGTTGGCAAAATCAGTCAGTTCATGGAGCATCCAACCCAATCTCAGTGGGATGCTGTCATTCGCATTGCCAAATACATCAAGCGAGACCCTGCACGTGGCCTTCAGTATTCACGTCATGCTCACTTGGATGTTGAGGCCTTCTGTGATGCCGACTATGCAGGTTGCCTCGCGACCCGCAAGTCTACTTCGGGGTTCGCTGTGTTCTTCGCCGGTAACCTCATCTCTTGGCGCAGCAAGAAGCAGACTGTCGTCTCCCGATCGAGCGCCGAGGCTGAATACCGCGCCATGGCCACCGTCACCACTGAGATCCTCTGGCTTCGTCATCTCCTACATGAGCTCGGCTTCCCGGCACACGCCCCTGCTCATATCTGGTGTGATAATCAGGCCGCCACGAAGATTGCCTCGAATCCCGTCTTCCATGAACGGACGAAGCATATTGAGGTGGACTGCCACTTCCTCCGTCACCATCTGGAGCAGCACCATATCAGCTTTGGCCATGTACCAACGGCAGATCAGCTTGTCGATCTTTTCACCAAAGGCCTCCCAGGGGCTCGCCTTGACTCTCTCACTATCAGGCTGGGTCTTCACAGCCTCCATAGCCCAGCTTGAGGGGGGGTATGAGTTCGTCTGTCTTGTCTTCTTTTTTTTCTTTGTGAGACTCAATCCAATCTGGGCATGTCCAGCTTGAGGGGGAGTGTTGGACCCCATTTCTTTACTTGGGTATTTCTGAGTCCCATATCGGACTTACCCTCTTTGTATTTAGTTTTACTCATCTATAAAAGAACATCCTCACCTCACATTGAGGTAAGGGGAATTCACCATTAACAAGCGTCCATTCGGTTCGGCGGGGAGATGCCCCTGTTAACACTGTCCGACAGGATATGCTGAAGTCAGTCATGTCTGGGAGCCACGGAGTTCGTCACCTTACAACCCTGGAGTGGGAAGACCGCCGGAAGAAGGGTTTGGGTTTCCGCTGTGGGTTACCGTATAATCCATTACATGAGTGCTCTGATCCTAAAATTAGAGTCATGTTTTGGATGAGGATGGTGACGGGGCTCCAGTGGATGATGATGTTGTGTCGTATGACAAGGAACCTCCAGCTGGTGACTAGGAACCATGATTGGCAGTGTGTTCGGTGGTAGAGAACAGGGAATGGATTATTTGTAATTTGTTCTAGAGCATCTTCATAGGGACAATACCATTATGAAAGTGGAAGGTCATGTAGGGGAGCTAGTAGTGTTAATTTTACGGGACAGCGGTGCTACTCCCAACTTTATTTCTCCTGCGTTGGTCAGCTTATTTGTTTGGTGATACAAGATTCCTCTACAATGCTGGTAAAACATGGCGATGGGCATACAATGCGTTGTCAAGGAGCGTGTCGGAATTTCCGGATGACTTTGGGAGATTATTCTTATTTCATTGATGCAAATATTTTAGAGCTGGGTGGTTTGGATCTCATACTTGGAGTGGCATGGCTGCGTATGTTAGGGGATATGACAAAAAATTGGGGTGCACTGACTATGAGGTTCCAGATGGTTGGGAAGGATTTTTTTTTCCGGAGAAAAACTGGACATGAACATGTGGCTTCCCCATTGGCAGGGTGGATAAAACGGTCTCATGTTCTAGGTTGCTTTCGGTTGTTGTTGGGTGGTAAGCACAGTGGGTCTACTAATTCTCTGTCTTCTCAAAAGAAAAGAAATTTGCAGAGTGTGTTAGCTGATTGGAAATAGGTCATTGATACACCTGAGGGGTTACCCCCTATTCGGCAACATGTCCACCATATTCGGTTTCACCGAGGACAAGGCCTGGTTTCATAGCGTCCCTATCGGTACCCTCACTTTCAAAAAAAAATGAGATTGAACGGAAGGTGGAGGAACTTCTACTTTCAAAGGTTATTTGACCTAGTTCGAGTGCGTATTTGAGTCTGGTTAAGTTAGTTAAGAAGGATGGTACTTGGCGAATGTGTGTGGATTACAGATCGCTCAATCGAGTTACTATACCTAATAAATTTCTTATTCCTGTGGTCGAGGAGTTGTTGGATGAGGTGAAAGGAGCTCTTTATTTCTCGAAGTTGGACATAAAATCCAGTTATCATCAAATTCGAATGCAGGTAGAGGATGTGGAGAAAATGAATTTTCAGACTCATAGTTGTCATTATGAATATTTGGTTATGCCGTTTGAACCAACTAACACCCCTTCGACTTTTCAGGTAGCCATGAATGACTTGTTCTTCCCCTTGCTTCACAAATTTGTCTTGATCTTCTTTGATGATATTTTAGTCTACAGAACTGATTGGGTTACACATCTTGAGCATTTGTGGACTGTTTTGTAGGTACTTTCAAACAATCACTTCTTTTCTAATCAAAAGAATTGATAATAAAAAGAAATACCTCTTTGCTTAGCAATAAGTGAAGTACATTGGCCATGTTGTTTCTCATTTGGGGGTCTCAGTGGATCCAACTATGGGCAGGCCATTTTGGACTGGCCTTGTCTGCAAAAAGTTAAGGGTGTTTAGGGGTTTTTTAGGACTCGCTGGTTATTATTGAAAATGTATACAAGGTTATGGCCAAATTGCATAGCCCCTAACTGTTTTGACTTGCAAAAAAGGTTTTTGTTGGACACTAGATTATCGTCATCCTTTTGGCCACTTAAAAAAACTTATTATAAAGCCTCTGGTGTTGGCATTACATGATTTTTCCAAAGACTTTGAAGTGGAGTGCGATGCATCAGGTCGTGGAGTTGGGGCTATTTTAAAGCAATTTCAGAATCCCATTGAATATTTTAGTTTGGTATTGGCACAAAAGAGTTAAGTCTACCTATGAAAAAGAAGTTATGTCTTTGGTGTTATCTATTCAACATTAGCGGACTTATTTGTTGAGAAGGACTTTCACTGTTTTTTCAGACCACTGCAGTTTAAAATTTCTATTACATTAGCGTTTTTCCACTGCTGATCAACAGACATGGATTTCTAAGTTGTTAGGTTATCGTTTTGGTTCTAAGTTTAAAACGAGGAAGGACATCACTGATGATGTCTCTTTGTCTCAGCGAGAAGTTTTTTTAGTGCCCCAGCACATCCTGTCCTAACCTGTTTGGGAGGATGCAAGCTGTTTGAATGGGGGTGTTCATTCTAACCCTTTTCTTCACAAGGTTATGTAGCGGTTAATAGCAGGGCATCCCTCGCACCCTGAGTACACTCTTTCCCAAGACATTATTAAGTATCGTGGTCATTTGGTGGTACCAGCAGCTTCCCCAATTGTTCTTAAACTATCAGAGGAATATCATAGAACTCCCCAAGGGGGGAATTCTGAATTTTATTAGACATACTGCAGGTTGGAAGCGAACTTATTGGGTGGGCATGAAACGTCAGGTGCTGGAGTTTGTTCAACAATGTGTAGTTTTCCAACATTTCAAATATTCTACACTTTGTTTCAGCTGGTCTGTTACAACCTTTAAAGATTCCTTCAATAATTTGGATGGATCATTCTATGGATTTTATTTCAGGGTTGTCTTGATTTTGTGGCTATGATGTTATTTTTGTGGTGGTTGACCAGTTGTCCAAGTTTGCTCATTTCATTCTATTATGACATCTTTATTCGGCTAAAAGGGTTGTTGTAGTATTCTTATATGAGGTAGTTCACCTCCATAACATTCCCGCTTCTATAGTTAGTGATCGTTACCCAATTTTTATCAGCCATTTTTTGAAGGAATTATTTCAGTTCAGTGGTTCAAAATTAAAATTTAGTTCTTATCATCCACAAATGGAAGGTCAAACAGAGGTCGTTAACTACTTCTTGGAAACTTATCTTCAATGTTTTGTGGGAGAGAAGCCTAAAAGTTAGTCTTATTAGCTTCCTTGGAAGAATTGAGCTATAATACCACTTGGCATGAATCCATCAAAACCACACCCTTTGACATTGTTTGTGGACGTCCACCGCCTTCTATAGTCACTTATTTTCATTCTGAAATTCAAGTATAGGCTATTGTTTCAGCCTTGGGGGACCGGGATGAAGGTTTTCATCAACTCCGACACAATCTGGCTCGTTCGCAATGTCCTATGAAGCTGTAGGCCAATCGGGGTCGGCGGGCAGTGGAATTTCAGGCGGGGGATCAGGTGTTCCTTAATCTTTGGCCACATAGACAGTCTTTCGTTGTACATCGGATCAACCACAAGCTCCCTCCACGTTTTTTCCATTTTACTATTGTGAAACGAATTGGTCTTGTGGCGTACCTACCACCTCTTTCTCATATACATCCCTGCAACCTCTTTCTCGTATACACCTTGTTTTCCACGTTTCACAACTTTAGCAGGCCATTGGAAATCACTCTGTTCAACCTGTTTCTCCTTCAGAATTGGTTGGAGATTTCTCTGATTAATCATTCTCTCTCGCCGTATTCTACAGCAGGACAACATGCATTTGTCGCAATACTTGGTCAAGTCGCACATGCGGCTGCTGGACAAGGCGACCTTGGAGGATGAATATGTTCTCTAGAACCAGTTTCCAGATTTCAATCTTGGGGACAAGACAGTTTCTTAACATGGGGGGAGTGATAGAGTTCGGGATCGGCCTGGGTAGTGGAATGTATATAATAGGCGTGATAAGGGTAAAAGGGTAATTGTTGAAGAGGGTGATTAGTTGTATAGGGAGGGGGGACGGGTAATAAAAGGGGAGTGGCTAGGAACTGGTCGGGGGGGCATTCTTTTCTACCTTTAGGACCGTCTAGTGGCTTGGGTGGTAGAGCTGGGGAGCTCTTATGTAATTCAGGTATACCTATGAGATTCTACTTCCTTCTGCATTGTTTCTTCTTCCGCCTATCTTTACCATAAATTCCGTTTACACATAATAGAATTCTACACTATTTATTTTTTAGTGTGGGACGAACCTATGATGATGTATTCACCGAATAATTCAGTTAATACTTTGAGAATCGAGAACATTTGAGTAGACTATATGGGATTGATATACTTTGTGTCCCACGGTTACTCAATGTCTTGAACAAAGGGAAAATATAATAATGCACGTTTGTATATGGTGATGACCGGTGGACAAAGGTTTAAAGATACATGTGTTTGATAGAGATCACGTCAGATCTCTTAATAGCTTAAGTAGCATTAGTGTTTTTCTAGAGGCCTCTCTTTGATTACATTTATGGATCTAGAGATTCATTTTTTTTTCAACGCTACAAAGGCATGCGGGGTCACATTTTGTGTTTGGCTAAATGGGGATTGAGTTTTGACTCAAAGAGATACTAAAAAAGCTGTTGGAGTCTGTATCCCACATCGGACTTGTGGTCCGATGTGGCCTTTTTCATTCATTATAAAAGAATGTCTCCGCCTTACTTTGAGGTAAGGAGGTAAGGGGGTTTCTCAACCTATATGGTATCAGAGCGAACCTAATCCCGAACCCTCCCTCCCTCCCGTTTTATTTCTTTCCCGTCAGCCTCTAGGGTTTCTCCCGGTTGGGGGGCGACGACCTCCATGGCCAGCGAGCCATAGGTATTCTCCGCCGCCCCCTGTCGGTCAACCCTCCCGAGCGGCAGCCTCCCTGCTCCGGCTCTGTCCGGCGGTGCTCCTCCCCGGTGCGCCTTCCCTTCCGGCGCCCGCTCCTCCTGCGCGCGAGCCCTCGCCTCGCGGCATCTCTCCCCGCTGTGCACGACGGCTTCACCCTCGGCCGCACCTCCCGATCCCGCCGGAATCCCGTTGCGGCATCCCATCGCGGCGCCTCCTGTCTCCCGTAGCGGTTCCCGGCGGACCAACCTCCTAAGCGGCTCACTGCTCCAGCGGTGCACCCCGGCGGCCCCACTTCCGACGGATCTCCCTCCTGCCGGCGCGTCCTTGCCCGGCGGTTCTTCCCCCTGCAGTGTTCCTCCGCTCCCGAACCAGGTGCGGTCCTCCTGGCGACGGGCATTCCTTCCCCGGCGCCTCCTGCCCGGTGCGGCTCCCCGTGTGCCTTTCCTCCCGGCGCGTGAGCCCTCCCCGCCGCAGCTTTCTTCCCGGCGCTGTAACTGCTGGCTTCCGCGTCTCAACGACTCCCGCATTCCCCAACGGTCTTCCCGGCTCCCTGCTCCTGCCGGCACCCACTTCCGTAACTCACGACGCGCAGAACGGTTTCTCCCGCTTTGCCCGAACTGCCCGCCTATTCCTCGCACCGGCTCCTGCTACTCCAGGCGCCCGAACCGGTCAGCTGCACCTCTCTCGCTACGCACGAACCACCCTCTCCGGTGGTCCTGTGCGCGCAGCGCCTCAGGCGGTTCCCCGGCGCCCCGCTCCTCCAGCCGCGCCTCCCAGACGTGGCTCCCGGCGCCCTCGCCCCGGCGCCTTCGACAGCCGGCCTCCATTCCTGCCGGCTCCTCCAGCAGCAGCCGACCTCCCGTACCGGACCGTTGCTCCTCCTGTGCGAGAATTCCGACGGACCAGGTTTCTCGTCCGCTGCTCTCCCTCCTTGCCGGCCTCCTCCTGCAAGGCAGCCCTCCCTCCGATTGGATTCTTCCGCTCCCTTTCGGCACCTCCTGCAGAATCCCCGCCTCCCTGCCCGTCGCCTCCTGCGGAATCACCGCATTCAATCGCCGACCTCCTCCTGCGGATTTCCCGGCGCTTCGCCGACCGGCACCGCCATTGTGGATTTCTCGGCACTTTGACGACCGGCCCTCCCGAGCGGATTTCTCGGCGCTTTGACGATCGGCCCGACATTACGGATTTCCCGGCGCTCTGACGACCGGCCCGTAGTGCGGATTTTCCCGATGCTCTGACGACCGACCCAACAGTGTGGATTTTCCGGCGCTCTGTTGTCCGGCCCCGCACTTTTCCGGCGATGACCCATCCTTTTTTTTCCAGCGGCATCACATTACCATCTTGAGGGGGAGCAACATCAACAACGATTTTATTATTTCCGTTTCTTCTGTTTTTGTCTTGTATTTGTCATCAAGCTGACAGTGTGGATTTTCCGGCGCTCTGTTGTCCGGCCCCGCACTTTTCCGGCGATGACCCATCCTTTTTTTTCCAGCGGCATCACATTACCATCTTGAGGGGGAGCAACATCAACAACGATTTTATTATTTCCGTTTCTTCTGTTTTTGTCTTGTATTTGTCATCAAGCTGGGCATGTCCAGCTTGAGGGGGAGTGTTAGCGTCTGTTTTGTTGCTTTCTTTTCATTATGTGTCCAAGCTAGGTACACCTAGCTTGAGGGGGAGTGTTGGAGTCTGTATCCCACATCGGACTTGTGGTCCGATGTGGTTCTTTTCATTCATTATAAAAGAATGCCTCTGCCTCACATTTTGTGTTTGGCTAAATGGGGATTGAGTTTTGACTCAAAGAGATACTATAAAAGTGTTTTAAAGTTAATCCAAAAATGAGTTTTGGATAGGTATTCACAAGATATTGCATATGATGTGATACGAGGTGAAGTTGATGATAGTTTTCCAAAAATGTTTTGGAACATATCCAAAAGTTGTTTTGGATATGATTTCATAGTATAGGATACAATATAAGGTGGAATGACACAAAGTCTCTGAGGCTTTAGTTCAAGTGGGAGATTGAAGGATATATGCTCTAAAGCCGCAGTTTGCATACGATGCATGGCTATATCGTTTTCGATGGAATATTATGCCACTAACTTCAATGAAATATCATGACACTCGAGGTGGAAGGTACGAATGAGTTTATGCTAACATCACCAAGGAGCATCCTCGAGTCTACTTAAAGCCACTACCATATGATGGAAAATGTGGGATGTGTTTTTTGATGCTTGGTCGAAACTCCCTGCAACTTGAAGCTCTCTACATTCTTCTCCTTTGCATTTAAGACACTAGCATGCCGTGGAGAAAGGATAGATCTCATTCAAACATCATTCATTCTACCCATGGATACCTCCAGAGGTGGGATGTTTTTAGGATATCACTTAATGATCTCTGTCAAACCCTTGCGGTGGCTTTTGAAGACGTAGTAATGGATTCTTTGGTGAACTGTACGCGTTTATGGTATTTATTCATTTTATTCTATACTTGTTTTTCATATTTCTTGCATGGGTGATCTTAAGAAAGAGATATAATCGTTTATACTTGTTCTGATAATTGTTATTAGACCCTAACGATTCCCTTTAGCGTCTTAATTCCTTCTTGGATTTCCGCAGTAGAGCAGAAAATATAGCAGTAGTTGAAACCCGACTTGCAAAGGTGGAGTTTGGAAGCTATAATCCTACACACATGGAGAATTTGTTGTAGGAGCTCGAGGCGACCATGTCCAGGCTAACCAATGGCATGGTGGAGTTGGAGGAGCGGCAAGTGACCCCTAAGGTGGTGGTAATGCCAGTTTTTTCTGGAGAAGATCCTGAGTCTTGGATCACGGAAGCTGAGAAATATTTTTTGTACCACCAAACACAGGAAGACTTGAAGATTTGGAAGGCATGATTGTGTATTCCAAGTACGAATGGAAATTGGTTTTATTTGTTGTGAGCAGCAAAGGATGAGCTCACCTGGATGCAAGTCAAGGAAGAGCTGCTCCGGAGTTACGGAAATGCAGTAGTGGAAGAAAAAGTGGCTACAGCTGCCCAAGGAGAGCTTCATTCTTCAGAATTTTGGAATAATTCAGGACTGAAGATGTGTTTTGAGAAAGGGAAAGAAGCTACAAAATCTGTAAATCCACAGTGCGAGTTGGTGTCGTCTCAAGAGCTTTTTCCAGTTGAATCGTCAACGATAGTAACACAACTCGTTAAGTGTCAAGAGGAGTTTAAGGCTCAGGATGTTAGCAAAAAGGGAAGTCAGAAATTAATGAGAAAAGGGAAAGTAGTATTAAGCCCAAACATGAAGAAGGTGATCAGCAAGGTGAAGCAGTGGTGGATGACAATTACTTGCGGTTTGGTGAGCAGGAGGAGAATCACGCAATCTCTTCAAGCGATAGGAGTTGCAGTAGTCCTTTTAGGAGCATACGTGTACGTTGGTACTTCAACCATGTTGGCTTGCGAATTTTGTTTTTGTTCAAGGAGTGCATGTGGGCAACAACAGCTATGGGTGCAACAAACCTAAGAACATCTACAACCACATCTCAGGTGCTTGCTTCCGCTCCACTAGACATCCAAAACGTCAAGCATATTCTAGTTAATTGATGTGAGCCGATGAGGAGGGATCTGCAAACAGCTGCTAATAGATGAAGGCGGAGCTGGGTTCCTTAAAGAACTGCCACACCAGAAGGAGATTGTCAGGGGAAGGTTGCTGCAAAATATCATTGTTATGAGTGCGGTGAAGGCTGCTTTCCAACATGAAGGATAATTCCAGGAACTCCATTTTGTATCAGCTTCAACAGCAGTAGTAACCGCAGAAGCTAATCAAGTTTTCCACCTTGGGGACAAGATGATTTTTAAGAGACATCAGCCTCTCTCTCTCTCTCTCTCCCTTGTATATTTTCTGGTTATAATATAGTACCACTGTCCTCTCTCTCTCTACTCTCTCTCTATCTCTCTCCCTCCCTCCCTCTCCCTCCCTCTCTCTCGCACCTTGATACATATCCAAACCTAAAAAAAGAAAGAGAGGTTTTGGGGGCATTTTATTCTATTTGAAATAGTACAGTGTTGGCACTTGGAAAAAGACTTACAAAACTCATAAGTGTCCTTAAATAAAGATTTCCAAAAGAACCCCGAATCTAATACTTTTCTATAGGTTCTTTTAAGATCATAATGGCCACCTAGTTAAAGTATCAAAAATGTCAAAATTGAATTTTGTCCTTTGGGAACACATTTTTAATAATTAAATCAGAACCTTGTATTCGAAAAATAAGATCATACCAAAAATAATATTTAGACTTGCTTTTTAAATTTAAATTGTTTTTCATTAATGAAATTACAAGGAACAATTTCAACAGTTGAATAATTAACAATATGAACAAACCAAGGTAACTTATCATTTAAATAAAATAGATTTTTAGTTGGAAATGAAGGTATTGACCATCAAGAGGCATCATTATTCTCTATTATTATTAAATGGTTATTGGAAACATTTTCTTTTCCAACCTTTTATTTTCTAAATTATACTCAATAATAATAAAAATCTATCTCCAAATTCACGGTCTTGATTCATGTTTATTTAATAAGTATATTAAACATGAATGGTCAATATAAACTAGCTCCAATTAAATAAGATCTAAACTTATCTAAAGCAAAAAATAACATCTAAAAGTTCCTTTTCAGTCACGGTACAACTAATTTGGGCTCCATTAAGTGTTTTAGAGACATAATGGATAACTGTAGTGATTTTACATGACACAAAATATCTCCAACCTTCTTATCAAAATCATCACACATTCATTCTAATAGCAATGACGAGTCATGTGATTAAAGAATAAGGGTTGTAATTAAAGCGTTCTTTAATTTAGAAAAATATTGTTGATGTGCCTTATAAAAAACATAAGGCACATCATTTTGAAATAACTTAGTTAATGGTAATTCAATGAAACTAATGTTATTAATTAATCTCCTATAAAAACCAACATGTCTTAAAAATGACCTAATGTCATTAATTTTTTTTTGGTTTAGGTAAATACTCATTAACTTTAACATTCATAGTGTTAACTGCAGTTCTTCTATATAAAATGATGTGACCAGGACTATGCCACTAGTGAACATAGAACAGAATTTCTCATAATTTAAAACTGATTTAGTTTGAACACATTTCTTCAATATCTTAGAAAAATAATCCAAACAGGACTTAAATGAATTTCCATAAATACTAAAGTCATCCATAAATAGTTCGATGCAATTCTTAAGGAATTTAGAGAACATACTCATCATGCATCGTTCGAAAGTGTCATGGGGATTAAAAAGGTCAAATGACACTCCTATAGGAAAAAGTGTCGAAGGACAAGTAAATGTGGTTTTATCTTGGTATTCAGGTGCTGTAAGTATTTGAAAGTAACAAGTTTAATTATCTAGGAAGAAAAAGTGTGATGTCAAAGCTTACCTTTACACTATTTGATCTAAAAAAATGGGTTGTGATCTTTTCCATTGGACTCAATCAATCTCCAATAGTCAATGCAATCTTTCCATTTATTTTTAAATCTAGTAGGTATCAACTCTCCTTTCTCATTAGTCATAATCATTATGCCACTCTTTTTAGGGACTATTTGAACTGGATGCAACCACTTACTATCTGAAATAGGATAAATTATGCATGCCCTTAATAATCTAGTCACTTCCCCCTTTAACATCTTCCAATATTGTTGGATTCAACCTCCTTTGAAGCTGCCTAACAAATTTAAAGTGCACTTCTAGGTAAATTATATGTCTGAAAAGGGATGGATTAATTATAGGAATGTCAGATAAGGACCAATTAAAGGCTGGCCTATTGGATTATGAGACGTTGATCAAATTTTTTCTTATTCAGTAGTAAAATTAAAATAAATAATCCCTAGATAACTTTTATTTTCTTCCAAAAACACATATTTAAGATGTTCAGGGTGGTCTTTAGTTTCTATAAATGATTTTTTAGTCTTAGTTTCTCCCTGTTTATCACTTAAATTATAGCCTTCCTTGTTAAAATTAGAATCTGTGATGCTTTACGTAGCATTTATAGGATTTTCAGAGTACAGGTGTTTTTCCAAGATTTGAAAACAGAATTTTTATCAAGTAAACACTTATTTTCCTTATTTTCAAGAACTACTTGTGTAGCAAGTTTCTATGTTTTTGGACATTATTCTATTAATAACAGTTAGTATTTCAAAGTTCTTCTCAGGGAAGAATGCATTTCTAGAATTTGGCATGGTGCAGATTTCTAGAATAACATTAAAATGAGGATTTTTCTTCTATTTTTGAGGTTCAGGTATCTCTAAAGCAACAATTTTATAATTTATTGACTAAAATTAATAAAAAATATTTAACTCAGTAGAAATTTCATCATCCAAATAGATTTCAAACAAATAGTTTTCAAATCTTTCTCCTCTAACATTGTTAAAAACTCACTATTAAACACACAAGCTTCACAGTAGTAAGAATTTTCACATAAGTTACAAATCAAGCTCCCATTTTCAAAACATTACCCCTCATAATTATTCACAAAATAATTAATTTTTTATAATGTGTGATTGTTAAATGGAGACTTCATGTCATCAAAAATGTTGAATTTTATAACTTTATCACAAAATTCCATGGATAAAGTATCAGAAAAAACATCAGTCGAAGTTTTAGTAACCACGGGAAGGGTCTTCCTAAAATGAGAGAAAATGTTCCTTTAGAATACTCTACCTCCATGCCCAATATCCAGAAAGACAAATCCATCAACACCCACAAGTATATCTTCAAGAAAATCATCTTGGTTGATTGTGCTTTTCTTTGAAAGTTGCAAAATGACATTGGTTTTTTATAAATAATATGGACCTTGACCACTATGAATTAAATTAAAAACTTGTTTTGTCATAACATTAATTGATTCACCCAAATCAACTAAGATACACTTTATTTTAAAATTTTTTATTTGAAAAGTTACGGAAAAGGGGGGTCTTTACATTTGACAGACATGAAACAATGAGAGGTATTTTGTATAGATGTTATTTTTCTCCGATTATGGAAAATTTATATTAAAAGTTTAGCATCTTTAGAAATTGTTTCCACAGATTCAATAAATGTGATATTTATATCAACTTTCTTAAATATGTTAAGTAATTCAAGTTCAGGTTTAGAAGATTTTTCCTCATTGTATAAAGCTTGAAGAAAAGGGATATTATAGGCTGGAATACAAGGTGGACTGGAAGGTTTTGAACTTGAATTATAAGAAGACGATTCACTAAAATGACCAGGTTTGTAGAAAGATAAAATAGAGGTGAAACCTAATACCCAAGGTACCTCTCTAAGGGAGGCCTTGAGGTTATTTTATAATGAATATTAAAGACCTTATCAGACCATAAGTCCAATGTGGGATGCAGACTCCAACACTCCCCCTCAAGCTAGGTGTACCTAGCTTAAACATAACGAAAAACATATCAAATCAAAGAAAAACAAAGCAATCAATAGACACTGCAAACACTCCCCCTCAAGTTGGACATATCCATATTGATTACAAAACAATACAAAACAAATAATAGATAAACCACCATGGTTGTTTCTCTTCCTCAAGAAGTTGATGGATGATAGTGCTGAAAAGGATTGGTTACTAAGCTGCACAAGCGATGCCGGTCGACAGAGCGTCGAGAAAACCGCACAGACGAGATGGTCATTAGCGGTGCTGGGAATGCCGCACTGGTGGTGCTGGACGAGGGAGCACTAGGAATGCTGCACTGGCAGTTTTGGTCAACAGAGCACTGGGAAAGCCGCACAGGAGGGCCAGTCGTCAGAGGTGTCGGGAAAGCTTGATTGGAGTGGGTCGCTGCCGGAGAAGAGGCCAGAAAAGATGGACATAGATGAAACAGTCGGGGATGGATGCCTTGTAGAGGAGCAGCAAATGGGGGAGATCCATAGAGGAGATCCAATCACAGGTGACCAAATCTGGCCGAACGGGAGGGAGAGGGGGATGCCAGTGACGGGAGGGTGGCTGAGAAGTTGGGTTGTACATAGTGTTGGGGCGATACGGAAGGGTGGGTGGAGGAGACTGAATAGGGAGGCATCGAAGGTGGGGGGATGGCCAGCAGGGAGGCTGCTCGGTAGGAGGTTGTCCGATGTGGATTCGACGGCGTGAGCAGGAGGGCAACACGTAGGGGTCGCGCATAGTGAGTAGCAGGGAAGCCCACCCCGATCTGATCCCTCCAACTCCTTCACCCTTTTGGCCGCCCTCATTGGAACCCTAAGCTACCGCCAGTAGGGGATGAGGCATAGTAGGATCCATCGCGCATGGGATCCGTTGACGGTGGAGAGGGAGGGGTCGTCATTGGGGAAACTGCATGAGCCGGAGGGGAGTAAGCTCGAACAAGGAACTGGCGACAAAAGTGGGGCGTCTGCGGAGGGAGAGAGGGGAAATGACAGATAACCTATGGCTTACTGGCCATGGAGGTCGCCGCCCCCCACGGGGAAAAAAACTCTTGAAACCTAGATTGAAAAAATGGGAGGGAGGGCTTGAGCTAAGACTAAACGCCCTTTGATACCATGTAGAAAGATAAAAGAGAGGTGAAACCTAATACCCAAGGTGTAAGAACCTGGATCTTCATTTCATATATGGATCTTGATTCATGTTGTTTTTTAGGAAAAAAGGAGGAAATGGGGGTTTTCTTAGTACATGTTGTGTACTTCCATGTACACGCCATATACCCGGTTACCACGTACAATCATGTACTGGCTGTGTAACGGCTGAGTACATAGTCGTGTGGTGACCTGAAAGACTGCTTAAGTCGGGGGCCAATTGAGGATAATACATATCATGTAGCTTTAATGAACACGCCATGTACTTTTCTTTTTATTTGATATATCGGAGAAGGGTCACGTCTTATGTTCGTAAACATCTTCTTCTTCCTGCAGTTTGTACATGACTACGACATAACATACAACAAACTTCGAACTCCTGATTCTCCATCAGACTTCCAATTAAGATGTCGTCGGGTGTTTTGGAATCCCATCGGGGAGTTCTCAATTCCTCTAGAGCCTTTCTTCCTAATTCCTCTTCTCTCATGAGTTATTCAAGGTTGGGAATTTTTCACCTTTTTGTAGATCTACACCAATTTAGGCCGATTCAAGGGACGATGTTCAAGTATATAGATCGTCCGATATCCATGTAGTTGGTTTGTGCCTTTCGTTGTTCGTCCTTGGATTATATATGCTAAAAGTGTTGCATACCCACATTTGGGGTATTACTTTATTTGGAATTTAACCTTATTTATTATCAGTTATGGTTAATTGATTAATAAAGGGTTATTTCTTATGCGTAAGGTTGGATACCTTGTTTATGGGACACCCCGTGGGTGAGTTTCCTTTGTTTGATTGTTTATGGTTGTTTGGTATAGGATGCCTATTAGGTTTTCCTTGTTTTCCATGCCTTTTTTTGTTAGGATGGAGTTACTGATTATTTGAGATGCCAGTGATATGCATTGTGAATGTTTGACCAAGGGGAAATTGACTGTGAGATCACCCCGAGGTATAGCGATCCAACCTTTTCTTACATTACTATTACATAATTTTAAAGATAAACAACATAATAGTATTACACTTATAGGATCCAAAGGTTTAGTGTCTTGGGAAAACTAGGACCGTACATAACAATTACAACATCAAGCATAAACATTTTTTTTATTTCTTCTTCCCTAGCTTCTTATTGGCACTTGACCCCTCCTTAGTACATGTAGTCACCTCAGGATATACCTGAAAAGGGGTGAGATAGAAGCCTAGTAATAGGATATATAAGAACAATATAACAATGGGTGATCATAATCATTACATAGGCAAAAGATCATGAACATTAGAGGAATCATTAATAAAAGACTTGAAATGTGGCAATGCATAAAAATGAAACATCATGTCTTAGTGGTTAACTACCACACATGCTTGTGAACAAAGATAGAAACTTTTTCACACATAATTTCACTTTAACTCATGAGATTCATCACTTTATCCTATGCATTGGAGCGCTGTATAATTCTGGGCACACCCGTCACATTAAAACATTCATATTGTGCTATATAATTCTGGGCACACCCGTCACATCATAACATTATCATTTATCATGCATGCCACAATGAACATATATAAAAAATGAACATAACTAACCCATGGAAAGGAATGAGTTTCATCTCATAAGAACACATTCATAAACATTGGGTTCCCAAAAGAAAGAGGGAATGACATACATGTTACAAGAACTGTCAACTTTGAGTGAGAAGTAAAATATGTGTTCTTAAAAGAATAGTTCTTTTGGAAAACATTTTGTTTGACATAAACACCAGTGGTAAACATGTATATCACAGAAAAGGAAATAAAATGATTAAAAGATTATTTTTAAGGAGTAACCATATCAATAAAGGAGTGAAGGATGGAGAACCCTAAGGATGAAAGTTGGGTTTGAGAATTTCCCCTTACCTTGTATCCAAACGATTTCTTTGATTTAAAGTCCTTTATAACCACAATAAATTCATTAATTAACAATTTCAAAACCTTGTGTACATGAATATGGTTCATTATGGTTTCATTAAGTTATTTTATGGGCCTTTGGATGAGTTGTAGAGTTTAAAAACATTGTTTGGGAATGTTCATTTTTATGGTTTTCTTGAGCGGTTCACATGTATTCATAAATGGAAGTTCATGTAGAACATGGATAAACATCCATAACTTATATTTAATGTTATTAATTATATTCCAGAAGTTAAACTGATCTTATGATGAATTATATTATATACTATGTGGATGAATCATTAGATAAGAATTAAATGATTATTGTTTGGGTTAATTTGGGCAGTTTTTCGACCACAACGAACTTGTTTTGATTAATCATTTAGAAATTTGTACATAAGTTAGTTCCAGAACATTAAATAGGACATAATACATATAAAATATTCTGGTTCAACCATAAAAATTGTTTTATGACCAGATCTGAAGGTATAAATGGAAAAGGAAAACATGTTGTTCTTGAAGGTGATAGATTAACACCTTACGAACAACGTTTTCTTTTATAAAATAAAAGGAAGAGGAGAAGGGGGTTGGATGATATAATATACCATTAGTATCATAAAGGTGCAATATATGTATGATACTAGAGTTACCATACCATTTGGATGAAGATAGGTAGGAAGAGAATAAGAGAAGAACTTGAAATGGAAAGGAATTCAAAGGGAAGAGAGAGAGAGAGAGGAATTACCTCTTGAATGCTCTTCTTGAGATCCTCCTTAAGGAAGCTTGGTTTCGTTTTTGGATGAGACCAGGAGCTCTTGGACATGGGGGAGGGGCTAGGGAAGATTATTGGGTAGAGTTTAGACAATTCCTGAATCTTGAGAGGTGTGATTTGGAAAGGGGAGGGAGAGGGATTATTTATACATGAGGAGGGAGGTGTTTTTAGAATAAAATATTAAATAAAATAATATATCATATGATAGACTTGTAATAATAGTTTTTGACATCATAAATCATATATTATTATAATATAATTCGTCTTAGACTTTAAATCATCTTTATAATTCGAATTCATTAATTTATTAGAAGGAATGTTAAAGAAAGAGAAAAAGATACTTTAAAGAAATCCTCTTTTGACTTTAGGCTTTGGAAAGTTCTTTTTTAGGTTTGGAAATTGAATTTATTGTATTTTAAGGAACCATTTTTGAAATTAAATATAACGTGAAAAAATATAAAGTTCTAGAATGTTTATTTCATCATTACATCATGAATGCTGCAATTTAAGATACCCTGGTTATGTGAAAAACTGTATTTTTACTATTCACTTGAAAATTGAAGTATTTCAGAAAAATCTCAAAAATTCACCCTAACAATTTTTCAATGTGTAGAATCCAAAAATGAAGTCCATTTTTCAAAAATAATTTTCAAAATATGATTAATTTAATTTTAATTAAAATCATAATTTACTTGAAAAATACAGTTTTTAAAATTAAAACTGATTTTATAATGCTTTCAAAAATTACTTAAGGTCTTATAAAATTAGCTTAAATATAGAAGACATAGATTTGTTAATTTATGAACACATTTTAAGAAAATATATTCTCTTTCTAATTAATTAATTATAATTAATTATTTATGACTTACAAAAATAACATTACTTTTACTATGGTCAAATTGTCACTTATAAGCTGCCTTAATTTTATTTAATTATTTATAGGTAAAGTTACTATTATTTTGGATGATTACTATTCATAAGGGTCATATTACTATTCATGAGGGTAGGTTACTATTTGCCAAAAATTATTTTGGTTTTATTAGACTCCAAAAATCATCTTGAACACAACCGTGTATGTCAGATTTTTGAAATTCAAAACATAGAAGTGGAAAAATTATGTTTTATGGTCACATAATATTTAGTATATTTATATGTCATTATGATTCCTAATGTGATTATACTATAAGGAATAATTATAAGAAGGGAATTCCATTGATAAAACTTTGGGTCATTACATTCTTCCCCCCTTATGAAATTTCACCCTCGAAATTTCATTTTATATAAACAGGTGAGGGTACTTCTCCTTTATCTCCTCTTATGGTTCTCAAGTAGCTTCTTCAAACTTATGGTTCCTCCACAACACTTTGACAAGGTGGGTTGTCTTGTTGCGTAGAACCTTATCTCTCCAGTCCAGAATCTCTACTGGACGCTTCTCATTGGAGAGATCATCTTCCAGCTGTACCACCTATAAGTTTAGTACATGTGAGGGGTCCGGTATGTATTTCCTCAGGAGTGATATGTGAAACACATCAAGAACTTGATCCATATTCGGTGGAAGTGCAAGTTGATAGGCCACATATCCTATGCGGTCAAGGATCTCAAAGGGGCCAATGTACCTTGGGATTAGCTTCCCTTTCTTTCCAAATCGCATGACTCTCTTCCATGGTGATATTCGAATGAAGACTTTATCCCCAACGTCGAACTCCAAGTCCCTTCAACGGTTGTCCGCATAGCTCTTTTTCTGACTTTGAGTAGCTTTGATGTGTTTCTGGATGACTTGAACCTTCTCTGTCATCTCTTGCACAAGATCGAGTCCAAGTAGCTTTCTTTCTCCAACTTCATCCCAATAGGTTGGAGTTCTATATGGATTTCCACAAAAAGCTTCAAACAGAGCCAAATGAATACTCGATTGGATGCTATTGTTGTATGAGAACTCAACCAATGGGAGATGTTGATCCCATCCACCTTTGAATTATAGAGAGCAGGCTCTTATCATATCTTCAAGTTCCTGAATAGTCCTTTCAGATTGGACATCAGTTTGGGGGTGATAGATCATGCTAAAATTTAATTCAGTACTCAAAGCATGTTGAAGACTCCTCCATAATTTAGATGTGAACTTTGGATCACGATCAGAGACAATCGAGAGTGGAACACCATGCAGTCTCACCACTTCACATATATCTTTGCAAGTTGTTCAAGCGAGAGATCTTCTCGAATAGCGATAAAATGGGCAGTCTTGGTGAGTCGGTGAACCACAACCCATATCGCATTATTTTACTTCGATGTCTTCGGGAGACCCATGACAAATTCTATAGTAACATTCTCCCATTTCTACATGGGTATAGGCAATTGTTATATCATCCCTTTGCACTTTTTTCACTCTGCTTTAACTTGCTGACATACCAAGCACCTTGAGATATATTCCGCGATCTCCTACTTCATGTTATCCCACCAGAAGCATTCTCAGAGACCACATTACATCTTGGTACTCCTAGGATTGATAGAGAATTTTGAGCTATGTGCATTGCCTAATAGCTCCTTCTTTATCCCTGGTGATGAAGGCACACAAAGCCGTGTTCCAAACTGAATCACTCCATCACCGTCGATATGGAACTCTTGCAGCTTCCCTTCCTTTACTGCATTCACCCTCTTTTGTATCTCCACATCATCCCTTTCCTTAATCTACTCTTGGATGGATGGTTTCAAAATCATTTCGGAAAGGTAGGATGTATCCCCTTCCCTTATGATTTCTAAATCTATCCTTTGCATATCCAAGAAGATAGGGTCTTTCTCAATCTGTAACATGGATAGAGTAACAGGTTCTTTTCTGCTTAGAGCATCAACTACCTTGTTCGCCTTTCTAGGATGATAATGAATAAAGAAATCATAATCGTTGATTATCTCTAACCACCTCCTTTGACGAATGTTGAGATCATTTTGTATGAATATATACTTTAGGCTCTTGTGGTCAGTGTATATGTCACACTTCTCACCATAAAGGTAGTGCTACCATATTTTCAATGGAAAAATCATGGATTCTAGCTCTAGATCATGCGTTGGGTAGTTCTTCTCATGGATCTTCAACTGCTGTGAGGTATAGGCTATCTCATTATAATTTTTCACGAGTACACAACCCAACCTTTTCTTTGAAGCATCATTGTATATACCAAAACTTTCTCCACTTTTCAGTAGTGTGAGTACAGGTGCAGTGATCAGCCTTCTCTTTATCTCCTTAAATATTTCTTTACATTCTTCTGTCCAGACATACGTTACCCCTTTCCTTGTTAACTTAGTTAGCGGGCTTGAAAATCGTGAGAAATTTCTCACAAAACGTCAGTAGTACCCAGCTAATCCAAGAAAACTATGGATTTCTATGACACTAGAGGGCATGGGCCATTCCTCAATCGCCTTTGTTTTTGAAGGGTCCATAGAAATTCTTTCACTTGAGATCACATGTCCCAAGAAAGTGACTTTCTTCATCCAAAATTCCCACTTGCTGAACTTGGCATTCAACTTCTCCTTTCTCAATGTTTCCAACACAAGTCTTAGATGTTCTTCATGTTCCTCCTTTCTCTTAGAGTAGATGATAATATCATCAATAAACACTGCCAAATATTTTTCAAGGTAATTCCTAAAGACTCTATTCATCAAATCCATGAAGATTTCAAGGGAATTAGTAAGTCCGAAGGGCATCACCAGAAACTCATAGTGCCCATACCTTATACGAAAGGTAGTCTTCTGAATATCTTCCTTCTTCACCTTTAGCTGATGATATCTATAATGAAGATCCACCTTTGAGAATTATTGAGCTCATCTTAACTGATAAAACAAGTCATCAGTACTTTGAAGAGGATACTTGTTATTTATGGTGATCTTGTTGAGTTCTCGATAATCGATACATAGCCACATTGTTCCATCCTTCTTCTTCTTCACAAAGAGCACTGGTGCAACCCAAGGTGATGCACTAGGGCGTATGAACCATTTTTCCAGATGCTCTTGCAGCTGCTTTTTTAACTCCTCCAGTTCAATAGGATCCATCCTATAGTGACATTTTGAGATAGGAGTAGCTCCGGGTATGAGTTCTATTGAGAACACTACCTCACGATCCAGGGGAATTCTGGGAAACTCTTCGGGAAATACATCACCATATTCCCTCACAATGGGCATTCCCGCAAGGTTAGTACTATCCTTTGACTCAACCATTTGGGTGAGGTATGCTTATTTATAGGGAATCAATACCCACACCATTGAAGGATTTTTCAAATGAGATTCATGATCTTCCTTGAATTTGTAGAGGAGCATGGTTGGTACTATCCTTTGACTCAGCCAGTTGATACGTGCTCTATATAAGGAGAGCCAATCCATTCCCATTATAACGTCGAATTCTACCAAGGGAAGTATTACAAGATTCGCTGGAAGAATCATCCCACATACTCTAACAGGAGAATAGTCAAACACTTGAGTTGCAATGATTTCCCTACTTGGTGTTTTTACAGATATCTCTACTTTAAGGTTTTGGGGCTTCGATTCTATTGTTCTAGCAAAATCGCAAGATATACAAAAATGTGTAGAACTAGAATCAAATAAGACCTTTTCCATTCTTGAGTGAATAGGAAGCGTACCTTGTACGACTTTGTTATCTTGATCAACTTTCATAGTAGTGATGGTATAATCCTTCCCTTTTTCCTTTGGCTTTGGTGGCTGCTGACGCTGATTACCCTCAAGAACTTGAGGTTTAGTGCATTGGATTGCATAGTGCCATAGCTCCCTACAGTTGTAGCATTGAACCATGGGTGGTTCTCTCCTTTCTTACACCACATTATCCATCCTTTTCATGTATTTTCGACACTCTTGAGAAAGGTGTCCTTACTTCCCACACTTTAAGCATTTCCCTGTCCCTTTGAGGCAGTTCCCATGGTGCAACTTCCCATATTTTTGGCATGTGGGTTGTTGAGTTTTTTTCTCACCTTTTTCATTAGATACTATAGCTTGAAACTCCATCTTTCATTTCTTATCACCATATCTATGAGACCATTCTCCAAACCCCATCTCCACTTTGAGAGCACATCAAACAACTTCTTCATAACTCCCAAAGTCTCGAATTGCAAGAGCCTTTCAAAGGTGTGGTTTTAATTCACTAAAGAATATATCAGTTTTCTATTATTGTTGATAAAAAAACCTGAAGTGTACCTTGAAAGCCTTGTGAAATTCACTTCATAGGTTGTGACAGATTCTCCTTCATTTTTCTTGAGATCTATGAATTCTCTCTCCATATTTGTGTGAAGAGTTCTTGGGAAATACACATTATCTTAAAGTCTTCCCATTCCATCTCTTAAATTTACTCCCTTGGCTTGGTATTTTTAATCAAAGCCCACCATTGATCGACCTCTCCATCTAGAAGATAAATAGCTAGTGTCACATTCTCCATCTCAAAATAGTGGAGCATAGAAAAGATCTTCTCCATGGAGTTGACCCACTGTTCTGTAACTAGTGGATAAGAAGATCCACTAAACATCGGTGGTCGTTGCTGTATAAAACATTTGATAGCCAGTTACTACCTCTTTGTTGAATGAGGATGTTCCCCATTATTATGGTTATTGTTCATAACATGATATAGTTGGGTAAGAATTGCCATGAATTTCTGAACTCCACCTCCCAAATTATTGGGGATGTCATTCGGGCAATCGTTGCATTGGCCCTCGCACGAGTTGTTGGCCTGGTTTTTCTTGGTTCCCACCATTTATAAAATAGAAAAGGTCAGAACAAAACATAAGTCAACAATTCATGAATAAATTATTCATTTGTACAATTTATACTAAAATCATAACATATGGGATGCCTATGTAAAGATTATTTTGTGCATATTTGTACTTAGTCTCATGCTAGGGGTTTTCTCTAGGGTTCACTAATCCTAATTCCCAAATTAACTAAACCATGCCTCTGATACCAACTATAGAGACCCATCCTTTTCTTAAATTACAATTACATCATTTTAAAGATAAACAACATAATATTATTACACATAGAGGATCCAAAGGTTTAGTGTCTTGGGAAAACTAGGTTCATACATAACAATTACAACATCAAGCATAAACATTTTTTTATTTCTTTTTCCCTAGATTCTTATTGGCACTTGAACCCTCCTTAGTACATGCAGTCACCTGAGGATATACATGAAAATAGGTGATCTAGAAGCCCAGTAATAGGATATATAAGAACAATATAAAAATGGGTAAGGATAATCACAACATAGGAAAAATATCATGAACATGAGAGGAATCATTAATAAAAGACTTGAAATGTGGCAATGCATAAAAATGAAACATCATGTATTAGTGGTTAACTACCACACATGCTTGTGAAAAAATCTAGAATCTTGTTCAAACATCATTTCAATTTAACTAATTAGATTCATCACTTTACCCAATGCATTGGAGTGCTGCATAATTCCGGGCGCAACTGTCACATTAAAACATTCATATTACGCTATATAATTTCGGGCACACCCGTCACATCAAAACATTATCATTTATCATGCAGGCCAAAATGAACATATATAAAAAATTAACATAACTAACAAATGTAAATTAATGGGTTTCATCTCACAAGAACACATTCATAAACTTTGGGTTCCCAAAAGAAAGAGGTAATAACATACATGTTACAAGAACCGTCAACTTTGAGTGAGAAGTAAAAGGTGAGTTCTTAAAATAAGAGTTCTTTTGGAAAACATTTTGTTTGACATAAACACAAGTGGTAAACATGTATATCCCATAAAAGTAAAAACAATGAGGAACAAATTATTTTTAAGGAGTAATCATATCAAAAAAGGAGTGAAAGAGGGAGAACTCGAAGGATGAAAGTTGGGTTTGAGAATTTCCCCTTACCTTGTATCTGGATGATTTATTTGCTTTATAGTCCTGTATAACTACAATAGATTCATTAATTAACGGTTCTAGAACCTTGTGTACATGAATATGGTTCATTATGGTTTCATTAAGTTATTTTATGGGCCTTTGGATGAGTTATAGAGTTTAGAAACATTGTCTAAGAATGTTTGTTTTTATGGTTTTCTTGAGCAGTTCACATGTATTCATAAATAGAAGTTCATGTAGAACATGGATGAACATATAGAACTTATATTTTATGTTATTAATGATATTACAGAAGTTAAAATGATATTATAATGAATTATATTATATACCATGCGGATGAATCATTAGATAAGAATTAAATGATGATTGTTTGGGTTAATTTGGGCGGTTTTCAACCACAACGAACTTGTTTTGATTAATCATTTAGAAATATGTACATAAGCTAGTTCCAGAACATTAAAAAGGACATAATACATATAAAATATTCTGTTTCAACCATACAAATGGTTTCATGACCAGATCTGAAGGTAGAAATGGAAAAGGAAAACATGTCATTCTTGAAGGTGATAGATTAACACCTTACGAACAACGTTTTCTTTTATAAAATAAAAGGAAGAGAAGAAGAGGGTTGGATGATATAATATCCCATTAGTATCATGAAATTATAGTATATGTATTATAATGGAGTTACCATACCATTTGGATAAAGAAATGTAGTGAGAGAATAAGAGAAGAACTTGAAATTGAAAGGAAATTAAAGGAGAGAGAGAGAGAGTGAGAGAGAGAGAGATGAATTACCTCTGGATTGCTCCTCTTGAGATCCTCCTTAAGGAGGTTAGATTTGGTATTTGGATGATACCAGGAGATCTTAGACATGGGGGAGGGGCTAGGGAATATTCTTGGGTAGAGTTTAAACAATTATTGAAGCATGAGAGGTGTGGTTTGGAAGGGGAGGGATATGGGTTATTTATACATGAGGAGGGTGGTGTTTTTAGAATAAAATATTAAATAAAATAATATATCATATGTTAGACTTGTAATAGTAGTTTTTGACATCATACATAATCTATTAATATAATATAATTCTTTTTAGACTTTAAATCATATTTATAATTTTAATTCATTAATTTATTAGAAGGAAAGTTAAAGAAAGAGAAAAAGATACTTTAAGGAAATCCCATTTTGACTTTAGGCTTTGGAAAGCTCTTTTTTAGGTTTGGAAATTGAGTTTATTGTATTTTAAGGAAATATTTATGAAATTAAATATAACTTGGCTGAATATAAATTTTTATAAGGTTTATGTCATCATTACATCATGAATGATGCAATTTAAGATACACGAGTTATGTGAAAAACTATATTTTTACTATTCACCCAAAAATTGAAGTATTTCAGAAAAATCCCAAAAATTCACCCTAACCATTTTTCGATGTGTAGAATAAAAAAATGAATTCAATTATACAAAAATAATTTTATAAATATGATTAATTTAATTTTTAATTAAAATCATAATTTACTTGAAAAATACAGTTTTTAAAATTAAAACTGATTATATAATGCTTTCAAAAATTACTTAAGGTCTTATAAAATTATCTTAAATCTAGAATATATAGATTTTTTTAATTTATGAACACATTTTTAGAAAATAAATTTTCTTTTTAATTGGTTAATTATAATTAATTATTTATCACTTACAAAAATACCATTATTTTTACTATGGTCAAATTGTCACTTATAAGATGCCTTAATTTTATTTAATTATTTATGGGTATGGTTACTATTATTTTGGATGATTTAATATTCATAAGGGTCATATTAATATTCATAAGGGTAGGTTACTATTCATATGGGTAGGTTATGATTCACTAATTTTTTTTGTTTTATTAGACTCCAAATATCATCTTGAACACAACTGTGTATGTAGAATTTTTGAAATTCAAAAAATAGAAGTGGAAAAATTATGTTTTATAGTCACATAATATTTAGTATAATTATATGTCATTGTGATTCCTAATGTGATTATACTATAATGAATAATTATAAGAAGGGAATTCCATTGAAAAAACTTTTGGTCGTTACAAGAGGTAGGGTCATTTATGTATGTTTTACTATTATCTAGACCTAGGGGTATTGACTGTGAGAGCTGCTAGGTAGTCGTCGACCTGAGGGTTTAGATTGTGAGAGCTACCCAGGTGGTTGTTTATAAATTATTGATTCTATGTTGACCAAGGGGGTATTGACAGTGAGAGCTTCCCAAGTGATCGTTATTAAACAATGGTTGTTTTGTTAGACCAAGGAGATTATATAGTGAGAAAATTACCAAAGGGTTGTGATTGAATAATTGAATGATTGTGACAAGTCTACTAAGCCAAAGCATAAGTTTGGACTCGGCCCTACTTGCAATTTTAGATGGTCTTTTGAGACATCTGTTTTGTTACTATTACACATGGGGATATAGATCTTATACTAGATCCCGAGAATACATGATAAAACGGATTAAGTAATAAATGTAAATGAATGTAATTGAAAACTGTAGGATTGTTTACTTTTGAGTACTTCCTTGTTTATTACTTCATTTTTACTATTACCTGCTATATATATTCACTGATAGTTAGGCACAAATCTTTTGGTGGTTGCCTACTGGGATTCATCTCACACCTAGTTTAGGTCATTCTTTTATACCCAAATAGATTATATGATTGAAGGTATAGATAAGGGCAAACACTCTTCTTCATCAGGTACATGATTGCTATTGGAGCTGGAGAGCATGGGACCAAGCTAAGGCCTGCGATGCTATTGGAGTTACTTACTTTTTTCTAAATTGGTTTCTATATTGTATTTCCATCATTGTGACTTGTTTGGATGATTTCTTAGACACATGTGACATGAATCGTTTTTATATATGCTCTAGTTGTTTTATTACTATTTGTCTTCCACTATTTACTCTGTTGTATGGTATTACTGCTTTCGCTATTGTTTACTATTTGTTTTCCACTTTGTATACTCTGCTAATGAGGGAATATTTTCCCCACTATCACACCTTGTCCCTTGCTACTATTCTATGGCCTCTGGAGTTTGAGGAAATTCACTTAAGGTTATGTGACCAACTGGGTTTGGGGCGCCTTTGGGAGGCATCCGAATCTGGGATGTTAAAAAGTGGTATTAGGGGAATTCTTTTCTACCTTGACTTACTATTTGGAGCCAATAAACTGGGATAGGAAGGAATAGGTAGTTTGTAATAAGTTGTGCCCGAGATTAGCTACCCCGTGTATAGGGAAAATCCAAATTACCTCGAATTGAATTGTAATTTTTGGATTTTGAACTATTATAGCTTATTCAATTTCATGATTGTGTGACACACTTGTTTGTGCTTCTAGTATTGATATACTTGTGGTCCTATTTTTTTTCAACCTAATGAGATAATGGTATTAATTCTCATGCATCATATATGCATTTTCTAGAGATCACATGTCATGCATTCTTGTCATGCCATGTAGGGTGCATTATTGATTGCATGCTGTTGTGATAGATGTTGTGCTAAATATGCATGATGTTGTGATATATTTCATGATAGAATACCTACTATTTTGATAAGGTATTGGTATATGTAAAGTTTCATTTGGATGGACGCCAAGATTTGGTCCCTGAGGTGTTATGGGCCCTCTTGGATCAGAATTTTGTGGATCATGTATGAAGTTTAATTGAATTCTGTCAAGTTATAATATGATTAAGGATACCAAACTTTGATTCATGGGGAGTATGGGATCTCACAGTTCGAAACTTGGCATGCCTTCGACAAATTTTATGTTTTTGAGGGTTCTGGAGAAGTTTCAGAGGCTTACTGTTTGGAAACCCAGACAACACAGTGCGTGTTGTTATGAACCCACACCATGTATTCTTTTGTTCTGGAAGAAATAACTTTTCTTAAGTACACATTGTGTATCATATACACACACCATATAGTTGTTTACTGTGTGACTATACCGTGTGAGCAGATACACAGGGTTGGGAAATATTTGGTAGAACACACCGTGTACTAGGAGTACACACTGTACTATAGTCGATCGTATGTTTGACTGTGTGAAATACGACACAGGTGGATAGAACTTTTGAGTACATGTCATGTATAGGGTGATGGTTCCATGTTGTGTTACACCAGAAGGACTGTGTAGTTCTATCTGTGTAGAATTATTTGGACAGGAAGGAATATTCAAGTACACGCTGTGAATTAGGGGAACATACCATGTGTATGGGGTGTTACAAGACCAGGTTGGCAGGGGTATACACCCATGTTAAAAGCTTATGAGAACATGCTGTATAGTAGTTATAGATGTCGTGAAACCCTATTTTGTAAAACTTGAATACTTTACTTCTCATGTTCCGTTCATGCAATTATAAGTTGAATTCCTTGGTAATCTTGGAACGAGGTATGCACTTGACCTTGCAAAGTCATGCCTCTAAGACGATCTCCAATTGTACGTCAGATGTGGGGTGATGATCAGACACCATAAACGGTAGATCAGGGACTACCAGCAGATCCTACCATCATGCCCCTTTTGGCCCCAACTATTATACCAGATGCATGTGTTGATGCATAGTTACTTGAAGGCTTTATGAGGATGAAGAATAATTTTCAGGGAGCACTACATCCTACCCCGACTATGGCATAGTTGACGTGGGTGTTCCAGTAGCAACATCCTCCCACTTTTTCAAGGGACAGAGGACCACAAGCTACAGAGTAATGGTTGGAGGCCATGATTTCTATCTTCGAGCATCTAGAGACGCCTCCTTAGAAGAGGGTGAAGCTCACGACTTACATGTTTCGTGATTTCTCTAAGAGATGGTGGAATGTTATCTCACTGAAGGGATGTTATCGAGATATGGCTTGGGAAGAGTTTCAAAGGACCTTATATGATTACTTCTAACCTGAGACTTTGAGGGCTGACCGAGCCTAGGAGTTCATACATTTGTAGTGAGGTTCTCTTCCAGTGATGGATTACTCTTATCAATTTATAGAGATTTAGTGCTTCACACCTGTTTTGGGAGGTGACATGTTATCACTGGCTATGAAGTTTTCAAATGGTCTCAAGTACGACAACTGATCGTAGGTGATTTTTTTCAGGCTGACTTTGGTGACTTCTATAGTAAATCAAGCACTAATTACCATGTGCAATATGAGGGAGTTATGAGCTATGATATAAGGCGGTTCAACATCCAGGGTTGGTACTCTTTTAACTAATAGCAGGAAGTGTCGTAGGGAGCTTTCACGGGATGTTTCTTCAGATAGATGAGTGGTGTGCTACCAGTGTGGAAGGAGTGGGCACATGAGACCACAGTGTCCGAGAGACCCAATTGAGTGCCAATCTTGAGGAAAGATGGGTTATATTTAGCGTTTTTGCAGGAAGTTCTCACCAGCAGAGAGTGAGAGGGGATCATTTATGAATCCAAATTCAAGAGTAGGACCACCAGTTTCTCATAAGTCAGGGAATTGGGGTTCGTTAGGCCAAGAAGGTGGTTGTGGCTATGGTAACTAGATGATAGGTTCTTAGAAAAAGCAGGGAGAACCAGCTCAGGGTATCCAGTTGGGTTCAAAGTGTCATGGTACTAGTCAAAATTTTGTGATGGAATAGACCCAGAGAGAGTAGGATCTCGAACCCTCTACAGTTAGAGGAACTTTTCTAGTTGCCTCAGTTTTAGCTTCTTCTCTTTTCAATATAGGTTCTTCCCATAGTTTTATATCTGTTTCCTTTATGGAGAGCCTTGGGCACTGTATCTTTACTTATGATGATGTTATGGTGCTAGACACTTTGTTGGTAATTAGTATGGATAGTGTACGTCAGTGAAAGGAGTGCCCTCTTGAGGTTGGTGGGCATCAATTCTTATGGGACCTCTATGTCTTAGAGATTATAGCCTTCAATTTTATTCTTGGAATGGATTGGTTGGTCTCCTTTAAGGCCTTTCTTGATTGCTGTCACCGTAGGGTGAGTTTTACATCACTAGAGGGCATGTCTTTTCTACATAAGGGCAAATGGGATGTCTAGGAGAGTAAAGCGGGACTTGAGCATCATGGGTTAAGAGGAATTATAACCCAGATTATCGGTTTATATCTGGATGACCAGGGGACTTCACAAATGGAATTTTCTCTAGTGGTGGATCATTTTAGTTATGTCTTTATAGAAGACTTTTCAGGTTTACCTCTGGAGAGAGAGGTATATTTCTCTATTGATCTTGTGCTAGGAGAGGCACCAGTGTCCATTCATCCTTATATAATGGCTACACCAGAGTTATCAGAGCTCAAGAAATAGTTAGAGGATTTTCAGGAAAAGGGTTTCATCCAACCTTGTACTTCTCCTTAGGGTTTGCTTGTCCTTTATGCAAAGAATGCAGACAATACCCTCAGAATTTTTGTTGATTATCGAAATCTAAATCAGTTGATAGTCAATAACCGATATCCCTTGAGGATGATTGATGATTTATTTTATTAGCATTGAGGATCCTAGGCATTCTCGAAGATTGAATTGAGATCTGATTATCATCAGTTTCACGTTAGACCATTAGATATACCTATTATAGCCTTTCAGAGTAGGTATGTTCTATATGAGTATTTGGTTATGTTGTTTGGTCTCATGAAGGCGCCAGCAGTTTTCATGGCACTGATGAACAGAGTGTTCCATCTTTACATGGATTCTTTTGTGGCAGTCTTTGTGGATGATATCTTAGTGTAATCTCACACTCGACATGACCATTCCATCCATCATGAGATAATATTGAGTTCATTGAGAGAGCATCAGTTATATGTAAAGCTCTCAGAATTCCACTTTTGGATGAACCAGATTATCTTCTTGGGACATATCATCTCAGAGAAAAGTTTATCAGTAGACATAGAGAAAGTGAGAGAAGTAGTTTCCTGGGATTAGTCAAAGAACTTCTTTGAGGTACAAAGTTTTCTAGGGCTGGATGGTTACTAAATATGTTTTATACATAACTTTTCACACTTATTAGCACCATTGAGGGGGCTGACTAAGATGGTTGAAAAGTACTTATGGACATATTCTTGCGATTCAGCCTTTCAAGAACTGAAGGGGAGATTGACTTCAATATTGATACTGATTTTTCTGGAGTCGGGAAAGAGTTACACCATTTACCATGATGCATCGGGTATCGGGCTGGAGGCATTTCTTACACAGGGAGAAGGATTCATTTCATATAGGTCTCAGTAGTTGAGGCCACATGAGAGGAATTACCTGACACACGATCTTGAGTTGGCTATATTTGTGCATGCTTTGCGCTATTTGAGACATTATCTTCTGGGAGAGAATTTTGTGGTATACAATGACCACAAAATCCTCAAGTATATCTTTACTCAGCATGATCTGAATTTGAGATGCCAAAGGTGGGTTGAGTACCTTTAGTATTTGGACTTTGAGCTCACCTACACGCCTGGGAAAGGCAAAACAATGGCTGATGCGTTGATCAGGAGAACTCAAATACAAGAAGTTTAGGAGTCTAGTAGTGAGTGGAAGCTTATGACTTTGTTCTCTGAGATGTATTTGGAGGTGCACAATAAATAGGGGCATACATTTATTTCTTCTATAGCCATTACCTCTACTCTTTTGGATCAAGTGAGAATGAGGAATCTATCAGATTATGAAGGCCTAGTCCTAAGGGAAAGTGTGTCAGGTGAGAACCCTACTACTGGATAGAACATGGTCTAGTATGAGGTTTTTCATTTTCATGGGTGTGTATGGGTGTCAGCATTCATACACGAGGATATGTTGTGTGATTTTCATGCCTCCTTATGAGCAGTTTATCCTGGTGTCACCAAGACGTATCGAGATCTACATCGTCAGTATTGGTGGTCAGGTATGAAGAGGGATGTAGTTGGTTTTGTTATGAGATATTCCACCTGTAAGTAGGTGAAGGAGGAGAATTAGTGACTGAAAGGTCTATTACAATAGTTAACCATTCCTGAGTGGAAGTGGAATGATTTCACGATGGATTTCGTGACGGGTTTACCAAGTTCGCCCAGAGGAAATGATGTTTTATGGGTTGTTTTTGATAGACTCATGAAAGTTTAACATTTAGTTCCAATCAAGGAAACCTTTAGTGTTGATGATCTTGGAAAGTTGTACATTTGATAGATTGTACATTTTCATGGGGTTCCACATTCTATCATTTTAGACAGGGATGCCCGGTTTACTTTTTGTGCCTAGCAAGGAATACAGAGGGATATGGGTACAGAGGTACTTCTGAGTACAACTTACCATCCCAAGAGAGATGGCCATTCCAAGCGTATGATTCAGGTTTTGGAGGACATGATTCGAGCATGAATCCTAGATTTCAAGGGCTCTTGGGAGAGACACATACCCCTAGTGGAGTTTTCTGACAACAATAGTTTTCTAAAATGATTTAGATGGCACCTTATGAGGCTTCATACGGTATGATATACTGATCAACGCTATGTTGGATGGAGGCAGTAGAGGTAGCTATGTTGTGATCTCATCTGGTCTAGGAGACCACTGAGTAGGTGGAGTTGATTAAGAAGATGATGAATACTACACAATCTCTCTAGAAATCTTATGTTGATCGAAGGAGATGACCTATGGAGTTGGAGGTTAGAGATCAGGTTTTCTTGCATGTCACACTGAGTTTGGTGAACAGGAGGATTAGGAGATAGGGGAATCTTTCACCGAGATTCATTGATCCATTTGAGATTTTTGAGAGAGTCGGGCCGGTTGCCTATTGGTTGCAGTTACCTCAGAGGTATCGGTCTATGCACACTGTATTTCATGTTTCTCATCTACAACGTTACTTTTCATACCGATATCATGTTTTTTAACCCGAGGAGGTTGAGTTGGAGGTGGATTCATCCTTTTAGGAACACCATATTTGGATTGTGGATTGTAGCACAAAGGTTCTCTATGAATGGTTTGTTCCTTTGGTAGGGGTGCTATGGCATCACAACATATTGAAGGAAGTGACTTGGGAGAGGGAGGCCGACCCATGATCATAGTGTCTAGATTTGTTTGAAGTTTCTTCTTAACCACCATTAGAAGGGAAAATCGAGGAAGAATTTCTTTATGGGGGAAGTTTGTAAGAACCCAGATCTTTATTTCATGTATGGATCTTTATTTCGGTTTGTTTTTGAGGAAAAAGGAGGAAATGGGGTTTTTCTGAGTACACACCGTGTACCTCCATGTACACTCCATGTACTCGGTTACCACGTATATCCACATAATGGTCATCTAATAGCCGAGTACATGGCCATGTGGTGACTTGGAAGACCGCTTAAGTCGAGGGCCAGTTAAGGATAATACTTATCATGTAGTTTTAATGAACATGTTATGTACTTTTCTTTTTTATTTGATATATTGAAGCAGGGTTGCATATTATGTTCGTAAACATCTTCTTCTTCTCGCGGTTCATACAGGAGAGCGACAAAATGGCCAAAGAACTTCGAACCCCTCCCGACTCTCCATCCGACCTCCAATTGAGATGTTGCTTGGTGTATTGGAATCCCATCGGTGAGTTCTCAATTCCCCCAAAGCCTTTCTTCCTGATTTATTCTCTCTCATGAGTTATTCAAGGTTGGGAGTTTTTCACCTTTTTGTAGATCAACACCGATTTAGGATGATTCAAGGGATGATGTTAAAGTATATCGATCGTACGATATCCATGTAGGTGGTTTGTTCCTTTAGTTTTTAATATTTGGATTATATATGCTAAAAGTACAGCATAACCAAATTTGGGGTATTTCTTGATTTGGAATTTAACCCTATTTATTACCTGCTATGGTTGATTGATTAATAAAGGGTTGTTTCTTATGCATAAGTCTGGATACATTGTTTATGGGACACCCTATGGGTGTGTTTCCTTTGCTTGATTTTTTATGGTCATGATTTTTTATGGTCATTTGGTCTAGGATTCCTGTTAGGTTTGCCTTGTTTTTCATGACTTTTTTTGTTAGGATGGAGTTATTGATTATATGAGATGCCTGTAATATGCATTGTGAAAGTTTGACCAAGGAGAATTTAACTGTGAGAGCTTCTTGAGGTAGGGTCATTTATGTATGTTTTACTGTTATGTTGACCCAGGGGTATTAACTATGAGAGATGCTAGGTGGTTGTCGACCCGGGGGGTTTAGACTGTGAGAGCTTCCCAGGTGGTCGTTTATAAATTATTGATACTATGTTGACCAAGGGGGTATTGACTATGAGAGATTCCCTAGTGATCGTTATTAAATAATGGTTGTTATGTTAGATCAAGGGATTATATTGTGAGAACTTTCCCAAAGGTTCATGATTGAATAATTGTATGATTATGGAAAGTCTTCCAAGCCGAAGCACAAGCTTAGACTCGATCCTACTTTCTTGTTTAGATGGTCTTCCGAGACATCTATTTTGTTACTATTACACAGGGGGTAGGGAGCTTAGGCTAGATCTTGAGATTACACGATTCAATGGATTGAATAATAAATTTAAATTAATGCAATTGAAAACTGTAGGATTGTTTACTTTTGAGTACTTACTAGTTTATTACTTAATTTTTCCTATTTACTACTATATATATTCACTGATAGTTAGTTAGATATCTTTTGGTGGTTACCTATTGGGATTCATCTCACACCCTATTTGGGTCATGCTTTTGAACACAATCTGATTATATGATTACTGGTATAGATAAGGCCAATCACCCTTCTTCATCAGGTACATGATTGTTATTGGAGATGGAGAGCATGGGACCAAGCTATGGATTCTGATGCTATTAGAATTACATAATTTTCTATATTTTGGTTTCGGTATTTTATTTCCAGCATTGTGACTTGTTTGGCTGCTTTCCAAGACACTTGTGACATGCATCATTTATATATATGCTCTAGTTGTTTTATTACTATTAGTCTTCCATTTTTTACTATATTTTATGGTATTACTACTTATATTGTTTAATAATTGTTTTCCACTATGTATATTCTTCCAATGAGGGCATAGTTTCCACACTACCACACCTTGGCCATTGCTGCTAGTCGGTAGCCTCTGGCATTTGGGGAAATGCGCTAGAGGTTATGTGACCAACTGGGTTTGGGGAACGTTTGGGCAGCACTCGGATCTGGGATGTTACACAAGGAAACTCTCTGAGGGATTCCATGAGGTTATTTTATAATGAATAATAAAGACCACATCAGACCACAAGTCCAATGTGGGATGTAGACTCCAACCAGGTTTATCACTCAAAAAAGCATGTTCTTCAAGTATTTTTTAGGAAGTGGGGCTTCCCTGTGGGGGTAGGAAATGCTAGGAAGTGGTACTTCCATATATGGGTAGGAAATAACTGTCTAATGGTTGTATTAGTAGGTTTTAGGTGCAGTGGAAGCCCAGGATGAGCGTGTACCCAACTTTGAAAATTTCCATAATCGATGATTATTCTGGGATCAATACGACGATGAACGCCAATATCCATGAAATTAAATCAAAGATAAAATAAAAAGGAGATAACTGAGAATCGAGAAGATAGGATCAACCTATTTTTTTTTATAATTAATTTAATTAAATAATATAATTATCTCTAAGGTGATTTTTTCTTCATTGATGTGTTTGACCATGGGTCCGAGGTGCGGCTTCATTATGATGTAGAATCCAAGGATAGGAATCCTCTAGCAGTGATCCACATGTTCTCCACATAACTTTGGAAATCGCTAAAGGATTATTCATGTGCTAGTGTGGAATATCATTGCCCTTGTGATGTACACATTCGATCACCTTGAGAATCACTTCCAAAAGCTTTCTTCTTGATCCAATGAAGGAGGATCTCTCTTGTTCTTAAGAGCGTTATTGGAGAGGGAAGAGTTCTCTAGGCTTGAGAGCTTTTCTCCAAGGATGTATTACACAACACAATTGGTTAGATGTTGGAATGAACCCTTGGATTATATAGATAATAATAACATAATGGGGAATTTAATTCACTATGTAATAATAAATAATTAGCACATGTGTCGTTACTTAATTTATTATTCCATGTGACCATACCCCATGTCAAATAATAATAGAAATTCTATTATTTCCATGACATGTGCTTAATTTTTACGTTATATTTAAATATCATTTAACCAAATAATATTTAATATTATTTCTTACCAAACCCATAAATTGGTTCGCCAATCCTCCCCAATATTTATCGGACCTTGAATAATGAATCTTTATTTATTAAATAAATACAACTGCATTATTCGCTGATATAAAAATATTTCATCCAAAATATATTCTCTTGAATAACTAGAAATGAAATAAATTTGATCTAGAATACATGAATAATATTTAAACCAAAACCAGGTATAATATTTATTCCACTTGTTAAATAAATAAATTATTTAATTGAGATACTGGCTACACTTAGTGTGTGACCCTCTATGCCTCTTTCTCATTGAAAAAAGTCCAAGATTACTATTTAACAACGAATCAAAGTACCCAAGAGAAAGAAGTTGATGTCACAATGAAATTTCACCTCATATGAATGTTTACCATGTAATATAATCATGTTGTCATGATATATGCAATCAAGCGGGTTGCATGAAAGTTCCATCAACCCATGTGCTCGATTTCTCATTCTTTGACTTCTCAGAATTGAACTTGCCCAGATAACACCTTGGCCATGGATTTAATAAGGCTATATCATTTCCATCAAAGGGTCTGAGATATCAAATTTATTAGAAGTGACAAATCTTTCTTGTATTATTCATCAATTCATTATTACTCGTGATGCACCCAACGTATCCTACCTCATCGTGAACATCTTTCATCATGATTTTCATCAATAAATCTATGTGTGAAAGTAATAATAACCATTAATAATAATCTTAACATATAAGGACCAATACACACATCTGTATATAGGAACCACCAATGAAACTTATGATTGTGGATTTTATATTGGCGGGTCTTGTTCTCATAATATCCTCCTAGATATTACCAAGGGTGCACACCATGATAAAGTGCCTCAAAGTTTCATGAGTCCCCACCCCTAATAGCCTAAATGTAATGCCCTGACCCAAGTTACCCAGAGTCGGTTCATTATTATATAACATTGGCATGATACAAGGAAATCATGTCCCGAAATACCGATCAGTTTAGTATACTTGGAAATACTAGATACATTCATAAGTTTTACATTACATCATGAAATAAAAACATCAATAACATTTTGTACCCCTTTTTAACACACTTATATCCTTATCCTATTCCTGTAGGTCAACCATAAAATACTTCTTTTCATCCTAGGAAAAATAAAACATAGAAATGGGTGAGCTCAGATGCTCAGTAAGGATAACAATATAGTGGAAACTTTCATAAATAAGCATAAACATTTAAGGCAATGTATAAGACTAAAACAAAATCCTTTTAAAAATAAACTTATGCATAATATGGCAAATATAAAATCAAATAATTCCATTTACTTATTCACATGAATATTTTACTAGTCGAATAATCAAATGAAAAATCAATAGACACTTTCATAATGATGAAATGCATAATGCCAGACTTCATAACCACATAGTTAAGGCCTTGTGCCAAGACTAAAAATAAGATTTTATCAAGGCCTTGTGCCAAGACACTAGTTTGTCTCATGAGACCTACCGATGCATTGAGGAGCTATAGAAGACTCCACTCGTCACTTACTAAGTCCAATGCATTCCTCATATGAAAAGGTTTAAACATAACATAAACATTTGTATTAAAACTAGCATACGAAATGTAAATACTTTATCCATAAACCATGAATGGTGTAAAAATAACACATCCACAATCAAACATATCAAAAAACATTAAATTCAATATGGAAGTTTTGTATCATAATAAATAAACTTCAAACAAACTTAAAATTCATCAAAGGATATTGACACAGATGAAATCAAAACTATTTGATAGAAATATCTCTTTCCTTTTTTGAAATCATTTAAAAGTCACATAATTATAAACGAAAAAATTTATTTTGAAAATATTATTATAAGCTTGTAAGGGAATATTTGATGATGTTATAACGGAAAAAAATAGCCGCACCCACTATATAAGTTAAAAAAAAGACATTCTTACCTTAATTTTGTCAAAAAGGTTGTAAAGGACCTTGTTTGGAAAATAACGGAAAGATTCCTTTATAAACATATTATAAAAATTAAAACAAGGGTATAAATGACTTTAAACCATTGTATATAAAATATTAAGAATTTTTTGAAATATATTTTTAAGAAACATGAATGTGGGTGATAAAGAGGTCCCAGTAGATAATTACGTATAAACAACCTCGGATAATGAAGAGATTGGGAAATTAACCCTTACCTTGTTATTTTCCTTGGTTGAGGGTAGGTTAATCTCCTGTATAATGGTGAAATAATTGTTATTAAATTATAAAATAACCATATACATTAATATAATATCATATATGATCTTCTAATATTGCTTTGTTAATGATATTTCAGTAGTATCATCGTTTCGGGTGTTAACTAATTCGTTTTTCTTTATATGGTTTGTTACGTAAGTAATGTTTGTTGTGGATATGATGTATCTTATTCATATTCAGAATGATATTAAGTATTTAAACATTATTTTTAATCATCAAATGAAAATTAGTCTTGAATGGATACGATGTGGAATGAATCTCATCGCGTTCGTGGAGACGGTAATCCGTATGTACGCACGAGCGACAATATCACTCTTTTGATATTAGAATAATATATAATTGGATATTATATCATATATACCGAATAATTATCATGTTATATTTATTATTTACATCATTTATACTCATTATTATACTCATACAAATGATGAAGTGTTTGAATAACAAACTACACCACGACATGGAGACCGTAAGCCGTACGTACGCATGTGTGGTGACATGTCATTCCTAGGATGGATAAAATAGTGAATATGTTTGTACAATATTTATAATAAAATCACAGTATATATAATATACTGGAGTTATTATTTTAGAATGGAAACAACAAAGAAAGAGGAATTGGAAGAAGAAAGGAACTTGAAATAGGTGATGGAATATTTACCTCTTCTTCGGGTTCTTCCTTTTGATTTGATCAAATGGGCTCCTTAGGCTGGCTTTATGACTAAAGGAAGGCCTCTAGGATTAATTTAGGATAGTTTATAGGATATTTGGGTAGGGTTTGTGCGAGCCAAATGGCTTTGAAGGTGTGGATTTGAGAGAAGGGGAAGTGCCCTTTTATAAGAGGGGTGAGGGGCACCTTAGGAAAAGATTGAAATATTATTTTATAATAAAATAATTTTCAGTTTATAATGGCTCCAAAATAATTTATTTCGAGGATAAGGTGGTTATGGGTCGAAAAACACTCAACCAATAGGTTTTAGACAGGTTTGGGTCACTATATTAACCTCATCTTCTAGATTTAACTCTTAGTTAATTAGTTTGACATCTACCATGTCTCTTTGTATTTTTATATTATATGGTTAATAAACTTACTATAAACTTCAAATAGAACATAAAGTGGGTTATTAATGAAATATATAATATTATTTAATACCTTTTTCCAAACCTTATATTTTTAGGAATAGAATATCAATTAATAATATAATATTTGTTTTAAAAACTTTTTTTTTTCAATTTTGACACTATTTTCTATTTTATTTTTGTTAAATTCCTAACAGAATTATTACTTCAAAAAAAATTCATTTAATCAATACTAAAATGTAAAATTAACCTATAAAATTTGTGTATGTCATCAAAACTTTCAAATTATATTTATTTTAACATCTATAATACCATTTATTTGATTCTTTCATTAATAAGGAAAATACTGCATCATCATTGTGTCATAAATAAATTTATCTATTCAATGTATAAAAATTATAAATAAAATACCATTATGTAGTAAATAGTTTTATCTTTATAATTAATATTTATAGTCTAATATATAACATATATAACCCTATGTAAAAATTGATTTACTAAAAGATATATGCTTATGTCATTTTTGTATTTACTTTAACTTAATTAATATAAAGTGTCATTATCACTTACAAGTGGCTCCATGGAGTCCCAAAATTGACCCAAGGATTCCCATGGTCGGACATGTATCAGAAAATAGGGTTATAACACGTATTAGAGTAATTTAATATTATTATAATATTATTTTTTTACCCTTATTTATTGGATTTACCCTTTAACCATGGTAAATAAAATATTTACCGAAGTAATTATTCAAAATGTGTAAAAATAAAAGTTACCTATTTACACAATTTGGACCTCCTGATTCTAAATATGGAATCCATTTTTCTATATTCAAAACATAGAAGTGGCATAAATTAATTTAAAATTAATTACCGTTGTCAAAACAAAAAGCGTGTTTTTAAGAAATAATAACTATAAAAAGATTGACACTTGCTTATGTCCAGTTTAAATGTGAAATTATGTCCAATGACCAACATTGGATTAAATGGTAAAAATATAATATAATTATACTTAAAAACCACTCAATATTATAATTTAGCACTATAAATTATTTTGATTAAAAAAGTTGTTTTTAATTAAAATTTAGTATTTTTCACTATTCATCAAAAACTGAATGTTTTCAGAAAAATACAAAAAATTTAACCTAATCTAATTTTGATATTCCAAACCCAAAAATGAAGTCCATTTTAAAAGATAAAATTAATAAAATTTCAAAAAGTGAGTATTACTATTCATAACGGCTAGTTTGATTGGTCTCGATGTGTTAGAATCTTGAAGTTGCGTACAACGCAAGCTATTGCATTATTCAACAGGAAACATACCATGGAATATTTGGGTGTTACATTCTCCCCTCCTTCAAATAATTTCATCCTCGAAATTTCTAAAATATTACTGCATAAAAAGATTCGGGTGGTTCTTCATTATAAGTTCCTCGGGTTCCCACGTTGCCTCTTCCATCTTATGATTTCTCCACATAACTTTTACCAGACAAGTCGTATGGTTTCTCAACACTTGTACTCTTGTATCAAGAACCTTGACAGGCTATTCGTAATAAGATAGATCAGGTTCCAGTTCTAATTCCTCATAGGTAAGTACATGCGTTGGGTCAGGCATGTATTTTCACAAAAGTGATACGTGGAACACATCATGAACTTTAGGGAGACTTGGCGGCATTTCCAAATGGTAAGCTACATACCCAATTCGTTCTAGAATTTAGAAAGGTCCGATGTACTTAGGACTCAATTTACCCTTCTTACTGAAACGTATAACACCCTTCCATGGAGATACCTTCAATAAAACATGATCTCCTACCTAAAATTCCAAACCCTTCCTTTAGTTATCGGGATAAATCTTCTACCTAATTTGAGATTATTTGATGTGGGTTTGGATTACCTTCACCTTTTCCATCGTTTCCTCAACAAGTTATGGGCCTACAAGTTTTCTTTCACCAACATCATCCCAACAAGTTGGTGTGCGACATCTCTTTCCGTATAACACTTCATATGGTGCCATCTGAATACTTGAATGGAAGCTATTGTTATAGGAAAATTCTACTAGAGGTAAATATTGATCCCACATACCTTGAAAGTCAAGTGAGTAAGATCTCAACATGTCTTCTAAGGTTTGAATAGTCCGTTCTGATTATCCATCAGTTTGAGGGTGGTAGGTAGTGCTCAAACAAAGTTCAGTATCCAGGGCTTTCTGAAGACTTTTCCAGAATCTTGATGTAAAACAAGGATCACAATCAGAAAAAATTGATAGGGGTACTCCATGAAGTCTTACAACTTAATTAATATACAGTATTGCTAAACGTTCCAGTGGTAAATCTTCTCTTATAGTAAGAAAATGTGCTGACTTGGTAAGATGATCAACAATGACCCATATTGCATCATTCCTTCTAGGAGTCCTTGGTAGTCCCATGACAAAGTCCATCGTAATATTATCCCATTTGCACTCAGGTATGGGAAGAGGTTGCATGACTCCTCCAGGTCATTGCCTTCCGGCTTTCACTTATTGAAAAAACATACATCTTGACACAAAATCAGCAATCTCCCTCTTCATGTTGTCCCACCAAAAACGTTCCTTCAAATCTCTATACATTTTGGTGCTCCTAGGGTGTATAGAGAAATTGGAGCTATGAGCATCATCCAAAAATTCTCTTTTTTAGATCAGGTATATCGGGAACACAAAGTCTCTTCCCAAATTTCCAAATTCCATCTTCATATACGAAGTCACTCAATCTCCCATTATTCACAGCTTTAATATTCTTTTGAAATTCCTCATCATCAGCCTGAGAACTTTTTATCCCTTCTAGTAAAGATGGTTTGGAAACCATTTGAAAAAGAATTGACGTTTCACCTTCCATGGTTATTCCTATATCCATTTTTACTAGATCCATGTATATAGGATCCTTTTCAACTCTCATCTTATTCAAAACTCCATGATCCTTTCTACTCAAATAATTTCCACCTTATTTTCCTTACCCTAATGGTATGTATAGTGTAATCATAATCCTTGAGTAGTTCAATCCATCGCCTTTGCCTCATGTTGAGTTCTTTTTGTGAGAAAATATACTTCAAAATCTTGTGATCATTATAAATCTCACATTTTTCACCATATAGATAGTGTCTCCATATCTTTAAAGCAAATATTATAGCTTCTAACTCAAGATCATGAGTAGGATAGTTTTGTTCATAAATTTTTAGCTGTCGTGATGCATAGGAAATAACCCTATCATTCTGCATAAGGACGCAACCAAGTCCTTTCTTTAAAGCATCACTATAAATAACAAACCCATCATTCCCCGATGGTAGAGTCAATATAGGAGCATTGACTAATATTCTATTCAATTATTCAAAAAATTCTTCACACTCTTTTGTCCAAACAAATTTAACCCCTTTACCTGTTACCTTGGTTAATGGGTTTGCCAATCGGGCAAAATTCTGGACAAAATGTTGATAATAACCTGCTAAACCAATAAAACTGCGTACCTCAGTTATACTCATCGGTGCTGGCCATTCTTGGATTGACTTGGTATTTGAAGGATCAACAAATATTCTATCCTTAGAGATGATATGGCCAAGAAAAGAAATCTCTTAAAGCCATAATCCACACTTTCTAAACTTCACATATAATTCATTTCTTCTAAGAGTCTTTAGGATAATGCGCAAGTGATTTTCATGATCTTCATAGATTTTGGAGTATAAAAAGATATCATCAATAAATACCACTACAAAGTCATCAAGATATTCCTTGAAAACCCTATTCATTAGATCCATGAAGACATAGGGTGCATTACTTAATCCAAAAGGCATTACTGTAAAATCGTAATGCCTGTACCTAGTTTGAAATGCTGTCTTTGGAATGTCTTCCTTCTTCACACAAAATTGATGGTATCCATATAGAAGGTAAATCTTTGAAAAATATTGAGCTCCATGAATTTGGTAAAATAAATCATCAATGTGAGATAGGGGATACTTGTTCTTTATTGTTATAGCATTGAACTCCCTGTAGTCAATGCACAACCTCATAGATCTATCTTTCTTCTTAACAAAAAGGACAGGGGCTCCCCATGGAGAAACACTAGGGTGAATAAATCCCTTGTTACTCAATTCCTCTAGTTGTATCTTTAGTTCCACTAATTCCATAGTGGCCATTCTATAAGGGGTCTTTGATATGGGCCTTGAACCAAGAATTAAATTAATGGAAAACTCAATTTCTCATTCTAGAGGATGTCTAGATAAATCTTCTGGAAACACATCAACATATTCTTGCACAATAGGTAAATATTCTATTTGAACATTCTTTTCCTCACCCAAAGTTATTTCATTCTCTTACTCCCCAGTAATTGAATTTAGTTGAGCTACTAGGGGTGGATCTAGATAAGAATTAGGTGGTGATGATTCCTCTCTAAAGATAAGGTGTTCTTTATCACCGTCATCAAAAATAGTAACCTACTTCTTATTACAATAGATTTTTGCATCATGGTCTGAAAGTAAATCCATACCGAGGATTATATAAAATTAAATCATGGGTATGACGATGAGATCAGTAGATAAATAACATTTATATGCCCTAATGGGGACTGATTCACAAAAATTTGTTACAATGATACTTCCCTTAGGAGTTTTGACTAAAAACTCCCTTGTTAAATCAAATTGGAAATATCTAATTTTCTTAGAAAACTAGGAAGATATGAAACAATGTGCTGATCCAGAATCAAATAAAGCATTTTCTAAACTTGAGGAAACCATTAAATTACCTACCACCATGTATTTTGGAGCTTCAACCTCAGTAGTAGTGATAGCATAAGCTTGGCCTTTTCTGAGGTAAGTTTCATTGGCGCTTAGGAAATTAATTTTCATAATTACCACTTTCTCTACAATTGTAGCATTAAACATTGACAACCTCTTTCTTCCCCTTGCAATCACGAGTTTTGTGGCCCTTTTCACCACACTTGTAACGGACTCCCATTCCTTTCAGGCAAGTACCAGGGTGTTTCTTCCCACATTTACTTCAGGATGGATATTCAACTTTTCCCTTATTCCCCTTATTTCCATTTACAGAGTGTTTGGCAGATCTCTTCTTCTCTTGCTCTTCTTTAAATTCATAAGACTTAGATAATTTTTTTCTGTCTTGATAGCACATGAGACAATGTATTCTTTTGATGAGAAAGATTGCAAGAAAAATTATCGATGGAGAAACAGTTTTAACCCATCAATGAAATGATCAATATTACTTCTTGGGTTACGTATATAATCTGTAGCATGCCTCGCTAACCTTGTAAAGTTAGCTTCATACTTTGCGACATTCTCATCCTCCTTTTTCCTCAGACTCAGAAATTTCCTTTCCATATTTGCACGATGGTCACGAGGAAAGTATTTTTCTAAGAAAAGCTCTTTAAACTCCCTCTATTTTATATTTGATACTTCATCATATTCCTTTTTTTTTGAATAAATGACCACCATTGATCAGCATCTCCAGTGAGGCGGTAAACTACCATGACAACTTTTTCCCTTTCACTACTCCCCAAGGCGTGAAATATTTTCTCTAAGGAATTTATCCATTGGTCAGCTACTAATGGATTTTTACTACTATTTAATTTTGGTGGTTATTGCCTTATGAAGAGATCTAACATTGATCCTCCACACTGTGGATCAGGTTGCTCCATACGGGTAAAGTTATTATTCATAACCTGAGTGAGTTGTCCCAGTATGGTGATAAGCTGATCATCACCAGTTGCTTCACCAGCTCCACTATAATTATCTTGAGTAGGATGGAAATCCATACATGGATTAAATTCATTGATATGGTTTCTATTCCTTTCACTAGGCACCATTTCTAAACAACGGCATAAACTAGATTAGTTTATGAATCGAAATACATAATTCCAAACTTGTAAAACACTTAACATGAAATGAACAGTTTATGAATATAATTCATAATAATAAAAATGTTTTCTTTGAGGAAGTATATACTCATAAACCCTTCATAATGGTTTGTAAATAAAATGATAATTATCCTAAGCATATCCCCCTGGAGTGTTGTAACTAAGAGTGCAGCAATGCCCGTTGTCGTGCACCAGTTCCCATTCGAGTCTAGCTCAAAGCGGTGTTTTCGGGTTTTACCCCTAGGTACATCTATGCCAGAGCAGCCTCTACCTACTCATATCCAGACAAGGATTTATTTCTTAGAAAACTCACAAAATCTCTACAATACCAAAATTCTAGGAAGTTCTTATATACTAATCCTCAAAGTCTATCTTAGGATAATGTGCTCTAATCATAGTTTATCTAAATCTAGATTCCAATGTTTGTACTAAACTTCCTATGATACCAACTGTAATGCCTCAACCCCAGTTACCCAGAGTCGGTGCATTATTACATAACATTGGCATGATACAAGGAAATAATGTCCCGAAAGACCGATCAGTTTAGTAGCCTTAGAAATATTAGATACATTCATAAGTTTTACATTACATCATGAAATAAAAACATCAACAACATTTTGTACCCTTTTTGAACACACTTATATCCTTAGCCTATCCCTACAGGTCAACCATAAAATACTTATTCGCATCTTGGAAAAAATAAAACATAGAAAGGGGTGAGCTCAGATGCTCAGTAAGGATAACAATATAGTGGAAACTTTCATAAATAAGCATAAATATTTAAGGCAATTTATAAGACTAAAACAAAAGCCATTTAAACTTGAAATTCAGCATAATATGGAAAAGATAAAATCAAATAATTTCTTTTACTTATTCACATGGATATTCTACAAGTCGAATAATCAAATGAAAAATCAATAGCCACTTTTATAATGATGGAATGCATAATGCCAGACTTCATAACCACATAGTCAAGGCCTTGTGCCAAGACTACAAATAAGATTTTTTCAAGGCCTTGTGCCAAGACACTAGTTTGTCTCATGAAACCTATCAATGCATCGAGTAGCTATAGCGGGCTCCACCCATCACTTACTAAGTCCAATGCATTCCTCATATGAAAAAGTTTAAACATAACATAAAAATTCGTATTAAAACTAGCATATGAAATTTCAATACTTTATCCATAAACCATGAATGGTGTAAAAATAACACATCCATAGTCAAACATATCACAAAACCTTCAATAAAATATGGAATTTTTGTATCATAATAAATCAACTTCAAACAAGATTAAAATCCATCAAAGGATATTGACACAGATGAAATCAAAACCATTTGAGAGAAATATCTCTTTATTTTTTGAAATCATTTAAAAGTCACATAATTATAAAAGAAAACATTTATTTTTAAAATATTCTTATAATCTTGTAAGGGAAGATTTTATGATGTTATAATGGTAGAAAATATCCGCACCCACCTTATAAGTTAAAAAAAAGACATTCTTACCTTAATTTTGTCGAAAAGGTTGTAAAGGACCTTGTTTGGAAAACGACAGAAATATTCCTTTATAAACATATTATAAAAATTCATACATGGGTATAAATGAATTTAACCTATAGTATATATAATATTAAGAATGTTTTGAAATACATTTTTAAGAAACATGGATGTGGATGATAAAGAGGTCCCGGTAGATAATTACGTATAAACAACCTTGGATAATGAAGAGTTTGCGAAATTAACCCTAACCTTGTTCTTTTCCTTGGTCGAGGGTAGGTTAAACTTATTTATAATGGTTAAATCATTGTTATTAAATTATACAAGAACCATATACATTAATATGATATCATATATGATCTTCTAATATTGCTTTGTTAATGATATTTCAGTAGTATCATCATTTCAGGTGTTAAATGATTCGTTTTCCTTTATATGATTTGTTAAGTAAGTAATGTTTATTGTGGATATGATGTATCTTATTAATATTCATAATAATATTAAGTCTTTAAACATTATTTTTAATCATCAAATTAAAATTAGTCTTGAATGGATATGATGGCGAATGAATCTCATCGCGTTCGTGGAGACGGTAATCAGTACGTACACACAAGCGAAAATATCATTCTTTTGATATTAAAATAGTATATAATTGGATATCATATAATATATAAATAATCATTATCATGTTATATTTATTATTTACATCATTTATACTCATTGTTATACCCATCCAAATGATGATGTGTTTGAATAAAAAACTACACCACGATGTGGAGACATTAAGCCGTACGTACACATGTATGGTGACATGTCATTCCTAGGATGGATAAAATAATGAATATGGTTGTACCATATTTATAATAACATCACATTATATAGAATATAATGGAGTTATTATTTTATAATGTAAACAACAAAGAATGATGAAGTGGAAGAAGGAAGGAACTTGAAAGAGGTGATGAAATATTTATCTCTTCTTCGGGTTATTCCTTTTGATTTGATCAAATGGGATTCTTAGGTTGTATTTATTACTAAAGGAAGGCCTATAGGATTAAGGGAGTATAGTTTAGAGGATATTTGGGCAGGGTTTGGCTGAGCCAAATGGCTTTGAAGGTGTGTATTTGAGAGAAGGGGAAATGCTCTTTTATAAGAGGGGTGAGAGGCACCTTAGGAAAAGATTGAAATATTATTTTATAATAAATTAATTTTCGTATTCTAATGGCTAAAAAATGATTTATTTAGAGGATAAGGTGGGTATGAGTTTAAAACCACTAAACCAATAGGTTTTAGACCGGTTTGGGTCACTATATTAACCCTATCTTCTAGATTTAACTCTTAGTTAATTAGTTTGACATTTACCATGTCTCTTTGTATTTTTATATTATATGGTTAATAAACATAATATAAACTTCCAAGAGAATATCAAGTGGTTCATTAATGACATAGATAATACTATTTAAGACCTTTTTCCAAACCTTATATTTTTTAGGAATAGAATATCAATTAATAATATAATATTTGTTTTAAAAACTCTTTTATGTCAATTTTGACACTATTTGCTATTTTGTTTTTTGTTAAATTACTAAAAACATTATTAATTAGAAAAAAATTTATTTAATAAATCCTAAAATGTCTCATTAACCTAGAAAATTTGTGTATGGCATCAAAACTTTTAAATTATATTTATTTTAACATCTATAATATCATTTATTTGATTCTTTCATTAATAAGGAAAATAATGCATCATCATTGTGACATAAATAAATTTAATTATTCAATGTAAAAAAATTATAAATAAAATACCATTATGTAGGAAATCATTTTATCTTAATAATGAGTATTTATAGTTGAAGAGATAACATATATAACCCTATGTAAAAATTGTTTTACTAAATGATATATGCTTATGTCATTTTTGTATTTACTTTAACTTAATTAATGTAAAGTGTCATTATCACTTACAAGTGGCTCCATGGGGTCCCAAAATTAACCCAAGGATTCCCATGGTCGGAAATGTATTAGAAAATAAGGTTATAACATGTGTTAGGGTAATTTAATATTATTATAATATTATTTTTTTACCCTTATTTACCGGATTTATCCTTTAACCATGGTAAATAAAATATTTACCGAAGTAATTATTCAAAATGTCTAAAAATAAAATTTACCTATTTAATCAATTGGAACTCCTGATTATAAATATGGAATCCATTTTTCTAAATTCAAAACACAAAAGTGACAGAAATTAATTTAAAATTAATTCCCGTTGTCAAAATAAAAAGTATGTTTTTAAGAAATAATAACTATCAAAAGATTGACACTTGCTTATATCCAGTTTAAATGTGAAATTATGTCCAATGAAAAACATTGGATTAAATGGTAAAAATATAATATAATTATACTTAAAAATCACTCAATAGTATAATTTATCACTATAAATTATTTTGATTAAAAAAGTTGTTTTTAATTAAAATTTAGTATTTTTCACTATTCATCAAAAAACTGAATGTTTTCAGAAAAATACAAAAAATTCACCCTAAGATAATTTAGATATTCTGAACCAAAAAATGAAGTCCATTTTGAAATATAAAATTGATAAAATTTTAAAAAATGAGTATTACTATTCATAACGGCTAGTTTGATTGGTCGCGATGTGTTAGAATCTCGATGTTGCATACAACGCAAGCTATTGCATTATTCAAAGGGAAACGTACCGTAGAAGCTTGGGGTGTTACACTATATCATTTGAGTCACTTCAAATGATATCATCCATCTATAGAACATATATTCAAGAATAGTGTCAGGGTACTTCTGGGTTCTCATCATAGCAGATATCTGCTATGATATTTTAGCGTGACAACTATTCTAAGGACCCTATCACATACTATGTCAGATCAAAGAATAATCATGATGTGATAAGGAGTTTATAAATATTCATCCAATTAATACATGTTTATCATAAAGTAAAAAGAATTTTTTTTCTAGGGAACCAACTCCAACAAACTCCCACTTGCACTAGAGCTGACTGCAAACAACCTTCAGTCCGCTAGCTCTCACATGATATTATTGCTTCTGATAAGATTGGACTTTAGTCAACAGGTGCACCACAATATCTTTTGTGGACACTGTGATCACTGAAACTTCACCCCTATGATAGAAATCCCTCAAAAGGTGATAATTTTGGAGTATGTGCTTTGTCTGTTGATGTGACCTTGGCTCCTTGGAAGAGACACCGCTACAGTATTATCACAATACAATGTAATGGGATATTTAGTTCAAGGCACCACATCAAGATCCTAGACAAAGTTCTGAATCTATACAGCTTCGATGGTTGCATCAGAAGTCACAACTCCTCTGTTGAGATATAAAACATATCCTGATTATGACTTTAGATCATTCTGATCTGTCTAAAAACTAGTATCAACATACCCTCTTATGACAACCTCCTCATATCCTCCATACACCAGGAACATATCCTTATTTCTTCTCAGATACTTAAGGATAGTCTTGAGAAGAGTCCAATGTTGTTCTCCTAGATCTGCTTGATATCTGCCTACCATGTTCAGTGCATAAGCAATATCTAGTCAGATACATAACATGTCATACATGATAGATGCTATCACTGAAGCATATGGAATATTACTCATTATATCTTTCTCATGTTGTGTTTAGGGACAAATTTTCTTGAAAATATTTATACCATGTTACCCTAGAACCAATACCCTCTTGGATTTTTCCATACTAAATATATTTAGTATCTAGTAAATGTTTGTACTTTGAGTTAGTCAAAGCAGCCTCTTGGATCTATCGCGAATGATCTTGATCCCTAGAATATAGGCTGCTTTGCTTAGGTCCTTCATGGATAAGAACTTGTTCAACTAGTCCTTGACTGACTGTAAGACTTGTATGTAATTTCCAATAAGAAATATGTCGTTAACATACACTACTAGGATAATGACCGCATTCCCATTAATCTTCTTGTAAATACATAAATCACATTCATTCCCAATGAAACCAAATTCTCTTATGGATTCATAGAATTGAATGTTCAATGATTTGAATGCTTTCTTAAATCCATAAATGGATCTCCGTAACATGTATACCCTTTAATCATCACCTATTTTCACAAACCCTTCTGTTTGTGTCATATAGACATCTCACCTAGTGTCGCAAACCCTTCTGGTTGTGTCATATAGACATCTTCTTGAAGGTTCCCATTAAGGAATGCTCTTTTGACATTCATCTTCCAAATCTCATAGTCATGGAAATATGCTATGGAAAGTATGATTCTTATGGATTTAAACATGGAAACTCATGAAAAGGTTTCATTATAGTCAATTCCTTGACACTATTTAAAACCTCTATCCACTAGCCTTGCTTTATAGGTACTAACTTGACCTTCCATGTCAAGTTTCTTTTTGAATACCCATTTACACCCAACAAGATTTACATCAACTAGTGCATCGACCAGAACCCAAACTTGGTTCTCATATATGGAATCCATCTTATAATTCATAGATTCTATTCATCTTAAAGCTTCTAGTCTCTCTACTACTTCCTTATAGTAGATAGGTTCATCATTATCAAACAATAATGAGTCACTATCCACAGTGGGAAGGAAACCATATATCTTTGGTTCCCTTACCTCTCTTGTGCTCCAACATAGTACTTGTGTTTCAGGAACTACTTCTTCCATGGGGACCTGTACAACTTGTTCCTGTAAGAACTCCTATGTATCTTGAGCATCAACCTCATTGATGTTAATCTTGATCCCACTATCCTTTATGGGGATGTGATCCCTCTAAAGAAAGACAATCTGTCTAGCAATAATCACATTCTTTTCTGAGGGGTTGTATATGTAGTATCCCTTTATTTCCTTGGGATACCCTATAAAGATACACTTTGTGCCCCGAGGTGCTAGTTTTTTGTCTGTGAAATCATTAACAAATGTCTCCCATCCCCATACACGTGTATGCAACAAAGTGAGTTTTTCCATTCCATAGCTCGAAGGGAATCCCATTTTTTTTTACCTTAGTAGGAACTTGGTTTAATGTTTATGCCATAATTTTCAATGAATATCCCCAAAAGGATAATGAAAGATCTGTATGACTCATCATTGACCTTACGATGTACAACAAGGTATGATTCCTCCTTTCACTAACACCATTCCACTGTGGTGTATAAGGTGGAGGGAGTTCATATATAATCCCAAACTCTTATAAAAGGTAGATCAACTCTTGGTTAAGATATTATTCACCTCGATCTGATAAAAGATTCTTTATTTTCTTACCAATATAATTATCTACATCATTATTTAAATCCTTGAATTTCTCAAAGGACTTGGACATATAACTCATTAATTAGATGTAGCCATATATACTCAAGTCATCAGTAATAATAATGAAGTAAGAATAACCACCTCTAGATTATGCTGGAAATGGTCCACAAATATTAGTGTGTACCAATCCTAGAAGCTATGTAGCCCTTTCACCATGTCCACCAAATGGTGTTTTGGTTATTTTTCTTTTTAAACAAGCATGACATCTATCAAGTGGTTTTAGCTTGGAAGAGTCTAAATAACCATCTTGACAGAGCATTGTTAGATGCTTCTCATTTACATGACCAAGGCGGTGATGCCACAACTAGGCATTGTATGAATTATGTGAAATTGGTTCATTATCAATTTCCAACACTTGGTTCTCTTAATTTAATACATACACACCATTATTTAAATACACCATACCATAACATATGTTGTCCTTGTAAAAGTAACAACATTTATTTCTTAACTTGAAAATAAATCCATCTGTATATAAACTCAATACATAAATTATGTTCTTGGTAACACTAGGTGTAACACCCCGAGATTTTATGAAAAATATTATTTTTAATTTCATTAATGTTTTGTGTTGTATGCTACACCAAAAGGATCTTTCACAACATGCATCCTTGATTCCTTGCATTACACGCAATCACGACCTTCCTCGATAGCGTGTGTAGTACGCAATATCGAGTTTCACTAAACAACGATATGCTATTAAAATATTATTAAAACTAGCCGTTAAGAATAGTAATAACCACTTTTTGAAATTTTTTAATTTTAATTTTTCAAAATGGACTTCATTTATGGATTCGTAATATCGAAATTAGCTTAGGGTGAAATTTTGGTACTTTTCGGATAACTTTCATTTTCTGATGAATAGTGAAAATTACTAAATTTTAATTAAAAGCAACCTTTTTAATAGAAATAATTAATAGTGATAAATTATTAATTTGATTGGTTTAAATTATATTTAGAATATATTTTTACAATTTAATACAATGTTGGTTATTGGATGTAATTTCACATTTAAACCAGACATAAACAATTGTCAATCTTTTGATAGTTATTATCTCTTAAGAACACGCTATTTATTTTGACGATGAGAATTAATTTTTAAATTAATTAATGCAACTGATATGTTTTGAATTTGGTAAAATAGACATCATTTTTTAATTCATAATATCAAATATAGATTAGGCCTAATTTTTGGTATTTTTCTGAAAACTTTCAATTTTTGATGAATAGTGAAACCACTAAGTGGTAGTTAAAAAAACTGATTTTTTCATAAAACTTAATTTTACCGCTTCTGTGAGTGGAATTTCGAAAATCCGAGAGACACGGTTAATATCAAGGACTAAAATGTGGTTCAATGAGATGAAAATAATTTTTGGTGAATAGTAACTTTTTACTTTTTTTTACCACGGTTAAAAATAAATAAGGTAATTAAGGGTAAAAATGATATTATTATTACCCTAACACATGTCCTAATTCTATTGGACAAGTGTAATTAAAACAAAAACAACCTTAGGAATAAAATATGACCATTTAGGCCCACTTGAATTAGATTAGGACATTTATTATTAATTTATTTAAAGAAGGGTTAAAATAGTTAAAATCAAAGTTTAATAAGTAAATAATTTTTAATATGGGGTTATACATAAGATAAATTCGTCTATAAATATTAATTAGAAAGCTAAAAATATTTCCTACATAATGATATTTTATTTATAATTTTTAGACTTTAAATAATTTAATTTATTTATGACACAAAGATGATGCAGTAATTATCTTATTAATGAAATATTGACATAATTGATGTTATAAACACCAAAATAAATGTAATTTGAGACTTTTTATGAATTAAACTAATTTTCTAGGTTAATATGACATGTTAGTATTGATTTAATTAACTTTTTTAGAACTAATCATTCTGTTATGATTTTCACAAAAATCAATTACTAAATAGTGTCAAAATTGACATAAAATAGTTTTTAAAACAAATATTATATTAGCAATTATTATTTTATTCCTAAAAATCTAAGGTTCGGCCAAATTACTTAGATAAGGTTATATATATTAATAATAAACAACTTGGGGTTCTTTTTTCTGCTTATAGTAAGTTTATTAACCTTATAGTATAAGAACACAAGAAGACACGGTAAAAGTAAAATTATTTAATTTAATGTTAAATCTAAATGATAAGGTTAAAATAGGAATCTAAACTTGTCTAAATTCTATTGGATGAGAGTATTTCGACCCATCCCCACCTTATCTTTGAAATAAATCAATTTTGAGCTATTTAAAACCTAATTTGGATTTATAATAAAATAATATTTTTAGTTATTCCAAAGGTGCCCCTCTCCTCCCTTATAAAAGGGCACCTCCTCCCTCTCTTCCTCACACCACTTTGAGCCTTTAAGCTCAGAAAACCACTGAAAAATTCCCTTATACACTTCCCTAGAAACATCCTAGAGGTTTTGGTCTTCCTCAAAGACCAATTTTAGTGCCCTAAAAGGAGGTCTCAAAGAGGCGCTTCAAAGAAGAGGTAATGCCCGTTACTGATTCTTTCATCTTTATTTCTTCTTCCACTTATTCTTCTTTAGTTGTTTCATCATGAAGTAATAAAATCAGTATCACTCATATACTAATATGTTATTATAATTATGAAATAACCCCATTTCACCATCTATCCATCCTACGGAAAACGAAATCACCGCGCGTGCGTACGTACGGAATACCGTCTCCACGCCGTGGTGTAATCTATTTTCCACCACCACCTTACTTGGATGAGTATAATGATGTACATAATAACTATATATGATTATTTTAAAGTGATATTGATTCTGAAATAGTATACATACACTCCAATACAATTCCACGATCATGAGAATGATATCATCGCTCGTGCGTACGTACGGACTACAGTCTCCACGACGCGATGAGATTCATTCTCCACATTAACCATTCATGAATGATTATAAAGTATATATAATAATTAATAATGAAATATATGACATAATAATGATTCTGGATTTATGTGTATATATATGTATGTCATCTACTTAATTCCATTCAACTCAATAAGGAAAAGAAAATAGCGTTTATGCGTACGTACGGTCTACCGTCTCCATGAACGGTGTATTTATTTCCATTTACTGATCTATTATATATATATATATATATATATATTCTGAATATATATTATATATAAATCATGTTTTATATTCTGGAATTAAGTAATCATGATCTAAGTAATCATATGAATAATTACAAGTCAAAACACAGACGACAAATGAAACGATTTTACCCAAAACGCTCTTTAACATGGAATTTACAAAAGAACGGGTAATATAAATCCATAAGTGAACCATATATGATATCATAACAATGATTATGATTCTGGAATAAGTCAATGACATTATTTAAATCATTATATAGGAGGTTCGGACACATACGAAGCAAATCAGACGTAAGGTAAGGGAAATATCACAATCTCATTTTTATCCGAGATTGTTTATACTTTAGTATTTACTGGGGTGTATTTTATCATCCAAATCTATGTTTCCTCAATATGTAATATTATTTTCATCCACCTACAATTTTTTAAATCCAATTTTACCCTTCGGTGAGTTTTTATTAAAGGATATGAAAGGAATCTTTTGTCGTTTTTCGTACAAGGTACTTTTTGACTTTTCTGACAAAAGTATGGGAAGAATGTTTTTTTAACTTATACGGCATGAACGGATTTTTAAAACATTATTTCCAAGAAGAATCATTTAAAAGTTTTCAAGTTTATTTTTAATCAACTTCTTTTAGTTTAGAATTGCATGACATGTTAAGAAAGGAAAAGTGTTTTTGAAGTAGAAAGGATATTTTCCTCAAGAATGGAGTTCAAGTGTGTCATCAAAATTATTTTCCATATAAGATAATAAAGGGTTCTGTTTATATCCCCATTATTACATGGATTTTATTATGTTGTGATGGAAATATTTTTTTATGAATTATTTTATCTTATATGAATTGTTTTATGATGTCACGATGTTTAAGAATTCCGTTTTTATTACATGGGTTGTGCAATGATGTATGATTTATGATTTTTGTGGCACACATAAGAATGGTTTCATTATGAGATGGGTGGGACCTATATCTCCCTCAAATGCATTGGGTAAATATTTTATATCTCATGAGATAGACATGGCCGGAACGGTAGGTTATACCGGTTCAGTGAAACAGGACTGAAACGAGCAGTGAACTCGGCTCAGAAAGGGACTTTGTCCACTAAGATAGTCTTGGAAATGAGTCTTGAATAATAAGAAATGATTCTCTATGATTATGTGTGTATGCCACAAAGTTTCATGTTTTAAGATATGATTATTGGGATTACATTTCACTACTATGATTTATCCCATGTTATGAAATTATGATCTCTTTTGCAGGTTAAGATTTCCAAAATGTTATGTTCTTATGAATATGATGTGATTGATATTTCTTTTATTTACCCTTACTGAGAATTTGAGCACACCCTTTTATGTTTTATTTTCCCCAGGATATAAAGAAAGGTTTTAGGTAAAAAAAGGGAAGATCTTTATGGGAGATGTTGAAGATCTTTCACCACGATTAGAAGATTTTATTCCGAGTTTCCAAAGACACTAAACTATTACGATCCTTGTGTGTGTGTTTTTGTTATGTACTAAGTATTCTGAAAAAGTAATGTAATGTCCATGTACGTTAAGCTTCAGTTCTCTACAGTTGGTATCAGAGGAAAGGTTTAGTCAACCTTTGGAAACTAGGATGCGAAAACGTTAGTGAGATCCCTAGAGATATTTCTAAGGTATATCTAGGGATGTCCCTAAGGATAAGTATACGTATAGGATATAGTCCTAGAACTATGGTAACGATATTAGATTAAACCAAAGATGTTAGATATTGAAGTTACTCCCCCTTTATTATGATTTCTTCCTCTCACACTATTCTTTTTGGGTTTTAGACGATGGCTGGAACCTGAAGGAACCGTGTTGATCAATGTAATGGACAATGCAATGATTTTCCTCCTGAACAAACAAATGTTATGGGAGATGGAGTGAAAAATATTATTGCTATACTTACACAAGCTATGAATCATTCTGGACTTCCAAATGAGCAGATAAGGGAACAATATTCTATTGAGTCCTTCATGAGGCAACGTCCACCTTCTTTCATTGGGTCTTCTAATCCACTTGTTGCTGAATAATGGATTAGTACTACTGAAAAGATATTTTCAGTTCTTCAATGTTCTGAACATGATAATGCCATCTTAGCAGTGTATCATTTGGAAGGTGATGCTGATCAATGGTGTAATATTATCAAGAATATGAGGCCAAGAGATGAAATTGAGTCCATGGAATGGGACGAGTTCAAGAACTTATTTTTCAATAAGTACTTCCCTCGTATTCTTCGAACAAAGATGGAGAAGGAGTTTCTTGAACTAAAGCAAAAGGATGATGAATCTGTTGTTATATACGAAGCGAATTTTACAAGGCTTGCAAGGTATGCATCTGGATTTATCATCCAACCTAAAAGTAAAGTTCATCGATTCTTTAGTGGCTTAAAACCAAATCTTCGAAGGGAATTAGCTATAAGAGACTTCAGTAGCTATGAAGAAATTGTGTGTTGTTCTATCAAGGTAGAAATGGAAGTTGGTGTTACTTATCCATCTCATAGTTTTGACAAGAAATGAAAGATGGAGTTCAAGGAGAAATCTCAGAATAATGGTGAAAAGAAGATGAATGTTTCCTTATGCTCAAAGTGTGGAAAGAAGCATGGTGGAGATTGTCTTAAAGGGACTAGAAAATGTTTTAAGTGTGGAAAAGAAGGTCATCGAGCAGCTGAGTGTCGAAGTAATGGAAAAAGGGTTTCTAATGATGTGAATAAAGAAAAGATTGCAGAGAATGCACCAACAACACTTCAATGCTTCAAGTGCAAGGAAATGGGGCATTATGCTAATAAATGCCCTAATCCAAGGGTTAGTGATGATTGACATGAGCAACCACTTAAGGAAAAGGACGAAGGGAAGTCACATGCGATCACTATTGGTGATGCTGAATATGACAACGATGTGGTGGAATGATTAAGTGTTTATGTAATGGGATTCCAGAATAATGTTGTATATAGTATCGTGGAATATTGGAATATCTATGTTTAGGTCTATTATGGTTTTCAATAATTTTATGGCATCGGTAACCATGAAAAGTGATTGAAATATTTTTGGAAAGCAGATGATATGAACATAATGAAGGGATAAAGAGAATCTAATATGTTTGATAGTATTCATGAGCTCATGATTGATATAAGGACTAAGTGATATCATGGTTTGAGGATATAGAATTTTGAGGATTTTGGTATGTGGAAAGTGTTAACTTTTAACTGCATTCATGTTTTCACTAAGATTCAATGGATATTCATTCTTCAAGAGAATACATGATTAAGGTATTCACATGTTTGTAATTTGACCAACAAGATATATCTTATGATATATGGGGGATAAATGATGGCATTCACGTGATCATTTTCTTTATAATATGATCTTGGACTGAAGTAGTTTAGATAGGCCTAAAGATTGGAATGGATTATGTTGGACATAAGTTAGTAATGTTTAAGGATAAAACTTTTTTGATATTTTTGATGGGATGTTATAGTAATATAGCTTTAGAAAAAGGACAACCTGTAGGACGGGCGACAGCCCATCGCGTCGGACAAGGCTGTGGGAATCGAACCCACAACCGAAGTGCGACTGGCCTTTATCTCCTACCACTGGCCTACAGGAAGTCCCTGTTTAGTAGAAACTAGTTTTATTATATTAAGCAGTATGATATATGAAGTATAAGTCCATTTTAGGAACCATATATGATTAATCTCACTATAGATGGACTTATGTATTTTTTGATAACTTTTCTAACCTTTTGTTTGAGACAGATGGAATGAACCATCATTCTATCACATGATCTTCTAACACATCACGAATGACAAATTCAACTTCATTTCTTTAAGAGATGAATTGGAAATTGTCCAAAGAATGAAAAACGGTGAGACTATACCAAAATCATGAAAGTATTTCTTCTAATTCCAATTTCATCAACTTTAGGGAAATGATCTTGAAAACCAAAATGTTGTCCTAGTGCTCTTATATATGATGAATCAGATGGTACCTTAGATCGTCACAAATTTATGGCTTTGTGATTGCTGGATTTTCCATAGCCATGTTCTCTACCACTCTCCATCAGAACATGATGGTTAAATTTCTCTTCCATATCCATATTTTCACCTATGTGGAAACCCAATGATTAGTTTATTTGGGTAACCGTTAAGTTTCATACTTTTGTTTTTAAAGATTGGTTTTGGTATTCCATTTTACGATGTGGGTTTCTATTAAAGAAACTTTCGAATAGTAAACCATTTATAACCCCGACGAATTTCGAGGGTGAATTTCATTTTAAGGGGGGTAGAATGTAACACCCCGAGATTTTATGAAAAATATTCTTTTTAATTTCATTAATGTCTTGTGTTGTATGCTACACCAAAAGGAGCTTGCATAACACGCATCCTTGACTTACCTTTCATTACACGCAATCACGACCTTCCTCGATAGCGTGTGTAGTACGCAATACCGAGTTTCACTAAACAATGATATGCTATTAAAATATTATTAAAACTAGCCGTTATGAATAGTAATAACCACTTTTTGAAATTTTGAAATTTTTATTTTTCAAAATGGACTTCATTTCTGGATTCGGAATATCAAAATTAGCTTAGGGTGAAATTTTGGTACTTTTCAGATAACTTTCATTTTCTGATGAATAGTGAAAATTACTAAATTTTAATTAAAAACAACCTTTTTAATAGAAATAATTAATAGTGATAAATTATTAATTTGATTGGTTTAAAGTATATTTAGAATATATTTTTACAATTTAATACAATGTTGGTTATTGGATGTAATTTCACATTTAAACCAGACATAAACAACTGTCAATCTTTTGATAGTTATTATCTCTTAAGAACACGCTATTTGTTTTGACGACGGGAATTAATTTTTAAATTAATTAATGCAACTGATATGTTTTGAATTTGGTAAAATAGACATAACTTTTTAATTCATAATATAAAATATAGCTTAGGCCTAATTTTTGGTATTTTTCAGAAAACTTTCAATTTTTGATGAATAGTGAAACCACTAAGTGGTAGTTAAAAAAACTGAATTTTTCATAAAACTTAATTTTACCGCTTCTGTGAGTGGAATTTCGAAAATCTTAGAGACACGGTTAATATCAAGGACTAAAATGTGGTTCAATGAGATGAAAATAATTTTTGGTGAATAGTAACTTTTTACTTTTTTTTACCACGGTTAAAAGTAAATAGGGTAATTAAGGGTAAAAATGATATTATTATTACCCTAACACATGTCCTAATTCTTTTGGACAAGTGTAATTAGAACAAAAACAACCTTAGGAATAAAATATGACCATTTAGGCCCACTTGGATTAGATTAGGACATTTATTATTAATTTATTTAAAGAAGGGTTAAAATAGTTAAAATCAAAGTTTAATAAGTAAATCATTTTTAATATGGGGTTATACATAAGATAAATTCGGCTGTAAATATTCATTAGAAATATAAAAATATTTCCTACATAATTATATTTTATTTGTAATTTTTAGACTTTAAATAATTTAATTTATTTATGATACAAAGATGATGCAGTAATTATCGTATTAATAAAATATTGACATAATTGATGTTATAAACACCAAAATAAATGTAATTTGAGACTTTTTATGAATTACACTAATTTTCTAGGTTAATATGACATGTTAGTATTGATTTAATTAACCATTTTCTAACTAATAATTCTGTTATGATTTTCACAAAAATCAATTACTAAATAGTGTCAAAATTGACATAAAATAGTTTTTAAAACAAATATTATATTAGTAATTGTTATTTTATTCCTAAAAATATAAGGTTAGGCCAAATGACTTATATATGGTTATATATATTAATAATAAACAACTTGAGGTTCGTTTGGCTGCTTATAGTAAGTTTATTAACCTTATAGTATAAGAACACAAGAAGACACGGTAAAAGTAAAATTATTTAATTTGATGTTAAATCTAAATGATAAGGTTAAAATAGGAACCTAAACTTGTCTAAATTCTATTGTATGAGATGATTTAGACCCATACCCACCTTATCTTTGAAATAAATCAATTTGAAGCTATTTAAAACCGAATTTGGATTTATAATAAAATAATATTTTTAGTTATTCCAAAGGTGCCCCTCTCCTCCCTTATAAAAGGGCACCTCCTCCCTCTCTTCCTCACACCACTTTGATCCTTCAATCTCGGATAACCCCTGCCAAATTCCCTTCTCCACTTCCCTAGAAACATCCTAGAGGTTTTCGTCTTCCTCAAATACCAATTTTAGTGCCCTAAAAGGAGGTCTCAAAGAGGCGCTTCAAAGAAGAGGTAATGCCCGTTACTGATTCTTTCATCTTTATATTTTCTTTCACTTCTTCTTCTTTAGTTGTTTCATCATGAAGTAATAACATCAGTATCACTCATATACTGATATGTTATTATAAGTATGAAACAACCCTATTTCCCCATCTATCCATCCTACGGAAAACGAAATCACCGCGTGTGCGTACGTACGGAATACCGTCTCCACGCCGTGGTGTAATTTATTTTCCCCCACCACCTTACTTGGATGAGTATAATGGTGTAAATAATAACTATATATGATTATTGTAAAGTTATATTGATTCTGAAATAGTATACATACACTCCAATATAATTCCATAATCATGAGAACGATATCATCGCTCGTGCGTACGTACGGACTACCGTCTCCACGACACGATGAGATTCATTCTCCAAGTTAACCATTCATGAATGATTATAAAGTATATATAATAATTAATAATGAAATATATGACATAATAATGATTCTGTATTTATTTGTATATATATGTATGTCATCTACTCAATTCCATTCAACTCAATAAGGAAAAGAAAACAGCGTTCATGCGTACGTACGGTCTACCGTCTCCATGAACGGTGTATTTCTTTCCATTTACTGATCTATTATATATATATATTCTGAATATATATTATATATAAATCATGTTTTATATTCTGTAATTAAGTAATCATGGTCTAAGTAATCATATGAATAATTACAAGTCAAAACACGGAGGACAAATGAAATGATTTTACCCAAAACGCTCTTTAACATGGAATTTACAAAAGAACGGGTAATATAAATCCATAAGTGAACCATATATGATATCATAACAATGAGTATGATTCTGGAATAAGTCAATGACATTATTTAAATCATTATACAGGAGGTTCGGACACATACGAAGCAAATAAGACCTAAGGTAAGGGAAATATCACAATCTCATTTTTATCCGAGATTGTTTATACTTTAGTATTTAATGGGGTGTATTTTATCATCCAAATCCATGTTTCCTGAATATTTAATATTATTTCCATCCACCTACAATTGTTTAAATCCAATTTTACCCTTCGGTGAGTTTTTAGTAAAGGATATGAAAGGAATCTTTTGTCGTTTTTCGTAAGAGGTACTTTTTGACTTTTCTGACAAAAGTATGGGAAGAATGTTTTTTTTAACTTATACAGCATGAACGGATTTTTAAAACATTATTTCCAAGAAGAATAATTTATAAGTTTTCATTTTTATTTTTAATCAACTTCTTTTAGTTTATAATTGTATGACATGTTAAGAAAGGAAAAGTGTTTTTGAAGTAGAAAGGATATTTTCCTCAAGAATGGAGTTCAAGTGTGTTATCAAAATTATTTTCAATATAAGATAATAAAGGGTTATGTTTATATCCCTATTATTACATGGATTTGATTATGTTGTGATGGAAATATTTTTTTTATGAATTATTTTATCTTATATGAATTGTTTTATGATGTCACGATGTTTAAGAATTCCGTTTTTATTACATGGGTTTTGCAATGATGTATGATTTATGATTTTTGTGGCACACATGATAATGGTTTCATTATGAGACGGGTGGGACCTATATCTCCCTCCAATGCATTGGGTAAAGATTTTATATCTCATGAGATAGACATGTCTGAAACGGTAGGTTATACCGGTTCAGTGAAATAGGACTGAAACGAGGAGTGAACTTGGCTTAGAAAGGGACTTTGTCCACTATGATAGTCTTGGAAATGAGTCTTGACTAATAAGAAATGATTCTCTATGATTATGTGTGTATGCCACAAAGTTTCATGTTTTAGGTTATGATTATTGGGATTACATTTCACTACTATGATTTATCCCATGTTATGAAATTATGATCTCTTTTGCAGGTTAAGATTTCCAAAATGTTATGTTCTTATGAATATGATGTGATTGATATTTATTTTGTTTACCCTTACTGAGCATTTGAGCTCACCCTTTTATGTTTTCTTTTCCCCAGGATATAAATAAAGGTTTTAGGTAAAAAAAAGGGAAGATATTTATGGGAGATGTTGAAGATCTTTCACCACGATTAGAAGATTTTATTCCGAGTTTTCAAAACACTAAACTATTATGATCCTTGTGTGTGTGTTTTTGTTATGTAATAAGTATTCCTCAAAAGTAATGTAATGTCCATGTACGTTAAGCTTCGGGTCTCTACACTTGGTACATAATAATAGCAATGTAAAACCAAAATCATTCCTGTCAGCAATGTGAGGTGGTAGTCACTAATGGAAAGAGCATCCAACCTTGCACCATTGGTAGCTCACAAATCCACCTCTCCTCTAGCAATTTTCTGTAATCTAATTCGTTCCTACATTTAAATATAGATGTGATCCCCAAAAGCTGTATCTAATACCCAATGTATAGAAATGGAAAGATTTTACTCAATAATGAATCCACCTTCGGATTCCCATTGCCTTTGGGTGTAGTTCCTCTTATAGTGGCCTGACTTTCCACATGAAAAGTATACTACCTCCTTTTCCTTACTCTACCTATGGATATTATTTTTCTTGGTTGGATAGTGCTTAGAGGCTTTAGATTGTTTATAAAAATTATTCCCCTTTCCCTTTTTCTTCCTCTTCCTCTTCACCATAAGGACCGTGGGTTTTTCACACCCCATGTCCTTATCAAATTGGAAAATCAGGGTAAGAAGCTCTGATATACTCTTCTCATTATTTCTCATATTATAATTTATAATAAAACTAGATAAGGTCTTAGGATGAAATGATAATATGAGATATGCATGAAACTCATCTGGGAATTTAATCCCTAAGATATACAAACACTCAATGTATACAATAAGCTTAACTACATGTGGTATAACTGACATAGACTCTACAAGATTAGTTTTGAACAAATCATTGGATATATCATACCTATCCTCTCTCACCTTATCTTGATAGAGATCTTGAAGGTGAGACATCATGTTATAATCATCCATTTCATCATATTTCTTCAAGATCTCTTTGGCCATGGATGATAGCATGAGGAACTGACCATCCATAACATCATTCAGATTTTTCTCATACACAGAGAGTTCCTCATCACTTGCCTCATTTCTAGGAACAACTGGTAAAGGATCTTCCAGTACATAACTTTTCTTCTCATGGGGAAGGATAACCCGAAGTCTCCTTTGTCACTCTTGGAAATCAGTTCTGGGGATAAGGTTTTCCTTCTCAAGTATGGATCGCAATGATATGTTTGATGTCATTTTGATTTTTGTTTCTACAAATTAAGATGAACATAGTTTTAGTACTTTATCTTGATAAATATAGACAAATAAATTAATTAATATATATTAGTCTCTCACTATTTTTTTAAAACCTAATATCCCTCACCATTGGATTTGTAATATCCTATTGCCTGTACATTCTATTGGTAAGGATCCATATTGCCTTTTTCATTACCCCAACTTGGGTTGGTCATGAAACTTGAAAGGTTTAGGTAGGAATTCCAAATACCAACTGTATTAACTCACAACTCCTTGATCAGTTGAGTGGACTCCCCAATCCTGAAATCCTTAATTTTGGATTTCCTAATCCTTTTCCTCTCAATTACACCAAGTCCTGTTAGGGAAGTCAAACCTTGATGTAAACTAAGTTATGTCAAACCAAAAATTACAATTAGAATTCCTCGATAATTGAAAGCACCCCAACTAGGGTTTGTCATGCACTTTCAACTATCCTTTGATTCTAACCGAAGTAATGGAATAATGACTTAATATTTAATTGAGGGATTTTATCCTTTATGCATAAATTTCCACTTATTATCTTTTCACATGATTGTTAATGTTATGTGGGATATACTTAATTGACTAACCATGTATAGATAATATTTATGCATAAGATATTTTTATTTTAGTTCCATCTTGTATGTTTGTTAGTTCATTAACTACGTGATCATATCAAACATCCTTGATGAATAACCATAAAACTAACATAAATAAAAAAAAGGTATGATCAAGAGCTTTAATATTGGTTAGCTTATCTAGAAGTTGATAAAATAACCCTGATCTAGGGGAGAAATACCTAGAACCATTTAAGGTTCGTGTTTACAGCTTTCCACCTGTCCACCTTTGTATCTCCTTGGATTGGTTTTGACTCATCTCTTAACTTGAACTACCTCCACTAGATTGGGAGCTCCATCCATTACATATACTCTTAACTCACATGTAGGTGAGGGGTAAAAGGGGGTTTACATAAAAGAAACCATGGGCATGAAATCCCTACATATTAATGAGGAGAAGGCATGAAAACCAATAATTTTAATTTAATAAATATATTAAAAGGTAACCAATCACATACAAAGGTCTGTCCTAGCTTATGATCATCCACATACATGCAAAAAATTATGCATTTAATAAAAATAGAATTCAATTCTTTAATAATTCTTATTAAGATAAATTATGCTCAAATCGATTAATCATTTTCTTTAATTCTCAACCATTTTTTATCTTAATCCTTTTATGAATTTCCTTGAGATTCTCATCCATAACCTTGTACATAACTTTTATCTTGTAAGCAACCTGGTGAATAATCATTCAAAACTACCCATCATGTATTTATACTTGTATACACTTTATTCTTTGTGATATGTAGCATGCACACAAAATTATAATTGTAATACAACTCATAAATGATGTTTAGATCTTTGAACATTACGCAAATGTTAAATAAAGACACACACACACACACACATATATATCAATCACCTATCACATGTTATTTCCTAGCTTTATTCCCACACGAAGGTACATGTCTCAAGGGTAACATAATATAACAATAAAATTTTAAATATGCGTAATCTAGAAATAGTACACGACATGTAGATCCAACTACATGAAGTGTACCCTCCTCACCGTCCATCTGAAGTACATGCATGGGGAAATGACATGTGAGGTGTACTTCATAAATCTTTGTAGTACATGGTGTGTTTAGTGGGCCACACGCCATGTGGACTCCGCGTTACATGGTCTCCAGTTAGGCAAGACATGTATGAGATACACAACTTGGCCCTGACTCGAAGGAAGTACACATAGTTTCTAGTGGGCCACATGCCATGTAGTCCAGCTATTTGTGTGACAGTCTATCCTGGTCAACATGCGGTGTAAGAATTAACTACACCGCGTGTCATTAATGCACATGGATTGAGTAATTTCTGAATTTATTCTGATGCATTGGACACAAATACATGGCGTGTATATCTAACTACATGAAGTGTATTCTTGTGTTATTTGTACAGAACAAACGGAACCTCCTGATGAGATCCTTGATTTAATTTTATTTATAAAATTATTCATTTTTGTTAGATCTGTGAGAAATGATAAGGGAGGAACATATCTAAAAATTCAAATTACAAGAAAGATTAAATATGAATTGAAAAAATAAACTATTAAATAATAAATCATCAATGAATTATTTAAATAATTATAAATTAAAATATGACTGCTTTGATACCACTTGTAGGTTCCAGGAGTAGTAGAAGTGTAGGATGTGTGTATACCCAACTTTGAAAATTTCCATAATCAATGATTAATCCCAGATCAATACGATGATGAATTCTAGTATCCATGGAATTAAATGAAAGATAAAATACAAAGGAGAGAACTCGAAACTGAGAAGAGAGGATCGACATATTTTTTTTATAATTAATTTAATTAAATTATAGAATTACCTCCAAGGTGATTCATTCTTCGTTGATGCATATGCCCATGGGTCTAAGGTATAGCTTCGTTGTGATGTAGAATTAAAGGATAGGAATCCTCTAGTAGTGATACATACATGGTCCATGTATCTATGGAAATCACTGAAGGAGTCTTCGGGTGCTAGCACAGAAGATCCTTGCGATTGTGATGTCCATCTCCAATCTTCTTGAGAATAGCTTCCAAAAGCATTCTCATTGATCTGGTGGGGGAGGATCTCTCTCGTTCTTGAGAGTGTTCTTGGAGAGGGAAGAGTTCTCTAGGCTTGAGATATTTTCTCCATGGATGTTGTGTACACCATGATTGGTTAACCGGTGGAATGACCCATTGGATTATATAGAGAATAATAACATAATGAGGAATTTAATTCACCAGGTAATAAAAAATAATCGACACATGTGTTTTTTCTTAATTTATTATTCCATGTGAAAAACCCCATGTCAAATAATAATAGAAATGCTGTTATTTCTATGAAATCTGATTAACTGGCACATTATATTTAAATATTATTTCACCAAATAATATATAATATTATTTCACAAAATAATATTTAATATTATTTCTCACCGGACCCATAACTTGGTCCACTAATCCTCCTCAATATTTATCAGTCCTTAAATAATGAATATTTATTTATTAAATAAATATAACAACATTATTTGCTGATAAATAAATATTTTTTTTCGCAATATATTCTCTCAAATAAATAAAGATAAAATAAATGCGATTTGGCATACTTGAATAATTTTTAAACCACAACTAGGTATAATATTTATTCAACTTGTTAAATAGATAAATTATTTAACTGAGATACTGGCTACACTTAGTATGTGATTCTCTAGGCCTTTTTCTCATTGGAATTAGGCGGGTTTGTCTAATGTCCAAGATTACTGTCTAGCAATGGGTCATGGAACCCAAGAGAAAGAAGTTGATGTCACAATGACATGTTAGCTCATATGAATTTTTACTGTGTAATATAATCCCTTTGTCCTGATATATCCAATCAAGTGGGTTGCATGCAAGTGCCATCAACCCATGTTCTCAATTTCTCATTCTTTGACTTCCTAGAATTGAACTTTCATAGGGAACACCATGGCCCTGGATTTAGTTAGGCTATATCATTTCCATAAAAGGTCCTGAGATATCTACTTCTATAGAAGTGAAAAATCCTTTCTTTCATTATTCATTAACACAATATTATTCAGGATGCACCCAACATATCCTACCTTTCCATGAAAATCTATCGTAATGGTTTTTGCCAATACATCTAAGTGTGCTAGTCATAATACCCATTAATAATAATCTTAAATTCTAAGGACCAATACATAAGTCCATAGATAGAAACATCCAATGACACTTATGAATGTGTATTTCCTACTGAACAGTCTTATTCTCATAATATCCTCCTGGATATTACCAAGGGTGCACACCATGAGAAGGCGACTCAAAGTTTCATGAGTCCCCACCCCTGATAGCTTGTATCATTTGTTTTCTTTCAAATGATATCATAAGATCATAGAACATATATTCAAGAATAGTGTCATGGCACTTCTGGTTCCTCATCATAGTAGGGATCTACTATGACCTTTTAATGTGATATCTATTCTTAGGACATTATCACATACGATGTCATTCAGAAGAACAATCTTGATTTGATAAGGAGTTTATAAATATTCATCCAATGAATACAGGTTTATCATAAAGTACAAAGAAGTTGGTTTCTAGGGAAACAACTCCAACATTATTGTCATTATATTTTTATGAGTTGTTGTGTTCATTGGGGTTATTAGGTAGTGGGTGTTGACTATTAAATGAAGGGGACCAAATGGTGGGAAGGGGAGAATCATTTTTTATTTTTTTCTTGGTATCAGCTGAGAGGTTCTAGCTTTGGGAAGTTGATGCCAAGGCTCTCAGAGAGTTGTGTTCTTTGGCTGGGATTTTTAAAATTTCTTATACCTTTTCTCCCTTCTATCTTTCTTCTATTATAACTCACAGATCAAACAGTAATATACAATGATAAGGTTAGTTCTTTATTTTTTTTTATCTAAATAATATTGTCCTAATAATTGGAAACTCTTCTAGGGAGCTATCATGGAGAGAGAAATTGTAGATACATAGGTGTTGTTGAATTTGAACATCATCAAAGAACAAACGTCGGGGAGCACACAAAAAAGGAAATTTTTTTTAGTAGAAATTAAGAAATAAGAATGTTGACTAGAGAACTCTAGAGGAGAATTCTTGGAAGAGACGATCACTGGATAGAGTCGATCTCTAAGAGAGGATGCTCATATCTGAGTTGTTAGAGTAGTAAAGTGTGACAAATTTATGGGGAAAAAATGAAAAAATAGGAGAAAACTTTTGTGTTTCTGTGAGTCTCATCCATGGATGGAAACCTCAAATAGGGCATTACAATTGTAGAGGTATTGGTTGACATTCTCTATAAGGGTGATCATATATTCTCAGTTTTAGAGTAGTTGTTAGTGGTTAGTTAGCTAAGAAAGGTGAACAAAATATCTTTCCTCCTTGATCATGGACTGGAGTGGAGTAGTAGTGGTTCTCATAGATTCTGGTTGACGGATATGAGAAGTGTGATGGTAAGATTTGAGCTACCATATTTTTCAAGAAATGATCCTATAAGTTGGATTAATAAAGCATAAGTGTATTTTATGTTTCATCAAATTTCAAAAGACATGAAAAATACATTGTGCACATTTGAGTTTAGAGTGTATGGTTCTTTATTAGTTCTTTTCATAGCAGTAATCTAAACCTAGTTTGACATGGGAGCAGCTGAAGCTATAACTTTTAGTGGAGTATGGGAATGAGCAAGAGGTTATCAGTCTAACAGGATAGAGAATTTTTGAGGATAGACTTGAGCCTTGTGTATTACTACAAGAAAGTGTTGAAGAGCATGAATGAGTTGCATTGGAAAAGAAATTCCAGTAATCTTGAGGAGTTTCTTAGTTGGACGGTAAAAGTTCAGCATTGAAGTACTTGAGGAACAGTTGGAATCGAGTCCAGAATATCTTGATTAGGTATTTTTTATTCCATGTTCATCCAAGGAAAGAGGAGTGAAGAAGATCATTATGCCTTATTTTCTCCGTGACAATGTAGGCATTAAGTTGGAGCGAGAAGATGATGAAGGTGATGAGTTGAAAAAAATAGGAGCTATGGAAGAATACAAAGAGGATTTAAAACTAGTAGCTCAGGATACTCTACTTCCAGGTGTTTGAAAAGAGGAAAGTGTAGGGAATAATAAAGAGGAGTTGTTTGTTCTTATTATGCATTATTAACCACTTGCCATAGATGCTGAGAATCAATGAGATCCATCAGTTTCCCAAGAAAAGAGTAGTCTGAATTCTAGTTTTAGAAGTGGTGATAGTAGCATGGTGATGATAGGGGCTGATGTTCAAGACTCTAAATGGGGTAGTTCGACAAACATACTAAAACAATGGTTCAAGGTGAAAGTATTATGGTGTTCATAGATAGTTCATTTGAAGGATACTCATGAATTAGACATTCTACCACCAACTTGAAACATATAGAACCCTTAGCTGGCGATAATATCCAAGGTTTGGGAACAAAATTGTCTTTGATTTAGGATTTTGGTTATTCTCCTTCTTGCCTAACATCTACATTAGAGGTAATTGTAGTGTATACAATTAGAACAAATTTTTCTTTTGTTGTGAGTACTAGAGTTGTTATGGTAAGTGACCAAGGATCAACTATTACTATTCTCTAACCGAGCTAAAGGAAGATACAAGCCTTATGTTTGGAAATATTTTAGAACAAAGGTTTTTGCAGTAAAAAACAACACTAGAATACAGTTATTTCCTCATGCCACTGACTCACTCTGGCTCCTAGAAAGGGAAAATTATTTTTTCTAGGTTTGTGCTATGAGTATTTATTTTCCACATTCACATGTATTTTCATAAGATGAAGATGGACAACACTATTTCAATCCAAAATTTAGTGAAAGTTTTAACACTAACACAAATCTTGGAACTAGAAAAGTATTGATTATTGAAATGGATAAAGAATGGATTGAAGGTTTTGAGTATGAAAGAATATATAGAACTACAACAACTTAAATACTTGGAAAATCAGTCTGGGTTGTGGGACTTGTTCCTAGAATTGATTTTTGAAATCCTAATCTAAAATATGCAAACACTTAGGATATAGAAGAAACAAGATTAACTACTGGGTTTCCTTGTTCTATATACCTCCTTATTTATTCTTTTATTGTGCATTTAAATTCTATTTTTGGAGTAAGTTACTTCCATAAGAAGAGACAAGAAATAATTTTCTGAATTTATGGTTCTAAAAAAAGATTTGGATCTTTCAAAAAGTCTAGGAGTAGGTGGTTTCAGGCCTATTTATATGTGAATTCTGGGATAGGTTTCATTTACTAACGTTTTTAGTTAGATAAGGAGAAGAAGAATCAAGTTTTATCCGTAAGGTTCCTTCCGAAATTTGTGTGGGTGTACTCATACATGAAGTTGAATCAGAATCTTATCGTGTTAAACGTAACCAAGGATAATTTTATTGGAAACAATATCTATCTACATTAATTGGAAAATTGTGGAGCTTGAAAAATATTGGATTCAGTTGAGATACATGGGATCATTTATATGGCCTATGTGCTTCATTTTTAGACATGAGTAAATGCGGACAACCATTTTTTCTCAACTCCAACTGCCCTAGTTTTATCAATTAGTTGTTATCATCAAAGGAGGTGTTATTATTCTAGTGTTGAATACACCTGTGGGCGGACCACCTTGGAGGTGGAAATCATAATCAGAATTTGCAACAAGGGTCCTTCTACCCATGAATGAGAAAAGTGTTGGGCCTACTCACCTTGAAAAAAATGTTGTTTTCAAGGAGGGGGAATGTTAAGAAGTGGGTCTACCATGTGGGGTTAGGAAATGTTAGGAGGTGGGGATGTCATGTGTGGTTAGAAATAAATTCACAAGGTTAGTATTTTTGTTCCATTTGTATTAGTTTCTATGTTAGTTGGGGTTTGATGAACCTTTGTGATAATTTATTTTGACAAAAAAAATTCATTTGTTAACAACTAATATTTTTTTTGTATATGAATGTTTTTATTATTTAGGATTAGAACTAATCCATCATAATGAGATTTGTAAGAAAGTTGAGAGTTTCTAAAAGTTAGAACCCAAACATAAAGGGGTAGAAAAGTTTTGTTTTTTAAGAAAGATGTTTTACATACTCAGAGGATCGGACTGAGAAGCACCAGACTCAGAGTATTAGGCTGAGCATCACTAGATGCAAAGGTGGTTAGAATGATCATTTTATTGATCAACTACATCATCGGTCTTAGAATAATTATCATGAAGATCAGGATCCATCATACACATTATTTTTTAGAATTTTAGAAGCTAATGAAGTGAATAAGTTCTAATGTTACTACAATGTTTTTGAAAGAAGGTTATGAAGCTAGGAGTTAGAAAGTTTTCATACTTTCTAACATAAAATCAGATGATGCATTGATGATTATGAAATTCTAAAAAATAATTAAAACTATTATGATAAAAACTTTTAAATAAATTAAGATATTATAAATATGGTATCGGTTCCAGAGATCGAGTCAAAGTTAGCATCAGATCTAGAAGCACTGGACTCAGAAATTTTCAGAAGTCAGAATGTGTAAAGCTGATGAAGTTTGAAGAATTTTGAAGTTTCTAAGTGGAGTAAATGAAGAATATTTTCCCTCGTAATAGGAAATTTATCGTAATTTTAATTCCATCATAATAAGAATATCATCAATATGATGATTACATCAGACTAGCTTTGATGAATATGTTCATCATAATGAAGCTGAGCAAGATAATCGTACTGAAGATGAAGATATTCAGATCATAATGAGGATTCCAAGGTAGTCAAATCATAATGAGCTGAAAAATAAAGACATGTTGTAATGAGAGGATTTTAGTTGCATCAGATTGATGCTGAGGCAGGAAGTAAGATCATATCCAAGAACGAATATATAATTATATTCACCTAATTAGACTAAAAAAGGTAATTTTTTTGAGAAAGATGACTACAGAAAAGACTCAAAAATAATATTTTTGAAGAGTTGAATAAGTCAAACTAGAAATTCAATTTTACGTAAATCTCAATGAAATATTAGAATAATTGAATAAGTCAAAGTTGAAATTTAAATGAGATTTTTATTTCAGAGTTTTGAAATTTACGAAAGCAAGGAATGTTTTCTTATTTCCCACTCTTGATTTTTTTATTCACCTATAAATAGTTTCTCAGACCATTCATTAATTTTTTAACTTTCATATAAATTTAAAAGGTAGAGCACTAAATAATTTAAGTGAAATTTATTTCCAAACTGAGATCTCATAATAAGATCAAACACCTGGAAGTTTTGTCTACTAGAAAGTAGATTCGTATTGAGAAACATCGTATTGAGAAGATCGTATTGAGTCGATCAGATTGAAGAAGATCGGACTGAGTTTCTAAGCAGTGTTTGAGAAGTACATATTTATTAATGTATAATCGTATTGAGTTTATCAGAATGAAAGATTTGGACTCGACCAAATCGGACTGAGGATTCAGACTGAGCATTTTTGGAGCGGTTTGAACAAAGTCTTTATTCTTTTTTTTGGATGAATTGTTTTGTAAGAAACTTTGTAAACTGATGGGAGTCAGTATAATCATTACTATTGGGAGATAGACGGTGTCTAATGGGAGTTATCACATGTTTTATTCACTTATTATTAATAATGAATTTTCATAAACCCATGGGATTGGCTATGTAAAGGATTTAGGTTCTCACATTGAGGTCGAACCTTATAAATATCGAGTGATTTACTTGATTTCCTACTTTTTCAAGCATGATTATTTACTAAAAGGTGATAAGAAAAATAATCTTAATAGGTTGTAGGGGTTAATTTTTAAAATAATTGTATCTTACAAAAGGTAAACAACTAATTCAACCCCCTTCACAGTTGTTATTCGATCATTGGAACTTCATGGTTGTTAGGGAGTAGGTGGTGACTATTAAATGGAGGGGTCCAATCATCAGGAAGATGGGATCAGTTTCTATCTTCTCTTTGGTATCAATAGGGAGGTACCAGCTTTGGGAAATTTCTTCCAGGGTTCTACTAGAGTGTGGTATTCTTAGATTGATATTCTTATCCTTTATTCCACCTTATCACCCTTTGGTTTTCTTGATATTATAACTCATGTATACAACATTAATATACAGTGCTATGTTTAAATACTTATTTTTCTCTCTCACAAATATTGTCCTAACAGTATTTTAAGAGAAAAATTATTATTTTACTAAAGAGGGTTATTAAGAGATGGGTGAATTGGTTATTCTTCTTGTGATTTTACATTTTCAACTTAGTTTTTAAAATTTAAGTCATTTTTAATAGATTTTCATGTTGAATCAATGAATTTCTTTCTAGACTGAAGTTTGATTTCATTAATGTTAGAGGTTAAGTTGAGTCGAGTCCCACATCAGACTTTTGGTACCAGAACATATTTATCATTCATTATAAATAAATATCAAGGTATCCCTTGGGGATTCATCTTGGATATTGGGTCACCAATCACTTCCATTTTAACATGGTATCAAAGGAGGTCAAACCTAAAACCTTCCCTCTAGACTGTCTCTCTCCTCCTAGGGTTTTTAGAGGGGTTTTCTATAATGACTCATGTCTTTATTACACATTTATACATGATTTATTACATAAACTTACCCTTAATACAACTCAGAAGTTCGATAGGTCTAGTGTATTTAGGTCTTAGGAGCATTACATAACAACTTAAAACATGAAATACACATCTTTATTGAAAACGTATTTTACAGCACTACAATGTTCCTTCGTACTTAGAATTTCATGGGATAACCTGAGGAAATAAATAAGAACATTGTGAGCTATAAATCCCAGTAAGGGAGTAAACAAGGAATAACATTGAGAATACAATAAGTTTTAGGCAATAGTTATATCAATGGATGATAAAAGAAACATGAACATGAAGTCATGATATATCATGATTGTCATAATAGGGAAATGCAAAAATAAATAAATAAAACACTAAATTATTAACATAAAGGAATTAGGTAAACCCCTATCCCAACATGGTGGAAAAAATTCCTATAAAGGAATTAGGTAAACCCATATCCCAACATGATGTATCATGATACTAAAAATTACCCAATGCATTGGAGCGCTAGCAGGGCACACCCTTCATAATAATTCTAATCTCATGCTTAAGTGTGTCACATAGATCATATAACATTGATTCATTCAAAATCATCATTTATTACATGATAAAGGAATGTGTAATTCATAAATTTAATTCACCATTCAATAAGTATGTGTGCATAAAGGTGAATACCATTGATAGAGGAATGGTTATGGTATTCACTACATGGTGATTTTGGCATGGAAAATCACGATGCAATTTTGGCAGTATAACGACCTCATATGTAAATTCATAAATTGGTTTGATGAGAGAAAAAGGGGTCTCTAATTATTTATACATGGTATTGAAAAAAAGGGGATAATGGAATATAATATCCCAACATGTGAAATGGAATTTAGATGCATTATATAAAATAAATTCTTAAATGGAAATTAGAAGAGAAATCCCTAACGGAATTTCAGAATAGTAATTGATGGGTTTAAGGATCATATGGGTGGATTAATGGGAGTTAGAGGAAGATAAAATCATGTATAAATTAAATGGATAGTAAGTAGGTATGTAAGAACATATCCCAAATCATGAAAATGGAAATTAAAAGGCAGGACATAAAGTAGGTGCTTGAAGAAAAAGGAGAGAGAGAGATCCCTTACTTGGATGTGTGATCCCAAAGACTTGGGATATCCTTCTTGGGAGATTAGAGGCACCTTGAGAGGACTCTAAGGAGTAGGTAGAAGAGGTTGGTTGATATTAAAATATCTTGAGTGAAGAGTAATGGGTGATTGGGTGGGTTTATATAGGAATGGTGGGGGAATTATCTATTATTTTGGTTTTGGATCCCACACACAAAAATATTCAAAACCACAAATAATCCCATGGTTTTTTCACAAAATTTCAAGAAAAATGGAGTGGTATAAATTATTTTAAAAGTCTAAAGTCTGAAAATATTAAAATATTTCCCTTACTTATGTGTATGTCAGTCACACTTTCAAGGAAATGATTTTAAAATCTTAAAATATTTTATATGACTTGGAGGATTCACTAAGGCTTTATAAAATAAATCAAATAAACCTAAAATTATATTATTTTAAAGGAAAACATATTTTTTTCTGAATATTTACCTTATAATATTTTATTACATTGCTATTGGGTCATTATGATGTCATAAAACACATTATATATTTATACAGTATTTAATTATACCAAAAAATTCAACGGTCTCAAAAAATTATGAAAAATTCACTGTTGGATAATTTTGACATCCTGTTTCCAAATATAATATTTATTTTATCTAAATAATTTTCAAAATATTTTAACTTTAACTTTTAAAATAAAAACCAACATTTAGTGAAAATTGAAGGGTTTTGATAAAAATAGTTTTCAAACCTTAATAAAAATTACAATTGACTTCATAAAAATTATATGATCATTTATATTTAATAAAAGTAATTTAATAATAATATTTTATTAAAATATTATTTAATTTAAAAAATAAATTAATTCTTCAAAATGGATTTCATAATTAAATTGGAATATTAAACAAAAATACTATTTGTGATTTAAAAACCATTTACAAAGTAATAATAATAGAATGAAAGAATATTAATTATTATATACAAAAATAATGCACAAAATCATAATTCTATGGTCTTGATACATATCCCTTTATTACACTAGTATACCCCCTAAGAGTAAGGTGTCTGATGGTGGGGCTTTCATGGGTCCGTTCGGTGAACATGGTTTAGGTCGTGATCTCAATGAGCTTGAACTTCTCCCATAAACGACTTCACTCATGATTAATTTGTTGGATCTCAGCTTGGTCTTGGTATAGGGAAAAGCCTAGAAATTCTATCTCCCTCAGAATCTCTAATAAATGGGCTTTATAGGGTATGATCCTACTAGTTTAGGACTTCAATTTTCAAAAGGATTTGTTAAAACCCTATATTTATACTTGTCATGTGATCACTATTCAAAGGATATATTATCAATGGTAAGGATACATAACAGTAATTTAAATCCAATTTTATATAATAAAACAAATGGAGTGAATTTTTTTTCTATATTAATTAGACATTTAATTAAAAGAAATTGAATTTTATTCATAATAGTTTGGGTCGTTACAACCTTCCCCATTTAAGAAATTTTTCCCTCGAAATTTTGATTTCACACATTAAAATATATGAGGGTAACTCTGCCTCATCACCTCCTCTAGTTCCCACATTGTCTCTTCAAACTTATGGTTTCTCCACAAAACTTTGATGAGGGTCATTGTCTTATTTTGTAGAACTTTTTCTCTATGATCTAAGATCTTCACTAGATTATCCTCATAGGAGAGTTCGTTCTCTAATGGTATCACCTCTGGATTGAGTACATGTGATGGGTATGGTATGTACTTCCTTAGGAGTGATACATGGAACACATCATGTACTTGAGATAGGTTTGGTGGGAGTGCTAGTCGATTGGCCATTGCTCTGATTTGATCAAAGATCTCAAAAGTGCCAATGTACCTTGGAATAAGCTTTCCCTTTATCCCAAATCTCATAACTATATTCCATAGAGAAATGTGGAGTGTTAGGTTCTGGGGCCTGCAGCGGAAGCCGGTGGGTTGGGGATTTTAATTTTTTTTCAGCGGGATGACGAAACTTATTGTCGCTGACGATCTGAGCCCCAGAAAGGTCAGAGGATCTCGCGTGAATCATAAGAAGAACAAAACTAAAATAAAAACATACCCATTTCAAATCTGAAGCCGCGGTCAGCTAAAAATAGTCGATGGAGATCGTTGCTTGAAGGATCTAAATCAAGATCTCTCTTGATCATCCACACACGCTCCAAAAATCCACTGGAACGCCAATCATCAAACTCGAGGTGCTAGCGCGGAGATCCGACGATGCTTTCGATGTCCTGACAATCACCGCATCAAGAAGCCTTCGATGCATGAGATAAATCTTGATCTGAGCTTCTTGAATCGAGAGCTTCTCTCTCTAGAGAGTGGGAGTAGAGAGAGGCTCTCAAATTTCATTCCATGAATGAATGAATAGTGATTAGCACACCAAGGGAGAGATCCTCATACCTTATTTATAGTGGAATTGATAAAATACCCAGTGGGTTCCCTGACCCTGTTTATTTCAATGTCCACCAAATAAATAATTTTTATGAACTAAACTGTGCCAATATTATTTATTATTTTATCACATACTTGTAATATATATAAAATATATTATGTGATAAAATTGAGTCATTTAACTCGACTCGCTATCCCGTTTAATATTAAATGAACCTTGAATATTAAAATAATATTCCTTCAGTTAATATTTTCCCATATTTACTAAAATTGTAAATACATTAAATAAATTCAATATGAAATAATCATAACTTGAATATTAATTAATTTATTTAATTCTTTTGGTGATCGACAACTTGGACAATACTCAGACCCCGTGGAAGGGCCCACTATGTCTATATACCTATTCAATTGAATAGGGCGTATTCTTGAATATGCTATTGTGTGTGAACCTTTAGGACCTTACTTTGATAGTAGTGAATAAAATACATAGACCAGGAGCGGAGTCTAGCAACCCATCAAGGCCCCTAAAGAGATAAGGATAGTCATAGCAATGACTACCATCCTACAAACACTAATTGTGTACTATAATCTCTTTGTCATTAAATATATCATAAAGTAGGACACACACTTGTGTCATAATCCTTATCTTGTTTTATTATTTGTTGATCTTATTAGATGGAATTACCTTTGTACTGCTTTGGCCAAAGACTTATGAAGACAACACCATCTAGATCAACCAGGCCTAATATATACAACTTCCTAAACTTGGAAGCGAAAAATCCTTTCTTGACCATTCAACCAATGTCGTATCACCAATGACACACCCAAAACAAGCTACTTCACCCCAATTTCAATACCATGGTTTTAGTTTTGTATTAAATTATGTAATCAAATGATACATATTGGTAATGGTATTAAGTCAGGAGACCAATACACATGTCCATAAATAGGAATGGCCAATGACACATAAAACATGTGGTGTTCCTATTGGCGGGTCTGTCCTCATGATCTCATTACTAGAGATCACTAAGTGCAAAATTCATGAGAAGAAGTCTCAATGCTTATGAGCCCCTAGAACCTGATAGTCATACATCTACTATGTCCAGCCAGTAAGATGTATCTAGACTATAGAACATATATTTAAGATTAATGTCATAGTATCTCTTGGTTCTCATTATAGCCCGAGATCTGCTATAACCTTTCGAAATGACAATTAAACTTTGGAAATTACCATTATTATAATGGATGCAGAAAAGTCTACACTATAATGGTAAGATGACATCATGTATAATTAACTATACACATGATATGGTAATAAAAAATACTTAATAGTTGGGTATAGGGAACCCACTATTTCAACACTCCCACTTGCACTAGATCTAACTTTCTAACCACACTTGTTAGCTACTCACATGATAAAATCATGCTTCTGATAAGTTATGGCTTTAATGGCTGGGCCTGCCATGTTTTCTCCACGTGGCATATCTATTATATGCGACCTCATCTCCTTGAGTAAAACTTATCAAGATAAGGTATCCCTGAGTATACCACTTTTTTCCATTGTCATACCTTAACAACTTGGCTAGTAAGAATATCATAATTCATATTATGATAATAATTTTCTCACTTGGTTTGAGTCCTAGAAATAGAATAAATCATTGCATTTTCTACTTCTTAGCTACCTTAGTAGCTGCAACGTACTCAGTATTTGTAGGTATGACTACCACTAGCTTTTATGATCTTGACTCACTCATCACCTTTTCCTAACTATGATACTAGATCATATTGATCATATTATTACTAATATGTGCCCCACCATAACTAGTATACCTTTTTCTCTATATACCAGGAACATATCATTTGTACTCGTTGGAGTATAAGATGATAGTTCTTACTACATTACTTGTAGTGCTCCTGGAAATAATTGATATCTGCCTATAATAAATTATATCCTGGCAGTATCAGTTATTGTACATATTATGGCATATGTGATTGATCAATTTCTAAAGAATATGGTATCAATTCACAACATTAATATCTACCCATGCTCCGAACATGTTAACCTGGAGAGATAAAGCCATGTGACATTTAGAACAATTCTAAACTTGAATTGTTCCAACTTGTATTTTTAAATACAATGTCACTTTATGTACAATTTACTAAGTCCAATAAACCATTAGATCTAACTCAGTATATCCCATTACCTAGAATACAAGTTTCTATTTTAATTCAATCATTGGATAATTACTTTTATTCTGGTCTTAACTAACTATAAGACCAATATCTATTTTTCATATGTTGTCAAACATTTTTCACTTGGAAAACATTGGTGCTCCCACTAACCTTTGGTAGACACAAGGAAAATATTCATTTATAATGAATGCCCTATGATCTTGTTGCTTACTTTAATCTATAATTGGATTTCAGTAACTTGCAACCATTATTGGCATCATATGATGTCATTATCTCTTTCTGGTTGTGTCGTATAGACTCTGTCCACAAAAGATAATCTTCACATCTAATGACCAATAAAATGATCTTAGAAGTTAGCTATGACAAATAAAATTCTTACAGATTTAGGCATAATGACTTGGTATAACCAATCAAGACTTATTGTTACCAGGCTTGTACCATCCATGTATCATATCATTTGAATACCCACCACAGTATTCAATATATAAGCCCCTTTGAAATTTGATACATGGAATCCATTATTGAATTTAATCTTGTCAATCTTAGATTACTGCCATATACTGCTTACTTGTAAGAATTATTATTCTTTTTTTTACTGAAAAGTAATTTTTTTATTAAAGAACCAAAATAATTTTGAGGGAAAAGTGAGAAACCCCAAATCCAAATAACATGTTCGAGAAACCATAAAACCAGGGCCAAACTAAAGGAACCACCCCTCCCTAGCCAATACAAAGAATGTAAAACCCTCATCCGCACCTGACCATTCAGTAAGTTGTCCCATGCACGAATACACGAGCCCGGAACCGATGGCGTGACCATACCCTCCCAATCAAACAATTCCAAATGGCATGCACAGGTGAAGGTTAAGCTCTGGTCCCCATATAGAGTGGCCCCTATAGAATGCTGGCAGAGCACCGCCAAGCAACCTGCAAAAACATTATCTTCTCCAAAAATCCACACATGCCAAAACAACATGCTTCCCAATCACTTAACAGGTTCCACACATTTCATCAGAATCATTGAAAGAAAATTTGAGAATACCCGTAACCAGATCCCTAGACAACTTCCAATATATGGAGGATACCTGGGTGCTTGGAAAAGATAACAACATGGTTTCAAGATCATAAGCCAGCTGGTCCCAGGTCTGTAAGTACTCCTCAAGACTAATCTTCCCTTTGTTGAAATCTCCCACGGGAATTAAATCCTATTTATCAACCCTTGAGTATTGTTCCTCATTGAGTGACACATTTAAATGTCTCCCCATCATCTTAGAAGCCTCCTCTTCTGACGCATTCAGCAACAAATTTTTTTTGACCACCTCTTCTTCAGAACTTAGCAGTAATTCCAGAGTTTGATTATCTCCAACCTCTAATTCTAATCTCATGGAATTTAGTTTTTTTTCAGACCGAGTCTCCAAAGGAGGATGTAACGAGGAGTAATATTTCCTACTTTTCCTACTCCTATTGCTCCTGTTACTCCTCAATCTTGTATCTTCACTAACCAAGAGAGTAGGATCAGTTCCCTTTGTTTCAACCATGTGTTCACCATCTGCATCAATCAGACTAATAAAATCAAAACACGAGCCAACCTCTGTAAGTACTTCAAAGCTGTTGGACAACATAAATGGTTTGAGGGACCCTGAAGCAGCACCCCCTGCCCACCCAGAACTGACATGCATATCCAGTTTCTGCATCCCTATACCTGCAACATCCTTACCCGGCCTCGGAACCCCCACATAAGGATCAACCGCCTCATCCACATCTCTACTTACCTTCTGTTTAATATCAGGTAAACCTCCACCCAATAGTTTAGCCACACGAACAACCACATACTGAACCAAAGCCTCATCTACTCCTACACCCTCAAAAGGAATTGGTTCCTTACCATAAGAAGGATATGCAAGATCCTGCTTCAGCCTGTTAAAAACTTGTAAAACTTTAAGATTAACCTCCATTTCCAGTGTCTTATCCCCCAAAGTTTCACCTTGATTAGCCTCCAAAGACCCCTCAGAAATCACCAGGTGGCAGTCGGGTCCCTCCACCACCATAGGTAGAAATGCTTGAGACACATCCACCCCATCCAAGTTGTAATCAGTGTCACCTCATCCACTACCTTATGAGCCTCTAACCACATGTTCTATAAAGTCAGACCCATCTCGGTTCTCTAGAACCATACCACCGCTTCTTCCACTCTTACGCAATATATGTCACTAGAACATGCCTATTCCACATGTACTTGTGGAACTTGTTCCTATGCCAACCATTTGTGCATCTCGAGCATCGAATAAGTTCAAGTAAATTCAGATCCCACTATCTCTAATATAGATGTGCACCCTTATATAGAAATATAGTCAATTTATTGACTAAATATTTTCTATCTTAGGGATTTATGTAATATCCAAAGAAACTATTAGGATAATTGCTTATATTCACCATGTGTTCAGCTTGATGCATGTTTGTTTATATCTTAACAAACTATTTGCATCCTAACACATGATCTATGACATAATGGATTTTTCATCATACTATGACTAATATGATATCCATTTTTCATTTTATTTTGCATATAGATTATGGGATTTCACCATTATTTGCATGCATATCTTGAAATATAATGTAAGTTTCTGCAGGTTGTAACATTGATACTACTTACATCATAACTCTGATGTATAAAATGTGCATTTAGGAATTGATACATGCTACATTTTTTTGATCAATGTAAACATGTAAGACTTTATCATCCATGCTCCTTATAAACATCAATATGGTGATGTAGATAAGGTAACATGCATTTAGGAATTACTCCATGCTACATTATCATGATCGATGAATGCTTGGTCAAGATATTCTTCAGAATGCCGGCATGAAGCAACTCATATCTTCCAAACAAACATATAATTCACCATTACATTCCTTAATGACTTAAAGGAATCTTATGAAGTATCTTTACCTCTTGCTTTCTTTGGAATAGACCATTCTCTTGTTGAACTAAACCTGGAAGCTTTGTGGCATACCTTTATTTCTAAAGGTTTCTTTGTCTAAACTAAATATGTCATCAATACCAAAGGTGTTTAGCTATGCCGAGCCTAAATACCATACTGGGTATTTTCTTGACATCCACTTTTAGTTTTACTTGACAAAGAATCATATTTTCACAATATGGTAGGTCTTACATTTTATATTCATTATGTATTGTCTTTGATTCCAGTATGACTGAACTATTTTTTTGAGTATGTTACCACAAACAACATTCATTCCAAAAACATGGAATGATGTCTCATAATGTCCAAAGAGCATGTGAGATAAATGTTTTGGTTATACTCTACAACTAGTTCAATTTGAATCAATCACTTGCCAATTAGAAGTTATGTGTTTCTCACCACTGACCATGGAATCACCCTTTCTCAGCTGCTTGGAGAAGACACCTTACTCCTATTAATGTTTCTCAACTTACTTGGTTACTGTATTTAAATGCATATATGTGAAAAACATATTGTATTCTAATACCCAAGAAGTATGTGAGAAAACAATACTTTTATTTGATGAATATAAACATAACGAGAAGTGAGTACATGCTTCTTGTATTTCAGTTTTTAAACTTCCGTGAATTTATTTCAATATGTGATGTAAATAACCTCATGTTAAATAACCAACCAATTTTCTTTGAAGGACATGATGAAGGTTCCTTTGGTGTAACTTTCCATAGGTCTTTTCGCCTTGTCATTCAATTTATTCTCCTTAAGAATAAAAGTTGGTGTTATCTCCAATATTATTATTACTTGGAAAATATTACCTTAAAGGTAATGAAGCACTTAATCTATAACGTTCATTTATATCCTTAAATGAAACAAGAGTAATTGGGTGTAAAAGGTATAAGAATGGGATGGCATGAAATATTGTGAACTGTCTTTCACTTTACACAAACTGAGTGTAATCACCACATTCATATGTTGCTTTGATTTCTCCTTGTAAATCTCTTAGAGATGAGACTACATGTGATCATCATGCAAGTCATCATATAGAAATTGAAACTAACATCAGACGTTGATGATAACATTATGACAAAACCATCATATGCTTGATTCATGAGTCTCCTGTAAGCAATTTTTACACCCTCGCTTCCCAAGGTGGCTTAATAGGTTGGGACACAAGCACCTTGAATTTCTGATACAGTATTAATGTGCTTGAGTGCCTATACTACTCTTTAGAAATTCTTACTTAGTTTAGACATTAACTTTGTCTAATATTTATCACAGTTTTATTATGGTATTTCTTGCCATTCTATACAAATAAACATTAGCAGATTTTACTTTAATGTGATTACCATTTTAGACATAATTGATTAATTTAATCATTGAATGTATCCCACTAATTTTTCTAATTCTAGTAACCCTCTATACTAGAATTGAAATAATCTTGAGTATTCTAGTGGAAAGGATCCCTAAACCTCCCTCATAGTCTAAAAGGTATGGCTACGCCACTACTAGGAGGGTCTAAGGTAGGCTTTTGGCTGGACAACCGCATTAACCCGCGATTCCTTGATTAGTTGAGAGAAGTCCAAGCTTCAAAAATCATTACTAATTTACTCAATGCTTGCATCTAAAATTAAAACAAGCTAGCTATGTCTATTTATTTGCTGCAATTTTAGTTAAGTCGACCCACCACCCTAATAAGAACTCCCCAGTAGAAAGAGGCACCCTCAGCTATGGCATGACCGGCACCTCGAACACCCAGTTTTGTTCAAACTTGAATGATGGAAGGCTATTTGTGACTTAATATTTTATTTGAGGGTTTTATTGTTTTTCTCTCGACGAATGTAATCCATTTCTATTAAACATGTTCATCTATGTTGTCGCGCTCACAACTGAACTTTAATTGAAAAACATACGCCACTTCTTTATGCATTTTATTATCTATTATTTTATGTATTTTCCCGCTGTTCTAAAATGCATAAAATAATAAATAAATGCATAAAGGTAAAATACTACCTGACTGGTCTTGAGCATCTAAACGACCTAAGGGAATCGTACCTGAGTTGAAGCTTGAATCAAGATGCAGCTTTCCCTATGTCTTGTGTGTTCGCTTCTTTGAAGTATCACCTCATCTTGGAGGGGTCCACATCACCTCTAGGAGTACCACCTCATCTTGGGGGAATCCACGTGTCGTCTTGCACCGTCGTGCACTGACTCATCTTGGCGGGGTCCAAGTCGCTCGCCGTCTTGGTCCGAAGTACAATAATACTCACACCCAGGCAAGGGGGATGTAACACCCCGAGATTTTATGAAAAATATTATTTTAATTTCATTAATGTCTTCTGTTGTATTCTACACCAAGATTACTTTGCGCTATACGCAACACCATATTAGCTTGCAGTATACGCAACACTATTCTTGGATCGTGTTACATACAATTTTGATAATAGTTATTCTACGCAACATTGAGTATATATATATATATATTAAATGTATAAATGAAATATGGTTGGATTCTGTTATACAAAACAACGAAGTATTCTTTCACAACACGCAACCCTGACTTGGCTTGCATTACACGCAATCGCGACCTTCCTCGATAGCGTGTGTTGTACGCAATACCGGGTTTTAATAAACAATGTTATATTATTATAATATTGTCATGAACTAGCCGTTATGAATAGTATTAACTAAATTTTGAATTTTATAACATTATTATTCATCTTACACATTTCTAGAACATGGTATAAGAACAAAATAATTTTTTCGGGTAAAATAAGTATTTTTCAAAAAATGCAGTTTTGCCGCCTTTGGATGACGCACCCACTTTAAATCTGGTTTTTGACATGTTTATAAGTTCAATTTGACAAAATAAAATTCTTCTTTGGAATCAAGAAATAAAAATTTACTTTGGATAAAATTTTCATATTATTCTGGTAACTTTCACATTTTAATGAATAGTAAAAACACGCTATATTTTAATTAAAAACAACTTTTTTCATCGTAATATCTTATGTGGTTAAATTATAATATTGAATGGTTTTAAAGTATAAATAGAATATATTTTTACCATTTAATATAATGTATGTCATTAGCATTGATTTTACCTTGAATTCGTAGGTTAAATCAATTCAATCTTTTGCAATGTTTTAAACAAAAACCCGTTTTTATTCGACAACGGGATTAATTATAATTTAATTTCTGCAACTTCTGTGTATGGAATTTTAAAAAATGGATTCCATATTTGGAATCAGTGGGTCCAAATTATGTTAATAGTCTACTTTTTATTTTTGGAAATTATGAATAGTAACTACGGTAAATTTTATTTACCATAGTGAAAGGTAAATCGGGTAATTAAGGGTAAATATAATATTTTAAAATTACCCTAAAAAATGTCAAAATCCTATTGGATGACTAAAAGTCGACCCATATCACCTAAGGGTCAGATTAGATTCATTTAATTAAATTTTTTCAATGAAAATAATTTAATTATTATTAAAACCAAAGAATGTGACAACATGTCACTTTCTTAAATCTTATAAGTATAATAATTTTAATCTAGTGATAAAATTCATAAAACTTCGAACATGAATACTCTCCAGAAATCTAATACAATTATCTACATCATAGGAATTTATTTATAATTTTTAGGGATTAAATAAGTATCATTTATTATGACACATAGATGATGCAGTAATTGTCTTATTAATGAAATATTGACATAATTGATGTTATAAATGCCCAAATAAATGTAATTTGAGACTTTTTATGACTTACACTAATTTTATAGGTTAATATCACATGTTATTGTTAATTTAAATAACTTGGTTCGAACTTATCATTCTGTTATGACTTTCAAAAAAATCATATATCAAATAGTGTCAAAATTGACACAAAATAGTTTTTAAATCAAATATTATATTATTAATTGTTATTTTATTCCTAAAAATCTAAGATTCGGCCAAATGACTTAGATAAGGATATATGTATTAATAATATACATTTTTGGGTTCGTTTGGCATGTTATAGTAAGTGTATTAACCATATAGTGAAAGAAAACAAAAATACACGGTAAAAGTAAAATTATTTAACCTAGGGTTAAATCTAATTGATAAGGTTAAAATAATAACCTAAAATTGTCTAAATCTTATTAGTTGATAGGATTTCTACCCATCACCACTTTAGCTTCGAAATAAGACCCTTTGGAACCATTATAAACCGATTTTTACTTTAATATAAAATAATATTTTGAGATATTCCTAAGGTGCCCCTCTCCTCCCTTATAAAAGGGCACCTCCTCCCCGTTCTCCTCACACCAATTTGAGCACTCAAGCTCGGACAACCTCTGAAAAAATCCCTTCTACACTTCCCTAGAATAATCCTAGAGGTTCTGGTCTTCCTCAAAGACCAATTTTAGTGCCCTAAGAGGAGGTCTCAAAGAGGCGCTTCAAAGAAGAGGTAATTACCGTTACCAATTCTTTCATCTTTATTTCTTCTTCCACTTCTTCTTCTTAGGTTGTTTCATTATGAAGTAATAAAATCAGTATCACTCATATACTGATATGTTATTATAAGTATGAAACAACCCTATTTCACCATCTATCCATCCTATGGAAAAAAAGGAAATCACCGCGCGTGCGTACGTACGGAATACCGTCTCCACGCCGTGGTGTAATCTATTTTCCGCCACCACATTAATTGGATGGGTATAATGGTTTAATGAGTAACTATATATGATTATTATAAAGTTATATTGATACTGAAATAGTATACATACACTTAAACACAATTCCATGACCATGGGAACGATATCATCGCTCGTGCGTACGTACGGACTACCGTCTCCACGACGCGATGAGATTCATTCTCAATGATTAACCATTCATGAATGATTTTATAGTATATATAATAATTTCTAATGAAATATATGACATAATAATGATACTGGAATTATTTATATTTATATGTATGTCATCTACTTAATTCCATTCAATTCAATAAGGAAACGAAAACAACGTTCATGCGTACGTACGGACTACCGTCTCCATGAACGGTGTATTTCTTTCCATTTATTGATTTATTATATATGTATATTCTGAATATATATATATAAATCATGTTTTATATTCTATAATTAAGTAATCATGATCTAAGTAATCATATGAATAATTACAAGTTAAAAATACAAATGACAAATGAGACGATTTTACCCAAAACGCTTCTTTAACATAAATTTACAAAAGAACGGGTAATATAAAGTCATAAGTGGACCATATATGATATAATAACAATGAATATGATTCTGGAATAAGTCAATAACATTATTTAAATCATTATACAGGAGGTTCGTACACTTACAAAGCAAGTCGGACCTAAGGTAAGGGAAATATCACAATCTCATTTTTATCCGAGATTGTTTATACTTTGGTATTTACTGGGGTGTATTTTATCATCCACATCCATGTTCCCTCAATATGAAATATTGTTTACATCCACTTACAATAGTTTGAATCCAATTTTACCCTTCGGTGAGTTTTTAGTAAATAATATGAAAGGAATCTTTTGTCGTTTTTCGTACGAGGTACTTTTTGACTTTTCCGACAAAAGTACGAAGAATGTTTTTTTTAACTTATACGGCATGAATGTATTTTTAAAACATTATTTCCAAGAAGCTTACTTTACATGTTTTCAAGTTTATTTTTAATCAACTTCTTAGTGTTTATAATTGTATAACATGTTAAGAAAAGAAAAGTGTTTTTGAAGAAGAAAGGATATTTTCCTCAAGAATGGAGTTCAAGTGTTTTATCAAAATTATTTTCCATCTAAGATAATAAAGGGTTATGTTTTTATCCCTATTATTACATTGATTTGATTATGTTGTGAGGGAATTATTTTTATGAAGTCATTTACCTTATATGATTTGTTTTATGATGTCATGATGTTTTTGTTACATGTGTTATGCGATGATGTATGATTTATGATTATGTGGCACACATAAGAAAGGATTCATTATAAGATGGGTGGGACCTATATCTCCCTCCAATGCATTGGGTAAAGATTTTATATCTCATGAGATAGACAGGGCTGGAACGGTAGGTTATACCGGTTCAGTGAAACAGGACTGAAACGAGGGTTACTCGATTCAGAAAGGGACTTTGTCTACTAAGATAGTCTTGGCAATGAGTCTTGACTAACAAGAAATGATTCTCTATGATTATGTGTGAATGACACAAAGTTTCATGTTTTAAGTTATGATTATTGTGAATACATTTCACTACCATGATTTATCCCATGTTATGAAATTATGATCTCTTTTGCAGGTTAAGATTTCCAAAAGATATGTTCTTATGAATATGATGTGATTGTTATTTATTTTGTTTACCCTTACTGAGCATTTGAGCTCAGCCTTTTATGTTTTCTTTTCCCCAGGATATAATGAAAGGTTTTAGGTAAAAGAAAAGGGAGATCTTTATGGGAGATATTGAAGATCTTTCACCATGATTAGAAGATTACGTTCCGAGTTTCCAAAGACACTAAACTATTACGATCCTTGTGTGTGTGTTTTTGTTATGTACTAAGTATTCCGCAAAAGTAATGTAAAGTCTATGTACGTCAGGCTTCGGGTCTCTACAGTTGGTATCAGAGGAAAGGTTTAGTCCACCTTTGGAAACTAGGATGCGAAAACGTTAGTGAGATCCCTAGAGATATTTCTAAGGTATGTCTAGGGATGCCCCTAAGGATAAGTATACGTATAGGATATAGTTCTAGAACTATGGTAACGATATTAGATTAAACCAAAGATGTTAGATATTTAAGTTACTCCCCCTTTATTATGATTTTTGCCTCTCACACTATTCTTTTTGGGTTTTAGAAAATGGCTGGAAACAAGATGATTCACAATAATGGAGGATATGATGGACAATGGAATGATATTATTCATGAGAAACCAAATGAAATGGGATTTGGAAGTCCAAACATCATTATTATGCCGAATCAGCAATCTCATAATATGATCAATAAAGTAAAAATTGGTAAGTTTCCTGACTCGACTAATAAGAGAAAGATGGAGTTCCATGATGATCATAGAGGAAAGAAAGTTCAATTTCCCCTATGTAAATCACGTGGGAAGAGGCATCAGGGAGAATGTTTCAAGGGAACTGGAAGATTCTTTGGGTGTGGAAAAGAAGGACACAAAGCAAGTAAGTGCAAAGGAAAAGGGTCGGTTAACACCATGGATGAGGATAATGGTATTGCTACGACATCAAAAATGGTTAAGTGTTTTAAATGTGGAATGTATGGGAATTATGCAAACAAATGCCCTAAGGGAAAGACTCATGAGGAGAATCAGTATGGTCATATGGGTAGTATTTATGTGGATGATGATGAAGAGACTACAAATGATATGTGAGATGAAAGAATTTTTGAAGCTCGGTCAATGGTTTAAGAATGTAGTGGAATGATTACATGTTTATCATGTGTAATTTTGTATAAGTAATCTCATGCTACTATGGAATAAAGAGACATCTATGGATTGTTACACTGTTGTCTTTCCTTGAGTTTTGAAAGTGTATGATTAATGTTACCAGTATCCATGAATGGTTATTCAGATATTTTTGGAATGTAGATGATATGCGCATAATGAAGGGATAAGGAGAAAATTAAATGTTTGATAGTATTCATGAGCTCATGACTGATATAAGGAGAATGTTATTTCATGGTTTGAGTATATAGAATTTTTGGATTTTGGTATGTGGAAAGTGTTAACTTTTAACTGCATTCATGCTTTCATTAAGGTTCAATGGGTATTCAAGAGAATAAATGATTAAGGACTTTGAATGTTTGGAATGTGACCAACAAAACATATCTTATGATATATGGGGACCGACGATGGTGTTAAATCTCTGGTAATCATTTTCACTATGTTATGAGAGTGGACTGCAGTATTATGGATAAGCCTAAAGATTGGAATGGATTATGTTGGAAATAAGTTAGTATTGTTTAAGGATCAAAGTTTTCTCGATATTATTGATGGGATGTTATAGTAATATAGTTTTAGAAAAAGGACAACTTGCAGGACGGGCGACAGCCCATCGCATCGGACAAGGCTGTAGGAATCGAACCCACAACCGAAGTGCGACTGGCCTTTATCGCCTACCACTGGCCTATAGGAAGTCCCTGTTTAGTAGAAACTAGTTTTATTATATTAAGCAGTATGATATATGAAGTATAAGTTCATTTTAGATGGACTTATGTATTTTTTTGATAACTTTTCTAACCTTTTGAGACAGATGGAATGACCCATCATTCTATCACATGATCTGTTAACACATCACGAATGACAAATTCAACTTCATTTCTTTAAGAGATGAAGTAGAAATTGTCCAAAGAACGACAAATAGTGAGACTATACCAAAATCACGAAAGTATTTCTTCTAATTCCAATTTCATCAACTTTAGGGAAATGATCTTGAAAACCAAAAATGTTGTCCTAGTGCTCTTATATCTGATTAATCAGATGGTACCTTAGATCGTCACAAATTTATGGATTTGTGATTGCTAGCTTTTCCATAGCCATGTTCTCTACCACTCTCCATCAGAACATGATGATTAGATTTCTCTTCCATATCCATATTTTCACCTATGTGGAAACCCAGTGATTAGTTTATTTGGGTAACCGTTATGTTTCATACTTTTGTTTTTAAAGATAAGTTTTGGTATTCCTTTTTATGATGTGGGTTTCTATCAAAGAAACTTTCAAATAGTAAACCATTTATAACCCCGACGAATTTTGAGGGCGAAATTCATTTTAAGGGGGGTAGAATGTAACACCCCTAGATTTTATGAAAAATATTATTTTAATTTCATTAATGTCTTGTGTTGTATTCTACACCAAGATTACCTTGCGCTATACGCAACACCGTATTAGCTTGCAGTATACGCAACACTATTCTTGGATCGTGTTACATACAATTTTGATAATAGTTATTCTACGCAACATTGAGTATATATATATATATATATTAAATGTATAAATGAAATATGGTTGGATTCTGTTATACAAAACAATGAAGGATTCTTTCACAACACGCAACCCTGACTTGGCTTGCATTACACGCAATCACGACCTTCCTCGATAGCGTGTGTTGTACGCAATACCGAGTTTTAATAAACAATGTTATATTATTATAATATTGTCATGAACTATCCGTTATAAATAGTATTAACTAAATTTTGAATTTTATAACATTATTATTCATCTTACACATTTCTAGAACATGGTATAAGAACAAAATAATTTTTTCGGGTAAAATAAGTATTTTTCAAAAAATGCAGTTTTGCCGCCTTTGGATGGCGCACCCACTTTAAATCTGGTTTTTGACATGTTTATAAGTTCAATTTGACAAAATAAAATTCTTATTTGGAATCAAGAAATAAAAATTTACTTTGGATAAAATTTTCATATTATTCTGGTAACTTTCACATTTTAATGAATAGTAAAAACGCACTATATTTTAATTAAAAACAACTTTTTTCATCGTAATATCTTATGCGGTTAAATTATAATATTGAATGGTTTTAAAGTATAAATAGAATATATTTTTACCATTTAATATAATGTATGTCATTAGCATTGATTTTACCTTGAATTCGTAGGTTAAATCAATTCAATCTTTTGCAATGTTTTAAACAAAAACCCGTTTTTATTTGACAACGGGATTAATTATAATTTAATTTCTGCAACTTCTGTGTATGGAATTTTAAAAAATGGATTCCATATTTGGATAAGTGGGTCCAAATTATTTTAATAGGCTACTTTTTATTTTTGGAAATTATGAATAGTAACTACGGTAAATTGTATTTACCATAGTGAAAGGTAAATCGGGTAATTAAGGGTAAATATAATATTTTAAAATTACCTTAACAAATGTCAAAATCCTATTGTATGACTAAAAGTCGACCCATATCACCTAAGGGTCGGATTAGATTCATTTAATTAAATTTTGTCAATGAAAATAATTTAATTATTATTAAAACCAAAGAATGTGACAACATGTCACTTTCTTAAATATTATAAGTATAATAATTTTAATCTAGTGATAAACCTCATGAAACTTCGAACATGAATAGTCTCCAGAAAGATAATACAATTATCTACATCATAGTAATTTATTTATAATTTTTAGGGATTAAATAAGTATCATTTATTATGACACATAGATGATGCAGTAATTGTCTTATTAATGAAATATTGACATAATTGATGTTATAAATGCACAAATAAATGTAATTTGAGACTTTTTATGACTTAAACTAATTTCATAGGTTAATATCACATGTTATTGTTAATTTAAATAACTTGGTTCGAACTTATCATTCTGTTATGACTTTCAAAAAAATCATATATCAAATAGTGTCAAAATTGACACAAAATAGTTTTTAAATCAAATATTATATTATTAATTGTTATTTTATTCCTAAAAATCTAATATTCGGCCAAATGACTTAGATAAGGATATATGTATTAATAATATACAATTTGGGGTTCGTTTGGCATGTTATAGTAATTGTATTAACCATATAGTGAAAGAAAACAAAAATACACGGTAAAAGTAAAATTATTTAACCTAGGGTTAAATCTAATTGATAAGGTTAAAATAATAACCTAAAATTGTCTAAATCTTATTGGTTGATAGTATTTCTACCCATCCCCACTTTATATTCGAAATAAGACCCTTTGGAACTATTATAAACCGATTTTGACTTTAATATAAAATAATATTTTGAGATATTCCTAAGGTGCCCCTCTCCTCCCTTATAAAAGGGCACCTCCTCCCCCTTCTCCTCACACCAATTTGAGCACTCAAGCTCGTCCAACATCTGCCAAAATCCCTTCTCCACTTCCCTAGAATAATACTAGAGGTTCTGGTCTTACTCAAAGACCAATTTTAGTGCCCTAAGAGGAGGTCTCAAAGAGGCGCTTCAAAGAAGAGGTAATTACCGTTACCAATTCTTTCATCTTTATTTCTTCTTCCACTTCTTCTTATTAGGTTGTTTCATTATGAAGTAATAACATCAGTATCACTCATATACTGATATGTTATTATAAGTATGAAACAACCCTATTTCACCATCTATCCATCCTACGGAAAAAAAGGAAATCACCGCGCGTGCGTACGTACGGAATACCGTCTCCACGCCGTGGTGTAATCTATTTTCCGCCACTACATTAATTGGATGAGTATAATGGTTTAATGAGTAACTATATATGATTATTATAAAGTTATATTGATACTGAAATAGTATACATACACTTAAACACAATTCCACGACCATGTGAATGATATCATCGCTCGTGCGTACGTACGGACTACCGTCTCCACGACGCGATGAGATTCATTCTCAATGATTAACCATTCATGAATGATTTTAAAGTATATATAATAAGTTCTAATGAAATATATGACATAATAATGATACTGGAATTATTTATATTTATATGTATTTCATCTACTTAATTCCATTCAATTCAATAAGGAAACGAAAACAGCGTTCATGCGTACGTACGGACTACCGTCTCCATGAACGGTGTATTTCTTTCCATTTACTGATTTATTATATATTTATATTCTGAATATATATATATAAATCATGTTTTATATTCTGTAATTAATTAATCATGATCTAAGTAATCATATGAATAATTACAAGTTAAAAACACAAACGACAAATGAGACGATTTTACCCAAAACGCTTCTTTAACATAAATTTACAAAATAACGGGTAATATAAAGTCATAAGTGGACCATATATGATATAATAACAATGAATATGATTCTAGAATAAGTCAATAACATGATTTAAATCATTATACAGGAGGTTTGGACACTTACAAAGCAAGTCGGACCTAAGGTAAGGGAAATATCACAATCTCATTTTTATCCGAGATTGTTTATACTTTGGTATTTACTGGGGTGTATTTTATCATCCACATCCATGTTCCCTCAATATGAAATATTGTTTACATCCACTTACAATAGTTTAAATCCAATTTTACCCTTCGGTGAGTTTTTAGTAAAGAATATTAAAGGAATATTTTGTCGTTTTTTGTACGAGGTACTTTTTGACTTTTCCGACAAAAGTACTAAGAATGTTTTTTTAACTTATACGGCATGAATGGATTTTTAAAACATTATTTCCAAGAAGCTTACTTTACATGTTTTCAAGTTTATTTTTAATCAACTTCTTAGTGTTTATAATTGTATAACATGTTAAGAAAAGAAAAGTGTTTTTGAAGAAGAAAGGATATTTTCCTCAAGAATGGAGTTCAAGTGTTTTATCAAAATTATTTTCCATCTAAGATAATAAAGGGTTCTGTTTTTATCCCTATTATTACATTGATTTGATTATGTTATGAGGGAATTATTTTTATGAAGTCATTTACCTTATATGATTTGTTTTATGATGTCATGATGTTTTTGTTACATGTGTTATGCGATGATGTATGATTTATGATTATGTGGCACACATGAGAAAGGATTCATTATAAGATGGGTGGGACCTATATCTCCCTCCAATGCATTGGGTAAAGATTTTATATCTCATGAGATAGACAGGGATGGAATGGTAGGTTATACCGGTTCAGTGAAACAGGACTGAAACGAGGGTTACTCGATTCAGAAAGGGACTTTGTCCACTAAGATAGTCTTGGCAATGAGTCTTGACTAACAAGAACTGATTCTCTATGATTATGTGTGAATGCCACAAAGTTTCATGTTTTAAGTTATGATTATTGTGAATACATTTCACTACCATGATTTATCCCATGTTATGAAATTATGATCTCTTTTGCAGGTTAAGATTTCCAAAAGATATGTTCTTATGAATATGATGTGATTGTTATTTATTTTGTTTACCCTTACTGAGCATTTGAGCTCAACCTTTTATGTTTTCTTTTCCCCAGGATATAAAGAAAGGTTTTAGGTAAAAGAAAAGGGAGATCTTTATGGGAGATATTGAAGATCTTTCACCATGATTAGAAGATTACGTTCCGAGTTTCCAAAGACACTAAACTATTACGATCCTTGTGTGTGTGTTTTTGTTATGTACTAAGTATTCCGCAAAAGTAATGTAAAGTCTATGTACGTCAGGCTTCGGGTCTCTACAGGGGACTTGGGTATAAATGTACATCAAGTGAATTAGACACACATGTCCTTATAAATTTTAACTGAAAAAGAAAGATGATGCACATACTGTCTATTTAATTAATTACAATCATCACATGCAGTTAAAATAATTAAATAAATAAAAGGCAACATACACGGGTCGATGCTCAAGACCAACATGCAGGTAAAATAAATTGTGATAAAATTAAAATGCATAAATTAAGTGTGAGGGTTATTTAAATTAAATTAAATTAAATGAATTTAATAATTCAAATAATTTAATTAATTTTCGGTCCTTTAATTAATTTAATTTTAATAAAAAAATTAAATTAATTAATTAATTTAATTTCATTACAAAATTAAATTAATTTGTATGCTCGATTATTAAAATAATTACCCAAAATTAATTTTAATTAATTTAATTTAGATAATAAAATTAAATTAATTAAATTAATTGATTTTTTTTAATAATTTAATTGGTCAGTCCCCCGAAATAGCATTGGATGGCCTATGCGGGTTGGAACAAACCTGCACAGGGCTATTCCTGACCGTGTATGGCCAAAATGGACTGGGTCGATCCACCCAAACCCATTCCAGGTTGGGCAGATTTGCTCGGACTGTTATGGGGCTGATTTTGCACTATGAAAAAATAACTTGCAGGAAAAAGGGTACCTTCTCTGCCACGATCAACGGACCTCAGGAATGGAGGTGGTGCGGGATCGATGGTAAGGGGTCGTGTCCTAGGTCCGGTGGTGGCGGTATGCGTCCGGCCAGCAGAGGAAGGAGACCTGGCTCTAGCTCCTGGTGCGTCGAGGATGGAGAGGCCTCCAGTTGGTCAGCACCAGTGAGGAGGGTGGCCGCGGATCTGGCTGACAGCTGTGAGGTCGGGACTAACTCAAGGTGGAGGAGGTGACACAGTCTTCTCGGTGAGGAGGAAGGTGGATGTCGGGACTAGGTGGTCTACCATGGGTCAAAGGCTGGGAGGTTTGGCAGGCCGCCCTTAGGGTAGCTCCGAGAGAGAAGCAGAAGGGCGGGGGGGGGGGGGTCCGATGACCCCTCCCCTTTTTTGTTTCACTAACTTCTAGGTGCCGCCCCATATTTTTTTGTGGTTTTTCTTTGCTTGACCCACAAAATCCACCCCCTCCCAATTTTCATTTTTTTTATAAATTAAAGACTTCTTTTAAGTCTTTCTTCATTCCCTTATTAAGTCACCTCCTCTTTTATTTTTATGTCAAGTCATCCACAAAAAATTTCCACACATGAAAAATTATAAAGGCTATTTAGCCTTTAAATTTAATAATAATAAAATTATTATAATAAAATAATAATTTATTATTATTACACTATTATAATAATAAAATAATTATTACTATAATAATAATAAAATTATTATGCAAATCATAAAATAAAATTATAATTTTCACATTTTTGTTTTTTAGGATGAACCAAATCAATTCAAATGAAACTTATTTAGTTCTTCAGGATGGAAAAATTTAATACCCGAGATCAAATCACATATTTGATCTAATCCCTAAAAATAATCTGACCATAACTCGGTCATTAGGCATCGGATTGACGTGCGATTTGAACCGTTGGGACTGACTTTGAACCCTCAACTTAATTTTATGCAAATTAATTTTATTTGGCTCAGAAAATTTACGCGATACCTTTGATACCACTATTAGGTTACGAGGACCACAACAGAAGCCGGTGGGTTGGGGATTTTAAATTTTTTTTCAACGGGATGATGGAACTTGTCGTCGCCGACGATCTGAGCCCCGGAAAGGTCTAAGGATCTCACATAAATCATAAGGGGAACAAAACTAAAATGAAAATGTACCCGTTTCAAATCAGAAGCCGCGGTCGACTTCAACTAGTCGATGGCGATCGTCACTCGAAGGATCCAATGAAGGATCCCTCTAGATCATCCACACGTGCTCCAAAAATCCACTGGAATGTCTATCGTCGAACTCCAAGTGATAGCGTGGCGATCCGACGATGCTTTCGACGTCCTGAAGATCACCGCATCAAGAAGCCTTCTATGCATGAGAGATATCTTGATATGAGCTTCTTGGATCGAGATCTTCTCTCTCTAGAGAGCGGGAGGAGAGAGAGGCTCTCATATTTCATTCCATGAATGAATGAATAGTGATACGAACACTAAGGGAGAGAGGCTCCTCTCTTATTTATAGTGGAATTGATAAAATACCTGGTGGGTTCCCCAACCCCGTTTATTTCAATGTCCACTAAATAAATAATTTTGACGAACTAAACTGTGCCAATATTATTTATTATTTTATCACATACTCTTAATATATATAAAATATATTACATGATAAAACCGAGTCATTTAACTCGACTCACTATCCCACTTAATATTAAATAAACCTTGAATATTAAAATAATATTCGTTCGATTAATATTTTCCCATATATACTAAAATTGTAAATACATTAAATAAATTCAATCCAAAATATTCATAAATTGAATATTAATGAATTTATTTAATTCTTTTGGTGATCGACAACTTGGAAAATACTCATACCTAGTGGCGGGGCCCACTATGTCCATATACCTATTCAACTGAATAGGGTGGATTCTTGAATATGCTATTGTATGTGACCCTCTTGGCCCATGCCTCAATATTAGTGAATAATATCCACAGACCAAGAGCGGAGTCTAGCAACCCATCATGGCCCCTAAAGAGATAAGGATAGTCATAGCAATGACTACCATCCTACGAACACTGACTGTGTACTATAATCTCTTTGTCATTAAATATCTCATAAAGCAGGACGTACTCTTGTGTCATCATCCTTATCTTGATTTATTATTTGTTGATCTTATTGGATGAATTTAACTTTGTACTAATTTGGCCAAATACTTATGAAGGCATCCCCATCTTGATCAACCAGGTCTATGATATACAACTTCCTAAACTTGGAAGCGACAAATCCTTTCTTGACCATTAAACCAATGTCATATCACCAACGACACACCCAACACAAGATACTTCACCATGATTTCAATACTATGGTTTTTGATTTGTATTAAATTATGTAATCAAATGATACACATTGGTAATGGTCTCAAGTCAGGAGACCAATACACATGTCCACAGATATGAATGACCAATGACACATAAAACATGTGGTGTTCTTATTGGTGGGTCTTCCCTCATGATCTCATTACTAGAGATCACCAAGTGTGAACTTCATGAGAAGAAGTCTCAATGCTTATGATCCCCCATCACCTGATAGTTATATATCTACTATGTCCAGTCAGTAAGATGTATCTAGACTATAGAAAATATATTTAAGATTAATGTCATAGTATCTCTAGGTTCTCATTATAGCCTGGGATATTCTATAACCTTTCGACACAATAATTAAACTTTGGACATTACCATTATTATAGTGGATGCAGAAAAGTCTACACTATAATGGTAAGATGACATCATGTATAATTAACTGAACACATGATATGGTAATAAAAAATACTTCATAGTTGGGTCTAGGGAACCCACTATTTTAACATGGAGGAATACCATGTCTCAAACATCAAACTCTTGGTCTCATCGATGATTGTCAGCATAGACCTTTTGTTGACTCTAGGAAACTTTGATGTGCTATTGGATGGTATTAACCTTATCCACCATTTCTTCAACTATTTCCAGACCTAGAAGATTTAGTTCTCTAACTCTATCCCAACATGCTGGTGTTATTCCCCTCTTCTCATAAAGGGCTTCATAAGGATCCATTTGGATGCTTGAGTGAAAAATATTGTTGTAAGAGAACTTCACCAAAGGAAGACATTGGTCCCATCCACCTTTGAAGTCTATTGAGAAAGCCCTCAACTTGTCCTCATGTTTCTCTATAGTCTGCTCAGATTGACCATCAATTTGAGGGTGATAGGCCATGATGAAGTTAAACTCGTAGTTTAGAGCATATTGGAGACTCTTCCAGAACATAGAGGTGAATTTTGGATCTCGATCAGACATAACTGATAGTGGTAATCCATGAATCCTTACCACTTCTCTGATGTATATGTGTTCCTGTTGATCTAGTGAGAAATCCTATCGAATTGCAATGAAGTGTGCGGTCTTTGTAAGACAATACAAAATAAACCCGATAACATTTTTTCATTTGGATGTCTTTGGATGTATCATGACAAAGTCCATGGCGATGTCTTCATATTTCCATATTGGTATAGGTGATGGTTGCATCATCCCCTTAAACTTCTACCTCTCAGCCTTTACTTCCAAACATACTAGGTACTTTGATATATATTTAGTTATCTTCTCCTTCATGTTATCCCACCAATAGTGCTTCTAGATATATCGATACAACTTTATTTTTTCTAGGGTGAAAGGAGAAATTCAAACTATGTGTATCATCCAAAAGTTCATTCTTTATCTCTGGATTTGATGGAAGACATAATCTTGACCCAAATCTCATATTTCCTTCTTCATTAACATTGAACTCCATGTATTTACCTTTTATAATCATTTCAACTTTCTTCTGAATTCCCACATCATCTTTTTGAGCATCCTTTAACCTTTCCAAAATAGACAATTGAGCAATCAGTTGTGAAAGGATTGATGATGTTCCCTTTTTTAAGATTCTCATGGCCATCTTCATCAAATATAAGAATATTTTATCCTTTTAAATTCTAATCAATGATAGAATTTCTAGGTCCTTTCTACTTAGAGCATATTCCACCTTGTTCGCTTTCCCAGGGTGGTAATGGATTGAGTAGTCATAATCATTGATGATCTCTAACCATCTTCGTTGGCGCATATTCAGATCTTTCTATGTGAATATATATTTGAGAGTTTTGAGATTCATATATATTTCAAACTTCTACCCAAAGATATAATTACACTATATTTTCAACATAAATATCACCGCTTCCAACTTCAGATCATGCGTGGGATAGTTTTTCTCGTGAATTTTCAACTCCCTTGAGGCATAGGTAATGAATTTTTCATTCTTCATCAACATAAAACCCATACCCTTATTTGAAGCATCACTGGAGATTTTGAAAATCTCCCTACTTGTGGGTAGTGTGAGAACAAATGAAGTGATAAGACTATTCGTCAACTCCATGAATCTTTTTACTATTCACCATTCCATGCTAACTTGACTACCTTCCAAGTTATCTTATTAAGAGGGTTAGACAATCATGAGAAATTTCTCACAAATCAGTGATAATATCCAGCAAAGCCCATGAAGCTACGAATATCCTTCACAAATGGTTGCCTTGTTTATCCCTCAATTGATTTTGTTTTGGAAGGATCCACATATATCCCATTGCTTGTGATGATATGCCCCTAGAATGATACTTCCTTCCACTATAACTCACACTTTCTATACTTTTCATAGAGCTTCTCATTTCACAATATCTCTAGTACAATGATAAGATGTTCCTCATACTAATCCTTGGTTTTGGAGTATATTAGAATATAATCTATAAAGACTACCACAAATTTGTTGAGGTAATATCTAAATATTCTATTCATGAAGTCCATAAAGATTTTTGGAGAATTAGTGTGTCCGAAAGGAATTACTATGAATTCATAGTGCCAGTACCTTGTATTAAAAGTAGTATTGGGGAAATCCTCCTTCTTCACCCTTACATAGTAATATCCTAACCGCATATTCACCTTAGAGAAGTATTGTGCTCCACATAATCGATCAAACAAGTCATCAATTCATGGAAAAGGATACTTGTTATTTTTCATGATTTTTTTGAGATCTCGATAATCTATGCAAGGGCACATTGACCTATAATTCTTCTTAACAAAGAGGACTGGTGCACCCCATGGTGAAGCACTTGGGTGTATAAACCCTTTATACAGATTCTCCTGTAGTTGTTTCTTTAGCTCCTCATGCTCTATAATAGCCATTCTATATGGAGTCTTGGATATCATAAATTTCCCAGGTATAAGATCAATCAAGAATTCAACATCTCTTCTAAGAGGAAAACCAGGCAATTCCTTGGGAAACACATCAACAAATTCCCTCACAATAGGCATGATTTTGAGGATAGTTCATTATTTATATTCAATAATATGAGAAATATATGAATTATTATAGGGAAGTAATATCCATGCTTGAAATGATGGTGCTAAAGAAGATTCATCCTCCTCCTTGCACTTGTATAGAATCAGGGGTCGATTCACCATATGGAGAGTGATTTCCCTCTCATGACAATTTATGTTGGTTCTATATAGGGAAATCCAATCCATGCCAATAATTGAATAAAATTACACCAAGGGAAGTATGATGAGGTTCACCAGGAAGTTCAATACTCAAATTGTGACAGGGGAGGATTTATATTCATGGGATGAATTAATTGACCCATTTTCCATTTTTACTGACATCCCTACTTACATTCTTTGTGCTGATGTTTGGATTGTTCTACTAAAATTTTAGGATATAAAATAATGTGTCAAACTAGAATAAAAAAGTATATTCTCTATTCTTGAATGAATAACCAGTGTACCTATGACCAAATTTATATTCAGGATTCACTTTGGTGGTAATGATGGAAAAATATCTCCCTTGGTGCTTTGGAGGTTGATGGTTGGCTCCGAGAAACTATTCCTTAGGGAACGAGTTCGCAAAGTGCCCTGGTTATTTGCAATTGTAGTAATGAACAATGTGTTGTGAGTCAAAAAGAGCATTCCTTTACTCTTTCACAATAGTATGTTTTTCTTGCTGACAATTTCTGGCTAGGTATTCTTCCTTCCCTCACCTAAAGCATTTCCTCGTCCCCTTCAGGCAATTTCTAGGATGCATCTTTCTACACTTTTGAAAAGCGGGGTGCTAGAATTTTTTAGCACCATTGGATTTATCCATCGGACCTCCAGAATTAAATTCCACTTTCCGCTTCATATCCCCATGATACCCCTGATATTATTTGATCTCTATATCTCATTTTAGGGAACATCAGATAATATTCTCATAACTATTAAAGTCACAGATCGCTAGGGATTTCTGTAAGCTAGTTTTTATCCCATCAAAGAAGGGGTCAGCCTTTAATTCAAGGGTAACGACAAAACCATAGGCATATCATGCAAGTTTGGTTAATTTTTCCTCATAATACCCTACAAATTATTCATCATTTTTCTTCAGTGCAAGGAAATATCTTCCCATCTTAAGACAGAGGGTGTAGGGAAAATATTTATCAAAAAACATTTTTAGGAAATCCTTCCATCCCATTACCTCAATCTCTTCCTTAGGCTTCATATTTTTGATCAATGTCCACCATTGATAAGATTCACCCTCTATACAATAAGCATCCAAAATAAACTTCTCTTGTTCATAACATTGATGGATGGAGAAGATATTCTCGATGGAGTTGATCTATTGTTCAGCGATTAAGGGACCATATTATCCATTAAAAGTAGGAGGAATTTGTCTCATTAATCTATCGATTGAGACTTGTTCTTTCTTATGGGGTTGGAAATTCCTCTTAACCCAGGTTTCTTTTCAAAACTTGAGTTAACTGAGAGAGTATCATGAAAAAGTTTGCGATTCCCATTTCTATAGGATTGGGAATCTCATTAGAGTAGTCGTCACATTGATATTCACATCAATTTTTAGCCCGATCCCTCCTATTACCAGCCATTGGATAGAATAAAAAGAAGAATTAGGGTTAAATGTTTTGAACTATTAAACATATAAAGTGGAATCCAATGACAAAAAGGGATAACTTTAAATTACATTTTCTCCTTAATTTATGAGTTTCTAAGCTTCGATTTAATTTATCCATGATCTACTTCCTAACATATATTCTTAGGGAAATTTTGTTTTTTATTCCCTTAATAATAGTTCATACTAAGATTGAAAATTTACCAAATCATATCCCCAAAGAGTGTCAAACCAAGAGTGTAGAAAGGCCTGTTTTCATGCACCAGTTCCAGTTCGAGTCTAGTTCAAAGTAGTGTTTTTGGGTTTTACCCATAGATACATCTATACTAGAGCCACCTCTACTTATTTGTATCCAGACAGGGAAGTATTTTCTTGATAAACCACTTACTCTATACTCACAAAAATTTAGGAAATATTTTCATATACTTAGTCTTATCCCTAAGGATTTCACTAGAGTTTTCTAATCCTAATCACAAAAATAACTAAACCTATCCTATAATACCAACTATAATGACCCTGGTCATTATTACACATTTAAACATGATTTATTACATAAAATTGAAATTAATACAACTTAGAAGATCGAGATGTCTAGTGTATTAGGGGATTATAAACATTACATAAAAACTTAAAACATGAATTACACATCATTATTGAAAACTTATTTTACATGGCCACAACATTCCTCCAAACTTAGCATTGCGTGGGATAACCTGAGGACATACATAAGAAAAGGGTGAGCTATAAAGCCCAGTAAGGGAGTAAACAAGTCATAAAATGAAGAATACAATACATTTTAGGAAATAGTCATATCAATGAAGCATAATATAAACATAAACATGAAGGAATGATATAACATGATTATGATAACATGGAAATGTGGAAACAGCTTAACACACTACATCATTAACATAAAGGAATCAGGTAAAAAACTGTACCAACATGGTGGAAAAAATTCCTATAAAGGAATCAGGTAAACCTATGTCCCAACATGACGTATCATGAAACTAAACAATACCCAATGAATTGGAGTGCTATCAGGACACACCCTTTATAATCATTCAAATCTCATGATTAAGTGTGTCACATAGATCATATAACATAGATTCATTGAACATAATCATTTATTACATGATCAAGGAATGTTTAATTAATATATTCAATTCACCATTTGATAAGTATGTGTGTATAAAGTTGAATACCCTTGATTGAGGAGTGGGTATGATATTCACTACATGACGATTTTTGCATGGAAAATCACGATGCAATTTTGGAAACATAACGACGTCATATAGAAATTTATAAATTGGGTTGATGAGAGTGAAAGGGTTATCTCATTATTTAAACATGGGATGAAAAGTATTGGGATCGTGGAACATAATATCTCAACATGTAAGATGGAATTTAGATGCATAATATAAAATAAATGCTTGAATGGAAATGAGAAGAGTGAAATCCCTTACAGGATTTCTGCATAGTAATGGGTGGGTTTAAAGGATCATATGGGGGAATTAATGGGAGTGAATGAAAGATACCATCATGTATACATAATATTTATAGTAAGGAGGTATGAAAGAAAATATCCCAAATCAAGAAAATGGAAATTAGAAGGTATGACATAAAATAGGTGCTTGAAGAAAAAGGAGAGTGGGAGATCCCTTACTTGGATGTGTGATCCCACAGGCTTGAGGGAGACTTATTGGGAGATTAAGGGAGCCTTGGGAGGACTCTAGGGAGTAGGGGGAAGAGTTTGATCAAGATTTTAAGATCTTAAGGGAAGAATAATGGGTTATTTGGTGGGTTTATATAGGAAAGGTGGGGGAATTCTTTATTATTTTGGTTTTGGACCCTACACACTAAAATATTCAAAACCACAAATCATCCAATGGTTTCATAAAAAGGGGAGTGGTATAAATTATTTTAAAAATATAAGGTCCAAATATATTAAAATATTTCATTTTCTTATGTGGAGGTTAGTCACTCTTTCAAGTAAATGATTTCAAAATCTTAAAATATTTTATATATCTTGGAGAATTCACTAAGGCTTTATAAAATAAATCAAATAAACCTAAAATTAATTATTTTAAGGGGAAAAATATATTTATCTGAGTAAACCCTTTATAGTATTTTATTACATCACTATTGGTTCATTATGATGTCATAAAACACAATATATATTTATACCATATTTAATTTTCACCCAAAAAATCGACTATCTTAGAAAATTTTGAAAAAATAACCATTCATAATTCCAACATCCTGATTCAAAAAATAATATTCATTTTATCTAAATAATTTTCTAAGTATGTGAATTTTCATTTTTAAAATAAAAAACGAATTTTATTGAAAATTGATAGGTTTTAATAAAAATAGTTTTCAAACCTTAATAAAAATTATAATTGACTTCATAAAAATTTTATGATCATTTATATTTAATAAAATAAATTTAATAATAATATTTTATTAAAATATTATTTAATTTAAAAAACCATTAATTCATTAAAATATATTTCTTAATTAAAATTGAATATTAACTGAAAATACTATTTATTCTTTAAAAACATTTAAAAATAACAATAATAGAATGAAAGTATATTCATTATTATATACAAAAACAATTAAGATAATAATAATTCTTTTTTATTATTACATATCCATTTATTACACCAGCATATGCCCTAAGAGTGAGGTGTACGATGATGGGGATTTCATGAGGTTGTTCGGTGAACAAGGTTTGAGTCATGATATCGATGAGCTTAAACTTCTCCCATAAACAGTTTCAATCATGATTAAGTTATTGGATCTAGGCTTGGGTTTTGTATAGGGTAAAGCTCATAAATATTATCTCCCTTAGAAGCTATGATAAATGGGCTTTATAGGGAACGATTCTACTGGTTGAGACCATCACTTGTAAAAAGGATTTGTTAAAATGGTATATTTATAATATTCATGTGATCGCTATTCAACAACTATATTATAAATGATAAGGATACATAGTGGTCATTTAAATCCAATTGGACGCAATAAAAAAGTAGTGCATGTGTTTTCTATATCCATAAGACATTTAATTAGAAGAAAGGGAATTTTATTCCTAACAAGTTTGGGTCATTACATTTTCTACCACTAGGGGGTTGAGGCCCCAAACCTTAGACACCGTTACATTCATATACCCCTGGAAAGAAGGCCCTCCCTATGTGATGGACCACCCTTTTGAATCTCTTATCCCTCTGAGACAACCCCACTTTTTTTCATTATCCCTGCACTCCCAAGCAGCACCTCCGGAAGCAGCTCCCCTTCTGCACAACAACCATTAACAACGCGCTGCCCCTCCCCCCTATACGATGACCCATCTCCAAATGAATTTGAAACTATGCGTGCCCCCAATTTCATGACACCACTTCCTATAGAAAATTCTAACGCTGAAACCTCCCTCTGAAGGTGCAATCTCCCATCTCTCATGAAACACCTTTCTCAGGTGTTCATTCTAGGAGGAGCTGTTCAAGGAGCTGTCCTCCTCACCACTTGATTCAGATCCCGGTTCGCCCATTTCCCAAGCACCTCTTTTGGCATAGCGCCTCAAACGTGTGCACCACCCAGATTCAAGGAGCCTTTGAGATGCTTCTTCTGACCACCCTCCCATTACTGGTCCGACAGGCGTGCACCTATAATTTGATACGCCCTATTGTCTTTTCCTAGCAACCCTTGCTGTCTTCTGCATAGATCTCGATCGAACATCTTCACCACTACCTGAATCTTTGTTAGGATACCTGGATCAATGTTGGGATTCTTCATCAATTCTTGGATCATCATCAAGATATCTAAATCCCCATTGGACATACCCACCAATGCTCAGATCACCATCGAGTTGTCTGGATCACCATCAGAATTATTCGTCCGTACTCGGATCTCTATTGGTCATTTTAGCAGCTTCCTGGAACATCCATCATTGGGCCTTTTAGCATATAATATAGTAAAAAGTAGGTCTACACAACAAGGAAAATTGGTAAAGGGAACAATAAGAATTTCTAGAAAAAAACAAGCAGTTTTTTTTAATTCCAGTAGAATTTTTCGACAAAAAAAAAAGATATTTTAAACTTCAAACAATCAAACAAGTAAATTCCTACTCTAAAATCCAATTTTAGAAATAACTAATCGATTTTAGTAGTGGTATCCAAACCCGACCTTAATAAATGGACCCTAACTAACCAGACCATATAGGGACAGGTAGTGTTTTACTAGGTTGACTAGTGTATGGGTCAGGTCAGGTCTCGGGTTTACTAAATAAGGACCCAACCTGACCAGATGGACCCCATACTACTAATGAATGAATTCCTTAAGAAACAAGGATTCCATGTTTTAAAAATAATTTCTCTTCACTCGCCCCAACCTCCTCCTCACTCGCTCACCTCCTCCCCCCACCTTCCCTTCCCATTCACGAGTGATCAGGAAAAACCCTAATTCGCGATCGGGAGAAACCATAAATGTATTATCCTTCCTTCCTACCTCCTCTTATCACACCATGCTCAAATTCTATTCCATATCTTCTATCTTTCCATCCTCCTCCCTTCTACCTCCCTTAACATTCTTCAATCCCCAACCCAATCATCGATTATCTACCATCCCACCATCCTCCTCCGGGTGGTGTCGTGTGTGCACTGCTCATTCAGTGTCTCCTTTCTTCTTCTTGTCACTTCCCCCATTGATGTTGTCATGTTGATTACCTCTATCTTCCATGAATTCATCCCATAAAACTACTGCTTCTGCCAAGGGTGTGTGTGTGTGTCACATCCATTGCCTCGCCAGTGGGTACAACTAACTCTACTCCTCAGAATTCTTCCATTCAATTCATTCCCTAGCATCTAGATATCTATTCATGGAAGGTGTCACAAGGGATATACTCCTCCAACTTATAGAAACTCAAAGTAAGATGATGTCTACTCCAACTACCCATTCAATTATAGAAACACGAGGGGGTATCAGCAATAGAAAACTAGTTAAATAAACTAAGGGTAAGCCATATACTAAGATGGTAATAATTCCTAAAGAACCTTCTAAAGTTTCTCAATATTGGGATCATTTTCATAAGAATAATGAAAAAATGGTTGTATGTAATTATTGTGGTAAAGATTATGTTTTCATGTATGTACTACATGGAACTAGTAATTTGAATATAAATTTGAAAAGGTGAAATAAAAATACTCACAAAATCTTAAGAAAAGTAAAACCACTATTGTTATTAGAAATAAGTGTGATGATGATGATGGTGGGATGATTCAAATTTCAATAGCTCATTTTAACCAAGAAAAGGGAAGAATATCTCTTTCTAAAATGATAATAATTGATGAGTTATCATTTAAATTTTTTGATAATCAAGGATTTAGAAAATTTATTGAAATTTTTCTACCTAAATTTCCAATTCCATCTAGAAAACCTATTGATGGAGATCTCTTGAACTTATATTTGAGTGAGAAAAAAAATTAAATTATATGTTTGATATGTTATCTTATATGCTATTTCATACTACTGACACATGAACTTCAATTTAGAATCTAAATTATGTGTTTGACTGCATATTTTATTGATAATAATTGTACCTTAAATAAAAAATAATCAGGTTTTTTCATGTTGTGGATCATCAATTAGTTTAGTATGAGAACAAATAGTGAAACAATAGTGATTGAAAAGATTAATAGCAATCAATCATTTGATGAGGAGGATTAATGACCAAAATGGGTCTATTATTAAAGAATATTATATGAATATGATATGTTGTGTACACATTTTAAACTTTATTGTTAGTGATGGGTTAAAATAAATATCAACATTAATTGCTAAAATCAAAGCATGTTGCAATTTTGTGAGAAGTTCACTTCTAGATTGGCTCATTTCAAGACCATTGTTGCAGAGTTAAAAATTCATAGTAAACAAATCATAATTCTTGTGGTGTCTACTAGGTTGAATTATTATTACTTTATGTTGTATGTTGCAGAGAAGTATGAGAAATTATTTATTCTATTTGAGAAATATTGAAGTTTTATAAGTGATATTATCATTGAAGGTAGAACTTCTAAAATATATGATTGAGAGAATTCTCATGTATTTTTCAAGTTTTTAAAAATATTTTATGATAGCACTGTTGAATTTTCCAGTTCTATGTATGTCACACTTTCTTTCATACTCTTTGTGACATATATAGAAAAAACAAGAAATGGATGAAAATAAATGATATTATGGTGTGGGAAATGGATATTACAATGAAGGTAGAGTTAGAATAATATTATGGTATTGGTTCCAATTTAAATTCTCTCTTGCTTATGGCAGTTATTCTTGAACCTTGATATAAATTAGATTATGTTTGGGATAGTTTTGAAATTATTTTTGAAGATAAAGAGAAGAATTAATTGATTAGTAAATTAATATAAGTTGTGAATAATCTATTTGAGTTTTACAAATTTTAATATTCATTAAGATTCAGATATTCATGGTGCTAATAGTTTTGGTAAGGATGATGAGAAAGGGAAAGATGCTTATAAGTCAAAGAAAAGGAAAAGGAAATCGACACAAAAAATGAATGAATTAGAAAGATTCATAGAGGTTAATGATTATGAGGATGATTTCCATGTATTTGAAATTTTGAGATGGTGAAAAGGAAATAAAACCAATTATCATGTTCTTCCATGCATTGACAGAGATATTCTAGCTATTACATTATCTATAATAACTTCAGAGTCGGTATTTCATACAAGAGGAAGAGTACTTGATCCATTTTGTAGTTGTTTAAATCCCAATATTGTTTAGGAATTGATATTAAAAAGATACTAAAATAAGTTGAATTTATTGAATCAAGTTTCATTAAAAATATTATGATTTTTTATCATTTATCAATTATAAACCTATGTTGGAAAAACAAAAATATTAACTTGTTCTTTTGTTATGTTTTTAAGATATGTTGTCATCCATGATTTATGATCAAAGTGTAATTGTCATTATCTAAAATAGAAGAAGGATAAAGGATGATGAAAAACTCTTAATTAATATATAAATTTCTCATTGTTTTATAAATTCTATAAAGAAAATATTTATTTATTATTTAGTTCATAAATTTATTTATTTTTGTTTGATTCATAGTGTTAATGCCACTAACATGTTCTTATTTATATTTAAACGTGGTGAAACTGTTGTAGCCAAAAATGCCATGCCAAGGATATTATTTCCTCTTTATTATAACCTCTTGGACTCCCATAACTTGAAACATGTCATGGTAATTATTTTCTAGATTTGTTTGTTTATAACTAGTTTACATATCAAATAATTTTTATAAGACTTGAAACATGTCATCATATGACCCAAATAGCCGTAAAATTGGGAAATCTCCAATAAGATATTATTTGATTATTCTAAAGTTTAGTTTCAAATCTCCCTTGTTTTTGAAATACTATCAGTGAATTTGTTTAGTTATTTTATTTATTCTTTCAATTTCCTTTCACAGTGATTCATTCTAGAATTTTCATGGTATTTAATTTTCTCAAGGTTTCTCCATCATCACCAAGAAAATTATTTTCAAGATTTGTTTGTTTACAACCAATTTACATATCAAATATTTTTTTTGAATACTTGAAATATGTAATCATATGACCCAAATAGCTATAAAATTAGGAAATCACTAATAGTAAAATATTATCCTATTTTTTTAAAGTTTAATTGCAAAGATCCCTTGTTTTTAAAATACTCGAAATACTCTCAGTGTATTTTATTTATCCTTTCACTTTACTTTCACAATGATTCATTCAATAATTTTTATTGTATTTAAAATTTTCAAATTTTCTCCATAATCACCAAGAAAATTCATTCACATTAAATAGATAATTTTTCTTCTTTTACATTATTCAAGTATATTTGAGTATTTATTAATTTTTTTTACCATCACACAATTTTATGAATCCAAAAATCATACTTTCATATTTGGCTCACTTTTAAATTTACTTGTTTATTTGATCACTTCTTCTTTAATATTTTTAATTTTTCTCATTTTATTAATTCAAACATTTATTCATTCATTAATTTTAGGTTGTTTCTTTCTTTGATTTAAATTAAACAGTTCATATAGATGTTATTTAGAAAATATATTCTTTTCATCTCATTGTAGGTTTCATGGTTGGTGCTCACTAGAAAACTATATTTACGTACGGGTCGGCTTCATGCATGTGTAAAGGTAACATGAATTTTTTATACCTTGCATAAGGGTAAACATGAGCTACTTAAGGGTGGAACTTAATTTAAACATGTTTCATAACGGTAAAAAGAAAATTCAATAGCATATGTAAGATAAACTACATTTTATAAATGTGATGGAAAGGTAAACAAGGAAATATCATAACTTGTGTAAGGGTTAAAAAAAACTTTTCATAACTTGAATAAGAGTAAATTTTTTTTTATAGGGTGTGTAAGGGTAAGCTAAGAGTTGTGTGAGGGTAAAATAAAATTTATATACACTGTTTAAGGGTAAGAAAATACATATTTAAGGGAAAAAATAAACTAGGTAAAGGTATGGAACAAATTATAAAACTTGTGTAGGGTTTTATGAAACTTGAATAAGGGTAGATATGAGCTTCACATAAAGGTAGAACAAATATTACAAAACTCTCGTAAGGGTACTTCTAATCTCACACAAGGGTAACCGAAAACTTATAAGACTTACAATAAGGCAAATTTTTTTTCTTCTAAAACATGCATAAAGGCAAGGTGTAGAATAAAAAACTTGCATAAGGGTATAAATGACTTTACTATGGTTGTTAAAGGGTAAAAAAATGAGTGCATAAAAGTAAGACAATGCACTGCATAAATGTAGGTTAACACGCCACATAAGGGTAGCTCAAAATTTATAAATATTGCTTAAGGATAAGTAAAATAAGTAATATAAAAACTTGAAATCTATTTTATATAATATATAAAATAAAAATACAATTAAATAAAAAATTTGAGATAGATTTGTAATTTTTAAAACCTAAAATAAAAATAATCATGATTTTTTTTGTTATATACTGAATTTTTGCACTTTTGAACATTTTGAATCACATCACCCGACTAACCCGAACTGACTATCCTAGCTAGCCCTGTAATGGATTGAGTCGATTTGGGTTGTTTACCCATGTTTCATGCAACCCAACCCCCCATAGGTTAGATTGTCTACTCAGAAGCATGAGACCCGAACCGACCCGTTCCCTTTTTATTGAGTTGGGTCCAAAACCACCCTCAACTGAACCCACAAACACCCCTATATTTCAATATCTAAAAGTAGTACAATTCAAAAAATTTCAATAGTGAAATGTAAAATATTTGTATCCCTTTTTTATACTAAATCATTAACAATTTACTTAAATTTTTAAGAAATTTTTAATGACACTTTCTAATTTTAAAAAAAATGTTTTTGTAATGTTTTAATTTTTTTTCTTTTTTTGAATATTTTACTTATTTATTTTCTATTTTTTATTATTATTTTATTAACTTTATTAATGTTTCAAATTTATGATTTTTTAAAATATTTTTTTACTTTCTAAGTTTTTTATGTTTTGGATTTTTTTATTTTTTTATTTATTATTTTTTATGTTATTTTATGAAATCATTGTTTCACTAGGTTTTTAAAAACCCATAAAACTACTCCCACAATGTCAAAATTTGGTCTATGAATATATGTTGTTACTGGTTTGACACAATCTCAAAAGAAACAAAAGTGAATGTTCTCTATTGTCAATCAACATTTTGATTCAACTTTAATATTTTTGAATAGTGAAATAATTAAGCTAATTACTTAATCTCTCAATTAATTTATTGTTACTCAACTTGAACTTGATTAAAATGGACCACTTTTTAATTCTTAAATTCAAGAATTAATAGGTGAAACCTATTTTTCTATTTTAGATATTGTAGTATGTTGGGAAAGACGACTAGAGATGAATACACAAACGCACACCAAGGAGAACGTGCAACAGAAAAAAAAATATTTTCCTTCAAACAATACAGAGAAATTAAAACGGATGCATAATGACCAAAACATATGTGCAGAAAATAAATGCTAACACAAAAATTTTTTAACATGGAAAACGAGTGAAAAACCACATGACCTAATCCATAAATCAAATTCATTATAATCAGCAAGCACATGGTAGAGACTCGCAAAAATTAAAGGTATTTCAAATATATCTCTCTAAAATATATAAATGGACAAGAGAGGGTGGAAATCAGATCTGATAATAGAACATCATCAAAGAAATTAGATAAAATAATAAATCTGATCGTGTGGATATGAAGATCACTTACTAAAAAATATGGTGCAAAAAATTGTCAAGATTAGAATAAAAATGATTGTCAATCAAAGAAGATTGCAATATCAAAAAATATTTCTCATATTCACATCACACACACCAAAAACCTAGCTATCATATAGAGTCACAGATGAATTATCTCACCCGCAAAAGCCTCTAAAAACTGTATGTGCCACGAAGGAAGTCCGTAACTCCACTAATCTCAACATATCCTTATTTTGTTTTCTTTGTTTTAAATGATCATGTGATGTCTCCACATGAGGATGCCCAATAAACTCCTCCAAATCTAGTGGGGATCACCACCAACCCTGGAATTAAGGGTATCTATGGGTTGGGTCAGGTCGAGGCTATTTTTGGACTCAACCAAATAAAAAAAAGATCAGTTCATGTCACATGCTCTGTAACGACCCAAAGTATTTCAATGGAAATTACCTTCTTAAAAATATGTCATTAAATCACATGAAAACACAACATAATGAACTACTAAGTTTTAAGTGACCTTTAAACATAAGTTTGTCACTTCTATGTTTGGAATTTTGAAAATCTGACATACACGGTTGTGTTCAAGATGATTTTTGGGGTCCAATAAGAAAAACGTAATTTTTTGGTGAATAGTAACCTACCCCTATAAATATTAACCTACCCTTATGAATAGTAGTACGAAACTTATGAATAGTAAATTTTATAAATAAGAGTAACCTTACCCATGAATAATTAAATAAAATTTAGGCATCTTAGAAAGTGACAATTTGACCATAGTAAACATTTTGGGTATTTTTGTAAGTTATAAATAAATAATTATAATTAATTAATTAATTTAAAAGAAAATTTATTTTCTTAAAATGTGTTCATAAATTAGAAAATATATGTCTTATAGTTTTTATAAAATTTTATAAGACCCTACATAATTTTTGAAAGCATTATAAAATTAGTTTTAATTTTAAAAACTGTATTTTTGATATAAATTATGATTTTAATTAAATATTAAATTAATCATATTTAGAAAATTATTTTTGAAAAATGGACTTAATTTTTTGTATTCTAAAAATCTAAAAATGGTTAGGGTGAAATTTTGGTATTTTTCTGAAATACTTCAATTTTCAGGTGAATAGTAAAATATACAATTTTTCACATAACCGGTGTATCCTAAATTGCATCATTAATGATGTAATGATGAAAGAAACATTATATAACTTTAGGTTCTGCCAAATTATATTAAATTTCATAAATGGTTTCTTTAAAATACAATAAACTCAATTTTCAAACCTAAAAAGAACTTTCCAAAGCCTAAAGTCAAAAAGTGATTTCTTAAAGTGTCTTTTTCTCTTTCTTTCATTTTTCTTTTAATAAATTAATGAATTAGAATTATAAAGATGAATTAAATCCTAAAACGAATTATATTATATTAATATATTATTTATGATGTCAAAAAACTACTATTTCAAGTCTAACTTTTGATATATTATATTATTTAATATTTTATTCTAAAAACCCCTCCCTCCTCATGTATAAATAACCCCTCCCCCTCCCCTTGCCAAACCACACATCTAAAGCTTCAAGCATTGTATAAACTCTACCCAAGAATCTTCCCTATCCCCTCACCCATGTCCAAGAGTTTCTGGTCTCATCAAAAGACCAAGCCTAGGTCACTTAAGGAGGATCTCAAGAGGAGGATTCAAGAGGTAATTTCTATTCATCTTTCATTTAATTCCCTTTCAATTTCAAGTCCTTTTTTTATCCTCTCCCAAACTATATTTTTACAAATGGTAAGGTAAATCTAGTATCATAGATATACTGTAATGTTATGATACTAATGGGATATTATACCATCCAACCCCCTTCTCCTCTTCCTTTTATTTTATAAAAGAAAATGTTGTTTGTAAGGTGTTAATCTATCACCTTCAAGAATGACAAGTATTATTTTTCCATTTCTAACTACAGATCTGGTAATGATACCATTTTTATGGTTGAACCAGAATATTATATATGTATTATGTCCTATTTTAAGTTCTTTAACTAACTTATGTACATATTACTAGATGAGTAAACAAAACAAGTTCGTTGTGGTCGAAAAACCGCCCAAATTAACCCAAACAATCATCATTAAATTTCTATTTACTGATTCATCCACATGGTATAAAATGTAATTCATATTAAGATCATTTTAACTTATTTAATATCATTAATAACATGTAATGTATGTTCTAGATGTTTACCCACATTCTACACAAGCTTCAATTCATTAATACATGTGAAACTCTCAAGAAAACCATAAAAATGAACATTCCCGAACAATGTTTTTAAACTCTATAACTCATCAAAAGGCCCATAAAATAACATAATGAAACCAAAATTAACCCTATTAATATATAAATGGTTCTTTAATTTCTAATTAATGAATATAATGTCATTATATAGGACATTAAAGAGAAGGAAGTGTTCAGATACAAGGTAAGGGGAAATTCTCAAACCCAACTTTCATCCTTTGGGATCTCCCTCTTTCACTTATTTTGATATGGTTACTCCTTAAAAATATTTTTTTCATCAATTTATTTCCTTTTCTGGGATATAAATGTTTTTCACTATCATTTATGACAAACTAAATGTTTTCCAAAAGAACTCTTCTTTTAAGAACTTACCTTTTACCTCTCATTCAAGGTTGATGGTTCTTGTATCAAGTATGTTGTTCCTTCTTTATTTTGGTAACCCAAAGTTTATGAATTTGTTCTTATGAGATGATACCCATTCATTTTCAGGGGTTAGTTATGTTCATTTATGTTATATGTTCATTGCGCCATGCATGATAAATGATAATGTTATGATGTGACGGGTGCACCCGAAATTATATAGCGCAATATGAATACTTAAATGTGACGGGTGCACCCAAAATTATATAGCACTCCAATGCATTGGGTAAAGTGATGAATCTCATGATTAAATTTGAAATTATGTGGACAATATTCTATATTTGTTCACAATTAGGTGTGGTAGTTAACCAGTAAGACATGATGTTTCATTTTTATGCATTGCCACATTTCAAGTCTTATATTTATGCTTCCTCTCATGTTCATGATCTTTTTCCCATGTTATGATTATGCTCACACCATGCTATATTTTTCTTATCTACCCTCTTACTAGGCTTATATCTCACTCATTTTTATGTATATCCTCAGGTGGCTACATGTACTAAGGAGAGGTCAAGTGCCAATAAGAAGCTAGAGAAGAATAAATGACCAAAAAAGTTTATGCTCGATGTTGTAATTGTTATGTATGGTCCTAGTTTTCCCAAGACACTAAACCATAGAATCCTCTATGTGTAATACTATTATGTTTTTTATCTTTAAAATGATGTAATATAAATTTAAGAAAAGGTTGGGTCGCTATAGTTGGTATCAGAGGAAAGGTTTAGTTAATTTGGGAATTAGGATTAGTGAACCCTAGAGAAAAAAAACTAGCATGAGTCTAAGTACAAATGTGCACACAAGAATCTTTACATATGGATCCCATATGTTATGATTTGTTTAAATTAATAAGTTATTCATGACTTGTTGACTTATGTTTTGTTCTAACCTTTTCTATTTTAGAAAATGGTGGGAACTAGAAGAAACCCGACCAACAACTCGTGCGAGGGCCAATGCAATGATTGCCCGAATGAAATCCACAATAATTTGGGAGGTGAAGTTCAAAACTTCATGGTTATGCTTACCCAATTATCTCAAGTTATGAACAATAACCATAATAATGGGGAACTTCCTCCTTCACCAAAGAGAGAGAAACTGGCTATCGAATGTTTTATGCGGCAACAACCACCGATGTTTAGTGGATCTTTTGATCCACTAGTTGTGGAATAGTGGATCAACTCCATGGAGAAGATCTTTTCTGTTCTTCATTGTTTTGAGACGGAGAAGGTGACACTAGCCGTTTATTGTCAAGATGGAGAGGCCGACCAATGGTGGGCTTTGATTAAGAACACCAAGCCAAGGGAGGGAATTGAAGAGATGGAATGGGAAGAATTTAAGATCATGTTTCTTAATAAGTATTTCCCACGAACTCTTCATACGAAGATAGAGAGAGAATTCCTAGAGCTCAAGAAAAAAGAAGGATAATATATCACAACCTATGAAGAATATTTCACAAGGCTTTCAAGGTATGCTTCAGGTTTTGTTATCAACAATGATAGAAAAATTGATAGATTATTTAGTGGATTAAAACCACACCTTCAAAAGGATCTTGAAATTCAAGACTTTGGGAGTTATGAAGAAGTTGTTCGGTGTGCTATCAAAGTGGATATGGAGTTTAGAGAATGGTCCCATGGCTATGGTGATAAGAAATGAAAGATGGTGTTTCAAGCTGGTGAATCTAATGAAAAAGGTGGGAAGAAAAATCAATGACCCACATGCAAAAAATGTGGGAAGTTGCACCATGGGAACTACCTCAAAGGGACATGGAAATGCTTCAAGTGTGGGAAAGAAGGAAACCTTGATCAAGAGTGTCAGAAAGACATAAAAAGGAAGGATAATGTGGAAGAATAAAGGAGATAACCATTCATGGTTCAATGTTACAACTGTAGGGAGCTAGGGAACTATTTAAGCCAGTGCACTAGACCTTGAGTTCTCGAGGGTAATCAGCGTCAATAGCCACCAAATCCAAAGGAAAAAGAGAAGGATTATGGCATCACTACTATGAAAGTTGAGGAATATAATGAATTCATTCAAGGTACAATTACTATTCACTCAAGAATGGAAAAAGTATTATTTGATTATGGTTCTATGCATTCCTTTATATCTTGAAAGTTTTCTAGAACTATAGAATCGAAGCCCTGAAATCTTGAAGTAGAGATATCTGTAAAAACCCCAAGTGGTGCAATCATTGAAACCCAAGTGGTTGACTCTTCTCCTATTGGAGTATGTGGGAATATTCTTCCAATGAATCTTGTAATACATCTCTTGGTAGAATTAGACACTATAATGGGAATGGATTGGCTCTCATTATATAGAGCACATATCAACTGTCGGGAAAAAGAAATATCTTTTCATATTCCTAACCATCCCATGCTCCTATAAAAATGCAAGGAAGATCATGAATCTCCTTTGAAAAATCCTTCAATGGTGTGGGTGTTGATTCCCTATGAAGAAGATACCTCTATGAGATGGTTAGGTCAAAGGAAGGTGCCAACCTTGCCTAAATTCCCATTGTGAGGGAATACAGTAATGTATTTCTCAAAGAGTTACTCAGAATTCCCCCGGATTGTAAGGTAGATTTTTCAATAGAACTCATACCTAGAGATACTCTTATCTCAAATTGTCACTATAGGATGGCTCATATCGAATTGTAGGAGTTAAAGAAGTAGTTGCAAGAAAATCTGGACAAAGGGTTCATACGCCCTAGTGCATCACCTTGGGGCGCGCCAGTGCTCTTTGTAAAGAAGAAGGATGGAACAATGTGGCTGTGTATCGACTATCGAGAACTCAAAAAGATCACCATAAAGAACAAGTATCCTCTTCCAAGGATTGACGACTTGTTCGATCAGTTAATATGAGCTAAATACTTCTCAAAGGTGGATCTTCATTCTAGATATCATCAACTAAAGGTGAAGAAGGAGGATATTCGGAAGACTGCCTTCCGTACAAGGTATGGGAAATATGAGTTTCTAGTGATTCCCTTTGGACTTAATAATTCCCCTGAAATATTCATGTATTTTATGAATAGAGTCTTTATAAATTACCTTGAAAAATTTTTGGTAGTGTTTATTGATGATATTCTCATCTACTCTAAGAGCAAGGAGGAACATGAAGAACATCTAAGACTTGTGTTGGCGACATTGAGAAATGAGAAGTTGTATGCCAAGTTCAGCAAGTGTTACTTTTAGATGAATCAAGTCACGTTCTTGGGACATGTGATCACAAGTGAAGGAATTTCTGTGGATCCTTAAAAAACAAAGGCTATTGAGGAATGACCCAGGTCCTCTAGTGTCACCAAAATCCGTATTTTTCTTGGATTAGCTGGGTACTACCGACATTTTGTGAGAAACTTCTCACGATTTTCAAACCCACTAACTAAGTTAACAAGGAAAGGGGTAAAGTATATCTGGACAAAAGAATGTGAGGGAAGATTCAAGGAGCTAAAGAGAAGGCTGATCACTACACCTGTACTCACACTACCTAAAAGTGGAGAAAGTTTTGTGACATACAGTGATGCTTTAAAGAAAGGCTTGGGTTGCATACTCATGAAAAAATGATAATGTGATAGCCTACGCCTCATGGCAGTTGAAGATCCATGAGCAGAACTACCCGACGCATGATCTAGAGCTAGCAGCCGTGATTTTTTCCTTGAAAATCTGGCGTCACTACCTTTATGGTGAGAAGTGTGACATATACACTGACCACAAGAGCCTAAAGTATATATTCACACAAAAGGAGCTCAACATGCATCAAAGGAGATGGTTAGAGAAAATCAAGGATTACGATTACTCTATTCACTACCATCCTAGAAAGGCGAACAAGTTAGTTGATTCTCTAATCAGAAAAGAACCTTATACTCTATCCATGTTATGGATTGAGAAAGAACCTATCTTTATGGATATGCAAAGCATGGATTTAGGAATCATAAGGGTAGGGGATACATCCTACCTTGACCAAATGATTGAGAAACCATCTGATAAAAAAATATTTTGTTGAATATTTTATTGATAATAAATGATATAAATTCCTCACATTATACTAAATATGATCAATTATGAAATATTTGGGATTAGATCATTCATTTGCAAATTTGATGAAAAATCAAGTTTTTCCCTTTTAAAATTCAATGTAGTATTTCTGGCATAAATATTGTTATGTAAAATATTTTGACATAAATTTTTTAATTGTGTTCCTGACTAAATGGGCTACAAATTCTATTTAGGACATGGGAGCTGGATCGTGCATTTGCGGGGAGTAAATGGGCCATGAAGACAAAGGTGGATAGAACCATCCAGATTGGACATTACTTCACCATTTGGGCCGTATCTTCTTCATCCGGGCTTGGATTGAGCCCAAATTTTGAGGAAATCTCAGGGACATGATTTGGTACAAATAATCCTCCTATAATTCCATCCAATTTACGCGTTTTATAGGTAAACAATGCGGTGGAATTTGGAATAAAATATTTGTCCGAGTTTTCATTTCACACTTAAAAAGTTATGTAACCCAAACCCTCAAAAACTCTATTTAAAGGGGGGTTTAACTCTTTGGGAGGGCTGGTAGAGGCTTTGGGATGGTGTGTAATAAAGGGTGTCTCTTGGGAGCCCCTAAAAACTCTTGGAATAAGTAAGGATTTTTGAAAACCTCTCTTCCAAAAAGGCTCTCCTCTCCCACTTGCTCTTTGTATTTCTTTTCTTTCATGTTTGTAGCTTGAATTTTTATTCAAATAATATTTTGTGTTCATCCCTTTTATTATTCTCTTAATCTTTATAATTGGTTTGGAATCAAGAGTGGAGATGATATTGGGTTCTACCCTTTCAATCCTTTTCTCATGCAAAACGTCTCCACGATGACCACACCACCAATGGAAGAGTAGTTTTTTTTTTGTGATCGATCTATCTTCTACCCTCTTCATTTAATTATTTTGAATCATTGAGATACTGTAATTAAATTTATATGATACATGAATTGTTTTTTTTAAGTTATAAGAAACTAAGAAAGAAATTTAACAATTAACACAAAAACACATGAGGTCGAGATTTTGTGTAAATTGTGAGAGCGCGATCTTAATCGGTAATACAAGACCACACGCGATAAATTTTTATAGTTCAAATATAATCCCTAAACACAATTCATACTCATTTAAAAAATGGATATGTGCTCTAATTAACCACTGATCATAAGCTAACCTTAGAACAACAATCAATGTAGGGTGCTGCGATTGCGTGTTCCGAATCTAGCCTAGAGTTTAAGTAATTTCATCTTTGTGGTTAAGTTAAATCTCATAGGGTTCAAGGGTTAACAAATTAGAGGATAATAATTAAGTGGATATTGATTTAAATTATAATTATTAATAAGTAAATGAAGAGGTAGAGTTAGATCAATTATGCCTTTTAAAATATTTTCTAAAAGAAACACCTTCTTGTTGTGTCTTTTTAATCAAACATCATTTCAAAATTAATAACAAAAAAATGCAATTTTATTCTAGCAAACTTCTTAAAGTTTTATAAATGATAAACAACCACCCCCATCCTTTACAGTAGTGTTTTAATTATATTCTATTTTAATTTTAAAATACCTTTAATATTTTTTTTTAATTTACTTACTCCTTTGAGAGACGACATTGGTTAGCCACTCTTTTGCACCTAAGAACCCAAAAACCACTAATCATTTGTGTGCCTTCATCACCCGGGATAAAGAAGGAGCTATTAGACAATGCACATAGCTCAAAATTGTCTATATATCCTATTATCACCAATATATATCATTTTAACAACCCGAGATTTTATGATAATTATTCATTTTAATTTCATTGATGTCTTGTGTTATACACTACATCAAAATTAGCTTGTGCTATACGCAACACCGTATTAGCTTGAAGTATACGCAACACTATTCTTGAATCGTGCTACACACAATTTAAAGTTCGCAACATTAAGTAGAGATTTTGTTTAATGATGTTATACGCAACACCAAAGTGAGCTTTCACTACACACATCCCTGACTTGGCTTGCATTACACGCAATCACGACCTTTCTTGATAGCTTGTGTAGTACGCAATACCGGATTTCCCTAAACAACGATATATTCTTAATATGGACTAGCCGTTATGAATAGTATTAACTAAATTTTGAATTTTATAACATTATTATTCATCTTACACATTTTATAGAACATGTTATGAGAACAAAATAATTTTTTCAGGTAAAATAAGTATTTTTCAAAAAATGCAATTTTGCCGCCTTTTGATGGTGCACCCACTTTAAATCTAATTTTTGATATGTTTATAAGTTCAATTTGATAAAATAAAATTCTTCCTTGGAATCAGGATGTAAAAATTTAATTTGGATAATTTTTTCATATTATTCTGATAACTTTCATATTTTAATGAATAATAAAAACACGCTATATTTTAATTAAAAAAAACTTTTTTTCATCGCAATAATTAATATGGTTAGATTATAATTTTAATTGGTTTTAAATTTTAATTAGAATATATTCTTACCCTTTAATCCAATTTTGTTCATTGTAATTAATTTCACTTTGAAATTGGACATAAACAAGTGTCAATATTTTGATAGTTATTATTTCTTAAAAACACGCTATTTGTTTTGATAACGGGAATTACATTTAAAATTAATTAATGTCACTTGTATGTTTTTAATTTTGAAAAATATGCATAATATTTGGATTCAGAATATTGAAATTATCCTAGGGTGAAATTTTTGTATTTTTCTGAAAACTTTCAATTTTTGATGAATAGTGAAAACACTAAGTTTTTGGTTAAAACCGACTTTTTATTTAAATAATAATTTATTTGATTTAAATTTATTTTAGGTCAAAATAGATACATAATACTTATATAAGTTCAATGAAATTCATTGGATTCATTTTATAATAATTTTAGATTTATAAAAATTGTATTGAACTTTTCACCGTCTTTTACCCACCTCCTAGGAGCTTTTGCAATTGTTCATAAAACTTAATTTTACCGCTTCTGTGAGTTGAATTTAGAAAATCTAAGAGACATGGTTAATATCAAGGAGTAAAATGGGGTTCAATTAGATAAAAATAATTTTTGTGGAATAATAACTTTTTACTTTTATTTACCACGGTTAAAGGTAAATAGGGTAATTCAAGGTTAAAAGAATATTATAATAATTGAAAATTACCTTAACAATTGTCCAAAACTTATTGGATGAGTAATGGACAACCATGGGAATCCTTGGGTCGATTTTTGGACCCCATGGAGCCACTTATGAAAGACAATGACACATTAGATTAATTAATTCAATGTAAAGAAAAAATTGGCATTAACAAATATCTTTTAGTAATTAGTTTTTATAAGGGGCTATATAAATTATCTTTTCGACTATAAATATTAATTGGAAATATAAAAATATTTCCTACATGTTGGTATTTTTTTTATAATTTTTTGACTTCAAATAAATTAAATTATTTATGACACAATAATGATGCAGTATTTACCTCATTAATAAATGATTTAAATAAATAAGATTATAATGATTAAAATATTATCCAAAACCTGTCCAATTCCTATTGGATGATTTTATTTCGAATATGAGTCATCTTATATTCAATATTAATGTGTTTTGTACCTCTTTAAACGGAAGATAAGTTTATAATAAAATAATATTTTCACACTTTCCTAAAGAGCCCCTCCTCTCCATTATAAAAAGAGACCACTTCTATGCAATTCCACACACCTCTAAAGTAATTTTTCTCGTCAAAAATATGACCAATTAAGCTCTATACATCCCTCTACTACCTCTATAAGCCTTACGTTAGGAATAAGACACTCCAAGAAGTCATTTGGGTTCAAACCAAAGGAAGTTACCCAAATTAAAGGCAACAATTTCTCTTAAATTGTTTTCTTTTATTCTACTTATCGAACCCCTAAAATCCTTTTAATCCTTTATTTTGTAACAAAAACAGTATCCTAAATATACTAGGATGTTGTTATGATATTTATTCGAACTACACTTACACACACCTCCATCTAATGGATGATGAACATAATGTTTCTGTGGATGAGAAACTAACGCCTCACGAAACGATGATTGTTCGATTTTCTCCTACCACCTCTCATGGTGACCATTATGATGGAACTATATTCATATATGATATATATTATGTTTATGATTTCTTTATTCTTATTTAATTCACAATTATATCAATCCTTTATGGTTTCCATAGTTGGTAAATACGATAATCTCATTTGAGGAAGTGCGGACTACCGCCCCCTCAAAGTGATGTGATTCGTTAATGCCTTATGTGGCATGTATAATGGATGTAGTTAATGATATTATATATGATATTATACTGTAATTATAATATACCTATGTATAATTATTTTTTAATTCCATTAAAATAAGAAATAGAAATGAAAGTAGCGTTCATACGTACGTACGACTTACCGTCTCCATGAATGGTGCATTTTATTTCTTACCTCCATATGTCATGTACTATTATAAATACATATATATGCTGGATATATAATAAATATATATGATATATAAATCATAATTTACATTCTGGAAGTATGTAAATCATGATATAAGTAATAATAACATCAAGAACAACAAGTCCAAACACGTATGATAAATAAGATGATTTTACCCAAAACGTTGCTTTAACATGGGATTTACAAAATAACGGGTAATATAAAGTCATAAGTGAACCATATATGATATCATAACAATGAATATGATTCTTTAATAATTCAATGAAATTATTTAAATCATTATACAGGAGGTTTGGATACATACAAAGCATATCGGATCTAAGGTAAGTGATAATTATTCCAATCTCATTCTTATCCGAGATTGTTTATTAGTAAGTATTTACTGGGGTTATATTTATCATCCATGTACCTATTTTATAAAAATGGTTTCATGTTTGTTTAAAGTCCTTTTTACCCATTTTTGACTTTTACTACATGGTATGTAAGGAATCTTTCTTTTTTTTACGTTATGGGGTACTTTTTTGACTTTTCCGGCAAAAGTACGAGAAGAATGTTTTTTTAACTTATACGACATGAAAGGATTTTTATAGTTTTATAAAGCTTTATTTTCATGAAGCTTCATCCAAAATATTTCATGACTATTTTCAACAAAATCTCTTTCTTTTAAAATTGCATGGAATTTTGTGAAAAGAAAATCATTTTCAAGAAGAAAGGATATTTTCCTCAAGAATTCATTTCAAGTGCTTTATCAAAACCATTTCCATCTAAGATGAAATTATTTCATATGTGTATGTTTCAAGTATAATGTCTCTATGATTTATATGGTTTCACTTTTATTATAATGAAATTATATCCATTTTTTTATATGGATTATGTTATGATGGAATGATGTTTATGAAATCCAATTTATTCTTTGGGTTATGATGAATGATTTATGATTGTTTTGTGGAACACGTAAGAATGATTTCAATATGAGATGGGTGGGACCTATATCTCCATATAATGCATTGGGTAAAGATTTATATCTCATGAGATAGACATGGCTGAAATGGAAAGTAAATCCGGTTCAGTAATACAGGGCTGGAATGACAAGTAAACCCAGTTCAGTAAGGGACTTTGTCCACTAAGATGGTCTTGACAGCAATGCCTTGGCTACTACGGAAATCATATCATGTGCTTAATGTTTTTCCACAATTACAAGTTTTATTCCCATGCTATTTTATCATGATTTATGTTACATTATGATCTATGCCTTATGTACTTCCATGTTTTATCTCATTGCTCAAGATTTTCATGTTTAAACATTATGGTCATGTTTTTAAGTTCAAATGTATACGGTTTGTTTTATTTTCTCCATTCCTACCCTTACTGAGCATTTGAGCTCACCCTTTATATGTTTTCTTTTCACCAGGATATAAAGAAAGGGTTTAGGTAAGAAAAAAAGGGGAAGATCTTTATGGGAGATGTTGAAGATCATTCACGACGATTAGAAGATTATTTTTCCGGGTTTCCAAAGACACTAAACTATTACGGTCCTTGTGTGTATATTTTTGTTATGTATTAAGTATTCCGCAAAAGTAATGTAATTTCCATGTACATCAAGCTTTGGGTCTATACAGTTGGTATCAAGGGAAAGGTTTAGTTAAACTTTGGAAACTAGGATGCGAAAACTTTAGTGAGATCCCTAGAGATATTTCTAAGGTATGTCTGGGGATGTCCCTAAGGTTAAGTACACATATAGGTTAGAGTCCTAGAATTATGTTGACAATTACGCATAACCTAGGGTGAACCTAAGGTGTCATGGATTAAAGAATTTTTGATAAGTTAGACATCCCATAAGTTACTTTTTATGATTACGCGGTTCCTCATTATTTTAACTGCTTCTTACACAATGGTTTCTGGTTTTAGTTAATGGAGGGAATGAGAAGGAATTGGGTTGACATTGAATATGATGGAGAAATTGGTGACTATGAGCAGCGAAATTGCGTAATTCCTAGAGAGAAAGATATTATGATTATTCCGAATTAGATATCGCGATATTTTATTAAAAAGGTGAACTTTAGTGGTATTCCCAATTCATCAAATAAGAGGAAGATGGACTTTTATGCATGTTCGCATGTTGAGGAGCATAGAGAAAGAAAGATTGAGATTTATAAAGAAGGGAAGAAGAACCTTAATGAATACATAAAATGGAGGGGAAGATATTATCTGTGTAGAGGGAAGGGTCATAGAGTGACAGACTGTTATGGAGTTCAATGTCTTATCTGTGGAGAACATGGGAATTACCCAACTCAATGCCCTGACCTAAGAGGTTACTTATAAATCAAGGAAGGACTTATTCCATGACAATCATTGAAGAGGATGGTTTGAAGTGTTTATGTATTGGTATTCAAGAATAATGTTGTTGAGGTACTTTTATGGTATATTGGAATACCTATATATTGGTCCGTTGTGGTTTTCCATAAGAGTATGGCATGGGTAACCATGAAAAGTGATTGAAATATTTTAGGAAAGCAGATGATATGTGCATAATGAAGGGATAAAGAGAAAATAATATGTTTGATTGTATTCATGATCTCATGACTAAAATAAGGACAAAGTGATATCATGGTTTGAGTATATAGAAATTTTGGAATTTTGGTATGTGGAAAGAGTTAACTTTTGACAGCATTCACATTTTCACTAAGGTTCAATGGGTATTCATTTTTTCAAGAGAATAAATGATTAAGGTATTCACATGATTGGAATGTGATCAAAAAGATATATCGGGGATAAATGATGGTATTCACATGCTCGGTAGATGACATTTCTAGTAATTGTTTTCTTTATACTATAATCCTGGAAAGAATTATTTTGGATAAGCCCAATGATTTGAAATGGATTATGTTGTACATAAGTTAGTATTGTTTAAGGCTAGAAATTTTTTCTATATTATCGATGGAATGTCATAATGATGTAATTTTAGAAAAATGACAACCTGCAGGACAAGCGACAACCCGTCGCGTCAGACAAGGCTGTGGGAATCAAACCCACAACCGATGCGCGACAAGCCTTTATAGCCTACCACTGGCCAACAGGAAGTCCCTGGTTAGTAGAAACTAGTTTTATTTTATTAAGCGGTATGATAGATGAAGTATAAGTCCATTTTTGGAACCATGTACGAATAATATCACCATATATGGACTTATGTATATAAATTTTTCTAACCTTATGTTTGAGACAGATGGAATGACCTATCATTCTATCGCATGATCCACTAACACTTCACGGAAAAAAAATTCAACTTCATTTCTTTAAGAGATGAAGTGGAAATTGTTCAAGACATGAACAACAATGAGATTGTACCAAAATCAAGTAATAATTTCTTCTAATTAAAAAATTATTCAACATTAGGGAAATTATCTTGAAATCCAAAAATGTTGTCCTATTACTCTTATATCTAATGAATCAGATGGTACCTTAGATCATCACAAATCTATGGCTTTGTGATTGTTGGTTTTTCATAGCCCTGTTCTCTACCACTCTCCATCAGAACATGATGGTTAGATTTTTTTTCCATATCCATATTTTCACCTATGTTGTCCTATGTGGAAACCCAGTGCTGAGTTACTTTGGGTGGCCGTTATGATTCTAACATCCCTTTTTAAAATGAAGTTTTAGTATTCCTTTTTACGACGTGGGTTTCTATGAAAGAAACTTTCAAGTAGTAAACCATTTATAACCCCGAATAATTTCAAGGGTGAAATTCATTTTAATGGGGGTATAATGTAACAACCCAAGATTTTATGATAATTATTCATCTTAATTTCATTGATGTCTTGTGTTATACACTACATCAAAATTAGCTTGTGCTATACGCAACACTGTATTAGCTTGCAGTATACGCAACACTATTCTTGGCTCGTGTTACACACAATTTCAAGTTCGCAACATTAAGTATAGATTTTGTTTAATTATGTTATACGAAACACCAAAGGGAGCTTGCACTACACACATCCCTGACTTGGCTTGCTTTACACGCAATCACGATATTTCTCGATAGCGTTTGTAGTACGCAATACCAGATTTCCCTAAACAATGATATATTGTTAATATGGACTAGCCATTATGAATATTATTAACTACATTTTGAATTTTATAACATTATTATTCATCTTACACATTTTCTAGAAGATGGTATGAGAAAAAAGTAAAATTTTCAGGTAAAATAAGTATTTTTCAAAAAATGCAGTTTTGTCGCCTTTTGATGGAGCACCCAATTTAAATCTAGTTTTTGATATGTTTATAAGTTCAATTTGACAAAATAAAATTCTTCCTTGGAATCAGGATATAAAAATTTAATTTGGATAAATTTTTCATATTATTCTGATAACTTTCATATTTTAATGAATAATAAAAACACGCTATATTTTAATTAAAAACAACTTTTTTTCATCATAATAATTAATATGGTTATATTATCTTTATAATTAGTTTTAAATTGTAATTAGAATATATTTTTACCATTTAATCCAATGTTGGTCATTGGAATTAATTTCACTATGAAATTGAACATAAACAAGTTTCGATCTTTTGATAGTTATTGTTTCTTAAAAACACGCTATTTGTTTTGATAACGAGAATTACATTTAAAATTAATTAATTCCACTTCTATGTTTTGAATTTTTAAAAATAGGCATCATTTTTGGATTCGGAATATCAAAATTAGCCTAGGGTAAAATTTTGGTAATTTTCTAAAAACATTCAATTTTTGATGAATAGTGAAAACACTGAGTTTTTGGTTAAAACCTACTTTTTATTTAAATAATAATTTATTTGATTTAAATTTAGTTTAGGTCAAAATAGATACATAATACTTATATAAGTTCAATGAAATTCATTGGATTCATTTTATAATAAATTTAGATTTATAAAAATTGTATTGAACTTTTCACCGTCTTTTACCCACCTCCTAGGAGCTTTTGCAATTGTTCATAAAACATAATTTTACCGCTTATGTGAGTTAAATTTCGAAAATCTGAGAGACACGGTTAATATCAAGGAGTAAAATGTGGTTCAATTAGATAAAAATAATTTTTGGTGAATAGTAACTTTTTACTTTTATTTACCACGGTTAAAGGTAAATAGGGTAATTCAAGGTTAAAAGAATATTATAATAATCCAAAATTACCTTAACACTTTTCAAAACCTTATTGGATGAGTAATGGACGACCATGGGCATCTTTGGGTCGATTTTGGGACCCCATGGAGCCACTTATGAAAGACAACGACACATTAGATTAATTAATTTAATGTAAAGACAAAATTGGCATTAACAAAAATCTTTTAGTAATTAATTTTTATAAAGGGATATATAAATTATCTTTTTGACTATAAATATTCATTAGAAATATAAAAATATTTACTACATGTTGGTATTTTTTTATAATTTTTAGACATCAAATAAATTAAATTATTTATGACACAATAATGATGTAGTATTTACCTCATTAATAAATGATTTAAATAAATAAGATTATAATGATTAAAATATTATCCAAAACCTGTCCAATTACTATTGGATGATTTTATTTAGAATATGAGTCATCTTATATTCAACATTAATGTGTTTTGGACCTCTTGAAACCGAAGATAAGTTTATAATAAAATAAGGTTTTCACACTTTCCTAAAGAGCCCCTCCTCTCCATTATAATAGGAGACCACTTATATGCAATTCCACACACCTCTCAAGCCATTTGTATCATCCAAACTCTGCCCAATTAAGCTCTCTACATCCCTATCCTCCCCTTATAAGCCTTACCTTAGGCAGAAGGCACTCCAAGAAGTCCTTTTGGTTCAAACCAAAGGAAGTTACCCAAATTAAAGGTAACAGTTTCTCTTAAATTGTTTTCTTTTATTCTACTTCTCCAACCCCTACACTCCTTTTAATCCTTTATTTTGTAACAAAAACATTATCCTAAATATACTAGGACTTTTTTATGAGATGTATTAGAACTACACTTACACACACCACCATCTAATGGATGAAGAACATAATGTTTTTGTGGATGGAAAACTAACGCCTCACGAAATGTTGATTGTTCGATTTTCTCCTACCACCTCTCATGGTGGCCCTTATGATGGCACTATATTCATATATGATATATATTATGTTTATTATTTCCTTATTCTTTTTTAATTCAAAATTATATCAAGCCTTTATGGTTTCCATAGTTGGTAAATACGATAATCTCATTTGAGGAAGTGCGGACTACCACCCCCTCAGAGTGATGTGATTCGTTAATGCCTTATGTGGGATGTATAAAGGATGTAGTTAATGATATTATATATGATATTATATAGGAATTATAATATACCTATGTATAATTATTTTTTAATTCCATTAAAATAAGAAATAGAAATGAAAGAAGCGTTCATGCGTACGTACGACTTACCGTCTCCATGAACGGTGCATTTCATTTCTTACCTCCATATGTCATGTACTATTATAAAAACATGTATATGCTGGATATATAATGAATATATATGATATATAAATCATTATTTAGATTCTGTAAGTATTTAAATCATGATATAAGTAATAATAACATCAAGAACAAGAAGTCCAAACACGTACGATAAATAAGATGTTTTTACCCAAAACGTTGCTTTAACATGGGATTTACAAAAGAACGGGTAATATAAAGTCATAAGTGAACCATATATGATATCATAAAAATGAATATGATTCTGTAATAAGTCAATGAAATTATTTAAATCATTATATAGGAGGTTCGAATACGTATGAAGCATATCGGACCTAAGGTAAGGGATAATTATTCCAATCTCATTCTTATCCGAGATTGTTTATTCGTAAGTATTTACTGGGGTTATATTTATCATCCATGTTCCTGTTTTCTAAAAATTGTTTCATGTTTTTTTAAAGTCCTTTTTACCCATTTTTACTTTTACTACATGGTTTGTAATGAATCTTTCTTTTGTTTACGTTAAGGGGTAATTTTTTGACTTTTCTGGAAAAAGTACAAGAAGAATGTTTTTTTTAACTTATACGACGTGAAAGGATTTTTATGGTTTTATAAAGCCTTATTTTCATGAATATTCCTCCAAAATATTTCATGACTATTTTCAACAAAATCTCTTTCTTTTAAAATTGCATGGCATTTTGTGAAAAGAAAATCATTTTCAAGAAGAAATGATATTTTTCTCAAGAATTCATTTCAAGTGATTTATCAAAACCATTTTCCATCTAAGATGACATTATTTCATATGTGTATGTTTCAAGTATAATGTCTCTATGATTTATATGGTTTCACTTTTCTTATGATTAAATGATATCCATTTGTTTTATATGGATTATGTTATGATGGAATGATGTTTATGAAATCCAATTTATTCTTTGGGTTATGATGAAGGATTTATGATTGTTTTGTGGCACACGTAAGAATGATTTAAATATGAGATGGGTGGGACCTATATCTCTCTCCAATTCATTGGGTAAAGATTTATATCTCATGATATAGACGTGGATGAAACGACAAGTAAATCTAGTTCAGTAATACAGGGCTGGAACGGCAAGTAAACCCGGTTCAGTAAGGGACTTTGTCCACTAAGATGGTCTTGGAAGCAATGCCTTAGATACTACGGAAATCATATCACGTGCTTAATGTTTTTCCACAATTACAAGTTTTATTCCCATGATATTTTATCATGATTGATGTTTCATTATGATCTATGCCTTATGTACTTCTATGTTTTATCTCATTGCTCAAGATTTTCATGTTTAAACATTATGGTCATGTTTTTAAGTTAAAATGTATACGGTTTGTTTTATTTTCTCCATGCTTACATTACTGAGCATTTGATCTCACCCTTTATATGTTTTCTTTTCCCCAAGATATAAAGAAAGGTTTTAGGTAAGAAAAAAAAGGGGAAGATCTTTTTGGGAGATGTTGAAGATCATTCACCATGATTAGAAGATTATTTTTCTGAGTTTTCAAAGACACTAAACTATTACGGTCCTTTTGTGTCTATTTTTGTTATGTATTAAGTATTCCGCAAAAGTAATGTAATGTCCATGTATGTCAAGCTTTGGGTCTCTACAATCGTGATCTCTGAGAACACTTCTGTTTGGATAACATGAAAAAGAAGATCACAGAATATATCTCAAGGTGTTTGGTATGTGAGCAAGTTAAAGTAGAGCGACTAAAGTCCAAAGGGTTGATGCATCCATTGCCTATACCCATGTGGAAATGGAAAAATTTTACTATGGAATTTGTCACAGGTCTCCCGAAGATGTCATAGGGAAATAATGCGATATGGGTTGTGGTTGATCGACTCACCAAGACTGCCCATTTTATCGCTACTCGGGAAGATATCTCACTTGAACAAATTACAAATATATATGTGAAGGAAGTGGTGAGACTGCATGGTGTTCCACTCTCAATTGTCTCTGACCATGATCCAAGGTTCAAATCTAAATTTTGGAGGAGCCTTAAACATGATTTGAGTACTGAATTAAATTTTAGCATGGCCTATCACCCCCAAACTGATGGCCAATCTGAAAGGACTATTCAGATGCATGAAGATATGCTAAGAGCCTGATCACTAGAATTCAAAGGTGGATGGGATCAGAATATCCTATTGGTTGGGTTCTCATACAACAATAACTTACACTCGAGTATTCAAATGACTCCATATGAAGCTCTGTATGAAAAGCGATGTAGAACTCCAACCTGTTGGGATAAAGTTGGAGAAAGAAAGATATTTGGACCCAATATTGTGAAAGAGATGACAGAGAAGGTTCAAGTCATCCAGAAACACATCAATGCTTCTCAAAGTCAAAAAAAGATCTATGCTAACAACCATCGAAGGGATTTGGAGTTCGACGTTGGAGATAAAGTCTTCCTTCGAATATCACTATGGAAGAGAGTCATGCGATTTGGAAAGAAAGGGAAGCTAATCCCAAGGTACATTGGCCCCTTTAAAATCCTTGACTGTATAGAAGTCATGGCCTATCGGCTTTCACTTCCACCGAATATGGCTCAAGTTCATGATGTTTTTCACGCATCACTCTTGATGAAGTACATACCTAATCCCTCACATGTACTAAACTTATAGGTGGTACAACTGGGAGATGATCTCTCTTATGAGGAGCAGCCAGTAGAGATTCTAGACCGGAGAGATAAGGTTATACGCAACAAGACAACCCACCTTGTAAAATTGTTGTAGAGGAACCATAATTTTGAAGAAGCTACTTGGGAACCAGAGGAGGCAATAAAGGAGAAGTACCCTCACTTGTTTGTGTAAAGTGAAATTTCGAGGGTGAAATTTCATAAGGGGGGAAGATTGTAACGAACCAAAAAATTACCTTCTTAAAAATATGTCATTAAATCACATAAAAACAGAACATAATGAACTATTAAGTGCTAAGTGATATTTAAACATAAGTTTGTCACTTTTGTGTTTGGAATTTTGAAAATCCGACATACACAGTTGTGTTCAAGATGATTTTTGGTGTCCAATAAGAAAAACTTAATTTTTTGTGAATAGTAACATACCCCTATGAAGAGTAACCTACCCTTATGAATAGTAGTACGATACTTATGAATAGTACATCGTCCAAATAAGAGTAACCTTACCCATGAATAATTAAATAAAATTTAGGCATCTTAGAGTGACAATTTGACCATAGTAAATGTTTTGGGTATTTTTGTAAGTTATAAATAAATAATTATAATTAATTAATTAATTTAAAAGAAAATTTGTTTTCTTAAAATGTGTTAATAAATTAGAAAATCTATGTCTTCTAATTTTTAGATAATTTTATAAGACCCTATGAAAATTTTGAAAGCATTATAAAATCAGTTTTAATTTTAAAAACTGTATTTTTGAAGTAAATTATGATCTTAATTAAATATTAAATTAATAATATTTAGAAAATTATTTTTGAAAAATGGAATTAAAATTTGGATTCTACACGTTCAAAAATGGTTAGGGTGAAATTTTTGGATTTTCCTGAAATACTTCAATTTTCGGGTGAATAGTAAAAAATACAGTTTTTCACATAACCAGTGTATCCTAAATTGCATCATTAATGATGTAATGATGACATAAAGATTATATAAATTTATTTTCAAAAAAATTATATTAAATTTCATAAATGGTTCCTTAAAATACAATAAACTCAATTTTCAAACATAAAAATAACTTTCCAAATCCTAAAGTCAAAAGGTGATTTCTTAAAGTGTCTTTTTCTCTTTCTTTCACTTTCCTTTTAATAAATTAATGAATTCCAATTATAAAGATGAATTAAATCCTAAAAAGAATTATATTATATTAATATATTATTTATCATGTCAAAAAACAACTATTAAAAGTCTAACTTTTGATAAATTATTTTATTTAATATTTTATTCTAAAAACACCTCCCTCCTCATGTATAAATAACCTCTCCCCCTCCCCTTTCCAAACCACACATCTCAAGCTTCAAGAATTGTCTAAAAACTGCCCAAGAATCTTCCCTAGCCCCTCCCCCACGTCCAAGATCTTCTGGTCTTATCAAAAGACCAAGCTTAGGTCTCTTAAGGAGGATCTCAAGAGGAGGATTCAAGAGGTAATTTCTATTCCTCTTTCCTTTAATTCCCTTTCAATTTCAAGTCCTTTTCTTATTATCTCCCAAAATATCTTTGTACAAATGGTAAGTTAAATCTATTATCATACATATAATGTAATTTTATGATACTAATGGGATATTATACCATCCAACCCCCTTCTTCTCTTCCTTTTATTTTATAAAAGAAAATGTTGTTCGTAAGGTGTTAATCTATCACCTTCAAGAACGACAAGTATTATTTTTCCATTTCTACCTATAGATCTGATCATGAAACCATTTTTATGGTTTAAAAAGAATATTATATATTTATAATTTCCTATTTTATGTTCTTTAACTAACTTATGTACATATTACTAGATGAGTAAACAAAAAAGTTCGTTGTGGTCAAAAAACCGCCCAAATTAACCCAAACGATCATCATTAAATTCCTATCTAGTGATTCATCCACATGGTATACAATTTAATTCATATTAATATAATTTTAAATTCTTTAATATCATTAATAATATGTAATGTATGTTCTGGATGTTTACCCACATTCTACACAATCTTCAATTCATGAATACATGTGAAACTCTCAAGAAAACCATAAAAATGAACATTCCTGAACAATGTTTTTAAGCTCTATAACTCATCAAAAGGAACATAAAATAACATAATGAAACAAAAATGACCCATATTAATGTATAAAAGGTTATATAAATTCTAATTAATGAATATAATTTCATCATACATGACATTAAAGATAAGGAATCGTTCAGATACAAGGTAAGGGGAAATTCTTGAACCCAACTTTCATCCTTCGAGTTCTACCTCTTTCACTCCTTTTGATATGGTTACTCCTTAAAAATATTTTTTTCATCATTGTATTTCATTTTATGGGATATAAAAGTTTTTCACTGGCATTTATGACAAACCAAATGTTTTCCAAAAGAACCCTTCTTTTAAGAACTCACCTTTTACCTCTCATTCAAGGTTGATGGTTCTTGTATCAAGTATGTTGTTCCTTCTTTATTTTGGGAACCTGAAGTTTATGAATGTGTTCTTATGAGATGAAACCCATTCCTTTTCATGGGTTAGTTATGTTATTTTTTGTTATATTTTCATTGTGTCATGCATGATAAATGATAATGTTATGATGTGACGGGTGTGCCCGGAATTATATAGCTCAATATAAATGTTTAAATGTGATGAGTGCGCCCGGAATTATATAGCGCTCCAATGAATTAGGTAAAGTGATTAATCTCATGATTAAATGTGAAATAACATGGAAAATATTCTAGCTTTGTTCACAATTATGTGTGGTATTTAACCACTAAGACATGATGTTTCATTATTATACATTGGCACATTTCAAGTCTTATATTTATGCTTCCTCTCATGTTCATGATCTTTTTACCATGTTATGATTATGATCACCCCATGATATATTGTTCTTATATATCCTCTTACTAGGCTTCTAGATCACCCCTTTTTATGTATATCCTCAGGTGGCTACATGTACTAAGGAGAGGTCAAGTGCCAATAAGAAGTTAGAGAAGAAGAAATGAACAAAAACGTTTATGCTTGATGTTGTAATTGTTATGTATGGTCCTAGTTTTCCCAAGAAACTAAACCATAGAATCAACTATGTGTAATAATATTATGTTGTTTATATTTAAAATTATGTAATATTAATTTAAGAAAATGTTGGGTCGCTATATGCTCCATAAGCAGTCGACCCAACCCGACCCCTTGAGGTTCAGGTTAAGTGATGCATGGTCTATCGATCCAACCCAACCCATTGCAGGTTAGGTTCGGACGGGTCATGTTAATCAGTAGACCCGACCAAACTAACCACTTAAATTTAATATTGAGATTAAATAAAGGGAAATGGTAGTTCTTGAATAATTTCATGTTAGTTTTATGAGAAAATTCATTTAGAAAGTAAATCTATCATGGAATAGTTGGATGATGAATTTGAAAAACATAATTTGGATGGTTCTAAACATTTATTAAGGATGATCAAGAGAATAACAATATTTATTTAAGGGAAGCCTGTAAACTTCAAACCAAATGTGTGGAAGTCATATAGAGACTACACTACTAAAAAATTTATTACCAATGTTAATTTTATAACACAAACTATAAATATAATACAAATCATATGTGATCATTTTTCATTCACTTCATTGAATGTAGATATTGAAGTGACTAAATCATTAAATAACCCTATATTAGTACCAAACATTCTTGAGGAATTAAATTATATTTCAAGAAAAGTATAACGACCCATACTTTACATACATTGTTATTACTTCAAAATTGAAGTGCTCTTATTACAACATATAACAAAACCAGGAAAGGACCGTATAGGTATAGTGTCTTTAGAAACTGGGAAACATAAACAACTGGTTCATAAAGCATCTACTTTTCCTCCCATTTATTTCATCATATCTAGAGTCCCTTTTTGGAATATCCTACATAATAACCTTCTTCCTGACCTGGGGAAATAAAACATACAAAAGGGTGAGCTCAAATGCTCAGTAAGGGTAAACAAAAGAAATATCAATCACATCATATACATAAGAACATAACTTTTGGGAATCTTAACCTCCAAAAGAAATCATAATTTCATAACATGGGATAAATCATAGAAGTGAAATGTAATCCCAATAATCATAACATAAAACATGGAACTTTGTTGCATACACACATAATCATAGAGAATCATTTCTTATTAGTCAAGACTCATTGCCAAGACTATCTTAGTGGACAAAGTCCCTTTCTAAGCCAAGTTCACTCCTCGTTTCAGTCCTCTTTCACTGAACCGGTATAACCTACCATTCCAGACATGTCTATCTCATGAGATATAAAATCTTTACCCAATGTATTGGAGGGAGATATAGGTCCCACCCATCTCATAATGATACCATTCTTATGTGTGCCACAAAATCATAAATCATGCATCATTTCATAACCCTTGTAATAAAAATGGGAATCTTAAACATCGTGACATCATAAATTCATATAAGATAAAGGAATTCATAAATATAATTCCATCACAAAATAATAAAATCAATGTAATAATAGGGATAGAAACATAACCCATTATTATCTTAGATGGAAAATAATTTTGATAAAACACTTGAACTCCATTCTTGTGGAAAATATCCTTTCTACTTCAAAAATACTTTTCCTTTCTTAACATGTCATATAATTATAAAATAAAAGAAGTTGATTAAAAATAAACTTGAAAACTTGTAAAGGAAGCTTCTTGGAAATAATGTTTTAAAAATCCATTCATGCCGTATAAGTTAAAAAAACATTCTTCGTACTTTTGTCAGAAAAGTCAAAAAGTACCTCGTACGAAAAATGACAAAAGATTCATTTCATATCCTTTACTAAAAACTCATCGAAAGGTAAAATTGGATTTAAAAAATTGTAGGTGGATGGAAATAATATTACATATTGAGGAAACATGGATGTGGATGATAAAATACACCCCAGTAAATTTCAAAGTATAAACAATCTCGGATAAAAATGAGATTGTGATATTTCCCTTACCTTAGGTCCGATTTTCCTCGTAAGTGTCTGAACCTCCTGTATAATGATTTAAATAATGTTATTGAATTATTAAAGAATCATAATTATTGTTATGATATCATATACGGTCATATTATTAGCTTCTTGGTAGTAATATCTCATTGCTACTTGTTATTCGGGTGTTTATAACTTTTTGTTCTTATGCGTGTTTTGTCGAATAAATTCTTATTCTTCTCTTTAGGTTATAGATACATCATTTCCAGAATGGTATTAATGTACTATATATCATATTTATTCATTCAATTCATTTATATAATCATTATGCAATGAAGATCATGTAGAACGAATCGCATCACATCGTGGAGACGGTATTCCGTACGTACGCACAAGCGATGATATCATTCCCATGATCGTGGAATTGTATTTGAGTGTATGTATACTATTTCAGAATAAATATCACTTTACAATAATCATATATAGTAATTATTTACATCATTATACCCATCCAAGTAAGGTGGTGGGGGAAAATAGATTACACCATGGTGTGGAGACGGTATTCCATACGTACGCACGCGCGGTGATTTCATTTTCCGTAGGATGGATAGATGGTGAAATAGGGTTGTTTCATACTTATAATAACATATCAGTATATGAGTGATACTGATGTTATTACTTCATTATGAAACAACTAAAGAAGAAGAAGTGTAAGAAGAAATAAAGATGAAAGAATCGGTAACGGGCATTACCTCTTCTTTGAAGCGCCTCTTTGAGATTTCCTTTTAGGGCACTAAAATTGGTCTTTGAAGAAGACCAGAACCTCTAGGATGTCTCTAGGGAAGTGGAGAGAAGAAAGTTTCAGGGTTTGGCCGAGATTTAAGGCTCAAAGTGGTGTGAGGAAGAGAGGGAGGAGGTGCCCTTTTATAAGGGAGGAGAGGGGCACCTTTGGAATAACAAAACATATTATTTTATTATAAATCCAAATTCGGTTTTAAATAGCTCCAAATTGATTTATTTCGAATCTTAGGTGGGGATGGGTCGAAATCATCTCATCCAATAGAATTTAGACAAGTTTAGGTTCCTATTTTAACCTTATCATTTTGATTTAACATTAAATTAAATAATTTTACTTTTACCGTGTCTTCTTGTGTTCTTATACTATAAGGTTAATAAACTTACTATAAGCAGCCAAACAAACCCCAAGTTGTTTATTATTAATATATATAACCTTATCTAAGTAATTTGGACTAACCTTATATTTTTAGGAATAAACTAACAATTACTAATATAATATTTGTTTTAAAAACTATTTTATGTCAATTTTGACACTATTTAGTAATTGATTTTTGTGAAAATCATAACAGAATGATTAGTTCGAAGAAAGTTAATTAAATAAATACTAACATGTCATATTAACCTATAGAATTAGTTTAATTCATAAAAAGTCTCAAATTATATTTATTTGGGTATTTATAACATCAATTATGTCAATATTCAATTAATAAGATAATTACTGCATCATCTTTGTGTCATAAATAAATTAAATTATTTAAAGTATAAAAATTACAAATAAAATATCATTATGTAGGAAATATATTTTTTCTTTCTAATGAATATTTATAGTCGAATTTATCTTATGTATAACCCTATATTAAAAATGATTTAGTTATTAAACTTTGATTTTAACTATTTTAACCCTTCTTTAAATAAATTAATAATAAATGTCCTAATCTAATCCAAGTGGGCCTAAATGGTCATATTTTATTCCTAAGTTTGTTTTTGGTCGAATTAAACTTATCCAATAGAATTAGGACATGTGTTATGGTAATAATAATATCATTTTTACCCTTAATTACCCTATTTACTTTTAACCATGGTAAAAAAAGTAAAAAGTTACTATTCACCAAAAATTATTTTCATCTCATTGAACCACATTTTAGTCCTTGATATTAACTGTGTGTCTCGGATTTTCGAAATTCCACTCACAGAAGCGGTAAAATTAAGTTTTATGAAAAATTCAGGTTTTTTAACTACCACTTAGTGGTTTCACTATTCATCAAAAATTGAAATTTTTCAGAAAAATACCAAAATTTCACCCTAGGATAATTTCGATATTCTGAATCCAAAAATGAAGTCCATTTTGAAAAATAAAATTTATAAAATTTCAAAAAGTGGTTATTACTATTTATAACGGCTAGTTTTAATAATATTTTAATAGTATATCGTTGTTTAGTGAAACTCGGTATTGCGTACAACGCAAGCTATCGAGGAAGGTCGCGATTTCGTGTAAAGCAAGCCAAGAAAGTGTTGTGTGTATAAAATTATTCCTTTGATGATTTATATAACATAAAAGTCTCTGGTGTTACATTCTACCCCCCTTAAAATGAATTTCTCCCTCGAAATTCGTCACTTTGTAACAAACAGATGAGGATACCTCTCCCTCATCATATCCTCAAGCTCCCATGTAGCTTCTTCTAATTGGTGGTTCCTCCATAAAACTTTCACCAATAAATTGGTCTTGTTTTGTAGGACTTTTTCTCTACGATCCAGAATCTCTATCAGTTGTTCTTCACAAGAAAGATCTTGCTCCAGCGGTACAACTTCTGAGCTGAGTACATGTGAAGGATCAGGTATGTACTTTCTCAGGAGAGATACATGGAACACATCGTGAACTTGAGAGAGATTCGGTGGAAGCGCCAATCGGTAAGCTACCTTCCCAACATGATCCAGTATTTTGAAAGGACTGATATATCTAGGGCTCAACTTCCCCTTCTTTCCAAATCTCATGACCCTCTTCCAGGGAGATATTTGTAAGAACACTTTATCACCCACTTCAAACTCTAGGTCTTTTCTTCGGTTATCGGCATAACTTTTCTGTCGACTCTGAGCTGCTCTTATGTGTTGTTGAATAGATCTGACCTTTTCTGCCATTTAATCAACAAGATCAGGTCCTAATAACTTTCTTTCCCCAACTTCATCCCAGAAAGTTGGAGTCCTGCATTTCTTTCCATAGAGAGCTTCATAAGGAGCCATCTGAATACTGGAGTGAAAGCTATTATTATAATAAAATTCCACCAAAGGTAGGTGTTGATCCCAACCACCTTTGAAAACCATAGAGCAAGCTCTCAACATATCTTCTAGAGTTTGAATTGTTCTCTCAGACTGACCGTCTGTCTGAGGATGATAAGCAGTACTGAAACTCAACTCTGTATCTAGAGTATACTGAAGACTTCGCCAAAACTTCGAGGTAAATCTCGGATCCCGATCAGATATAATAGAAAGTGGTACTCCATGCAATCTTACCACTTCCTTTACATATATCCTGGCAAGCTGATCCAGAGAGAAATCCTCTCTAATAGCAATGAAGTGTGAAGATTTTTTAAGATGATCAACTATGAACCAGATAGCATTATTGCCTTTGGATGTTTTAGGAAGTCCTGTGACAAAGTCCATAGTGATGTTTTTCCATTTCCATTCGGGTATGGGTAATGGTTGTAACATCCCCTTAGACTTCTGTCTCTCAGCTTTAACTTGTTGACAAACCAAGCATTGATAGAAATATTCAGCAACATCTCTTTTCATGTCATCCCACCAGAAGTACTCTTTCAGGTCCCTATACATCTTCGTGCTTCCAGGATGAATAGAGAATGAAGAACTATGTGCATCATCCAGCAGATCCTTCTTTAATTCGGGGATGGGAGGAACACAAACCCGATTCCTGAACTTTATTATCCCATCACAATCAAGGTTGAATTCAGGAACATTTCTCACCTTCTTTTGTAACTCGACATCTTCTTTCTGTGCCTCTTTAATATTCACATGTATAGATGGTTGAACATTCATTTGAGAAAGATACAATTTTTCCCCTTTCATTATAATTCCAAGATCCATCCTTTTTAAATCCATACATATTGGATCTTTTGTGATCCTCATCATGGATAAACTATCATGGTCTTGTCGACTTAATGCATCTGCCACCTTGTTTGCTATCCCAGGGTGGTAATGGATTGAGAAGTTGTAATCCTTAATCAGCTCCAACCATCTTCTTTGGTGCATATTCAGCTCCTTTTGTGTGAAAATATACTTTAAACTTTTATGATCAGTATAAATGTCACACCTTTCTCCATAAAGATAATGCCTCTAAATCTTTAATGAAAACATTACCGCAGCTAACTCCAAATTATGAGTTGGGTAGTTTTGCTCATGTATTTTCAACTGTCGTGAGGCATAAGCTATCACCATATCATTTTGCATGAGAATACATCCCAATCCCTTCTTGGATGCATCACTGTAGATCACAAACCTTTATCTGCTACAAGGAAGTGTGAGTACAGGTGCACTGGATAACCTTCTTTTCAACTCCTTGAAATTCTCTTCACATTCCTCCGTCCAAAAAAACTTAACTCCTTTCCGAGTCAACTTGGTGAGTGGATTAGATAATCGTGAAAAATCTTTCACAAAACGTCGATAATATCCAGCCAAACCAAGAAAACTTCGGATCTCGGTTACTGTTGTTGGTCTCGACCATCTTTCGATAACCTCTGTTTTTGCTGGATCCACAGATATCCCCTCTTTTGAGATTATGTGACCCAAAAATGAAACTTTTTGAAGCCAAAATTCACACTTTGTAAATTTGGCATAAAGATTCTCCTTTCTCAAGGTCTTCAATATAATTCTCAAGTGATCTTCATGTTCTTCCTTGCTCTTTGAATATACAAGAATATCATCTATAAAGACTACCACAAACTGATCAAGATAGTCTCTAAAGACTCTATTCATCAGATCCATGAAGATAGCATGGGAATTAGTAAGACCAAATGGCATCACTATAAATTTATAGTGTCCATACCTTGTACGGAAATCCATCTTTGGTATATCCTCCCTTTTGACCCTTAATTGATGATACCCTGAACGAAGATCAATCTTGGAAAAGTATTGAGCTCCGCGTAGTTGGTCAAATAGGTCATCAATGCGTGGGAGAGGATATTTGTTCTTGATAGTGATCTTGTTAAGTTCTCAATAATCAATGCAGAGTTTAATTGATCCATCTTTCTTCTTAACAAAAAGAACAAGTGCTCCCCAAGGTGACGCACTAGGGTGTATGAACCCCTTATCAAGATTCTCTTGGAGTTGCTTCTTCAATTCCTGCAACTCAATTGGGGCCATTCTATAAGGTGTCTTTGAAATAGGCAAAGCACCCGGTACGATTTCTATTGAAAACTCAACTTCACGATTCGGTGGAAGACCCGGTAATTCCTCCGGAAAGACATCATCAAACTCCCGTACAATGTGAATATTCTTAATCATGAGTTTCTCACCAACCATTTGAGATAAATAACCTTCATTTAGTGGAATAATAACCTATTAGATGGAAGGAATTTCCACTGGAAGGTTATGTTCATCCTTGCATCAATAGACGATCATAGATTGATCTAGAATATGAAATGTGACTTCCATTCTTTAGAAATTGATATGAGCTCCATGTAGAGAAAGACAATTCATGCCAAGAATCACATCAAATTCCACTATAGGAAGGATCACAAGATTTGCAGGAAGCACTTTCCCACAAACTTCAATCGGAGAAGAATTATTAACTTTTGATGCGACTGTTGTGCCATTAGGGGTTGTTACAGCTAACTCAACATCTAAATGTTGAGGTAATATACTGATATCCTTAGAAAATTCTTCAGAAATAAAGGAGTGGGTGGATCCAGAATCAAATAAAACATTTGCTAGTTTAGAGTGAATGGTAAGTGTACCTTTCACCACATCGTTATCGTACTCCACATCGCTGATAGAAATTGCATGTGACTTTCCTTTGTCTTTAGCCTTAAGAGTTTGTTGACGTCGACCATCATCATCAACCCTTGGATTTGGGAATTTATTGGCATAATGCCCCATCTCCTTGCACATGAAACATTGAAGTGTAGTAGGTTCATTCTGTGCATCCCTTCATTTGTTTGCATCATTCGAAATCTTCTTCCCATCATTATGGCATTAAAATTCCCGATGACCTTCCTTTCCATATTTGAAATATTTACTTGTCCCTTTAAGACAACTCCCTCCATGTTTCTTTCCACACTTTGAGCATAAGGGAAAGCTCATCTTCTTTTCAGTGATCTCTTTAGATTTTCCTTTGAATTCCATTTTCCTCTTCTTATCAAACACATATGACTGATGGGTTACTCCAATCTCCATCTCAACTTTGAGAGCACATCGAATGATTTCCTCGTAGCTATTGAAGTCCCTTATGGCTAAGGCCTTTCGAAGACTTGGTTTTAAGACACTAAAGAATCGATCGATCTTACTCTCAGGTTGGATAATAATACCAGAAGCATACCTTGCAAGTCTTGTAAAATTTGCTTCATAGGTACCAACAGATTCATCATCCTTTTGCTTCAGTTCAAGAAACTCTTTCTCCATCTTTGTTCGGAGAATAAGAGGGAAGTACTTATTGAAAAATAAGTTCTTGAACTCGTCCCATTCCATGGACTCAATTTCATCCCTTTGCCTCGTATTCTTAATAATATTCCACCATTGATCAGCATCACCTTCCAAACGATACACTACTAAGATGACTTTATCATGTTCATAACATTGAAGAACTGAAAATATCATTTCAGTAGTACTAATCCATTGTTCAGCAACCAATGGATCAGCAGACCCGCTGAATGAAGGTGGACGCTGCCTCATGAAGGATTCAACAGAATGTTGCTAATTCCTTTTCTCATTTGGAAGTCCTGCATGATTCATATCTTGAGAAAGTTGTGTGAGCATGGCTACAAGATTTTTCATTCCAGCTCCCATAACGTTTGGTTGCTCAGGGGGACAATCATTGCATTGCCCGTCGCATTCCGCATTAACACGGTTCCTTCGGGTTCCAGCCATTGACTAAAACCAAGAAGAATAGTGTGAGCAACACTAATTATAATCGGAAAACAACATAATCAAGAATAAAATTTCACACTTAAGGTATTATCTTAGGTTATTCATGGTCATTTCTAAAACACTAAGATTGTGTTCTATGCTTAGACTTATCCTTAGGGTTCTTACTAAGGATTTCACATCCTAGTTTCCAAAGGTTGACTATACCTTTCCTATGATACCAACTATAACGACCCATACTTTACATACATTGTTATTAATTAAAAATTGAAGCACTCTTATTACAACATATAAGAAAACCAGGAAAGGACCGTATAGGTATAGTGTCTTTAGAAACCGGGAAACATAAACAACTGGTTCATAAAGCATCTACTTTGCCTCCCATTTATTTCATCATATATAGAGTCCCTTTTTGGCATATCCTACTTAATAACCTTCTTCCTGACCTGGGGAAATAAAACATACAAAAGGGTGAGCTCAAATGCTCAGTAAGGGTAAACAAAAGAAATATCAATCACATCATATACATAAGAACATAACTTTTGGGAATCTTAACCTGCAAAAGAAATCATAATTTCATAACATGGGATAAATCATAGAAGTGAAATGTAATCCCAATAATCATAACATAAAACTTGGAACTTTGTGGCATACACACATAATCATAGAGAATCATTTCTTATTAGTCAATACTCATTTCCAAGACTATCTTAGTGGACAAAGTCCATTTCTGAACCGAGTTCACTCCTCGTTTCAGTCCTGTTTCACTGAACCGGTATAACCTACCGTTCCAGCCATGTCTATCTCATGAGATATAAAATATTTACCCAATGCATTGGAGGGAGATATAGGTCCCACCCATCTCATAATGATACCATTCTTATGTGTGCCACAAAATCATAAATCATACATCATTTCATAACCCTTGTAATAAAAATGGGAATCTTAAACATCATGACATCATAAATTCATATAAGATAAAGGAATTCATAAATATAATTCCATCAAAACATAATCAAATAAATGTAATAATAGGCATAGAAACATAACCCATTATTATCTTAGATGGAAAATAGTTTTGATAAAACACTTGAACTCCATTCTTGAGGGAAATATCCTTTCTACTTCAAAAATACTTTTCCTTTATTAACATGTCATACAATTCTAAACTAAAAGAAGTTGATTAAAAATAAACTTGAAAACTTGTAAAGGATGATTCTTGGAAATAATGTTTTAAAAATCCATTCGTGCCGTATAAGTTAAAAAAAACATTCTTCGTACTTTTGTCGGAAAAGTCAAAAAGTACCTCGTATGAAAAACGACAAAAAATTCCTTTCATATCCTTCACTAAAAACTCACCGAAGGGTAAAATTGGATTTAAAAAATTGTAGGTGGATGGAAATAATATTACATATTGAGGAAACATGGATGTGGATGATAAAATACACCCCAGTAAATTTCAAAGTATAAACAATCTCGGATAAAAATGAGATTGTGATATTTCCCTTACCTTAGGTCCGATTTGCCTCATAAGTGTCCAAAACTCCTGTATAATGATTTAAATAATGTTATTGACTTATTACAGAATCATAATTATTGTTATGATATCATATATGGTCATATTGTTAGCTTCTTGGTAGTAATATTTCATTGATACTTGTTATTCGGGTGTTTATAACTGTTTGTTCTTATGCGTGTTTTGTCGAATAAATTCATATTCTTCGCTTTAGGTTATAGAAACATCATTTCCAGAATGGTATTAATGTACTATATATCATATTTATTCATTAAATTCATTTATATAATCATTATTCAATGAAGATCATGTAGAACGAATCGCATCACATCGTGGAGACGGTATTCCGTACGTACGCGCAAGCGATGATATCGTTCCCATGATCGTGGAATTGTATTTGAGTGTATTTATACTATTTCAGAATAAATATCACTTTAAAATAATCATATATAGTAATTATTTACATCATTATACCCATCCAAGTAAGGTGGTGGGGGAAAATAGATTACACCACGGCGTGGAGACGGTATTCCGTACGTACGCACGCGTGGTGATTTCATTTTCCGTAGGATGGATAGATGGTGAAATAGGGTTGTTTCATACTTATAATAAAATATCAGTATATTAGTGATACTGATGTTATTACTTCATGATGAAACAACTAAATAAGAATAAGTGGAAGAAGAAATAAAGATGAAAGAATCGGTAACGGGTATTACCTCTGCTTTGAAGCGCCTCTTTGAGACTTCCTTTTAGGGCACTAAAATTAGTCTTTGAAGAAGACCAGGACCTATAGGATGTCTCTAGGGAAGTGGAGAGAAGAAATTGGAAGGTTTTGGCCGAGCTTGAAGGCTCAAAGTGGTGTGAGGAAGAGAGGGAGGAGGTGCCCTTTTATAAGTGAGGAGAGGGGCACCTTTGGAATAACTAAAAATATTATTTTATTATAAATCCAAATTCGGTTTTAAATAGCTCCAAATTGATTTATTTAGAAGCTAAGGTGGGGATGGGTCGAAATAATCTCATCCAATAGAATTTAGAAAAGTTTAGGTTCCTATTTTAACCTTATCATTTAGATTTAACATTAAATTAAATAATTTTACTTTTACCGTGTCTTCTTGTGTTCTTATACTATAAGGTTAATAAACTTACTATAAGCAGCCAAAAAAACCCCAAGTTGTTTATTATTAATATATATAACCTTATCTAAGTCATTTGGCCTAACCTTATATTTTTAGGAATAAAATAACAATTACTAATATAATATTTGTTTTAAAAACTATTTTATGTCAATTTTGACACTATTTAGTAATTGATTTTTGTGAAAATCATAACTGAATGATTAGTTCGAGAAAAGTTAATTAAATCAATACTAACATGTCATATTAACCTATAGAATTAGTGTAATTCATAAAAAGTCTCAAATTATATTTATTTGGGTATTTATAACATCAATTATGTAAATATTTAATTAATAAGATAATTACTGCATCATCTTTGTGTCATAAATAAATTAAATTATTTAAAGTCTAAAAATTACAAATAAAATATAATTATGTAGGAAATATTTTTTTTCTTTCTAATGAATATTTATAGTCGAATTTATCTTATGTATAACCCTATATTAAAAATGATTTAGTTATTAAACTTTGATTTTAACTATTTTAACCCTTCTTTAAATAAATTAATAATAAATGTCCTAATCTAATCCAAGTGGGCCTAAATGGTCATATTTTATTCCTAAGTTTGTTTTTGGTCGAATTACACTTATCCAATAGAATTAGGACATGTGTTAGGGTAATAATAATATCATTTTTACCCTTAATTACCCTATTTACTTTTAACCGTGGTAAAAAAAGTAAAAAGTTACTATTCACCAAAAATTATTTTCATCTCATTGAACCATATTTTAGTCCTTGATATTAACCTTGTGTCTCGGATTTTCGAAATTCCACTCACAGAAGCGGTAAAATTAATTTTTATGAAAAATTCAGGTTTTTTAACTACCACTTAGTGGTTTCACTATTCATCAAAAATTTAAAGTTTTCAGAAAAATACCAAAATTTCACCCTAGGCTAATTTCGATATTATGAATCCAAAAATGAAGTCCATTTTGAAAAATAAAATTTATAAAATTTCAAAAAGTGGTTATTACTATTTATAATGGCTAGTTTTAATAATATTTTAATAGTATATCGTTGTTTAGTGAAACTCGGTATTGCGTACGACGCAAGCTATCGAGGAAGGTCACAATTTCGTGTAAAGCAAGCCAAGAAAGTGTTGTGTGTATAAAATGATTCCTTTGATGATTTATATAATATAAAAGTCTCTGGTGTTACATTCTACCCCCCTTAAAATGAATTTCTCCCTCGAAATTCGTCACTTTGTAACAAACAGATGAGGATACCTCTCCCTCATCATATCCTCAAGCTCCCATGTAGCTTCTTCTAATTGGTTGTTCCTCCATAAAACTTTCACCAATCAATTGGTCTTGTTTTGTAGGACTTTTTCGCTACGATCCAGAATCTCTATCGGTTGTTCTTCACAAGAAAGATCTTGCTCCAGCGGTACAACTTCTGAGCTGAGTACATGTGAAGGATCAGGTATGTACTTTCTCAGGAGAGATACATGGAACACATCACGAACTTGAGAGAGATTCGGTGGAAGCGCCAATCGGTAATCTACCTTCCCAACACGATCCAGTATTTCGAAAGGACCGATATATCTAGGGCTCAAATTCCCCTTCTTTACAAATCTCATGACCCTCTTCCAGGGAGATATTTGTAAGAACACTTTATCACCCACTTCAAACTCTAGGTCTTTTCTTCGGTTGTCGGCATAACTTTTCTGTCGACTCTGAGTTTCTCTTATGTGTTGTTGAATAGATCTGACCTTTTCTGCCATTTAATCAACGAGATCAGGTCCTAATAGCTTTCTTTCCCCAACTTCATCCCAGCAAGTTGGAGTCCTGCATTTCTTTCCATAGAGAGCTTCATAAGGAGCCATCTGAATACTGGAGTGAAAGCTATTATTATAAGAAAATTCCACCAAAGTTAGGTGTTGATCCCAAACACCTTTGAAAACCATAGAGCAAGCTCTCAACATATCTTCTAGAGTTTGAATTGTTCTCTCAGACTGAACGTCTGTCTGAGGATGATAAGCAGTGCTGAAACTCAACTCTGTATCTAGAGTATGCTGAAGACTTCGCCAAAACTTCGAGGTAAATCTCAGATCCCGATCAGATATAATAGAAAGTGGTACTCCATGCAATCTTACCACTTCCTTTACATATATCCTGGCAAGATGATCCAGAGAGAAATCCTCTCTAATAGCAATGAAGTGTGAAGATTTTGTAAGATGATCAACTATGAACCAGATAGCATTATTGCCTTTGGATGTTTTAGGAAGTCTTGTGACAAAGTCCATAGTGATGTTTTCCCATTTCCATTCGGTTATGGGTAATGGTTGTAACATCCCCTTAGACTTCTGTCTCTCAGCTTTAACTTGTTGACAAACCAAGCATTGAGAGACATATTCAGCAACATCTCTTTTCATGCCATCCCACCAGAAGTAATCTTTTAGGTCCCTATACATCTTCGTGCTTCAGGATGAATAGATAATGAAGAACTATGAGCATCATCCAGTAGATCCTTCTTTAATTCGGGGATGGGAGGAACACAAACCCGATTCCTGAACTTTATTATCCCATCACAATCAAGGTTGAATTCAGGAACATTTCTCACCTTCTTTTGTAACTCGACATCTTCTTTCTGTGCCTCTTTAATATTCACATGTATAGATGGTTGAACATTCATTTGAGAAAGATACAATTTTTCCCCTTTCATTATAATTCCAAGATCCATCCTTTGTAAATCCATAAATATTGGATCTTTTGTGATCCTCATTATGGATAAACTATCATGGTCTTGTCGACTTAATGCATCTGCCACCTTGTTTGCTATCCCAGGGTGGTAATGGATTGAGAAGTTGTAATCCTTAATCAGATCCAACCATCTTCTTTGGCGCATATTCAGCTCCTTTTGTGTGAAAATATACTTTAAACTTTTATGATCAGTATAAATGTCACACCTTTCTCCATAAAGATAATGCCTCTAAATCTTTAATGCAAAGATTACCGCAGCTAACTCCAAATCATGAGTTGGGTAGTTTTTCTCATGTATTTTCAACTGTCGTGAGGAATAAGCTATCACCATATCATTTTGCATGAGAATACATCCCAATCCCTTCTTGGATGCATCACTGTAGATCACAAACCTTTCTCTACTACAAGGAAGTGTGAGTACAGGTGCACTGGATAACCTTCTTTTCAACTCCTTGAAATTCTCTTCACATTCCTCCATCCAAAAAAACTTAACTCCTTTCCGAGTCAACTTGGTGAGTGGATTAGATAATCATGAAAAATCTTTCAAAAAACGTCGATAATATCCAGCCAAACCAAGAAAACTTCGGATCTCGGTTACTATTGTTGGTCTCGACCATCTTTCGATAACCTCTGTTTTTGCTGGATCCACAGATATCCCCTCTTTTGAGATTATGTGACCCAAAAATGAAACTTTTTGAAGCCAAAATTCACACTTGGTAAATTTGGCATAAAGATTCTCCTTTCTCAAGGTCTTCAATATAATTCTCAAGTGATCTTCATGTTCTTCCTTGCTCTTTGAATAGACAAGAATATCGTCTATAAAGACTACCACAAACTGATCAAGATAGTCTCTAAAGACTCTATTCATCAGATCCATGAAGATAGCAGGGGCATTAGTAAGACCAAATGGCATCACTATAAATTCATAGTGTCCATACCTTGTACGGAAAGCCATCTTTGGTATATCCTCACTTTTGACCCTTAATTGATGATACCCTGAACGAAGATCAATCTTGGAAAAGTATTGAGCTCCGCGTAGTTGGTCAAATAGGTCATCAATGCGCGGGAGAGGATATTTGTTCTTGATAGTGATCTTGTTAAGTTCTCAATAATCAATGCAGAGTCTAATTGATCCATCTTTCTTCTTAACAAAAAGAACAGGTGCTCCCCAAGGTGACGCACTAGGGCGTATGAACCCCTTATCAAGATTCTCTTGGAGTTTCTTCTTCAATTCCTGCAACTCAATTGGGGCCATTCTATAAGGTGTCTTTGAAATAGGCAAAGCACCCGGTAAGAGTTCTATTGAAAACTCAACTTCACGATTCGGTGGAAGACCCAGTAATTCCTCCAGAAAGACATCATCAAACTCCCGTACAATGTGAATATTCTTAATCATGAGTTTCTCACCAACCATTTGAGATAAATAACCTTCATTTAGTGGAATCATAACCCATAAGATGGAAGGAATTTCCACTGGAAGGTTATGTTCATCCTTGCATCGATAGACGATCATAGATTGATCTGGAATATGAAATGTGACTTCCCCTCTTTAGCAATTGATATGAGCTCCATGTAGAGAAAGACAATCCATGCCAAGAATCACATAAAATTCCACTATAGGAAGGATCACAAGATTTGCAGGAAGCACTTTCCCACAAACTTCAATCGGAGAAGAATTATTAACTTTTGATGCGACTGTTGTGCCATTAGGGGTTGTTACAGCTAACTCAACATCTAACTGTTGAGGTAATATAGTGATATCCTTAGAAAATTCTTCAGAAATAAAGGAGTGGGTGGATCCAGAATCAAATAAAACATTTTCTAGTTTAGAGTGGATGGTAAGTGTACCTTTCACCACATCGTTATCGTACTCCACATCGCTGATAGAAATTGCATGTGACTTTCCTTTGTCTTTATCCTTAAGAGTTTGTTGACGTCGACCACCATCATCAACCCTTGGATTTGGGCATTGATTGGCATAATGCCCCATCTCCTTGAACTTGAAACATTGAAGTGTAGTAGGTTCATTCTGTGCATCCCTTCATTTTTTTTGCATCATTAGACATCTTCTTCCCATCATTACGGCATTAAAATGCCCGATGACCTTCCTTTCCACATTTGAAACATTTACTTGTCCCTTTAAGACAACTCCCTCCATGTTTCTTTCCACACTTTGAGCATAAGGGAAAGCTCATCTTCTTTTTAGTGAGCTCTTTAGATTTTCCTTTGAATTCCATTTTCCTCTTCTTATCAAACACATATGATTGATGGGTTACTCCAATCTCCATCTCAACTTTGAGAGCACATCGAACAATTTCCTCGTAGCTATTGAAGTCCCTTATGGCTAAGGCCCTTCGAAGACTTGGTTTTAAGCCACTAAAGAATCGATCGATCTTACTCTCAGGTTGGATAATAATACCAGAAGCATACCTTGCAAGTCTTGTAAAATTTGCTTCATAGGTACCAACAGATTCATCATCCTTTTGCTTCAGTTCAAGAAACTCTTTCTCCATCTTTGTTCGGAGAATAAGAGGGAAGTACTTATTGAAAAATAAGTTCTTGAACTCGTCCCATTCCATGGACTCAATTTCATCCCTTTGCCTCGTATTCTTAATATGATTACACCATTGATCAGCATCACCTTCCAAACGATACACTACTAAGATGACTTTATCATGTTCATAACATTGAAGAACTGAAAATATCATTTCAGTAGTACTAATCCATTATTCAGCAACTAATGGATCAGCAGACCCGCCGAATGAAGGTGGACGCTGCCTCATGAAGGATTCAACAGAATGTTGCTCCTTCCTTTTCTCGTTTGGAAGTCCTGCATGATTCATAGCTTGATAAAGTTGTGTGAGCATGGCTACAAGATTTTTCATTCCAGCTCCCATAACGTTTGGTTTCTCAGGGGGACAATCATTGCATTTCCCGTCGTATTCCGCATTAACACGATTCCTTCGGGTTCCAGCCATTGACTAAAACCAAGAAGAATAGTGTGAGCAACACTAATTATAATCAGAAAACTACATAATCAAGAATAAAATTTCACACTTAAGGTCTTATCCTAGGTTATTCATGGTCATTTCTAAAACACTAATATTGTGTTCTATGCTTAGACTTATCCTTAGGGTTCTTACTAAGGCTTTCACATCCTAGTTTCTAAAGGTTGACTATACCTTTCCTCTGATACCAACTATAACGACCCATACTTTACATACATTGTTATTAATTCAAAATTGAAGCTCTCTTATTACAAAATATAATAAAACCAGGAAAGGACCGTATAGGTATAGTGTCTTTAGAAACTGGGAAACATAAACAACTGGTTCATAAAGAATCTACTTTGCCTCCCATTTATTTCATCATATCTAGAGTCCCTTTTTGGCATATCCTACTTAATAACCTTCTTCCTGACCTGGGGAAATAAAACATACAGAAGGGTGAGCTCAAATTCTCATTAAGGGTAAACAAAAGAAATATCAATCACATCATATACATAAGAACATAACTTTTGGGAATCTTAACCTGCAAAAGAAATCATAATTTCATAACATGGGATAAATCATAGAAGTGAAATGTAATCCCAATAATCAAAACATAAAACATGGAACTTTGTGGCATACACACATAATCATAGAGAATCATTTCTTATTAGTCAAGACTCATTGCCAAGACTATCTTAGTGGAAAAAGTCTATTTCTGAACCGAGTTCACTCCTCGTTTCAGTCCTGTTTCACTGAACCGGTATAACCTACCATTCCAGCCATGTCTATCTCATGAGATATAAAATATTTACCCAATGCATTGGAGGGAGATATAGGTCCCACCCATCTCATAATGATACCATTCTTATGTGTGCCACAAAATCTTAAATCATACATCATTTCATAACCCTTGTAATAAAAATGGGAATCTTAAACATCGTGACATCATAAATTCATATAAGATAAAGGAATTCATAAATATAATTCCATCACAACATAATCAAATCAATGTAATAATAGGGATAGAAACATAACCCATTATTATCTTAGATGGAAAATAGTTTTGATAAAACACTTGAACTCCATTCTTGAGGGAAATATCCTTTCTACTTCAAAAATACTTTTCCTTTATTAACATGTCATACAATTCTAAACTAAAAGAATTTGATTAAAAATAAACTTGAAAACTTGTAAAGGAATATTCTTGGAAATAATGTTTTAAAAATCCATTCATGCCATATAAGTTAAAAAAAACATTCTTCGTACTTTTGTCGGAAAAGTCAAAAAGTACCTCGTACGAAAAACGACAAAAGATTCCTTTCATATCCTTCACTAAAAACTCACCGAAGGGTAAAATTGGATTTAAAAAATTGGAGGTGGATGGAAATAATATTACATATTGAGGAAACATGGATGTGGATGACAAAATACACCCCAGTAAATTTCAAAGTATAAACAATCTCGGATAAAAATGAGATTGTGATATTTCCCTTACCTTAGGTCCGATTTGCCTCGTAAGTGTCCAAACCTCCTGTATAATGATTTAAATAATGTTATTGACTTATTAAAGAATCATAATTATTGTTATGATATCATATATGGTCATATTATTAGCTTCTTGGTAGTAATATTTCATTGCTACTTGTTATTCGGATGTTTATAACTGTTTGTTCTTATGCGTGTTTTGTCGAATAAATTCTTATTCTTATCTTTAGGTTATAGATACATCATTTCCATAAAGGTATTAATGTACTATATATCATATTTATTCATTCAATTCATTTATATAATCATTATTCAATGAAGATCATGTAGAACGAATCGCATCACATCGTGGAGACGGTATTCCGTACGTACGCACAAGCGATGATATCGTTCCCATGATCGTGGAATTGTATTTGAGTGTATGTATACTATTTCAGAATCAATATCACTTTACAATAATCATATATAGTAATTATTTACATCATTATACCCATCCAAGTAAGGTGGTGGGGGAAAATAGATTACACCACGGCGTGGAGACGGTATTTCATACGTACGCACGCGCGGTGATTTCATTTTCCGTAGGATGGATAGATGGTGAAATAGGGTTGTTTCATACTTATAATAATATATCATTATATGAGTGATACTGATGTTATTACTTCATGATGAAACAACTAAATAAGAATAAGTGGAAGAAGAAATAAATATGAAAGAATCGGTAACGGGCATTACCTCTTCTTTGAAGCGCCTCTTTGAGACCTCCTTTTAGGGAACTAAAATTAGTCTTTGAAGAATACCAGGACCTATAGGATGTCTCTAGGGAAGTGGAGAGAAGAAATTGGTAGGGTTTGGCCGGGCTTGAAGGCTCAAAGTGGTGTGAGGAAGAGAGGGAGGAGGTGCCCTTTTATAAGTGAGGAGAGGGGCACCTTTGGAATAACTAAAAATATTATTTCATTATAAATCCAAATTCGGTTTTAAATAGCTCCAAATTGATTTATTTCGAAGATAAGGTGGGGATGGGTCTAAATAATCTCATCCAATAGAATTTAGATAAGTTTAGGTTCCTATTTTAACCTTATCATTTAGATTTAACATTAAATTAAATAATTTTACTTTTACCGTGTCTTCTTGTGTTCTTATACTATAAGGTTAATAAACTTACTATAAGAAGCCAAACGAACCCCAAGTTGTTTATTATTAATTTATATAACCTTATATAAGTCATTTTTCCGAACCTTATATTTTTATGAATAAAATAACAATTAATAATATAATATTTGTTTTAAAAACTATTTTATGTCAATTTTGACACTATTTAGTAATTGATTTTTGTGAAAATCATAACAGAATGATTAGTTCGAAAAAAGTTAATTAAATCAATAATAACATGTAATATTAACCTATAAAATTAATTTAATTCATAAAAAGTCTCAAATTATATTTATTTGGGTATTTATAACATCAATTATGTCAATATTTAATTAATAAGATAATTACTGCATCATCTTTGTGTCTTAAATAAATTAAATTATTTAAAGTCTAAAAATTACAAATAAAATATCATTATGTAGGAAATCTTTTTTTTCTTTCTAATGAATATTTATAGTCTAATGTATCTTATGTATAACCCTATATTAAAAATGATTTAGTTATTAAACTTTGATTTTAACTATTTTAACCCTTCTTTAAATAAATTAATAATAAATGTCCTAATCTAATCCAAATGGGCCTAAATGGTCATATTTTATTCCTAAGTTTGTTTTTGTTCGAATTACACTTATCCAATAGAATTAGGACATGTGTTAGGGTAATAATAATATCATTTTTACCCTTAATTACCCTATTTACTTTTAACCGTGGTAAAAAAAAGTAAAAAAGTTACTATTCACCAAAAATTATTTTCATCTCATTGAACCACATTTTAGTCCTTGATATTAACCGTGTGTCTCGGATTTTCGAAATTCCACTCACAGAAGCGGTAACATTATGTTTTATGAAAAATTCAGTTTTTTTAACTACCACTTAGTGGTTTCACTATTCATCAAAAATTGAAAGTTTTCAGAAAAATACCAAAATTTCACCCTAGGCTAATTTCGATATTCTGAATCCAAAAATGAAGTCCATTTTGAAAAATAAAATTTATAAAATTTCAAAAAGTGGTTATTATTATTCATAACGGCTAGTTTTAATAATATTTTAATAGTATATCGTTGTTTAGTGAAACTCGGTATTACGTACGACGCAAGCTATCGAGGAAGGTAGCGATTTCGTGTAAAGCAAGCCAAGCAAGTGTTGTGTGTAGAAAAAGATTCCTTTGATGATTTATATAACATTAAAGTCTCTGGTGTTACAAAAAGGGGGCTAGTAAGACACCTAGATGATAAAAAACTCATTATCACTACATAAATGTTCATGAACATGTTGACTGAATCTGAAATATTTATGACAAATAAGTAAATCTAGTTTCTTAAATCTGTTTCTGGGTAAAAGTAATTGATAATGTTGGATTTTTTTTATTTTTACAGATTGAAAAAAATAAAATTTCAAGTATTCATGGTGGTACATATGTTATTTTAGCTTCACCAGATGAATATATAGACTGAATTTTATAATTTATTCATATATTAAATAGATTTTTTTGGAGACCACTCATTCTATATTAAGGTTTTCCAAGGAATTCTGTGAACTTAAGAAAGACCCAAGAATGGTGAGAAATTTTTTCCTTATTTTGTTTATAAAAACTCTTTGAGAAAGATAATGTGGATCCTATAATGATTATTAAGAAGTATTCAGAGGATATTATGATTTTGCAGTTATATGTATATATTATTATATTTTGATCACCTATTCAATCATTATGTATCTTCTTTTTTAACCTAAAGGCCTATGATTTTGAGATAATCTATAAGGGTGAATAAAATATTTTTCTTTCTTATATATATATATATATATATATATTGGATAATGGAACCTTTCAGAATAAATGTATATACTGTAATGACATGCTAAAATAATTTTTATTGGACTCAAGAAACATCCTGATAACTTTAATTTGTACATGATGTAAATTGAATAATGATAATGTTAGAAAATCAGTTGACCATAAGGCATATCAACAGATCATAAGAAGTCACTTGTACATGACTATTAGTTGTCCATACTTGATGTTTAGTGGTTTAATGTGTTCAAAATTATATTTAGATTTAAGGAAATCACACTGACTTTTATATATAAATAGGATCCAGACCCTGTCAGTTTTTCCATAATTATTTCCTACCTAAAAAAAAAAACTATAACCTTAATGGAAATGCACCAAAATGTAAATGAATTTGGAGGAAATAACTACAACATTAATAAATGAACAAAAATGATCATATAACCAAAAAGTAAATGAATTTTAAAAACTAATACTTGGATAAAATGTGCAATTTAAAAAGTCTAATGAATCTTACAATAGAATAACTAGAAACTTACTATAAAAACAATGCAGTAGGATGAAATTATTATTACCATTAGCAATAATGAAACAAATGGGCCTAATAAGATGAACACACTTGAATTTGAGTTCCTACAGGAGTTGGAGTACTAGGGCCACTTGTTGTACCACCTTCCATGAATGAATGGATAGCTAGAAAGTCCATTTGTCTGCAAAATAATCTCACCCACTAGAGAGTCTCTAGTTGTTGAAGTGTCATGCCCCTGGTAGAAGTTGAAAAACTAGGCTTTTAGTGATATGGGTAATCAATACAATGACATAAATGAAGAGGGAAGATAATAAGAACAAAAAGATAAAAAAAGTTACTTACATAAACACCATAACACACGCATGAAACTGGGAGAAGGAGACAATTATGGTGATTTTCTACTGATCACTCATAAGGGAATGTCAGGGGATAAAGCAAGAGAGGAGGGTGGTTGGATGGGTGGGGTGAATAAACTATGGTGCGAAAGGAGGGAGGAGGGGAGGGAGGAGTAGAATATAAGAGAAGTGTTTTATCATGAGGGGAGGAGAAGATAAGGCGAGTCAGGTGTAGGGTTTTCTCATGAGGGAAGGCCATGGGAGGATGAGGGAAGGAGGAGAGAATACGAGTGGGAGAGGAGGCGAATCAGGGGGAGTAAGGTTTTCTTATTGCAGGAGAGGGAAGGTCAAGTTCTAGGGAGGAAGAGGTGAGCTCAAGGGAGAAGAGGTGGATGGGGTTAGATGGGGCGAGCAAGTAGACGAGGAGGGGAGGGTTTTAATTTCATATATTAATGGGTCTTCAGGTCAGTTGAGGTCAATATTTACCCAACCCGTTACCCAACCCAACCCATGAATAGGTCAACCAAAACCCAATGCTTTTTTCATGTAACCAGACCCAACCTAGCCAGATCGATTCTGGACACCCCTACCTGCAATCAATTGGCAAGTCTCAAAATTAACTATAGGTAAACTCTGGATCAACATTTTTGGCCCATTTTCATCTATGTGAATATTTTTTTGGTTCTGGGTGTAGAGGAATAATTATACTGGAGGAAGATATATTAAAATTTCTTTTAATAATCATTTCCCAAAACCAAGAGAGATGATCTTGCATGTCAATTTTACAATTAATTTATTTAATAACTGAATAGTTAAATATCTGGGCATTGGAACTTTCTTAATTGATGATTATTGATCATCCAAAAAATCCCTTTTGGATTTCTTTCATTTCACTTGTGAGTATCTAATGGTATAATCTCTATAGCGGTGATCCACACATGCTCCAAAAGTCTCTAAGCAGTGTCACTCGTTCCCTGGGTTCTAATGCAGCGAATCAAATGTCTTTCATTGTTTGTTCTTGAGAACTTGTTATTTTATCTCGAAAAAATTATCGCTTGGATTTCTCATTCTTAATAGGGAGAGAAAATTTTTTGTAAGCAAAAATTCTATATTCCCAAACTTGGAATTGGTTTTTAATGCTTAACACAATTGAAATAACTGTTTATTTATAGAGTTGGGATTTTAATTACAAAATTTAATTGCATTAGAGACATTAAATATAATTATAACTATTAGTGAAATATCATAACACAAAATAATAATAATAATAATATTATTTTGTGATGATCCAATTTGCGTAAACTGGATAAATAATATTTTCCAACTCGTAAATAATTATTTTATCCCCAAACACGGTCTTGATCCATTCGAAATCTTGCATTTATTTAATATCTGAATAAATATTTTATTCTATTAAATAAATATTTTATTAAAAAATAGGTAAATAAATATTAATTAAATATTCAATAAAATAAATAAATATATTTTATTCATAATTCGGTGGATAAATATTTATTTAATTTATGCGGTCAATATAATTTGAATAAAATTATTTACCAGTCTTTAAAATATTATTTATTCCATTAATTAAATTAAAATAGAATTTAATCAAGACCCGAAAAAAATTAGTTTGTGACCCTCTAGGATTATTTCTCATTGGCATTAGGTGGAATTTTCTAAATTCTAAGATTACTATCTAGCAACGGGTCCAGGTACCCAAGAGAAAGAACTTAAAGTTGTAATGACAACAACCACAAACAAACACTCACTGTGTAATATAATCCATTTATCATGATCTCTCATCAACCATGATTTATGATAGTTTCATCAACCAATATTCTCTATAAATCATTCATTGACTATCATAAATAAACTCATCATTACACTAAGGCCATGGAATTTACGGTGACAGTTCTATTTCAATCAAATGGTCGAGAGATAAACTTCTATAAATATGGAAGGGACAAATAATTCCTTGAATTATCAGTCAATAAAATGTCATTCATGACATGGAGTAATAGTTTTTGTCAGAAAATATAAGTACGCAAGTTGTGACATGCATTAATGATAATCTTAAAGTCTAAGGACCATTACAGACACTCGCATATAGGAATATTTGATGACACCAAAACATGCAGAATTTCTATTGGTGGGTTTGTACTCATAATCTCTTATCTCAAAGATTACTAAGTGAGAAATTCATAAGAATAAGTATCATATTATTATGATTACTCGTACCTGATGGTCTATATACTATGTTTCCTATCATAGTATGTTATCCGACTACAAAACTATATTAAGAATATTGCCATATCGCTTCAAAATTCCCATCATAGTAGGGAACTACTATGACCTTATCAATGTAACAAATACTCTAGGACATTATTACATTATATTCATGCAAAATAATAATAATATGTAATAAGATGATTAATTTAACATTTAATACATCAAATATTCATGTAATCAAAGTAAAAACACTTTGTTCTAGGACACCAACTCTAACATGTTCTCGAGCTCCAACTATCTCAAATCAAGGATGTTGTCGATCTAATGATATCGAACATTGATATGTTTCTACCTACCATGAAAAGTGTAATTTTTTTCCAAACAAATATCACCCTAACCATCACAAAATAAAACATATCTGTCCTAATTAAAATTGATCTCTCAAATAAAAGTTTTCATCCACAATAATTCATTGCATGTCTCTGTAGCTGAAATAAACTCAGACTCAGTGGTAGATAAAGAAACACTTATCTGAAATCTATACTGTCAAGATAAAGTTACCCCTAAAAAATTAATTAAATATTCTGACATAGACTTCCTTAAATCGATATCCTATACCATATATGAATCTATAAATCCCTAAATCATAAATTCCCCATTTCCAAAACACAATATCTTTTCATAAGTACCACGAAGATAATGAAGTGTATACTTCATTGCTGTCCAATTCTCTATACCTGGATTATATAGAAAATGACTAAACAAACCAACTACATGAGCTATATCTAGTCCACCACATACATCAAACGACCAATGGAAGATAAATAAGATATGTGTTGCATCTCCTCTCTCTCTTCATCAATAGAAGGTGACTGACTGATACTAAGCTTAAAATATAAAGCAAGAGGAGTAATAACCACTTTCTCTCTGTCCATATAAAATCTCTAAATAACTCTCCTATGAAAACCACATTTTTTACCTTTCTATCATGAGAGATCTACATGAAAAGAATCTATTGTGATGGACTCGAGTCTTTCATCACAAAAAACTAACAATGATCCTTCTTCAATCTATCAATTCTAGAAGAATCATGGACAACAATGAGAATTTTATCAACATAAATAAAAAGCATAATAGAATCATCATCAATACATCTCGGAATAAAAACATAATGATCAAAAGATGTCTTCAAGAAACCCTAATGATAAATGACAGATTCAAACTTCTTGTACCACTATCTCGAAGCTTTCTTCAGACCATACAAATTATTATTTAATCTGTAGACATAATTCTCTTTACCTATTTCAAAAAAACCCTCTAGGTTCTTCATATAAATATGCTTCTCTAAACCTCCATAGAGGAAATTTGTCTTCACATCCATCTGCTCAATTTGATGTTCTAAACTAGCAGCTAAACCAAGAACAAACCGAATATAAAACATTTTTACAACAAGTGAAATAATCTCATAAAAATCAATACCTTTCTTATGAATAAAGACTTTAATGAATAAATTTTTCCTATATCGTGGAACAGAATAGGATTATATATTTTTAATCCGATAAATCCATCAATTTTTCAAATTTCTCTTACCTATACGTAATTTAATCAACTCAAAAGTATGACTGTCATGAAATGATCTCATCTTGTCATCCATTACCACAAACCAACTATATTTGTGTTCAATTTCTATCACCTCATCAAAAGATTTTGGTTCTCCCCTTTAGTGAGGATCACATACTCATCAGTTCAACACCAAGTAGAAATTGCATGATGTTGAGATGATCTCTGGAGTGGAACTGCGTGTTCATTAACAACCCATGGAATAGGATCATTAGAAACAAAAGGTGCATCAAAAACATAAAATTCAACCTATTTACCCTGAACATAAAACTACACATTATCATGGTCATCAGAATCCAGATCATGAGGTAAACATGACTCTGAAATCAACTCAAGACTGACAAATCCATCACATGTTTGATAAATATACTTTTCTCCCTTATCAATATTTGCAATAGTTTAATCCTCTATAAATATTTCATCATGACTTATGAAAATTTTATTCAAAGTGTGATCATATAATTTGTATCCAAACTCATCGTGTCCATATCCAATAAAAATACATTGTCGTGACTTACCATCCAACTTGGATCTCTCATCTCTAGGAACATGAAGAAAATTATTGATACCAATAACATGTAAATGATCATAATTAATCTATTCTTCATACGAAAAATTGTCTAGAGTGTGTCTGAAAAGAAACCATAGGTGATAAATTGATAATAGAAGAAGAAGTAAATAAATCTTTACCCCAAAAGTGTCTACGTAACTTTTCTTCTGAAAGAAAACGTTGAACTCTTTACAACAAAGTCATGTTCATCCTATCGGCTACACTATTTTCTAAGGTGTCTTAAGAGGAGTATTCTTATGCTGATTAAATTCCTACCTATAATACTTATCAAAAAGACCAAAATACTCACCCCATTGTTAGTACAAATAAATTTTAACTTCTTTCCATATTCTCTCTCAGCTGAAACATCAAATTTCTTAAAAAGACTGAGCACCTGACTTTTGACATTCAAATAATAAATTCAAATCTTATGTGAGTATTTTTCAATAAAAGTCACAAAATAAATACTAACACTAAAGGTATTATATTTCAAAGGATCACAAACATCAGAATGAACTAATTCAAGTACATGTGACTTTCTATGCAATGGATAACTGCCAAAACTCATCCTACTATTTTTTCCAATCATACAATGAATACAAGTGTCCAATTTGACACCTTTAAAACCTAGAAGAAAATTTTTCTTGGACAAAAAATTGAGCCACTTTTCACTAATATTACTGAGTATTTTATGTCATAACTTGGAAGACACAATCAAGAAATAAAAACTCTAGTCCAGTACAAACCTGACTACTTCTTGGATCCATCCACAATTGAGGAACCCATGGAAAGCTTCAATTAGTAATCACCTAAAGTAAAAAAAAACTGTCATTATAAAGAACACTAGTAGAAATAATATTCATACAAACCTCATGCACATGTCGAACATTCCTCAAAATCAACATACTCCTCGATCACATGTCGAACATTTCTCAAAATCAGCTTACTTCCCATGTTGATCTCCAAAAAAACTATCTCAATACATACAAAATCCGCATGACCATCATTACTCATCTTCAAAATCTCAAAATTACCAGTGCAATAATATGTAAAGAACTCCTTCCCTAATGTCACATGAAAAAACCACCATAGTCAACAACCCAATAAGAAACATCAGAAGAAATATTAATGGAGTCGTAAAAAATCATAAGATCACCCCTATAATGGCAGCAAAATGATCATCTCCATTACCATTTTTTTCAACTAGTTTTCCTTCATTTGGTTTTGTCTTTTCAGATGATAGAAACACTTATAAACATGTCATTTATTACCACAATGATGAAACTAAAACTCTCTCTACTTCAACTTGGATTTTCTTCTATCCTTGCTGTTACCTCGACTGTTATGTCCTTGATTCTTTTCCTGAATTCTTCCCCAATTATTTGTTAATAAAATCTATGAATAATATTTCACCTAAGCACGTCTCCTGACCTCTTCATTCATAACAACAGACTTAACAAAACTAAATTTCATAGCTCTATTAGAAGCATAACTATTTAGAGTAACAAAAAAATTATCTCAAGAATCAAGTAAAATATTAAGGAACCAATGCGCTAAAATTTCATCTTCAAAAATAATATTCATACCATAAAATTGAACAAAACATCCTTAAAATTCACTCAAATATTCAGAAAAAGATGTACCTTCTTTGTAACTCAAATTCATCACCTATTTGAGGAGAAATGATTTATTATTTTAGTCATAGAAGTATAGGTAGTCTCAAGATTGTCCCATAAAGTTTTGACATGAAATATATTGACAATATGGTTTATCATGTTGTCTTTGACCCATTAACAAATGGAACCACAAACCATATCATGCTAAAACTCTCATTCTTCATTAGACATTCTTTCTGAATTCTAGGTACTAAACACCGACATATTCATTCGCTTGAAAAAAACACATACTTCATTTGTAATCATCATATATGGTAGTTGGAACCATTCAACAAAATCATCTAACTATAATTGGCTTTCATAATTTTCTAAATAAAAACCAAATCCTTTTGTAAAAAATGTTGGGAATTATAGAAAGGGAAGAACTCGCAAATGAAAATCAAAGCGAATGCATAATAGAAGGATTCATTTTCCCTTCATATTTTTTTATCGCTATGCATTCGATTTAATTTTTCAGGCTTGTTTGAAGGGAATTTTTTTTATTTCTGTAGTGCATTTGATTTTCTGTTTGTTTATGTGTTCTTCATCTTTCCCAAAATCTGGCATTATAGGGTTTTATTTTTATTCAGAAAAATTATGGAATTCAATTGCAGTTAAATGATTTTGTTGAATGGTTTCAACTACAATATGTGGCGATTAAAAATAAAGGATTTTTTTTTTCAATCGAATGCATTTGCCAGTGATTAGTACCCAAAATCTTGAAAGAATATCTGATGAAGAATATGAGTTTAAGCATGATATGGTTTGTGGTCTCATTCATCAGTAGGTCTAAGATAATGTGATAAACCATATTGTCAACATATCTCATTCCATAACTTTTTGGGACAATATTGAGACTACTTATTCTTCCAAGACAGGAAACAATAAATTGTTTCTCCTAAAACAAGTGATGAATTTGAAGTACGAAGAAGGTACATCTATTTCTGGCTATTTTAGTGAATTTAAAGGTCGTTTTTTTCAATTGTCTAGTATGGGAATTACTTCTAAAGATGAGGTTTTAGCATTTAAATTCCTTAATACATTACTTGATTCTTGAGAGAATTTATGTTTTACTCTAACTAGTTCTACTCCTAATGGTGTCGTGACATTAAATTTTGTTAATTATTATTTTTTGAATAAAGATGTCAGAAGATGTACTCAATAGAAATATTATTTATAGATTTTAGTCACAAAAAATAGAGGGAGAAGTTAGGAATAGAATCTGGGAAAAAATAGTTCAGATAAGAGCAAAGGTGGAAGAAAATCATGTCGAAGAAGAGAGTTTGAATGTCATAATTGTGATAAAAAAGGACTTGTTAGGAAGTTTTTCTATTAGATGAAAAGAGAAAATATAATGAAGTAAAATCAATAGAATAATAATGTTGTTGGAGATTATCGGGTCACCTCCACTACAAGTGGTGATCTTATTATTGTTTACGACTCCATAAATATTGCTTCGGATGATTCTGGTTGGGTTGTTGATAGTGGTGTCTGTTTTCACATGACATCTGGGAAGGAGTTAGTTACATATTATAGCCATAAAATATATCTATTTTCAAGATGGTTAATGATGGTCATGCTGATTTTTTAGGTATTAGGACAGTTTTTTTGTAGACCAACATGTGAAGTAAGATAATTTTGAGGAATGTTCAACATGCACCTAAGTTTCTTCTGGATCTTATTCCTATCAGTGTTCTTAAAAATGATGTTTTTATCATTACTTTTGGTGGTGTCCAATTTAATCTTTCTAATGGATACATGATTATAGATCGAGGAAAGAAGCAGTCAGGTTTGTATTGGACTATATCTTCTATTTCTTGTGCTTTTTCTTGCGTTGTTGAGTGTAGTGTGTCTTAAAAGTTATGAAAAAAGAGGCTTTTACACATCAGTGAGAAGGATCATGGTTTTTTTTCAAAGAAAAATTTGCTTACAAGTTTGAAAGGTGTCAAATTTGACATGTGTGATCACTTAATGGCCAGAAAATAGAGAAGGGTGAGTTTCAGGAGTCATCCTTTTCACAGGAAGTCACGGGTACTTGAATTAGTTCATTATGATGTTTATGGTCCTTTGAAATATAATACCTTTCATGGAAGTCTTTATTTTGTGATGCTTATTGATGACTACTCATATAACCTTTGGGTTTATGTTTTTAAAGGAAAAAGTAAGATTCTCAGTATTTTTAAACAATTTAAGGTTTCAACTAAGAGGGAATCTAGTAAGAAGTTTAAATGTATTCGCACAAACAATAAGGGTGAGTATTGTGGTCTGTTTGATTAGTATTGTAGGAGAGAGGGTATTCAAAGACTATATGCTAAATACATATAAAAACACACATTTTCATAATGTAGAATAATTAGTGAAAATAAAACTAAATCTACCTATGTTAAATGCTCAAAAAAAAATTATTAGAATAATTAAACACATAAATAAGCATAGCATGAGTTCAAAATAGTTCTATTACTGAAATCTAAAATGATATAACCTGATGCATTGAAGAAATTAAAAGAACTAAAACAATAATAACTGGTTCTAATTATTCAGAATAACAACCTATAAACAACTAAACACTTCACATCATCTATAAATAACATTGAACAAGAAAAGAATGAAAGAGAAGCATACAATTCTTGAGTAATGAGAAATCTGAATGCATGCTCAAACTCTATCTCAAACTACCCCAGACTATGCTCTACTTGCATGAACCCCACTCATTCGGCCTGGTATGAGTTTATATCATGATTATTTAAAAACAAACTCAATCCTCGACTGAACACCTATCCACCTTGGTAAGACACATGTGCATTCCTTCATCAGCATAGGTTAAATGAATCTGGATTGCCCCAACCTTCATGAATCTTCTATTGGTTTCATATTAAATTTATGGTTACAAGTAAAATGTCATGGACCATTGATTCTTGTAGAACGTGTCAAATCCTCTTAAATCTTTCATCAAACATTACTCAAACTCATCAAATGAATTAGGGTGAGCTCTAGTGTACGATTCATCAAATCTGAATGGTGGTAATGATCTGTTAGCTTTGACTTAAATGGTTCTCAATGGAACTCAACAAACATAACTATAGAGGAGGCTCATCCTCCTCCTCAAAACTCTAATCTATGGCATTTTATGAACCTCCTCCCTTGACCATTTCAACCTCTTAGATAGGCGCATTAAATTCAGGAGCAATTTCGGACTTCAGATGCTGACTAACCTTTTTTACGTCACAAAAACCTATTAGTTTTAGTAGTATTTTAGATTTAATTTCATTTTTAAGAGTTTAATAATAGAAAAACTTGAGATATTTGTGGGTAATAAGTGAAGTATTAATTTTAAGTCAAGGAAAAACTTCCCAGAAATGTATTCCCTTTCCATCCACTAGTTACATAAGTTGTGGATATGTACAGTCTAATTTTTTTAATTATTTCAAAATGAATATTAAATGGTTAGGGAATGTTTTGGGAAATATTCTCATGAATTTTAAGTCTTATACTCACATGTACTTGTAATATTGGGATTTGAAATAGTGTTCCATAATTTATATAATGACCATGCTGGAATTGTGAAGTGTTGTAGGAAATTTGAATCAGTTGAATATTTGTGTTTTCATGTTTTGAAACTATTTGAGAGGCTTTATGTGAGATCCATTCTGGATGTAGCAACATGGACTTAATATGTAAAAACAATAATTACCCATGATTTTAAGCATGAATCATAGACTTTTGTGCTCAAATGTTTGTCATCATGTTACCATGTGGACAATATTCTTGTAATTTATTTGTAGAGAACCATAATCATTCATCACATTATTTTAAATGTCATAATTTTATGAGGTCCTTTAGAAGGGTGACTGAATTTTAAATTGAAAAATCAGAAGTCAACTCATTAGCAAGTATTAAATTGGTTGATTCATTCTGTTTGGTGGGGACTATTGTTGGAGGAGAAGATGTTGTAGGGTGTACCTGTATAGATCAAATAAATTTTCTTTGATTGAAACGACAAAGGGATTTGGTTTTGGGGGACATAAATATATTTTTAGATTATTTGGAATAATAATGTCGAGATAATCCATCATTTTTTTATGTTATTCAGTTTGACATGTTTGAGCAGATTACAAATTTATTTTTGGGTTGACCCGAAAAATGATGGTTGATTTCGAACATTTCAAAAAAAATTATTGATAAGTTATTTAGTTCAAATAAGGAATAAAAACCACTAACTATATTTATTAGATTTAATTATTTCAGTTAAACTATAGTATTTGTTGTGGAATTGTTATATGATGAAATTAGAAGTTATTTTTTCCTAGTTATTTCATAAACATGTAGATGCCTTCAATATGAAGAGGTCGTTGACTATGCATACCGATCTAGATGAAGCCATTGAAAAATATATCTCTGAGGTACTTCCCTCTACTCATCATGACCTATGTACATGGAATTTAATACAAAATGGAATAAAAACCCTAGGTAATTTGATGAAAGATGGTTACAGTTTACTTTATTGTTTTAGGAAGCACATGTTTGAGTATTACAATGCAATGGGTTTTGAGGTGGAGTGGAGAACTATTACAACTGAATTTGGTGATAATAAATCACTACTAGAAAATGGTCTATTTGTGAAGAGGTCCCATCGTAAATGGACCATTGCAGAAAAGGGTGTTATAAATATTATGGTTCACCAATCATCCAACTCTCTTGAAGTAGCACAATAATTTGCATAATAAATTTGATGTGCCTAATGAGACAATAAAATTGGTTCATTTATTACAATAATACTTTTATATTTAATATCAACAATTCCATAAATCAGATGTACATGCAATCCTCTCTTAGTATCCAACCACTAACATTTAAACATCATTATTTAATATTGTCCTAGATAACATAGTTCAATAATTTCTTCCAGTATTCCATAAAAGTTAACTTTAGTTTCTCTATGATGATATTTTCTCAAGAAAACACCACTATTCATTGTTTTTTTGATTCCTTATTTGCTCATGTATGAAATCGAAAACCATTCACCACATATGCATTATAAGATTTAACCATTTTGGATGGCGGGTTACTCAATACACACAATCAACTATCAATTTTATCACCATGTTGAGATACCTAATAATTTGTAAAATAATCATCACTATAAAAAGTATCAAATTTATTTTTTATGTGAAATCAAAAATAATTTATGTTACATGTTTTTGAAACCAGTAGGAATTTTTTTGATGACGTTTTTCAAGAGAAGATGCTATAATTTGTGGAAAATTTTTCTTGATATGATTATTATATAACTTATAAATAAAATAAGATTAATGTACTATTACACAAATTATATAATAAGTGATTGGAGACATCACAATACAAATGGTGTTATTTATTCAAAGTTGATCAAAATATTTGTATGAGATCTGTGATGTTTATCATTTGAAACACATCATTCATGAAATCCACTGAATCCAAGATTAGGCTGATAGAAAACTAAAAATTGATTTCTGATGTCATCTTTAACATTTCCCTCATTACGGCCCATGTTTTTGTGTTTTGAGGGATATTCAGATAGAAAGTAATGAGAGAAGAAAAAGAAAAATTCCTCTTGAAAATAATCTTATGAAATTGAGTCTTCAATTGATGCTTTATTATGTACTTTTTCCTTCAATTTTTGTATGCATCTCTTAAATGGGTACATCCATTAGAACAGTACTAGACCTCTACATTTTATTTCATGTGGAAAACATAATATCAAATGTTCCATTGAGTCAAATATAGATAGTGGGAATATTTTTTCCAGTTTATGTATAATTAAAATGACATATTCTTGCAGTTTTCTTACTGCATCGTAGTATGTTGTCAATGAAAAATGTCTTGAAAAAAATATTACATGTTTGTTATCACATACCAAATCATAGGATTGAAAAAACCTATTAATCCAATCGGCATAAACCTTTCCATTAAAACATGATAGACATGAATTTTCAATCTGGTAATATGACCATTTCTGACCCATCTTCCCAAATCCGAAGCATAACCATTTGAAAGTATCAAATCTGCAATACACTAAGAAAATAATATGTGAATCTCTTTGGATAGTGTAAAAGCTGATTTTGGCTTCATTAACTTATGTGATCTGACATTTTCAAATAGTTCAAGTTTCAGTTTCTTGAAAATTTGGAAAAGATCTAATGGGGACTTTACGTTATCTTTGGTCTTACCTAGTATATCCAAACTTTTATGAAATAAATTATCAAAACATTTCTTCTCAATATGAATCACATCCAACATGTGAAATACCAACAAATCAAACCAAAATGAAAAATCCCAAAAAATACCCCGTTTTATCCAATTGAGTTATTTTCCAAACCCATCAATTTTTATTGGTCCAAATGTGATTGGAGGTAATGAAAAGACAATTTATTTTAACATTTTAATTGAGATCATTGTTGGAGGCCCATCTTATTCAATTGATCCTTTTCTGAAATGATATTTTTTTCTTTGAAAAGGATGATAAGTTGGAAGGAATCTATGATGAGAGTCGAAAAAACAATGTTTTTTCCATTGACAAGCATAAACGATTTACTGCCCCTCATATAGTACGAATAAGATTTTTGAACATGTGTACTCCAACTAGATAATATGTCATATTCTAGGAAGTCACTAATTGTCCACATCGATGTAGTTTTAGTAGATAATTTTGTTTCTCAGAAACATCATATGTACTGACACGATTACTCCACAATGAATTTAACTCATCAATCAATCGTTTCTAATAGACATCAATATTATTTTTTGGATGTCTTGGAATTAATAAGGTCAAAAAGATATATGGATCCTTCATCAACATCCATGGAGGTAAATTGTATATTCAAGCATGAATACTGACTATCGTAAGAACCAAATGGATAGACACCACCGGTAGAAAGACCCAATCACATGTTTTGGGTTTCTAAAGCAAAAGAAGGATGCACTTGGTAATATTTTTTACATGAATCACCATAATAGGGATGATTTAATCTTTTACTGGTTGAAATATTGGTTTTATTCCATGACATCAATGCTGATGTGTTTTGAGACATAAATAATCATTGTTATCTCAATGTGAGCAGGAAATATCCCAATTGTTTTACAGGAATAAATCCAGACTTCCCTGGTTCAGATTATTTTTTCCTTGATTATCCACATGTAGGAAAAATATCCAATGACTCATTTTCACCATAATATAAGATGCAATCATTTGAACATGCATTAATCTTCTGATAACCAAGACCTAGATTACGAACTATCCTTTTTCTCTCATATAAATTTATAGGCAACACATTTTCTTCAAGAAAAAATGTTTTTAAAAAAGAGAATATTTGATTGAAACTGCTATTTAATATTCCATTACCTAATTTAATATCTATAAATTTAGAAACTTCTTCAAAGTTTCTTATATTGCAACTAATATATAATTCATCTTCAGTAGACCTCAACAACTCATATAAATGAGATGGTTCCAACTCATGAGTTAAATCAATATCATCATAAGTTCCAGCTTGTGGAAAAGATAAACCTACCACATCATGTACTAAATTTTGAAACTATGTTGGATTCAGAACCAAATTATTAGTATCTTCTTTGGAACTATGTTCACCATGTTGATACCAAAAAACATAATCTTTTTGAACACCAAAATGCAATAAATTACCTCCAACATTTTCAAATGTGTCATATGTCCTTAGAGTACATTTTTTACAAGGACACTTAATTGTACCTTCAGAAAAAAAATTCCAGTTTTGATGATGCAAATGATAAGAAAGCTTTGAACACCCTCAATATATACAAGATTTAAACCAAACCCGTCTGGATTTATGTGCTAATTTATCCAAGCACGATCTTCTAATAATGACTATTTTCGAGTTCCTTGTTCCATATTTCTTAAAAATATGAAATAATTAGTTATTTTTTTATAATTAGATATAAGATAAACACTATCCAAAAAAGAGAAAGCAATTAAATTTTTTTTTATAGAAATTTATAATAATTTATTGTAATTTATATTATTTTTTAAGCTTTTATACTAATATACAATCATTTATAAAAAGTCATACTAATTAACACTAATGATTATTAATTACAGGAATGTTGTACTAATTATTGTTAATTATCGACAATACAATTTCTAGTGGATTGGCGACAAATCTTTTTCCCAAAGACTCATCCCCTTGTAACTTTCTCTAGCTAAAATCACTACTCAAATTCTTCTTCATACGTCCGAGCATACATTTCATAGTTATTTTAGTTGGAGATGTTCCAAGGTGTTGAGTCGTCAAGAAAAAGTGCCTCTTTTGTCTGACGACTCACCTCCTTACAACTTTCCCGAACTGAAATCACTATGAAAAATCTTCTCCGACGTTTGTCAGAGTATATTTTTCATACTCATTTCAGTTGGAGATTGTTGGAAGTAGCTGAGGCATCGATCAAAAGGAATGCCGCCAATCCATTGGAAATTGTGCCATTTTATCACAATATACTTGAATTTATTCAAATTTATTACTAATTATTTCTAATTATTACTAATTATTACTAATTATTACTAATTAAACCTAATTAATCCGAATTAATCCTTATCATTCCTAATTAATCCTAATTAATCCTCATTATTCCAAATTAATCATGTTTATTCAAAATTAATTCTGATTATAGCTAATTAATCTTGATTATTACTCATTAATCCTAATTAATCATGATTATTACTAATTATTACTAGTTAACCCTTATTATTACTAATTAACCCTAATTATTACCAATTAATCCTAATTATTACTAATTAACCTTAATTATTAGTAATTAAGACTAATTATTACTAATTAATCCCAATTATTACTAATTATTACCAATTATTACCAATTATTACCAATTATTACCAATTATTACTAATTATTTCTAATTTTTACTAATTTTTACTAATTTTTACTCATTATTACTAATTATTTGTATTTATTACTATTTATTACAAATTATTACAAATTATTACTATTTATCACAATTTATCACAATTTATTACTATTTATTACTAATTATTACTAATTATTACTAATTATTACAAATTATTAGAAATTATTAGAAATTTTATATAATTATTAAAATTTATTTATAATTATATATAATTATTACCATTTATTACTAATTAATGATAATTAATCCTAAATATATCTAATTATTACTAATTATTTCTAATTATTGCTAATTATTACTAATTATTGCTAAATATTACTAATTGTAATGCCCCTACCCTAGATTCCTAGAGTCGGTGCATTATTTTAACACATTGACATGATTACAAGGAATCAAGTCCCAAAATACTGATCAGTTTAGGAGTCTTGGAAAATAGATTGCATACATGAACATTACATTACACTTTCTAACATACAATACTAAAAAAATGGTTCTTTGAGAACACCATTATTCCCATTAGCTTAACCCTACATATCAATCATAATACACTTCTTGGAATCCTGGGATAATAAAACATAAGAAAGGGGTGAGCTCAGATGCCCAGCAAGGGTAAATAATTTAGTGGAAGCTATAAACTTTTAAGGTAAGATGTGTGATAAAAAAACACCCTTTTTAAACATAAAATTTAACATAATATGAAAAAAATAAATCAAACATTTTCATATAAACATGCACATGGATATTCTACTAGTCGAATAATCACATGTAATAACTAATTTCATAATGAGGGAATGCCTAACTCCGGACATCATTACCACATAGTTAAGGCCTTGCGCAAAGACTATAAATAAAATTTTTGTCAAGGCCTTGTGCCAGGACACTAGTTTGTCTCATGAGACCTACCGATGCATTGAGGAGCTATAGTGGGCTCCACCCGTCACTTACTAAGTCCACTGCATTCCTCATATGAAAGAGTTGAAACATAACATAAACATTCATATTAAAACTACCATCCAAAATGTCATTACATTAATCATAAACCATGAATGGTATAAAAATAGAACATCCACAGTCAAACATATCATAACTCATTCAATACAATATGGAAGATTGTATTATAAAAAATCAACCTCAATCAAAAATAATATCCATTAAAGGATGATGACATAGTTGAAAATGATGAGTAAAACTTTTTGAGAGAAATATCCTTTTTGTAATATCATTTAAAAGTCACACATTTATAAAGGAAATAATTTAAAAGAGATTTTTGAATCAAAGTGTCCCATACCACTGTGAAACTTTTGAAAGGAATTATCATTTCAAAACATTCATGTCCATATAAATAAATCCTTAAAATCATTTTGAAAACATAGACATTAATTAAAAAGATTTAGAAAGATAAATATTTAAAACATTTAAAATTATGATCTTGATAAATAGTACCTTTCAAAAATCCTTAAAATATTCATTTTGAAATCATTTTTATGAAAAATGGACATGGATGACAAAAATTTCTCAGTAAATACTTACACATAAACAATCTCAGATAATAATGAGATTGAGGAATTAACCCTTACCTTACAATTTCCTTTAGTCGAGGGTACGTTTAACCTCCTGTATGAAGATCGTAGTATGTTATTAAATTATACCATAACTATATTAATATTTATGATATCATAAATGATTCATTTATGACTTAATACTACCCATTTAATAATAATTTCCATGTTAAATTTACATTTCGGGTAATAATCATTTTCTTTATCATACGTGTTTTAACTTGTTACTCTTGATTGTATCACTTAGATCAAGATTTAAATACTTCCATAATATAAAACATGATTTATATATCATATATATTTATAATATAAATATGTATAATAGACATATATATGAAATGAAAAACACCGTTTATGGAGACGGTAGTCCGTACGTACGCATAAATGATGTTTCTGTTTTCATATCGTATTGAATGGAAATAAGTGAATAAGATATATGAAAGCACACACACACACACACACACACATATATATATATATATATCTCCATTAGTATTATTATTTCATATATTACATACTTATTAGTAATATATATTTTTATAATCATCGATGAATGGTGAAGGTGGAAATGAATCTCATCGCGTCGTGGAGACGATAATTCGTACGCACACACGAGCAACAATATAATTTCCTTATAGGTGTGGAATTGGATGGTATATTAATTTTATAGAGACATTATCATGTTATTTCAATTATTTATATACATATTACTCATCATTATATCCATCCAAATAACATAGTTTTGAATGACAAATTACACCACGGCGTGGAGACGGTAAGCTGTACGCACGCACGCATGGTGACATTATCATTCATAATATGGATAGAATAATGAATATAGTTGTGAAATTTTTATAATAACATCACAGTATATAGAAGATACTATATTTATTATTTTATAATGGAAACAAAAAGGAAAGAGTAAGTGGAAGAATAAGAGAACTTGAAAGAGAGTGGTGAAATCATTACCTCTTCTTCGGGTTCTTCCTTTTGATTTGATCGAAAGGGCTCCTTAGGTTGGCTTTATGACCAATGGAAGGCCTCTAGGATGAATTTAGGATAGTTGGGAAGATATTTTGGCAGGGTTAAGCTGAGACAAATGGATTTTGAGGTGTTAATTGGAGAGAAGGGGAAGTGCCCTTTTATAAAAGGGGTGAGGGTCACTTTAGGAAAAGATTAAAGTATTAATTTATTATACAATAATATTTGGTTTATAATGGTTAAAAATAAATTTATTTCGAGACTTAGGTGGTTATGAGTCTAAATACACTCAACCAATAGGTTTTATACAAGATTAGGTTACCATTTTAACCTTATCTTTTAGATTTAACTCTTAGTTAAATAGTTTAACTTTTACCATGTCTTCTTCTATTCTTACTCTATATGGTTAATAAACTTACTCTAAACTTCCAAGAGAACCTAAAGTGGATAATTAATGACATATATAATATTATTTAATCCTTTTGGAAGAACCTTAAATTTTTAGGAATATTATATCAACCAATAATATAGTATTTGGTTTAAATATTAATTTATGTCAATTTTGACACTATTTGGTATTTTGTTTTTGTGAAAGTCATCACAACTTGATTACTTCGAAAAATATACATTGAATCATCCCTAAAATGTCATATTCATTTATAAAATTCATGTATTTCATAAAAACTTTGAAATTATATTTATTTTAATATTTATAATACCATTTATTTGATTCTTTCATTAATAAGGTAATTACTGCATCATCATTGTGTCATTAATAAATTTAATTATTTAATCTCTAAAAATTATAAATAAAATACCATTATGTTTGAATTTTTTGTATATTTATAATGAATAATTATAGTCGAATTTATTATATTTATAACCCTATATTAAAAATGGTTTAGTTATTAAACTTTGATTTTAACTCTTTTAACTCTTCTTTAAATTAAATAATAATAAATGTCTTAATCTAATCCAAGTGGACATAAAGGGTCATATTTTATTCCTAATGTTGTTTCTGGTCGAATTACACTTATCCAATGGAATTAATACATGTGTTAGGGTAATAATAATATCATTTTTACCCTTAATTACCCTATTTACTTTTAACCGTGGTAAATAAAAGTAAAAAGTTACAATTCACTAAAAATTATTTTTATCTTATTTAACCACGTTTTACTACTTGATATTAACCGTGTCTATCTAATTTTAGAAATTCAACTCACATAATTGGAAAAATTAAGTTTTATGTGAATTTACAAATTACCCTAGGTGGTGGGTAAAAGACAGTGAAAAGTTCAATAAAATTTTTATATATCTAAAATTATTATAAAATGACTCCAATAAATTACATTGAACTTATATAGGTATTATGTATCTATTTTGACCTAAACTATATTTAAATAAAATAAAAAATTATTTAAATGAAAATTTGGTTTTAAACTATAACTTAGTGTTTTTCACTATTCATAAAAAATTAAATGTTTTTAGAAAAATACCAAAAATTCACCATAAGGTAATTTTGATATTCCTAATTCAATAATGAATTATATTTTACCAAATTAAAAACATATAAGTTTTGTTTAATAATTTAAAATTAATTCCCGCTGTCAAAACCAAAATGCATATTTTTAAGAAATAATAACTATCAAAAGTTTGACACTTATTTATGTCCAATTTCAAAGTGAAATTACTTAAAATTACCATCATTGGATTAAATGGTAAAAATATAATCTATTTATACTTACAAACCATTAAAATGTATAATATAACACTGTAAATTATTTTTATTAAAAAAGTTGTTTTCAGTTAAAATATAGTATTTTTCACTATTCACCCAAATATGAAAGTTATCAGAAAAACACAAAAAATTTATTAAAACTAAATTATTATGTCCCGATTCTAAAGAAGAAGTTTATTTTGTCAAATTTAATTTATAAAAGTTTCAAATATTGGATTTAAAAAGGGTTCACCATTAAAAGGTGGTAAAATTATATTTTTTGAAAAATACTTCTTTTATCTGAAAAATGAATTAGTTCTTACATTATGTCTAAGAAACTCATAATATGGATTCTAAAATTATAAGGATTATATATAGTTTAAAATTTAGTTAATACTTATTCATAACCACTTTTGAACAGCTAGTTTGGTAAGTCGTGGTGCGCTTGAACTCGATGTTGCGTATAGTGTAAGTTATTGAATTATTTTGAAGAACTAATGTAATATGAAATCTTGGGGTGTTACATTCTTCCCTCCTTCAATAAATTGCGTTCTCACAATTTGAAATTTTTCTATGAAAATAAAAGGTTGAAAATATAAAATACCTTTATGGGAAAACCCACATCAGAAATTGGGTTAATAAAATTTAGTCTTAATAAGTGGAAAAAATTATATATATATATATACTTGACAAGTATAGTTTCATCGTTCAACTAATTCCAACCACAAACTCATCTTTCAATCCAAAAGATTTCAAAAAATTATTTATCCTAATCGTATAGGGTTCCAAAAATAATGAATTTATAATTCATTTATCAGACTATTTAAAAAAATCTAAATTATACAAACTAGTACATCACGTAGTCCAGTCGTAGGTGATTCACTCTTGTCGCTCTTCAGTTGCAGGTTCAAGTCTTGTAGCCATGTTGGACGCGACTAGTAGTCACCTGACCTCTAGGTTGTCCTTTTTATATCAATCAAAAAATAACCTTAACAATAGCATCCAATTTCAAACTTAATCCATTCCAACCTTTAGACTTATCCAAAATACTTATATCCAAACTCTCTGTCCAAAATTTATAAGGAAGTTAAACACAATGAAGATCCTTTTTTCTAGGTAATAACATGTGAACACCTTCAACATGTATTCTTTTAAAACACCACAACATCATAAATTACCATAAAACCTTATTGATTATATTCATGCTCCCTTATTCCTCATAGAATATTGGATATACTCCTTCTATCCAAAAAATGTTGTAAACTCCAATAATGATGGAATATAAAAATCATTAATCAGTTTCAAGAAAGTAAAGAATATCCAATATAATTTATCTAAATCAACCATCTCTTATTCCAAAATCACTACCTCATTATCAGGACCATATTAAGGATTAACTTTCCTTCAACCATGTATTTTCCAAAAAGCGTAGCTTGCTATTAAGTCACTTTTCTTAGAACCATATAATCTCAAATCCTCAATAAAATAGTACTGCAGTACAATCCTTATTTATCTCCATAATTCATATAACTAGTATGTTGTTGATACAACACTCAAATGAAATAATTCTATATTAACAATATAAGAACACTAGTCATTCCTCTTCAGATGAGGTTGTATCATAACTTGATTATTATCCAATAACATCATTTAAGGTATACTATGATGACTGAGACATTGATTCGCGTAGTGTCCCAACACCTTTCAGATGAAACATTGTACATTTGATTTTTTTTTCTTACCCTTTCAATCACGTACTTGGTGTCCTTTTTATCCACACTTATAACAAACTCCCATTCCCTTCAAGCATTTACCATGGTGATTCTTTCCAAAGTTATCACATATGGAAAATCATTCTTTTCCCCCTTCCCTTTATCCATCTTTATCTATTCCATCCTTTTCTTATCTTGCTTCCCTTCAAAGCCATAGGACTCTAAAAATTCTTTACTTATCTTATTAACAGATGATACTATTTCTTCATATGTTGAGAATACATGGGAGACTATTTTCCTTATAAATTTTGGCTTAATACTATGAAAGATATGATTCTTCTTACTCTTTGGATCATACGTATTGCTGGAGTTCACATTCATTCTATTGGGCACCATTTATATAAAATGGAATACACTAGGTCAGTTTATGAATCACAATTCATAATTCCAAACATGTGAAATACCTAATGTAAATTGAACAGTTTATGGATATAATCCATAATCACAAAATTGTTTTCTTTGAGGAGGTATATACTCATAAACCCTTCATAGTGGTTTGTAAAGAAAACGAGAATTATCCTAAGCATATCCCCCAAGAGTGTCGTAACCAAGAGTGCAGCAAGGCCCGTTGTCGTGCACTAGTTCCCGTTTGAGTCTTTCTCTAAGTGGTGTTTTTGGGTTTTACCCCTAGGTACATCTGTGCTAGAGGTACCTCTACCTATTCGTATCAAGACAGGGATGTATTTTCTTGGAAAAACTCACAAAATCATTACATTACCAAAATTCTAGAAAGTTCTTCTATGCTAATATTTAAAGTATATCTTACGGTAATGTCTTATAATTAGAGTTTATTTAAATCTAGTTTCCAAGGTTATTGCTAAAATTCCTCTGATACCAACTATAACGCCCCAACCCAAGATTCCTAGAGTCGGTGCCTTATTTTAATACATTGGCATGATTACAAGGAATCAAGCCCCGAAAGACCGATCAATTTAGCAGTCTTGGAAAATAGATTGCATACATGAACATTACATTACACTTTATAACATACAATAAAAAAAATAGATCTTTGAGAATGACATTATTCCCTTTATCTTAACCCTGTATATCAATCATAATACACTTCTTGGAATCCTAGGAAAATAAAACATAATAAAGGGGTGATCTCAGATGCCCAGTAAGGGTAAATAATTTAGCGGAAGCTATAAACTTTTAAGGCAAGATGTGTGAAAAAAACAACAGGCTTTTTAAACATAAACTTGAACATAATATGAAAAAAATAAATCAAACATTACCATATAAACATGCACATGTATATTATACTAGTCGAATAATCACATGTAATAACTAATTTCATAATGAGGAAATGCCTAACGCCGGACATCATTACCACATAGTCAAGGCCTTGTGCCAAGACTACAAATAAATTTTTTGTCAAGGCCTTATACCAAGACACTAGCTTGTCTCATGAGACCTACCAATTCATTGAGGAGCTATAGCAGTCTCCACCCATAACTTACTAAGTCCACTGCATTCCTCATATGAAAAATTTGAAACATAACATAAACATTCGTATTTAAACTAGCATACGAAATGTCATTACATTAACCATAAACCATGAATGGTATAAAAATAGAACATCCAAAGTCAAACATATCATAACTCATTAAATACAACATGGAATATTGTATTATAATAAATCAACCTCAATCAAAAATAATATCCAGTAAAGGATGCTGACATAGTTCAAAATGATGAGTAAAACTTTTTGAGAAAAATATCCTTTTTGTAAAATAATTTAAAATTCACAAATTTATAAAGGAAGTAATTTAAAATATATTTTTTAATAAAAGTTTCCCATACCACTTTGAAAATTTTGAAAATAATTATCATTTCAAAACATTCATGTCCATATACATAAATCCTTAAAATCATTTTGAAAACATGGACATTAATTAAAAACATTTAGAAAGATAAATCTTTTAAACATTTAAAATTCTGATCTTGATAAAGATTACCTTTCAAAAATACTTAAAATATTCATTTTGAAATCATTTTTATGAAAAGTGGACATGGATGATAAAAATGTCCCAGTAAATACTTACACATAAACAATCTCGGATAATAATGATATTGAGGAATTAACCCTTACCTTGCACTTTCCTTTATTTGAGGGTACGTTTAACCTCCTGTATAAAGATTGTAGTATGTTATTAAATTATACCAGAACTATATTAATATTTATGATATCATACATGATTCATTTATGACTTTATACTACCCATTTAATAACAATTTCTATGTTAAATTAAAATTTTGGGTAATAATCGTTTTCCTTATCGTATGTGTTTTAACTTGTTACTCTTGATTGTATCACTTAGATAAATATTTAAATAATTCCAGAATATAAAACATGATTTATATATCATATATATTTAGAATATAAATATGTATAATAGACATATATATGAAATGAAAAACACCGTTTATGGAGACGGTAGTCCGTACGTACACATAAATGTTGTTTCCGTTTTCATATCGTATTGAACGGAACTAAGTGAATAAGATATATGTGAGTACACACACACACACACATATATATATCTCTATTAGCATTATTATGTCATATATTATTTACTTATTAGAAATATATATTTTTATAATCATCGATGAATGGTGATTGTGGAAATGAATCTCATCGCGTCGTGGAGACGGTAATCCATACATACGCACGAGTGACAATACCATTTTCTTAAAGGTGTGGAATTGGATGGTATATTAATTTTATAGAGACATTATCATGTTATTTTCATTATTTATATACATATTACTCATCATTATATCCATCCAAAAAACATAGTGTTGAATGACAAATTACACCATGGCGTGGAGATGGTAAGCCGTACGTATGAACGCATGGTGACATTATCACTCATAAGATGGATAGAATAATGAATATAGTTGTGACATTTTTATAATAACATCAAAGTATATAGAAGATACTGTTTCTATTATTTTATAATGGAAACAACAAAGAAAGAGTAAGTGGAATAATAAGAGAACTTGAAAGAGGATGGTGAAATCATTACCTCTTCTTCGGGTTATTCCTTTTGATTTGATCAAAAGGGATCCTTACGTTGGTTTTATGACCAAAGGAAGGCCTCTATGATAAAGGTAGGATATTTGGGAGGATATTTTGGAAGGGGTTGGCCGAGCCAAATGGCTTTGGAGGTGTTAATTTGAGAGAAGGGGAAGTTCCCTTTTAAAGAGGGGTGATGGTCACTTTAGGAGAAGATTAAAGCATTAATTTATTATATAATAATATTTGGTTTATAATGGTTCCAAATGAATTTATTTAGAGGATTAGGTGGTTATGGGTCTAAATACACTCAACCAATAGGTTTTATACAAGTTTAGGTTACCATTTTAACCTTATCTTTTACATTTAACTCTTAGTTAAATAGTTTAACTTTTACCGTGTCTTCTTGTATTCTTACTCTATATGGTTAATAAACTTACTCTAAACTTACAAGAGAACCTCAAGTGGATCTGCAATGACCAACCTTCACCAAAAGGAGGGAAGATTCAACAGATTTTCAGGCCCTTACTTCTTTAAGATGAAGGAGAGATAATGACCCCCGAGACCCGCCTTCAATAGGTCCCGGAATGGCGACTAGCACCAAGGGTATAGAAATTTCTCACAAATGGAAGGAATTACCCATTTTTGTTTTATAAGATTGAGAGATAAGATGATGAAACTCAACAACACCAAGTTAAAAGAAAAGTAAAGCAAAAAATAAACCATTCCCACATGCATGTTCCAAAAGTAAAGCCAAAAAGTACAAAAGGTGACTACAAAGGTAAGTACCAAAGAGGAAAAGAAACAACTACAACTGACCCAAAGGTCTGAGCTAGTTTGGTCCTGCGTGATCCCCGAAGTCCTCCTGGAAACCTGAAAGTAGTTTTATATACATAGGGTGAGCATACAAGTACACTCAGTAGGGAAAACCAAAGACTCTCGTGCATAAGTGGGGGAATGTGCTAAAGTCCCGTGAGAAAAAGCAGTAAACCAAACAACTATCAAGGTAAACTATCCACCCCAAGCCTCACCAAGGCACACTACCCAAATAATGAAAGTTAGGTAATATATATATATAATCAGAGCACATCGATGTTTGGGTACCCTCCTCCACTTCCCCACTGGTTATTGAGACATCCTACGCATCGGACCAATCCCGCCATTCTGTCACTGTAGTCGCACTACCACACCCGCCCGCACAAACCTGGGTCACAACCACACATAGTCACACTGCCGAAATCCCGCCCGCACACACCTAGGCCACAAATGTCACACATAACCATGCCTGCAAACAACTAGGCCATAACAACCACCACCACGCCCGAAGACACCTGGGCCAGAAGATCCACTGCCACGCCCGAAGACACCTGGGCCTCATCCTGAAGACGCTTGGGAAACCACCTGCTGCACACACTTGGCCAACCGTCACACTTCCCCACTCGAAGGTTCTTGGGATAATAATGGACCTACGGCCATCACATCCTGCCCGAAGATTCTTGGGCTATCCGGGAAAGGGAGCAGAAAAGGAGATAATAACCAGCCACTAAGAATAGTGTTGGGAAAAACACCCTCCCCCGTTAAATGGGGGTGTTCGGAACTAAGTGTTCAACTTGGGTGGGGCGCGAATAAGAAACACAAATCTACAAGTATAAATATAGGTAATAAACACTCACCCAAAGCTTAGGTTTTCCTAACCATCCTAGAGAACACAACACCACTGCGTCCAAGTCACAAGTCACGACTCTCGCCAACAAAACCCATTTGTCCCATTCTTGTTTCATGTTCAGTAATAATGTTTAATTAAGTTTAAGCACTACTGGGCAACTAGTAGAAATAGGCACAAGTCCAGGAAAGTAAACAGTCAAGCATCAACCGTAACGCCCACACCCGGTTCTCAAAAACTGAGGATCCCACCCCAATTCGTGATATAAACAAGTACCCACCCGGTCTTAAAACTCACAACCACTGAATCCATACCAACAGGGGATCCCATCCCCAAATTCAAAAAACCACCGAGAATATAAAGACAGGGGATCCCATCCCCTCCCACATCTCCAGCAATCGGCCCGAAAAAGAAAACAACCAACTACTACTACCAACACAAGTCAGGGCCATGCCGATATTTTCAGATTTAAACGACTTAACACACTCCATGATTTCAATTTTCATGTGTTTTAACCGGGGTTATCACAGAAGTATTGATCCTGATGCCTCAATTTATTTGGCCGGATATACGTGATTAACCAATTTAATTTTCACTGCAGGAGTTTACAACCACAACAATCCCTTTAAAACATCTTCAGGGGTTCATTAGTGCATAAACAACGACCACCAACGACCTCGATTTTCAGAAGGCATAAGCCAGCATGACTCAACAATATGGTTATAATATATCAACATCAATGATCATAGCCCCCCCCTCTTTCTTTATAGAATCCAGTTCATTATCTTCATTTAGGTCTGGTTTGTCCAATTCTACAGAACAGAAGCACGCCCACCCCGCATGATACACAAAAGAGAGAGATGAAGGAGAAATTCCATACTTGTTGATAGATGATCAACATTTAGGCCAGGCACAGAACTTTACGGATAACGATGCAGCGCGACCGATACACCAGAAGCTGTTTGTGAAAAGCTACGATCGAGGAAAGGAGAAACCACAACTAACCCTTAGTTTATAAGAGCCGCGGACGGTTGAGGTGAGAAAGCGAAACCGCGTAAGGCGTGGGGGTCGTGGGTTGACCACGCGACTCAACTCATCATTAAAGGGGTTCGAGTGGTTTAAACCGACTCATTAATTAATTAAGTATTTAATTAAAACTCTTATGCATGTTATGGGTCTTTAAAACACGCTCAAACAGGTCAAAATAGGGTTTAAAACCCTATTTGTGCAAAAAGGAGCGCTACTGGAAATAACCCGCGGGGTAGGCCAGAGCCACTGGTAGCTGAGAGATACCGGTGGGTGACAACTACCGGTAGCTGAGCTATCGGTAGGATGCAGCTACCGGTAGGCCGCAACAACCGGTAGGCTGCAGCTACCGGTAGGTCGAGCTACCGGTAGGCTGCAGCTACCGATAGGCTGCTCCTACCAGTAGGCCGAGCTACCGATAGGCTGCAGCTACTGGTAGGCTGAGCTACCGGTAGGCTGCAGCTACCGGTAGGCCCATCTACCAGTAGGCTGCAGCTACCGGTGGGCTGAGCTACTGGTAGGCCTCACCTACCGGTAGGCCGCAACTACTGGTAGGCCCAGCTACCGGTAGGCCGAGCTACCTGTAGGCCTTAGCTACCGGTAGGCCAAGCTACCGGTAGGCGGTAGCTACCGGTAGGCTGAGCTACCGGTAGGCTGCGGCCACCGGTAGACCGAGCTACCGGTAGGCTGCGGCCACCGGTAGACCGAGCTACCGGTAGGCCTGCTCCCAGTAGGCTAAGGCTATCGATAGGCCTACACCACCATGATTCCCAGACCCGAAAACCCAAAACGAGATTTTCACAAAGTAATGGACCCCAAAAACCCGAGTCATTACATCAGATACCTCTTAAACGATTCTCGTCCTCGAGAATCAAAACAAAACCAGAAGGGAAGAGAGGTTTTGAACAACCTCCTTGAAAGATACCTCTTAGGAGTGAACCCATGCTAACTAAAACATTTCCCTACCAAGAACCAAGCAACATACCATGCCAAACTGCCCGGGCATGTGGGTTGGGGAGTCTCCTCCCCCATGTCAAGATATTATCCACTTTGGGCGGCACTGACTCACCCGCATGGGTTTGATCGGATCCACCTTAATGCGTCTTAATTAGGGGTCGGGTTCTCTCCTCCCCATAGCTAGGGCTTTTCACACACAAACAGAGGAAAGAAAACCAGTACATTTCATAGCCAAAAGACAAAACGTTCTACCACAACAAGTACAATAAGGAACAAACTCAAAACAAATCTGGGTACTGGGTACACATCTGTGCTTACCTCTCCCACGTACTCTCCTCAATCCCACCATGTCTCCACAACACACGAACCAAGGGGATGGTTCGCCCACGAAGCACCTTCTCCTTGCGATCCTCGATCATCACTAGTCTCTCCACAAAGGTCACGTCGTCCTCGATGTCCAGCTCACCCCAATCAAGGACGTGTGAATATTCGTGCAGATACCAATGGAGCTGGGACACATGGAAGACACCATGTATCCTCAGTAGCGGCGGCGGCGACGCTAGCTGATAATCCACCTCGCTGACCCGCCGCAACACTTCGAAGGGTCCGATGAACTTGGGGGAAAGCTTACTCCCCTTGCCGAACCTCCGCTGCCCACGCCGAGGGTAGACCTTCAAGAACACGTGGTCCCCAACCTCAAACTCCAAGGGCCTCCTCCTGGTATCAGCATATGACTTCTGTCGGTCCTGGGCCGCCTTCATCATTTCCCGTATGAGTTGAACCTTCTCTGTTGTGTTCTACACCACCTCCGGGCCAAGGATGCCTGCCTCTCCTAATTCGGCCCAACACATAGGTGAACGACATGGCCTCCCATACAAGGCTTCAAAGGGGGCCATACTGATGGTAAAGTGATAGCTATTATTGTAGGTGAACTCTACCAGGGGCAAGTGTCGCACCAATGATCCTCCTAAGTCCAGAACACATGCCCGTAGCATATCCTCCAAGGTCTGAATGGTGCGCTCTGTTTTTCCATCTGTCTGGGGATGGAAAGCAGTGCTAAGGCATAACTGGGTGCCAAACGCATGTTGCAATCCTCTCCAGACTCACGAGGTAAACTGTGCATCCCTATACAAGACTATAGACCTCGGAACTCCATGAAACCGCACCACCTCATCCACGTACTTTCGTGCCAAATCATCCATAGTACTCGAATCCCTGATTACCAGAAAGTGAGCTGATTTCGTCAACCTGTACACTACCACCCAGATGTCGTCGTATCCCCCTTGGACCTTGGGTAGTCCCGTGACGAAATCCATCGAGATGTCATCCCACTTCCACTCGGGGACATCTAGGGGCTACAGTAGGCCGCCTGGAACTCGGTGTTCTGCCTTTACTTGCTGACACACTAAGAACTTGGCCACAAACTCTACCACCGCTCGCTTAACTCTGGGCCACCAGAATTGCCTCTTCATTCCCTGGTACATATTGGAAACTCCTGGGTGTACCGCTAGGGGTGAGTTGTGGAACTCACTGAGAACCTTGCCACGCAGCACTCCTGGAACAAACAAACTTTTCTAGAAAATCATCCGGTTCTGACCATCCTCTGTCCATCCTTCTGAAGTATTTCCCTAGTCAACTCGGTAACACATCACTTCACACTCCGGGTCTCCCCACTGAGACTCCTCCACTTGTTGAAACAGAGATGACTGCACTATCATCTGATATAGTCAACCTCTGCCACTATCCATCTTCGCATCCAGGTGTAAGGCATCCAACTCCTCCATTGCCTTCCAGGCATCCGCCGACTCTCAGACCACATCCTTTTGCGTCCTCATACTCAAGGCATCGGTCACCACATTTCCCTTTCCCTCAGTATAAGAGATCTCGAAGTCGTAATCCTGGAGGAACTCCACCCATCTCCGCTGTCGCAAGTTTAAGTCCCGCTGGGAGAAGATATACCTCAAGCTTTTGTGATCTATGAAGACCACAAAGCGTTCCACAATGAGGTAGTGCTGCCATAACTTTAGCGCAAAAACGACCGCTGCAAGATCCAGGTCGTGGGTGGCGTAATTATGCTCATGGGGGCATAGCTTCTTGGACCCATAAGAGATCACACCTTGTCGCTGAATCAACACGCATCCCAGGCCCTGTCCTGAAGCATCACAAAACACCTCATAGGCCACCCCTTCTTCTGGTAATCTCATCACTAGGGCACTAACCGACTTCTCCTTTAGATAGCTGAAGGCTGACTCGCACTGCTCACTCCACACGAAAACCTGGTCTTTCTTGGTCAGGGTTGTCAAAGGGGCCGCAACTCGAGAGAAGTTGGGTATGAACCTCCAATAGTAACCTGCCAGCCCAAGGAAACTACGTACCTCTACCAAATTCTTGGGTGCTTTCCAAGAAACAACCGCCTCAACTTTTGATGGGTCCACCGCTACCCCCTGCTCGGACACCACGTGCCCGAGGAAGTGCACTTCCCGTGTCCAGAACTTGCATTTCGACAACTTCCCATAGAGATGATGATGTTTGAGGACCTCCAAAACCATCCTTAGGTGATCCGCATGGTCCTCCTCTGATCATGAGTAGACCGGGATGTCATCGATGAATACGACCACGAACCGATCCAGGTACTCCTGGAAGATGGAGTTCATAATCCCCATGAACACAGCTGGGGCATTCGTAACGCTTAAGGGAATGACTACGAAATCGAAGTGTCCATACCTGCATCTGAACACCGGCTTCAGGATGTCGCCCTCCTTCACTCTTAGCTGGTGATACCCAGACCGCAGGTTGATCTTTGAGAACCACCCTGCCCCTTTTAGCTGGTCTAAGAGATCGTCTATCCTCAGAAGAGGGTAGCGATTCTTGATCGTCACCTGATTCAGCCTCCTGTAGTCGATGCAAAACCTGAGACCACCATATGTCTTCTTTGCAAACAAGACTGGAGCGCCCCACGATGACGCACTTGGGCGAACATAACCTCTCTTCATCAGATCATCAATCTGGATCCGTAACTCTCGTAGCTATGAAGGTGCCATCCAGTAAGGAGCCATCGAGATCGGACGAGCGCCGGGCTACAGGTCTATCCCAAACTCGATATCACGCCGAGGGGGTAGAGTCGTCACCTCCTCAGGGAAGACGTCCATAAACTCACGGACGATCTCTGACACTTCCACCATTTCAGCATCTACGAATTCCACTATCAGCTCGACCAACAAGGAGAAGAGGGGTTCCTCTCGTCTGTTGCCCTTCTGACCACCCCACTCGCCAGTGAAGGTAACACGCCGGCTGTACGAGTCCGAGAACACCACCCTTCTTCAGAAACAATCGATGATGGCACACACAGAGAATAGCCAGTCGATGCCTATGATGACCTCATATGGCTGAATCTGTAGTAGAAGAAGATCCCTAACCGACTGATGTGGCCCTATCATCAGTCTACATTCCTGACAAACAAACAACAAGTTGGTCTGACCTCCGACTGGTGTGCTCAACACTAGGGGCTTTGGAAGTCTCTCCGCATCTAAACCCAAGGCACGGGCTAGACTTGGTGCAACAAAGGAGTGCGAAGCTCTGGTATCGAACAAGGAATAAGAAAGAGTGCTAAACAGACTGATCGTACCTAGAACAACCACTGGCCCTGCTGGAACTGCTGCCTCTGCGGCGTGTAACTGTCCACGCCCAGCTCCCCTACCCCTCGACTATCAGCCACCTCCCCGACCATGCCCCGGTCAAGGTCCCTGAGGTGCGCCCTGAGGTCGGCCTCCTCCTCCTACGTCTACCCTCGGAGGAGCGGGAGCTCACTGTCCCTGCTGCTGTTGGAATGGTCTGGCTGGAAGCTGCTGCTGGGGCAGGTGTGGGAGGTATCCGCCACCATCGTACTGCACCCGGTCCGGGCACCGACTCTAGAGATGTCTAGGGCTCCCAAAGACGAAGAACCGCGGTCCCGGGCCCGAAGGGAAAGAGCGAGGGCCAGGGGATCGAAACTGAAACTACTGCGGTCTGCTCCCTGCTGGTCGGAACCTGGAGGGTCCTGATGCTAGAGGCCTGGTGCTGACGGCCTTTACCTTCGATGGTCCTAGCTGGATCCCCTCTCGTGACACTCCTCCTAGAGCATGCATCCTCTCCACCACTTCGGCCTTCTTTTGGACCTCCAAGTACATTGGCAGGGTAAAGGGGGTAACAACATACTGGAGGGAGGGTCGGAGTGCCTCCTCTAAACGTCTTGCCCGAGACTCTTATTCAGGAAAGAGGTCCGAAGAAAAACGTAGGTGGTCCTTGAACTTGATCCCTAGCTCCCTCACGGACATACTCCCCTGCTGGAGGGAGAGTAGCTCCTGTCTCCTTTCTGCCTTCATCATCGAGGAGAGTAATTCCGCCCGGAACTCCCTCTCGAAATACGACCAAGCCACCTCAGACTCTCTCCTCTCCCCCAGGTAAAGTGTCCACCACTGACGCGCAGCTCCCCGCATCTGGCTGACGGCTAGAGTAACCCAGTACTCGGCCGGGGCCCGAATCAGGCCGAAATCTATAACTAGCTCCTCTAGCCAGCCTTCCGTCTTCATGTCGGAGGTGCTACCCTCATACTTTTCGAGGGCCTATCACTGGAAGGCCTGAAGAGTTTTCTTCCATTGGTCGTCCTATTCCTCTCGATCAACTCTCTGCCGATCGGCCAAAGTAGTCTCCGAGGCCTTGATCACCTGTACCACACGTGGTCACCTTCCAGGTGCCATAACTGCAAGGTAAACAAGGAATGCCTAATCCCAAGTGGTGTAGAATATTGTTATTAAAACTTCTTAAAATTTTAATTTATTCTTAATTCCCAAGACATCCCAGAAACACAAGAACATAAGTCATTATGATGCATTTACCTTTCCTAGGGTCTCTACCCTGCAATCAGTGTGGCCTCACTTGGTCGTTCGGTAGGTCCAGAGTCCTTGCATAGGATCACGGGGCCCCCTAAAATCCCGTGTCCTAGCCGGTCTTCCCTGGCCTAATTCACGCGCCAAGGTCACCCAACACTATTGCCTTACCATCCCATGCAATCCTCACTGTTCTTACTCCAGACTCCATCCTATCTCTCAACCATCACCTCTGATACCATTCTATCATGAACCGCCTTCACCAAAAGGAGGGAAGGGTCAGCAGATTTCCAGGAACTTCCTTCTTTAAGTTGAAGGAGAGATAATGACCCCCGAGACCCGCCTTCAATAGGTCCCCGAGTGGCGACTATCACCAAGGGTATAGAAATTTCTCACAAATGGAAGGTATTACCCCTTTTTGTTTTATAAGATCGAGAGATAAGATGATGAAACTCAACAACACCAAGGTAAAAGAAAAGTAAAGCCAAAAATAAACCATTCCCACATGCATGTTCCAAAAGTAAAGCCACAAAGTACAAAAGGTGACTACAAAGGTAAGTACCAAAGAGGAAAAGAAACAACTACAACTGCCCCAAAGGTCCGAGCTAGTATGGTCCTGTGTGATCCCCGAAGTCCTCCTGGAAACCTGAAAGCAGTTTTATATACGTAGGGTGAGCATACAAGTACACTCAATAGGGAAAACCAAAGACTCTCGTTCACAAGTGGGGGAATGTGCTAAAGTCCCGTGAGAAAAAGGAGTAAACCAAACACCTATCAAGGTAAACTATCCACCCCAGGCCTCACAAAGGCAAACTCCCCAAATAACACAAGTCAAGTAATATATATATAATCAGAGCACATCGATGTTTGGGTACCCCGTGCCACTTCCCCACTGGTTATTGAGACATCCTATGCATCAGACCAATCCCGCCATTCTGTCACCGTAGTCCCACTGCCACACCCACCTGCACACACCTGGGCCACAACCACACATAGTCCCACTGCCGAAATCCCGCCCACACACACCTGGGCCACAACTGTCACACATAACCATGCCTGCAAACACCTAGGCTATAACAACCACCACCACGCCTGAAGACACCTGGGCCAAAAGATCCACTGCCATGCCCGAAGACACCTAGGCCTCATCCCGAAGACGATTGGGAAACCACCTGCCGCACACACCTGTCCAACCATCACACTACCCCGCCCGAAGGTTCTTGGGATAATAATGGACCTCAAGCCATCACAGCCTACTCGAAGATATTTGGGCTATCCGGGAAAGGGAGCAGAAAAGGAGCTAATAACTAGCCACTAAGAATAGTGTTGGGAAAAACATCCTCCCCCGTGAAATGGGGGTGTTCGGCACTAAGTTCTCAACCTGGGTGGGGTGCGAATAAGAAACACAAAGCTACAAGTATAGATATAGGTAACAAACACTCACCCAAAGCATAGGTTTTCCTAACCAGCCTACAGAACACAACACCACTACGTCCAAGTCACAAGTCACGACTCTTGCCAACAAAACCCATTTTTTCCATTCTTGTTTCATGTTCAGTAATAATGTTTAATTAAGTTTAAGCACTACTAGTCAACTAGAAGGCATAGGCACAAGTCCAGGAAAGTAAACAGTCAAGCATCAACTGTAACACCCACAGGGGATCCCATCCCCAAATTCACACAACCACCGAGAGTATAAAGACAGGGGATCCCATCCCCTCCCACATCTCCAGCAATAGACCTGAAAAAGAAAACAAGCAACTACCACTACCAACACAAGTCAGGGTCATGCCGGTATTTTCAGATTTAAACGACTTAACACACTCCATGATTTCAATTTTCATGAGTTTTAACCGGGGTTATCACAGAAAGATTGATCCTGGTACCTCAATTTATTTGGCTAGATATACGTGATTAACCAATTTACTTTTCACACCAGGAGTTTACAACCACAACAAGACATTTAAAACATCAGCAGGGGTTCATTAGTGCACAAACAACGACCACCAACGACCTCGATTTTCAGAAGGCATAAGCCAGCATGACTTAACAAGATGGTCATAATATAACAACATCAACGATCACATCCCCCCCTCTTTCTTTATAGAATCTAGTTAATTATCTTCATTTAGGTCTGGTTTGTCCAATTCTACAGAACAGAAGCACGCCCACCCCGCATGATACACAAAAGAGAGAGACGAAGGAGAAATTCCCTACTTGTTGATAGATGATCGACGTTTAGGCCGGTCGCGGAACTTTATGGATAACGATGCGGCACACCCGATGCTTCAGAAGCTATTTGTGAAAAGCCGCGATCGAGGAAAGGAGAAACCATGACTAACCCTTAGTTTATAAGAGCTGCGGATGGTTGAGGTGAGAATGCGAAACCGCGTAAGGCGTGGGGGTCGTGGGTTGACCATGCGGCTCCACTCGTCATTAAAGGGGTTCGGGTGGTTTAAACCAACTCATTAATTGATTAAGTATTTAATTAAAACTCTTATGCGCGTTATGGGTCTTTAAAACATGCTCAAACATGTCAAAATAGGGTTTAAAACCCTATTTGCGCAAAAAGGAGCGCTACTGGAAATAACCGGCAGGGTAGGCCAGAGCCACCGGTAGCTGAGTGCTACCGGTGGGTGACAGCGACCGGTAGCTAAGCTACCGGTAGGCTGCAGCGACCGGTAGGCCGCAGCTACGGGTAGGCTGCAGCGACCGGTAGGTCGAGCTACCGGTAGGCTGCAACAACTGGTAGGCCTATCTATGGGTAGGCTGCTGCTACCGGCAGGCTTCCGCTACCGGTAGGCCGAGCTACCGGTAGGCTGTAGCTACTGGTAGGCCCCGCTACCGGTAGGTTGCAGCTACCGGTAGGTCGAGGTACCGGTAGGCCGCAGATACCGGTAGGCCCAGCTACCGGTAGGCCGAGCTATCGGTAGGATGCAGCTATCGGTAGGCCAAGCTACCGGTAGGTGGTGCGGCCACCGGTAGACTGAGCTACTGGTAGGCCTGCTACCGGTATGGTAAGGCTACCGGTAGGCCTACACCACCGTGATTCCCAGACCCGAAAACCCAAAATGAGATTTTCACAAAGTAATGGACCCCAAAAACCCGGGCCATTACAGGCTCATTAATGACATATATAATATTATTTAAGCCCTTTGGATGAACCATAAATTTTTAAGAATATTATATCAACCAATAATATAGTATTTGTTTTAAATATTAATTTATGTCAATTTTGACACTATTTGGTATTTTGTTTTTTTGAAAGTCATCACAACTTGATTACTTAGAACAAGATACATTGAATCATCACTAACATGTCATATTCACCTAGAAATTTTTTTGATTTCATAAAAACATTGAAATTATATTTATTTTAATATTTATAATACTATTTATTTGATTATTTTATTAATAAGGTAATTACTGCATCATCATTGTGTCATTTATAAATTTAATTATTTAATCTCTAAAAATTATAAATAAAATACCATTATATAGGAAATCATTTTATATTTTTAATTAATATTTATATTCGAATTTATTATATGTATAACCCTATATTAAAAATAGTTTAGTTATTAAACTTTAATTTTATCTCTTTTAACTCTTCTTTAAATTAAACAATAATAAATGTCTTAATCTAATCCAAGTGGACCTAAAGGGTCATATTTTATTCCTAAGGTTGTTTTTGGTCAAATTACACTTATCCAACAGAATTATGACATGTGTTAAGGCAATAATAATATCATTTTTACTCATAATTACCCTATTTTCTTTTAACCGTGGTAAATAAAAGTAAAAAGTTACTATTCACCAAAAATTATTTTTATCTTATTGAACCACATTTTACTCCTTGATATTAACCATGTATTTCAGATTTTCAAAATTTAACTCACAGAAGCGGTAAAATTAAGTTTTATATGAATTTACACATTCTCCTAGGAGGTGGGTAAAAGACGGTGAAAAGTTCAATAAAAATTTTATATATCTAAAATTATTATAAACTGACTCCACTAAATTAAATTGAAATTATATAGGTATTATGTATCTTTTTTGACCTAAAATAAATTTAAATAAAATAAATAATTATTTAAATAAAAATTCAGTTTTAAACTATAACTCATTGTTTTTCACTATTCATCAAAAATTAAAAGTTTTCAGAAAAATACCAAAAATTCACCCTAAGATAATTTTGATATTTTGAATTAAATAATAAAGTCTATTTTAATAAAGTCAAAACATAGAAGTTTAATTTATTAATTTCAAATTAATTCCCACTGTCAAAACCAAAAGGCATATTTTTAAGAAATAATAACCATCAAAAGTTTGACACTTGTTTATGTCCAATTTCAAAGTGGAATTACTTACAAATACCGACATTGGATTAAATGGTAAAAATATAATCTATTTATACTTCCAAACTATTAAAATGTATAATTTAACACTATAAATTATTTTGATTAAAAAAGTTGCTTTTAGTTAAAATATAGTATTTTTCACTATTCACCCAAATATGAAAGTTATCAGAAAAACACCAAAAATTTATTGAAACTAAATTCTTATGTCCCGATTCTAAATAAGGATTTTATTTTTTCAAATTGAATATATAAAAGTTTCAAATATTGGATTTAAAAATGGTTCACCATTAAAAGCTGGTAAAAGTATATTTTTTAAAAAATACTTCTTTTATCTGGAAAAAATGAATTAGTTCTTACATTATGTCTAAAAAATTCATAATACAGATTCTAAAATTATAAGGATTATATATAGTTCAAAATTCATTTAATATTATTCATAACCACTTTTGAACGACTAGTTTGGTAAGTCGTGGTGCGCTTGAACTCGATGTTGCTAGTAGTGTATGTTATTGAATTACTTTGAAGAACCGGCGTAATATGAAATCTTGGGGTGTTACACTAATTATTTCTAATTATTACTAATTATTTCTAATTATTAGTAATTATTGGTAATTATTACTAATTATTGCTAATTATTACTAATTATTGCTAATTATTACTAATTATTGCTAATTAATCATGATTATTTCTAATTATTCTTAATTATTTCTAATTATACTTAATTATTGCTAATTATTGCTAATTATTGCTAATTATTGCTAATTATTTCTTATTATTTCTATTTATTGCTAATTATTTCTAATTATTACTAATTATTACTAATTATTCCTAATTATTACTAATTATAACTAATTATTACTAATTATTCCAAAATAATCATAATTATTACTAATTAATCCAAATTATTGCTAATTATTACTAATTAATCCTAATTATTACTAATTATTACTAATTAATCCATATTAATCCCAATTATTGCTAATTATTGCTAATTATAGATAATTATTGATAATTATCGCTAATTATTCCAAGTTATTTCTAATTACATCTATTTATTCCTAATTATTACAAATTATTACAAATTATTATTAATTCTTACTAATAATTACTAATTAATCCTAATTATTACCAATTATTACTAATTATTCCTTATTATTACTAATTAATCCTAATTTTTACTAATTAATCCTAATTATTGCTAATTATTACTAATTATTGATAATTATTAATAATTATTGCTAATTATTACTAATTATTCCTAATTAATCCCAATGAATCCTAATTAAACCTAATTATTCCTAATTATTCCTAATTATTACGAATTATTACGAATTATTTCTAATTATTACAAATTATTACAAATTATTTCAATTTATTACTTATTATTACAGTTTATTTATAATAATTATAATTGATTACTAATTATTACAGTTGATTACTAATTATTACAATTTATTAGTGATTATTACAATTTATTACTAATTATTTAGAATTTTTACAAATTAATCCTAATTATTACTAATTAATCCTAATTATTACTAATTAATCCCAATTATTACTAATTATTACTAATTATTACTAATTACTTCTAACTATTACTAATTATTACTAATTATTACAAATTCTTAAAAATTATTACTAATTATTTCCAATTAATCCAAATTATTATTAATTAATCCTAACTATTACTAACCATTACTAATTAATCCTATTTATTACTAATTATCCTAATTATTACTAATTAATTGTAATTATTACTATTTAATCCTAATTATTACTAATTAATCCTAATTATTACTAATTATTAAAATTTATTACTAATTATTACAATTTATTACTAATTATTACAATTTAATTCTAATTATTACTTATTATTTATAATTATTACTAATTATTTATAATTATTACTAATTATTTCAAATTAACACTTACACATAATTATTCATAAAAATAAATACAGAAAAAACAAATATCTAATTCCAAGTCAATATAATTGCATCTAATTAAAAAAAATTAGATAATTTAAAATAAAATAAATTAATTAAACAATAAAAAAATAGATAAATACCTTGAAACTGAAGCATTCAGAGTATAAATGCCGCGGATTGTGCTTCAATTTAAAATTTTAAACTACTAAAAATTTTAGAAGAACATTTTTCTGAAGAGAGAGAAATTGAGAAATGAGTAGAATTAGAGGAAAAACAAATGGGAGTATATATAAGTTAGATTATTTGCGACGAGATTATTTGCGACAAGACTCGTCCCAAATGTCACTGCCCACATTAATTAAGGTTAGTTGATAAAAAATTATTTGCGATGAGCCTCATCGCAAATGGGTACCTGCTGACATACGATTTGCGACAAGACAAGTATCCCGTAGCAAATACTAAAAATCGTCACCGCACATTTGAGACGAGAATTAGAACCCGTCGTAAACACTCTTCCCGCAGTTTGTCGTGCATTTCACGCCAAATATTTTGCAACGGGTCCTTACCCCTCATCGCAAATATCTATTATTTGAGACGGTCCGATTATCCTGTCACAAATAACCCATTCCGACAGGTTATTTCGGACGGGCCCCTGACCTGTCGCAAATAGCCCGTTGCAAATGCCCATTTTTCTCATAGTGAATCAACTTGGTTGGATGATGTATATTGTCTGAAATATAAATGGGTTCATTGTTTTATGAAGGGTACATAATCATTAGGGATACATAGCACTTAGTTCAGAGAAAGATTCAATGGTGTGTTAGAAGATTTTATGCAATGTGGGTTGAATGTCGTTGATTTTTCGAGCAACTTAATTGAGTTGTGGATAAGCATCGATATTTAGAAGCGAAGTATGAATTTCAAAGTAAGGAAAAATCTACCAGAAATTTATTCTGACATGTTCCTATCATGGGGTGTGACAAAAACAATTATTTACTAAGTTAAATACGCAGAAAAGTGGTTATCCTAGGTTGTCTCCAAAGAGAAGTGCACAATAATAAAGCTATCACCTTTAATTAGAGGGGAAATGAGGTGTTTTTGAAATTGTTTAATTTTGGAAAGAAGAGAAAATAAAAAGTGGAAAGTAGTTTAAGAAAAATACTGAGAACAAATTGACAAAACAAGTGACTGAAAACTATTATATGATAATGGTGATCATGTCAAGGTTGATTTTCCAATTGTAATTATATCATCATTCAAATTTATCCAATTCTCTTCTTCTAAGTCGATAAAATTGAGACTCTACAATCACTTCATCTCACTCCTTTGGTAAAATGGTAATGGTGAGAATAAACCTTACCCAAATATCAGTTTGGTCTACACTCCTTCCAATGTGTGAGAGAGTTGTAGCGAATACCCCCAATTGACTTAGGCAATTCCCAATGAGGTCTTATTTATCTTGAACATTCAAGAATTTCAACTACCCCTCACATATGTATTGATGATTGCCGAGTACTTCACCACTAAGCCTTGTTATTTTCCATTGTATATAAATGAGAACCTAGTGGAGGTAGATATTGATCATCCAACAAAGCAATAATAACAAAATAATCTAAAATCAAATAAAATTGTATATGATAATAAAAACCGCTATAGGAAATTAAAACCAACTTCACAAAAGAGATAAAGGGATATTAAACCATCAAGTTCAAGAACTAAAGAATAACAAAAGGGAAAACCTCTCCTTCCCTAGTCATGGAAAATTTTACCCCTCCATGTGAAGGGTATATATAAATAAGGGGGAAGAAGAAGTCATTACAAAATTAAGAAGAACAAAAGAGTGAAATGAAAGAAGAGAGAACTTTCTCTTCCAGAATCTATCCTCTAGAAGCTTTCTTATATTATTCTCACTAGATGGCTGAAAATCTCCAAGTTTCCTTAATAAAATATGTTCTTAATTTATTTATATATCTACCTTAGAAATTTAAAATCATTTGACATGTGTACAACAAGTTATGTCCACATTAATGAAGATTAATTTTTCTAGCCAATGAATATTGTTACACCAACTCCACTATGACTCATGTAAAGGGTACATTAATGAGATAATTTATCTATGAAATTTAAGGTGAACTTGACCGTTTAATTCCTATTTCAAACAAATCTATAATAACCTCATTTGGAGGTAGATAACTCGAGATATGCCTCATTTAATGATATAGGATCTATTCTACCACCCAAAGTCATTTTTCAACATCCATGATGTTTTGGGGAATGTTGGATTTTTAACAAGCTCTAGGTCTATAAGAATAAGCTGAATCCTACAAAAAGAGTAATCCTAAAAAAGGAATCACCCCATTTGGATCAAAATTGTAAAAGTTATACTCAAAATACTTGAGTAATAGAAAACAATTAAATTCACAAGAATTAACCATTTTTCACATTTTAGCTTAAAAGTCACCAAAAATCCTAAAATGATGAAACTAAGATCAAATTGATTAATTGAGAGTGGTTAAATCATTGAAAAACATATTAATTATTATGAAAATATTAGCTCTATCAATTCCCTCACACTTATCACTTGAACTAATAGAAAAGTAAGCATCAAAATCAAATCAAAGCAAATCCAAAACATGTATTCATGAGATCCACAAATTAAACACCATGAAAGAAAAGATATCATTCCTCCTAAAAACAATTATTTTAAATCCCCCATTCTTATAATTCAATGTATTTCCTTTTAATTTATCCTTCCATGCACATAAAACATGTACCTCAATTGCATTTTCTCTCATCACACAAATGTTAATTCTAAATAAAACTTTTCTCATCCAAACTCATAGAAGAGTGACCATAGGCTTTATAAATTTATAAATTTACACTTTATGTGATTCATGGACATGTTTTTATGATGATTAATTTTCAGGGTTGTTGTATAGATTTCGGTTGGTAGGATTTAAGTGTGAAAAATTCTGAGGCTGAATAAAGAGGGCTTGGCTCTTTTTGAAACAATATTCCAAGATTCTAATTTTCATTCAAATATTGTCTCCTACTTACTTCACTTAGTAGAAAATTGTATCTATCATCATGAAAAATCAAGGAAAGTGAATTCCATTCAACATTTTAGTATAAAAAATTCCAATATTCTCAAACATAATTTTTCTTGAAAGCTCTAGAAAGGAAATACTTCTTTTATCCTAAAAGATCCTAAAAGATACAAATTTTAAGAGAATGATTTTTTTGCAACAAAATCATTTCTTCAAAATTTTATTTTCCACTAAAATTTTCTCCAAATAAGGTAGCATAATACAAGACAACTTCCCCCACATTTAATTTCAACTAGATCATGTAATTTCACTTCAATAGAATGTTGGAGAGGGAAAATTGGCTTATAATGTGTCTAACCTAACAGGTTGTTCATGGATTCTAAGGGATACAAGGATTAAATGTGCAAGTAATTCCATAATAAAAATTATTTTCTTGAAAATGGGCATTTAAAACTAATAAATTCTTTAATAGTTTAAAAAAAAACCTAAAACCCTCAAGTTTTGATAGGAATAAATCAAATTCTAGTTAAAGAAATCATGGTATGGTTCTCTGAAGAAGTGATATGAATGAAGAAAATATGAAAAAAGGGTTCAGAATCCTAAAAGGAAAGTTATTTCAAATTGAAAGGCAATGAGATGTGGAAAATATTTTAAGTTGAAACGAAGCCATTTTTAGTATTTATTTTTGCTCAGTTTCATTGGATAAATTATTTCACTCATTGAAATGGGTTTCAAAAATTTAAATGATAGTCATTTCAACTCAAAATTTTTGAAAACACAAAAAATTGAAAATGAAACACACAAAACTTTGAAAAACATACAATTTTTTTTGGAAAATATAAAAACAAAAAATTGAAATTCCTAAGCTACCAAGGTTCCCTCCCGCACACTTAAATGATGCAGTGTCCTAAATGCACTCAGATTGATTTGAAATGTAAGAATATTTGAATATGAATCACAATAATCATGAATGCGTAAAGGAGTGGTACGACCTGATGGATTTTATTGATAGACAGTTTGAAGGAGTGTAATCTCCTCCAATGGATATGATGGAATGGTACCATGAAATTTCTACACCCTGTGTCCATTAAAAGTGAATGGATCCTTCTATCCATCCTTCACAATCTAAAAAAAACTGAAAGTATGTTCATGGGTAACTATAAATAGACCATCCTATATAGAAAAAGTTTACCTGACATCATCTTGAGTCTTGAGTTGAATAACAACATTGTGTCTCTAGGATGGAAGTCTTTATATTAGACCAGCTTATCCCGAGCCACTCTTGTTCTCTTTTTTTAAATCCTATAATTTATAAAGTATTCGCTTCTAATTTCCTCCAACTCCTATAACTAAAATATTATCTATTCTCTAGAACTTTAAAGATCCAAATTCATCTTTATCACAGCCTAGTATGCCTTATTTTGCAATTCCATAGGTCAGTGAAAACTTTTCCCATAAATTAACAAATATGTAATCATTAAAATCAGGAGTTTATAGGCTGTCTTGTAATCCCATAATGTTCCATCCAATATTTGGCTCCAATCCTTCCTTTTTGTTTTAATAGTCTTTTCCAAAATTCCTTTAATTTCCCTATTATAAAATTTAGCTAGACCATTTGTCTGTGGATGATAAGGATTTTATGTTTTATGATTAAATCCATACTTATTCAAAAAATAATACATTATCCTATTGAAAAAGTGATTCATGTAATCATTGATGATGGATCTAGGAACTCTAAACCGACAAAATATGTTATCCTTGACAAAATGACAATCAACTTTCGTATCATCAGTCTTGGTGGATTTTTCTTCCACCCATTTAGAAACATAATCAACTGTAAGAAATATATAATAATTTAAAAATGAAATTATAAAAGGAACCATAAAATATATCCCCCATACATAAAAAAAATCACAAAAAATAAGTGGATTTTAGGGAATTTCTTGTCTCTTTGAAATGTTTCTAGAAAACAGACATTTTTGACGCCTTTTTCAAAATCCATGAGCATCTTTAAAAAGGTTGGGCCAATAAAGTTTTGATTCTAAAACCTTCCTCACCATCCTTTGAGGTCCCAAGTGACCTTCAAAAGCTAATGTGTTACAAAACTCAAATACATAACCAATTTCAATCTCACACAAACATATTCTTATCACTTGGTCATAACAAATCTTCTATATAAATGGATCATCCCAAATGTAATATCTAGACTTAGATTTTAGTTTTTGAATTTGGTGGGAATTGAAATGAGATGAGACCTAAGATTTTACCATATAATTGAACATGTGATCATACCAAGGCACTTATAATTTAATCAAGTAAACTACTCTCCTAGAAGGTGATCATTCAATAATTCTTTGTCTAGAATTTCAGTTTTAGCAGTGTTGTGATGTCTACATAAGTGATCAGCCACTTGGTTCTCAGATCCTCTATTGTACTTGATTTCTTTTTTGAAATCCTGTAGTAGTAACATCCATCTCAATATCCTCGGTTTAACTTCATTCTTATTCATCAAGTACCTAATAGATGCATTATCAGAAAACACAGTGACTTTAGTTCCAAGTAGATATGATCTAAATCTTTCTAAAGAAAAAAATTAGTAAAAAATCATTTTTTGTGGTTGTGTATTTGAATTTATCCACAAAAAATGGATTGATTCCATTTTTTGTACGATTACTTTGTTCATGGGATTAAAATTCTTCTTCTGTACCTCGAGACCATTCGAACTCCCATAAGCCCAAAAAAATCAATGATGTTGAAAAATTATTCTGGCCAGCAGAATGGACCCCATATCGTTAAATGAGGTATATATTAAGCTAATGAACACCAAATTAAGTGATTCTATCAAGGTTTGAAATAAAAAATGATGGGTTAGTTTCACATTAAATTTCATGGATCAATGAGCTCATTAAAGTATCCTTTGTAGAAGTTAAAGTGGAGTAGGTGAAACAATATTCTTCCTAAAAAAGTCATCTTAATTAACACAACCATAACTTCTTGGGAATGTGTCCAAATTATTTGAACTTTATAGGTTCCATTTACAACACAATTATGAACATATTTTAAGAAGGGACCTCAGTTATTTTCATCCATCTGGTGGAAAATATAGAATAAAACTTCATAGAATCTTGTTAGTTTAAAAATTTCAATTTATTTTTGTTTTTCTATTTTACAATATATATATATATATATATATGTTTGTTTTCTAATTTTTTTTTTGCGTTTCATTTTCAATTTTTGTGAGTTTTTTTAAAAATTTTAGATAAATTTTTTATCATTTCAACTTTTTAGACCCATTTCAACGAGTGAAAAAATTTATCCCATGAAACTGAGCTAAATTAATGCTAAAAAAGAATTTGTTTCAAGTTTAAATATTTGGTAATTTCATGAAAATTACCTTGATTTTTGAATCCCATGCCACATATAATTGTGTATTTATTTTAAATCACTTTACCTTGAGGCTTATGAACCCTTTTTCCATATTATTTTCATTCACCTCACTTCTTGAGAGAACCAGATCATGCTTTCTTTAACCAGAATTTGATTTATTTATGTCAAAACTTGTCGTTTTGAGGTACTTTTATTTTAAATGGTTGAGTAATTTATTTGGTTTTAAATCAACCTTTTTAAGAAAATATTTTTTATTTTATTCTACCTTTCACATTTAATCCTTATAAGCCTTAAATCCATGAACAAACTGTTAGGTTAGCCACATTACAAGCCAATTTTCCCTATCCAACCTGCCCTTGAAGTTAAATTGCATGATCTAGTTGAACTTAAGTGTGGGGGGAAGATGTCTTGTGTCATGATACCTTATTTGGTGCAACTTTGGGTGAAAAATAAAATATTTAAGAGATTTTTTTGTTGAAAAATTCATTATGTTGAAAGTTGTTCCTTTCTAGAGATTTTATGATAAAATAATTTGTGCCTTTCCAGAGCTTTCAAAAAAAAATTATGTTTGAGAAGATTTACATTTTTTCTAATAAAATTCCAAATGGTGTGAAATTTCCTTAACTATTTTATTATGATGGATATTATTTTCTACTATGTAGAGTGAGGAGGATACAAATTTGAGAAAATATTAGAATCTTGTAATTTTGCTTCAAAAAGAGTCGAGCCCTCCTTATTTGGCCTTAGAATTTTTCATATCTAAATCCTACCAACCAAAACCCATAGAACAACCCTAAAAAGTATTCATGATAAAAAAATGTCCTTTACTCACATCAGGTGGAGATTTATGAATTTATCATGCCTATAGTGACCCTTTCATGAGTTTGGATGAGAGAAGTTTTTTTGAGAATTAACATTTTTGTGATGAGAGAAAATGAAAGTGAGGTATGTGTTTTGGGTTCATGGGAGGATAAATTAAGAGGAAATACATTAAATTATATGAATGGAGAACTTTAAATAATTATTTTTTGGAGAATTATATATTTTGTTTCTTGATGTTAAATTTTTGGATCTTAAGAATATGTGTTTTAAAATTTATTTGATTTAATTTTATGGCTTACATGTCCAGGATTCCAAGTACCATGTGTGGGGGAATTGATAGAGCTAATATTTTAATAATTATTCATAGTTTTTTAAATGATTTAATCCCTAAAAATTAATCAATTTTATCTTATTTTCATCATTTTAGGATTTTTGGTGACTTTTGTTCTAAAATGTTAAAATTGGTTAATTCTAGACATTTAACAATTTTCTATCAATTGAGTATTTTGAGAATAAATTTTACTTTTTTTATTCAAATGGGGTGATTAATTTTTTTAGGATTAATTTTTTTGTGCTATTCAACTTCTTCTTCTGGAAGCATATTGTAACACCCCAAGATTTCATAGTGTGTTATTTCTTCAAAATAATACAATAACTTGCACTACACGCAACACCGAGTTCAAGCACACTATGACTTACCAAACAAGCCGTTCAAAAGAGGTTATGAATAGTATTAACTAAATTTTAAACTTTATATAATCCTTATAATTTTAGAATCCATATTATGAGTTTCTTAGACATAATGTAAGAACAAATTCATTTTCAGTATTGCACTTTTACCAACTTTTAATAGTGAACACTTTTTAAATAAAATATTTTAAACTTTTTGACTAAATAGGGTCATCAAAAAAATTTAAAATGAAACATCCCAAGCTTCCACGGTACGCTTTCCTTTGAATAATACAGTAGCGTGTGTTGTACGCAACTTCGAGTTCTAACACACACCACAACCAATCAAACTAGCCGTTATGAATAGTAATACCTATGTTTTGAAATTATATATATTTTATATTTCAAAATGGACTTCATTTTTGGATTCGGAATATCGAATTTAGCCTAAGGTGAAATTTTGGTACTTTTCGGATAACTTTAATATTTTGATTAATAGTGAAAATTACTAAATTTTAATTAAAAACAACTTTTTTAATCAAAATAATTAATAGTGATAAATTATGAATTTGAGTGGTTTTAAAGTATATTTAGAATATATTTTTACCATTTAATATAATTTTGGTCATTGGACATAATTTTATAATTAAACTGAACATAAACAAGTGTCAATCTTTTGATAGTTATTATCTCTTAAAAACACACTTTTTGTTTTGGCAGTGGGAATTAATTTTAAATTAATTTCTTCCAATTATGTGTTTTGAATTTAGAAAAATGGATTCCATATTTGGAATCAGGATGTCCAAATTGTGTAAATAGGTAACTTTTATTTTTAGACATTTTGAATAATTACTGTGGTAAATATTTTATTTACCATGGTTAAGGGTAAATCTGGTAAATAAGGGTTAAAAAATAATATTATAATAATACTAAATTACCCTAAAACGTGTCTTAGCATTATTTGTTGATACATGTTCGACCATAGGCATCTTTGGGTTGATTTTGGGACCCCATGGTGCCACTTGTAGGTGATAGGGACACTTTTGTTTAATTAAGTTACAATGAATACAAAAATGACACAAGCATATATCTTTTAGCAAAACAATTATTACATAGGGTTATATATGTTGGATTTTAGATTATAAATATTAATTAGAAATATAAAACGATTTACTACATAATTATATTTTATTTATAATTTTTAGACATTATATAATTTAATTTATTTATGACACAATGAGGATGTAGTAATTACTATAATAGTGAAAAATTAAACTAATTGATATTATAAATACCCAAATAAATATAATATGAAACTTTTAATGAATTAAACTAATTTTATAGGATAATATGATATATTAGTATTGATTAAATCGACTTTTTTAGAAGTAATCAATCTGTTATGAGTTTCAAAAAAATCAACTATTGAATAGTGTCAAAATTGAAAAAAAGAGTTCTCAAAACAAATATTATACTATTAATTGATATTAAATTCCTAAAAATCTAAGGTTCGGCCAAGAGACTTATATAATGATAGGTTACTCATTAATGGACCACTTGTGGGTATCTTGGATGTATATAGTAAGTTTATTTACCATATTATATAAAAATACAAAGAGACATTGTAAAAGTGAAACTAATTAACTTAGAGTTAATACTTAAAGATAAGGTTAATATAAGTACCCAAACCTATCTAAATTCTATTGGTTGAGTTTTTTTCGACCCATACCCACCTTAAACTTTGAATACTCAACTTTGGAGCCATTGGAAACCGAATATGAATTTATTATAAACTAATATCTCTAGCTTTTCCAAAGGTGCCTCTCACCCCTCTTATAAAAGGGCACACCTCCTTCTCATTTCTTCACACCATAAAATCCTTTTGGTTCGGCCAAACTCCGCCCAAATACTCTCCCAAAATCCCTCAATACAACCTAGGGGAATTATTTTGATCAGAAATCCAACATAAGGATCCCTTTTGATCAAATCAAAAGGAAGAACCCGAAGAAGAGGTAATGATTTCACCACCCTTTTCCAAGTTCCTTTCTTCTTCCACTTCTTCTTCCTTTGTTGTTACCATTATAAAATAATAACTCCAGTATCATATATATACTGTGATGTTATTATAAATATGGTACAACCATATTCAGTATTCTATCCACCCTTTGAATAACATGTCACCATACGTGCGTACGTACGGCTTACCGTCTCCACGTCGTGGTGTAATTGTTATTCAATATATTATTATTTGGATGGGTATAATAATGATATGTAACTCATGTAAATAATAAATATAACATGTTAATGATTCTTTATATATGATATACCATCCATTTATATATTATTTTAATATCAAAAGAATGATATTGTCGCTCGTGCGTACGTACGGACTACCGTCTCCACGAACGCGATGAGATTCATTCTCCATCATATCCATTAAAGTATAATTATCATATGATGATTTAAAAATGATGTTTAAGGACTTGATATCATTCTGGATATAAATAAGATACAACCTATCGATAACAAACACGTCTTATTTAACAAAACATATAAAAGAAAATGAGTAAGTTAACACCCAAAACGACGATAATTAAAAGATATTATTAACAAATAAATGTTAAAAGATCATATATGATATCATATTAATATATATGATTCTTGAATAATTTAATAACAATTATTTTACCATTATACAGGAGGTTAACCTACCCCAACCAAGGAAAAGTACAAGGAATCTTTCCGTCATTTTCCAAACAAGGCACTTTTTAACCTTTTCGACAGAATTAAGGTAAGAATGTTTTTTTTAACTTATATGGCGGGTGCGGTTATTTTCCGCCGTTATAAAATTTTCGAAGATTCCATTATAATATTATAATAATATTTTCAAATTGAATGTTTTATTTTATAATTATGTTACTTTTAAAATTATTTAAAAAAAAAGAGATATTTCTCTAAAATAGTTTTGATTTCATCTATGACAACATCCTTTGATGGCTTTTACGCTTATTTGAAGTTGATTTATTATGATACAAAACATCCCTATTTTATTGAAGGTTTTGTGATATTTTTGACTGTGGATAAGTTATTCTTATGTCACTCATGGTTTTTGTTTAAAGTATTGACACTTTATGAGTTATTTTTAATCCAAATGTTTATGTTATATTTCAACCTTTCATTCAGATGAATGTGTTAGACAAGTATGTTCCGGGTTGGGGACCGGTAAAATTAAGCCCTCCGGTTTGGTCTCCGGTTATTAAAGGAACTCCGGTTTGGTCTCCGGTTATTAGAGGAACTCCGGGTTGGTGTCCGGTTATTAGAGGCACTCCGGGTTGGTGTCCGGTTATTAGAGGCACTCCGGGTTGGGTTCCGGTTACAGTTATCCCCAAGGTCTTGGGACGAGACCTTGACAAAGAAATTAAAGTTCATCATTATGCATTCAATCATTATGAAAGTGGTTATTTATTTTGCATGTGATTATTAGATTAGTAGAATATCCATGTGAATAAGTAAATGGAATTGTTTCATTTTATTTATGCCATACCATGTTGAAAGTTCAAGTTTGAAAGGCTCTTGTTTTATTTATACATTACCTTAAATGTTTATTCTTATTTATGAAAGTTTCCGCTATATTGTTATCCTCACTGGGAATTTGAGCTCACCCCTTTTCTATGTTTTATTTTTCCCAGGAAGTGAAGAAGTAAATTATGAATGACCTGCATGGATATTATGTGGGGATATGAGTGTGGATTATGGAGACAATATGTTGTTGTAGTAGTTTTTCATTTTATGATGTAATGTAAGACTTATGAATATATCTAGTGTTTCCAAGGCTAGTAAAACAATCGGTCTTTCGAGATTTGATCTTTCTTGTGATCATGCCAATGTTATGTAATAATGAACTGACTCTGGGTAACTAGGGTTGGGGCGTTACAGTTGGTATCAGAGGAAGTTTAGTACAAACCTTGGAAGCTAGATTTAGATAAACTCTGATTAGAGCATGTAGACCTAAGATGAAATTTGAGGATTAGTATAGAAGAACTTCCTAGAATTTTGGTATTGTAAAGATTTTGTGAGTTTTCCGAGCAATACATCCCTGTCTGGATACGAGCAGGTAGAGGCGGCTCTGGAACAGATGTACCTATGGGTAAAACCCGAAAACACCGCTTTGAGCTAGACTCGAACGGGAACTGGTGCACGAAAACGGGCCTTGCTGCACTCTTGGTTACGACACTCCCGGGGGATATGCTTAGGATAACTCTCATTTTCTTTACAAATTATTATGAAGGGTTTATGAGTATATAATTCCTCAAAAGAGACATTTTTATGATTATGGATTATATCCATAAACTATTTAATTTATGTTATGTGTTCCACAAGTTTGGGATTAGGTATTGTTATTCATAAACTAATCTAGTGTATGCCATTGTTTAGAAATGGCGCCCAGTAGAAGGAATGAGAACTCCAGCAATGCACATGATCCAAAGAGAAAGAAGGATCATATCTTTCATGGTCTTAAGCTAGAATTTATAAGAGAAATAGTCTCCCATGTATTATCATCATATGAAGAAATAATATCATGTGTTGATAAGATAAGTAAAGATTTTACTGAGTCTTATGGATTTGAAGGGAAGAAAGAGAAGAAAAGGATGGAAGAGAGAACGATGGATAAAGGGAAGAGGGAAAATAAGAATTTTCCCATATGTGATAACTGTGGGAAAAAACACCCTGGAACTTGTCTGAAAGGAATGGGAGTTTGTTATAAGTGTGGAGGAAAAGGGCACAAATTACGTGACTGCAAGGGTAAGAAAATGGTTTCAAATGTACAATTCTTCATTTGCAAGGAGTTTGGACACTACACGAACCTATGTCCCAGTCATCAGACTATGCCGCAAATGATGCTATTGGATAATAATCAAGTTATGATACTACCACAAATGAAGAGGAATGATTAGAGTTCTTATGTTTATTATATCAATTGAGTGTTGTATCAAAAATGTACTTGTTATAATAATTATAGAGTATATAAGGATTGTACTGTAGTACTATTTCATTAAGGACTTGAGATTGTGTGGAACAAAGAAAAGTGACTCAATAGCAGGATAGATTTTTGGAAAATATATGGTTGAGAGAATGATAAACCATAATATAGTTCTGATACCGAGGTAGTGATTTTGGAATAATACATGATTGTTTTGGATAAATTATATTGGATATTCTTGACTACCTTGGAAATGATTAATGATTTTTATATTCCATCATTGTTGGGGTTTAAAACATTTTTGGATTGATGAAGTATATCCAGCATTCTATATGGAATAAGGGAGAATGAATGTAATTAATAAGGAATATGGTAATTCAGGATGTTTCAGTGTATTAAAAGAATACATGAAGAAGGTATTCATATGCTATTACGGGGTAAAAAGGATCTACATTATGTTTACCTTCCTTATAAATTTTGGAATGTGAGTTTGGACAGAAGTATTTTGGATAGTTCTAGTTTGGATTATTTTGGATTGCCATAAAAGGACAACCCGGAGGTCGGGCGGCAACCCGTCGCGTCCGGCAAGGCTGCGAGACTTGAACCCGAAACATAAGGGAGACAAGGGTGTATCACCTACCACTGGCCCACGAGATGTCCTGGATTAAATAATGTAGTTTTTTTTAAAAGATCTGGTAGATGAATTATAAATTAATTTATTTTGGAACCCTGTACGAATAGTATAAATAGAAATTTTTTTACGTTCTATTATCTTTTAGAGTGAAAGATGAGTTTGTGGTAAAAATTTATTAATGGATAAAACTCTAATTATAAAGTAAGTATATCTCCTTATGATCTTAGCCAATCTCATAAATAAATTCCTCAACATTAATAAAGGGAGCTTAGAACAAAAATATTTTCCTAGATGGTACCTTAAATCATCACTAATTTATGGCTTTGGGATTGTTGGCCTTTTCATAGCCATGTTCTCTACCACTCTCCATCAGATAATTGATGGTTAGATTTTTCTTCCATATCCATATTTTCCTACATGGAACCCTAGTATGTGTTATTTTCGGTAATCTTCATACTTTCCACTCTTTATTTTAAATAGAGGCCTCATTAATTCATTTTTTGATGTGGGATTTCAACTAAGATATTTTGAAACGTCAAAAATGTGTTATCCTAATACCCTATGTTTTGTTGAACCGATGGTATTTCAAATCATCATAGATTGATGAATTTAAGGACCTCAATTTTACACTTGTTTGTGATTGATGACCTCAATCACTACCTATAAATATTTACATTTTTCTTCCAATTATATGTCTCTAATTGCCACCAATGTTCTCCTAATCGAGATCATAATTTGGTGGTGACCCTTTGATTTCTCTTTTCCTCATATTAAGACTAAAATTTAGTAACCCAATTTCCGATGTGGGTTTTCCCACAAATATATTTTCTATTTTCAACCTTTTATTTTCAAAAAACAATTTCAAATTACAAGGACACAATTTGTTGAAGGAGGGGAGAATGTAACACCCCAAGATTTCATAGTGTGTTATTTCTTCAAAATAATACAATAACTTGCGCTACATGCAACACCGAGTTCAAGCACACTATGACTTACCAAACAAGCCGTTCAAAAGAGGTTATGAATAGTATTATCTAAATTTTAAACTTTATATAATCCTTATAATTTTAGAATCTATATTATGAGTTTCTTAGACATAATGTAAGAACAAATTCATTTTCAGTATTGCACTTTTACCAACTTTTAATAGTGAAACCTTTTTAAATACAATATTTTAAACTTTTTGACTAAATATGGACATCAAAAAAATTTAAAATGAAACATCCCAAGCTTCCACGATACGCTTTCCTTTGAATAATACAGTAGCGTGTGCTGTACGCAACTTCGAGTTCTAACACACACCACAACCAATCAAACTAGCCGTTATGAATAGTAATACCTAATTTTTGAAATTATATATATTTTATATTTCAAAATGGACTTCATTTTTGGATTCGGAATATCAAATTTATCCTAAGGTGAAATTTTGGTACTTTTCGGATAACTTTAATATTTTGATGAATAGTGAAAATTACTAAATTTTAATTAAAAACAACTTTTTTAATCAAAATAATTAATAGTGATAAATTATGAATTTGAGTGGTTTTAAAGTATATTTAGAATATATTTTTACCATTTAATATAATGTTGGTCATTGGACATAATTTTATAATTAAACTGAACATAAACAAGTGTCAATCTTTTGATAGTTATTATCTCTTAAAAACACACTTTTTGTTTTGGCAGCGGGAATTAATTTTAAATTAATTTCTGCCAATTCTGTGTTTTGAATTTAGAAAAATGGATTCCATATTTGGAATCAGGATGTCCAAATTGTGTAAATAGGTAACTTTTATTTTTATACATTTTGAATAATTACTGTGGTAAATATTTTATTTACCATGGTTAAGGGTAAATCTGGTAAATAAGGGTTAAAAAATAATATTATAATAATACTAAATTACCCTAAAACGTGTCTTAGCATTATTTGTTGATACATGTTCGACCATAGGCATCTTTGGGTCGATTTTGGGACCCCATGGTGCCACTTGTAGGTGATAGGGACACTTTTGTTTAATTAAGTTACAATGAATACAAAAATGAAACAAGCATATATCTTTTAGAAAAACAATTATTACATAGGGTTATATATGTTGGATTTTAGATTATAAATCTTCATTAGAAAGATAAAAAGATTTACTACATAATTATATTTTATTTATAATTTTTAGACATTATATAATTTAATTTATTTATGACACAATGAGGATGTTGTAATTACTATAATAGTGAAAAATTAAACTAATTGATATTATAAATACCCAAATAAATATAATATGAAACTTTTAATGAATTAAACTAATTTTATAGGATAATATGATATATTAGGATTTATTTAATTGACTTTTTTCGAAGTAATCAATCTGTTATGAGTTTCAAAAAAATCAACTATTGAATAGTGTCAAAATTGAAAAAAGAGTTCTCAAAACAAATATTATACTATTAATTGATATTAAATTCCTAAAAATCTAAGGTTCGGCCAAGAAACTTATATCATGATAGGTTCATCATTAATGGACCACTTGTGGGTCTCTTGGATGTATATAGTAAGTTTATTAACCATATTATATAAAAATACAAAGAGACATTGTAAAAGTGAAACTAATTAACTTAGAGTTAATACTTAAAGATAAGGTTAATATAAGTACCCAAACCTGTCTAACTTCTATTGGTTGAGTTGTTTTCGACCCATCCCCACCTTAACCTTTGAATAATAAACTTTGGAGCCATTGGAAACCGAATATGAATTTATTATAAACTAATATCTCTAGCTTTTCCAAAGGTGCCTCTCACCCCTCTTATAAAAGGGCACACCTCCTTCTCATTTCTTCACACCTTCAAAGCCTTTTGGTTCGGCCAAAATATACCCAAATACTCTCCCAAAATCCCTCACTACAACCTAGGGGCCTTAGTTTGATCATAAATCCAACCTAAGGAGCCCTTTTGATCAAATCAAAAGGAAGAACCCGAAGAAGAGGTAATGATTTCACCATCCTTTTCCAAGTTCCTTTCTTCTTCCACTTCTTCTTCCTTTGTTGTTACCATTATAAAATAATAACTCCAGTATCATATATATACTATGATGTTATTATAAATATGGTACAACCATATTCAGTATTCTATCCACCCTTTGAATAACATGTCACCATACGTGCGTACGTACGGCTTACCGTCTCCACGTCGTGGTGTAATTGTTATTCAATATATTATTATTTGGATGGGTATAATAATGATGTGTAACTCATGTAAATAGTAAATATAACATGTTAATTATTCTTTATATATAATATACCATCCATTTATATATTATTTTAATATCAAAATAATGATATTATCGCTCGTGCGTACGTACGGACTACCGTCTCCACAAAGGTGATGAGAATCATTCTCCATCATATCCATTAAAGTATAATTATCATATTATGATTTAAAAATGATGTTTAAGGACTTGATATAATTCTGGATGTGAATAAGATACAACCTATCGATAACAAACACGGCTTATTTAACAAAACATATAAAAGAAGATGAGTAAGTTAACACCCAAAATGACGATAATTAAAAGATATTATTAACAAATCAATGTTAAAAGATCATATATGATATCATATTAATATATATGATTCTTGAATAATTTAATAAAAATTATTTTACCATTATACAGGAGGTTAACCTAACCCAACCAAGGAAAAGTACAAGGAATCTTTCTGTCGTTTTCCAAACAAGGAACTTTTTAACCTTTTCGACAGAATTAAGGTAAGAATGTTTTTTTTAACTTATACGGCGGGTGCGGTTATTTTCCACCGTTATAAAATTGTCGAAGCTTACCTTACAAGCTTATAAGAATATTTTCAAATTGAATGTTTTATTTTATAATTATGTTACTTTTAAAATGATTTAAAAAAATGAGATATTTCTCTAAAATAGTTTTGTTTTCATCTATGTCAACATCCTTTGATGGATTTTAAGATTATTTGAAGTTAATTTATTATGATACAAAACATCCCTATTTTATTGAAGGTTTTGTGATATTTTTGACTTTGGATAAGTTATTATTATGTCACTCATGGTTTTTGTTTAAAGTATTGACACTTTATAAGTTATTTTTAATCCAAATGTTTATGTTATATTTCAACATTTCATTCAGATGAATGTGTTAGACAAGTATGTTCCGGGTTAGAGACCGGTAAAAGTAAGCCCTCCGGTTTGGTCTTCGGTTATTAGAGGAACTCTTGTTTGGTCTCTGGTTATTAGAGGAACTCCGGGTTGGTGTCCGGTTAGTAGAGGCACTCCGGGTTGGTGTCCGGTTATTAGAGGAACTCCGGGTTGGGTTCTAGTTACAGTTAGCCCCAAGGTATTGGGACGAGGCCTTGACAAAGAAATTAAAGTTCAGAATTATGCATTCAATCATTATGAAAGTGGTTATTGATTTTGCATGTGATTATTCGATTAGTAGAATATCCATGTGAATAAGTAAATGGCATTATTTCATTTTATTTATGCCATACCATGTTGAAAGTTCAAGTTTGAAAGGCTCTTGTTTTATTTATACATTGCCTTAAATGTTTATTCTTATTTATGAAAGTTTCCACTATATTGTTATCCTTACTGGGCATTTGAGCTCACCCCTTTTCTATGTTTTATTTTTCCCAGGAAGTGAAGAAGTAAATTATGAATGACCTATAGGGATATTATGTGGGGATATGAGTGTGGATTATGGAGACAATATGTTGTTGTAGTAGTTTTTCATTTTATGATGTAATGTAAGACTTATGAATATATCTAGTGTTTCCAAGGCTACTAAACCAATAGGTCTTTCGAGATTTGACCTTTCTTGTGATCATTCCAATGTTATGTAATAATGCACCGACTCTGGGTAACTAGGGTTGGGGCGTTACACATATCCCATTCAAAATCCCACAAACCCAAAAAAATCAATGATGTTGAATAATTATTCTGCCTGATAGAATATAACCTACCTTATTAAATGTGGCATATCTAGCGATACCAACATCCAAATTAATTTATTATAGTTGTTTTAGAAATAAGAGATGAAGGGTCAGGTTTACATTAAATTTCATGGATAAATGACCTCATTAAGGTAAACTTTGCATGAGTCAACGTGAATTAGGTGGAACAATATTATTCAGCCAGAAAAAAAATCATCTTCATTAATACATCCATAACTTCTTTTACATGTGTCCAAATGATTTGAAATTTTGAGTATATATATACAAAAAAATTATGAACATATTTTAAGAAGTTACATTGGTTATTTCCAGCCATATTTTGTGTGTAACAAAATAAAACATCTGGAGGATAGATTCTGAAAGAGAAAATTTTCTAGTTTTTCTTTTATGTCTTCTATTCTTTTGTTCTTAATTTTGTAGTGAATTCTTATTCACCCTTCTTTATGGGTACCCTTCATATGGAGGGGTAAAATTCAGTGTGATTGGGTAAGTATAGGTTTTTCCTTTTGTGATTTTTGAGTTCTTGAACTTAATTGTTTAATATTCCTTTCAAGAGCTTCTCAATATCCTTCTTAACAACCACCATCAATGTGGGATTCAGCCTCCTTTGGGGCTGTTGGATAGGTTTGGAATCTCTCTCAAGAATAATTCTACGTGAACACATTTTTTGGTATATTCCTCGTATATCAATTGATCTCAATGTTATTTCTTGTAAATTGTCTCTCCAAAGCTCAATAAAATAATTTTATTAGGTTTTAGACTTATTATTAGAAATTATCATTGGTAATTTATCTCCCTCTCTAAGGTACACATATTTAAAATTAGTGGGGATTGGTTTTAATTCAAGATCAATGGGATGATCAAGGGATGAAATTAAATTGAGGTTCCAAATTCAAAAGGTTAGACCTCATGCACATAATAAATCATATAATTTTCTTCATTTTTTAACCAATCATCAAAGAAATCAGATTTTACATCTCCTTCCCACATGATATCAGAATATCCATTGTTTTGGGAATCTAAATAATCACTAATATTTTAAAAGGAAAAATTATCTCCTCTGGATAAGAATTCATGGCACATAACTGATTCTTAAGTTGGTTCAGTACTAACTTCATGGGAGAGAGAAAAGATTGAATGTATGTCTGATGGGTGCCTCATGGATTCAAAAATATTTAAGTGGACAATGATCTCCCCAAACTTGAGGTTGGGTGTCCCTTCATGGACATTGATGAAGGTTTTGACCATCTTTAAGAAATATCTCACAAAAATTATTGGTGAGTGTTATGGTTTCCTATATTCTTCCATATTCAACACATAGAAGTCAGCTGGAAGTAAGAGATCTTTGACTTTCACCAAGACATCCTCCAGAACTCCTCCTAAGAAAACCATGGATCTATTTGCAAGCTGGACCAACACTTGGGTAGGATTCAAGTATATCATCTTCCAATAAGTGTATAATATGTGAGGTGATACATTAATTTAAGTTCCTAAATTACACAAATCATTTGAGAAATTTAAATAACTGATGGTGCATGAAATGAACAATGTCCCTGGACTTAAAATTTGGTTGGTAATTATGATTTGATAAGGGATAAGAGAATTCTTCCCAATTTTTATCCTTTAATTACGTTGATGTATCCTCTTCTTGGTGAAAATATACTTAAAAAATTTAGCATAATTTTGAAATAAAATAGCGCTTCATGTAGGTGGATATTAATTTCCACTTTCTGGAAGGTGTCCTAAATTTCATTTTGAAGTGATTTTTCCTACAATCTATTTGATTCAATCATCCTTGATTGAAATGGTGGGGGTAAATCTTCCATATACTTTTTTTAAATTTCCAATGGTATTTGTCTTCTCTTCCTCCTTGTCTTATCCTACTCCTCCTCATATTCTTCTCTTCTTCATAGTTCATTTTCATAGAATTTTTAGAATTTTAAACATTATTCTCCCTCAGCTCAGGTGGTCTTGTTTTAGGTTCATTGGATACTAGTGGTGAGATTTATTCTACACTTATTATTATTATAATTCTGAAATTCTCTTTTAGTATTTATATTTTTTGTGGAGGGATATTCCTTGTATTTTTGGTTATGAAGTCCATGAGACTTTCAAACATGTTGAAAAAATATTTTATGGTGTCTTTCAGCCCATAATCTGAGATGTATACTATTGGTTTTAAATTGTAGGTCATTAATTGGTGGATGGATACTCATATGGTATTTGGAAATTGTGTGGTTGGTTATAATATTTCTTTTTTTGAAATAGCGGTGGGTTTTGGGGTTGTTGCTGGAGTGGGGGTTGGTTTTGGAATTGTTTTTGGTACATGGGGTCTAGTTGGATTCTGCTGATTTAAAAACCCATATTGAACTTGGTTAGGCTCTCTCCATCATTTATTTTGTTATAACTTCCTTAGATGAAAGACTTCTACACAATTTTTCATTACCTTTATTCGAGAACATTGGTCCGTGAAATGATCAGGTGATGAGCATAAACCACATACCGTAGCTAGTGTTTGTTGGTTACTCACTTATTTCAGGGCCATCTGTCCCACCATAATGGTTATATTATCAATATTATTTTCCCATAAAGGTGATGGATAAAAATTTCTTACCTCATGAATTCATCTTGTTTTAGTACATCTTGTACCAAACTATTGTGAGTTTTGGGAAATCTTCCTAATCAACCCTTGTATTCTTCTGCTAACTTGTCAATCAATGCACCTCCGGATGATGTATCCAAAAGGTTTCTGTCATTTTAAAATAATCCTTGATAAAATAAGATAATAAAGTGATGATCCTCAATTTCTTTAGGTGGGAAGATAGAACATAGTTTTTTAAATCTTTCCTAGTCCTCGTAAAGGGTTTCTATAGATGACTGCCTGATGGCATAGATTTCCTTCCTAATGACTATACTTTTAGAGGTGGGGAACAATATTTTCCTGAAATATCACACTAAGTCATCCCAATAAATCAAATTTAATGGTTTTAGTCTATAAAACCATTATTTGGAATCTGCTTCTAATGAAAACAGGAATGCATTCCACCTTACCTACTCCTTAGCTACTTTGTGGGGTTTGAAAGTAGAGCAGACATGTGCGGACTCTTTAATATGTTTGTTTGGGTCTTCACCTGCCAAGCCATGATAATTTGGTAGCAATGAGATCATTTTAGATTCGATATCAAAGTAATTTTGTAACACTATCTTGTAAAGTCTATTTTTTTAGTATGTAATTGTGGTACACATACGTCTCTAAGGGCTTGGTTCTAGTTTCTAGCATGATGACACAATCAGAGTGAACACTTAAATTTTCACTCGAGTCTGCAAAAGAAATTTCCTCAAATTTAGATTTGAAATAAAGGTTTATAAGTCTATTCAAAAAGGTTCTTTAAATTTCAAGATATAGGGGGAAACGTTTAGTGTTTTTGGTTCTAGTCATGCAATTTTAATGAGAATAGAATAGAAGAATATGAAGTAAGAAAGGGAAAAAAATATTGTTGGCACCACATACCTGAAAACAATGCTAATTTTTGACATGTTATTATCATTGCATGTGATAAAAACAATTAATTACTAAGTTAAAAATACATAAAATTTGTTAACCTAGGTTGTCTCTGGAGAAAAGTGCACAATAATCATGTTGTCACCTTTAATTAGAGGGAAAATGGGGTGTTTTTTAAATTGATTGATTTTTAAAAGAAAATAAAATAGAAAAAAGAAATAAATATAAGAAAAACATTGAGAAAAAATTGATAAAAAAAGTGATTTAAAACTATTATATAAGAATAGTAACTAGTTCAGGGTCAGTTTTACAATTCTAATTCTAGCATAGTTCAAATTTATCCCATTCTCTTATGTTATGTCAATAAAAGTGAGATTTCAAAATCGCTTTATCTCATTAATATTATCAAATGGTAATGGTGAGAATAAACCATAACAAAATATAATTTTGGTCTATACTCCTTCCAATGTGTTATATAGTTGTAGTGAATACCCCCAGTTGACTTAGGAAATTCTGAGTCAGGTCTTACTTATCCCAAACAATCAAGAATGTCCATTACCCCTCACACATGTACTGGTTATCACTGAGTACTTCACTAATAAGCCCTAGTCTATTTCATTGTATATAAAATAGAACCTAGTGGAGGGAGATACTGATAATTGACCAAAGAAATAATGACAACAGAATCTAAAATCAAATGCAATTGTACGTAATAAAAAAACCACTATAAGAAATTGAAACCAACTTCACAGAAGAGAGAAAGGGATATTAAACCATTAAGTTCAAGAACTCAAGAATCAAAAAATGGAAAACCTATACTTCCCCAATCATTCATAAGTTTAAACATTCATGTGAAGGGTATCTTTCAATAATGGGTAGTAATAAGTTATTGAAAAATTAAGAAGAACAAAAGATAGAAAAGAAAGAATAGAAAATTTTCTCTTCCAAAATCTTTCCTCCATAATTTAGATTCTATTATACCCACTAGAAGGCCAAAAATCACAAAGTTAAATTAATAAAATATTTTTTTAATTTATTTTTCTATCTACCATCAAAATTTAAAATAATTTTGACACTTATAGAATAATTTAAGGCCGAATTAGTAAATATGATTTTTATGGCCAAAGAATACCATTCCACATACTCCCCTTTGAATCATTCAAAGGCTATCTTAATTAGAAAATTTATCCACTAAATTTATGTGAACCTAATAATTCAAGAACAATTTTGAACCCAGATGTAATAAACTCATTTTAAGGTAGTTATCTCGAGATATGTATCATTTAATGAGGTAGGGCCCATTCTTCCGGCCAGAATAATTTTTCAACATCATTGATTTTTTTGGGCTTGTGGGAGTTTTAATGGTATATGGGTATAGAAGATGAATTTTAATCCCATGAACTAATTAATACAACAAAAAAATAACCAAATTTGGATAATAATTTTAAAAGTTATTATCAAAATACTCGAGTGATTGAAAATTATTAAATTTCTAGAATTAACCAAATTTCACATTTTAGCTTAAAAGTCACCCAAACTAATAAAGTGATTAAAATAAGATAAAATTGGTTAATTTTAAGGGATTAAATCATTTAAAATAATATGAATAATTATGAAAATATTATATCTATTTTATTCCCTTTCCATCCAAAGGTTACACAAGTTGTAGATATGTATACTCCATTTTTTTTGAATTGTTTTAAAATGAATATCAAATGGTTGTGGATGTTTTGTAAAATAATATCAGGAATTTAAAGTCTCATAATCACATGTAATTGGTATATTTGGATTTGAGATATAGTTCCATATTTTATATGATAACAACAGTGGAATTGTAAAGTTTTTTAGAAAATTTGAATCAGTTAGAATTTTTTGTTGATATGTTTTGTAACTGTTTGAGAGGATTGATGTGAGATCCATCCTAGATGTGGTATACTAGATGTAATTTACCCATAATTACATTAAATATAGAAAATATTTCATCACATACATTCCCATGACCATTTAGGTTTAGATTTTTAGATAATTAAGAAAAAAATTTAACTAACAAAGATCATGGATTTCTCAACTAATGGACATTTTTATCACTAAATTGACAACTAATTAATACATAACAAGTATCACTATTGGAATTTGATGTTATAACCCTGATTATATACCAATTATTTTCTAGAACTTTTTGTATAGAGTAATAACAAGGAATATATACCAACGATTTTCAAAAAACCTGAGTATAAGGATGAGAAATAATGTCCATAACCCCCCTGATTCTCCCAACCTTGAGTGATGACCTCCCCTCTCTTCTCCCCCAGATATATACCCTCATTCAGTGATTTTTTTTGATTTAATTCTTCCTCAAAATAAAATTGGTGAGTTCTAAATCCATCATATCTTCTGTCGATCATCATTTTCATTTTTATCTACACATCAAAACCTAATAGTGATTTTGTTAGGTTATGATTATTACCGATTAAATAAATAAAGGTTTGTTAAGATTATATTTTTAGATTATTTCATAATAAATTTGAATTTAATTTATATATATATATATATTTAATTTATTTATTTATTCACCAATTTTACATAAATCCAATATAAATTTATTTTTTTTGTAATATATTAATTGATTATGTAATTAATTATTATAGTAGTTTGTTTTTTTAATGTATTAATGGTTTATAAAATTTTTTTTTTTTATTTTCATATTTTAATGATCAAAATTTATGTATAATTAATTTCAATCTAATAAAAAGTATTATTTATTGCTTGTTCCATGCTTCATACTTTCTTGAGTTGTTACTGGTTAGCATCGATTATAGTACATTTCATATCTTATTCTTTATTTGGATACCTACTAGTATGGTTTGGTGAATTTTATATTAAAATTGGTCTTTGGATTATCTTATTAGAAATGATTTACATACATGTGATACTAAATCACATATTTTTGCTATTATGAATGTTTACCTAATAAAAAAATATGTATCAAATACAAGAGTGTTTTTGTTGGGCGAGATATTGTTGTTATTATCATGTAAATGTTTTCCATGATAAATACATATATATGTAATTGGATTTATTTCATATTAAAAAAAATAGGCTGTTTTAAAAACAATTTATTTATAAAGACATATGTATTTAATTGTATTATGTAATATTTGTTGCATGTTCTATGTATTATGATTTGTTTGGTGTATTACTTATATGCATCAATTACAACATATGTCATGGCTCTTATTATTTATTTAGCTAGATACTAGCATGATTTGATAACTTTCATATTAAAATTGGTATTTGGATTATCATATTGTAAATGTTATTCAAATATGTGATAATAAATTATTTCTTGATGGTATTATAAATGTCTTCCTGATAAAAACATATGTATCAAAGACAATAGTTTTCATTTTTGGTGGGATATTGTTATGTGATTTTATAAGTGAGGATAAAATGGATAGTTTGGATAATGGGGAATAAATGATTTAGGTCTTAAATACACTTTTATTTAATATACATCTATTATTTTATGTTATATATATTAGGTCATTATTTAATTAATTATTTTAGTACTTTTTTTGTTTTGTGATTTTATTAAGGGGTTATGAAATTATTCATCTCAATGTTTTCTTGAAATATTTGGATGATTAAATTTTATGTATAATTAATTTCAATTTAATATGTTGTGAAATGATTGAATATTCATTTTGATAATAAATAAATGTTCAATAAATTGTCACTCACTACCTCTACCTAAAATAATAGTGTGTATTGGATATTTACTATTCCATGTATTTAAAATAATATTATTTGTAATAAATTTTTTGTAATTATTTTTTACTATGTAGATATTCATATAAATTTTTCCTTATAATATAATGGGTAGAAGTTGGATACACTATAGGAAAAAGGCCATTTCCTAGTGTTTTTTTTGGAAATGGTGGCGGTTTAAACCTCCGCCATATGGTTCTACAACTGTTTTTTGAAATCACCACTAAAGTGTGTGTAGGTATACAATAAACATAGGTTTCCTTGATTTAGTGTCTATTTATGGTAACCATCATATTTTTTGTGAGTTGCGGCAGTTTTAATGGTTTTAGAGGCGGTTACCCCCGGCGAAACTGGTTTTTTTGGTGGCGGTTATAACCGCCACAAAAAAAAAGAGTTTCACCGGGGGAACCCCCACTAAAACCATTAAAACCACCATTATATAATAAAATAATATGAAAAATATTTAGCGGCGGTTAAAACTGCCGCTAAAAAAATATTAGTTTCGCTACGGAAAACCGCTGCTAAAACCATCAAAACCGCCACGATATAATAAAGGAATATGAAAACTATTTACCGATGGTTAAACCATCGTTAAATTATTGTATGTAGTGGTGGTTTTAACTGCCATGGATAAAAAAATTCCATAATTGTAGAAGCGGTTAAAACCACCGCTAAATATATTATATTTATTTGACAGCAGTTAAAACAGTCACTAAAGCCATATTTACAAAAAAATGAAACTGATATTGCAGTCCCATTATCAATGCCCTAAAAAAACCATTCAAATAGATATAACATATAACAAATAATAACCACAACACATCACAACCACCCCACATCATGACCACTATACATCACAACTACCATGCATAATTTAGTTTCAATAAGGATTTTTATCATAATTACTAAATTATTATGAAGAGTATTCACACAGAAATACAATATTGCATGGGAAAACAATTTAATAGTTTTATATATATTCTTAGTTGTTTTCATATGTGGTGATGTTATACAAACATACATAGAAATTTTTATAAAAAACCAAACAACACACTATCTCAAAATAAGTCATAATTGGAAAACCATGTTAGTATGGACATATAATAATAAATAACAAGAATAAGTAAAAACCACCCAAATGTACATATAAAGAAGGGGATAGGAATGATCCCCAACATTTACTAAATCTTCAAGGAGAAATGAAAAATAACCAAGGATAAACCACCACTGATCTCAAGTGAATCACTATTGAATCCAATGAATAATAAGACTCCATCAAAAACCACCCAAAAAAGAGGAGAATTACTACCATAATGAACTCTTGAATATAATAGAAAGATAATAAAGGATTAATGGGGAAATAGAGGGCTACCATGAATCAAATTACTTCAATCTAAATGATCCAATATGATCCAAGTGGTTTGGAACCCCAAGGGAGGTGACTGGGGAAGGGGAGGATGAGTAAGGGTCAACCGAGAATTGAGGGAAAGTATAAAATTCAGAACAAGGAGGTAATAAAACTACTATTTAAAAGTGAATCACACTGGACTCTACCAAAACATGGTTAATATCCAAAACTCATGTGATGGGTTTGGTAAAAGTGTGATCTAGATCCCTCATTGTCATTTTATCTTTTCTTCCATTTTAAAATGAAATTTGGCCTCCCACAAGTCTTAGAAGATGGAGTGGTCTAAGACATAACAGTTATTATATATTCTTACATGTATAGAATCCATGACCTAGTTTCAATTTTCCAACCATTTTACCCTCACCATGCCCAAGGCTACAATGTGGTGAGATTGGGTTTCCTATTTTGGATAGGTGGTCCTCCAATATTCCATTCCCACCCAAGGTAATTTCAAGATTCTTATAGTGCATAGGAAAAACACTAGGACAAAATGCATAACACCATGTCATACCCAAGTCATGGTTATATATCCCATTTTACACAAGAGAATTCCCCACATAAAACTACCTCCTTAATATCTAGACATGTCATTACACAAGCCATGGTGGCATTCAAAAGGCTAAAACACCACATCAAACCTCAAAATCACCGCAAAACTCTACCTAAACATCCCCAAGACTTGATAATGCACAAAGTGAAGTTTATAAATGGTATATACCATTACACTCATTCTATTTATTTTTGTTTCCCTATTATTTTTCAATTCTAAGTCAAGGTGATCATATTTTCCCCAAAATTATAAAAACTATGTGTGGATTAGTTCCTATTTTCATGGGATACATAGTGATTCCTAGATCTCCTATCTCAAACGCAACCAAAAAACCGATATCAAATCCCCCACTTTATCTGAGTGGCTTGGTTTCTCCAATCACATTGGTTTTCCATCCATTGGGTTGGCATCAATAAAAGTTCATTTCATTTTAAACATCAGTTTAAACTACATTAGACCTCATATAATAATGTATTTTTCATATGATCTTAAACTATAAATTATTTTAGTCATTTCCCATGATGTTAAACTATGTGATGCATGGTCCATCTTGTAAGACTTGAAACTTCTTAGATAAGTATACCTAGTAATACTTTTCTTCCTCTACATATTATCCAAATCTACATAAGGATACTTAGCATGTGGTTATTTATCCATAAACATATGTTATGAAAAAATGACTCTTACCCTAGGAAAGAGACTAATATGCATAGGGGTATTATATAAAAACTATATATGGATTGATTCATGATGTTTCAATATATGTAATGATGTTGGGATCTCCTATAATAGGCCATGGTGAAAAATAAAATCACACTATTTATACCCTAAAGGTTAGACCCTTCCTCATTCACATCAATTTGTTTATTTCTTTCTCACATAATGGTTGCCATACATCTTATCCTTCTCCTCCTATACACGAGACAAATTTGTATAGAGGAGATTTTCCAAGAATTATGAATGGATTGATTCTTGTTACTATAGGATATGTTTTTAATCGTTCATCCGTGGGTAACAAACCTAATAAATTTAGGAAAATGAATCATAAAACATGATTCATAACAAAAAATAATCGATATATATGGTGCATACCACACTCGAGAAATCAAGACATAAAAGTAAACATTAGAAATCAATAAAATACATAAAAAGAAACATGAGAAATCAAGAAAATGTTAGGTCATGAAAATGTTTGTGGAAACTATGTGCCACACATGATACATATACAAACTGACCGTTACCATATTTGTCCAAAATATTAACAAAACAACTAATTATGGTCCAATGATAAACAAAGCTCATCACCCTCTCCACCTCCATCTCTACTTCCAACTACCACCTAAAAAAACATTATATTGAAAATTAAATACTGTTGTATATTTATATTTAAACTTAAAACCAATAAATATTTGAAAACTAAATGATTTTGAATTTTTTTGATTTACTTGATCACCACCAGTCGTTGCAATACCACTGGGGGTAGATCCAATAGTATTATAATATAAATAAATCAACACTTTCTTCAATGTGGATATCTGTGCCCCCTGATCATGAACTACATTTTGTAGAGAAAAAATATTTCTCTAAGTATCTTGGGGTATGGAATGACTACAATAAAGAGTTGATGCAGCTGTAATCCCCTTGTGTGCTACTCCCCCACTTCTGAGGCTCCTGAAGCAGGAGGCAATGAATGAGATGCTGAAGGGATGCTCACAGAGGGTGTGATAGATGGTGCAAGGGGGATATGGTTCAGGGGGTAGGAAGATGGTGGCACAGATGTCGTAGGGAGGGAGACAGATGGATCATAATCTATTGCAGTGGTCGATGAAACAATATATTTCTTCCTCCTTGGAATTCCTATCATTTAATAAAGTAAAATTAAGTTCAGAACATATATTTCCAAAAATTTATGCAGAAAAACATTTATAAAAGATAACAGATGCACAATACTAACAAACAAAATATACATAACAATGATAATGAATGATTACACAAATGAAATAAGTGGTTGCTAAATGAATGCATAACTGTACATACAATCATTTTCTCCTTCAATCAAGTCAGTTTCTAGCTCTATTACTTCATCCACTTCATTCATACTTGATAGAATAATATTTTCTATATCATGGTGGACAAATAATTTTGATTCTTGTTGTTGATGAGATTCAATTTCAAAGGTCAAATCTTCCACTTCATCGCCCATATCAATCAAATATCTTTGTTTTACATGAGCAACTACACCCCAACCTTAATCCACAACATCATTCACATAGTATACCATTTATTATTGTGATGATAAGATACTTGGATCATGAAGTTCATGATCAACAACATCCATCAAGCGTGATAAGTTCATAGAAGTAAATTTCTAGGAATCTCTTTTAACACCTCTGATAATTTTGACCTAATTGAATTTGAATAAAACAATTGAAAAATGCCCTTGGTAGTTTAATTCAATAATATCGGTCATCTTTCCATAGTATCCCACTTCAGTAAATGTAAATATACCACTATACTACATCTTCAAATCCTTTTCTCGATTGACTCTATGAAATATAAAGCCATTTACGTTGTAAGCATCGAAATTTATAACTTGTTTTAGAGGGCCTCGAGCAAGAAACTTCAAATCTTCTAAAAACTCTGCTCGAATATCAGTATTCAAGATCTGAAAAAAGAAATATACTTTATTAGAATTATAAAAATATATGTGTCAACCTAATATTCATATTTATTTCAATATTTATGAACTTACTCATCATGCAAACCATTCTACAATCTTTTTATTAACATATTTCATTATATCTTTCTCATTTTGTGTTCATCCTCTCATTAGTCTCTTTGTTTGTATCCCCAACTCTTCAATAAATGGATCTGCAATTTCACTATTAAGCAGTACATATCTATGTGCCTGTGATAATTCCATTTTTGTCAGTGTAACATTTGAGGTCCTCCCAACTGATCGGCCAATAATAAGAAATATTTTTGATTTCTCGTGTATTTGAGATTGATTCAATGTGTCGTCAACACATCCAACTTGATCAAATAATGTATCAATATCATCCAAGTATCTAGAACAAAAGGTAAGGCACTATTCTTCCAAATAAACTTTAGCAATAGAGCCTTTGGGTTGATCTTTATTTCTTATGTATGATTTTAAATGACCAAGATATTTGTGAAATAAAAAAACAAAAATTATTATGCATTTAATTAAGTGTCAAAAATTGTTTACTTAGCTGAAAAACATATAAATAAAGTACCTCTCAATTGGATACATCCATCTATAATGAACAGGGCCTCCTAATTTAGCTTCCTCAACCAAATGTACAATTAAATGCATCATGATAGTAAAAAAATGATAGAGGAAAGATCATATCCATTGCAAAAAGTGTCAATAAAAACCTCTCCTTAAGGTTTTCAAGCTCAAATGGATGTAGATATTTCTCACACAGTTTCCTAAAAAATGTGCATAATTGGAGTACAATAGCAGTAATTTTTTCAAGTAATAATGTACGCAATGCCAATGGTAATAAATGATGTAACAAAATATGTGAATTGTGACATTTCAATCCATGTAACTTATGATTATTTAAGTCAACACACCTCGAGATATTACTTGAATACCCATCAGATACTTTCACTTGCTTTAAAATTCAAAGGAATGTTTCTTTATCCCTATTTTTCATTGCAAAAATTGTCAGAGCATACTTTTCTTTCTCATCTGGACAGAGATCACATTTTATGTTCATTACTTTTATGTCTTTTCAAGAATTGAGATGATCCTTCAACTTTCAATTCTCATTAATCAATGTGAAGATAAAATTGTCATATACATTCTTCTCAATATGCATCACATCCAGATTATGCCACAAAAAATTAAATTCCCAATATAGACTTTTGAAGAGTATACTTTTTTTCTTCCATTGTTGTTGTTGGTCAGAGTGGATACTCAAGAGGGGGGTGAATTTAGTTCCAATTAATTTTTTTGTTAAAAACTTCAAGGTTAAGAAAATCCCCCAATTTAAAAATGGCCAAGTTAATTAAGGTAGTAGAAATGTAAATGTTCAATTGGTCAACATGTTTCTCAAAGGGTGATTAATCCTTAGATGAATTGGTGTAAAACACCAATTCAACTTTTGAAAGAAGTTTACTGAATTAAAAAAATGCATACACTAACCAAAACTATCTATTAAAGTGTAAGAAAAAACAGTTTTATGTTTTAGAAAATATAAGTAGCGGATAAAATCAAAATAGAGTATATGAGGATTTGCACAACAATGTAAACAAGAGGTTTAATATCAAGCCGAGACCTAGTCCTCTCCACTTGGTGATTACCTACCACAAAGTAGTTTATATTAAAACTTGATACATAGACTGTATCAGGCTTTACAATAGTTTTCACAAATTGTCTAGGGAACACATAATCTACCAATTTTCTTCATGGGAAATACAAACAATACAAACCACACATGGTCTCTTCCATAGTTATACATGGGAAATACAGATAAGGTGAATTTTGATGTGAGGATAGTTAATATCCTTCAGTTCAAGCACATGAGACAGTGTGTGATTCAAACAGACACACACACTTCTCAAAGATGCAAAATAAAGAAACACAATAGACCAATTATGATGAGAAAGAATTTAGAAGGCTCTATGTGTTTGCAGTTCATCTCTTGAATCCTTAGAATGAGAAATGTTGAAGTTCGAGTCAATATCTGGAAGTTGTTTCAAAAACAGAGTGTCACAACTCTAGGTTCTAGCTTTCAGTTTTCTACTTCTAATGTTTATCAAGAGTTGATGAAGCATAGAAGGCAGGAATGAGTTTATCCCAGAATGATCTTCGTGAAGCTTGAGGATTTAGAGTGTTAGTGCTGTATTGTTCTGCTTTGTTTTTTTGAGTGAGTTCTTTTTCAATTAGTATACAACACTTCTTTTTATACGCATAATAATCCCACCTGGACCTCTTTCGTGGTCTTATACTTCTGTATTTGTGGTCTGACAATGGGAATGCGTAGATCACATGCAACCTTTTTCGTAACTCATACATTGTCTCCTGAAACATTTACAATCAACATTAATTAATGTCAGAAAATTTATTTTATCAAATATAAATGTTAGAAAAATATTAAGAAATTGAAAAAGTATGGAAGAAAGAGAATCGGTAGATTGGTAATAATAGCCTTTATATTGGCAGGCTTCAATAGTAGGTGCACAATGACAATCTCCAACTGTGACTTTTTATCAATATCTTTGTACTGGTAACCTTGTAGTTGTGACCATGTAACGGTAACCATACAGTGGTATCCTTGTAACAATAGCCTTGTAATGGTAGCCTTGTAACGGTGACCTTTGTAACGGTGACCTCTATAACGGTGACCTCTGTAATAGTGACCTCTGTAACAATGATCTCTATAACAGTGATCTCTATAACTTAGATAAATTCTTGTAGTGGTATTCTATGTAAATGTGACCTCTGTAACTTAGATAAAGTCTTGTAACTGTAATCTCTGTAACGGTGACTTCTGTAGAAGTAACCTTGTATCATTAACCTCATAACAGTGACCTTGTAACTTGGATAAAATCTATACTATAAAATGAACCATTCTAGAAGTGAGATTAAGATTATATGGAAGTTACTTTATAAGAACAAGAATTATTAATGAAACATGATTATCATACAATAAAAACACGATTTACACATTAAAGAAACACAATTTGAGATTATCAAAACATTATTTGGGATTATTAAAATAGGTGAGTACAAAAATCTCCCCCTTTTTGATAATCACAAATTATGACAGAGAATTGTAAAGAATTTCGAATTAAGGTTAAACACATATGCTAATTCCATTTGGATTTGTAGGTGTAAGTGTTGAATATTTTCTCCCCTATAAATGACTTCATACCTTTAATATTTTCTCCCCCTTTTTGAATAACAAAAATCATATATAATAAAAATAGAGAAAAGCGAGTGTTTGTATTGATGAAACAGTAGTACAAAAGTGAAAAATAATACATCAATCCCCATCAAGTAAGAAAATCCACACTCAATCCACATTAGATATGCCCCTAGGAGATTTGTCATTGGAAACTAAGGATACAGGTTCTAAAGGTGGAGGGATTGGCTGAGGGATGGCAGTTAGTAGTGTAGGAGGAGTAGCCACTGAGGAATCAGCAGACCTATAATGAGTAGATCTTTGAGGAATTGAGGGGGTCAAACTTCTGATGGCCTGTGCAAGAGTCATCAAAGGAGAAATACTTTTGGAACCAGAAGCAGCTGAAGAAGTAGGCAGATCCAGAGGAACTATGATGGGAGTGTAGTCCATATGGAGGAATGGCAAGAGAAGATTCCTAAAGTCCATAATGATACTGCCACCTCTCTCCATAGAAGAAATAAAATCATCCTTATTCTCCATGAATTTTTCCAAAGCAGGATTCAATTCCCTTAGTTTTCTAACATGATCCTTAAAGGCCTAAGTGATAGGTGGGATCCTTATGTTTTCCAATAGAAACTTGAAGTTTCCATCCATCGGATGCTTAGTGTAAACCCGTTTGTAGTATAAGTCAACTTGATCCTTGATGGCCTTCTTATCCTGATCAGCTTCCCTTAGATAGTCTCCCACAAGCTTATTAATTTCCCTGGTAATGTAAATGACCTGAGAGTCTGAGGTACTAGATCCAGAGAGCTTTGTCACTTCCTCTCTAACAACTGTCTTGAAGGCTTCCAATTCAACAGGAGGAGAAGCCAAAGTGGAAGCAGATGCAGCTAGAGGTGCTAAAGAGAAATCCACTGTCTCCTTGAAAGATCTGGTCAAGCCACTGATTAGTCTTTTGACATCATCATCTTTACCTTTCACATGTGTATCCATATATTTCCTAAAATCCTCAAACATTGTAACCATTTTCTAAACTACACTTTTGACATAGGCAAGGTCTCTGTCCACCTCAGTCCTTGAAGCCATATAAGCATCTAATTTAGAAATAGACTGTTTCACTGAATCCATAGATTCTAACAATTTTCTTACCTGATTCTGACATTACTTGACCTCATGTATCATAGCTTAGTGAGAGGTAGAGACTATACTTTACACTGTAGATGTCAAGAGTCCTTGATTGTGAGCTATTGGTCTCGCTATATCTGTGTTTTATTCATCAATATACCTCTTAATTTCTAATTTCAAAGAATCAAGGTCTGCCTTTCTCACATAGTCTTTAGGGAAAGAGGTTTTAGGAGGGACAAAAGTGAGGGTTGGCAATGAGGGTCTTCTTTTGGGCCTCTCATCTTGTGATTCATCATAGTCTAGACCCAACACCATAAATCCAGGGTCCTTAGACCAACCTTCAATCTCATGAAAAACCGATACTGATCCTTTGGAAATAGGTTCCTCCTCCTCACTTGGAGCATTCTATTGAACAACCACATCTATCTTCATCTGAACATCTTGATCAACTTAATCAACAGGAAGCTTCACTACCACTTCCTCCATAGAATATTCGACAACTTCCAGGATAAGTCCAGCTTCGACTGAATCATCAACTTCTTCTTCTCCACTTTCTACCCTTTCTGTATATCCTATAAGAGGAATAATACTTAGACACTCATATTAATTTTCAGCAACAACTATCTCAAGGTTAGAATGACTCAATTTAGATTCCTCATCCTCATCTGAGGTATCTTTAACTTCTCTTAAGACAATTTCAGCCCCTTCTTCTTCAATGGGTTCCTTATCACTGTCCCTTAGGATAGCTTCCCTTCTAGGCAATCTATTTGGTAGTCTAGGCTCACCAAAGGATATAGTAGTCCCACGAGGATTGGAGGGAAGGTCAGGGTAACTTCTGTCATCTATAGGAGAGTCCTCTCTTCCTTGCACAACAGTAACTTCCTCTTCTTCCACATCTGAATATGCAGGCTCTACTTCATTGGGCTTAAGACCAGGGTCTCTCTTATTCTTAGGCCTAGTAGGATGAGTCACATGATTAAACTCTTCATACACCTTAGCCTCATCATTCACCCATCTCTTCAGCCATGGATTCCAGTGAATTTTAATCAGCCTGAAAATCACTTTGGTGATGCCATGGTTATCTTGTACAACAACAATTTCCTCATCTCCACTAACTCCTTTCACTTTCAACATAAGAGATATCATCTTGGCATGGAATAGGGCATTGGATTTGGAACTAGGCTTGGTCATGTCTTCAATTTGAATCATCAATATCCTACACAGGTTAATATTATGTCCATGCTTCATAAAATACAGTATGAATATGTCCTAATACTTCAAAACAGCGAAGTCCCCTCTCCTGGGACTTATCACATGCTAAACAAATTTGAAAATTATCTTCTACTCTCATGCCATTTCAGCATAAATGACATTAATAGGAATTCCATTCCCTGTCAATTCACCTAAATATTCTTCATATAAAAAGACATCACTAGTGGGAGGCATCACTTTGGAGTAATAGTCATAAATTCCTTCATGAGGAATCCTTAAACAATCATCCCACTCAATAGGGGAGAAACTTACATTTACTCCATTTACTCTGGAAGTCATCCAGTGCTCATTCTCAGACTGTTCGAACATCATATACTCATAAAACTCCTTCACCAACTTCAGGTAATAAGGTCCATTATTATTTGCAAAACATTCAACCCAACCCTAAGCTTACAGTGCCTTAATCATTAATGACTGGCTTGACAACAACCACTCTAAACTTAATTCCTTTTCAGCTACTATCTCCCGATTGGATAAATGTAGGTTCAACACCTTTTCCACTATCTGACTTCCACTACTTGACTTGGATCTAGGTCTCTTAGGGTCAGGCACGTCTCCTTCATCACTGACTAGTGGCCTCTTCAATCGAGCCATCAATCAGGAGCAGTTTGAGATTTCAGTAGAGGTTTAGGTTCTGAGATTTGAGAGAAAGAGGTTCGGGAGAGGGTTTGATGTGGATCAAAATGTGGTTTGTGTTTTAATTTTATCATTTAGGGATTGAAAAAAAAAACAGATAAAACAAATAAGTAATAGTAGAAAACGTTTCAGATTTCGGTTGAGAGCACACAAAATGCAAATTACTAGACTTTGAATATCTATCGGTAAGGAGGTGTCTGTAAGGTCAAATGGTGAGGTCCTATCAGTAAGGTTCTAACAGTGAAGTTCTAACACTGAGGTTTAATGGTGAGGTTCTAACAATGAGGTTCTAACAGTGAGGTTCTATTGGTAACAAATTATCATACCTAACTCATGTCTGATGTAATTTAACCTCTCAGAATTCAAAGGCTTTGTGAATATATCAGCCAATTGGTGTTCAGTACCAATGAATTCAAGAGTGATGTCACCTTTTTGATAATGATCTCTTAATAAGTGATGTCTTACATCAATATGATTTTTCCTAGAATGAGATATTGGATTCTTAGAGATCTTAATAGCACTTGTGTTGTCACAGTTTATAGAGACATTTTTGAATTGATATCCATAGTCTAGTAAAGTGTGTTTCATCCACAGAATTTGTGCACAACAACTACCATAATCTATATATTCATCCTTGGCAGTGGATAATGCAACAAAATTCTGTTTCTCACTACACCATGATACTAGTAACTTGCCTAAAATGTTACATGTTCCATAGGTTCTCTTTCTATCTAAAGTGCAACCAGCAAAGTCATCATCCAAGTAACTTATTAAATCAAACGGTTGTACTCTTGGATAAAATAGTACTAAATTTATAGTATACTTGAGATATTTAAAAATTCATTTAAAATAATTTAAGTGAGACTCTTTGGGATTGTCTTGAAATCGAGCACACATGCATACACTGAACATAATATCAGGTCTACTAGTATTAAAATAAAGTAGACTCCCAATCATACCTCTATAGTTGGTTTGATCCACTGGTTCTCCAGTTTCATCAGCATCAAATTTGCAAGTGGTACTCATAGGTGTATCACTACCTTTACTACTATCCAAAAAAAAACATTTTAAAAGATCCTTAGTATATTTATTTTGATTTAAAATAATACCAACCTTATTTTGAAAAATTTGAAATCCAAGGGAAAATTTTAGTTCCCCCATTAAACTCAATTCAAATTCATCTTGCATCACTGTTGAAAAATTAGTACATAAAGAATTTTTAGAAGATCCAAAATTTATATCATCTACATAAATTTTTACTATTAAAACATCTTTATAACTCCTTTTAATAAATAGAGTAGGATCTACTATCCCTTTTGTAAAACCTTTTGAAATAAGAAAAGAACTAAGTCTATCATACCAATCTCTTGGAGCTTGTTTTAGACCATATAAGGTTTTAGAAAATTTAAAAACATGATTTGGAAAATGGGGATTTGTAAATCCAGGGGGTTTCTCAACAAATACATGTTCAATTATATATCCATTTTAAAAATGAACTCTTGATAACCATTTGATAAATTTTGAAATTCATATGAGCTGCATAAGGAAGTGGTATCCTAATGGATTCTAGTCTAGCTACAGAAGAAAATGTTTCCTCATAGTCTATCCCTTATTCTTGACTATATCCTTGTGAAACTATTATAGCCTTGTTTCTAACTATATTCCTAGAATCATCAACTTTGTTCTTAAAAACCCATTTAGTGCCTATTGTCAAAGTGTCCTTAGGTCTGTCCACTAATTCAAAAACTTTATTTCTTTCAAACTGATTTAATTATTTTTGCATAGCCATCACCCAAAATTCATCATTCATAGCATCATTAATATTTTTGGGTTCAATATGTGAAAGAAAAGCTTGATGTTCAACCCTTTTTCTCAGAGAAGCTCTAGTTTGTGTCCCTCGATTTAAATCACCTACTACAACATCTAAAAGATGATTCCTTAGAGTTCTAATACCTCTAGAAAGAATTGAACTAGACTCCTCATGGTTTTCTATTGGTTCAGACTCAACAGGTGCATATTCTGGAAGATTTCCAGAACTGGTTACTTTAACAGGGGATTTACTATCACTATCATTAAGGTCCAGAATTGACATATCTTCCTCAAGATGTTCAAGAGAGGTTTTGGGTTCATGTGGATTAGTCTCATAAAACTTTAAATGAACTGACTCTTCCACACATTTGGTTTTCTTATTGAATATTCTATAGGCTTTACTTTAGATTGAGTAACCTAGTAAGAGTCCTTCATCACTTTTCTATTCAAATTTTTCAAGATTGTCCTTATTGTTAAGGATAAAGACTTTGAAACCAAAAACTCCAAAGTAGTTATCCTTAGGATTTATATTATTCCAAAGTTCATAAGGGGTCTTCTTAATAATTGGTCTAATCGAGACTCTATTAATAATGTAACAAGCTGTATTAACAGCTTCAACCCAAAAGTAAATTGGCAAATCATATTCATTGAGTATTGTCCTAGAAATCTTTTGAAGTGTCCTGTTTCTTCTTTCTATGACTCCATTTTGTTGAGGTGTTCTAGGGGAAGAGAAATTGTTACTATAGCCATTGTGTGAGCAATAATATTCAAACTCTTGATTTTAAAATTCACAGCCATGATCACTTCTCAAGGTCTTGATTCTAAGTTCACTAAGATTTTCTAAAGACTTGGAGTATTTGATAAAGTAAGAACAAGATTCACTTTTGTGATCAATAAATTATACCCAAGTGTACCTAGAAAAATCATCTATAAGAACATAAACATAGTGCTTCCCATTTAGACTTGAAACTCTTAATGGTCCAAACAAATTCATGTGAACCAACTCAAGCGGTTGATAAGTATAAACTTCCTTCTTGGGTTTGAAATAAAATTTGTGTTGTTTTCCCTTTTGACAAGGATTACACACTTTGTTAAGAGGGAATTCTAATTTAGGTATGCCTCTAACTAAACCTTTCCTAGTCAGTTTTCTAAGTGAGTGCACATTGTAGTGTCATAGTCTTCTGTGCCATAACCAAGATTCCTTATGAAACACATTTAAACAAATTTTTTTTTGATTAACTAAAGAATCCATATCAACAACATATACATTCTCATTTATGAGAGTAGTAAATATTAAATAATTTTTAGAATTAAAAAAATTGCATGCATAATTTTCAAATTTATCATTAAAAACATCATCACACAACTGAGAAATACTTAGAAGATTGTATTTTAACCCATAAAAAAAAGTAATTTTGAAATTAATACAGTATTAGGGTTACCAATCTGTCCTAGGTTGATTATTTTCCCTTTAGAATTATCACCAAAAGTTACATGTCCACCATCAACTTTGAATATTCTCCTGAAGAATCAGTAGTATCCTATCATATGTCTTTATCATCCACTGTCCAAGTACCACAGAACATTACAGGAACTCTTTAGGCAACATCCCTACAAAACAGATTAAGCATTGGGTAACTTTGGTACCCAGATTTTTTTGGGTCCAGAGAGGTTAGCAAGTAAAACTTTGGGAACCCATATTTGCTTCACATATTTTCTATAATCATTAGATATAATTTGAGACATAAACACTTTGTTTGGTCCTTTAGAGAATTTTTTTTTTCAAGAAATGGTCCAGAACTTGAACTAGATGTGAATTGTACAAATTTTGGAACAAATTTAGTTTTAATAAAACTTCTCTATCCAGGTTGATATCCTTGAACAGTTGTATATTTTTGGGCAATCCATTGTCCTAGAAAATGAGTCAAGGTATCTCTACCTATAGTAAACTTCTCAAGATCTCTCTTTAATTGTTCATTGGATAATTTGAGTTCAATATTTTCTTTTAACAGCTGAGCACATTTTTCTTTCTCATTATCCAGATCAGATTTATAATTTTCATTTAGAGCATATTGTCTTTTAAATAATTTATATTTAACCTTGAGTTCATTAAAGGCATCCTCAAGTATTCCACAATATTCAAATATTTCATCCTTAGTCATATTTTCATCATTGTTTGATTCAACTTCATTCCTAGAATAATAATCATTAGGCATAGGGGAATTGGGTGTTACCTTAGATTTTTCTGTCATGAAACATAAGTTGGCATGATTTTTCTGTTCACTATCAGAAGCATCAGATCCAACGGATCTGTCTTCTGAATCACTCTTAGTAGATTTCATATCCTTTTATAACCTTTGCCCTTATCTTCATATTTCCTTCTAAATTTCTGTATGGGGTAGTCTGCCTTCACATGACCTTTTCATTTGCACTCATAGAAGATTATTTCATTTGAATTGTCATTCCATTTTCTGTATTTCTTCCATTGTACTTTACTATCATACTTTCCCTTGTAGTTTGAATTCATGAATAATTTCTTCTTTCGATAGAAATTTTTGAATCTTCTAGAAATATGAGCCATCTCCTCATCACTTTTTGAGTCTTCACTTGTGGAAGTATCTACAAGATCTTGAAATATGTCTTTATCCTTGTTATTTGTGGTAGTAGTCTTAAATGCTACAAATTTCTTTCGCGGTTCTTCATCAACTTCTTTATTCACCTTAAGTTATTCTTCATACATCATAAGCTTTCCAATTAGTTCATTTACTGGTAGTTTTCCTATGTCACAAGATTCTCGGATAGAAACAGAAGTCCCTCTACATCTGTCAGGAAGGCATCGAAGCAGTCTCATAATATGGTCCTTGCTATCCACTGGTTTCCTAAGCAGACTCATAGTATTCACTATCTCATTGAACCTGAGATACAAGTCAGAAATGAGTTCATCGGGATTCATTTTAAAGTTATCATATTTAATAGTGTATATATTTAATCTCATTTATTTAACATTGGTTGTTCCTTCATGATAAAGAGCTAAAGTATCCCAAATTTCATATGCAGTTTTATAAGAAGACATTCATCTAGATTTCTCATCACCTAGATAATAGTACCAAGAATTAATTTCTTTATAGTTATTGTTATATGTAGCTTTAGTCAACTGAGACCATGTGTCCCTAACTGTAGCAGGTAATGTATGTTGTTCCTCAACTGTGTCCCAGATTTCAGGTCCCATGCTTTCTAGATACATTTTATTTTTTAATTTCCACTGAGAATAGTTATTACCATTAAAGAAATGTGACATGTTAGTAACATCACCCTCAACTCTATTTTCCATAGTTACTTATAATTTTAATGAATTGAAAATTTAGATATGAAATAAAATTTAAGATCTTTATGGTATAACTAAAATCACAGTTGAAAGGAATTTACACACTATATATAAAATCCTCTGATACAAAATTTTGGTCAGAGTGAATACCCAAGAGGGGGGGTGAATTGAGTTCTAATTAAAAATTCTATAAAAAAACATTATGGTTAAGAAAATCCCCCAATTTAAAAACGACCCAGTTAATTAAGGCAATAAAAATTTAAATGTTCAATTGGTCAACAGGTTTCTCAAAGGGTGATTAATCCTAAGATGAATCAGTGTACAACACCAATTAAACTTTTGAAACAAGTTTACTGAATTTAAAAAATTCACACACTAACCAAAACTAACTATCAAAGTGTATGTAAAAACAGTTTTATGTTTTAGAAAATATAAGCATCGGATAAAATAAAAATATAGTATGTGAGGATTTTCACAACAATGTAAATAAGAGGTTCAGTCTCAAGATGAGACCTAATCCTCTCTACTTGGTGATCACCTGCCACCAAGCAGTTTATATTAAAACTTGATACACAACCCGTATCGGGCTTTACAACAGTTTTCAAAAACTCTCCAGGGAACACACCCTCTATCGTTGTTCTTCATGGGAAAGAAAAAAAATACAAACAACACACGTTATATTCCATATTTATACGTGGGAAACATAGATAAGGTTAAGTATGATTTGATGATAGTTAGTATCCTCTAGTTCAAGCACAGGAGAGAGAGTGTGATTCAAACAGACACACACACTTCTCAAAGATGCAAAAGAAAGAAACACAATAGAGTAGTTATGATGAGAAAGAGTTTAGAAGGATATATGTGTTTGTAGTTCATCTCTTGACTCCTTGGAATGAGAAATGTTGAAGTTTGAGTAAATATTTGGAATTTGTTTCCATAAAATAGTGTCGCAACTCCAGGTTCTAGCTTTAAGTGTTCTGCTTCTGATGTTGATCAAGATTTGATGAAGCACAGAAGGCATGAATGAGTTTATCCCAGAATGATATTCGTGAAGCTTGAGGATTCAGAGTGTTAGTGCTGGATGGTTCTACTTTTTTTTCAAGTGAGTTCTTTTGCACTTCATATACAAAACTTCTTCATATACGTGTAATAATCACACCTTCACCGATTTCGTGGTTTTCTCCTTTTGTATTTGGGGTCTGACAATGGGAATTAGTAGATCACGTGCAACCTTTATCATACCTCGTACTGTCCCATGTATTGTCTTCTGAAACATTTAAAATCAAAATTAATTAATGTCAGAACATTTATTTTATCAAATATGACCATTAGAAAAATATTAAGAAATTGAAAACGTATGGAAGGAAGAGCATCAGTAGATTGGTAACTGTAGCCTTTATATCGGAAGTCTTCAATAGTAGGTGCACAATGACAATATCCATCTGTAACTTTTTATCAGTAGCCTTGTACCAGTAACCTTGTAGTTGTGACTATGTAACAGTAACCATGTAGCGGTATCCTTGTAATAGTAGCCTTGTAACGGTAGCCATGTAACAGTGACCTCTGTAACGGTTGTAACAGCCAGAGATTTTATGAAAAATATTATTTTTAATTTCTTTAATGTCTTGTGTTGTACGCTACACCAAAAGGAGCTTGCACAACATGCATCCTTGACTTGCCTTGCATTACACGCAATCACGACATTCCTCAATAGCGTGTGTAGTACGCAATACCGAGTTTCACTAAACAACGATATGCTATTAAAATATTATTAAAACTAGCAGTTATGAATAGTAATAAAAACTTTTTGAAATTTTGTAAATTTTATTTTTCAAAATGGAATTCATTTCTGGATTCGGAATATCGAAATTATCTTAGGATGAAATTTTGGTACTTTTCTGATAACTTTCATTTTCTGATGAATAGTGAAAATTACTAAATTTTAATTAAAAACAACCTTTTTAACAGAAATAATTAATAGTGATAAATTATTAATTTGATTAGTTTTAAAGTATATTTATAATATATTTTTACAATTTAATACAATGTTGGTTATTGGATGTAATTTCACATTTAAAGCAGACATAAACAACTGTCAATCTTTTGATAGTTATTATCTCTTAAGAACACGCTATTTGTTTTGACGACGGGAATTAATTTTTAAATTAATTAATGCAACTGATATGTTTTGAATTTGGTTAAATAGACATCATTTTTGAATTCATAATATCAAATATATCTTAGGCCTAATTTTTGATATTTTTCTGGAAACTTTCATTTTTTGGTGAATAGTGAAACCACTAAGTGGTAGTAAAAAAAAATGAATTTTTCATAAAACTTAATTTTACCACTTCTGTGAGTGGAATTTCAAAAATCCGAGAGACACGGTTGATGTCAGTAAGTAAAATGTTGTTCACTGAGATGAAAATAATTTTTGGTGAATAGTAACTTTTTACTTTTTTTACCACGGTTAAAAGTAAATAGGGTAATTAAGGGTAAAAATGATATTACTATTACCCTAAAACATGTCCTAATTCTATTGGACAAGTTTAATTCGACCAAAAACAAACTTAGGAATAAAATATGACCATTTAGGCCCACTTGGATTAGATTAGGACATTTATTATTAATTTATTTAAAGAAGGGTTAAAATAGTTAAAATCAAAGTTTAATAAGTAAATCATTTTTAATATGGGGTTATACATAAGATAAATTCGACTATAAATATTCATTAGAAATATAAAATGATTTAATACATAATGGTATTTTATTTGTAATTTTTAGACATTAAATAATTTAATTTATTTATGAAACAACGATGATGCAGTAATTATCTTATTAATGAAATATTGACATAATTGATGTTATAAATACCCAAATAAATGTAATTTGAGACTTTTTATGATTTAAAATAATTTTATAGGTTAATATGACATGTTAGTATTGATTTAATTAACTTGGTTCGAGCTAATCATTCTGTTATGATTTTCAAAAAAATCAATTACTAAATAGTGTCAAAATTGACATAAAATAGTTTTTAAAACAAATATTATATTATTAATTGTTATTTTATTACTAAAAATCTAATGTTCGGCCAAATTACTTAGATAAGGTTATATATATTAATAATAAACAACTTGGGGTATGTTTGGCTTGATATAGTAAGTTTATTAACCTTATAGTGTAAGAAAACAAGAAGACACGGTGAAAGTTAAATTATCTAACTTAAAGTTAAATCTAAATGATAAGGTTAAAATTGATACCTAAACTTGTCTAAATTCTATTGGATGAGAGTATTTTGACCCCTACCCACCTTATCTTCGAGATATATCAATTTGGAGCTATTAAAAACCGAATTTGACTTTATAATAAAATAATATTTTTAGGTGCCCCTCTCCTCCCTTATAAAAGGGAACCTCCTCCCCCTCTTCCTCACACTACTTTGATCCTTCAAGCTCGGCCAAACCCTGCCAATTTATCCTCTCCTCTTCCCTAGAAACATCCTAGAGGTTCTGGTCTTCTTCAAAGACCTATTTTAGTGCCCTAAAAGGAGGTCTCAAAGAAGCACTTCAAAGAAGAGGTAATGTCCGTTACCGATTCTTTCATCTTTATTTCTTCTTCCACTTATTCTTCTTTAGTTGTTTCATTATGAAGTAATAAAATTATTATCAATCATATAATGATATGTTATTATAAGTATGAAACAACCCTATTTCACCATCTATCCATCGTACGGAAAATGAAATCACCGCGCGTGCGTACGTACGGAATACCGTCTCCACGCCGTGGTGTAATCTATTTTCCACCACCACCTTACTTGGATGGGTATAATGGTGTAAATAATAACTATATATGATTATTGTAAAGTTATATTGATTCTAAAATAGTATACATACACTCCAATACAATTCCACGATCATGAGAACGATATCATCGCTCGTGCGTACGTACGGACTACCGTCTCCACGACGCAATGAGATTCATTCTCCACGTTAACCATTCATGAATGATTATAAAGTATATATAATAAGTAATCATGAAATATATGACATAATAATTATACTGGATTTATGTGTATATATATGTATGTCATCTACTTAATTCCATTCAACTAAATAAGGAAACGAAAACAGCATTCATGCGTACGTACGACCTACCGTCTCCATGAACGGTGTATTTCTTTCAATTTACTGATCTATTATATATATGTATATTCTTAATATATATTATATATAAATCATGTTTTATATTCTGTAATTAAGTAATCATGATCTATTTAATCATATGAATAATTACAAGTCAAAACACAGATGAAAAATGAAACAATTTTACCAAAAACACTCTTTAACATGGAATTTACAAAAGAACGGTTAATATAAAGTCATAAGTGAACCATATATGATATCATAATAATGAGTATGATTCTGGAATAAGTCAATGACATTATTTAAATCATTATACAGGAGTTTTGACACTTAAAAATAAAATCGGACCTAAGGTAAGGGAAATTATCACAATCTCATTTTTATCCGAGATTGTTTATACTTTGGCATTTACTGGGGTGTATTTTATCATCCACATCCATGTTTAATCAATATTTAATATTATTTCCATCCACCTACAATTTTTTAAATCCAATTTTACCCTTCGGTGAGTTTTTAGTAAAGGATATGAAAGGAATCTTTTGTCGTTTTTCGTACGAGGTACTTTTTGACTTTTCTGACAAAAGTACGAAGAATGTTTTTTTAACTTATACGACATGAATGGATTTTTAAAACATTATTTCCAAAAAGATTCCTTTACATGTTTTCAAGTTTATTTTTAATCAACTTCTTTTATTTTATAATTGTATGACATGTTAAGAAAGGAAAAGTGTTTTTGAAGCAGAAAGAATATTTTCCTCAAGAATGGAGTTCAAGTGTTTTATTAAAATTATTTTCCATCTAAGATAATAAAGGGTTCTGTTTTTATCCCTATTATTACATTTATTTGATTATGTTGTGATGGAATTATATTTTTATTAATTCCTTTATCTTATATGAATTGTTTTATGATGTCACGATGTTTAAGATTCCCATTTTTATTACATGGGTTATGCAATGATGTATGGTTTTCTGATTTTGTGACACACATAAGAATGATATCATTATGATATGGGTGGGACCTATATCTCCCTCCAATGCATTGGGTAAAGATTTTATATCTCATGAGATAGACATGGCTGGAATGGTAGGTTATACCGGTTCAGTGAAACAGGACTGAAACGAGGAGTGAACTCGGTTCAGAAAGGGACTTTGTCTACTAAGACAGTCTTGGCAATGAGTGTTGACTAATAAGAAATGATTCTCTATGATTATGTGTGTATGCTACAAAGTTTCGTGTTTTAAGTTATGATTATTGGGATTACATTTCACTACTATGATTTATCCCATGTTATAAAATTATGATCTCTTTTGCAGGTTAAGATTTCCAAAAGATATGTTCTTATGAATATGACGTGATTGATATTTCTTTTGTTTACCCTTACTGAGCATTTGAGCTCACCATTTTATGCTTTCATTTCCCCAGGACATAAAGAAAGGATTTAGGTTTAGAAAAAAAGAAGATCTTTATGGGAGATGTTGAAGATCTTTCACCACAATTAGAAGATTATATTCCGAGTTTCCAAAGACACTAAACTATTACGGTCCTTGTGTGTGTGTTTTTGTTATGTACTAAGTATTCCGCAAAAGTAATGTAATGTCCATGTTCGTCAAGCTTCGGGTCTCTACAGTAGGTATCAGAGGAAAAGTTTAGTCAACCTTTGGAAACTAGGATGTGAAAACGTTAGTGAGATCCCAAGAGATATTTCTAAGGTATGTCTAGGGATGTCCCTAAGGATAACTATACATATAGGATATAGTCCTAGAACTATGGTAACAATATTAGATTAAACCAAAGATGTTAGATATTGAAGTTACTCCCCCTTTATTATGATTTTTTCCTCTCACGCTGTTCTTTTTTAGGTTTTAGAAAATGGATGGAAACAAGATGATTCACGATAATAGAGGATATGATGGACAATGGAATGATATTATTCATGAGTAGTAAAATGAAATGGGATTTGGAAGTCCAAAAATCATTATTATGCTGAATCAGAAATCTCATAATATGATCAATAAAGTAAAATTTGGTAAGTTTCCTGACTCGGCTAATAAGAGAAAGATGGAGTTTCATGATGATCATAGAGGAAAGAAAGTTCAATTTCCCCTATGTAAATCATGTGGGAAGAGGCATCAAGGAGAATGTTTCAAAGGAACTGGAAGATGCTTTGGGTGTGGAAAAGAAGGACACAAAGCCAGTAAGTGCAAAGGAAAAGGTTCAGTTAACACCAGGGATGAGGATAATGGTATTGCTACGACATCAAAAATCGTTAAATGTTTTAAATGTGGAATGTACGGGCATTATGCAAACCAATTACCTAAGGGAAAGTCTCATGAAGAGAATCAGTATGGTTGTATGGGTAGTATTTATGTGGATGATGATGAAGAGACTAAAAATGATATGTGAGATGAAATAATTGTTGAAGCTCGGTCAATGGTTTAAGAATGTAGTGGAATGATTACATGTTTATCATGTGTAATGTTGTATAAGTAATCTCATGGTACTATGGAATAAAGATACATCTAAGGACTGTTACACTGTTGTCTTTCCTTGAGTTTTGAAAGTTTATGATTAATGTTACCAGTATCCATGAAAGGTTATTCAGATATTTTTGGAATTTAGATGATATGCGCATAATGAAGGGATAAGGAGAAAATTAAATGTTTGATAGTATTCATGACCTCATGACTGATATAAGGAGAAGATTATATCATGGTTTGAGTATATAGAATTTTTGGATTTTGTTATGTGGAAAGAGTTAACTTTTGACAGCATTCATGTTTTCACTAAGGTTTAATGGGTATTCATTTTTCAAGAGAATACATCATTAAGGTATTCACATGATTGGAATGTGACCAACAAGATATATGGGGGATAAATTATGGTATTCACATGCTTGGTTGATGACATTTCAAGTAATCGTTTTCTTTATACTATGAGCTTGGACCGAAGTATTTTAGATAAGCCTAAAGATTGGAATGGATTATGTTAACCATAAGTTAGTATTGTTTAAGGATATAACTTTTTTTGATATTATTTATGTGATGTTATAGTAATGTAGTTTTAGAAAAAGGACAACCTGTAGGATGGGCGATAACCCATCGTGTCGGACAAGGCTGTGGGAATCGAACCCACAACTGAAGTGCGACTGGCCTTTATCGCCTACCACTGGCCTACAGGAAGTCCCTGTTTCGTAGAAACTAGTTTTATTATATTAAACAGTATGATATATGAAGTATAAGTCCATTTTAGGAACTATATATGATTAATCTCACTATAGATGGACTTATATATTTTTTGATAACTTTTCTAACCTTTTGTTTGAGACAGATGGAATGACCCATCATTCTATCACATGATCTACTAACACATCACGAATGACAAATTCAACTTCATTTCTTTAAGATATGAAGTGGAAATTGTCCAAAGAACGACAAACGGTGAGACTATACCAAAATCACGAAAGTATTTCTTCTAATTCCAATTTCATCAACTTTAGGGAAATGATCTTGAAAACCAAAAATGTTGTCTTAGTGCTCTTATATCTGATGAATCAGACGGTACCTTAGATCGTCACAAATTTATGGCTTTATGATTGCTGGCTTTTCCATAGCCATGTTCTCTACCACTCTCCATCAGAACATGATGGTTAGATTTCTCTTCCATATCCATATTTTCACCTATGTGGAAACCCAGTGATTAGTTTATTTGGGTAACCGTTACGTTTCATACTTTTGTTTTCAAAGATTCATTTTGGTATTCCTTTTTACGATGTGGGTTTCTATTAAATATACTTTCGAATAGTAAACCATTTATAACCCCGACGAATTTCGAGGGAGAAATTCATTTTAAGGGGGGTAGAATGTAACAGCCCGAGATTTTATGAAAAATATTATTTTTAATTTCATTAATGTCTTGTGTTGTACGCTACACCAAAAGGAGATTTCACAACACGCATCCTTGAATTTCCTTGCATTACATGCAATCGCGACATTCCTCGATAGCGTGTGTAGTACGCAATACCGAGTTTCACTAAACAACGATATTCTATTAAAATATTATTAAAACTAGCCATTATGAATAGTAATAACCACTTTTTAAAATTTTGTAAATTTTATTTTTCAAAATGGACTTCATTTCTGGATTTGTAATATTGAAATTAACTTATGGTGAAATTTTGGTACTTTTCGGATAACTTTCATTTTCTGATGAATAGTGAAAATTACTAAATTTTAATTAAAAACAACCTTTTTAATAGAAATAATTAATAGTGATAAACTATTAATTTGATTGGTTTTAAAGTATATTTATAATATATTTTTACAATTTAATACAATGTTGGTTATTGTATGTAATTTCACATTTAAACCAGACATAAACAACTGTCAATCTTTTGATAGTTATTATCTCTTAAGAACACGCTATTTGTTTTGACGAATGGAATTAATTTTTAAATTAATTAATGCAACTGATATGTTTTGAATTTGGTAAAATAGACATCATTTTTGAATTCATAATTTCAAATATAGCTTAGGCCTAATTTTTGGTATTTTTCGGGAAACTTTCATTTTTTGATGAATAGTGAAACCACTAAGTGGTAGTTAAAAAAATGAATTTTTCATAAAACTTAATTTTACCGCTTCTGTGAGTGGAATTTCAAAAATCTGAGAGACACAGTTGATGTCAGTAAGTAAAATGTGGTTCAATGAGATGAAAATAATTTTTGGTGAATAATAACTTTTTACTTTTTTTACCACGGTTAAAAGTAAATAGGGTAATTAAGGGTAAAAATGATATTAATATTACCCTAACACATGTCCTAATTCTATTGGACAAGTTTAATTCGACCAAAAACAACCTTATGAATAAAATATGACCATTTAGGCCCACTTGGATTAGATTATGACATTTATTATTAATTTACTTAAAGAAGGGTTAAAATAGTTAAAATCAAAGTTTAATAAGTAAATCATTTTTAATATGGGGTTATACATAAGATAAATTCGACTATAAATATTCCTTAGAAAGATAAAAATATTTCCTACATAATGGTATTTTATTTATAATTTTCAGACATTAAATAATTTAATTTATTTATGGCACAACGATGATGCAGTAATTATCTTATTAATGAAATATTGACATAATTGATGTTATAAATACCCAAATAAATGTAATTTGAGACTTTTTATGAATTACAATAATTTTATAGGTTAATATGACATGTTAGTATTTATTTAATTAACTTGGTTCGAGCTAATCATTCTGTTAGGATTTTCACAAAAATCAATTACTAAATAATGTCAAAATTGACATAAAATAGTTTTTAAAACAAATATTATATTATTAATTGTTATTTTATTCCTAAAAATCTAAGGTTCGGCCAAATGACTTATATAAGGTTATATATATTAATAATAAACAACTTGGGGTTCGTGTTTCTTGATATAGTAAGTTTATTAACCTTATAGTGTAAGAAAACAAGAAGACACGATGAAAGTTAAATTATCTAACTTAAAGTTAAATCTAAATGATAAGGTTAAAATTGATTCCTAAACTTGTCTAAATTCTATTGGATGAGAGTATTTTGACCCCTACACACCTTATAATTGAGATATATCAATTTGGAGCTATTAAAAACCGAATTTGACTTTATAATAAAATAATATTTTTAGGTGCCCCTCTCCTCCATTATAAATGGGCTCCTACTCCCCCTCTTCCTCACACCACTTTGAGCCTTCAAGCTCGGCCAAACCCTGCCAATTTATCCTCTCCACTTCCCTAGAAACATCCTAGAGGTTCTGGTCTTATTCAAAGACCTATTTTAGTGCCCTAAAAGGTGGTCTCAAAGAAGCACTTCAAAGAAGAGGTAATGTCCGTTACCGATTCTTTCATCTTTATTTCTTCTTCCACTTCTTCTTATTTATTAGTTTCATTATGAAGTAATAACATAAGTATCACTCATATACTGATATGTTATTATAAGTATTAAACAACCCTATTTCACCATCTATGCATCCTATGGAAAACGAAATCACCGCGCGTGCGTACGTACGGAATACCGTCTCCACGCCGTGGTGTAATCTATTTTCCACCACCACCTTACTTGGATGGGTATAATGGTGTAAATAATAACTATATATGATTATTGTAAAGTGATATTGATTATGAAATAGTATAAATATACTCCAATACAATTCCAAAATCATGAGAACGATATCATCGCTCGTGCGTACGTACGGACTACCGTCTCCACGACGCGATGAGATTCATTCTCCACGTTAACCATTCATGAATGATTATAAAGTATATATAATAAGTAATCATGAAATATATGACATAATAATGATACTGGATTTATGTTTATATATATGTATGTCATCTACTTAATTCCATTCAACTCAATAAGGAAACGAAAACAGCGTTCAAGCGTACGTACGGCCTACCGTCTCCATGAACGGTGTATTTCTTTCCATTTACTGATCTATTATATATATGTATATTATGAATATATATTATATATAAATCATGTTTTATATTCTGGAATTAAGTAATCATGATCTATGTAATCATATGAATAATTACAAGTCAAAACACGGACGAAAAATGAAACGATTTTACCAAAAACACTCTTTAACATGAAATTTACAAAAGAACGGTTAATATAAAGTCATAAGTGAACCATATATGATATCATAATAATGAGTATGATTCTGGAATAAGTCAATGGCATTATTTAAATCATTATATAGGAGGTTTAGAAACTTACAAATAAAATCGGACCTAAGGTAAGGGAAACTATCACAATCTCATTTTTATTCGAGATTGTTTATACTTTGGCATTTATTGGGGTCTATTTTATAATCCACATCCATGTTTCCTCAATATGTAATATTATTTCCATCCACCTACAATTTTTTAAATCCAATTTTACCCTTAGGTGAGTTTTTAGTAAAGGATATGAAAGGAATCTTTTGTCGTTTTTCGTACGAGGTACTTTTTGACTTTTCCGAAAAAAGTACGAAGAATGTTTTTTTAACTTATACGACATGAATGGATTTTTAAAAAATTATTTCCAAGAAGCTTCCTTTACAAGTTTTCAAGTTTATTTTTAATCAACTTCTTTTATTTTATAATTGTACGACATGTTAAGAAAGGAAAAGTGTTTTTGAAGCAGAAATGATATTTTCCTCAAGAATGGAGTTCAAGTGTTTTATCAAAATTATTTTCCATCTAAGATAATAAAGGGTTATATTTTTATACCTATTATTACATTGATTTGATTATGTTGTGATGGAATTATATTTTTATGAATTTATTTATCTTATATGAATTGTTTTATGATGTCACGATGTTTAAGATTCCCATTTTTATTACATGGGTTATGCTATGATGTATGGTTTTCTGATTTTGTGGCACACATAAAGAATGGTATCATTATGAGATGGGTGGGACCTATATCTCCCTCGAATGCATTGGGTAAAGATTTTATATCTCATAATATAGACATGGATGGAACGGTAGGTTATACCGGTTCAGTGAAACAAGACTGAAACGAGGAGTGAACTCGGTTCAGAAAGGGACTTTTTCCACTAAGATAGTCTTGGAAATGAGTCTTGACTAATAAGAAATTATTCTATATGATTATGTGTGTATGCCAAAAAGTTTCATGTTTGAAGTTATGATTATTGGGATTACATTTCACTACTGTGATTTATCCCATGTTATAAAATTATGATCTCTTTTGCAGGTTAAGATTTCTAAAAGATATGTTCTTATGAATATGACGTGATTGATATTTCTTTTGTTTACCCTTACTAAGCATTTGAGCTCACCCTTTTATGTTTTATTTTCCCCCAGACATAAAGAAAGGATTTAAGTTTAGAAAAAAAGAAGATCTTTATGGGAGATGTTGAAGATCTTTCACCACGATTAGAAGATTATATTCCAAGTTTCCAAAGACACTAAACTATTACGGTCCTTGTGTGTGTGTTTTTGTTATGTACTAAGTATTCCAAAAAAGTAATGTAATGTCCATGTACGTCAAGCTTCGGGTCTCTACAACGGTGACCTCTGTAATGGTGACCTCTGTAACGGTGATCTCTGTAATGGTGATCTCTGTAACTTAGATAAATTATTGTAGGGGTATTCTCTGTAACGGTGACCTATGTAACTTAGATAAATTCTCATAGCGGTAATCTTTGTAATAGTGACCTCTGTAGCTGTAACTTTGTATCGATAACCTTATAACGGTGACCTTGTTACTTAGATAAAATTTGTACTGTAAACTGAACCATTCTGCAGTGAGATTAAGAGTATATAGAAGTTATTTTTGGAACAAGAATTATTAGTGAAACATGATTATAATACAATTAAAAAATAATTTACACATAAAATAAACATGATTTGGGATTATCAAAAAATTATTTGGGATTATCAAAACATGATCTGGGATTATCAAAACAGATGAGTCCAACAGTTGTGTTCCGATTTCACTTGACGATGCACTCCGAACCTGTTTCCCACTACCATTCAAATGATAAACCTTCCCAAAATTTGTTTCAACTTTTTCAGGTTGTGTCAATATTTCATAACCATTTAACAACTTTGGAGGTGTTCTATGATCAATGAAACTGTTAAATTTTGATCTGTTTAGCTGAAATCTATGAGATACATCGATAAATCTTCTATGGTACAAGAAGCACCATTTTCTACTATGAGGTATCCATTTGGGCTCAAAATAAAATTTTCAAACAGGATAATCAAAAATCGTGTAAGTTTTCCAACCAGATAAATTCCCAATCCCAAAGAAGTCAATAATGGTCCACATTAAAGCAGTATGCATTTTGAACAATTTTTTAGAAGAAGCATCAAATTTCTCAACACCGTTGCTCCATTACTCCTATAATTCTTAAATTAAAGGCTGTAAGTATACATCAATATCATTTCCAAGAATTTTTTTCCAGGAATAATAATCAAAATGATAAAATATATTTTTTTCATACACATCCGTGGAGGCAGATTGTAAGGGATCAAAACAACTGGCCAAATGCTATAACTGGTACTCAAAGTCCCAAATGGGTTAAACCTATCAGCAACCAATCTCAATCGAACATTCCTAGGATCAAATGAGAAATCTTGATGCAATGAATAAAATGTCTTCCACGATTGTGAATCTCATGGATGTCGCATTAACCCATCATTTTTATTATCTACATAATTCCACTTCATGTGTTCGGCAGTTTTCGATGACATGAATAATATTTGAAATCGAGGCTTTAAAGGAAAGTTACAAAAAACCTTTGCAGGTGTGTTCCTTTTATTCTTATTCAAGGTAGTATGTTGATTCAAACTTCCAACATCACCCATTGGCTACCATCTAGAAGAAGAACATTTTTTTGTAATGTTGTCTACTTAAATCCTCTCACCAATAAAGCATACAATCATTGGGACATGCAAGTATTTTTGTATAATTCAAACCAAGCATGTAAACAACTTTTTTCATATCATAAAAAGACTCGGGGATTTTTTCTTCAAGAAATGCACCACACAAAAATTCCATTATCATGGAAAATTCTATATTTATAATTCCACACATACATTTGATATGGTACAACCTTAGCATAAAATAAAGTTTGGAATATTTCAAACATCCACTATACAACTCTTGATTTCCATCATCAACTAAATCATGAAACATATTTTCCTTATTGAAGTTTTCTATTACATAGGTCTCCACATAATCAAGCAGAGGATCCATTGATATGTTATAATCTTCATCTGGTTGTCCTAAAGTCTCAAAAACATCACTTGTCACGTTTCTATTTGTAGCACCCTCAACTGGTTGTTCTGAAATGTTTTGATGTTGATGTTGTTGTCTTGTAGTGCCAAATGCATCATTTATAAGGTTTTTCATTTCATTTTCCATTGTTGAAAAATTCGGGAGCTCATTCTGTGGATTGAAATCAGTGCTAAACCTTTCTATAACGTTCAATTCTCCGTACCAAATCCAACACAAATATTGACTAGGGAATTGCTTCAATATTAAATGTTCATAAACATCACCTCTCTTCAACCATATTCAAAATTTACATTTAGAACATGGACATCTTATTCTACCTTCAACAGATCGATTGGAAATTGAAAAATCTAAAAAATCCTCCAAACCCTTAACATACGGAGGTGTGTTCCTTGGTAATGTTATCCAGCTTTTATCCATGTATATCACAATGTGCCTACACAATATTAAAATAAATTAAAACACATAAATATTAATAAATAGGGAAATATATTCATATATACTGGTTGAAAAAATATATAAATATGTTAAAGATTTGGAAAATTTCTAGGATTAGATAAAAAAATCCTTAATGACACTTTTTCCCAATATCCCATGGGGGTTATTAGGTAGAAATAATCAGATAGAGGAATAGAACATCTAATAAAATTGAAAGATCCAAACAAGACATCATTGAAACGAGTGGAAAGCTCCATAAAATATGTGATATACAATGGATATAAATTTTTATGATGAACCTCGCCCTGTATAGGGAAAATCTCCATAATCCTATTGAATAGAGGTTTGTTTGATAATTGCCTCCGCTGAGTCTATGCACTGGAACTAGTAAGTGATATCGCCAAATTACTACAAAAAACTCTATTAACACACTTCGCACAAAATAAAAACAAATTGAAAATAAATATTTATGTGGTTTGGACAATTCGATACATCTACGGGAGAATACTAAAAACATTTTCATTGTAAAAGATACAAGAAAATACAAAACTCATCACTCACATCCAATCTATTATAAAGTCTCAAAAAATTAATCTAGAAACTTACAGTATTCAGCATAATCTTACATACAAACTATCCTGGATGGGAAAATAACCACAAATAGGACTATCGATATTTTAATCCTTTATATCAACAATTTAAATTAAAAAAACCATAATTAATTCCTATAAATGGTTGATATGGAGTAAGAGGTAAGGATCTTAAAATAAGGGATATAAGAGATAAAGGTACAAGTAGAAAAAACCACCTCTATGATTCAAGATCTTATGTAAGAAAAAAAGTACATGTGGTGTAGTGATGGTGACCAAGATACCTAAATAGTACTAGGATAGAGCACTACATAACCTCATTTTCACCTCTCGATCACCAAATGCTAGAGAATAGCATTGGGGTTCTAAGAAGACCAGTGGGATTTGGTTTAACCAATTTTATTAATAAACTAAAATACAAGAAAACTAACATGATCCAAATAGAGTGAATTCCATATGATAAATATTTACAAATTATATAAAGGTCAATAGTATAAAATGATCCCTAAAACATAAGGATAAATGAAAAAATCAATCTCTCGTATCCATTTAAAACACTAAATGGAACCCGAGTCATACAAAAATCAATCATTCTTAGAAAAAACAATTCATCTGAACATGTACTTGTACCTATTGGTACCCAAAAAATAGGTCACAAAATATCATGTCCCCCCTAAGTGTATATGCTAGATGTGGGCATATAATACCCAATAATAAACCATCTAGTTTCTAACTTATATGGAATATACTTACATATGTTCCTTATATCAATATCAACATTTATATATATTTATATAAAAATGAATTTACAAATGGTTATCAATAAAAACATGGATGTACCAGATAATGAAAAAATACCCCTTCTAACGTACTCATTATTTATCAAAACAATATCCATGGTCAAAGTAGCATTATTATTTATACTAATCAACTTGCTTGGTATAAAAAAGTAAAAACAAGCTCAACATAGCATAGTAACAGTCATGCTTAAGAAATAATTCAATTATAATGAATCTAATTCTCAACAAAACAAAAGGTAAATATGCTTGAATATGATACATTGACTATAATATCAATAAATTATAATTCCATGTCACACATGATCATAACATAAAATAAGAATAAATAATGAATATTATATTATGGAATCCAAATAGGTATAAAAATATCAAGCCAAACATAAATCATGTTATAAGGACACATTCTCTTCATACTACTCTAAATACCAATTATACTAGTTATAAATTATTGGATGAGGAGTAATTCATGGTTCACTAAAATATATCCAAAAAAGGAGCTATCTTTATCATGAGAAGTAACAAGTGTGCACTAGTAAAATAATACCTAAGATCAAATATGGAATTTTTCATAACCAATTTGATAAAATACCTCTGAAATGGGCGAGGTGGTGAGGCGCGGGGAGGGGGAGAGGTGGCGAGGGGCAAGGCAACAAGGTGGCAAGGCAGCGAGGGTTTTGGGGATCTTCGGGGGGGGGGGGGTATGAATGTTGGGGAGAGAAGGAGGTCACGAGGGGGGGGGGGGCAATGTCGAGGCTGAAAAAAAAAGTTTTATTAGTGGCTTTTAAAAAACCTCTTCTAAATCATTTATAAAAAATTTTGTGGTGGTTTATTAAACTGCTTCTAAAAAACTGCCGTAAATAGATATTAATTATATAGTGATATATCATACTGATATATCTCAATTGAGTTTCAAAAAAATGTGTATTTTTTTAGATTTTTCATTTAACAATACTTTAGATGGAGGTATTATATGTTGTCCCAATTATAATTATTTTTGAAGACCTTGGTTATGTTAGGAAGAAGTTGGCTACCATATAAAAAAGTTGGATTTCAAACCAACTATTATGCTTGGTGTCACAATAGAGAGTTGAGATGATCTTCTATTGTTTTGGAATGAAATGAAAGGATTGGTATGAAAATTTTTATATTTGATTGGTTTCCATATATTCATCATCATAATAAAGATAGTATGCCAATGAAATAAGTCAATGTTATCAATACACATGAAGAAAATAATGAAAATGATGATGTCAAGAGAGTGAAAAAATTAACGGATGATGCTTGGACTCCATTATATCAGGAATGTACTAAAATTATAAAATTGGAATTTTTAATGTGACTATATCATGTAAGAACCATATATGGAATTCCTAATACTATCATTGATTATATTCTTACTTTTTGGAGGCATTAATTTATGATAATGTAGATATTACCTCAAATAATTATATGGAATGGATGTTAATTAACCATATTGTATTTTATACTAATAATATTTATGGTTGACTAAAATATTTTAGTTATTCTGAGATGAAAAAACAAGCCTAATTTTTTGTAATGAATTTTTTATATCTCTATGAAATCCAAATAAAGATGGAACACCATCTTGTCTGCCCCAAAAAGTCATGTGACACTTTCCATTTACTCATAGGATTGAAAATAAATTCATGTATGCTAAAATATCAAAAAATATGTAACGAAATGATGCTGGATAGTTTCTATTCATGTTTATAATCTTCCTAAGTGGATGTGTATGAAAAAAACATTAAATTTATTTAGTATATTCATATATAGACCTTCTGATTCTAGAAATGATACGATGTCAACTTGTAACCTTTAATAATAGATTTGAAACAACTTTTGGATGTGGGTGTGTGAACATTTGATTCTTCTTTGAAAAATATATTTCATATGTGGGTTGTTCTTATGTGGACTATAAATGATTTCCCTGCTTATGTAATAATGATTGGTTAGAGAATGAAGGGAAAATTATCCTGTCTTATTTTTATGGAAAATACACGATCTATAAGACAAAAATATCAGCATAATCACAGTTTCATGGGTCATAAATGATTCTTGAAAAATGATTACCAATATAGGAAGAATCATTGGAGGTTTGATAATATTATTTACAATAAAAATCCACATCAATTTATGTAAAGAACTGATGCGCTTAATAAATTTCAAGATGCAAATTTTTTATCAGGGAAAAGGTAGATTAAATCTAAAAAAAATTAAAAATATTTGCACTAAATCCACTTATAATTAGAAAAAGAACAACATATTTTTTGATTTGACATATTTTGAAAACAAATTGTTACATAATTATTTCGGTGTAATGCAAATTGATAAAAATATATGTGAAATGATGCTTTAAAATATCAAGGGGAAGACCAATGATGAGTTATAATCTCGACATGACTTATTGGATTGGGTATTAAACAAGAAATGCATCTTGTGTGTATTAGTGAAAATAAATGGAATGTTTATTGTGCTTTATATGTGATGAAACGTTTAGATAAAAATCAATTTCTAAAAGTATTGGAGAATATAAAGGTTCCTGATGGATAATCATGCAATATATCTAAACGAGTAAACAAAAGAGAGTTGAAAGTAAAATACCTAATAACTCATGATTATCACATCTTTCTTCATGAATTGACTCTAATAATAATCTATAATTTACTATCTAATAATGTAAGGGTGGTAGTGATTTGATTATTCCATTTTCATAGAGATAATTATGGTACAAGGTCATTTATGTCTTTCTTGATAAAAATATAGGAAGAGGCACCATTAATTTTGTATGAGTAAGAGAAAAACATTTCTCCATCATTTTTAATTTCATGTCGCATCTAAAAATCCATATTCCAACTGAAATACTTCTTGGGGGACCCATTACTTTTCATTATATATATCAAACTAAAAGAAATATGTGCTCAATAAAGTCTTATTTATTTAAAAATAATCACCCTGATGGTTTCATTGTGAGAGGTTATCTGGTTTAATAATGTATGATTTTTTGTTCAATGTATTTGTCTAATAATAGAACAATATGTAACTAACTAGTGAGAAAGAAAGATGAGTAGTATAGGAAAATTTATCCCCTATCTCTATCTCTTCCCAAAATAGGATGAATTCCTAGGTCACAAACATTAGCAACATTGTGCCATGAAGTGCTGGATACAACACATCTCATAGTCTTCTTTAACTGTGGGGTTTTTTAGAAAAGTGAGGAATAAGGATCTTGGATTGAAATTAAATAATGTTACACCTGAAAAAATGAAGTTATTTCACATTGGTCATGAGAAAAAAGAAGGAGTAGGTCAGTAGGCACATTTCTCACATGTATGTCTTCCTCTTCAGTGAATCCTTTATTTTCAAGGCCATCCACATTGTAGTTTGATTCTCTATAGGTGTGAGTGATGATATAATTCAGATTAGAGATTCAATCATGCAATTTCAAAAATACCTTAAAATTTTATTATCATTTAATATAGGGAATATAAAAAAATTATAAGTAGATTTCCTTTAAGAAGGAGAGAGACTTTTCATAGTAAAGAGTTTCCTGCTTGATTGAAATCAAAGGTATGACCATTAATTTAATCAAATTAAAAAATATATATTAATTTAATTGTATTATTCATATATATTTTAGGGATTTAGTTTATCTGTTTACTTTGTCTCTCAAGAATCAAGAGCATTGGATTTTGGTTCTAATTCTCTGGTGTGTAAATGCAAATCATTAATAATCAATGGGTACAAATTTTTTACAACTAATCCAGAGGTGAACATGAGAATAAAACATGTTGATATTATTTTAACTACAAAAACAAACTATTAGGCCAGTTCATAAAATAATAGCCCTTGATATGAAAATGTGTCTAATTATGGAGTTTTTGAGAAAACACTATTACCATATTACTACTCTCATTGTCGAGTCACTATGATGAAATGAAAATGGTTTGATTAAATTACACAACATGGTACATTCATTAATGAATGTATATTTAGAGTTATTAACATGACTCGCTTCCTAGTTACTAATGAACCATATATTTTGGAATCAATGGAAAAACATGTTTTTGATTAAATTTATCACAATAGATATTTTTTTGATGGTGGAGATGAAATTGAAACTATTGATCACCCTATTGTAATTGACCAAAATATTTCATTTCATGACTCCAATTATCCAATTGTTAGAATTTAAGTTTAACCTAAAGTATTGGTGGGTAATATATTGAAGTAAACATATATTTTTATAGTTTTTTTAGTTTATCTTGACCTGGGTTTCTCAAGTTGGAACTACGGTAACTACTTTAATTTGGTTTTAGTTTGGAATGGAATGTTTATTTTAGTTTTTTTTTCATTTCATTTAATTATATTTATTTTAATTCAAAAAACTAAATTTAAAATTTATTTTAAAGACATGTATAAATTGGTTTTAAATAATAGTTTCAAAAATATATTATTAAATATTTTTTTAAAAAATATTTTAAAACCAGTTTAAAACAATTTTTCAATTTTTTTTAAATTGGGTTCTTAAAAACTTTTTTAAACCAGGTGTATACAATAGGATGTTATGATATCATTTATGTCGTGTTTTACTTATAATTTTCATGCATAGTATTTAAAAACCTTTTTAAAAAAAATGTACATTTAATTCTTATGTATAATATTAAAGATGTTGAAGATGTTCGAATGTAAAGATTACTTGACAATGATCGATGACTAAGTGACCTAGGGATGCCTCCTCTAGTGCCCTTAGTGAGAATAATAATTATAATATTTTTATTCTACATTACATTTAATGTAATTTTCTTATTATTTATCAAATTTATTTTAGTGCCATTAATTTTAACCATGATTGAACTCTACCCAGCCTATAACTTGGGGTTAGCAGCATGACCAATCAAATAGGGGTGCTACTAGAGCTACATGGCACACCCATAACACCTATTCTCACCTAGAACCGCTAGCAGTCATCCCATCTACTACACTATGTCCTCCTCCTCATGTTTCTCTAGGTATCTTCTTGCCTATACATCCATCATCATGCTATTTAAGTTCTTCTTATAATATACCATTTTCATATCATATGATATATCCTTATCCCAACATGTCTACAAATTCTCCATTTTCTTCTCCTATCCATCCAGGATATGAATATTATGATCCTCTATCTTCTACTCTACAACATGTATATGAAACAAATCATGCATTAGAATAGATACATCTTTCATAGGCTACTGATCCATAAAAAATCATAGGTTTATCAGAGCCTAATGATCAGTTTGGATCAAGTTTATGTTTACAAGTGTGTTAAATTATATCAGATCATTTTTTTTCAATTTTAATGTTTATTAATTAAACTTTGTATTATTTTATATTATTCAGTGGGATAATCTAATAGGATATGTGGGCACACTCATATGTGTGAATCCTAGTACCATCCAACAAAAATCATAGTATATTATAATGAAGATAACCTAATGATAGGTAAAAATTATAGAAAATGTAGAAGTTTGATGACGATATTAGCCAAGTACAGTGATATAATTCTAATTCAACTAGTCTCATGGAGACATATCAATAATAAAATCAAGGATAATTCATGGGATGAGATATGGGTAAGAAAATTTGTTAAATTGAAATCTATATTATTATTTTATTTATATGAATTAACTTGTTCATCATAGTGTCAATTTAACTTTCCTGATGGTCAAGTTGTGAAGGTGACACAATTTATGGGACTTGGGTAATTATGGTGATCATATAAACATCAGATTTATATTGGATGTAAGTGTAGAGTTGGCATAAAGTTATAGGGTGTACCAATCTTCAACGACTGTCCAACTACACAATACCAAGAAATGATCGGTTATTATAAGAGTAATGATTTTAATACAATATTAAAATTTAATGGTTTGTATTGAAAATTTTAGTTCTTATTATTTGTATTGATTTTTTGATTTCAGGATTCATCAGAACAAAAATAACAAGGGTGATATGAATTAAATTCACACTTTGGGTTGCACTACAATTCAGGAGCATGGGAGACACTATATACTTTTTAGAGAATCAACAATGTAATACTGTATTTTAGAGTAGAGTTACTCTAAAATAGTACATGAATACTAAAAATTCGCTAATGTATCACACCATTTTTTTACACAAAAAAAAATATTCCTTGAATTTAATGTTTTATAATTTTTTTATTTTTATTTAACATATTAAATTAAAATTATTTTTCCCACAAAATCAATAAATAAGGGTAAACTAAAGTTCAGTATGTTGGGTCAAGATGGTGATGATGAAGATAATTATGGAATAGGGGGTGGGGGTGAATTGTGTACTTAAAAAACATTAAACAATTCAAAATGCCTCTGTTATTTAGAACCGAACCCTTTCTTTTCTCTCAAAGATGAGTGAATAGTGAAAATAAATAAAGGAAATGAACACAATGATGTACAGTGGTTCATGGAATAAAAAACCCCTAGTCCAATCCACTAATGCTCAACTCCATGAGCATGGTGATTTAACATGGTCCTCTTATCCTAATACCTTTAATCCAGAACTGTGTGCAGGCAGTTAACACCTTTACAATAAGGATTTATTGAGCCTTCTATTTCTTTTACAGGGAATTGTAAATCCACAACTTAATGCAAGGAGTGGATACTTAACCATGACTGAGGCTGAGCATTAAAAACTCCAAAAAATAAATAGTGATTGATTTTTTATGAGTATACATCTTAAACTTTACAGTTACAACTACATATGACATATGTTTTCAGATCATCAATAAATCACAGCAGAAAATAGATCTTCAATGTTGTGTAGGATTTATTTAAACAACAATAGAGAAAACACCAGACGTATGTTAAAAAATTCATGTATACAAAGTGTATATTTGAAAAATACTTCATCATTATTTCAAATGAATAAGCAATGATAAAGTGAAGTAGTAATGAAAAAAATAACAGCAACAACAGTAACAATGAGATGATAAATGAAAACATGTATGTATCTAAAGTGTAGCTTGGAAAGAAGCAATAGAAAACATTGTATTTATATCACTTTTTCGGTATTTTCATCTCTTTTATATATATTATCCCACCTCATTTTTCTATTAAATTCATATCGATATATATACTCTTGGTCAAGCAGCTTCGGGTCAAACTAGATCCGGAAATATTGCACAATAAATCATGAATATTCTAATTAAAAAACATTCCAGAGACTTGTAACATCCCATAAGAATAGTAATGATTTACTCCGTTGAACCCGAGTCTTTAAATCGATCATAACGAGCCTTTGAATTTGTCATAAAACACGTTTGAATAGATCTTTACTTCTATCAAGTTCGTTTTATAAATCTTAGATAATATCACAGATTTAAAAACTCATCGTTGAGCGTCAAACATAGGGTTCCTTATTGAGATGAAAAAACACCAAACCTTGGGTTGACAATGTAGGGATGATCACAATAGTTGGGTTGATGTACCATATATTTGTTTCCTCAAATGTTGGGTTCCATCCAAACATGGTGTTGTTTAACCATACATTCTTGACAACATAGGGTTCCATATTCATATATGTTGTTCCAAATGTAGGGTTTATTACTTAAGTAACATTTGCACACGTAGGGTATGAATAATGTTTCCAGAATACGCTAAAACACATTCCGAAAACTTTAACAAATATTCCTCATTGATCAATGAATTGAATATAATTCCCAAATAAATATTCTAATGAATTATAATTTCCAAAAAAGTCCCTTAAAGTAAATTATTTAGTAACAAAAATGTGGGTGTTTGTGAATATTAAAAGAAAAAATAAATTACCAAAATTTTTAAAACAACATTAACTTAAAAATCGCCCCATGTTTTATGATCATAAATCCCATGTTAAAATAAAACTTAATAAAAAAATTTGTAAAATAAGCTTCAAAATATTTTTTTTCTCTTTATAAAGTGTATTCTATAAAGAAAACATCTCCCCCAGTTATACGGATTAAAAATTTGTCCCCATACAAATTTATTATAAAAAACATTTATCCCCATGTAAATTAACATTTAAAATTAAACTATAAACTTATCAAACATTATAAACTTCTTAGAATTATAAAATTATCATAATTATAATCTTCTCCCCCAATGACAAGAAGAATAATATGAATAATAAATGTTTTATACTTTATAATAAACCTTTAAAACACCATAAAATTTTCTATCATCATAAACATTTCAATTGTATTAAAACATATAAAATCCTCCCGCATAAACTTATTTCCGTTTTTGTAACATTAAAAAAGATAATAATAGTAAATAAAATCCCCCTAAAACTCTTCATTTATAAAGATATAAATTTTTAAACAAGAAGCATAAGATTTATAAAACATATTTTTTCTTAAAACCCCCCTGAATCATAGCATTTAGGATATTCAAATAATCATATTATTTTTTACAAATTTTCACTATTAATATTTAAAACAAGTTTCATAAAATAAATTTATTAATTTATTAATTTTAATGAATGAATATTTAATAATTAATTAAATTTTTATGTAATATAGTTAACAAAAATATATTACAAAATAACTGATAGCACATAATTTTCTAAAAAACATATTTTAAAAATAGTACAATAATATTAAATAAACAGAAAATAAGAAGGGTTAGAAATAAGTGTATGGTTCATTAAATCTTTCCATACTTCAAAATTTATCACTTAGAGAATCTAAGACTCTTTATAGTCCTTCAAATCTTCTTTTTATATTTTCTATTCTTTGATATGAAGAAGACACATACTGTTAAACCAAAATAAATTTCAACTTATCAAGATCTAGCTATGTATCAGCTTCCTTTATGAACAATTCCATTTGACTGAGTATTTATCCTTTGAAACCTTCAAAATATACTTTCAAGATCACACTATTTATCATATTTTTACACTCCTTTTGTAATGAATCCAAATCCATTTTCAATACAGAAGCTTTATATAGATCATCATATGACTTTTTAAATACTTCCATCTCAACTCGTAGCTTCACTTTTCTTTATTTAGAGTGCCGAATTTTATGAGAATATTTTCATAACATAATTGATAAGAGGATAATTCTTGTTCTTCATGAATTTGAACTTCATTAATTATTTCAAAAGACATTTCAAGAAAATGTTCCACAAATTAAACTGATAAATCAGAAGGATAACCTTTAATCATTTTTTAAGAATGATTTTCTTCTGAACTTGAGGAGTTTGTTCACATTATCTTGCTATGATTGGTTTTTTAGAAACTTTTGGACAAGTTATTTTAAGGAATATGATTTCAATATTTGGAATTTTTAAGAAGAAAATGATATGTTAGATTCCAATGTTGCAGTCAATGCTTCATTTTCTTTATCCAAAAAATATAGAACAAAAATTACATATTGCGTAAGAAGATTATTCATATTTTTTAAACAATTTAACAAATTTTTTGATTAAAAAAAAATATTTTAAAACAAATACTAAAAGATAAAATTATAAAAAATTAGATTGAAATAAAAATTTAAGAAACGTTTTTATAAAATAGTTAATGCAATAGAAGTATATAGATATCTAAAATAAAATACTTCCTGAATATATTTAGTATTGAGGATTTTTTATAATGAACTAATTCAGAGTTATGCACTCCTTTTATATATAATTTAACATTTATCCATCAATCAAACACTTAGAGATTTAAAAATGTAGCTTTGCGGTGTAATCATATCATAACATAAGACACAAATTCTTTTTGGCACCCATACACTTTTGGGTCCAGCAGTGTTATAAATTAAAATTATAGGTAACCAAAATTGTTTATTTTTAGTATTAATTCTACTATTTAAGTGAAAAAATTATTCTGAACCACAAAATTTTTTAACACCATCAATTTGATGTTATTGAAAGTATTAATCATTTGCATAATGACTATTAATACCATAATAAAAACATTTTACAGTACACATGTTTTTTCTATTTAAACCAGGAACAAAGTAATTCATATATATTTTTTGTCTTTCTCCATAAATTTCTATTCTAAATTTTTATGTTGGTATAATATTTTTACCAAGGATTTGATTTATTTATTTTCTCCTTTTATCAGAATACTATAAAATTGTTTTATATCATCAATATCATCCAATAGTTATATATTTTTAATATTATATAGATAACTTGATTTAGTATATTTAGATTTTAAATCTAAAATATTTTTTGAAAAATTTTATTTATCCAAAAGAATATCATCATATGATTTCATAATTATTCTATGATCTTTATTTAACAATTCATACTTGTCTTATAACCTAAAAAAATATTTTTTTTTATTCATTATAAGATTATTTTTCACAACTAGAGTTTTTAAAGTAAGAAAACTATACCATATGATATGTATGTTCCATTAGACATACCATTTTTTATGCTCAGAATTATAATCTTTAGAAGAATCATTATGCGAACCATAAGTATTAATCCTAGTAGCCTATATAATTATCTTGTCTTTTCTTTTGTAGTTATATTTCCTTTAGACATTTAGTAATGGACAATTTTCCTTTATATGACCTTTTTCCTTACATTCACATAATCTATTATCATCAGTCCCTTCTTATTTTTCGATATAGCTTTTCAAACTTCTTAGAAATATATGATAGATATTTATCCAAGTCTAGATTATTTTAATTATATGATTCATTCATAGTCAATTTTAGTGTAGCTTATTCATGTTTCATAGGATTTTCAGCTTCAACCTATATCTCATCTTCATACATCATTATAGTTCCTATCAACTCCTTCATAGATAAATTTTTTATTAGGGTATATTAATGTATAGCTGCGGATATTCGATTCCTCTTTAAGGGTAGTACAATTAGTACTTTTAGTGCTAGTTCTGATTGGGAAATTTGATTTAAAAAAGAATCAATGTCATTGACTATTTTTGTTAACTGTCCATTCATTCGGGTGATGGTTTCATCCCCACTCATTCTAAAAGTATAAAAATTTAATTTCAATGTAGTGTACCTTAATTGTCTGATGTCGTCAGTTCCTTCATATGAAACAACAATAGTCTGACACATCTTCTATGTAGTAGGAAATTGAGATACTTTATTGAATTTATCAGTTCCTAAACCACACACAATATCATTCATAGATTTTGAGTTTAGATCATATTACCTTTCTTGATCATTACTCCAATTTTCCAAATCTCCCTTAGGGATTACATAAGGTTTAACTAACTTCAAGTAAACCCTTATTCCAAGAATTTTCAAGTATATGATCATAAAAATTTTCCAACATCCATAATTATCACTATTAAAACATGGAGGATGGATTATAGATATATATTCTCTAGAGTCATCCATTTCTAAATATCTTCATCTGAATATTTAACTCAGGTTTTTAGAGCCAGAAAATAGAATAAATTTCAAATAATTTTTTTTGATTACGTATAGATCAAACAGAATATTCCAAAAAATAGAATTATAGAAAAATATTACTTACTTGTATGTCTATAGTTGATATAAAAAAATTCAAGAAGAAAATATACTAATAGATCTCTGCCTCTGATCCCAATTGCTAGGTCAAGATGGTGATGCAGGAGATAATGAAACAATATGGGGGTGAATTTTTTTACTTCAAAAACATTAAAAAATTTATAATTCCTCTCATGTTTAGTAGTGAACCATTCATTTTATCTCAAATATGAGCGAGACATGTAAATAAATAAAGGAAATGAACACAATGATGTATAAAAGTCCATGGCACAAATATTTCCTAGTCCACTCCACCAATGCTCAAATCCACGAGTTTGGTGATTTCACTAGGTCATATAATCCCAAGAACTTTATTCCCAAACTAAGCACAAGAAGTTGACACCTTTAAAAGAAGTATTTATTGAGCCTTATAGTTATTTTAGAGGGAAACTTAAATCCACAGCTTGGTTCAAGAAGCTCACACTTAACCATGACTGAGTCCGAGTAGTCGAAACTCCCCCAAATCAATAGAGATTGATTTTTTTGAGGATATAGTTTAAAATTCACAGTTTCAGTCACAACTGAATGATGAATCCAAATATCTAATAAAACAAAACAAAAATTAGATCTTTAATACCATTTAGGATTTTGTTAGAAATCAATGAAGAAAACACAAGACAAAAGCTAAAACATGTCTGTCTCCAATGTGTATCTCTGAAAAATATTTTACTATTATTGAAAATGAATATGTAATGATAAAGTGTAGTAGCAGCGACTACAATAGTAGCAAAAACAATAATAGTGAGATGATAGATCAAAACATACATCTATCCAAAGTGTAGCTCGAAAAGCAATGACATACAGCTTTGTATACATATCAATTATTCTGTATTTTCATCTATTCTGTATATATATTATCCCACATCAATTTTCGATGAAAATCATATTGATATTTGTATTGTTGGTCATGTAGCTCTGGGTCAAACAATGTCTAGAAATATCACACAATAATTCATGAATATTTGAATTCAAAAACATTCAAGAGAGTCGTAACTTCTCATAAGAATAGTAATGATTTACTCTATTGAATATGAGTCTATAAAACGATCATAACTAGCCTTTGAATTGGTTATAAAATATTTTTGATCAAATATTTAGTTCCATAGAGACTATTTCATAAATCTCAGATAATATCGTGGATTTAAAACTCTATCGTTGAATAATCAAATGTAGGTTTCCTTCATGTGATGAAAAAACACCAAATGTAGGGTTGATAGTGTAGGGTTGATCAAAAAAGTTGGGTTGATGTACCATATATTTTTTCCTCAAACGTAGGGTTTCATCCAAATTTAGGGTTTTTGAACCACACTTTCATGAAAATGTAGAGTTCTTGATCCATACACATTGTTCCAAACATAGGTTTTATTCATCACATTACATTTGCATACGTAGGGTATGAACAATGTTTCTGGAATATGCAAAAACATGTTCCGAACACATTAACGAATATTCCTCATGGATCAATGGCTTGAATAAATTTTGAAATAAATATTCTGATGAATAATAATTTCATGAAATGTCAGTTAATGTAAATTCATAAGTAAAAAATGCGGGTGTTTATGAACATCAAAACCAAAAATAGATTACCAAAATTTTCGAAACAACATATGCATAATAGAGTGTAAAAAATGTTATGTAAGGGAAAAATAATGTTAAATAAGGGTAAAAATAGGCCAAGTAAGGGTAAACAAATTAAGAAAGGGTAAAATAAAGTTATGTAAGGGTAAATAAAAGTAAATTATGGGTAAAAAAATGTTAGTTAAGGGTAAACTAATGTTATGTAAGGGTAAAAAAAAGTTAAGTCAGTGTAAAAAAAGTTATGTAAGGGTAAAAAAACTTATACAGGTTAAGTAAGGGTAAAAAAGGTTATGTAAGGGTAAAATAATGTTATTTAAGGGCAAACATAAGTTAATTAAGGTTAAAACAAAATTATGTAAGGCTAAATTAGAGTAATATAAGGGTAAACAAAAGTTAAGAAGGGTAAAATAGAGTTATGTAAGGGTAAAGTAAGGTTATGTAAGGGTAAATAGAAGTCAAGTAAGCATAAGAAAAGTTGTGTAAGGGAAAACAAAAACTTGTATAAGTTAATTAAGGGTAAATATTAGTCAAATAAGGGTAAAACAGAGTTAATTAAGGATAAAGTAACATTATTTAAGGGAAAATAGAAGTTAAGTAAGTGTCAAAAAAAGTTATGTAATGATAAAGTAAAGTTTTATAAGGGTAAAAAAAGTTAATTATGGGTAAAAGAAGTTATTTAAGGGTAAACATAAACTTTTACATGTTAATTAATAGCAAACTAAAGTTAATTAAGGGTAAAAAAAGTTACGAAGGTACAATCTAAAGTTGTGTAAGGGTAAATAGAAGTTAAATAAGTGTAAAAAAAGTTATTTAAGGGTAAAAAAAGTCATGCAAAGGTAAATAGAAACTTGTACAAGTTAATTAAGGGAAAACTAAAGTTAATTAAGGATAAAAAAAAATTTAAGTAAGGGTAAATGAAAATCATGTATGGGTAAACCGAAGTTAAGGGTAAAAAAAGTTATGTAAGGGTAAAGTAATGTTATGTAAGGGTAAAAAGAAGTTAAGTAAGGGTAAAATAATGTTATTTAAGGGTAAACATGAATGTTTATAAGTTAAGTAAGTGTAAAAATAAGTTAAGAGTAAAAAAAGTTCAATAAGGGTAAACTAAAGCCATGTAAGGGTAAACAAAAGTTAAGTACGGGTAAAAAAGATATGTAAGGGTAAAAATAAGTTAATTAAGGGTAAAACAAAGTTATTTAAGGGTAAATTGAATCTTATAAAAGTAAATTAATGGAAAATAGAAGTAATGTAAGGTTAAAATAAAGTTATATAAGAGAAACTTAAATTTATGTAAGTGAAAAAAAAAGTTAAGTAAGGGTAAATAAGTTATGTAAAGGTGAAGTAAAGTTATATATGTTTAAAAAGAAGTTAAGTAAGGGTAAAATAATGTTATGAAAGGGTAAAAGAATCTTACATTTTAATTAAGGGTAAACTAAAGTTAAGTAAGGGTAAAAAAAGTCAATTAAGGTTAAAATAAAGTTATGTAGGTGTAAAAAAAGTTAATTAATGGTAAAAACAAGTTATGTAAGTGTAAAATAAATTTATATAAGGGTAAACATAAGTTAGGTAAGGGTGAAAAAATGTTATGTAAGGGTAAAAAAACTTAATATGTTAAGTAAGGGTAAAAACTTTTATGTAAGGGTAAAAAAACTTAATATGTTAAGTAATGGTAAAAAAAGTTAAGGGTGGACTAAAGTTATATAAGGATGAATAGAATTTAAGTAAGGGTAAAACAGAGTTATGTAAGGGTAATGTAAAGTTATGTAAGGGTAAAAAAAGTCAATTAAGGGTAAAACAAAGTTATGTAAGGTTAAATTAAAGTTATTTTGGGGTAAAAAAATCTAAGTAAGGTTAAAAGAAAGTTATATAAAATTATGTTTATAATTTATAATATAATTTAAAAAAAATAAAAAAATGGTGTTTCTACAGTGAAACAATAAATTTGGCATTGCATTGTAGAAAAACACAAAATTGGTGTTGGGGATGATGCATGTTAGAGTAAAATTTCACACCAAAATGGTGTTTTCACACCAAAATATCATGGGTTATAGATGTTCTTATGAACAATTGAGTTTTACTAGGCACTAAAACATCTAAATAAAAACAAATAATTATTGAACTGAACTAAGTAGAGTTAATAAAATTAGATGGAATAGAATGAAAAATTACATAAATAACTAAAAAATCCCGTTATTAATAGAATAATACCAACAAAAACCAAATAAAAACAATCTCAATTGAACTAAGTATACCTTATATAATCAGAACTAAACCAATCATGTCCAATGGAACCCACCCTAAAATGAATTTGACTAATCCAAACCAAATAGGCCAAAACAATATTGAACTGAAATAAATAGATTTTAATCAATTTAAATTGAATAAAACAAAAATGGAGATAAAAAACTATGGCTCTTTAGCTAATATAACAATACCCACTTAAAACAAATGGAATAAACTGAAATAACCCAAACATAACTAAACTATATCGAACCAATCCGACACAATCTAGCTTACCACAAACAGAATCAAAATGACTAAAACTATATATATATATATATATATATGAATTGAATGATAGTGACATAATGTAAACTATATCGATTATAACTAAACTAATAAAAAATTAGTTGAATTGAATCATTATGAAATGAATGAAAGGTAAATGAACTAAATCATATTGAGAGAAAGGCATGAAAAACTCATTTAATTGATTTAAAAAATACCAAGATAGATGAAACTATATTCAAAATAATTGACTTTAACCATAAAAACTATACAAATCCAAATTAATTAGGATTGAAATAATGAAATTGATTCAAATAAAATTGAATTGATTTTAATGGAAGTGAACCCAACAAACACATACAAAACTGAACCAAAGAAAACAAAACCAAATTGAATTTAGTTGAAATAAAATAACCTAAAATGACCTATATTGAAGTAAACTAATTAGATTTAAACCATATATAATTCATCTGAATATAAAAGTGTTAAATAATCCTAAAAAATGTTTCATTAAATTGAATTAACTCAAACCTAGTCATTTTAATAAAAAATTAATGAAAATGATTAAAACTAAATTGAAGATCCAATCTCACCCGACATAATACAAAATGTAATAAAATTAATTTGAATATACCTAGAATAAATTAATTAAAGTTTATTTAAGTTTAATTGAATTTATTTTGGTTTTGATAAGTCTAATATTGGTTAGAATGAGTTAATCAGGTTTATCAATTTAATATTATTGAATAATATATCCTTATAGTAATCAATGTAATTTGAAACAAGCAACAATGAGCATTGAAATTCATGTTCCTTGAGTAAAATTATTTTACTCGAGTAGGAGGAAAAAAATAGAAGTGTTATAAATGATCAAACCCAATAAAATATTGTATGTATTATTATTTTTATATCAAATTTTGATACCTAATTCATAATTAAATATCTTAATTATATTTTCAATAGTGTGCCTTTGAGTCCCATGATGAGAATGAAGATTTCAACTTTGATCCAAATGATCATTTGAGGAAGCAATTAGGAGATGAGCACCATGGGAGTCCTATGTTAACCCAATAAGAGCATACTCCCCACTATGTATTGGGCCTCATTGAGCATCGCTCAAATCTATAGTATCACCATGCTACAAAATGCTCATGTAGAAGTAGATGTGGTAAAAATAACAATATGAAAGAGGTAAAATGGTCACTGAGGAGTTCCTAAAAGATATGAAAACTTCATGTCTATCACTTCCATAGGAGGATTCTATGATTTTTATACATATATGGAAAAAATGTTCTCTTTGAGAGGGAATAATTGAGAGGAACGTGAGGTCGTGAAGGGGTACTTGAAGGGTTGTTGGTATACTTGTAGACAGCTCCTAGGGGGCAGCTTTTGTGTGTTTGGAGGGTGAGTAATAAATTGTCTGGGGCAGGGATGACTTTTTCATTTGGTATCTTTTTCATTATGAAGTAGTTGGTTGAATGGTTGCAGTAATTGGGAAATAATAAATTAGAGAGTCCATAGAGTTAGGGAGATATATATGATTTGTTTGGTTATTGGTGCCTGCTAAAATAGAGGGTTAGGACTTGACCTCTTAGAGGAGTCTTCATCATCTTCTTCACCATATCCTTCTTCATATTCCTCTTCTCTCTCTCTCTCTATATATATATCTCTCTATCCCTTCCTCTCTCTATCTCTGTTGCACCTTGAACATATCAAAACCTAAAAAAATGAAAATAGAGGTTTTAGGGGAATTTTATTTCTATTTTAAATAGTATAATGTTGGCACTTGTAAAAATACTAAAAAACTCATAATTGTCCATAAATAAATATGGAAAAAATAAACTTAAATATAATACTTTTCAAGAGTTTATTTTATGATCATAATGGCCACCTAGTTAAAGTATGAAAAAAATTCAAATTTAATTTTGTCCTTTGGGAACGTATTTTCAAATAATTAAATCAGAACCTTGTATTAAAAAAATAAGATCAACCCAAAAATAATATTTTGATTCTCTTTTCAATTTAAATTTTTGTTTATTAATGAAATTACAAGGAAAAATTTCAACAGTTGAATAATTAACAATATGAACAAACCAAGGTAACTTATTATTTAATGAAAATAAATTTTCAGTTGGAAATACAGGTATTGAACATCAAGAGACATCAATATTATCTGTTATTCATAAATGGTCATCAAAAATATTTTATTTTAAAACCTTTTATTTTCTAAATTAATATCAATAATAATCAAAATCTATCTCAAAATTTAGGGTCTTGATTCAGGTTTATTTAATAAGTATATTAAACCTGAATGGTCAATATAAAATAGCTCTATGTAAATAAGATCTAAACTTTTCTATAGAAAAATAATTTCTAAAAGTTCTTTTTTAGTCATGGTATAACTAATTTGGGCTCCATTAAGTGTTTTAGAGGCATAATGGATAAATTTAGTGATTTTACGTGACACAAAATAGCTCCAACCTCCCTATAAGAAGCATCACACATTTATTCAAATAGAAATGACCAGTCAGGTGATTCAAGAATATGACTCATAATTAAAGAATTATTTAATTTAGAAAAATATTTTTTATGTGGCTTATAAAAAACAAAAGGCACATCATTTCTAAATAACATAGTTAATGGTAATGAAATGAAAATAATTTTCTTAATTAATCTCCTATAAAAACCAACATGTATTAAAAATAACAAAATGTCATTACTTTTTTTTGGTTTATGTAAATACTCAATAATGTTAGATTTCATAGGGTTAAATTCAATTATTCTATATAAAATGATGTTACCAGAACTATGCCACTAGTGAACAGTGAAAAAAATTTCACAAAATTTAAAACTGAGATAGTTTGAACACATTTCATCAATATCTTAGATAAATAATCCAAATAGGATTTAAAGAAATTTCCATAAATATTAAAGTAATCTATGAATATTTTGATGAAATTACAAAGGAATTTAATGAAAATACTCATCATACACCTTTCCAAAGTTTCATGGGGATTAAAAAGGTCAAATGACACTCTCCTATAAGAAAAAGTGTCGAAGGACAAGTAAATGTGGTCTCATCTTGGTCTTCAGGTGCTGTAAGTATTCTGAAGTAACAAGTTCAACCATCTAGGAAGAAAAATTGTGACATCAAAGCTTACCTTTGCACCATTTAATCTAAAAAAATGGGTTGTGATATTTCTTAGTGGCCTCAATCAATCTCCAATAGTCAATGCCAACTGTCAATTTATTTTTAAATCTAGTGGGTGTCAACTATCCTTTCTCATTAGTCACAATCATTATGCAACTATTTTTATGGACTATTTGAACTGGAATCAGCCACTTACTATCTGAAATAGAAGAAATTATGCATACCTTTAATAATCTAGTCACTTCCCCTTTAAAATCTTCCAATATTATTGGATTCAACCTCCTTTGAAGCTTCCTAACAGTTTTAAAGTGCACTTATAGGTAAATTATATGCCTGAAAAGGGATGGATTAATTATAGTAATGTCAAATAAGTTCTAACTGAAGGATGGTCTATTTTATTCCAAGACATCAATCAATTTTTGTTCATGTTCATTAGTAAAATTAAAATAAATAATCACGTGATATCTTTTATTTTCTTCCAAAAACACATATTTTAGAAGTTCAGGGAGTTCTTTAGTTTCTAGAAAGGAATTTTTAGTCTTAGATTCACCTTGTTTACCCATTAAATTATATACTTCCTTATTTAAATTAGAATATATTATGCTTAACTTAGGATTTACATGATTTTCAGAATAGAATTGTTTTTTCTAGATTTGAAACCAGAATTTCTATCAAGTAAACACATATTTTCCTTATTTTCAAAAACTTATAGTTTCTTAGTAGGTTTCTATGTATTTGGACTTTATTATCATTAATAATAGTTTGTATTTTAGATTTATTCTCAAGGAATAATGCATTTATATAATTCTACATGGTGCATATTTCTAGAATAACATTAAAATGAGGATTTTTCTTCTATTTTAGAGGTTTAGGTTGTTCTAAAGCAATAGTTTTTTAATTTTTTGACAAAAATTAATCAAAAAATATTTAACTTAGTATAAATTTAATCATCCAAAGAGATTTTAAACAAGTATTCTTCAAATCATTCTCCTCTAACATTATTAAAAATTCACTATTAAACACACAAGCTTCATGGTAGTAAGAATTTTCACACAAGTTACAAATCAAGATCCCATTTTCAAAACATAACCCCAAACAATTATTCATAAAAGAATTAATTTTATATAATGTATGATTTTTAAAGGGAGACTTCATGTCATTAAATTTTTTGGATTTTATAACTTTATCATAAAATTCCATGGTTAAAGTATTGAAACAAACATAAATCTTATTTCTAGAAACCATGAGGAAGGGTATTCCTAAAATGAGAGAAAATGTTCCTTTAGATTACTCTCCCTCTGTTCCCAATATCCAAAAACACCAATCCATCAACACTCAAAGTTATATCTTCAAGAAAACCATATTGGTTGATTGTGATTTTGTTTGAAGGTTGCAAAATGACATTGTTTTTTTATAAATAATGTGGACCTTGAATACTATGAATTAAATTAAAAACTTGTTTTGGCATAAAATTAACTAATGCACGCAAATCAACTAAGGTACACTCTATTTTGAAATTCCCTATTTGAAAATTCATGGTAAAAGAAAGTCTTTACATTTGAAAGCCATGGAATAGTGAGTGTTATTTTGTACATATGTTATTTTTATCTAATTGTGGAATATTTCTATTAAAAATTTAGTATCTTCATAAATTGTTTCCATATCTTCAATTAGTGTATTATTTATCTAAACTTTCATAAATATGTCAAGTAATTCATGTTTTGGTTTAGAATATCTTTCATTATTGTTTAAAGAATGTGGAAATGGGATATTATATCCTAAAATATAAGTTGGAATGGAAGGTTTAGAACTTGAATTATAAGAGGATGTTTAACTAAAATGACCAGGTTTGTAGAAATATACAATAGAGGTGAAACCTAATACCCAAGGTACCTCTCTATGAGAGGCCTTGAGGTTATTTTTTAATGAATAATAAAGACCATATCAGACCACAAGTCCAATGTGAGACACAAACTCCAACACTCCCCCAAAAGCTAGGTGTACCTAGCTTGAACATAAAAAAAAATAGATCAAAGAAAAGAAAAACAAATAAATCAATAGACACTACAAAAATTCCCCCTTAATATGGGCAAACCTATATTGATTAAAAAACAAGACAAAAAAAGAAAAAGATAAATCACCATGGTTGTTTCTCCCCCTCAAGAGGTTGATGGATGATGGTGCTGAAAAATATTGGTTGCTAAGCCGCACAAGCAGTTCCAGTCGATAGAGAATCAGGAAAGCCACATAGGGAGGTCAGTCATTAGAGGTGTTTTAATGTCCGCACTGGTGGTGCCTGTTGAGGGAGTGTCGGGAATGCTGCACTAGTGGTTCCGGTTGAAGGAGTGTCGGGAAAGCCACACAGGTGGGACAGTCATCAGAGGTGTCTGGAATCCATATTGTAGTGGGCAGCTACTAGAGGGGAGTCCATAAAATATGTACATAGATGAAACTAGTGGGGAGGGGTGCCTTGTAGAGGGGTAGTGGATGGGGGAGATCCAAAGTGGAGATATAATAACAGCCGACTAGATTTGGATGAATGGGAGGGAGAGGTAGATGCCAATGACATGAGGGTTTCTAAGAAGATGGGTCACTAATACTGTAGGGGAGACACATAACGGTGGGAAGAGTCCACCACATAGGGAGGTGTCACTGGTGGGGGGTGTCTAGCTGGGAGGCTACTCAGCAGGAAGTCGTCTGACATGGATCTAGTGGCGCAAGTGGGAGGGCTGTGTGTAGGTGTCACGCACAGTGAGTAGCAGGGAATCCCTCCTCGATCTGATCCCTTGATCTCCTTTTCCCTTCTGTTCGTCCACCTTAGAACCCTAAGCTCTTGTCTGCAGGGGCTTAGGCACAATAGGATCTGTCACGGACTGGAGCCATCGATGGCGGATTGGGAGGGGTCGTCACTGGGAAAACCATAGGTGCCATAGGGGAGGAATCCTGGATGAGGAATTGGCGACAGAAGTGGGGATTCCATATAGGGAGAGAGGGGAAATGAAAAATAACCTATGGATCACTATCCATGGTGGCTACTTCCTCCCATGAAGGAAAACACGAGAAACCTGGACAGAAAAAATGAGAGTGAGGGATCGATCTAGTGTTAGACCCCCTTTGATACCATGTAGAATGATAAAAGATAGATGAATCCTAATACCAAGGTACCTCTCTAAGGGAGGCCTTGATGATATTTTATAATGATTAATAAAGACCACATAATTACACAAGTATGATGTGAGATATATACTCCAACAAGTTTTATCACTCAAAAAATCATGTTCTTCAACAAAAACAACAATCTTTCTAGGTATTTTTTAGGAAGTAGGGCTATCGTGTAGGGGTAGAAATTGCAATAAAGTTGTAATGCCATGTATGGGTAGGAAATAAATATCTTAGGGTAGTATTTTTAGGTTCTGGGTGTAATGAAAGCACAGGATGGGCGTGTACCAAACTTTTTAATTTTCAAAAATGGATGATTAATTCAAGATCTATATGATGATGAATGCTAGTATCCACATTATTAAATCAAAGATAAAGGAAAAAGGATAGAACCTGAAATTGAGAATAGAGAATTGAAATTTTTTGTTTATAATTAATTTAATTTAATTATAGAATTATCTCCAAGGTATTTATTTATTCGTTGATGCGTACGACCATGGGTCTGATGTGAGTCTTCATTGAGATGTATAATCTAAGGATAATAATCCTCTAGCGGTGATCCACACATGCTCCATGTATCTCCAGATGTTGCTGAAGGAGTTTCTGGGTGCTAGCGCAGAAGATCTTTGTGCTTGTGATGTTCGCCTTAGATCGCCTTGAGAATCTCTTCCAAAAGTATTCTCCTTGATCCAGTGGAGGAGGATCTCTCTCATTCTTGAGAGATTTATTTGAGAGGGAAGAGTTATCTAGGCTCGAGATATTTTCCCCAAGGATGTTTTGCACACCATGATTGGTTAGGTGGTTGAATAACCCCTTGTCTTATATAGATAAAAATAACATAACAAGAAATTTATTTCACTAGGTAATAATATATAATTAGCAAATGTGTCGTTAATTAATTTATTATTCCATGTGAAAAACCCCTTGTCCAATAATAATAAAAATGATATTATTTCCTTAACATTTACTTAATTTTCACATTATATTTAAATATTATTTAACCAAATAATATTTAATATTATTTCTCATCAGACTCGTAACTCGGTTCTCCAATCCTCTTTAATATTTACCAGGCCTTTAATAATGACTATTTATTTATTAAATAAATATAACTGCATTGTTTAATTATAAATAAATAATTCATTTGAAATATATTCTCTTGAATAACTAGAGAGGAAATAAATGCAATCAAGCATACATGAATAATTATTAAACCACAACGAGGAATAATATTTATTCAACTTGTTAAATAAATAAATTATTTAACTGAGATACTGGCTACACTTAGTGTGTGACCCTCTAGGTCTCATTCTCATTGGTATTAGGTGTTCTTGCATAAAGTCCAAGATTACTGTCCATAAATGGGTCAAGGCACCCAATAGACAGAAGTTGATGTTTTAATGAAATGCCACCTCATACGAATGCTTACTTTGTAAGATAATCCCTTTGTCCTGATATCTCCCGTTAAGCGGGTTGCATGTACGTGCCATCAACCCATGTTCTTTATTTCTCATTCTTTGAATTCCTAGAATTTAAATTACCTAGAGAACACCATGGACATGGATTTAGTTATTATATATCATTTCTATCAAAGGTAATGATATATCTACTTCCATAAAAGTGAAAATTCCTTTCTTGCATTATTTATTAATACAGTATTACTTGTGACACACCCAACAAATACTACCTCACTGCGAACATCTGTGATCATAGTTTTTGTCAATACATATAAGTGAATGAGTCATAATACCCATTAATAATAATATTAAAGTATAAAGACCAATACACACATCTTTATATAGGAACATCCAATGACACTTATGAATTTGGATTTCCTACTGGTAGGTCTTATTCTCATAATATCCTACTAAATATTACCATGGGCGCACACCATGAGAATGTGCCTCAAAGTTTCATGAGTCCCTAACCTTGATAGCCTGTATCATTTTTTTCCCTTAAAATGATATCATCCAGACATAGAACATATATTTAATAATAGTTTCATGGCTGTTCTAGGTTCTCATCATAAAAGGGATCTGCTCTGACCTTTTAGTGCGATAACTATTCTATGGAAATTATCACATAATATGTCACACATAAGAACAATCATGATGTGATAAGTAGTTTATAAATATTATCCTAATGAATATATTTTTATCATAAAGTAAAAATAATTAGGTTTCTAGGTAACCCACTCCAACAGACTCCCACTTGTACTAGATCCAACTGCTAACAAACTTCAGCCCTCTAGCTCTCACCGGATATTCAGGCTTCTGCTAAGATGGAACTTTAGTAAATGGGTCCACCACATTCTCTTCCATAGACACTCTGCCCACTGAAACTTCACCCCTTTGATAGATATCCATCAAGAGGTGATACATTCATAGTATGTTCTTTGTCTTTTGATGTGACCTTGGATCCTTTGTAAGAGCCACCACTGTAGTATTATCACAGTACAACGTAATGAGATCTTTACTACTAGGCACCACATCAAGATCCTGGTCAATGTTCTGAATCTAGACAACTTCCTTGGTTGTATCAGAAGATGTTTTATATTTGGACTTCATTGTAGAATCAGTAAAAACTCACTTCTTTGAAATTTTCAACCATATAGCTCCTCTATTGAGATAGAAAACATATCTATATTGCGACTTCAGATCATTATGATCTGTCTAACAACCAACATCAACATATCCTCTGATGACAAGATCCTCATCTACACCATACACTAGTAACTTATGCTTAGTTATTCTAAAATACTTAAGGATAGTCTTGACAACATTATAATGTTGTTCTCCTAGATCATCTTGATATATACCTACCATTCTCAGTGCATAGGAAACATCAAGTTTGGTACATAACATGACATACATGATAGATCCTATCACTGAAGTGTATGGAATCTTACTCATCCTATTTTTCTCATGTTGTGTCTGGGGACTCATTTTATTGGAAATATTTATACCATGTGACACTAGAACCAATCCCCTCTTATATTGTTCCATACTAAATCTCTTTATTATCTGGTCAATGTATGTACTTTGTCTTAGTCCAGGAAACCTCTTGGATCTATCATGAATTATCTTGATCCCTAGAATGTAGGTTGATCCACCTAAGTCCTTCATGGCGAAGCACTTGTTCAACCAGTCCTTGACTAACTGCAATAATGATATATCTTTTCCAATAAGCAATATGTCATTAACATACACTACTAGGATAATGACCACATTCCCATTAAATCACTTATAAACACATGGCTCACATTCATTCTTAATTAAACCAAATTATCTTATGGCTTTATCGAATCAAATGTTCCATGATCTGGATTCTCACATTAATCCATAAATGGATCTCTGCAACTTGCATACCCTTTAGCATCACTTGGTGTCACAAACCCTTCTGGTTGTGTCATATATATATATCTTCCTAAAGGCTCCCACCAAGGAATGTTGCTTTGACATTCATCTGCCAAATCTCATAGTCATGGAAAGATACTCTGAAAAATATGATTCATATGGATTTAAACATGGAAACTGGTGAAAAGGATTCATTATAGCTAATTCCTTGATGCAGTTTAAAAACTTTATCCACTATCCTTTCTTTATTGGTACAAACTTGAGCTTCCATGTCCGGTTTCTTTTTTAATACCCATTTACACCCAAGAGGATTTACATCAACTAAAACAATGAACAAAATCCAAACTTGGATATGATACATGGAATCCATCTCAGAATTCATAGCTTATAGTCATCTTATAGCTTATAGGATCTCTAATTATTTCTTTTAGGATAGAGGTTCATCATTGTCTAACAATAATGAGTCACCATCCTTGGTGAAAAATAAACCATACCTCTCTATTTTCCTTACCTCTCTTGTTCTCCTACACAATACTTGTGTTTAAAGAACTACATCTTCCACGGGGACCTATGAAACTTGTTCCTATACCAAATTCTATGTATCTTGAGCATCAACTTCATCTTATTTCATCTTGCACACACTATCCTTTTTGAGGATGTGCTCCCTCTCAAGAAAGGCAGTCTGTCTGGCGACAATCACTTTATTTTCTGAGGGGTCGTATAAGTAGTATCCATTTGTTTTGTTGGGACACCCTATAAAGATACTATTCATGCCCCATGGTGCTATTTTGTTTCCTGATAAAGCCTTAACAAATGTCTCATATCCCTATAAATGTGTATGCAACAAAGTGGGTTTCTTTCCACTCTATAGCTCAAAGGGAATCTGATTTCCCACCTTAATTAGTACTTGGTTTAATGTGTATGACACGGTTTCAATGTATATCCCCAATAGGAGAATGGATGATCTGAATGACTCATCATTAACCTTACCATGTCCAACAAGGTACTATTAATCCTTTCACTAACACCATTCCACTATGGTGTATAAGGTGGAGTGAGTTGATATTGAATCATAGAACCCTGTAAATGGTCGATGAAATCTTGGTTAAGATATTCTCCACCTCAATCCAATCAAATCTTCTTTATCTTCTTACCAAGATGATTCTATAATTCATTCTTTAACTCCTTTAATTTCTCAAATGACTCAATCTTATACCTCATTAAGTAGACATAGCCATATCTACTCAAGTCATCACTAAAAGTAATAAAGTAAGAATATCAACCTCTAGCATATACTGAAAATGGTCCACACACATCAGTGTGTACCAATCCTAGAATATATGTGGCACTTTCACCCTATCCACCAATTACTGGTTTGGTTATTTTCACTTGTAAACAATCATGACATCGATCATGTGGTTTTATATCGGAAGAGACTAAATAACCATCTTGACAGATCTTTGTCAGACGCTTCTTGTTTACATGACCAAGGAGGTGATTCTACTACTGGGTGTTGTATGAGTCTTGTAAACTTGGTTCATTATCAATTTAAAACACTTGGTTCTCTCAAATTAATACATACATATCGTTATTTTAATGATCCATACCATAACATATGTTTTCCTTGTAAAAGTAACAACATTTATTTTCAAACATGAAAAAAATTAAATCTGTATCTAAACTCGATATTGAAATTATGTGCTTGGTAACACTAGGTACATAATAACATCCATGTAAAACCAAAATAATTCTTGTCAGCAATGTGAGGTGGCATTCACCAATAGAAAGAGAAGCCAGCCTCACACTATTGGTGGCTCGCAGATCCACCTCTCCTCTAGAAATTTTATGGAATCTACTTGGTTCTTACATTTGAATATATATGTGATCCCCAAAAGATATATATAATACCTAATGTGTAGAAATTAAAATATTTTACTCAATAACAAATTAACCTTTGGATTCCCTTTTCTTGTGGGCGCAGTTCCTCTTCCTGTGGCCTGACTTGCCACATGAAAAGAATAATACCTCATTTTCCTTTCCCTTCCTCTCAATCTTCTTTTTCTTGGTCAGATGGTGCTCGAATTATTTTGATTGTTTATAAATATTATCCTCCTTTTCCTTTTCCTTTCACTTTCTATTCACCATAAGGACTGTGGGGTTTTCACTCCCCTTGTCTATATCAACTTGGAAAATCAGGTTAAGAAGCTCCAATAGACTCTTCTGATTATTTCTCATATTATAATTTAAAATATATCTAGAGAAGGTCTTAAGAAGTGATGATAGTATGAGACCTGTATGCAAGTCATCTCTGAATTTAATCCCTAAGATATCCAAATTCTCAATGTATCCAATAATCTTGACTAAATGTGGTCCAGCTGGAATAGACAGTCCAATTTTAGTAGTGAACAAAGCTTTGGAGATCTCATACCTCTCATGTATCTCCTTATCTTGATAGAGATCTTGGAGGTGAAACATCATGATATAATCATCCATTTACTCATGTTTCTTCAATATATCACTGGTCATGGATGATAGAATGAGTAACTAAACATTTTTAGCATCATTCAGATGTTTCTTATACACAAATAGTTTCTAATCACTTGCCTCATTTCCAGGTGCAAATGGTAAAGGCTCTTACAACACATAAATTTTCCTATCCTAGAAAAGGATAACCCAAAGGCACCTTTTCCACTCTTGGAAATTAGTGCCGGTGAGATGGTTTTCCTTCTTGAGTATGGATCAAAATGATTTGTTTGATGTCATTTTGATTGTAGTTTATATAAATTAATATGATTATAGTTTTAGTAATTTGTATTGATAAATATAGACAAATAAATAAATTAATATCTATCAGTCTACCACAATTTTGTCAAAACCCAATATCCCTCACCACTGGCTTTGGAATATCCTATTTCTTGGACATTCTAGCGGAAAAGACCCATATTTACCTTCGCATTACCCCAAATAGGGTTGGTCAAGAAACTTGAAAGGTTTTAGGTAGGCATTCCAAATGACAATTGTATTAACTCATAGATCCTTGACCTGTTGAGTGGACTCCCCAATCCTAAAATCCTTAATTTTGGATTTCTTCAACCTTTGTCTCTCAATTACACCAAGTCCTACTAGGGTAGTAATACCTTGATGTAAACTAAGTTATGTCAAACCAAATAATAAAATTATAATTCCCTAATAATTGAAATCCCCCCAACTAGGGTTGGTTAGGCACTTTGAATTATTGTTTGATTCTAACCGAAGTAATAGAATACTGAATTAATATTTAATTGAGGGATTTTATCCTTTACTGTAATAACTGAAATTTTACCTAGGACCTTACTTTATGAAAATCCAGTATTGTGGCGTTCTAGTAGCAGTCGGTGGCTCACTTTAAGAGTTCTCCAAAATTTCTAGTTTTTCCATCGGCATGTCAGTGCGTCGGCATGTTAGTGCATCGACATGTTAGTGCGTCGGCATGTCAGGGGTGTCGACATCAGTGAGTCAAGGGGTGTATGCATCGGTGATTTAGGGGCATTAGCATCAGTGAGTCAAGGGGAATCGACATTGGTAGGTCAGGGCCTTAGTAGGTTAGGGCGTCAGTAGGTCGTTGCGTTGATAGGCTGTGGCGTTAGTAGGTTGGGGAATTAGTTGGTCGTTGCATCAGAAGGATGTGGTGTCGATAACTCAACATAAGTATCTCAACATCGGTATCTCACCCATCAATGAGTAACCCATTAGTGATTCATTTCCAGTTTTTTTGAGTTTTCCCTATTTCTCCCCTATTACATGTTTTTCTCTGTTTAAAGTTAATCTATCAACTCACTACCATCCACTAGTCTATCTCCACCATTTACAAGGGGAATTATTAAATCTTAATTAATTCAAATGAGTGAAACCTCAAAGATGCATGGTGAAACCAATATCCTACATTTGAGTACATTGAAATGGTCTCCCTGATTTTAGGATTTGGCCTCTTCATAAGCTGAGATCCTTTCTTCTTTCTTCTTTTTCATTTCACTTGGTGCACCTAGAGACTTATTCTTGAGACGAGTCATGTGCCAGTGCTAAAGCCCATCCAGATCAACCTTGGAGTTCTTCCTACAAGTTGTACCATCCCCTGTTCTTGGAGTAAGAAGGAAATTTGATCTTTGATCATCCAAGTAGGGATTTTATTTTTATTCTCTTTAATTACGCATCATGTTGGGTGGGTATGTTAATGGTTTGTTGTAACGAAACGACGAAATACTCTTTTGGAAAAGATAATTAAACAATAATTTAATTTGATCAAAAGATAATTCGCATAAATAAAATAATGGTAAGGGTGTGGGTTGATGTTGGTCTTATGTTATATTTTGTTATCTTTGATTATTTTATAGATGTTGTGTATGTATTCCCTATGAAAATCATGCATGTTGGTGGCCTTTTCTTGTGCACTGGTGGAGTTCTATTTCGTTGGGATGTTTTGATGTACCTATTTAGCATGAATATGATTAATCACATATGCTCGGTTAAATAAGGGGATGCACCAGGATAAAACTTGTTCTATGATCACCCTGGTTATATTCAAGTGGAAATTAAAGGACCCATGTCAATACAATTTGGATACACTTGGTTTGATGGTTGTGTTTATGAGCTGTGTTTTCTACTCTGGGTTTGATGGGATTGGTATATGGGGTGGTACATGGGGGTGTGTTAGTGTATCAATATGATAGATTGATGGATTGTGGAATGGATGAAATTTTAGGCAGATAAATTTCCTTTATGGTGTGTTTTTGTTGTGAAGTGACATCGAGTAGTGGGACTAGGGTCTGGAAGAAGACGCTTCATACCTTTCAGCAGCAGACTCTGTGAATGTATGAGGGTACCGTCTCGAACATGGAGATAGAGAGCTGGCTCGAGGATCTGGTGATCACTTTCATCTTGATTTGAGCTTTGAAAGCATACTAGGTTCCTCTATGAGTGATCCAGATGTGAGGAGTGGTGCGTTAGTGGTAGACGCTTTACCAAGGGAAGAGGAAGGAGATTGATGCCTCATGGGATGAATTTGAGAAGGAGTTCTAGGCGGAATTTCTTTCTTCCACCATGAATTCCGAGAATACATAAGATATTATCTCCCTCCAGTGAGGGAGTATGTCGGTAAGGGAACAGGGGATCATGTTCAAGGATATTCTTCATTTTTCTCTGAACCTCTTTTCGGATGAGGATTCGTGGACATGATGCTAGGAAGAAGCAGTCTAAACTTCTCTTCAGTAGGATATTACTACCTTCACTCTACCAATGTTCTTGGAGGATCAAAAGAGGGTCGAAGAAGTGTAGAGGATTCACACACTTGGAGGTGAGCTACAGGAGGGGATACAGTCACGTTCATCGAAGGGGAAGGCTGACAGTAGTAGGCGTTTGGTGTTATGGCCTTCCAGGTTTCGGCCAGTGGGGAGTAGGCCTCAGCAGTTCTAGTTCCGATCTACCGGTACTCACCCTTTCCCCAAGGGCCTAAGACCGAGGTACTTTGTCCGTGGAAGCTTTGGGAATATTTGGAATCAGTGCCCTATTTGAGCGAAGTACAATGGGTGTGGTCAGGTTCATCACCCACCTCAGCAGCAAGAGTCGCCAGACATGCCTTTCTAGCAGTAGGGGCAGCGAGCTCCCACTCCACCGAGGATGGAAAATTTCGAAGGAAGCTGACCACATGGAGATCCTTAAGGACCTCAACTAGGGAGTAGTCAGGGGCGGTCAATAGTCAAGGGGTAGAAGGGTTGGGAATGGGGAGTTAAACACCGCAGAGGTAGCCGTTATAGCAGGGCCAAAAGTTGTTCAAGGTAATATTAGTCTGTTTAGTACTCTTGTGTGTGCCTTGTTTGATTCAGGAGCTTTTCACTCCATTTTTGAACCCAGTCTAGCTGATTCTTTGGGTCTAGATGTAGAGAGACTTTCTGTTCCCCAAGTGTTGAGTACGCCAGTTGGAGGTCAGACCAACCTGTTTGATGTTTTTTTGAGGATGTAGACTGATGTTGGGGCTACATTAGTCCAGTGGGAATCTTCTTATTCTATAAATGCATACTTAAAATATCATCCTAAGAATTGAATGGTTATTTTCCGGGAACATTGTTATCGACTACTACCGGAGAAGGGTTGTGTTCTCAGATATGGGTAGCTAGTGTGTAACATTTGTTGGTGATAAGAGTTACTAGGAGGTTATCCTGCATGTGGAGCCCCTTCTTTCTTTGTTAGAAAATATATCAGTGGAATAAATAGACTTAGAGATGGTGGATATTCTGAGTATTATCAGTGAGTTTCTAGATGTATTCCCCGAAGAGGTTGTGACTCCACCCCCCTTAACGTGATGTTGAGTTTGGGATAAACATACAACCCGGTTCCCATCCGATTTTGATGGCTCCCTATTGGATGGTGCCTTTTGAGTTTTGAGTTTTGTATATTTATATTGATGGCATAATGAAGAAAGGGTTTTATCTGAAAAAGTGTGTTTCCATGGGGTGCTTCATTCTTGTTCGAAAAGAAGGAAGACGGTGGTCTCATGATGTGCATAGACTACCGGAGATTTAATTAAGTGACGATCAAGAACTGTTACCCACTACCAAGGATTGACGACCTTTTTGACTAGTTTAAGGGAGTAGGTTGGTTCTCTATGATTGACCTACGGTCTGGATATCACCAGTTTTGGGTGAAGAAGGGTGACATCCCAAAGACTGATTTCAGGTGCAAGTATGGTCACTTTGAGTTTGCGGTGATGTATTTTGGCATTACGAACACACCAGATATGTTCATGTGGCTCATTAATTTTTTTTTTCTGTGAGTAGATGGACTGGTAAGTGGTTGTGTCTATTGACGACATCTTGATTTACTCAAGATCATAGGAGGATCATGTCGAGCATCGAAGGATAGTTTTTGAGGTCCTCCAACACCACCAGCTCTACGGGAAGTTCTCAAAGTGCATGTTTTCGACATGAGAGATGCACTCTCTTAGAAACATGGTATCCCGAGAGGGAATAGAAGTGGACACATTGAAGTTCAAAGAAGTTATTTCTTGGGCAACAACCAGGAATTTTAAAGAGGTTTGTAGTTCCATGGGTCTGGAAAGTTACTAACAAAGATTCATACCTGACTTCTCTCGAGTTGCGGCTCCATTTACATCTTTTACCAAGATATACTAGGCCATCATGTGGAGTGAGCAGTGTCAGGAAACATTAATCTACCTGAAGGGGAAGCTAGTCAGTGCCCCAGTGCTTAGGCTGCCAGAAGAGGAGGTAATGTTCAAAGTGTTATGTGATTCTTCCAGTATAGGCTTAGGGTGTGTGCTGATGCAACAATGGGGAGTGATATTTTATAGTTATGGGAAATTATTTCCTCCCAAATGTAACTATTCCACCCATGAACTAGAACTTACAATGGTCTTGTTCTCATTAAAGTTGTGGCGGGATTACCTCATCGAGTAATGCTTCGTAGTCTTCATGAATCACAAGAGATTGAGGTATATATTTTCCCAGCGAGACCTGAACTTGTGGCATGAGAGGTGGATGGAGTTTATTTTATGACTATGACTTTGTAATATCCTACACATGAGGAAAGAGGAACGCAGTGGTCGATGCCTTTAGTAGGAAGTCATAGAAGGATATAGTTTTGGAGTCTGCTGATTCTTAGAAGGTGATGGAAGAGTTGGCTGCTTTACATCTGGGCTTGAGAGTGGAGGATGGAAGAGGCTACCTATTTCAGATGAAAATGAATTATTCCATTGTACGAGAGGTGGAGGAGTCTCAGGTGGGAGACTTAGATGCTAAAGTGACACTTGATCACAATATCTAGGGTGATGCTTTGGAGGGATGGCCGAAGGATAGTTAGAATAAGATGATGTTTGATGGGAAGATATTTTTCCTAGTGGCGATGCACAAGGGAGTTTTAGGTGACTTACATAACACACCATTTTCAGTACATCTAAGACTCTCCAAGATGTACTAGGGATTGAGAGATCAGTTCTGGTGGTCCGGAGTGAAGCAGGCAGTGGCAAAGTTTGTGGCAAGGTGCCTCGTGTGTCAGCAGGTGAAGGCTGAGCACCATGTTCCTGGATGACTATTGCAGCCCTTGGTCACTCTCGAGTAGAAGTGGGATGTTGTATCGATGGATTTCATCATAGGACTACCTAAGGACGAGGGAGGATATTATTCCATTTAGGTAGTGGTGGATTGATGGACTAAATCATCTCACTTCTTAGTGGTTAAAGAGTCGAGCGTAGTGGATCCCTTAGCACAGAGGTACATGGGTGAAGTGGTGAAATTTCATGGAGTCCCAAGATCCATCATTTAAGATTTGGATATATTCTTTACCTCATGAATCTATAGGGGATTTCAACATTCTTTTGTCAGTTAGTTACACCTTATCACTGCTTTCCACCCTCAGACGGATGGGTAAACAGAGAGGACAATACAAACATTGGAGGATATGCTGCAAGCGTGTGTTATGGACTTTGGAGAATCATGGGTATGACACTTTACCCTATTTGAGTTTACTTACAATAATATATATCACTCTACCATTGGCATGACACCATTATAATCCTTGTACGGAATACCATGTCGTTCACCTGTATGTTGGAAATAGGTTGGGGAGACAGGTGTTCTTGGCCCAGAAATGGCGTAGGGCACAATGAAGAAGGTTCATCTTTTACATGAAAGGATAAAGGAAGATCAGGACTGAAAGAAGTCATATTATAATCATAATAGGATACCATTGGGGTTCGAGGTTTGGGACCATGAATTCTTAATGATTTATTCTCCGCGTTGGTAGCAGAGGTTTGGTAGAGGGAGAAAGCTTTCTCATATGTTCATCGGACCCTTCGAGGTGTTGGGAAGAGCCAGAGAGGTGTCATATCAGCTGTAATTTTCTCCATGTTTGGGGAGGATCTACAATGTATTTCATGTCTCTCAGCTCCAATAGTATCTACATGTTGACTCTGATGTTTTTGACTGGGGATATTTGGATGTCGACGATAAAGTGATGTTCGTGGAGTGACCAGTGAGAATAGAGGATCATGAGGAGAAAGTTCTTTGTGGATGGACCATTCCTTTGGTTTGTGTGCTATAGAGGCATGGTGGCCTCAAGGAGAGCACTTGGGAGCGAGAAGCGTAGATGTGTGCCTAGTTCCCAGAACTATTTTGAGTTTTTCTCTTATGTTTTATTTTTGTGCCTTTCTTGTGATGAATTCTTGACCTTGTTCGATATGAGATGAGATGTTTCCCTTATTCTATGAATGTGTGTGAAAATTCCTGATGTTCAGGAAGGGAGAACCTAATCCTAAATTAAGATTCATTAATGTGGATGTGATTAAACCCATGTAGGCAAGCCAGTTCCACCCAAAGTGGATAGTATCTTGACATGGAGGAAGGAGTTCCCTAATCAATTTGTCTCGACAGTGTGGCCTTTGGTGTGTGTGTGATTTATTGGGGCAGTAGAGCCCTAGTTTCTCCCCAGTTTTTTAGGAGACAAATGTTAATAAGGTGTTCTGGGATATTGTGGTTTCCCCTCCAGTTTTCAATATAGGGTGGTTTACTCCTAAGAGGTATCTTAAGGGATGGTTGTTATAAACTCTTTTCATATGGGATAGTTTTAAATTATAGATGATGAGAATAGTTTGAGAGGTATCTAATGTAATAACCTGCATTCTTTCCCAGACACTTCCTTTGTAAAAATCTAGTATTAAGGTGTTCTGGTAGATGTCGGTGTCTCACTTTGAGAGTTTTCCAAAATTTCCAGTTTTTCCATCGGTATGTTTGTGCGTTGGCATGTCAGTGCGTCAGCATGTTTTTGTGTCGGCATGCCAGGGGCGTCAGTATTGGTGAGTCAAGGGGAATCAAAATCTATGAGTCAGGGGCATCAACATCGGCGAGTCAAGGGGCGTCGATATCGGTAGGTCAAGGAATCAGTAGGTCAGGGTGTTAGTAGGTCATTGTGAGTCAAGGGGCATCAACATCAGTAGCTGCTATGGATGTATTCCTTATGAAAATCATGGCCGTTGGTGTCCTTTTCTTGTGCACTAGTGGTGTTATATGTACATATATAGCATGAAATATGATTAATCATGTACGCTCGGTTAAATAAGGGGATGCACTTGGATCAAACTTGTTCTGTGATCACCCTGGTTATATTCAAGTGGAAATTAAAGAACCAATGTTGGTTAAATTTGGATACGCTTGGTTTGATGGTTGTGTGTATGTGTTGTGTTTTCTGTTCTGTGTTCTATGGGATTGGTATATGGGGTGGTACATGGGGGGGGGGTGTTAGTGTATCAATATGAGATATTGATTGATTATGTAATGGATTAACTTTTAGGTAGTTGAATTTCCTTTATGTTGTGTTTTGGTAGTGAAGTAAAATAGAGCAGTGGGACTACGGTGTGGTAGAAGACGTTTCGTTCCTTCCAGCAGTAGACTCTGGGAATGTACGAGGGCAGTGTCTTAGACATGGAGTCTGAGAGCTGACTCTAGGAGCTGGTGATCACTTTCCACTTGATCTGAGCTTCAACATAGTACTGGGTTCCTCTAGAAGTGATCCAGATGTGAGGATCGGTGCGTCAGTGGTGGACGCTTTACCTCGGGAAGAGGAAGTAGACTGATGTCTCATGGGATGACTTTGATAAGGAGTTCTAGGATGAATTTATTTCTTCCAAAATGAAGGATGATAATAGGTAGGAGATTATCTCCCTCTATAAAGGGATTATGTTGGTAAGGGAACTAGGGATCAAGTTCAAGTATCTCCTTCATTTTTCTCTGAACCTCTTTCCGGATGAGGATTTGTGGATATGACGCTTAGAAGAATCACTTTGAACTTCTTTTTAGTATGCTATTACTCTCTTAAATCTACCAACATACATGGATATTCAAAGGAGTTTTGAAGTAGTGCAGAGGATGCACACACTGGGAGGTGTTCTATAGGAGGGGATCTAGTCACATTCATCGAAGGGGAATACCATCAGCAGAAGGTGTGTATTGTTAGGGCCTTCCAAGTTTCAGCCAGCGGGGTGTAACCCTCCATAGTTCTAGTTCTGATCTCACCATCCTCACCCTTTCCCTAAGGTCCTAGGACTAAGGTACTTTGTTTTTAGAAGCCATGGGAATATTTGGAATCAGTTCCCTATCTGATTGAAGTACAGTGGGGGTGGTCAGGTTCACACCAACCTCAGCTGCATTAGTCTCCATCCATGACTTTCCAGCAGCAAGGGCAGCGAGCTCCCACTCCTTCCAGTATGGACAGTGCTGGAGGAGGCTGACCACGTGGCACTCCTTAGGGTCCTCAACTAGGGATTGGCTAGGGAGGTGGCCAATATCCAAGGGGTATAAGGGTTGGGTTTGGGCAATTGCACACCACATAGGTAGTAGTTCTAGTAGGGACAAAAGTTGTTCGAGGTACAATCAGTCTATTTAGTACTCTTACTTGTGCCTTATTTTATTCAAGAGCTTAAAACTCCTTTGTTGAACTCAGTCTAGCCGATGCCTTGGGTCTATATGTAGAGAGAATTTCTGTGCCCCTGGTGTTGAGTATGCTAGTTGGAGGCTAGACCAACCTGTTTGATGTTTTTTCGAAGATGTAGACTGATGTTGGGGCTTCACTAGTCTACTGGGGATCTTCTTCTTATACAAATTCAGACATAAAATGTCATCCTAGGCATTGAATATATGTTTTTCATGTACACTATGATCGACTGTTTCTAGAGAAGGGTCATGTTCTTAGATATGGGCATCCAGCATGTACCTTTTGTTGGCGAGCAGATTTTCTAGGAGGGCAGCTTGCATATGAAGCCCCTTCTTTTTTTGTTAGTAGAGTTATTAGTGGAATCAGTAAACTTATATGTGGTGGAAGTTTCAAGGATTTGTAGTGAGTTCCTGGACGTCTTCCCCGAATAGGTTGTGACTCTACCCCCTCGACGTGATGTTGAGTTTGGGATAAACATGCAACCTGGTTCCCATCCGATTTCGATGGCTCCCTATTGGATAGTGCCTTCTGAGTTTTGTGAGTTTCAGATTAAGATTGATGACCTAATGAAGAAGGGTTTTATCCGACAAAGTGTTTCTCTGAGGGTTGGTCCAGTCTTGTTTGCAAACAAGGAAGATGGTGGTCTCAGGATGTGCATAGACTACTAGAGATTGAATTAAGTGATGATCAAGAATGGTTTTCACCTTCCAAGGACCAATGACCTTTTTGGCCAGTTTAAGGGAGAATTTTGGTTCTCTAAGATCGACCTATGGTCTGGATATCACTTTTTTAGGGTGAAGAAGGGTGGCATCCTGAAGACTACTTTCAGGTGCAAGTATGGGAAATTTGAGTCTGTGGTCATGTAGTTCGGCGTTACGAACGCGCCATCTATGTTCATGGGGCTCATGAAATCTATTTTCCATGAGTAGATATAATGGTTCATGGTTGTGTTCATTGAAGACATCTTGATTTACTCAAGATCATAGGAGGATCACATCGAGCATCTAAGGATAGTTTGGAGGTCCTCCAACACCACCATCTCTACGGGATGTTCTCCAAGTGCATGTTCTGGACATGAGAGGTGCACATTATTAGACACGTGGTGTCCCAGTAGGAATATAAGTGGACCCATCAAAGGTATAAGCAGTTATTTCTTGGGCAAAACCCAATAATTTTGAAGAAGTTCGTAGTTCCCTAGGTCTGGAAGGTAACTAATGGGGATTCATACCGGACTTATCTCGAGTTATGGATCTGTTTACAACTTTGACCAAGAGATACTAGGCCTTCGTGTGAAGTGAGAAATTTTTGGAGGATTTCAGCTACCTGAAGGGGAATCTGGTCAGTGACCCAATTCTTAGTCTTCTAGAAGAGGGGTTAATATTTGAAGTGTTCTGTGATGTTTCCAGTCTATGCTTGGGGTGTGTGCTGATGCAACAATTCGGAGTGATCTCTTATGGGTCTAGGCAGTTAGGTCCTCATGAATATAACTATGACCCCATAACCTAGAACTTACAGTGGTCGTGTTCTCACTGAATTTGTGGTGGGATTACATCACTGGGAATGCGCCGTGGTCTTCATGGATCACAAGATCTTGAGGTATATCTTCTCCCAACCAGACGTAAACTTGTAGAAGGAGAGGTGAATGGAGTTTTTTTAGGACTAAGGCATTAAGATATCCTACACATAAGGAAATAGAAATGTGGTGGCCGATGAATTGAGTAGGAAATTACAAAAGGATATAGTTTGGGAGTCCGAAGATTCTTGGAAGGCAATGGAGGAGTTGTCAGCTTTATATCTGGGCTTGAGAGTGGAGGATGGTAGAGGCTATCTATTTCAGATGAAAATGTAGTATTTCTATGTACTATAGGTTGAGGAGTCTCAGTGGGGAGACTTAGAGGCTAAAGTGACATGTGATCGAATTAGCCAGGGTGATGCTTGAGAGGGATGGTCGTAGGATAGTTAGAATTGGATACTATTCCATGGGATGCTATTTTTCCGGGTGGAAATGCACGAGGGAGTTTTCAGTGACTTCCATAACACACCATTGATAGTACATCCAGGAGTATCCAAGATGTACTGAGGATTGAGAGGTCAGTTTTTTTATCCGAAGTGAAACTGGCAGTGGAAGAGTTTATGGTAATGTGCCTCGTGTGTCAGCAGGTGAAGGATAAGCACCGTGTTCCTGGAGGACTATTGCATCCCTTGGTCATTCCCAAGTAGAAGTGGGATGATGTATCAATGGATTATATCACAAGACTACTTAAATATAAGGGAGTATATGATTACATCAAGGTAGTGGTGGATTGATTGACAACATCGACTCACTTCCTAGCGGTTAAGGAGTCGAGCGCAGTGGATTCCTTAGAACAGAGGTGCATGTGTGAAGTGGTGAAGCTGCATGGAGTTCCAAGATCCATAATTTCAGATCTGCATATACCCTTTACCTCATGAGTCTGGAGGGGATTGCAGTGTTATTTTGGCACTCAGTTATTCCTCAACACTGCTTTCCACCCTCATATGGATGGGCAGACATAGAGGACAATCCAAACGTTGGAGGATATGCTGTGAGTGTGTGTTCTAGACTTTAGAGGATCATGGGTACGACACTTTCCCCAAGTAGAGTTTTCTTACAATACTATCTATCACTCTACCATTGGAATGAGATCATTATAAGACTTGTACAAGAGACCATGTTGTTCACCTGTATGTTGGAAAGAGGTTGGGGAGGCAGGTGTTCATGGACCCGAAATGGTGCAGGGCATGACAGAGAAGGTTCAGATTGAGCATGGAAGGATGAAGGAAGCTCATGGTCAGAAAAATTCATATTTCAATCATAGGAGGAGACCTTTGGAGTTTGAGGTTGGAGACCATGTCTTCTTAACGATTTCTACACTTTGTGGACAGTAGTGGTTTGGTAGAGGGGGTAAGCTTTCTCCCAAGTTTATCAGACCCTTAGAGGTGTTGGGACGAGTCAGAGAGGTGGAATATCAGTTGTAATTTCCTCTATGGTTGGGTAGGATCCATGATGTCTTCAATGTCACTCATCTCCAATAGTATCTACATGATGAATCTGAGGTTTTTGACTGGGGAGAGTTGGATGTCAAGGATGACATGATGTTCATCGAACAGCCAATGAGAATCAAGGATCGTGAGGAGAAGGTGCTTTTTGTATGGACCATTCCTTTGGTTTGTGTTCTCTAGAGTCATGGTGGCCTCAAGGAGAGTACTTGGGAGCAAGAAGCGCAGATGTGTGCCTAGTACCTAGAATTGTTTTGAGTTTTTCTCTTATGTTTTTCTTTGGTGCCTTTCTTGTGATGAATTCTTGACCTTGTTTGATATGAGATGAGATGTTTCTTGTTTTATATAAATGTGTGTGAAAATTCATAATGTGTGGTAAGTGAGAACTTGATCCCAAATCAGTAGGAATTAATGTGGATGTGATTAAACCCATGCAGGCAAGTTAGTGCCACCCAAAGTGGATAGTATCTTGACAGGAAGGAAGGAGCTCCCTAATCCATTTGTCTCAATAGTGTAGCCTTTGGTGTTTATGTGATTTCTTGGGATAGTGGAACCCTATGGCCTCCCTAGTTGGTCAAGAGATATATGTGAAGGGGGTGTTCTTGTATATTGAGGTTTCCCCTACATTTTTCAACATAGGGTGGTTTACTCCTGATAGGTATCTTAAGGGATGGTTGTTCAGACCTATTTTCTTATGGGTCAGTTTTAAATTCTTGAGGATGAGAATAATTTGAGAGGTGTCTAATGTAATAAATAGGGTTTTCCCAGGACCTTCATTTTTTAAAATCCAATATTAAGGTGTTCTGGGAGCTATTAGTGGCTCAGTTTGAGAGTTTTCCAAAATTTCTAGTTTTTCCATCGATATGTTAGTGTTTCGGCATGTATGTGCGTCATCATGTTTGTGTGTCAGCATTCCAGGGGCATCAACATCAGTGAGTCAAGGGGCATCAACATCTATGAGTTAGGGGCATCGACATCGGTGAGTCAAGAGGCGTCAACATCGGTAGGTCAGGGCGTTAGTATGTCAGGGCGTCGGTAGGTCATTGTGTCTGTAAGATTTGTTGTCAGTAGGTCGAGGCGTCAGTAGGTCATTGTGTTGGTAGACCATGGATTCGACATCTCAGTGTTAGTATCTTAGAATTTGTAGCTCACCCATCGGTGACTCACCCATCAATGACTCATTTCTAGCTTTCTAAGTTTTCCCAGTTTCACCCTTGTTACATGTTTTTCTCCTTTTAATGTTAATCTATAAACTCACAGTCATCCACTGGTCTATCCCCACTGTTTCTAAGGGGAATTATTAAATCTCAACTAATTACAACATGTGAAACCACCAATCCACATGGTCAAACCATGATCCAACTTTTAAGTACTTCGAAATGGTCTCCCTGATTTTAGGATCTAGCCTCTTCTTAAGCCGAGATCCTTTCTTCCTTCATCCATTTCATTTCTCTTGGTGCGCCTAGAGACTTCCTCTTGAGACGAGTCTTGTTCCCATTATAGATCCCTTCCCACTCATCCCTAGAGTTCTTCTAGTATGTCACGCCATCCCCTATTCTTGGCACAAAAATGAACTTCGATCTTTGATCATCCAAGTAATGATTTTCTTATGCTTCTATTCAATTGTGCATCATGTAGGGTGGTTATGCTAATGGTTCCTTATAAGGAATGGATAGATAATTTTATTAAAAAGGGAATTAAACCAGAATTTAATACGATAAAAAGATAACACGCATAAATAAAATAATGGGCAGGGTGGGGTTTGATGTTGGTCGCCTGTTTAATTTTGTTATCTTTGATTATTTTATGGATGTTGTGGCTATATGACTTATAAAAATCATGGCCATTGGTGGCCTTTTCTTATTCACTGGTGGTTTTTTGTTTCATTGTGATGTTTTTAAGTATAGATGTAACATGAAATCTAATTAATCAAGTACACTCAGTTAAATAAAGGGATTCCCCCGGATCAAACTTGTTCTGTGATCACCTTAGTTATATTCAATTAGAAATTAAATAACCCCTATTGGTTAAATTTGAATATGCCTAGTTTGATGGTTGCGGTTATGCGTTGTGTGTTCTATTCTAGGTTCTGTGGGCTTGGTATGTGGGGTGGTATAGGGGGGGTGTGGGTGTATCATTTTGAGAGATTGATTGATTGTGGAATGAATGAACTTTTAGGTAGGTGGACTGCCTTTATGCTGTGTTGTGGTTGTGAAGCGACATCGAGCAGTTGAACTTCAATGTGGTTATGGACTCATTATGTAGTGGGACTGCATTAGGTATTTGTTTGGGAAGTGGGGCTATAGGACTGGGTTGTGAGAGAATTAATGGGAAGTATCACCTTGATGAATGATAGTTTGTAGGAGTTTAATGGGGATGTGCTGTGGGACTACAAGTCTAGTTTTTTGCTGTTGTGCAGTAAGATTTTAGTTTGGTTTTATTTTTTTCTATGTATAGTTACAGTTTTTAGTTTCTCGGTAGTGATATAATAATTTAAAGTGAATCCACTTAAATATATAAATTGAAATTGAACAAAAAGGGGGTTGGGTTTATGCTTGGAAATGGTTTTTTTCTAGTTGTGCATATAGGAGTAGCAGCAAAAGTAGTGCTGGTGTGGGATTGATGTCTTTTCATGTGAAACCCATAGGTTGGGGATGAGTGTTTTTTTACCATATATATATATATATATATATTAGTTCCTTGTTATTTATATACACACTCCACTATTGTTCAAAACCATGTTCTGAACACCTCTATTTCATGGTGGAGTGTGTCTTTCCCAACATCCCGGTGGGAGGATGGATAGATGGTTGATGACATTCTTCCTCACACCCTCTTCCAGATCATGTCACTCGGGCATATCCAAGAAGTTTATGATGACTTGAGGCTTACCATATTATTTGATTATTTGGGCAAGGGTCTGTTTTGGATGATGGGCTTTGGGGTTTTCGGGCCAGGTGTATTTTTCCCAAGTATCTTCATGATGAGGTCTAGGTGTCTTCAAGCATGCTGTGTGGTTATTGTGGCCCAAGTGTTTTTGGGTGTGGTGTGTGGTTCTTTAGGCCTAGTTGTCTGCGGGAATGATTGTGTGCGGTTTGAGGCACAAGTGTGTACGAGTAGGTTACGGTAGTGGGACTGCATGTGGAAGGAGTGGAAACGTCAAGACATTAGATCATTAGGAATGAGAAGTTAACCAGCAGGAAAGTGGTGTAGGGTACCCAAATGTCAATATGATTATATTATTACCTTAATTTACTTGAGTTACTTGGGTGAGTTTTCCTTGGTGAGGTTGGGCTGGTTAGTATTCCTTGGTAGGTGCTTGAGGTTCTATTATTTTCTCACAAAGGCATTATTATGTTCCCTCACTTGTGCACACGTAGATTTAGTTTACCTACTGAGTATACCTATATGCTCAACCTATGCATATAAGACTAATTTCAGGTTTCCAGGAGGACTTTGACGGCCCTACTGGACTATACTAGCTCAAGAATCCGAATAGTTACTATTGATTTTTAGATTCTTTTCTTTGGTATATTATTTTGGAGTTTTGTCTTACATTGTATTAGTTTTACTTTTGAACATTTTTGCGGGAACATATTATTGGCTTTACTTTTACCTTTATTCTTTGGTGTTGTTGGGATCTACCATTTTATCTCCCGATCTTGTTATACAAAAAGGGTAATGCCTTCCATTTATGTGAGATTCTATACCCTTGGTTCTAGTTTCCACACTGGGTCCTACTGAAGGTGGGACTCAGGGGTCATTATCTCTCCTTTATCTTAAGGAAGGAAGGACAAGGAACTTTTCCATCCCTTCCCTCATCTTGGAGAAGGTGGGTAGTGACAATTATGAATAAATTTCCACTTATTATCTTTTCACATGCATGTTAATGATAAGTGGGATATACTTAAGTGATTAACAATGTATATATAATATTTACGCATAATCCATTTTTATTTTAGTTCCATCTTGTATGCTTGTTAGTTTATTAATTATGTGATCACATCAAACATCCATAATGAATAACCAGAAAAACGATATTAATAAAATAAAGGGTACGATCATGAGATTTACTATTAGTTATTTTATATAGTAGTTGATAAACTAAACCTAAGATAGAGGAGAAACACGTTGAACCGTTTAAGGTTTTTTTTACATCTTTTGACCTGTCCACCTTTGTATCTCCTTTGATTGGTTTTGACTCGACTCCAAAATTGAACTTCCTCCACTAGATTGGTAGGTCCATCCACTACATAAGCTTTTAACTCACATGTAGGTGAGGGGAAAATACGGGTTTACATTAAAGAAACTGTGGGTAGACAGGCCCCACATATTAATGAGGAGAAGGCACGCAAACCAACAGTTTTAATTTAATAAATAAATTAAAAGGGAACCAATCACATACAATGGTTTGGTATATCTCATGATCATCCACATACATGAAATTAATTACACATTTAATAAAACTATAATTCATGTCTTTAATCATTATTATTAAGATAAATTATTCTTGAATTGATTAATCATTATCTTTAATTAATCAACCCTTTTATTCATAATAGTTTTTTGAATTTCCTATAGATTATCATCCATAACCTTGTACATAACTTGTAGCTTGGAAGAAACCTGGTGAATACCCATTAAAAACTACCCAGAATGTATTTATACTTTTATACAATTTATTCTTTTTGACATGTAGCATGCACATAGAATTATAATTGTAACAAAACACATACATGATGTGTAGATCTTTGAACATTACGCAGATGTTAATTAAAAACACACACACACAGATATATATATATATATATATATCAAACACCTATCACATGTTGTGTCCCAACTTTATGCACACATGAAGGTACATATATCAAGGGATACATAATATAACAATAAATTTTAAAATCTGCATAATCTGGAAACATTACACAGTGTGTAGATCAGACTACACAGCGTGTACCCTCCTCACCATATATCCGAAGTAAATCCCTATGGAAACGACATGTGAGATGTACTTAAGAAATCTTAGGAGAACATGATGTGTCTGGTGGGCCACACGCCATTTGGACTCCGTATTACACGGTCACTAGTCAGGCAAGCTGGGTATTGGATACATGACTTGAACCTGACCTAAAGTGACTAACATCGTGATAATGGGCCATACGGTGTGTAGTCCAGCTGATTGTGCACCAATTTATCCTAGTCAATACATAGTGTAAGAATTAACTACACTGCATGTAATTAATGCACATGGCTTGATTAATTGATGAATTATTTTGGATTCATTGAACACAAATACACAGTGTGTAGATCTGACTACACAGTGTGTATTCTTGTGTTAACTAGACAGAACTATAATCGCCTCCTGATGATATCATAAATTTAATTTTAATCATAAAATTATTCATTTTTGTTAGATCTGTGAGAAATGATAAGGGAGGAACATATCTCACAATTTAGATTACAAGATCAATTAAAGAGGAATTGAAAAACAAAATTATTAAAGTGTAAATCATTAATGATTTTTTAAATAATTATAAAAAAAAATATGACCACTATGATACCACTTGTAGGTTCCATCCATAGCGGAAGCACAAGATGGGAGTATACCTAAATTTTCAAATTTCGATAATCGATGATTAATCTGGGATCAATATGATAATGAACGCCGACATCCAAAAAATTAAATAAAAGATAAAATACCAAGGAGAGAACATGGAACTGAGAAGAGGGGATCGAAATATTTTTTTTAATAATTAATTTAATTAAATTTTATAATTACCTCCTAGGTGATTATTTCTTCATTGATGCATCTGACCATGGGTCTGAGGTGCACCTTTGTCGCGATGTAGAATCCAAGGATAAGAATCCTATAGTGGTGATCCACACGTGCTCCACATATCTTCGTACATCGCCGAAGGATTCACTGAGTTCTAGAACTGAAGATCATTGTGCTTGCAATGTCCGTCTTCAAATGCCTTGAGAATCTCTTTCAAAAACGTTCTACTTAATCCGGTGGAGGAGTATCTCTCTCATTCTTTTGATTGTTCTTGGAGAGGGAAGAGTTTTACAGGCTCGAGAGCTTTTCTCCAAGGATGTTGTGTACACTATGATTGGTTTTTGGGTGGAATTATACCTTGGATTATATAGAGAATAATAACATAACATGGAATTTAATTCAACAGGTAATAATAAATAATTATCACATGTGTCGTTACATAATTTATCAATCCATGTGAAAAACCCCATGTCAAATAATAATAACATTGATATTGTTTCCCTAACATGTGCTTAACTTGCATGTTATATTTAAATATTATTTAACCAAAAAATATTTAATATTATTTCTCACCGGACCCATAACCTGGTCCACCAATCCTCATCAATATTTATTGGGCCTTGAATAATGACTATTTATTTATTAAATAAATATAACTGCATTATTCACTGATAAATAAATATTTCATCCGCCATATATTCTATCGAATAAATAGTGAAAAAATAAATGCGATCAGGAATAATTGAATAATCACTAAACCAAAACTGATAATAATATTTATTCAACTTGTAAAATAAATAAATTAATTAATTGAGATATTGGATACACTTAGTGTATGACCCTCCAGGACACTTTCTGATTGGCATTAGGTGGGCTTGTCTAAAGTCCATGATTACTATCTAGAAATGGGTCAGGGAACCCAAGAGAAAGAAGTTGATTTCATAATGACATGTCACCTCATATGAATGCATACCTTGTAATATAATCCCTTTGTCCTAATATCTCCCATCAAGCAGGTTGCATATAAGTGACATCAACCCATGTTCTCAATTTCTCATTCTTTGACTTCCTAGAATTGAACTTTCCTAGAGAACACCATGGACATGGATTTAGTTAGGCTATATAACTTCCATCAAAGGTCCTAAGATATCTACTTTTTTAGAAGTGACAAATACTTTATCACATTATTCATTAATACAGTATTACTTGTGACACACCCAAAATATCATAACTTGATGCAAACATCTTTTTCATGATTTTCATTAAAACATCTATGTGTGCGAGTCATAATACCGATTAATAATAATATTAAAGTCTAAGGACCAATAAAAACGTCCGTAGATAGGAATATCCAATGAAACTTATGAATGTGGATTTACTATTGGAGGGTCTTGTTATAATAATATCTTATTGTATATTACCAAGGGCGCACACCATGAGAAGTTTCCTCAAAGTTTCATGAGTCCCCACCCCTGATATCCTGTATTATTTGTGTCCCTTAAAATGATATCATTCGTCCATAGAACATATAACCAAGAATAGTGTCAAGGAACTTCTGGGTTCTCATCATAGCCAGGATCTGCTATGACCTTTTAATATGATACCTATTTTTAGGAAATTATAACATACTGTGTCACACAAAGGAATAATCATGATGTGATAGGGAGTTTATAAATATTTACCCAATTAATACAAGTTTATCATAATGTACAAAGAAGTTGGTTTCTAGGGAACCAAATCCAATGGTATTTTCATTCTATTTTTATGAGTTTCTATGTTCATTGGGGTTGTTAACGAGTGGGTGGTGACTATTAAATAGAGGGCCCCAATTGGTAGGAAGGGGGGAATCATTTTTTATCTTCTTCTTGGTATGAATAGGGAGGTCCCATCTTTGGAAAGTTGCTACCAAGTCTCTTGGATAGTTTTATTCTTCGGCTGAGATTCTTCACCATTCTTATACCCCCTCTCCCTTATGTCTTTATTCTATTGTAGCTCATGAATCCAAAAGGAATATACAATGCAAAGTTTAGTTCCTTCGTTTTCACTCTCTCATGAATACTTTCCTAACAATTAGAAACTCTTATAGGGAGATCACATGGAGAGAGAGATTGTAGAGACACAACTTTTGTTGAATTGGAACATCATCAGAGAACAAACGTCGAGGATCACAGAAAACAAAGGACATATTTTGGAGTAGAAACAAAGAAATATGAATCATGACTGGTAAAATCTAAAAAAGAATTCTTGGAATATATGATCATTGGATAGAGTTGATCATCAAGAGAGGACGCTCATATATAAGTTGTTCAAGTAGGTGTGTGTGAAATATTTGTATGGAAAAAAGTAAAAAAGATAATAAAGTTGTTTTGTAGTTGTGAGTCACAACTGTGGATGGGATCCTTGAATGGAACATTGCAGCTGTAGAGGTATTGGTTGAAATTCGCTAAAAGGATGATTATAGCTTCTCAGTTACAGTGAATTTGTTAGTGGTTAGTCATCTAATAAAGGTGGAAAAAAGATTTTTCCTCCTTGATCATTTACTAGAGTGAAGTAGTAGTGGTTATCGCAGATTCTGATTGAAGGATATGTGAAGTGTGAGAGTAAGAGTTGAGCTTCCATGTTTTTCAAGAAATTAACATACAGGTTGGATTGCTAAAGAATAAGTGTTTTTCAAGTTTCATCAAATTTTAGAAGACATGAAAATACATTGGGCACAATTGAGTTTGGAGCACATGGTTATTTACTGGTTCTTATCGTGGTGGTAAGATAAACTTGGTTTGATATGGGAGTAGCTGAAGCTGTAACTTTTAGAGGAGTATGGGAAAGAACAAGAGGTGATCATTCTAATTGGATAGAGAATTTTAAAGGACAGACTTGAGTCTAGTGAAGTACTAAAATAAATTGTTGATTAAGAGGAATGCATTGCACTAGAAAAGAAATGCCACTAAGCTTGAGGAGTTTCACGGTTGGACTGGAAAAGTTCAGCAGTGAAGTGCTTGAGGAACATTTGGAATCTATTCCGGAATAGGCTGATGAGGTATTCTCTATTCTGAGTTCATCCAAGGAAAGTGGAGTGATGAATACCATTATTCCTTCTTTTCTCTATGTTAATGTATCCATTATGGTGGAGTGGTATGAAGAAGAAGGTGATGAGTTGTGGAAAATAGGAGCTATGGAATAATAAAAAGAGGAGTTCGAACTAGTAGATAAGGATAATCTGCTTCCAGGTGTTTGAAAAAAGGCAAGTCTAGGGAATAATAAAGAGGATTATTTAGTTATTGGTATTCATTATAGACCTCTTTCCGCAGATGTTGAGCATCAAGAAGATCCATCAGTTACATAAGAAAAGCACAGTCCTGATTCTAGTTCTAGAAGGGGTTATGGTAGCAAGGTGATGACATGGGTTGATGTTCGCGACTCTAGATGGAGAAGTTCAGCAAAAATACTGAAGAAACAGTGAAAGGTGAAAGTATTATGGTTTTAACAAATAGCTCATGTGAAGGATACTCATGAATTAGAAATTATGCTACCAATTTGCAGCATATAGAAACCTTAGCTGGTGATAGAATCCAAGGGTGGGGAACAACATTGTCTTTGATTTATGATTTTGGTTATTCTCATTCTTTCCCAGTATCTACATTATAGGTAATTTTAGAATTTACAATTAGTATACATTTTTCTTTTATTGTGAGTATTAGAGTTATCACGGTATATGACCAAGGACCTATATTACTATTCTCCAACTGAGCTAAAGGAAGCTGCAAGCCATATGTTTGGCAAGAAATTAGACCAAATTTTGTTGCAGTAAAAAAAACATGATCATATAGTTATTTCCTCATTCTACTGACTCACTCTATCTCCTAGAAAGGTAAAATTATGTTTTTTGGGTTTTTTCTTCGAATATTTGTTTTCCACATTCACATGTCCTTCTACAAGATGAATATAGACAACACTATTGCCATCCAAAATTTAGTGAATGTTTTGACACTAACACAAATCCTACAGCTAGAATAGTATTGATTATTGAAAAGGATATAGAATGGATTGAAGGTTCTGAGAATGAAAGAATAGCTGGAACTACAGTAGCTTCAATACTTGGAAAAGTATTTTTGGTTGTGGCCCTTGTTCCTTGCATTGATTTTTTCATTCCTGATCTAAAAGATGTAACCATTTAATATGTGGAAGAAATATTCTGAACTGGGTTTCCTTGTTCTATGTGCCTCCTTATTGATTCTTCTATTATGCATTTAAATTCTATTTTTAGAGAAAGTTACATCCATAAGAATAGAAACCAAATATTTTCTGAATTTATGGTTGTTAAAGAAGATTCAGATCCTTCAAAAAATCTTAGAGCAGGTGGTTTTAGGCCTATTTATATGTTCATTTGGGGAGAGTATTAATTTAAATTTTTTTTAGTTGGATAAGGAGTAGAAGATTCAAGTTTGGATGCAAGGTTCCTTCTGAAATTTGTGTGGGAGTACCCATACGTAAAGCTGAATCAGAAGCTAATGGTGTTAAAGGTTACCAAGGAGAATGTTATTGGAAACACTATCCATCGACATTAATTGGAAAAGTGTGGATCTTGGTGAATATTGGCTTCATTTGGGATACATGGGATCATTTATTTGGCCTATGTGCTGTATTTTTAGACATGAGTAAATGTGGACAACATTTTTTTCTCAATTAAAACTTCCCTAGTTTAATCAATTGGTTGTTATCTTAAAAGGAGGGGTTGTTGTTATAGTGTAGAATGCACCTATTGGTGGACCACCTTGAAGGTAGAAATCATACTAACCATTTGGAACGAGGGTACTTCTACCCATGAAAGAGGAAAGTGTTGGGCCTCCTCACCATGAGGACAAGGTGGTTTTAAAGGAGGGAGAGATTTTAGAAATTGGGGCTTCCATGTGGGGGTAGAAAATATTAGGAGGAGGGGATTCCATGTGTGGGTAGGAAATAACTACATGATGGTAGTATTTTCATTCCATTTTTATTATTTTTTGTTTTATTTTGTGTTTGAAGAACCTTTTTGATAATTTGTTTAAAAAAATTCATGTGTTAACAACTAATATTTTTGTATAATAATGTTTTTTTATTCAGGATTAGACATATTCCATCATAATGAGCTTTCTAAGAAAGTTGAAAGGTGAAGAATGTTTAAACCCAAACATAAAGGGGGAGAAAAGTTTTTTTTAAGAAAGATGTTATCCAGACTCAGAGGATCGGACTGAGAAGCACAAGACTCAAAGTATAAGACTGTGCATCACTAAACATAGAGGTGGTTGGAATGATCAAATTGTTGATTAGATGCATCATCAATCTCATAACCATCGGCATGATTATCAAAATCCACCATACATGTTATTTTTTAGAAATTTAGAAGCTTTATAAGTGAATAAGTCGTAATGTTACTGCAAAGTATTTGAAAGAAGAATGTGAAGTCAAGAGTTAGAAAATTTTCATACTTTCTAACATAAAATTAGATGATTCTTTGATGATTATAAAATTATCACAAATCATTAAAAATATTATGATAATAACATTTGAACAAATGAATAAATCATAAATATTGTATCAGTTCCAGAGATCGAGACAATGTTTGCATTGGATCCCGAAGTACCAGACTCAGAAGTTGTCAGAAGTCGGAATGTGTAAAGATGATGAAAAGAATTACAAAGTGTCTAAGTGATTTAAATGCATAATAATTTCTATCATAATAATAAATTAATCATAATGTTAAATCCTTCATAAGGATAATTTCATTGATATGATGATTACATCGGACTAGATCTGAGGAAGAAGTACATCGTAATGAAACTGAGAAAGATAATCGAACTAAAGCTGAATATGGTTAGATTTTAATGAGAAGTGAAAGGTAGTCAGATCATAATGAGATAAGAATTAAAGGAATATTTTTATGAGAATAAGATGTTAGAAACATAGGATTAAAGGTGAGGCAAGAAGGAAGATCGACGCAAAGAAATAATATATAATCATATTCACATAATCATACTGAAGAAAATTAAGGAAGTTCGAAAAATATGAATATGGAAAAGACTCAAAAAGAATATTTGTTAAGATTTCAATAATTCAAACTAGAAATTAATTTTTGTGTAAATCTAGAAAAAATGTGATAATAATTGAAGAAGTCAAAGTTGAAATTTAAATGTGAGTGTTTTTCAGAGTTTTGAAATTTGAGGTAGCATAGAAAGTTTTCATGCTTAACTATCTTGCTTTTCTGAGTCACCTATAAATATTTTCTCATATCATTCATTCATTTTGTAACTTTTACAAAAATAGAAAAGTTCGATCATTGAACAATTATAGTGAAAGTTCTTTTTGTGTTGAGATCTCAAAAGAAGTTCAGACACCTAAAAGTTTTGTTTATTGGATAGAAGAATCATATTGAGAAACATCGTATTGAGAGGATCATATTGAGTAAATCAGATTGAAGAATATCATTTTGAGTTTTAAATTAGAGTTTGAGAAGTACATATTGTGTATGGGAGAATTGTATTGTGGTCATCAAACTGAATGAAATGGACTTAGCCAAATTGAACTAAGGATTCAAACTGAGAATTTGTGGAGCAGTTTGAACAAAGACTTTATTCTTTTGTTTTGGATCAATTGTGTTGTAAGAAACTTTTTAAACTAATGGGAGTCAATATAATCAATCCTATCGAGATATATAAGGTGTCTAATTGGAGTTGGCACAATTTTCATTCACTTATTCTTAATAGTGAATTTTCATAGACTGATAGGAGTGGATATAGAAAATATGTAGGTTCTCACATTGTGGTCGAACCTTGTAAATGTTGTATGATTTACATGCTTTCCTATTTTTTCATGCATGATTATTTACTAAATGGTGATAAGAAAATTAATCTCAACACGTTGTAGGGGTTAAGTTTAAAAATTATTGAAACTTACAAAAGGTGAAAAACTGACTCAATCCCCCCTACTCAATTGTTATTAAATCCTTGGAACTTCCAGGTTGTTAGGGAGTGGGTGGTGACTATTAAATGGATGGGTTTAATCAGTAGGAAGGGGTGGATCATTTTGTATCTTCTGTTTGATATCAATATAAAGGCACCAGTTTTGGGAAGTTGCATCCAAGGTTCTACCAGAGTGGTATTATTCCACTGAGATTATTCTCCTTTTCTCTACCTTATCTACCTTATGTTTTTCTTCTTTTATAACTCACAGATCCAATAGTAATATATAGTTCTAAGTTTAGATCCTTGTTTTTCTCTCTCACAAATATTGTCCTAAGAGTATTTTAAGAGAAGAATTATTATTTTCTTAAAAAGGGTTCTCAAGATATGGGTGAATTGGTTCTTCTTCTTGTGCTTTTAAATTTTCAACTCAGTTTTTACAATTTAAGTCATTTTTAATATATTTTCATGTTGAATCAATTAATTTCTTTCTATACCTAAGATTTATTTCACTAATGTTAGAGGTTAAGTTGAGTCGAGTCCCACATCAGACTTTTGGTATCAGGCCATCCTAATAATTCATTATAAATAAATATCAAGGTCTCCCTTGGGGAATCATATTGGATATTAGGTCACCACTCTCCACCATTTTAACATGGTATCAAAGGAGGTCAAACCTAAAACCCTCCCTTCAGGTTGTCTCTCTCCACCTAGGTTTTTTAGATGGATTTTCTATAAAGACATTGTTCATTATTACACATTTAAACATGATCTATTACATAAAATTTCACTTAATACAACTCATAAGATTGATAGGTCTAGTGTATTTGGGGCTTAGTATCATTACATAAAATCTTAAAACATGAAATACACATCTTTATTGAAAACTTCTTTTACATGGCCACAACATTATTTCTTACTTAACATTGAATGGGATAACCTGAGGACATACATAAGAAAAGGGTGAGCTATAAAGCCCGGTAAGGGAGTAAACAAGGAATAACATAAAGAATACAATATATTTTTGGAAATAGTCATATTAATGGAGAGTAATTAAAACATGAACATAAAGGCTTGATATAGCATGGAAATGTGGAAACAACTTAAAATACTACATCATTAACATAAACGAATCAGGTAAACCCCTATCCAAACATGGTGGAAAAAATTACTATAAAAAATTTAGGTAAAACCCTATCCCAACATGATGTATCATGATACTAAACATTACCCAATGAATTTGATCATTCTCAAGGAGAACCCTTCATAATCATTCCAATATCATGCTTAAGTGTGCCAAATAGATCACATAACATGGATTCATTAAACATAATCATTTATTACATGATTAAGGAATGTGTAATTAATAAAAGTATGTTACCATTCAATAATTATGTTTGCATAAAGGTGAATACCCTTGATAGAGGAATGGGTATGGTATTCACTACATGATGATTTTGGTATGGAAAATCGCAGTGTAATTTTGGCAGCATAACGACGTCACATGGAAATTCCTAAATTTGGTTGATGAAAGAGAAGTGGGTCTCTAATTATTTATACATGGGTTGGAATTTAAGGGGATCATAGAAAATAATATCTCAACATTTTAAATTGAATTTATATGAATAATATAAAATAAATTCTTGAATGGAAAGGAGGAGAGAGATCCCTTACAAAATTTCGTCATAATAACAAGTGGGTTTAATTGATCATATGGGGGAATTAATGGGAGTGAAAAAAAAGATAACACAATTTATAAATAAAATGGGCATTAATGAGGTATGGAAGAACACATCCAAAATCTATAAAATAAAAATTAAAAGGCGTGGCATAAAATAGGTTCTTGAAGAAAAGGGAGAGTGGGAGATCCCTTACTTGGATATGTGATCCCAAAGGATTGGTAGAGCCTTCTTGGGAGATTAGGGGTGCCTTGTAATGACTTTAGGGAGTAGGGAGCAGAGGTTTGTTGTTCTTTAAAGAGATTAAGGGAAGTTAAATGGTTTCTTAGGTGTGTTTATATAGGAAATGTTGGGGAATTATTTATTATTTTGGTTTTGGACCATACACACTAAAATATTCAAAACCACAGACCATCCCATGGTTTTTAACATTTTTTCTGGAAAAGAGGAGTGGTACAAATTATTTTAAAAGGATAAGGGCCTAAAATATTAAAAAATTTCCATTACTTAGGTGGAGGTGAGTCACACTTTCAAGGAAATGATTTTAAAATATTAAAATATTTTATATGTCTTTGAGGATTCACTTAGGATTTATAAAATAAATAAAATAAAAATAAAAATATATTATTTTAAATTAAAACATATATTTGAACAATGAAACCCTTTATAGTATTTTATTACTATAGATTCTGAAAAATGCTCCATTCCTAGAAAAGGGGTCTTTTCGGACAAAGCGAAGGTATATTTCCACTTGGTGATTTATTCCAGGAGGGCCAGAAGGGCCGCACAAAAAATCCAAGAGGTGCATGAAAAAACCTTCTCTCTCGCATAGAAAACCATGGGATCTTATGGATATTTCCACACCAGTGCACAATCTTTCATGCCACCTACCCAGGTGTGCAATCGTTCGCGTCGTCCACCTGGGCATGCATGTTTTCGCGCTGCCGACCCGGGCGCGTAATATTTCGCGCCAGCCAACTTCCGCATGGATGCAAGGACCCTGAATTCCAATAAATAGATGGTCGCCACTTAGACTTCTAGCAACTGAAGATTCCAAACCACCTTCCGTGTGAGAAATCAACCTCTTCAATGTGCAAAAAATGGCTTTTAGGTACGAGATTTTTTGTGACAGGTCTCTGAGGGTCTACTGTAGAGACCCGAAGCTTGACTTACATGGACTTTACATTACTTTTGCGGAATACATAGTACATAACAAAAACACACACACAAGGACCGTAATAGTTTAGTGTCTTTGGAAACTCAGAATATAATCTTCTAATCGTGGTGAAAGATCTTCAACATCTCCCATAAAGATCTTCCTTTTTTTTATACCTAAAAACTTTCTTTATATCCTGGGGAAAAGAAAACATAAAAGGGTGAGCTCAAATGCTCAGTAAGGGTAAACAAAAGAAATATCAATCACATCATATACATAAGAACATAGATTTTGGAAATCTTAACCTGCAAAAGAGCTCATAATATCATAACATAGGATAAATCATAGAAGTGAAATGTAATCCCAATAATCATAACTTAAAACATGAAACTTTGTGGAATACACACATAATCATAGAGAATCATTTCTTGTTAGTCAAGACTCATTGCCAAGAATATCTTAGTGGACAAAGTCCCTTTTTGAATCGAGTCACCCTCGTTCCAGTCCTGTTTCACTGAACCGGTATAACCTACCATTCCAGCCATGTCTATCTCATGAGATATAAAATCTTTACCCAATGCATTGGAGGGAGATATAGGTCCCAACCATCTCATAATGATACCATTCTTATGTGTGCCACAAAATCATAAACCATACATCATAGCATAACCCATGTAATAAAAATGGGATTCTTAAACATTGTGACATCATAAAACAATTCATATAAAATAAAGGAATTCATAAAAATAATTCCATCACAACATAATCAAATAAATGTAATAATAGGGATAAAAACAGATCCCTTTATTATCTTAGATGGAAAATAATTTTGATAAAACACTTGAACTTCATTCTTGAGGAAAATATCATTTATGCTTCAAAAACATTTTTCCTTTCTTAACATGTCATACAACTTTAAACTAAAAGAACTTGAAAACTTGTAAAGGAAGCTTCTTGGAAATAATTTTTTAAAAAACCATTCATGCCGTATAAGTTAAAAAAAACATTCTTCGTACTTTTTTCGGAAAAGTCAAAAAGTACCTCGTACGAAAAACGACAAAAGATTCCTTTCTTATATTTTACTAAAAATTCACCGAAGGGTAAAATTGGATATAAACTATTTTAGAATGATGTAAATATTACATATTTAGGAAAAATGGATGTGTATGATAAAATACACCCCAGTAAATTTCAAAGTATAAACAATCTCGGATAAAAATGAGATTGTGATATTTCTCTTACCTTAGGTCCAACTTGCTTTGTAAGTGTCCGAACCTACTGTATAATGATTTAAATCATGTTATTGACTTATTCCAGAATCATATTCATTGTTATTATATCATATATGGTCCACTTATGACTTTATATTACCCGTTCTTTTGTAAATTCATGTTAAAGTAGCGTTTCGGGTAAAATCGTCTCATTTTTCGTTCGTGTTTTTAACTTGTAATTATTAATATGATTACATAGATCATGATTAATTATATCCAGAATGTAAAACATGATGTATATATATTCAGAATATATATATATATATATATAATATATCGATAAATGGAAAGAAATACACCGTTCATGGAGACGGTAGGCCGTACGTACGCATGAACGTTGTTTTCTTTTCGTTATTGAATTGAGTGGAATTAAGTATATGACATAAATATATATACACATAAATACAGTAGCTTTATAATGTCATATATTTCATTATTATTGCTTATATATACTTTATAATCATTCTTAAATGGTTAACATGGAGAATGAATCTCATCACGTCGTGGAGACGGTAGTCCGTATGTACGCACGAGCGATGATATCATTTCCATAATTATTGAATTGAATTGGAGTGGATGATACAATATATCAGAATCAATATGATTTTCTAATAACTATGTATAGTTATTCTTTACACCATTATACCCATCCATGTAAGGTGGTGGTGGAAAATAGATTACACCACGGCGTGGAGACGGTATTCCGTACGTACGCACGCGCGGTGATTTCTTTTTCTGTAGGATGGATAGATGGTGAAATAGGGTTGTTTCATACTTATAATAACATATAAGTATATTAGTGATACTGATGTTATTACTTCATAATGAAACAACCTAAGAAGAAGAAATGGAAGAAGAAATAAAGATGAAAGAATCGGTAACGGACATTACCTCTTCTTTGAAGTGCTTCTTTGAGACCTTCTTTTAGGGCACTAAAATGGGTCTTTGAAGAAGACCAGAACCTCTAGGATGTTTCTAGGGAAGTGGAAAAGATAATTTGGTAGGGGTTGGCCGAGCTTGAAGGCTCAAAGTTGTGTGAGGATGAGAGGGAGGAGGTGCCCTTTTATAAGGGGGGAGAGGGGCATCTTAGAAAAAACTAAAAATATTATTTTATATTAAGGTCAAATTCGGTTTATAATGGTTCCAAATGGTCTTATTTCGAAGATAAAGTGGGGATGGGTCGAAATACGCTCATCCAATAGAATTTAGAAAAGTTTAGGTTATTATTTTAACCTTATCAATTAGATTTAACTCTAAGTTAAATAATTTAACTTTTACCGTGTCTTTTTGTTTTCTTACACTATATGGTTAATAAACTTACTATATCAAGCCAAACTAACCCCAAGTTGTTTATAATTAATATATATATCCTTATCTAAGTCATTTTTCCGAACATTATATTTTTAGGAATAAAATAACAATTAATAATATAATATTTGTTTTAAAAACTATTTTATGTCAGTTTTGACAATATTTAGTAATTGATTTTTGTGAAAATCATAACAGAATGATAAGTTTGAAAAAATTTAATTACATAAATACTAACATGTCATATTAACCTAGAAAATTAGTGGAATTCATAAAAAGTCTTAAATTACCTTTATTTTGGTATTTATAACATCAATTATGTCAATATTTCATTAATAAGATAATTACTGCATCATCTTTGTGTTATAAATAAATTAAATTATTTGATGTCTAAAAATTCAAAATAAAATACCATTATGTAGGAAATATTTTTAGCTTTCTAATGAATATTTACAATCGAATTTATCTTATGTATAACCCTATATTAAAAATATTTTAGTAAATAAACTTTGATTTTAACTCTTTTAACTCTTCTTTGAATTAAATAATAATAAATGTCCTAATCTAATTCAAGTGGGCCTAAATGGTAATATTGTATTCCTAAGTTTGTTTTTGGTCGAATTACACTTGTCCAATAGAATTAGGACATGTGTTAGGGTAATAATAATATCATTTCTACCCTTAATTACCTTATTTACTTTTAACCATGGTAAAAAAAAGTAAAAAGTTACTATTCACCAAAAATTTATTTTCATCTCATTGAACCAGATTTTACTTACTGACATCAACCGTGTCTCTCAGATTTTTGAAATTCCACTCACAGAAGCGGTAAAATTAAGTTTTATGAAAAATTTAGTTTTTTAACTACCACTTAGTGGTTTCACTATTCATCAAAAATTGAAAGTTTTCAGAAAAATCCCAAAAATTAGGCCTAAGCTATATTTGATATTATGAACTCAAAAATGATTTCTATTTTACCAAATTCAAAACATATCAGTTGCATTAATTAATTTAAAAATTAATTCCCGTCGTCAAAACAAAAGGCGTGTTTTTAAGAGATAATAACTATCAAAAGTTTGACACTTGTTTATAACTGGTTTAAATGTGAAATTACATCCAATAACCAACATTTTATTAAATTGTAAAAATATATTCTAAATATACTTTAAAACCACTCAAATTAATAATTTATCACTATTAATTATTTCGATTGAAAAAGTTGTTTTTAATTAAAATTTTGTAATTTTCACTATTCATCAAAATATGAAAGTTATCCGAAAATCACCAAAATTTCACCCTAAGCTAATTTTGATATTCCGAATCCAAAAATGAAGTCCATTTTGAAAAATAAAATTTAAAAAATTTCAAAAAGTGGTTATTACTATTCATAACAGCTAGTTTTAATAATATTTTAATAGCATATCGTTGTTTAGCGAAACTTGGTGTTGCGTACAATACACGCTATCGTGGAAGGTCACGATTGTGTGTAATTCAAGCCAGGTCAGACATGTGTGTTGTGAAAGCTCCTTTTGGTGTAGTGTATAACACAAGGCATTAATAAAAAGAATATTTTTCATAAAATCTCGGGCTGTTACATTCTACCCCCCTTAAAATGAATTTCGCCCTCGAAATTCGTCGGGGTTATAAATGGTTTACTATTCGAAAGTTTCTTTAATATAAATCCACATCGTAAAAAGGAATACCAAAATTTGGCTTTAAAAACTAAAGTATGAAATATGACGATTACCCAAATAAACTAATCATTGGGTTTCCACATAGGTGAAAATATGGATATGGAAGAGAAATCTAACCATCATGTTCTGATGGAGAGTGGTAGAGAACATGGCTATGGAAAATCTAGCAATCACAAAGCCATAAATTTGTGACGATCTAAGGTACCATCTGATTAATCAGATATAAGAGCACTAGGACAACATTTTTTGTTTTCAAGATCATTTCCCTAATGTTGAAGAATTTGAATTAGAATAAATACTTACTTTATTTTGGTACAATCTCACTGTTGTTTGTGCCTTGAACAATTTCCACTTCATCTCTTAAATAAATGAAGTTGAATTTGTTATTCATGAAGTGTTAGCAGATCATGTGATAGAATGACGAGTCATTCCATCTGTCTCAAGCAAAAGTTATTAAATATACATAAGTCATTCTATAGTGAGATTAATCATATATGGTTCCTAAAATGGACTTATACTTCATATATCATACTGCTTAATATAATAAAACTAGTTTCTACTAAATAGGGACTTCCTGTAGGGCAGTGGTAGGCGATAAAGGCTAGTCACACTTCGGTTGTGGGTTCGATTCCCACAGCCTTGTCCGAAGCGATGGGCTGTCGCCCGTCCTGCAGGTTGTCCTTTTTCTAAAACTACATTACTATAACATCCCATCAATAATATCGAAAAAAAACTTCTATCCTTAAACAATACTAACTTATGTCCAACATAATCCATTTCAATCTTTAGGCTTATCCATAATACTGCAGTCCACTCTCATAACATAGTGAAAGCGAATACCAGAGATTTAATACCATAGTTGATCCCCATATATCATAAGATATGTTTTGTTGGTCACATTCCAAACATTCAAAGGCCTTAATCATGTATTCTCTTGAATACCCATTAAACCTTAGTGAAAACATGAATGCAGTTAAAAGTTAACACTTTCCACATACCAAAATCCTCAGAATTCTATATACTCAAACCATGATATCACTTAGTCCTTATATCAATCATGAGCTCATGAATACTGTCAAATATTTCATTTTCTCATTTTCCCTTCATTATGCGCATATAATTCTTTTTCCAAAAATATCTCAATCACTTTCCATGGTTACTGGTACCATAAAATTATTGAAAACCACAATAGACCAATACATAAATATTCCAATATTCCACGATACTATATACAACACTATTTTGGAATCCCATTACATAAACACTTAATCATTCCACCACATCATTGTCATATTCAACATCGCCAATAGTGATCGCATGTGACTTCCCTTTGTCCTTTTCCTTAAGCGGTTGCTCATGTCGATCATCACTAACCCTTGGATTAGGGCATTTATTGGCATAATGCCCCATTTCCTTGCACTTGAAGCATTGAAGTGTTGGTGGTGCGTTCTCTGCAGTGTTTGCTTTATTCACATCATTAGAAACCCTTTTTCCATTAATTCGACACTCAGCTGCTCGATGACCTTCTTTTCCACACTTAAAACATTTTCTAATCCCTTTAAGACAATCTCCACCATGCTTCTTTCCACACTTTGAGCATAAGGAAACATTCATCTTCTTTTCACCATTATTCTGAGATTTCTTTTTGAACTCCATCTTTTGTTTCTTTTCAAAACCATGAGATGGATATGTAACACCAACTTCCATTTCTACCTTCATAGCACAACGCACAATTTCTTCATAGCTACTGAAGTATCTTATAGCTAATGACCTTCGAAGACTTGGTTTTAAGCCACTGAAAAATCGAAAAACTTTACTTTCAGGTTGGATGACAATGTCAGATGCATACCTTGCAAGTCTTGTAAAATTTGCTTCGTATATACCAATAGATTCATCATCCTTCTGCTTCAGCTCAAGAAACTCCTTTTCCATCTTTGTTCGGAGAATACGAGGGAAGTACTTACTGAAAAACAAGTTCTTGAACTCGTCCCATTCCATAGACTCAATTTCATCTCTTGGCCTCGTATTCTTGATAAGATTCCACCATTGATCAGCATCACCTTCCAAACGATACACTAATAAGATGAATTTATCATGTTCAGATTATTGAAGAACTGAAAATATCTTTTCAGTGGTACTGATCCATTGTTCAGCAACAAGTGGATCAGAAGTCCCACTGAAAGAAGGTGGACGTTGCCTCATGAAGGACTCAATAGAATATTGTTCACTTCTCTGCTCATTTGGAAGTTCAGAATGATTCATAGATTGTGTAAGTATAGCAATAAGATTTTGCACTCCATCTCCCATAACATTTTTTTGTTCAGGAGGACAATCATTACATTGTCCATTGCATTGATCAACACGGTTCCTTCGGGTTCCAGCCATCGTCTAAAACCCAAAAAGAATAGTGTGAGAGGCAAAAATCATGCTAGGGAAAAAAACCTTATAAAGGGGGAGTATCCTCAATATCTAACTTCTTAGGTTAAATTCTATGATCGTTACTGTAGTTCTAGGACTGTATCTTATATGTATACTTATCCTTAGGGACATCCCTAGACATACCTTAGAAATATCTCTAGGGATCTCACTAACGCTTTCGCATCCTAGTTTCCAAAGGTTGACTAAACCTTTCCTCTAATACCAACTGTAGAGACCCGAAGCTTGACTTACATGGACTTTACATTACTTTTGCGGAATACATAGTACATAACAAAAACACACACACAAGGACCGTAATAGTTTAGTGTCTTTGGAAACTCGGAATATAATCTTCTAATCATGGTGAAAGATCTTCAACATCTCCCATAAAGATTTTCCTTTTTTTTATACCTAAAACCTTTCTTTATATCCTGTGGAAAAGAAAACATAAAAGGGTGAGCTCAAATGCTCAGTAAGGGTAAACAAAAGAAATATCAATCACATAATATACATAAGAACATAGCTTTTGGAAATCTTAACCTGCAAAAGAGCTCATAATATCATAACATGGGATAAATCATAGAAGTGAAATGTAATCCCAATAATCATAACTTAAAACATGAAACTTTGTGGCATACACACATAATCATAGAGAATCATTTCTTGTTAGTCAAGACTCATTGCCAAGACTATCTTAGTGGACAAAGTCCCTTTTTGAATTGAGTCACCCCCGTTCCAGTCCTTTTTCACTAAACCGGTATAACCTACCATTCCAGCCATGTCTATCTCATGAGATATAAAATCTTTACCCAATGAATTGGAGGGAGATATAGTTCCCAACCATCTCATAATGATACCATTCTTATGTGTGCCACAAAATCATAAACCATACATCATAGCATAACCCATGTAATAAAAATGGGATTCTTAAACATTATGACATCATAAAACAATTCATATAAAATAAAGGAATTCATAAAAATAATTCCATCACAACTTAATCAAATAAATGTAATAATAGGGATAAAAACAGATCCCTTTATTATCTTAGACGGAAAATAATTTTGATAAAACACTTGAACTTCATTCTTGAGGAAAATATCATTTATGCTTCAAAATTTTTTTTCCTTTCTTAACATGTCATACAAATTTAAACTAAAATAACTTGAAAACTTGTAAAGGAAGCTTCTTGGAAATAATTTTTTAAAAATCCATTCATGCCGTATTAGTTAAAAAAAACATTCTTCGTACTTTTGTCGGAAAAGTCAAAAAGTACCTCGTACGAAAAACGACAAAAGATTCCTTTCTTATCTTTTACTAAAAATTCACCGAAGGGTAAAATTGGATATAAACTATTTTAGAATGATTTAAATATTACATATTGAGGAAAAATGGATGTGGATGATAAAATACACCCCAGTAAATTTCAAAGTATAAACAATCTCGGATAAAAATGAGATTGTGATATTTCCCTTACCTTAGGTCCAACTTGCTTTGTAAGTGTCCGAACCTCCTGTATAATGATTTAAATCATGTTATTGACTTATTCCAGAATCATATTCATTGTTATTATATCATATATGGTCCACTTATGACTTTATATTACCCGTTCTTTTGTAAATTCATGTTAAAGTAGCGTTTTGGGTAAAATCGTCTCATTTGTCGTTCGTGTTTTTAACTTGTAATTATTAATATGGTTACTTGGATCATGATTACTTATATCCAGAATGTAAAACATGATTTATATATATTCATAATATATATATATATATATATATAATATCAATAAATGGAAAGAAATACACCGTTCATGGAGACGGTAGGCCGTACGTACGCATGAACGCTGTTTTCTTTTCGTTATTGAATTGAGTGGAATTAAGTAGATGACATACATATATATACACATAAATACAATAGCTTTATAAGGTCATATATTTCATTATTATTGCTTATATATACTTTATAATCATTCTTAAATGGTTAACATGGAGAATGAATCTCATCACGTCGTGGAGACGGTAGTCCGTACGTACGCACGAGCGATGATATCATTTCCATAATTATTGAATTGAATTGGAGTGGATGATACAATATATCAGAATCAATATGATGTTCTAATAACTATGTATAGTTATTCTTTACACCATTATACCCATCCATGTAAGGTGGTGGTGGAAAATAGATTACACCACGGCGTGGAGACGGTATTCCGTACGTACGCACGCGCGGTGATTTCTTTTTCTGTAGGATGGATAGATGGTGAAATAGGGTTGTTTCATACTTATAATAACATATCAGTATATTAGTGATACTGATGTTATTACTTCATAATTAAACAACCTAAGAAGAAGAAGTGGAAGAAGAAATAAAGATGAAAGAATCGGTAATGGACATTACCTCTTCTTTGAAGTGATTCATTGAGACCTCCTTTTAGGGCACTAAAATGGGTCTTTGAAGAAGACCAGAACCTCTAGGATGTTTCTAGGGAAGTGGATAAGATAATTTGGCAGGGTTTGTCCGAGCTTGAAGGCTCAAAGTTGTGTGAGGATGAGAGGGAGGATGTGCCCTTTTATAAGAGGGGAGAGGGGCATCTTAGGAAAAACTAAAAATATTATTTTATATTAAGGTCAAATTCGGTTTATAATGGTTCCAAATGGTCTTATTTGAAAGATAAAGTGGGGATGGGTCGAAATACGCTCATCCAATAGGATTTAGACAAGTTTAGGTTATTATTTTAACCTTATCAATTAGATTTAACTCTAAGTTTAATAATTTAACTTTTACCGTGTCTTTTTGTTTTCTTACACTATATGGTTAATAAACTTACTATATCAAGCCAAACGAACCCCAAGTTGTTTATTATTAATATATCAATCCTGATCTAAGTCATTTGGCCGAACCTTAGATTTTTAGGAATAAAATAACAATTAATAATATAATATTTGTTTTAAAAACTATTTTATGTCAATTTTGACAATATTTAGTAATTGATTTTTGTGAAAATCATAACCGAATGATAAGTTTGAAAAAAGTTAATTAAATCAATACTAACATGTCATATTAACCTATAAAATTAGTGGAATTCATAAAAAGTCTTAAATTACCTTTATTTTGGTATTTATAACATCAATTATGTCAATATTTCATTAATAAGATAATTACTTCATCATCTTTGTGTCATAAATAAATTAAATTATTTGATGTCTAAAAATTACAAATAAAATACCATTATGTAGGAAATCTTTTTATCTTTCTAATGAATATTTAAAATCGAATTTATCTTATGTATAACCCTATATTAAAAATGTTATAGTAAATAAACTTTGATTTTAACTCTTTTAACTCTTCTTTGAATTAAATAATAATAAATGTCCTAATCTCATTCAAGTGGGCCTAAATGGTCATATTTTATTCCTAAGTTTGTTTTTGGTCGAGTTAAACTTTTCCAATAGAATTAGGACATGTGTTAGGGTAATAATAATATCATTTCTACCCTTAATTACCTTATTTACTTTTAACCGTGGTAAAAAAAAGTAAAAAGTTACTATTCACCAAAAATTTATTTTCATCTCATTGAACCAGATTTTACTTACTGACATCAACCGTGTTTCTCGGATTTTTGAAATTCCACTCACAGAAGCGGTAAAATTAAGTTTTATGAAAAATTCAGTTTTTTAACTACCACTTAGTGGTTTCACTATTCATCAAAAATTGAAAGTTTTCAGAAAAATCCCAAAAATTAGGCCTAAGCTATATTTGATATTATGAACTCAATAATGATTTCTATTTTACCAAATTCAAAACATATCAGTTGCATTAATTAATTTAAAAATTAATTCCCGTCGTCAAAACAAAAGGCGTGTTTTTAAGAGATAATAACTATCAAAAGTTTGACACTTGTTTATAACTGGTTTAAATGTGAAATTACATCCAATGACCAACATTGTATTAAATTGTAAAAATATATTCTAAATATACTTTAAAACCACTCAAATTAATAATTTATCACTATTAATTATTTTGATTGAAAAAGTTGTTTTTAATTAAAATTTTGTAATTTTCACTATTCATCAAAATATGAAAGTTATCCGAAAATCACCAAAATTTCACCCTAAGATAATTTTGATATTTCGAATCCAAAAATGAAGTCCATTTTGAAAAATAAAATTTACAAAATTTCAAAAAGTGGTTATTACTATTCATAACGGCTAGTTTTAATAATATTTTAATAGCATATCGTTGTTTAGCGAAACTTGGTGTTGCGTACAACACACGCTATCGTGGAAGGTCACGATTGCGTGTAATTCAAGCCAGGTCAGAGATGTGTGTTGTGAAATCTCCTTTTGGTTTAGTGTATAACACAAGGCATTAATAAAAAGAATATTTTTCATAAAATCTCGGGCTGTTTTATCTACCTTCGCGCAGGACCACTCAGATGGAACCCTCTCCCAAATACCTTTAAGTCACAGACCTTGTGTGAAATTCCCTTACCTTGTGCACAATTCATTGCATGCAATTCATTTCCCTTGCATGAAATTTATTTCCCTTGCATGAAATTCATTTCCCTTGCACGCGATTTACTTCTTTTGTGCTCAAACATTGACTGGTTCTTGCGGGCAACTACATTGACTTGCGCTCCAAACCTTGTGTGCAATCCCTTTAGTTTGGGTGCAAAACCTCATCTCCCCTCCACACACAAATCTCTCCGATTTCACTCACACCCGGTCTCTTTCGTGCAACTATTCCAATTGCACATCAATTACGTGCAACCCTCTCCAAATTGTGCACAAACCTCCAGGACCACTCACCTGGCCCTTTACATGCAAGTGCACCATTTGTGCATGAGTCTCCCTCCTTTCATGTACCTTATTTTGCACGTGTTCGATATCCCTCTTCCGGAAATCATCTTCGGGCGCCTCTTGTGCCCAAAAGATCTATATCACATCCCCTTTTCCAATGTGACCTTAGAGATTTTCCCGAAGCAATTTCAAAGTCCCTTGGACGATACTGCCAGTTGTGTTGCTTCACCTCATGCTTCTTCGCATAGGCACACTAATGGCTATTGATTCTTCTCATAGACATGCTAATGAGGACCCCCAAAGGGATCACCTCATGACACCCCCTAGCCATGGTATTGCTGGTCCCTTACCTTCACCAAGGTGTAGAGGGTGCTAGTTATGTAAGTCCTAGGGGTGTGGAGTGAACCCACCTTGTCTGAGCTGCAGGAAGTTAAACTTCCAAGCACCCTCATCCTCATCACATGACATTAAACTGTAACCTCACCTTGTGCATCATACGCGGGGTTCCCCACCTTGGACATTCTGCATACCCACTAGTCTCTACGGGAGTGTGACCATTCCTCACATGGAATGAGATCCTTTTTATTAGAGTAGCGTTTGACTGTGGGAAAAGGGCAACCACCTTGGTGAAGCCCCAACTTTTCTCGTAGGTGGTGGCACCCCTGCTCCTCCTATCTTCTTCCTAGCCGAAGACCATAGAGGGGGGATGGGAACCAGAGTGCTCTTTTCTTTAGTGCCAAATCCCTCTCCCTTCGGGCCTTATCACCACCCAGGACTCCACTCTGGAGTAAGTCCCAGTCTCCATCTCCCCGAGGCCTCTCCATGCGTAAGCCCCTATTTCCTCTTTGGGCCGCTCCACACGTAAGTCCCTATTTCCATTTTGGGTCGCTAACCATGTGTAAGCCCCATCCCACTTCCCACGGATTCACCTTTCATGACATGATCGTTAGATATTTGATGCCTCTTGTTTCTCACACTGAGCATGACTTACGTGGGCATAGATTAAGCATCGACCATGACATCTTCTCTAGGTATCCTAGAGTGTAAGCCCAAAACCTTCCCGAACTATGTGGACTTTGATCCTTGCCAAAGAAAGGTACGTAGGAAGCCTCCCTGAGGTTCAATCCCGACACCCGGTCATTCCGACCCCCTTCACCCAGTCGTTCCGACCCCCTTCACGTCAGTTCACCAAACCCCTTCCCAAACTACATGGAATTTGATGCTTACCAGGGCAAGGTATGTAAAAATCCTCCCTGTGGTTCAAGCCCAACACCCGGTCGCTCCGACCCCCTTCACATCGATTCACCCAAACCATCCCAAAATACATAGTCTTTGATAATTGCAAAGGAAAGGTACATAGGAAGCCTCACTAAGGTTCAACCCCAACAACCAACATAACATCTGGAACTATGTGGGATTTGATCCCTGTCTCCTAGATAGGGTATGTAGAAAGCCTCCCTGAGGTTCATCCCCTTTCAGCGGTAAGCCGTTGTCAGCCTCATCAGTGGTACGCCATTGGGACCCCAATCAATGGTAAGCCGTTTTCAAGCCCAATATCACCGTCGTCCTCATGGAAGGTCTATCTCATTCCCCCTCCACTTCACTTAACCATCCATCATCCATATTGATTCTTATCAGGGCCACCACATCCCGGTGAGATCATGACAATTAATTTCTTCACTGCTCCTAGCAGTAGCCGGGTAACTAACCACATGTTAGCCCCAACATCAGTGTTCCCTCTAGGGGTTTCACCCATATGATCCACTCTAGTCAGTGTTCCGATCAGTCTGATCCATCTCCACTAGACATTAAAATCATGGCATACCCTATATTAAACATAGGAAGATGAGGAAAACCTCAGATACATGCCTATAGAATACAACTCCCCACATTTTATTTAGGATGCCTCAGGATTTGTTTCCCTCTATAAGCCCTATAATAAGGTGAAGAAACCCAGACATGCTAGTGTTCTAGTGTCCAGACACGCTATTGATGTCCAGCATGACTACTCCCCCGACTGAAGGTTGCTTCCATAGCTGGACCCCTTGGAATGTCCTGATAGAAGCAATGTAATTAACTGAAGTCCATGAAGATATGGCACTGGGAAGAGTTTCACGAAAAACGTCTTAAGTCTATAAGGGATACCCATACTAGGTGATGAGTTTTGAGGAGGAATCCAAGAAAGGAAGAACCGACATCACATCATCTCGTTTCGATCAAGGAAAAATGTCCCTGAACAAGTGACATATGCCGCCCACCTTTGGAAAGTGGGAATGCGGGGTAACAAACAGCGTCGTCATCCTCAAATCAGACGAACGCATGTTCGCCTCGGTGAAAGCATCAGAAACAGGAATGGTAAACCAGACGTGAATGAAATTCTCTTCAATGTGGAGATTAGTAGCGTTTGAGACATCAGTGGCCTAGCATGTCACCAAATCAAGTTATCTGGTGCTGGGCCCCGCCAATAAAATAGTGGGCCTGGCATGAAACTCACCAGAAGTTGGTGCCGTCAAAACATTGGGAATCTCAGTCTGTGACATTGTTAGCATGGGTCCCTCTTACCATCCATGGAAGATAGAATGGCACTAGGGCACTAGAGGCCGATTTCTTTATTTCAGCACTAATGGTTCAATATCCCTGCTTTTCAGGAACCAAGCTGCTGCACCAGGAGACCGATCGCCACCCACCCACCGACGTAGGGGAAAGGGAAACGCCAATGTGGAAACCCCACATGGCTCCGCCACTTTTGCAACAACCTCTACAACCATATATGTTGGGAGCCTGTGCCCTATATCCCCTTCTGAATTCATCCAGAGAAGGGTGATCAACAACCTCGTACGTCGGTATGAGGAGGGAATTATCCCAACTTAGGATATGGCCCACCAGGATCTAGAGGCATCTGTTCCTCGTCACTACCGTCACCCCAAGGTCCCCATAGGGAGCCACTTCTCCCCACTCCAACTCATAATTGCTTCGGGATCCACCCCCGGAACGCCTCGACTACTCTCTCCCCTACGCCAATGTGGTAGGGGATGCCTGGCCTAGCCCAGCTGGGATACCGTTTCAGGGGCCCCCACCAAGCCGTACCAGTGCTGCCACCTGGTCTCCCGAGCTGAAGAGTAGGTAAGCTATGTACCTACACCATCAGCCTCGATCCTTCTGACCCGACGCCAGCGTCGGGAAAAAGCTGAAGAGGACACCCGACAAGGGGTGTCAATGTAAGCAGCTATTGTGGCTCGGGCCACCACTGACATATATCGTCAACCCCTTGTGTAAGATGAGTAGGGGGCTTGTATACCCAGCCCAGATCGAGGCCCCAACCGCCCCACGGGTAGGATTAGTTGACTCTCTCGGTCGCCGGTGTAGGTAGTGGCTGCCGCCAGTACGGAGTCCCTCCTCGTACCACCACCATAGAGAATGCAGGTCTTCCATACTTCCAAACTTAGCATGGAATTCTGCCCTGTGGTACCCTTAGTCTGGATGAGGGACCACCCCATGATGGTGACACTCAACATGGAAGCCTCTCCCTTGCTCATTACATTGGTTATGGAGTCATCCCTCCTGCCACAGACCACTAGTGTGGGGACTTTTCATATCCGGTCAATCTCCAGCATGGGGGGCCTCCCCATGTCCTCATGAAAGCTAGTGAAGGTCCTCCTTGCCACAAAAATTGAAGGGGTGAGGGCCATATTTGATTTACCATCACCCAACACAGAGGTCCTACCCATGTTTGACTCGACCAATAAGAGGACCTTCCTCGCACTGAGGTCGCCAGGGAAAATAAGCATGGAGGTCCCACCCGTGCTCCTGTCAGCTCTAGTGGAGGTCCTACCTACTCCAGCACTTCCCACAGAGGTCCTCCCTGTGTCCCCTTTGATATCTGTCCAGGTGCTCCTCCCTCTCGGCTTACTTAGGTAGGAGTCCTACCCGCCCCAACACCCATACATTCAGAGGTCCTCCTTGTGCCATGAATCTACCCTATCTTGAAGAACCATCATGGGGTAGGTGGGAGGGTCATCGCCACCATAAAAAGAGCGCTGAGAAGATTCAGACTAAGATCAAACCGGTTTGTTTCTTGGACTATAAAGCATAGTACGACTCGACGATAGAACCCTCCCCTCATTCCTCTATGTCAAGGGCTAGGGAAGGAATGAGGTGAATCATCCCCGTACTCTCGGAATGCAAATTCCACTGGATTTCCACCTCCCTCCGCAGGTACAACTAGGAGGAAGAAAATTTGGCAACCCCATAGGTTACAGTCATGAAATCACAACCATCATCACTAGAAGAACTCTCTACGTCGACTAGAGATCACGAATAGCTATTCTAGGGGCCAATGGTGGATGAGAAGAAGTTTGGTCCATCGCCAGTATCCTTAGTCCCTGCACTAGGAACTGCGGCCGTCAGCCCATCCTACCATGATGTGGTGGCTACGTCGCTACACTCTTCAGAGAACAGCCTGAGATGCGGTGGTTTGTCAGCTCACTTATCGTATTATCCACTAGCTGTCCTAGCATCCCAATGGTCTACTTCGGTACCGTTATCGGTTCCTCAGACACCTCCGGTAGACAAGTGGGACAATGAAGGGCCGGACCCTAAATCCAAGCTAGGGAGCTTATGGAATATCCTTGCAGCGGACCACTTCCCTGAGATGTTTTGTCCCGTGACAACGCCGATTTTTTGTGCGCTGGAATCCCTAACACTAGAGGAAGTTGAGTGTTTCCATTAAACCCTCTGGGCAACAAACTTCCACCTTCATCACCAGTGAGTGGCTCATCCAAAAAGCCAAGTGCATTTTGAAGACATTGGCAAGCAATGCCATCTGGCTGATCTGTCTGCACTCCCTATGGCTCAGTGCCCTGAGTCTCTAGGTCGCCATAAGGTCCTCCAAAAACGATGCGTCCAGAGTTTCAAGGTACTCTGCAAGATAATCAAAGAGGCTTTCCCCCATGTGCAGATCTGTGGCTGGGGGAAATATGCTTCCCTCCTCTTCAGTATTATCCAGCAGCAACCTGACCTGCCAGGTGATATCAAATACATTCCCTTGGGTAGAGACACAGTCAACATGGCTAGCCTATCGGAATAGAAGAATGAGATAGAGCTCCTTGATGGGGACCTCCCGCCTAAATGTTCTCTAAAACTATTGGATCTGTTAGGGAGGGTTACTCACCAACAGAGGAGCCTGCTGGGTCTCCCCATGCCCATCGAGACATTAGTCCTTAGCCAGAATCACGGTAAGGGTAAAGAGCATCTTAGAGCCACCAAACCCTCTGACCTGTCAAGCTCAGTGCAGAAGAAGAAAGAAGACTTAGAAAAAGCCACGTTGCGTTAGCAACTTGCTGAATAGAAGAAGATTGTCGACGACCTCCTGGTTGAACATGCTGTAGAGTGATGACCAGACTATGGTGATCCTCATCCAGGGCCACAAAGGTAGGTACAAATTTCCCTTAGTGAACTACCACTGGGTGACCCTGATCATCTGGCCCACGAAGATAGGGTTGAGGTCAGAGCTTATAGCAAGAGGGCATCGTACGTATCAACAAATCCTACTGAACGACGTAACAACCCTCAGGACCCAACTCGAGAACCCCTAGATTACCCATAGGTCATCCCACCAGCCACCCCACGAGCCACTAGGACACATTATAATTTTGAAGAACCCACCGACGCATTGGTAGTTAGGGATATCCATCAAGACAGGAACCCCCATCAAGATGATCCAATGGCAGCCCTCATTTCCTACCTCAAGGCATTAGAAACATGATAGGTGGCACTCCCACCTGATGGAAAGCCGTACCCAGTGTGAGTGGATGATATGCCAGCACCCCCAGGTTTTAAGAATCCCACCTTTTCCCGCTTCAATGGGACATGGGACCCACCACAACATATGGACCACTTCATCTCAAGGTGTGGTCCCATGTTGGGAACCCTAACACAGTAGGAAGCCACTGAACTTCAGTGTTTTGTGCAGACATTGGAAGGACTAGTGTTCGTCTGGTACAACCAGCTCCCCATCGGATCAATAGCCAGATAGAAAGAACTTCGTAGGCAATTACTCTACCAATTCAGTTCTACAACCCAGAAGACGCGTATCACAGAACTCTTCAAGTGCAAGCAGAGGCCTGCTGAGCGTGTTGGAGACTTTGTCGCCCAGTGGAAAGGGCTCACATACTCCCTTTACATGTCACTAACTCAAGAGAAATTGCTGACGATGTGCGTAGGGAATGCCAATATGGAACGGGTTCCCTCTTTGATCACCCAAAATTACTATGGGGGATTCTGAGACTTCTCTAATAAGGCCCAACGCCTAGAGGAATTCCTATAGCAGGCTAAGTAGGCATGTCTATTGCCTCATGAAATACCCGCGAGAAGGGCCGCTAGAGCCGAACCTACCATAGTGGCCCCCAGGAAACTAGAATTTTTACCAATGGAGCCAGCTCCGCAGCCTTGTAGAGGACCTCCACCTTAGGCACAGTCTCCGGCCCAGCAGCACCCACCTCAAAATTGGCAGGTTCCCCCGCGTAATGCGCCACCACTACATAAGTGAGATAACCAGGATCTACCACCTTGACAGGCTCCTCCAGCTACTCATCAGGTTCAATCCCTAAGGGCCCCCTTCCCAGATAGGGGAAACTGGACCTACCCATTCAACAAGGCTCAGGTCCCCGGTTACTTCCATAATGCCTTGGAGCAGGGGATTGTATGTTTTCCTGAGTGTAGAATGCCAGAAGAGGCAAACCACACTGATCACCCTAATTATTGCCCTTATCATAGGATCCCAGGGCACAATATCAAATAGTGATATGTGTTCAAAGACTGGATCCAAGACCATGTTGATAACAACATAGTCCGGTTAGGCCCAGCCCCAGCATAGGTGGAATGTATCTTCGTGATCCCAAACAATAGTAGTGACATCAAGGACAAGTGGCATAAAGTTTCTACTCATAGGTCCCAGAAGTATGATGACTGGGTGGCTCGTAAAATGGTTTCCCATGCCCATGGTGTCATCCATGGATGCATCAATTGGGAAGAGCCTCCATAAGTCATAGCTACTACCTCTGCATCGTCGTCTCAGCCATCCTCTTCCCAGAAGAGAAAACACCAGCAGTGTAAGGGGAAACAATGTCCCCCGCCGATACCATTGTCATCCCGTACTCTCGGCAACTTCATGCCCCCAGAGATGGAGATTCCTCCCAGAATCCACGCAGTATCGGATGACTCTTCAAGTGACAGTCAAGGGTATGTCTCGGTTAATACCATAGAGCTGGTAAACCCCTACATGGATCCTGATGATGAGGAGCACCATGCAGACCCTCCCAACGTCCCCATCCGTCATCAGCGTTGGTGGAGTCGTGGCTATATGGGCCATCAGAGTAGTTCAGTCAGCACGTCCAACCAGGTTGTGCATGCTACTAAAACTAAGCAGTAGTCTCAGTGAAGATCTTAGTAAACACATCCTTCTCATCTAGTGACATCAGGTCCCCACTTGCCATCGTACGTGCTACTGAATCAGGCAGACCCACCCATACCTCACCGTAAACAGCCACACCCTGCTACAGGCCGGTCTCAGTCATTTGGCCATCCTTTGGTAGCCACTCTATAGGCTTAGACAAGTGACCAGTGGGATATTCCTAGCACCAGCCAGCTACCAGTCTAGTCAATAGGGCCCAACATACCTTCTATCATAGAGCGACCTCCTATAAGCAGAAATTTATGCCTAGCATGGAAGTATAATGTTCTCAAAAATCTTTCTATCATTCCAACAAGGCTCTCCATCCTTAAGGCTCCTCACCTATCATCATACATGCATGAGGCCCTCGCTGAGGCTTTAAGGAGCCCCCTCTAGTTTGTGACAGAAGTAACAGCCGCAGAATCCTTCCATACTGAGGGAATCGAGAATGTTGAATGCCAGGAAATCATATCGTTCTATAGAGAAGATGAAGGATCTCCCATATAGGGGAACATTCACCCACTTTACATTACCATCCAGTTCAATGGAATGGAGGTTCACCGCTATCTCATCAACATGATCTCTGGGATCAACCTAATCTCGACTCAGACATTGTGAAAAATGGGATTTTTAGAATATGATTTGAGCCCCTCTGACCTAAGAATCCAAGGCTATGATAGGACAAAACAGACATCGGTCGGGAAGATTCATTTGAAGACCTAGTTTGGTTTCCTAGTCGCTAGTACCAAATTTATTGTTTTCTCCCAGGACACATCCTACAATGCGTTGATGGGAAAGTTGTGGCTCCTCTTGCATGCGGAGGTTCCCTCATCATATCACCAGTGCCTCAAATACTACCTCAATGGTCGAGTGGGAATGCTTCAAGGTGACACATCTCCCTTTGCTTCTTGTGAGGTCCACTATCTGGATACCGACTACTACAAGATCAAGGACAAGAAGATTCAGACCAATGAGTTCAAGAATGCCATGACTGCCACTGACCCATGGATAGATCTAGATGATGCCTATGTCTTTCCAATCCACCGATTGGAGGTTACAACCCAAAACATGAGACAATGCTTCATTGTGTCTGAACAAGGGTGAAACACTTTAACAAGTCTATGCGATGGCAGAAAATCACCTTGTACTTCTATAAAAATCAGGCTCAGGTGATCCTGAAGCCTCTTACTCCCATAAGATATTGGGATGTCCACCCCATGGAAACATCAATACATTATACTTTCTTTTTTTCTCTAGGATGGTATTAACCAGCTTAAGACGACGTGCCACTACTGCTTTGACTTCATCAAAGGTGGCCCCTTAGGCCGAAGACCAGATGGGATCAGATCGACGGCCTTCATTGCCATGGTTGTGGAATCACAGGAGTCCCCCGATGCAGCACCCACTACCACTCAAGCTGGTACCAGCCTCCCATTGGGATCTATTGACTCAAAAGCAACTCCTCATGTTGAGGATCTCTCTTCCATAAGTGAAGAATAGGATTTAGAGGATGCTCCTCCCGCCTTTGAAGAAGGCGTCTCCGCCACAGTCGATGTATTGGTACAGGTGAACCTTGGTAGCGAGGAGGACCTGAGACCCACATTGATTAGTGACACCATGCCCCCTGAGGACCAAGAGCAGTATGTAGACTTCCTTAAACAGCACCGTGATGTCTTTTCCTGGAGTTACGACGAGATGCTGGGACTAGATCCTCAGGTATCCGTCCACCGCCTCGGTCTCCCGACAAATCATCACGAGTTCAAGTATCCTCCCCGAAAGTTTCACCCTTCTCATGGTGCCATGGTTGCAGATAAAGTAGATAAGATCATCAGATCCAACTTTGTTAAGGAGGTCCGGTACCCTAAATGGCTAGCCAACATTTTGCCAGTCAGGAAGAAGAATAAAAAAATCAGAGTTTGCATTGACTTTTAGGATCTCAACATTCACTGTCTGATGGATGATTTTCACCTTCCTATGATGAAACTATTGATTGACACCACGATTGGGTTCCAAGACCTCTCATTCATGGATGGGTACTCTAGGTACACCCAGATCCAAATGGCCCTCGGGGATGAGGAGTCTACAGCCTTCAGGGCACCACAAGGTACTTTCTATTACCAAGTCATGCCCTTCAACTTAAAGAACACAAGTTTCACTTATAAACGGGCCATGCATAACATATTTAAGCCAATCCTTGGGAAATTGGTGGAATTTTATGTGAACAATCTGGTGGTCAAATATCTCTAGTTCCAGGACCATCTCAAAGACCTTGAGAAAGTGTTCGACTTCATCCGTTCCCATCACCTAAAGATGAAACCATTGAAGTGCGCCTTTAGGGTCACCTACAGAAAGTTTTTAGGCTTCATTGTCAAATACTGGGGCATTGAGATCGACCCAGATAAGATCAAGGCCATCAACCAGATGTCTCCCCCGAGAAATATCTGGGAGCTTCAAAGTTTCCAAGGCCACTTAGCCTACATATGCCGATTCATTAAGAATCTGGCCGACAAGTGTAAGCCCATTTCTAATCTCATGAAAAAGGAACACTCTATGAGTGGGATGAAGAATGTCGGACTGCATTAGAGGAAATCAAGTAGTATCTGCTCTGACCTCTGGTCTTAATAGAACAGGTCTCCAGAAAACCGCTAGTCATTTATGTGACCACCCTAGAATGATCTATCGATGCCCTTATCACCTAGAAGAACAATGAGGGGATAGAGAAAAAACTTTACTACCTTAGCCACAGGTTCCTCGATACGGAGACCAGATACTCCCCTATCAAAAAGAGCTACCTTGTGATGGTATTCGCAGTATATAAGTTGTGACATTACCGGCAGCACCACGATGTATAGATGGTGTCCTGAGTAGATCCACTGAAGTACATCTTGAACCGTCCCGTGTTGACATGCCATCTTGATTGGTGGGTGGTAATCCTCAAGTATTTCGACATCAGGTTTGTCCCTTAGAAGTCTATTAAGGGGAAAGAATTGACAGACTTCCTTACTGGCCATCCGACTTCTACTGAACAGTCCTTGGAATTCGATTTCCCTGATGAGGCGATCCTCTCAGTAGAACAAGCCATGTCGTGCTGGAAGATGCACTTCGATGGTGCTTCCCGAAGCCCCACTGACGTGAGGCTTAATGATCCTAGACTCAACATAGTAGGTCTGGGTATCGTCTTTATTACCCGGTGCAATAAATTCTTCCATACTCATTCCTGTTGTCAGAAGGCTACACCAACAATGAGGCAGAGTATCAGGCTCTCATAACTAGCCTTGAGATGGCCCTTGAGATTGATGTTCCCCATTTTCATGTGAAAGGGGATTCTGAACTAATCATCAAACAGATTAATGGTGAATATGTCATCAGCAAGCTTGAGCTCGTACCATTTTTGGAGCGCACTCTCCAGCTAATGGCCCAATTTCCATTTCGACCGGAAGTTACTCATGTCCCTCGATCTTAGAATGGATGGGATGACGCCCTAGCCAGCCTAGCTGCATCACTTTCAGAGCCCAAACAGGATGATATAATTATCCATGTGGTACACAAAATAGTCATTGATCCTATCACCCCAGATGGCGATGACAACCCATAGGTAAGCCACCTTACCACTGACACCTCCATGTCCGGACCCCCGGGTCCCCAGGATGCAGTGATTGAAGTGACACCAGATTGGAGAACATCCTTCATCGAGTATCTCCAAAACGATTATCTCCTGGTAGATCGAGCTGAGCACGAGTGAATCTAATGCCGTGTGTTACAGTTCACCCTCCAAGATGGCCCTAGTCATGATAAGATCCTCTACAAGCATAGGTTTGATAGGGTTCTACTCCGCTGCATTCAAGGAGTTTAGATTTCTCAGGTCATGCAAGAGGTTCACACTGGTTCCTATGGGGCTCATCAGACCAGGCTGAAGCTATCTCACTAGATCCAGAGACTGGGGTACTTCTATCTCTCCATGATGCATGACTACATTGAGTTTTCCAATAGGTTCCATGCATTCTATATTCATGCTAACTTCATGCATCATCCACGAGAGCCTCTCCACTCTACCAAGTACTCTTGTCCATTTGCGGTATGGGGACACAATGTCGTGGGACCTTACCCACTAGCGACAGCTCACTAGTGTAGGTTCATCCTAACTGCTACAGATTTCTTCTCCAAGTGGGCAGAGGTAGTTCCTCTCATGGAGGTCAAGGCCCGTGCCCTCGTTGACTTTGTGAGCTCCAACATCATCTATGGAATTGTAATCCCTCATGCCATCCTCACCAATAATAGCACGAACTTCTGGGAAGCTGAGCTAAAGAAACTATACACTAAGTACACCATCCATTATAACCATACCTCCCGCTATCATGCGCAAGAAAATGGACAGATTGAGGTGTTCAATAAGACCTTATCTAAAATTTTGAAAAAAAAATGGTTGGTCAGAATAGGAATAGTTGGTCATACAAGCTCCCAAGTTCCCTCTGGGTTTATTGAATGATGAATCTTAATTCCACCCAGGTGACCCCATATTCCCTGGTGTATGGAACGGAGGCCATCCTGCCCATCGAGATTCAGTTTCCATCATTGTGCACAACTGTCTATGATCAGCAAGTGCCGAATAAAGTAGCTGAAATCCGTCTGACTAAGCTATAAGCACTTGACGAGAACAAGATTCATGCCCTACAAAATCTAGAAAGGCACTAGAACAAGTTGGATAGAGATTTCAACAAGAGATTTCACCTACGTGCCTTCTTGTAGGGTGACTTCGTACTGTCCCTCAGGACACCAATGATACCCAACAGAAAACCACCCATGTTGGAGCCCAAATGGGATAAACCTTACATTGTTCATAAGGTTTACTCTAATGAGGAATACTCCCTAGTTACCATGTATGGTGAATATATAACTCCTCCCACCAATTCCAAGTTCCTTAAGCAATACTTTTCTTGAGAAATCCATGGTCCGGTATGACCCTAAACTACCGAGTCCTACATGACCCTAAACTGCTGGTCCCGTGAGACCTTAAACAACCAAGTCTCGTATGACATTAAACTGTATGTTTTCCAACAAGATGTTAAATTGTACCCTTCAAGAACTACGTATGTCTTAATTCCCATCCACATGGGATACGTAGGAACACTCAGATGTTACGTCTTGAGTCCAACCCCCAAACTCTTTTCTTCGACTATTCCCCCTGGGTGTAGTTCTCTTGGAGGATCCTACATGGTGTAGTGCAGGCTTCTTTAGCTCCAATCATGTTAGGGGTGTGATGGTCACACCATGTGCTCCCTCCTCATTCTTATATTCTCCCATGTCCTCACCGCATGATTCTAAACTACATGGCCTTCTAGAACTACATGAGGCTTGATTCTCATCCTCATGGGATTTGTAGAAACACCCAAACATTTTGTCTATCAGCCGAGCCCAAACTCCAGAATCTACCCTCAGGTCAGAACACATGGTATGGTGCCGAATTCCTCTATAATTCACATTGAGTTCATCATGACCCCACCATACATCCCACCCCTTGGAGACTTTCACCTCTGTCATTGCCCTACTTGACATTAAAATGAATGGGCACATCAGTGATTCACTCACTCCTTTGCATGGGACCCCATTATCTTTCACATCCAAAAGGACCCCCGATTGGTATGGATACTTAGACTAAGGGTTCTCCTAACATTTTGGGCTGATGTCCTTGAGGGTTCAGACAATAAATTGATACAAGTCCCAAATGGAAAACATTGTCAGCGGTCGACGCTCATTTGTTTTCCCCCTTTCATATCACACGATACAGATGCTGTGTTTTGATCATGGTCAACAACTATCCTTTTTCATTGCCACTACCCCCATATGTCCTGAACATTGAGTGTAGTGGTTCATTCTGTCCCACTATCTCTTCAATCTTCAGTCTACCTCGATCTGGAGTGTGATTCCAGTTGGTGGTCCCTTATGTGGTGGGGAGAGCCTAGTCCTACTCCTTATTTACCACACTGAGAATTTCTCCTGTGGGATTAAGAGCTATGATGAGGCAATCCCCGCATGAGAGGACATATAGCTATATTTGGTCGGGATTCTTAACCTTAGGTTCCTTGATTGTTCCAGCACCTTGGCCCTAGTCCTCATTCTAGAGTGTGCGGTGTGGTGTGGACTCCCATCCTTATTCACATCGACCTATTTTTCTATGCCCCACACATCCCCATGAGACATTCCTTCCTCCAGTTATCATCCCTTCCATGAAAATAGGCCCCGCCATGTTTCGTGAGCCCCATCATTTGGGTTCCTACTATCTTTCATATCCAGAAGGACCCCCGAATGGAATGGATACTTAACCTAAGGGTTATCCTACATTTTGGTCCAAATCCCCAAGGATTTTGAGAGAAAAATTGGTACAAGTCCCGTGTTGTGAATACGGTCAACAGTCGATGCCCAACTATTTTCCTCGGTCATGAAAGGGGGGGTGTTGTGTTGCGAACATGGTCAACAACTGTCCTCTTCATAACGGCCACCTTATGATCTTCCATAGGTATGATGATTTACCCTTTTCATTCACCTGTCCCATGCATATGACATTAAACTAGGAATTTATGATCTGATATCTATGAACATAAACTAAGATCACTATCATCCTCACTATAAGACATTAAACTGCAAGCTGGCCATGACCTTCTGTCTACGGCCCAGCCTCAGGTCCCTCGACCTTTTCAGGCCCCTGGCCCAAGTTCTCACTTAGGATTGTAGGTTGTGATATGGGAATATGTCCTCATTCACGTTGAGTTATTTGTCATGCCGTACACATCCCTCGTTGGGGTATCTTGCCCTTACTCCACATCCTTGCCGCAAGACGTTAAACTGAACGACATCTTCTAGAACTACTTGTGGCTTGATTACCATCCTTGTAGGATACGTAGGGCCACCCGAACATATTGTCTTTGGGTCCAGACCCATTTCTTGGAAATCTCCCCATCATTTTGGCCCCTTGTCCAGCATTCTTCCAGGAGAGGGATATACGGTGTGGTATGGGCTGGTGTCCCCATTCATGATGGGTTTACAACAACCACGCCGCATACCTCTCTCTCCTGAGTGGATTTCTCTTTCTTTACCTATACTCATATTTTTGAGTTGACTGCATCTCAAATGGCTCCCTCGACCCTCTTTGTTGATTCACCAATGTGCCCAAGAGTACTATGGTCCAACACCTAGAGTGTTGAATTCTATCCGGACATGTTCTTACCCACCTTCCAGGCTTCGTGTTTCCCTTCATTAGGGCTTACATCATCTTTCACATCCAAAGGGACCCCCAAATGGCATGGATGCTCGGCCTATGGTCCTTCCAACCACTATGGGCCAATGTCCTCGAGGTTTTTGAACAAAAAATTGATACAAGTCCTGCATTGCGAATACGGTCAGTGGTTGACACTCATTTGTTGTTCCCATTTCAGGTCACATGATATGGATACTGTGTTTTGAACATGGTCAACAGTCATCCTCCATTGTCACACTAACCTCATTAAGCCCAAAATTTCAGTCACATGATTCAAATCATTTTCCACCCCATCATGTCTAAGTGGAATCTCGACACTCCTGGTGCTATCCCTTAGTGCGCGTCTGCATGTTAGGAGGACAAAGCTGTAGTAAGGCATTCTTCGGGGCCCCGCACCGACCTCCCCTTTACATGAAATCCATGTATTGCGAAGATCTCCTCCGACCATGTTTCCTATACTAAGTTAAACTCACATAAATTTAGGGATTGGACTGAGGTCTATGCCTATTTGGAAAAATTAAACTTCTCTATGGTCCAAGCTCTAAGACCTTAAACTAAGATCTCTTTATGGTTCCTCTCTTCTGTTATTCCTTTTTGGGATCAAAACCTTATAGGACGTCGTGTCATGGAGCGTGTGGGCTTATGCCCTCATTCCCTTCAGGTTTTAAATAGCCACGCCACGTATGACTCTATCTAGGAGTTAGTCCCTCCTACTTCCTATCCCACGTGATGTTAAAAGGTACATTTAAGAACTACATGTGGCTTGATGCCCATCCTCATGGGATACATAAGAACACCGAAACATCTTGTCTCTGGGTCCAGCTTAGCTGAGAGTTAGCCTCTCCTGTCCCATATCCTCTAACCTTTTCTAGCCCCTCAACCCGAGGTTTCTCTCTCGGAATCATGCGCGGTGTGATATGGACCTCGTCCTCATTCACGCCGGGTATGCTTTATCACACCGTGCACATTCCCCTCCTAAACCTCATATCTTCTATATACATCCAGGACATATGATGTTAAACTATGTCACCTGGTCCCATCACATGACCTTAAACCGTGACACTGTCGTTCTAGCCGCATGATGAAAAACGGCACTGCATCGTGGTGTCCTCACTCGAGGGGACATCATGTTTGGTATCGGTCACACAACATACCATTTTTCAACACCTGCACATGGCTTGATTCTTGTGGTGATGCCTGGACATTCTATATTAGGTTTTTCGCTTCACAAAAAAACAACACTAATTCATCCTAAAGGACAAACACAATCTATCAAATACTGCTTCTTTTGGTGCAGGGGCCAGACCCGCATAACCTTATTATCCCTATCACCGGTATCTTACCGTTCCACCCCTAAAATTACGTGTGAATTGATCCCCATATTCATGGGGTATGCGAGAACACCCATGCACTTTGTCTCAGGCCCAGCCTAACCTTCATTTTTGGTCCCTTGACCTGAAACCTCCCCAATGAAGCATACAATGATCCGAACTCCAGGTCCTCATTCACATCGGTTGTATAATTACATCACTATGTGTCTCCTTCATTTCCTACCAACCATGGTCCGAGCTCTATGACCATAAACTAAGACCACTCCAAGTCCTTTCTACAAGACGTTAAACTGCATGACATCTTCCCAAACTACGTTTGTCTTGATTACCATCCTCATGGGATACGTAAGAATGCCCAGGCATCTTATCTCTGGGTCCATCCGTAGGAATCTACAATCCTACCCCCTATTTTCGGCCCTTTGGCCCGAACCCTTGTTGGAACATGTGGTGTGGTGAGTACCTATCAGATTCTCATTCACGTTGGGTTTTGAAATAGCCCCACCATGTTCTCCCATGTCTCAGTCTGAGTTCTAGGACAAAAAACAAAGATCTCTCTATGGGAACTGCGCATCACATTTGGATATTTTTCCACCCTTCACACAACCCATTAAATCAAGTACCCCCACTTAATGGTCCACCCTAGAACCTTAAGTTGGAAGCGTGCAACCCCAGAACCCTTTTCCTTGGAAAGAGACTCAACTTCCTCTATCTGATACGTCTTATTATCATACTCAGATGAATTTGGACAAAGAGCCCGAAGTGTAGAGTTTTTAGGGACGTTCTCATCGTTCCATGTCCAAGATTCGTGAGCCTATTATTTGGATCCTCATACTCTTACACATCTGAAGGGACCCCCTTCACGGCCTGGTCTCATGCCACCTTGGCTCACCTACCAACTCGGGCCAACATCCCTAAAGACACCGGACGGCATTTGCAATAGGTCCCGTGTTTCGAACATGGTCAGTGGTCAACCCCCATTAGTATATCCCCATATCAGGATAACACAATATGGATGCTATGTTTCGAACACGGTCAATAGCCATCCTCTATCATCACGACACCATTATTTTGGTCTATATCTCAAGAATTATGATTCACATATTTCCACTTCCTTATGTTCAAGTGGAATTCTGACATACTCGACTTTACTTCTTCGTGCATCTAGGTGCTTCACATGGATGGGTTAACATCATTGGGATAAAATTCCCCGTGCATACCCTCACCCCTAACACGTTCCTTCATGTGTCAAGAAAGTCCCACTACTACTCCTTGTTTCCCACATCGAGCACGACTCACGTGGGCTAGTAGTTTTGGTAGGATGTGTACTGGCGCAACCATTCCATACATTCCCTTCATCACCCTACATGACGTTAACCTACACTCTCATAACTACATTCAACCTGATTCTTATCATTATGAGATACGTTGCGATGCCCAGGCATCTCACCTTGGGCCCAGCCTCAGGGTCATCAACTTTCCTGGCCCCTTGGGCCCGATCTTGGTCCAGGCAATATGACCTTTAAACTATGTGCACCATCTTTACCGTATAATTAAAAACTACAGGTCCTTCTTGGTCCTTACCAAAGAAGTTCTGTTCAGAGGTAGGATTAATCCTTGATCCTACAGATACTCCCACCTAATGTGTTTCTACCATGGTGGCATAATGTCAAGAGTGTTGGGTTCTATTCGAGCAAACCACCACTCCACACTCCACGCATTGCGTGCCCTTTTTTCGGACTCTCGTCCTCTTCCACATCCAAAGGACCCCCCTAGAAGTATTGATGCTCAGCCTACGAATCGCTTACTATCTTGGGAAAACATTCTGAAGGAATAACAGAGGACATTCTGAGTTAGGCCCTGTGTTTCGAACATATTCAGTGGTTAGTCCTCATTTGTTATCCCCATTTCAGGCTAATTCAATATAGATACTGTGTTTCGAACATGGTCAACATTTATCCTTTATTGTCATGCCACCCCCAAAGTGTTCTGAATATGGGGTATTGTGGTCCACACTTTCCACTCCCCTATGTCTGGATTAATTCTAACGCCTCTAGAATTACCCCGCTTGTGCGTTAGAGCACATTGGAAGGACGACACATCGATTGTTCTGAGGTCCTCTTCCTCCAATCGAGCCTCTCCCATTTCTTCCCAGAAATTGAAGTTGGTTGTTCAAAAATCGGATGCCCGAAGCTTGGTTGGCACTTTTTCATTCAAACGAAGTAACAATGCGATCATCCCCTGTTTCTCACATTGGGCATGACCCATGTGAGCTTCGGAATGGATTTCTATTTATTTCATGATTGTGGTTGAAATGCATTAAACCAAAAAAATATGTAAATAAATCAATTCATACATGATGTTCAGAACAAGAGGCAGTAAAAAGAAATGAGTTTATGAGTTCTTCCAAAACAGGGCCCTTAAGGATCAACATCTTGGATAGATTTCTCTAGAACTACTACCTTTTGGCTTGTGGCCTCTAGGATTGCCTCTCGCCCCATGAGAACCCTCTATTCATCAATGGCTGTAGAGTTCAGTTCACAGACCCTAGTCTATGCTTGCGCCTATTCAATTTGAAGTGCAGTCATTTGGTGACCCGCTTCCACTAGCTTCTCTTGGGCGTCCGCTAGCTGGTCCCTTAATTTCCCAATAATCTTAGAATAGTTTTCAATGAATACCTCCTTTTCTTTCACCTATTCTTCAAGGCATCAAACCTCTTGTTCCAACTTCAATAATTCTTGGGTACTCCCTAACTCTTTCTGACACCTGGAAACATCAGAGTGTCAGTCGCTCTCATGTATCTTGGCCATGTAGTCACGGATTGTCGAATGAAGATGTTGAGCATCCACCCCTCCAGCACAGAGAAAGCATAGCCAGGTGTGGAGTGATCCCATCCGTTTTAACCATTCTGTCTGTGGCTGACTAAGAAAGCGCTTGATACACTTCCACCCTTTACACCACGTCATAAAGATCTCATCGGCTGCCTCCGAATAAGAATAATATATCTCCTTAGGATATGTAGGCTAATATTCAGGGATAGAAAACAAGAGGACAGCAGTAGGGTTTTCTTCAGGTATTCCTTTCATGGGGTTAGACTCTTAAACACCTAGGTGACCTTCCTCTCTCTCCTTGATCTTGACATATTCTTAACCAACTTCAGGCCCCTCCTCGACATTAATTTCATTGATATCCATATCTCTTTTCTCACCGAGTTCCTGGGCCGACTCAGTTAAGGAAGTGTGCCTTGAATGGACCGACACATTTAACATCGAATCACTTGCGGATGGTTTGGATTTGGCGACCTGCCGAGCCTCCAATGCTGTGATTACTACACAAACAATGAATAACTTGATCAGGTAGGTTATCTAATAGACAATACAAGCATTCAAGTGTTAAAAATTACAACAACTCAGCATATCAGCCACTGGCGTTCCTTCTGCTACAGGATCTGTCATGGTGGGGGATCCCTGAACACTCGTTAGATCAACAATGGGCGTCGGCTCCCCACCTTGTTTTGTTGGTACTTCATCCCCCCTTCGGATAGAGCTTCTTGGTTAGCACCAATATTCACCTGAGAAGGATGAAGAAATATGATTGAAATTACAAAAAAAAGATAGAGAAGAAGAAAAGGGGAGGGGATGATGGATATGGAATTAGGTATACCTCAAGTAGCTCAGTTATGTCCGCATCGGAGCCAACAATCTCACCACTCTTCCAAAGGCCCCGCTTGGTGGGATGTCCTTTGAAACCCTCCACCTCCAATCTCCTATTTAGATTCCCCCACTTCTTCACCCTCTTCTTCTTCCCTCGCATCTTTTGACTCACTACCCTCTAGCTCCTCATCGCTATCATCATCCTTGGAAAACATATTTTCTAGATCATGATCCTGGCCAAGAATTACCTTCACCAAGAAATGTGGTTCCTCACACCAACCCCGTTGATGTGCATACACATCCATGGCCATCAGGTATGCATGCCGTCAAAGGAATATCACCCTTTCATCAACCCGGATGAGTCTGACCTCCAGCAGCTGGATTCCAACTCGTACTATCTTTTTCCAAAGGGCTTCAATGCCCATCGACTACCATAGGGTCAACCAGGCCAACCAAAGGACTGGGTTGATTGCATCATTAGAAGGTTGAAGAATATACCTTATTTTCTTCCCAGGAAGCTCCTTGACCGCTCTATGAGCCCCTCTTCCCTAGGTGACGAGGGCACGACCATGCCATGCGACGTTCCCAAAGCTATAGTCCTGGCCTGTGCGGGCCCAGTTGCCCGACTCGATTCCGACCTTTCCACCCCAGCAATGCCATGATTTATCTCTTTCCACCCAGGTTCTACACTAACTACATTGATCTACCGAACTCGCTTCTGAAAAATCCCCTCAGGGTATGCAACGACCCAATGTTCGACATATTTTGTCGAGAGGCCAACATCAACTCCGGTGCGGGGAAGGGTAATGAAATCACTAGAGCCAAGATTTGTGAACATCCGCCACATTTGGTGAAGAACGCAGGGGTGCCTCTCCTCTTGGACATCTGTATACACTTTCTTCGGCATCCACTAGAGGCATCCAAAATGCCTCGAAAATCTTGACAGCACATAGGGATCACAAAGGATCTTCCCATCAACACGGGCCATAAGCACCCCACCTATGATGCTCTAGAAGTATTCCCTTTTCTCTAGTGATCCTTTACCATTGTCTATCATTTGGAAAGTTGCAGTGGGGAACATACTAAAAGTAAAATTGGAATGATTGCTGATTTTGATCCTCACCCCTCATCGTTGAGCATCAACGGCATGACCCCAATAATATTCAGCAAGGAAGGTCACATGCCATTACCCAGAGGAAAAATGATGTTTAGAAAGGTATATCCACCTCAATGTGCTTTGATCCAACTATGAAGGATCTAGAAGGGGCCAAAGATCCTCCTCGGTGAGCCCCCTCTCGAAATGTGCCCCATAATGGCATAAAAATGGGCTAACATTGGGACTCCCAGATTGAAACTCTAATTAGAGGCCATGATGCCAGCCATCACCAATATCGCTGAACGAACTCCCATACTTGTGTCCCTCATTGGTAGGAGCCACCCACTCAGAAAGGTTGCAAGAAATCTTGCATACCAGAAGTTCGGGTCCTGAATCTCATTTATACTGAAGCCCCATGATTGATATTCCCCTGCCTCTAGGATCCTCCAGTATGATTCGCTTTTGATCCTCTGTGTCACAGTCATACACCGTCTTTCTCGCGTTTTCATCTTAACTTCTGGATCTTTTTTCAGAAACAAACTAAACCATTTTTTATAGGCAATGTTTTTCAAAAAGTCCTTGACCCCCAGATTCTCTTTATCCAGCACCAACAAATGCCCTGTTAGGATTGGGTTTCACGATCTGTCTCCCATGATGGTCCTCATTCGAGGGAATTCACTATATTGGTGCCCATCCAAAGGGATACCCCTAATGTAATGAATGTAACAAAGGATGATACCAACTTCTCCATAGTGAAGATGGAAGGTATTGGTATCAGGGGACCATCGGGTAAACAACTCTATCCCGAGTTCATGCTAACGATAGAAATGAAACTGCGACGTCCACACCGCCTCAAACAATCTAATGTGCCACAGTTCAGCCCCAAATTGGTCACATGTCTAGAATACCCAATACACTTAGGCCCATTCACGCGTGAAATTGCCTCCAGACTGCAGGTCCAAGTCCTGCAGCCAGCCTTTGGTTTCATCAGTGACACTCTGTCAAAAAGTACTTGCGTAATGGGATGGAGAATCCTCAGTGACTGGATCAATTCTCAAAATAGTTCTGGTCCTAGGGTTTAGGATGTAAACATCCATATGTCTGGTTTCTCTAAAAGGATGGCCATTGCTAGTGATATTATACTGAGTAAGGTCATCCTTTTGGGTCATCCATGACCACAGTGTGTCGATTTCAAATCCTGGAACTGGTACCTCCTACAAAATACCAAAGTCCGATATTGGTAAGTTTTCAGACAATACATACTCATTCTGGGTTGGGGTCAACATGTTTAAGAGAGTTTGGTTGTTGGATACAATCTTTTGTGTTCCATAAACTTCAGGATTGGAAACCATCTCAGCCCTTCAAGTGGTGAACACAAATTATCTCTCAGTGTCAGCCTAATTAGCATCCTTCTTCTTATAACAAATTCTAAAAGATTCGGTGTGAAAATAAGGCTACAACACGTGAAAAATCATAGGTTGGTGCGAAAAAATGAGGCAGCGGTGTGAAAATCCCCAGTCCCGTGCTTAAAACAAATGGCCAAACTCGGAGATTTACACGACATGAAAGTGTTTTCACAAAAGGCAAGGAAGTTTTTTACATGCAAGATCTCATGAATTATCACGCGAGAAAAATCCTTATAGGTTGAGGGACCCACGTGGTTTTTTATAGGTGGAGAGAAAGGTTTTCACAAGTGCGAAAAATGATTTTCACGCCATTTCGATCTTTTTCTCATTGAGGCTATTTTTTGCACACACCAACCCCAGGAGGCTGTGAATCTCAGCGTTTCCCTCAGAATCCGACCTTTGTGTACCCTTTATGATCCAATTCTGAGGGGGGGGGGGAATTTTTAGACACTGAAAAATGCTCTAGTCCTAGGAAAGGGGTCTTTTCGGACAAAGAGAAAGCATATTTCGACTCGGTGATTTATTTCAGGAGGGCCGGAAGGGCCGCACAAAATATCCATGAGGTGTGAGAAAAAAAATCTTTCTCACATGGAAAACTGTGGGATACGAGGGATATTTTTATGCTGATGCGCAATCGTTCACACCGCCGACCCAGGCACACAATCTTTCACACCAGACACCCGGGTGCGCATGCTTTCACACCGCCGACCCGGGCACACAATCTTTTGCGCCGGCTGACTTTCGCACAGACGAAAGGACCCCAAACCCCTATAAATATAAGGGAACCCCTTCAACTTCTGGTGGCTGAAGAATATGAACCACCTCCCATGCACAAAATTAACCTCTTCAGCGTGCAAAAAATGGCTTTCAGGTATGAGATTTTTTGCGACAGGTCTCCCAAGGGTCTGCCTTCACATAGGACCACTTGGGAAGAACCCTTGCCCAAATCCCTTTATGTTATAGCCCTTGAACGCAATCCCTTTACCTTGTGTGCAATCCATCGCACACAATTCATTTACCTTGTACAGAAATCATTTCCCTTGTGCGCGATTCATTTAATTTGCACACAAACATCGACTGGTTCTTACGCACAACTACTTTGACTTGCACACCCAACCTTGCACGCAAAACCTCATCTCTCCTTTGTGTGAAAATCTCTCCAATTGCATGCACACCCAGTCTCTTTCGCGCAACAGTTCCAATTTCACATCAATTATGCACACCCCTCTCCAATTGCATGCAAACCTCCGAGACCACTCACCCGACCATTTCCGTGCAAGTTCTCCATTTACACGTGAGCCTCCCTCCTTACACGTACCTTATTTTTCACGTGTTCTATGTCCCTCTTCTATACATCATCTTTGTGCACCACTTATTCCCAAAAGATCTACATCACACCCCCTTTTCCTATAAGACCTTATAGATTTTCATGAAGCAATTTCATAGTCCCTTGGACGATACTGCCCGTTTCATTGATTCGTCTCACGCTTCTTCACATAGGCACGCTAATAGCTATTTATTTTTCATGTAGCCAGGCTAACATGGACCCCCAATGGGATCACCTCATGACATGCCCTAGCCATGGCGTTGCTGGTCCCTTCCCTTCACAAAGGTGTAGATGGTGCCAGTTATGTAAGTCCTAGGGGTGCAGAGTGAACCCATCTCATCTGAGCTACAAGTCATTAAATAGCCAAGCACCCTTTTCCTCATCACATGACATTAAAGTGTGACCTCACCCCGTGCATCGTACGTGGGGTTCCCCACCTTGAACATTCTGCACGCCCACTAGTCTCCACAGGAGTGTGACCATTCCTCACATGGAATGAGATCCTATTTATTGAAGCAGCGTTTGTCCTTGGGGAAAGGGATTCCACCTTGGTGTAAGCCCCTGAATTTCTCATTGGAGGTGGTACCCTCGATCCTTTTATCTTTTTTATGGATGAAGACCATATTGGGGGGGATGGGCACCAGATTCCTCCTTTATTTGGTGCCAAATCCCTCTCCCTTTGGGCCTTATCACCACCTGAGCCTCCACCCAAGAGTAAGTCCCAGTCTCAATCTCCCCGAGGTCGCTCCATGCGTAAGCCCTTGTTTCCTCCTTGGGCCGCTCCATGCATAAGCCCCTGTTTCCATTTTGGGCCACAAACTAGGCGTAAGCCCCATCCCACTTCCAACAGACGCACCTTTCACGATGTGATCGTCAGGTCTTTGCTGCCTCTTGTTTCTCTCACCGAGCATGACTCACGTGGGCTTAGAGTAAGAATTGACCATGAAATCCTCTATAGAAAGCCTACAGTGTAAGCCCCAAACCTTCCCTAAATATGTGGACTTTGATCCTTTCCATGGAAAGGTACGTATGAATCCTTCCTGAGGTTCAAGCCCAACACCCGGTCATTCTGACACCCTTCACCCAGTCGTTCTGACCCCCTTCACATCGGTTCACCAAACCCCTTCCCGAACTATGTGGACTTTGATCCTTTACAAGGAAAGGTACGTAAGAAGCCTCCATAAGGTTCAATCCCAACACCCAGTCACTCCGACCCCCTTCACATCGGTTCGCCCAAACCATTCCGAACTATGTGGACTTTGATCCTTGCAAAGGCAAGGTATGTAGGAAGCCTCCCTGAGGTTCAAGACCAACAACCATTGGTCCCAACAGCCTCTACATCGGTTCAACAACACAACGTTTAGTACTATGTGGGCTTTGATCCCTATCTCCTAGACAAGGAACATAGGAAGCCTCCCTGAGGTTCAACTCCTTTCAGCGGTAAGCTGTTGTCAGCCTCATTAGCGGTAAGCCGTTGGAACCCCAATCTGTGGTAAGCCGTTGTCAAGCCCAATATCACCATCTTCCTCATGTATACTCCATATAATTCCACCTCCACTTCACCTAACCATCCATCATCCATATTTACTCTTATCTGGGTCGCCACATCCCAGTGAGATCATGCCAATTCATTTCATCACCACTCCTAGTAGTAGCAAGGTAACTAACCACATGTTAGCACCAACATCAGTGTTCCCTCCAGCGGTTAAACTCATCTGATCCACTCTAGTTAGTGTTATGATCAGTCCAATCCATCTTCTCTAGATGTTAAAGTGCAGCATACCCTGTGTTAAACATAGGAAGCTGAGAAAAACCTCAAATACCTGCCTATGGAATATAGTTCCTAGAATTCAATGTGGGATGCCTCGGGCTTCCCCACCCTCAAGAAGCCCTATAATAATGGGAAGAAACCCAAACGCACTAGTGTTATAGTTTCCAGAAACACAAGTGATGTCCAACGTGACTACTCCCCCGATTGAAGGTTGATGCCCTGGCTAGACCCCTTGGAATGTCCCGATAGAAGAATTGTAATAAACCGACATCCATGAAGATATGGCACTAGTAAGAGATTCACGAACAACATATGAAGTCTATAAGGTAGACCTAGACTTGGTGATGAGTTTCAAGGAGGAATCCACGAAAGGAAGAACCAACATCCCATCATCCCATTTCGATAATGGAGTAAATGTCCCTGAACAAGCGACGGATGCCGCCCACCTTTGGAAAGAGGGAATGCAGGGAAACAAACAGTGTCATCGTCCTCGAATCAGATGGATGCGCATGCGCCCCTATGAAAGCATCTGAAACAATTACATCACTATTTGGTCATTATGATGTCATTAAATACATTATATATTTATACAGTATTTAATCTTTACCCAAAAATTCTACTGTCTCAGAAAATTATGAAAAATTAAACATTGGATAATTTCAATGTCTTGATTCCAGAAAATAATATTCATTTTATCTAAATAATTTTCTAAATATGTTAACTTTTACCTTTAAAATAAATACATTTATTGAAAATTGATAGGTTTTGATAAAAACAATTTTCAATCCTTAATAAAAATTATAATTGAATTCATAAAAATTATACGATCATTTATATTTAATAAAATTAATTTAATAATAATTTTTTATTAAAATATTATTTAATTAAAAAATCCATTAATTCATCAAAATATATTTCTGAATTAAATTTGAATGTTAACCAAAAATACTATTTGTGCTTTAAAAATCATTTACAAAGTAACCATAATAGAATAAAAGTATATTCATTATTCTATAAAAAAATAATGAACATAATTATAATGCTATATTTTTGTTACATATAACTTTATTACACAAGAATACACCCTAAGAGTAAGGTGTATGATGGCAGGACTTTCATGGGACTATTTAGTGAACATGGTTTGGGCCTTAATCTTGATGGGCTTGAACTTCTCCCATAAACGGTTTCACTAATGCTTAAGTCGTTGGGTCTCGGATTGAGATTGGTCTTGAGAAAATCCCAAAAATTCTATATCCCTTAGAAGCTCTGATAAATGGGATTTATAGGGTACTATTCTACTGGTTTAGGCCATCACTTGTAAAAAAGATTTGATAAAACCTTATATCTATACTATTCATGTGATCACTATTCAATAGATATATTATCAATGGTAAGGATACTTAAAAATCATTTAAATCTAATTGGATATAATAAAACAAAATAAGTTCATATTTTTTCTATATCCATAATACATTTAATTAAAAAAAGGAATTTCATTCATAACAGTTTGGGTCGTTACAACCATCCCCCGTTAAGAAATTTCTCCCTCAACATTTGTTTTTCACACATTAAAATAAATGAGGGTAACTTTTCCAAATCACTTCCTCTAGTTCCCACATTGCCTATTCAAACATTTGGTTTCTCCACAACACTTTAATGAATGGAATAGTCTTATTTCGAATAACTTTTTCTCTACAATCTAATATCTTCACTAGTTTCTCCTCATAAGATAAGTCATTATCCAATGGTATCACCTCTGTATTGATTAAATGTGATGGGTCTGGTATATACTTCCTCATGAGTGATATAGGGTACACATCATGTGCTTGATATAGGTTCGGTGTGAGTGCTAGTCGATAGGTCACTACTTCGATGTGATCAAGGATCTCAAAAGGGCTGATGTACCTTGGAATAAGCTTTCTCTAATTCTCAAATATCATAACTCTCTTCCATGGAGATATGCAGTGGAATACCATTTCTCAAACATCAACTCTTCATCTTGTTGATGATTGTTAGCGTAGCTTTTTTGTCGACTCTGGGCAGCATTGATGTTCTGCTAGATGGTCTTAACCTTCTCCACCATTTCTTCGACCATTTTTAGACCTAGAAGCTTTCTTTCTCCAAATTCATATCAACATGTTATTGTTCTTCACCTCTTCCAATAAAGGGCTTCATAAGTATCCATTTGTATGCTTGAGTGGATACTATTGTTGTAAGAGAACTCCAACAAAGGAAGATGTTGGTCCCATCTGCCTTTGAAGTCCATTGAGAAAGATCTCAATGTGGTTGGATAGTCCACTTATATTGGACATCAGTATGAGGGTGATAATTCGTGATTAAGTTCAACTCAATTTTTAGAGAATATTGGATACTCTTTCAGAATATAGAGGTGAATGTTGGATCTCAATAAAAAACAATCGATAGTGCTACTCCAGAAATCCTTAAAAATTATCTACTGTATATCTATGCCAGTTGATGTAGTGAGAAATACTCTTGAATTACAATGAAGTGTTTGGTCTTTTTAAGAAGATCCAAAACAACCCTGATAGTATTATTTCCTTTTGATGCTTTCAGAAGTCTGGTGACAATGTTTTTAGTGATGTTTTCTCATTTCCATGTTGGTATGGGTGATGGTTGAATCACCCCCTTATACTTCTGACTCTAAGCCTTCACTTGATAACATACCAGGAAATTTGATTTATATTTAGTGATCTCCTTCTTCATGTTATACCACCAATAGTGATCCCAAAGATCTCAATACATCTTCATGTTTCTGGGGTGAAAGTAGAAATTAGAACTATGTGCATCATCCAAAAGTCCTTTCTTTAACACTGTATTTGATGGAAGACATAGTATTAACCCAAATCTCACAATTCCTTCTCCATAACATTAAACTACAAGGATTTCCATTTTATGATCATTTCCACTTTCTTCTGAATTCCCACATCATCTTTTTGAGCATCCTTTACCCTTTCCAAAAGAGACGATTGAACAATAGTTTTTGAAAGGATTATTGATGTTCCCATTTTTATGATTCTTATGAACATATTCATAAAATATAAGAATATTGGATCATTTTAAATTCTCATCAATGATATAATTTCTAGGTCCTTTATACTTAGAGCATCTTCTAAATTATACGATTTCCCAGGGTGGTAATGGATTGAGAAGTCATAATCCTTGAAGAGATCTAACCATATTTGTTGGTTCATATTCATCTCTTTCTGTGTGAATATATATTTGATATTTTTTTATCCGTATATATTTCACAATTATCCCCAAAGAGATAATGCTACCAGATTTTAAACGCAAATATCATCACTGCCAACTCCAGATCATGCGTGGGATAGTTTTTCTCCTAAATTTTTAACTTCATTGAGGTATAGGTGATGAATTTTTCATTCTACATCAACACACAACCCAAACCCTTATTTGAATCATAGTTAAAGATTACAAAAAGCTCCCCACATTTGGGTAGTGTGAGAACAGGGGCAGTGATAATTCTCTTCTTTAAATCCAAGAATATTTCTTCACATTCATCATTCCAAGAAAACTTGACTCCCTTCCGAGTTAGCTTGGTAAGTGGGTTTGAAAATCGTGAGAAATTTATCAAAAATCAGCGATAATATCTAGATAACCCTAGGAAACTATGAATATCTATCATAGATGTCAACCTCGACCATCCCTCAATTACTTGTTTTGGAAGGATCCACTGAAATCTCATTGATTGTGATGATATTCCCCAATAACAAGACTTCCTTTAACAAAAACTCACACTTTCTGTACTTTTCATAGAGCTTATCATTTTACGTGTTCTATAGTACAATGATCAGATGTTCATCATGCTTCTATTTAGTTTTGGAGAATATTATAATATATTCTATAAAGGCTACCAAAAAAATTTCAAGGTAATATATAAAGATTCTATTCATCAATTCCATAAATATTTTTGGAGAATTAGAGAGTTCGAAAGGAATTAATATGAATTCATAGTGCTCATACCTTGTATGAAAATTAGTCTTGGGGATATCCTCCTTCTGTACCCTTACTTGATAATATCCCAACTGCATATCCACCTTGGAGAAGTATTGTTCTCCACATTTTTGATAAAAAAAGTCATCAATTCATGGAAAAGGATACTTGTTATTTTATTGTGATTTTGTTGAGATCATGATAATCAATGCATAGGTGAATTGACCCATCCTTCTTCTTGATGAAGAGGACTGGTGCACCCCATAGTGAAGCACATGGGTGTATAAAACCTTTATCCAGATTCTCTTATATTTTTTTCTTCAGCTCCTCATGCTCTAAAAAATCCATTCAATATAGAGTCTTGGATATTGGAAACACCCCAGGTATAAGATCAATCAAGAATTCATCATCTATTTTAAGAGGAATACTAAGAAATTCCTCAGGAAACACATTATAAAATTCCATCACAATAAGCATGTTTTCAAGGATGGTTCCTTCCTTAGACTCAATCATCTGAGAAAGATATTCATGATTATAGGGAAGTAATATCCATGATTGAGATGATGGTTATAAAAAAGATTCATCCTTCTCCTTGCACATGTAGATATTCAGGGGTCGATTCACCATATGAAGAGTGATTTTCCTCTTGTAAAAATTTATGTTGGCTCTATGTAGGGAAATACAATCCATGCCACAAACTGCATCAAATTACACTAAGGAAATTTTGATGAGGTTCTTTGGGAATTTCGACCCACAAATTGTGACATAGGAAGAGTTATATTCGTGGGATGAAATAATTTCCCCATTTTTTGTTTTCACCGACATCTATAATTCCATTCCTTGTGGTCATGTTTGGACTGATCTACTAAACATTCAAGATATAAAATAATATATCGAAAAAAATCAAAAAGTATGTTCTCTATTCTTGAATGAATAACCCACATACCTATCACCAATTCCTTTTTGGGATTCACTTCAGTGGTAGTCATGAAAAAATATCACCCTTGGTACCTTGGAGGTTGTTGGTTGCCCCCGAAAACCCTTGGATTAGGGAATTGGTTTGCAAATTGCGTTGGTTCTTTTTAGTTGTAGAAATGAACATTGTATTAAAAATCAAACGGAGTGTTCCTTTCCTCTATCGCAGTAGCAGGTTTGTATTTCTTGAAATCATTGGCTAGGTGTCCTTCCTACCCATACCTGAAGCATTTCCCCACCCCCTTCAGGCAATTTATAGCATGCCTCTTTCTGCCCTTTTGACAAGTGGGGTGCTAGAATCATTTAGCACCATTTGATTTATCCATCAAACTTCCAGAATTAAATTCCATTTTCAGATTATTATCCTCAATATACCCTTGAGATTTTTCAATATCCATCTCAACTTTAAGGGAACATCGAACAATATTCTCATATATTTCAAAGTTTCATATTTCCAGGGCTTTCCGTAGGCTAGGTTTTAGCCCACCAAACAAGTGGTCAACCTTATATTCAGGGGTAATGACCAAACTATAGGTGTATCATGAAATTATGGTGAATTTTACCACATAAACCCCAATAGATTTGTCATACTTTTGATTTAGTGCAAGGAAATATCTCCCCATTTAAGATGGAGGGTGCATGGAAAATATTTATCAATTTTTTTTCCCAAAATACTTCCATACAATCACCTCGACCTCTTCCTCATGATTCATTTTTTTGATCAATTTCCACCATTGATCAGCTTCACCCTCCATATGATAAGCATCCAAAATAAATTTCTCTTGTTTGGAACATTGATGTATGGAGAAAATCTTCTTGATGGTGTTGATCCATTTTTTAGTGATTGAGGGATCAAATGATCCATTGAAAGTAGGAGGCATTTGTCTTATTAACCTCCTAATTGTGACTTGTTATTTTGTAGGGAGGGGGGGGTGAGTTCTTATTAACCCATGTTTCTATTCAAAACATTAATTAATTGATAGAGTATTGTTTAAAATTTCACGATTCCCTCTTCCATCAAATTGTGAATCTCATTAGAGTTGTCATCACATTGATCTTCGCATCGATTGTTAGCTCGATTCCTCCTATTACCATCCATTGTCTAGAATAAAAGGAATAATTAGGGGTAAATATTTTAAACTATTAAACATATTAAGTGAAATCTAATTAAAAAATGGATAACTTTAAATTACACTTGTCTCCTTAACATATTCATTTCTAAGTTTCTGTCTATGTTTTCCATAATCTACTACCTAACATATATTCTTAGTGGAATTTTATTTTTTTCCCTTAATAATGGTTCATACTAATCTTATAAATTTTCTAAAGCATATTCCCCGAGAGTGTCGAACCAAGAGTTCATCAAGGACCATTGTTGTTCACTTGTTCCTCTTGGAGTCTTGCTCAAAGCAGTGTTTTCGGGTTTTACCCCTAAATACATCTATTCCAGAGCCACCTCTACATATTCATTCACAGATTGGGATGTATTTTCTTGATAAAAAACTTACTCTATACTCACAAAAATTTATGCAACCTTTTCTTGCACTTAGTCTTATCCAGTAGGATTTGACTATAGTTTTCTAATCCTAATCACTAAATAACTAAACCTATCCTCTAATACAAATTATAATAACCATGGTCTTTATTACACATTTAAACATGATTTATTAAATTAAATTTCACTTAATACAACTTATAATATAGATAGGTCTAGTTTATTTAGTGATTAGGAACATTCTATAACAACTTAAGACATGAAATACACATTTTTATTGAAAAATTATTTTACATAACCACAACATTCCTTTGTACTTAGCATTGAATGGGATAACCTGAGGAAATAAAAAAGAAAAGGGTGAGCTATAAAGCCTCGTAAGGGAGTAAAAAATTAATAACATGTAAAATAAAATACATGTTAGTCAATAGTAATATCAATGGAGCATTAGAGAAACATGAACATGAAGGCAAGATATAGCATGATTATCATAACATGGAAAAGCGGCAAAAACTTAAAACAATGCATCATTAACATAAAGGAATTAGGTAAACCCCTATCCCAACATGGTGGAAAATGTCCTATAAAGTAATCAGGTAAACCTCTATCCCACCATGATTTATCATGATACTAAACATTAACCAATGCATTAGAGCGCGATCAGGGAACAACCTTCAAAATCATTCCAATCTCATGCTTAAGTGTGTCACATAGATCATATAACATGCATTCATTAAACATTATAATTTATTCCATGATCAAGGAATGTGGAATTCATAAATTTAAGTCACAATTCAATTAGTATGTGATCATAAAGGATAATACCCTTGATAGAGGAATGAGTATGGTATTCACTACACAATGATTTTGGCATGGAAAATCACAATGCAATTTTGGAATTATAACAACGTCATATAGAAATTAATAAATTGGGATAATGAGAGAGAAAGGGGTATATAATTATTTATACATGGTATAGACAGTATGGGTATTATGGAACATAATATCCCAACATTTGAAATGGAATTTATATGCATAATATAAAATAAATCCTTGAATGGAAATGAGAAGAGAGAAACCCCTTAACGGAATCTTGGCATAATAACAGGTGGGTTTAAAGGATCATATGGGGAGATTAATGGGAGTGAAAGGAATATCCCATCATGTATATATAAAATGGACAATAAGGAGGTGTGAAAGAACATATCCCAAATCAATAAAAAGTAAATTAAAAGGAATGACATAAAATACGTGCTTGAAGAAAAAAGAGAGAGAGGGATCCCATACTTGGATGTGTGATCCCAAAGGCTTGGGAGAGCCTTCTTGGGAGCATAAGGGCACCTTGGGATGACACTTGGGAGTAGGGGGAAGAGGTTTGTAGAGATTCAAAGAGCTTGAGTGAAGCATAATGGGTATTTTAGTGGGTTTATATAAGAAAGGTTGTGGAATTATTTATTATTTTGGTTTTGGACCCTACACACTAAAATATTCAAAGCCACAAATCATCCCATGGTTTTGGCCATGGTTTCTGGAAAAGGGGAGTGGTATAAATTATTTTAAAAATATAAGAACTGAATATATTAAAATATTTCCCTTGATTATGTGGAGGTGAGTCACACTTTCAAGGAAATGATTTTAAAATCTTTAAATATTTTATATGTCTTGGAGGATTCACTATGAATTTATAAAATAAATAAAATAAACCTAAAATTGTATTATTTTAAGAGAAATTTTTTTAGCCAAATATACCCCTTATAGTATTTTATTACATAAATATTGGGTCATTATGATGTCATAAAATACATTATATATTTATACACTATTTATTTTTTACCCAAAATTCCACTATCTTAGAAAATTATGAAAAATTCACCATTGGATAATTTTGAAATCCTGATTACAAAGATAATATTCATTTTATCTAAATATTTTTCTAGATATGTGAATTTCATCTTTTAAAATAAAAACTTACGGTTATTGAAAATTCACAGGTTTTGATAAAAATCGTTTTCAAACCTTAATAAAAATTACAATTGAATTCATAAATATTATACAATAATTTATATTTAATAAAATCTATTTAATAATAATATTTTATTAAAATATTATTTAATTCAAAAATCCATTAATTCATCAAAATATATTTCTTAATTAAATTTGAATATTAACAAAAAATAATATTTATGCTTTAAAAATCATTTACAAAATAACAATAACAGAATGAAAATATATTAATTATTCTATAAAAAAATAATGAAAATAATCATAATTATATGGTATTGTTACAAGTCCCTTTATTACCTCAGAATACACCCTAAGAGTAAGGTGTGTGATGATGGGAGTTTCATGGGTTCATTCGGTGAACTTGGATTGGTTGGTGATCTCGATGAGCTTGAACTTATCCTGTAAATGGTTTCAATCATTCTAAAGTTATTGGATATCAACTTGGGATTGGTATAGGGTAAAGCCCAAAAATTTTATCTCCCTAAGAAGCTTCGAAAAATGGGCTACATAGGGTACGATCCTACTCGTTGAGGCCATCACTTGTCAAAAGGATTTGTTAAAATCCTATATTTATAATAGTCATGTGATCACTATTCAACGACTATATTATTAATGATAAGGATACATAAAGGTAATTTAAATCCAATTAGATATAATAAAACAAAAGGAGTGCAAATTTTTTCTATATCTGTAAGACATTTAATTAAAATAAAGGCAATTTTATTCATAACAAGTTTGGGTCGTTACATTTTATCCCACTAGGGGGGCTGTAGCCCAATCCCTTAGACACCATTATAATCATCTGCACCTATGTGAGGGCCCTCCCTATGTGATGGACCAACCTCATGAGTCTCCTCTCCCTTTGTAATATCCTTACCTTTTTTCATCATCCATGCACTCTTAAGCAGCACCTCCAAACGCAAATCCCCTCCTACGAAACAACCATTGACGGAGCGCCACCACTCCACCATGTGTGACAAAACTTCCCCAAAAGATTTTGAAATTCTTCATTCCCCCAATTTCACAATTATAATTCCCAGCACTACCTATGATGTTTCAACCTCCCTTTGAAGGTGAAAGACCCCATCTCTCAGGAAACACCTTTCTCAGGCATTCATTCTAGGTGGAGCTGTTCAAGGCGGTGTCCTCCTCACCACTTGATTCAGATCCAGGTCCACCCATTGTCCAAGAACCTATTATGGAATAGCTCCTCATACATGCGCACCCCCTAAATGCAAGGATCCTTTTCTCTACTTCTACGGACTACCCTCTCATCACTGGTGCAATAGGCATGGACCAGTTATTCGATGCGACCTATTTTGTTTTCCCTGTAACCCTTGCTTTATTCTACCCAGATCCTGATTGAACTTCTTCAACACTACCTAGATCTATTTCAGGAATCCTGGATCATCATTGGGCTTCTTCATCAATGTTTGGATCACCTTCTAGCTATCTAGATCACCATCGAACTTACCCATCAATGTTCATATCACCATCGAGCTGTCTCGATAACCTTTAGACTTATTCGTCACTGCCTTGATCTCCACCAGGCCTTTTATATACTGCATAGACCAGACATCATCGGTCCATTAGGAATATAATCTACTAAATAGTAGGTATACACAAATAATACAACTGGAAAAGGGAACAAAAAGAAACTTATAGAAAAAAACAAGTATATTTTTTTTATTCTAGTAGTTTTTTTAACAAAAACAAGTTCTTTTCAACTTCAAACAATCAAACAAGTAAATTCCAACTTGATTTTTTTTTCTAAATTACTAATATATTTTAGTAGGGGTTTCGAAACCCATCCATACCTAGTAGACCACAACTAAACTAACTAGATAGGTTCATGTAGTGTTCTGCTGGGTTGACTAGTGTACGGGTAGGGTCAGGTCTTAGTTTTACTAAATAAAGATGCATCCCGACATGATGGACCCCATAATATTTCTAAATGAATTCCTTAAAAAACAAGGATTCTGTGGTTTAAAAAAATTTCTCATCACTCTCACCAGCTACCACCTCACTCACTCGCATACTCCCCCACCTTCCCTTCCTGTTCACGAGTGATCAAGAGAAACCCTAAACATATTCTCCTCCCTCCCCCCTCCTATTCTCACACCACTCTTACATTATATTATATATCTTCCATATATCAATCCTCCTTCCTTATACCTTCCTCTGCATTCTTCCATACCCAATACAATCATTAATTATCCGCCGTCCCTCCATCCTCCTCTTAGTGGTGGTGTGTGTGTACTGCTCTTTCAATGCCTCCTTTCTTCTTTGTATTACTTCCCCCTTCTCTATTGTTGTGTTGATTACCCCATATCTCTCTTGTGTTCATCACACAAAAATTAATGCTTTTTCCGGGGGTGTGTGTGTGTTATATCCATTTCCTCACCAGTGGGTACAAGTGACTCTACTCCTTGGAATTTTTCCATTCAATTAATTCCCCTACCTCTAGCTAGCCACTCATTGAAGGTGTAATAAGGGCTCTACTCCTCCAAACCGTAGAAACCCATAATATAATGGTGTCTACTCCAAATACCCATTCAATTACAGAAACATTAGGGGTTATCATCAATATAAAACCAATTAATGAAACTAAATGTAAGCCATCTCCAAAGAAGGAAAAAATTCTTAAAGCAAATTCTAGACTTTCTCAATCTTGGGATCATTCTCATAAGAACAAATATGGAAGGTTTGTATGTAATTATTATGGTAAATTTTATGTTTGAACATATGGACAACATGGAACTAGTAATTTGAATAGACATTTAACAAGGTACAATAGAAATCCTCACAAAAATTTATAGAAAATTCAAACCACTATTTTTATTAAAAATAAGTGTGAAGATGAGGATGATGGGATGGTTAAAATTTCAATATCTCATTTTAACCAAGAAAAGTGTAGAATAACTCTTGATAAAATGAAAATCATTGATGAGTTATCATTTAAATTTGTTGAGAATCAAGGATTTATAGAATTTATTGAATTTATTCAACCTCAATTTCAAATTCCATCTGAAAAAATTATTGATGGAGATCACTTGTAATTATATTTGAGTGAGACACAAAAATGAAAGTCTACGTTTGATATGCTCTCTTATATGGTATGTCATACTACTAACACATTTACTTAAATTTAGAATCTAAATTATTATTATGACTACATATTCTAGTGATGATAATTTTATATTTAATAAAAAAATAATCAGGTTTTGTCTTGCTACGGATCATCAATTAGTTGAGTATTAGAAGAAATAGTGAAATAATAGGGGATTGAAAAGATTAATAGCAATCAATCATTTGATGTGGAGGGTTTGTGATCAGAATGGTTCTATTATTAAAGAAGATTATATGCATATGAGATGTTTTGTACTCATTTTAAACCTTATTCTTTAGTGATGGGTTAAATGAAATATAAAAATCTATTTCTAAAATCATATTTTGTTTCAGTTTTGTGAGAATTTCACTTCCAAATTGGTTAATTTCAAGATATTTTTCAAGGAGTTAAAAATTCCTCATAAATAGTTCATAATTCTTGATGTGTCTACTAGGTTGAATTCTTATTACTTTATGTTGGTAGTTGTAGATAATTATGAGGAATTATTTATTTCCTTTGAGAAATATTTTTGTTTTAGGAGTGATCTTATCATTGAAAGTGGGCCTTCTACAATATATGATTGGGAGCATTTTTATGTATTTGTCATGTTTTTAAAGGTATTTTATGATAGCACTGTTGAATTTTCCAGTTCTATGTATGTCACACTTTCATTCATACTCTTTGTGACATATATACAAAAAAAAGAAATGGATAAAAATAAATGATATTACTATGAGATAAATGGCTATTATAATAAAGGTATAGTTAGACAGGTATTATGGGATTGGATCCAATTTAAATTATCTCTTTCGTGTGGCAGTTTTTATTGATCCTCGATATAAATTATACTATGTTCAGGATAGTTTTGAAATTATGTTTGATGATGAAGAGAAGAATGAATTGATCAGTAAATTAATAAAATTTGTGAATAATCTCTTTGAGTTCTACAAATGTTAATATTTATCAAGATTCAATTATTTATTGTGATAATAGGTGTAGTAAGGATGATGAGAAACATAATGATGCTTATAGGTGAAAGAAACAGAAGATGAAATTGACACAACAAATGAATGAATTAGAAATATGCCTAAAGGTTAATGATTCTGAGGATAATTTTAATGGATTTGACATTTTGAGATGGTGAAAAGGAAATACATGAAAGTATCATGTTCTTTAATGCATTTCCAGAGATATTCCAACTATTCCATTTTTTATATTATCTTTATAGTTTACATTTCATACAAGAGGACGAGTACCTGGTCCATTTCATAGTTATTTGAATCCCAATATCATTGAGGCATTAAAATTCAAAAGATACTAAAAAATTTGAATTGATTTAATCCACTGTCATTAAAAATACTATGATTTTTTTTATCATTTATCAATTATAAACCTATGATTGGAAAAATAAAAATATTTACTTTTTATTCTATTTTATTTTTAAGATATGTCACCATCCATGATTTTTGATCAAAGTGCCATTATCACTGTCTAAAATAGAAGAAGAAGCAAGGATTATTAAAAACTCTTCATTAAGGTATAAATTTATGATTTTATTATAAACTATTAAGAGAAAATATTCATTTATTCTTTATTGCATAAATTTATTTATTTTTGTTTTATTTATAATGTTAATGCCACTAACATGTTCTTATTTATATTTAAAAATGGATAAATTGTTTTATCCAAAAAGTACATGCCAAGGTTATTATTTCCTCTTTATTCTACCCTCCTAAACTACCACAACATGAAACATGTCATGGTAATTATTTTCCAGATTTGTTTTTTTTACAACCACTTTACATATCAAATAATTTTTAGAATAATTGAAACATGTCATCATGTGACCCAAATAGCTATAAAATTAGGAAATTACCAATAGGATCTTATTCAGTTATTCTAAAGTTTAGTTGCAAAGATCCATTGTTTTTGAAATACTATTAGTGAATTTGTTTAAGTATTTTATTTATCCTTTAAATTTTATTTCACAGTGATTCATTCTATAATTTTCAATTTATTTTATTTTTTCAAAGTATCTCTATAGTCACCAAGAAAATTATTTTCCAGATTTATTTTTTACAACCACTTGACATATCAAATAATTTGTAGAATACTTAAAAAATTTCAACATATCACCCAAATAGCCATAAAATTATGAAATCACTAATAGGAAAATCTTATTCGATTCTTCAAAAGTTTAGTTACAAAGCTCCATGGTTTTTGAAATACTTGAAACACTCTCAGTGAATTTGTTCAAGAATTTTATTTATCCTTTCACTTTCCTTTCACAATGATTCATTCTATAATTTTTATTATATTTCATTTTTTCAAAGTTTCTCCATTATCACCAAGAAAATTATTTCCCATTAAATAGATTATTTTCTTTCTTTTACATTATTCAAGTTTCATTGAGGATTTAATAATTTTTTTTGACCATCACATTTTTTTTATGAATCCAAAAATCATATTTCTATATTTGGTTCACTTTTAAATTTACTTGTCAACGTGATCACTTAATATTTAATATATTTCATTTTTACCATTTAATTAGTTCAAACATTTAGTCCTTCATTCATTTCATCTTGTGTATTTCATTGATTTAAATTAGATAGTTCATATAAATGTTATTGTGAAAATATATTCATTGTATCTCATTATAGGTTTCATGGTTAGTGCACACTGGAGAAACGGATTTACATAAGGTCCATCTTCAAGTATGCGTAAAGTTAACATGAATTTTTTATACCTTGCATAAGGGTAAAAATGTGCAACTTAATTGTGGAACTTAATTTAAACATGTTTCGTAACTGTAAAAAGAATATTCAATTGCATGTGTAATCGTAAACTACATTTTATAAATGTGACAGAAAGGTAAACATGAAAATATCATAACTTGTGTAAGGGTAACACAAAATTTTCATACCTTGCATAAGGGTAATTTTTTTTTCATAGAGTGTGTAAGGGTAAGTTAAGAGTTGTGTGAGGGTAAAATAATTTTATATACACTATGTAAGGGTAAGAAAATACAGACGTAAGGGTAAAAAGAAACTACGTAAAGGTAAGAAAAAAATTATAAAACATGTGTAAGGGTTTATGAAACTTGTCTAAGGGTATATATGAACTTCACCTAAAGGTAAAAAAATATTACAAAACTCATGTAAGGGTACTTCCAATATCACATATTGGTAACAAAAACTTATAAGACTTACAATAAGGTGAAACTAATTTTTTTGAAACATGCGTAAAGGAAAGTTCTAGAATATAGAACTTTGGTAATGGTATGAATGAATTTGATATGGTTGTGTAAGGGTAAAAAAATAAGCACATAAAATTAAGACAATACACTGAATAAAAGTTGGTTATCATGACACATAAGGGTAGCTCAAATTTTATAAATATTGCGTAAGTGTAAGTTAAATAAGTAATATAAAAACTCGAAATCTATTCTATACAATAAAAAAATAAAAATATAATTAAATCAAAATATTGAGATACATTTGTAATTTGTAAAACATAAAATAAAAATAATCATGAACTTTTTTTGTTATATACTGAATTTATGCAGTTTATAACATTTTGCATCACATCATCTGACTAACCCGACCTGACTAACCCAACCTACCCCGTAATGGGTTGAGTTGATTCAGGTTTTTTACCCATGTGTCACGCAACCCAACCCCCACAAGGAGTAGTGTTTTCTTCTTGCGGGGGAGGGAAGGTCAAGTTCGGGGGAGGAGGAGGTGAGTGCAAGGGAGAAGAAGTTGCTGGGGTTAGATGGGGAGAGTAAGTAGCCAATGAGGGGAGGTTTTTAATTTCATACATCAATGGGTCATTGGGTTGGGTTGGCCAATATTTAGCCAACCTGAGACCAGACCCAACCCATGCATGGGTCAACCAATCCTAATTATTTTTGCATTTAACTCGATCCGACCTGGCCAAATCGGTTTTGGACACCCCTACCTGCAATCAATTGGAAAGTTTCTAAAATACCTCTGGGTAAAATCTTGATTGAAATTTCTATCCCATTGTCATATTTTTGAATCTTCTATTGGTTCTGAACATATCAGAAGAGTTATGATGGATGAAGATATATTGAAATTTATTTTAATAATCATTTCCTAAAACCAAGAGTGAGGACCCTGAAAACCAATTTTACAATTAATTTATTTAATATCTAAATAGATAAATATCTATGGTTAGGAACATTCTTCATTGATGATTGTTGATCGTCTAAAAAAGCCCTTCTGGATTTCCTTCATTTCACTTGTGATGATCTATGGGTAGAATCCCTCTAGCGGTGATCCATACATTCTCTAATGGTCTCCAAGAAACGTCATTCATTCTTTGGGTGCTAACGTGGTGAATCAAATGTCTTTTATTGTTCTTTCTTGATCACTTGTTCTTTGATTTTGAAAAATCATCTCTTGGATTTCTCTTTCTTGAGAGGGAGGTAGAATTTGTTGTATATAACAATTCTCTTTTCCCAAACATGGAATCAGTTTCAAATGCTTTACATAATAGACATAAAAGTCTATTTATAGAGTTGGAATTTCAATTACAAAATTTAATTGCATAAAAACAATTAAATATAATTATAGTCATTAATTTAATCTCATACAAAATAATAATAATAATAATATTTTTTTGTGCTCTAATTTGCCAAAAATGGATAAATAATATTTACCAACTCATAAATAATTGTTTTATCACCAGACACAGTCTCAATCTGTTTTAACTCTTCTTGCATTTATTTAACACCTGGATAAATAATTTATTTGCTTAAATAAATATTTTATTCAAAAAATTGGTAAATAAATATTTATTAAATATTCAAAAACATAAATAAATATATTTTATTCAAATTTCGGTGAATAATTATTTATTTAATTTATGCAGTCAATATAATTTGAATAAAATTATTCATCAGTCCTGAGAATTATATTTATTCCATTAATTAAATTCAAATAGAATTTAATCAAGACCAACAAAAACACTTTTTGTAGGACCCTCTAGTATTCTTCCCCATTGGCATTAAGAGGATTTGCCTAAAGTCCAAGATTACTATCTTGTAACGGGCCTAGGAACCCAAGAGAAAGAACTTAAAGTTACAATGACAACAACCGCATACAAATGCTCAATGTGTAATACAATCCCTTTGTCATGATCTCTTATCAAGAAAGTTTCATGTTGGTGTCACAAACCTATATGATATATACATCATTCATTGAGTATCTGAAATAAACTCATCATTAATCCAAGGCCATGGAATTTAGGGCAACGATTCTATTTCAATCAAAGTATCAAGATATCAACTTCCATAAAGATGGATGGGAAAAATACTTCATTGACTTATCTATAAATAACATGTAATTTGTGACATGGTGTGATGGTTTTCATCATAAAATCTAATTACTCAAGTTGTGACATGAATTAATGAAAATCATAAAGTCTAAGGACTATTAAACATGCTCGTAGATAAGAATATCTGATGACACCAAAACATGTGGAATTACTAATGGTGGTTTTGTACTCATAATTTCCCATATTGGTGATTACCTAGTGAAAACTTCATGAGAAGAAGTCTCATATGCTTATGAATACTCACACCTGACGGTCTATATACTATATGTCCCATCATTATATATTATTCAACCGCAAAACTATATTATGAATAATATCATACCACTTCAAAATTGTAATCATTGTGAGGAACTACTATGACCTTGTAAATGCAACAAATAATCTAGGACATTATTACAATAAATTATTGCATAACAATAAATGATATATAATAAGATGTTTAATTTAAATATGCATGTAATCAAAGTAAAAAAAACTACTTCTAGGAAACCAACACTAACATGTTCTAGAGCTCCAACTATCTCGAATCAAGGAAGTCGTGGATCCAATGATATGGAACATTGACATGTTTCAAACTTCCATGAAAAGTGGAATTTTTACCAAAACAAATAGTACCCTAAACATCAAAAAATAAAACATATATTTCTTGATTAAAATTGAGCTCTCAAATAAAAGTTTTCATCCACAATAATTCTTTGCAAGTATCTGTAGCTAAAATAAACTCAGACTCATTGGTAGATAAAGCAACACATCTCTACAATCTATACTATCAAGATACAATTAACCATGAAAAACTGATCAAATAGTTTGAATTAAACTTCCTCAAATTGATATATTCTTCCATATCAGAACCTGCAAATCCACAAATCATAAATTCCCCATTTCCAAAACACAACATCTTATCAGAAGTACCAAGAAGATAATGAAATATATACTTAACTTCTATACATTTCTCTTTACCTGTATTAGATATAAAATGATTGAACACACTAACTACATTAGCTATATTAGGTCCATCACATACATCAAACAACCAAAAATAGATAAATAAGATATGTTTTGTATCTTCTCTCTCGCTTCATCAATAGAAGGATACTAACTGATACTGAGCTTAAAATGTAAATAAAGAGGAGTAATAACCACTTGTTCTATATCCATAGAAAATCTCTAAAGAACTCTCCTGAGATAACCAATTTTTTTAGACTTTCTATCGTGAGAGATTGATATGCCAAGAATCCATCATGCTGGACCCCAGCCTTTCATTGAAAAAAACTAACAAAGATCTATCTTTAATATATCAATTCTAGAGGAATAATTGCCAATAATGAGCATGTTATCAACACAATGCAACATCATAATTAAATCCTCATCAATAAATATTGGAACAGAAACCCAATGATCAAAATATGTCTTCTGAAAACCATGGAAAAGTGATAGATTCAAACTTCTTATACCACTATCCCGAATCTTTCTTTAGACCATACAAATTATTCTTTAAAATATATGCATAATTATCTTTACCTATTTCAAAAAACCCTCTCACTTCTCCATATAAATCTCCTCCTCTAAATCTTTATGGAGGAATGTTTTCTTCACATCCATCTGCTCAATCTACAGTTCTAAACTAGTAGCCAAAACAAGAATAACCCCGATAGAAAACATTTTGACAAAAATTGAAAAAATCTCATAAAAATCAATACCTTTCTTTTTAAGAAACCCTTTAATGAATAACTTTGTCTTATATCATTCAAAAAATAGGATTATTCATTTTTAATATTATAAATCCATCAATTTTTTAAATTTCTATTACCTGTTGGTAATTTCATCAGCACAAAAGTATGGATGTCATGCAATGATCTCATCTCATCATCCACTTCCGCAACCCAATTGTCTTTCTGGTCACTTTATATCACATCATCAAAAGATTTTGGTTCTCCCCGTTTAGTGAGGAGTACATACTCCTCAAGTCAACTCTGAGTAGAAATTGTATGATATCGAGATGACCTCTGGAGTGGAACTATGGGTTCATTAACAACCCATGGAACATGATCATCAGAAAAAAGGTGAATCAGAAAGATCAAATACAATATAGATACCCTGAACATCAAACTTCACATTAGCATGATCATCAAAATCAGGATTGTGAGGTAAACATGAATTTGAAACCAGATCAAGACCGAAAAATCAATCAAAAGTTATAGGAATAGACTTTTCTCTATTATCAATATCTACAATAGTTTGATCCTCCATAAATATTGCATCATGACTTCAACAAGTTTATTCAAAGTGTGATCATGGAACTTTTATTCACACTCATTATGACCATATCCAATAAAAATACATTGTTGTGACTTACCATCTGGATTGGATCTTTCATCTCTAGGTACGTGAACAAAAGTGTTGCAACCAAAAAAATATAAATGATCATACTTGATCTATTTTTCATAGAAAAACTTGTATGGAGTGTGTATGAAATGAAATCTTAGGTGATAAATTGATAATATAAATAGTAGTAAATAAAGATTCACCCCAAAAGTGTCTATGAAACATTGCTTCTGAATGAAAACATCGAACACTTTCCACCAAAGTTGTGTTCATCCACTCAGATACACTATTTAGCTGAGGTTATTTAGGAGGCATCTTCTAATTCTGAATACTATTCTACCTATAATACTGATCAAACGGACCACAATACTCACCCCCATTATCAATATGAATAAATTTCAACTTATTTCCAAATTCTCTCTCAACAGAGACCTAAAATTGCTTAAAAATACTAAGTGACTATCTTTTGACATTCAAATCATAAATTCAAAGCTTACATGAGTAGTCATCAATAAATGTCACAAAATAAAAAAACAAATAAATTTATTAGATTTAAAAGGACCAAAAACATTGGAATGAACTAATTCATGTACTTATGACTTCATGTCCAATGGATAACTGTAAAAACTCATCCTACTCTATTTTACAGTCATACAATGAAAAAATGTGTCCAATTTGACACCTTGCATACATGGAATCAAAATTTTCTTGGCCAAACAAATGATAATCTTTTCATTAATATGACTGAGTCTCTTATGTAATAACTTGGAAGACCCAATCAAGAAATAAAAACTCCATTCCAATAAAAACTTGACTTCTTCTTGGCTCGAGCCATAATCAAGGAAACCTTGGAAAGCTTCAATTGGTCATCACCAAATGTATTGATAAAAACATCATCATCAAGAACACCAGTAGAAATAAGATTCATACAAACCTCAAGCGCATGTTGAACATTCTTCAAAATCAGCTTACTCCTTGAGCGCATGTCAAACATTCATCAAAATAAGCTTACTTCCCATGTTGATCTCCAAACAAATAGTCTCAATACCTATAACATCAGCATGACCATCATTAATCACCTTTAAAATCTCAAAGTTACTTGGGTAGTAAGATGTAAAGAATTCCTTCCCTGATGTCACATGAAAACAACCACCACAGTCAACAACCCAATAAGAAACATCAGAAGCAATATTAATGGAGTCGTAAACAATAATAAGATCACTCCCTATAATGGAGGAAACACGATCATCTCTATTACCATGTTTCTTTTGCTGGTTTTGTTTCATTTTGTTTTCTCTCTTCAACTAATATCAAATATCCTAAAAATGAAATTTCTTACCACAATTATGACATTAAAACTCTCTCTACTTCAACCAAGATTTTCTTCAGTCTTTACTATTACCTCGACTATTTTGTCCCTTATTCTTTTCCAAAATTCTCCCCATGTTCTAAGTGACTAAAAGCACTGAAGAATATTTATCCTATGTAAATCTCTTGAACTATTCATTCAAAATAGTATACATAACAAAACTGAATGTAATATCACCATTATAATCATAAATGGTTAGACTGAAAAACAAATTCTGTCAAGAATCGAGTAAAATATTTACGAACCAATGCACTGAAACTTCATCTTAAAAAATGATATTCATACCATAACATTGATCAAAACTACCTTGAAATTCACCCAAATAGTCATAAATAGATGTACCTTTATAACTCAAATTGATCACCTCTTTTAGGAGAAACAATTTATTATTTTCCATCATAGAAGTATAGGTAGTCATGAGATTGTCCCATAAGGTTTTGACATTAAAGATGTTGACAATATGGTTCATCATGTTATCTTCAACCCACTGATGAATGAAACCACAAATCATCTCATGATCAAACTCTCATTCTTCATTATACATTCTTTCTGACTTCTGGGTACTAAACACCAACATATTCATACTCAAGAAAAAAACAAATCCTTTATTTGTGATCGTCGTATATGGTAGTTGGAACCATTTAACAACATCATCCGACTATAATTGGATTCCATAATTTATCTGAATAAATAAACCCTTTGATAAAAAATGTTGGGAATGACATTAATCAATGAATGTGAAAACGAACACCAAAGAGAACACACAATAGAAAAATTTATTTTATCCATATATTTTTTGATCACTACACAACCACTTTAATTTTTCAGGATTGTTTGAAGGGAAATATTTTTATTTCTGTAGTGTGTTCTCATTGGTGTTCATTTGCATGGTCATCATATTTCCCAAAATCTTCCATCATTCTGAAAAATTATAGTATTCAATTGACGTAGAATGATTTTGTTGAATGGTGTCAACTACCATATGTGGCGATGAAAAATGAAGGATCTATTTTTTTAGGTGAATGAATCTACCAATGATTAGTACCCAAAATCCCGAAAGAATTTTTGATGAAGAATGGGAGTTTGAGAATGAGATGATTTGTGGTTTCATTCATAATTGGGTCGAAGATAATGTGATAAACCATATTTTCAATATCCCTCATGCTATAACTTTGTGGGACAATATTGAGAATACCTTTGCTTCCAAGATAAGAAACAATAAATTTTTTCTCCTCAAATAGGTGATGAATTTGAGGTACAAATAAGGTACATCTATTTTAGACTATTTGAGTGAATTTAAAGGTTTTTTGATCAATTGTCTCATATGGGCATTACTTTTAAAGATGAGGTTTTAGCATTTTGATTCCTTAACACTTTACTCAATTCTTGGGAGAATATGTGTGTTACTCTAACCGGTTCTGCTCCTAATGGTGTTGTGACATTTAGCCTTGTTAGGTATTTTGTTTCGAATAAAGAGGTCAAAAGACATACTTTGGAGAAATCTTCTTCAAAGCTTTTAGTCACAGAAAATAGCGGGAGAAGTCAGGAAAAGAACCATGGATAAAATAGCTGATATAAGAGAAATGGCAGAAGAAAATTATGTCGAAGAAGAGAGTTTTAATGTCATCATTATGATAAAAAATGACATGTTAGGAAGTTTTTCTATTAGCAGAAAAGAGAAAAAAAATGAAGGAAAATCAATAAAATAAAAATTGTGATGAAGATGATCGGGTCGCTGCCGCTATAGGGGGTGATCTAATTATTGTTTATGACTCCATTAAAATTTATTCTGATGATTCTTGTTGGGTTGTTGATAGTGGTTTTTGTTTCCATGTGACATCAATAAAGGAGTTATTTACATCTTATAGCCAGATAATTTTGAGATTTTCAATATGGGTAATGATGGTCATGCTGATATTGTAGGTATCAACACTATTTTTTTTGGACACCAATAGGGGAAGTAAGCTGATTTTGAGGAATGTTCAACATGTGCCTGAGGTTTACTTAAATATTATTCTTACCAGTGTTCTCGATGATGACTGTTTTATCAGTACTTTTGGTAATGTCCAATTAAATATTTCAAATGGGTCCATGATTTTCATTTGAGGCAAGAAGTAGTCAGGCTTATACTGGTCTAAATTCTCTATTTCTTGTTACATTACTTGTGTTGTTGAGTGCAACATGTCTTCTAAGTTATGAAATAAGAAGATATGCCACATTAGTGAGAAGGGTCTTGGTTGTTAGGCCAAGAAAAATTTTCTTCTAGTTTTGAAAGGTGTCAAATTGGACATGTGTGATAACTGTATGGCTGAAAAACAGAGCAAGGTGAGTTTCAGGAGTTGTCCTTTGCACGAGAATCCACAAGTACTTAAATTAGTTCATTATGATATTTGTATTCATTTGAAATCTAAGACCTTTTGTGGCAGTCTTTATTTTGGGATGTTAATTGATGACTACTCACATAACCTTTGGGTTTATGTTTTGGATGGAAAATGTAAGATGCTCATAATTTCTGAACAATTTCAGGTTTCAACTGAGAGGGAACCTAGTGAGAAGTTTAAATGTATTCTCACTAACAATGGGGGTGAGTATTGTGATCTGTTTGATCAGTATTGTAGGAGGGAGAGTATTAAAAGTCGATATGATAAATAGATCTAACAAAAACACATTTTTAGAATGTAGAAGAATAAGTTAAAATTAAACTAAATCTACCAATGTGAAATGATCAGACAAGAATTACTAGAATAATTGAACACATAAATAAGAATAACATGAGTGAAAAATAGTCCTATTAATAAAATATAAAATGATAAGACCTACTACATGGAAGAAAATTGAATAACTAAAACTATAAGAACCAGTTATTCTTATTCAGAACAACAACCTTCAAACAACTATACAATACACATAATCTACCAAGAAAACTGAACAAGAAAAGAATGAAAGAGATGCATACAGTGCTTGAGTAATGAGAAATCTGGACACATGTTCAAACTCTATCCCAAACTACCCAAGACTAAGCCCTACTTGGACAACCCCCACTCTTTCACCCTGGTTCAGGTTTATATCACGATTCTTTAAAAACAAACTCAATCCTCGACTAAACACCTATCCAACTTGGTAACACACATGAGAATTCCTTCAATAGCATCGATTCAATGAATCTGGATATTACTAACCTTCAGGAATCTTCTATCAGTTTCATCTTCAATCACTGGTTACAAGAAAAAATTCCGGGACCATAGATTCTTGTCACACTTGTCAACTCCTCTTAAATATGCCATAAAACACCACTCGAAATCATTAGAAGAATTAGTTCTTAGATCTAATGTACGATTATTCAAATCCATATGGTGGTAATGATCTGGTAGCTTTGACTTCAATAGTCCTCAATGGAACTCAAAAAACATAAATCTAGAAGGGGTTCATCCTCCTCATGTAAACTCTAATCTGTGGCCTTTGATGCACCTCCTCTGTAACGACCCGAATCCAGAGCCACTCAACTTGTGCCTTGTACCCAGTTTTCCAAATGACCTCAAGTGCATTTCCCTAAACTTTAGAGGGTGCCGAATAGCAGTGAGGGCCTTGATGAGTCATTGGGGAAACTATGTCCTCAATTGGTAAAGTATACAAGGGAAAGGAAATAACAGTCAATAACGAAATCAGTGAACAACATATGATAACTGAAACTAAACATCAGAAGTAATGAATATATAGTAATGATGATAATGATGCAGCAGGTACAAGTATCTAAGGGAAGCATCAAACACAACAACATGCGGAAATAAAACTGAGAAACAAAGTATGAAAAGTAAACAGTAACTCCAGCAGCATCTCAAGCCTAAGCTCGGTCCTATGCTCTCCAGCTCCAACCACCAATCATGTACCTGAAGTAGAAGGGACACAATCCCTCTCCACACCTACAACCATATAACCTGTTTGGGATGAAAAGAAGGACCCAAACAGGGTGTGAGACTAATCCCAGTATGAAATCACCACAAGATCTGTTCCCTACTGTCAGTGAGAAATATAGAAAAATTAATGGAAATAAATGCAGTAGAGAAACAAGAGTACACTAAACTAAAAAAATCCTACAATATCCATTCAAATTTATTTATTAATTTAATTCAATCATTTAATTATGAACCATGAGATCAAAAGAACAGCTCTATATTCCCAAGGCATAGCAAGTAACACAACAGGTATCTAGAGAGACTACCTAAACAACAAGAAGTACAAAACCCAAGCTTGTTCTCTGTCTTGGTGGACTCATCACAACCAACCAAACAATATTCACACTCACTCTCTGGGTGGATCATACTGGCAAACCCCTCTAGTCAAGTAATCTTACAAAGGAACAGACACTCTGGGAAGCTCTCACTGTCAATTCCACTGCGGTCTTGCAACAATAGGTATAGAATCTCTGAGGAAGAACTTACATCTAATTCCACCTATAGTCTCGATACGTAACTGAGGACACTCTGAGGAAGCACAAATTTCCATTACCATAGGTCCTGCGAATGATACTAATTTATAACAGACTCTCTAGGGAAGCCCTTAATTGTTAATTCCCTCTTTAGTCTACCGCACTAGGTTCACGCAGCCCTGAGCTATCCAGTCATGCATAATTGACTGTCAGCAGCCCTAATTAAGTTCAAAAAACTACTTGGATAATAGCTACAAATCATCAAAAGCATAAAAACAGTAGTCAATACATGCAATCAATTATATCAAGGCAGGCAATCAATGCAACAAGGTCTTCCTCATAGGCAACCTAAGCCAAACGGCGATAAACACCCAAAACAAGGGAAAAACCCATGGGGTAATCCTCAAACATGATAAAAAGAAAACATTATTCATCTAATAGCCACAAGAATACAAGAAATATAAGGAAGATAATAATGCTGGATCAAAACCCTAACCCCAGATTCCCGATACATGGATATCCGACACTTTTGTATAGAAACTCAAAGACATTCAACGTAAGGAAACAAACCACCTACCTCAATCCTAGAAGATCGATATACTTTAACCTCTACCCGTGAATCGGCCTAGAATAGAGTAGATCTGCAAAAACGTCTAAAACGTTAAACCTATTATAACTCTTATAAGAGAAAGAATTAGGAAATGTGGACAAAGAAGAACCAAGAACTCACCGCTGCAATTCTATTACAATCGATGATGTTCAATTCAGATAACTAGTGACAGATCGATGGCTCAGATAAGATCCATGGTTGTACCCTAGCTCTTGGTTGAAGAAGCTGGAGAAGAAGACGTTCTTGGGGTTAAAACGCGACCCCAGTCCATTTAACGAAAAAAAGTACATGACATGTACTTTTGGAGTATACAACGTGTACTAAGCTTTTACATACTCTACTTAAGGCAGCCTCTATGTCACGACTACATGACCGTGTGTGTGGCCATGACATGGCCAGCACACGACCTCGAGCGGTAACAAAGTACACGGTGTGTACTTATAAATTACACGACATGTACTTTGAAAATTTCCATATTCTCCTCTTTTTCCCAAAAATGACCAGAAAAGGAAAAACATACCTGAATGAAGATCCAAGTTCTTATAAACTTCCCCACTTAAAGAAATTCATCCCCGAATATCCCTAACAAGGTGGCAAAAAAGAAGCCTTGAACAACTCTGGCCACTGTGATCACACATCAGCCTCCCTCTCCCAAGTCTCATCCTGTACACTGTCGTGCTTCCATAACACCCATACCAGTGGAAAAGACCGGCCACAGAGTACCTTTTCACTATGATCAACAATCCTGATAAGATGCTCCTTTAATGATGCATCTTTCTCTAGCTCAACCTCCTCAGGTTGAAAAAACATGAGACACGTCTGAGAAATAGCGTCGAAGCCGAGAAACATGGAAGACGTCATGCATAGCCTAATACCTCTGAGGTAACCGCAACCTATAAGAAACCAGCCTGACTCTCTCTAGAATCTCAAACGACCCAACGTATCTCAGTGAAATCTTACCTATTTCTTGATCCTCTTGTGTCCCAACCTCGGGGTAACACGTAGAAAAACCTGTTCTCTGACCTTGAACTCCAAAGGTTATCTCCGCTGATCAGCATAAGATTTCTGCCGAGACTATGTAGTACCCATCCTCTTCTGAATCAACTCCACCTATTCTGTGGTCTCCTGAACAAGATGAGGTCCCAACATAGCCACCTCTCCTACCTCCATCCAACACAAGGGTGATCGGCATGGCCTACAGTACAAAGCATCGTAAGGTGTCATCTGAATAGTTTCTTGAAAACTATTATTGTAGGAAAACTCCACTAGAGGTATATGTATCTCCCAAGAACCTCCAAAATCAAGGATGCATTCCTTAAGCATGTCCTCTAGCACCTGAATCGTGCTCTCTGACTGGCCATCTGTCTGGATATGGTAAGTTGTACTCAGAAGTACCTGTGTACCCAAAGCCCTCTGTAGCTTTTTTCAGAAATGTGACATGAAGCAAGCATCCCTATCTGAAATGATAGTACTCAGATTCCCATGAAAGTGTAAAATCTCATGGATGTATAGCCGTCCAAGCTCATCAACACCAAAAGAATCCTTAATCGGCAAGAAGTGAGCAACCTTCGTGAGCCTGTCAATGACAACCCATACCGCGTTATTCCCTTGAGGCGATCTCGGTAACCCTATAATGAATTCCATCAAGACATCATTCCACTTCCAATCGGGAATGGGTAGCTGCTGTAAAAGCCCTGCTGGTCGCTGGTGCTCCGCCCTGACCTGCTGATAGGTGGAACACCTCATGAAAAAACCAGCAACATCTCTCTTCATACCTGGCCACCAATACTGGCGGTCTAGATCACGATACATCTTGGTGTCTCTAGGATGATCTGCCCAAACTGAGGAATGACAGTCTCACATCATCTCCTCGCGTACATCTACTAGAACCCATATGCGTCCCTAGAAACGAAAGATCTCATCCTCACCTACGGTCCATCTGGGAAGAGGGTCCTCTCCTAACACGCTTTCTCGTAGGACTAGGCCTTTAGAATTTGATAGCTACCTCATTCGAACTCGGTCAAGAAGGGTAGAGGTAACAGATACAGAAGAAAGAAAAGTCTGACCATGTCTGTCGTGCACCTCCAAATGCATTTCAGAGAACAGATCCATAAGCTGGCACTCAATGCTAGCCTCCTGGAATTCATGTATCTGTGTCCTCCTTCTTAGTGCGTCTGCAACAACATTACCTTTCCCAGGCATATAAGCATGCTCGAAATTAAAAGACTGTAGGTAGTCGACCTACCTCCGCTGTCTCAGATTAATGTCACTATACATGAAGATATACTTGAGGCTCTTGTTGTAAGTATATACCACAAAATGATCTCCCAGAAGATAATGTATTCAACAACGCAAAGCATGAACAACTGCAGCCAACTCCTGGTCGTTCGTAGGATAGTTCCTCTCATGTGGCCTCAACTGTTGAGATCCATATGCAACAACACGATCCTTTGGTATAATAACTTCTCCAAGACCGATGCCAGATGCATCACAGGAAAACTTTATAACTCTTTTCCCGCTCCAGAAAAACTAGAATCAGTGTTGAAGTCAATCTCCCCTTCATCTCATGAAAGGCTGAATCACAGTCTTCTGACCAAACATACTTCACCCCCTTCTTAGTCAACCCCATCAACGGTGCAGCTAAGTGTGAGAATTCCTTTATAAAATGCATGTAGTAACCAGCCATCCCTAAGAAACTTCGTACCTCAAAGACATTCTTCGGCTACTCCCAGGTGACTACTGCTCTCAACTTCTCTGGGTCTACTAATACTCCTATCTTTGAGATGACATGACCCAGGAAGTGAATATTGTCCATCTAAAAGTGGAACTTTGAGAGATTAGCATATAAATGATTCTCCCTCAGTGTACTCAAAATGATCTCAAGATGGGTAGCATGGTTGTGTGGAGTGTGGGAGTACACCAAGATATCGTACACACAAACAACCACAAAAGAATCTAAGAATGGATGGAACACTCTGTTCATCAGTGCCATGAAAACTGCTGGTGCATTTTTGAGACCGAACGACATAACCAAATACTCATACAGACCATACCTGCTCTGGAAGGCTGTAAGAGGTATATCAGATGGCCTGACATGCAACTGATGATAGCCGGATCTCAAGTTGATCTTTGAGAACACTCTGGCTCCTCGAAGCTGATCAAAGAGATCATATATCTGTGGAAATGGATATCAGTTCTTCACTGTCACCTAGTTCAGCTTCCGATAATCCACACAAAGCCTAAGGGTACCACCCGCCTTCTTTGCAAACCGAATAGGAGAACCCCAAGGAGAAGTACTGGGTCGGATGAAACCCTTTGCCTACAACTCCTCTAAATGCTTATTGAGCTCCTGAAACTCAGGTGTAGCCATCCTATAAGGAGGAATGGTCACCAGTTCCACTCTTGACACAAGATAAATAGAAATTTCTACCTCACGCTCTGGAGGAAAACATTAAAAGTCCTCTGGAAAGACATCCCTGAAACGATCCACCACTGGAGGAAAGTCTATCTGTGAAGTCCCCTGGTCATCTAGGTATAGAATGGAAATCTGATATGTAAATCCACCTATCCCATGATGCTCTGGTCCTTCTCTACTTGCCTAGACATCCCACTCACCCTTATGAAGAAAAGATCCGCCCTCCAATGATGTGAAACTCACCCTACGGCGATAGAAATCGACAAAGGCCAGGAAGGGAACTAACCAGTCCATCCCGAGAATGACATCATATCCTATCATCTCTAGGACATAGAGGTTCCATGAAAAACGACACCCACCAACCTCAAGGGTCCAATCTAAGCACTGACACATGCTAGCAGTTCTAATCCCCAATGGCGTGTCTAGTGTCATCATATCCTCAGAAGTATAAATAGTAAGTCTAAGTCTTTCCACACACTAATAAAGCTATGAGAATATCTTGTATCGAAAAGTGAAGAGGATAAAACTGAGGCTACTAAATCATACCTCAAACTGTAGAAGGTCCAAGATCCTACTCCTGATTAATCTGCTCTACCACAAAGGTCTGGCCTGTACCGCTGCCCTGTGTAGCAGCTTGAGATCCCTGAGCTGACCCTCCCTGAGCCTGACCACTACGTCCACGACCTCTACCCTGGCCTGAATGAATTGAAGCACTACAGCCCCCAGTCTTCTACGGAATGGGTAATCCTGCTCCTGTACGCAGAGTCAAAACTGATCCTCTTTCACTAGCCACTAGAAGGAGAACCTTGCAGAAATGCTGCAGATGACCCATCTTGCCGCAAGTTAGGCACTCCACTGGGTCTCTTAGGCACTGAGGCTTGTTATGCCTGCTTTTTCCACACTGATAGTACACCACTTAGTTTCCATAAGTAAGATATTGTCTACTAGAAGGAATACATCGCTTCCTCGGGTCACCTCGTGTAAAATCTCAGTGGTGCTTTCTACTATCTATCTGAAGCGAATCATCCCTGGATACTGAACCGCCCTAGTATACAGCTCTAGTCTCCCTCAGATTTCTCTCTATGAAAAGTGCTTGGTTGACTATTAGAGTAATAGAAGTCAACTGAAAGATGTTCACCTGTGATTTGATGTTCGGTCTGAGGTCTTCCTCAAACTTCCTTGATAAAAACAGCTCGTTATTCCCCAGAATGGGAGTGAAACACCATAACTCTGTGAAGCGAGAGGAATACTCCGTAACTGTGAGAGTACCCTGCTACAAGTTCATGAACCCTCTGGCTCTGTCAGCCCTCAGCGTCGCTGGGTAGAAGTAGTCGTAGAAGGTACGCTGAAACTTATCCCAAGACATAACCTGTTGGAGACCTGCCTACGAAACTACATCCCACCATCTCTTGGCAGAATCTCGCAGAATATAAGTCACGAGCTTAACTCTATTCTCCGAAGGCGTCTCCAGATGCTCGAAGATGGATAGCGTGGATTATAGCCCTGACTCCACAGCCTGTGGCCCTTCGTCCCCTGTGAATGTGGGAGGATTCTGCTGCTGAAAAACCTACATTAGCTCTGCCATAGACGGGGAAGGATGCTGAGCTCCCTGGAAGGACTGCATGAATCTCATGAAAACCTCTCTGAACAGAGCGTTGACACCAGTGTCTGGAATCACTGCAGGTACCATATCCGGAACTATAGGCGGAAATTCTAGTAGTCCATAATCTGCCGTATTAGGCGTATAGTCACTTCCTGGTTCCTGATTTTCAATGAGAGGGCGTCTTGGTGCCATAGCTCTGAAAGGTCAAAATCACACCTCAGATTCAGTATTAACAAAGATAGAAAAACTGAAGGCACAAGAAGGAACAGAGAACAGAAGGCATTCATGTTGTGCAAAACACGACTACACGGTGTGTTCTTTCCCTACACGGCATGTTCCCTTAGGTCATTCACATGGGCATGTACTTCCACCTAAAATGGTTGTGTAACACCCCAAATAAACGACATGTTTTCCTAACACACGACGTGTACTTGAATCCTCTTCCCTGCCTGGGTCCTTCTACACGGTTAAGTCACACAGCTCTCCTAATACAAAACCACACAGCGTGGTCAAGGGAGACACGATGTGTACTAGACATGCCTTACCTAGCCCATGTTGTTAGCAACATGGCCTGACACATGACCGAAACTACACTCCATGTTTCGGACGGACACAATGTGTACGAGGAAGGGTAACACCGACTCGTGTTGTTCATGACACGGCCAGGTACCTAGATCAAACTACACAGAGTGTAAGATTAAGACACAATGTGTATGTAAAAAGATAACATGACCCGTGTTGTTCGTGACATGGCCATGTACCTATTTCATACTACCCAGCGTGCTAAACTAGTACACGACGTGTTCCTACAAGATTTTCCAGAACCCCATGTTTTTTCTCACACAGTTAGTGACACGGTTTAAAAACTACAGGACACGTATTAATAAAATACACGCCATGTATTCTGGGTTTTTCTAGGCAGTAGCTTAGAAACTGATCTGAATCCCAGAAAAAACATGAAACAAGAGTTAAAGTGCCAAATTACGATCCGTGAGGGCCCATACTCCCCGAGAATCAAAGCTTGGCATCTTATACAATGCATATAACAAGTAAAAAATATAAAAAACTCACGATCCACCAAATTCCGATCCTCGAGGGCCCATCACACCTCTAAGACCAAGGTTTGGTGTCTATGATAAAGAATATCTAAACAAACGATACCCTATCAACAAAGCAGGTATTCTATCATAGTAGATATCACAACAACATGCATAGTCTGTCACAAATTCTATCAAAACAATATGCAATTTCTAATGAAATTTAGATGACCTGAAAAAATGCATGACATGTGATTTTTTAACAAGTGCCTATATGATGCATGAGATGGCATACCCTCATCTCATCGGGCTACAACAAAATAGAACCACAATCATATAAACAGTAACAACACAAAACAAGTCCACCACCCAACGGTGAATTCAATTAAACTGTAACATTTGCAAAACTTGAAAACTGCAATATTCGAGGTAACCTGCCTTTTTCCCTATACACGAGTTCTAGAAATCTTGGGCACAAATATTTACCATTTACCTATTCTGTTCCATCCCTGTCTAATGTTGCTAAATAGAAATTCAATAGAAAAGAAAAGAACCTGACTCTAACACCACTTTATAACGACCCGAATCTAGATCCACTCAACTAGTGCTCCATTCCTGGTTCACCACATGACATCAAGCACATTTCCCCAAACGCTAGAGGCTGTCAACTAGAAGCGAGGGCCTTGGTGAGTCATTGTGGAAACTATTACCTTATTTGGTAAAGTATACAAGGGAAAGGAAATAACAGTCAATAGCAGAAGCAGTGAACAAAAAAAGATAACTAAAACTAAACAGAAAAAGTAATGAATATATAGTAATGATGATAATGATGGAGCAGGTACAAGTATCTAAGGGAAGCATTAAACTAAACAACGTTCTGAAATACAACTGAGAAACAAAGTACGAAAAGTAAAAAGTAACTCTAGAAGCATCGCAAGCCTAAGCTCGGTCCTATGCTCTCTAGCTCCAACTAGAAATCATGTACCTGAAGTAAAAGGGCCATGGTCCCTATCCACACTTGCAACCATATAACCTATTTGGTCCAAAAAGAAGGACCCAAAAGGGTATGTGACTAATCCGAGTAGGCAATCACCACAAGATCTGTGCCCTACTATCAGTGAGCAATATAGAAAAAGTAATGGAAATAAATGCAGCAGAGAAACAAGAGTACACTAAAGTAAAAAATCCTACAATGTCCATTCACATTTATTTATTAATTTAATTTAATAATTTAATTATCAACCATGTGATCAAGCAAATAGCTCTATATTCCCAAGGCATATCAAGTAACACAACAGGTATCTCAGCAGACTACTTAAACAACAAGCAGTAGAAAACCCAAGATTATTCTTTGGATTGGTGGACTCATCACAACCAACCAAACAATATTCACACTGAATCTCTGGGTGGCTCATACTGGCAGACCCCTCTACTCAAGTAATCATACAAAGGAATAGACACTATGGGAAGCTCTCACCGTCAATTCCCATGTGGTCTTGCAATGATAGGTATAGACTCTCTGAGGAAGCACTTACGTATAATTCCCCCTATAGTATTGATACGTAACTAAGGACACTATAAGGAAGCACAAAGTCCCATTCCCACAGGTCCTGCGAACGATACTAATTTATAATAGACTCTCTAGGGAAGCCCTTAATCATCAATTCCCTCTTTAGTCTACCGCACCAGGTTCACGCAGCCCTGAGCTGTCCAGTCGAGCATAATCGATTGTCAGAATCCCTAAGTAAGTTAAAAAAACTACTTGGATAATATCTAAAAAGTATAAAAATCATAGAAATTATAGGCAATACATGCAATCAATTATATCAAGGCAGGCAATCAATGCAACAAGGCCTGCCTCACAGGCAACCTAAGCCAAACGACGATAAACAACCAAAACAAGGGAAACACCCATGGGGTAATCCTCAAACATGCTAACAAGAAAACATTATTCATCTAATACCCACAATAATACTAGAAATCTAGGGCAGATAATAATGCAGGATCAAAACCCTAACCCGAGATACCCGATACATGGGTATCTGACACTTTTGCACAAAAACTCAAAGACATTCAACATAAGGAAACAAACCACTTACCTTGATCCTAGGAGATCGATATACTTGAACCTCATCCTGTTAATCAGTCTTCAAAAACATCTAAAACATTCAACCTACGATAACTCTTATAAGATAAAGAATCAAGAAACGTGGCCAAAGAAGAACCAAGAACTCACCGCTGTGATTCTTTGTAACCGACGTCGTTCTATTTGGATAACTGATGATGGATCGGTGGATCAGAGAAGATCTGAGGCCGTACCCTCGATATTGGTCGAAGAAGCAGGAGAAGAATACATTATTGGGGTTAAGACGCGACCCTAGTCCGTTTAACAAAAAAAAAAGAAAGTACATGGCGTGTACTTTTGGAGTACACAACATGTACTATGATTTTCCATACTCATATTATGGCGGCCTCTATGTCACCCCTAAATGGACGTGTGTTTGTACATGACATGACTATCACATGGCCTTGAGCGACAACAAAGTACATGGCATGTACTTATAAATTACACGGTGTGTACTTTGAAAATTTCCAGATTCTCCTATATTTCCCAAAAATGACGAGAAAAGGAAAAATATACCTGAAAGAAGATCCGGGTTCTTATATCCTCCCTCGAACATTTAGGCTTCTCAGATAGGTGCATTAAATTCAGAAGAAATTTCGAACTTCAGATGCTGACTGCCCTTTTTTTTGTCGCAACCAGATTTTCTATGGTCAGATGACTGCCAGGTCATGTGACTTCATCTGAACCATTAAAATATTGAAAAAAATAATTAAATATCCTAATAAAAATTATATAAAAAAGTAATGGATGAATTAATTCCTTCCTAAACATGGGTAACATAAATCTTTCTCTGGCCGCAGCTACACATGAGTGGCTAAATTTGGGATTCTCGGAGGGTCAGGTTCAGGATTTTCAAGGCATGACTACATCATCTTTGCTCCATTTTTTGGGGATAGATATACCCGTGCAGGTTCCTTAAAATTTTAGGGGACACAAGCTAGAATCTTGGTGTTTTTAGGTTTTGTTTGTAACTTTCGTTCCTAGGGGGTGGCTAAACCCATGAGCGTTTGGGGATTTCTGAAGGTTCATTTATAGTGGGTGTTTTGACGCAGCATTTGCAGGACACATTTTCAAGAAGCCTTTCCTAGAGCGTAACAGTTTTTAGGAGGCATTCACAACAAGATTTAGGATTTTGTTAGTCCATTTCTACATTAGGAAGAATATCATGAAATCACAGTTCAAATTAGGCACTGACCTCTCTACTGCAAAATTTTACAATGAATTTACAATTGAAATTAAAAGTTCTAATTTTCAAAAGATTCAGAAGAATATAATTGATAATTTTAATTGATTTAAACTAAAAATATATATATTTTTTTCTAAAAAAAATTATAATGAAATTATGTTGAACTTTCCACATGGAATAATCATTCCAAAAAATCAGTGGAAATTTTAAATGGGAATTTCCAATGGGAAAATCCTATGGAAATTTACAATGGGAATTTTCTTGTGAGATTTTTTTGGGTCGAATTTCCACAGGTAATTACCACTAAAATTTCCAACTACAATTTCGAATGATAATTTCTAGTAGAAATTTTCAGTGTGGGTTTCAGGTGCAGATTTCCAATGTGAATTTGCAGTGTGAATTTGTAGTGAAAATTTGTAGTGGGAATTACTAGTTTGAATTTGCAATTGAAATTTCCAATGGGAATTTCCACTAGATCCAAATAAAATTCCATGAAATAAATTACAAACAACTATGATATGAAACTCTATGAAGAAAAACTGTACAAAAAAAATGACAACAAGGAACTTGAATCTGAATGCTCTTCAAGATGTAGAGGCCATAAATTCATTTGATTTAAATACTATTTAAAACTTTTCTAACTGCTATGTGAGAGATCATAGCTATGCTAATATTACAAACTCAAAGAGCAGTGTATAAATTAGCATCAACAGACATGAAGTCCCAAATTTGGAAGAAATCACTCCATGTGAAAACATTTTTAATGAAATCAGTACATGGAGACCAAGAATTGGGATATCTTTTAAATAAGATTCTGATGCTTATTCATTTTATGTTTCTTATAGAGGAATTATTGGTTTCACTGTATGGAAACAACATGTTAACAAACATAAAAAGGGAAAAATCTTGTTAACATAAATATTGTATACATGTAGAAAAGAAGGATGTCGAAGAGTAGACAAATGTGAATTCAATGTAAAAAATCCATGTTCTTAAACAATGACTAATTGTACAACATGAATGGGAGTTGTCAACTTGTCTAATAACCAATATTAGTGCACACAATTTGTTGAGGAGAATAACCATGAGTTAAATTTTCTTGATACCATGCATTTCATGAGGTTAAAAAAATGCATTAGTGATGCACATGGTGCCGAGTTGGATTATAATTATAAAACTGGTCTGAAGCCTATTGATTCATTTTTACTTGTAATGGTTATTGCTGGTGGCCTTGTGAGTCTTGGATATACATGAGTGGAACAATTGAATTATCTATAATCTAAAAGACAAATGGAGTTGAAACTATGTGAGGTTGATGGTATGTTACAATACCTAGAGAAACAATCAAGGGATAACATGTCATTTTTATACTCAGTGAAACTTGACATGTGCGGTCAAATTAGCAAAATTTTTTGGGTTGACCTGAGAATAAAGTTGGATTATGAGAATTTTGGAGACGTCATCGTGTTTGACACTAACTTAAACAAAGTTAATAATTCTAGGTATTTGGGAGTGTTTTTAGGTATAAATCATTATAAGGAGATTTTATTTTTTGGTGTATCATTATTATATGTTGAGACCACAGACTCATTTAGTTACATGTTTAGTAGATTTGTTGATTTCCATGGGTGACAAATATGAAGATAATTTTCACAGATCAAGAAGTAGCTATGTGTAAATCCATTGGTTTGATAATACCTATAACACGACATGACTTATGCACTTGGAACCTAATGAAAAATGGCATTAAACACTTGGGACATATAATGAAAGATGACTCAATAGTGTTGGAAAAATTGAAAAAATGCATGTATGGCATTGAAGAGATTTCAAATTTTGAAACAATATAGAAATAAATCCAACTACATTGCAATGAAAAAAAATTCAACATGGATAGAAGATATGTAAAAAGTAAATAAAAAATGGGCTCATTGTTTTATGAAAACTGTATTGACATTAGGAATTTGAAGCACACAATTATGTGAAAGTTTCAATGGTGTATTAAAGGATTATTTGAATCATAAAATCAGCATCTTGGAATTCTTCCAACAATTTGAGAATGTGTTGGAGAAGAATTGGTATCAATAAATGAAAGATAAATTTTATGGAAGGAAAAATATACCACATAATCATTTTCCATATCATCTGATCATGGTTCAAGAAAGTCATTTGTACTGTCAACAAATATTTGATCTTTTTCAGCATGAATACCAACTATGTGGTGCTTGTTTCCACAAGTATTGTAATGAAAACATTTCCCCAAAATGGTATGTTGTGGAAATTAAAGGTTCATCAAATGAATTTACAGTATAATTTTACCAAAAATCACCGGTTAGAATTAGTTTTACTGGTCTAAAATTTGATAGTTATGGCTATTTTTGTTGTCATGAACTAAAAATATTGGAATGGTTGGATGTGCTGTCATTGCCAGAGTTTTATAACCATAAGAGATGGAAAAGGAATGCTCGTGACATCCAGTTGGTAGAAATCAGATTTAATCATGTTGAAGAGGATATGGTAGCAAGAAAAGCTCAATTTTACTAATAGTTGGCATGAATGTAAATAAATCTTGTAACATAATCCTTTGAGTTTGAACAATGATATAGAATTGGAATGTCAAATTTGAACAATTATTCTAGGAAATTGAAAGATTATAAAAATAATGTACCCTTAGAAATGCAATCAACAAGAATCTAACAAGAAAGGTCAACAAAATTCTAAAACTTCATTCATGAAAAAGATAAAAGGAAAGGCGGCGGCTGACTGAAAGGTTATCTAAAGTAGGAAAAAATTCATGAAAAACCAGTGCAAAATCAGAAATCAAGAGACCACAAAAATGGTAATGCATTGTTATTATTTAAATATATTATTGAACTAATTCATTTTTTTCTACCCTGAATAAATAATGTTATAATGCTATTGTAGGGAATGACTAAAAAACTGTCAAATAGTGGCTGTAATGGAAAACCTATCACATATGTCAATATAAGTATCGTATATTAGGGTACAAAACATTTGATATTGAAACCCACATCATAGAACTTCATATAATGTGATATTTAAAACCTTATACAATATACATGGTTCTATGTAACTATTATTGGTGGTTTCATGGTTGGACATTCTATATAGCTCTATAACTGATTAATAGTAAATTATGGAACCACTAGAAAAATAAAAACCTTCACATCATAACCCACTTACCACATAGTAGAGTCCCAGGATTAGAAACTATTGGTAGAATCATGTCAATGTAATTTTTTATCACTCTACATAATAAACATTACACAACATCATGGGGTCATAGATCATAATAAATTTAATTTTTTTGTCAAACTATCATTTATTCACCCTCCATGGCATAGCCAAGGTACCATGATACAACATTGATATCATTTGAAATTTTGGAATTTGATGGTTAGATGATGATGCAAGGATTAAATTCCTATTTAAAATATGGATTGAAAACCTTAATCCATGTTGTATTACTCTCTCTCCTTTATTTTCACTTCAGACTGCTATCATTATATAGGGGCCTTTTTGAAATTCTCTCAAAGATTCAAATGTAGTTCCCATCCCTTTTCCATATTTTTGATTCCTCAACTCCACTCCATTACCCATTTTTTCTATCATATTCCTCATAAACATCTAAATATTTGTACCCCTTTATTCCTAAACCACAACATTGATTTCAATAGAACTTACCTTATTATTAAAATACCTCATCGTACCATGTGTTTGTACAACTCAGAATTTAATTTCCACCATTTCATGGGTAAAACATGCACGAACCCCTATCTTGAATCCACTATTCTATCCACACCAATGACTAAATCTACCTAGTCAGAATCTAGTGCTTTTGAGTATTATTACTCTTCTATCACCAGTTACTCACCCATCCAACTCACATCAACTAAACTATCCAAAACCAAATAAAAACTATCTACAATACTAGCATAGTGGACCATGTACCCACCATGAAACCACCACTGAGAGTTACATTGAAAACAAAATCATAGCACTTCATATAATTTGATATTTAAAACCTTATATAGAAGTTACGATATTATTTTATTATGTTATTAAAATTTTTAATTCAATGATAACATGCATAAATAGTGTTATAATATTGTTGCAGGGAAATGAAACAGAACCATTGAATAATGGATACCATTCCAATACTTTTATAAATCTCAATGTATGTAGATATTATACCATATCTTCAAAACCTACAAATTTAAACACAGTTCATATTAGTTGATATGTTGTTCTATTTGAAATATTATGCAACAATTTTGTTAGTTATCTTTGAAGTTATAAATATATAATTATTGATGCACTTGGGATCCACTAAGGAGGAATTTTCCCCCATTGACGCTGAAAGATTCATCAACGTCTGAAAATGGGAATGATAACATAAATATGAAGAACAAGAAGTAATTTTAAAGAATTTCAGAATTCATTGGATACACAACTTCAACTGCAGATGTCATCACAATACGAAACTTCTTTTGAAAATCAGTTTTTATAATTGAATCTGTTACTGCAGATAGGGAAAGTTTAAATAGCATCTTATACTTAATCAAAGTGGAAATGCCTCACATTTTATGGTGAAAATTTATAGTGTAAATTTTCAATTTGAATTCCCAGTTGCAATTTGTATGAACAACAAGTTACCATCCAACTGACAGAAGAGAGCGCAAATAAAAAAGACACTATAACACCTATAACACTATGAAATATAAAATCAATATCACCCTTACAAAAATCAGGACCCAAATTATAAAATAACTATTTCCACCCCCCATATACCACCTAATAAAATTATGTGAATGAAACTAGAAATTTCAACCCACAATTTGGAGTGGGAGTTCCCACTAGAAATTACCAGTTGGAATTTATTTTCACAACTAGTTTCAGTTAAAATAACTGTCCCAAAATTTATAGTGGGAAATTCTACTGGGAATTTCCGATTAAAATTACCAGTTGGAATGTATATGAATAGATAGTTTACATTGAAAAAACTGACCCAAAATGTATAGTGTGAATTTTAAATCAGAATTTATAATGTATATTCCCAGTTGGAATTTTTATGAACAACCAATTTCCATTGAAAGAATTGACTCTAGAGACTACAAGCAGAAATACCAGTTTAACACCCTTTATACTATTAAAGATTAAATCAATATAAGATATATGAAAATGGTTATCCTGATATACAAATTACCATTTTAAACCTATGTGAAACCAAAAAAAGTGATGAAAACCAATCTAGAAATTTCAATTCATAGTTTATTGTGGGAGTTTCCACTGGAATGTTTCAATGATAATTCCCTATTAATAATTATATAGAGAACATGTTTCTAAGTCATTCAAATAACACAAGTCATAGTAAAATGGAAATTAACAAATAATAACCTATCATAAAACCAATGTTTGTTCATCATGAAATTAAATTACCCATTTTACCCCCCAATCACCCACCACCATCACAAAAAGTCACAAAATTTATGTTTGTTACAGAAAAAATCTATGAATCAATGAATAATAACCAAATATCTATGAAAAAATGATCCCCTAATCCCACTCCAACCAAAATCCACCACCCAGCCAAACTTTCAAAATAACTATGAGAAGTTAAGTTTTTTACATCAATAACCAAAATATTAGTTTCACTAAAAAACTATTAATTTGCTTCAAATGTCTCTGGAAGTAACCAAATACGTCCTACTCTCAGCATCGACCTCCAACGCAGTCCTTCCATGATCATTTAAGAAATAATGTACCATAAACAACCTCTCCTCAGCAACTTTCTTATCTTTCAAACTCTCCACCACTAAAATACCTATATTCAATCACTCCATCACATAACAAATAATCACACCACAATCCAAACTAAAGTCTTCCAATTGTGGGGTCTTCTCAGTTTTCATTTCCCATTTCACGTGCTTCACTTTTTCATCATGATCACCACAGACGAAGTCTTCCAAATACGATTTTTGAAAAAAATAACAATAAACACTCCATATTTAAATATAATTTAAATTTTAATGCACATTCCATAAGACCTTACCACACTAAATGTGTCTTTTATAAATAGATCACCTGCCCTGGTTTCTCTAATAGGTTGCATGGAGTTGTAATATCTAAACACCCAATTTTTCAAATCCATAACTAAAAAAGTATAATGAATGTTATTAGAGTTTACTGGACACAATAAAAAATCAAATTTCTTCATATTCTCAACTATAACCCGCTTAAAAAATGTCTCCTTTATGTTCTCATTTGATGAAAAAAGAACACCCTACATGCCAATAACAAAAAAATATATAAGAATGTACTCATGGTTTACATTAAACATGGAATAAAAATAATGAAAATCTTTAAAAATATAAGTTAATAGTTTGTAAAAAAACAAACAACAATTTTATCGTGAATGTACTCAACATGAAGAGAAAACTTATCACTTCTCTAATTCCAACCATACTATGAAGGCGAAATTTTTCTTGAATTAGAATGGTATATGCATCAATTAAATGTGTCCAAAAAAAGAAATCAATAAAAACTAAAACAACAAAGGTGATTAAGAAAAGTAATATAATACAAACCTACTATAAGTACACCTCTTCTTTAACAAATAAATAATATTTTTCATATTGATTTGATACAATTTTTTATCAGATTCCCAAATAACACCACTATTTTCATGGAAAGACATTTCTATTTTTAGTAAATAGTTAAATATGATATTATATATTCTAATTACAGTAAATAAATAATAGTACCTCTCCCCATCAACATCAAGGAGAATGTAAATCAGCCTTATATAATGAGATGTCACTATATTTTTCTGCTTCACCCACTAAGGAAATACCCGAGATAGTTTTGGGTTCATTGGAGACCTCTTCTTAGTAGTAAGCTATGGATATATGCAAGGAGATTGATGCTTTGTCTTACTTTCTCTACTCTTCACACCTTTTACCAATGAGGTCTGTATATTAGAGGCAGAACAAGTTGTAGTGTGCTGCACAACACATTTTCATTCATCCATACAAAGTTATTCATTCACATCCTCCTCCTCCTCACTTACATCTACATTAACCACCTCCTTCATCTAATCTACAATAGTTTCCTCTATGTTTCCCTCAATAGAAGTTGATAAAGTCGTGTTTTTTTCAACTTTAATCTCTTGAATCATATTATTCTCTAACATAGTTTCTTCCCCCTCACCAATAACTACTTTCATATCCTTCTTCTCTTTCATCTTCAGCCTTTCTCTAAAAACCAAAATCTATCTTTTCTTTAGTTTTAATTACACCTTTAGTTTTTAAACATCTTGTTTAGCTTCACATTATCTATATACAGTCTTAGATTCTCCACCTTTAAAACATTTTTCACTTCTCTTTTTATACTTAAATGATGTTTTTTCCTTCAACAACCTACGGAATAGGTTCTTTACCCTCACAAGGGCTTCACTACATCCTGCAACTCTTTCTCAGGGTCCTTTGAGTCTATAATGGATAGTGAAAACAAAAATTGGGATTTCACAAATTAATATGAAAATAAAGGACTAATAAAATAATTGAAATAGTAAAAATACCTTACTACTTTCATGTACATATACAATAATATCTTATAAACTCCACCATATGAATAATAATGGACCCTCTTTTTTGGGAAGAACATTCTTAGATTTCTCAAGAAACCAATATTGTAATGTTTAGAATTATTAAGAATTGGTCAACTAACATGGAGAAAGTAATAATTTAAAAAAAGTTGAAGACCTTACCAGTAAACAAAAAACACAACCAACAACTTTTAAGGGAGTTCTAAAAAGAAAATTCCCTGATGTGAGAAGCTGCTCGTGAATAGCAGTAGCCTAAGCATAAATCTTCACTTTTTATACATGTTTAATGTATTTAACAAAATTTCAACCAATATAAGAACCAGAAGTTGGGAAAAATAACACCGCACATGCAAGAAGAGAAAGCAAACAAGCCACATCAGAGAATTCTTGATCCTCAATAGCTTATGTAGCCTCAAGACTTTCTATATGTCACACACCTTGGTCAATAGCCATTAAGCATTATAAAACCTCATCATCAACAATTTAGAACTATTAGGCCGTACTGTATAGGAAGCATAACTAGGTAAGTCACCATCCTCAATGCTGAATATATCCGAAATGTCAGCAACTTTGAAATCCATATGCGTACCAGCTGTCACAAACATTCTTAAATAAACATTAAACCTATGTTGAAAAAATAACACAGAAACATATATTTTCTTACAATCAAAAAATGGAAGTAGGTTATCAATACACACTTTAAACAACAGCCTAAAATAGAATCTTTTGAATATATTTAATTTGATTCTCATTAATTATAGGCCTAATGTCATTAAAAATTTTCAACTACCCAGTCCTCGAAGAGCGGTAGTGGTTGCTAGAGGATGTAGACACTTCTTCCCCCATAAAAAACAATATCCCTAAAAATTAGAATTATTAAAATTTGATTATTAATATATGTCATAAGAGTCAAAACATAAATCTACCATGGAAAATTTCAACTATATAAATGTTACATTACTTTCAATTAGTACATTCAAATAAGTGGACCAATCAAAATTCACTATGACAATCGCAGAATAAATTTCTAGTGAAAAATAATAATGTAAATCATTCTACAAATCATATTTCAAATTATAGTTGCATAACAGATGAAGTTTACACTCATATTAGTATTTTTTAGTGAAAATTATAATGGGAATTCCTATTGGAAATTTTCAGTGGGAATTTCCAGGTAATTTTCACTAGAAATTTTCCTTTGGGGATTTCCAGTGGGATTTGCAATGGAAATTTTTAGTGGGGATTTATAGTGGGGATTTACAGTGGGGATTTACAGTGGGGATATACAGTGGGGATATACAGTGGGGATTTACGGTGGGGATTTATACTGGGAATTTCCAGTGGATATTTCCAGTGCATATTTTCAGGGGGATTTCTAGTGAGGATTTACAATGTGAATTTCCAATGGAGAATTACACTGAGAATTTCTAGTGCGGATTTATAGTGGAAATTTCTAGTGGGTGTTTACAGTTGAAATTTCTAGTAGGGATTTATAGTGGTGATTTCCACTAAGGATTTACAATGGGAATTTCTAGTGTAAATTTCTAGTGGAAATGTCCACTATAAATTCCCACTTGAAAATTCTCATAGGAAAAATTACCACTTGGAAGTTCTAGTGGCTATTTGCAGTCATAAGGTCAAGTGGTAATTCAACACAAAAAATTGAAGCTGCTATAAAATAAAAAACAATTCAATTAGAATGTATTTAGTACTTATAAAATGTAAATAAATTTCTCTATGAAATTCTAGTGGGAATTTCATGTAAGGATTTATAGTGGGAAGTCCAGGTGGGAATTTCCACTGGAAGTTGCAATATGGAATTTACAGTAGGAAGTTGAACTATAAATTACCAGTGAAAATCCCTAGTGGGAATTCCCAATGAGAATTTCAAGTGTAAACACATTGTCATAATTCCCTATTGGAATATCCAGTGGGAATTTCCAACACACAAGTCATAATTCTAGCTATAAAATTTGAAGAAATTCTATAAAATGTAATGTAGTTCCAAATTATAATTTCATATAAACATGAATTTTCAAGGGGAAATTCTAGTGATAATTTCTAGTGGGAATTTCCTGTGGGAATTCCCACTAGAAGTTTCAGGTGGGAATTCACAGTGGGAATTCAAAGTGGGAATTTGAAGACCAAATTCCCACTACAAACTCCCAATCTGAATATCGAGTGGTAATCTGAGGTACAATTAAAAATTAATGTTGTATAATTTCAATAAATTCTAAAATTGTTATGTAGTCCCAAATTATAATTCCATAATAATACAAATTTCTAGTAAGAAATTCGAGTGGGAATTTTTAGTCGAAATTACCAGTGGGAATTTCCACTCAGAATTCCCACTAGAAATTTAGAGAGTAAAATCATAGTGTGAATTCTGATTTTGAATATCCAGTTGAAATTACCAAGGCAGAACTCAGAATCGTAGCTCTACAATTTCAACACATTATACAAAGTGTTATGCAGTTGCAAATTATAATTACATCGTAATCTTATTTTCCACAAGAAAATTCCAATGGGAAACTGAAGTGGAAATTCTTAGTGTGAATTTTCAGTGGGAATTACCATAGGAAGTTGAAACTAGGAATTCCCATTGAGAATTTGAAGTTTAAATTCCCAGTTTTCAACTCCCAGCTGGAATATCCAGTGGGAATTTCCAATACACAAATCAGAATTATAGCTCTACAATTTCAACAGATTCCATAAATTTTTATGTAGTTCCAAATTTTAATTGCATAGAAATCCAAATTTTCGGTCGTAATTTCCAGTGTAATGTCCAGTAAAAATTTCTAGTGGGAATTACAGTGGGAATTAGTAGTGTGAATTTTCAATCAAAATTGGTTGTGCCAATTGACACTGTGAATTTCTAGTTAGAACTTCCAATGGAAAATTCATTTATGAATTCATGATCAAATCAGTATGAATTATCTCTCTAACATTACAAGTGTTAGAGAAGACGCACTGATAGAAATCAATTACAAAGTCAACTCAAATATTCCTTTCTAGCAATTACTTGAAAATAAGCTAAGGTTTAACTTAAATATTGAAACTTCAACATTACAAACTAAATAAACCAAAAAATCACATTTAGAATATTCCAAAAAACTCAAACAATAAAAATCAAACTGAGTCAATATTAATCTAGATATCACCCTATCTACTTAAGTTTTACAAAAAAAGAAATACCACAATAACCCATAATTTTTATCAAAAAAACATCCAGAAAAAATGAAGAAATCACATAAACCACCTTTCATCTTCCATCATTAGTGGTAGAAAACTAATGTTGGTTGAGATATTTGCCAATGGATTCACCAAAAAATTTGCATCAGATTGCATGAAGGATGATTAAAGGAATTATCTATGGATTTCTTCATTGACGATGGATCATCCAATGCTTTAGGCCTTAGGTTTCCACTGAAAGATATCCTCATTGAGGATTACCTTAGATTTTAACCCATAGGTTCACCGAATCCTTCACCGATAGACATGGTTGGCCACAGATTAGATGAGGGATGTAGTAATGGTTTCATTGGCGATGGATCTACCAATGCGTTTGCTGAGGTTTTCCACCAATATCCTCCCTTCACATTTCCTTCGATTCTGACTGATAGGTTCTACTTAGATGTGGTCAAAAACTTTGCTAAGGGTTTTGGTGTCCCTGTTCACATAGAACTCTGAAATATTTATTTTTTAAAATTTTGACTGAATTCCATTCATATTTTAGAAAAACCATTTCTAATCAAAGGGCTAGAAAATGTTATTGACACGTTCCAGGAATCCAACCATCAACCCGAGGGTCAGGTAGATGACTGAACCTAAGATGATAATTTTTGGTACCATATCATTAGTTTTAGAGGGATTTTAGATTTAATCAATTATTTATGAGTTTATAAATAGATAAAACTGATTATAAAACCATTTTTTTCCTACTTGAAATGTTGGAACGTATGATGGACTACTTTGGTTTTTTCCTGGGGATGGAATCCACACAAATTAGTGGTGGTATGATGTTAGATTATTTGGAATGAAAATGTCAATAAAAACCATAATTTGTTAATGTTATTCAGTTACACAAGTCTGAGATGATTGAAAATGTATTTTGTGTTAATATGAAAATAGAGGTTGATTTTAAATGATTTAGAAATGTTTTCTTTGATTTGACATATGGAATTCATGCCATTGATTGGTGGTTCTTTGTCATGATTATTTCATAAACTTGTAGATGTACATGATATGAAGTGGATATTTACTATGTTTACTGATCAAGATGCATTCATTTCAAAATATATATCCGAGGTACTTCTTCGATACTCATCATTACCTTTGTGCATGACATTTAATACAAAATAGCATAAAACATCTAGGTAATTTGATGAAGTATGGTTCAGGTTTCATTCAATATTTTAGAAAGTGAATGTTTGTGTATCATAATGTGATTGATTTTGTGGTGGAGTGGATAACAATTATATCTGGATTTAGTGATGTTAAATTGGCTTGGTTTGATGATATATGGAGTCCAAAAGAATAAATGGATAATTTTTTCATAAAGGATATGTTAATATCAGGGATACACAACACTTAGTTTAGTGAAAGTTTCAATGGTGTGTTAAAAGATTATGTTCATCATGGAGTGAGTGTAATTGATTTTTTCAAGTAATCTATGTGAGTTGTGGAGAAGCATTGATTTTCAGAAGTGAATAATGAATTTCAAAGCGAGCAAAAACTTTCTAGAGATTTATTTTCTTTCCATCCACTGGTTACACAAGTTCCAGATATGTACGCTTCATTTGTTTAATTATTTAAAATTGAATATCAAATGGTTGGGACATGTTTTGGGAAATATTCTTATGAATTTGAAGTCTCATACAGACATGTCCTTGTCATCCTGGGAACCAAGAGAGTGTTCCAGAATTTATATGATGACCATGCTAGAATTGTGATATGTTTTAGGAAATTTAAATTAGTTGGATTTTTGTGTTGTCAGGTTTTTAAAATGTTTGATAGGATTTATGTGAGATCCATCCTGGATGTGGTAGCATGTACTTAAGAGGGACAAAAGAACAGTTACATATGCCTTTAAGCATGGCATATTTTTCAAACATGTTCACACAGATACAATGATAGGATGTTATGCTAGAATGTCTATCATCATGTTACCATGTAGAAAATATTCTTGTAATTTATTTGTAGAGGACCATAATCATTCATCACATTATTTTGAATGTCCTCTTTTGATGACGTCCTCGAGAAAGGTGATTGAAGTTTAAATTGAAAAATCGCAAGTCAACTCATTAGAGAGTATTAAACCAGTTGATTCGTCCTTTTTGGTGCCGACTGTTGTTGGAGGAAAATATGTTATAGGGTGTTCCTGTATGGATCAAATGATTTTTTTTGTTCGAAATAAAAAAAGGATTTGGTTTTGGGTGACAATGGTATATTTTTATATTAATTTGAATGACAATGTTAAGTGAATCCATCATTTTTTTATGTTATTTAGTTTGACTTATTTGAGAAGAGCATAAATGTATTTTGGGTTGACCAGAAAATAATGGTTGATTTTGAATAATTTAGAATTGTTATAATTCATATGAAATTTAGTGCAAATAAGGAATGTGGACCAATGGCTATTTTAATTAGATTCACTAGTACAAAATGTATTTACCACATCGAATTTTTTTATGTCGGTTAAAAATAACAGACGTGTAAACCCGAAAAAATTGCTTTATGACTTTGGATATATTATAACTGACATAAAAAATGAATTATCTTGATTTATCACGTTAGTTATTTTATAAAAGATGTGATAAATATTATAAAATTTTTATGAAGTCCTTTTTCCTATTATTATGCTATTTTTCTTTCTGGAGATAGCGACTCGGTCTCTCTCATGTGGGAACCCTACATTTGATTATTCAATCCTGTGGCCTCTAAACAAATTTTGAATACTTCGTTAATATTTTTTTTTCATCAGTGCATCTATTTTCCATACTTTCAACTCTCAAGTAATCTTCACACACTTTGATTTCGGTCATTCTCAGATGCCCTAAATCTCGTTTTGTGATTCCATCATGTATTTCACTATTTCTTGTTGAAAGTGGTTTTGTATCCTGATATTATTTTATCATTGGTTATTTTCAGATTCCCGAAATCTATGGATGCCCTATATCTCATTTTGAGATTTTGTTTTCACTATTTTTTATTGATTAGATTAACATATAAATAGAAATGATTTTTTGTTTATTAATTTTTCCTATTATAATCCACTAGAGAATAGATTATGGATTTACCCTATTACCAATAATTAGGCTGGAGTCTCTTTATTTGGGTGGTTATAGAGATATTTGAGGTGAATGGAGGGGTTAATGCTGCCCTATTTGGAATAAAATAGTCAATTTTAGTTCATTGAATGAGAGATGTTATTAATGTTTCTTATAAGATTTATGAGTAGGGATTAAAGGTGGTTTCCAGTATAGTTTATATTTATATCTAAGAGGTTTGTATAGTTGAGAATATTTTAATTTTTAAACATATGAATGTAATTCATGTATTGTCCCCAACACAGTGCTCCATATTGTGACCTAGTCAGTTTACTATGTGACCTCAGGTATGCCTCCACATATGAAAAAGTTTGTTGAATAATATTAAGGGTACAAGGAATATGGTCTCGAGGAAATAAAGTATTTTAAAGTGTTGCAATGAGAGCATAAATATAATAGAAGAGTTTAGTGAATAAGAACAATAATATGAATAATTTAATAGGAATCCAATGATGAGATAGGAAAAGGGGAATAAATCCAAAAAAAACATATATTGGTATGGAAATATGAATGTAACTAAATGATGTACTGAAATTAATATAGGTAAAAGACAAGAAGACTCAAATAAAGGCTCCAAATACCATAGTGTTTAACTCCATGTTGGTCCCATTTCAAAGACCCAACCCATCCACCATGTTATAAATCATTAGTCCTTCACGGATTCCCTAAATCTATGTTTTTCAATTTCCTTCATCGTTTATTTAAGTATTAATTGTTAAAGTTGGTTTAGTATCCTGATATTGTTTTATCATTGGTATCTTGGAATTATTATTCAATGATACTTTCCCTTTAGTTACTCACCTTATTTCCAATGAGTATTTTAGGAAGATAAAATTAAATATGAATTTTCATTTAGATATGAATTCCATGTCACCCAATCTACATTTTTGATGTATCCTGATGTGTTATAAATGGAAGAGATGATGATTGTGATGCTAGATGAAACTTTTACATCTTGATAATGAAGTCATTAGAACTTATTATACTTAAGGGATATTTGCACCACCATCCCAAGATAGTCTCGGTTCCTCTTAAGGCCTATACACAAGACCTTTTTCCATAATACCATTTTCCACTACAAAATCAATAAGAATGTTAAAACCCATTAACATGACCATCAAAATTACATGAAATAGAGAAAATATTTGAGTTAAATAAAATCCTAAGAACTGTTAGGTTAATATTTTAGGTAATTATGATAAAAAAATTAATTAAAAAACTCATGTTGTGATGGGTTAATAATACATCACAGTAGTGGATGGTGTTTTTTTTAATTTAGTGGTTTTCTATCTTATTTTTCAAAAACAACATAATTATAATTTTCAAATAAGCATATATCAGTTTTATATTTCAAAATTATGTTACTTTCCAATTATGGAATATTTCATATAAATATAAAAAAGGATTATCTATATATATATTTAAATTATTTATATTAATATCTTTTAAGGATTTATCATTTATATTTAAACTAATCTTTCATTATTGTGTAGAATTTGTAATTATATTTTTCCAATACGCATGTATTTTTTTTATATTTCAAAATTGTGTTACTTTCAAATTACAACATATTTCATATAAATATAAATTTGGATTATCTTAACATGATGTATAATTTTGATATTTCTTATAGATAATAATGATTTGAAGTTGGATTATGATACATTGAATGAGTGATGAATATGAGGAAGATGTTGACGCATTTTTGGAATTTTCTAAACAAAATGTTCCAAACAATGACACATTTTTCTATCCATACTTAAAATGTTTAAATATGAAGAAATTGAAAAATTAGAGAGATCAAAGATCATTTAATTTTTCATTGTTTTAATCTACATTATATCCCTTGGATTTATCATGGTGAAACTAGACATAATTTCAGACCTACTAATGGTGATTCCTTACAATATGGTAACTTTGATGAAATTGAAGAAATGAATCATGATATTTAAGCATAAAAAATGATAAAGAACCAACAATTGAGTGTCTATATGGTGATGCTAAAAAACCATTGTATCCAAGTTGTATGATTTTTATGATTTTTTTGATGGTGTTAAGATTGATTAACCAGAAGGAAATGCATGGATGGAGTGAAAAGAGTTTTATAGAGCTACTATAATTGTTAAAAGAAATTAATCCTAAAGGCAAAAATATTCTAGATTCACATTATAAGGCCAAGAAAATATTATTCTTGATGGGATTGGGATTCAAGAAAATACATGTTTGTCCAAAAAACTTTGGGATATTTAGTAAGGAATATAAATTTCTGTTAGAGTGTCCAAAATGTGGGAAATCATGGTATAAGTTAAAAGAAAAATCACAGGTTGATATAGATATTATAGAAATCCCTGCTAAGGTATTTTGGTATCTTCCTATAATTACTCATTTGAAACATTTATTTTCTAATTCACATGATGAAAAAATGTAAATATGACATACCGATGAGATGAAATGTGATGGGAAAATACATCATCCATCAGATTGCCCATAGTGGAAGAAAATTGATGAGCAATATCCTATATTCAGAAATTAAGTTAGAAATATCAGAATTGGGTTTTGCACGGATGAGATGAATCCATATCGAAGCCTTAGTAGAACACATAGTTCATGGCCAATTTTATTGGTAATTTACAACCTATATCCCTAATTTTGTATGAGTTGTAAATATTTCATGTTGAGTTTAATGATCTCTAGACCAAAGCAACCCGGAAATGATATTGATTTTTTCTTATCACCATTAATTGATGATTTAAAACTCTTTTGGTAGGATGGTATTAGGGTGTATGATTCTTATAAAATGGAATATTTTTCACTACATGCAGTGATTATGTTCTCTATAAATGACTTCCCAGAATATGGAAATTTGTCTGGATACAGTGCTAAAGGGTAAAAAGTGTGTCCATTTTGTGATCAAAAGACTTCATATTGTCGATTTCATCATGGGAGTAAAACAATATACATAGGTGATCAAAAGTTATTTAATATGGATCACTCTTATAGATGATTGAGAAAGTAATTCAATAGATCAAAAGAATTAGATATTACTTTGAAACCTTTATCCACTGATGAGTATTTTGAGAGGGTGGAAAACCATAATGTGACATTGGGAAAGACACATAAGTCTTGTAATGATAGACATATTTGGAAGAAATAGTCATTATTGTTTGAGCTACCATATTGAAGATATCCTAATTTAAAACATTACATTGATGTCTACAGGTGAAGAAGAACAACTTTGAAAATGTTATTGGAACATTGTTAGATATTAAAGGAATTAATAAATATGGGTTGAATGCAAGATTAGACTTATTATCAATGGGAATAAGTAGTTGGGGTTTGGCTTAGTAGTAAGCACCCCTTAAATCTACATGAAAAATGGGGGTTCAAAACCCATTGGGCGCAGGTTATAGTAGCAGTACTGTAGCGTACTATAGCAGCGGAAACACTGTAGCAACGGAGGGCACTGTAGCGGCGGCAGGTCACTATAGCGGTGGCAGAGCACTGTAGCAGCGACGGGTACTGTGCAGTACTATAGTAAAGCGGGTGCTGTAGTAGTACTATTCACAAAATGGGCTTTGGGCCAACAAAATGGGCCTATGGGTCATGTAATGGGCTAAATGCCCACTGGGCCTTCGGGCTATGTAATGGGTCTCCCTCTACCCAGTTAAAGAGGTCTTTGATTTTATTTAATAATAAAATGAGGCTTCAGCCCCAACCTGTAAAAAAATGGGAATAAGTTTGGATTTAGCTCCCAATCCTGATAGAAGATGAACATTTCTTCCCTAGGCTTGTCCTAAATTATTTAAGAGGGATACAATTAGTTTTTTTCAATGTTTTCATGATATCAAAGTGCTGCAATGTAATTCTTCAAATGTAAACAATTTTGTCTCTTTAAAGGATTTGAAGTTGATAGGTATGTAATCTCATGATTGTAGACATGGTTTGTGCCCTAAAAAATAATCATGATGAAGTAATTTGGGAAAAAATCCATTTGTACGTTCCTAATATAACAAGCAACATATGTTTATTTCTCATTTACTTTTATTAATTTCACAAAATGTTAGATATTTTATTTTCTATTAAAAAATGTAGTAAAACTAATATATAGAAATGTATGTTTATTTTATTTTAGTTTATTTAGTTTACCATCTTTACTGTTATGTAACTTATATATTTAATGATTTTGTTGAATGAAAAATATTTTAAATCTATATGTTAAAAATATTATTTTATGTGTAAAAAATTGATTAATTTGGTTGGAAAATTTTTAATATTCCCATTCTAATTTTGGATTTTTTTCATTCAATTAAATGGAATTTCATATTTCATTAGTTTTGATAGAATTTTAGTTAACTATAATAAATATGATTAATAATGTGTTAAGTTTTAGTTTATTTTCTGTTTTATAATTTTTCTTTTTTTGTTTAAATTAGTATTGTAATATGTGAATTTTTAAATATTTTGTACTAAATGTTTGTTTCTTTGATTTGAAGGATAATGAAAGATCAATCAGAAGATCAACCACAAACTTATTGTGATGAGCGTCATGATCATACCTCTAGGGAGGAACATCCACATGATTCTCTTGATGTTCCCCAATCTTCTTCATGTGCTCCCACAGTGACAAAAAAGAGTTTGAGGGTTAGTAAATATGGCATCACACTTTTACCAAAATTATCACTTGATCATAGCCAAGACCAGAGGATAGTTTTAGACATTTATGAGAATGTTACTACAAGAGAACCTAATGAAAAATAGTTCAAGAGTTTTGTATCAACATAGGGTAAAAGAAGAGTCTGCATTTTATTTAATAATTGGATAAGTGTTGACAAAACAACACTAGCTCAGTTGTGGGAGACCATTTTGGTAATATATTTTTCTATTATTTGACTAATATTGAAATGTTTATAGTATAATATGTTTTCCCTCTTCTATATCAGATTACATTTGATATACCTAACATTGGAGGAGTCAGGAGGAAATTTTTATCAATGGATTCTAGGAGATGGAGGGATTTAAAATCAACCCTCACATCTGATTTCATTTTTTGGGGATAGAAAACATGATAGTCCATGTTATATATATCCTTTTATAGATGAAGACATAAGAAAACAATTTTTTTTAAAGTAGATGTCAAGAAGAATTTTTTATAAGTGTAGTGTAAACTTTTAAAAGTTTTCTTATATTAATGATCTTATTAATGACTACTTAATGATTTATTATTATTAATCTATAGTAATCAAGGAGAGATCATCATGAGATCCAATCTAGAAATTTATACCCTTATAGTTTACCTTGGGGAGTGTATAATTTATTAGAAGAACAAATGATAGCTGAAAAATTACAAAAACTTAGAGCTGAGTCTTCCAGCTCTGGAGAGGGTGCCCCTCCATCCCCTCTATCTAGACATGAAAAATGGAAGAGGGATAAAATGATAAAAAATGGAAAATATCTTACAGAATAATTGAGGGTCATAGATGAGAGGATTATAATTTATTTATTTTATTTATTTAATTCAATTCAATTATTTATACACATTTAATCATTACATAATTTTCAAATAATTCATATAGGATTCTACTAAGGAGCAGAGAAAACTGAGGGTATTAAAAACTGATTGGAGGCATGATATTTTATCTACTTTATTGGGAAAGCCTGAACACTCGGGTCTTGTACGAGGATACCCGACAGGTGTATCGATATGAAAAGTGTTACCATGTTATTCAGCTTCATCCATGGAGGGTTTAGATAAAACAAAATATAATATTTGGAGGCTGAAGTTTAAATTATTAATGTGATGATGGAGGAAAAGATCCGAGCATCGGTACCGTCTATATTTGTAGACATGAAAAGAAAATTTCAGACTGCAGCTCCTACTCTACCTCTGCTAGCAACTCCCACTCCATCACCTCAAACCACAGACCCCATTATTTATCCTCCACCTCCTTCTAAAAATTACATCTTTTATCCTCCGCCTCCATCTACAGTCTCCATTTTGTTTCTTACTCCTACACCCCCTCCTCCCTATCGTGAGTTATATATTGATGATCCTCACTATCATATAGTTTCATATGGGCTGATATATTATATAGAAGATACAATTCATCATCAATAGTTAGATATAGAGAAGCATAGAGTCACTGTACATGATATTATAGATATACCTGCTAGAGTACTATTTTCTATAGATGACGTGATGACAGTTGGTCAAAGTATCATCCACTTTTTAGTTTGTCCATCTAGACTTATGAGACCCATTACCATAGAGGTATGTGTTTGTTATATATTTTATTTTATTTTTGTATTGAATATGTTTTAACATTTTAAAGTTAATATATTTATCTATTTATTGATAGGAATAATTTATAGGTAAAGAAATAATGTATATCCAACAACTAAGACCAAGGTCGATGACATCAGATTTAGAGTGTAGTTGTCTTGACAGATTGTCAATACATTCAAATTTGTTTGTGGTTTATTATACATTTCCAATATAATCTCATGTTTGTGGATATGAAATAGATGTAGGGATTGTGAAAAAACGATATCATGGAGCTTTTTACTAGAAATAAGTTGGACATCAACATGGTGCATGTTTTTTCCATATAAGTCTTAATACAAATCTTTCCTTGCGTTAAATTTATTGAAAATTTATACATATGCCTATTTTATATCTGGTATCTTTATTAAATGTGTGAGATGAATGATCAGACATATGTATATGGGTTAATGGACCCATAGTTGATTTCACCTGAAGGGCATGAATTAGATGAGGAAAAAATGTAGTTTTTATTTATGAAAGATTTCAATAGAATATAATTATGTAGTTTTGGATGTTTCCTTATGTTGAGAGGTATGAAACATATGTATCACAAATTTTAATATATCTTTTAACATAATATCCACTAAAATTAAATTTTCTTCTATATTAGTGACCATTGGATGTTTGGTGTTATTTATCTGAGGGAGAAAACACTTTATTGGATATGCTCTGTCCATGGAGATGGGAAAGAAAATTTTAAGAACTTATTGGAAAAGTAAGTTTTAATTTTTTAATAGTTTTTTATATTATAATTAAATTTAAAATTTTTTCATTAATATTATATTATAATATGGGATGGTATTTTTTTTGAAAATTCACAATGAAAAAGAGTTTCAAGATCAAATATGTAAAAATTAAGGTGAATATCCATTTATAATTAGTATATTTTGGATGTATTATATAAAAATTATATTTTGAATTGAAAAAATAATTTAAATAGAATTTTTATAAAAAAAAGGTGATATCTAATATTGATATTATTTGTTAGGATTTATGTATGTAATAACTACAATTGGAACAGTTACGAAGCTCGATAAGGGTAGATTTCCTTATAAATTATTTCTTAATATTTCATTTTTTTATTCATTATACATGTTAACTACTTTATTTTTAATTAACATCTATTTGATTACCCTCAACCTTATAGTGAAAAATAGGTCAAACACTTACAAGTGGAATGGTCAAATTATTTTACAAGTTTGATTGGGTTTTAGTTTTTTTAGTGAATATTGTAATTTTGAATTTTGTAATTGTAAATGTGTATTTGGTAGTTGTTTTGGTTGGATTTAGGTTTGTTTTTACTTAATATTGTAATTTTTAAATTTTTTAAATGTGAATGTGTAATTTTTCTATTGGTTTTTCTTGTTTATGGTTTGCTTCTACTTGTTTCTAGACTGTTTTTTGGTCTGGTTTTGGTTGTCTCTAGTCTGGTTCTGTAGTGGAGAGGAAGGTTTTCATAAATTATTTTTTAAAAAAATTAGTATTTATGTCGGTTATTTTATAACCAATGATAAAAATACATTTCGATGGGTTTTTTACACTAGTTATAAAATAAATTTCATTAAAAAGGCTATTTTCTATTTCAGTTTTTTTATAATTGACATTGTATATAGTTTTTTACATTAGTTATTTAATAACCAGTGTGAAAAATATTTATCCTGAATAATTTTTCATGCCGGCTATTAAATAACTGACGTAAAAATTTCATCAGGATCAGGGTTTTTATATCATTTATATAAAAACTGATGTGGTAGACTATTTTTTACATTGGTTATTTAATAACAAACATGAAAAATGATTTACCGAATCATATTTAACATTAGTTATTAAATAACTGACGTAAAAAACCTCCAAAATAATATTTTTTACATCGGTTATATTGTTCGACATTGAAAAATATTATTTTTTATGTTTCCTGCAACAACGAATCCATAAAAACGATGTGAAAAACCTAAAAAAGCAGACGTAAGAAACATTTTTTTTCACTAGTGATTAAATTATTTCAATGAAACAACAGTATTTCATGTGACATTATTATATAATGAAAACATAGGTTATTTTTCCCAGTTGTTTCATAACCTTTTATACGCCTACAATATGAATAGGTCATCATCTATGTATACCGATCAATATGGATCCATTGTAAAATATATTTTCAAGGTACTTCTTGATACTCATCATGAACTTTGTACATGACATTTAATACCAAATTCCATAAAAACCCTAGGTAATTTGATGAAGGATGGTTATAGTTTCCTTCATTGTTTTAGGAAGAACGTTTTCACACATAGACCTTAGAAGTACTTTTATTTCCTTATTTTCTTGGCCTTGGATCTTCCTGGTTGTGGTTTGGGTTGATTCTTGGTAGATTTTTTTTAAAATCTTGGAGGTTGGGTAGCTTTTATCCCATGAATAGGCACCACACAGTTAGTAGAAATCATGCAGATCATCCTAGGTAACTGTGCAACCACTCCTAGTTTGGGACATAAGCTATCACAAAGTTTATGTATGTTTGAACAAACCGTGAGAGTTAGTCATGCAGTCGCTCTCTTCTTAGGTAGTATCTTTTGCATGGTTGGTGCATGGGTTGTTAAACCATGTAGCCAAACCATGCAATTGGCCCAAAACTTTAAATCTTAAAATTCATAATCTACCATCTCCCCCTTTTTACCCTAATTCATATCCCCTCCCCTTGGGTCGACTTGGATGCATGAAGGGATCTCCCTAGCCCCTCTCCTTGTATCGTCTACTTCATTGAGTTCTTCCTCTTTGATTCCAAGGTATGTTTTGGTGTTTTTTGTCCATTTTATTCTCTTTTCTTCCTTCTCATCTTGATTTATTAGTTTCCCTTGAGTAGGATCTTGTTTGGAAAAACCCTAATGGATAGGGTTTGTGTGTAGGTTGTGTTTCCTTGGGTTATAGGGTGTGAAAAAGGTCAGTGGGGCCTAGATCTCCCTTCTCTGAGAGTTTCATCACTTTCTCACACCTTTGAGGTAGATATTTCCATGTTCTTCCTTTTAAATGGAATATATTGATGCTTGGATTCTTTCAATCAATTTTTAAATATGATTCACATATTTAGAATACCCATAGTTAGATTATTATTTCATTCTCTTGTTGATAAAATTTGTTAAAAATAGGTTTGAGGTGATTTTTTGCTGATGCCTATGTGAATTTATACGAAATGGGTTTGATTAAATGACAATTGAGTTTTAATAGAAAAATGGGGTGGTTTAGATGACGTTTTCACATAGAGATATTTTATAAAAATTGGTCGGACTGTGGTTTTGGATTTGTGTATGTGAACCAGTAATTTATATGGCTTGAGAATTATAGTGGAAATATTTTGAATATGTGTCTTTTATGTTTTTTTATTAGGTGGGATTGTTGGGTTTGGTGAAAAAACAAGTGGTGTTCTAAAAATGATTTCTAAAAAGGTTTCATGGACTTATAGAGGGTTCCATTAGATACAATCACATCCATAGGTGCACAAGGTATACACATGGATGTGCATTCAAATGAAGATGTAACTATAAAAAACTTTACCTTTAAAAGTTCCTCATTACCACTCCTTCATTTTTTTTCATAATGGTTATGTTTTTTCCAAATGAGGGAAAGTGTTGCTTTTGGTGATTTGAAAATGTAATTCTAAATGTGTTCCTTAATGTTTGGCCTGATTGGCCTTGAAACATGTTTTGGTGAGTGTTTGGAAAGCATAAATACATGTTTGTAAATTGAGATGTGTGTGTCAGTGAATGTTAGTGTAAAGGCCTTTATGGAAAATTCATAATGAATGTGGGGTTTCACATTGTTTGGGAATGGATTTTGAAGTGTTCTTAGAAATATGCATTTGAGTGTGTAAATTTAAAGGCATGTTTGGAAAGCATGTATGTTTTTAAAGAAAGTGTTAAATATTTATGTGACATGAAGGCCCATTTTGAACATTTTAAGTGTGTTGTTTTTTTTAACCTAGAATTGGAAATTGATTTGAAAAGTGAAATTTGGTCTTGAAATTGTGAATGCCCAGTTGGAAACTTAAGGTGCTTTGTGGAATGATTTAAGAGATTTTGTGATGTGACAAACCGATTGGATCATTTAATGATGTGATACATATATAGTGGGCACTTCTATTGTGCATTACCCTATATGGGTTATCGTATAGGTGGTGTCCATGTTTGGGGTAGGCAAGTGTGGTGATGCGAGGTAAGGTGAGTCACGCATGTGAGGGCCTCCTACTTACACAATATACTTTTACTACGAGTTCCTGGGCCTATTTTAGAGGGTCGAGTGACAATTTATTTCTAGCTCCGATTATATGGGTTAGTAACCCCTGGGTTGTTGATATGCCTAGAGGGTTGTGCCACTAGATTGGTAAGTTTAGGGCGGCTAGTGATTATTCACTATGGGGATTCACCATACGCCGACAAGTGGTTCTGAATTGATTACATCTAGGAGTTACTCTAGGGATGTTTAATAATTCACATGGTTGTTATCTATATTTTCTTGTTTATTCTGTATTGCAATTGGTCTTTATCTTGTACTATTTATTTATTTTCAGCACAACCCGATATTGTTTTTCTTAGGTATTTGGTTTGGGTTTTGGTTTGAAAATGGTAGTTTGTTTTGAAAATGGAATGTAGCGTGGGTTGTCTTATAAAATGGGGAAATATATGATTGTTTAATAAAATGTTAAAATCCTAATTTTATACATGTATTTCAAATTATTGTTAGTGGATTTTTTTTGGGAAAGGAAACACATGGATTCTTTGGTGGCTTCCTATTGAGCTGTTTAGATGACACCCTACTTGTGCCTTTCAGTGTCGGTAGACTCGAGCTATTTTACAGGTCCTCTTTCTTATTCAGGTTATTGGTTCTTGTGCTTGTTGTTGGAGAATATTGGTTGGTGGATTGTGGTGACCTTGGGGTCACATAGAGATCATGGTAGGATGTCTTGGTTTTAGTTTTTTGTTATCAGTTAGTATTTAGTTTCTACCCTATTTTGTTGTTGTAACTATAATAGTTTTATATATTTATTTAATATTCAGTTGTGGTTAGTTATTCATATTGTTTAGTTTTGTTTATTCGATCTTGATTTCTGGGTTGAAATCATTCCCACTAAAATTATATTCAATTACCGACTTTAGTTTCCAGCTCATGGGGATCGGGAACACCCTTCAGGCCATGTTGTGGATAGGGATGGGTGTCGTGTTGGATGGAATCCAAACTTGGTTCATGTCAGACACGTTTGAGTATCATAACTCGATCAATTTTTAGGTGGAGTGGAGAGCTATTACAGCTGAATTTGGTGATGGTAAATCGACTTGGTTGGATGAGGTATATAGTCTAAAAGAAAAATAATCTCATTGTTTTAGGAAGGATACATAACACTTAGTTTTATTAAAGATTAAATGTTGTGTTAAAATATTATGTTCATTTTACAATGAGTGTTGTTGATTTTTTCATGAAACTTAATATAGTTTTGGATAAGCATTAATTTTGGGAAGTGGAGTATGAATTTAAAAACAAGTAAAAACTTACTAGAAATGTATTCTAACACGTGATTGTCATGGGGTGTGACAAAAAAAATTATTTACTATGTAAAATATATATAAAAGTGTTTAACCTAGGTTGTCTCAAAATAGAAGTGCACAACAATCAAGTTTTAACCTTTAATTAGAACAAAAATGAGGTGTTTTTAAAATTGTTTGATTTTGAAAAGAAAAGAAACAAAATAATGGAAAGCATTTTAAGAAAAATACTAAGAAAAAATTGACAAAAAAGTGATTAAAATATATTATATGAGAATGGTGGTCAGATCAAAGTCAGTTTTCCAATTGTAATTCAATCATAGTTTAACTTTATCTAATTATATTCAACAATTTTGATAAAACTGATATTCCACAGTCACTTTATATAACTACTTTGGTGAAATGGTAATGGTGAAAATAAACCTTAACAAAATCTAAACATGGTCTACACTCCTTCCAATGTGTGATAGAGTTTAAGCGAATACGTCAATTGAATTAGGTAATTCCCAATCAGGTCCTATTTATCCAAAAAAATCAGGAATGTTCATTACCCCTCACACACATACCAACTATCGCCGGGTAATTCACCACTAAGCCCTAGTCGATTCCATTAAAAATAAACTAGAACCTAGTAGAGAGAGATATTGATCATTAAGAAAATAAATAATAGCAGAAAACTCTAAAATCAAATACAATTGTACATGATAATAAAAACTACTATAAGAAATTTAAACCAACTTCACATAAGAAAGAAGTGGATATTAAACCATTAAATTCAAGAACTCAGGAATCAAAAAAGGGAAAACCCCTCCTTCCCCAATTACATAAAAGTTTACTCCTCAATGTGAAGGATATCTAAAATGAATGAGGATTAATAATTCATTAAAAAAATAAGAAGAACAAAAGAGAGAAAAGAAATAACATAAAATTTTCTCTTATATAATTTTCCTTCTGTTTTTTTCTTCTGTTATTCCCACTAGATGGAAGAAAAATTCCAAGGTCCCTTCTTAAAAGATGTTCATAACCAAGTTGTATAATGGCCCTAAAAATTTCAAATCATTTGAACATGTGTAAAAAAGGAATCAAACCATTTGGATAAAAATTGTAAAATATATTCTTGAAAAACTCGAGTGATAGAAAATAGTTAAATTTTCAGAATTAACCAATTTTTACATTTTATCTTAAAAGTCACCAAAAATCCTAAAATGATGAAACTAAGATCAAATTGATTAATTTAAATGGATTAAATCATTAACAAACCTATGAAGAGTTATGAAAATATTATCTCTATCAATTCTCCCACACTTATCACTTAGACTCTTAGATAAGTAAACATCAAAATTAAATCAAAGAAAATTCAAAATACTTATTCATGAGATCCAAAAATTTAACACCAAGAAACAAAAGATATCATGAATCATAAAAAAACATTATTTAAATTTCCCCATTTATATAATTCAATTTATTTTCCCTTCATTTCTCCTCTCATGCACCCAAAACACTTACCTCAATTGCATTTTCCCTCATCACACAAACGTTAATTCTCAATAAAAATTTTCTCATCCAAACTCGTGAAAGGGTCGCCATAGGATTGATAAATTCCTAAATCTCCACCCTATGTGATTCAAGGACATGTGTTTATCATAAATAATTTTTAGGGATGTTTTGTGTCTTTCTATTGGAAGGATTTGGATGTGAAAAATTATGATGTTGAATAAGGTGGGAATGGATCTTTCTGAAGAAAAATTGCAAGATTCTAATTTTCACTCAAATATGGTCTCCTCCTCACTCCATTTAGAATAAAATCCTCTCCATAATCATGAAAACTAAAATAAAGTGCACACCATGCATCATTTTATTAGAAACAATTTCAATCTACTCAAACATAATTATTCTTGTAAACTCTATAAATACATAACTTATTTTATCATGAAAGATCTAGAAAGATTAAAATTTCAACAAAATTTATTTTTCAGCAAAAAAATAATCTCTTAAACATTTTATTTTCCATCCAAAGATTCAAAAAATGATGTATCACATCACAATATAGTTTCCCCTACACTTAAGTTCAACTACATCATCCAATTTCCCTTCAAGAGCATGATGGATATAGAATATTGGCTCGTAATGTGGCTAACCCAACAAAATGTTCATGTATTATAAGAGATAAATGGATTAAATGTGAAATTTAGTTCATAATAAAAATGATTTTATTGAATAGGTAGATTTAAACCCAAATAAATGCCTCAATAATTTAAATCAAAAGTACCTCAAACCCTCAAGTTTTGATAGGAATAAATCAAATTATGGTTATAGAAAGTCTGGTCTGGTTCTCTTAAGAAGTGAGGTGAATGAAAAGAATATAAAAAATGGTTCTTAAGCTTCATGGGAAAGTGCTTTAAAATAAAAGACAATGATATGTGGTATGAGATTCAAAAATCAATGTAAGTTTCATGAAATTATCAAATATTTGAACTTGAAACAAAGTCATATTTACCATTCATTTAAGTTTAGTTTTATGGGATACATTTTTTCACTCATTGAAATGGGTTTAAAAAATTGAAACTATAATTGTTTCATCTCAAAAGTTTCAAAAAGAAACAAAAATTTGAAAAACACACAATTTGTTTTTGGAAAATAGAAAAAAAAATTTATAAACTTCCATGGTTTCTACCCCAAACCTAAATGATGCAGTGTCCCCAATGAATTAAAATTGAGTTAACATGTAAGAAAGTTTGAAAATGAATCATAGGAAGCAAGAAAGTGTAAAAGATAGACACATCCTGATGACATTTATTGATAAATAGGTTAGAGGAGTGTGATCTCCTCCACTGGATTTGATGGAATGGTCTCATGGAATTTCATTAGACCGTGTCCATTAATAGTGAATGAATCATTATCTCCATTCTTAAAAACATGCACAAAATTGAAAGGATATAAATGAGTAACAATAACTAGACCTTCCCATCTGGAACAAAGTTTACCTGATATAATCATGAGTCTTAAGTTGAATAACAACACCATGAATCTAGGATGGAATTCTATCGATTGGACCAGCTTGTTATGAGACACTCTTTCTCTTTATTTGTAAATCCTTGAGATTAAAAAATCTTTAATTCTAATTTTATCAAAATTCAGAAACTGCAATCTTGTCTCTTTTCTAGTACTTTCAAGATCCAAATTCATCTTTCTCACAACCCATTACACCTTATCTTCCATTTCCATTGTTAGGTGACAAATTTTCCCATAAATTGACCTATATGGATTCGTTCCATTTGTTGTTTTGTAGGATATCATGTAATCCCATAATATGTTGTCTAATCTTCAGCCCCAATCTTTTCTATTCTATTTAAAAGTCTTTTCCAAAATTCCTTTGATTTTCCTATTGGACACTTCAGATTGACCATTTGTTTATGGATTATAGAGAGTTTATGTTTTATGATTCACCCCATAATTCTTCAAAAAATAATATATTCTACTATTGAAAAAGTGATTCCCCTTATCACTGATGATGGCTCCATGCACTCCAAACTAACAAAATATGTTATCCCTTACAAAATCACAAACAACTTTTTCATAATCAGTCTTGGTAGATTTTTCTTTTACCCATTTGGAAACACAGTAAATTGTAAGAATGATATAAGAAATTATAAATGAAATTAAGAAAATAACCATTGAATCTATCCACCTTAAAAATTTTTAGAAAAATTGTGTGTCCTTTAAGACATTTATTTTCTCTTTGAAATGGTTCCAGAAAACTGACATTTTCTCACCTTTTTTTGAAAATTCATGAGCATCTTTAAAAAGAGTTTGATAATAAATTACAGATTCTAATACCTTAATTGCTATCTTTTGAGGTCTAAAGTTACCCTCACAAGATAATTTGTGATAAGACTCAAAGATAGAACCAATTTCACTCCCAGGAAGACATCTTCTTATCATTTTTTCATTGTAAATATTCCAAAGAAATGGATCATTGCAAATGTAATATCTAGTATTAGATTTAAGTTTCTGAGTTTTGTGGGAATTGAAATGTGATGGGACCTAAAATTTTACTATATAATTGACCATTTCATCATACCAAGAAACCTCTCCTTCAATAAAGTACAACTGATCTCCTAGAAGGTGACCATTCAGTGGTTCTTTTTCTGGAATTTCAGCTCCAGTAGTATTGGGCAGTCTACTTAAGTGATCAACCACTTGGTAATCAGGTAACTTAATATCATTAATTTCTATATTGAACACCTTCAGTAGTAAAATACATCTCACTAGAATTAGTTCAGCTCCATCCTTCTCCATCAATTCTCTATGAGCTGCATGATCAGAAGACATAGTGACTTTAGTTCCAAGAAAATATGATCTAAATCTTTTTAAAGATAAAACAACTGCTAAATACTATTTTTATGTGGGTTTTTAATTGAATTGAACCTCATAAAAATGGGTTAATTTCTATTTTTTTAGGATTTATTTTTTTCACGGGCTTTAACTTCTTCTTCTGGACCCAAAACCCATTCAAACTCCCATATTCCCAAAAAAATCAATGATGTTGAAAAATTATTATGGCCAACACAATGGACCCTATATCATTAAATGAGGCAAATATCAGGATACCAACCTCCAAATTAATTAAAAATAGGTTATAAATATGACTTTAAGGGGAAGGTTAAAATTAAATTTAATGGAGAAAATATCTCATTAAGTTAGCCTTTACATTGGACAAATTGGAGTAGGTGGAATAATATTTTTCAGCTAGAAAATTTACCTTCATTAATGAGACCATAAATTGTAATACACATCACCAAATTGTTTTATATATAGAGGGTTTATAACCAACTCAATTATAAAAATATTTTAAGAAGGGACCATAGTGATTTTTTTCTATTTGGTGGGCACACTAGATGAAAACTTAATGGAACCTTGGTAGTTTAGTAATTTCAATTTTTTGGTTTTTGGTCTTCCAAAAAATATTTGTGTGTTTTACAATTTTTTGTATGTTTCTTTTTCAATTTTTGGGTGTTTTTTAAAAATTTTGAGCTGAAATGATTATCATTTCAATTTTTGAACCCCATTTCAACGAGTGAAGAAATTTATCCCAAGAAACTAAGATTAAATTAATGATAAAAATGGATTTGTTTAAAGTTCAAATATTTAGTAATTTCATGAAAATTACATTGATTTTTGAATCCCATTCCACGTATTATTTTATATATATTTGAAATCAATTTCTCATGAATCTTGTTAACACTTTTTCATATTATTTTCACTCACAAAACATTTTGAGATAACTAGACCATTATTGATTTAATAATAATTTGATTTATTCATATCAAAACTTGAGGGGTTGAGGTAAGTTGGTTTTAAATGATTTAGGAATTTAATTTATTTTAAATCCTTTTTTCAAGAATATCCTTTTTTATGGAATGAATTTCACATTTAATCCTTGTATACCTTATAATCCAAGAACAACCTATTAGGTTAGCCACATTACAAGCCAATGTTCCCTATCCAAATTGTTTTTAAAGGGAAATTTCATGATCTAGTTAAACATATGTGTTGGGGGAAGATGTATTGTGTTGTGATACATAATTTAGTGAAACTTTTAGTATAAAATATACTGTTTAATATTTTATTTTCTTGATGAAAAATTTATTCTATGGAAAGATATTACTTTTTGGAGGTTTCATGATAGAAGAAGTTGTGCCTTTTTAGAGCTTTCAAGAAAAATTATGTTTGAGAAGATTGAAAATTTTTATACTGAATTGAAGAATGGTGTTAAATTTACTTGAGTTTTCATGATGATGAATATGATTTTATACTAAGTGGAGTGAGTATGAGACCATATTTGAGTGAAAATTAGAATCTTTAAATTTTTCTTAATAAAGGGACAAACCCTACTTATTTGGCCGTAGATTTTTAAACATCAATATCCTACCATCCAAAGCCCACAAAACAACCCCAGAAAGTATTGATGTCAAAAAAATGTGTTTGAATCAATTCAGGTGAATATTTATGACTTTATAATGCCTATGGTGACCCTTTCATGGGTTTTTATGATAAAATCATTATTGATAATTAACATTTGTGTGATGAGAGAAAATGAAAGAAAGGTAAGTGTTTTGTGTGAATGGGAGGGGAAATGAAGAGAAAATACGTTGAATTATATGAATATAGAACTTGAAATAATTGTTTTTGATGAGGCATGGTATCTTTTTTTTCTTGGTGTTAAATTGGTGGATCTCATGAATATGTGTTTTGAATTTTCTTTGATTTAATTTTGATGATTAATTGTCCATGAGTCCAAGTTCTAGGTATGAGAGAATTGATAAAGATAATATTTTCAAAATTATTCATATGATTTTAAATGATTTAATCCCTTAAAATTAATCAATTTGATCTTATTTTCATCAATTTATGTTTTTTGGAGACTTTTGTGCTAAAACGTGAAAATTGGTTATTTCTAGAAACTTAACAGTTTTCTAGCACTCCAGTATTTCGAGAATTAATTTTACAATTTTGATCCAAATGGGGAGATTCATTTTTTTACGATTAATTTGTTCATGGTCTTCAAATTATTATTTTTGACCCAAAGCCCATCCAAAATCCCACAATCCCAAAAAAATTAATGATTTTGAAAAATTATTCTATCGAGCATAATGGACCCTACCTCATTAAATGAGGAATATCTTAAGACAAATACCTTATAATTAAGTAATTATCGTTGGATTCGAAATATTACTTGAAGGTTCAGGTTCCCATTAAATTTCCTAGATAAATGAGCTCATTAAGAAAGCCTTTACATGAGTCAAAGTGGAGTAGGTGGATTAATATTCTTTGGATATAAAAAATATTCGGCATTAATAGGGCCATAACCTCTTTCACGTGTGTTAAAATGATTTTAAATTTATTGGGTATTTATAAAACTCAATTATGAACATATTTTAAGAAGGTACCTTCATGATTTATATCCATATGGAGGGAAAAACAAAAGAAAAATTCTCGAATACATATTCTAGATGAGAAAATTTTGTGTTCTTTATTTTAACTCTTTTGTTCATCTAAATATTGTAATGTTTTATTCTCCCCCTTATTTATAGATACACTTTACATGGATGGGTACACATCATTGTGATTGGTTAAGTATAATTCTTCCTTTGTGTTATTCTTGACTTATTGAAATTAATGGTTTAATATTTATTTCAATATCTTCTCAATCTCCTTTTTCATAACCTCCATCAAGGTGGGATTTAACCTCATTTGGGGCTATTGGAAAGGTTTGGAATATCCCTTAAGAAGAATTATACGTGAGCATATTTTTTGGTTTATTCTTAGGATATCACTTAATATCTACTCTATTTCTTGGTAATTTTCTCTCAAAATCTAAATAAAAGATTTTTCTTAGGATTCAGACAGATATTAGCAATTATCATTGGTAATTTATCCCCCTATCTAAGGTACACATATTTCAAACCAGTAGAGAGTGGTTTTAATTCAATATCAGGGGGATTATGAAGGGACGAAATTAAAATAAGGTTCCTTAATTTCAATGGTTAGACCTCCTACACATAATAAATCAAATCATTTTCTTCATAATTTATCAAATAATAAATGAAATCGTATTTTACCTCTTCATCCCACATGAAATTAGAATCTCAAGTGTTTTGGGCATCTAAATTCTCAGTGATACTATCAATGGAAAATTTCTCTCCTATGTCTAGGAATTCATGGCATATACCTAATTCTTTAATTGGTTTAGTACCAACTTCAAAGTAGAAAGAAAATAGTGAATGATCATCTGATGGGTGCCTCATGGATTCAAAAACATTGAAGTGGATAGTTCTCTCTCCAATATCTATTGTGAGTGTCCCTTCATGTACATTGATGATGGTTTTGGTCATATTTAAGAAATTCCTCCCCAAAATTATGGGTGTGTGTGATGGGTTCTTATCTTTATCCATATTTAGCACATAAAAGTTGATTGGGAATAAGATATCTTTAACATTCACCAAGACATTCTCTAGAACTCCCCCTAGGAAAAATGTGAATCTGTTTGCAAGATAGACCTCTATTATGATGGGATTCAAGTCTCTCATCTCAAAATAAGTGCATAATTAGTGAGAGAATACATTAATTTAAGCACCTAAATCACATACATCATTAGAGAATTTTAAATAAATACTGGTTCATGGAATTCAAAATGTCTGTGGATCTTGAATTTTGGTTGACAATTATGGTGTGATAAGGGTTAACACAATTATTCACAAGTTTATAATTTTTTCCCTTTATGTATTATATTCTTGGATCAAATATCCTTATAAAATTTATCATACAATAGAATTTTTTCGAGTTCTTCAAGAAGGGGGATATTAAGTTCCACTTTTTAGATGGTTTTTGGAATTTTTTTTAAAGTTCTTCTTCCTAAAATCTCTTTGATTCAATCATCCTTGATGTAAAATAGTGGGGGTATTTATTTCTTCTTCTTTTTTTAATTTTCAATGATGTTTCTTGTCTCCTTATTCTTGGATTATCCCTATCCTCCTTATGTTTCTTCTCTTCTTAATGATGAATTTTCATAGAATTTTTATAACTTTCAACTTCATTCTCCCTCAGCTCAGGTGGTCTTGTTTTAGGTTCATGGGATACTGGTGGTGAGAGTTATTTTTCACTTATTTTTATTATCATGACGATATTCTCTTTTGGTTTTGAGATTTTATGGGAGTGGAGTTTCCCTACATTTTTTGTTAGGAAGTCCCTTAGACTTTCGAACTTGTTGAAAAAATATTTTAAGGTGACTTTCAGCCCCTCAATATCAGATATCTGCTTTGGCTTTGAATTGGAGGTTGTGCACTGGTGGATGGATACTCATAAGGTCTTTGGAAAGTGGATGGTTGGTTCTAAGAAGGCTGGCTATAATATTTATTTTGTTTAAATAGTGTTGGTTTTCGTAATTGTTGCGGAAGTGGGGGTTTGTTTTTGAACTATTTTTTGTACCGGGGGGGGGGGGGTTCTAGCTTGATTCTACTGATTTTTAATCCCATACTAAACTTTTTGAGGCTCTCTCCATCATTGATTTTGTTTGGAATTACTTGGATGAAAGGCCTCCTAACAAGTTTCCATTCCCTATATTTTAGTACATTGGTAAATTAAATGATCTGGTGAGGAACATAAACCGCACACCATAGTGGGTTCTTGTTGGTCACTCACTTGTTTTAGGGCCATCTGTCTCACCATATTGGTTACCTCATCAATTTTTGTTTCCCATAATGGTGATGGTTAAGAAGTTCTCACATCATGGAGACATGAATGGACTCTTTAATATGTTTGGTTGGGTCTTCACCTACAAAGTCATAAAATTTTGAAAGTAATGAGATCATGTCAAGGTTTATCTCAAAATAATTTTTTAACACTACCATGGAAATTTGACTATTTGGATTATGTAATTGTGGTGAAAATAGTTCTATAATGGTTTTTTTTCTGGTTACCACCCTTGGTGTAAAACTTAGAGTGTACAATTGAAGTTTCACTCCTATATGAAATAAAAATTTACTCAAATTCAGATTGAAAATTATGGTTTCTAAGTCTATTCAACACATTTATTTCAATTTTAGGATATAGGGAGAAAGGTTAAGTGTTTTTGGTTATAGTCATGCAAATTTAAAGAGAAAATAAGAGAAGAAGAAGAAATAATAGACGAACAAAAAAGATTTTTAACACCACATCCCTAACAACGGTGTTATGTTTTGACATGTGCTTGTCATGGGGTGTGACAAAAATAATTATTTTCTAATTTAAAAATTTAGAAAAGTGGTTAAACTAGGTTGTATCTAGAGAGAAGTGCAAAAAAATCAAGCTGCAACCTTTAATTATAGGGAAAATATGGTGTTTTTGAAATTATTTTATTTTGAAAAGAAAAGAAACTAAAAAAAGGAATGAAATTTAACAAAAATATTGAGAACAATTTGAAAAAATAAGTGATTGAAAATTATTATATGAGAATGGTGACCAGTTCAGGGTTGGTCTTCCAATTTTAATTCTATCATAGTTTAAATTTAATTAATTCTCTTATACTAAGTCAATAAAAGTGAGATTCCACCATTGTTTCATCTCACTACTTTGTTCAAATTATAATGGATTGAATAAACTTTACCAAAATTTTATCTTGATCTAAACTCCTTAAAATGTCTGATTATGTTTTATAGAATACCCCCAATTGACTTAGGCAATTCCCAATTGGGTCTTGTTTATCCCAAACATTGAAGAATGCTCACTACCCCAAAAAAATGTACTGGTGATAACTGATTACTTCACCACTAAACCCTGGTATATTCCATCATATATAAACTAGAAACTAGTGGAGAGAGATATTAATAATTTACCAAATAAATAATAACAATATAATCTAAAATCAAATACAATCGTATATGATAATAAAAACCATTATAAAAAATTAAATCTAACTTCTCAGAAGATATAAAGGGATATTAAACCATTATGTTGACGAACTCAAGAATCACAAAAGGGAAAAATTCTACTAACCTAATCACTCATAATTTTTACCCTCCATGTTAAGTCTATCTATAAATAAGGGGGAAGAATAATTCATTACAAAATTAAGAAGAACAAAAGAGAGAAAATAAAGAACAAAAAATTTTCTCTTCCAGAATCATTCCTCCAACATTTTCCTTATGTTTCTCCCAACATATGGTTGAAAATAACAAAGGCTCATTATTAAAATATTTTCTTAATTGAGTTCTCTATTGAAACTAGAAATTTCAATAAATTTGGACACATTAAGAATAATTTATGGATTTATTAATGAATATTATTTTTTTGATGAAGAATATTGTTCCACCAACCCCACTTTGACTCGTGTAAAGGCTTACTTAATGAGATCATTTCTTCATGAAATTTAACGTGAACCTACTCATTCAAGTCGTATTTCTATCCCATCAATAATTACCTCATTCAAAGGACAATATCCCAAGATATACCTCATTTAATGAGGTAGAATCCATTCTGCCGGTCAGAATAAATTTTCAACTTTATTTATTTTTTTGGCTTGTGGGAGTTTGAATGGGCTCTAGTTACAAATTGATAAATTGAATCCCACGAATAAATTAATCCTATAAAAAAGAATAAACCCATTTGGATCGAAATTTTAAAAATTATTCTCAAAATAATCGAGTGATAGAAAATTGTTAAATTTATAGAATTAACCTATTTTCACATTTTTGCTCAGAAGTCACCAAAAATTATAAAAGGATGAAAATAAGATCAAATTGATTAATTATAAAGGATTAAATCATTGAAAAATATATTAATAATTATGAAAATATTATCTCAATCATACTCCGTTTCCATCCACTGGTTACACTAGTTGTAGATATGTACACTCCATTTTCTTGAATTATTTTAAAATGAATATCTAATAACTTTGGCATGTTTTGTGAAATCTTATCATGAATTTAGGGATCATTTGTCAGGGGAGAAACTGACGGAAAAGAAATAATTTTAATAGAGAGAAATTGTTTTCCACTATTTGGTGAGACAGAATCCACTAAGAGAGATAATTAGGAGCGGAAAGGGAGAGAAATATTTCTCTCCCATGGCCAGTTTCAAATCACCCTGATTTTGGGGTGATTTGGAAGGAAATAGATCTGTGTGCAATTTTCTTAAAATTGCTTATATTATCCTCATGTGAATATTATATCTTATTCAATATTTTCATTAATTAATATTTAAATAAATGATATGTTTTGTGATTATTAATAATAAAAATAAGTAATTTCATGTGAATATATATATTTTGTTAAATGTAATTTGTAAATAATTATTTTTATAACTTCAAAAATATTTATAATTAATAATAAAAAAAATTATAAATAATTTTGATTATCTTTAATTAGTAGTTTATATATTTAATTTATAAACATACTTTATAAGTAATTTTGAATTAATAATTATTTTGACTTAATATTTTTGAGTATCTTGAATTTAAAAATTATATAAATAATTTTGATTTCCTTGAATTAATAATTTTGATTATATGTATATTAATAATTTTGATTATGTGTGTATAAATAATTTTTATTTTAAATAATTATGTGTATATAAATAATTTTGATTATGTGAATATAAATATTTTATTCAATTTTTAAATAAATATATATTTTTATAAAATATTTATATAATTATATATATATATATATATTTATAGATATATTTATTTATATATAATTATATAAATATGTGTTCATAAATATATATATATATATAAAATAAATTTATTATTATATAAATATATAAATTTTAATATATTAACTATATATTTAAAAATATATTTATATATAAATATTTAATTATAAATACATATATATATTTTAAAAATATTTATATAATTATAAATATATATTTATAAATATATTTATATAATCATATATAAAAATATTTCTATAAATATATATATATATATATATTAAATTCGAAATTATTACCAGATTATTAATCCAAGTGAGTTCAAATAATATTATTTAAAAATATTGTTTTTCAGTACTCAATTATTCCAACTAAAATATTGAATAAAATATTATATTCACATGAGTTCCAAATCCAGCATCCATTTTTTCGAGCATTAGTTTAATTTTTATCTACTTATATAAACCTAAAATAGATTCTGTTAGGTCATGATAATTCCCGATTCATTGAATAAAGGTTTTTTATGATTATATTTATTATGGTATTTCATAATAAATTTCATTGTCATTGATATATAAATATATTTTTAATTTATTTATTCTCCACTTTTACATAAATCCAATATAAATTTACTTTTTGTGTAATATATTAATTTATTATATAATTAATTATTGTAGTTGTTTGTTTGTTTTGTTAATGTATTAGTGGGTTATTAAATTATTCATTTATTTTTTGATTTTCATATTTGAATGATATTTTTTTGTATAATTAATTTCAATCTAACAACATGTATTATTTGTTGCCTATTCCATGCCTTATACTTTTGTGGGTTGTTACTGGTATGCATTGTTTATAGTATATATCATATGTTATCCTTTTTTCGAATAACTAATTTTATGGTTTTATAATATTCATATTAAAATTGGAATTTGGATTAACTTATTGGAAATGATATGCATACACGTGATACTAAATCACATCTTGATGCTATTATGAATTTTTCTTGATAAAAACATATGTATCAAAGATATGAGTTTTGATGTTGGGTTAGAAATTGTTGTTTTTATCAATTAATTGTTTTCCATGATAAAGAAAAATGAATTTAATTGGAATTATTTCATATTGAAAAAGAATAATTTGTTTTAAAAACAATTTAATCATAAATACACATGTATTTAATTAGATTATGTAATTGTTGTTACTTGTTCCATGTCTTGTACTTTTTTTGATGTGTTACTCGTATGAATCAATTAAAAATATGTCATCTATCTTATTCTTTATTTTTATAGATATTATCATTCTTTGATTACTTCTATATTAAAATTGGAATTTGGATTATCTTATTGTAAATGTTCTGAAAACATGTGATAATAAATTATTTCTTGATGGTTTTATGAATATTTTCTTGATAAAAAAATATGTATCTAAGACAAGATTTTTTATGTTAGGTGGTACATTGTTATGTGGTTTCATAAGTGAGGATAAAATGGATAGGTTAGATAAGTATAGAGAAATGATTTATGTCTTAAATACATTTGGATTGAATATAAAGATATTATTTTAACTTATATATATTAGGTCATTAATTAATTAATTTTTATTGTACTTTGTTTTGTGAATGTATTAAGGATTTATGAAATTATTCATTTAAATGTTTTATTTATATATTTGTATGATCAAATTTTGTGTATAATTAATTTCAATTTAATATGGTGTAAAATTTCAGAATATTCATTTTTCTAATAAAAAAGTTTTTTAAATAGTCACTCACTAAATCTACCTAATATAATAATACATACTAGCTATATATTTTTCCATGTATTAAAAATAATATTTGTTGTAATAAATTTTTTAATTACCTTTTACTTTGTTAATATTAATATAACCTTTTCCCCTATAATATAATGGACAGAAGTTGGATGTATTATACTGACAATATATCAATCAAGTTTCAAAATAATGTAGATTTTTTTAGATTTTTCATTTAAAAAATCTTCAGATGGAGGTATTATACACTTTCCATGTAATAATTATGTCGGAAGACATTGGTTATGTTAGGAATAAGTTGAATACTATATAAAAAAAGTTGGATTTGAAACAAATAATTATGTTTGGTATCACAATAGAGAGTTGAGACAATATTCTATTGTTTATGAATAAAATTATAGTAGTGGTATGAGGAATTTGATATTTGATTGGTTTCCATATATAAACCATCCTAAGAAATATAGTAAGTCAATAAAATAAGACAATGATATCAATAAACATGATGAAAATAATGAAAATGATGATGTCGAGAGAGTGAAAAAAATTAATGGATGATGCTTAGAGTCCCATATATTGGGAATGTACTAAAATAAAAAAAGTAAAATTTTAAATATAACTATATAATAGGTTAACCATATATAGAATTACTAATACTACCATCGATTATATTCTTACCTTTTTGAAGGGCTTAATTTCTGATAATGTCGATAATACCTTAAATCATTATATGGAATAAATGTTAATTAACCAACTTGGATTTTATAATAATAAAATTTATGGTTCATTGAATGATTTTAGATTATTCTTGGATGAAACAACAAGCCTAAAAGTCTGTAAATAATTTTTTATATCTCTATGGAATCCAAATAAAGATGAAACATCATCTTGTGTGACATAGAAATTCACATGACCCTTTCCATTGTTTTCTAGGCTTCAAAACATATTCATGTCTTCTATAATATCAAAAAATATGTGATAGCATGATGATATGAGAATTAAAAAAATTGATGTGTTAGTTCATCCTTCAAATGGATTAGCAAGGCATACATTTGATTCATGTCAACCTGATATTGTAGCTAAGGTGCATAATGTTAGTATGGGTCTGTTCTATGACAGTTTTAATCTGTTTAGTTAGATACTTACTTATCATAGAATATGGATAGTTTCTATTCATGTTTATAATCTTCTTAAGTGTATGTGTATGAAAAAACCACTCACTTTATTGATTATATTCATACCCAAACCTTCTAATCTAGACAATGATATAGATGTCTACCTATAACCTTTAATAATAGAGTTGAAGCAGCTTTGGGATGTGGGTGTGTGCACATTTTATGATTCTTCAAAAAATATATTTCATATTCATGTTATTCTTATGTGGACTATAAATTATTTCCCTACATATGCAATGCTATCTGGTTAGATCTTGATTGGAAAATTATCTTGTCCTAGTTTTATAAAAAATACACTATCTATACGACTTAAATATCTTCATAATTTCAATTTCATGGGGTATCAACGATTCTTTCCAATGGATCATATATATAGGAAGATTCATCATAGGTATGATAAGACTATTGAAACTAGAAATCCACCTCAATTTATGTCAGGAACTGATGTGCTTAATAAACTTTAATATGTCAGTTTTTCATCAGGGAAATGTTAGATAAAGCTGAGAAAGATAATGAATGTTAGCATTGAAACCACTTATAATTAGAAAAAGAAAAGTATCTTTTTGATTTAACATATTTTTCAAAAATTTGTTACATCGTTATTTAAATGTAATGCACATTGAGATAAATATATATGAAATTATGCTATCAAATATCAAGTGGAAGAAAAAAGATGACTTACAATCTCTGTGTGACTTATTGTACTATGGTATTAGAACAGAAATTCATCTTATGTGTATTAGTGAAAATAAATGAAAAGTTCCTCGGGATTTTTATGTGATAAAACCTTTAGAGAAAAATCAATTTCTGAATGTATTAGAGAATATAAATGTTCCTAATATATATTCAAGAAATATATCCAAACGAGCAAAAATAAGAGTTGAAACTAAAATACCTAAAAACTCATGATTATATCATCCTTTCTTATGAATTGATTCCAATAGTAATCCTTCATTTACTATCTAAAAATATAAGGGTGATGTTGATTTTATTATTCCATTTTCATATAGGCTTTTATGATACAAGGTTATCCATGACTTTCTTGATAAAAATATAGGAAGAGGCACAATTAATATTTTGTGAGTTATAAAAAAATTTCCTCCATAATTTTAACTTTCATTCTTCATCTGAAAATACATATTTCAATTAAAAGACTTATTGGGGGACCTGTTTCTTTTTATTAGATATATCAATCTAAGAGAAATATGTGCATAATGAAGGATTATTTCTAGAAAAATAATATCCTTGATGGTTCCATTTAGAGAGGTTATTTGGATTAATAATGTATAAATTTTTGTTCAATGTATTTGTCTAATGTGGGAACAATATGTAACTGAACAACAAGAAATAAAGATGAGCAGTATAAGGTAATTGATCCCTCATTTCTATCTCTTCCCAAAATAGGAGGAATTCATGGATCATAAACATTGGAAACATTGATCCTTGAAGAGTTGGATATGGAACATCACATAATCATGTTTAATTATGGTTTGTTTGATGAATATATATTCTAACTAATTTAATATGTATCTGTTATCTCATAAAATTTAATTTCCCAAATACCTTAAAATTTTATTAACATTTATTATAGGGAATATAAAAAAATTATAAGTAGAGATCATTTTTCTTTTTCTTTAAGAAGAAGATAGAATTTTCATAGTAAATAGTTTCCGGCTTGATTAAAATCCAATGTATGACCATTACTTTAATAAAATTTTAAAAAAATATTTATTTAATTTTAATATACATATATATTTTAGGTATTGAGTTCACCTATTTAATTTTTCTATGAATAATCAAGAGCATTGGATTTTGGTTCAAATTCTCTGGTTGGTGAATGAAAATCATTAATAATAAATTGATACAAATTTGTTATAAATGATTGATATGTGAAGATGATAATACAACATGATGATGTTTTGTCAACTATAACAAAAAACTGTTATTCCAGTGCATCAAATTGTAGGCCTCAATCTAAAAATCTGTCTGATTATGGAGTTTTTGAGAAAATATTCTTACTAGATTAATAGTCTCATGGTTGAGTCACTATGATGAAATGAAAATTGTTTGATTCAATAATGCAACAAGGGTACATTTATTAATGACTGTAGATTTAGAGTTATTAAAATGGCTCGCTTCCTAGTTACTTTTGAACCATATATTTTTGGAATCAATGGAAAACAAGTGTTTTATTAAATTAATCACATGACATATTTTTTAAGAAGGTAGGGATGAAATTGACACCATTGATGACTCGATTGGAATTGAACAAAATATTAAATTTGGTAACTACATTTTTCCAATTGTTATAATTAATGTTGAACCTAATGTAGTGGCGGGAAATATATATAAGCAACCATATATGTTCATAGTTTATTTAGTTTATCTTGATGTGGGTTTCTCAGGATGGAACTATTGTAATTACTTTAATTTGGTTTAATTTTGGAATGTAAATTTTGTTTTAGTTTTGTTTTTTTTCATTTCAATTACTTAGATTTATTTTAATTAAAAAAACCAGGTTTCAAACTATATTTAAAAAAATTTATAAATTGGTTTTAAATAACAGTTTCTAAAACAAATTGTCAAATAATTTTTTTAAAAAAATATTTTAAAACAATTTTAAAACACTTTTAAATAATTGTTTAAATTTGGTTCTTAAAAACTATTTTAAAACAGGTGTATACAATAGGATGTTATGATATTGATGATGTATTGTTTTACTTCTAATTTTCATGCATAGTATTTTTTTAAATATACATTTCATTATTATGTAGAATATTAATGATATTGAAGATGTTAAAATGAAGAAATTGTTTGAAAATAATCGATGACTAAGTGACCTCAGGCTAACTCCTCTAGTGCCTTTAATGAGTATACTAATTATAATATTTTTCTTCTACATTATATTTAATGTCATAGTTTTATTCTTTAACAAATTTATTTTAGTGACATTCATTTGAAACTTGATTTAACTCTACCCAACATACTACTATGGGTTAGAAACATGGAAAATCAAGTAGGTGTGCCACTAAAGCTACCTGGTGCCCCCATTACACATGTTCACACCTTGAACCACTAGCACACATCCTATCTACTTCAATTTTTCATCCTCCACTTGAGCCTCTAGGTATGTTCTCTCCAATGCATCCATCGTCATTTTATTTAAGTTCTACTTATCATATACCATTTTCATATACTATGTTGTATCCTTAGCCTATATGTCCTTATCCTACCATGTATGAGCACCCTCCATTTTCTACTCCTATCCATCCAGGATGTGACTATTGTTCTGCAATAACTTCTAGTCCATAGCATGTACATGACCCAAATAATCCATTAGAATAGACACATCCTTCATAGGCTACCAATCTAGAACTACACATAGGTTTATTAGAGCCGAATGATTAGTTTGGATCATGCTTATGTTTATAATTTTGTTAAATTATATCATATCAATTATTTTCAATTATCATGTGTATTAATTATACTTTGTTTAATTTTATCTTATTAAGTGATATATTCTAACACGCTATGTGGGAACACTTGTATGTGTTAATCCTAGAACCATCAAACAAAAATCATAGTAGATTATAATGAAAATAACCAAATGAGAGGTAAAAATTCCAGAAAATTTAGATGTTTTATAACGACATTAGCCAAGTATAAAGATATAATTCTAATTCCACCAGTATCATGGTGGTATATAAATATTAAAATCAAGTAGAATTCATGCAATGAGATATGAGTAAGAAAATTTATTAAATTGAAATCTATATTATTATTTTATTTATATGAATTAACTTGTTCATTGAAGTGTTGATTTAGCTTTCCCAATAGTCAAGCTATGATGGTGACACAGTTAATGGGACATGGTGAATTATGGTTATTATATAAAAATCAGCTATATTTTGGATTGAATAGTAGAGTTGGAATAGAGTTAAAGGGTTTACTAATCTTCAATGATTGTATAACTACACAATACCAAAAAATGATCATTTATTATAAGAGTAATGATTTCAATACAATCATTAAATTTATTGGTTTGTTTTGAAAATTTTGTTATTATTATTTATATTTAATTTTTTTAGGATTCTTCCAAACAAAAAGAACAAGGGCGACATAAAGTACATGCACACTTTGGGGGTTCACTATAATGTAGGAGACTAAGAGACACTGTGTTCTTTTTAGAGCATCTACAATGTAATACAGTATTTTGGAGTAGAGTTACCCTAAAATATTATGTGAATAGTGAAAATGACCTAATGTATCACACCATTTTTACACAAGAAATAATAATATTTGAATATACTATTTTATATACCTTTTATTTTTATTTAACATATAAAATTAAAAGTAATTTTTTCTAATAAAATCAATAAATAAGTGTAAACTAAAGTTAAGTATGTTGGTTCAGTATGGTAATGATGAAGACAATGACACAAGAGGGGGGGGGGGGGTTAAAATTTTCACTTAAAAAACCTTAAACAATTCAAAATTCCTCTCTTGTTTAGCTGTGAACCTTTCATTTTTTTCTCATAGATGAGAGATTGGTGGTAATAAATAAATAAAATGAACACAATGATGTATAATGGTTTAGGAAAAAAAGATCTCCTAGTCCACTCCACCAACGCTCAACTCCATTGCTTGGTGATTTCACTAGGTCCTATTATCCTAAGACCTTTAATCCAAAACTGAGTACATACAATTGACACCTTTACAATAAGAATTTATTAGGCCTTTTGGTTTTTTTATAGGGAACTATAAATTCATAGCTTAGTGCAATAAGATGATAATTAACCATAACCGAGTCCGAGTAGTTGAAACTCCACCAAATCAATATAGATTAATTTTTTTTGAGGATACAAATTATACTTCACAATTTTAGTTACAACCAATATACGTGTTTACATCTTTAATAAAGCACAATAGCAAATAGATCTTCAATATCACATAGGATTTCTTTAAACAATAATGGAAAAAACACCAGAAAGATGATAAAACATGTATGCATCCAAAGTGTATCTTTGAAAAATATTTTTTTGTTTTTTCAAATGAAGATGCAATGATAAAGTAATGTAGCAACAGAAACAATATCAACATCAGCAGTAATAGTGAGATAATAGATCAAAACTTGTATGTCTCCAAAGTATAGCTTTAAAGAAAAAACAGATAGATTTCTATGTATATCATTTTTTCTATATTTTCATCTCTACTATATATATATTACACCACCTCTTTTTTGATGAAATATTCTTGATATATATACCATTGGTCAAGAAAATCTGGGTCATACTAGATACATAAATATCGCACGTTGAATCGTGTATATTTGACTTCAAAAACATTCAAGAGACTTGTAACATCTATAATAATAGTTACGATTTAATACATTGAATATAATTCATTAAATCAATCATAACAAGCCTTTTAATCGATTGTAAAATATATTTTAACAGATATTTACTTCTGTCAAGACCATTTCATAAATCTCGGATAATATCACAGATTTAAAACTTTGTCATTGAACATCCAAGCACATGGTTCCTTTATGTGATGAAAAAACAGTAAATGTAGGGTTGATAAAAAAAAGTAGGGTTTTTAAAGCATATGTTTTTTCCCTCAAATGTAGGGTTCCATCCAAATAAAGGGTTATCGGACCATACTTTCCTGAAAACATAGGATTTGTGATCCATATGTTCTTTTCCAAACATAGGGTTTATTACTTACATTACATTTTCACACATAGTTTATGGGAAGTGTTTCAAGAATACACTAAAAAATATTCCAAACACTTTAATGAATATTCATATCAGATTAATAAATTGAAAATAATTTTATATAAATATTCTAACAGATAATAATTTCCTAAAATGTAACTTAATGTAAAATAATTTGTTACAAAAATGAGGGTGTTTGTGAAAAAAAAAAAAAAAATAATTACCAAAATTTTGAAACAACATTTTCTCAACAATATCCCCCATTTTGATGATCACAAAACCCATGTTAAAATAAAACCCAATAAAAAAAATTATTCAAAATTAGTTTCAAAATAAATTTTTTCTCTTTATAAAACATGTTCTATAAAGAAAACTTCTCCCCCATTTATAAGGATTAAAAACTCTTCCCAATATAAGTTTATTATTGAAAACTTTTCTCCCTATGTAAATAAAAAAGTAAAAGTAAACTATAAACTTCTCCAAAATTATAAACTTATTAGAATTATAAATTTCTCATCATTATAATCTTATCCCTCTATGAAAAGAATAATAATAGTAACAATAAATTTTTTCTACTTTAGAATAAACTTTTCAACCATCATAAAAATTTTAAACATCATAGACATTTCAATGCTATTAAAAATATAAAATTCTCCCACATAGACTTATCCCTCTTTTTATGACATCAAAAAAGATAATAATAGTAAATAAACTCCCCCTAAAATTATTCTTTTATAAAGATATAAACTTTTAAAATAGGAGCATAATATTTATAGTTTTTTTCCTTAAAACTCCCCCTAAATCATAACATTTATGATATTCAAAGAATTATAAACCTTTTTGACTAATTTTAATTATTAATATTTGAAACAAGTTTCATAAAATAAAATTATAAAATTATTAATTTTAATGAATGTATATTTGAACATTAAATACATGATTATGTAATATGATTAACAAAATAAAATTAAGAACTAATCGATAGCACATAATTTTCTAAACACCATATTTTAAAAAGAGTACAATAATATTAAATAAATATAAAATAAAAAGGGTTAGAAAGAAGTGTATGGTTTATCCTATCTTTCCAAACATTAAAATTTATTTCTTAGAGAATATAAGACTCTTGATAGTCCTTATAATATTATTTGTATATTTCATATTATTTGATACGAAGAAGATGAATACTATGAAACCAAAAACAGTTTCAACTTCTCAAGTTCTAGCTTTGCAACAGCTTCATTTCTAAACAATTCCATTTGACTTAGAATTTCTCCTTTGAAAGCTTCAAAATTTACTTTCTAGATCAAACTATTTATCATATTTTGATACTCCTTTGTAACAAATCCAAATTCATTTTCAATATAGAAAATTTTTATAGATCATCATATGACTTTTTAAATGCTTCTAGCTCAGCTCGTAGCTTCACTTTTCTTCGTTAAGAGTGCCAAATTTGATCAGAAAATTTTCATAAGATAATTGAGAAGAGGATAATTATTATTCATCATGAATTTTTACTTCCTAAATTATTTCATAAGTCTTTTCATGTGAATCATCATCACATAATATTGATAAACCATAAGGATAACCTTTCATCCTTTGGTAAGAATGATTTTCTTCTAAAATTGAATAGATTTTTCACTTCATATTTCTAGGACATGGTTTTTTAAAAATTTTAAACAAGAAATTATGAAGAACACGATTTCATGATTTAAAATATTTTAAGAATAAAATGAAACATTAGATTCTGAAATTTTAGTCTACACTTCATTTTCCTTAGCCGAAAAATATAGAACAATAAATACATATTACATAGGAATAATATTACATTTTTTTGTAAATAATTGATAGAATTTATTGAGTGATTTTTTGAAAATAAATATAAGTATCTTAAAAAAATATATTAAAAGATAAAATTCTAAACAGTTAGATATAAATAAAAATTTTATAAATTTTTTATAAAATAGTTAATGCAACAGAAGTATATAGATATTTCAAATGAAATACTTCCTAAGTAAGTATATTTAATATAGAAGATTTTTTATAATGGACTACTTCAGAGTTGTACACTCCTTGCACAGACACTTTAACATATATCCATTGATCAACCAATTAAAGATTTAATAATGCATCTTTGTGGTGTAATACTGTCATTACATCATATAAAAATGATTTTTGGCGCCCATATAATTTTGGGTCCTGTTGTGTTAACAATTAAATTTCTAGGTAACCAAACTTGTTTATTTTTATTAGTAATTATACTATTTAATTTCAATAATTATTCTCAACAATTAACATTTTTAAAACTAGAAATTTTAGGTTTTTTAAAATAGAAATTATTTGTATAATGACCATTAATAACATAATAAAAACATTTAGTAGTATACAGATGTTTTCTATTTAAAGCTAGAACAAAGTAATTCTTATATATTTTTGGTCTTTCACCATTACTTCATATTAAAAATTTTTCTTTTGTTATTTTATTTTTACCAAGGGTTTGATTTAAGTATTTTTATCCTTTTATCTACATACTAGAGGCTTGTTTTATATCACCAATCTCATCTAGTAGTTCTTTAATTTTAATATTATATAGATCAATTGATTTATATGATTTAGATTTTAAATATAAACACTATTTTGACAAATTTTCATTATATAAAAGAACATGATCATATGATTTAAAAAAAATATATGATATTTCTTTAATGATTCATACATGTATTGTAACATAGAACAATATTTTTTTAATTTATCATAAGATAATTTTTCACAACAAGAATTTTTAGAGTAGAAAGATTGTACCTCATGATCTGTATGTTCCATTAGACATATGATTTTCTTTTTATTCCTAGAATCAAAATCTATAGAAGATTTATTATGTGAACCCGAAGTATTACTCATGGTAGCATTCATAATTATCTTTAATTCTCGTTTTTAGTTAGATTTACTTTTCACTTTTAGTGAAGGACATTTTTTCTTTGTATGACCTTTTTCCTTGCATTCATAACATTTTTTATCATTAGTCTATTTTTTATGTATAGATTTTCAAAACCACTTAGAAGGATCTGAATGATATTTATCCAAGTCTGGATGATTTGAATTAGAAGATTCATCAAAAGTAATTTTGAGGGTAGATTATTCATGTTTCATATAATTGTCATCTTCAATATATATCTGAGCTTCATACATCATTAGAGTTCCAATGAAATCCTTCCTAACTATATTTTTATAGGTCTAGATTGACGTATAGCTGCAGATATTCCATTCCACCTAGAGAGTAATACTTTGAGTACTTTTAATAATTTTTCTAATTGTAAAATTATATTTTCGAAAAAAATATCATTGACTATTTTTGTTAACCATCCATTCATTTGGGTGGCGGTTTCATCCTCACTCATTCTAAAAGTATCAAACCTTAATTTCACAATAGTGTACCTTAATTGTCTAATCTTGTTAGTTCTCTTATAGGAAACAATAATAGTATACCAAATATTATATATAGTAGGTCATTGAGATACTCGATTGAATTCATCAGTTCCTAAACAACATGCAATAAAACTTATATTTTTTGAGTTTAGATCATATTCACTTTCTTGATCATCTCTCCAATTTTCTAAATCTTCCTTAGGGATTTCATAAGGTTTAACTACCTTTATGTAAACCCATATTCCAGGATTTTCTAAATATATGATCGTACGAATTTTCCATCATCCATAATTATCATAAATAAAAAATAGTGCATGGATCATAGACATATCTTCTCTATAATCAGTCATTTCTAGATATCTTTATTTGAATCTTTAACTTAGGTTTGTTAGAGCTAGAAAATAGAAGAACATTCAAACAACAATTTGATAATGATGTACAGACCAAAAAAATATTCCAAAAATAGAATGATATAAAAAGGGCACCTCCTTTGATGACTATAGTTGATATAAAAAAATCAAGAAGAAAATATACCAGTAGAACCCTGCCTTTGATACAAATTATTGTGTCAGGATGGTGATGATGAAGATAATGACATAAGATGGGGGGGATTTTGTATGTAAAAAAAATTATACAATTCAAAATGAATCTTTTTTTTAGAGTCAAGCCTTTACATTTCATTTAAATATGAGCAGGCAGTTGAAATAAGTAAAAGAAATGAAAACAATGATATATAGTTATTCAGGGAACAAAGATCCCCTAGTGCACTCCACTAACACTAAACTCTATGAGATTGGTGATTTCACTCCAATCCTAAGAAATTTAATCCAAAAATGATTGAAGGTAGTTGAAACCTTTAAAACAAGGCTTTATTGATCCTTATGGTTCTTTTAGAGGGAACCGAAAATCCAAATCTTAGTACAAGAAGCTCATAATTAACCACAACTGAGTTCGAGAAGTCAAAAATCTACCAAATTAATAGAGATTGATTTTGTTTGAGGATATAGATTAAACATTATAGTTTAAGTTACAACTAATAGATGTATTTAGATCTTTAATAAATCACAACAACAAATATATCTTTAATGTCACCTAGTACATCTTTAAACCAAAAAAAACACTAGACATATGTTAAAACATGTATGCTTATAAAGTGTATCTATGAAAAATAATTCATCGTTCTTGAAAATAAAGATGTAATGATAAAGTGTAGTAGCAGTGACAACAATAACATCAACAACAATATTAGTTAGACGATAAATTAAAACATATATGTCTCCAAAGTGTATCTCCGAAAGAAAAGATACACAACTTTGTATGTATATCATTTTTTTCCTTATTTTCATATCTTCTGTATATATATTATCCCTCCTTCATTTTTGATGAAAATATTCTTGATATATATACTGTTGGTTAAGAATTACCAAGTCAAACTGGCACCATAAATATCTCACAATAAATCCTGAATATTTGAATTCAAAAACATTAAAGACAGGTGTAACTTCTCATAAGAATATTATTGATTTACTTCATTGAATACAAGCCTTTAAATGGACCACAATGTGCCTTTGAATTAGTCATAAAATAGCTTTCAACAGATCTTTTCTTCCATCAAGACCATTCCAAAAATCATGGATAATATTGTAGATTTAAAACTCTGTCATCAAATTGCCAAACGCAGGGTTCCTTTATGTCACAGAAAAACACCAAACATAGAGTTGGGAACATAGGGTTGATAAAAAAATTAGGGTTGATAAAAAAAGTAGGGATGGTGTACCATAAGTTTGTTTCCTCAAACGTAGGGTTCCATCCAAACTTAGGGTTATTGAACCATACTTTCCTGACAATATAGAATTCATAATCCATAAGTACTATTCTAAACATAGGGTTTATTCAATACATTATGTCTGTATATGTAGGGTATGAATAGTGTTTCTGGAATACACTAAAAAAAATTCCAAGATCTTTAACGAATATTCATTATGGATCAATGAAATGAATATAATTCCTAAATAAATATTATGATGAATAATAATTTCATGAAAATTCACTAAAAGTAAATTCAGTAGTAACAAAAATGTGGGTGTTTGGGAACATCAAAACCATAATGAGATTACCATTTTTTTTGAAAAAACATATTCTCAACAAACTAAGGGTAAGAAAAGTTATGTAAGGGAAAAATAAAGTTACATAAGGGTAAAAAGAGGTCAAGGGTTAAACAATTAAGCAAGGGTAAACTAAAGTTATGTAAGGTTAGGAAAAAGTTAAGTAAGTGTAAAACAAAGTCAGGTAAGGGTAGACTAAATTTATGTATTGGTAAAAAACAGTTATGTAAGGGTAAAACAAAGTTATGTAAGCGTAAAAAAACTCTTACAGGTTAAGTAAGGGTAAACTAAAGTTATGTAAGGGTAAACTAAATTTTTGTAAGGAAAAATAGAAGTTAATTAAGGGTAAAAAAAGTTATTTAAGGGTAATTTAAAGTTATGTAAGGTTAAATAAAAGTTAATTAAGGGTAAAAAAAGTTATGTAAGGGTAAAGTAAAGTTATTTCAGGGTAAAAATAATTCAATTAAGGGACAATAAAGTTATGTAAGGGTAAAAAGAAACATTTATAGGTTAATTAGGGATAAATATAAGTTAAGTAAGGGTAAAATGGAGTTAATTAAGGATAAAGTAAAGTTATTTTAGTTGAAATAGAAGTTAAGCAATTGTAAAACAATGTTATGTAACGGTAAAGTAAAGTTACGTAAGGTAAAAAAAGATAATTAATGGTAAAAAAGTTTTGTAAGGGTAGAAAAAAACTAGTACATGTTATGTAATGGTAAACTAAAGTTACGTAAGGGTAAAAAAGCTAAGTAAGGGTAAACTAAAGTTATGTAAGGGTAAACATATGTTAAGTAAAGCTAAAAAAAGTTATTTAAGGGTAAATAAATTTATGTAAGGGTAAAAAAAGTTAATTAAGGGAAAAAATGTTATGTAAGGGTAAATAGAAAATTATACAGGTTAAGTAAGGGTAAACTAAATTTATGTAAGGGTAAACTAAAGTTATGTAAGGGTAAAAAATAGGTAATTAAGAGTAAACAAAAGTCATGTAAGGGTAGATAAAAGTAATGTAGGGGTAAAAAAATTTATGTATGGGTAATGTATTGTTATGTAAGTGTAAAACAAAGTTAATTAAGGGTAAAATAAAGTTAATTAAGGGTAAACATAAGTTATCTAAGTGTAAAAAAAGTTGAGGGTAAACTGAAGTTATTTAATGGTAAAAAAAAGTTAAGTAAGGGTAAAAAAAGTTTTTAAGGGTAAAATAAAGATATTAAAGAGTAAACATAAGTTATATAATGGTAAACAAAATTATTTAAAGGTAAATCGAAACTTATACAAGTTAAGTAAGGGTAAATAGAAGTTACGTAAGGGTAAAAAAGATTATATAAGGGAAATATAAATTTATGTAAGGGTAAAAAGTTAATTAAGGGTAAAACAATGTTATATAAAGGTGAAGTAAAGTTATATACGGCTAAACAGAAGTCATGTAAGGGTAAAACATTGTTATGCAAGGGTAAAAAAAATCATACATGTTATCTAAGGGTAAACTAAAGTTATGTAAGTTTAAAAAATGTTAATATTAAACTAAAGTTATGTAGGGGTAAAGAAAAGTTAATTAAGGGAAAAGACAAGTTATTTAAGGGTAAAATAAATTTATCTAAGGGTAAACATAAGTTAAGAAGTGGTAAAAGAAATTATGTAAGGGTAAAAAAACTTTTACATGTTAAGTAAGGGTAAACAAATTTAAGGTTAAAATAAAATTATGTAATGGTAAATATAAACTATGTAAGGGTAAAAAAAGTTATGTAAGGGTAATGTAAAGTTATGTAAGTACAAAACAATGTTATGTAAAGGTAAAGTAAATTTATGTAAGCGTAAAAAAAATCTATGTAAGGGTAAAACAAAGTTATATAAAATTATGTTTATAATTTATCATATAATTTTAAAAAAAGAAAAAAATGATGTTGGTTTAGTGAAACACTAAATTTTTCCTTGAATTGTAGAAAAACACCAAATTGGTGTTGAGGATAGCACATGATGGAGTGAAATTACACACCAAATTAGATTTTTTACTCCAAAATAACATGGGTTAGAGATGGTATTATGAAAAATTGAGTTTTACTAGGCATTGACACAACTTAATTAAACCAAATATTTATTGAACTAAACTAAGTAGAGTTAATAGAATTAAATGGAATAGAATCAAAACTAACACAACAAACTAAACCCTCTTATTCTTAATAGAATAATACCCAAAAAACCAAATAGAAACAATCTCAATCAAATTAAGTAAACCTTTTTGAATAAAAAATGAACCAATCGTGTCGAATAAAACCCACCCTAAAATGAATTGGACAAATCCAAACCCAATAGACCAAAATAAAATTGAATCAAAATAAATATATCTTAATCAATTTATATGGAATAAAACCAAAATGTAGATAAATAAACTATGATCCTTTACCTAATATAAAAATACCCACTTAAACCCAATGGAATAAATTGACATGACCCAAACATAACTAAACTATATCAAACCAATCTAACACAAAATAACTTACCAAAAATAGAATCCAAATGATTAAACTATATTTACATGAATTGAATAAAAGTAAAATAATGTAAAATATATTTATTAGAACTAAAATAATAATAAATTAGTAGAATTGAATCACCATAAAATAAACGAAATGTAAATGAACTGAATCATACTGAGTGAAAGGCATGAACAAACCATTGAATAGATCAAAAAAAATACCAAACTAGATGAAACTATATTCAAAATAATTGACTTGAACCACAAAAACTGTACAAATCGATCTTATTTAGGATCGAAATAAATGAAATTGATTCAAATAAAATTGAATTGATTTTAGTGGAAGTGAACCCAACTAACACATAGAAAACCGAACCAATGAAAACCAAATCAAAATGAAATAAATTGAATTGAGATGAAATAAAACAACCTGAAATGACCTATATTGAACCAAACTAATTAGATTTAAACAATAATTAATTTATCTATATATAAAAGTGTCAAATCACCCTAAAAAATACTTCGTTAAATATAACTAACTCAAACCTAGTCATATTATTAAAAATTGAATAAAATTGATTAAAACAAAATTAAGGATCAAATACAAATTGACTAAATAAAAAATATAATATAATTAATCTGATTATACCTCGACCAAATTAATTATAGTTCATTGAATTATAATTGAATTTATTTTGGTTTTGATTTGTCCAATATTGGTTAGAATTATTTAATTATGTTTTTCAATTTAATATTATTGAATAATATAGCTTTATAATAATTGATGTCATTTGTAACAAGATAAAGTGGGCATCCAAATTAACGTACCTTGAGTAAAATTATTTTACTCAAGTAGGAGGAAATAAATGGAAGTATTGTAAATTATCAAACATAAGAAAAGATTGTAAGTCTTATTACTATTATTTCAAATTTTGATACCTAATTAATAATTAAATATATTGTTTATATTTTCAATACCATGACTTTGAGGCCCATGATGTGAAATAAGATGATAACTCTGGGCTAAATTTTCATTTGAGGAAGGTATTAGGTGAGTAGCACTAGGGGACGGTCTTATGTCGACCCAGTAATAGAATCCTCACCACTAGGTGTGGTACCTCATCAGGTTCCTGTCAAATATCTAGTATCAACGTGCTAAAAAATTTTCATATAGAAGTAGGTGTGGTAAAAAATATCTATATCAAATCATGAAAGAGGTAAAATGGTTATCGAGCAGTTTCTAAAAGCTATTAAATATTTATGTCCATCACTTCCATCAGAGGATACTATGATTTTTAATACATATATGACAAAAAATTTCCCCTTATATGATGCAATTGATGATGGAAATAATGATCCTAGTGGCGGTCTAGGCGATGACACTCTTGATGATGGTGATAGAGATGAAAAAGCTAGTGAGGATGTCCATGATGTAGGAAATGATTTTGATGAAAGTGGTGGTGATGAGGGAGATATTTATATCCTCTATTTTTTGAGTAGATAGTAATGAGACAATTGTGTGGATAGTGTTTAATGACTACAACTGATCATGCAGATTTTATATCTATGTAATAGTATTATGAATTGTTTTAAAATTATTGATATTGTTATAAGTTGATTAAATGATAAAGATACAATATATATGTTACATAGAATGTGTAATGTGATTGGTATTTTGTTTATAGGTTGTGGTATTGATTATGTAGAGATGTTTGGTGGGTTTGTGGTGCTATATTGGTATAATAATCTATACTATTGATTCATTAGAACTGTTGGTATAGATATACACCGATGGTTTGTACAAAACCATTTTCATGCTATATTCCTAATGGTATATACCAATGGTTTCATTGAATACCGTTGTTATTACATTATAGATATGAAAAAAGACCCAAAAATTTGTAGAATAATTGGTATAACCTATAACAACAGTTCTATCTCTTATAGTAATGTAACATCTCTGATCCAGGTGCCACTCAACTGGTTCCCCATACCCGGTTGGCCATGTGACCTTAAGTGCATTTCCCCAAATTCTAGAGGTTGCTGACTAGGAGAGAGGGACTAGGGTGTGATAGTGGGGAAACTATTCCCTCATTGGAAGAGTGTAACATAGAGGAATAACAATATATAACAGTGTAATCAGTAAAAAACATACAAATGAAATAGATAGTAGAAGACTGATAAGAAAAATAACCATGCATCATTCAATACAAAAGATGATGCAACATGTCACTTGTTATAGGAAAGCATCAAAATTAGTACACTGTAGTAATACACAATATATCTATCAAAATCACAATTGAAACAAAATAGAATATGAACCATCTCAAGCCTTGAATAGATCCCATGATCTCCTACTCCTAAGAAGCACATCAAGTACTTGTAGTAGGACGCCTTCCCTGATCAACATCTATAATCTTATAATTTTTATGGGATCAAATGTATGACCCAAAGAGGGTGTGAGACTAAATCCTAGTAGGAAACCAATCATGGTCTGTGACAATATATCAGTGGATATATATAACAGGCATAGTACAATAGTGAATGGATTAAACTATTAGTACTAAAAAAATAAGCAGAATAGATGTATCAGATAACAATGAAAAGAGTTTTATATGAAGATCAAATACATGTTTGTGCTTCAACTTGGTAGACTCATCATAAGTCATCCATTTCATTATTCATGTTCTGTGATTTATATAATTTTTCAAGATCCAGACTAGGCCCGACGACCCCCGTATAAAATTAACCGTTTAACTCGTGAGATAATAATAATTTAATCATTTTCCAATAGATTCTGGTCACAGTATCCCTCAATGGATCCTAAGTTCACTATAAATTTTAAATAAGACTCAATTATCCCTACCACTATATATGTGGCTCTCTCACAGCCTTTACATAATAAACCTTTTGAGCCCATCCATTGTTTTTTAACCAAGACAATGGTTCACCCAAGGTATATAAGGTGTAATTAGTCACATGAGCCCGACCTTGTCTTTTAACTGAGACTATGGCCTGACCATTTCTAATTATCTCTTTTTATCATTTAATTCTATTACACATTCCATATCAAAAGTAATACATGTGAATTAAACGATCACATGGAATTAAAAAAATCATCTCATGTGGGCCCATTTTACAAAATAACCAACACATCTAAATAAAACTATTACATGTTTAAATAAGAATAACTCACATGGGAAAAACATATAACTAGTCTATTGTATAATTTAAAAATTTATATGTCTTAACATAACAAGTATCTCATGTGGGCAATTCATATAATGAGAATTACATTTTTAACAACCCAAGAATGAGAATAAAAGTCATGCCTCATAGGAATTCTCATACAAACGACCATCCAAGGAAAACACACCCATGAGTTAGACCTAAATCAAGTTTCACAACCCTAAACATGTTTTTGATTTATCCAATTATTTACCTAATCATCATCCAACAATAATAGGGTTCATTATTCAATCACGTGACACCCTAAAAGTTGGCGTGCGACACTCTAGCATATATAAACATCATGACAATCAACGAAAGGCACAAAGCTTCATACCTTGTACTCATATGACACTCCTTATCCAGCTTCAGAATTTGATTCAACCTAGGAAAAAGTAGATATACAGGACATGTATAAATTCTGGACCTTAAATAACTATATTCAGAGAAGTAATCAGGAATAAAGGCTTAATAGGAATTGAGATCTTACAGAGGGGAATCCAATGCATCCAACGGTGTTCGAACTGGAGATTATATGATGAAACGAGAAGAAAAATCCCATTCAGATTTCCGGGGCATGCTGCTCATCAAAGGGAGTCTATTTTTATTGTTTTTTACAAAAATGATTTAACTTCCGAATTTAATCAATTAAAAAAAGTGCACGGCATGTACTTAAGACTACACGTTGTGTTTGTACAAATTCTGGCCAGACCATTATATATCTATGTACCAGTATTACATAGCATGTACCTATAGGTACACAATGTGTTGTTCCTAGTCACATTGTGTAATAGGCTTTCAACCATCCCATTGACCTCTTTTACTTCATTTTATTGAGTATAAATTAAAAAAGGAATGATCTATACCTCAAAGGAAGAAATGATTTCTTACAAATATCCCCCCTTAAAGCAATTCATCCCCGAATTTCCCTTCCAATGGAGGTAAAGGAACATCAGAGAATAACTCCATCCATTATGATCGTATGTCAGCCTATCTCTCCCAAGTCTCATACTGCACTCGACTATGCTACCATAGAACCCATACCAAAGGAACTGACCGCCCATAGAGAACCTTCATTATATGATCCACAATACAAATGAGATGTTCCTAAAAGGGAACATCTTTCAATAATTCCACTTCCTCAAGATGAATGGTCTAAGATGAGTTTGAGAAGTAATTCCACAACTAAAAAATGTGGAAGACATCATGAAAATCCCTATAACTCTGAGATAAATGCAATTGAGAGGAAACTGGCCCGACCCTCTCCAGAATATCAAACAGACTGATGTATCTCAGTGAAAGCTTACCCTGTCTCAAGATAATCTTATGTACCAGCCTCAGTGTAACATGTATGAAAACTCTATCCCTAACCTCAAAATCTATAGGTCATCTAAAAATATCAATGTATTATTTATTATGAGACTGGGAAATATCCATCTATTTAAGAATTAACTAAACCTACTAAGCGATCTCCTGGACAAGACAAGGTCCCAACATCCCTGCCTCTCCTGCCTCTAGCCAATACATGGGTGATCAACATAGTTTACTATACCAATACTATTTTGGAGCCATATTAATAGTATCCTGGAAGCAATTGTTGTAGGTGAACTCAATGAGGAGTATATGTGTCTCCCATGAAACCTCAAAATCTAGGATGCATGCCCGAAGCATGTCCTCCAGTACCTGAATCGTGCGCTTTGACTAGCCATCTGACTGGGGGTGGTAAGTTGTGCTCAGGATCACCTATGTACCAAAAGACCTCTATAGAACTTTCCAGAAACAAGAAGTAAAATGGGGATCCCTATATTAAATGATAGAATGAGGAACCCCATTTAGTCGTACAATTTCCCGGATGTACAACCTCCCAAACTCATCAATATTTAAGGTTTCCTTGATTTACATGAAATGTGAAATCTTTGTAAGAATGTAAAACACAAACCATACTACATCATTACCTTAGGATGACCATGGCAAACCCATCATGAAATCCATCGCGATTTCATTCCTTTTTCACTATGGAATGGGTAGCTTCTGCAAAATTCCTACTGGTATTTCTTGTTCTCCCTTCACCTACTAAAAAGTGGAAAATCTCATGAAAAAAAATCTACACCTACCTTCATGTCTGTACATTAGTACTGACAATGTAAATCCCGATACATCTTGGGGACACCAGGATGCACTACTCCAACTGAAGCATGAAAATCCCACATCAGCTCCTCGCGCATGTCTATTGACACCCAAACGAGACCATGTAACCGCAGAACCTCATCCTCAACTATAGTCCAACCATGATGAGGGTCTTATCCATACATACTCTCCCATATAACTTGACCATTGAAATCCAATAGCTACCTCATTTTTACTCTGTCTAGTAGGGAAGAGGTAACAACTATGGATGTAATAAAAGGATACCCCTGCCTGATGTGCACCTCTGGATGCATCTTAGAGAAAAATGCCATCAGATTCCACTCACTACTGGCATGCTGCACTTCCTGTATTTGAGTCCTCCTACTTAGTTCATCATCCACTACATTTCTTTTACCAGGCATGTAGGCAAGCTCTAAGTTGAAAGACTGAATTTATTCCACCCACCTTCGCTACCTCAGATTGAAATCACACTGAGTAAAGATGTACTTGATAATTTTGTGGTTTGTGTACACTATAAAATGTGATCCCAATATCTAATGTCTGAAATAGAGTAAGTCATGAAAAACCATGGATAACTCAAGATCGTGCGTTGGGTAGTTCCTCTCATGTGGCCTCAACTACCGATACCCGTATACAATGACTCAATCCCCATACATAAGCACTGCTCCCAGCTCGATACCTAATGCATCATAGTACATAGTATAAATCATTTCCATCTCTAGAAATATTATTATTGGTGCTGATTTTAATCTCGCTTTTAGCTTCTGAAAGGCTGTCTCGCAAGAATCTGACCATACATTCATCACAAACTTTTTTTTCAATATCATTATCGACACTGCCAAGCGTGAGAATCCTTGTTTGAAACACCTGTAGTAACCATAATACTTTAGAAAACTTTGTAACTCAAATATGTTCTTGGGATTCTCCTATTTAACCATTTATCTCACCTTCTCTAGGTTCACTAATACTCCAATTTCCAATATGATGTGACCTTGTAAGTTAATCCGATCCATCAAAAAGTGGCACTTTGAGAGCTTATCATATAACTCATACTCTCTCAGTGTACTCAAAATTATCTCAAGATGTGTGGAATGTTCATATATATTATGAGAATACACCTAGATATCATCCATGAAAACCACAACAAAATAATCAAGATAGGGATGGAACACTCGGTTCATCAGTGCCATAAATACCGCTAGAGAGTTCGTGAGACTGAACAACATAACTACATACTCGTACATACCATATCTAATATAGAAAGCTATGTAAGGTATGTATGATGATATTACATGAACTTGATGATATCCAAGTCTCAGATCAATCTTAGAGGACACCTAAGCTCCTCATAGTTGATCGAAGAGATCATCAATTTGTGGAAGAGGATACCAATTTTTTACTGTTAAAAGGTTCAATTTCTGAAAATCCATTCATATACTGAGTGTACCATATTACTTTTTCTCTAAAGCACTAGTGAAACCCATGGAGAAGTACTGAGTCAGATAAAATAATTTACATCCAAGTCCTCTAGCTGCCTCTTGAGCTCTTGCAACTCCATCATAGCCATTCTATAAGGAGGAATGGATACCAGTGAAACTCATGGTACTATCTCAGTAGAGAAATATATCTCTCTTACTAGAGGTAAACCTGAAGAGTCAACCAGAATGATGTCCTAAAAATGATCAGCCACTAGAAGAAAGTATATCAGATGTTTCACCAAGTAATCTAAATATAAAATAGAAATATGTGATTTCATCCCATTCAACCCACGATGCTTGGGTATAACTCAACTATTCTGGATATCCCATTCACCCTTATGTTGAAATGATCTTTCCTGTGGTGAGGTGAAACTCATCCTATAGTGATAGAAATCAGCAAAGGATTGAAATGAGGCTAACTAGTCCATTCCACGTATGACATCAAATCCTATCATCTCTAGTACATAGAGATCCAAAATGAAGTGACACCCACCAATATCAAGGGGAAACTCCTTGAACTGTTTCACACCTACCATTCTAATATCAAATAGAGTTTCTAGTTCCATAACATCATCTGAAGCAAAAAAGCAGAGTCCTAGGCTCTCCATAACGGTCACATATATGAAACTATGTGAATCCCCAATATCAAAAACTACAGAAGCTAAAATAGATATGACTAGAATAATACCTTTGATAGAAGAAGTTCAATGATCCTACTCCAATAAAGTATGTTGCACTTCATATGTATGGACTTTACCATATCCCTAAGACACTACCTGGATCCCCTAAACTAACCCTCCCTACATTCATTGAGATCCTAGGGTCTAGATACCACGGCCACAACCACTACCTTGGCCTGAATGACTTGATGCATTCTAGTATCCAGAATGGTGTGAAGATGTTGACCCTACTCCTGAATGTGGATTTGGTTAAGACCCTATCTCACTATATGATAGTGAAAATGTCCTGTAGAAACATTGTAAGTGGACCATCTTACTGCAAGCTCGGTAATAAACTAGGTCCATCGGGCACTGAGGTCTAGTATACCCAATTATTCTGCACTAGAAGTAGCTCACAAGGCTACCGAAGGATACATTTTGTGTACTAGATTCGCCACGTGTAAGAGTTAGTCGACACTTCCTGCTACCTATCTAAAAAATACCAAATGTTGGTGCCAAAGCACCCTGGATCTCACCTCTATATTCCCTCTTATTCCACTCCGTAATCAATGCTTGGTTCACTGTAGCAGATATGGAACTCAACAGAAAGATATTTTCCTGCAATCAAATGTCGTAACTAAGACCATCCTCAAATCACCTAGCCTTTGATGTCTCATCACCCATCAGAATAGGTGAGAATCTATGAAGCTCAGTAAAGCAAGCATAGAAATACATAACTTATAGAGAGCCTTTCTCAAGACTCATAAAATCATGGGATTTGTTAGACCTCAACATCTCAGGATAAAAGTAGTCATATAATACTTTCTGAAAAACTTCCCATGCCATGTACTACTACATATATGTCTCTTTGGTAACATCCCACCACCTCTAGGCAGAATCACGTAGCATATAATTCACGAGCTTGAAACTCCTCTTAATAGGTGTCTCAAGGTTCTTGAAGATCGATAACAAGGAATCTAGCCATGAATCTGTAGCCTGTGTCCTGCCTTCCCAAGAAAACATGGGTGTATGTTGCTGCTAGAACGCACATGTCATTTCATCCCTAGATGTGGTGGGCTGTGGTGATCCCTTAAATGTTTGTATATACCTTATAAATCATTCATAAAAAATTGTGTATGCACTTGAATCTAGTATAACATTCGGTGCTATAACTAGCATGATTGGAGGGTCCACTGGTAGCCCATGGCCTACCCCCATAGTGGTATGATCATCACTACTCTCATAGCGTACGATTGGAGTTCTTCGTGGTGGCATTTTTCTATAAATTATAGCACTTAAAACTCAGTATAATCTTAGTCATAAAGGTATATAGATCAAGTGATCAATAACTAAATTGGAGAAAAAAGCCTTAAAAGTTCACAAAATATAATTAAATGGCTTGTAGGAACCATACACAACGTGTACACTTAAGCCCTTACATGGTCGTGTACTCCTGCTGGCCTAGGCATGTAAACACCCCAAGTACACGACATGTAGGGACTATACATGGTGTGTCCTCTTGAACTCTCAGATGGTGTGTAGCTCTACATCCCTTGGACATGTAAACATCATAGGTACACGATATATCAGGATGAAACATGGTGTGTACTGAAGTGTTCCCTCCTGGCCATGTACTTTTACAAGTCTAGAGCCACACAAGTCTACCTATGAGAAACTACACAGGGTGTACATAAGGTACACAATGTAACCCAATCAAATCACAACCACCCGTTTTCTCTCACATACTACCATACACACGGTCCAAAACCACAGAGTGTGTACTCTGAGTACACAACGCGTACTTAAAAATTTCTTTTCTTCCCAAACAGAAGAACACATGGCATGTTTTTCTAGGACCACACACTGCGTTGTCTAGGTTTCCGGATAGTAAGCCTCAAAAACTTCCCTGGAACCCCTATTTTTTTCCAAATAAAGAAAATATGTTCCATATTCCAATATGTGGGGCCCATAATCCCTACGAATCAAAGATTTGCATCCACATATAGCACATAACAACACAATCTATATCCCAAGACTGAATCATGATCCACCAAATTCTAATCCAAGAGTCCCCGTACTCCTCAGGGACCAAAGTTTAGTATCCATACAATTCAACCATAACACATACCAATACACCTATCACGAAAACATGCATTTCTATCATGGTTCCTATCACAACAACATGCATATCTAGCATGAGATATATCAAAACAACATGAAATCAGTAATGCTATCTAAATGGAATGACAAGAATGAATGGAATATGATTTCTAACAAGTGCTTATATGATGCATGAGATGACATACCCTCATCTCATTGGGTTGTAACAAAATAGAACCACAATTATATCAATAATAACAATAAAAAACAAGTGTGTCACCAAATAGTAAAATTGGATCAACAATAATAGTTCAAAATCCAAAAATTACAATTTCATTCAAGGCAATTTGCCTTTTTCCTTATACATGGGGTAGCTACTCCCAAGCATATCTAATTACCAAAATACATTTTTTTCTTATCCCTTTCTAATGTCACCAAATAGTAAGAAAAACCATAAAATAAAACTCCTATGATACCACTTTATAATGTCCCAGATCTGGGTGCCACTCGACTGGTGCCCTGTACCTGATTGGCCACACGGTCTCAAGCGAATTTCCTCAAATGCCAGTGGCTACTAACTAGTAGCGAGGGACTAGGGTGTGATAGTGGGGAAACCTTTCTCTAATTGGCAGAGTGTAACACAATAGAATAATAATATACAATAACAGAAGTAGTAAACGACATAAAACTGAAATAAAAAATGAAATATTGATAAGATAAATAACCTAGAATCATTCAATACAAAAGATGATACAACATGTCACATGTTCTAGGAAAGTATCCAAACAAGTACAATGTCGTAATATAAAATATATGTCTCAAAATCACAATAGAAAAAAGAGAGACTTTGAAGCATCTCAAGCCTTACCTTGGTCCCATGATCTCATACTCCTAAGTATCACATCAAGTACCTATAGCAGGCTGCTTTCCCTGATCAACACCTACAGTCAAATAATCTTTTTAGGCCCAAAGCATGACCCAAATAGGGTGTGAGACTAAATACCCATATACAACCACCCAAGGTCTATGCTAATCTATTAGTGGATATATATAACAAGCAATGTATAATAGTAAAATCAGTAAACTATGAATACTAAAATACAAGAATAACAATTAACTCAGAAAAAATGAAAAAAATTGTATGTGAAGACCGAATCCATGCTTGTACATTGGCTTGGTATACATGTCATAAGTCACCCATTTCATTATTCAGGTTCCATGAGTTATATGAAGCCTTTAGGTCTAGTCTAGGCCTGATGAACCCCCATATAAAAGTAATCGTCAACTCATGACATAATAATCATTTAATCATTTTCCATTAGAGTCCTACCTGGGTATCCCTCAATGGATCATAGGTTTGATCAGCATTTTAAAGAAGAATCAATGATCTTGACCACCATATATGTGGGTCTCTCACAACCTTTACATAATTAACCTTTTGAGATCATCCATTGTCTTTCAACCGAGATAATGGTTCAACCGAGGTGTACATGGTATAATTAGTCACATGATCCCAACCATGTCTTTTAACTGAGACTGTGGATCACCCATTTATAATTACCTCTTTTTATCATTTAATTCAATTACAAATTCTATCTCAAAATCATCACATGTGAATTTAACTATCACATGGATTTAAAAAATCAACTCATGTGGGCTCAGTTTACAAAACAACCAACACATGTAAATTAAACTATTACATGATTAAACAAGGATAACTCACATGGGAAAAAATATAAACAATATATTATGAAATTTAAACATTTATAAGGCTTAACATAATAAGTATATAATATGGGAAATTCATATAATGTGCAATACATTTTAAAAAACCCAATAATGGAGATTCAAGTCAATCCAAATTGGTATTCTCAACCAAATGACAATCCAAGGAAAACACACCCATGGGGTGGACCTAAATCAAGGTTCAAAACCCTAAACATTCTTTCAATTTATCCAATTAGTTACCTAATAATCAACAGGAAATAACAGGGTTCATTATTCAATCACTTGATATCCTAAAAGTGGGTGTGCAACACTTTGGAAAATATAAACATCATGAAAATCAATGAATGTCACCTACCTTGTACTCGTATGACTCTCCTTGTCCAACGTTAGGATTTGATTTGACTTAGAATGGAGTAGATCTAGAAAACATGTATAAAATCTTGACCTCAAATAACTTGATCAAGATAAAAAATCAGGAAGGAAGGCTCAAGAGGAATTGAGAGCTTGCCGAGGGGAATCCAACTCATCTGATGGTGTTCGAGTCAGAGATCATATGATGAAACGGGAGGGAAAATATCATACGGATTTTCGGGGGCGCTTCTCATTAAAGGGAGTCCATTTATATAAATTTTTACAAAAAACAACGTTACTACCTGATTTAATGACTTAAAAAATATACATGACATGTACTTGAGACTACACACCGTGTCTGTAAAAATTCTTTCCAAACCATTACATGGTCATGTACCAGGATTACCTGGTGTTTAGCCTTCCATACACATTGTGTTCCAATAAGTATACAGTGTGTAGTTACCAGTCAAATCATCTAATATGTCTTCATCTAGCCCCTCGACCTCTTTTCCCCCATTTTCATAAGTATAAACTGAAAAAGAAAGATCCATACCTCAATGAAAAAACCAGGTTCTTACAACTAACAATTTAAAGCTATTGGTATAAGGTAGTTTTTCATCAGTGTCTTTTATACATCTAAAATATTTCATACACGTGATATTTTATTTTAAACATATCAGGTGAAATACTTTTCTTCAAAAACTAGGGAAATGTAAGTATATAAAGGCTGAACACAAATGTTCAGTAGGGGAAGAATATATGAAATCCATTATAAAATAAATAAGACAAGAATAATATAGAAAGAAATAAATGATAATAAAATACTTACATAATAAAATGAAACCAAGAGAAGAACATATCCATGGATAAAAATGGAAATAAATTGATCACATGAATAACACTAGAAAATTTTAGGGTGATGGAATGCATAATAATGGACTTATCAAATCCTTATTCAATTTCATTAAATGTAAAAAACCTAACTCTATTAACCCAAAGATGGTGTCTACATTATTACATTAGCACTAGATGCAAGGTATTATAGGATCGAAATATTAATGTAGATGCTCAATTACAAGAGGGGGGTGAATTGTATGTTTAAAAACATTCATTTTTAACCTTAAGGAAAACTATGTTTAACAAAGTTAAAAAGGGTAAATTAACAAGACCTGTTTTAGTTAGAAAAACATACTAGGTTCCAGAAATATGTTTCTAGAAATAAAACTTAAGAAAAGGTTACAAGGAAAAGATTCTACCTTAAAGAATATAGAATCTTACATATCATAGTATACAAATGAACAAGAAAGTATAAGAAGGTTATACTTTCTTCCTTTATCAAAAAACAATGGAAATAAACTTGAAACAAAAAAAAGTTACAAGTATGAAATCTTTTAATCCCAAGAGAAGGGTATCCAACAAAATTGGATAAAGGTACCTTGATTTATAATTTCAAGAAAGTCTGTCTTACCCACACTAGTGTAAGACCTTGATAAGAATATCTGAATCTGTCTTTCCATCCCCACAAGCCCTATAAATTTAAGGTAGTTAGAACATCTATATTTCTATCCTCAAAAGTCCTCGAACTTTAAGGTAGTCGGAACCTCTGTCTTCCTATCCCCAAAAGTCCTTGATTATAAATAGCAAAAATCAGAGTCACACAAAGCAAGTTGAACAAGATGTTCAGTATGCACACAGAATGAGAGTCTCTCTCTCTCTATAAAAATAAATTTAGAAGTATGAAATCTCTAGAGTAATGGATCAGTTCTTAGTTGTTTTGTGCTTGTTCAAATGAGCTCCTATTTATATGCACTTCTTCAATGGTACGATCCCTCCATTAATGGTCATATTTTTCTTTGAATTTCAGAGGGACATATACACGTGTCACTCAGAAAATAGTTAATTAGAAACAGAATGTACGAAATCATTTCATAACTATAACAAGTATAAGAAAAATAAGTTTTCTTAACCAAAACTATTTATCAAAGTCTAGGAAAAAATAAAAGTTTGGAGTCTAAGAAAATAATAATTTATAGACTATAAATCATTGACATTCATATTCTATTTTCCAAATAATTAGAATCTTGAATTATATAGATTTAGGAATCTCAATTCTAATGAATTAGGAATAGGAATTATTAGAAATTCGGAGTCTAAATTCTGAGGAATTGAGAGTCATAATTCTAAGGAATTTGGAGACAAAATTATGAGGAATTCAGAGTCTGAATTATGAGGAATTGAGAGTCTTAATTATAAGGAATTTGGAGGCTGAATTTTATAGAATTCAGTGTCTGAATTTCAGAGAATTTGAAGAATGAATTTCAGGGAATTCTGAGTCTTAATTTCAGATAATTTGGAATCAGAATTTCAGAAAATTTGGACACTAAATTTCATAGAATTCGGAACCATAAATCATAACCTAAAAACAAAATACTCTATAACTAAGTATTTATAGGATTTTGAGGTTTTAGATATAAAACTGAATTTCACCCTTTAGAAATAAAAAAAGTTAGATTTAGAAACTATAAAATGAAAAAAAACATAGGTAAGGATAAAATTTCCTTGAGGAAGGAGAATTTTCCTTATTAAGATAAAGCTTAGGGAAAATATAATTTGAATTATGATAGAGTGTTTTTTATTTTCAAAACACAGGGGAATGGAAAATTCATAAGGAAACATTATAGACTCAATAAGTATCACATCCCAAAGGACTGAATAGTTTAGTATTATTTTTAAAATAGTTACATACATGAAATTAATATTATATTTTAAACAGAAAATAAAAAAGAAATTTATTTAAGAATGCCATTATTTCCTTTAGTATATCTATTCATATCAATCAAAAACACTTCCAAGTATCCTGGGAAAAATAAAACATAATAAATATGTGAGATCAGATGCCTCGTAAGGGTATGCATATAGAAGAAGCTATCATGAATAAATAATAATAATCAATATATATTGGAAAATAACTGAAAGACATGTCATTTAATCAATAAACTTAGAATAATATGGTAGAAATAAATGATGATCAAATTAATCCATATAAATAATCACATAAACTTGAAACTTATCCATGAATATTAAAACTAATCAAATAATAACATGGACATCAATAAAATATCTCATAATGAGGGAATCCATAATTCTAGACATCTAAATCTATCAAGACCATTCATAATATATTTTAAATCTATGGATAGAAACCCATCTAATTTGGCCAACTGTTTTTTCCCACGAGACCTATTGATGCATTAAGGGGCTATATATAACCGAGTCACACCCATCACTTACTAAGTCCAATTAATTACTCACATAAAAGGGTTAAAACATATTCAACATAAACATCCATATTATAAAAATAACATTTACACTATTAATAATTACCTCAATCAAATAAATATAATCATAAACCATTAGAGTAACATAGAGAATAGAAATAAAATTGTACATCCCTGGTCAAACTGATCATAAACCATCCAAAGAAATAATAAGGATGATATCAATACAATAAATCCCCATTGGATCAGAAGTGAAATAAAGGGTTAATTTATTTGATTAATAAAAATACCATAAGAATTTCATTACAAACTTTTTTATAGAAAAATAACCTTTTAACTATGAAGATATATTTTTTAAAAACTAAAATATCACCAAAAAAATAATTTTTTTTAAAAATAATCTTTGAAATGATAAATTAATCTTTAAAAAATTTCATGGTTGTGATGGAAGAAAAATTCTATTCATGATATACACATTAAAACAAATATTCATTTCACATTTTCAGTAAAATACAAACGAGCATTGTTTGGAAAACGACATGAATATTCCTTTAAAAACATTTTTTAAAAAGTAAAACATGGTGTAAGGTCATGAAAACTTCTCAAGGGGAGGTAAATACTCTCAAAAAAACTTTTCATAAGTAATAAATCATTCATATAGGTACATAAAATAAAATGGATGCAAATTGAATTGCAAAGATGGGAAAAAACTTTAAGAAATTGAATTTCTCAAGAGTTTTAAGTGACTTGCATACCACCACCAAGAAGTGTTCATGAAATGCATGAATCGCGAACCACTGATACATGGGAAGAACTACATGGAACTGGACCATGGAGAAATGACCAGTTAACCTAGGAAGTAATGAGCCACATCATTATAGGAATCAAGTATGTGAAGGCCATCCGCATACCATCTGGAAAACACGACAGTTCGCAGACGAAGCAAATTGGTAGGGTTACATGAACCATGACTCACGAACCACAACCTCCGCAAACCCCTATTGATAGATTCTTTCATATATTGAGATATCCATTCATGGGATTCTAGAAATGGTGTCACATGCACATAGATAAGATTTTACCTAATGCTATATAAAAGGAGCACAAGAGGAAGAAGAGTTGAGAGGATGAAGAAAGCATGGAGGAGACCCTAGGGGTTTGAAGATAGTGTTCAGTGAGGATTTGAATTCAGTTTCAAATCATCGATGAATTTCAAACCATGAACCATGTTTCCATAGGTATAACCAACTGTGAACCATAAAAGGATGGAACTTCATAATAATGGGTATACCATGAACCTAATTGGTGTCATCGCAAACTACAAATTCCTAATGGATTAAATCCCCATGAACGATAGGTTTCAGGAACCTCCTTAAATATGGTGATCTGCAAAGTTTTTCACTATATAGATCAAACTTCATTCCATTTACAACATTAGTATGCTGACGGAACCCGAAGTAGCTTGGTAGACCACATTTAGGACTGTGTACCACTTTGGTACATGGTGGTCTATGCCCAAGACTATGTATTGCTTCGGTATATGGAAAAACCCTCTACCTGCATACCACTATGGTATGCAGAGCTACCCCCAACCCGCATGAGAAAATAGTACGTGGAATAGGTCATCTTCAGGTGTCCTTCCCTCTAGCTCCAATATTTCCCCTCCATTACCATCCAGTCCTCCATAGCTCCTCCACAAACCAGTCCCCTGGCATCAGGCCAAATCATCCTCCAAATCCAGCAGACCCATATGATCAGATCATCAAGTGCATTAGTCCACCCATTTGAGTCTACATACCCATGGTAAGAGAATTCAAAAAGGCGCTCCCCAAAATGGTTCTGACTCCTGGTATGTCTGCAAGTCTACATTACCATGGTAACCCAAAGTCCAAACTTGGGACGCTAACGTGAACCTCCCCATTCTAGGGATTAAGGGTGATCACTTTATTTTCTATTAAATGAGGAATGGTGATCAGTCAAAGGAATCATGTTCTCTCCTCCTTTTTATGAGAGGTGACATTCCTCTCCTTTCCCAGAGTGCATTCTGGGGCACTCCCCCTAATGTAAGTCCCTAATATTTCAAGAGATGAGCCACATGACCTCTAATGCCATCCCACATTGTAAGGTTCATCACTCTATGCCCTCTCCCACTATCACCTCGACTTCTTCCACTGTAGCCCCACCCTATCCCATCGGTGAGAGATAAAGCGTGTGATTGGTTGAATCTCTCACATCCTCTTGTTTCTCACACTGAGTATCACTCATGTGGGCTTAGATACTTGTGATGATTAAAACATCCACACAACCAAACCATTATGAACTATAAGAACTATAATTTCAATTAAAACTAGAATATGTAGGATGCATACTTGAAGACCTGAGCTCAAAAGGGTTTCCTTTAGAAAGGGTTCACCCAATCATGTTCCCCTCAAACGGGCAGCTTCCATGCAAAAACCAACCCATGCCGAACTATGTGGGCTCTAATTCCTCTCCTAAGGATACGTAGGAAGCCCATCTCATGGGTCCAAACCCAAAATCAAGGCATCTTCTATTCCACATAGATGATGATAAACTTCATAATGCGTTATTGCATGGCTTAAGTCAGTATTTACTCCATGGCATAAAATCCATATATACCCCTGATGATCCTACAAACCAGGAGTATCCTATAGACACAATCTTTGAGAATGAACCGAGGATTAAGAAACATATGAACACGACTTAAATCTATAATAGAGTCGCATAATAGGCAATAATTCCCCCCAAAAGGGTGCGATGAGACCGAAATCCCATCCTCTCAACCAATGGAGTCCTTAAGTTTCATTGTCCAAATCGTCATCCAATGACCGCATTCCTTTGGAAAGCATGTCTATGAATCATGGATACCAGGGAAGTTGGGTGTTTCTGGATCCATGAATAAACCTTCTAGAGATAATCCAAGGAATTCATATCCTAATAGGACTGATTGAACATATACTTAACCCCAAACAGTCACCTGTTGGAACCATTTGAATTTTGAACCTCCTTCATAATGCATAAGGTAAAAACTGACCAGTCCCCATGGGGTCAATCCAATCCTCCATAAAAGATAATGACACATATTGGTTGAAATAAATATGACAACGTGAAAGTATCTATAATAACAGAAAAATTCTCGTCACCCGTCAGAATATTCTTTGCATTTTCCCCCAAAACTGTAAATGCACAGCCCCGAAGGTGAAACACCCGGGTAAAATTTTATTTAATAAATAATTTATATAATTTTAAAAACACTTTTTAAAAACATGGATTTTTATGAAAAGGGATTTTCGATTGAAGAGTGAATTAAACTCGGATTTTATTAAAAACACTTTCTCAATCATTTTTAGTTCAAAAGAGTGTAAAAGTGATACTTTTACTTGAAAAAGATCATGAATAACCTAAAGATAAGAAAACATATTGATTTTACGATATAAATATCAATTAATTTCTCCTATGGAGGCTTAAAAAAAATAATTCCAAATAATGATGAGATTGTGAAATAAACCCTTACCACTTTAGAAACTTTTGAATCATAATCCCTGTGAAATAAATAACTTAAATTGAAACTTTAAATACTATTAAGATAAATTGATTTATTATATAACATATAAAAAGGGGTATTATATATACCACACAAAGGAATAGGTGTGGAATATGGTTTATGTCTTACAGAAGTAAAAGGGAGACGAGAAACCCTCACCTCAGGTTTGACTTCCTCCATATATGTCTCAACCACATGTATAATAAAAACAGGTTCATTATAAATCTATTAAATAAGCATAATAATATATATCATCCCATATATTATTTACATATACTCTCATATCACCCTTTTATTAACAATTCTATGTCAAAATCATTGTTTTAGGTGATAATTACACTACTTCAAATTCGAGATATAGCCACAGTTTGAGGAATATTGGCTATGTTTGGCATGGCTATATGCCTAGACCTATTGCCACGGTTTGGAACTATGGAAATAGGTCTAGAGACATGGTTTGAACCATGTATATAGGTATACAACCACATTTCCAAACTGTGGTAATATCACTATATCCACAGTTTAAAACCATGGCTATACAAGAGGATGAACAAAATTTTTTACCACGGTTTCTAATCATGGCATTAGACTTATAGACATAGTTAAAAATCATGGCAATAGAACTATTTCCACAGTTTAGATACTATGGATATAAGGTATGCATATCCATAAAAATACCCCCACCCCCTAGCAGTATCCCACCCCCTGGAGAGCCCCTAGCCCTAACCCTCTCCCCTGCACAACCCCCCTACAGTGGACCACCCCCTACAGCCCCCCCCCCCCCCCCCCGAAAAGCCCCCTGGATAGCCCCCCCTCCCCCTGAAAATCCCCCCTGGATAGACCCCCTGTAAAGCCCCTCTGGACAGCCCCCCCTTCAAAGCCCCCCTGGACAGCCCCCTCTCCCTCCCCTGGACAACCCCCACCCCCTGCAAAGCCCCCACTGGACAACCCCCATACAATTCCCCCTAGACAACCCCAAGCCCTACCCTCTCCCCTGCACAACCCCCCTACAACACCCTCACCTGGACATCCCCTTCTCCCCTGGAAAGCCCCCTAGACATCCCCCCTCGCAAAGCCCCCTTCCCTCCCCTTCAAAGACCCACTACAAAGCCCCCTGCCCCTCTCCCATGGACAACCCCTCCCCCCTACAAAGCCCCATACCCCCATGAAAAGTCCCCAATGGACAACCCCCATCCATCATGCTCCCCCCTAAACTGCACCCCTACATCCCCCTCCCCATGGAAAACCCCCCTCCCCTAGAAAACCCCCTCCCCCTACAAAGCCCCCACTAGACAACCCCTCCCCCCTTTCACCCCCCTAATTTAATGATAATTAAATCATCTTATGCTAACATGGGATATTTATGAGTTGATGTACAAAGTTTAAGTCATAATGATATTAAAGTTACAGTGGAGCTCAATATAACAATGATTCCCAAAAATTTTGATGAACTGGTAGATGTGGAATGAAGAGATAGATGATTTCAGTCAAACATAATTGTACAAAAATCAATATATGTAGTTAAGAAGTTATTCTGAATGGAATGAAGAAATCATCTAATTTAGTAGCCCTCCCCACCTACAACACCCCCTCCAGGACCCCCCACCCCACTCCCCTTTCACTAGACCCCCTATAGCCCCCTTCCCCTAGACATCCCCCTTCCTGAACGACACCCCCTGGACACCCCCCCTGGAAATCCCGCCCTCCTGGACAACCCCCTCCCACTTGCAGACCCCTACCTCCCTGAACAACCCTCCCCCTGGACACTAGACACCCCCCCTATATGGAAAACACCCCCCTCCTGGACACCCCTCACCCCTAGACACTGGACACCCACACCCCTTGAAGTAGCCCCCCCCTCCACTCCCCCCTAGACACCCCTCTTGGACAATTTATCCATTCACACCCCCTACCCTCTTCCCCCAACACCCCTGCCCTCTTCTCCCCTTGCACCACCCCTGCTGGACCCCCCTTGCACCAACCCTACTGGACACCCCCACTGCACACCCCCCTCCCGGACAGACCCCCTCTCCCCTAGTAGATTCAGGCTCTCATCCATATATTGTTTGAGGAGAATAAATAGGGGAATAATATACAAAATAGTTGGAGTAGTTATCTACTCACACAAAAGATGAAATCAACACTAAAAAAATCCATTCAAAAATGGTGTCTGGTGTGTGGTTAAACTTTATTGGAAGAACATATGAACATTTTTTAAACCGAAAAACATAGAAAATGATGAAGTTATTGGTGGAAGAATTAATTATGCATGGAATGACTTGGGTCTATTATTTATTTTTTGAACTGAAAAATAATGTCCTTACCTAGATTCACTTCAAAGTAGTGTTGATTAAGATATTTAGAGGTGTGGTGGTGGAATAATTAAAGGCTATGACTACTCAAACAAAAGAACTTAAAACTATTAAGGAAACTTAAATTTTGAGTTCTATGGGGATTTTATAGCCTATACAGATGGAGTGAAAGGATTAGAAATAGGTGTTTGAACTAGCACATGATCCTGATGAATAGACTAGTCACCAAGATATATCTTTTTATTCGACACTACAGTCTGAGATGAAAAATGGGGAGCAAGAGTAGATGAATATTTCTACATAAATGCAGGTTACTACAATTTGTTCTTGTAATCATGAAAATATTGGATTATTTCATCCTCCCATCACATAGTCTAGCCCAGTGAACACTTCCTCCTCACCCCCTCCTATAGCCGTACTGCCTCTTCCAGGCATAACCCTTCCCCTAACCCCTGCACCAAACCCCCTAAACCCTCTTACACTAGCCCCCTACCCCACCTCCCCCTATACTAGACTCCCCCCTAAACAAGTCCCCTCCCCCACAAACATCCCCTAACCCCCCCTCCCCCTTACACAACCTCCCAAACCCTAGCCAACACCATCCCCCACCCCTAGCTTGCACCATCCCCCAACCCCTAAACTAACCCCCCTTCACCACCCCCACCCTTTCCCTTGTACTAGCCTCCACCTCAAACCAGTCTCCTCCACCCAAAACCACCCACATCCCCCTATCCTGCACCACCCCCACACTGAACCCCTAGCCTGCAGCAGCCCCCCCCACAACCCTACACGAGCCCCTAACCCCCCTGCACCACCCCCACGCTTCCCCTATAATAGCGTCCCCACAAAACCAGTCCCTTCCCCCAAAAACCAGTCCCCTCCCCCCTACACCATCCCCAACCCCCTAGCCCGCACCATCCCACCAACCCCCTAGCCTACACCAGCCCCCCCAACCCCCACTGCACCACCCCCACCCCTGTACTAGCATCCCCCAACCCCCCAACCCCCACCCCAAACTAGTCCCCTCCCCCACAACCATCCCCTAACCCCCTGCACCCCCAACCCCACTAGCCTGCACCAGCTCCCTAACCCCCAACACCCCCCCACACCAACCCCCCTATCCTGCACCAGCCCCCCTAATTAAAAGGATTTATAATATTCATCTCATTTTATACTTATTTCTTTAGTAGTGTAAACATAATTTATCATTAACCTCCCCATCCCTAAAAGGTCTATAACAAATAAATTGAGCAATTTATATAATGTAATCAATAACTAAAGGATAGGTGTGTCCTTAATTTTTCTTCTAAAATTTTCAAAACAACAGTTCAACACATGTATTATTCTATAAATAGAATATAAAAGGATGAACTTAAATAATACCAATCCTGAAATGAATTACAATAAAATTAAATAGGATACAAACATAACTTATAATAAAACTACATATAATGTGGAAAAGGAGTCATTATATGAGCGAAAAAGTGCATCAAAACTCAATACAGAAAAACCTATTACAACATCACTTTTTATTCTCTTCACTAATTATAAGTGATTCAATTCATCAACAAAAAGTCTTCATATTCCTCTCAGACCAACCTGACAATCAAGTAAATAAGCACTGTTCATCCCTCTATCCAAGTTAATCAAATGCAGATTCAACTGAGCATGATTATATGAAATAGAAATTTAAATCATTATATCATATATTCATTAACATATAATCATCAATAAGAATGTACTTAAACAAAATCATGATTCCAAAAGGATGATCAAAGTGCAGCATGAAAACCACTAGTGATTTCTAATTCAATAGGTAGATCTGATTAAGACCTCAAAATATGGTTGCCACTAATTTTCAACTCCAATATGGAAATGTAATACAATAAAAAATTAAAAATACTACATTTTATGGTGAAAAGAGATAGGGAACCATAATTTCATGGAAGGATATAATCATTCATTCTCCTCACACCTACACTAATATAATAATATTAATTTTAAAATAATTAAATAATGATGGAGTGGAACCACAAGTACATGGAAGAAATAAAATAAAAGTGAAAAATGATGAATATAATGAAGGGTGACCTTATATAATTCCCTCATTAATTATATAACAATCTCTTACAAAATAAATTCACCCCAAAATAATACCCTAGAATGACCCAAGATCTCAATTCATTCACTCTCTCTTTAGTGTGTTAGGTTAGGTAGTGAAAAAAATGATTTTCGATACACTACTTTAACCTACCCATGGTAATTGAGAATGCTTAATCAATCCTTTATCACCCCTCACTCCCTTGAATCATATTAGAAGTGAATTAAAATTGTGATAGTATTATGTGTAAACCAAATTAATAGATAGAATCATGATAAAGTTTAAAGGTGCATGGATAATAATCAACTACTCATATGGAAATAACCTGATTTCCTGAAAATCACTCTAGATAAATGAAAATACAAATTAATTTAAATCAATGGATTTTGAGGGTGGAATTTCCCCTTTTAAAGAAAATAATTTTAAGCTGTATTTTGTTATTTTTTAAAGTTGTATTACATCTTAACCTAAAATTGGTTCACATATATCTAGAAAATGATATTTTACATATATCCAATTATATAACTCTGTATTGAAACTGCAGCCATACCTAACTCTTGAGGAGGATTCTTTCCACAGCTACATTCACCACTTAATCCTTACAAAGCAAATGTGCCAACAGTGAGAAAATATTTTCTTTAAAGGCATCCCTATTATTCCCGTTCAACATGAAAATGGATTCCCCTGGATGTCTCTTTAATTCTGAAACTCCAGCAATATCTTTTCCCCTTTTAGAGATGGGGATAAAAAACAATACTGGGATATCTGAATTCAAAACACTTGATACTACTAGAAATAAATGAGAATTGTACATATCCACTTTAACAACTTCATCGATGATGAAGAGATTAGTTGTCTAAACACCATCAATATATAAAACAATTAACTAATCAAAAACCATTATGATATATTATAATTTTGTTTGAGATAAATCTATTTATAAGTGGGAATGAGGTTATTTATCTAATGGTCACATCAAGGCCATATTCCCCCTATTTTTTCAGTGTCTATAAGAAAGATCAATCTCATTATTCATTAGATGGGTTACATGTGTCCACCTTTGAGGTTTGTTATGTCTTTCTCTAAACTCTATAATATCCTATATTTTCTTGAAACTCTCCCATAAATAATACAATAATATTGAGGAAAATCTTTCCAAGATGTCAAATTTCTCTCTTTTGAAAATATAGAATCAGTTTTCTACAAATTTATACTCCATTCAACAATTTCAACATGTTTTTTCTGGTGGAATTTCATCATTCCCTAACCAATTCACTCATTATCCTGCTCTGATTTTTTAGTTTCTAATGTTGTTTATTCAGTTTTTTCTTATGATTTTGAAGAATAATGGTTTAGGAAGTAATGGTTTAGGTTTTAAAATAGTTTCCCCACTCTTGGTAATAGTCACAACTTTGATTTATTCATGATAGGTTTTTGTGTAACAAGATTCTTCTAAGATATTGACGAAGGATAAACCTAAGTGGGAATGGGTTCCATAACCATTTAAATGGTTTATATATCTAATATCAATGATGAAAATTGATAATTCATTTTCAATATTTTTTTTAAAAAATATTCTAATAATTTATAAGGAAAAGAATGGATTCAATGTTGAGATGGTTTGGATTGAAATTGGTTATGGGTTGGAAAATTTTCTAGATGGTTAGAATTTAGACCATGTAGTTGATTGGGTAATTTATTATCCAACCAATTGAATTTAGTATTTTCATTGTACATCTGATGCAAATTTTTTTATTCATAAATATCTTGAGTATTAAGATCATTCACCTCCTTTAATGGTATCCCTATAAGAACTTCCTTGATTGATGTAATATTTGGGAAATTATTGATCACTCAAGAAGAACCTTTTATTGGAAAATCTTGCACTTTTGGAGTCTAAAGTGTTGAATACTGAGGGTTTCACCACTAACAATAATTCCAAATTAATGTGGAAGATCTTCTTTGATATGATAGATAATAAGAATATCATAAGGTATCTCTTTACTGGATATATTTTATGCAGAAAAGTTCCCCTCCCTCCAAGTATGAATGATATTTGTGTCTTGATCGATGGGGGACCAACACACCCTAATATTATATATTGAATACCAAAGAGCACTTTCATCATTATGTAGGAATCTTAAAATAATATTAGAGTTCAACTCAACCATACAAATATTGAGGTTATCAATACTCCAAATTTAAAGGCCGCTTAGTAATGATCCTTTATCAACCCATATAGAATCACCTAAACCATAAAAGGAACTATATTTGATAACCATAGATCCCCTAGAATCATTCACAATCCCTCCTCATAACTCCCTATTTACAGGACCCATTCACATTATGTTTTAGTCCAACATTTGGGGGTATCCACTTGATCCACCACCCTAGAAGAGCTCTATCATTTGTAATCCCTTCCCTAGAGAGGATCCCCTTACTTGTATCCATTCTATTTTCAATAAGAATAAGGGAACCTAGGTTTTCCATGAGAGAGAGAACATGAACATGAATGAATAGAGTGAGCTATTCTTACCTTCACTACCCTTGTTCCTTGTCTACTAAATCACCCAACAAACCACTGAAAACACTATTATATGAAGATTAACCATATATGAATGTTTCTCAATACATTGAAATAATGTACACAAAAATTCAGAGATGTATCCCCCCTAAAATCGAAATCCCATAAGTTTTCCAATAAGGGCCCAAGAAAAGAGGGCCCATTTTATATCAAAAAATAAGGTCTAGACTAACTCAGATGTTAGACTCTCACAACACATACATGGTGAGGGTATCTAAATTAATTTTCTATGGATATTAATTTCAGTTGGAATTCCCTTATTGCAGAACCTCTAGAAATGTATGTTCAACATAATTTGGATTTATTTAGACAAGTCTTTTCTCACCCACTCATCATGCTCCTGGTTGGATATTAATAACAAGTGAAACTCCAATGATTTAAATTATCCTAAGGTAAACATTGAGAATGTGCACATATCCGGTTCATCGAGCATATAAATCCTATAATAAAAAATCTTATGATCCTCATTTAGGGATGCTGATATAAACCCAAGGTTTATTCTCACATTCCTAAAGTAAATGTGAGGGATTAGGAATCTAGGGATGAAGTGAAAATGAAATAACAAGTTTTTTTTCTAGTGATTGATGTCACCCCACCCACAAACCAACACACCATGTTCAGGATCCTTTCCACAATTTTTTTGAATAGTAGGAATGAGAATTGATTTTATGATGTATATTTTAATTTTTGGCTATTCTAGATTTTAATCCCCACGGTAACAATATCTAGAAACATTTATAAGGGTGGGATCAAACCTAGATATGGTACCAATGAAATAAACACTACATAAATGTACCTTATTCATGGATCCATCACATGTATTATCATGGTCAGCCCTAGGGAAAGCCCCAAAATCCCCCGGGCTAGGGCAACAAGCAGGCTGGGGGGAACCAACTGCTCCTTTTCATCACCTGCTTCATCTCAATCTTTGTGGGCTACCCATCCTCCCTACGATCCCGAAAACCCCGACCTCACTTCCATAGACATCGTTAATTCTAGGATTGCATCTGCGAGTAGTATGATTTTCCTCCAGGTCATTAACTGCAACCTGTTTGGCCCCTGCCTTACCTTTTTCTCACTCATATCCCTTGCTGCAGCCATCATCTACATCATGTCCATAATCACGACCACCACTTCTTCCTTGTGTGATTATTCACTGGTTTATTTTGGCCCAGTTTCTTTATATATTTATTTAGTTCTTTTGGCTGAAGAACTTAATTATAAGGTATTACCCAATATTATATGGGGATACCCAGAAATTAAGGAGATGACTACAAGGTTTCCATTCCAGGAAATTGCTGCTATTGAAGGGGGTCAACACATGTTCTTGATTTTCAAGACTCCCATGTAAAACTCCTTTGATTCATTTTAAATCAAGATTATTCATGTTAATTTTCTAACTACATGAAAGGCAAACAATTTCAAGACATGCATTTGGAAATTACATTTTCTGGACCTTGCCTGTGTACGAAGAGGATCTCAGGAGTTGGGGTGGCCATGTTGAAGGAGGAGGATCTCAGGAATTGGGGTGGCTGTGTTGGAACCATGCTAGAGCCACGTTTGAATCGTTCTGGAGCCGCGTCGGAGAAAGAGGGTCACGAGGAGGTGGGGTGGTTGCATAGATGTCATGAGAGGAGGAGGATCGCAGAGGGGTGGAGGAGGTGGCCGCATCAGAACCGTGCCAGAGCCGCGTTGGAGAAGAAGGGTCGTAGGGAGGTGGGGTTCCGCATCAGAGACGCCGGGAGAGGAGGAATGAGGGAGGGATGAGGATCGTGTGGCAGTGGGGATGGGAAACTCATAAGGGCAGGGGGAGGAAAGGGGTCGCGTGGGGAACTAATTCAACTAAAATCAAAACAGGCATGGGTATAAGTGATCTATAACCATAGTTTTTATTGTATGTGGTTATAGATCCGTGGCTATAGGTCCAAATTCTTGTAGCGTTACATTGTTTTTCATGTGTGTTTTAGTTCAATGATTTTGGTCATTTTAATTTGATCATGTTTATATCATATAAATAATGTTAAAAATGATATAAATATAATATATATTTAATATATATGTATTTAGGGTAATATATTATAGTTAGAGATGAAAACTGGACGACACCGTTCATGGAGACAGCTGACTGTACATACGCATGAAAGTTGTTTCACATTTTCTCCATAGATAGAATGAAAGGAAAATTAATATTAATTAAAATTTAATTAATAATTAATAATTCCAATTTATCATGTATATTAATCAAATACATCTCTATTTCCATCTATGTAAAAATAAAATGAAAAATATTTCTCATCGCTATGTGGTGGTGATAGTCAACACATATGCACGAGCGACATTAATGTTTTACAATAGATTAGAGGCAAGAAGTTATAGGTAATATTAAATTTCCAATATTATTTTTAGATCATTAATATCACATATATTCATTAATATTAACCTTACTAACTTTTATGAAAAGCGTAAGAAAAAACAAATCACATCACTTCACGAGTCAGTAGTCCCCCGTACAAACGAGCAATGTTATCATATCCCCCATGAAATAGAAAGTAATAAGATATATATGATACCATAATTTTATAAGTATAAAAATTTCATAAATTTCATAAATATCATATAAATATATTAAATCTATCATTATATCCATCCTTGAAAGGTGTCGATAGAAAACAAATTACATTGGTTCGCGAGACGATTGTCTATCGTACACACAATGGATGGGTTCGTTTCCCATTTAATGGAAGTGGAGATGGATTTGGTTTATTAAATTAAAATAACAATATATATATATATATATTATCATATCTAAAGAAGATTTTATTGAGGTATAAAAATAAATAAAACAAATAGGTATGTTTAATAATTTTAGCTCTTCTTTTGAGAGCCTCTTTAGTATTATAACTAAATACTTATTAGGAGGGATTACTAATAAAAATAAGAGAACTATGATTTTTTTAGGGAAGTAAAGAGGTTTTTTGGTTAGGTATTAGATAAAAAAGGATTTTGTAAGTATGAATATAGGATTATAGGGTGTGTCCTTTTATAAGTGGGGGAGAGGACACATAGGAAACTTTTGAAAATATAAAGTGATACCCACATTTTTATCATGAAAAAAGTCTTAGAAAATGGGTAATTATAAAACCTTATAGATTATATTATCTAAAAATGTCCACAAAATAATGTCAAACAAGTTTTAGGTCATTTTTAATACTCATATTCTTAGTTTAACCCCCTTATAAATCTATTTTTACCCAAATCGTGATAATTAATTTTTAATATTTTTACTATTCATTATGGTCAAAAATTAATTTGAACTTATTAAATAATAAACATTATGATGATTAAAAATATTAAATCAATTTTTCTAAATTATATTCATAGAATTTGTCTAATTTAATTTAAAATTTAATAATATATGTGACAAAAGAACAAATTTCCAAAGAGAATATCCTCATAAGTATAAAATGTTTTAATATCAAAATTCAATATGAAATTGATTACAATTAACTAAATTAGTTTACTTTTATTTTTTTTACTAATTTTACTTTAAATTTAATTAAAAATATTATTAGGAACTTAAAGAGGCTAATATTCATTTTTAAAATATATAATTTTCATGTGCTTCATTATTCATAAAGACCATTATTAGTGCATTTTACAATTTGAACAACATTTCAAATTATGATTTTAATTTCTTCTTAAAATTCACTATTCCATTGTAAATTTCTGAAAAATTACTAAAACATCCAAGGGAATTTATTTTATTTTCAGGTCTCCCCTGTTATGACTAAAATTATATACTTATGGATCCTTTTAAGATTCAATTGGGAAGATAACCAAATTGTGCCTTGAACCAAGAATATTATGGGAGAAGTGAACTAGACAACAACCAATTAAAAATATTATAGTGTCCAAGATAATATCCCAATGAAGATAAATTTGAACTTACTATAGTGTAAATTATGTGTAACATTTCATAAAATAGGGACAAGAGCTAATTCTAGGTTTTAGAGGGAGTTCCAAGCAGCCCAAGTTGAAGATAAAATTCTGGGATAGATTCTATGGCCCATAAAATAGACCAATATTTCAATCATATATCAAAAAATGAAAATTAAATTTGGTTGAAATTTTTCAGGATGTCAGGGAACATCTAGGGATTCATTTTATTCTTCTATTGTCCACCCTAATTCTTCCATCTAGAAGGTCATTTAGGCGCATTTGTTTGGTGGATGCAAGTTAACTCCTATTTTGAGTCAAGGGTCGAAGATTCCACATTCCACAATACTTCCACCACACTAGTTCAACCTTAATAATGTATGAAGACATATAATATTTGGGGATTGACCCAAGGCTTCAAAAATTCCAATTTAATTTAGTGGTTTTTGAGGATTTGGTGATTTTTGGTGTATGTTTTCATTGTAATGTTATGCTGCAATTTTGTAGTCTTATGTTTGTATTTCACATGTAAGTTGTTCTAATATACCTTTGATTATTAATAAAAACTCTAGTTATTATTCTAATTTTATATTATTTTTTTAACAATTTTATAATGTTTCATTAATGTGTGGATTTATTCACATAGTGAAGAGATAAATCCTTCACACAATGATGGACTGTTCATTTTTTTGTTTGTTGTCTGTTCTTTAATACCGCTTCTTTAAGTCCATTTAAACCATCCATTTATATCTTTAAATTAATGTAATAATAAACCTATGGTGGGATTATTATTTGGTGTTTTATGGGTATGGATTGTATTATATTTTATGTGCTTACATTATTAACTAAGTTCATTATTTTAAGAGCTCAATTCATTGACTTATTTTCTTCTTCATCGTCACCAATTTTAATGATGAAATATTTTGAGTACAAGTACAGTCCAATTACTCAAAGTTATCATTAAAGTGATCCTATAAGTTAATTGGTTATTATAATTTTAATTTTTTAGGGATAAAATTATTGAATGATGTTGGGGACTTATCTCATTTGTTGTATACTTCTTGAACTAGTGAACTGAAATTTCTAAAGAAAAAAATTACATCCATTCTAATATTAGCAACAACCTAAGACTGACCCATATTATTTAATTATTTTGTTTCAAAATATTAAGTTGTTTTATTAATTAAATTCAAATCATTCTCTTAGTTAATTTAGTATTCTACTAGCCCAATTTCAATCAACCCAATGTTTGCCACATCATAACCAATATTCCTAAAAAATATAAATATATCAAGGTTACTTTTTCAGTACCTATGGATTCAACCCCTACATATACTAAAAAAACCACTTATAATTGTAGGGTAAATTTTGTTGATACTAAATTTTGTCACTATTTCTCAGAACCTAAGTAAGTTATCTTAGACACCATCACCCTTTACTCACTTCACTTATCTGTTCTCACCCCCAATTTCATTCTTATAGAAGGTCATTTTTATAAAACCAAAACTTTGGGAACCTCTCACTAATTTTACTACCCCACACCAAGTGTGATGTAAAATGAACATCCTAGTTTCTATTTCTGGTATAATCAACAATATAATCAACCATAATGTTTGAACTACTTTTCTCTACAAAACATTTCAACCAATAATGAGTTTCAATCCCAAAAAATACAATATGAACATCCTCTCATGATTACAACAATATAATTATCCTTCTAGAATAGAACATTTAGATCAACCCATTTCCCAACCATATCCACAAACATTACATAAGAAATTGTGTCAAAAAATAGAAATAATGAATTATGAGGTTTTATCCATGAGATTAGAGCCACAAAACATTGTAATGGTTAAGGAACCCATTCCCACTCAGGTTTTCACTTCCTCATCATTGAGAGAAGAATCGTCTTACACACAAACTTCTCATAAAAATGATAAAGAATCATATTTTGAATCTTGGAGACCCAAATAGAATGAAGTAATTGTTTATGGGTGTTTAAATCAGGAGGAAATTAATTTCGTGTATTCAAAAGAGGGTAATTTGTAATCATGTATTGAGTTTCATGATTATAGATCTAGTGATGATTTTTCAAAAAAAAAATAGATGAACGATTAGAAGAAATGACAAAATTTGATTCAATACCCATTAATTTCATTTATATTTCCAATTTGGTGGTTAAATATTCTATTCAAAAGGAACAAATTCTATTGAGGAATTTGGAAAATGAAACCAATTTAGATTCAAAGCCTCGACCTGTGTCTAAAAGTGTTTGAAAACGCAATCTCAAACTCAAGGTCCATCCTTCCACTCCCATGTTTTCTATCATAGGGGATAACAAAAAAATTCAATTGTCATTATATCCTCTCTCAATTCAAATGATAATAAAATTCACCTTGATGTCTTGAGCATGATTATAAAATCAATTGGATTGACCCTTTTCGATATTCATGATATTATCCCATTCCATGGGACCTATATTAGATTTCATGAAAAAATTTCCATACCATCCTACCAAACCCAATGGATACTCAATCATGATCTAATGGAAGTGGTGAAAAATATAATCCTTAAGAGGAATAATGTTTATTTTGGGTAAGTTTAGGGGTTCATGTCAAGATAAAAACAATAAAATAAGCACTTTTTGAGAGGCAACCTGACTTTTACCTAAACATTGAATCATTGTTTCGAGTTCCAAAATAAAAAAGTATCATTTTTTATCCTTTTCTTTTATATTTTCTTGTTTTTGAAGGGAACCTCTCAAGGTTTACATGGTTCCTAATTTTATTTCTTTGTGAGAAGTGGGGGCTGTTGAGGTCAATGTTTTTTCAAGGAACCCAGCTACATTCCAAAATTACACACCATTCTACCATCTTCTATTTGGAGTCCATGACTGACATAGAGATCTAAGAATCAATTGGTTGTAGAAATAACTTCTTCAATATAACCCCAGGTGACACTATTTCATAACAAATTCTGAAAATTTAATTTTGGAACTACTTTCCCCCACCACTACCCCCTTATAAATTTTATTTTATTTAAACAATAAAGACAATGTTATTCTATGTTGTGGGGGTGAAATAATTTTTTGTTGTGAATAATAAATGAAAAAAATTTAAAAAAAATTAAAATGGAAAATGTGTATTAATAGAAGGAAAAAGTTCTTTAACCATGAAAATGTAAAAAGACATTTAAAATTTTGAAACAAAATTTCAAAATAATTTTTGATGACTTGATTATGATTTTAATCCATATTTAAGTTCAAGAGAATAAATTTTGCAAAGTGTGGTTGTATAATGTGATTTTTCAATGTTTATATTTTAATCAATTTAAAAATGAAATAAACAATGCACATAATTTGGATTATGGGGTGATAATTTACGTTCTTGGGGTCCCATAATAAATGGAATAGGTTGAGTTATTTTTATTTTAACATGAATATTTAAAAAAAATCTTCAACAAAATATACATATAAATAAATAAATTTGTGTGTAGAGCAATGAAATGACCAAATGTCTAGATTTAGAAACATGGGGATCATGACTCCATAGCTTTCTATCCTAGAGTTGATAATTTTACCTATATTTTTGGTAATTTGATTTTTTTCATTTAGTTAACTTGATATAATTTTGAATTATGTGTGCTTTAAATGGATACCTAAGGACATTATGCCTGGGAGTCATCAGAAAAGTCTCGATAAATGGGTTTACTTGATTTAGATAAATTATAATTTTGATGGAAACATTAAAATAAAAATAAAAAAAAGAACAATCATCTTAATGTTAAATTGTCATTCGACATATCACTTCCATGTTTCCCCCCTTGAATAAAAATAAACCCCCATGTCTATTGTGATGCATAACACATCATCAGGCTTATTTTAAATTGGATGAAATGTGGTGATTAATTGGAATAAAGGAATGGGTTTGGGATTGGGATATTCTTATGAACCTATATTGTGTTAATATAGTTTGATGTGTTTTATAATTTTTGGAATGAGGTAATTTGGTGATCATTTCATATTAAAATGTTTTTAGAAAAGGTAATTAATTTTCATATCGTTGAGATACTTTTTTCTTAAGATAAGAAAAAATCAAGTTGAGGGGTGTTATTATCTGATGAAAAAGTCTAATATTAATTTTTATAATATATATTTTTCATGTGGTTCATTATTCATAAATACCATTTTTAGTGAATTTTACAATTGGAAACTTATTTCACATTATGATTATAATTCCTTCTTAAAATGTACTATTACATGGTAAATTTTTGAACATCTCGTAAAACATGTAATTAAATTTATTTTATTTTCATATTTTAATTTCAGGTCTCCCATGCTTTGAGGAATACTCAATACTATGGAGATATTGAAGATTAAATTGGGAAGATGACCAAATTAGACCTTGAACCAATAACAATTGGGGCTAAGTGAACTGGACAACACCCCAATAAAATACTGTAGAATCCAATATCCAATCCCAATGAAACTAAATTTGAATCAGAGATATATGAAATAATGAGGAACCTTTTATTAAATATCTAGAAGGGCTAATTTGAGTATTAAATGGATTTCCAGGTGGACCCAGTTTAAGATAAAATTCTGGGCCAGATTCTATGGCCTAGAAAAATAGCCAATAATTTTAGTGATTTATTAAAAACCAAACACTAAATTGGGATGAAATATTATAGGATGCTAGATAACATCTGGGGATTCATTTTATTACGCTATGGTCCACCCTAATTCTTCCATATAGAATGGAATTTCAGTTCCTCAATTTTATGGATGCAAGTTAGATCCTATTTTGGTTCAAGGGTGGAAACATTCACATTTCATAAGATTTTGACCACCCTAGACCTTCCATAATCAAGAGTTGACACTTGGAATATTTGATTATGGATAAAAAGCTTCCAAAATTCATATTTTAAGGCAGTTTTTTGAAAATTTTTATAATTCTTTTTGTATGTTTTCATTGTAATGTTATGTTGGGATTTTCTTGTCTTAAGTTTTTTTTTCACATGTAAGTTGTTCTAATTTCCATTAGATTCTTAGTAAAACTTCTTATTCTTCTCATTTTATATTATTTTTCTTAAAAATTTGATATAGTTTCACTAATTTTTGAATTTATTCACAAAAAAATGAGATCAATCCTTCAAACAATAGTGGGGTGCTCATTATGTTTTGTTTCTTTTGTCTTTTTCAATCCCACTTCTTTCATTCAAATTCCACCTTCCATTGGGAGATTTGAATCAATGGAAGAATAAAAATATGGTGGTTTGATTATAGGGAGTTTAATGGGGATGTATTGGATGTTATTTTATGTGGTTATATTCTTAATTTAGTTCAATATTTTAAGAGTCCAGTTCAATTAATTATTATCTTCTTCATCTTCTCCAATTTTAACAATGATATATTTTGAGTGCTAGTACGATCCAATTCCTCAGAGTTCTCATTAAATTTATCCTCTAATTGAATTTTTTATTATCCTTGTAATTTTTTAGTGATTAAAATTTTTAATGATTTTGGGGACTTATCTCATTTATTTTAACCTTCATGAACTAGTGAGATGAAATTTCTTAAGAAAATAATTACATCCATTCTAGTCTTCACAACAACCTAGGACCGACCAATCTTCTTTAATTTTTTTATTTACAAATATAATGGTTTTTTCGTTCTTAAATTAAAATAATTCTCTTAGTTACTTTAGTATTCTAGTATCCCAATTCCAATCCACCCAAAGGTTTTCCAATTCATAGCTAAAATCCCTAACAAATCTGAGTGTCTCAAGGTTACTTCTTCAGTCCCTATGGATTCAAACCCAAATTATACTAAAAAAACTACTTCTAACTATAGTATAAATTTGGTAGAGACCAAAATATTGTTTAACTTTGTAAATAATTTAAATAAAAATTCTATTTTCAATAAAATATGTGTTTCACTATTCATCAAAAAATTAATCTTTTCAGAAAATTATCAAAATTTCTTCCAAATATAATTTTTATTGTAGATTTCAAAAATTAGTTTTATTTTAGAAAATGATTTTTCTAAAAGTGGTAAAATTTGATTTTAATTTATGTTCACAAAGTGCAACTAATTTATCTTTTAGAAAAAATATGGTTTTTTTGAAAACATTTATTTTCCTTTAAAATGGTTATTATTTTATTTATAATCAATAGATAAAATTAAATTTATTTTATTCATTTGTAAACCATAGAATTTTCATAATTTATTTATTACTATTAATACCCACCATAAATTTATTCCTTGCAATTCAATATTGATCTCATTAATCAAGGGTCTGCCATTTGAAAATACCCTTGTTTAATCCCCCCATCATAAAAAGGGTTAATAAAAATGAATTTTGATAAGAGTGGAAGGTAATTGTAATGTTAATCTGAAATAACACATATTAGGTTTACAAATAGGATAACATTGGTGGATAGTGAAGATATATACATAGAATATATGTTCTGATAATTATAGAGAGTGGTAGAGATCATTGATCCCAATAAAGTGAATGATATTGAAAATTTAATTACCTCAAAGCAATAAAATATGCAATGGATGATAAGAACACTGGTCTAATAGAAATAAAGGTATTAGGATAAGAGTTTTTTTCAATATCATTTTCCTGGAGTTGAGGAATTTCTTTACTATCTAGACTAAGAACATATGAAAATATAAATACTTGATATTTATATATTTCATAGACACAATTTCATCCTTTGGTTAAACTGCAGTCAATTACCACTTAATTTAGTACTCAAGGAAATAAATATCCCAAATGAATTTTTATGCCTGAAGTACATTTAATAGATCATTAGAATAACAATTCATTCCTCCTATCTCTAGATATTTTCAAAAACCAAAATAGTTATTATAAGTTATCCAATAATAAAAAATTTCAAATTAATCCTATCTGTATATAGTTAAACATAAGTCCGATCCAAAATAGTTCTGTCCAAATTCACAGTCCAATTTTTTTGGGAAGGTCCCTAAATCAACATTATATTACACAGAAAATATAAACTGGGTATTAATTTCACATTAAAATTATTTTAATACCTTTATCACCATAAAACTGTAATGAATAAATTAATTCTTCTAAAAATAAAATCTCATATTTTCGAATATATTCCCTAAATCCAAACATATAGTAAACTCGAGAAAAGAAAAGATAAATTACCAAATCACTAACCAATTCAACATAACCAATATTATCCAATAAATATATCCTTATAAATATTATCTCAACATTGATCACATATTAATTGTCTTCTTCCCTTAATCATGTGTTTTCCAAAAAGATCAACTTTCCAGAAAATCACTTTTCTTGGTTTTCGGTACTATTCATCATATGCTTTTGAATCCTTAAAGAAATGGTATTGCAGTACAATCCTTATTCATTTTATAATTTTTATAATAAAAAAATCATGGTAAAATTCTTCTAAAACATATTTATTGAATCCAGATTCAATCACTTTAATCCTTCCACTTCAACTATGTCAGTAGCATAAGATTGACCTAGACCCCTTAGCTTCTTAGAGGATATATTCCCATGAAACTTGGGAAAATTGTGTTTATAGTGCCCCATATTTGTATAGTTGAATCATTTAATATTGGAAAATTATTTATTGACCTTTAATTACAATCAATGTGAACATTCTCTCTACACTCATAGAAAACTCACATTCCCTTCAAGCAAGTACTAGTGTGTTTCTTTCCATAATTATCACATGTGGGAAAACCCTTCATTCCTTTCTACCACTAATATATTTTTCTCTTTCAACCTCTTCTTATATAATTCCCCCTTGAAGTCATAATACTTATATAATTATTTCTCTATATTCATATAAAAAGATATTATGTCCTCATATGATGAGAATTTTTGAGTGACTAGTTCCCTTCCGAAGACTGGCTTAAGCTGATCATTATTACTATTTGGATTATGTGCAATGATATTGTCCTCATTTATTCTACTATATTTAATTAATAAACAATGGAATAAACTATATTAGATCAAAAAACTATGTATCATAATGTATAATCCCAAAAATAGAGAAACACTAAACATATATTGAAAAATTAATGATTGATAATCTCATAATCATAAACATGTTTTCTTTGGGAAAGTTTCCAAAGCATAAATTTATTTTCAAATTATTTATAATGGTTTGAAAGAAAATGTGAATTATCTCATGTACATCTCCTATAAGTGTCAAACCTGGTGCACAATATGACTCATTTTCGTAAACCTAGTAATGCACAAGTCAATACCAACATGTCTTTTTAAAATTTATTACCCTGATGTACATCTATGCTAGAACCATGTCCCCTTGTAGTATCCAGACACATATGTGTTTATAGGAAGAACCACATAATATATTCCTTAAAAAAACATTAGGATGTTCTTCTATACTTATCCCCAAATTAAATTATACGGTTATGTTCCCTAATTTATGTTTTCCTTAATCTAGTTTATTAAGTTTATATTAAATTTTCTCCCATAACAACTTTAATGACCCCAACTCCAATAACCCAATGTCGGTGTCTACTTTATTACATTGACACTAGATATAAGGAATTTCATCCTGAATGACCTAATAGTTTAGTAGTATTTATAAACTAGATATATACTTCAAATTCAAATTACATTATAAATATAAAATACACAATGTGTTTTCTTTAATAACAGTATTATTACCCTTAGTATATCCCTACATATCAATCAAAAAACACTTCCTGGTGTCCTGGGGAAAATAAATTATAAAGGGGTGAGATCAAATGCTCAATAACGGTATGTTTACAAAAAAAATCTATCATGAATAAATAATAATAATAAAAATGATAAGGTAAATAAATTATTCACATGTCATATAAATAATAAACTAAGCATAAATTGGATGAAATAAATGATGATCAAATAAAGATATATAAACAATATTATGAGATAAAAACTTTTCCATAGATATTCTAACTAACTGAATAATCACATGGATATCAATAACAGATCTCATAATGAGGGAATTATTAATTCTAGACATTTAAAACTGCCAAGACCTTTCCCAAGATAGTTTAAATCTGTGGATAGAAATCAGACTAGTTTGGCCAACTGATTTGTTGCATGAGAACTATTGATGCATCAAAGGGATATTTATAACTGAGTCACACCCATCACTTACTAATTCAAATTAATTAATCATATTAAATGGGTGAAAACTAATCAATATAAACATCTGTATTGAAAACCTCAGTCAAATAAAAATAATCATAAACCAACCAGAGTAATATGGTGAATAATAACATAATTGTATATCCTCAGTCAAAATGATCATAAACCATTCAAATAAATAATAAGTATTATAAAAATAAAACATATCCCTAGTGTATCATAAGTAAAATAAATGTTTGATGTCTTCAATGAATATAAATTCCATAATAATGTCATTATAAACATTTTTTAGGTAAACAACATTTTAACATTGAAAATATTTTTAAAAAAACTAAAAGATCACCAAATATTAAAAATATATATTTATTTAGAAATAAAATTTTAAACTTATAAATTAATAATTATAACATTTCATGGTCATGATGGAAGAAAATTATGTTCATGTTGTAAACATTAAAACAAATATTCCTTTCACATTTTTGATAAAATCCAAATGAACATTGTTTAGAAAATGACATGAATATTACTTTAAAGTTTTTTGAAAAAATTAAATCATGTGAAAAAATGTATTTGATAAATAATTTGTAGAATTTTAAAAAAAATTTGAAAACATTTTTAGAAAACAAGGATTTTGATGAAAATGGATTTTTGACTGAAGAGAGAAATAATGTCGGATTATCTTAAAAATATTTTCTTAATCATTTTAAGTAAAATAGAGTAGAAAATGATACTATTAATTGAAAAGATCATAAATAAAATTATTATAAGAAAATATACTGTGTTTAATATATAAAATAAAACAATTTCTCTAAGGAATGCTTAAACAAAAACAATCCCAAATAATGATGAGATTGTGAAATAAACCCTTACCTTTTGGGAAACATTTTAAACATAAGCCCCATAAAATAAATAACATAAAATGAAACTTTAAATACCATTAATAAAAATATATTAATGATATAAAATATCTAAATTGTTGTTATATATACCACACAAAGGAATAAGTGGTGAATATGGTGTTTGTATCACAAAAGGAAAAGCGAGACAAGAAGCCCATACCTCAGGTTTGAATTCCTTCATATGTGTCTGAACCACATGTATAATAAATTTAGGTTAATTATAAATATATTTAATAATAATAATATATATCATAAATTATATTATTTACTTATACTCTTTCATCACTAATTTATTAACAATTCTTTGTTAAAATCACTGTTTTAGGTGATAGTTGCTTGGTTTTTCATGTATGTTTTAGTTCGGTGATTTTGGTGATTTGAATTATATCATGGTTACATGATATAAATAATGTTAAAAATGATATAAATATCATATATATTAATTATAAATTTATTTAGGGTAATATATTAATGTATAAGATACAAAAAAGGACTACACTGTTCTTGGAGATGGTTGACCGTATGTACGAATGAAAACTGTTTCCATTTTTCTCGGAAGATGGAAGGACTGGAAAATAAATATTGATTAAACATTAAGGAATAATTATTACATCATATTTGTCATTTATATTATTCAAATACACCCCTGTTACCATCCATATAAAAATAAAATAAAAAACAGTTCACATCATATGTGGCGACGGTAGTCCACACATATGCACGAGTGACATTAATGTTTTCCAATGGATTGGAAGGTAAGATGTTATATGTGATATTATATTTTCATAATTATTTTTATATCATAAATATCACATATATTAATTAACTTTAATCTTACTATATTTCATGAAAATCGTAATAAAAAAACGAATCACATTGCTTCGTTAGACAGTTGTCTGGTGTACAGACAAGCAACTTTTTCACATTCCCCATGAAATAGGAAGTAATAAGATATATATGGTATCATAATTTCAGAATTATAAAAATGTCATAAATTTTATAAATATAATATAAATATATTAAATCCATAATTATATCCCGCCTTGAAAGGTATTGATGGAAAACAAATTAAATCAGTACGTGAGGCAATGGTCTATTATACACACGCTCAACAAGTTCGTTTCCAATTTGTTGTAAGTGGAGATGGATTTGGATTATTTCATTAAAATAATAATGTAACAATATATAAGAGATATTTTTGTTATTATATTATCATATTTTCAGATGTTTTGAAGGAGGTGTAAAAAGAAATAAAACAAATATACACGTTTCAGAATTTTACATATTCTTCAAAGAGCCTCTTTAGGTTAATAACTAAATCCTTCTTAAGAAGAATTAATAATAATGATAAGGCCACTAGGATGTGGGGAGTGAATTAAGGTAGTTATACGAAAAAAAATTAAGTGTGATGAGATGAGTATAGGGGGATGCCTTTTATAAGGGGGGAGAGGACACCCATGAATATTTTGAAAATATAAAGTGACACCCACATTTTTATCAATCCAAAAGTCTCAAAAAATGGGTAATTATAAAACCTTTTAAATTATAGGGTCTAAATATGGCCATAAAATGGGATTAGGACAAGTTTTATGTCATTTTTAACCCTCATATTCTATGTTTAACCCCGATGTAAACCTATTTTTACCTTAACTGCATTAATTAATTTTTATTATTTTCACTATTCATTATGATCAAAAAATAATTTTACCTTATTATATAATATAAATTATGATTATTAAAAATTTTAAATTCTTTTTTTTCAAATTTAATTCAAATAATTGGTATAATTTAATTTAAAATTAAACCGTCCACGTGACGAAAGATAAATTTTTTAATGAGAAAATTATTGTAAGTATAAAATGTTTTAATATTAAAATTCAATTAGAAATTGATTCCAATAACTTAAATTAGTTGAATTTGTATATAATTTAACTAATTTTAATTTAAATTCAATTTAAAATATGATTATCCACTGAAAGAGGATAATATTAATTATTATAGTATATAATTTTCATGTCCTTTATTATTTCTAAACACCATTTTTAATTCATTTTACAATTTGAACATTATTTTACATTATGATTTTAATTACTTCTTAAAATTAACTATTACATGGTATATTTTTAACACATACTAAAACATCTAGTGGACTTAATTTTATTTTCATATTTTATTTTTAGGTATCCCATGCTTTGAGGAACATTCTATACTTCTGGAGCTATTGATGATTCAATTGGGAAGATGAGAAAATTGAGCCTTGATCCAAGAACATTATGGGAAAATTGAATTGGGCAGTATCCTAGTAAAAATATTTCAGTATCCAAGATACAAACCCAATTAATCTAAATTTGAATTTGAGATATTTGAAATGATGAGGAACATTTCATCAAACAACGAAAAGAGATAATTATGTGTTTTAAAGTGAGTTCGAGGCTTCCAAAGTTGAAGATAAAATTCTGGGCCATATTTTGTGGCCTATAAAAATAGATCACCGTTTCAATAATATCTTAAATACCAAATGTTAAATTCAAATTATATGTTAAATTATGTAGGGTAATATCTGAGGATTTATTTTCTTCTTATATGGTCCACCCTAATTCATCCATCTAGAAGGTCATTTTGATGCCTGTGTTTGGTGGATGCAAGTTGGCTCCTATTTTGGGTCATGGGTGAAAAATTATATAATAAAAAAGATTTCCACCACATTAGGACTACCATAATGATGTTTTAATGCTTGTAATATTTGGGAATATACCCAAGTCTTCCAAAATTCTTATTTAAGGTAGTGTTTTTGGAGTATTTCAGGATTCTTGGTGTATGTTTTCATTGTAATGTTATGCTATGATTTCGTTGTCTTATTTTTTTCTTTCACATGTATGTTGTTCTAATTTCCCTAAGATTCTTAATAAAAAATATTCTTATTCTTCCCATTTTATTTTATTTTTGTTAACACTTAGATAATGTTTCATTAATGTGTGAATTTATTCACACAATGAAGAGAGAAATCCTTCACACAATGGTGAATTGTTCGTTATTGTTTGCTTATTTTCTCTTCTTCGAACCTAATTCTTTATGTCAACTTACACCTTCTATTTAGAGGTTTGAATCAATGGAATAATAACACTTTGTTATTTTGATTCTAGGGATTTCATAGGGTTGGATTTTATGTTATTTTAGGTGCTTATATTCTTAATTTAGTTCTAAATTTTAAGAGTTCAATTCAATGATTTATTTTATTCTTCATGTTTACGAATTTTAACAATGAAATATTATTAGTTCTATTAAGATCCAATTCCTTAGAGTTCTCATTAAAGTGATCCTCTATGTTTATTGGTTATTATCCTTGTATTTTTTTTGGGATTAAATTTTTTAATGTTGTTGGGGACTTATCTCATTTATTGGAAACTTCTTGAACTAGTGAGATGAAATTTATAAAGAAAAACAATTTCATCCATTCTATTCAAAGAAATAATCTAGGACCAACTCATATTATTTGACTGTTTTATTTTAAAATATTAAGATATTTTATTTCATAAATTAAAATAATTCTATTAGTTCATAAAGTATTCTAGTATCCAAATTTCAATAAACACTAATGTTTTCCACATTATAGCCAAAATACCAAACAAATCAGAATGTCTCAAGGTTACTTATTCAGTCTCTGTGCATTCGACCCCTAATTCTATTACAACAACCACTTCAAACTATTTGGTAAATTTAAGTGAGACTAAATTTTGGAACCATTTTTTGGGAATTTAAGTAAGTTATCTTAGAAACTATCATCCTTTTCTCACTTCACCTTTTTATTCTCAACTGCAATATCATTATTACAAAAGGACATTTTGAAAAAACCCAAACATGGGGAAACTCTACCTACTTTGAGTACCCCACATCAAGTGTTCTGTAAAATGAACATCGTAGTTTATCTTGGTGGGATAATCAACAACCGAATCAACCAAATGTCTAAACTTCTATTCTCCACAAGAAATTACAACCTATAATGAGTTTCAAATCCAACAAATGAAATCTGAACATTCACCTCTGAAATTCCAACAATATAATTATCCTTATGGAATAAAAAATTTAGATAAACCCATTTTCCAACCAGATCTAAAACCATTACATAAGAAATTGTTCCAATAAATGGAGATAAGGACTTCTGAGGTTTTATCCTTGAGATTAGAACAAAAAAATTTAAATGGTTAAGGATCCCATTCCCACTTTGGTTTTCACTTACTCATAATTGATAGAAGAATACTGTTACACACAAACATCTCATGAAAATTTTAAAGAACCAAACTCTGAATATTGGATAACTAAATAACATGAAGGACTTGTTTATGGGTGTTTAAATCTAGATAAAATTGATTTTATATAATCATAAGAGGATAATTTGACTCCATGGATTGAGTTTCCTGATTATAGTTCTAGTTATGATTTTCCAAAAATGAAAATAACTAAACTGTTGTGAGAAATCACAAAATTTGAGTAAATAACCATTCCTAACATTGATATATCCAATTTGGTGGTTTAATATTCAGTTAAAAAGGACCAAATTATATTAAAGAATTTGTTAAATGAAACTGAGTTTGATTCAAAGTCTTGACCAGTGTCTAAATGTGTTTGCTAGCCAAATCTCAAACTCATGGTCCTTCCTTACTCTCTCAAGTATTTAAACATAGGGGATAACAAAGAACTTTCAATTTTCATTCCATCCTCTTTAATTCTCATGATAATATTATTACCCTTGATTTCATAAGAATGATTAAAAAAGAAATTAGATGGATCCTTTTCAACATTCATGGATTATCCTATTAAATGGGACCTATATTAGTTTTCTAGAATCAATTCCAAAACCTTCCCACCAAAACCAATGTATAATAAATAACAATATAATGTAAGTGGTGAATGATATATAATTTAAGATTCTAAAATTTGGTGTTGGGTAAGTTGGGGGGTTCATGTCAGGCTACCGACATTAAAATTAATTCTTTCTAGGAGGCAACCCAGCTTTTACTTACACACTAACCCAGTGTTTCGAGTTCCAAAACAAACAAGTATCTTTTTTTATCCTTTCCTTTTATATTTAATTGTTTTTTAATTTAAAATATCATGGTCTCCTTGGTTTCTAATTTGATTTGTGTATGAGAAGTAAGGGCTATTGAGGTTGATGTTTTTTCAGGGAAACCACTTACATTCAGAAATTCCACGCCATTCTACCATCCTCTATGTGTAACCCATGAGTGACATAGATATTTAATGATAAATTAGTTGTGAAAAGACCTTCATCGGTATACCACCATGTGACATTTTTCCATAAATCATCTTAAAATTTTAATCATGGAACTACTCTCCCCAACCTCTACCCCTTTATAAATTTTCTTTTATTTAAACACTGAAGATAATGTTATTCTATGTGGGGGGGGGGGGGGTAAATAATTTTTTTTTTGGGTGTGAATAAAAAATTACAATTGGTTAAAAATATATAAAAATAAAAATATGTGTGTTAATTGAAGGAAAAATTTATTTAACCATAAAAACAAAAATACAAATTGAAAAATTTGAAACTAAATATCAAATAATTTTTCAAGTACTTATTCTAATTTTAATCCATGTTTAAGTTCATGAGAATATTTTTTGGAATGTGTGGCTGTCTAATATGATTTTCACAATTTATGTTTTCATCTATTTAATAAAACAATTTACAATGCATGTCTTTTGGATTGTGGGATGTTAATTTAAGTTCATGAGGCCCCATAATAAATGGCGTAGATTTGGTGATCATTTTAATTTTAACACGAGAATTTAAAAAAAACCACAAAAAATAATAAAAAAAGGAAAAATAAAATAACAATAATTTTCTCATAGAGAAATGAAATAAACTAATTCGTGGCTTTGATAACTTGTAGATCATGACTCTATAGTTATCTAGCCCAAAGTTGGTAAATTTAGCTATATTTTGGGTAATTTGAATTTGTTTTTTAATGAGTTAACCTTAGATGATGCCTAAGTATGTAAGCTTCATTTGGTTCCCTAAGTTCACTGAGCATAGGAGTCATTGGAAAAGTCTCTCTATAGGGATTGAATTAATTGAGTTATATTTTAATTACCATTGAAAATTTTCAAAAAAAACATGAATACTCATCCAATGGTTAAATTGTTATTCCACTTAGTGCTACCATATTTCTCCGACTTGAATAAAAATGAACCCCATGTATATTGCGATGAACAACACATCATCATGATTAATTAAAATTGGATGAATTGTGGCAATGAATTTGAAAAAAGGAATGATCTTTGGCTTGAGATATGATTATAAACCTATCATGTGTTAATATATTTTGATGGTTTTTGTAATTATTTGTCATGATGTATTTTGGTGATCATTTTATATTAAAATGCTTTTGGTAAAGGTAATTCATTTTCATATTTTTGAGACACGTTTTTGCCCGGGACTAGAAAAACTCATGTCGGGGGGGGGGGGGGGGTCTAATAGCCACTAAAATAGTCTAATATTCATTGTTATAATATATAATTTTCATGTGCTTAATTATTCATAAACACCATTTTTAGTGAATATTACAATTTTAAAATTATCTCACATTTTGATTTTAATTCCTTCTTAAAATACACTTTTACATGGTACATTTTTGAACACCTCCAAAAATGTACAATATCCTTTATTTTATTTTTATATTTTAATTTCATTTATCCCATGCTATGAGGAATATTCTATACTAATGGAGTTGTTGAATATTCAATTGCTAAGATTACCATATTGATCCTTGAACCAAGAACATTCTGAGAAAAGTGAATTGGACACAAGCCCAATAAAAATACTATAGAATCCTTGATATAAAACAAATGAATCTAAATCATGACTAGAGATAGAAGAAATTATTTGGAACATTTCCTAAAATATTAACAAGAGCTAATTCTGAGTTTTAAAAGGAGTTCCAGGTATCTCAAGTTGAAGATAAAATTCTGGGTCAAATTCCGTGGCCCAGAAAAATAGCCCACAATTTCAATCATATCTTAAAAACAAAAAATTAATTTGGGATGAAATTTTATAGGATGTCAGTGAACATCCTCAGATTAATTTTTTTATTCTATGGACCACCCTTATTTTTCCATATATAAGGTCATTTCAGTTCCTCATTTTGGTGGATGAAAGATAGATCCTATTTTGGGTCAAGGGTGGGAAATTCCGTATTCCATAAGTTTTACACCCCCTAGCCCAACCATAATAAAGTGAGAAGACTTGGACTATATGGGTCTCAACCCATGTATTCAAAAATTGAAATTTAAGAAATTTTTGTTGGAGTAAATGAGGATTATTTTTTTATGTTTTCATTGTAATGTTATACTTTGATTGTGTTGTCTTAATTTGTCATTCACATGTAAGTTGTTCTAATTTCCCATAGATTATTAATAAAATTCTTCTTATTTTTCTCATTTTATATTATTTTTTTGACAATTTGATACCATTTCATTAATTTTTGAATTTATTCACACAATGTGGAGATAAATCTTTCATACAATGGTGGAGTGTTTGTTATTTTTTGATTGTTTTCACTTCTTCAATCCTGCTTCTTTAAGTTGAATCCCTCTGTAAATTGGGAGATTGGAAAAAATGGAAGAATAAACCTATGATGGTGGAATATAAGGAGTTTTATGGGGAAGGATTGGATGCTATTTTATGGTCTTATATTCTTAATTTAGTTCATTATTTTAAGATTTCAATTCAACGACTTATTTTCTTTTTCAACTTCTCCAATTTTAACGATGACATATTTTTAGTTCTTGTAGGATTTAATTCCTTGAAGTGCTCATTAAAGTGATACATTGGGTGAATTGGTGATTATCCTTGGTATATTTTATGGATTAAATTTCGGAGTAATGTTGTGGGATTATCTCTTTTATTTGAAACTTCTTGAACTATTGGGATGAGATTTCTAAAGGGAACAATTATATCCATTCTAGTCTTAGAAACAATAGGGGACTGACCAATATTATTTAATTTTTTTATTTAAAAATCTTATTTTTTTTATCCAATTAAAACAATTCTATTAGTTACTTTAGTATTATAGTATCCTAATTTCAATCAAACCCCAATGTTGGCCACTTCATAGCCAAAATCCATAACAAATCTAAGTGTCTCAAGGTTACTTTAATTAAAACCATTCTATTATGTTATTTTGTTTATTTTATCGAATAAACTTTCTAAAAGTGGTAAAATTTATTTTCAATTTATGTGCGCCAATACCAGCTAATCTATCTTTCAAAAAAATATTGTTATTTTGAAAACATTTCTTTTTATTTCAAATGGTTATTATTTTATTTATAATCAATTGATAAAATTGAATTTATTTTATACATGTTTAAACCATATAATTTACATAATTTAGTTATGTATACTCAAACCCTCCATAAATTGTGTCCTAACAATTTAATCTTGATCTCATTAATTAAGTGTCTGACATTTAAAAATACCTTTCTTGAATCCCCCACATTATAAAAAGGGTTAATAAAGCCGTATTTGTATAATATAGGAAGGTAATTATGATGTTCAAATAGAATAACACATATTAGGTTTCCAAATAGGATAAATTAGTGGAAAGTGAAAATATAAGCATAAAACAAAGGAATAGATAATTATGGAGAGTGATGAAGATCGATGATCAAAGAAAGTGAATGATATTGAAAATTTTATTACAACAAATCCATAAATCTATGATGGATAAAAAAACCATTAGTTCAATAGAAATGAAGGTGTTAAGATAATATTTTTTTCAATATAATTTTCCTAGAGTTGCGGAATAACATTAAAATTAGGGCAAGGGAACATATGAAAATATACTAACTTGATATATTTATAATTCATTAGGCATAATTTCACCCTTTCGTTGTAATTTGATCAATTACAACCTTCATTTCTGACTATAAGAAATAAATATCCAAAATGAATTTTTTTACCTGAAGCACAGTTAATAGATTATTAGAATAAAAATTTATTTCTCATGTCTCTAGATATTTACAAAACCAAAATGGTCAGTAAAATTTTTCCAATAACACCCAAAGTTAACTTAATGCATTCCATATACAGTTAACCTTAAGACTCATCCAAAATATTTCTGTCCAAATTTAAAGTCCATCATTTTTTTGGGAAGGTTACTAAATCAATATTTTATTCCAATGATAATATAAAGTGGGTATTTATGTCCCATTACAAATATGAGAATACACTTTATCCCCATAAAACCTTAATGAAAACATGAATTATTCTAAAAAATCACAAATTGTCGAATATATTCCATAAATCCAAAACATGTAGTAAACTCAAGCAAAGAAAACATAAACCATCAAATTAAAAAAAATAAACATCGCCAATACTATCCCATAAACATCTCTTTATCATAATTATCTCAATACTGGGCAAATATTAAGGGTCATCTTCCCTCAATCATGGGTTTTCCAAATAGATCAATTTTCCACCAAATCATTATTCTTAGTTTTTGAAACTATTCATCATATGCTTTCAAATACTTAAAGAAAATGTACTATAGTACCATAATTATAAATTTATAAATCCTATAATAGTAATTTCATTGATAAAATACTTCTACAACATATTTCTTGAATCCAAATACAAGAACTTTAATCATTCCACTATGGTTTTATTAATTGAATAAGCTTTACCTTGACCCCCTTAGCTTCTTTTAGGTTATATTCCCTTGAACCTAGTAAATTTTTTTTCATAGTGCCCCATATCCTTATAATTGATTAATTGAAAATGGGAAACTTCTTTATTGACCTTGAAATCATGATTATAGTGACCTTTCTCTCCACACTCACAGAAAACCCCCATTCCCTTCAAGCAAGTACCCGGGGTGTTTCTTTCTATAATTATCACATGTTGGAAAACCTTTATTTCCCTTCTCCCCCTTATCTATTTTTTTTCTCTTTCACCATATTATTCTATTGCTTCCCTTATAAGTCATAATACTTATATTATTATTTCTATATTTTTATAGAACATGATACTATGTACTCATATGATGAGAACATTTGGGCGACTAGTTCCCTTTAAAGATTATCTTAAGTCGATCATTATTACTCTTTGGATTACGTGAATTGATAATTTCCTCATTTATTCTACTAGGTTCTATTTATAAACAATGTAATAAACTAGATTAGATCATAACATCATGTATCATAATGTATAATTTAAAAACTATAGAAACACTAAACCTAAATTGAAAATTTTATGTAGGCATAATATTATAATCATAAACATAGTTTCTTTGGGAATGTTTCCAAATCATAAAAATATTTTCCAATACTTCATAATAGTTTGAAATAAAATGTGAATTTTACAAAGTATATAACCTATTATTGTCAAACTAGGTGCACAGTAAGACTCATTTCCATGAACCAGGTAATTCTCCAGTCAATCTCGACATGCCTTTTTCAGAGTTATTACCCTGAGGTACATCTATGATAGAACCGTGTCCACTTATAGTATCCCACCAGGGATATATTTCTATGAAAAACCACAAAATATATTACTTACCAAAACTTTTTGGTGTTATTCTATAATTATCCTAAAATTATATCATAGTTTTATTCTCCCTAATATATGTTTTACTTAATCTAGTGCCCAAGGTTTCTACTAAAATTACTCTGATACCAACTATAACGACCCCGACTCCAGTAACCCGATGTCATTGTCTACTTTATTATATTGGAAATAGATACAGGGTATCAAATCCTGAATGACAAAATAGTTTATTAGTATTTTTAAACAAGATATATACTTTAAATTGTCATTACATTTTAAATATAAAGTACACAAAGTGTTTTCTTTGATAACACCATTATTCCCCTTAGTATATCTCTCCATATCAATCAAAAAACACTTCCTGGTATCCTAGAGAAAATAATACATAAGAAAGGGTTGAGATAATATTCTCAATAAGGGTAGGAATAAAATTGAATATATCATGAATAAATAATATTAATAAATATGATAAGTTAAATATATAAAAAATATTCCATTGAAGCAATAAAGTGACCATAATATGGTAGAAATAAATGATGATCAAATAAATCCATATAATCACATGATCTTGAAACATATCCATGGATATTATAACTAATAGAATAATCACATGGAATACATAAATGATCTCATAATGAGGTAATACATAAAATGATACATATGAAACTATCATGACCTTTCACAATATAGTTTAAATCTATGGGTATAAACTCGTCTAATTTGGCCAACCAATTGGTCTCATGAGACCTATCAATGAATCAAAGTACTGTATATAATCAAGACCCACCCAACACATAATAATTACAAATCATTCCTCATATGAAATGTGTGAAACATAATCAAATAAACATTCATATATAAAAACTAACATACAAAATTTTAATACTTTCCCCGATCAAATTAACATAATCATAAACCATTCAGAGTAATATGGTGAATGGTAATAAAATTGTACATTCTCAGTCAAAATAATCATAAAACATCCAAATAAATAATAAGGATGATATAAAAAAACATATACCCATTGTTTAATATTTTAAATAAAGGGATTATGTCATTGATGAATAGAAATACCATATGAATGTTATTAAAAACATTTGTGAGGAAAATAACATTTTCACTTTGAAAATATCCTTTTTAAACTAATAGTTCACAAAATATTTTGAAAATAAACTTTTAAAATTATATTTTAATCTTTAAAACATTTCATGGCTACGATAGTATAAAATTATATTCGGTTTGTACCTGTTAAAAATAATATTCCTTTCACATTTTTAATAAAAGTAAAATGATCATTGTTTAGAAAATAGCTTGAAGCTTAATTTCAAAAAATTTTGTAAAAAGTTAAACATGGGTAAATATTTCTTTAAAAATAATTTATAGAATGTTAAAAATATTTTTTAAAACATTTTTAGAAAACATATATTTTTATGAAAAAAGGATTTTCTACAGAAGAGAGAAATAAAGTCTGATTTTATTAAAAAAAATTCTCAATCATTTTAAGTACCAAAGAGTTTAAAAATGGTACTATTAAATTAAAATGTTCATGAATAAACTGATTAAAAGAAAATAAATTGATTTTAATATATAAATATCTAATAATTTTTCTATGCGAGACTTAAACAAAAGACAATTCCATATAATGATGAGATTGTGAAATAAACCCTTGCCACTTCGGTAACATTTGAATCAAAAGCCCAATGAAAGTAATAAATTTAAATGAAACATTAAATTAAATTAACATAATAGATTAATTATATAAAATATCAAAAGGGTAAATATATACACCATAAAAAAGAATAAGTGGTGAATATGGAATATGTCTCACAAAAGTAAAAGTTAGATGAGAAACTCTTACCTCAGGTTCAAATTACTTAATATGTGTCCAATAATCATTTATAATAAATATTGTTTTATTATAAATATATTAAAGAAACATAATAATATATACCATACCTTATATTATTTTCTACCAGTCTTTTACCACCCATTTATCAACATTTTTTTGTTAAAATCGCTATTTCGAGTGACAATTACTTCATTTTTCACGCATGTTTTAGTTTGGTAATTTATGTTTTTTAAATTTTATCATGGTTAAATAATATAAATAATTTTAAAAATTATATAAATATAATATATATTCATTATACATCTATTTAAGGTAATCTATTAAATTTATAGATAAAAAAATGGATTATACCATTCATGGAGACAGTAGGCCGTAAATACGCATGTACATTGTTTCCATTTTTCTTGAAAGATTGAATAAGAGGGAAATAAATATTAATTCACCATTAAATAATAATTATAAAATCATATTTATAATTTATATTAATCAATTAAATCTTTATTACAATCCATGTAAAAATAAAAAAGAAAAACAATTCACATCGCTATGTAGAGGCGGTAGTCCACACGTACGCACGATCGATGTTATTATTTTATAATGGATTAGATGTTAAGAAGTAAAATGTGATATAATATTACATGAATAATTGTTAGATCATCAATTTCACATATATTAATTAACTTTAACCTGAATACATTTCATGTAAAGAATAAGTAAAAAATGAACCACATCACTTCACGAGGGGGTAATTCACCATACACACGAGCGACATTATCGTGTCACCAAAATAATGGAATGTAAGAAGGTATATTTGATATAAACATTAATTTAGTATACAATTTAACAAATATCATATAAATATGTTAAATCCATCATTATATCCTTCTTTGAAAGGTGGCGATGGAAAACGAATTACATCAGTTTGTGAGGCGGTAGTCTCCCGTACCCACGATCAATGATTTTGTTTCCCATTTAATAGAAGTGGAGATGCAATGAGTTATTACATTAACATAATATAATATTATTATATGTAATATACTAGTTCTATTATATAATCTTATTTGATTATGGTTTTAAGGAGGTGAAATAAGAAATAAAACCAATACACATATTTAAGAATTTTACATCTTCTTCAGAGATCCTCTTTAGGTTTCAAACTAATGACTTATTAAAAGGGATTAATATTAATAAAAGGCTTATAGAATATTCTAAGAGATGTAAGAAATTTATTTTGGCAGTTCTTGGATATACAAAATGGTTTTTGAAGTGTAAAGAGGGGAGGAGAGGGGGTGACCTTTTATAAGTGGGGGAGAGGGTACACATGAAATTTCTTAAAATATAAAGTGATATACATGTTTTTATCATGAAAAAACCTCCAAAGTTGGTCATTATAAAAATTTATAGATTATAGGGTTGAAATATGGCTATTCAATGTTTGTTTGACAAGTTTTAGATCATTTTTAACTCTTATCTTCTTAGTTTAACCCTCGATAAACTCATTTTTACCTTAACCACGACAACTAATTTTTACTGATGGTCAAAGATTAATTTTACCTTATTATATAATTTAAATATTTCTTATTCCAAATATTTAATCTATTTTTCCAAATTCAATAAAAAAATTGGCAGAATTAAATTTAAAATTAAACCATAGAATCAACGAAAGAGTAGTTTTCCAAAGAGAAAATTCTTATAATCATAAAAAATTTTAATATCAAAATTCAATTTGAAATTTATTAAAATTAATTAAATTTGTTAAATTATAATATAATTTAACTAATTTAACATTAAAACTACATTAAAATATAATTTAATCTTCTAAATAATTTAAATGAAAATGCGGTTTTCAATAAAAATTAATATTTTTCATTATTCATAAGAAATTAATCTGTTAAGAAAATTATCAAAAATTTACCCAAAGATAATTTTTACATGTATATTTAAAAAATAAATCTTTTAAAAGTGGTAAAATTTAAGTTTAAATTTCATGTGAAAATCATGACTAATCTTCCTTTTAGAAAAATATATTTTTCTAAAAAAATAAAATTTCTCTTTGGAATTGTTCTTATTTTATTTATAATAAATAGATAACCATTGAATTTATTTTATAAATGTAAAAACCATATAATTTTCATTATTTAGTTATTACTATTCATACCCACCATCTTAACAGCTAGGATATAATGACCATGCTTAAATAATAATTTTTTAATAGAGTATTTTGTTTCTTTTAAACCTGACATTGTGCACATATTAAGAAATCTAATAGAAAGAATATATTAAAAATATATATTATGAAGTCTTGGGGTGTTACATTCTCATTTAATCCAAGTGTTTTGTGTCATATACATTATCAAATATGATGTCCTTATTTTAAAATCTTATGGTGTTACATTAAATATAGTTAATGACTTCTGCCATGAAATTTACTTTCTTTCAAGACCAAAAAAAATATATATAAATAAATGGAAATATAGACACCAAATACCTAGGATAATTTTTCTCATGATCCATATCAATGAATCAAGGGGCTATTTTGGGCCACTCCCATCACTAATAAAGTCCAATACATTCATCATATGAATTAATGAATAACCTATAAAAGACATAATCAACATTACTTAGTAATAAATTAACATATATATTGAAATAAAAAGTGTATAAACTTTCAATATTTCCCCAATAAATAAATGTAATAACTCTCTATGTAATAATCCTTAAAATAACACCCTATAGAGTAATGGGTATACAATTAAGTATATAATTTCTCAAATCAAAAATAGAATTATGTGATCATAATCCATCCAAATAAATATGGTTAATGATATTAATAATGCATACCCTAAGTGTAACATAATAACATTGAAGGATTTTTACATAGTTGAAAATATATTCCTAAGAAGAAAACTTCAAATTGAATCACACCAGAAGGAATCAAGAACTATATTGTAATGACACTGTGAGTTTAACCCCCCAAAAGGAAATATAGAAAGAGGATTTAGAGGGTAATAATTAAAACATAACTGAAATATAAGTAAAAACATTTTAACATAAAGAGGAAAATGTATGTGAAATCATAATTTTTTTTTAAAAAATTTAACAATTCCATCTAAATAGTAAGTTATAAGTCACTTTAAAATTTTATTTTTTAAAAGGTGAAGTAAACCATTTTAAAATATTTAATTTTAGAAATAATTTTTAACAATTAATCATTGAAAAATGCATAAATTTTTTCCTATGGAAATGTGGAGTGAATGATAAAACAAATGATCATTTAAGTTAAATCTTTTTTAACATATTAAAATACCTTAGTTGAAAATCCACATCGTAAAAAGGATAAAAAAATTCATTTAAAAAATGGAAAATTAGAAATATAAATACCACATGAAATAATACATAATTTTGTTTCCAAATAAAGAGAACATTTTTGGTATGGGAAAATATAGACAAGGAGGGGATATCATTCTTAAACTGGATGAGAATTACTATCAACAATGATATACTTTTGAGACAAAATTCATCAAGTTAAAAAATTTTAATTAAAAATTAATTTTCCATATAGAATAAGATAAATTTCCATGAAATTTAATATTATGGTTGAATCAACCAAAATTTAAATAAAGATGTTCAATAATAATAATTTTAATCCAATGAAAAGGTACTAGGTTAAGAAACATCCTTATGACTTTGGTAAATTTTGAATCAAGAGAATATAAAGGTGGGATAATTAAATTTAATTTTAAATATCATTAATTAAACTTGGATGATGATAATATAAGTTAATCTATTATTAAGTACATTGTAAAATAAAATTTGGTGCATAATAATAAATAAGTCTTAAAGACTGAAAGATGAGACAAAGAGCCCTTAAAGTGTCATAATATTTTGAATTGAATGTCCATATAAGTTAGAACCTGAGATGAATTTGTAAATACCTACAATATCATCAATTTTAAGAAAAATAGAAATCCATTTTCAATATATACACCATAAAAAATAATAAAGTTGTGAACACAAATCATATCACAATGAAAAAAATTGAGATCCAAAAACCCTTTCAACTTGTGTAACACTTGAATCAAAAGATGAATGATTAAAGGAACATGATTTGGATTTTAATAATCCATGAAATAAATGAATAATATACTAATATTATTTCATGGTAATTAAATCAAAATAACACCATATACAAGGTAAAATGGTGCAAAAAAATTACATGTTTCAATGAGTCAAGATTGAGACAAAGAAGCCCTTAACTTTATTCATTCTTAGGTGAATGTGATATAACTACCTAAATAAAAAAAGAAATATCTTAATAACATATTTAAACACCTAATTCATACTTATAACCTTTTATAAACATCATTTGTAATAATTTATTTCAAATATATTAGTTGGTTATGTTTTATTTTCATCATCAAATTACATTAGTTTTGATTAGTTTTTAGTACTAGTTTTATTAATGTCAATGTCGATTATTGTTTATAGATTCAAAATTTTTCATTTTTATATCACTATAGGTACTATAATATATTTTTTATGATTAATTATAATGATAAAATTTCATTTAATAAGTAATTTAGTTGTGATTAACGTTGAAAATGTCAGTGAGGAGATTGTTTCAGTAATTTTAATGAACAATAGGTGGTATCATAATAACATGTTATATATTATGATTACCATTACTGGAAAAAATCATTATTAACTTATTTTTTTCCAATATCATTATAAATTATTTTTCCTTAGTTAACTTTGATAAAAATTTATAGCGTTTCTCATGTAGGTGGTTAAACTGACCTAAAAATAACTACCTATAATCTTAGGGTGAGTATGGTTAAAAAAATTATTATTTTAGAATAATATAATTATTACAAAATTATATTTATATTATCTAGATTTTATTAGTGTGGTGAATCAAATTATGAGATAGATGGATAAATAATAAATGAATAGAGTGAAAAAAGAAATATGTCACTTTCAGGGAGGTGGTAGTTCACATGTTCACATGAGTGACACACTCATTTTACACAGATAGATAGGAATATAATGAATGGTTGTAATGAATCTTTATTCATTGTATAACTTTATAATATCTCAAAGAATATTCTTGAAGCTATAACTAGAGTCATCATGTGATTACGGGGCTCAGGAAGCCTCAGTGTTGATATAATATAAATATTAAATATAATATATCACGCATGTGTAGTTTTTATAAAATAATGGAATATCTACCAAATAATGTTATAGATAGGAAATTTTATACTTCCATGAAATCCATAATTCATGTTTTAACTTAGTTCTGATATAAACTAATGTATACATCAGGTGTTTGGTTTAAGTGTAGTCATGAAAAGATTAATAAATAAATAAATAAATAAATAAATTTATTATTTATGAAATTGATATACCTAATAACTCTCTATATAATCTTATTTAGGGTGACACCCTAGGGTTATCTATAATTACAGGGACTGAAGAGGACAACAGAGGAGAGTATAGAGGATAAAAATGGTATCGTGGACCAGTGGTCGATTTTCTGAGGAGTCCTCTTCACCCCTAAAGTTCTTAAATCCTACCAATGAAAAAGACATAGAACTATTCTTCATCAGAAATCAATCCAATCTTGAGGCATGACTTTTTTGTGTTGGTTTAATCAATATTTTTATTATCCCATGTCAAACGTGAATCAATTATTCTAACAAATTGATTCGCAAGTCGATTTTTTGTTTTTCTCTATAGAATTCAGAATTAATATTGTTTTTTAATCTTGGATTATTCCTTGTATTTGATTTTTACTCTATCAACACATTTATTCTAACCCAAATAATGGCCAACATTTGGTCCTCACTCTTTTGTTTTCTGATTTTATCCCCTCATTCTTTATGTGTTCATCATTGGTGTTCTGTTTGACCAGTAGTTCAACGATACCCCGAAACTGACAATTGCGCAAACAATATTTGGTGTAATAGATAATTTCCACAAGTTTAGATTTGATATGGATATCTTGATTGAATAATTATGTTGTTTGATGGGAGATCTGACATGGATCAGAGATCTTTGTTTCATGGTATTTATCATTTCGACAACATAGTTTTATGGGGATGATCCATGCACCTATAGGCTGGATAGAATGTTCCCATTGGTGACGATTCAAGCTTAGTCAACCTTAGATCTGTGTTCCTTTGTGGTTTTTATAGCTGCATCAAAGCAGGAGGTGGCATGGCCAAAAGTGCATGGATACTTAGTGATTTTAAAAAATCATTACATACACAATGTGTACTTCAGAAGAATACATGCAATGTAGGCCCCTTTCTATGGAAGTTAGGGTTCAAGAAAGAGTTAAATACCACACATCATGTGGACTATCCAAAAATAGTCCAACATTTTTTTGATGAACTGGAATGTACCCGAGAGGTACATGAGCATTAGAATGGCCAGGTACGTGGGCACAACTAGTGTTCATATGCACGACCAAAGTACATAGGCATGGACATGACCAGAGTACCCAAACATGGCCAGTGTACCCAAGAACAAACAGCGTACCTAGGAAAAACTAGAGTACAAAAGCATAGACAGTGCACATGGGTACATACTAAATTACTTTAGTATAGGCCAGAGTACATAGGCATACTTGTACTTTCCAAGGCATTCCATGCACTCCCTATACATATTGTGTTATTCTTCTTGGGAAGATTGAGAACCATGTTCTCTCCAATCTACCTAAGTATCAATAGGGTATGTTCCCTTCATTCATACCTATAAGGGTATAGTGAGGTATATTTTCCTAAGCATAGGATGAGAAATCCACTCTATGGGTTATCCCTAGATAGATTCATGTATCCCTCTATGTGGCATAGTGGGAGATTCTCTATCATTCATCAATATATTTGGTTAGGTATCCCATTTCCAAATATTATGTCTTGTGATCCCCATCATATGGGGTTAATTTAGATAGGGTTAAGTATCCCCTATCATCTTTGGGTGTGATCCACTAATAATGTAATGACATATTATGATTTTAAAAATGTACTTCTTCATGTAGAGGCCTAACAAGCATGACCTATCAGATGAGTTCCATCAGTGTTTTCAAGACCTATGGAGTGAGTTTTCTTAGTGAGTGTTACCTTGAATCCTCAAGCAGAATTATAAGATGATTATATGGTTATGAATTGACTTAGAGAATTTCTGTATATCTTGAGTATATCTAGGTTATTATTACTATCTTTTCATATTATGATTCATATACCCTCATAAAGATGAGCTAACTACTCTCCTTGATGAATTATGTTTAGTGATATTGGGGTGTCCTACTGGGTATGTTATACTCACTACTACATGGGATTTGCCTTCACATTTCATGTCTTATGTAGATTATAGGATTTATGATGAATTCATAAGTAGAACAGGATAAAGTGAAGCCTAATTAAGGTATATATACCAAAAATAGTTCTAGGAGTTTCATTTGATTATAGTCTCATCCTTACTAGTGATTTGGACTCATACAGTTTTATTGTGATTGTATTTAGTCCCTTATGATTTCCCATAATTTTATTGTACTTTTATGTGGGATATATATGTATTTATGGATATTTTTATTAGTTGTATCTTTCATTTAAATATTATATTAGTTATTGGAGAAGTGTGTGTGTGTGTTCACGTACCATATTCTAAGGCCTCACATGTGTTTTTTATGCTAAATCATCACTTATCACCATCCCCTATCCTATTAGAGGTGAGATTGGTGCATCAAAATTAGTTTTCTGCCGGTCAGGCTGGCCCCAATGAGTTAGGTTGTGAGAAATTCTCATCATAATAGGTCATATTAGGACTAGAGTTTGGATAAAGTCTAGCTATGAGGTTTGGTTTGAGAACTAAGGAAACAATGTTAATGTTTTTTGAGTTTGGATCTCAAGAAAGAGAACCCAGTATTATTTAATTGGTTGACGTATCCATTTACCAGGACTCTAATAACCTACTTAATGTCCCAGTACATGTAGAATCTAGTTGCAGGAAAAAATTGATACATGAATCATATAATATTGAGATATGGTTTCCTTTTCTTTCTCATGTTACCTTCCCATATATACTCTTTAACAATGGTACATCTTGACTTTTTCAGGATTCCTCTATGAAAATGGATAGCTAGGATTCCAATACATGATTGCGAGGATGATCTTCCTAGTGATGAGAATTTAGTATATAGACCTATGTTACAGGTGGTATCTCTAGGTAGTTTTCCAATCTTTCCACCACCCATTGATAATAATATTGCTCTAATAGTACCGATAGAGGATATGTAAAAATTGGGTGCACTTCATGTGTTTCAGAGATAGTGACCCCTTAGGTTTTGGGGGGATCTAGAACCCCAGTAAATAATGGGATGACTTGAGGTGGTTGGGTGAGTCTTCCACATTTTCGGACCCCTCTTAATTAGACGGTGTTCCTAGCGGGGAACCTTCTCCATGGATCCACATGGCGATATTGGAGTCTGGTGATTCGAATTCCTCAAGTGGAAACTCTATCTTAGATATATTTTTAGAATTTTTTCAGAGAGGAGTTATACCCAGATAAATTGAGAAAATTATTTATATAGGTGCTTCTAGAGCTCCAGTAGAACAACATGACATTTGTGGAGTATACATCAAGGATCACTAACTTTTCATGATACTCGATAGATATAGTTTATGATGTGTAATTTAGATCTCAAGACTTCAAGTGTGTACTTAATTGATACATCTAGGATGTTGTGGTATATCTTTTCATTCCTGATTATGTTAGGGTCCTAGATAGAAACATAGTAGTTGATAGTTTTCTAGCTAAGAATGCACCAATAGTTGGTGCTGGTAGTGAGTACCCTGCAACTAAGACTTTAATATATGGTGGTCAATGATAGAATCGTGGATCTAGGTATGAAAGGTGTTTATACTGACAGTATCAAGGAAAAGAATATATATTTTAGGGATCTTAGGATGGTTCAAGTCAGTAGAGGGAGAAATGATGTTACTCCTATAATGGGTGGAGACATCTCGCATGGGATTGTATGGGCTACCATATAATTGATAGGGAGATGGTTGATAGAATTCCTAGGTAGAAGAAATAACTATATCGGGGAGGTTATAAGGGCGGTAAATGTTGAGGAGGGTTGAGAGAAAAGAGGGTGGTGACTGGTGATTTGATTTATTACTACTACCACTCCCTGGTAGTCCATGCTAAGCTTAGGGAGTTTCTATTCATGAATGAAGGCAGATGAAGGCAGTGGGGGATTTTAACCCAGAGGCTCTTGAGATGATTCAAGGAACAATGTTTTTCTTATCTAGTTTAGATATAATATTTATAGACATTTTAATGATCCTGTATTTCCTTACCACATCCCTTGTTTGGGGTCTAGAGATTCTAGTGTAATCTTTGGCTCGACCCTTGCATTTGGAGACTCCCAATAGAGAAGATTCATTGATTAAACACTTCAGCTAATAGTGTGGTCTGGATCTTATAGGAGAGAGATTATTTTGGTAAATTTTTATATTATCTATGATTCATTATAATTTTATTCTTGGTATGGATTGGTTATCCACATTTCATGCAGAAATTGACTCTTTTAGGAAGAGGATGTGGTACGTCTAAGTTGATGGGATGAGGTTTTCCTTTATGGGTGTGAAGGAAGTTTAGGAAGAGAAGGATGTGATCATACACATAAGGATATAACTTATTAATCATCAGTTGGATAATATTACCCAGTAGTAGATGTTATGATCTTTCATCTTCCTACCATTATGGCGGATTATGAGGAAACATTTCTTGAGGATGTATTGATCTTACTTTCCTTATAGAGGTCGACTTTTGAATATACTTTCACCTAGGGACTAACTCAATATCTATGAAAACATATCATATGGCTCCCATATATATTTTAGATATTAAATTTTAGTTGGTGGATTTTCAGAGGAATGATTTTTCAAACCTAGTATACCCCTGGGAAGCACGATTTTTGTTCTCCAAGAAGGTGGATGGGATTTTGAGGTTATGTGTGGATTGATATTTCTTTAATTAGGTTAGAATTAAGAATAAGAATCCAATTATTATAATCTATGACCTTTTTGACTAATTGAAAGGGTCAGGGTGGTTCTTGAAGATTCACCTTGGGTCAGGCTATCACCATATCCATGTTCAAGATGGCTATATACCAAATATGACATTATGATGTTGTTATGATCACTATGAGTACTTGGTGATACCTTTTGCTATGGAAAACACCCCATTAGTATTCATAGGACTTACAAACCAGATCTTCTATCCTTTCTTTGACTGGTTTGTAGCAGATTTTATTGATGAAATCTTGGAGTACTCAATGTTAGCTGAGGAGCATGTGAGATCTTTGAGGATGATACCATATATACTCTGAGGGAACCAGATTTATGGGAAGCACATGAATTGTTAGTTCTAGATTTTAGAGTTCAAATTCATGGTACATGTCATCATAAAAGAGGGAGTATCTATGTATCCAACTAAGGTTGAGGCAGTGATAGCTTGAGATCCATCCAAGAGTGTGTTTAAGGTGAAAATATTCTTTGGGTTCATAGGTTATTATTAGTTATTTATGACCGATTTCTCCACAATTTTAGTACCCTTAACTACTTTGGCCCAAAAAGGTTAGTCTTTCACGTGGAAAGAGAGGTAATATAAATATTTTTAAGAGTTTTGATAGAGGTTGATGGGTTCCCCCATCTTAGGAATACCATTTGAGGGTGTTGAGCACGTGGTATTAAATAATGCCACCAAAATTGGTATCAAATGAACTCTGATGCATAGGAAGGTAGTGATTTATTATGGGTCTCGACAACTAAGACCCCATGAACAGAACTATACAACCCATAACCATTGTTTGAAGTAGTGGTCATATTCATAATAGTGTGGTGACACTACCTTATTGGTAAGTAGATTACCCTATACTATGACAAGAAAAGTATCAAGTATGTATTTTCATATAAATATATTAACTTGTGACATAGGTGGTTTCTAGAGTTTCTCTAGGATTATGACTTCAAGATAGTCTATACTGTTGGTAAGGGGAGTGTGGTGGATAATGATCCTAGTAGGAGATATTGTTCATAATTTGTGACTAAGGTGTTAGATTCGTTGGGCTTATTATAGCTATCCTTAGTAGATGAGGATGCTTCAACTTAACTACAGTTGATGCTTATTACCTTTCTGCATCTTCAAAAATTTATAAAGTTTCATCATAGAGATATTGATTACGATACCTTGTATGTTTAGATATCCACTGTACATGCTCCTCATGTATTTTATGATAGTGGGGAGCATGTCATCTTTTCTTGAGGGTAAACAATGGTACCGATGATACTGTGAGAGGAGGTTTTAAAGAATTTTTATACATTTCCCATAATAGTACATATAAGAGTGGGAAATATGAACCAGGAGCTTCAGTATTAGATTTGGTGGATAGAGATGAAGAGGTGTGTATCTGAGTTTGTCTCTCGATGACTCACTTCTCAACAAGTAAAGGTTGAGAACTAGGTTCCAATGGGTTTATATCAACCCCTTGAGGTTATATTGTAACACCCCAAGCTTCCACGGTATACTTCTCTTTCAATAATACAGTAGTGTGTGATGTACGCAACTTCGAGTTCTAACACACACCACAACTAATCAAACTAGCTATTATGAATAGTAATACCAACTTTTTGAAATTTTATACATTTTATCATTCAAAATGGAATTCATTTTTGGATTCGTAATATCGAAATTATCTTAGGGTGAATTTTTGGTATTTTTCTGAAAACATTCAATTTTTGATGAATAGTGAAAAAACACTGAGTTATAGTTTAAAATCGAATTTTTATTTAAATAATTATTTATTTTATTTAAATTTAATTTAGTTCAAAATAGATATATAATACCTATATAAGTTCAATTTAATTCATTGGAGTTAGTTTAGATTAATTTTAGATATATAAAAATTTTATTGAACTTTTCACCATCTTTTACCCACCTCCTAGGAGAATTTGGAAATTCACATAAAACTTAATTTTACCGATTTTGTGAGTGGAATTTCGAAAATACGAGAGACATGGTTAATATCAAGGAGTAAAATGTGGTTCACTAAGATAAAAATAATTTTTTTTGTGAATAGTAACTTTTTAGTTTTATTTACCACGGTTAAAAGTAAATAGGGTAATTAAGGGTAAAAATGATATTAAAATTACACTAAAACATGTATTTATTCTATTGGACAAGTTTATCTCGACCAAAAACAACCTTAGGAATAAAATATTATAATTTTGGTCCACTTTAATTAGATTAGGAGATTTATTATTATTTAATTCAAAGAAGAGTTAAAAGAGTTAAAATAAACGTTTAATAACTAAAACATTTTTAATATAGGGATACACATAAGATAAATTAGATTATAAATATTCATTAGAAAGATAAAAATATTTCTTAAACAATGGTATATTATTTATAATTTTTAGACTTTATATAATTTAATTTATTTATGACACAATGGTGATGCAGTAATTACCTAATTAATGAAATATTAAAATAATTGATATTATAAATATCCAAATAAATGTAATTTGAGACTTTTAATGAACTCAGATAATTTTATATGTTAATATGACATATTATTATTTGTTATATTAATTTTATTCGAATTAATAATGATGTTATGAATTTATAAAAAACAAAATACCCAATATTGTCAAAATTGACATACAAAAGTTTTTAAAAAAATATTATATTATTAATTGATATTATATTCCTAAAAATATAAGGTTAGGTCAATGAACTTATATAATTATAGGTGTATAATTAATGGACAACTTGGGGGGTTTTTCGAAGTATATAGTAAGTTTATTAACTATATAATATAAAAATACAAAGAGACATGGTAAATGTCAAACTAATTAACTAAGAGTTAAAACTAAAAGATAAGGTTAATAAAGTGACCCAATCCAATATAAAACCTATTTGTTGATTGTTTTTCGACCTATCACTACCTTAAAATTTAAATAATCCTCTTTGGATCCATTAGAAACCAAATATGAATTTATTATAAAATAATATTTCTAGCTTTTCCTAAGGTGCCCCTCACCCCTCTTATAAAAGGTCACTCCCCCTTCTCTCAAATTCATACCTTCAAATCCTTTGGGCTCAGCCAACCTCTACCCAAATAACCTATAACATATCCTCACTTCATCCTAGTGGCCTTCCTTTAGTCAGAAGTCCAACCTAAGGAGCCCTTTTGATCAAATCAAAAAGAAGAACCTGAAGAAGAGGTAATGTTTTCACCACCTTCTTTCAAGTTCCTTTCTTCTTCAACTTCTTCATTCTTTGTTATTCCAATTCTAAAATAATAACTACAGTATATTATATATACTGTGATGTTATTATAAATATGGTACAACCATATTCAGTATTCTATCCATCATTTGAATGACATGTCACCATACGTACGTACGTACGACTTACCGTCTCCACATCGTGGTGTAATTGTTATTCAATAAATTATTATTTGGATGGGTATAATAATGATGTTTAATTCATGTAAATAATAAATATAACATGATAATTAATATTTATATATGATATACCATCCAATTATATATTATTTTAATATCAAAAGAATGATATTGTCGCTCATGCGTACGTACATACTACCATCTCCATGAACGCAATGAATTTCATTCCCCATTGTATCCATTCAAGAATAATTCTCATTTAATGATTAAAAATAACGTTTAAGGACATGATATCATTATGGATATGAATAAGATACAACTTATCCATAACAAAAATGTCTTATGTAACAAAACATATAAAAGAAAACTAGTAAGTTAACATCCGAAACGACGATAATACTAAAATATTATTAACAAAGAATTATTAAAAGATCATATATGATATCATAATTATGTATATAGTTATTTTATATATTAATAAATTTTTTTTAACAATTATACAGGATGTTAACCTACCCTCAACCAAGAAAAATTACAAGGTAAGGGTTTATTTCACAATCTCTTCATTATCCGAGGTTGTTTATACGTAATTATCTACTGGGACCTATTTATCATCCACATCCATGTTTCTTAAAAATGTATTTCAAATCATTCTTAATATTTTACAGACTATGGGTTAAATCCATTTATAACCTTGTTGACTTTTTATAAGAATTTTATAAAGGAATTTTTCTGTCATTTTCCAAACAAGGTCCTTTTTAACATTTTCGACAGAATTAAGGTAAGAATGTCTTTTTTAACTTATACGGTGGGTGCAGCTATTTTCCACCATTTTAAAATCTTCTAAGATTCCCTTACAATATTATAAGAATATTTTCAAATAAAATGTTTTATTTTATAATTATGTGACTTTTAAATGATTAAAAAAAGAGATATTTCTCTCAAATAGTTTTGATTTCATCTATGTCAACATCCTTTGATGTATTTTGAAATTATTTGAAGTTGATTTATTATGATACAAAACTTCAATATTATATTGAAGGTTTTTTGATATGTTTGAATGTGGATGTGTTATTTTTATACCATTCATGGTTTATAGAGAATGTATTGACATTTCGTATGCTAGTTTTAATACGAATGTTTATGTTATGTTTAAACCAGTTCATATGAGGAATGCATTGGACTTAATAAGTGATGGGTGGAGCCCGCTATAGATCCTAGATGAATAGGTAGGTCTGATGAGACAAACTAGTGTCTTGGAACAAGGCGTTGAGAAAATATTATTTGTAGTCTTGGCATAAGGCCTTGACTATGTGGTTATGATAGTCTGGCATTATGCATTCCATCATTATGAAAGTGGTAATTGATATTTCATGTGATTATTCAACTAGTAGAATATCCATGTGAATAATTAAATGGAATTGTTTTATTTTATTTTTTCCATATTATGCTTAAGTTCAAGTTTAAAAGGCTTTTGTTTTAGTTATACATTACCTTAAATGTTTATGCTTATTTATGAAAGTTTCTGCTATATTGTTAACCTTACTGAGCATTTGATCTCACCCGTTTCTATGTTTTATTTTTCCTAGGATGTGAAGAAGTATTTTATGAATGACCTGTAGGGATATTATGAGGGGATAAGAGTGTGGACTATGGAGACTATATTGTTGTAGTTTTAATTTTATGATGTAATGAAAACTTTATGAATATATCTAGTGATTCCTAGGCTACTAAACTAATCGGTCTTTCAAGACTTGATCTTTTGTGATCATGCCAATGTTATGTAATAATGCACCAACTTTGGGTAACTAGGGTCAGGGTATTACAGTTGGTATCAAAGGAAGTTTAGTAAAAACTTTGGAAGCTATATTTAGAAAAAATTTGATTAGAGCACATATCCCTAAGTTAGAATTTGAGGATTATTATAGCATAACTTCCTAGAATTTTAGTATTATAGAGATTTTGTGAGTTTTCCGAGTAATACATCCCTGTCTGGATACGAGCAGGAAGAGGCGGCTCTGGCACATATGTACCTAGGGATAAAATCCAAAAACACTGCTTTGAGCTCGACTCAAATGGGAACTGTTGCACGACAACGGTTCTTACTGCACTCTTGGTTACAACACTCCCGGGGGATATGCTTAGGATAATTCTAATTTTTTTACAAACCATTATGAAGGGTTTATGAGTATATACTTCCTCAAAGAAAACATATTTATGATTATGTATTATATCCATAAATAGTTCAATTTATGTTAAGTGTTTTACAAGTATTGAATTATGTATTTTGATTCATAAAATGGTCTAGTTTATGCCATTGTTTAGAAATGACACCTAGTAGAAGAAATCGAAACTGTATCAATGCACACACTCCATGTAGGTATTTTCCTCTTGCTCATGATAATTAGAGTGGAGCTGGTTACACAACTGGTGCTAATCAGTTAATCACCGTACTGGGACAACTCACTCAGGTTATGAATAATAACCTTACCCGTATGGAGCACACCGATCTACAGCGTGGAGGATCAATGTTATATCTCTTCATGAGGAAACAAAGACTAATAATAAATCAGAGTACAAATACCTTAGTAGATGAGCAATGTATAAATTCTCTAGAGAAAATATTTCAGGCTTTGGGGAGTAGTGAAAGGGAAAAAGTTATCATGGAAGTTTTTCGCCTCACTGGAGATGCTGATCAATGGCAGTCATTGATACAAAACACAAAGGAAGATGATGAAGTATCAAATATGGAATGGAGGGAGTTCAAAGAGCTTTTCTTAGAAAAATACTTTCCTCGTGACCATCGAGCAGATATGGAAAGGCAATTTCTGAGTCTGAGGAAAAAGGAGGATGAGAATGTCGCAAATTATGAGGCTAACTTTACAAGGTTAGAGAGGTATGCTATAGATTATATACGTAACCCAAGAAGTAATATTGATCGTTTCTTTGATGGGTTAAAACCGTTTCTCCATCGAGTATTAGTATCACAAACATTCTTATTGTACGAAGATATTGTCTCATGTGCTATCAAGATAGAAAAGGAATTCTCTAAGTCTTATGACTTTAAAGCAAAGCAGGAGAAGAAGAGATCTGCTGATCACTATGGGAATGGAAATAAGAGGAAGAAGGGAAAAGTTGAATATCCATCCTATAGTAAATGTGGGAAGAAACACCCCGGTACTTGTTTAAAAGGAATGAGAGTCTGTTACAAGTGTGGTGAAAAAGGCCACCAAGCTTGTGATTGCAAGGGGAAGAAGGAAGCTACCGATGTCCAATGATACAATTGTAGGGAGATGATACATTATGTAAATGAATGTCCTAAGATTCAAGGGAACTTACCTCAGAAAAGGACAAGGGATCAAGGCCAAGCATATGCTATCACTACAGCTGAGGTATAAGCTCCGAAAGACGTGTTGGTAGGTAATTTAATGGTTTCCTCATGTTTAGAAAATGCATTATTTTATTCTGGATCATCGCATTGTTTCATATCTTCCCAGTTTGCTAAGAAAATTAGATATTTCTAATTTGATTTAACAAGGGAGTTGTCAGTTAAAACTCCTAATGGAATTATCATTGCAACAAAGTTTTGTGAATCAGTCCCCATTATAGCACGTAAATGTTATTTATCTACGGATCTCATCATCCTACCTATGATTGAATTTGATATAATCCTCGGCATGGATTGGCTTTTGGACCATGATGAAAAAATTTATTGTAAGAAGAAGGGGGATACTATTTTTGATGATGATGATAAGGAACACCTTATATTTAGAGTGGAATCATCACCACCGAATTCTTACCAAGATCCACCCCCAGTATCTCAACTAAATTCAATTATTGGGGAGGATGAGAATGAAATGAATGTGGGTAAGGAATGGAATGTTCAGATAGAGTATGTACCTATTGTGAAAGAATATGTAGATGTGTTTCCAGAAGATTTACCTGGACATCCTCATGAATGAGAAATTGATTTTTCCATTGATTTAATCCCTAGTTCAAGGACTATATCGAAGACCCCTTATAGAATGGCCACTGTGGAATTAGTGGAACTAAAGAAAAACCTAGAGGAATTTATTAATAAGTTATTTATTCACACTTTTTTTTCTCCATGGGGATCCCTAGCCCTTTTTGTTGAGAAGAAAGATGGATTTATGAGGTTATGTATCGACTACAGGGATATCAACGCTATAATAATAAATAACAAGTATCCCCTAACTCGCATTGATGATTTATTTGACCAACTACATAGAGCTCAATATTTTTCAAATATCAACCTTTGATCTGGATACCATCAGTTGTGTGTGAGGAAGGAAGACATTCCGAAGATAGCATTTCGAACCAGGTACGGACATTACGAGTTTACGGTAATGAATTTTGGGCTGACTAATGAAACATTTTTATTCATGGATCGAACGAATAGAGTTTTCAAGGAATATCTCGATGATTTTGTGGTGGTATTTATTGATTATATCTTGGTATACTCCAAAATCTATGAAGATCATGAAAATCACTTGCACATTATCCTGAAGACTATGAGAAGACATGAATTATATGGGATGTTTTGCAAGTGTGAATTCTGGCTTCAGGAGATTTCTTTTCTTGGCCATATTGTCTCCAAATATGGAATCTATGTTGATCCTTCTAAGACCAAGGTGATCCAAGAATGGCCAGCACCAACGAGTATAACCGAGGTACGTAGTTTTATTGGTTTAGAAGGTTATTATCGACGTTTCATCCAGAATTTTGCCCGGTTGGCTAACCCATTAACAAAGCTCACACGTAATGGGGTTAAATTTGTTTGGAAAAAATAGTGTGAAGAATGTTTCAAAGAACTAAATAGAATATTAGTCAATGATCCTATATTGACTCTACCATCGAGGAATGATGGGTTCGTTATTTATAGTGATGCATCGATGAAAGGACTTGGTTGTGTCCTTATGCAGCATGATAGGGTTATTGCCTATGCATCAGGACAGTTGAAAATTCATGAGAAAAACTATCCTACTCATTATCTCAAGTTATCAGCTTTGATATTTGCGTTGAAGATATGGAGACACTACCTCTATGGTGAAAAATGTGAGATTTATATTGATCATAAGAGTTTGAAGTATATTTTTTCACAAAGATAACTCAACACGAGGCAAAGGAGATGGATTGAATTACTCAAGGATTATAATTGCACGATACACTACCACCAGGGGAAGGAAAATAAGGTGGCAGATGCTTTGAGCAGAAAAAATTAGGGAGTTTTGAACAATATGAGAATTGAAAGGGATCCAATTTTCATAGATCTAGTGAAGATGGATATGGGAATAACCATGGAAGGTGAAACATCAATGCTTTTTCAAATGGTTTCCAAACCATCTTTACTAGAAAGGATTAAGAGTTCTCAAACCAATGATGAAGAATTTCAAAAGAAGATTAAATATATGAATGATGGGAGATTGAGTGACTTTGTGTATGAAGATGGAATTTTGAAATTTGGGAAGAGACTTTATGTTCCCGATATGCCTGATCTAAAAAGGGAATTGTTAGACGATACTCATAGTTCCAATTTCTCTATACACCCTAGGAGCTCCAAAATGTATAGATATTTGAAGGAACATTTTTGGTGGGACAACATGAAGAGGGAGATTGATGATTTTGTGTCAAGATGTATGGTTTGTCAACAAGTGAAAGCTGGAAGGCAATAGCCTGGAGGAGTCATGAAACCTCTTCCCATACCTGAGTGGAAATGGGATAATATCATGATGTACTTTTTCATGGGACTACCAAAGACTCCTAGAAGGAATGATGCAATATGGGTAATTATTGATTGTCTTACCAAGTCAGCACATTTTCTTGCTATAAGAGAAGATCTACGACTGGAACGTCTAGCATGACTATATATTAATGAAGTTGGGAGACTTCATGGAATACCCCTATCGATTGTTTCTGATCGTGATCCCCGTTTTACTTCAAGATTCTGGAAAAGTATTCAGAAAGCCCTGGTTACTGAACTTTGTTTGAGCACTGCCTACCACCGCCAAACTGATGGACAATCAGAATGAACTATTTAAACCTTAGAAGACATGTTGAGATCATGCTCACTTGACTTTCAGGGTATGTGGGATCAATATTTACCTCTGGTGGAATTTTCCTATAATAATAGCTTCCATTCAAGTATTCGGATGGCACCATATGAAGTGTTATACAGAAAGAGATGTCGCACACCAACCTGTTGGGATGACGTTGGTGAAAAAAAACTTGTAGGCCCAGAACTGGTGGAGGAAACAATGGAAAAGGTAAAGGTAATCCAAAACCACATCAAAGCAGCTCAAAGTAGGCAGAAGAGCTATGCTGATAATCGAAGGAAGGAATTAGAATTTCTGGTAGGAGATCATGTTTTATTGAAGGTATCTCCATGGAAGAGAGTTATACGTTTTGGTAAGAAGGGTAAATTGAGTCCCAGGTACATCGGACCTTTCAAAATTATAGAATGAATTGGGGCTGTAGCTTAGCGTTTGGCAATGCCGCCAAGTCCACCAAAGTTCATGATGTGTTCCACGTATCACTATTGAGAAAATACATGCCCGACCAAACGCATGTACTCACTTACGAGGAATTAGAACTAGAACCTGATCTATCTTATTGCGAAGAGCACGTTAGGATTCTTGATACAAGAGAACAAGTGTTGAGAAACCGGACGACTAGTCTGGTAAAATTTCTATGGAGAAACCATAAGATGGAAGAGGCAACGTGGGAACCCGAGGAACTTATGATGAAGAACCACCCAAGTCTTTTCATGGGGTAGTATTCTAGAAATTTTGAGGACGAAATTATTTAAAGGAGGGGAGAATGTAACACCCCAAGCTTCCACGGTATGCTTCTCTTTGAATAATACAGTAGCGTGTGTTGTACGCAACTTCGAGTTCTAACACACACCACAACCAATGAAACTAGACGTTATGAAGAGTAATACCTACTTTATGAAAATTTATACATTTTATCTTTCAAAATGGACTTCATTTTTTGGATTCGGAATATCGAAATTACATTAGGGTGAATTTTTGGTATTTTTATGAAAACATTCAATTTTTGATGAATAGTGAAAAAACACTGAGTTATAATTTAAAACCAAATTTTTATTTAAATAATTATTTATTTTATTTATATTTAATTTAGGTAAAAATAGATACATAATACTTATATAAGTTCAATGTAATTCAATGGAGTTAGTTTAGAATAATTTTAGATATATAAAAATTTTATTGAACGTTTCACCGTCTTTTACCCACCTCCTAGGAGAATTTGGAAATTCACATAAAACTTAATTTTACCACTTCTATGAGTGGAATTTAGAAAATCTGAGAGATATTATTAATATCAAGGAGTAAAATGTGGTCCAATAAGATAAATTTTTTTTGGTGAATAGTAACTTTTTACTTTTATTTACCACGGTTAAAAGTAAATAGGGTAATTAAGGGTAAAATGATATTAATATTGCCCTAACACATGTCCTAATTCTATTGGACAAGTGTATCTCGACCAAAAACAACCCTATGAATAAAATATTATCATTTAGGTCCACTTGAAATAGATTAGGACATTTATTATTATTTAATTCAAAGAAGAGTTAAAAGAGTTAAAATCAATGTTTAATAAATATATTTTTTAATATAGGGATACACATAAGATAAATTTGATTATAAATATTCATTATAAAGCTAAAAAAATTTCCTATATAATGGTTTTTTATTTATAATTTTTAGACATTAAATAATTTAATTTATGAATGACACAATAGTGATGCAGTAATTACCTAATTAATGAAATATTAAAATAATTGATATTATAAATATCAAAATAAATGTAATTTGAGACTTTTTATGAATTAAAATAATTTTCTAGGTTAATATGACATATTATTATTGGTTTTATGAATTTTATTCTAAGTAATAATGCTTATATGGATTTATAAAAAAAATACTCAATAGTGTCAAAATTGACATAAAAGAGTTTTTAAAACAAATATTATATTATTAATTGATATTATATTCCTAAAAATATAAGGTTTGGCCAAAAGACTCATATAATGATATTTTTATCATTAATGGACCACTTTGGTGTCTCTTTGAAGTATATAGTATGTTTATTAACTATATAATATAAAAATACAAAGAGAAATGGTAAATGTCAAACTAATTAACTAAGAGTTAAAACTAAAAGATAAGGTTAATATAGTTACCCAAAACTATCTAAAACCTATTGGTTGAATGGTTTTCAACCTATCCCCACCTTAAAATTTAAATAATCCACTTTGGATCCATTAGAAACCTAATTTGAATTTATTATGAAATAATATTTCTGGCTTTTCCTAAGGTGCCCCTCACCCCTCTTATAAAAGGGAATCCCCCTTCTCCCAAATTTATACATTCAAATCCTTTGGGATCGTCCAAACTCTACAAAAATACCCCCTAAAATATCATACCTTCATCTTATAGGCCTTACTTTAGTCAGAAAGCCAACCTAAGGAGCCCTTTTGATCAAATCAAAAGGAAGAACCCGAAGAAGAGGTAATGTTTTCACCACCCTCTTTTAAGTTCATTTCTTCTTCAACTTCTTCTTTCTTTGTTATTCCCATTCTAAAATAATAACTCCAGAATCTTCTATATACTTTGATGTTATTATAAATATGGTACAACCATATTTAGTATTCTATCCATCCTTTGAATGACATGTCACCATACGTGCGTACGTACGACTTACCGTCTCCACGTCATGGTGTAATTGTTATTCAATAAATTATTATTTGGATGAGTATAATAATGATGTGTAATTCATGTAAATAATAAATATAACATTATAATGATTCTGTATATATGATATACCGTCCAATTATATATTATTTTAATATCAAAAGAATGATATTGTCGCTCGTGCGTACGTACGGACTACCGTCTCCACGAACGCGATGAGATTCATTCCCAATCGTATCCATTCAAGACTAATTATAATTTAATGATTAAAAATAATGTTTAAGGACATGATATAATTTTGGATATGAGTAAGATACAACCTATCCATAAAAAACATGTCTTATTTAACAAAAATTATAAAAGAAAATGAGTAAGTTAGCACCCGAAACGACGATAATACTAAAATATTATAAACAAAGCATTATTAGAAGATCATTTATGATATCATAATTATGTATATAGTTATTTTATAATTTAAAAATATTATTTTAACTATTATATAGGAGTTTAACCTACCCTCAACCAAGTAAAAGTACAATGTAAGGTTTTATTTCACAATCTCTTCATTATCCGAGGTTGTTTATAAGTAATTATCTACTGGGACCTCTTTATCATCCAAATCCATGTTTCTTAAAAATGTATTTCAAATAATTATTAATATTTTAAAGACTATGTGTTAAATCCATTTATAACCTTATTGACTTTTTATAAGTTTATAAAGGAATCTTTCTATCATTTTCCAAATAAGGTCTTTTTTAACCTTTTTGACAGAATTAAGGTAAGAATGTATTTTTTAACTTATATGGCGGGTGCAGATATTTTCCACCATTGTAAAATTGTTGAAGCTTCCCTTACAAGCTTATAATAATATTTTCAAAGTAAATGTTTTATTTTATAATTATGTGACTTTTAAATGATTTAAAAAAAGAGATATTTCTCTAAAATAGTTTTGATTTCATCTATGTCAACATCCTTTGATGGATTTTAATCTTATTTGAAGTTGATTTATTATGATACAAAACTTCCATATTATATTGAAGGTTTTTTGATATGTTTGAATGTGTATGTGTTATTTTTATACCATTCATGGTTTATGGAAAAGTATTGACATTTTGTATACTAGTTTTAATACGAATGTTTATGTTATGTTTAAACCTGTTCATATGAGGAATGCATTGGACTTATTTGTAGTCTTGGCACAAGGCCTTGACTATGTGGTTATGATAGTATGGAATTATACATTCCATAATTACGAAAGTGGTTATTGATATTGCATGTGATTATTCGACTAGTAGAATATCCATCTGAATAAGTAAATGGCATTATTTCATTTTATTTCTTCCATATTATACTGAATTTAAAGTTTAAAAGGCTTTTGTTTTAGTTATACATTGCCTTAAATGTTTATGTTTATTTACGAAAGTTTCTGCTATATTGTTATCCTTACTGATCTTCTGAGCTCACCCCTTTCTATGTTTTGTTTTTCCCAGGATGTGAAGAAGTATTTTATGAATGACCTATAGGGATAGTGTAGAGACCCGAAGCTCTATGTACATAGATATTACATTACTTTTGCAGAATACTTAATACATAACAAAAACAGACATACAAGGAGTGTAATAGTTTAGTGTCTTTGGAAACATGGAACGTAATATTCAAATCGCGGTGAAAGATTTTCAACATCTCCCATAAAGTTCTTCCACTTTTTGTTTCCTTACCTAAAACCTTTCCTTTAATCCTGGGGGAAAATAAAACATAAAAAGGGTTAGCTCAAATGCTCAGTAAGGTTAAGAATGGATAAAATAAAACATACCATATACATTTGAACTTGAAAACATGAACATAATGTTTAAACATCAAAATCTTGAGCAACGACATAAAACATGGAAGTACATAAGGCATAGATCATCATGGAACATAAATCATTATAAAATAGCATGGGAATAAAACATGTAATTGTGGAATCCATTAAGAACATGTAATTATTTCCATAGTAGCCAATACATTGCTGCCAAGAGCATCTTAGTAGAGAAAGTCCCTTTCTGAATCGAGTTCACTCCTCGTTCCAGTCCTGTAATACTGAACCAGATTAACTTACCGTTCCAGCCATGTCTATCTCATGAGATATAAATATTTACCCAATGCATTAGAGGGATATATAGGTCCCACCCATCTCATAATGAAATTATTCTTACTTGTGCCACAAAATAAACATACATCATTCATGAAAACCCAATAAATAAAATGGGTTTCATAAACATCATCCCATCATCACATAATCCGTATAAAATAAATGGATATAATTTCATAATAAGAAAAGTGAAACCATGTAAATCATAGAGACATTATAATTGAAACATACACATATGAAATAATGTCATCTTAGATGAAAAATGGTTTTGATAAAACACTTGAAATAAATTCTTGAGGAAAATATCCTTTTTTCCTTCAAAATCATTTTCTTTTCACAAAATTCCTTGAAATTTTAAAAGAAAAGGATTATGTTGAAAATATTCATGAAATATTTTTGAGGAAGATTCATTAAATTAAGGCCTTATAAAACCGTAAAAATCCTTTCATGCCGTATACGTTAAAAAACATTCATCTCGTACTTTTGTCGGAAAAGTCAAAAAGTACCTTGTAGGGTAAATAAAAGAAAGATTCCTTCCATACCATTAGGTAAATTTTAAAATGGGTAAAAAGAAAATTAGAAATACATGAAACCATTTTTAGGAAACATGGACATCTATGATAACAATAACCCCAGTAAATACTTATGAATAAACAATCTCGGATAAGAATGAGATTGGAATAGTTATCCCTTACATTAGGTCCGATATGTTTTGTATGGATCTGAAAATACTGTATAATGATTTAAATAATGTAATTGACTTATTACATAATCATATTCATTGTTATGATATCATATATGTTTCAATTATGACTTTATATTACCCATTCTTTTGTAAATTCCATGTCAAAGTATCGTTTTGGGTAAAATCATTTCATTTATCGTATGTGTTTCGACTTGTCGTTCTTGATATTATTACTTATATCATGATTTACATAATTCCAGAGTGTAAAACATGATTTATATATAATATATATTCATTATATACATATATATTATTGATCTATAAAAAGAAAGTAAATACATCGTTCATGGAGACGGTAGGTCGTATGTGCGCATGAATGCTGTTTTCGTTTCCTTATTTAATTGAATGAAATTGAATGAAATTAAATAAATGACATACATATATATATATATACATAAATCCTATAGCATTATTATGTCATATATTTCATTATTATTCATTATATATACTTTATAATCATTCTTGAATGGTTAATCATGGAAAATGAATCTCATCGTGTTCGTGGAGATAGTAGTCCGTACGTACGCACAAGCAATGATATCATTACCATGATTGTGGAATTGTATTAAAGTGTATGTATAATATTTCATAATAAATATAAATTTACAATAATCATATATATTCATTACATTCACCATTATACCAATCCAAGTAAGGTGGTGGTAGAAAATAGATTACACCACGGCGTGGATACGGTATTCCGTACGTACGCACGCGTGGTGATTTCATTTTCCGTAGGATGGATACTTATAATAAAATATCAGTATATGAGTGACACTGATGTTATTACTTCATAATGAAATAATTAAAGAAGAATAAGTGGAAGAAGAAATAAAGTTAAAAGAATCGGTAACAGACATTACCTCTTCTTTAAAGCGCCTCTTTGAGAACTCCTTTTAGGACACTAAAATTGGTCTTTGAAGAATACCAGGACCTCTAGGATGTTTCTAGGGAAGTGGAGAAGAAAATTAGTCAGGGTTTGACCGAGCTTGAAGGCTCAATGTGGTGTGAGGAAGAGAGGGAGGAGCTGCCCTTTCATAAGGGAGGAGAGGGGCACCTTTGGAAAAACTAAAAATATTATTTTATTATAAAGTCATATTCGGTATTTAATAGTTCCAAATTGATTTATTTAGAATCTAAGGTGGGGATGGGTCAAAATACTCTCATCAAATAGAATTTTGACAAGTTTAGGTATCTATTTTAACCTTATCATTTGGATTTAACTTTAAGTTAGATAATTTAACTTTTACCATGTCTTCTTGTTTTCTTACACTATAAGGTTAATAAACATACTATAACAAGACAAATGAACCCCAAGTTGTTTAATATTAAAATATATAAACTTATCAAAGTCATTTTTCCAAACCTTAGATTTTTAGTAATAAAATAACAATTAATAATATAATATTTGTTTTAAGAACTATTTTATGTCAATTTTGACACTATTTGGTAATTGATTTTTTTGAAAATCAAAACAGAAATATTAGTTCAAAAAAAGTTAATTAAATCAATAATAACATGTCATATTAACATAGAAAATTATTGGAATTCATAAAAAGTCTAAAATTACATTTAATTTTGTATTTATAACATCAATTATGTCAATATTTCATTAAAAATATAATTACTGCATCATCATTGTGTCACAAATAAATTAAATTATACAAAGTATAAAAATTACAAATAAAATACCATTATGTAGGAAATATTTTTATATTTCTAATTAATATTTATAATAGAATTTATCTTATGTATAACCCTATATTATAAATGATTTACTTATTAAACTTTGATTTTAACTATTTTAACCCTTATTTAAATAAATTAATATTAAATGTCCAAATCTAATCCAAGTGGGCCTAAATGTTCATATTTTATTCCTAAGGTTTTTTTTGGTCTAATTAAACTTATAAAATAGAATCATGACATGTTTTAGGGTAATAATAATATCATTTGTACCCTTAATTACCTTATTTACTTTTAACCGTAGTAAAAAAGTAAAAAGTTACTATTCACCAAAAATTATTTTCAAATCATTGAACGACATTTTAGTCCTTGATATTGACCGTGTCTCTTGGATTTTCTAAATTCTACTCACAGAAGCGGTAAAATTACATTTTATGTGAATTTGGAAATTCTCCTAGAAGGTGGATAAAAGACGGTGAAAAGTTCAATAAAATTTTTATATATCTAAAATTATTATAAAATTACTTCAATTAATTGCATTGAACTTATATAGGTATTATGTATCAATTTTTAGCTGAAATAAATTTATATAAAATAAATAATTATTTAAATAAAAAGTTGGTTTTTTAAATAGTAACCCAATGTTTTCACTATTCATCAAAAATTGAAAGTTTTCAGAAAAATACCAAAATTTCACCCTAGGCTGATTTCGATATTCCGAATCAAAAAATGAAGTTCATTTTGAAAAATAAAATTTACAAAATTTCAAAAAGTGGGTCTTACTATTCATAACGGCTAGTTTTAATAATATTTTAATAGCATATCGTTGTTTAGTGAAACTCGGTATTGCGTACGACGCAAGCTATCGAGGAAGGTCGAGATTGCGTGTAAAGAAAGCCAAGTCAGGGGTGCGTGTTGTGCAAGACTCCTTTTTTGTTTCATATAACAGAATCAAACCATATTTATACATTGAATATATATATATATATATACTCAATGCTGTGTAGAATGACTATTATCAAATGAACTTGAAATTGTGTGTAACACAATATAAGAATAGTGCTGCGTATACTACAAGATAATACGGTGTTGCGTATAGCACAAGATAATCTTGTTGTAGCATAAAACACATGACATCAGATAAATTAAAAATAATACTCATCATAAAATATCAGGTTGTTACAGATAGTATGAGGGGATAAGAGTGTGGACTATGGAGACTATATTGTTCTATTTTTCATTTTATGATGTAATGAAAACTATATGAATATATCTAGTGATTCCAAGGCTACTAAACTAATCAATATTTCGAGACTTGATCTTTTGTGATCATGCCAATGTTATGTAATAATGCACTAACTCTGGATAACTGGGGTCGGGGCGTTACATATAGAGTGGAAGTGGTAAGGTATATCCATAGAATTCATGATATGGCTTACACAATCATCTAAAGGTCATGATACTATTTAGGAGATCATAGACTGGATCACTATGTCAGCCCACTTTCTAGCCATATAAGATCAGAGTTCAGTAGGGAGATTGATATTTCTTTACAGGTAAGAGATTATTTGGCTTTGTAAAGTTCCCTCGATGATCATTTTAGAATGTGATGCTCACTTCACATCAAGATTAAGGATAGGATTATTGGAGGCTTTTGGGAATTAGTTATGGATGATAATGATGTTCCACCCCCGTAGAGATAGCTCAACTGAGAGGGTCATTCAGTTTTCAGAGGACATGCTTTGAGATTGCATGTTAGACTTTAGATACAATTAGGAGGATCACTTACCCTTAGATAATTTTGTGGATAAAAACAGTTACCACTCCAATATTGATATTAAACCATTCTAGGCTCTATACAATAGACCCTATAAGTCGCCACTATATTGGAAATATCCAGGGGAGTCAACCTTTATAGGCCCAAATTTGTTTTCAGTGACAATATAGAAAGTGTAGATAATATGGGAATGGATGATGAATATCTATAGGAATTAAAATTATTATGAGTACTGATGGAAAATTACTTTTGAGTTTGATGATAGAGACCATGTATTCCTGAAGGTCTCTTCTCAGTGAAGGTTACAAATATTTGGTTAGGGCGGAAAGTTATCTCTATGATTCATTATCCATTTCTAGATACTATATATGGTTGGCGAGGTGGTGTACTTCTTGTCCCTACAACCACAGTTAGACTAGGTACACAATGTCTTCTATGTGTCACAACTAAGGAGGTATGTGCATGATTTGTCTCCTGAAAAGTGTTAGTTAGAATTCTCGAGCGTAATTCTAGGCTGGCAGTATTGTTGTGACCTTACTTGGAGACTTGGTTCCTATCTTGAGTATATATGGGTTATTATTACTATTTTATCATATTATAAATGACACACACTTTCAATGATGATTTGACTACTATCCTTGATTCTTTATGCTTGGTGATTTTAAGGTTTCTTATTAGTTATGTTATACTCACCCCTATATGGGCTCCGCTCGCACATGTCATGTCTTATATAGATGACAGGCTTGTTGAAGGTGTCGTAGTTTGACCAAGATCAAGTGGATCAAATTGGAGATAGACGGGACACATTTGGTTCTAGGAGTTTTACTTGATAGCAGTCTCCTTCTTATTAGCAGGTTGGACTCTTCTAGTTTCGGTGGGATTATATTTGGCCCTTTATTCTTTCCCGTACTTCTGTTGCACTCTGATGTGAGATATAGATGTATGGATTCATATCAATATTTGTTTTACCATTCCTTTATACATTATATTAGTGTATATATATGTGTTCATGGGTATATTAACCTTATTCTAAAGCCTCACATGCCTGGGTTATGCCTACGTAGCGCTTTTGGCTAGGCCCTAGCCTATTGGAGGTGGGCTTGCTATGTCATAGTTGACTTGTTTCTAGCCAATTAAGAACCTATTGGACACATTGTGATAATGGTTTTTAATATAAGAAACTTAATAATGTAACTAATAATATATTAATCCTTTAAGTAGCCTTTTAGAACTTACTGTGCAAAACAATGATGAAAAATCAAGCCCATCGTTCATAGAGGTTGTATTTCACATGTAAGCATGAGGCCATCTTCATTTTTCAAATGGTATTCTACGAAGATAGAAAATGTATATTCCTTTACTATAACAAAATTTAAACATATTATTAATACTTACTTGGTCATACTTTCATGGCTATAATAGGTTTGAGGGGCTGGGGGAGAAGAAAATAATATTGAGATCTCAGTTGATAACATTACCTCTCCCTCTGGATGCCCCCTGAGTAACACCATAAAGCTCCTTAGATTGGACTTTTGAAAAGAAAAAAGTTTTATAAATTTTTTAGAGAGTTAAGTAGAGAATAGGTTATAGTTTTGGTTGAGATAAGGCTTTGAAATGGGTGGGGATATGTGGTAGAAATGTTATCCTTTTAAAAGTGTAAAAATGGCATTTTTTGTAAATACTAATTACTTTTTCAATGATGACCTGAAACTTTTTAAGGTTAAATGTCTCCAAAATTATAAAAGAAATGAACTTTGGGGGTATCTAAGGTAAATAATTCACCTACCATTCATTTACAAATATGGTTTAAACATGTTTTAAGTCTTTTACCACTAGATTTTTACATTTTACCAATTATGAATTTACATTGGTAACTAGTTTTTACCCAAGTAATTTATATTTTGGTAAAAATATAAGGTAATTAATATTAAATTTTTTTTATGTTTTGAACCTAAATTTAATATCCATATAATATAATTAAATTTATAAAAAATATAAAATTAACATTTAAATAAAGAAATTTAATATATGGAAAAACTATTTTCTAGAAAAATGTTGTTTTCACAATTAAGTGTTCTTAATATTATAAAAAATTAGTTACCAATTAAATTAGTGATAATATATTTATATATATGAATTTAAATTACATCAAATTCATTATATAAAATATATCAATTTAATTTATTAGATAAAAATTAAATAACATTAATAAAACAATTATTTGAAAATAATTTTCACCATTATCATGGTCATTGACTTCAATCTTAGTAATCACAATTTTGTTTCAAAAAATTAAATTGAAACTATTAAATAATTTTTACATGTTGTTATAAAATATAAAATCAATTTCTTTATATTTAATTTATATAAGTGATGAAAACTAATTATTAATATAAGAGAATAAAAATAGTTTTTAGAGTAAAATTTTACCTAAGTTTCCACAATGTTAAACATGAGTTTTATAAATTCAAAATTGCAATTTCAAATGAATATTTTTACTTATTAAATATATTTTTGATCAAAAAAATGTTTATAACATTTTAATTAATACTCATTTCATGATATAGTTATAAATAGTACAATATTAGTAAAAATAATATCGTCTCACTATTCACCTAATAATCAAATATTTCAAAAAAATATAAAAAATTAGACTTAACCAAATGTTATTATGATAAATAAAAAAATAAATTTAATTTTTTAAAATTAAAATTCTAAAATTTATAAAATTATCTTTTAAATAAAAAACAAAAAAATATAATAAAAATCATTTTTTAGGGAAATAACTTTTTAGAATACAAGATCTTATTATGCCTTTTCTATATCAATTACTTATTAAATTGGTGTTAATATATTATTTATATCAATAATATATTTTATCCATTATATATTTAGTTTCATAAAATAAAACACATAAAAAATCCAATTTTTATAAAGGTTGCATTTTAAAGCATAAACTAGTCTTATTATTTATTTAGTAATGATAATTGAATTTTCTAAATGGCTTAGAATTAATAATGAAATTTATTTTTATTTATACATATATTTCATAATTTAGTTACCTTTATTATTACTTTCAAATTCTACGAATATATTTTAATACTTATATACTATTTTGCGGTGCATTGTGGGTATGTGTTGTGTGTGAAGAATTTTTTGAACACATTTTGTTTCAAAGAAATATATAATTGAAAATATATTGGTGTTACATTATCCCCATTAAATAATTTATGTCTATATAATTTTAATTACCACTTACTAATAAAATAGTAAATGGGTAAATTCCCATATCCTTTTAACTCATTCCGTTATATACTTATGAGGTTTGTGGTGCTTGGAGGACTCCTAGATCAAGATCGGTGGAGTTTGTGAGTTTGAATCATGAACTATATTTCATTATGTGAGAATTTTGTTTGTATCCTGAATATAAGTTCACAACTTGTATAAGAGAGTGTAGTGGTGTGTAATTTAGGACATGAAATATTGGCTCACGATGTGAATAGATGAAGAGTTAGGTTACATAAATCCCATCCCTTAAAAATCATTATGTGAACATGAAGTTTATGACATGGATTAATTCTTGGTTTAATTGATCTAGGAAATGTGTTTTTTTAGAATATCTTAAACTCTATACATTCATAATGTGAGTGACATATTCATGCCAAGAAAGTCCATCTTGAAGAATTCCTATAAAGATTTTCACACTCTCATTTACTTTTAAAACCATCTGATTTTCTCCCAAATATAGGTGGTAAAAAGGTTCTTCTTTGGAGTGTTTTGGAGCCCCTAATAAAGGCATTGATCCCCTAATTCCCATGTTCAATCTATGGTGATTCAAGGTGAGTTTTACCCTTTTTCTCTTGGGTTTCTTCTCCGACCAGTCTTGTTTCCTCACATTATTTATTTCCATGCTATATTGTTTGGTCTATTTCATTAATATGGATTTATTCTGATGTTTATTATTACGTTTGTGGTGCAACATTCTTCAAGAGAGGTAGTTTCTTTACGAGAGAGGTGATAAGAGTTCAATAATTTTGTTTTATTCATATTTTATAATCATTAAAATACATGAGGTAGGGTATTTATCGACTCTTCTTATTTTTATGTGGAATCATATATTAATCATGCTTTATCTCTTTGGGTGATGGTGGAATTAACCTTAATAAATAATAAAATGGATTAATGAGAAGAAACGGTTTATGGTTGTAGTGATCACATGTTTTTAGACCATGATAAATGTTTATGTCCTGATTTTAAAGATAGAGTTCTATCTATGATTATGATTTGGTTAACATGTCTGTTATGACATGGTCTAGCATGTTTAATTTGATAGAAATGGTTATGAATTTAAATATGGTAATATTTTTTGCTAAATAATTAAAGAGGTGTGATATTTTAAACCATTTTTCTTATGTTTGATAGAAATTAAATGATTCTTCATGAATTTTTAATTGGATTTATTATTCTATATATTAATTGAATTGTCTAAAGAACATGAAGCTATAAATTATAGTTATTGATAATAATAAAGAAGAAAGTTAATGGAATTTTACTTCCTTAAAATTTGTTGAAATTGAAATTTATTCTTGAAATCTTGTTTAAATAATTTATCAAATTTAATAGCTATTGCCTTAGGTTATTCCTAGTTTTAACCTATGATAAATTAATTATTTAATCGAAAATGAAAATAAAACTAATTGTTTGATAAATATAAATTTTTAGGGATGAGAAAGGCCATTTGTTTGTGAGGGACATGTGTCTTTTTTCTGGGCCTAGATGCCTTGCTGTCTCTATTTGTTGTTTACAATCATTGTGTTTTCTATGGATGCGAGACATGCTATAAGACATGATTTGAGCATTGTATGGATGATATTTTGGAGAGATATCGGTAAGGAGGCCCAAATTTATGTTAACAGTTTTTTCTAGATATGGAGAGATTCATGGTGATGTGTGTGGTGGTGATGGGGATGCCATCAAGTTTTATGTAACATGTTAAAACTAGGCTTACCAAATATTTTACTGAATGTTTGATGCTTGCTTGAAAATGTTCTTCTTTAAAGGTTGGATGGTTGGGTTACTTTTTTACCTACATTCCTTTCCCCACTACTTGAGGTAGATGGTTTTTACTGGTTTATTCATCTCTCTTATAACAGCTTATGATGTTTCCAAGAGTATGTGGAATTATTTTATGATAATGATAATAAATGTTTCAACCCATGGGGTTGGTGCTATAATGAAATGAAAATGATGATAATCATATGTAACTATGAAATTGTTTTAATTCTGCCTTGAGTAAATGGACTTCACTTGGTGGTTAATGAAAATTGAAGGGAACAATGTTAATTAATGGTTAATGAATTAATTAATGTAAAGGTATATGTAAAAAGGAAAGAATTTATTTAATTAATCTATTTGAATTATTATGTGCTTATAGAGTGTATTTCTCGATGGTGTAATCAAGGTTTCCGAGAGACGATATATGCATTTGAGAATAATATTAGTTTAATTTCTATAGTGTGGTTGTGAGATATATTATATCCTATATGTTTTATGATTTCATACGCTATCATACCCTTTTCGGTAGGGAGATTGACACCCAATGGATTCTAATAAGGTGTTTTCATCAACATCAAAGCTGGAGAGGAACAAATGGATGATTTCCCCCTATAGAACCACTCTATTCTCTTAGTAGTATTTTGTGTTAGTATGCATGATGGTTATCTTTTCCCATATATGTGTGTACAATGTTTCAATAGATTATGGTTATTTTACACACATGGATCTCTATATATAGTATCATATGGATTATTATAGGTATTATGTGTATGGGATATGATATCTTAAGGTATAATACACAATATATAGGCTATAACAGCTCCTAAAAACTACTCAATTATTATCCGAAGACATAGAATGGGATGATGTGATGACATGACGCACAAGGTGAATGGTATGTAATGAGATGGTGTGATGAATGAGGTGTATGGTGTTATAATTTATCCTAGGTGTCTTTGGGATGGATTACTTTTGGTGAGAGATGGATTAGAATGTGAGATGCTGGGTTAGAGTGGAAAAAAAGTGGGGAAGTGGCATTAGGGTCCATTTTTTGATATTATATTATATGTTCACTTGTATGTGATGCTTGGTAGGAGATAGATATGATGAGACTGGTAACTAATCATACCTATTTTAGTGGTGATTTATCATCACTTGTTCACTGGTATTTAGCTTGATTTCTTAAACTTTTTCATGAGAGGATTCATGGAGGATCCTAACGAGTATACATGTTATTCTCACCCTATGTAAAAATAACTTTTTTTACGTCTATAGGAGGAGGTTAGTGATTCATATAAACATCATTATCCTGTGGTTGTTCAGGAGCTACTTGGGCTTCAAGATCCCTACCGATGCTTTTCTTTTTGAACTTGTAGTTCCTTTTTTGAAGTTGTTTTAGTTGTATGAAATTACATGAATTTATCTAGGACCTTTACTTTTTTTATGCATAGAATTTTTTGGTGGTTTTATATTATCAACCATATTTTAAAATATTAGAGGGAAATGCCTCTCATTTGTGCGTATAATATACTCTTGGTTATTATCACCAAACCATGGACTGTTGGAGATGAGATTCATGTTTCATTTTCTCCCTTATCTCATTTCTAGCCTAAGAGGGGTACCTTTGGGGGGTGGGGTCATGGAATAAGTGTATCCATAATATAATCATGACAGAAGATAAAATTTATACTTATACATCAACCTCATGATATTATATAAGACTAGGAAACTCATATTTTACCACTTACTAAACCTATTTATTAATTTTTATTTATCCCAAAAATTTATGCCAAATATTTTTCCTTAGTTGGATGATATGACATATAGATTTCTATAGAGATACATTTCACAATTTCATTCTCATGATCTTTATTCCAACCTAATAATGAAATCAAAATGTTTGTTATAATATCCCATGAAATATGAGTAAATGATCACATGAGTATGAAAACAAAATCCTATCATGTATTATCCTATAAAACATTAATTTCAACCTATAATACTTTTGGTTCAGCTTTCATATAATTGGATCAATATATAACACCTTTAGTTTAACCTTGAGTGTCTATGTATATTTTCCTTTTAAGTTCTCTAACATAAATATATTAAAATTCATCATTATAGTTCATAAAGAGTGTGTGAATTTCAAAAGAATATCCCTCAGGGGTGTCTATCCAGATGTGTAGTATAAGGTCTACTAATCATACACCAAGTGAATATTGAGTTGATACTCAACCAACCTTTTTCATGATGATTAACCCTAGGTGTATTTGTACCACAACCACCACTATTTTCTAGTATCTATACTTGGTTGTAATTGATTATAAAACCATGTAATCAAAATTTTACCAAAATTTCAGGTTGTTATCTTATACATAGACTCAAACCTTGGGTTTTCTCTAAAGTTATCTTTTCCCATTCCCTAAATAACCAAAAATGTTCAATATCACCTCAGCCAGCCTAAATGGTTATCCATACCTTTAAAATCATGATAAACGTTAATTTATCTGCCCTTAATGACATTTATAACTCATAAATTATCACCAAACAATGACATATTAATCTATAAATTTATCTAAACCCTAATCTTTTACCAACTATAATATCCCAAACATAACTATCCCATAATTACATGACTTATAAACAACATTTATTTATTTACATTCCCATTACCTTTTAGGTTTAGATCTTTAGAGTACTAGGATATTTTTTTACTAATAAATCCTATATGTTTCTCAACTAATGGAAATTTTGTCTAATATATTAGGAACTACTTAATCCATGAAAATTATTCAATATCTCTCATAAATTCTCTACACATGATATTTTAATCTATACATATCTGGTGTAATAATTTTCTTTAAAACATGGGGAAATAGAAACATAAGAAGGGTGAGATCAAACACTTCATAAGGGAAATAATATTCTAGAAGTTATCATAGAATAAAAAAGTCGTGGATAATATGGTAGGAAATAAATAATAATCAAATATATCAAAATCAATGGAAAATAGAGAGAATATAATATCCATGGATAACAATGAAAAGAAATAGATCACATGGATAACACTAATTGATTTCATTGTGATGGAATACATAATGTTAGACTTTTCAAGGCCTTGTTCCAATAAATTACACACCACCAAGGCCTTCTGATAAGATATCTACTTTAAATCAACACTACCACAAAGTCAACTAAATAAATGGGTATACATATACGAAATACCCAGTATAGTTTGTCTCATGAGACCTACTAATACATCAAGATAATGTAGTGGTTCCCAATAATAACTAATTAATTTTAATGTATTCATCATATTAATGAATGAATAAAATATAAAATATATAACTAACTTTCCTTATTAATCAATAAAATTATGTATTGGAATAACATGTATATAGATTTTGAATATTCCCTCATTAAAAAATAGATTAACACTATTTGTAAGCCTCACTCAGACTAACACTATATATAGAAATGGGTATATGGTTAAGTTAATAATTTCCCTAATAAATAAATAGAATTATATGTTCATAATTCATATAGATAAATAAGCCGAATGGAATTATTAAGGCACATCCAAAGTTTAACATAATAAATTTTGATGATGTTGACCTAGATGAAAATACCTTTTTAATAAGAACACTTCAAACAATACTACATTAGAAGGAATAAAGAATTATATTATCTGAAAATGTGAGTTTAATCCCCATAAATAAAATATTATGAGAGTATTGAAAATTTAATCCATGAAACATAGCTCCAAATGAGGTAAAATCATTTTAACATAAATAGGAAAATGGAATTAAAATCATAAAAGTGATTTTATGACACATTTTCATTATATGTCATGAAAGGGGAAGTTATAAGCCACTATCAAATGCAATTTTAAAAAAGGTAAAGTAAAATTAAAAAAAAAATATTTTATAAATAGTATCTAATAATTGATCCTTGGAAAAGAAATAATGGTTTTTTAGGAAACATAGAGTGTATGATAAAACAAAATATAATGGAAGGATTGTTTTTTAAATACTTTTGTTGACATATATATCATAATTTTTTTTAAAAAAATTCCATTTAAAAAAAGGATATAGATAAATATTAAGAATGCATGAAATAATATAAAATTTAATTTCAAAATAAAAATTATGACATTGTAAGTAATACAAAATATAAACAAGGAGGGGAAACCATTGTTAAAGATAATGAGAATTATTCTAAAAAATGATATAATTTTTTAGGAAGAAATTCATCAAGGTAATTTTTTTTGAATTAAAAATAAATTTTCCATAGATAGGAATAGAAATTGCTATGAAATAAAATATTAGGATGGAATTAACCAATATTGGGAGAAATAAGTTCAAGAATATGAATTTTAACTCAATGAAAAAGTACTGAGTTAAGAAATACCTTACGACTATGTTAAAATTTAAATCAAAAGAATCTGAAGGTGAGATAATGAAATAGAATTGTAAATACCATTAATGAAACTTGAATTATGATATCTAAATCCAATGTGGTAGTATGTATACCATAAAATAACATTTAGTGTGTAATGATAAATTCCTCACGGTGTGAAAGTTAAGATAAATAACCCTTAAAACATTATAACATTTCAAATTAAAATCCATTGAAGTTTTAACTTGAGATGAATTTTTAAATTGATAAGATTTCATGAAATATATGAAAAAAATAAATCAATTTACAATACATATATCACAAGAAACGGAACGGGTGGTTAACACGAATCTTATCTCAACAAAACTAAATTGAGATCCCAAACCCTTACACCTTGGGTAACACTTGGATCAAAATATGAATAAAGAAAGGAACTTTATTTGAATTTGAAAATCCCATGAATTAAATTATGAATACAATAAAAATATTTCAGGTTAGTTAAATAAAAATAACAACATATACATGTAAAAATTGTGCATAAAATATTACATGTCTTGAAGAATTAGAATTGATACTAAGAGACCCTTACCTTTATTCTTGTTTAGCTGAACATTCTCTAACTTCTGGTATAAAAAAATACCTATCACAATCACGTATTTTATAAATTTTTTAATAATTATAACCTTTTATGGACTTAATTTATAACTATTTAATATAAATATATTAGTTAGTTGTATTTTATTTATATCATTATATGTTATTAGATTTTATTACTTATTTAGTACTATTTCCATAATAACGATGGATATTATTGTTTATAGAATAATTTTTTTTTCATTTCAAGATATTTATAGTTATTTTAATTGATGTTTCATAATGACTTACAATGTTTTAATTTTATTTCATATGTATTTTAGTTATGATTCATGATGACGAAGTTGGTAAAAAAAAGTTTCAGTAATTTTAACAAATGAGTGGTGGATTCTTAATAAGGGCTTAGATATTAAATTTAATATTCTTAAAAATGATTTTATTATTATTTTATAATATAATATGTAATGATTTTTCTCATCTAACCATGCGAAAAATTTATAGCATTTTCCATATAGGTGGTTAAACCGATCTAAAATGAAAAGGCTATAATCTTAGAGTGATTATGATTAAGAAAGTGATTTTTTTGGAATAATTTCATTATTATGGAAGTATAATGATATTATTTATTTGTTATTATGTTTTAAATTAGATTATAAGAGAGTTAGATACATTGAAGAAATTATGGCCAATGATGATATATAGGGTGTTTCAGCTGGAAATGTGGTGACTCTGGTGGTGATGGTTATTGTGAAGAAGAACAGAGTGGTTAGCGATGGTTTGATGATTATAATGGGTGATAATGACAGAAATTTTTTTTTATATGTGCTTTCCATGATGTAGTGGATATGTTATTTACAGGATCTATCCCTGATGTGACAGTTCCCGTGCTGTTAATTCTCGTTTTAAATTTTAATTCTTTGGACTGTTTTGAATTTTTGATATGCGTCATGGTGTTTTTTGTTGTGTGGTTCATAATTTTTCCTCAAAGTATTTGTTTTGAAAATAAAAAAAATGATCTGGAGTATAGAGCTAGATACATAAGAATATACTATAGTAAAAAATGAAATACATCACTTTCATGGAGGCGATAGACTACATGTATAGATCAAGGGGAAGATAGGAAAAAATTTATAATATTAGAAAATTATTAATGTTTTAAATATAAAATTAATAATTTAAATAGATTTTTATAAATATTCTTGCAAGGCAGCAATGGAAAATCTAGTTCATCATTTAGGGAGGTGTTATTCCACATATACGCATTGTACCATCTTTATTTTTCAAATCATTTTAGAGGAAGTTAGAAAATGTATCTTCCATTAGTATAATAACGTTTAAAAATATTATTAATACTTATGTTATCATAACGTCATGGATAGAATAGGTTTTATGGGGTAAAATAATATAATAATTGTGAGAGATCGGTTGAGAACATTAAATCTCCATTTGGATGTTCACCCTTGGGTAACACCTCAAGAGATGGCCATACTCATGAGGATTTCCCTCTATAGACAGGAGAAGATGGATCTTACCATGGAAGAGACTGATTCTAGGATTCTCCACGATGTCGTCCTTGGAATCGGATCCCTCCCTTAGACTATTGCTTACATTGTTAGAAATTGCAGAGCTCTTCTTAGACCCAATATCGATGTGTCTCACACTTGGAATGAGGGTAATAAGGTAGCAGATCACTTGGCTTCCTTGGCGGTTCAGAGCTCCATATATACTTACTTTCTCCCAATCAATAGTTTGAAACCAGAGTGCGTTAACTTACATAGAGGGGATTCCCTTTGTTTGCACTATTTATGACCTCCCTAATCCCCAAGATCCCCATGGTTGTTTAGTTTGATTGTATTGAATAAAAATATGATTTTTATGGATGGGTAACACCTAAATTCTCCTTATATGAATATTTTGGAAAGAAAAATAATTCTAGGAGAAATGAGTAGATACAGAAAGATAGTTCCTGAGTCTACGATATAAAGAAGAGGAAAAAATTTCTGGGTATAAATACAACTTTTACAAGGCTAACAAGACATGCTTCGGACTGCGTACATAATACAAAGAGAAAGATTGACTATTTATTTTACGGACATAAGAAAATCTTCTCAAGGGAACTAGTCTCTCATAAATTCTCATCATACTTGGATACAATATCATGTAATACCAATATAGTGAAATAATTATCCAAGTCTTATGAAATATAAGGGAATCAAGAGAAGAATAAGACTATGGAGAAAAATATGGATAAAGAGAAGAAGGGAAAGAAGGATTTTACAACATATAATACTTGAGGAAAGAAACACCTTGGTGCATGCTAAAAAGGAAAACGATTTTATTTCAATTATGGAGAAAAAGGCCATAAAGATCACGGTTTTAATGGAAATAAAGAGTCTTCCAATGTGTGTTGATTACACTATAAAGAGACGAGACACTACACAAATAAATAAATTTTTTTCAAGGGAATATAACACAAAAAAAAGATAATGGATTAAGGTATATCTTATGATATTAAAATAGAAATAGTGGAATGATTAATGACATTGAATTTCAATTAAAGAATTATGTTATAGGAGTATTTTAATCAATGATATTATGGTTATAAGAATTATTAAATTTATATGGATTGTACTCTAATTGTTTTTCTTTAATCATTTGAATGAAAGTGTTTAATATTTACAAGAAAATAGATTCAGTGAAAAGTATATCATATTGAAAAAAAAAACCTGATTGAGGGAGGATAAAAATTAATATGTTCTGGATATTGAGATAATAATGATAAATAAGTTTTTATTAAGGTATTGGTAACCCTAATAGTTTATCTAATCATAGATGTTGAGGTAATTTTGAGTTATTACAATTTTGGGACATTATAGTTATATCTAGGTGTTGCATTATCCCCTCTTAAATAAATTGTGTACTCAAAATTTAACATTGATCTTGATAATCAAGGTTTTAAAATTTTAAAATACCTTTATTGAAAACTCACATCATAAAAAGGATTAATAAAATATCCTCATGATAATAGAAAAAGGTGAGTACAAAGGTCATATAAAATAAAAAATAACTAGGATTTTAAGTTAGAGAAAATTGGTGTCAAGTGAAGATATGGACATGAAAAATAATTATAATTATTTATAGAGAGTAATAGAGGACATTTATAACAATAATGATAATGATAAATGAAAAGTAAATGAACTCAAAACCATAAATCTATGATGATTTAAAAGACCATCAGTTCAAAATAAATAAAGGTATTAGGATAATATTTTGTTTCAATATCCTTTTCATGGAGTTTATGAATTACATTATCATACTTACTAAGAATATATGAAAATATAATCACTTGATATCTTTCTATTTATATGAATAATTTAACATTTAGGTTGGGATTATTTCATTTTACACTTCATTTATTACTACAAGAAATGAATACCCAATATGGATTTTTTATTCCTAAAGCACAAAAGTTAACTTTTAACAAATCATAAGATCTATAAAAGAGTGAAAATTATTTCCTTCTCTTAAAAAAAATATTTTCAAAACCCAATATTTTTATCACAAGTTATTCAATATAATATATTAATCTCTAAACCTCAACAGTATCCCCACTGGTTCAATATTAATATTTATCCTTCAAATCATTTAACTAAAAACATTGACATATTAACCAGGAAATCATGTAGGTCAGCGGTAAGAATTGAAACCTTATCATCCTTTAGTTGTGGGTTAAAGCCCCATGTCCTTATTGGATGTAATTGGTTGTCACCCAGTATATGAGTTTTCCATTTTCTAAAAACATATTATTGTAATTACTTTAATGTTCCCAAATTGTAATAACTCATAATTACCTCAATATAAAAGAATAGTTAGGTAGTATGGTTTTCCAATGCCTTCATAAAAACCTATTTATCATTATTATCTCAGCACTGGGAACATATTAAGTGTTATCCTACCTTAATCATGTGTTTTACAAGAAGTTATACTTGTCACTAAATTACTTTTCATTTTAATATTCAACATCTTATTTCAAATGAATAATGAAAAAACTATGGTAGTATGATCCTTATACATTTCATAATTATTATAACCATAATATTATTTATTAAAATACTTCTATAAAATAATTATTTAATCCAAATACAAGAACATTAATCATTCCACTTTTTTCTTTAGTAATGTAATAAGCTTTACCTTAATCCCTTGGCTTGTTTGGTTGTATATTCCCTTAACACTTAGGGAATTCATTTATATAGTGTCTCATCTCCTAAGAGTGGAATCATCATAGATTAGAAGATTATTTCATACACTTTAAACAAAGTTCATGATGGACTTTTTATCTACACTTGAAGAAAACTCCTTTTCTTTTTAAGCATGTACCATGTTGTTTCCTTCCACAAGTATGATATGTTGTAAAAAGGTGAATGTTGATAAACTTGTACATCCCAAATCAAGATGATCATAAAACATCAAAATAAAAAATAACGATGATTTTAATACAAAATATACCTAGTGGATCATAAGTACAATAAAGAGTTTATGTCATTTATGAATAGAAATACAATAAAAATATTTAAGAATATTTTTTATAAAAATAACCTCTGCATTTTTAAAATTAAATTTTAAAACAAAAAGTTCTCAAAAAATTCGAAAATAATTTTCATTGAAAATAACCATTTAAAACTTGTAAAATAAGAATTAAAAAATTTATTTATGATAATGGTGAAAATTTTAATTAATATAGTATACATTAAAACCAAGATTCATTTCACATTTTTAGTAAAATCCAAATAGACATTGTTTTGAAAATGACATAAATGTTCATACATTTTTTTTTGTAAAAATGAAAAATGGAAAAATATATATTTAATAAATCATTTTGATAATGTTAAAACATTTTTGAAAACATTTTTTGAAAACATGGTTTTGGAAGAAAAATATTTTTTACTGAAGAGAGAAATGAAGTCACATTTTCTTAAAAACATTTTATTAATTATTTTAAGTGTCAGTGAGAGGAAAAATGGTACAATTTTTTTAAATTTTTTACTGATAACTATATTATAAGAAAATAGATTGATTTTAAGATATAAATATAAAATAATTAAACCAAGGGAGACTTAAAAAAACAATCCGAATAATAAAGATATTTTGAAATAAACCCTTACCACTATAATAACTTTTGAATCATAAGCCACATGAAGGAAATAAATTCCAATAAAACTTTAAATATATTGAATATAAATATATTCTTGATATAAAATATCAAAATTAGAATTATATACACCACAAAAAGGAATAATCGATGAATATGGTGTATGTCTCACGAAAGTAAAGTGAGATGAGAAACCCTTACCTCAGGTCTGATTTCCTTTTTACGTGTATATACCTCAGGTATAATGGTTTTAATTATACTATTAATGTATACTATAAGAAAAATAATATTTATAAAATCATATATAATCCATTTATAACCTTTTACCACCTATTTATAATATTTCATTATTTTCCTTCTTTCAGGTGTTAATTGTCTTGTTTTCTCATGTGCGTTTTGTCATGAAAATTATATTTGTTGTGAAATATATATATATATATATATATATCATATATAGAAAGATAATGATGTTATAAATATGATATTTACTCAACATGTACATTTTTATAACCATTTATTAATGTTTTAAATGGAAAATTAATCACTTCGATTTGTAGTGATAGTAGGTCGTACGTATGCACAAGTGACGATATCATTCTCTTAACAAGTGAAAGGGTAAGGAATTGGGTGATATATTAATTTTATTGAATGAATATTATATAATATATATCACATGTATTCATTAATTTTATCCTTATTAAATTCCATGTAAAGGGTAAGTGAAAAATGAATCACATTGCATCGTAAGGAGTTTATCCATCATACACACAAGGGATGTTATCTTATTCGACATAGAATGAAAGGAAAAAATTTATATGTGATATTAAAATAAAATAAGAATAATAATATCGCAAATTTTCATATAAATTTGGTAAATATATCATTTTATACCTCCTTGAAATGTGGTAATGGAAAATGAACTACATCTGTTCGCGAGGCGGTAGTCTAAAGTACCCACGATCGATGATTTGGTTTCTCATTTGATAGAAGTGGAGATAGATAAATATTATTCTATAAAAATAATAACATATAATTATATGGTAGATACAAATGTAATTATATTTTAATTGTGAATATATAATTGAATATGTAAAAATGAGAATCAAAATGAAGTTGATTTATTAAGATAGTTACCTTCTCTAAGAGAAACCTCCAATAGATCTCATCTTAAGGACCCTAGGGATGATATTTTTGGAGAATAATCATATATATAATATGTATAATAATATTTGGGAGATATTTTGGTAGGTTTTTTATACAATGGGCTTTAGGGGTTTGAATAAGTGAGGATAGGGAGTGCCCTTTTATAAGTGGGGGAAAGGGAACCCTCTTATAAATTCCTTGGAAATTTCCAAAAAAAAATACAAAATGATAAAATAATTCACAAAAAAAAAACATCAAAATAACCTTGTAATAAATTTATGAATATTATAATCTGTAAATATTTCCATGAAATAATATTTTTACAAGTTTTTATTTCATTTTAACCCTTATCTTCTTAGTTTAATCCCACTATAAACCCATTTTAACCTTAACTGCGATAATTAATTTATAATATTTTCATAATTAATTTGGGTAAAAAATTATGTTGACACCATTAGATAATATAAATTATTATTATTCTAAATATTTAATCCATTTTTAAAAATTGAATTCACATAATTCTCATAATTTAATTAAATATTATATCCATATAGGTGATGAAGAAACAAGTTTTCAAAGAGAAAATTCTTATAAGTATAAAAGGTTTTAATATAAAAATTAAATATTAAATTAATTAAAATAAAATAAATTAGTTAAATTTTTATATTATTTAACTTAGTTTACTTTAAAAAAAATTAAAATTTAATTTATCTTCGTAAATAATTTGAAATAAAAGGTATTTTTTAGTAAAAATCAATATTTTACACTATTCATTGAAAAATGAAACATTTTAGAAAAATACCCAAAATTGAACCTAAGATAATTTTGATATTGTAATTTAAAAAATAAATTTTATTTTTTCAAATAAGTTTTCTAAAATTGGTAAAAAAATAATTATAAATTATATGCACAAAGCACGACTAAACTGCCATTTTAAAAATATTGTTTTTTTTCAGAAAACATATCTTCTACTTTTAAATGATTGTTATTTTATTTATAACAAATAGATAACCAATGAATTTATATTATACATGTGTAAAAAATAATATTTTCATAATTTAGTTAGTATTGTTAATACTTTCCATATTAATGGCTATGTTATAATGTTCTTGATTAAATGGTAATATTTTAATAGAGTGTCATATTTTATTTAAACCTGGTGATGAATGATTCGCAAGATATCAGAGATATTCAATTAATTTATAAATATATATCATAAATTCCCAAGATGTTATATTATCTTATAATATTTTTATTCCATACACGCTATCAAATATGATTTTCCTACTTTAAAAAACAATGGGTGTCACAGTAAAGGTGAAACCAACATTTTTATACAAAATAATTTTCCCATATACTAAATGTTTTAATTTAGAAGTTATTTTTATTATTTTTATAAATTGAATTATATTTTATGAATATTAAATTTATTTTTATAAAATAAATTTTTTTAATAAGCGTTGTCATATATTTTTAACACAATATAAAATACATGGGTAAAAACTAGTAACCATGGTAAAAAATAAAATGGTAAGATGTAATAATTTAGAGTTAAAACACTCTAAACATGTTTAAAATTTATATTAAAACTAGTTTTGTATTAATTATAAAACATAGATCACCCAAAAATTCATTATTACTTAATTTTGGAGCCATTTCCCCTTGACTAGTGTCATTCCATCATTGAAAAAATAATGAGTATTTAAAAAAAAGTCGGTTTCTTCACTTATAAAATGAGGTCATACAACATCAAGTATTAACGATACTTGTTACTCTATTAAAATATTATTATTTTAACATGACCATTATAACCTAGCCATTACATTGGTAGGTATAAAAAGTAAAAAATAATTTATGAAAATTTTATGGTTAAAAAATATATAAAATAAATTCAATGGTTATTTATTGATTAGTAATAAAATAAGAATACTTTTAAAGTAAAAGAAATGTTTTATGAAAAACAATATTTTTCTAAAAGATGGTTTAGTTACACTTTGCACACATCTCAAGGATGTATATAATGATGTATTTAAAAAATTTATATTATATTTATTATATTATTATACTTCTATAATTTTAATATCACATATACCTTTTTACGTCCCATTTTGTTTCAAATACGATAATGTCTCTCATGTCTACATCATACTACTGCCTTGCGAAACGATCTGATTATTTTTTCACTTATGCATTATATAGAATGTAATAAGGTTAAAAATAATGAATATATGTGATATAAATTATATTATATTGATTTTTGAAAATTATTATATCTCCCACTTCTATACTCTTTCACTCGTTAATGGAATGACATTGTCACTCGTTCTTACGTACGACCTACCGTCTCCACGATGCGATATGTTTCATTTTACATGTCCAAATTTCATAAATGATTATAAAAATGTATATAATGAGAAAATATTATATTTTTAACATTATTATAATTATTTATATGATATATATATATATATATCCTATTAATAATAATGGGTACCTTCAGGAAACACACCGTATAAGAAAACAATAAAATTAAAATCTGAAAAAATAAAAATAATAAAATATTTTCTAAAAATGGGTGGTAAAAGGTTCTAATAGGATAATATATGATATTATAAATATTATTATGGATATTTTATAAATTAATAATATACTTAAAACCATTTTATATAAGGAATAAACATGTACAAAGTAAATCAAACCTTAAGTAAGGGTTTGCCTTCTCACCTTTTCTTCCGTGAGGCATACGACATATTCCCCACTTATGACTTTGTGAGGCTTATATAATAAAATTTTTTATTGTTTATATTTTGAATATATTTATCTTTATGTTATTCAGAGTTTAATTTTAAGTTATTTATTTAACGTGGATTATGAATCAAAAGTTACCAAAGTGGTAAGGGTTTATTTCACAATATCATAATTATTCAGATTTTTTTTAAGTCTATACTAGGGGAATTATTTGATATTTTTATCTTAAACCCAATATATTTTCTCATTATTTTGTTATTCATGAAATTTTTCATGTAATAGTACCATTTTTACTCTCTTCTGGACTTAAAAAAATTTAGAAAACTTTTTTTAAAAATATGAATTTATTTCTCTCTTCAGTTAAAAAACATTTTTCTTCCAAAACTATGTTTTCTAAAAATGTTTTAACATCATAAAAATTATTTATTAAATACATTTTTACCCATTTTTAATTTTTATGAAAAATTTGAATGGATTCATTATATAATTTTCAAAACAATTCTCTTTTGGCTTTTACTGATAATGTGAAAGAAATCTTTGTTCTAATGTGTTTGACATGAACATAATTTTCCACCATCATGTCCAACAAATATTTTATGTATTATTTTAAATGTTTTAAAATTTTATTTTCAATGAAAAGTGTTTTAAAATTGTTTTGTGAACTTTTTTTAAAAAATTTATTTTCAAATTGAATAGATTATTTTTCTGAAAAATGTTTTTAAGGATATTTTCATTGTATTTTTATTATAAAGGAAATAAATCCTTTATTATACATGTGATAAAATGATGATATGTTTTATTGAAATAATCCTCTTTATTTCTTTAAATGGTTCATGATTGGTTTTACTGGGGATGTATAATTTTATTACCATGAACCATTTTACATTGGATGGTTTATGATTATGTTTTTTCATTAGGGTAAGTATAAATATTTCATATGTTAGTTTTGCAATATGAATGTTATTATTGATTAAGATTAACCCATTTAGAATGATAAATTAATTAGACTTAGAAAGTTATGGGGGAGATCCTTATTTTTCCTTGACGCATTAGTGGGTCTAAGGAGAAAAACTAGATTGGGTTTTGGACACAACCTCACCCATTTATTTAGTTGACTTGGAACATGGTCTCAACGATATTTTTTAGATGTACGACATTATGCATTCCATAATTATGGATTCTATTTTTGATATTCCTTGGGATTATTAAATTACTTAGAATATCCATGATTAAGTTTTCAAGCTCATTTGATTATTTAAATGACTTTATTTGGTCATCATTTATTACTACCATATTATACTAAAGTTATTGATTAAATGGATTTTGTTTCAATTATTTTCCTTAAAATTTTTATTATTCCTTATTTATTAATAGCTTATAATGTGTGTTCCACTTACCGAGCATCTGTGATTACCCCTTTCTTATGTTTCATTTTCCATAGGAAAGCAATATGTTTTTTTGGTGTTTGATATATAGGGATACGCTATGAGGAATAATGGTACTCTCAAAGGAAAACACATTGTATTTCCAAGACTACTAAACTATTCATTCCATTAGGATTTGATTCCTTATATCTTATTCCAATGTAATAAAGTAGACACCGACTCTCGGCTACTGGGATCAAGGTTGCTACATTAAATGTTATTAATATTATATAACATTAATTACCAATTAAATGAGGGATAATATTTTTATATATGTATAAAAATACATATAAAATTCATTATATAATTTAGATCAATTTAATTTATTAGATAAAAATTATACAACATCAATACACAATTTTTTTGAAAACAACCCTTTCACCATTATCATGGTCACTAACTTTAATCATAGTAATAATAATTTATACCTAAAAATAAAAATTAACTTATTAAATAATATAAAAATATTTATTTAAAATATGAAATCCATTTTTTTATATTTAATTTCTACAAGTGATGAAAACTAATTTTTTAATTTAAGATAATAAAAATAGTTTTGGAGAAAAATACTACTTAAGTTTCCAAAATGTTAAACATGAGTTTTATAAACTCATTTTTTTTAAAATGAATCATTTTACTTATTAAATATATTTTTGGTCTAATAATTTTTTTATATATTTTTAATTAATAATTAATTCATAATAAATTTATAAAAATTACAACCTCAGTAAAACAATATTTTTTCACTATTCTCTTAAAAATCAATTATTTCATAAAAATATCAAAAATTAACCTTAAGATAATATTGTTATGATTAATAGAGAAATGAAGTTAGTTTTTTCCAATTATAATTCTAAAATTTTAGATATAACTTTTAAATGAAATCATAAAAATATGATGAATGTTGTTTTCATAGGGGTATAATTTTTTAAAATATTGACTATTTATATTATTATTTTATATAAATTTCTAATAAAATTGGTGTTAATATATTATTCACCTCAATAATATATTTTATCAAAAATATATTTAGTGTATTAAAATAAATCCCATAAAAGACAATTTTTTGGAAGGTTATATTTTAAATCGTAAATCATTTATATTAGTAATTTAGCTACACTAATTGAATTTTATCAATGGATCCCTATTAATAATATCCTTTATTTATATTTATAGATATATTTTATAATTAATTTTCCTATGTTATTACCCACCAATTATACAGCTATATTTTAATGGTTATATATTATTTCGATATTCGTTATGGTATGATGTTTCTTGTGAAGAAAATTATCAAACACATTAGGTTTAAAAGGAAAATATAATTCAAAATATCAAGGTATTACTCTAAAACATTTCATTTTGAAGAGGATAAAGGTAAATACATAAGAAAAATTTATGTATGGATGCGATCCTATTGATAAAGTGGTTGATAAGAATTTACATACTGTAAAACAAATTAAATAATAGGATCATATGATAATTAAATTAGTAGGAATGGAATGTGAGATAGAGGGATGATATGAAGATGGTTTTTCAAATCTAAGAATCTATTCAATGAACATGTAAAACATACAATGAACTTTATTATGTGTAAAATTGGGTGGTAGTCACTGTATAGTTATCAAAATCGTTATGTTTTAAAATAAGATAGTTCAAAAAGAAGGAGATAATGTCAAAATTTATTTCTAGAAAATTATTTACAAGGACCATAAAATAAACATAGAATAGACTTTTCGATCATCGAAGATGATGTTATACAATTTTTTTTAGTATTGTTCAATATGTAGAAATTATTATGTAACTTTTATTTTTTATATTTTCTGTGTTATTTTTTCTTGGGAATTTCCCAAAAGGTAATAATTAATGTTTCCTTCATTATAATAGATTTTGATGTGAATGTATCTTTCACTTTATATCATTTTAATTATAAATTAATATAGGGATAACCTTTTGTGAAAATTTTTACAATTTTTTGGAACAACGATCAACCATTTTGGGAATATAAGTTTATAGTTTGCTTAGGGATTTAGTTTCTTAGAATACTTTTATTCACATATTTTTTATTTATATGTTTTGTTTTCATTGTAAAATTGTCAGGTAAACTTTCCTAAAATTAATGATAATTTGAAACTTTTATTCTATAAACATCTCTACTATATGAAATGAATCTCATTAATTACATCATTATTGAAATACCAAACATAATTTGTAAATAATATAGTTTAAAAAATAATATAGTTTAATTTAAATAGATGTTTAGACTATCATGCCAAAATATTTCTACCATCTAGCTATATTGGTATCATGTTCCATCTCCAAACTTCTTATAGTGGTGAAGATACTCTCTATACAAAAATGCATTCTATATTCTAAAAATTTATGAAATATTGAAAACCTTAAATTATATATTCTAGAATGCATTAATAAAGTTAAAATGTGAAAACCAAATGCTATTGTCTTAATCAAATAACCAACAATAATTTTGTAGTCTAAGATTTGTGTTCCCTAAAACAGAGTTTCTTCAACTAATAGATTAATTATGACATTTTATTTCTTCACATTAAGATCTTAATTCCCAATTAACATCCACACATACGTTTTATGGAATAGTTTTAATGGGTTTAAATGTTATTACCATAGATTTTATGTACTCCAGTAGTTGAATAATTATGTAAATATTAAATTCTAACCAACACAATGACATCATCTATATAAATATCTCATCATATTACTTATGCCTTTGGATTCATTTAATTAAATTAGGTGAATGTATTATATTAAATTTCATGAATGAGTTGATCCTAGCATAATTTTTTTTGTATCCATAAGAAATAATATTAATAGACTATATTTCACTACTTCTAGAATTGGTTTATCAATTAAGTCTCTTCTCACTGACTCTTTTTTACCTTTTATAGTATCTATATAAGTGTACAAGTAAATTTAATTAATTTCTATTTTATTCTTCATAATATTATATAATCGTAAGTGGTTATTTTTTATTTTAATTCTATAAATGGATACTAAATTATAACCCCTTATTTAATCTCAATTTAAATACCTAAAAAGCTCGTGAATTCTTATACTTCATCACATGGTTAATAAATAACTATGAACTCTATATTTTTATTCATTTAGAATATACTCATTTAAATCTAATTTATATTATTATCATTTAAATACACAAAATGATCAATTATTTTACTCCTTCACATGGTTTTCATTCATAAAATATCATGGATCATTATTATTTAAATTTATGTGATTTATTCATTATCCACCAAAGCCCATGGTATGCATGATGTTTCATAAAACATCTTCTTCAGATGTGGATCAAGATTATCACTAATCTAGATGTCACATTTTCCTATTTATCACTCTATTAACTTGTATCCAAGTTTCAATCTATAAAAAATGTTGGAATGGACTATATCTATTATTGTGACATGAAGCTTATTTTACATATGAAATTATTTAATAGTTTCTATCCATCACTCACAAGCATATTTATATTAATGGACAGTAGAATGGAAAATCCCACTGTAACATGGAACTCATCCATGTAATTAATATATAAAAAACATTATTCTCATGTTACCAGATTGTTCATACACTCAAATAAGTAAATTTTTAATTCTCAAAATTTTTTTTGGTTCGAAAACCTTACATATAGAAAACTGATGACATTGTGTTTTTCTCACGGTAGGTCAAGTTACCATGAAGTCTTGTGGTAAATATCTGTTTACTTATGTGGACAATCCATAGACCATGTGAAAGCATGAGGCATCTTTGTATTCTTCCCACAATATCTTACCACTTATGAAAACTTATTCATGAATTCATTTGAGTGGCTGTATGACCATACATTACATGGTAGGTTAGATAGCCTTCATTCAGTTAGTTTATTTCAAGCGTACTATAGATTCATCATAACTCAAGCGATAAATTTATTTTGTCTATATGTGTTCATGTGGTTGGTCGGTATATACTTTATTTAATATTTTTCGTGCTCATGGTCATTCATCAATGATATCATATGACTAATCTAGAGTTATGTTTATTTAGGGAAGAATAAAACACAATATATGATCAAATGGCCCATATTGATCAAGTTAGAAAACTGGAGTTATATGTATATCATTTTAATTGCAGATGAATAGTGTCATGCATTTGGAGTCCTACATCAAAAAAGATCTGGGAGTACCTATGCTTAATAATACTCAATGTTGTGTTATCCTTTCATCTATGAAACTGGGGAAAGATACTAGACACACTACCCACATATTTATCATAGGTCCCACCTCCCCAAACTAACCCACCAACACCCCTACGTGCCTTGTGCATGCTCTCATCCACTATATGTGCTGATACGCTCCCATGATTTCCCATGTGGAGGCGCTCTACCTTTAATATACACCTCTCTACTAGGAATTGTGTAACACCATGTTATTTTATGATATATTTCTCTTTAAACAAATTTTATTTTGATGCTAATTTTTATGACACACAACATCGAGTTTAAGAGAACCATGATATACTATTAAAATATTAGTATTTAATGTGACAATTATTCCTAGGCATTGGATTGCAGAGTAAAAATAAAATTAACCACATTATTAAAAAAATATATATTTTTTTTATTTAACAAATATAAATTTATTAATTCTTATCAAATTAGTACTAAATTTTTAGTAACGTCATTTTATGCTTTAGAAATATGTTTTCTTCAAGAATGATTTTTATTGTATTTTGCGCATGAATATTATAATTCATTTTTATCAATTTTAGAAATTTAATTTTGTAAAAAATATATAATTTTTGAAATAATCATATTGAAATTATATTAGGGTGATTTTTTGGTAATTTTTTGAAAAATTTGATTTTGGATGAATAGTTTAAATGCCGACTTTTTTAAAGAATATTGTATTTTCTTTTATAGGATTTTTAAAGACCCATTTTGATTTAGATTGGTTTTAAAATTTCATTAAATTATATTTTTAAAATAATTAAATTTATTAATTTTTGAACTATATTATACATGATCTTGGTATAGAAATAACTTTATACATAAAAGGCATTTTTCAAAACACTGTCTTTCGTCGTGTTTTGTGGGTTTATTTTCAAATGAATTTCTTCCACTTATAGAAATTGAATATTTTAAAATTTATTTTTTGTTTTTAATTATAATAATTAATATTATTTAATAATTTTGACTTAATTTTTGTTATTATTGAATAGTAAGAATAATAAAAAATTATCAACACGGTTAAAGGCTATATCAAGTTAACCTTGGTTAAAAATAAGTGATGAAGCCAAAAGTTTTCATCTTAATTATTATTGGATAAATTAATTTATAAAATTATCACCTTATTATTGATATTTAATTTTTTATGGGAATATTTTCCATGAAAATGACTTAATAATATTTTAATCCTTTAAAAAATTAAAGATGTGTCCCTCCCCCACTCATAAAAGGACACCCCTCCTACCTCTTATTTACAGTACTTTAACCCATATATCTTAAAAAAACCTACCTAATTATCTTATATAATTACCTAGACATTAATTAGATGAATGTTTCTTCTTAAAATACTTTTCCAAGGGTCCTTAAGAAGGGATCAAATTGAGGTTTACTGAAGAAGAGGTAATCATTTTTATCAACTCTTTCAAAATTATTTCTTCATCTGCTTCCTTTAAATCTATTTTACCCATCCAAAAATAATAAACCAGGTAACATTAATATACATATAATTTAATATTATTATTATTTTACATTCATTTTTTATCCATTTTCCATACTATGAATATAGAGAACATCACTTGTGAGCACATACATCTTACCATCTCTCTATAGAAGTGTTATTGATTTTTATCACTATTTTATATGGATGGTTATAAATATAGAAATAATTAATAAATATGATATTTATGAAATAATTAGGGTCCTAAAATAATAATATATCATTTACCATTTTACCCTTCCTCTTGTTAAAAATGATAATATCGCTTGTGCGTACGTGTAGACTATCACCTCCATAAAGTGACATGATTCATTTTTAATGTACCCATTTAAGGGATTATTATAAATAATATATAGAAAATATATATGATATTTGGATCATGATTAATTTTATATAGATAAGGGAATAATTATCAAGGTTCATGTACTGAAACAAATGAACCAAAACTTACATGAAAAAAGAAATAGTTAACACTCGAAAATAATGATTTAAATAAAGAATTTTTAATAAATTGGTGTTGGAATGTTACAAGTGGACCATGTATAATATTATAAGAATGTATATTATTCTGTTATATAATTATAATAAATCTAAATATATTATACATGAGGTTAAATTCACTTACGAGGCATGTCAAACATGAGGTAAGGGATTTCTTTTATCCAATGGCCCGAAGGCCTTAAAGTTTTTATTATAAGATAAGATAAGCCCCATTTTAAGGGAATAATGGGGAGAGGGGAACCTAGACTTCAAAGAAATAGGAAATCACATGATACAAGGGTCAAAGAGAGAGAAAAACAGACAACAACATGTATCAGCACCACCCCAACATATAATCATGATGAAATACTCCACCTTTGCATGACAGTTCAGCAAGAAAGTTTCCTTGGTCAAAGTACATGTCTGATCTGATGGTTGATGTTGTTCCCTCTCAAACAAACAAATCCGAAAATCCCTACAAAAATAAAACACCTTATTTGAAACCTAATTGGGGAAAAATCCATGTGGTCAATCCAACTTCATCACCAACAATCACAAGACCATGTCACCACCATCAATGACTATCCTGATTGAATCTCATTTCACTCCACAAGACACCTCACCCCCACCATTGTAGAGCCCCAGGAGACATTCTAAGGGACATGAATTCAATCCATCATATCCTAGGACTAGTTTTCCCAACATCATTCCAAGGGAACGACATCGATGAGATGATCCAGGTTTTCATGAACTAGAAGCACCGCTCTGGGCATGGATCTCCTTAATTCATCTAATGAAATAACCCTCATAGAATCCAAAGTTGGACAGACATTGTGGAAAGAAAATATGTGTGAAAATGTAGAGAAGAACCAGAAAAATCAAAGTAGGAACCCAAAGAAATACATAATCACAACCAATTGAATGGATCTGAATTATCAAATCCAAAACCCTACAAAAAAATAGATAAGTAGAAACACAATGCCTCCCCCTCCAAAGAACTACAGATCAACTAAATGTCCCCATGGAAACCTTTCGATACTGCTTGAGGAATCTCTAAATTGTGCCAGAAACCCCATTTTGGAACCATTCTTAGCACCAAATGGACAAAGCCATTGGAACTACGCCAAGACATCACTGACAGAAGGGATGCGGGGCCAAATGTCGGCGCATGAAGAGACGACGTTACAGAATCTGTCGAGGAGAGATGTTGAGACACTTGTCGGAGCACCACTAACCCATTGACACGAGTGAAATAAATCATTTTTTTAACTTACACCACATGAGTGAATTTTACCACTATCAAGGTTAATATTTTATTTGAAGCTTAATTTAAAATTTTATATAGTTATTTTCAAATATTTTTAACTAATATTTTGTAAATTTTTATATTTTAAATAAGTGATTTTAAAAGGAAAAAGTTATTTTCCTCATAAAATGTTTCGATAAAATTTTTAAAGGTACTTTAATCTATAAAAACACTCACTGATATTACTAAGGATGTAATATAACGAAACCAGATTTTTTTATTTATTTGTATTGTTTATGGTGAGAAAATATTAATTTTTTTGTATTCTTGATTCAATACAGATAATTTTTTATTTATAAGGCATGTTGAGAAAGAATTGTATTGTTCATTCAAAATATAAGGAGTGAAAAGGACAAAAAAGTGATGGGTGATACCCAGTTATAGATTAACCCTTGATACATTGAAAATTCTCATGAGAAAAAATATTATACATTCCATATTAGATGTGTATTTGGTTTACACTAGCCTAGTTATTAAGAATGATGTATTGGTTGAGAGACTATGATAGAAATATTCACGATATCTTGGTTAAGAGGCTTTAACCAGGAATGCACGGAATTATGAATTTACTTTATTAAGATTTTTTTTATTATCCATGTGTTTTCTATGTTTATATTATCTTGGTATGATTATTTAACTCGCATTGTTGATATAATTTCATTTGTATTAATTATACACACTCCTATATTGATTATGCCTTACTTAATCATGATAGCATTTGTTGTAGGAGACCCTTACTGAGTATCTAATCTTATCCTTTATTTATTTTCTTTTCCCTAATATATGAATAATGTTATTATGAATGATATCAGCGGTACAATAATTTTTCATATACTATGTTTTTTATTTCCAATTTGATGTGGGAATCATGTATGTATCATGTTTTCCAAGACTTCTAAATTGATTGATCTTGCATGGTGACATCCCTTTTATCTTATACTAAATGAATAAAGTAAGAACCGACTTTGAGTTACTAGATTTAGGTTGTTATAGTTGGTATCCAATCATGTGTCGTAAGAATTTTTGGAACTATATTTTAAATGAACATAACTAACATGAGAATTATGAGAACCCCTTATAGTATTTGAGAATTTTTATCAATATAAGGTTTTTTCTTTTATGGATCAATATTTATGATGAATATGATCTAAATATTTGTGTTAAATTATTTTGTGATGGTTACTAATAAAATAAAGGTAATCAACACCCATAGTCATTATAGGGATTTCCCAGTTAATCAAGACAATACTATTGGTGTGGAAACTAAGAAGATCATGGCTATATTCAGGAAACTGACACAGGTTATGATGAATAAGCTTTCCCATATAGCACAACCTATTACATCTAAAAACTAATAACCTATATTAGATAACTTTATATGATAGAAGCCTCTATATTTTAATGGATCTACTAATTCATTTGTAGAAACACAATGGATTAAGTTCTTTGAAAAGATATTCCTAACTTGGGAGGTAATTAAAGTGAAAAGGTTATTCTAGTGGTGTATTGTTTAAAAGGAGATGTCATCAATGGTGGTCATTTATCTAAAAAACCAAATAGTTAAATAGATTATAAATCATGAAATGAATAACTTTTAAAGTTATATTATTTGAGTAATAATTCCTTTGATAACAAAAATATAAAATAGAGAGGAAGTTACTCACTTTAAAGTAGAAAGAAGAAGAAGGTGTGACAGAGTATGAGGATAGATTTAAAAGATTATCCAAGCTTCTTTTAAACTACATACATAATACAGAAACCTATATTGACCATTTATTTAATGGTCTTAATCCATGTATCTGAAGTTCATTGGTTTCTCAAACATTTTTATCAAATAATAAAATAATATAAAGTTCCATAAAGATAGAGAAATAATTTTCTATATTTTATAACCTCAATGAAATTCAAGAAAATTAGAGACCAACTAAGAAAAACAAAATCTTTAATGAAGAATAAAGTGAAGATGTGATTTCCACCAAGTGATAATTGTGTAAATAAACACCCAAGTACTTCCTTAATGGTAATAATAGTTATTTTCATGTGTAAATAAATAGATCACAAGGCTGTGGAATGAAAGGAGAAGTAAGAAACCACAATTATATAGTGTTCAACTATAAAGATATGGGGTGTTATTGAATCCAATTTCTCAAGAATCAAGGGAATTCATCACAGAAGAATCTAAGGGAAGAAGTCCAAGCTTATTAAATTAATACATCTAAAGTGAAAGTTCATAATTTTGTGGTGAACGGTACAATTAAAATCCACTATAGAAGTGAATATATTTTATTTGATTTTGGTTTTTTCCCACCATTTTATATCTAATTTTTTTTCTAATGGTATCTCAACATCAGCTCAACAATTAGAGTTTGAGTTTCTAGTGAAAAATCCAAGTGTTATGATGATAATATCTCAAGTCTATAAACCCTAAGTTTTTGAGAATTTTCTTCCTATAAATCTTAATATTCTTTATATAGTTTAATTTGATTACTTTTTGGGAATGGATTTTCTCTCTCAATATATTTCCCAAGTCAATTATTTCAGAAGAGAAAATATATTAAATATTCCAAATAAACCTATGATTATCAATTGGTGCGCGGATAAACATAAACTCCCAATGGACATTACTTCCATCATATGGGTTTTACTACCTATTCACAAGGGATATTGATATAGATTAGGTTTTCATTTAACCTTGTGCTTCACCATGGGATGGAACAGTTATTATTGTTAAGAATAAATATGGGTCAATGCATATTTTACTTGATTATCAGGAACTTAGAAAGATAACTATTGTAGAAAATTATCTTATACCCCATATTAATGAACTGTTTGATAAATTATGAGGAACTTAATATTTTTATGAGATTGATATTTGATCTTTATATCATTATCTAAAGACCATGAAGAAGATATACCCAATAAAACCTTCTTCGTGATGTATATGGTCATTGAGAATTTATATAATTACATTTTAAATTACCAATTCTCTTGTTAGATTCATGTATTTAATGAATAAGGTATTTAGATATTACCTTTGTAACATCATGACCGAACTAACCACTAAGAAAGTAGCTGGAATAGTGGGTAACATGGTCTCAAGTGCGTCTCTCCATATGCCAGAGGGTACCAATTAGCAATGAGGGTCTTAGGAGGTGATAGTATGAAGACTATACCCTCCTATCAAAGAAGAAAAATGGTATTATAGAAATAAATAGAAGACAATAACGGAAGAAATATAAAGGAAAGGCTAGAAACATCATAAGACTAATCTAATAATGAAATAAAAGTGGACAATGATAATTTAGAATAATTCATGTAAGACAGATGATGTTACAAGTGAAAGCAGTAAGAATTTCAATAGAAATATAATGTAATAAAAGAAAAAATTCCAAAAAACTAGCTCCACGAGTATCCTTAACTCCATCTCATTCATGTGATCCTAACTCCGAGGTAAAATCTAAACAACAAAAGCAATCAACCAAATTCATATAAATATAAGCTATACTCAGGTACCCCAGTGCAATGGCAGCCAAAACAGGGTGTGAGATTATAATCTCAGTAGGATGGAACCCATGGTGTCTAGCCTAATTCATTTTTTGCAATATAAATTAAATAGTGTGCAAGTAGAATGTAATGATAAACAATACTGAAATAATAGCACATGTCAGCTTAGGTTCCAATCGGACCGCTGGCCAACTCTACCTATATTGGCTCACTGTCAAAAAGAAATTTTGATCATTACACTATATATATAGTAATATATATATATAGTTTAGTTCTATATTTAATACACCTATATGTTCCAAGTGCGTGTGAGTGCCTAATTATCATATAACTACTAGTGCTGGATGGACAGAGGCATAAATCACATTGTTCATGACCAGTATAATGAGGCAATAAGATCAAGACAAGGATACATTCCCTACATACCAGGAATATTGTCACGACCCGTCCTTGGGGCCCGTGCTGTGACTACCCCAAGCCCGCCTTCCATAGGCCAGGGGATGGCGACTAGCACCAAGGCATAAATCCCGGAAAAAGGGAAGGCATTGCCTTTTTAAAGTAAACATCAAACACCACAGAGCAAGCATGCAGAAGTAACACTAAGTAAAAGCTGAGTACAATAGTAAGTGCGGAAAAGTAAGTGGGCCAGAATACAAACCCAAACTGAAAGTAAAGTACAACTGGAAAGGGAAAACAGCAACTGAAAAGTAAATCCACAACATCGAGCTGCCCACTAGAAATCCCACCTGAAGGGTGGGTATAGAAATCCTCCACTGCTCCTCGGGTCCAGCCGACCGCTCTGAGTACGTCCCGCCCAGTGGTCCACCTCCAGGTATCGTCATGCTCCGCGAGCCTCCACCACGATCAGTGATGTCTGTCGTCTGCAACCAACACAACATAGTGCGGGCATACCCCGTGCAGGGGTGAGTATAAGCTACTCAGTAGGGACCCCGAGACCCCCGAAGGTCTCCCAGAATCCACAAAGGATAACCACAAAGGAAAGATACAATCACGAAGTAACATCCAACACTGCTTAGGTATATGCCCATACATATACCTAAGTCATAAATTCTCGTTCAGCTCTGATATCCGAGCCCAAGTACAACCCAGTCCACATAGGAAATCAAAACGTAAATCCACACAGGATAGCACAACAAAATCCACAAAGGAAAGCAAAACAAGATTCATCTCACACAAGAATACTTCTTTGAATGACGATAAAGATGACCAGATATTTCAACTGATTCATCTAAGCTGTCGGACCCACAAAGGATCGATAGGTACTAACCCCCGTAATAACCCACAAAGGATCTGACCCACAAAGGATCGATAGGTAACTAACCCCCGCAATTACCCACAAAGGATCTGACCCACAAAGGATTGATAGTTACTAAACCCCGCAAAGACCCACACAGGATCAGACCCACAAAGGATCTGTAGGCGCTGGCCCACACAGGACCGCTGAGCGCTGACCCACATAGGATCGGACCCACACAAGATCGGTAGCACTGACCCAAAAAGGATCTCTGAGTGCTGTAGTCGTCGCCGTCGAATCCACTGAGGATCTCTGCACAGTCATCGTCGTCACAGTAGCAGTCGCAGCCAGCTCTAGGGTTTTCGCACACAACAAGTTCATTCGGGAGGGTCTGCTCCACGAGCCAAGAGACTGATACATCAACTGACACATAGTCCAATTTTTATGTATCCAAATGTTCTGTATTGTCAACAGGAACTCAACGTCGCAGACGGCGCGTCAATCGAACGCCCGGTCTGAGAGTTATTGGCTTTTTCGTCCCAGGGGCCCGGTTGGTTTTTAAGGAAAAACCAACCCGACCATAATCCACCTACGTCCAAACCCCGGGTGGAGTAAGCCAAAAGATCCGTCTCACTTAGAGGAATCCATCAAAGTCGACGGTATGTCAATCGGACGTCCGGAGCTCAAGATATGAGCGTTTCCGCTCCAAGGGCCCGGTTGGTTTCGTGTACAAACCAACCTGGCCGAACACAAAGTATTCCGAAACCTTGGGTGTACTATACTGAAACGACCGTATCGATCCAAGGATCACATCTCCGCTGACGGCACATTGTTCGGAGACCCGTAGCTCAAGTTATGAGCAAAAGACTGAAAAGGTCCGAAAACGGGGGGTCTGGGCCCGGACTGACCCGGCCCAACCCCCCTGGGTCGGCCTGAACCGGGTTGACCCGACCGGGGTCCGGGTCTGACCCGGCTGAGCGCGACCCAGCCTGGCCGGCATGACCCGGCCTGGGCGCGACCCGGCTGGCCGGTCTGGCGGCTCGGCACTGGCCGAGCGGCCGCACCCAAGGAGCCGCGACCCCCCTCGCTGGGGCCGCTCCGTGTCACCGGATGCGACGCAAGGCCACATCCCTTCCGCGGTCCCGCGTGGCCGCGGGACCAGCTCTCGCCACCGCTTCCTGGTGGTCGGCCGCTGTCGGCCGCCGTGCCGGTGTGGCGCGCCGACGGGAACTTCCGCGGACCACCGGACGCACTCTGGTGGTCCGTTTTGCCTGCTGTTTGCGCCTACAGCTCTACCGGGATCCTAACTCTGCCGCGAAGGCCTCCAATCACCATTCCGATCCAATTTTGTAAACACCTCTAATCCACGCATCAACGAAAAACTACAGAGGGTTTTCGAACCATGTTTGTTTGGTCCTCACCCTCCGCGTTTGGTGATAACAATTGGGAATAATAGTCATCACATGAAAAACAAAACAAGGCACAATTTTAATAAATTTAAATTGAACTTTGATCCAGGTTCTTTGTTTTAGAAGGAACAACCATGGGAATAAAAATTATTCTCAAATAAAACCCCTACCTCGTAGCTGTCGTCGGACGAGAGTTCTTCGTGGAATTGACAGTCGTGGAAGAAGAGGATCGTCACGTCGTGGAAGGGTGTCGCGTGGTCGCGGAAGGGCATCGCATCGATGATTTCTAAGGGTTAAGGAAAACACACGGATTTAATTTCACGTATTAAATCCATGTTAAGGATAAAATCCACAAAGGAAATTCAAAAGATCTGAAATCTCCTACATCAAGCAGTTGATGATCGGAGATTGTTGCGGGGAAGAACGTCGCGGAAGAAGTGTTGTGGAAGGAGAATCGTCAGCGTCTCGGAACACGGCGTCGCGTCGTCGATCACTGAGGGTTCGACGTTCTTCACGTTCTTCGTTTTCTTCACGTTCTTCGTGTTCTTTGTGGAGGGGAATGAAGGTACAGGTTCTCCAAATCCTCTCAACAATCAACCCGTCAACAAAAAGAAAAGTTGTTGGTCTTATTTTATTATTATGCCAACAGTTTGAAAACATGTTAAGAAACAAACCATTAATTCGGTGAATTAATGGTAATGACTTAACTGTCCATTAAATAGGAGAGTTTAAGAGTTTTAGAAAACGCCCCAGTTGACTTTCATTAAGAGGGGGGTTGCGGATGCGTTACTTAGGGGAAAGAAAAGGTGGGGCTCATGTGGACCCCAGCTCACAAATGTCCTACCAAGAGGGTAGGATATTTTGGGTGCCACCCTATCCGCTTCAACTCAGCTTAAGAAAATTTAAGTGGCTTTAAATGGCTTTAAGTGAAATAAAATAAAGTTGTCGCACAACTTTATTTTATTTTCTTCACTTAACCCCAAAAATTAAAAACTACACCCGAGAAAACACAACTCCGGAAGAGGCGTTTTTAAGAAAAAACTGGCGCTGCGATTCCATCGGTGCCCTTAGAATTCGATTCCGAGCACCGGTTCAAAAGTTAGAAAAACCTGCTCATTTGTTCACTAAACGTACCAGAGCCAAACATTGGAAAATGATTCTGGGCACACCGGGCCTCGGAATCATGTGCTGTCAGAAACTGCGTTCTTGTAAAATTTCAAAGAAAATTATGAAAAAAAAATTCCTTGAAATTTAAGGGTCTTTAAATCACTCCCACCTCAGGGATTTAAGTCCCTGTAAAGATACATCATAAACTAGAGAAACAAATGTGGGTACTGAGCATGCATCTGAGCCTCCCGCTCCCAAGTGCTCCCCTGGAGGTTCTCGTGCTGTCATCTGATGCGCACTAGAGGAATCAATCATCCATTTAGGACTCGCTCCTGTCGATCCTTGATCTCTACCGGAACCTCCGCAAAAGTCGCCCCATCCTCAACGTCTAACTCCCCAAGGTCAATGATATGTGTCGGGTCATGCACGTATCTCCTCAGCTAAGATACGTGGAAGACGTCGTGAACCTGGTGCAACTGAGGTGGTAGAGCCAGGCGATAAGCCACCTCGCCGACCCTACTGAGGACCTGGAATGGTCCGATGAAGCGTGGAGACAACTTTCCGCCTCGGACTAATATCCTTAATCCACGTCGAGGTGAGACACACAAGAAGATGTGGTCGCCATCCTCGAACTCTAGTGGCCTCCGCCTCCTGTCAGCATAAGACTTCTGCCGGCTCTGAGCTGTCCTCATCCGCTTCTGGATGACCTGGACCTTCTCTGTCATGGCCCGGACCATCTCTGGTCCCACAAGTGCTGACTCCCCAGGGTCTGTCCAGCACAAAGGAGATCTGCAAGGTCTACCGTACAACGCCTCGTATGGTGCCATCCCGATGGTGGAGTGGGAACTGTTGTTGTACGCAAACTCCACCAAGGGTAGGTGGTCCTCCCAGCTACGACCAAAGTCGAGGACACATGTGTGGAGCATGTCCTTGAGAGTCTGAATGGTCCTCTCCATCTGACCATCCATCTGAGGGTGAAAGGCGGTTCTTAGACATAGTTACGTCCTGAACTCCTCCTGAAACCCCTTCCAAAGCTGGGAAGTAAAGCGAGCATCTTGATCGGAGACGATAGATGATGGCACACCATGAAGCCGTACAATCTCCGGAATGTAGAGACGCCCCGAGATCTCCACTGAGCCCTGCTCTCTGATGGGTAATAAGTGATCCGACTTGGTGAGTCGGTCGACAATTACCCAAATGGAGTCGTGACCTCTGGAAGTGCGTGGAAGTCCAGTCACGAAGTCCATAGATATCCCGTCCCACTTCCACTCCGGGACCTCCAAGGGCTGTACCAAGCCTGCAGGTACCTCATGCTCTGCCTTCACCTGCTGGCAGGTGAGGCATTGAGAAATGAACTCTGCCACAGCCTTCTTCAGGCCCAGCCACCTGTACTGTCGTCTGAGGTCCTGGTACATCTTCTCCACTCCAGGATGTACCGCAAAAGGAGAAGTGTGAAACTCTCTCAGCACTTTCTCTCATAAAGCGACTGGTACTAATGTACGCCCTCTGAAAAGGATGTCGTGCTCTGCTCCAAAGTAGAAAGCATCAGGTGTCTGTCCTAAGGATATCTATGCACGCCGCGTCTCACAGTCAGCATCCCCACGTTGTGCCTCTCTGACCCACTATAGTAGTGGAGGGGTGACTGTGAGAGACTGAAGGAAGGCTTCTCCATCTCTATCCACGAAGGATATCTGCAAAGCGGCTAGCTGCTCTGTCGCCTCCTCAAGTAGCTGAATGCCCGTCCTCCTGCTGAGAGCATCGGCTACCACGTTCCCCTTCCCAGGAGTATAGACTATCTCAAAGTCATAGTCCTGGAGGAACTCGAGCCATTGCCACTGTCTTAGGTTTAGAAACTTCTTAGAGAAGATGTACCTAAGACTCTGATGGTCAGAAAAGACTGTAAAGCGCTCGCCCATCAGCTAGTGTCGCCATGTCTTCAGAGCGAAGACCACTGCTGCTAACTCCAGGCCATGGGTAGCGTATTTCTTCTCATGCGGCGTCAACTGACGTGATCCATAGGCGATCACCTCCCACTCCTGCATCCGGACACATCCGAGTCTGGTCCCTGATGCATCGCAGTAGACTACGTACCCTACTCCCTCCTCAGGGAAACTCAAGATAGGGGTGCTGGTCAATCTCTGTCTCAGCTCCGGGAGGCTCTGATGACATCTGTCTGACCACACAAAGGGTTTCCCCTTCTTCGTCAAAGCTGAGAGTGGTGCTACAAATCTGGAGAAGTCTAGCACAAATCTCCGATAGTATCCAGCTAGTCCAAAGAAACTCCGCACCTCCTTCACGCTCTTGGGTGGCTCCCAAGCTAGCACTGCCTCGATCTTCGCAGGATCCACTGCAACTCCCGCCTTAGAGATGACGTGTCACAATAAGTGGACCTCACATATCCAGAACTGACACTTAGAGAGCTTTCCATAAAGCTGGTGCTCTCAGAGTGTCTCTAGTACAACCCGCAAGTGATAGGCATGCTCCTTCTCAGTCGTCGAGTAAATCAAAATGTCATTGATGAAGACCACGACAAATCGATCGAGGTATGACTGAAAGATCCTGTTCATGAGGCCCATGAACACCGCTATAGAATTGGTTATGCCGAAAGGCATAACCAAGATCTCATAGTGTCCATACCGACATCTGAAGGTCGTCTTCTGCACATCCTCATCCCGAACTCTGAGCTGATGATAGCCTGACCTGAGGTCTATCTTCGAGAACCACCGTGCTCCCTTGAGCTGATCGAAGAGGTCATCAATACTCGGTAGCGGATACTTGTTCCTCACCATCACCTGGTTCAGGCGACGATAGTCAACACAAAGTTGCAAGCTCCCGTCCGCCTTCTTGGCGAACAATATCGGGGAATCGCAGGGTAAAACACTAGGTCGGATGAATCCCTTGCCCTGCAAGTCCTCCAACTGTACCCGTATCTCTCGAAGCTCAGCGAGGGCCATCCGATATGCTGGAGTTGATATTGGGGTTGTCCTGGGGTATAGTTCAATATAAAAGTCTACCTCTCTACGAGGAGGTAGTCCTGGAACGTCTTCGGGAAAGACGTCCGCATACTGATCCACCACTGCAGGAAAACTAGGACTCTGCATGTCAATTGCTCCTAGAATGAGGCTATCCAAATGATGAGTGATGGGATATCCTCTCCTCTGCGGAAGTCCATCCTGTGATGCAAAGGATCCCTTCTCGCCGGTGAAGGTGAACCTGCTCCCGTCGGTGCGTACACATCGCACCTTGCGCCTAATACAGTCGATCTGAGCATGAACTGTAGATAACCAATCCATGCCCAAGATGATGTCGTAAGGACTCGACGCCGCTACAAGAAGATCCCAGCCAAAGATCTCTCCTCCTAGAGTAAGCTCACACTACCGGCACCCGTGCGTAATCATGGAGTCTGCTCCCGTAGGAGTCTCTAGCCGTAAGGATTGAGCCAACGGCTCTGTCTGAATCTCGGAGCTCCGAAAAAGGGTAGCGGCTATGAAAGAGTGACTCGCTCCTGTGTCTTTATGAACTGCAGCAAGGGTGGAATAGACACAGATAGTACCTCAAATCATCTTGGGCGTGCCGTGGTCGTAGGCCTCCGCTGCCTGGAGCTATGCCTGTCTCTGCCTGCCAGCTCCCTATGGTCAGGGTGGACCTCCTGGTGGTGGTGGTGGCAGAGCCTTAAAGTGTCTCCCACCACCTGCTGCTCGGCCAGCTCCTCTGCCTCGTCCACCACCTCCCTGCAGACCGCCACGGTCGACCCTCGGCCTCTGCCTGGGTGGCACCTCAACCGTCTGCTGCTCCTCGACATGGTGGGTTGGGCAGTCACGAGCCATGTGGCCCTGCCCGCCGCATGTGTAACACTGCCTGCCTCTCGAAAGACTGGCTCCACGCTGTGTGCCACGCACTGCTGAGCCAGTGTCCTGAGGTCGTCTGCATGAGGGTCTAGTCTGCCTAGACCCCTGAGTCATCTGTCGACTGCCTGCTGCAGAAGACTCTGCTACATGTCGCCCCGCGGTAGGTCTCGCTGCTGATGAATGCTCAGCAAGGAAGCTCTCGATCAAAAGGGATTGCTCCAGTACTCCTGCCTGAGTCGGAATGCTGAGGGAGATCAGCGATGCCCTGATCTCATGTCTCAATCCCTGCTCAAAGGTCCGGGCCCGGAAGAATGGGTCTTGTACCATGTCTGTCGAGTAACGCGATATATCGGTAAATCTCGCCGAGTACTGGGCGACCGTCAAGCTGCCCTACCGCAGCTGAAGAAGCTCCTGGATGCGCACCACACGGAGGGTGGCCAGGACGAACTCTGAGTGGAAGAGGCCCTCAAAGTATGTCTAGAGAAGAGATGCTTCATCGTTCACCTGGAGCATCATGCTCCACCATTAACCCACTGCTGCGTGCAGTAGGCTCGCTGTGAGGATCACCATGAGGTCCGTCGGTGTCCTCACTAGCCGGAAAACTCATACCACGGCCTCCAGCCAGTCCTCAGCTGCCTGGAGGTCCGTCTCCCCACGGAACCTAGGCGGTCGCTGGCGCTGAAACTTGTACAGAGCTCCAAGGCGACGTGCATCGTCAGCGGCTGGGGCTGGAAGCATCGGTGGCTCAGCGGGTAAAGGTATCATCGGTGCCTCAACTGTCAAAGGGCCATGTACCGAGGCCTCGTTGCTCGGCAGGCTGTCTTCATGCTCAACTCTCGGAACCCTAGATGGCTGCCGTCATGGGGCCATCCTGAAAAGAAACAGGTGCGCCACGGTCAGAATAGTATACCTGGTGAGCTGACATACAATAATCACAAAGAAAACTTGAAACACACATGCAATCAATGTTTTCGTGAATTAAGTCGGAAATCAGAAGTCAGGGTCCTGGTGTACGGATACGTCAGCCGCCGCACCAAGACTGGGCTCCCTGGTCTGATAACCACACTCAATACGCTTAACACTATTGTTTCACATAGAAGAAAGATCAGAGTATGCGGTAGAACCAAACTCCTCTCATACCAATTTTTCACGATCCGTCCTCAGGGCCCGTACCGTGACTACCCCAACCCCGCCTTCCATAGGCCAGGGGCTGGCGACTAGCACCAAGGCGTAAATCCCCGAAAAAGGGAAGAAATTTCCTTTGTAAAGTAAACAACAAAAACCACAGAGCAAGCAGGAAGAAGTAACACTAAGTAAAAGCTGAGTACAACAGTAAGTGTGGAAAATTAAGTGGGCTAGAATACAAACCCAAACTGAAAGTAAAGTACAAATGGAAAGGGAAAACAACAACTGAAAAGTAAAGCTGCAACGTTGAGCTGCCCACTGGAAATCCCACCTGAAGGGTGGGTACAGAAAGCCTCCACTGCTCCTCGGGTCCAGTCGACCGCTCCGAGTACGTCCCACCCAGTGGTCCACCTCCATGTACCGTCCTACTCCGTGATCCTCCACCACGATCAACGTTGACCGTCGTCTACAACCAACACAACGTAGTGCGGGAATATCCCATGCAGGGGTGAGTATAAGCTACTCAGTAGGGACCCCGAGACCCCTGAAGGTCTCCCAAAATCCATAAAGGATAACCACAAAGGTAAGATACAATCACGAAGTAACATCTGAAACTGCTTAGGTATATGCCCATACATATACCTTAGTCATCAATTCTCATTCGGCTCCGATATCTAAGCCCAAGTACAACCCAGTCCACACAGGAAAGAAAAACGTAAATCCACACAGGATAACACAACACAATGCACAAAGGAAAGCAAAACAGGATTCAGCTCACACAAGAATACTTCTTTGAATTACGATAAAGATGACCAAATATTGCCACTGATTCATCTAAGCCGTTGGACCCACAAAGGATCGATTGGTAATAACCCCCGAAATGACCCACAAAGTATCTGACCTACAAAGTATTGATAGGTAACTAACCCCCGCAATGACCCACCAAGGATCTGACCCACAAAGGATCGATAGGTACTAACCCCCGCAAAGACCCACATAGGATCAGACCCACACAGGATCTGTAGGCGCTGGCCCACACAGGACTACTGAGCGCTGACCCACACAGGATCAGACCCACACAGGATCGGTAGCACTGACCCATAAAGGATCGCTAAGTGTTGTAGTTGTCACCGTTGAATCCACTGAGGATCCCTGCACAGTCATCGTCATCACAGTAGCAGTCGCAGCTAGCTCTAGGGTTTCCGCACACAGCAAGTTCGTTCGGGAGGGTCCGCTCCACGAGCCGAGAGGCTGATACATCAACTGACACATAGTCCAGAGTTGATGTATCCAAAAGTTCCGTATCGTCAATAGGAACCCAACGTCACAGACAGCGTGTCAATCGGACGCCCGGTCTGAGAGTTATTGGCGTTTTCGTCCCAGGGGCCCGGTTGGTTTTTAAGGAAAAACCAACCCGACCGTACTCCACCTGCGTCCAAACCTCGGGAAGAGTAAGCCAAAAGATCCGTCTCACTTAGAGGAATCCATCAAAGTCGACGGTAAGTCAATCAGACGTCCGGAGCTCAAGATATGTGCGTTTCCGCTCCGAGGGCCCGGTTGGTTTCGTGTACGAACCAACCCGGCCGAACCCAAAGTATTCCGAAACCTTGGGTTTAGTATACTAAAACGACCATATCGATCCAAGGATCACATCGCCGCTGACGGTGCGTCGTTCGGAAGCCCGTAGCTCAAGTTATGAACAAAAGACTGAAAAGGTCCGAAAATAGGGGGTCCGGGCCCGGACCGACCTGGCCCAAACCCCCCTGGGTTGGCCCGAACCGGGACGACCCGACCAGGGTCCGACCCGGCTGGGCGCGACCAGGCCCGGCCGGGCGCAACCCGTCCCGGCCGACGCGACCCGGCCCGGCCCGGCCTGGGCGCGACCCGGCTGGCCGGTCGGGCGGCTCGGCGCTGGACGAGCGGCCACACCCAAGGAGTCACGGCCCCCCGCGCGGGGGCCGCTCCGTGTCACCGGATGCGATGCAAGGCTGCGTCCCTTCCGCGGTCCCGTGCGGCCGCGGGACCAGCTCTCGCCGCCATGGAGGGTCTTCCTAGAGGCGCGTCGGGCGCCGCCGCCGCCTCCGGCCGTCGTGCCGGCGTGGCGCGCTGGTGGGAACTTCCGCGGACCACCGGACGCGCTCCGGTGGTCTGTTTTGCCTACGATTTGCACCTACGGCTCTCCTGGGATCCGAACTCTGCTGCGAAGGCCTCAAATCACCATTCCGATCCCATTTCGTAAATGCCGCTAATCCACGTATCAACGAAAAACTACGGAGGGTTGTCGGGCCGTGTTTGTTTGGCCCGCACCCTCCGCGTTAGGTGATAAAAATTGGGAATAATAGTCATCACATGAAAAACAAAACAAGGCACAATTTTAATAAATTAAAATTGAACATTGATCCGGGTTCTTTTTTTTAGAAGGAACAACCATGGGAATAAAAATTATTCTCAAATAAAACCCCTACCTCGTAGCTTCCATCGGACGAGAGTTCTTCGCGGAATTGACCGTCGCGGAAGAAGAGGATCGTCGCGTCACAGAAGGGCGTCGCGTCATCGCGGAAGGGCGTCGCGTCGACGATCTCCGAGGTTTAAGGAAAGCACACGAATTTAATTTCACGTATTAAATCCATGTTAAGGATAAAATCCACAAAGGAAATTTAAAAGATCCGAAATCTCCTACCTCAAGTAGTTGATGATCGGATATTGTTGCGTGGAAGAACATCGTGGAAGAATCATCGTGGAAGGAGAATTGTCGGCGTCACAGAACACGGCGTCGCATCGTCGATCTCTGAGGGTTTGGAATTCTTCGCGTTCTTCGCTGAGGGGAATGAAGGTACATATTATCCAAATCCTCTCAACAATCAACCCGTCAACAAAAAGAAAAGGTGTTGGTCTTATTTTATTATTATGCCAACAGTTCAAAAACATGTTAAGAAACAAACCATTAATTCGGTGAATTAATGGTAACGACTTAACTGTCCATTTAATAGGATCGTTTAAGAGTTTTAGAAAATGCCCCAGTTGACTTTCATTAAGATGGGGGTTGCGGGTGTGTTACTTAGGGGAAAAGAAACGGTGGGGCTCATGCGGCCCCCACCTCACAAATATCCTACCAAGAGGGTAGGATATTTTGGGTTCCACAATATCCGCTTCAACTCAGCTTAATCATCTTTAAGTGGCTTTAAGTGGCTTTAAGTGAAATACAATAAAGTTGTCGCACCACTTTATTTTATTTTCTTCACTTAACCCCTAAAATTAAAAACCACACCCGAGAAAACGCAACTCCAGAAGAGGTGTTTCTTATCAAAAATCGGTGCTGCGATTCCATCGGTGCCCTCGGAATTCGATTCCGAGCACCGGTTCAAAAGTTAGAAAAACCCGCTCGTTTGTTCACTGAACGTACCCGAGCCAAACTTCAGAAAATGATTCCGGGCACACCAGGCCTCAGAATCACATGCTGTCAGAAACTACGGTCTTGTAAAATTCCAAAGAAAATTAAGAAAAAAAAATTCCTTGAAATTTACTGGTCTTTAAAAATATCAAGAGAAATTAGGAAATAATTATCAGTATGGTGAGTGTGAAATCATTTCAACACTCTAATCATGGATTTTGGTGCCTTATCCCAACATCCATGTAGTATCACTGGTGTGAGATTCCATAAAATCATCACCCGATGTAAGGGAGAATTATTTTCCACCATACTCAATACCCCTTACCGTCTTACACAACCTATATAAAGGAATCCTCATTTATAATACATGGAATGAGGAAAAACCACTCATGAATCTTATTTATAAAGCATATATCATGGAATAATCATTTTTATAATGCAATCCATGAGAAAATACCTCTCATAATTTTTATTTATAAAAGTACAATATAACAAGGGTGTTCCATTTAATAATTTCAATTAAACATGTGCTAAATGGAATGGACTTTCTACCCTTTACAATTTATTCCATTTTTTGGGAAACAAATCCTTCAAGGTAACATTACATCATTTTTGGGTTGCTGGTGTTTGTTGACAAGATAGATTTTTGTGGTGAATTGTTGAGTTGCTAAGATGTTTTTGAAAATCCATGTTGACAAAGAACCATGAAAATGGAATGAAATATTTAGAGCCAGTACAAAATAATAAATACAAGGTGTAACAGTTTTCCAGTGCTTTCTATATTTTTGGTGTCCAAAATTTGGGATTTGGTGAGCATTGGAAAAAGTGGATTTTCTTGAAGATCTCATCAAAATATGGAAAATTCCTGAGCTTCATGAAGATGGCCTTCTTGAAATGGATTTTTTAGAGACGAGAAGAGTGTTGATGGTGAGCTCAACAATTACAACAAGTTTTTCCAACAGAAGAGATAAAGAGAATTGTGAGGGAGAATTGTAGTGACAACACAAAGAAATTAATGGAACACTTCGCAATTACGATGTGTTCTGTGATCTAAAAATTTCTCTAGTGATTTGAAATATATAGAAAATTTAGAAATGAATTTTAAAGACTTTAAAATTGAGATGACTTGGTGCTGAATTTGCGTGGAAGGTTTTCAAGTTAATGGAATCGCCTATAAGTAAGCCTCAACCCCCATGAGAAGAGGAGAGAGTTTTCCATGAAAAATATTACGTCTCTTGAATAGAGATGGAATTTCATTAAGTATCTTCTCTAAGGAGCTTCACGAAGGAGCATTGCATTAGCTTGTTTGAGTGTTGGGAAATTGTGATATTTTCAACTGAACTTTGTAATGGAGCTTCGGAATAGAGATTCACGGCGGGGCTTCACAATAGAGCTTCACAACATAGCTTAGAAACTGAGCTTCACAACTAAGCTTTACAACCATGCTTCAGAATAAAGCTTCTCAACCGTGCTTCGAAACAGAGCTTCAAAATGGATCTTCATAATAGATCTTTGCAATGTAGCTTCACAATAGAGCATTGAAAAGATTAGTTTGGAATTTTCAACATGGGGAGCTTTGTGAAGTTGTGAGCTTTGCAATGGTAGTTCCATAGTTATTGCCCAGTGTTAAGTGGAAAAGGGGTATTCATCAGTGGATGAAATTTTTACTTCAATGAAGCATCTACATGTAGTAGATTATGCATTCATTAGTGATAATTAAAGGACCTACAAGTCTTCAAACTGTGAGTGGATCCTTTCTATATGAGTGGGAAAAGGAAGAGGAAGAAGGTGATATTTTCTACTAGCGGTGATCCAGAGAGACAGTGAAACATGGAGTGGCCCTTGGGAAAGTAGTGTTCTGACCCAAAACTTTTTGAAGGTAGTGATCCTGGGAAAAGATGTGATATATCACTAACATTGTAAATTGGAAGTGAGAATTACTGGATTTGGTACAATGGAACATCGTCGTTGTATGCTCCTTAGATGTATCCCAGTGAGGGTGAACCAAGTAAAAATATATGTTTCTTTCTTATTTCATTACAACATCACATTAAAAGCATCATCACCAGATAATGAAGAAAATAAGAGATCATAATAATCATAAAAGTGAAAATAATGTGACCCTTGTGATAAAGAGGTCAAGAACTAGTGGGGTAGGAAGAATTTAGAAAAGGAGTATCCATGCCCAGATTCACCCCCCATATCAGGGAATATTGGCCCCTTTTGGTCATAACACCATTAAATTTCAAAATTTATTACATTAATGTAATACAAGACATCATGAGAAATATAATCAAATCAATACATGTCATTTAACTAGGAAAAATGTGACCATTCAATTAAAAATATCCAAGAGTCACATAGAAGGTTCTCTTTCCATTTCAGAAATTACATAAATGGGTAATACCATTTATAGGTCTAACTAAGTCTGGCACTTATAAGGTTCATTAGTCTAATGAAAAATTATAAATAAAGGGGAGAAACATCACTTAAGAATAAAAAAAGAGGCCATATACTAGCATGACACTTATTATACTCTAAAATGAAGGCATAAGAAAAAATACAAGTAATAAACCAAATCATGATACAAATAACTAATAATTAATTTTTATCTTATAATACAATGCACCTCCATCTATGGTGTTTATTATAAAAACCTAACATTGCTCTTCAAACTATCTGTCTAACATATATAAGTATCCATTCATATGCATGTTTCAATTCATCAAAAGAATCATTTTTTCTAAAACTCATACGACACTAACTAATTACCACAGTTGGTGCGAAAATTGTTCTATTAATTCATTATTAAATTTAAATGGTAAAGCAAAGGGATCCTACCTCAAGAAGATGAAAGCCAAGATGAACACTTCAGCACTTGAAATTTTCATTAACAACCACAAACAGTTTTTCTTTCCACCCACCAAGCATATATAACTTCGTATATACATAAGAACACATAGCCCCTATGTACATATTCACATTTCCATGAATCTTTAAAATGGGATCTTTACATATATGCTTATATATGCATAGATCCATTTCCACTTTCATTTGTATGCATTTTCCATATATATAGATAAGCACACCTAGCCCCATATATATGTATATATATTGACTAACATGTGATAATATATATATAACAAGAGAAATTACACACACAGGCACACACCCACACAGATATATATATATATATATATATATATTCCTATCTATGCATATGTGATAAGTTGCCTTTGACTCTGGTGAGTCGAACCCACCCCAAGGATGACCAAGATGCACTATGAAATTACTAGGAACTCAAAATCACTACAAAAATGTCAAATGAACTTAATTAAAATTACCAAAAGATAAAAAAAATATGAAATCCTCAAATGGAAGTTGAGAAATAATGAAGGAAGGAGGAAAAAATACATGAAAATGATGATGGGTGAACCGAAATGATCTGTACTGCTTCACATTTAGTGGCAATTTCCAGAATATGAACAAGTCCGGCCCAAGAGATACACTACAATACCTAACACTATAGAATAAACCCATAATCAGGTTAAACCCAAACCTAGGATTCAAAAAAATGAATGGGAAATGGGGAGAGGAAAAAACAAACCAACCAAGGAATAGGATGGAGGATAAAGGCTTAACTCGAAAAAATGAATGAGAATCATGAAGAAATCCATAAGAAATGGTGTGCGGAGAGGGAGGCTGGGGGGTAACATTTCAAGTAATCGAGAAGAAGGGGGAGGACTGTGTTGCGTGAGTATGAAGGGGTGAAAAGGGTATAGAGGTTTTTGTTTTTGTTTTATTTAATTTTATTTGAATTAATTAATTTTTTTAAAAAGGATCTGTATATGGTTTGGGTTGCACAGTTTGGAAAAATGTGTGCCCTCTACTAGGAACCTGGAACACCCCGCACAGGATGGCCGAATGGTTTGGAAAATAATGCGTCAATCATGTGGTGAATAGTGATTAGGTACTACCTAAATGGTACTACCCATGTGGGATAGGTGCATGGTTTGGGTAAACCATACACAACCTACGTTCTCCACATCTACATCCCTTCTTATGGCCACAAAATTTTCTTTTGGGAGCCACACAGTTTTAGAAAAACTGTGTGCCTATATTAGAACAAAAAAAACATTTTTTTCAAGACTCAAATGCTTCAAAAAACGATGGGATACCTAGAATACCCCTCAAACCTTTCACCATGTCCAAAAATAATCTTTTTTTACTATTCTAACTCTCAAAATTATATTCCAAATCTCGATTTGTAAAACGGTCCATCCAGTAAACGAAAAATTAAATTTCTTTGGGATTTTCATTTAGTTAAAAGACACGAGTGATTAAAACCTCCCTAAATTGTAACTTCCCATCCATGAGAAGCCTCTTATAATAAAAAAATGTCACCAGACCTATGAGGGTCCTGAAGTTCCATTCAAATGGTCAAATTTCATTTCCAAATACCCAACACACCACTGAAAAATTCTTAATCATAGAACACTTAAGCCATCACAAACTGATCCAATGCACTATTTACAATAGAAACGCCAAGAAAAATCTTATCTGAGCCTTTTTATCAAGATACATGATCACGTCATAATCTTTTCAAACATCTAACCAATTTTACTCCCCACCATGGGTCTTAGCATTAATAAGGGTCCAATTTTGAATCACGACACCTCTATCTTTGGAATTTTCTACCAAGCATGCCTCTAAGATTTCTAGAAATGAACCTTGAATGATTTATTTAATATGATAAACCCAATTACATATGAGTCTATAATAGAGACCTCACTATGAAAAACAATCGAATCCCGATTGAAAAAACCAAAACTGATCACACAAGCTTTCCTCAAAGGCAATTTCAACACTCAAACCACACCCACCTTAACCTGGTAACATGTTATGAATGGAAGTCCCTCACCGAACATACACATTGAAAAAGAAGGATACAAATCGAGCCACTGTATTCGACTATTTTTTAAAGCACATATTATACAGATGACATATTAAAAATGAACCAAAACACCTAGTAATATGTGAGATAATGGTACAAGACAAGAGTCCACCTTAAAACATTAACTAAGCCTAGAGTGACATCCTCCTAGCAGTCAAGTCAAAGGAAATAACTACTGGTTTCGGAAAGTTCTTATGAAGAATTCCTACATTTGGATGTAGGTATCACATAGGATTAACTAAGCCTAAAAAAACCATGGGTCCAGCTTTCAACTTGATAGAGATCAAATCTCAAGCCCAATGGATTTAAAACATTATCACAATATAAGGTCGATTCTCTCTTAGTGCATCAAGGATGATGTCAAGGCAAGAGAAATTCTCATCACGTAGAAGAAGGCACTATGATTATTGGATCAAGTTCATTTCAATTATACCCAACTATTGGAAAGAAGAAAAAATGAACCACTACTGGTCTACCTCCCTTAAAAGAAGCCCACCTTCACTTTTTGACGTGCCATCAACAGAACCATAATTCCTTTACCAATTTAGGAATTCCATGATCGATCAATCCAAACTAAAAAAGCACATTCAATACCAATGGTGTTTCTCATAGGTCTCATACACTACCAACCAGTTCAAAGTTGTGTTTTTGAGCAAGCACCAACCTGATTTAAAACATTCAAGCCTCATGGGAATTCATGTAAGCCTGACCATTTCCAATGGTCCTCTATAGTTGTGATCCTTCTACTTGGAAAGAAACATCTACCAAAACTGATATAATTCTCCCCACCTTATGATTCTTATATCAATCGAGAGAAGAAAGGGAATATCCACTCATAAGCATTCCGGATCAATACCATCTCAAACATATATGTGTCACTATTCTGAGTCATGCTCACAAACATCAAATCCATTGGCATGAAAACCAAAAACAACTGACTGGTGTGTCAAAACACCATATTCTCTTGGAATTCATCCCAAGAACTGATGAAAAATTTATTTCCTTATTCTATGTCATTCTAATATAGATATCACCCAAGACCATATTCATCAAAACAAGGATCAAATATTCTACAGAACTTGACTGGTCCGTTACAACACTGATCACTTGACGAGTATCGTGTATGTGAACACATACTACCTCGAGATTCCAAAATCAAGGTGACACGCCTTCAATTCTATCCATAGGCTATCTTCCCTAAAGATCTAGGTATTAGGTGTTCCATACAATAGATTTAACCCAACAACATATTTCTCCATACTACCATTAACCATGATGATGACATACCATGTATCCCATTATAGTGAACGATAAAAGGTCATATGACCTATGATGTGTCTGAACATGCCCAAGGCATGTCAAACCCAATGAAACTGAGCATTAATCGATGATAACACTCATAAAAAGCCCAAGAAAACATGACCACCCATCCGAAAAAGGGTGTAATTTTGAAATAAAAATTCCTACTAGGTAAAACAGTTCCTAAATGATACCAAGCATTAGAAATCTCTCAAGATTCATAAAGGAATTTAAACTCATGGGTGATACATAACACAGGCTATCCCCTTATGAGAGTATAAGAATTGAATCTACAACTAGGTCACACAAAATACAAATTCACCTGGTTCAAGAGCATACCATTAAAGAAATTGATAAAATAAAAATATTGCCTATGGAAAATTCCCATGCTTTGGTTCCAAGGCTACACAAAAGGGAAACTTAAACTGCCCTTACATGAGGTTCCAAACATAGGGCACCACCTAGAGATTCATTCTAAGGCCATTACATTGATTCAAAAATAATATTTATGTATTTAAAATATTTCAAACAAATAACCACATACAACAATAAAGCATCATAAAAATTACTTTTTAAAACATTTACCACTTATTAATACCGCAAAATTGTTAAGAAATTTATAAAATAAATTCATTTTATGTTATAATAGATAACACAGTCTACTAGGGTCCCCTTAAGCCAACCCGGGATTATCAGAATTCATCCCAATAATAGTTTATTGATTTTAAAAATTACAAACAATTAAATGAGTCATCTCAAAAGAAACATGCCCCAACTAACCTACATGGGCCCATTTATGCATTTAGGTAGTTAACCAATCCATTTTAGATGAATACTAAGGAACTTTTACATTTTAACCATTTTTTATTATAACATGGCCATATATAAGTTTTTCTTATATGGGTTTCTATTTCCTAGCCAATAATGTGCCCAAAAACATTATAAACTACAGTCTAGACCCCATTTAAGAAAAACTAATTCACTTCAAAACCTTTTAAAATTTTTAGCCTTTAATTTTAGGAAAGGTCTCTAATTATATAATGCTCAAGGATGCTACGAGTATAAGAGTTAACTTTTCCCAATTATATGGACCCATACACCGTAAAACAGAAAAATGGTTACCATTTAATCAAAACAAATAAATTTAGACCATGAATCCTATTACATATTCAAACTAGCATTCTAGAACACGTAATAACTATATCGAGTGTGATAACTACCACAAATAAAAAATCACAGGCAAGGCATGCTAAATAAATCAGGCAACATGGAATATAATTACCTAATCAAAGAAATAGATCAAAATTCTAAATAAACACCAAACATGTTGTCTAAAAATGCATTCTAATAATTACAAGGCATGGTATACACTCAAGTCACACAATCCAAAATATTAAGCAACCTACAAAATGTAACTACATAACATTAATTATGCATGAAATGTTAATTTATACTAGCCTAATATGAGGAATGCATTCCTTGATGAACCAAGACTATGGTAAACATACCATAATATTCACAAATCAATAAGTAGTGGAAACATTTACACCAATTACTCCAGCTGAAATCAAATTCATTTGTAGTATCGAACAACATGAACAAAAATCCTAGCTCTGGCCACTTGGTCATTTCCCTGTGGGTGTGGTGACCAGTCCTAGAAATGACTATTTAACAAGCATCGACACATTCCTAGTCTTATATATACCATCCCAAAATAGTAGGACAAAGAACAAATTTAATCTATGATACCACTTTGTAATGTCCTGACCCATATAACCTCTTAGACTGTTGTCGGACTTATGGGTCACAAGGACTCAATCGCATCTCCCCATATGCCAGAGGCTACTAACTTGTAGAGAGGGTATCAAGGTGTGATAGTGGGGAGAACATACCAAATTATTAGAGTAGAACAATGTTATTATAGAAATAAACAGGGGAAAATAGTGGAAGTATTATAAAGGAAAAGGTAGAGAAGTGGAAGACTAACATAATAACTAAATAAAAGTGGCCAATGAAAATTTAGAACAATGCACGTAAGACAGATGATTATACAAGTGGAAGTAGTAAAAAATTTCAATAGAAAGACAATATAATAAAATAAAATCTACCCAATGACTAGCTCCACGAGCATCCCGATCTCTATCTCAGTCTAGTGCTCTTAACTCCAAAGTACAAGTTAAACAACACAAGCAATCAACCATGGTCTTACAAATATAAGTTCTACTCGAGTACCCCAAAATAACAGCGGTCCGATCATGGTGCGAGATAATAATCCCAGTATTCTGAAACCCATGGTGTCTATTTTAATCCATTTCATGCAATAAAAATTAAGTAGTGTGCAGGTAGTATGAAATGATAAAAAATATTAAAATAATAGTACAAGTCATCTCAGGTTTCAATCAGACACCTGATATACTCTAACTGCTTTGGATCATTATCAAATATAAAGTATGACCATGTCACTATATATATATAGTAATATATATATATATATATATATATATTAGTTCTATATTACATACACCTATATGAACCATGTTTGTGTGAACACCTAATGGCCATATAACTGGAATACCAGTTCTAGCTGGACCAGTACATAACTCACACTATCCATGACCAGTCTAACGAGACTATAAGATCAAGCCTAGGGTAAATTATTTACATCACAAGAAGAGTGAGAGACTTCATGCAACAACACTTGGGATGACGAGTGTTCCATCATGTCCAAAATATAATGATGTAGAATGGCACCTCATCCCAACATTCATATATTATCACTGGTGTGAGATACCATGAACTCAACACCCAATATAAGGGAGCATGACTGGCCACCATGATCAACACCCCTTAGCATCGTACACAACCTCTATAAATGAATATTCATTTATAATATATGGAATCTGGAAAGAACTCTCATGAAACTCATTTATAAAGCCTATATCAAGGCATCATTATATTTATAATGCAATAAATGAGGCTATACCTATCATGATTTGAATTTACAGAAGCCCAAAATTACAAGGGAGTTCCATTTAATAATTTCAATTAAATATGTGCTAAACAACGTGTCATTTCCACCCTTTACATTTTATTATATTCAATTTAAACCATTTATTACTTTCATGGAATAAAATTCATCATGAGTAAGTGATTCAAATCAGTACATGTCATTTAACTAAGAAAAACATGACAATTCAATTACAATGCTCAAAGAGTCACTCTAAATGTGCTCTATTCATTTAAGAAATTTCTTACATGGGTAATTCCCTTTACTGGTTGAACTAATTCATACATTTATATGGTGCATTGGTCAAATGAACACTTATAAAAAATGGGGAAACATCGTTTAAGAATAAAAAAGGGCAATGTACTAACACACAACATATTAAACTCTAACATAAAGGCACAAGAAAAACTACAAGAAATAAACCAAGAATGATATAAATAACTAATCATTACTTTTTATCTTAGAAGACAACACACCTCCATTAAAGGGGTTTGTTATAAAAAATGATATTTCCCTTCAAACAATTCATTTAGAATATTTAATAATCCATTACAAGGCATGTTTTAATTCATCAAATGAATCATTTATTCTAATAATCATACATAACTAACCAATAACCAAATTTGGTGCGAAAAGAACGAAATTAATGCATTCTTAAATTTAATGGGAAAAGTAAAGGGATACTACCTCAATAGGTAGAACGCCAAGCCAAACATTTTGACAATTGGTGTTTTCTTTAGAGACCACTCGAAGCTTCTACTTACCACCCCCAAGTATAAGCACCTAATCATATACATAAAGATATGTATCCCCTAAGTACATATTCACAAGACCATGAATATGTAAACGTTGATCCTTATATATATTATTATATATGAATACACCCATTTCCACTTATTCCCATATGAAATTTACAAATATATAACTAAGTACACGTATCCCCATATATATATTCACTTCCCCGGGTGAATATACATATAACTGGGGAATTTACAAAAATATATTCCGACCTATGCATATGTGGAATGTCACCTTTGACTCTGGAGAATTGAACCTACCTCAAAGATGACCAAGACACACTATAAAACTATTAGAAACCCCAAATCATCATGGAAAGCTCCAATTCCCTTAAAGAAAATTATAAGAAGCAAGAAAACTAAAAGCCTCCAATAGATATTGATGAATAATGATGAATAAAGTAAAACCTACCAAAAATGATGATGAGTGGACCAAAATGATCCAAACCACTTCACTATCTTTGGAGGCCAGCCTAATAGATCTACTTCATGCCCTAACACTAGAGAAAAAACAAAAAAAATCAGGCTAAACACTAACAAAGGGTTCGACCAAAATGAACAAGTAATGGGGAGTGTGAAAAACTGACCAACCTAGGAATAATATGGAGGAGAAATTATTACCTCGATGAATATAACAAGAATCATGAATAAATCCTATGGAAACGACTTGTAGAGAGGGAGGATGAGAAGGGGGGGAGCGTGTTGTGCGCAATGGAGTGGAATGGGGAGGGCTGGGTAGTGTAGGTATAAAGGGGGGGGGGGAGAAGGATAAATATATTATTGTTTTATTTTACATTAATTTTAATTTAAATATATATTTTTTATAAAACTTTATCTACACATGGTTTGGGTCGCACGGTTTTGTAGACCGAGCGTCAACCTTGTGCCCTCCATTGGGCACCTAGACCACCCCGCATGGGCTGGCCGCATGGTTTGGAAAACCATGCAAAAACCGTGGGGTGAATAGTTATTAGGAACTTCCTAATTGTAACTAACCTTGTAGGATAGGAACATATTCTGGGTAAACCATGTGCATCCAATGTGCTTCATATCTGCATCCCTCCATAAGGACACACAATTTTCTACTCAGGCCCACATATTTTCAGATAAACTATGCCTCTCTATAAGACCCTCCAAAACATTGATTTCTGGAACTGGGCAATTTTGAAACTTGATGGGATACCCGAGATACACCTTGTGCCTTAACCAAGTCCAAAAACAACACATTTAAGTGTTCCAACTATTGGAATTGTGTTCTAAATATCAATTTGTAAAACCACCTATATAGTAAATGAAAATTCAATTTCCATTAGATTTTCATCTAGTTCAAAAACATGGGTTGTTACAACCTTGATCAGCTTTTGGTTCTCTTTATAGATAATATTTATATATATTTAAAGATAAAGGAAGGTCATGGAGAATTTTTTAGGATTGTGTTTAATTTATTAAGGATGGAGAATCTATATTCAAAATTTATCAAGGGTGAATTTTGGCTACAAAAAGTCTCATTCACAGGTCATATAATTTCAAGTGAGGGTATATCAATGGATCCTTAAAATATGAAATTTATTAGAAAATTTATCATATGGACAATGATGATCAAGATCCATATTTTTATTTGGCTGATAGGATACTAAAAAAAATTTATGAGAAATTTATCACTACTACGAAATCTACTAAACAAGTTGACCATGAAAGGATTCAAGTTCTTATGGAAAAATGAATGTGAGAAAAATTTCAAAAAACGTAAGATAAGGTTTGTTAGGATGAATATTATTGCACTACCTTACATCAAATATGGGGTTTTGATCTATAGTGATGCCTCAAAAAGGGACTAGAATGCATCCTCATGAAGAATGATATGGTGATAGCTTATTCCACTCACCAATTGAAAATTCAAGAGAAAAATTATGCGACTCCTGATTTGGAGCCATAAATGGTATTTTTTTAATTAAATATATTAAATAATTATCTGTATTGTTAATGTTCTGCTAAAAACATTGATTATAAAAGAATTATGTACATATTTATACAGAAAGAGTTGAATATGAACCAGAGAATATGGTTTGAGTTAATCAATGATTATGACTAATCAATAAATTACCTCTCTGGGAAGAAGAATAAGGTGGTAGATGCTCTAAGTTAGAAATACCAAGATATTTTGTAAATGATAAGGAAGGAAAGTGATCAAATATTTATCTATTTACAAAATATGTATCTTGAAATCTTGAGAAATAGGAATAGATATTATCTTTCTCAGATGAATGTTCAACTATCCATCCATTAGAGTATTAAGAAGCTATATAATGAAGATATGGAATTATATAATAATGAGAGGAATGTTCTTCAGTTCAACCCTGATCATTCTAAAATGACATGGTTTTTTAACTAGGTATGTGTTCCATCAATACTATACTTGAATAAGGAGTTGTTGGATAAAACTCACAATCCTTTATTTTTTTGTATATTCTATAAGTACAAAGATGTATAGAGAAATGAAAGAGTATTTCTAGTGGGACAACACAAAAATGGATATTTCAGAATTTTTATCCCAATGTCTGGTGTGTTAGAAAGTTATGTACGAGAGAAAAAATTTAAAGGTGATGTTACAACCATTATCCATACCCAAATGGGAATAGAGAAACATTACCATATATTTCATCATCAGAATCCCCAAAACTTCTAAATGGAATAATGTTATTTAGGTTGTAGTTGATCGACTTATGATATCAGTGAATTTCATTAAAAGTAGAGAATATTTTTATCTTGATCATCTTAATCGATTATACATTAATAAAGTTGTAATATTTCCTGGATTACAACATTCAATATTATCTGATCAGGATATGAGGTTTACCTCAAAGTATTGGAGAAGTATTCAGCAGGCTCTGGATACAGTGTTGATTTTGAGTACTGCTTATCATTCTTAGACATATGGTCAGTATTAGAGGAACATAAAAACTATATAAGACATATTGAGATATTTCTCTATGGATTTAAAATGTGTCTAGTATAATCAGTTTTATTCATCGGAATTTTATTATAAAAATATCCTCCATTCAATAATTAAAATGGATCCTTATGAACCCCTCTATATGAAGGTTGTTTTGAACTCTAATTTGTTGGGATAAATTTATATAGAGAAAGATATTGGGACCTAATATAGTTGAGGAAAGGTAGAGAAAGTTATATCCATTCAATAATAGATCAGGGTAGCTCAGAGTTGAAAAAAATGTTATGCTAAAAATTGTCAACAAGATATAGTGTTTGTAGTTTGTGACATGAAATTCCTATGAATAAATCCTTGGAAGAAGTTTATGATATTTGGATGGAATGTAAAGATAAACCCTAGATATAATGATCCATTTGAAATTCTTGATTGCATTTGGATTCTAGATTATCTCTTGGTGCTTCAATTGAATCTCCCTTAATTTCATGTTGTGTTCTTGGTATCTCTCTTGAGAAAGTACATACCTAATACTTCAGATATACTGAACTCAGAGATCATACTACTAGAAAAAGATATATCTTATGAATATCAACCATTGGAGATTATAGATCATATATAAAAAGTTCTACAATACTCGACCACTCATCTAATCAATGTTTTGTGGTGAAACCATAAATTTGAGGAAGCTACGTGGGAACCCAATGATGTGATAAGGAAGAAGTATCCTCAGTTGTTTATATAAGAGAGATTGAATTTTACGGTTGAAATTATTATAATGGTTTATAATGTAATACCTTAATATTTTATGATATATCTCTCTTTAAATAAATTTTATTTCTTTGATTGCTTTCTTTACTCACAATTGAGTTTAAACGAACAACAATATACTATTAAAATATTTTTATTTAATGTGAAAATTATCGCATAGATGATGGATTAAAAAATATGTATAAGATTAACCAAAATATTAAAAATATGTATGATTTTTTTATTTAATACAAATTTATTTATCAATTGTTATGAAATAATTACTCAATTTTCAATAAAGATATTTTATTCTACAAAAATATCTTTTATTAAAAATTGTTTTTTATATTTTTTGTGTGGATATTATAATTAATTTTTACCAATTATATAAATATAATTTTATAAAAACTATTTTTATTTTTGAAATTATAATATTAAAATTAGCTTAGGGTTAATTTTTGGGATTTTATTTTGAAAAAGTTGAATTTTGGGTGAAGAGTGTAAATAATGATTTTTTGAAGAATATTATATTCTATTTTTTAGTTTATTCAAACAACCATTTTTATTTGGATGTGTTTTAAAATTAAATTTGTTTATTTTTATTAAAAATAATTCAATTTATAATTTTTGGATAAATATTATACTTGATATTGTTATAAAAATACTTTTTGACTTAAAAAGGAATTTTTCATAAAATAATTTTTCATCGCATTTTTCTGGTTTATTTTAAAATTAAAATTTCCCACTTATAGAAATTGAATCATGTAAAATATATTCCATATTTAGAAACATAATAATTAATATTTTTTAGAAAGTTCAATTTAGGTTTTGGTCAGAATTATAACATTCTGGTTAAGGTATGCTATATTTTTAATGTTTAAGAGTTTGTACTCCATGTTTGGAGGGAATCGGGGACAATATGGGTGGTTTTATAAAATTAATTAGTTCTTGGAATTGGATACAATATTGGTTCACACCGTGAATCATACATTTATGATGTGAATTAATTCTGGGTATAATCCCTGAATGTTTGGTTCATGACGTGAAAGTAATACTTGATGTAAATCCCATTCTTGTTGTGAATGGGTAGTCCGAGTTTTATTAATAAGGGAGACACATTTTTTGCTGTATAAGAAAACCTAGGAATACATGTTGTGAATCTAAGATTCACACCATGTAATGTATCTTCCAATTGTTTTTTTATGAACTTCACATCCAAGTCCTCCCCCATTTTGATTGAGTTTCCTCTCTCAAAGCCTAGGGGAGCTCCATGCATTGTTGGGTGGTTCCATTTTTTTTGTAATCATCCTTTTTTTATGCTAGGGATGTTTACTATTATAATTTGGATTGTTCTATTTGTATTTTATAAACATTTTTTTGGTGAAATATAATTGTTTTATTATAATTAATCTTTGAAACTATTTTACTTAGCTTGTTTTAGAACTATGGAAAAAGGGTAATTGTTTACCATACTTTTGATATAAATTATTTAATTGATTATGATGCCTAATTTTAATTATATTTAGAATATTGGATTTATTTTGTAGATACTTGATATGAAACACCTGGGTTCGATCCTACTGAGCATGTTTTACTCACACCCTGAACACTCCCTCGGGTGTGTTTAGACCTTGTGTTGTCTTTTGATATAGGAAAGGGATAGGTTATATAGTGAGGTGATGAGGTTTGTGTCTACTCGGTATGGATTTTTGATGGTGAGATGGCAGATAATTTCTCACATATCACATGGAGTGGATATTTATATTTTTATTTGTTTTTTTGTTGGACATGTTACTTGGGGTTTTATATTTTTTTAGGTTTTATCTCTACCTTTAGATATTTGGTTTATGAAATATTTCTTTTATTTTTTATTTTTTTTATTTCATTACACTATGTATATGTTCCATGTGTCTATTTTTAGGTTGGGTGAAATCATTCCATTTGTTATTCATTCAATTCATGGGTGCTAGTCACCAACCTATGGGGATTGGGAATTCTCTTCGGGTATTTCTATAGCCTTTTTGAAGCATAGTTGATGGATTGTTTAGAATAGGTCATGAAAATTTAGTATTAGATTATGGTTGTGCTCTATCTTTTAATTTTTTTAGATAAGAGATAGTATTTTTAGGACTTAAGAGGTAGGTTGGGGTGAGTTCTTGGATAGCTCTTTACATGATGATCCATAAGTTACCATGGGATGTTGGGATGTGGGTATCCTATGTTAAGTCTTCATCTCAGTATCATTTTATTCTTATTATTTTTTTGTTTTAAACTAATATTATCCCTTTTCTTATCATTTTATTCTATTTATGGTGTATAGATACATGATTCTGAGACATCTTCCATGGGTTCCAGGTGAGGGTGCATCGAGAGATGCTCCTCAAAGGAAGCATCCTTAAAATTTGAATCTTTTAGAGGATATCACATAGATTGTTTGTACCATGGAATAGAATATAATGAGATTTAAGAATCAAGATGTTGAGGTATAACTATGAGATGGAGGATACAATGAATTGTCTCTATAGTTCCTACATGAGAACCCCTTATTCTTTAAGGGTATGAAAGAACCCTAAAAAGTGGAGGAATTGATAGAAATGATCGATAATATCTTTAACATCTTCGAGACACCTAGAGATACCAAGATGATGTTTGTAATGTTCAAGATTGAGGTTCCTAGTAATCAGTTGTGTGATTACATGGTATAGGTAAATCGACATGTTGGTTTGGATTGGAAGGGTTTCAAGACCATACACTTTTATCAGTTTTTCCTAGAGTCCCTCATGATGGAAACGAATTTTGAGTTCATATATTTTTAGTATGGAGAGAATTCAGTGTCAGATTACATTAACTATTTTGTGAAGCTAGTTTATTTTTCTCTAGATGTAGTGATTACAAATAAACTAAAAACATTGAAATACCTGTAGGGTTTGTGATCAGGTATCTGATCGTAAGTATATAAACTAAATCTTACCACCTATGATGACATGGTATGTAGGGAAATGATGGAGGAAATGGATATAGTGGGAAATAATATCTTATATATATCTTATCTTCTATCCAATGGCATTTCTAGTGGCACATAGAAAAAAAATATAAAGATTTATAATAATACTAATGTTTGTGGAGGTGGTTCTTAGCAGTAGGATTTTGCTACATAATTAGCAACAACAAGAAGTGTTCCCTTGACTTGATACCTATGTTCCTAGGTAGGGAAAAATTAACATACATTTAAAACATCACTAAATACTTGAAATGATTATGGTTGGTGAGTACATTTGTATAGGTTTTACTAGGATTTGTCTATGACTCATTATGGTTAAGGATCTTCATCTCCAAAGACCACTACCGCACATTCAGATGCTTTAATGTCTATAGAGCTCTATCCACATGCCTCAGGAGTGTAGTACCTACAAACTATGGATGAGTATCTAGGGGAGGATAACACAGGCTTTAATATAGTGATAGGTACCATTTTTGTTGCAACTTATATAGAAACTACTCTGTTTGATATATGTACCTCAGAATTGTGTATATATACCAATTTTTTTGATGTACTAAAACTTCCAACTGAGGTCATTTACTTTGTTATAGATATTGATACACCTATTGGAAGGATGAAAGAGTAGGGGTTTAATTTTCTGACATGTTCTCTATCGATTGATGAGGCAGAGTTTTCTTGGAATTGTCTGGTTCTCAATAGGGATTTGTTCAATGTCACCATCAAGATATATTGGATGGTTTTAATCATGATATGGTTTATTATTATCATCAATGTTTTGTCATTATTTGTCGTTGATGGGATCTATCAGTTTTTTTATAGATTTGGATACATGGTCTAGTCATTCCAGACCATCCCTCCCAGATCTATGGGGTTCATTATCTTCCATTGTAGTTGAGTTAGATCATTTTACTTCTCTTAAAAATCTTCCCTTGGTTGTTACAAACTTCCATAATGTATCCCTAGATGAATTATTTGGACTTCCTCTAGAAAGGTAGAGAGATTTCATTATTGATTTGGTGATGGGTATGCAGTGGATTTCTATACTATCTTACCATATGGAACTATCAGAGCTAAAAGAGATCAATATCCAGTTGGATGATATGATGGAGAAAAGTTTTTTCACCCTTGTGTCGCACTATGGGAATTCTCCATTCTCATTACCAATAAGGTTGATGGTTCACTTCATTTCATTATATACTATAGGAAGTTGTACTGGGTAACTATTAAGAATAAGTACCATTTTCCCCATGTGGAGGACTTATTCAATCAATTAAAATAGGAGAATTGGTTTTCAAAAATTAATTTTCAGTCAGATTATCATTAGCTCAAGGTTTTGGAGTATATTATGTTAAAGACTACTTTTAGGTGTGGGTATATCCATTATTAATATATTTTTATACCTTTTGGTATGATTAATTCTTCTGTAGTTTTTATGTCATGGATGAACTAGACAATCAATGAGTATCTCAACAACTTTTTCATGGTGTTTTTTGAGGATATCATGATTTATTTGAGATCTGATCGTGAGCATGAGAACTAAATGAATCTAGTTTTATAGATCTTATGGATTCACCAACTTTAGGGAAAAAAAATTAAATGCAATTTTTGGATCCAAGAAGTGCAGTTCTTAGCGAATGTGATTTCAAAAAATGGACTTTGAGTAAATCCTGATATGGTGAAGGCCATATTGTCATGGGAAGAACTGAATAATGTCTTCAATATATAGAGATTAAAAGTCCTGTAAAAAATAATTAATGCTTCTTCAAGGATTTCTCAAAGTTGGCATCACCTTTAAATTCTCTTACCAAGAAAGAGGTAAAATTCACTTGGGATTTTGAATTTCATACTTCTTTTAATAAGATGAAATAAATTCTAAGATCAACTCCTATTTTGATCTTACCTAACCCCAGTTATGGGTATGCAAAGTATTGTTATTCTTGAAGTTTTAATCTAGGTTGTGTTCTTATGAAGGATTATCACATTATAGCCTATGGATCTCTTAATCATTGGTCACATGAAAAAATTACCCCACTCATTATTTGGAGTTTACCACTATTATGTGTTCAAATAAGTGTTGGAAATGCTATCTTTTTTGGGTGAGGTTCACTACCTTTTCTAACCATAAGAGTATGAGATATATCTTTTCTCATAAATAATTGAATCTCAAACAAATACTATGGGTTAAATGCCTATAGATGTTTGAATTTGATATTTCCTATAACATAGGGAAGGGTAATCCCATAGATGGCTATCTTAGTAGGAAATTTTTACCATGATATCATGGAATTGAAAGAAGAGTGAAACCTTATAGGAATCTTGGCTCAATTGCATCTAGGTGCGTAATAGTATAATATATACATGGATTTTTCCAGAATTCAATTATCATCATATCTCCTTGATTTTGTCCCATATGGACAATAGTAAGATTATGAGTTCATAGGAATCGGGGAATCCTTATATAATAGGGATACAATTTTTGGTTGGTCTCTCATTTATGATGGTATTATTTACTTTGGGAATTGGTTTATCATCCCATAATCCATGAGAAATTTATAATTTCCTGATTCACATATTTCTTTACGGTGTGTTCACCCTAGAACTATGAATATGTACTATGACATGAGATGGAATTTCTAGGGGTCAGGTATGAAGCATGAAATTGCTGGTTATGTATCCCACTAATACACCTACCATTAGATAAAGGCAGAGCACCTGAATCCTTTTGTTCTACTCTATCTTCTTACGGTGTAGGTTTATAAATGGGATGAAATGTCCCCGGACTTTGTTATTGGATCACCATAAAATCCTTAAGGAAAAAACACAATTTGGGTGGTAATTTATCGATTGATGAAATCATCTCATTTTATTCCAATCAGGGACACCACCAAAGATAAAGACTTGGGTAATCTATATGTACAAGAGATCATGAGGTTTCATGGAGTTACCTCTACTATTTTCTTAGATAGGGACCAAAGGTTTAGTTTTAGATTCTAGAAGAGTCACTTGGAGGCAATGGGAACTGAGGTTAGATTAAGTACAACTTACCATCCACAAACAGATGGTCAGATAGATCATATTATAAAAATCCTTAATGATATACTCCAGGATTGCACCTTGGATTTCAGTGGATTTTGGGACAACCATCCAGGACTGGTAGAGTTTTCTTATAATAATATATTCTAGTCATCAATCAGAATAGTGCCATTTGAGGCTTTGTATGGATTCCCGTAAAGATCACCTCTTCATTTTGAAGAGGTGTGTGTGGATTATCTTATGGGATTTATTCTTTTTTAGGAAACGTTAGTGAGGATTAATGATATATATTTATTCTTTGGTAAAAATTAGAGACACTATAAATTTTATGTGGATCATCGACATCATCAATTGAATTTTTCCATTTGTGACCAGTTTTCCTTGAATGTTTCTCCCTGACTGGGTCACCGTCATCTTAGGAAATAATGGAATTTGGATTTGAGATATTTTATACCATTTGTGGTCATTTAGTGTCTTGTTAAGGTTTAATATCATTTAGAATTAGTGTAAAATAGGTATTCATGATTTTTTCCACATATTTCATCTCATGGAGTACCATTCTGATCATTCCCATGTTTTGTGTTGGGAGAGGATTAGGTTGGAGATAGATCTTTCCACTATGGAGAAACTAGTGGAGGTCATTGATTCTCATATGAAAGTCTTGCGTCAGAATTATATTGCATTAGCCAAAGTGTTTTTGCAGAATGTATTAGTTTCTCATAAGACTTTGGAGCATGAATCGTCAGTGAGGGTGCAAGGATCCCACCTCTTTCCAGACCGTCCTTATTCCACACAACATTTCAAAAATTTGAAGTCCTATGGTGGGGATTATTTTAATATCATAGTTAAATAATGATCTATTTTTAATTTTTAGTATTTTTTACGCTATTTTCATAGGTTGTTAGAGACATTCTTGGTTGTTTTATAAAGGAACTAGGGATGGGGTACTGGTTAATAGGTAGGTTCACACAATGAATCATTCTTTCATGATGTGAATTAATCCTGTTAAGAATCCATGAATGTTTGGTCCATGATGTGAATGGAATTAATGACATGAATCCCATTCATTTCATTATGTTTTATTATGGTTTTGTAAAACGACACAATTTCTTTTTCTGCATACATGAAAACCTGGGAAAACATATTGTAAATTTGAGATTCATGACATGTAATATTTTTTCCAAGAAGTTTTTTATGCAGTGCACACCCGATTCCTCCCTCATTTATCTTTTGTTTAATATCTAAAATCCTAGGTATTATCCAAGAATTATTTGGTATTTTTATCTTTTTGAACATCTTTTTTTTTCTTCGATATCCATCTTGGATGGTTGATTATCTTTTGGTAAGTAAAATCCTCCTCTCCTCATTTGATTCATTTATCTTATCTTTGGCAGTAGTGTTGGGACACATTTTTTGATTCTATGGATTATTTTGTGATCTCCATCAATCCTATATTGATTCTTTTTTTATTCTAAATTCTATCCCTCATGTGGTTTTTGGTGCGGTGCGTGAGTTTTTCAAGGGACTTTTTTTGTTGATCATCATTCCTTTATATCTGGTGTTTGTGGATCCCATCACAATTAGTGTGAAAACTGATATTGAGTTAAGTGGTTCTATATATAATCTATATAATTTTAACAATAATTTCTCGCTGTTTTATAATTTTTTGTTAAATAATTTGAAATGATTCATCAATTAGTAAATTATGTACATAAATAGGTTTTTGAGAAAATATGTTTCCCCCTCATTTTGATAAAATAATGGTTTTTTTTCAAAGCATTGTGAAATTGATTTATGAAATGTGTTTTTAATCATGTTTTGATGGAAAATGGATGATTGGGATCATTTGTGAATTTATAATCCATTTTTAAATGATTGATGTATACCACACATGAGAACCTTGGGTACTTAGGTGGAGGGTTGAATATTAAGCCCTGTACATTGTTCTAGTAGAGATTTCTCTCACGGGGTGTTCCTATATTACCTAGACCATGTGTCTTGGTGATTTGATATTGACATTTTAGGGGGTCTACTCAAGGGGAATTCATATATTCCTTAGGCCCTATGTCCAAGGTAATTGAGTTCACACTAGTCATTTTTGTTTATCATGGCATGAGTGACCTAGAAATCTTGACCCTCTTTATCCTAGGTGTGTTTACCATTGTTATTTAGGGAATTTTATTTGAATTTTATATACATGGTTTTATTAAATGTAAACTTTTTATAGGAATTATACTTTGAAACTATTTTACATGGATTATTTTAGAACTGTGGAAGGAGGGGAACTATTTATCATGCTTTTGATATAAACTATTTAACTGATTATCATTCCAAATTTTATTTAGATTAATATTATTAGGATTATTGTATGAAGACTTGATATGGAACATCTCGGTGGGATCCCAGTAAGCCTATTTAGCTCACACCTTTCAAACTCCCTAAGGGGTGTATAAACCTTATATTTTCTTTTGATTTGGGAATGATCAAGGAACCATAGTGAGGTTGTGAGGTTTGTGTCTGATGGGTATGGGTTACTGATGGTGAGATATTAGGTTGCTTCCAACATATCACACATAGTATCTATTTCTACTTTTAGTTTCCCATTTTTGGTTTTTTGACACGTTTCTTGGAGTTTTTTCATATGATAATTATTGTTTATTACTACCTTTGGCTCTTTAGTTTATTTAATATATCTTTTAGCTTTTATTACACCATGTATTTCCATTGTGTATTTATTTTATGTATATCCTTTCAGGTTAAGAAAAATCTATAGTGACCAGGGATTAAGATATATGGATATTACATTATTTTAGATGAATATTCATCACATTACAAAAGTACATGCCCAAGGACCGTAACAGTTTAGTGTCTTTGGTAACTTGGAACACTTTCTTCTAGTTTGGTGAAAGATTATAAACATATACCTTAAAGATCTTCCCCTTTAGTACTTCTACAAAAAACCTTTCTTTATAACATGGGGAAAGTAAACATAAGAAAGGGGTGAGCTCAAATGTTTAGTAAGGGTAAATAAAAGAGATACATAAGAATAAAATGAACATAAGGGTATGAGAACATGAGAATATCATTTGAAGATCATAACCTTCATATAAAAAATCATAATCATGAGAAATGAAATAAATATTGGTAGTTCAGAAGACATGAATCACAAGGAAATCAAATAACACGAGTCATGGTAGAATAAAATTGGAATAAGACATAGACTTCTCGCACACATACAAGAAAACAAAAAAAATCTCTATAAGTGATGTCTCATTTAAAAAACTTATCTAGGCACTTCATGGGGGATACACCTTCTAAGAGGGACACACCACTATCTCTGATTATAGATTTTTCTTTATAGTGGATCGAGTTATACCTTCTTTCCCAAGTAGACCAGGTTTCACCTTATTCCCATAGTGGATCAGGTTTCCCCTCCTTCCCATAGTGGATAGGGTTTCCCCATCTCCCCATGGTGGATCAAGACACACCTGTTTCCCATTTTGGATTATGAAACACATGTTTACCATTGTGGATCAGGTCACACCTATTTTCTATTGTGGATAAGGACACACATGTTTCCAATTGTGGTTCAATCCCACCAATGTGTTTCCCATCATTATCTCATGATACATAAATATTTACCCAATGTAACACCCAAAGATTTTATGAAAAATAATATTTTTAATTTCAATAATGTCTTGTGTTGTATGCTACACCAAAAGGATCTTTCACAACACATAGCCTTGACTTGTCTTGCATTACACGCAATAAATACCTTCCTCGATAGCATGTGTAGTACGCAATACCGAGTTTCACTAAACGATATATTATTATAATATTATTATGAATTAGCCGTTATGAATAGTACTACCCACTTTTTGAAATTTTATAAATTTTATCATTCAAAATGGACTTCATTTTTTTATTCGGAATATCGAAATTAGCTTAGGGTGAAATTTTTGTACTTTTCGGATAACTTTCATATTCTGATGAATAGTGAAAATTACTAAATTTTAATTAAAAACATCTTTTTTAATAGAAATAATTAATAGTGATAAATTATTAATTTGAGTGGTTTTAAAGTATATTTAGAATATATTTTTATCATTTAATACAATGTTGGTCATTTGATGTAATTTCACAAATAAACCAAACATAAACAAGTGTCAATCTTTTGATAGTTATTATCTCTTAAAAACACGCTATTTGTTTTGACAATGGGAATTAATTTTTAAATTAATTAATGCAAATGATATGTTTTGAATTTGGTAAAATAGACCTCATTTTTGAATTCAGAATATCAAATATATCTTAGTCCTGATTTTTGGTATTTTTCTGGAAACTTTCATTTTTTGATGAATAGTGAAACCACTAAGTGGTAGTTAAAAATCTGATTTTTTCATAAAACTTAATTTTACCGCTTATGTGAATGGAATTTCAAAAATAAGAGAGACAAGGTTGATATCAAGGACTAAAATGGGGTTCAATGAGATGAAAATATTTTTTGGTGAATAGTAACATTTTACTTTTATTTACCATAGTTAAAAGTAAATAGTATAATTAAGGGTAAAAATGATATTATTATTTCCCGAACACATGTCATAATTCTATTGGATAAGTGTAATTAGACCAAAAACAAACTTAGGAATAAAATATGACCATTTAGGTTCACTTGGATTAGATTAGGACTTTTAATATTAATTTATTTAAAGAAGGGTTAAAATAGTTAAAATCAAAGTTTAATAAGTAAATAATTTTTAATATAGGGTCATACATAAGATAAATTCGACTATAAATATTCATTAGAAAGATAAAAATATTTCCTACATAATGGTAGTTCATTTATAATTTTTATACATTAAATAATTTAATTTATTTATGACACAATGATGATACAGTAATTATCTTATTAATGAAATATTGACATAATTGATGTTATAAATACCCAAATAAATGTAATTTAAGACTTTTTATGAATTCCACTAATTTTATATGTTAATATTACATGTTATTATTGATTTAGTTAACTTTTTTCGAACTAATAATTCTGTTATTATTTTCACAAAAAATCAATTACCAAATAGTGTCAAAATTGATATAAAATAGTTTTTAAAACAAATATTATATTATTAATTGTTATTTTATTCCTAAAAATATAAGGTTCAGCCAAATGACTTATATAAGGTTATATATATTAATAATAAACAACTTGGGGTTCTTTTGGCTTGTTATAGTAAGTTTATTAACCTTATAGTGTAAGAAAACAAGAAGACACGGTAAATAGTAAAATTATTTAACTTGAGGTTAAATCTAAATGATAAGGTTAAAATAGAAACCTAAACTTGTCTAAATTCTATTTTATGAGATTATTTAGACCCATCCCAACATTACCTTCTAAATAACTCAATTTGGAGCTATTAAAAACCGAATATGACCTTATAATAAAATAATATGTTTAGTTTTTCCAAAGGTGCACCTCTCCTCCCTTATAAAAGGGCACCTTCTCCATCTCTTCCTCACACCACTTTGAGACTTCAAGATTGGCAAAAACCTGACAAATTCTCTTCACCATTTCCATAGAAACATACTAGAGGTTCTGGTATTCTTCAAAGACCAATTTTAGTGCCCTAAGAGGAGGTCTCAAAGAGGCGCTTCAAAGAAGAGGTAATGTTCGTTACCGATTTTTTCACCTTTATTTATTCTTCCATTTCTTCTTATTTAGTTGTTTCATTATGAAGTAATAACATAAGTATAAATAATATACGAATATGTTATTATAAGTATGAAACAACCCTATTTCACCATCTATCCATCCTACGGAAAATGAAATCACCAAGCGTGCGTACGTACGGAATATCGTCTCCACGCCGTGGTGAAATCTTTTTTTCCACGAAAACCTTACATGGATGGGTATAATGGTGTAAATAATAACTATATATGGTTATTATAACATCATAGTGATTTTGATATATTATTCCATCCACTCCAATTCTATTCAATAATTATGGGAACAACATCATCGCTCGTGAGTACGTACGGACTACCGTCTCCACGACGCGATGAGATTCATTCACCATGTTAACCATACATGAATGATCATAAAGTTTATATAATGAATAATAATGAAATATATTAAATAATAATTCTACTGGATTTATGTATATATATATGTATGTCATCTATTTAGTTTCATTCAATTCAATAAGGAAACGAAAACATCGTTCATGCGTACGTATGGCCTACCGTCTCCATGAACGGTGTATTTCATTTCTTTTATCGATATATAATATATATATATGTATATGATGAATATATATTATATATAAATCATTTTTTACATTCTGGAATTATTTAAATCAGGATATAAGTATTAATATCAGGAACGACAAGTCGAAACACATATGATAAATGAAATGATTTTACCCAAAATGCTGTTTTAACATGGAATTTACAAAAGAACGGGTAATATAAAGTCATAATTGAAACATATATGATATCATAACAATGAATATGATTATGTAATAAGTCAATGACATTATTTAAATCATTATACATGAGGTTTAGATACGTACGAATCATATCAGACCTAAGGTAAGGGATAATTATTCCAATCTCATTCTTATCCGAGATTGTTTATTCGTAAGTATTTACTGGGGTTATGATTATTATCCATGTCTATATGTTCTAAAAATGTTTTCATAAAATGTTTACTTTTCTTTCATGTATGTTTAAATTCCTTTTTACCCAATTTGACTTTTACAACATGGTATGTAAAGAATCTTTTTTTTACAAGGTACTTTTTGACTTTTTCGGCAAAAGTACGAGAAGAATGTTTTTTTTAAATTATACGTCATGAAAGGATTTTTACGGTTTTATAAATCCTTATATTCATGAAGATTCCTCCAAAAGATTTCATGAATATTTTCAACAAAATCCTTTTCTTTTAAAATTTCCTGACATTTTGTGGAAATAGATTGATTTTGAAGAAGAAAGGATATTTTCCTCAAGAATTCATTTCAAGTGTTTTATCAAAACAATTTTCATCTAAGATGAAATTATTTCATATGTTTATGTTTCAAGTATAAAGTCTCTATGATTTACATGGTTTCACTTTTCTTATTATGAAATGATATCCATTTCTTTTATATGGATTATGTGATGATGGGATGATGTTTATGAAACCCATTTTATTTATTGGGTTATTATGAATGATGTATGTTTATTTTGTGGTGCAAGTAAGAATGATTTCATTATGAGATGGGTGGGACCTATATCTCCCTAAAATTCATTGGGTAAAGATTTATATCTCATGAGATAGACATGGCTGGAATGGTAAGTTAATCTGATTCAGTGTTACAGGAATGAAATGAGGAGTGAACTAGATTTAGAAAGGGACTTTGTCCACTAAGATAGTCTTGGCAACAATGCCTTGGATACCATGGAAATCATATCATGTGCTTATTGGTTTCCACAATTACATGTTTTATTACCATGCTATTTTATCATGATTGATGTTACCTTATGATATATGCGTTACATACTTCCAAGATTCATGTCTTTGCTCAAGATTTTGTTGTTTAGATTTTATGTTCATGTTTTTACATTCAAATGTTTATGGATTGTTTTATGTTATCTATGTTAACCCTTACTTGGAATTTGAGCTCACCCCTTTTATGTTTTCTTTTCCCCAGGATATAAAGAAAGGTTTTAGGTAAGAAAAAAAGGGGAAGATCTTTATTGGGAGATGTTGAATATCCTTCACCACGATTAGAAGATTTTATTCCGAATTTCCAAAGACACTAAACTATTACGATCCTTGTGTGTATTTTTTTGTTATGTATTAAGTATTCTGTAAAAGTAATGTATTGTCCATGTATTTCAAGATTAGGGTCTCTACATTTGTTATCAGAGGAAAGGATTAGTCAACCTTTGGAAACTAGGATGCGAGAACTTTAGTGAGATCCCTAGATATATTTCTAAGGTATGTCTAGGGATGTCCCTAAGGTTAAGTATAAGTATAGGTTATAGACCTAGAATTATGGTAACGATATTAGATTAAACCTAAGATGTTATATATTGAAGTTACTCCCCCTTTATTATCATTTTTTCCTCTCACACTATTCTTTTTGGGTTTTAGAAAATGGCTGGAAACAAGATGATTCACGATAATGGAGGATATGATGGACAATGGAATTATATTCTTCATGAGAAACCAAATGAAATGGGATTTGGAAGTCCAAACATCATTATTATGCCGAATCATCAATCTCATAATATGATCAATAAACTCAAATATGGTAAGTTTCCTGACTCGGCTAATAAGAGAAAGATGGAGTTTCATGATGATCATAGAGGAAAGAAAGTTCAATTTCCCCTATGTAAATCATGTGGTAAGAGCCATCAAGGAGAATGTTTCAAAGAAACTGGAAGATGCTTTGGGTGTGGAAAAGAAAAACATAAAGCCAGTAAGTGAAAAGGAAAAGGTTCAGTTAACACCATGGATGAGGATAATGGTATTGCTACGACATCAACAATGGTTAAATGTTTTAAATGTGGAATGTACGGGCATTATGCAAACCAATTCCCTAAGGGAAAGTCTCATGAAGAGAATCAGTATGGTCGTATGGGTAGTATTTATGTTGATGATGATGAAGAGACTACAAATGATATGTGAGATGAAAGAATTTTTGAATCTCGCTCAATGGTTTAAGAATGTAGTGGAATGATTACATGTTTATCAAGTGTAATGCTGTATAAGTAATCTCATGGTACTATGGAATAAAGAGAAATCTAAGGATTGTTACACTGTTGTCTTTACTTAAGTTTTGAAAGTGTATGATGAATGGTACCAGTAACCATGAAAGGTTATTCATATATTCTTGGAAAGTAGATGATATGCGCATAATGAAGGGATAAGGAGAAAATTAAATGTTTGATAGTATTCATGAGCTCATGACTGATATAAGGAGAAGGTTATATCATGGTTTGAGTATATAGAATTTTTGGATTTTGGTATGTGGAAAGAGTTAACTTTTGACAGCATTCATGTTTTCACTAAGGTTTAATGGGTATTCATTTTTCAATAGAATACATTATTAAGGTATTCACATGATTAGAATGTGACCAAAAAGATATATGGGGGATAAATTATGGTTGGTTGATGACATTTCAAGTAATCGTTTTCTTTATACTACGAGCTTGGACAGAAGTATTTTAGATAAATATTGGAATGGATTATGTTGGACATAAGTTAGTATTGTTTAAGGATGGAATTTTTTTTGATATTATTGATGGGGTGTTATAGTAATGTAGTTTTAGAAAAAGGAAAACCTGCAGGATGGGTGATAGCCCATCGCGTCGGACAAGGATGTGGGAATCGAACCCACAACTGAAGTGCGACTAACCTTTATCGCCTACCACTGGCCTACAGGAAGTCCCTGTTTAGTAGAAACTAGTTTTATTATATTAAGCAGTATGATATATGAAGTATAAGTCCATTTTAGGAACCATATATGATTAATCTCACTATAGATCGACTTATGTATATTTAATAACTTTTGCTAATATTTTGTTTGAGACAGATGGAATGACCCGTCATTCTATCACATGATCTGCTAACACTTCATGAATAACAAATTCAACTTCATTTCATTAAGATATGAAGTGTAAATTGTTGAAGACACGAACAACATTGAAATTGTACCAAAATAAAGTAAGTATTTATTCTAATTCAAATTATTCAACTTTAGGGAAATGATCTTGAAAACCAAAAATGTTGTCCTAGTGCCCTTATATCCGATGAATCAGATGGTACCCTAGATCATCTCAAATTTATGGCTTTGTGATTGTTGGATTTTTCATATCCATGTTCTCTACCACTCTCTATCAGAACATGATGGTTAGATTTTTCTTCCATATCCATATTTTCACCTATGTTCTCCTACGTGAAAACCTAATGATGAGTTAATTTGGGTAACCATTACATTTCATACATTAGTTTTTAAAGCCAAGTTTTGGTATTGCTTTTTACAATGTGGGTTTCTATTAAAGAAACTTTCGAGTAGTAAACCATTTATAACCCTGACGAATTTTGAGGGCGAAATTCATTTTAAGGTGGGTAGAATGTAACACCCCGAGATTTTATAAAAAATATTCTTTTTAATTTCATTAATGTCTTGTTTTGTACACTACACCAAAAGGATCTTTCACAACAAGCATCCCTGACTTGGCTTGCATTACACGCAATAAAGACCTTCCTCGATAGCGTGTGTAGTACGCAATACCGAGTTTCACTAAACGATATATTATTATAATATTATTATGAACTAGCCGTTATGAATAGTAATACCCACTTTTTGAAATTTTATAAATTTTATCATTTAAAATGAACTTCATTTTGGGATTCGGAATATCAAAATTATCTTAGGGTGAAATTTTTGTACTTTTCGAATAACATTCATATTCTGATGAATAGTGAAAATTACTAAATTTTAATTAAAAACAACTTTTTTAATCGAAATAATTAATAGTGATAAATTATTAATTTGAGTGGTTTTAAAGTATATTTGGAATATATTTTTACCATTTAATACAATGTTGTTCATTGGATGTAATTTCACAAATAAACCAGACATAAATAAGTGTCAATCTTTTGATAGTTATTATCTCTTAAAAATACGCTATTTGTTTTGACGATGGGAATTAATTTTTAAATTAATTAATGCAACTGATATGTTTTGAATTTGGTAAAATAGACATCATTTTTGAATTCAGAATATCAAATATATCTTAGGCCTAATTTTTGGTATTTTTCTGGAAACTTTCATTTTTTGATGAATAGTGAAACCACTAAGTTATAGTTAAAAAACTGAATTTTTCATAAAACATAATTTTACCACTTACGTGAGTGGATTTTCGAAAATCTGAGAGACACAGTTAATATCAAGGACTAAAATGGGATTCAATGAGATGAATTTTTTTTTGTGAATAGTAACTTTTTACTTTTATTTACCACGGTTAAAAGTAAATAAGATAATTAAGGGTAAAAATAATATTATTATTACCCTAATACATGTCATAATTCTATTGGATAAGTGTAATTCGACCAAAAACAACCTTAGGAATAAAATAAGACCATTTAGGTCCACTTGGATTAGATTAGGACATTTAATATTAATTTATTTAAAGAAGGGTTAAAATAGTTAAAATCAATGTTTAATAAGTAAATCATTTTTAATATAGGGTAATAAATAAGATATATTCGACTATTAATATTCATTAGAAAGATAGAAATATTTCCTACATAATGGTATTTTATTTATAATTTTTAGACATTAAATAATTTAATTTATTTATGACACAATGATGATGCAGTAATTATCTTGTTAATGAAATATTGACATAATTGATGTTATAAATACTCAAATAAATGTAATTTGAGACTTTTTATGAATTACAATAATTTTTTAGGTTAATATGACACGTTAGTATTGATTTAGTTAACGTTTTTTCAACTAATAATTCTGTTATGATTTTCAAAAAAATAAATTACCAAATAGTGTCAAAATTGACATAATATAGTTTTTAAAACAAATATTATATTATTAATTGTTATTTTATTCATGAAAATCTAAGGTTTGTACAAATGACTTAGATAAGGTTATATATATTAATAATAAACAACTTGGGGTTCGTTTGACATGTTATAGTAAGTTTATTAACCTTATAGTGTAAGAAAACAAGAAGACACGGTAAAAATAAAATTATTTAACTGGAGGTTAAATCTAAATGACAAGGTTCAAATAGAAACCTAAACTTGTCTAAATTCTATTGGATGAGAGTATTTCGACCCATCCCCACCTTAACTTATAAATTAATCAATTTGGAGCTATTAATAACTGAATATGACTTTATAATAAAATAATATTTTTAGTTTTTCCAAAGGTGCCCCTCTCCTCCCTTATTAAAGGGCACATCCTCTCTCTCTTCCTCACACCACATTGAGCCTTCAGGCTTGGCCAAACCCTGCCAAATTATCTTCTTCACTTACATAGAAACATCCTAGAGGTTCTGGTCTTCTTTAAAGACCAATTTTAATTCCCTAAGAGGAGGTCTCAAAGAGGCGCTTTAAAGAAGAGGTAATGTTCGTTACCGATTCTTTCAACTTTATTTCTTATTCCATTTCTTCTTCTTTAGTTGTTTCATTGTGAAGTAATAAAATCAGTATAACTCATATACTTATATGTTATTATAAGTATGAAACAACCCTATTTCACAATCTATCCATCCTACGGAAAATGAAATCACCATGCGTGCGTACGTACAGAATACCGTCTCCACGCTGTGGTGAAATATGTTTTTCCACCAACACCTTACATGGATGGGTATAATGGTGTAAAGAATAACTATATATGGTTATTATAACATCATAGTGATTCTGATATATTATACCATCCACTCCAATTCTATTCAATAATTATGGGAACGAGATCATTGTTCATGTGTACGTACGGACTACCGTCTCCACGACGTGATGAGATTCATTCTCCATGTTAACCATACATGAATGATCATAAAGTTTATATAATGAATAATAATGAAATATATTAAATAATAATTCTACTGGATCTATGTTTATATATATGTATGTCATCTATTTAGTTTCATTCAATTCAATAAGGAAACAAAAACAACGTTCATGCGTACATACGGTCTACCGTCTCCATGAACGGTGTATTTCATTCCTTTTATCGATCTATAATATATATATGTATATGATGAATACATATTATATATAAATAATATTTTACATTCTGTAATTTTTTAAATCAGGATATAAGTATTAATATCAAGAACGACAAGTCGAAACACATACGATAAATGAAATGATTTTACCCAAAACGCTGCTTTAACATAGAATTTACAAAATAACGGGTAATATAAAGTCATAATTGAAACATATATGATATCATAACAATGAATATGATTCTGTAATAAGTCAATGACATTATTTAAATCATTATACATGAGGTTCAGATACGTACGAAGCATATCGGACCTAAGGTAAGGGATAATTATTCCAATCTCATTCTTATCCGAGATTGTTTATTCGTAAGTATTTACTGGGGTTATGATTATTATCCATGTCCATATGTTCTAAAAATGTTTTCATAAAATGTTTAATTTTCTTTCATGTATGTTTAAATTCCTTTTTACCCATTTTTAATTTTACAACATGGTATGTAAAGAATCTTTTTTTTACAAGGTACTTTTTGACTTTTCCGGCAAAAGTACAAGAAGAATGTTTTTTTAACTTATACTTCATGAAAGGATTTTTATAGTTTTATAAATCCTTATTTTCATGAATCATTCTACAAAATATTTCATGACTACTTTCAACAAAATCCTTTTCTTTTAAAATTGCATGACATTTTGTGGAAAGAGAATGATTTTGAAGAAGAACGGATATTTTCCTCAAGAATTCATTTCAAGTTTTTTATCAAAACAATTCTTCATCTAAGATGACATTATTTAATATGTGTATGTTTCAAGTATAAAGTCTCTATGATTTAATTGGTTTCACTTTTCTTATTATGAAATGATATCCATTTCTTTTATATGGATTATGTGATGATGGGATGATGTTTATGAAACCCATTTTATTTGTTGGGTTATTATGAATGATGTATGTTTATTTTGTGGCACAAGAAAGAATTATTTCATTATGAGATGGGTGGGACCTATATATCCCTCCAATTCATTGGGTAAATATTTATATCTCATGATATAGACATGGCTGGAATGGTAAGTTAATCCGGTTCAGTGTTACAAGACTGAAACGAATAGTGAACTCAATTCAGAAAGGGACTTTGTCTACTAAGATGGTCTTGGCAGCAATGCCTTGGCTACCATGGAAATCATATCATGTGCTTAATGGTTGCCACAATTACATGTTTTATTGCTATGCTATTTTATCATGATTGATGTTCCCTTATGATATATGCCTTACGTACTTCAAAGATTCATGTCTTTGCTCAAGATTTTGATGTTTAGATTTTTTGTTCATGTTTTTGTATTCAAATGTTTATGGATTGTTTTATGTTCTCTATGTTAACCCTTACTGGGCATTTGATCTCACCCATTTTTTGTTTTCTTTTCCCCAGGATATAAAGAACGGTTTTTGGTAAGAAAAAAAATGGGAAGATCTTTATTGGGAGATGTTGAATATCTTTCACCACGATTAGAAGATTTTATTCTGACTTTCCAAAGACACTAAACTATTACGATCATTGTGTGTCTGTTTTTGTTATTTATTATGTATTCCAAAAAAGTAATGTATTGTCCATGTACATCGAGCTTCGGGTTTCTACACCCAATGCATTAGAGGGAGATTAGTCCCACCCATCATGTAATCTATAATGGGATCACCAGATGATATTTGGGCCACCCAATCATATAAGCTGTAATGGGCTTACTTGATACTATTTATGACACCCCATCATATAAGAAATAACGTGCTTACCCAAGGCTATCTGGTCCACCCCATCATATAAGATGTATTGTGCTTAATCTATGCTCTCTAGGATAGCCCATCATATATGTTATAACAAGCTTACCCGATGAAATTTGGGCCTCCCCATCATATAAGAAATGTCCATGAAACACAACATGAATAAAACAAAAAGTGCTTGAATATCATCATAAAAACACATTATAATAATTTTTATTTCATAAAATTATTAAACCAAGTGAAATAAATTGGTTTTATTTCAATATACATGAAACATGATTATCCTAAGGAAAATATATGGATTTTATAACAATTTCATTGAAACATGTATTACCTGTGGAAAAGAAATGGGTTCCATAAACATTATTCCATCAAAACATTAACCACTCAAAGAACAAATAAAAATGGTATCATTGTATAATATCCCTTTTAAATCGTAATATATATCAAAGTATTTGATCTTAGATGGAGAAGGACATTTTAATATCACTGGGAACATAAATTTTATTTGAAACTTACTTTTTAAAATATATAACATTTTCAAAATCCTTTTCTTTGAAAATATCATTGAAATTATATAAATAGCTTTGAAAACCATTTTAAACACTTTTTAAAAAATTAAAAAAAATCAAAAACCTTTTTCCTTGAAAATTATCTTAAAAGATCAGTTGAGAAATATATGGTCAGATTTCCTTAAAAACATTTTATAAATTATCTTCAGTACCAAAGAGTGTAAAAATGGTAAAATTATATGAATATATCATGAATAACCAAAGGATAATAAAAGTCATGAGATCTCATTTCATGACCCCCACCCACCCAAGATACCACAATAAAGAGAGATAGATTATGACCCCCAAGTCCTGCCTCTAGTATGCCACGGGTTGGATACTAGCATTGAGGGTATAAAAATCTCATGATATGGGAGGCATTATCCTATATAATAATATGGGATTAGGAGATAAGATTGATAATACAAAAAAAACTCCAAGACATAATATAAAATAAAACCAAAATGATCCAACAAGCATGTATAAATAGAATTGATACAGATAAAAGTCTCCAAAGTAAATACCCAAAAGTAAATCTAAAGCAGCGAAACAATAAATATCAAGGATCTAATCTAGTAATGTACAACACGATCCATGTAGTCTTCATGGAAACCTAAAAATAGTTTTATATACATAGGGTGAGCATACAAGTATACATAGTAGGAAAACCGAAGTATCTCATGCATATGTGAAAGAATCATACTAATGCTCATGTAAGATAACAGTAGAACCAATCAACACCTATTAAGTTATACTAACCATCCCAACCTCACCAACACATTCTCACTAATTAATGCAAACCAATTAATATAATATAATAAGAATCACATTGATAAGGGTACCCCACAAAACTTTCCCACTGGTATTCCACTCCCACACCCAACATCATACATCTGGGCGCTCTCATCTCTTATGTATTCCATAGTGACCCAGAAGAATGGTCACAACACACTTCACCCAAAGATACCTGGGATCACCTCCTCACATGCACAACCACATCACATCTCACCCAATAACCCCTAGTCCATAACACAACCACTTCCAAAACTAGAGCAGTAAGGTATCATGAACATGTAGGACGTCAACCTTGTTCCTTCCTCCTACCATGCATAACCCCTACAAGATGATTCCCCACATGCACAATCATATCTTACCTAAAAACACCCAGTCCATCAAACCCACCATTTAATTCACTAACAGACCTCCTTCCATCACAACCTGTGTAATACTTACCTCCCCTAGAAGAGAGAGAGAGGGATATATTGGGTACCCAACCATCTACCATCCTCATCGGATGATAGAAAAAACACCGTCATGTGGCTATATAGGTGTCGGCATGTAGTGCTCGACATGGGTGGGGTGCATATAGAAGTCCCAAGAATATAAAAAAAATATAATATCAAACACTCAATCCCAACCTATGGGTTTATAAAAAAACAAAAAACTCACAAAATTTTCACATTTACAGCCGCCTATAAATGCATAAAACCACACATCAATCCAAATGACCCATTTCACATTTCCAACCAATTTCATTTAATAACCCCATTAGTTCAATTATTTATCCTCAAAAAAATTAACCATATAACCCATCATTTATTTATCCATTAACCATTTCCATTCCATTTACCAAACCAACCCATTCCATTCCAAATATTATTAATAAATAATTTATTTATTCTGTCACTTCTTTGGAATCTAGCACAAAGAAACCGCCACCTAATTGCCCCAAAATCACAACCACACCTCCCATAATTATATGAGAAATCTAAATTCATATTTTATTCATGCATCCTTTTTTATAGTGTATAGAAATTCTAAAATTAAATTGAGGTAATTGAAAATAAACTTTCAACCCTTTCATTTCAAAAGCCAAAATTTCTCAAGGAAGGTTTTTTCGTATGAATAATTTATACTAAAATATGGATATATTTATTTCATTCTAAATGATAATGTAAAATAAGGAAAAGTAATGAAATATAATGTCAGAAGATTGTGTTACACATTGAAGTTACTAGTTTATACAGCTGAAGTTATTATTCAATAAAAATGAAGGTATCCCAGTGAATTACATTTCATGTCCAATTCATTTGATTTGAATAATTTCATTTATAATCTCTAAATTCATTTCTCCACTATGAGATCCAGTTTACCCTATTACGACTCATTCACAAAAGTAGTATGAACCAGTCATATCAATCATGAATGTGAATTTTTTTGTATAATTAATGATGAAATATACTATTATTGAATTCAGAACACTATAAACTCAGTTTTTATACTATGAATATTTTATTTTTAGGAGATTTTGGCCACTGTTAATAAATTTTAGAAAAACATGGAATCATATAATAGTTAGGATACACCAATATCATTTGGATCAAATCCCTCTGTACCAGCAATACATCACTATTGGTAACAATTATTCCACCTCCTCTTTGGTCTAGTTTGATGATACCCTATATCATATTAATGATATAAATTATGGTTAGTGATAATGACATGTTGTTTCCAATTTTTTGGTCTTATTCATTGCATGTTATATTTTTTATTGGTGATATAACCACATCATAGAAATTATTATCATTCATCCTTATCATTCCAGGAATTCACATAACAAAATTGTTATAAAGAACACCATGTAGAGAAGAACACTTATAAAACTCTGTATAACACTAGATAGAACTACAAATATATTTTTAGAACAATATAAAACATTATTTTTTCATCTTTGATGTGTTTTTTTGGCTTAGTGGCATGATCTAATTGTTATAATTCAAAAGATATTGGTTAGAACAACTAGCCTTAGATTTATTAAAATGTAAGGTTGTTCATAACATATTAACTGACCCTCAGAATAGTTGACCCCAACACTAAGAACAAAAATGCATACCCATAGAAGTTATACCCCCACAAAATATATTCCCTATAAATCTTATTTCACAAGGGTTCTGTAATGACCTGTGGAATTACAAGTTTTGAAGTTTAAAGTAAATTATAATGTTTTATCATGGAGTAGGGGGAATTCATAGAATTGGGATTTAGGTTTGGAATATGTGTAATGGAATATCATTGTAAGTTGTTTTTTGGTGTGGTTTAAAGCTTGAAAGATTGTTTGGGAGATCAGGTGAGAATTTAAGTAGTATATAAGTAAATGGGATTCTAAAATGCCATAGTAACAAGTTTATTATTCCATGCTAGGTGAGGGTCACAGTACGGTGGGGGTCACCCTACAACTATTCTTGGATGCGAATAGTTTGTTGCATTGTGAACCTTAGTTTCTGTAGTAATGTTTTGTAAAGAGGTGTGTCATGTTACATGGGGCACGATGGATTTTCTGTAAAGGCTGATGGCCTTGAGGGTGGATCTAATGTATGGTTCATCATCTCATGACCCATAGGGTTTATTCTGTGATAATGTTGTCCAGGGGTTGTGTCCCCTTCTTTGGAGTGGTCACACCACAACCAAGAGGGGTTGTTCCATGATAGAGGTGGTCCTAGTTCTAGGCCCTTTTCATTGGTATCTATGCCATGACCCACTTTCTATACCAAGACCTTGTCAAGTGAAGGGGCATATCACACTGCAATTTAAGATTGGGTGTTTTTATCAATAATAGACCCATATTTTAGGGGTTACCCCCTTAATTATTTAATGGAAAGTGGGGGCATGAGGGGTTCCATTCTTGGGTAACACTTATCTACACCCTCTTCCTTTTGATTTCCCATGGCATGGAAAGGTATTGGGTTAAAATTCATGATAATTCCATGTACATTCCTCATCATTCATTCTTCTATTATATTTTTTAGTTATCTGCATCTATTTTTTAGAAATTTGGGTTAGGATTTATTGAATATTTCTTCTATAATATAGTGGAAATCATCTAGAATAATGGTTTTTTCATTTTTACTAGCTAAAGGAGGTTTTATAAGGTGGAATACACCCCATCAGGTGTAGTTTTTATAATGAAATGATTCCTTGTGATTTTTAGAAATTATTCCTAATTGAAATTAGGTTAAATAAGTAATTTTAAATTATTATAATTAATTATTTGGATGTCTTTATGTTATATAAGTGCTCGAGTGGAAGGAAGATCTTGGGCGTGGTATGAATGAGCTCGAACGAGGATGTGAAGATCATGGACTAGGTGGTAACTCCTATATGAATGTAGGTGGTCCCTATAATATAAATTCACAATATTTTTTATGGATTATTTCATTATTTCATTCATGTTTCATTGGATTAGGCAAAATTAATAGGAATTGATAGTTCTTTAGAGAAAGATATAAGATGACATAAAGCCTCTTAGAGGTGGAAGAAGTTCTATTTAACCCATTGAGTGTTTTGGGATCACCTGATGATTGTTTTTATAAGATGTTATATTGTCAGTTTGGTTGATGAGAGACCTCAGTAAGGTCTCAGGATATGAGTTGATACATAGTAAGCCTAGGTTGGTTCCTAGGGATAATTGGACATGTATGAGTGGCTTTATCTTAGGAATTATGGGATAGATGACTATATGTATCATGCATAATTAAGAGCACCCTTTTTAAGGTGGATTGGGATCTAAGAGAGAGTTTTGAGTGGGTTGATCTCTATAGGTATGGATTTGTGTGATGGATAGGGGTTTACATTGGGAGAAAAGACCTAAGAATGGGTTATATTAATTGGTTAGGAACTTGGCATGAGTTTCCTAATGGGTCTAGAGAAGGATAGCTCAGTATGGTCCCTAGTTAGAGGGACCAGGTTATGAAATGATAATTAGAAGAGCATTATCAATTATTGAGGATCAATTCATATATATATTTATGTATATGTGGTCTCCTTGGAATGAAAAATATTGATTAGTTCCAGTGATCAATGTCTAAGATGAGTTTAAAGAACCCTAGTGGAATCCTAACAAGTGAGATGTGATTTCTATGATGGTTTTCATGATGTATATAGATGATGAGATATGATCAATGTAAGGGGATAAGTCTTGACTGACTAGAACCCTATAATGAGCTGGTAAGCTTATGGGATGGGCCTCATGCTTGGTTTGGTGCTTCATGTGTGTGAGGGTTGTGAATTTCACCCTAAGTTAAAGGGGAGGGAGATGTGAGTTAGACTCTACATAACTGTGAGGTTGGTGGAAGGGATGCATGTCCATTCATTGAGAGAGAGGGTATTGGTAGGTACCACCCTAGGTGATAGTGTATTCCACCAGTTCATGAGAGACCTAAAAAAACCAAGTGGGTTTTCAGAGTTGAAATTGTTATCAATGAGTTGAGAATATGAAAAGTCAATAAGCTTTTAATATGAAGAGTGTGGAACTGTTTTATAGTTCAAAAGAATTGTATCATTGGTTCTTCTAATTGACACAATGTTTAAAAAATTGGAAGAATTAAAAAGTTATAATTTATGATTGAATTCTAAATAAAAGTGGAATTGTGGTTTGTTTTTTGTATCTTGGCTTTGGTATGCATTACTTTGAATAAAATTATCCAACCACACTAGCCAGCATAAGGAACCCATATACACTACTGAAGTAGGTAGGTTCAAATATGGTTAGACTAGCATAGAAGTAGAGGGCATGTGAATAATTCCCACAAAAAGGTGTAAGGGTGCAACGATTTTCTATGAAGGGTAGCATGATAGTGGAAGAGAGTGCCAGAACAGGGTGGTTCTAGTGGTAACCAATTTAAGATGGATGTGGGACTGGTTTTTTATAAAATAGGGATCTCAACTGATATTGGATTTTATTTGGAACTTAGTTATTTATAAATTTTTGATCCACTATTACGAATATGAAAAAAAACCAAAACTTTCAGATTTATGTGATCTATACCATCTGATCGAGGCATCAATCATCTTCTTCGTCGATCTTCATCAGAGGACTGATGCTCACCTGGATCTTTGTGTATCATCTTCCGGGAGATCCAGATGAGGGTTATGATCATTATTTTATAATCATAGTGATTCAAAAATGTTATAATCATCATGCAATGTTGATTTAATTTGTAAATGAAGGTCAAGATTAATAAAAACTAAAATGGAGAAAAATGTATTTATAGTGATAGTGATTTCTTGAAGATAATGAACCAAGGTAGTAAGCACATGAGATGATGAAATGAGGGATTTTCCATGTTTTTTATAGAACTGAGACAATGTGCTTATATATAAATACCTCATTGACGTTCATTTGTTGTTATTAAATAATCACACATTTGAGAGTGATTTTCTTGAGAGAGAAACATAAAATAGGAAATTATGTATATTCTAAGAGAAGTTTCCATGAATTCATGTTGAGTTTTTATCTTGTGATCGCATTATGATGATTTGAGTTCCACAAATCTTCACATGATCGATGTTATTACACAATAAAGATATAAGTTCACATACTCATTTATGAAAAGTTGAAACACCTGAATCACCTTTGTTTCCTGAAGAAGTGATCCAGAATAGGTTTTCCTCAAGAATGGATTTAATTATGAATGTGTTAATCTACATGGATTATGTTGAATTGATTATGGAAATAAATAGTTCTATCACATGAATGATTCAATTTTAAGAGAAGTTATATTTGAGTAATTGTGAAGGAAGCATTATGCGAAGAACCAGCACATGATCATACTTTTGCAAAGAGTTTAATAGTAGCAGCATGCACTTTTTCGAAGAAGGATGAGACACCACTAGAGAGACATATTATATGTGAAAAGAATATACATTAGTTGTGTTCATACACAATTAATATTATAATAGTGAACATTCAGTTTGCGCAAAGGAAAATTCATGTAGGCCTGCTCATGTATATGTGAGTATATAAGGAAGTGTGAAATTTATACATGTAGTAAGAAGAAAGTGTAGAAACATTAGTGTGTGTTAATTTTACAAATACTTACATGCACATGTATTAATGTATGCATAAATTGAGAATACCATGCATTGTTTTTTATTCATGCATCAAATTTGATAGGTTCACATGAAATATATATTGTGTGATCAGTGTGTAGTGTCTTTAGAATGAAGTCGGGGCATTATTTCAAAAGACATCTATATCTAAGTTATTTAGTATTCAGTGAGGTTGGGTCTTTAGCGGAAGAAAGAATATTTTTCTGATCATTGTTTTATTGAGGAAAATGAACATCTATTGGTGTTTAGAATTATTTATCAAGACCTGTATCAATGCCGAGGTTATTGAACTGCACACAAGACAGTATGATCCATCAAGCTCATGGAGAAAGATCAAGATATCATCTTATTAGTGGATCATATCTTGTGTGAATCAAGATTTTGTAAGTCATTAGTGGGACTCTAAATCAAAATAATATTTTAGTGGGACTCTAGAGTAGTCCAGTGGGATGCCAGTAACACTATGTGATGTATTATAAAGATCTTCGTGTGGGTGTCAAGGGTTTCCAGTGTAGGTCAGATGTTGTAAACTCTAGTGGGAATCAAGAGTGGAACACTGTGGGACTAAATGTTGATGGGAATGGGACTTTACCTAGTTTTAATCATATACATATAATGAAGAATATGAACTTGGGTGTATAATCAGTTGTAGTAATGAGTAGGTCTTAGAACCAAACCTTGTAAGAATATTGTGCGCTATTTTTCATTTATATTTTGCATTGCATGCAAGATCCACTCCTCCTAACTGAAGACACAAGTTTGAAGGGAGTTAAATAAAAGAAATTAATTTTTTAAAAAAAAGTAACACCGTATTCACCCCCTCTCCATGTGACTATAATATCCATTGAAAAGTTTAATTGCTATCAAAGGGATGGAAAAATTTGGTTGGTTCTACATTACCTATCCAGTTGTTTGTAGTAGAAGTATATGAAGTGCAGCTTGAGAAGGAAAAATCCCAACTATACTCTTTATGTTAGAAATGTTTAAATTTCAATAAATACTCAGAAAAAAGGAAGAAAATACTGTAAAATAAACTGAAGAGAAATTAAAAGATAAATAAATATAAACTACTAGATGAAGGAACTCATAGTGGTAATTGTAGGATCAAAATAATGTTGTAGATGCTCAATATACAAGAGGGGGGGGGGGTGAATTGCATACTTTAAAAATTCCTTTGGAACCTTTAAAGTTAGTTACGAATAACTATGTTTTCCTTAAGCAAAGGAAAGAGCTAAGTTTAACAAAGTTTAAACTAAGAAAATTCACAACACCTCTAACACCAAATGAAAACTTTGAATAAGGAATGAAGTTATAAACTTCAAGTCCTATGAACTTTATTAAAACTGGAAAGAGATTCTGAAAGTAGGTTCCGGAAATATGGTTCCGTAAATTGAAACTTAACAAAAGATTACAATATGAGATTCTACCTTAAAGCATATAGAATCTAAATGAAACAGAGTACAAGTAAGGAAGTATAAGAAAGATATACTTTCCTTACAATACAATATGTAGAGGAAATAAACATGTAGTAAAACTACAAGTAACTAGATATAAGTCTTTTAACCCAAAGAGAAGGGTATCCAACAACCTTGGATAAAGGTCCCTTGATTTATACTTTCAAGCAAGTCCGTCTTACCCACACCAGGGTAAGCCCCCGATACAAAGATCAGAGTCTCTGTCTTGCTTTCCCCACAAGACCTCAACTTCAAGGTAGTTGGAAACCTCTTTCTTCCCCAGCAAGGAAGCCCTCAACTTCAAGGTGTTGGAAACCTCCATCTTCCTATCCCCGGAAGTCCTCGAATGTAATCACCAACATTCGGAGTCGCACGAAGAAAAAACTGAACGAGCGGTTTAGTATGCACAAGGCATGAAAATCTTTCTCTCTCTAGAAATCACCTTAGCAGCGTGTGGTCTCTAGATTGATCAACTTCTCTATGTTCTTCTACTATGCTCTTTCAAATGAGCTCCTATTTATAGGCAAGGTCGACCTCCTTTCCAACGGTCATATTTTCCTTAAAAATCGGAGGGACCTGTACACGTGTAACTTAACCAACGGTTAGTTTATAATAGAATAGATGACATCGTTTTATAACAAAATAAGCGAAACAGAATGTATGACATCGTTTTAAGTCTAAAAAAGTTTGGAGTGAAGATTCAGAGTGAAGGTTCAGAGTGTAAGAAAAATATTAAAGAGTAGGCAAATTATAAAAGCGTAAGAAAAATGAAAGTTCGCAGTCTAACCAAAAATAATTTTCGGATTCTAAATAAATTCGGAGTGTATAAAGCAAAGATGATCAGATTCTGTTTAATAGGTGAATTCGGAATGAGAATTCGGAATGAGAATTCATCATCATAATTCGTAATGAGAATTCATCATCAGAATTCGTAATGAGAACTCGTCATCAGAAATCGTAATGGGAATTCGTATCCATAATTTAGAGTAGAACATTATTACAGTTCTCATCCAAAATTCGGAACCTAAAACAGAATGCTTTATATAAAAGTTTCAAATGATTCCAAGAATATAGAAATGAATCTGAATCTTATACTTAAGAAATATATGGATTAAAATATGATAAGAATATTTTTTCTTACAAAAGCAGATTCCTTTATAAAAGCAATTTTCCTTATAATAGCGATTTTCCTTATAAAAGAAATTTTCCTTATAAAATAGATTTTCCTTATAAAAGAAATTTTCTTAAAGATAAGGTTTTTGTGATTTTCAAAACAAGAAGGAATGGAAAAGTCATAAGGAAAACCTTATTGACTCAACAATATCCCCCTTTTTGGAAAGCACAAACATCCTTACGAAAAATAAATTCTAAGAAGAAAGAAAACATTAAGGCTTATATCCCATTGCTTATGGATGTTGATGAATATGACTAAATCCCCCTTAGTCTTTGAAACTCTAAGGATTGTATTCTAGATTTCCAGAATGATATTTCATTAAGAATAAGAAATTCTTCTTTAATGAAAAACTCCCCCTTAGATAAACTCTATTAAAGTTTGTTTTCTTTATCACCCTTTGTTAGGATTCTCTTTCCCCCTTTATTAGGGTTCTTTTCCTTCTCCCCCTATGTGATTTTCAAAAAGAATTTGTGGGAATGAAAAAATATAACAAAGTACCTGAAAAATTAGTAGCAACAACAAATGAAACGAGCAAGAAAAAATTTCATTAAGTTGGAAATCTCAACAACAAAGAAGATTAGACACAACAAAAGATCGGATCTGTCTATTTTGGATCTTTTTCCTTCTCCATGAGACCCTTAAGAATTGTCTTTATCTTCTTCAAGTCTTTATGGTATTACTCGACTTGCTTCTCTAACACAACAATTCTTGCAGTTTGAGCTTCAATCTTTTATTCCTGGGCTTGAAGCTTTTCTTCCTGAGCCTGAAGCATTTCTTCCTGATCCTTCAAGATTTTTTCTTTCTTTAACAACTTTTCTTCAAACTCAATCCGATGATCCCTTTCATACTTCTAGTTTTGAGAAACATAATTTAGCTTCCCATTCAGATCTCTGACTTATTGAATCCAGAAATTCTTTTCATCTGTCAACTTTTCTTCAAAGGATGAAGTAAGTTCATTTATCTTCCTGTCTTCTGTCTCAAGGGAATCATTCACATTATCTTGGAATTCATCAAAGAGCCTCGTCTCTTCTACAGTCTTCCTCGACCAACTAGTAATCCCCTTGCAAGATCTTTTGTGGGATTCATAGATGACAAAGAAAGTTTTGAACTGAGCCTCTATCTGAACACATTCGTCCATAACCATGGATACGGAGTCTGTTTTCTGATTCAAAGCATGTTGAAGCATCTAGAATCTTGAATCAATACTAGAGAAAGTCGGAATAGTACCTACCAACTTCTTTAATGACTGAACAACAAAGTCATGCCCCAACGAAGACGACTCTGAATCCGAGACTTTGATTGGAGAATTTTCTTCTTCAAAATGCTCAACCTTCTTCTTAGAAGAACCACTAACTTCCCTTATCTTTACAACCACTGAGCTCGGGGTATCAACAACATGTTGTTTTCCTTATCCCTTTTCAGAATGGTTTGTTGTTCCGGAGTCTTCTGTTCACTATCAGAAACTTGAACAACATTGTCTTCCTCATTAGCAACTTTCTGAGCACCATCATCTACATTCTCTATTTGAGCAATATCATGTAGAAGTTGTTCTTCCTCTGCATGATAAGCTACTTCTTCTTCTCCTTTCTCCTCATCCTTCCCTAGAGTGACTAACTTCGATGATTCAACTTCTGAAGTTCGGAGCGACAAATGTTCCGAAGGTGTCCCCTTATAATCATCTACTTGCTTCAAAACATCTCTAGTGTCACCACTTCCTTCAGCAACTGCTTCCTCTTCTTCGACTTGCTCAATCTACTCTACTTCCTCAGCATGCTTAGCAACTGCCTCTTCCAGAGCGACAAAGTTTCTTCCTGGAGTCTCAGGTAGTGATTCCAAAGAAAAACATCTCAGAATGGGAAAGTTCGCTGAACCCATCTCATTAAATTTCAAAAATGTCTGAGCTACCTCAGCTTCAAACAACTTCTTCTTATGGTTCTTTTCTTTCACTTGTTTTTTTAACTCATCCGTAGTTCTTTCCTTCAAGGCCTTAGCCTCCACAGGATCCAATCCAAATTGAGGCTCCCCTTTCACTCTCTTCTCTTTGATTTCACTACATTTAGCAACTACCTCATCTGGGTAAGCTTTCTTCTTCTTCAGTTTTGTAGGTGTGGAATGAACTTCCTTTGTTTTGGGATTCTATGTTTCAACTTCAACTTCTTTCAAATTTCTCTTCCTCACTGGCTTAGAGGATTCAGGTTCAACAACTTTCGGAACCGTTTCTTCTTGAGTAGGTAAATCAACGAACTAACCAGTCTCTTTTTCAAAGGCAAAATCCATCCTTTTGATAGTACCATCACTCACCAACATAATCTTGAAAACTATCGGCTTAGACTTGCAGGCCTCTTGAAAGACTCAAGGCACCGAACTATCAACTTTGAGAGGATTGTTGGATATATTATGATCTGAGCTCTCAAATTCCCTTTCTTAACATTCTTAAGGGTAATAAGAATGTGTTTCATCAGGTTAAACTTCCTTAGATTTGTCAGAAAATCTAGGATGTAGATCTCACTCTTCTTCAAACTATCTTTATCACCCTTTCTCAGTACAATAAGTCCTTGTACCCATAACTCTAGAATCCGGAAATTTGTAGACAAAGAAGCAATCTTTGGAGCCTTATCATCTGACAGTCCGAGAGTTTCCAAAGCCTTTTCCTTGTCAAAGCTTCCCTTTGAATCCGGCAAACCATGAGAAATAAACTCAGCTTCTCCTTCATTATTCAGCCCTACCAAGCTGGCTGCCTTGGCATAATAAAGTTTATAAGTCTTTCCATAATACATAAATGAAAACTTCTCCCTACCATCTTCCTTAAGGAAGGAAACTATCTCATAGAACTCTACAAGAAAATCTGGAAAAACATCATCTTGATTCTGAAGCATAGACACATCAACATCTTCCCATCCATTAAGCTTAATATTCTTGGATATAAGAGAATCATACTTGTTGAAGAAATAAGGATGAGCAAACCTTTCTCTATTTACTAACCACTTCAAGATTGTCTTAGAAGAAGACATGTATTGAGAAGCTACTTCCACAGAAATTCGGATCTGATGACCTCTGAGAAGTTCGGAATGAAGATTTCAGAAGTTCAAAACGGTCTTAAAACAGAGAATCAGAGCTTCGTGATGCTGGAGCTTGAAAACCGATGTGGGACAACCATTTGGGGTCCCCTTTATATAGGCAACTAGAAGACGGTTCAACTTCCTCAGTTGATCGAACAGTTGTGACAAGCTGAGATCAGATCTGACGGTTGAAAACCAATTCTCATGAAAACTTGAATCTGATCTTTTGAGGTTTTTATTAAAACAAAAATTTAAGAAAACTATAATCCGAAAAAAAAATATAAGAAAATGTCAATAATTAAAGTATGACTACGAAAACTTGAGTAAGGAAATCATACCTTTAGTATTGGCTTAGGAGGATTATTCGTAATGGGTAATATTAAAAAAGTTAACTACGAAAAAAAAACCAAAAAACTCACTACGAAAAACAAACTCAGTACGGAAAACTCAGTACGAAAAACATTATAAGGATTTCAGTATGAAAATTTCATTACAAAAGTTAAAAAAAAATGAAAAACTAATTATGAAAGTCTCGGTACGAAAATATCGTTATGGAAATACCAGTACAAAATTTTCCATTCTGGAAGTTTTCAATACGAAAATTTCCATTCCAGAATTCTTCTATATGAAAATATCCATTCTGGAAATTTTCTGTTCCGGAAATTCCCATACCGGAAATTTAGTTCCGAAAAGTTTGAAAACAAACTTTGAAAAAATTAGTTACTCTAACAAACAAATGTACTCCTCCTATGAAAAGGAGTTTATTACTATAAGGATATTTTTTCAACAGAAAGTTAATTAAGAAATATTACCTTACGGTTATCATTCCTGACTTCTATTTAATGTATTCAAATCTATCAGTAGGAAAAGATTTTGTGAAAATATCAACAAGTTGATCTTGTGTTCCAACAAACTGAAGAATGATATCTCCTTTTAGTGTGTTATCCCTAAGAAAGTGATGCCTAATATCTATGTGTTTGCATGAGAGTGATGTGATGGGTTATTACTTAAGGCAATGGCACTTGTGTTATCACACAAAATTTGAGTTTTAGTAAAACTCAAGCCATAGTCTGTGAGTGTGTGTTGCATCCACAACACTTGAGCACAACAACTTCTAGCTGCTACATATTCAACTTCAGCAGTGGAGAGTGGTACAGAATGTTGCTTCTTGCAAGACCAAGAAACTAATGAATCTCCTAATAAATGACAAGTTCCTGATGTACTTTTTCTATCCATTCTACATCCACCAAATTCAGTATGAGAAAAGCTTTTTAGAATAAAATCATTTCCAGAAGTATAAAATAATCCTAGATCCATGGTTCCCTTAAGGTAGCGAAAAATTCTTTTTACTGCCTTTAAGTGAGATTCCTTAGGATTAGATTGATATCATGCACATAAGCATACTGAGAACATTATGTCTGGTTGACTAGCTGTTAAGTAAAGTAAACTTCCTATCATACCTCTAAAAGATGTTTGATCTACTGGTTTCCCAGCTTCATCAAGATCAAAAGAGTTTGAGGTACCAATATGAGTACTTATACTCTTAGTGTTGTTATAACCATACTTTTTAAGAAGATCTTTAATATACTTATGTTGAGATATATAGATTCCTTCTGGTTTTTGAGAAATTTGAAAACCAAGGGAAAAAGTTAACTCACCTATCATACTCATTTCAAACTCAGATTTCATTAGACTTGCAAAAGAGTCGGTTAAAGATTGCTAAGTTGAACCAAATACGATGTCATCAACATAAATTTGAAAAATAAAAACATTTTTCTTATCTTTCTTTATAAAAATATTTGGATCTGAATTTCCCTTAACATAGTTATTTTGAAGAAAAAATCCAGTGAGTCTATCATACCATGCTCGTGGGGCTTTTTTAAGGCCATACAGAGCTTTGGTAAGTCTAAAAACATTATCAAGATGTTTTGTATCTTCAAATCCAGGAGCTTGTTCAACAAAAACTTCCTCTTGAACATAACCATTATGAAAAGCACATTTCACATCCATTTGAGAAAGTTTAAAATTAAAGAATGCTGCAAAGGCAAGTAGAATACGGATAGATTCAAGTCTAGCTACTGGAGCATAGGTTTCTTCATAGTCTATTCCCTCTTGCTGATTATAGCCTTTAGCAACAAGTCCAGATTTATTTCTTACTATGACTACATTTTCATCACATTTATTTCTGAAAACCCATTTTACTCCAATAACAAAAGTTTCCTTAGGTCTTTCAACCAAAGTCCATACTTTATTCCTTTCAAATTCATTTAGTTCATCTTGCATGGCTTTGATCCAATCATCATCACCTAAAGCTTCATCAGTGCTTTTAGGTTCTAATTGGGAAAGAAATGCTAGATGTTCTACTTCATTTCTTAAGTAACTTCTAGTCCTTAAAGGTTGATTTACATCACCAATGATACTATCACTGGGATGATTCTTAAGAAACACCAGATTTGGGTTTTGAAAAGCCTGTTCATCAACATAGGGTAGAAAGTCTTCCGGGGTAAATGTTTCAGAAGTATATTCTTGAACATTATCCTTATCAGAAGGTTCTTCTGTCAAAGGTTGACAATCAGTTTTTGAAAACACATATGAGGATGCAGGCTGGGATGGTTTAAAAATAAAAGGATCAAACTCATAAAATTTTACATGTACTGTTTCTTCAACAGTACAAGTATTTTTATTAAAAACTCTATAAGCCTTAGAAGTTGTGGAATAACCTAAGAAAATTACTTCATCAGATTTTGGTGTGAATTTATGTAGGTTATCTTTAGTATTCAAAATGAATACTTTGCAACCAAAAACCTTGAAGTAGGATAGTCTTGGTTTTCTATCATTCCATAAATCATAAGGAGTTTTATTTAGAAAAGGTCTAATCAAAACTCGATTTATAGTATAGCAAGCAGTACTTATAGCTTCATCCCAGAAATGTCTAGCTATAGAATATTCACTCACATGGTTCTATTTATCTCTTGAAGAATTATATTTCTTCTCTCAACTACACCATTTTGTTGAGGAGTTCTAGGTGCTGAAAAATTGTGAGTAATACCTTTTCTACTACAGAAAGTTTCAAAATCAGAATTTTGAAATTCTCCCCCATGATCACTATGAATAGTTTTCAATGGAAGGTTTTTCTCATTTTTAACTTGAGCTCTAAAACTTTTGAAATAATAAAAAGCATCAGATCTCTTTTTCTGGAAAATAAAACCAAGTAAATCTAGTGTAATCATCAACTAGAACAAACACATAGTATTTCCCTCCAATACTTCCAGTTTCTGTTGGAACAAAAAGATCCATGTGCACTAACTGTAATGCATCAGTTGTTGAGACTTCACTGATAAATTTAAAACTAGATTTATGTTTCATGCCATATTAATAAGGATCAAAAACTTTAGAAGAATAAAATCTAAGCTCTGGTAGATCCTTAACTAGTTTCTTCTTAGAGAGTTTACATCGATTTCTAGGGTTACAGTGACCTAATATTCTATTCCATAACCAGGATTGATCTTCCATTGCACTTAGGCAAGGTAAATCTCGGCTCCTGAGGTCTTCTAAATTTAAGGGGTAAACATTCTCATGCCTATTGGCTGAGAGAATAAATTCTTCCTTGGAATTGTGAACTAAGCACTTATCATTCCTAAAATTCACAAGGTAACCTTCATCACATAACTCACTTATACTAATGAGGTTGTGCTTAAGACCTTTATCAAAAAGAACATTTGAAATCAAAGTTTTTTCTAAAAGAACAATATTACCAATACCAACAATCTCTCCCTTAGCATTATCTCCTAAAGTTACATTTCCTCCGTTCGTTTTGATAATCTTTTCAAAATAGATTTTATTACCAGTCATGTGCCGAGAAAATTCACTATCCATGTACCATGTGTTGTTGCTGGTACTCTCTTTATTTTCCTGAAATCAAGAAGAGAATTTAGACTTTCGGAATCCAAACTTGTTTGGATCCAAGATTTCCAGATAACAAAATTTTAGGAACCCACATCTTCTTAGAGAAATAAGCTTTGTGAAATTCTAGAGATTGGGTTTTTTTAAAGAACAATTATTTGACCAATGACCACCACATTGACACTTAGTAAAAAATGGGGCACTTTGAGGAACAAAATAATTGTTACTAAAAATTGGTTTTGCATGGGTATAACCAAATCCAGATTTATTTCTTAAAGGTCGTATTTGGGAATACATTTTATCAAAATTTTCCTTACCATGGGTAAAGTTTGATAAACACTTCTTTAAGGAAAAAATTTCAGACTTGATTTTTATAACCAAGTTTTAAACCTCAAAATCATTAGTTTTAGAACTAGATCTAGGCTCGAAAACATTTTTCTTAGAAATTACTTTTTCTAACTCTTTAGAAAGTTTTTTCTTCTCAGAACTTACTTCCTCAAGATTTTTTGAAATACTTTCAAAATCAACATCTTTCTTATCAAGATCTTTAGAAAGATCTGATATCTCTTTTGTAAGAATATTATTACTAGAGTTTTCCTTATCATGTTTTTTATTGAGTTTGGAATTCTCAATCTCAAGAAGTTCAGCAAACCTAGAGACTTATTCATAAGTAGGTAAAGTATTTTGTTCATCAGAAGAGGATTCTTCATCAGAAGAGTTATAATACTTACTATCATTAGAATTTAAAGAAACATTTGTCAATGATTCAGAATTTCGTACCTTAGCCATAAAACAATGATTATCAATAGGTAATCTGGCTATAAGACCAATATTCTTCTATCCTGAAGATTCGTAATCAGAAGATTCATCTGAAGAATCACCACCACTGGCACTCCAAGTGTCATTTTCTTTCAGAACTTTCTTAGATTTGGCTTTATAATACTTCTTTCTGTTCCTGTCTGAATTTCATTCTTTCATTTCTTTCTTTTTGAGCAAAGGGAAATCTGGTCTAATGTGTCCAGCTCTCTTGCATTCATAAAAAGTAACTTCTCTATATTTCTTATCTTTCCTATCCTTTTTCTTATACTTGGATTAGAAATTTCTCTAACCAACTATCTTGTTCATCCTTCGAGCAAGATTTGCTAATTCATTTTTAGAGATTTCACTTTCACTAGAATCTGATTGAACAAATATCTTCATAGACTTGGATCTGGTTACTCTCGCAGGAGTCTTGGCATTCATATGATTTGATGTTGTTGTAAAAGAAACAGTAACATTCCCATTTTTCTTTTTGATGTTGTCAGCATCTCTCTTCATTCTGGTTTCATGTTAGAGAAGAGTTACTAATAACTCATCAAGAGAAATTTGAGTGACCTTCCTGTTCTCATCTATAAATGTTCTTTTGGATTCCCACTCATTGGGCATGATATCAATTATCTTATCCACAAGTGCTTCATCATCTAACCCTTTATCTCCCATAGACTGTAAACTGTTGACGATAGTCATAAACCTCTATTGAACTTTACATATTGGTTCTCCATAAAGAGAAATTGAATCCATGGTATTCAGCTCTAAGAATAGCTCTCCTAGTCTTAATCACATTAGAAGTTCCAAAGTGTGTAACTTCTAACTTCTTATAGATACATTTAGCTGATTCACAAGAAGAAATTTGGCTATATATATTTTTATTCATTGAACAAATTAAGGTATTGAGTACCTTATAATTGAGTTGATACTTTTTCTTTTCCTGGTTAGTAAAAGTTCTAACTTCCTTATCAGGAATTTTATAATCACCAGTAAGCATAACAAAGTTTTCCACTCCAGTATTGATAATAAAAGTATTCATTCGAGCTCTCCAGTACTCATAGTCATTACCATCAAAGATTGGTGGTCTTGTAGGATTTAGATTATCAATGGAACCAACATTAATTCTTGCCATACTTAAAATAACCTTCGGCACACAAACTTGTTAGAAAAAAAATTCGTAATAACAAAGTTAAGAATGAGAAAATTTGGAATGATAAAGTTCGGAATGATAAAGTTTAGAATGATAAAGTGATCTAGAAAAACTTATACATGAGTACAAGTATTTTAGAGACCTCCTTTGATACCAATTGTAGGATCGAAATAATGTTGTAGATGCTTAATATACAAGAGGGGGGTGGTGAATTGTATAATTTAAAAATTCCTTTGGAACCTTTAAAGTAAGTTACAAATAACTATGTTTTCCTTAAGCAAAGGAAAGGGCTACGTTTAACAAAGTTTAAACTAAGAAAATTCACAAAACCTGTAACACCAAATGAAAACTTGGAATAAGGAATGAAGTTATAAACTTCAAGTCCTATGAAATTTCTTAAAACTGGAAAAAGATTCCGAAAGTAGGTTCCGGAAATATGGTTCCGGAAATTGAAACATAACAAAAGATTACAATATGAGATTCTACCTTAATGCGTATAGAATCTAAATGAAACAGAGTACAAGTAAGGAATTATAAGAAAGTTATACTTTCCTTACAATACAATATGCAGTGGAAATAAACAAGTATTAAAACTACATGTAAAAAGATATAAGTCTTTTAACCCAAAGATAAGGGTATCCAACAACCTCGGATAAAGGTCCCTTGATTTATACTTTCAAGCAAGTCTGTCTTACCCACACTAGGGTAAGCCCTCGATACGAAGATCAGAGTCTATGTCTTTATATCCCTGCAAGCCCTCAACTTCAAGGTAGTTGGAAACCTCTGTCTTCCTCAGCATGAAATCCCTCAACGTCATGGTGTTGGAAACATCTGTCTTCCTATCCCCGGAAGTCCTCGAATGTAATCACAAACATTCAGAGTCGAACGAAACAAAAACTGAACGACCGGTTCAGTACGCACTAGGCATGAAAAGCTTTCTCTCCCTAGAAATCACCTTAGCAGCGTGTGGTATCTAGATTGATCAACTTCTCTATGTTCTTCTACTAAGCTCTTTCAAATGAGCCCCTATTTATAGGCAAGGACGACCTTCTTTCCAACAGTCATATTTTCCTTAAAAATCGGAGGGACCTGTACACGTGTAACATAACCAACGGTTAGTTTATAATAGAATAGAAGACATCGTTTTAAAACAAAATAGGTGAAACAGAATGTACGACATCGTTTTAAGTCTAAGAAATTTCAGAGTGAAGATTCAGAGTGAAGGTTCGGAGTTTAAGAAAAATATTAAAGAGTAGGAAAATTATAAAAGCGTAAGAAAAATGAAAGTTCGGGGTCTAACCAAAAATAATTTTCAGAGTCTAAATAAATTCTGAGTGTATAATGAAAAGATGGTCAGATTCTGTTTAATAGGTGAATTCGGAATGAGAATTCGGAATGAGAATTCATAATCAAAATTCGTAATGAGAATTCTTCATCCGAATTCGTAATGAGAATTCGTCATCAGAAATTGTTATGAGAATTCATATCTAGAATTCAGAGTAGAACTTTATTACAGTTCTCATCCAGAATTTGGAACCTAAAACAGAATGCTTCATATCAAAGTTTCAAACGATTCCGAGAATATAGAAATGAGTCCGAATCTTATACTTATGAAATATGTGGATGAAAATATGATAAGAATAATTTTTCTTACAAAAGAAGTTTTCTTTATAAAATAAATTTTCCTTATAAAAGAGATTTTCCTTATAAAAGCAATTTTCCTTATAAAAGCGATTTTCCTTATAAAAGAAAATTTCTTAAAGATAAGGTGTTTGTGATTTTCAAAACAAGAAGGAATTGAAAAGTCATAAGGAAAACCTTATTGACTCAACAGTAATTGTTCGATGAAATAAGTTAATTATAATTATGATGAATCAATTTCAAGATGCCATGAACATATTATCAATTCTGAAGTTTGAAAACATTTTAATAAAGTTTTCTAAGAAGAGGTCACATGTATGATCAATTTTTTCAAAGAACTTCTGGATGAAAACTCACAGTTGGAAGAAAAGTCTAATGCTATGGAATATGAATGAGCTAAAAAGTTTAATATATATAACACTCTCACAAAACTTATGAATGAACAGGATGGTAGAATATATATTTTCAATGAAATATATGTTGAAGATATTGAATAATTGAAAGGTAATGTTTTTGATAAATATGTTTTTGAAATGGTCATTATAAAATTTATCAAAGCACTTTAAAATCTATATAATAAATCTATGAATGTTAAAGATACTCAAATAGATTTTAATGTAGAAATAATCAAGGAGGTTGATAGTTTGCTACTAAAGGAAACTTAGATACCAGAAGATGAGAATCAGAATATAAAGATTCAGTGGGAAGAAATCAAGAAATCTGTTGAAGATGAGAAGATTACTCTCAACATAAAATTTCTTGAACTAGAAGTGAAATTGAGAAATATATAAGAGACATAAGCCAAGACTTCACAACTTATTGAGAAAAGAATTATTTCTAAAGACTCATCTGATAAGAGTCCTATTTCAGAATAGAGTAAATCTAGTGACCAGAAGATCTTGAGTTTATCTCAGATTAAATCTACTATAGAATCATTGAAGAAGGTAACTCTTTGTCCTAATAAATATGGGTACTAATGATGATTTTATGACTATTGTATATTCAAAATTAAAATTTGGATAAACATGGGTGAAGAAAGATTCTCAGGAATCCAAAAATTCATTACAAATGGATGTGAAGATGTGTATAAATTATTATTCTCTAAAGAAATCACAAAAGAAGAAATGTACTACCCAAAATTAGAGAAAATGTCAAAGAGTGTCAAAATGTGTCATAGAAGAAGAAAGAAAATTTGTGGTTTTTTTGGGATTATAGAAGTTTTTTAATCAAGAAATAAATTATTAGAACAACATGTTATTATATGTAAACTATAAAATGCCTAAATTTAGGGGAGAAAATATGAAGAGAAGTGGAAACCTGTGCAACAGAAGAAGAACGCATAGAAATGGAATTAATCTATTAAGAATATATATGATTAATTTGATTTTTTTGTAATTATTTTAGTAGAAGTGGTCATTGTTATGATGAGTATGGGTATATACCAATAATGAACAAATTATATGTAGTCATAAATATAATATCACCACAAAATAAAAATTAGGTATGAAATTATGATTATAGATCATTCTTGATATCTGAAAAAATAATTAGGTTGTAAAATAAATAAATCCTGAGAAGTTGGTCAAGAATGATGTGAATAATGTCACACCAAAGAAAGTATTCTTCTACTATGGTATGAAAGGTCACACCATTCACTATTAAAAATATTCCATGAAAATCAACACTAAAGGTAGAATGATGGAATCAATGAAATAATCAATTTATAATTGAAACAACAAGATTTATTTAGTGAAAGACATCTCTGATGAAAAATATAGTAAGTTACCTAAAATGGGTAACATGAAGAAAGCTAATGTTTTTTGTGAAAGGTGTAATATGTTTGGAAATTAAGGTAAAAAATGTTAGACATGGTTTCCTGGAAAATAATAATTATTGAAAAAAATATAAAGAACCTATTACTTATTGTGTTGGAAAAAATAAGTCTACACAAAAGTGATGTCTAAGCATGTTACTAAAGAATGATTGAGAAGGCTAATTGAGAAAAAATTACTTTACCAATTTTGTATCTTTTGAAACATAAATCCCATGATAAAAGGATAATAAAATAGACATGTAAATACCCAAAATTTTAAGTATAATAATCATAGAATACAACCATGGTAAGTATACACACTACACAAAAGGAATGGGTGGTGAATAAAGCATGTACTCAGGGAAATAAAAAGTGAGATGAAATTCCCTTACCTTGTGTCTTGACTCTCATCATACTCATTAAAACATACTATATAATATATATAAGTTTATTATAAATCTATCAAAGAGCCATATTCTTATATCTAATACTGCCTATGATTTTATTATGAATTTATATTACCTGGTTTTCAACAATTATATGTTAAGGTTTCACTTTAGGTAATATTCCCTTTTATTATTCACACGAGTCTTAATTTTTTATATATTTGATCCTTATACTTCTATCATGATTTAAAAATTTTAAAACGTGATATAAATATAATGTATATTCATTATACAATTAGGAAAATAATCTAAAGAATATAGAAGTATGAAATGGAATACATCATTTATGGAGACAGTAAGTCGTATGTACAAAAGAATGTTTTTTCAATTTTTATTATCGTATTGAAAGAAAGAAGGTAAATTTCATATGTGTATATATATATATGTATATATATATAATTATTAATGTAGTATTATTATATCATATATATCATATAAGTTCACTAAACACATCCTTAATACATTCAATGTAGTGTGTGAACAGATCACATCACTTTGAGGGGATGGAAGTCCACACTTACTCAAAAGAAATTACCATATTTACACCAAATGGAATGTATAAATATATGTGTTTTAAAAGGATTAAAAATCATAAATACATAATAAATATAGTAAATAACATATATAAATAGAGTTTCGATCATAATTTCAAACATGAGAGGCGGTAAGGATAAATGACGAATTATAATTTTGTGAGGTGGTAGTTCATCGTACACATAAACATTGTGTTCATTACCCATTAGATGGATGCATGTGTGAATGAAGGTAAAACTGAATCAGCATTGTGATAAAAAATTTAAAAAGTTTGTGTATTTTTTGACAACTAACCTATTTGTATAAGAATAATTTTTATTGAGGAGTCAGATCTATCTACATCATATTCATCTCATTAGATCCAAAATAATCAGAGGAATAATTTATTGTTTTCTAGAAGTTTATATTTTCAATAATCAGAGAAAGAAAGAAGTTGATGGATGAATAATTCTTATTGTTTATGAGGTTTTTTGAAAGAATAATTCAAAGTAATGAGTTTGAAAGTTTTCATACTTTCTAAAACAAGTCAGATGATGCTTTTCTAATCATAAGTTTCTGACAAATCATGAGAACTTTCCTGAAAAATTCTTTTCAAGATATTATGTAGAGGTTTGAAGAATTTCAAATTTAAAGTATGGAGATTCCATTATAATAGGATATCCATCATAGTGGGAATTCCATCATAATGGGAATTCCATCAAAATGGGAATTCTTTTGGATTCACTAAGAAGGATATAGAATTCAGATTCACTGAGAAATATCCAAAATTTGGATTCACATAGAAGGATACATAATTAGGACTCACTAAGAAGGATACAAAATTCAGATTCATTGAGAAGGATATAAAATTTAGGTTCACTATGAAAATAAAAAATTTGGATTCACGGAGAAGGATATAGAATTTAGATTCACTGAGAATGAAACAAAAATGAGATTCACTTAGAACGAATCAAATATCATGTTTATCTAATTACGAAGAAGACACAAAATGAAAATTATAGAAGTTTTATAAAGAGATAAGGAGTTAAATCATGAAATTAAATTTTTCAAAATTATCATAGAATTATAAGGAGGTATGAAGAAGTCAAATTTGATGTTTTGAATTTTAGATATTTTCTATGTTTTTGAAAAATGAGGAAGCAGGGAAAGTTTTCAGGTTTCCTTATTTTACTCTATGATTTTCCTATTAATACTTCCTTAGATCTTTTGTTCATTTGTAACTTTTACATAATAAGAAATGGTTTAGCACTGAATAAATAAAGTGAGATTCAATATCGGCTGGAGATATCATGAGGAGGGTTAGATAGTTGAATGTTTGTTTACCAGATTGAGAAATATCGTATTTAGCAAGATTGAATTGAGAAATATCATATTGGGAAGATCATATTTAGTCAATCGAATTGAGGTACACTGTATTGATCATTTGAATAGATTTTTAGTTTTATATATTGGGAATGGGTTCATTATATTGAGTCTACCATATTGAGATAACCACATTCAAACTCATCTTGTGGAGAGAGTCAGATCCAGAATCATCAGATTGAGAAAATCAGATCCTGACTCATTAGATTAAGAAAATTGGATCCATCCAAATTGGAATGAGGATTCAGACTGACAAATTGTGGTTCACATTCAAAAAAGTCATTATTATTTTGTTTGGATCAATTTTTTTATAAGAAAAACTTGTAAGCTAATTAGAGACAGTATAATATTTCCTATCGGTATATAGAAGGTGTCTAACGATAGTTGGCACAAGTTTTATTCACTTCTTCATAATAGTGGATTTCTATAGACCCATGGGAGTGGCTATGGAATGAATGTGGGTTCTAATATTGAAGAATAACCTTTTAAATATTATGTGACTTACTTGAATTCCCAATTTTTCATGCATGAGTATTTACTAAAATTTGAAAAGGAAATAAATATTAAAAGGTTGCAGGGGTTATGTTTCTATAATGGTTTGAAACATATAAAAATATAACAACTAATTCAACACACACCCCCATTATTAGTTGTTATTCAGTCCTTTGGATCTTTAATTGGTATCAGATCTAACTTCCCTTGATGAATCCTTATCATGGATAATATCAATTCTTTCAACAGTATAGAAATTGGTACATTTATTAGAAAAATAATTATGTATATAAATATAGGATGATTCTTTATCTATTTTCTCATGGATTGGATGTTTTTGATGCTGCTACTATTGGTTTTACACCTATTGATAAAGATTCTCCTATGACATTTTTTGAAAAGAGAATTATAGAAGTTGATGGAAAGGCTAAAAATGAAATGCTTATTTATTTATCAGTTAATTTTATCAAAAGGTGATGGGTCTCAATACTTCAAAAAGTATGTGGGAAAATATGGAAATTATTTTCAAAGGAAATACTAAAGTTAAAGAAAAAAATATACAAATCTGGTGTAGTAAGTACAAATACATCAAAAAAGTTATGAAGAAAAAAGTGATGAATACTTCACCGTAGTAAATGAATTTTTTTTGCAACATCATAGGATTTGGAGATGTCATATAGTATTCTAAAATTATAAAGAATCTTATGAGAGAATTTTTGGATAGGTTCTATTCTAAAGTTTCTTCTTTATAAGATTAGTTTGATTTATCTCTTAATGAATTGCATAATTTTTTTTATTGATTTTGTATAAGGAAATCCCCAATGTTTAAATATAAGATGAAATATTAAATGAATTTTGAAGGTTTGAGAAAGATGAAAATCCAAGATGTTGAAGAATTTTTTCCTTGTGAGTCTGAAGATAAAGAAGAAGATGAGTTGAAAAAAAATCATGTCTCTTATATCCATGAACTATCGAAGACAAGAGGAAAGTATGTATGTAAACTTCCTATAATTTTTTTTGTGTGTGGTGGAATCAAACACTTTTATTGGATTTTCCCTAAGATGAAATTTGGAGAATATTGAGATGATTCCAATGAAAAACCTCGATGGAATATGTGGAACAAAAATGATAAATAAGAGAAGTATTCCATCAAATACAAGAAGATGTTTTTTGAAAAAAAGATGAAGTATTTTGAGTGAGAATGTTGAATTGGAGTCAATTGAAAATAATTCTTCTGAAGATGAATATTTTGGAAAATTTGGAACCTTCATCACAAAAGTTGAGAAAACAAAATATTTCTCAGAAAGTGAAGAAGGCACTAATGAATCTTATAGAGAGTATCAGCTCAGAATAAAAATACTTCCATGTATTTAGAAAAATAAAAATATCAAGATAAAATTAGAGTAATGAAGAAATATTGTGAATAAATTACTGATGGAGGAAAATATGTCATTATATATGAGGAAGAATACATCAAAGAGATTTTATGTTAAAAATATAGAATTATTAAATAGGGAAAGATGATTGAAGATCATGTAAGAAGCTGGAATCTAAGGTAGAAAATTTTAACAAGTTTCAATCAAAACTTCTTGAATCTAAAAGTATCTTGAGAAATTTTAATGAAAGCTTCAATAACATTTCAGAAGTAAAATCATAGACTTATAAAGTTGTCAGGAAGGCTCAATTCAATAATCAGGTGAAATATTATCTTACCAAAAATAATGTTTCATCTGATTATCTTAACATTTCAAGTTATGGAAAAAGTATTGGGAAATATTGGGTTGAGAAAGTATGTGATAGAACTATCAAATCTAAAAAGTTTAAAAATTAATCAAAAGAAAAGTTTCTCTACTTCCCACGTATGTTATATCTAAAAGAAGTTACCAAACACAAAAAGGTTTATAAAGAGAAATATATTTCTTAAATAGAAAATAAAGATTTTATGGATATTACTAATATTATAGAATCTTTGGGAATAGGGAATATAGTTATTGGAATAACTTATCTCTACCTGGAATAATATTTGAGAAAATTGGAAGAAATAGTGGAATTAGAGTGAGTAAATTTCTTAGCTTATAGATAGTTTTACAAGTGAATTCTCAAGATGTTAGAAACATTCCAACAAACAATCAACTTGAATGTTTGGAAGAAGTTTTTGGAAAATGTGATCAATCTTTTCATCATGATGAAATATGTACATCACTCCTTCCAGAAAAAGTTTCTAATTACAGAAAATAAAAGAAATCTAAAATGAAAAAAGTTGAGGAAATAGATTTTGTTGTTGAAAGAACATTGAATGTAAGTAAAAGGAACAAACTAGTGATACTTGAATATGGTTTCTCTTTAAATATTACAGGTGATATAAAAATATTGAAACATGTTGAAATTCGTGATGGAGGAGTAGTTACCATTGGTAATAATGCATCCTTAAAAATCACAGGACTTAGAATGACTGAGATTGAAGCCTAGAAGTTGAAATTTATGGAAGTTTTATTTGTTTATGGAATAAAATATAACTTACATAGTGTAAGTCAAATTTGGGATGATAGAAAAGATTTTTTTTAGAAAATATTTTTGTATGATCAAAAGTGAAAAATATGGAAAAGTCATTACAAAAGGAGAAAGAGCCAGTGGGAATCACATCCAAATAGGGGAATTTAAAAACACATATTAATTGAGTGTGGAAGATGGAAACAAAATGTGGTGCAGAAGACTTAGGTACCTTGGACCTAAAAGTATTAGAAACCCTTCTAAAGTTGATACCATTCGAAACATTCCATAATTGAAGTAAAGGGATGAATATGTTTTTGTAAATTTTCAAAAAGGGAATATGACTAAAAAAAGTCATAAAAGAGTTGAGATTCAATCTACCAGACCACTTGAACTTACTCATTCCGATTTATGTGGGGCAATTAGAAATCTATCAAAAAGAGGATATTTATACTTTATCACTTTTATTAATGATTTCAATTGGATGATAAACATCATGTTTAGGAACAAAAATTCAGAGGCTATTGAAATGTTTAAATTCATTAGAAAATATATTATGAAATAAATGGGGGTTTCCATAAAGAATTTGAGAATAGATAATGGTACTGAATTCATAAATAATACTTCGAAAATTATATGGGAAATCATGGTATCAAACATAAATATAGTGGTCCATATACCCCACAACAAAATAGAGTAGTAGAATGAAAGAATAGAAGCATGGTGGAAATGGGAATAAGTATGTTATTTGAATACAAACTTTCAAAGTTATATTAGAGATAAGATGTTAGTACTACTGTATGTGTTAAAAATAGATGTTTGTTGAGACTGAAAACCAACTTGACTCCTTATGAAATGTGTTATAACAAAAAACATACATTTAAATACTTCAATGTTTTTAGAAGTCCATGTTTTCTCAAAATCTAATATGTGGATTTGGGAAAGTATGATGAGAAAGCAAAGGAATAAACCTTTATTGGTTATTCAACAAATTAAAGAAATTATAAATTTTGGAATAAACATTTACCAAATTTGGTGGTCTCATATGATTTGAATGTAATTTAAAATAAAATTTCCTTAACAAAAGTTATTTAAAATGAAAAGGATGATAACCTAGAGAATTCCAACAACAGTGAAATTAATTCATAACATCAATACTATAATTCAGAATAATTGTGTAATGAGAAAATTTATACGCGGAAAGAAACATTGAAATTTCCTACCTTAAAAAAATATTTTAAATATGGAAACATTATTGTAAATTAGAGGGGTCCAGTTCAAACAAAAATAATTTTGAGATTAGACAAAAAGACATAACTTATCCCAAATTTGAACAAGAATCGGTGTAATAATTTATTCAACACAAATAATTGGTGGATGCTATGAATGGAGAGTTAGATCATATTGGGAAGAATGAAACATAGGAACATGTTTTACGGAATGAAAATAAAAAATTTATCGAAACCAAGTGAGTTTACAAAAACAAGTTAAATGGACATGGAAATATTTCACAAAACAAATTTAGGCTTGTTTTTAATGTTTATGAATAGCTTTAAGGTGTGTATTTTGAAGATATTTTTTCCCATTTTCTAGATTAGAAGCTATTAAAACATTTATTTCAGTGGTCACACATTGGAATTAAAAAGTTTATTAGATGGATGTAAATTTCTATTTCTTAAATGGTGAGATTGGGGAAGAATTTTACATTGAAAAACCTTGTGGGTGTCTACTTTATGAGGATGAAAAAAATTTATTAAATTGAAGAAAGATTTTTATGGGATGAAACAAGATCCATGTTATTTGTATTCTAAACATGAAATATATTTTAGAATGTTGAAATTTTAAAAGGAAAAGTTGGTAGCAACTTATATGTGAAAGATATTGACTTTGGAGCTATAATTTTAACTATTTATATGGATGATATATTTTTTGTGTGGATAAAGAAGATGTTTGTAAAACAAATTGGGGAAATGAAGAAGAATTTTTAAATTCCTATGTTTGGGGAATTAACTTTTTTCCTTGGATCACAAGTTAAAAAAAAGGAAAAATACATTTTCTTATCTCAATAAATGTATTCCAAGGAATTTTTAAAGAAGTTTGGGATGAAAGAATCCAAAGAAGTTTCAACACATATTCTAGTAAACCCCAATGTGAGTAAATATGAATCCATAATTAGTGTGAGTTAAAAGGAATTTTAGAAGTTGATAGAAAGAATTCATTATTCTTTATCCTCAAGGCCTGATATTGTTATACTGAGACTTTATGGTCCATGTATCAATTTAATATGAAAGAATAACATATGTTGGCAGCATAGAGGATTATAAGATATGTACAGGAAAAAATTCACATGGGTTGTTATATAAAAGAAATATTGAGATGAAGTTTCATGGTAATACAGATGTTGATTGGGCTGGAGATTGTAATGAAATAAAAAGAACCCCAGGATGAACAATATTCTTGGGTAAATTTTGTGTGAATTGGCATAATAAGAAACAAAGTTTAGCAACTTTGGGCACAACTGAATCCGAATATGTTTCAGCTACTCAATCTTGTACTCAAATGTTATAGATGAAAGTTTAGATGGTATATTTGAAAGTATATGTTTCTAAACCATTGAAGATACTTTGTGATAATAAGAGTTCAATTGATATTTCTAATAATCCTTTCGAACATTCAAGATCAAAAAACATTGATATAAAGTTTAAATTTATAAAAGATAAAGTTGATGATAGAGATGTTTTTGGGGATTACATTTCAACAAAGGATCAGATTGATGGTATCTTTACAAAAGTAATAATAAAAGAACTTTTTGTGTAATTGAGACTGAAAATTCATGTTCTTCCTCCTCCCATGTCTTCTTAAATGTCATAAGTATGGTCTCACACCATGCATTGGATTATCTTGAAAAATGGGGAGGGAAATTAACCACTTTTTACTTTGTAATAAGTTTTTACTTATATTAATTTTATAAATCTTATGTTGTGGTTATCATATAATGGGGGATATAAAAATAAAAAGTGAGAGAAAATGAAATGTGAGAATGGAAAAGATAAGATTAAGATTTTATCTTTATATGGAAACAAAATTTTCTTTCCATCAAGGGATAAAATTTCATTAAAAAGATTAATTTATCCAGTAGTGTGGTGTCGGGGCACTCCCTTTTGAGAAATTTTTTATTTTGATAAAATTAAAAAACATGAGTTGTTTACAAAAGTTGAGTTGTGAAAAAATTATGAGGGTTGTAAAAGTTGTTAACTAGGGTTGTTAACAAATCTAAAAGGGGATATTAAAGAACCTTTGTGATAATTCTTTTAACAAAGTTTTTTGTATTTGTTGAAAACTAACATTTTTGTGTAAGAATGTTTTTGTAATCCAGGAATCAGATCCATCTGCATCTTATTTAGCACATCATATCCAAAATAATTTGAGGGAAAATTTATTTTTTGCTGGAAGTTTGTCTTTTTCATAATCATAGAATGAATTAAGTCACTGGTTGAAGGATTCATATTGTTGATAAAGAGTTTTGAAATAATAATGTCATTTTTAGAGTAAGGAAGTTTTCATACATTATAAAACAAGTTAAAAGATACTTTTTTGATCATAAATTTCTATCAAGTCATGAATTTTTTTGGATAAAAGCTTTTGAATAAATGGTGGAGAAGTTTTTGAAGAATTTCAAGGTTGAAATATGGAGATTCCATCATAATAATATATCCATTATAATAGAAATTCCATAATAATAGTAATTACATCGTAAAAAGAATTAACTCAGATTCACCAAGAAGGATATAGAATTTTGATTCACTAAGAAGGATACATAATTTATATTCATTGATAAGGATATATAATTCCTAGTCATTTTGAAGGATATAGAATTCCGATTCATTGAGAATGATACAAAATTAAGATTCATTGAGAAGGATACAAAATTCAGATTCACTTAAAAGGATTCAAAATTCAGATTCACTAAGAAGGATAGACAATTCAGATTCAATAAGAAAGAAACAAAAATTGAATTTTCTGAGAAATAAATAGAAATAATATTAAGTTGATTACAAAGAAGACTCAAAAAGAAAATTCCAAAAGGTTTATAAAGAGTTGATGAGGTCAAATAGGAAATTCAATTTTTTATAAATCTCAAAAATGTATAAAGAGGTTTGAATAATTCAAATTTGATGATTTAAATGCCATCGAATTTCAGAGTTTTTGAAATTTGAGTAAGTGGGGAAAGTTTTCATGTTTCCCTCTTTTTCTTTCTAATTTTCCAATAAATACTTCCTTAGATCATTCGTTCATTTGTAACATCCATGTAAGCGGAAAAGGAGGAGAGCTGAATAAAAAATTTGAGAGTAATTTCTAGCTTGAGATCTCATGAAGAGGATAAGGAAGTTGAATGTTTTTTTACCATATTGAGAAAGATCATATTGAGAAATATTGTATTGATAAGATTGTATTCAGTCAACTGGATTGAGACAATCGGACTGAGGATAATTGTATTTAGAATTTGAGTAGAGTTTATGTTTTCTAAAATAAGAATGGATTTATTATATTGATTCCATTATATTAAGATAATATAATTCAGACACATCATATTGCGAGAATCAGATCTAGACTCTTCAGATTGAGAAAATCATATCCAGACTCATCAGATTAAGAAAATTGTATCCAGCCAAATTGGACTGAGGATTTCGATTGAGAAATTGTGGATCAGTTTGAAAAATGTTTTTATAATTTTTTCTTGGATCAATTTTTTTGTAAGAAAAATTTATAGATGGATGGGAGTCATTGTATTCTTTCTTATTAGGTGATATAAGGTGTCTAATGGGAGTTAGAACAAGTTTTATTCACTTCTTCATAAAAGTGTATTTCCATAGACACATGTGAGTGGATATAGCAAGGATGTAGATTCACACATTGAATCAAAACCATGTCAATATTTTTTTATTTACTTAATTTAGTAATCTTTCATTAATGATTATTTACTAAAAGTTTATAATGAAAAATAAATCTTAACAATTTCCAAGGGTTAAGTATCTAAAAGTTTTGAAACAAATACAAGTTAACAACTGATTACCCCCCTATCAGTTGTTATTATATCCTTTGTAACATTAAAATGTAATGACTTGGAATTTCCATGTAATTTTTTTAAGAATAGATGGGAATTTTACAAGTCTGTGAAATTTGATGGAAGGTGATTCCGAGGCCTGGTGTGCCCAGAATCAATTTTTGAAGTTTTGTTCGAGTACATTTAGTAAACGTATGAGTAGGATTTTTTAACTTTTTAACCAATGTTCAGAATTGAAATTCGAGGGCACCGTTGAACTCGCTGCGTCGGTATTCGCTTAAGGAGACTTTCACCTCGATGGTAGATGGACGAGGGAGAAAGTTATTTTTTGGGGTTTTCATGGAAATAATAAAATAAAATAAACTTCATTTTATTTTATTTTGAGCTTCCATGTGGATATTTCAGGTGGGGTCCACCGGAACTAGACCTCCATGTGGAAGTTGGAAGTGGGGACCACCAAACCGTAACCTCCCATGAGAGGTTAAGGTAGTGGAGACCACCCGAACCATAACCTCCCATGAGAGGTTATGGTGGTGGGGACCATGAGAGATTAAACCCCCATGAAACCCCCCTTTAATTGGGAGAAACCCTCAACTCCCACAATTAATGAGGGAGAGCCTCTTGACCTCATTCACCTTAATTGTTCCAACGCACATACAATTAATCTTTCCAAAGCATAACTTATTTGAGCCAATTTAATTTAATCCAATTTGAATTGTGCCTATTATTAAATTGGGGAAACACTTTTTATTATTGGCTATCTCTTTTATTTGGTGGAATTAGGTAGAGGAAGATCTATTGGGAGAAAGCTTCTCCAACGAAGAATGCTTTCTCCATGAAGAACATCGACCACTTCAATCTTCTTCCTCAGAACTTCCTTTGATGTAGGATGTGTTCTTCTACAATAAATCGACGTCCGCCTTCTTGCACCAACGTCAACCAACATCGAACAAGGTTGGTTTTTTGATTAAGTATGATTTTATTCCCTTGATTATTTCCTTCTAAAAACAAATAATGCCGATCAAATTATTATCAAGTTGATCTGTGAATGTTTTCCTTGTGGGTTGAGAATAAATTGTTGTGGGAAGTTGTAGGGGTTTATTCATTATTTGATTAACACTTCCCATGTTCTCCCCTCTTTTTCCTTGGCAGGGTTTGGAATGGAAATTATCAAGGGATTATGGGAATTTATGTTTTAAAATAACTTCCATTCTTATTCTTTGTATATGTTCTTGATGAACCGCTTCCTACCACTCCAAACACGGAGGGTGAGAGCCAAAAATCATGGCCCGACCCCCTGTCATTCTTCTTTGTGGAGTTATTCGTAACGGTGGAGGGTGACAATGGTGTCGAAGGTGACGAAGGCAATGACCACGCCCCCATTAACTCCGTGATCCGCACCGCCCCCATGACGCTCTGGCGCCCTGGCCGAACCAACTCCGTCGCCCCGGGCTGAACTGCACCGCCCACCGGCCGCGCCACCCGCCTACCGTACCACCCACTGGCTACTCCACCTACCATCTCATGTCGCTCGTTGGCCTCATAATCCGCCCTGGCCACGCTAGCCCGCTGGCCTTTTAAGCTACTCCGGCTGCGCCATCCCCTTGGCCTTCCGAGCCCTCGGCCGAACTAGCCCGCACCCTCACGGTGCCTCGGCCGAACCGGCCCATCGCCCCGGGCCGAGCTGCCCTCACGGAGCCCTACAGTATGAGCCGCCCACACAATTCCCTCTGGAATAAACCGACCTTGTGCTGATTCGCGACCAGCCCATTCCCTTACGGCCGGTCCACGCCCTCTCGGCCCTCCGCACCCCCTCGCGGCGGGCTGGGCTGGGCCCAGCAGGCCGGGCCGAACCCAACAGGCTGGCCCACTCTTCGAGTCAGGCCAGACCCAACGGGTCAGGCTGGGTCCACCAGAAATTGGTTGGCCCAGACAGGGTTGGGCCGGGTCAGACAGGACACGAGCCTACTACGACCCTTTACTTTCTTTTGGTCATATCATTGGCACCGGATGTCCGTTTGATGAACAGTCTGCGGCGCTGGTAATCTTGGAGCATGACGGTTCCTTTGAGTATACCCCATTGGATTTTGGGGTGTAGTTGAGATACGGTCATGTTGGATCGTACGCAAATCCAACCGGGCCTCTGGGACTAAAAGGATAATAACTCACGGACCAGACGTCTGATTGAGGCGTCGTCTGTTGCGTTGAGACCCCTATGACTCAGTGGACCTTTGAAACACTTCTTCACGGGACTTCATGACATTTGGAGTATCGAACAACAGCTCGTGGAGTGGATCCTCCCGGAGATGAGAGAGTATAGTGTGGAGACCTAGTAGCTGGATGAGACCTGAAGACTGCTGACCGTTTCACTCGGAGTTACTCTACTAGCTCAGTGGGGAGATCCTTAGTGTCACGGAAGACCCATGGTGGAGGAGCGCACTTGGTGACAAAACAGACCCATGGTGGGGAGCAGCTCTGTGTGACGCAGTAGACCCATGGTACTGAACATGAGGAGTACCTCACCAATCCAAGGTTAGTGGGAAGCGCGCTAGGCGGCGCGACGGGCCCATTGTACTCAATTGAGAAGGACTTTTCTATCATCCGAGGTTTCGATAATGTGACTGAGGATGTTACTTAATCCTACCCCTAAAATAAAATCATGGTTGAGTTGAATTCATACTTTTGTGTTTTTCCTCATGATTGAGATGGATTACATAATAACTTAGGTATATGTACGAGTATATACCTAAGTAAGGTTATCTTTTGATTTCATACATTTTTGTTTATCATTGTTGTATTTTGTGAGACCTTGAGGGTCATGGGGTCCCTACTAAGTATCGTTATACTCACCCCTGCACGAGATATTCTTGCACCTTGTGGTGTTGGATGCCGACGACGGACATTGCTGATTGAGGCTGAGAGTACCAAGACTGGACGATACCCAGAGGTGGACCATACGGATTGTCGGCACACGGAGGAGACAGACGGACATGGAGTGCTGAGGAGATGATCTATACCTACCCTACAGGTAGGAACCTCAGAGGAAAATCCATTAGTTGTATTTTATTTTTCTTCAGTTGTATTGCATTTCCGTTTTACTTATACTTTCCATTTGGATATGTATTCTGGGCCCTTTTACTTTCAACACTCTTTGGTTATACAGTTTACTTGGTGTTTTATCCAGCTATGTGCTTTCTTGTGTGTGTGTTATATGTTATAAAGGAAATGTCTTCCCAGTTTTAGGGAATTACGCCTTGGATTATAGTCGCCAGCCCCTGGCCTTTGGAAGGCAGGCTTGGGGAAGTCACAACACGGGCCCCGGGGGATGGGTCCTGACAAATTGGTATCAGAGGAGTCGGTTCTACCGTAGAAAATTGAATTATTATCTTTTTTTTCTATGAAGTAATAGTGTTAAGGGTAGTGAGTGTGGTTATCAGTTTAGAGAGTCTAGTGTCGGTGCGGTGACCGACATATTCATACACCAGGACCCTGACTTCTGATTTCCGACTCAGTGCATGAAAACACTAATTGCGTGTGTGTTTTCAAAAGTTTTTTAAGTCAGCTCAACCAGGTCAGCTCACCAGGTATAAATTTTTACCATAGCGCACCAGTTTCTTTTCAGGATGCCTCCATGAAGACAGCCAGCTAGAGTTCCGAGAGTGGTACGCACAGATATCCCAATGAGCAACGAGGCATCGGTGCAGGGCCCTCTTTCAGTATAGTTACCAGCAGAGGCACCAACGATACCATTACCCGTTGTGCCACCGATGCCACTAGCCCTAACAGCAAATGTTGCATGCCGCTTGAACACATTGCATGAGTTCCAGTTCCAGAGGCCACCCAGGTTCAGGGGAGAGATGAACCCAAAAGAGGCTGAGGATTGGATGGAGGTCATGGTGAGAGTTTCCTGATTGGTAGTGACACCAGCCGATCTCATGGTGATCCTTACTGGCAGCCTACTATAGGTAGTAGTAGATAGATGGTGGAGCTTGATGCTCTGAGTTAATAACAAGGTGATGCTTCTCTAGCCAGACTTAGAGAGCCTATTTCAGGCAGAGTTCGTTCCAGAGACTCTTCACGCAGTGCACATTCATGAGCTACTTCATCAACAGCAGGGCAACATGACTGTAGCTCAGTACTCAGCGAGGTTCACAGACCTCTCAAGCTACTCCACTGATATGGTGCGGGACCCATTCTTCATGGCCTCAACCTTATATCAGGGACTCAGGAGGGAGATCAGGGCTTCAATGATCTCATTTAGAGTCCTGACGTAGGCGGGGGTGTTAGAGAGATCCCTCTTGGTGGAGATTTTCCTTGCTGAACAATAACCAGTAACGAGACCAACTACCATTCATCACGTAGTAGAGTCTTATGCCGCTGGAAACTGACATACGTCACAAAGGTCCAATAGGACTAGACCAACAGGTGGATGACCGCATGAATCAAGATCGGTTGTGTGGGGTACCCGAAGCAGAGCAAGTCATTCCAGCAGTGGGCAATGTTATGCTTGCGGTGGGCATGGTCAAATGGATCGTGACTATCCGACCCATTGTACAGATGATTAGTAGACAGTTGAAGGAAATCCCAGGAAAAGATAGAGGTTCGATCGAGGTTGTCCGTAGGGAGCAGGTAGACGTGGTAGGGGAGCTGGCCTTACAGCTGGCGGTGGGAGATGATTCGAGTAATTACCGCCACCACCACCATGAGGTCCAGCCCGACTGCAGGGAGCTGGTGGACAGGGTGGAGCTCATCTCTAGCCAGTTGAGGCTTACGATCCTGATGCTCAAGAGATGATACAAGGTATGATCTATGTCTACTCTACCTTAGCTACAGTACTTATAGACACAGGTGCCAATCATTATTTTATTGCCACTTCCCTTGTTCAGATCTCAGAGATTTTGATTGAGTCGTTGGCTCGATCCTAATGGCTAGAGAGTCCTATGGGAGCGGACTTGATGATTATGCACGGGTGCTGGTAGAGTGAGCTTACTCTAGGAGGCGAGAGCTTCGGCTGGGATCTCCAAGTAGTAGTGTCGAGGCCTTACGACATCATATTGGGTATGGACTGGTTATCTACAGTCCATGCAGAGATTGACTATATTAGGTGAAAAGTGCGGTGTATCTGCACGGATGGGACCGGGTTTACCTTCACTGGCGAGAAGGGAGACTTTGCAGTGCATGATGGACTTACCCAGAGGAGGGTGTAGTTTATTACTCATCAGTTGGCTAGCCTTACCCTCAGAGCAGTTGGTGTGGAGAGTCTGAATTATCCTGTAGTGGTGGACCAGTACACAGATGCTTTCCCAGATGATGTTCTAGGTCTACCTTCTCATAGAGAGGTGGACTTCTACATTGACTTATACCCCAAGACGACATTGATATCTACTCCAGCATATTAGATTTCTCCCACCGAGCTTCTTTATCTGCGGGTATAGGTGGAGGACTTGCAGGGGAAAGGATTCATCTGGCCTAGTGTTTCTCCTTGGGAAACCCCGATTCTATTCACCAAGAAGGCATATGGGAGCATGAATATCTCTTTTGACTATCGATGCCTGAAATAGGTGACCATGAAGAACAAGTAACCACTCCCATGGATTGACACCTCTTTGATCAGTTGAAGGGAGAATGATGGTTCTAAATGATAGACCTCAAGATCGGGCTATCACCAGCTCAGAGTACGAGACTAGGATGTGCAAAAGACGGCCCTCAGATGCCATTATGGCCATTACGAGTTCTTGGTTATTCCATTTAGTATAACCAACACTCTAGCAGTGTTCATGGGACTCATGAACAAGATCTTTCAGCCATACCTTGATCGGTTTTTTGTAGTCTTTATCGACAACATTCTGATGTACTTGACTACTCAGGAGGATCATGCCTATCATTTGCAGGTAGTAATGGACACACTCCGAGAGCACCAGATTTATGGTAATCTCTCAAAGTGCTAGTTTTGGATCCGAGAGGTTCACTTTCTGGGTCATGTCATATTGGAGGTTGGAGTTGAAGTGGATCCAATGAATATTGAGGCGGTACTTGCTTTGGAGCCACCCAGGAGTGTGACAGAGGTACGGAGTTTCCTGGGATTGGATGGATACTATCAGAGGTTTGTGCCAGAGTTCTCAAGAGTTGTAGCACTAATATCAGCCTTGATGAAGAAGGGGAAACCCTTTGTGTGGTCAGAGAGATTCCAGCAGAGTTTTCAGGAGTTAAGGTAGAGGCTGACTAGTTCCCCCATCTTGAAGCTTCCAGTGGATGGTGTAGGGTATATAGTCTACTACGATGCATCAGGGACCAGACTCAGATGTGTCCTGATGCAAGGGAGAGCAGTGATCGCATATGGTTCTTGACAGCTAAGACAGTATGAGTAGAACTACATTACCCATGAATTAGAGTTAGCAGTAGTGGTCTTCAACTTGAAGATATGGTGACACTATCTGATGGGTGAGTGCTTTACAGTTTACTCTGATCACAAGAGTCTTAGGTATATCTTTTCGTAGAAGGACCTAAACCTAAGACAACGATATTTTATTGAGATACTCTAGGACTATGACTTTGATATATTCTATACTAATGGGAAGGGGAATGTTGTAGCAGATGCACTCAGCAGGAGATCTGGTATAAAGCTGCTAGGTAAGGCGACAGAGCATCTGGCCGCTTTACAGATATCCTTTGTGGATAGAGATGGAGTAGCTTTTCTTCAGTCTCTTATAGTCACTCCCCCACTTCTTCCATAAGTCAGGGTGGCATAGCATGGGGACTCTGATTGTGAGACACGGCGTTATCATATATCCACAGGACATGCCCCAAATGGATTTTCTGAAGGTGGGGAGCACGTCATCCTCTTCAGAGGGCGTACCATGGTACCAGTGTCACTTCAGGAGGAAGTGTTGAGAGAGTTCCATAAATCCCCTATAGTGGTACATCCAATAGTGGAGAAGATGTACCAGGAACTCTGATGATAGTATTGTTGGCCGGGAATAAAGAAGGAAGTAGTATAGTTTGTCTCTCGATGCCTCACTTGTGAGCAAGTGAAGGCATAGCATCAGGTACTAGCAGGCTTGGTTCAGCCTTTAATGGTTCTAGAGTGGAAGTGGGATGGGATATCCATGGAATTCATGATTGGACATCCACATAAATCTGGAGGGACATGAATTGATTTGGGTGATCGTTGACCGACTCACCAAGTCAGCCAAGTTCCTACCGATCTGAGATAAGGGTTCCGTAGAGAGCTTGTGATGCCTCTATGTGCAAAATATTGTTCATCAACATGGAGTACCCATGACGATTGTCACTGATTGTGATACACATTTTAATTCTTGGCTATGGAAGGGGTTTCCGAAGGCTTTCAGAACGCAGCTTAATTTGAGCACCGTCTTCCATCCGTAGACGGATGGTCAGACTGAGTGGACCATTAAGACCCTCGAGGACATGTTGCGTGCTTGTGTCCTCGACTTCAGTCACAGATGGGAGGATCACTTACCCTTGGTGGAGTTTTCATACAAAAACAACTATCACTCCACTGTAGGGATGGCACCTTTTGAGGCGTTATACGTACGACCTTGCAGATCACCTCTGTGTTCGACTGACTCAGGAGAGTCAGCACTAGTGGGATGAGAGATAGTACAAGATACCATAGAGAAGGTGCAGATCATCCAGGAGTAGATGAAGACTACACAGAGCAGGCAGAAGTCGTATGCTAACAGGAGACAGATACCTCTAGAGATCTAGGATAGCGACCACGTTTTTTCTATGGGTCTCACCTCAATGAGGTTTGTAGAGATTTTTCCGAGGCGGAAAGTTATCTCTAAGGTTCATAAGACCTTTTCAGGTCCTTAGTAGAGCTGGCGAGGTGGAATCTTGCTTAGATCTTCCACCTCAGTTGCACCGGGTGCACAACGTCTTCCACGTATCCCAGCTAAGGAGATACGTGCACGACCCTTCTCATATCATCAACCATAGAGAGCTAGATGTCAGTGATGGGGTAAAATTTATAGAGGTTCCAGTAGAGATTGAGGAACGATAGGAGAAGCTCCTTCGTGGACAATCGATACCTCTGGATCGCATTCACTGGAAGCACATGAACCTCTAAGAGAGAACTTGGGAGTGGGAGGCTCAGATGCGTGCTCAGTAACCCTACTTGTTTACCTAGTTTGAGTTGTGGATTACGAGGACATAGAGCCCTGAGGTGGGGAGAATGTAAAGACCCATAATTTCCATGTAATTTTTTTTAAAATAAATGGGAATTTTACGAGTCCATGAAATTTGGCGGCACGTGATTCCGAGGCCGGTGTGCCCGAAATCAATTTCTGAAGTTTTGTTCGGGTACGTTCAGTAAATGTACGAGTGGGTTTTTATAAATTCTGAACAAGTGCATGGAATTGAAATCTGAGGGCACCGTTGAACTCGTAGGGTCATTATTTGCTTAAGGAGACTTTCACCTCGACGACAGATGGACGAGGGTAAAAGTTAGTTTTTGGGTTTTTCATAGAAATAATAAAATAAAATAAACGTCATTTTATTTTATTTTGAGCTTCCATATGGATATTTCATGCGGGGTCCACCGGAACTAAACCTCCATGTGGAAGTTGGAAGTGGGGACCACCAGACCTTAACCTCCCATGAGAGGTTAAGGTGGTGGGGACCACCCGAACCATAACCTCCCATGAGAGGTTCTGGTGGTGGGGACCACCTGAGATTAAACCCCCTTGAAACCCCCTTTAATTGGGAGAACCCCTCAACTCCCACAATTAATGAGGGTGATCCTCTTGACCTCCTCCACATTAATTATTCCTACACACATACTATTAATCATGCCAATGCACCACTTAATTGAGACAATTTAATTTAATCCAATTTGAATTGTGCCTAGGATTAAATTGGAGAAACACATTTAATTATTGGATATCTCTTTTATTTGGTGGAATTGGGGAGAGGAGGATCTCTTGGGAGAAATCTTCTCCCATAAAGAATGCTTCCTCCACGAAGAACGTCAATGAATTTGACCTTCTTCCTCGGAACTTCCTTCGACGTAGGACATGTTTGTCTACAATGAATTGATGTTCTCCTTCTCTCGCCAACGTCAACCAACATCGAACAAGGTAGGGTTTTTAATTAAGTATGATTTTATTCCCTTGATTCTTTCCTTCTAAAAACAAAGAATGTGGATCAACTTATTATCAAGTTGATCTGCATATGTTTTCCTTGTGGGTTGGGAATAAATTATTGTGGGAAGTTGTAGGGGTTTATTCATTATTTGATTAACACTTCATATGTTCCCCCTATTTTTCTTTTGCAGGGTTGGGAATGGAAATTATCGATGGATTATGGGGATTGATGTTTTAAAATATATTTCATGCTTGTTATTTTTTTATGTTCTTGATGAACTGCTTTCTACCACTCTAAACATAGAGGGGGCGGGACAAACAAACATGGACCGACCCTCCACCATTCTTCTTTGTGGTGTTCTTCGAAACGGAGGAAGGTGACAATGACGTCAATGGTGAAATAGGAAATAGTCATGCCACCTGTGGCCTCCTCGACCTGCGATGCCCCCATGACACTCTGACCCCCCGGCTGAACCAACTTCGTTGCCTCGGGCCGAACTGCAATGCCCGCGGCCCCGCCACCCGCCGACCACACCGCCTGCCGGCCTCCCGAGTCACCCTAGCCGCGCCAGCTTTCCGGACATCCGAGCCACCTTGGCTATGCCCGCCTGCTGGCCTTCCGAGCCTCCCCGGCTATGCCAACCCGCCGGCCCTCCGCGATCCAGGCCAAACCAGCCTCTCGTGGCCCCTCGACCAAACCAACCCGTGCCCTCATGGCGCCCCAGCTGAACCGAACCCACGCTCCGGGCCGAGCCTCCATCACGGATCCCTCCGGGCTGAGCCACCCATGCAGAGCCCTCTAGGCCGAACTGCCCTCGCACCAACCCACAGCCGGTTCACACCCTCGTGGCAGGTCCGTGCCCTCTCAGCCCTCAGCGGCCCCTCGTGGCCTGCTGGGCTGGGCCCAGCGGGCCGGGCTGAACCCAATCGGCAGGCCCGCTCAACGGGTCGGTCTAGACAAAACGGGTCAAGCCGGGTCTACCTAAAATGGGTCAGCCCAAACTGGGTCTAGCTGGGTCAGACCGGACCCGAGCCCACAACGACCCTTTACTTTCTTTTGTCCATATCTTTGGCATCAAACGTCCATTTGAAGAACCGTTAGCAGCATTGGTAATCTTGGAGCATGACGGTCCCTTTGAGTATACCCCACTAGAGTTTGGCATATAGTTGAGATACAGTTAGGTTGGATTGTACACGAATCCAACCAGGCCCCCGAAACTAAAAGCTAATAACTCACTGATCGGACGTCTGATTGACGCAACATCTGTTACATTGAGACCCCTATGACGTGGAAGACCTTTGAGATACTTCCATGTTGGACTTCGTGATTGTAGGAGTATCGAATAGTAGATTGTGGAGAAGATCCTCCTAGGGACAAGCGAGCATATTGCAGAGACCTAGTTGCTGCCTGAGACCTGATGACTACTAACCTTTTGACTCGGAGTGACTCTACTAGCCCAGTGGGGAGTTCCTTGGTGTCGCGGAAGACCCATGGTGGAGGAGCATGCTTGGTGATGTGGCAGACCCATATTACTCGACAGGAGGAGTACCTCAGCAAGCTATGAGGGGGACCGTGCTTGGTGACGTGGCAGACCCATGGTGGGGAGCACCTCTGTGTGACACAGAAGACCCACAATACTCGATAGAACGAGTAACTCAGCAGTCCAAGGTTAGAGGGAAGTGAGCTTAGTGTCGCAGTAGGCCCACTGTACTCGATTGAGCAGGACTTCTCCAATAATGAAGGTTTTGATAATGTGACTGGGGATGTTACTTGATACTACCCCTAAAATAAAATCCTGGTTGAACTGAGTGAGTATTTTTGTGGTTTTCCTCATGATTGATATGGATTATATAATAAATTAGGTATATGTATGGGCATATACCTAAGTAGGGTTATCTGTTGATATCATACTTTGGGGTTTATCCTTGTTGGATTTTGTGAGACCTTGAGGGTCACGGGGTCCCTACTGAGTATCGTTATTATGACCCATGCACGGGCTATGCCCACACCTTGTTGTGTTGGATGCAGACGACAGACAGCGCAGACTGAGGCTAAGAGTACCAGGACCGGACAATACCCGGAGGTGGACCATACGGTTTGTCGGCACACGGAGGAGACAGACGGACACGGAGTGATGAGGATACGATTTGTACCTACCCTTCAGGTAGGAACCTCAGAGGATGATCCAATAGTTGTCTTTTATTTTTCATCAGTTGTATTGCATTTCAGTTGTGCTTGTACTTTCCAGTTAGGATTTTATTATGGACCCTTTTTCTTTTATCACTCTTTTGTTATATAGTTTATTTGGTGTTTCCTCTAGCTGTGTTCTTTCTTGTGTGTGTGTCTTAGAGGTTATAAAGGCAACACCTTTCCAGTTTTAGGGAATTACTCTTTTGGTGCTAGTCACCAGCCCCTGGCCTATGGAAGGCGGGCTTGGGGTAGTCACGGCACGGGCCCCAGGGGACGGGTCATGGAAAAAAACCCCTTGTAATAACTACATCCCAGTATATTTTGGATCATATTTTTTTATATAATCATGGAATCAATTGAGTGGATGGGTGAAAAAATAAAATAAAAGAATGGAGCTTGAGAGAAGTGGTTACCTCTTAATCGGGTAACTCCTTTTGGTTTGTGTTAAAAGGATTACATGGAATTATTTTTGACTAAGGAAAGGATTGTAGGAGTAAGTAATGGTTATTGGTTGCATATTTTAGAAGATAATGGTTGAAACTAATTGTTTTTAGAGTTGTGAAAAAGTTATAGAGTGCTTTATTTTTTATAGTGGAGGGGGAGTAACACTCTTTTAAATACTAAAAGGCATTTAATAATGGGAGGTATCCTTTAACTAATGTGTCTCAAAAAAGAAAAAGTTATCAATAAATGTGAAATTATGGTCGAACAAAATTCACACCACACAAAAATATGTTCATTTAAATAATTTGGTTCCTAAACTTCAAAGATTCCCCAATTTTATTATTTTCATTTTAATTAAAGCATCTTGTTTTCTAAAATAATTAATTTAACCATTAAGATTAAAATAAAGTAAGATTTATTATAAAATATATATCCACTTAATTATAGATATTTTACTTTATTTACAAAGTAAAAAGGCCATTTTTTTGAAATTAAATTTTAAAAAAAGCACATGTGATTCACAAAACACTACTTAAACTTGAACCATGCTAACAATGTTTATACTATGTATGGTTCAATATGTTAACTATAACTGATAAATTGGTCCATAAATAGAGAATATTTAATTTTTTTAACAATTAAAAATCACTTTTCATAAAATATTATTTTTATTAATTTTAAAAAATTTAATAAAATATCATTTATTGTAAAATAACAATAATGTAAATTTTGAAATTATTTCTTTAATATTTATTTTAACGCATAAAAATAATATTTTAAATAATATAAATAAAATTTATAGATGTGTAAAATTATATGTTAATCTTCAAAAATAATTAAAAATGATAATTCAATCAAATGCATTCACTTTTTACATTTATAGTATCATTTATTTTAGTTAATTATTAACTAAATAATCACTACGTTTGCATTTCGTAAGCATTTTAAGTATCTAAATCATCAAAAAAAATATTGATAAATTATTATGATAACAATAACTCATTTATATTTCAAAATGATATGTATAACTGAAAATATGTTGTTTTTTTATGTATCTCAATGTTTTATAAATGTTAAAGGTAAGGAAAGACCACTTTTTGTCTTTTTCCTTAATTAACCTTTTTATTGGGTAATTCAATTTAATAATATCCAAATAACCCAAAAAACTATAAAAAATAAGGTATATGGTCTAATTATTAGCAGGAAATATCTTTTGGATAAGTGTCCATGTCATTTTGGTCCTTGCGATTATGGTTTAGTATTTCATTAAGCTTAATCTAACCTTTATCACTATGATTAATTTTAATCCCTTTGACTAATTTTTTAGGTCAAAAATTAAGTTTATATTATTAGATGAAAACTCTCATAGTTATTATAATAGTTGATGTCTATTTTTCAAAATTCAAATCATAGAACTGGGAAATTAAGTTTAATGCTAATCCCATAGATATGGTGAAAAAGAAGGTTTTTAAAGTAGAAATGTTCAAAGGTTCAATAATCTTTTAAATATAATTTCAATATAATTTTATCACTTATAATTATTTAAAAGAAAAGTATTTTTTTAACTAAATTGCAGTAATTTTTAATATTCACCCAAAATTAATGTTTCACGACCAAATCCCAAAAATTCACCCTAAGATAATTTCAAAATTATGAATTCAAAAACGATGTTTATTTTATTGAATTAAATTTTAGTGAGTGTCTAAAATTAATTTTATTATTATTCAAAAAAGGACATAATAATAATCAGTTTCATTAATAAAATATTATTTTTATACATATTAATATTTTTTAAAAAATTATATATTTCATATAAAACATACTATTATAAAAAATATTTAAAAAGTACTTATTGTTATTCACATTACAATGTTTATTGGTTATGTTATAACTATCTCATTTAAATATTTATAGAAACAAAATGATGTTTCATAAAAGCCCAATATTGTGTGTAACACATTCCAAGTTTGTGTTGTGTGTAGTGAAAGCCCATTTGGTCCCATGTTAAAGGATTATTTTACTTAGTGCAATGAAATACATCACTGAATATTAATTAAATTGAAAAAATGGTCCATAAAAACTATGGGTGTTACATTATCCCCCCTTAAAATGAATTCCACCCTCAAAATTCATTTTGGTTATCAAAGGTTTAATAATTTTATGTTCTTTTAAAAGAAACCCATATCATAAAAATAGACATTAAAACTTCCTTTTAAAAAAATAATGTTGGAACCATAATGGTTACCCAGAATAACACATAGTTGGGTTTCTACATAGGAAAATATAGTTTGAAAGTGGAAACATTAACATGTAATAGAAATAAAACTATCGTGTTCTGGTGGATACTAATAAAGAACTTGTCAAGGAGAAAGTTAACAATCACAAATCCATAAATTTGTATTGACCTAAGGGACCTTTTGAATCATAATAAATGAAGGTACTATGACTACATTTTTTTCTTGAATATCCTTTTTCCTAAAGCTAAATAATTTTCCTAAAAAGATATACTAGCATGATTTCAGGACAACATCACCCTTTGTTTGAAATTAATCCACATATCCTATTTCTCAAAAAAGAAAGGAAAATTTTTCATTCCTAAAGTACTAGCAAATCATGAGATCCATGATATTCCATCCCATTTTCATCATTTATTATCAATACAAAGTTGTTTGAATAGGAAATCCAATATTAATAAATCCTCATATGAAAAAATAAAACCTTAATCTCACTGAATTTAAATGAATTTTAAATTAAACTTTCCATAAATGTTAACATTATAATCCTGTATAACGATGATAATTAAAATATTTGGAAATAATTTCATGAAATTAGTTTAACATTGATCCCCCATATATCATAAAGTACCATTTGGTTGTCGCAGTCCAAACATTTGAATACCCTCATCATATATTTACTTGAAACATGGAAACAACTTTAATTTCAAAAAATAATTTTAGTAAAAATGCATGATTCTTTATTCCAAGGATTTCAGGATATATTCATTAATTCCAAGAAGTTTTAAACACCATCCTTGATGATGTAGAACCCTTTGTAAATAATCAGTTCCAGGTAATTCGTACCATCCAATTTACTTATTCATATCTAGTATAACTTTATCCAAAAATCCTTATCTCAATGTCAGACATTAATTAAGGGATAACTTATCCTAATCAAAATATCACCTTCCCATGAAATCACATTTTTGTGTCTTCATCTCCATTAAAAATTTCCTTTTCAATCATTAAGGAAAAATTATACTGAAATGATTCATATAACATAATATTTTAATTCGAAAACATAAATAATTCATTAATCCAACCTTATTCTTAAACCATAACTCGGGATTCATCAACTTATTCCTTAATACCACTTTCCAATAATATTAAATATGAATCATTCATCTTTTCACTTAACCTCAATTTAATTATTATTATTATATTTAATGTAAAAAAATATTAGAATATCATCACATACCTTTCACATGTCATTTGTGGTCTCATTATCTTCAAAATTATAACCAATACTCATACCACCTTTCTAATTCCCATTATGAGATTTCCAATTTGGAAATCGATGTGTATAATGCCTATTCTTTCCCTATATAAAATAAATAAATTTTATCCATGTTCCTTCTATTTATCTCCATTGACTAAAACCATAAATCATATAGTGAGACACATTTATCCTTTTGGGATACAATATAATCACAAAAACTTACTTATTGGGTGCCTATATCATTGATCTTATTTATTTAATATATGACACCTTAGGATTATACTAGGTTATTAATCTTCATACACTATTTAAACACTTCATAATGGTTAGTGAAGAGTTTGTGAATTCCTAAAACCTACCCCCTTTGAGTGTCAAACCAGGTGTACAGTAAGGCCCTTTGTTGTGTACCAAATTATCCCAAGTTAGGCTCGAGACATCTTATTGGAGTTGTTACACCTAGGTACATCTGTTGTAGAGTTGTATCGACTTTAAGAATCCAAAAAGGGATGTATTTCTAGAAAACCACTTACTCTATCACTTACCAAAATTCCAGGACATTTTATAATATGTTATCTCATCCTTATACTTATACTTAGAGACAACCCTATACATATCCGTAGAAATATACCTAATGATATCACTAAAGTTTTATAATCCTAGTTTCCAAAGGTTAAATATTCCTTTTCTTTAATACCAACTATATATACTATCACTTTTCATACATTAAAATTGCATAACTTTTTTGGAATACTTAAAACATTATAAAAACAGACACCCAAAGACTATACTAGTCTAGTTCCTTTTGAAACATGGAAATATAAACACTGATACATAAGTGAGATACATTATCTCCCTCTAGGTTCTTCTTGACTAGAACCTTTCTTATACACATAAAATATAATACATATCATTATAAATTGTGTAAGGAAACATAAAAAGGGTGATCTCAGATGCTCTGTAAGGGTAAATAAGGGGGATATTTAAGCATAATAATGGCAATAAGGGTATGAGAAAATGATCCTAAAAATAGAAGATCATGAATTCCATATAAAAGATTACATTCATTAAACATTTCATAAATATCGGTATATCATAAGACATAAATCATAATAAAATAAATAACATAATCCATGAAATCATAACATAGGAAAAAACATGGAATTTTGGGAAACACAAAAGCATATAACATTATTTCTATATTATCCAAGGAATCACTTCCAAAACCATATTGGTTGTATGGATTCACTACCCATCCCATATTGGTAGTCATGGTACAATCCCATGGCCCTATTATTAGAATTATTTTACTTTCCATGACCATATTGGTAGTCATGGTTCACTCCCATGGAAATCTTAGTAGTCAAGGTTCATTCCTAAGACCATGTTAGTTTATCACATGAGATATAAATCTTTAACCAATGCATTGGTGGGAGATATAGGTCCCACCCATATCATAATGAAATCATATATATATGTTCCAAAAAATCATAAAAAAATGTATCATAACCCATGAAATGAAATGGGTTTCTTAAAAATTTAATCACATATTTACCTATAGAAAAATATAGGTTTCATAATAATTTCATTAATGCATAACCACTGAAATAAAGTGGGTTTCATAAGCATGTAAACCATGAATTAAAAATGTGTTTCATAAACAAATAAACAATAAAAGAGAAAAGGGATTAGTAAATATCATTTAATTAAAAAATAAACCATTCAGAGAAATAATATTAATGGATACATTGAATAATTTACAAACAAATTTCTAAGTAACACAAAAGAATGACCTCTTATATGAGAAATGATTTTGAAATATATTTTAAAAACATTTGTTGAGAAAAATAATCTTTTTTTAAAGTATTTTTAAAAAAATATAACCCTTTGAAAATTATTTTATATAATAATCTTTTGAAAACATACTAATAAGGATTGAGAATAATTTTGAAAAACTTTTCCCTTCAGAAATTATAAAGAGATGCTTCAAAAAAAATTTCCTTGAAAACTAATAAAATAATTTTCAAAAAATTTTAATTTTTTTTGAAAAACTATTAGAAATTAGAAAGAAATATTGAAAGGATTTTAAAATACATATCATTTAAAATTATTTAAAAACATGTAAATAGATATTTAAAATTCTTAAAAAATAATTTCATTGAAAACATGGTTTTGAAAGAACATATAATCCTTATCGAAGAGAGAGTAAAGTCGTTATTTCTTAAATACACATTCTTACTAATATTATGAAGAAAATACTAGAAAAATGGTACCAATAGAAGAATAAATCATTAATAACCAGAGTAAACAAAAATCCATGAATGTTCTTTAGAGAAGGATCAAAATATTTCATTAAACGAATCATAAAAATAAAAAATCTCGAAAAGTGGTGAGATTGTTTCACTAAACTATTACCACTTGGTATCATTGAAAAATACCACATATGTATGAAAAAAATTACATGAAGATTAATATATTATAAAAATAATTAGGTTCATGATATAACATTTTAGAGGCAATATATACACCACATAGAAAAATATAGGGGCATAACATAATATTTGTCTCAAAGAATGTAAATTGAGACAAAATTACTTCACCAATTTTATAACTTTTGAAACATAAATCCCATGAAAAAAAGATCATAAAAAGGATTTGTAAATACCAAAAATTTTAATTATAATAATCATATAATACATACATGGGTAGTATACACACCACACAAAAATAATGTGTGGTAAATAAAGTATGTATTTCATATGAAATAAAAAGGTGAGATGAAATTCCATTATCTTGTGTCTTGACTCTGATCATACTCATTCAAGACTCATGTATAATAAATATAAGTTTATTATACATATATCATAGAACCATATTCTTATATCTAATATAATAAATTTTTTTTATTATGACATTATATTTCCCTCTTGTTAACAATTCTATGTTAAGGTTTCACTTCGGGTAATATTCACTTTGTTCATTGAATGTGTCTTAATTTGTTATATCATTGGTCCTTATACGTATATGTTGACATAAAACATGTAAAACATGATATAAATATCATTTATATTCACTATATATGTATTATAATAATCTATATAATATAGAAGTATTAAATGGAATACACCATTCATGGAGATGGTAAGTTTTGCGTACGCATGAACGTTGTTTCCATTATTATTATTGTATTGAAAGAAAAAAAATTAAATGAAATATGTGTATATATATGTATATATATAATTATTATAGAATCATTATTATATCATATATATCATATAAGTTCACTAAACCCATCCTTAATACATTCCATGTAGTGTGTTAAGGACTCACATCGCTTTGAGGGGGCAGTATTCTACACTTCCTCAAACAAAAATTATTGTATTTACACCAAATGGAAGGTATATAGATATGTGTTTTGAGTGGATTAAATAATATTAAATACATAATAAATATAATATATAACATATATAAATATATTTTTCATCATAATTTCCACCATGAGAGGCTGCAAAGAAAAAATGAACAATAATAATTTTTTGAGGAAATAGTTCGTGGTACACATAAAGAGAGTGGAGGGGGTAGAGAATAAAAATAAAACAAAGGAGCTTGAGAGATGTTGTTACCTATTAATTAGGTAACTCTTTTTTTGTGCCAAAATTCTTCCATGGATGGCTTTATTTCCAAGGGGATGATTCAAGGAATAAGGGATGATTTTTATAAGGATGACTTAGTAGATATTGGATGAACATAGGTGGTTTGAGAGGTGTGAATAAGGGTTAGAGTGCTTTCCCTTTTATAGTGGATGGGGAGGTGGGCTCTTGTAAATACCAAAAGGTATACAATAATGAGAGATATCCTTTAAATAATGTGCCGAGAAAAATAAAAAACAATATATTAATGTGAGATTATGGTCAAACCAAATCTACACCACAAAAAAATATTTTCATTTTAATTATTTCATTCCTTAACTTCTAAGACTCAACAATTTTATAAATTTTTTTTATTAAAACATATAGTTTTATAACCTTACCAATTTAACAATTAAAATTAAAATAAAGTGATATTAATTATAATATATATATATAATTAATTATAAATATTATACCTAATTTACAAAATAAAAATCTCATGTGATTTGGAAATTAATTTTTAAACAAGTGCATGTGCCGTGAAAAACACTACTTAAACCAGAACTATGCTAACAATGCTTTTACAACCTATGGGTCAATATGTTAATTATAAATGATAAATAAGTCAATTAATAGGCCATATTTAATTTTTTTAAAATTAAAAACCACTTGGAATAATATATAATTTTTATTAATTATAAATCATTTAATAAAATATCATTTATTGTAAAGTAACAATAATATCAATTTTGACATTATTTATTTAATTTTAATTTTAAAATATAAAAATAGTATTGTAACTCAAATAAATTAAGTTTTTAGATTTTTATAATGAAATAATAATATTAAAAATAAATAAATTCAATAATTAAGTCAATTCACTTCACGTTTAACATTTATAGTTTCATTTATTTTAGTTAATTATTAACTAAATAATCACTACTTTGGCATTTCGTAAGAATTTTATGTAACTTAATCATCTCTAAAAATTATTGTTAAATTATTATGATTACATTAAATCATTTATCTTTAAAAAGGATAAGTATAACTGAAAATATGATGTTTTTTACATATCTCAAAGCATTATAAATATTAAAGGTAAAGAAAGTTCCCTTTTTTGTCTTTTTCATTACTTAACCTTTTATACAGAATACTTCCATTTAATAATATACCAATAAAACATAAAATTTTAACCAATAGGGTACATAGTATAATTATTGTATAAAATGGATTTTGGAAAAGTTTCTGGGTCATTTTGGTCTTTAATATTAAGGTTTAGTCCTTAATTAAGCTTAATCGTACCTTAATCGCTATAATTAATTTTAATCACATTTTCTAAAATTATTGGTAAAAAATTAAGATGATCGTATTTGAATAAAAAGAACATACATATTACAACTATGTATAAACATTTTTAAAAATTAAAATCACATAAGTTGGAAAATAAATTTTAATGCTAATCCTGCAGACATGGCGCGAAAGGGGGTTTTTAAAGTAGAAACATTTAAGGCTTTAATAAGTGTTTATATCTAATTTCAATATAAAAAGGATTAAAATTAACTAAATTGAGTTAATATATGTATAATTGATCTATTTTTACTTTAAAATAAAATTAAAAATATAATTTAACTCAAATAATTATTTAAGTGAAAATGTTGTTTTTAACTAAATTGGAGTGATTTTCACTATTCACCCAAAAATATAGCTCATCGGAAAAATACAAAAAAATCACACTAAGAAAATTTCAACATTCTGAATTTAAAAATGAAGTTTATTTTATCAAATTCAATTTCTATGAGTGTCTGAAATAAATTTTATTATTATTTACAAAAGGACATAAAAAGTCGTTTCGTTAAGAAAATAGTATTTTTAAACATATAAAGACTTTAAAAAAATTATATATTTCATTATAAATATGTTTTATTTATATAAATACATTATAAAAAATATTTTCAAATTATTTATCTCTATTAATATTACATGGTTTATCAGATAGGTTATAACTATCTCATTTAAATAATTATATTAATAAAATGATCTTTTGTGGAATCTTAGTGTTGTGTGTAACACAGGACCTGTCAGTTTTGTTAGTATTGAAAGAAAATTAGATTCTATGTAAAATGAAAATTTGAATTAGTGCAATGAAATAAACAAATTAAAATTAATTCATTCAAAAAAAGGTCCATAAAAATCGGGGGTGTTGCACTAAAAGGGAGAGATTGATCACTCAATGATAAAATGAAAAGTAGTTTGAAAGGGGAGATAAATTATTTCAATTGAATGTTTATAATATGTTTTTAGATATGTATAAAAGTTATTAGTTCAAAATCCTTTGATAAACCCTGATAAATTTTTTCAATGTTAGTATTATATGTTGAACTTTCCTTGACAACATTAATGTTAAATTTAATAACACTTTTTTTTCTATAGAAAGGATTTCTCACGTATACTTAGAGATGATTAATTTTATCAATTTAGAATGATTGTGGTAATTTAATCCTTATCTATAGTGAATTAGAATGTAAGTATCACAAGAGAAGAGGATGTTTTTAAGGGAGAATTTTAGAAATTTGAAATCCTTCTTGTACCTATATCATTGGTTTTATTTCCAATCACGAGGAGAATATATCCTTGAACATTAAAATTATGTGGGTATTGAAATGAAATAAAAATGGGGATATTGAATAACCCAAGTGTTTTTTTTATTTTAAATTGTTTTTAATAGGTTAATAAGAAGAGAAGTCAATAAGTTTTTAATCTGATGATCATGGAACTAATTTGTAGTTCCAAAGACATGTATCACTTTTTATTTGAATTAAAATAATTGTTATAGTATTTAAATGATTAAATAGTTTTAATTTATTATGTAAGACCAAATATAAGGATAATTTTCGTTTTTTAGTACCTTTTCTTTGGTATACTTGAATTTGACCAAAACAATTAGCCAACCACACTAGCCATCAAGAGGTACCCATAACCACTACTGAGGTGGGTAAGTTAATCCTCGGTTGGGATAAAAAGAGGGTAGAGGGTGTGAGAATCATTTGGATATAGTGGTTCAAGGGAGTGGTGTGCCACCATGTGGGGTGTCACAATAGTGAATGAGAGTGTCAGTACAGGGAAGATCTAGTGGTAATTGATTTTTTATGGCCATAGGTGCAGTTTGTTATAAATGGGAGCACATGAGAGGTATTGGTTTTGATGTGGGAATCTGTTATATTGAAACTTTTCATATGTTATTATAAATATATAAAGAACTACAACTATCTAATCTACTTGATTTACACTGTCCGATCGAAGCTGTCATCATCTTCTTCATCAAGCTTCGTCAGAGGACTACTACTCGTTAGGATCTTCATGCATCATTTTTAGGAGATCAAGTTGAGGCTTATAATCATCATTTGATCATCATAATTATTTTAAAATTTTTAAATAGTAATGAAATGATGATTTCATTTTTAAATTAAGAAAAAAACTAAAAAAACCAGAATGGAGAAAAATTTATTTACAGTTACCGTGATTTCTTGCAAAGAGTGACCTGATTAAGTGAGTGCATGAGCTGATACAATGGGTCGTTGTCTATGTTTTTTAGATTATTGAGTACGATTAGTTTTCTATAAATATATTCATGTGTCTAAATTGTTGTTATCAACTTATCGCACATCCAAGAGTGATTTTTTGAGAGAGAAACAGAGTATATGAAAAAACTTTATAATCTCAGAGAAGGTTTCATTCATTAATGTTGAGTTTATGACCTCTTAATCACATGATGATTATTTGAGTGTTACATATCTTCACATGATCGTGTTTGTTATGTGACAAATGTATAAGTTCACATATTAATTTACACGAAGATCTAATATGTGAATCACCTTTGTTTTGAGAATAAGTCAACCAAACCAAGTTTTTCATAAGAAAGGATAGAATGATGCATGTATTAATCTATTTGAATTAGGATGAATGGGTTACAAGAAGAAATAGTTACATCATGTTAATGATTTGAGTTTAAGAGATGTTGTTTTTGAGTTATTATGAAGGAGGTGTTATGTGAAGAACCTATGCATTCTCATACTTGTGCAATGATTTTGGTAGTAGAAGTATGTGCTTGTGTGAGAAAAGGTGACACACCACTAGAAAGTCATATTATATGTTAGAATAATATGTATGAGTGGTGTTCATACATAGTTAATATTATAATAGTGAATATCCAGTTTTCAAAAAGGATAATTCATGTATGCATGCTCATGTATATGTGATTATATATGGTAGTGTGAAATTTACACATTCAGTATGAAGAAGGTTTGGAAGTATTATTCTGTGTTAATTTTTCAAATATTTATATGCACATGTATTAATGAATGCATAAATTGAGAAGATCATTTATTGTATTTTATACATTCATGGAGGTTGAAAAGTGAACATGAAATATATATTTCATGATCAAGGTGCAGTGTGTTTAGACTAAAGTAGAATCATTATTTTAGAATAAATTTATTTTTGAGTTGTTCATTATTTATTGAATCTAGGGATTAAATAGAAGAAATAATAATTTCATGAGTAGTGTTGTACTGAGGTAGCTATCCATCTTCAGGTGTTCAAAATTATTGATCAAGACTAGCTTCATTGTAGAGGTTCTTGAATTGTACAAAACCCAATATAATCTAATAAGATCATAGGGGAATATCAAGATATCATCCTTTTAGTGGATCATATATTGTGTAAATAAAGATTTTGTAAGTCTTCAGTGGGACTCTAAAGAAAAAGAAGCCTTCAGTAGGACTCTGGAGCAGGCCGGTGGGATGCTAGTAACACTGTGGGATTCAGTATAAAGATCCTATTTTGGGAATCAATATTTTCTAGTGTAGATGGGAAGTTGTAAACTCTAGTGAGACTCTAGATTGGAAAACCATGGGACTCAGTGCTGATAGAAATGGTAATTTTTCTGATTGTAGCTATCTACATATAGTTAATAATCTGAAACTAAGGGGTATATCCCATTACAGTATGGAGTAGGTCTTAGTACCAGAACTTGTAAAAATATTGTGTGTTATGTTTCATTTACATTGTTCTTTTCATATAGGATCCACTCATCCTAATAGGTGATTTTTTTGAAGGGGGAATAGAAAAGAAATTAATTTATTAAAAAAAGTCACACCTGATTAAACCCCCTCTTAGTGTGACTGTATTATCCATTAAAAACTTCACAACCCACCCTAGAAGCAGGTAGTGCTCATGTTGTGACCTCTTCCTAAGTGATAGGGTGGTGGATATGATGTGTGACCTCCCTTAAGTGATAGGGACTGGTAATTATGTGATGTGTGGTGTAACATATAATATAGAAACTACCTTATGAGATATAGTAATTGTACAAGAGACAGACACCCTCACCTTGAGCGAGAAGGTATTTCTAGGACTTCCATGAGTGAGAAAAAAATTCCAGGACATAGGCACATGAACCTACCATGTACCTTTGGGTTGTGGTAAAAAAAGGCTGAAACCCTACCTAGCATATTTAGGTAGAGGTTAAGGACTCAGTAAGATTCCCTACCCCGAGTCTTTAGGTATAAGATTGGTTTTCGGTTCCATGGCCCAAGGCGATGATGAAATTCTAGTATATTGTTGAAGCATTCATGATTAGGTGTTATAATGTCCTATTAGCACACAATGTCCTAATATGTATGCATTCATGGTGTCTTAGTTATCACATGACATCAAAATCATTTTTTTGATCATGTTCACTATAGTGACCGGTTTTCCCTATGCATACACATATATGATAGATTATATTAGGAGAAAATGGTGAGAACATTCTGAGATGTATTTCACACACCTTTCATGAGCACTGTAGTTCATGTGCTGACCATATGTCTTCTTTTAGGTTTAGCACAAGATGTGCTATGGATCAAGCTAGGTGGATCAATAGAGTTTTGGATATATGTACGAGGTGAGGTGAGCAGATTGAAGTAGAGTCACTTTTTTATTTTTTTTATTTTATATCTATGATTAGTTTGGTAGATGATTAGTTAATATAATATTGTATTCTTCAGTAGGATGCAATTTTTAAAACATTGTGTTTTATTGATTTATGTGCACTATAATTATTTTTTTTGGTGATTATTCGGTTATTTTCCAATATTTTCTTACTATGATTTGACGGAATAATCTACCAATGATTGATTTAGGCCCTCATTTACAGTCAGTAGGCTCTAGCATATGATGAGGTATGCCTGAGGTCATATAGTGCACTGACCTAAGAACCTTCAATTGTCCTATAGTTCAGGGTGTAGATAAATGTCATCAAATCATTTTGATTATTTTTATATTTTGGGAGATGGTAGGTATGTGATCTAGGAATGTTTTAGAGCCTATAATATACCTTGTAATAGTGATTTTTGAACATATTTCCAATGATATGTCTTAGTTACTAGGGGTATGATATTGTTGTTATGGTTTTCACTATTATGGTGGAGATGTTTAATTAAATATGATGTGTTTATTAGAGGATTTTATTAATATTTATTTATTATAGACCATATAAAAGAGTCCCATAAACATGAATCATATTTTTAATGTAGGATTCACAAGACATATGTGTTCTTGTGTTTGATTGATTTCACAAATGATAGGGTTAAATTATTTAAAGTTCCAACAAAAACATATATGAATTTTCTAATATAAATTGTTGTGGTATTCTACTAATTTGAACTATGGTATTTTATCTACTGATAGGTTAAATAGATATTTATGTCGAACATTCTATTATCAATACTATACAACCCCTTAATGTAAAGAACATTTACTAACCTATAGTGGGCCAGTTAAGGCATTGTATGCCTTGTTCATGGAAGGGTTAAATTATTTTAAGTGACAATAAAAAGATATGTGGTGTTTTACCATATGGACTCATTGTGGAACTATAATTAACTAAACTAAGTGGTTATATGGATAACCTGGTGAGGGGTTTGAGGAGAATCATGTGGAATGACTTATACCTTTGAGATATAGAGCTCTTCGAGTGTTTCAGGTATCAAGGTTGGGTTTGAGGGAAGGACCAACTGAGTTCAGAGACTATTGATTCTAAATGCACATTAAATTTTATAGTGAGAGAATGGGTATATTATTGTGGTTTTTGAATGATTCCTAAGTGGTGGGTTATTGTGAGGTTGGCTTTAGAATTAGTGATAATCCTTGTTCTGGTTGGATGAGGTTATCATGTAATATGAATGTGGTTAGTGTGTTAAGAGAATGAGCTAGGGTTTGATGGGATTTGAATCATTGGAGCGTAGGTTAGGATATCTTAATAGGTATTATGGGAGAATATTCCTATTGGGTTTAGATGATATCGATTAATATTGAGGGTAATAACCTCTGAATGGGTTATTTAGAGGATCACTTTACCCGAGGAGGAGAGTGATCATGGTGTTCATTTTATGGGGAAAATATTTTATGTAAGAAGAGAGTGCGCTTTGTTAGGGCGTGGTGCCCAGTTTTTTATGGATTGATGAGTTACTATGTGTGGGTTGAGGACCAGTGGGTTTGGTGAGGTACTTGAGGGAATAGTGGCCTGGGATCTCAAGGAGAACCAAATGTATTATCGGTTAACAAGATGGGTGAGCGTGGCTTATAAGCAGTGGTTCATATATGGTGATGAGAACTATTTGGGTCAGTTCTTGAGGAGTGGTGTAAGGGAATCCATATAGTGGGGAGTTCACCATTGTCCATTGGAGAGTTTGACCCATGTTTTGGATGAATTTTACTAGGTTTTGAAGATGATTTCCCCAGTGATCCAAGAATGAGTACTGATTGGTGTTTCATGTTGGAACTTAGTTATTAGTAGGAAAACCACATCCAATAATTACATGTGGTAATGTATGTGATATGAGTTTTGGATAGTGTATGTTCGGTTCATTACGGTTTATGATAACAATATTATTACATTGGAGAGCATCTTATTACTAATAGAGTAATAACCCCTGTATTGGATAGGTTGTCGGTGAGATGAGACTGACTAGTGGATGGTAGAGGTGGAATTATAATTATGATTTGAAAGGAGATATTATGTGATCTATTTCCTTGTGAAACAACGTATTTGATATTTGGATGTGGTGTTAGGAAGATTTAGTGTGTTGGTATCAGGCTCAAGATAATTTTGGTGTGATTCAAGAGTGAGTTAGATTGGAGGTGTGTCGATGCTCAGGGTGAGAGAATAATGGAAAGAGAATTTGGTTGTTGATACGATCATGGAATTACACTAGGAATTAGGTTTAGTTTTGTTTGTGGTTTCTTGGGTGATGTTGTGATGTTTGTGAGTGTTAAAGGATCATGATTGGTTGAGGTGATTACCGATTGATGAGTGAATCTGAGTGTTTTTTGGTAAATTTATCAAGTGGAAGAACAAATATATATTTTTTCATTAAATCATATGCAATGAGGTGGAAACTACATCGATCATTTTAATATACCACCATAAGTGAATTTTTAATAGGTGATTATTATGTTGGGTAACACCAAAGATTGGAATGGATTATTGTGAGTAAAGTATTATGGTGTGGGAGAACTATAATAATTTTTAAGAATATGTTGATTATTATTAAATTAATCATGATAAATAGGTGCATCTATGCACTATATTAGTGTTTGGAATTATTAATTATTGGGTAGCTTATGAGATTTGGGGAGCATTGAAGCAATGGTTGCATGACCGAGCTTCTAAAACGTTGCAATAGCTGGCCTGTCACACCATGACATGTGAGGGTCATGCTATGATGGGGTTTTCCTTACTATTGGTTGTGGATACAAATATCCATCCACACTAAGAGGGGCATGAGGGCCACATTGTAAAGGCCAAAGTACTTAAGGGTGGTTCTACTGCAGGGGCATATGCAAAGATCCATAGGGGTCACACCATGATGATGTTGGTCGAGGGATGGGGTCCCCTACCTTGGAGTGATTATTCTGTGACCTATAGGTGCCACACCATAAGAGAGATAGTAATTAGTCTAGGCCCTCTTTCTACTTGGTCATTTAATGAACCCCTTTGGTCGTTTCATGATATTATTGAAAAAAGGGGTGTGTCACATCATAATCCCCTGATTATAATGAAACTAATACCCAAGTAGTTTTTTTATCATTTGTAAAACCATATTTTTAGGGATTCCCCAATTTCCAATTTAGTGGAACGTGGGGGTATGAGGGGTGTGATTCATATCCAACAGTCCCCCTCCCATTTCTTATTTTTATTCCCTATATCATGGTGTGGTTTTGGTGCAATTTGTTAGCGATTTTTGCATGTTTCTCCTCCTACATTATTTTATTTTTTGTTTCTTCCACCATATCTATCTATTTTTTGTTATTCATTTTAGGGTTTATTAATTATTTCCACTAAATAATAGTGTAAATCATCTAGAATGATGGGGATTTCTTGTGTCTTGGCAAGATTAGGTCCCAAAATGTTGAACGCACATCATTAATTGTGATTGTGATAATGTGATAATTCATAGTGAGTTTTTTGGTGGTTTTGCCTCTATATGATGAAGTTAAATAATTAATTATAAATTATTATAATTAATTATTTGGATTTATAATAATATATAGAAGTTTTTGTTTTGATATAATATTGGAAGAGGCAGGGATAGGCTTGGATGAGGATGCACAAAGCAGGGATTGGGTGGAAACTCCTATAATAAGGTAAGTGGTCCCTATAATATAAATTCATATTCTTGTTAATAATAGATTTCATTATTATGTACATATTTTTTGGGATTGAGTGGAAATTATATGTATTGAAAGCACTCTAGACAATTATATAGGACGATCATGTGCTTTTTAGAGGGGGAAGAAGTTCTCTTTTGCAGTTTTGGGATTTCTCGATGACTATATATTCAAGGGGTGAGAGTACCGGTGGAGTTAAAAATATAACTAACATAAGTCTTGGGATGAAATTTGAGATTTTGGTAGCCTAGGTTGGTTTCTAGTCTAGTTGGGAAGGAATTTGAGTCTTTGACGTAGGAATGATGGGTGAGGTGATCATACATCTCATGTGTGATGAGTAAAACACTTTTTAGGGTAGAGTGGTCTATTATTGAGCATTTTTAGTAGGTTGATACCCCCAAAGATGGATGTGTATGGATGATAGGGGTTTATTTTGGGTGATGAAACAAAAGAATAGGTAATGGGAATTGGCTAAAAACCTAGCACAAGGTTACTAGGGGGTTTAGATATGGATCACTCAGGACGGTCCCTAGGTTGAGGGTGTAAGATCTTGACTTTATAAGTGATATTTTCTTACATAATTTCACCCTAGGTCCATATTTTTTTTGGGTATGTGAATTGGGTGTTCTTTTGGTCAATGGAGAGGCCTTGGGAGCATTTGGATGGTCTAAGGCATGAAATTTTAGGTTTTCAGAAAAATAGAATAGGGAGAATAGTTAGCACATGATTTGTGATAATGGTGGACCCTGACCACGTTGAATTGTTTACATAGTCACATGGTTTGTTAAACCATGTGAAGGGTCCCCAAAATCATCCAAATGTTTACATGAAATTGTAGAGGCCTTTTTCATGGTTGATTCATATTTTTCCAAACCATGCATCATAGCCCTGTGAAATGCCATGTCTTGGACAGTGAGGAAAGACTATTGTGCACAGTTTTTCAAACCATGAAACCAAATCATGCATCCCTTTAAAAATTTAAAAATAGAATTTTTACCTTATGACCCTAGGAACATTTTTCCCAATTTTTACCTCCCTTTTATACATAAGGTCCTCCAATTGAGAAACCCTCTTCCTCATCACATTTTTTGTGAAGATCCTTGAATAATTAGACTTTTGATATCCCATTTGAGGTGATTAACTATTTATGGTAACTTTATCCTTCCTCGCCTCTCCCTTATCTCCTTACTTCACTACTGGGTTATGTTCTACTAATTTTTCCTAGTTTCATCTATTTTTAGGGATTTTTATGATACTTTAATATCGCTTATTCTAAGTTGAATCAAAGGTATATATTGGTCATGAGACCATTCCTAGACCAAAGTTAGGTGGTCCCTAAATATTTTCCTATAGTTTCTTGGTTTTTCTTAAATGCTAGAATTGTTTCTAAATTCAGTTTCCATGCTTGACCTTAATTTTTGTTTAAGTATATTTACCACATCCTTGTTAGGTTATATGATCTTTGAACACTTTCTATTGTTAAAATAGTAAATGTTGGATCAGGGAAACTCTTAGTGGGATTTGAATATTGGACTATTCCCTTGGATTTTGGATTTTGGGTTGGGATTGCATTTAGTTTTGAAAATTTAATGTTGTGTTGGAAATAGATTTTTCTCCTTCTTAAAGTTCCTTGAAATGGGTTTTAGGTTTAAAAATACTAACTCTTTTTGGACACAAACTTTGTAAACAGAATTAGGCCGTTTTGTTTTCTTTGTTATGAATTATAAATTGGAATTTTTGAAATTTTTTGGAAAATGGAATGTTGAATTAAATTAGAATGGGAATTCTAATTGAACCCTTTTATATCTAAATGTTTATGGTATAATGGAAATTAAGGAATAAATGGTTAAAACTAGTGTGAACCTGTCCCTCAGGTGGACATGGATATTATTAGTTAAACCCATGGTGAACATGCCCTCCCTAGGTGGATATAAAGATTCAAGGTTAAACTTGGGGTGAACACAACCCCCGAGCAGACACATATCCTTGAGGATGGGTATATTACCCATGAGTACTAGTTTAGATCTAGGATGATTATATTAACCCATATTAAGAGTGTTTTGGTTTGGAAAGGTCTCTATGATGTTCTCGGAGACATCCAAAAGTAGAAAAAGTAGGTGGATCTGACCTTGGGTGTCACCATAGAGCCCATATTTGTATTTTTTATTTGTTTATTTAATCTTAATAATATTTATATTATTTTCTATGAAACCATCACATTAAATTATTGTTTTATATTTTATTATTTAGGGAAACCATTAGTGGTGGCCTACCGAGTCATACTCACATGTTTTTTGGGCCATCATTTGGAACCCGAGCAGATTTCATGGATACAGGTGGAGATAAGGGAAAGTGATCGTTGACCAATGTATGATTTCATACTTGTATAATGCTAAGGGATGTGTTTTTGGCTAGATATTTGGACAATTTTGAGCCTTAATATCTTTGGATTTTTATGTTTTTTACTCTTATACCTATTTTATTTGACTGATGACAGTATGATCGCTTGATATTTTATGGAATCATTCTGGATGTTACATGGGTTATATTTTTTTATATAACTTGTATTGATGTTTATTATGGTAATATATGATGTACACTATTTTATATACTTACCTCTATTGTTTAATATTTGACCATAAGGGTATAGTCTACCCAAGGAATATTATTGGTACCTCAATTCTAATCGATATCCCTATAACATACACAGAGACATGTTTGAGGTCATGTAGCATTACACTTGTTCAATCGCAAGTTAGTGGTCTAGACTGGATGGACATTACCAAGTTGTATAATTGGTCCTTTTTCTCTTTTGTTCTACTATTTGGGTTCGTAGATAGGATACTTGGAATGTGTTGGGGTATGGTAATGAGTTTTTCCCCTTGTGTAGCTAACCCACATAAGGGAAAAAATATGAGTCACTAAAGGTGGGATTATCATTATTTTTTTCCTTTTTATAGTTGATATATTCCCACCTTGAGTGGAGAAAATGATTTTCATTATTATAGATTCTTTTAATGTTATATCTTGGTTTAATACAATATTGGAGTGGGTGTGAATTCATTTATTATGTGAATCATGTAGGGTTTATCTATAATTTCAGTCTTTATTAGGATTAACTGATACACATGTATATATATATAACAACCTATGGATAAAAGGGGACTAACCATTTAAATTTATAGTGACATCATATATTTTTTTCCTATATTGGGTTATAGAGGGATCTTACTTGGCCAAATCCCAGGATAGTACCTTTATATAAAGCCATATGTAAATAGATTTTTAAATAAGGGTTGGTTGAATAAATCATCAGTAAACAACCTATTATTATTTTTACCTTATATCTTTTGAATGGAACTCTATTTGACCATCCATGGAAATAAACTCCTTGAATAGAAATTGAAAGAGTTTTAATTTAATCTTATGAGGACTATAGTTGTATAAATAATGAGGATAATTATAATTTAAAATTATTAGAAAAGTTAGCTTAAAAAGAATTGGGGGCATAACATGCAAGGACATGGGTTGTTTTACCTATCTTAATCTACCTTGAGCGTTGATAAATTCCTACTACGTGTGCTATTATGAGAGATTTTTTTGGACTTGTAGATTTATTCAACCATGGATATATTGGGTCTTAGTCCTAGAGGGGTTGGGTGAGCATGCCCCTATAGTGGGTGGACCATAACCTTCGGTAGTTCTAGGTCCAGATGAAGATGATGAACTCCATGAGAGCCTCTTGTGTGTAGTACAATCCCTGGAGAGGGGACCACCTTATACTACTTTGATTATGTTTGATCTTACCTACGAGTTCCAATAATTGAACACTCCATTTTTCATAGGTGAGGTTGGTCCATATGTAGAAGAGATATTGATCGATTCCATGTATACCATTCATGAAAACATAGATACACCTAATGATAAGTGGGTGAAGTTAATAGTTTATATGTTTCATGAGGTAGTGCATTGATGGTGGGATGTCCTTGTCTATGGATAAAAACATGTTGTCCTGACCTGGATGGATTTTTGGACCCACTTATTTAGCCACTTATTTCTAGAGACCCTATAATCAGATAGGTCCTAAGAGTGTATAAGGATGGATCAGGGGGTTATGTTAGTTAAAGATTATGATTCCAAGTATACAGAGCTTCATTGGTTTTCTCATACATTAACGGGTGACAAGGATGCTAACTCCAGGAACATTGGGGAGGGCCTACTTTAATAGATCAAGGTTTAGGGGAACATGTTCTATTTTGCATCCTTCTTTTATATCATGAACTGAGACATTATTAGGGAAAGTAATTTTAATGAGGGTTATAATATTGGGTTTCTATCCTCCTTGGGACCAAGTAGTAGTGTTGGTGGATCATTAGGTAGAAAAATTAGTGATTATATGACTCATTCCAGATAAATAGCATTGAGTAGAAGTACACAAGTAACTCTTATCCTCATTCTTGATGGAGTAGTTATGTGTGGTGTTATTAGAGTGGTCACTTTGTAAACATGAGATCCCATTGCCCCTAACCACCTATGGAGTACCATATTTTTTTGGAATATGGGACTTGGACATCAAGTTTACAGATAAAATAAGCTTGAAATGGCAGAGTCTTAGGATTAGATTAGGGTTCATACACTAGGGATGAAACCACATCACATAAATTTGGTAGTTTGGAATCCATTGGACACTCAGGTCATAGTGGTGGATTTAGAGATCAAGTATGGTGGTATAAGGGTCAGGAGGGGAGTATGACTTGTCTTAGTCAGGTTACAACACAAGGCCATGAGGTAGGATTGTTTCACATAGTAGATACTATCCTAATAGAGTAAGATGAGAGGCCATCAACTATTCGAGGTAGAATTTTTATTGTGTCTACTCTCTCATATACCCTATTTGACATAGGTTCCTCCCACTATTTTATATTTTCATCTTTCATTATAGGATTGGGTATGGTAATGAAGTATCTTTATAGTCTTCTCTCGATCAATACACCCTTGAGTGAAATTTTTGAGGGGATTCAAATGTGTTATAGTTATTCTATGGTCATAATTGAATTTTTTTCCCTATGATGGTTATTCATTCTAGATATGGGTAGATTTGAATAATTCCTGGGATAGAATGAATCATTCATTATAGATCATAGATCATCTATTATCATAAGTGAATTTCTTTTTTATCTCCTAAGGGTGGAATATTTGAGTATATGGGATATTGAGATGTTCTTGTAGGTTGTGTTAGAATACAACTTCATTGACTAGGTGGCATCGTCACTCATGTGGCTAGTTTTGTTATGGATGAGGGGGAGACTCATCATCCTTTATTTCATATTGTGGTTTATTTATTCTATAACTTATTAACTAAGGACTTATCTATAATACCATACGTATGTGAAATTGAGTTTATGATTTATCTTTTTCCATATACAAATACTATTTTTATCCCTCTTTATAATATGAAATTGAAATATCTGTGGTAGTTGAAATATCATCTAGAATACCTAGATGAAAAGTGATTCATTTGAACAAAAATTTATCTCTATTTCACTTCAATTCTTTTCTCTAAGAAGGTGAACATGTATTTGAGATTTTGCATAGATTATGAGAGGCTTAAACATGTAACAGTTAAGAATTGATATCTACTCCCATGAATCGATGAATTATTTGACCAACTCAAGGGTGACTAGGTTTTCTCCAAGATTGAATGATGACCAGGATACCACTAGCTTATAGTGAGACCATATGATGTTCTTGGTATAGCCTTTCGACGAAATTAAGGTATTTATGAGTACCTTTTTACTCCATTCTAGCTAAAAAACATGTCAGTGGTCTTCATTGTTCTAATAAATAGAGTCTTATATCCATATCATGAATCCGTTATTATTGTCTTTTTTGATGACATCTTGGTGTAGTTGAAAGGCGTTGTCATGGGCGCTTTTAAATAATGATCGGTTTTGGGTTACTTAGGTGTAGTAGAGTGGCTGACCAAGGTTGTCTCTCAAAGGAGGAAGAAAATTAAAAATCTTCTTAAAGGTATTTTAAAAAATAAAATAAAATAGAATAAAAACTCTACTTTAATGGATGGGGGGTTGTTTATCCTTTATAAAACTAGAATAAGTTTTCTGGAAAAAGATTGCATTTTTGGTTTCTATTTTTGAAATGAAATTAAACTCAAAAAGAAGATGTTTTTTTAGAAAATATTTTAAATGGAATAATTGATCTAAATCTACCTATTAATTTACTCATTAATCATTATCATTTAAATTAATATCCACTTAATTATGATCCCATAACTTTTTAACCCCAAAACCCTATGAGAATTAACCTTAAAACAAATATTAAGTGAATTAAACCCTAGGCTATCTTCGGAACATGTAATCGCAACACCCTACATTAATTAATGTCATAAATTAAGATTAAGGTAATTGGTAAATTAAGGAACATTTCCATTCTGTAAAATGAGTATGAATTGATCTTAGGGATTATATTTTAATGCTACAAATTTATCCCACATGGTCTTGATTCCCAGATTAAGTTTGCACTCTCACAATTCACACAATACTCGACCTCGCATGTTTTTGTGTTAATTGTTAAATTCCTTTCTTAGTTTTTTATAATCTAAAAACTCAACTCATGGATAATATTAAGAAAATTATATTATCTCAATGACTCAAAATAATTAAATGAATATGGTAGAAGATAGATCAATCACTAAGAGAACTACTCTTCCATGGGTGGTGTGGTCATCGTGGAGACGTTTTGCCTCAGCAAAGGATTGAAAGGGTAGAACCCAATCTCATCTAAAATCTTGATTCCAACCTAAATAGGATGAGTAAAGATAAATATAATTTAACAAAATAGAAGAAAATAGAAGAAATAAAAGAATAAAAAGTAGTTTGTTACACAAATGAAATCATTACAACATGAAGAAGAGGAGAAGGCTTCGATGAGGGGATCCTTGCTTCAAGAGCTACCCCTCTTACAATGGTTAGAGAATTTAGGTGAAACCAATTCTCCTCTGACATGAACTTCCTAATTCACGTCCCAACCCCTCAAAATGAGAAAAACACTAATTTATAGAGTGGAGGGGAGGCAAGGTTTAATGAAGTTTCAATTGTGAATGTGGAATCTCGGCCAAATATTGTTATACAAATTTCAGCATCCATTTGGCCTCTTGAAAACATGAACCGACTGTTATTATAGAAGAATGATTAGTTCCCAATTTGGTTGAATAGATCCTCTCAAAATGTGGTCCTAATAAAATCACTTGTTAAGGAGTTATGGTCCAAATACAGAACCAATGTCCAATTAGCTAGGTCCAGCCCACCTTTGAATTATGGTCCATTTATTATAACCAAATGCATGATTTAGCTATAATTTCCTGAACACAAGTTGTATCCCCTTAAGTCAAGAAAATATTTACAAAATATAAAGTTCAAATAATAAATATAAAAATATTTATCTTTGAACTACTATAGTGCACTATAAAGGGTAAAACTAGAATTTCCATCAAATTTTCAAATGAATAATCTAATCCCAAATGCTTTATAAATAAACATATTTAACACAATATGTGGAAATTTTATCATTTATTATTAATAAAATATTCAATAAAATGTGTTTTATTAGTAATACAAGTCCATATTAGAGAATTCTAGGTATCTAGAGATAGTTTGGAGAATGCTTCAGGGTTAACATATTTATGAAAAATTATCAAAATGATAGTTTTTGTAAGATAAAGTAAATTTACAAGTCAATGTAATATCTGAGGATTAAATTTATTTGGATCATGTGAAGTTTGATGTCAATATTTCATATGATATACCCCTGAATGTTTTTTATATCCATTGTTTTCTTGGTATAGTTGGATATTAATGTATATTCTTACAGTAATTACTTTTTTTGGAAACTTCATTGATGGGTTTGACGAAGAAATGGGTTAAGTTCATTTAGTTTCATGATTGTGAGACAAACTTTCTAGATCTAAATAAGAGGCTGATGTCCACGTTGATCTTGAACTTTCCTAATCATGGTAAGGAGTACACACTCTATTGCATTGTGTTGGGTTCTATATTGGGAGAAATACATATTAATTATAGATGAGTAGTCTCTTACTATTATAGTTAGCTGAGACCACAAGAGAAAAACTACCAAACCCATGATTTGGAGCTTGTTGTATTGGTAGACGCCATGATATGTTGGTGGAACTAACTCCTGGGGTGATGTTTGTAGTTTATACAGACCATAGAAATTTAAAATTACTCTTTTCCTAACATGAACTAAATCTCAATCATATGAGGTGGGTTGAGTACGTGTAATCATTTATTTTAGAGCTATATTACACTATTCGGAAGGGGAATATAGTGGTAGAAACTTTTGTCAGGAAAAATTACTCATTGGTTACGTAGGATTTTAGTTACAAGTGAATGATCATGGACTTATTTTTATATATTCATATAGATATTCAAGGGTACTAAGGAAATAAAACATTGGATTACCTATATATTACTACCTCATTCCTTCATAGGGTTAAATTGATCCAATTTTCAAATTCTTATTATCCAATGATTAGGGATAATATTTATAGTGGGTAGCCTTTTTTTGATTGGTCCTTGGATGATGAAAAGTTTATATATGTCATAGGTTGAGTAGTAGTCCCCATAAGAATTTATGAGTACTTGATGAGGTATTTCCACTCCTCAATATGGGATGTGAATCCAAGAAAGACTAAGATGTATCGTGATAGGAGTAGGTAATATTGGTGGCCTAGAGTAAAGATGGAAATAACTAATTTGTTTTCTCAATGATTCACCTACAAGTAGGTGAAGGATGAGCCTAAACATCCATTTAGACTTCTCCTATAATTATCCATTACAGAGCAGTAGTGGGACAATGTGATAATAGATTTGGAAATGGGTATGTCGATGACTCTTAATGGACATGATTTAGTTTGGGTTATTATTGACTGTATGATATAGGTATCCTAGTTATTTTCCATCAAGGATTATTCAGTAGTTGATGAGATTTAAAAATTGTATGTATATGAGGTCTAACATCAACATAGGGTGTCATAGAGCAATGAACTAGACCGAGATCCCTATTTCACCTTGAGTTTCTAACAGGTCCTTCAAAATTCATTGGAAACACATGTCCATTTGAGAATAACTTTTTATCCATACATGGATGGGTAATCGGAGTATACCATTTAGATGATTGAGGACATCTTTTAGGAATGTGTCCTCAATTTTGGTGGTTCTTAGGGAAGTCATATAACCTTAGTAAAGTTCTCTTAAAATAATATATATCATGAATCTTTTCATATATTTATATTTGAGGCCATATATGGTAGGCCATATTGGTCACCCTTATACTGAATGGAAGTTGGTGAGTCAGTGATGCTTGGTATGAGCATAGTGTAGGAGACCTTTGGGCATATCTAGTTAATCCATTAGTGGTTGAAAATATATCAGAGAATTTATAGTTCATATTATGACCATATATGACATCCCCTGGTGTTTGAGGATTAAAAACATGTTATCTTATGCATTTCACCATGGTTGGGGAAGAATTAGATTCATATGTATGAAAAATTCGCATTGAAGTTCATTGGGTGTATCCAAGATTTTAGAGAGAGTCAGCCCAATGGATTATTGAATAGCTCTTATATAGAGGTACGCAGTGATGCATGACATGTTCCACATCTCCCATGGTTTATGGTATCACTCAAAACTATCTCATGTTATTGATGTTGATGAAGTTTAGATGGAGGTCTATTCTTCATTTGAGGAACGACTAATTCACATTGTGTAGAATAGTAAAAAGGCCTTCCATGGGATGCTTGTTCCACTAGTATATTTACTATGGAAGAAATATCCTAACCAAGAGGAAAATTAGGAGTTGTAGACTACTATTTGAGCTCAATGTCAAGATATTTTCACTAAAGTGTCTTGGTGATGCTTGAGAGTACAAATCAGGGTTGAGATACTATATGGCAAAGATGTTGTAAGATCCAGACTTTTATAAAAGGTATGTTCTTTCTTAATTTTACTATAGATAACTTTGTTTCCTTAGGTATGTTTTTTGGGTGTGATTTTGGTTGATGGAGTGGACTTGGGACTATTTAGAGGATCTGACTCTTGAAATTTCATGTTTCAAGAAAACAGAACATGGTGCGTGGTTAGATCACAATTTTAACTAACCATTAATCCCAACCATGAAAACTTATTTATATAAATTGATGGATTTTTAAACCATGTGAAGGGACTAATTAAATCATACAAATGTCTATAGAAAACTACTGTGAAATTTTACATGGTTTATGCATAGTTTGTCTAACTGTAAATTGTGATAATACAAAATTTCATCTCTCGGATAGTGAGGAAAGCACAATTAGAGAGTGATTTTTCAAACCGTGCAACCAAAACTTGTCCCCCTTTAAAAAGTGAAAAATGAATTTTTTTCCCTTATGAACCTAAGACTTTTAGCCTATTTGCATCCCTTTTTTATAAATGAACCTATATTCACACAACCCTCTTACTCATCTCTTTATTAGTGAAGCTCCTTGAATCCTTGGACTTATGGTCTCATATTTTAGTTGATCAACACCTTTTGGTAATTTTGTCCTTCTTATCCTCTCCTTTCTCACTTGATTTCATTAGCAGGTTATGTCTCTTTAGTTTTAACTTGTTTGACCTACTTTCATGGATTTTTTATGCTACTTTGATATCTCCCATATGAAGATGAATCAGAAGTCAATATTAGGTTTGTGACCCTTCCTAAACCTATGGTAGGTGATCCAAAAATATTTTCCCCTAATCATTCGATTTTTCTTTAATTACTGGCATTGTTCCTCAATATGGTTTTCATGATTAAACTTAATTTTTTAAGGACTTTAATCACATATTTATCATTATACATAACCTTCGAATGATGATGAAATAGTATATCTTGATTATTGATATGAATTTGGGTTGAATGCTAGTGTCCTAGACTGCATATCAAACTAAAACTTCTATGACATGATCACTGTGGGTTGTAGAGGGTAGCACACCCCTATTTAGGGGTCTAGGGGTCGAAGGACCTCAACCCAAATTTAGGGTACTATAGAAACACTAGATAGACAATAACATATTTGATTAGAGAAATCAACAAGACAATATAGTATCATGAACTTTGAAATAATTACTATAGTATCTCTCATATTGGAGATAACGACACTGTAGTTCTGCAGACTTATAGCCACTGGTCACTATAACACAGTGGATTTATTATGGAGTTGGTTGCACTATTTCACCATATTCATTATAAGATCATTAATATAGGTTTAATATGTGTGAGAAAATCTTATTTATACCCTATAACTATGATCATAAACTAAGTAATATTTCTACATCTCCATGGATTCATGGTTCATTTCCCAATCCATGTAAATCTATATGTCTCATGATATTCTTCTTATTATTTCTTTTTCCCTTTTACCCTTATTATATAAATATTTGATTATTTATATCTCTATGTGTTTCCATAAAAAATACTTCTTATTATTAAAATAATAAAGTTAGGATCAAAGAAACACTCATCAAGCTTATTCCTTTCGGACTATGCCCTTGGAATTGAGAATATAGGTAAGATTGGTGTTTAGTATTTAAAATTAAATGTAGTATTTGAAATGGAATTTTTTTTACCATTTTAAAGTTCCTTGTAATGGGTTATAATTTTAAAAATTATAATTGGTTTTGAACATGAACTTGGTAAATATAATTGGACCTTATTGGTTTATTTTGATAGTAATTATAAGTTGGTATTTTTGAATGATTTTGGAAAATATAAGTTGGAATTAAATTAGAATGGGAATTAAAATTGAACCCTTGTACATATGAATTTTTATATTATAATTGAAATAGTAGAATTGACAATTAAAATTCATGTGAACATGGATCCTAGGTCAATATAGGAATTATTGGTTAAACTTAGGGTAAACATGTCCCATCAGGTGTATGAAAAGACTCATGGTTAAGCCCAGGCTAAACATAGAACCCAAGTGGACGTAGGTCCCTAGGGATGGGTATATTACCCTAGGGTTCTAGTTTGGGATAAGGGAATGTATATTACTCTTATATGGGAGTATTTTGGGTTGGCACGGTCTATGAGACATTCTCAAAGACAACCAATGATAGTTGAAGTAGGTGGGTTTGGTTGTGGGTGTTATCATGGAGCCCAAGTTTGTATTTTCATTTAATTATTTAATATTTTAGTTATTTATATTTTTGTATGTGGAACCATCGCATACACATATCATTTTATAATAGATTATTTAGGGATATTTTTTGTGTATGCTTACAAATTTTTATGCACACCCTACTGGGGCTATCGTTTGGTGCTCTAACAGATTTCATGGATGTATGTAGGGATAAGGGAATGCGGCTTATAATCGATCTTTGATTCTGTACTTAGAAATATCATAGGGATGGGTTCCAAGATAGATATTAGGGAACTTTTTAGTCTTTTAGTATTTGTATTTTCCATTTTGTTCACTATTGTACTTGTTGTATATGACTAGTGACTTGTATAATTGCTAGTTATTTTATTGAATGATTTTAGATGTTACATGGGTTATGTATTTTATAGAACCTTTATTGAATTTTTTTGGGTATTATGTGATATAAATTATTTAAATTACTTATTTGTATTTTTTCACTCTAACCATGAGGGAATAGTCTCCCCAACAAATCTTATTAGAACATCACTCTTAGTTTTAAACCTCTAGAATATAGAGAGGCATGCATGTGGTCATACTATATTCTACAGGTAGGGGCACCAATTAGTGGTTTGGATTATTGGGTCTTAAAAGAGGGACCAATTTGAGACTTTTGAATAGGAAGAGGATTGGAAATTTCCTCTTAAGTACCATATCAGATATAACATGTTGGTTTTGTGATTACCATGTTGTGAAGAATATGGTTTGGTGATACTGAGCATAGATCAGGATGGGTCTGTCAAAACCTAGTAGATTCCCTGGTAGGTGAGATGATAATTTCATTGGGACTAACATGTTGTATATAGATGATGATACATAATCATGGAAAGGGGCTAGTTCTTGGGTGACTAAAACCTTATGATGAGCAGGTAAGATCTTGGGGTGGGCTACATTCCAGTGCTACTGATGAATTTGTGTGTGGGTTGTGACCCTCTCTTTGAGTGGAAGGGGATGGAGATTTGAATTAGACCCCACCCTAAGTATGAGGTTTGTAGTCAAAATTATGTTTGTACCCTAAGTGAGAGGGTATTGGTAGGTACTACCATGGGTGAGATGGTATTGGTCCAACAATAGTTGAGGGGTCCTCCCTAGAAGTGAGTAGTGATCCTATTGGGAACCCATTCAAAGTGAGAGGATAGTGGATGTGACGTGTGACCTCCACTGGGTGAGATCACATGATCAGAATGTGACATGAGTTAGAAAGTGGATGATAGACCATACCTTATTAGATAAGGTAGTTGGCCAGGATATGTATGACCAAACACTGAGTGGGATGGTGTTAAAATGACCTCCTTTAGTGGGAAGGTGAGTTCAATATTTAGATGTACGACCTTACCCTATCCCTTCAAGTAGTGGTTGAATCTTAGAGTACACCCTACCCTACACCATTGGGTAAAGGTTGAATACTCAATGAGATTCCATACTCTAAGTATTTTGGTATGGGATGGGTTTTAGGTTCAGTATCATGAGGTGACAATAGTATTCTATCATGGTTTTAAAGAAAGTATGATCAGGTGTCATGGTAGATTAGTTATTACATGATGACCCAATAAAAATGGAGTCATGGTGGCATAGTTATAACATTTTTTTTGATGTGATTGTGTGAGATTTTATATTTAAGTGATTTATCATACTCATGCATATATATATATATATATTAGGGTTTATATTAGGAGTACTTTTTGAGACCCTAGTAAGATGTATTTATCAAACCTTACACAAACACTCTGGTGCACATGTAGGTCATATATCTTATTTAAAGTTGAGAAGAAGACTTGTTGTGAATCAGTTTAGGGTTTAATTGAAATGGATGGGGTGTGGCCAAGGTATGGAAGTGGTGGATATTTTTCATTTTTTTCTTTTATTTATTTTTTATTTATGATCAGCCTAGTGGGATATCAGTTGATGAATGATTGTATACTGTTTATAGTATATTTGTTACAAAATCATGTTTGACTTATTTATAAATACTCTAATTATTGTTGTGGATGATTATTTGGGGGTTTTGAAAATTTTTACACTAATTAAAGGTTATATCCTTAAAAATGAATTATTTAGGGAATTGTTACTAATTGGAATCCTCTAGAATATGTGGAGGTGTTCCCAAGGTCACATAGCACATATGCTCGTGCATTGTTGAGTGGCCCATAGGCTGAGTCGTTACATCTTACCAAAACATTTTACTAGGCCTCCAACAATTGGATGATTTTTTTTATTCACCACCAAACACTTAGATGTAGCTCAGAACACTTTTAGCTTCATAATAATTCACCTGAACGAAATAAAAACCCTACAATATTATCAAAAAATGCATGAAGAAAACATAAAATAGGAAAATAGAATTTGTAGTAGAATTAATGAATTAAAAACCCAAAAACATGGCTGAATTCAATTTATTTATATAAAATCCAAAAATAATCCAAAACAGTTATAATGACTAAATATATGAATTATTTAGGGAAAATACTCAATGAATTTGAATATATAAATACAAGAAAATACTAACAATAATATGATAATAATATCTCCCCACACAAAATAATTACTAATCCTCAAGTGATTTATCCCGACTAAACATTCCAAGAAGATTTAATATCATCTAATTTTCAAGACTTTATATAGTGAATTTAAATTTAAAAGGAATTAATTATGTCAAAATATTAACCTGAAAACATACTTTTAAATTCCTATAACTCAATCCCCCCATCCCATTACACAATTTCACTCAACATTGATTCATCACAATAAACAAACTATATGTATTAATTTTTCTATTCTTCATTTATGTTCAATATTCTCCTTCCCATCAGCCTCCCTCGAAAACCTAATATATTACACACATATTTTTTATATCAATTTCAGGAAAAATTTACCTAGTTCAAGTTTTGATTATAAAAAACATAAAATAAATCATGCTAATTAGCTAGAAACCCCTCAGTTTTATTATAATAAAAGTTCATGGAATCAACATTAAACTGTCATCTCTCGTGTTTCCCTTTACTCTTATTCATGGATTTTTTTTTCATTTTCACATTCACACACTATGGAATGTTACCTTAAGATATTTTACATAAGTTTCCAACTGATCATACTAATTTAATTCAAATGATAGATCCAAAAGTTGGTTAGATTGAATAATTAAAGTGTTTTTATTTTACAACAAACAAGTCACCATAGTTTCAGTTCATCAATATAATGATTACAATCTATATTTTAATTCATTTAATTTTATTCATTTAAAAATATTTTCTTAAGAACTAAAAATTGGAATCTTTATATTTTTATTGTGTGTTTTTATCCTGGAGATTGATATATAGAATTCACTAAATTGGGTTTATTTTGATACAAAAAAAACTATACACTTTATCCCCCCCATTAATACTATAGATTATATGGTCAATATATGAAGTAGTAGCGAGATTCCTTGATTTATATAACAATAAATTCATGCATGAGGAAAATTTTATATAACGGATACTAGAATACCACTTCTATTGTTTTTCTATTCTTGTGGTGTGTATTAGTCATCTAATATTCATATGGCTCCATTTTTTCAATGCTCTTATAGAAAAAAACTAAATAATACACCTAATGGGGAGAATTAATAATTATTTAAACCAAATAACAAAAACAATATAAGAAAAATTTTATGACTAATTTTCCTCTTATGTGAACTTGTTTTAAATTTATTATCCTAACTTCATACTCTTTATGTTTAACTATTTTCCTTGGGTAATTGGAATATATTTACTAGGAACCCAACCAACTCTTAGTAATTTATTTTCACTAGAATCACAATGCCTCCAAATCATTTATAATAGTCTTGAATTTTTACCCTATAAAATAATTCTCAATTATATAACATTCCCAACCATTTGGTCCACTTTAAACTTTAACATATCCATTTGATAAAAAATCATTGAGGAGGGGTGTAAATTTTATACATGTCTATTCACTTAGAGAAAAATATAATTTCTCATTAGGATTTTAATGTTTATTTTTTTATGAACGATGTTAAAATGAACCCAAATACACTTTTAACTTCCGTTCTAATTAAAAATGACATTAAAAGTAAAAAAATAACATAATTTTTACTCAAAAATGAAATTAAAAGCATTAATTTTGGTTTACAAAAAAGGGTTCCCTTATTTTATTGATTAATTTTTTTAGAAACCCTATGACATGTGTTTCACTACTATTTGACCACCCTTCATCTGTTTCAATATTTTTCATTTGGTATATTCTTTTATGGTGTTTTCATTATTTTTCATCTTTAGTGTACCCATCACCCTCTCCCTTAGATACATTCATCCCACCAATCTGGGTTCTATTTATTTAATTTTCATTACAGCATAATCGACCTTGGATATCTATTTTTAGGTACATCATTTCATTAATTAAAATCTAATGTTTTTTATTATTATTTTGACTCCCTTTATCATATATTTTCAGTATGAATCTTTATATTAAATAATTTAAATAAATATTTTTTTAAAATATTTATCAATTATGAATTTTATTCATTCATTCATTTAGTTATATATACATTTTTTCAATTATTAATTTTATTAATTTGTATTTTTTTGAGAGTATAATTTATTTCTGATTATAAATTGTTTTTTTATTGGGATATAATTTGGTTTTAATTTTAATTTTTTGTGTAACGCCCCGACCCCAGTTACCCAGAGTCGGTGCATTATTACATAACATTGGCATGATCACAAGAAAGATCAAATCTCGAAAGACCGATTGGTTTAGTAGCCTTGGAAACACTAGATATATTCATAAGTTTTACATTACATCATAAAATGAAAAACTACTACAACAACATAATGTTTCCACAATCCACACTATTAACCCCTCATAAAAATCCCTGCAGGTCATTCATAACTTACTTCTTCACATCCTGGGAAAAATAAAACATAAAAAGGGGGTGAGCTCAAATGCCCAGTAAGGATAACAATATAGCGGAAACTTTCATAAATAAGAATAAACATTTAAGGCAATGTATAACTAAAACAAAAGCCTTTTAAATATGAACTTTCAACATGGTATGGCATAAATAAAATGAAATAATGCCATTTACTTATTCACATGGATATTCTACTAATCGAATAATCACATGCAAAAATCAATAACCACTTTCATAATGTTGGAATGCATAATGCCAGACTATCATAACCACATAGCCAAGGCCTCGTGCCAAGACTACAAATAAGATTTTGTCAAGGCCTTGTGCCAAGACACTAGTTTGTCTCATGAGACCTACCGATGCATCGAGGAGCTATAGCGGGCTCCACCCGTCATGTATTAAGTCCAATGCATTCCCATATGAAAAGGTTTAAACATAACATAAACATTCGTATTAAAACTAGCATACGAAATGTCAATAATTTCACCATAAACCATGAATGGTATAAAATAGCACATCCACAGTCAAACATATCATAAAACCTTCAATACAATATAGAAGTTTTGTATTATAATAAATCAACTTCAAATAAGCGTAAAATCCATCAAAGGATGTTGACATAGATGAAATCAAAACACTTTTTAGAGAAATATATCTTTCTATTTTTGAAATCATTTAAGAGCCATATAAAACAAAAAATTTTCTTGAAAATATTCTTATAAGCTTGTAAGGAAAGCTTTGAAGATTTTATAACGGCGGAAAATAACCGCACCCGCCGTATAAGTTAAAAAAGACATTCTTACCTCAATTTTGTCGAAAAGGTTAAAAAGGACCTTGTTTTGAAAACGACGGGAAGATTCCTCTTATAAAAATTCAAAAAGGGTATAAATGACTTTAACCCATATTCTTATCAATAATAAAAATGTTTTGAAATACATTTTGAAGAAACATGGATGTGGATGATAACGAGGTCTCAGTAGATAATTGTGTATAAACAACCTTGGATAATGAAGAGGTTGTGAAGTAAACCCTTACCTTGTACTTTTCCTTGGTTGGGGTAGGTTAACCTCCTGTATAATGGTGAAATAATTGTTATTAAATTATACAAGAATCATATATATTAATATGATATCATATATGATCTTTTAACATTGATTTGTTAATAATATCTTAGAATTATCGTCGCTTCGGGTGTTAACTTACTTGTTTTCTTTTATATGTTTTGTTACGTAAGACATGTTTGTTGTATCTTATTCATATCCAGAATGATATCAAGTCCTTAAACATCATTTTTAAATCATTAAATGATAATTATACTTGAATTGATACGATGGAGAATGAATCTCATCGCGTTCGTGGAGATGGTAGTCCGTACGTACGCACGAACGCTACTTCAATTTAATTTTTATTTTAAAAGAATTGAATCCAAATGATACATAGGTATATTACTATTCCAGTATAATATAATATTTTATATATGTTACTTAAGTTCATTAACACCATCCTTTATACGTTCCATGTGTGGTATGAACGAGTCATATCATTTTAAGGGGGCGGTAGTCCGCACTTCCTCAAATGAAATTATCGTATGTATATACAACATGAAACGAATAATGGTATGAAATAAAATGGAATTACAGAAGCTTATATATAAAATATATATCATTAATATCATATTTAATTACAGTTCCATCATAATGGCCACCATGAGAGGCGATAAGATGTATTTGAACAATCATCGTTTCGTGAGGCGTTAGTTTGCCATCCACAGAAACATTATGTTCATCATCCATTAGATGGAGTTGTGTGTATGTTTAGTTTGAATCCTTATTATAACAACATCCTAGTATATTGAGGATACTGGTGTTGTTACAAAATAAAGGAAATAAAAAGAGTTTGGGGGTTGAAGAAGCAAAATAAATGAAAATAATTTAAGAGAAATCGTTACCTTTAATTTAGGTAACTCACTTTGGATGGAACCAAAGGACTTGTTGAAATGCTTTCTGCCTAAGGGGAAGCTTCAAGGAGGAGGAGAGGGATGTGGGGAGCTTAGTTGGGCAGAGTTTGGACGAGCCAAGTGGCTTGAGAGGTGTGAGGAATGAGTAGAAGTGGTCTCCTTTTATAAGAGAGAGGAGGGGCTCTTTAGGAAAGAGTGAAAGTATTACTTTATAATATAATTATATTCGGTTTATAATGGTCCAAAAATCATTGAGGTCGAAGATAGGATGACTCATATTCTAAATAACATCAACCAATAAGAATTGGACAGGTTTTAGATAATATTTTAATCATTATAATATTATTTATTTCAATGATTTATTAATGAGGTAAACATTGCATCATTATTGTGTCATTAATAATTTAACTTATTTGATGTCTAAAAATTATAAATAAAATATCATCATGTAGGAAATCTTTTTATCTTTCTAATGAATATTTATAATCGAAAATACAACATGTATAACCCTATGTAAAAATTGTTCTTCTAAAAGATGTAAGCTTATGCCATTTTTATTTTTATTTTAACTTTATTAATATAATGTGTCCCTACCACATAAAAGTGGCTCCAAGGGGTCCCCAAATTGACCCAAGGATGCCCATGGTCGGGTATGTGTCCACCAATAAGGTTAGGACACGTTTTAGGGTAATTTAGTATTATTATAATATTATTTTTTAACCCTTATTTACCGGATTTACCCTTAACCATGGTAAATAAAATATTTACCGCAGTAATTATTCAAAATGTCTAAAAATAAAAGTTACCTATTTACACAATTTGAACATCCTGATTCCAAATATGTAATCCATTTTCCTAAATTCAAAACACAGAAGTGGTAGAAATTAATTTAAAATTAATTCCCGCTGTCAAAACAAAAAGCGTGTTTTTAAGAGATAATAACTATCAAAAGATTGACACTCGTTTATGTTCGGTTTAATTGTAAAATTATGTCCAATGACCAAAATTATATTAAATGGTAAAAATATATTCTAAATATACTTTAAAACCACTCAAATTCATAATTTATCACTATTAATTATTTTTATTAAAAAAGTTGTTTTTAATTAAAATTTAGTAATTTTCACTATTCATCAAAATATGAAAGTTATCCGAAATGTACCAAAATTTCACCTTAGGATAAATTCGATATTCCGAATCCAAAAATGAAGTCCATTTTAAAATATAAAATATATATAATTTCAAAATTTAGGTATTACAATTCATAACGGCTAGTTTGATCGGTTGTGGTGTGTGTTAAAACTCGATGTTGCGTACAACACACGCTACTGTTTTATTCAAAGGAAAGCGTACCGTGGAAGCTTGGGATGTTTCATTTTAAATTTTTTGATGTCTCCATTTTGTCAAAAAGTTTAAAATATTGTATTTAAAAAGGTTTCACTATCAAAAGTTGATAAAAGTGCAATACTGAAAATGAATCTGTTCTTGCATTATGACTAAGAAACTCATAATATGGATTCTAAAATTATAAGGATTATATAAAGTTTAAAATGTAGTTAATACTATTCATGACCTCTTTTAATGGTGTGATGGAACTCGGTGTTGCGTGTAGTGCAAGTTATTGAATTATTTTTAAGAAATAACACACTCTGAAATCCTGGGGTGTTACATTCTCCCCTCCTTCAATAAATTGCGTCCTCGCAATTTGAAATTGTTCTTCAAAAATAAAAGGTTGAAAATAGAAAATATATTTGTGGGAAAACCCACATCGGAAATTGGGTTACTAAAATTTAGTCTTAATATGAGGAAAAGAGAAATGAAAGGGTCACCACCAAATTATGATCTCGATTAGGAGAACATTGGTGGCAATTAGAGACATATAATTGGAGGGAAAACGTAAATATTTATAGGTAGTGATTGAGGTCATCAATCACAAAAAAGTATAAAATTGAGGTCCTTAAACTCATCAATCTATGATGATTTGAAATACCATCGGTTCAACAAAACATAGGGTATTAGGATAACACATTTTTTTACGTTTCAAAATTTCTTAGTTGAAATCCCACATCGAAAAATGAATTAATGAGTCCTCTATTTAAAATAAAGAGTGGAAAGTATGAAGATTACCGAAAATAACACATACTAGGGTTCCATGTAAGAAAATATGGATATGGAAGAAAAATATAGCCATCAATTATCTGATGGAGAGTGGTAGAGAACATGGCTATGAAAAGTCCAACAATCCCAAAGCCATAAATTAGTGATGATTTAAGGTACCATCTAGGACAACATTTTTGTTCTAAGTTCCTTTTATTAATGATGAGTAATTTATTTATGAGATTGGCTAAGATCATAAGGAGATATACTTAGTTTATAATTAGAGTTTTATCCATTAATAAATTTCTACCAAAACTCATCATTCACTCGTAAAAAAAATTCTATTTATACTATTCATAGAGGGTTCCAAAATAAACGAATTTATAATTCATCTACCAGATCTTTTAAAAAACTACTTTATTTAATCCAGGACATCTCGTGGGATAGTGGTATGTGATACACCCTTGTCGCCCTTTGGTTGCGGGTTCAAGTCTCGCAGCCTTGCCGGACGCGACAGGTTGCCGCCCGACCTCCGGGTTGTTCTTTTATGGCAATCCAAAATAATCCAAACTAGAACTATCCAAAATACTTCTGTCCAAACTCACAGTCCACCATTTATAAGGAAGGTAAATATAATGTAGATCCTTTTTACCCTGTAATAGCATATGAATACCTTCATCAGGTATTCTTTTAATACACTGAAACATCCTAAATTACCATATTCCTTATTGATTACATTCATGCTTCCTTATTCCATATAGAATGCTGGATATACTTCATCAATCCAAAAATGTTTTAAACCCCAAAAATTATGGAATATACAAATCATTAATCAGTTCCAAGGTAGTCATGAATATCCAATACAATTTATCCAAAGCAATCATGTATTATTCCAAAATCACTACCTCGGTATCAGAACTATATTATGGTTTATCATTCTCTCAACCATATATTTTCCAATAATTTATCCTGCTATTGAGTCACTTTTCTTTGTTCCACACAATCTCAAGTCCTTAATGAAATAGTACTGCATTACAATCCTTATATACTCCATAATTATTATAACAAGTACATTGTTGATACAACACTCCATTGATATAATCAACATAATAACTCTAATCATTCCTCTTCATCTGTGGTAGTATCATAACTTGATTATTATCCAATAGAATCATTTGCGGAATAGTCTGATGACTGGGACATAGGTTTGTGTAGTGTCCAAACTCCTTGCAAATGAAGCATTGTACATTTGAAACCATTTTCTTACCCTTGCAGTCATGTACTTTGTGCCCTTTTCCTCCACACTTATAACAAACTCCCATTCCTTTCAGGCAAGTTCCAGGGTGTTTCTTTCCACAGTTACCGCATATGGAAAAATTCTTCTTTTCCCTCATCCCTTTATCCATCTTTCTCTCTTCCATCCTTTTCTTCTCTTGCTTCCCTTCAAAGCCATAGGACTCAGTAAACTCTTTACTTATCTTATCAACACATGATATTATTTCTTCACATGATGATAATACATGGGAGACTATTCCTCTTATAAATTCTAGCTTAAGACCATGAAAGATATGATCCTTCCATCTCTTTGGATCATGTGCATATCTGGAGTTCTCATTTCTTCTACTGGGCACCATTTCTAAACAATGGCATACACTAGATCAGTTTATGAATCAAAATACATAATCCCATACTTATAAAACACTTAACATAAATTGAACTATTTATGGATATAATCCATAATCATAAGAATGTTTTCTTTGAGGAAGTATATACTCATAATCCCTTCAAAATGATTTGTAAAGAAAATGAGAGTTATCCTAAGCATATCCCTCGGGAGTGTCGTAACCAAGAGTGCAGCAAGGCCCGTTGTCGTGCACCAGTTCCCGTTCGAGTCTAGCTCAAAGCGGTGTTTTCGGGTTTTACCCCTAGGTACATCTGTGCCAGAGCCGCCTCTACCTGCTCGTATCCAGACAGGGATGTATTGCTCGGAAAACTCACAAAATCTCTACAATACCAAAATTATAGGAAGTTATTCTATACTAATCCTCAAAGTTCATCTTAGGTCTACGTGCTCTAATCAGAGTTTATCTAAATCTAGCTTCCAAGGTTTGTACTAAACTTCCTCTGATACCAACTGTAACGCCCCGACCCCAGTTACCCAGAGTCGGTGCATTATTACATAACATTGGCATGATCACAAGAAAGATCAAATCTCGAAAGACCGATTGGTTTAGTAGCCTTGGAAACACTAGATATATTCATAAGTTTTACATTACATCATAAAATGAAAAACTACTACAACAACATAATGTTTCCACAATCCACACTATTAACCCCTCATAAAAATCCCTGCAGGTCATTCATAACTTACTTCTTCACATCCTGGGAAAAATAAAACATAAAAAGGGGGTGAGCTCAAATGCCCAGTAAGGATAACAATATAGTGGAAACTTTCATAAATAAGAATAAACATTTAAGGCAATGTATAACTAAAACAAAAGCCTTTTAAATATGAACTTTAAACATGGTATGGCATAAATAAAATGAAATAATACCATTTACTTATTCACATGGATATTCTACTAATCGAATAATCACATGCAAAAATCAATAACCACTTTCATAATGTTGGAATGCATAATGCCAGACTATCATAACCACATAGCCAAGGCCTCGTGCCAAGACTACAAATAAGATTTTGTCAAGGCCTTGTGCCAAGACACTAGTTTGTCTCATGAGACCTACCGATGCATCGAGGAGCTATAGCGGGCTCCACCCGTCATGTATTAAGTCCAATGCATTCCCATATGAAAAGGTTTAAACATAACATAAACATTCATATTAAAACTAGCATACGAAATGTCAATAATTTCACCATAAACCATGAATGGTATAAAATAGCACATCCACAGTCAAACATATCATAAAACCTTCAATACAATATAGAAGTTTTGTATTATAATAAATCAACTTCAAATAAGCGTAAAATCCATCAAAGGATGTTGACATAGATGAAATCAAAACACTTTTTAGAGAAATATATCTTTCTATTTTTGAAATCATTTAAGAGCCATATAAAACAAAAAATTTTCTTGAAAATATTCTTATAAGCTTGTAAGGAAAGCTTTGAAGATTTTATAACGGCGGAAAATAACCGCACCCGCCGTATAAGTTAAAAAAGACATTCTTACCTCAATTTTGTCGAAAAGGTTAAAAAGGACCTTGTTTTGAAAACGACGAGAAGATTCCTCTTATAAAAATTCAAAAAGGGTATAAATGACTTTAACCCATATTCTTATCAATAATAAAAATGTTTTGAAATACATTTTTAAGAAACATGGATGTGGATGATAACGAGGTCTCAGTAGATAATTGTGTATAAACAACCTTGGATAATGAAGAGGTTGTGAAGTAAACCCTTACCTTGTACTTTTCCTTGGTTGGGGTAGGTTAACCTCCTGTATAATGGTGAAATAATTGTTATTAAATTATACAAGAATCATATATATTAATATGATATCATATATGATCTTTTAACATTGATTTGTTAATAATATCTTAGAATTATCGTCGTTTCGGGTGTTAACTTACTTGTTTTCTTTTATATGTTTTGTTACGTAAGACATGTTTGTTGTATCTTATTCATATCCAGAATGATATCAAGTCCTTAAACATCATTTTTAAATCATTAAATGATAATTATACTTGAATTGATACGATGGAGAATGAATCTCATCGCGTTCGTGGAGATGGTAGTCCGTACGTACGCACGAACGCTACTTCAATTTAATTTTTATTTTAAAAGAATTGAATTCAAATGATACATAGGTATATTACTATTCCAGTATAATATAATATTTTATATATGTTACTTAAGTTCATTAACACCATCCTTTATACGTTCCATGTGTGGTATGAACGAGTCATATCATTTTAAGGGGGCGGTAGTCCGCACTTCCTCAAATGAAATTATCGTATGTATATACAACATGAAACGAATAATGGAATGAAATAAAATGGAATTACAGAAGCTTATATATAAAATATATATCATTAATATCATATTTAATTACAGTTCCATCATAATGGCCACCATGAGAGGCGGTAAGATGTATTTGAACAATCATCGTTTCGTGAGGCGTTAGTTTGCCATCCATAGAAACATTATGTTCATCATCCATTAGATGGAGTTGTGTGTATGTTTAGTTTGAATCCTTATTATAACAACATCCTAGTATATTGAGGATACTAGTGTTTTTACAAAATAAAGGAAATAAAAAGAGTTTGGGGGTTGAAGAAGCAAAATAAATGAAAATAATTTAAGAGAAATCGTTACCTTTAATTTAGGTAACTCACTTTGGTTGGAACCAAAGGACTTGTTGAAATGCTTTCTGCCTAAGTGGAAGCTTCAAGGAGGAGGAGAGGGATGTGGGGAGCTTAGTTGGGCAGAGTTTGGACGAGCCAAGTGGCTTGAGAGGTGTGAGGAATGAGTAGAAGTGGTCTCCTTTTATAAGGGAGAGGAGGGGCTCTTTAGGAAAGAGTGAAAGTATTACTTTATAATATAATTATATTCGGTTTATAATGGTCCAAAAATCATTGAGGTCGAAGATAAGATGACTCATATTCTAAATAACATCAACCAATAAGAATTGGACAGGTTTTAGATAATATTTTAATCATTATAATATTATTTATTTCAATGATTTATTAATGAGGTAAACATTGCATCATTATTGTGTCATTAATAATTTAACTTATTTGATGTCTAAAAATTATAAATAAAATATCATCATGTAGGAAATCGTTTTAGCTTTCTAATGAATATTTATAATCGAAAATACAACATGTATAACCCTATGTAAAAATTGTTCTTCTAAAAGATGTAAGCTTATGGAATTTTTATTTTTATTTTAACTTTATTAATATAATGTGTCCCTACCACATACAAGTGGCTCCAAGGGGTCCCCAAATTGACCCAAGGATGCCCATGGTCGGGTATGTGTCTACCAATAAGGTTAGGACACGTTTTAGGGTAATTTAGTATTATTATAATATTATTTTTTAACCCTTATTTACCGGATTTACCCTTAACCATGGTAAATAAAATATTTACCGCAGTAATTATTCAAAATGTCTAAAAATAAAAGTTACCTATTTACACAATTTGAACATCCTGATTCCAAATATGTAATCCATTTTCCTAAATTCAAAACACAGAAGTGGTAGAAATTAATTTAAAATTAATTCCCGCTGTCAAAACAAAAAGCGTGTTTTTAAGAGATAATAACTATCAAAAGATTGACACTCGTTTATGTTCGGTTTAATTGTAAAATTATGTCCAATGACCAACATTATATTAAATGGTAAAAATAAATTCTAAATATACTTTAAAACCACTCAAATTCATAATTTATCACTATTAATTATTTTGATTAAAAAAGTTGTTTTTAATTAAAATTTAGTAATTTTCACTATTCATCAAAATATGAAAGTTATCCGAAATGTACCAAAATTTCACCTTAGGATAAATTCGATATTCCGAATCCAAAAATGAAGTCCATTTTCAAATATAAAATATATATAATTTCAAAATTTAGGTATTACAATTCATAATGGCTAGTTTGATCGGTTGTGGTGTGTGTTAAAACTCGACGTTGCGTACAACACACGCTACTGTTTTATTCAAAGGAAAGCGTACCGTGGAAGCTTGGGATGTTTCATTTTAAATTTTTTGATGTCTCCATTTAGTCAAAAAGTTTAAAATATTGTATTTAAAAAGGTTTCACTATCAAAAGTTGATAAAACTGCAATACTGAAAATAAATCTGTTCTTGCATTATGACTAAGAAACTCATAATATGGATTCTAAAATTATAAGGATTATATAAAGTTTAAAATGTAGTTAATACTATTCATGACCTCTTTTAATGGTGTGATTGAACTCGGTGTTGCGTGTAGTGCAAGTTATTGAATTATTTTTAAGAAATAACACACTCTGAAATCCTGGGGTGTTACATTTTGTATTTATAATTTTTTATATTTATAATTGTTTTCATTATATTTTTTTTGTAATTATGCTTATAGATATTTAGATAATGAAGGGTGGATATATTGGGATTAAGTTGGATGTTTTGATATTAGGGACTACTAGATCATATTGATAGCTAATGTCATTTTTAATCAATATTTTGACTTTAAAAATCTCATCTTAAGTAGATGTATCTAAAAATTTAGTATTATTGTTGATAATATTGTATATTTAATTTATATACTATTATATTGATAATGATATTATTCAAAATTGTTTTGTAGATTTATGTTTAATTTTTCATTGATAAATCATTTATAATAAATAATCATGGTTTTACAAGGAGTGAGATAATTATAACTAATTTATTTTTTAGTTAGAGTAAAATTTTTAGAATAGGTTTTTAATTGTTGGATTTCTTATTGAAAAATTAAACACTTTATTTATTTTAAATAAAAAAATTTGGTGATTTGGATTTTAGATATATATTTGTTTAATCTAAAGAAACTTTAGGATTATTTAGGGGATACCTTATAGAGTATATATACTCACCCCTAATTTGTATAACATAGTGTGCATGAAAATTTTATATGTAATTATGATGTCAAAGGAATGGATTCCTTAATCAATACTAATAGACCATTTTTAGTTAGTTAGAGTTACCAAAGAGTTGATGAAATATGGTTAAAGTTTCATATTTTTTCTGATTTGGTACTTTGATGATCATTCCTTCATATTGTTTTATATCAGATGTTGGAATGATTCATTATATTGTTTATAATTTAATTTTTTTTGGTCTTTAAATGTAAGTAACCAACCCTAAACATTACCTAATCCTGAGTTTTTGGTCATGAATTCAATTTCTTACATTTGTGAGGATCTTTACAGTTTAGTGTTTTAATGAATTAGTTCATAACACATTCATAAAAAACCAATATATAACAAGTGTAAACTTTTAGTCTATATCCAATTTTCCCAAAACATGAAACTTTTAAAATGAAACCTGTTTTCTTTTCAAGAAAAATATTAATATCTTTCAACTTGAATTATTCTTTGTTTTTACCCATCCTCAAACCATGAGAAAAACATTTTAAAAATGTTGTATGTGCACAAAAAACACAGTAAGGGACATAAAAAGATGAAATATATTAGTTTAATAAAAATATTAAAAACCATAAAATACTTACCATTATCAAAATGTTCTTAGATAATATTAAATAAATATGTTTCACATGTAAAACACATACTTTTTATAAAAATAAAACATTAAAACTCATAGTAAGAAAATAGGATACCATTTTAGGAAACATAGAGCATAATATTCATGACCAATTTTAAACCTAAGATAGAAATAACTAGATCCCAGTTAAATACATAGGAGAAAAAATATTTTAAATCTCTCATAAGCTTTGAAGATAAAGAACATTACCCAATTCATTGGTGATCTATAATGGGGCTCACCTGTCATATAAGATTCATCGGGCTCACCTATATTTAAGAGAAATAATGGGGATCAAAAAATTATATAAGATGTATCATGATCATCTGATTCTCATATATAATTTTCAAGTATCATATAATGAATAATTTTTTTATTTCACCTTTTAATCATAAAACCCTTGGAAAACTCTTTTAAACCCATATGCGAAACACTTTTGAATATTAAAATAAAATTTATTTTCAAAACCCAATTTTAAAACTAAAATAACTAGCATGAAGGTAAATAGGTTTTCTACATTGAATAAAAGATGATATATTTTAAACAAATCCAAAAATAAAATAATTACTATGGAGGAAAAAAATCATTGTCATCGTATAAGTTAAAATATAACATTCCCTTTGTCTTTTGTAAATAAAGTTAAAACATTCTGCAAAAAGGTTCCTTTTGAAAAACATTTAATGAATTTAAAAATAGACATAAAACATCATTTTTAATTATTTTGTGTCCTTATAAATACATTAATATAATATATTTAAAAATATATACATGGAAGGAAAAGAGTTGGAAGGGAAACTTCAAAAGATGATTTTTAAAAGAGATTCCCTTACCTTTAGTCTAACTCCTAATATACACTATTTATCTTCATGAATAATAAAATTATGTTATTTATTTAATTTAATAATAACCTTTTTAAATTTAAATATGACCTCTTTTATTATTTATTACCATTTTATATTCAATTACATAATCATTTGAGTTTGTGTTAGATGTTTTGATGATATGTAGCTCATATGTCAAATATGAATTCGATAGGTTAACTACAATCAAATAGATAATTATTACATAATCTATAGAATAAGAATTATTAAATAATTATCATATTTATATATAAATTATACTTTTAAAACCAAACATGAAATATGATTATGAAAAATGAACTACGTTATAATCATGGAGACGGTATGTCGTATATACGCATGAGTGACGTTTCAATTTTTTGAAGATCATTATGAAAAGAAGCTAGGTATTATTTTATGTTTATATAATTATAATTTTATCATAAATAACATATTATTTTTAAATATACTTATATATACCATCCATGCGATGTGGTGATGAAAAAAATCACCTCGCTTTGTGCAAGTGGTAGTCCATACATACACATGAACAAAGTTATAATTTTTCACAGAATATAAATGAAAGAAATAAAGTGATTTATTATATTTTAAGAATGATAAAAATTTCATTAATATCCTATAAATATATTAAATACATCATTACAACAAGATGTAATAGGATGTGATATAAAAGAATTATATTGGTCTGTGAGGTGGTAGTCTGCCATACACACAAACGATAGTTTTGTTTCAAATTTTATGGAAGAGGAGATGGATATATGGTATGAAATAAGAATAATAACATATTATTATATGGAAGATAAGGTTATTATTATTTCATCATTATTTAAGATGATTTTAGGAATTTTTAAAAATTAAAAAAATTGAAAACGTCTAGTTATGAACTGTACCTCTTCTTTGGATAACCTCTAAAAGTTTACACCAAAAGATTTCTATATTGGTTTTATGATCAATCCAAGACCTATAAGAAATGGTTATGTATTTTAGGAATTAATTTAGGGGGTTATTTTCCAAAAAAATATATCTACAAGTGTGAATAAAAGAGAAGAATATGTGCCCCTTTATAAGAGATGGGAGGGGCCCTCTTGGAATTTATTAAAATATTAAATTAAAATAAAATATTTTTCATAATAAAATGGCTAAAATTGTATAATATTAGAAGATAGTATGAGTATTATTCTAAATAAACTCATCCAATTAAAATTAAACTAGGTTAGGTGATGTTTTTACCCTAATATATTTCAACTCGTGTTAACCATTTTTGACAGTTACCATAGTGTTAAAAAATTTACTCTTCAGGGGTCAAGAAAGTTACTATAAAAGGATAATTGGACCATAAATGGACAATGATTAATATTTTAAACAATATCTAAATCACTTTACCGAAAATAGCATTATTTTTTAGTTTTAGATCATTTAATAAATTATTATTTATTATGAAATGACATTAATGACAATTTTAGAATTATTCATTTAATTTGACTTCTAAAAATACAAGACAACAAAGGAATTAGAATATAATTAATTAAAACCTCTATAAAATTTCATATTTATCAAAAAAAAATTTAACCTAAAAAATATTTCAAATGGTATTATTTTTAGAGTTTTTAAATCATTTTATTGATTTTTCTATTTCTTGCGTAAGCACTATGTTATGTTGCATAAGAATTTAAGGTAATTATCTTATCACCAAAAAATAGAAATAAATTATCATGATAAAAAAATTATTTAAAATTAAAATAATATTTCATAACTAGAAATATTCACTATTTATCCCAATATAAAAAATTTAGAGATAATAAAATAAAGAGATGAAATTTTGATTTTTCTTTATAAAAAATAATATAAAATCAAAAATCATGGCCAAATAGAAAAAATATATATATTATAGTTTTTTATGACTATAGAAAATATATACTACTAAAATAAAATTAATTCAAGTGTTAGGGTTACTTTTTAGTTCTTATAAATTAGTTATACCCTTAATTAACTCATTTTTACCTTTATTATGGTAACAAAATTTACTATGATTAATATTCATAATGAAAAAAAATAAAGGGGAAATATTTTAAAAAAAATTGGACCACTTCACCCAAAATATGGAATATATTTTTCATGATTAAATTCAAATAAGTGGAATAATTTAATTTAAAATTAAATTCAGAAAATGTGATGAAAAACAGTTTTTTGAAAAAAATATCATTTTAAGTACAAAAATGATTTTATACCAAATTAAAGTATAAAAGTTATTCCAAAAACTATAATAGGATTAATATTAATATATATAAACTAATTAAAATTTTAAAACTAATTCAAAATATAATTTTACTTTATTAATACTTTAAAATAACATATATTTTTCAATATACATTAGTATTTTTCACTATTCATTAAAAAATCAAACATTCTAGAAAAATATCAAAACATTAAACTAAGATAATATTTATATTATGATTTTACAAAATTAATTTAATTTTATAAAATCATTATTCTAAAATTTAAACAAATTTATTATAATATTTACTCACAAAAATAATAAAAACCATTTTTGAAAAATTATATTTTTGAAGAACAAAATGAATTTAATAAAAATAGAGTACTTATTTTATAATAATTAATCAATACATTTTTATTGAATAGTAAATTTATATTAATTTAATAACATTTTTAATCTTATTCATGCCCAAAAATTCAAAAACTATTTTAGAATCATCATATTTAGATAATAATATTTTTTGGTTCATTTAAACTTGGCGTCCTGTATTTTGTATACTATCAAACAATGTCTTTCTTTTAAAATATTAGGATATTACATTATCTTACATTATAAATTTCATCCTTTCAATTTGAAATTTTTCTCAATAATTAAAAGTTTAAAAATTTAAAATGCCTTTTTTAAAATTCCACATCATAAAAATGGTGAATAAAACTACCTCTTCAAAAGTGGGAAAAGGGAATACTAAGGTTATCTGTAATAACAAATAACGAGGTTTCAAAATAGGATTAAAATAGTTGTAAGTGAGATATAGGCATAAAAGAATGTCATAATTTCCAAATAATGAAGGATACTGACAAATATCATTGACCACAAGAAAGTGAATGATAATAAGAAAGTTAATGATCATTGATCAAAAGTTATCTAGAATTACACATAACTTGGTTTTGGTTAAGAATTTATAGAAAACATATTAAACATGTGTTTCAACTCCTCATCAGTTGTGTATTTATTATAACCACCAAATATCATATCAATAAGATATTATCCCACTAGTATAAGTTTATACTAAAAGAACTATATATTAATGGAGGGTGTAAATTATTAGTGTGGAAAATAATGGAAGTGCTCTTTGTTCCTCTCCTATGATTTATGAAATGGATCACAAACTCTTTGAACAAAATTTTCAATTATACTCTTCATTATATATTTCTTTAAATTAAAAGTAATTACCTTATGAATTCATCATAAATTACCTACAAAGAATCAAATACTCTCTCCTCTTATTAAAGAATCCAATTCCATATCCACTATTTTTAGAATTATAGAAATCATAAACAACATAAATCATATTATATTGGTTTATTAAGAAGATTGTATTATACTATTATAGTGAAATATTTGATGAAAATATACTCATCCCCACCAATAAATGTAGGTAATTTTTCAATGTTATGATTCTTAAACTCTTGGTTTCTAGAATTTCATGAAAATATGATGCAAAATGTATTACATATTACTAGAGGTATTTTTAAGTCTCTCAACCTAGGTGAAACATTTATCATAACCATATTATGAAACCATTTTATCATAAATTTCATATACATGGAAAATTATTTTTTTCTATCCATTTATCCAGTGATATTGTTATCAATATAATGAAAATTTCCTTCAATAATTGTGGAAACAAGTTAGAAGAATGTATCTTCTGATTAATTAAAACTGCACCGGGAATGAAAATTTAAATTTCTTACAAAAGGGTATAATATTATCTATAATATTTTTATTCTAATTTGGAGCATACTTGTATTTTTTTTAATTTATTAAGTCAAATAAATTCAAATTAGTGTTTAATAACACAGATTCTTATAAATGATGCAAAAATTATAACGCCCCGAACCAAGTTACCCAATGTCGGTGCATTATTACATAACATTGGCATGATCACAAAAGATCAAATCTCGAAATTCCGATTAGTTTAGTAGCCTTGTAAATACTAGATACATTCAAAAGTTTTACATTACATTATAAAATGAAAAACTACAACAACATAGTCTCTATAGGCCCCACTCATATCCCTTTGACTGTCCCTATAGGTGAGTTATAATATACTTCTTCGCATCCTGGAAAAAATAATACATAGAAAGGGGTGAGCTCAGATGATTAGTAAGGATAACAATATAGTGGAAACTTTCATAAATAATCATAAACATTAAAGGCAATGTAATACTAGAACAAAATAATTTTAAACATTAACTTCAGTATAATATAGCAAAGATAAAATCAAATAATTCCATATACTTATTCACATAGATATTCTACTAGTCAAATAATCACATGCAATATCAATAACCACTTTCATAACGATGGAATGCATAATGCCAGACATAATAATCAAATAGTCAAGGCCTTGTGCCAAAAATAAAAATAAGATTTTGTCAAGGCCTTATTCCAAGACACTAGTTTGTCTCATGAGACCTACCGATTCATCGAGGATTTAATAGTGAGCTCAACTTTTCACTTAAAAAGTGCAATGCATTCCCTATCTGAAAAGGTTTAAACATAACATAAACATTCGTATTAAAACTAGTATACGAAATGTCAATACATTATCAATAAACCATGAATGGTGTAAAAATAACACATCCATAGTAAAAAATATCACAAAACATTAAATACAATATGGATGTTTTGTATCATAAAAAATAAACTTCAAATAAGCTTAAAATCCATCAAAGGATGTTGACATAGATGAAATCAAAATTCTTTTTTAGAGAAATATATTTTTTATTTTGAAATAATTTAATAGTCATATAATTATAATAGATAACATTTTTTTTGAAAATATTCTTATAATCTTGTAAGGGAATATTCGACGGTGTTATAACGGTGGAAAATAGCCACACTCACCGTATAATTTAAAAACATTCTTACCTTAATTTTGTCCAAAAGGTCATAAGGTACCTTGTTTGGAAAACAACGGAAAGATTCATTTCAAACCATTTTATAAAAAGTAAAACAAGGTTAAAAATAACTTTAACCCAGAGTCTAGTAAATAGTAAAAATGTTTTGGAGTACATTTTTAAGAATCATGGATGCAGATGATAAAGAGGTCCCATTAGATACTTACATAAAAACAACCTCGAATAATAAAGAGATAGTAAAATTAAACCTTACCTTCTAATTTTCCTTGGTTGAGGGTACATTAACCTCCTATATACTAGTTAAACCATTATTATTAAATTATTAAATAATTATATACATAAATATGATATCATATATAATCTTCTAATATTGCTTTGTTAATGATATTTCAGTTGTATCATCGTTTCGGGTGTTAAATGATTTATATTATTTTATATTCTTTTTTATGTAAGTAATATTTGTTACAAATAGGATGTATCATATTCATATTAATTATTATATTAAGACATTAAACATTATTTTTAATAATAAAATGAATTGAATTGATATGATGGGGAATGATTCTCATCGCGTTTGTGGAGACGGTAATCCGTACGTACGCTTGAGCAACAATATCATTTTTTTATATTAAAATCATATAAAATTGGATGTTATATCATGTATACAGAATAATTTTAATGTTATATTTATTATTTTCATCATTTATAATCATTATTATACCCATACAAATGATGAAGTATTTTATTAATAAACTATAACATGACGTGGAGAAGGTAATCCGTACGTACGGACGTATGGTGACTTTGTCATTTATAGGATGGATAGAATAAAGAATATGGTTGTACCATTTTTATAATAACATAAAAATATATAGAATATATTGGATTAATTATTTTAGAATGGAAATAACAAAGAAAGAGGAAGTGGAAGATGATAAGAACTGGAAAGAGGTGATGAAATATTTACCTCTTCTTCCGGTTCTTCCTTTTTATTTGATCAAAATGGATCTTTAGGATGAATTTATAACTAAATTAAGGCCTCTAGGATGATGGGAGGAAAGTTGGGAGGATATTTGGGTAGAGTTTGGATGAGACAAATGGCTTTGAATTTGTGAATTTGAGAGAAGGGCAAGTGCCCATTTATAAGAGAGGTGAGGGTCACTTTAGGAAAAGCTTGAAATATTATTTTATAATAAAATAATTTTCGGTTTCTAATGGCAAAAAAATTAATTATTTAAAGTCTAAGTTGGGGAATGGTATAAAAAATCAAAACTAATAGGTTTTAGATAGGTTTAGGTCATCATATTATCCTAATCTTTTCGATTTAACACTTTGTTAAATAGTTTCACATTTACCATGTCTCTTTGTATTTTTATATTATATGGTTAATAAACATAATATAAATTTTAAAGAGAACCCCAAATAGTTCATTAATGATATTTATAATATTATTTAGGCCCTTTGGCTGAACCTTTTATTTTAAGAAATAGAATACCAATTAATAATATAATATTTGTTTTAAAAACTCTTTTATGTCAATTTTGACACAATTTGGTATTCTATTTTTGTTAAATTCATAATAGAATTATTACTTTGAAAAAAATTCTTTTAATCAACCCTAACATTTCATATTGAAATATATAATCAGTTTAATTCATTAAAAGTCTCAAATTAGATTTTTTTGGATATTTATAATATAAATTATTTTAATTTGTCATTAATTAGGTTATTACTACATCATCATTGTGTCATAAATAAATTTAATTATTTAATGTCTAAAAATAATAAATAAAATACCATTATGTAGGAAATATTTTTAGTTTTCTAATTAATATTTATCATCAAATATGTCTTTTGTATAAACCTATATTAAAAATGGTTTAGTTATTAAACTTTGATTTTAACTCTTTTAACTCTTCTTTAAATAAAATAATAATAAATGTCCTAATTTAATCCAAGTGGACCTAAACGATCATAATTTATTCCTAAGGTTTTATTTGGTACAATTACATTTATACAATAGAATTAATACATGTGTTAGGGTAATTATGATATCATTTTTACCCTTAATTATCCTATTTACTTTTAACCGTGGTACATAAAAGTAAAAAGTTACTATTCACCAAAAATTATTTTCATCTTATCGAACCTCATTTTACTAACTGATATTAACCATGTATCTGAAATTTTTGAAATTAATCTCACAAAAGTGGTAAAATTAAGTTTTATGTGAATTTGCAAATGCTCCTAGGAGGTGGGTAAAAGACGGTAAAAAGTCCAACAAATTTTATATATATAATATTATTACAAAGTGACTAAATTGAATTATATTGAACATATATAGGTATTAAGTATCTATTTTGACCTAAAATAAATTTAAATAAAATTATTAATTATTTAATTAAAAAGTCAGTTTTAAACAATAACGCAGTGTTTTTCACTATTCATCAAAAATTGAAAGTTTTCAGTAAAATACCAAAAAATTCACTCTAATCTAATTTTGATATTCCGAATCCAAAACTGAAGTCCATTTTGAAAGGTAAAATTTTTAAAATTTTAAAAAGTGCATATTTCTATTCATAACAACTAGTTTCATTGGTCGCGGTGTGTTAGAATCTCGAAGTTGGGTACAATGAGAGCTATTGCATTATTCAACGGGAAACATACCATGGAAGCCTAAGTTGTTACATTCTTACCTCCTTTAAATAATTTTGTCCTCGAAAAATCTATAATACTACTGCACAAAAAGATTCAGGTTGTTATTCATCATAAGTTCATATAGTTCCCATGTTGCATCTTCCATCTTATGGTTTCTCCATGGAACTTTTATCCGATGAGTCATCTGGTTTCTCAACACTTGTTCTATTATATCACGAATTTTGATAGTCTCTTCACAATAAGATAGATCAGGTTCTAGTTCAATTTCCTCATAGGTGAGTACATGCATTGGGTAAGCCTTGTATTTTCTCAACAGTCATATGTGGAACACATCATGATCATTGGAGAGACTTGGATGCATTTCCAAACGATAAGCTACAAATCAAATTCGTTCTAGAATTTCAAAATGTCCGATGTACTTAGGAATCAATTTATCCTTCTTAACTAAACGTATAACATCATTCCATGGTGATACCTTCAAGAAAACATGGTCTCCTTCTTGAAATTTCAAATCCTTCCTTCGGTTATCGGCATAGATCTTTTTCCTACATTGGGCTGCTTTAATGTGGGTTTGGGTAACCTTCACCTTTTCCATTTTTTCCTCAATAAGTTCTGGGACTACAAGTTTTCTTTCCCCAACATCATCCCAACAAGTTGGTGTGTGACACCTCTTTCCATATAACGCTTCATATGGTGCCATATGAATACTTGAATAGAAGCTACTGTTGTAGAAAAATTCTACCATCGGTAAATATTGGTCCCACATACCTTGAAAGTCAAGTGAGAAAGATATTAACATGTTTTATAAGGTTTGAATAGTCTGTTTTTATTTTCCATCAGTTTGAGGGTGGTAGGAAGTGCTAAAAAGAAGTTCAGTATCCAGGTATTTCTGAAGACATTTCTTGAATCTTGATGTAAAATGGGGATCTCGATCAGAAACAATCAATAAGGATACTCCATGAAGTCTTACAACTTCATTAATATATAGTCTTGCTTGATGTTCAAGTGGTAAATATTCTCTTATATCATGAAAATGTTCTTACTTGAAAAAATGATCAACAATGACCCATATTGCATCATTCCTTCTATGAGTCTTTGGTAGCCCAATGACAAAGTCCAACATAATATAATCCCATTTCCACTCGGGTATGGAAAGAGGTTGCATGACTACTATAGGTCACTGCCTTTTAGCATTCACTTGATGACAAATCATACATCTTGACACAAAATCATCAATCTCCATCTTCATGTTGTTCCACCAAAAATGTTCCTTCAAATCTCTATACATCTTGGTGCTACCAGGGTGTATAGGGAAATTGGAGCTATGAGCATCATCTAACAATTCCCTTTTTAGATTCGGTTTATCGGGGAAACCAAGACTCTTACCAAATTTCAAAATCTCATCTTCATATATGAAGTCAATCAATCTCCCTTCACTCACAACTTTAATCTTATTTTGAAACTCATCATCATCAGCTTGAGAAATTTTTATCTGTTCTAGTAATGATGGTTTGGAAAGAATTTGAAACAGTATTGATGTTTCACCTTCCATGATTACTCCCATATCCATTTTGACTATATCCATGAAAACAGGATCCATTTCAACTCTCTTCTTAGTCAAAAATCCATGATCATTTCTGCTCAAAGGACTTTCCAGCTTATTTTCCTTCCTCGGGTGGTAGTGTATTGTAAAATCGTAATCCTTGAGTAGTTCAAGTCATCACCTTTTCCTCATGTTGAGTTATTTGTGTGAGAAAATTTAATTCAAACTCTTTTGACCAGTATAAATATCACATTTTTCACCATAGATATAGTGTCTCTATATTTTCAGAGCAAAGATTACAACTTCTTACTCAAGATCATGAGTAGGATAGTTTTTCTCATAAATTTTTAGCTGTTGTGATACATAGGCAATAACTCTATCATTCTGCATAAGGACACAACCAAGTCCTTTCTTTGATGCATCACTATAAATAACAAAACCATAATTCCCTGGTGTAGAGTCAAGATAGGAACATTGAATAATCTTCTCTTCAGTTCTTCAAAACATTCTTCACAATCTTTTGTCCAAACAAATTTAACCCCTTTACGTGTGAGTGTTGTTAATGGGTTAGCCAAATGGGAAAACTTCTGGAAGAAATGTCAATAATAACCTACTAAACCAATAAAACTGCATACCTCAGTTATACTTGTTAGTGATGGCCATTCGTGGATTACTTTGGCCTTTTAAGGATCAATAGAGATTCCATACTTAGAGACAATATGGCCTAGAAAAGAAATCTATTGAATCCATAATTCACACTTGCTAAATTTCCCATATAATTCATTTCTTCTAAGACTCTTTAGAATAATGCGCAAGTGATTTTCATGATCTTTGTAGCTTTTGGGGTATACCAAGATATAATTAATAAATACCCCTACAAATTCATCAAGATATTGTTTTAAAACTCTATTCATTAGATCCATGAAGACATATGGTGAATTATTCAACCCCAAAGGCATTACTGTAAACTTTTAATGATCGTACCTGGTTCAAAATGATATTTTTGGAATTTCTTCCTTCTACATACACAACTGATGATATCTAGATTGAGGGTAACTATTTTAAAAATATTGGGCTACATGAATTTGGTCAAATAAATCATCAATATAAGGTAGGGGATACTTGTTATTTATTGTTATAGCATGGATTTCCCTATAGTCAATGCACAACCTCATAGATATGTCTTTCTTCTTAACAAAAAGAACAGGGGATCCCCATGGAGAAACACTAGGGTGAATAAATCCCTTGTTTCTCAATTCCTCTTATTGTTTCTTTAGTTCCACTAATTCTACTGGGGCCATTATATAAGGTTTCTTCAATATAGTCCTTGAACCAGTATTTAAATCAATGGAAAATTCAATTTCTCATTCTGGAGGATGTCCAAGTAAATATTCTGGAATCACATCAACATATTCTTTCACAATAGGTACATCCTCTAATTGAACATTCCTTTCCTCACCCATAGTTATTTCATTCTCTTCCTACCCAATAATTCAATTTAGTTGAGCTACTGGGGGTGGATCTAGATAATAATTTGGCAGTGACATTTCTTCTCTAAATATCAGGTACTTCTTATCATCATCGATAATTGTTACATCCTTCTTCTTATAAAAAATTTTTGTATCATGGTCTGAAATCCATTCTATACCAAGTATTATATCAAATTCAATCATGGGTATGATGATGAGATTAGTAGATAAAGAACATTTATATGCCCTAATGGGAACTAATTCACAAAACTTTGTTGCAATGATACTTCCCTTAGGTGTTTTTACTGAAAACTCCATTGTTATTTCAAATTGAAAATATAAAATTTTCTTAGCAAACTAGGATGATATGAAACAATTCGATGATCCAAAATCAAATAAAGCATTTTCTAAACTTGAGGAAACCATTAAATTACCTGCCACCATGTATTTCGGAGTTTCAACCTTAATAGTAGTGATAGAATAATCTTAGCCTTGATCCCTTGGCCTTTTCTGAGGTATGTTTCCTTAGTGCTTAGGAAATTCAGTTTCATAATGCCCCCTTTCTCTAAAATTGTAGCATTCAACATTGACAGCCTCTTTCTTACCTTTGCAATCACGAACTTGGTGGCCTTTTTTACCACACATGTAACAGACTCCAATTCCCTTCTAGCAAGTACCTGGGTGTTTCTTCCCACATTTACTGAAGGATAGGTATTCAACTTTTCCCTTCTTCCCCTTATTTCTATTTCCATATTTTTCAGTAGATCTCTTCTTCTCCTGCTTTGTTTTAAAGTCATAATACATAGAGAATTATTTTTATATCTTGATAGCACAAGAGACAATATCTTCGTACGACAAGAAGGATTGTGAGACAAATGCTCGATGATGAAATGGTTTTAACCCATCAAAGAAACGATAAATCTTACTTCTTTGGTTACATATATAATCTACAACATGCCTTTATAAACATGTAAAGTTAGTCTTGTATTTTGTGACAATCTAATCCTCCATTTGTCTCAGACTGAAAAACTGCCTTTCTATATCAGCTTGATGGTATCGAGGAAAATATTTTTCTAAGAAAATATCTTCAAACTCCCTCCATTCCATATTTGAAACTTCATCATCTTTATTTGTGTTTTGAATCAATGACCACCATTGATCTGCATCTCCCATGAGGCGATAATCTTCCATGACAACTTTTTCCCTTTTTCTACTCCCCAAAGCATGGAATATTTTCTCCAAGGGAAATATCCATTTATGGGATAAAAATGGATTTGTAGTCCCATTGAATGTTAGTGGTTGTTTCCTTATGAATCGGTCTAACATTGATCCTCCACGTTGTGGATCAGGGTGCTCCATACGGGTAAGGTTATTATTCATAACCTAAGTGAGTTGTCCCAGTATGGTGATAAGATGATCAGCACCAGTTGTATCACAAGCTCCACTATAATTATCTTGAGTAAGAGGGAAATACCTATATGGATTACGTACATTTATATTGTTTTCATTCATTCCACTAGGTTCTATTTCTAAATAATGGCATACAGTAGATTAGTTTATGAATCGAAATACATAATTCCAAACATGTAAAATAGTTAACATAAATTGAATAGTTTATGGATATAATCCATAATCATAAAAATGTTTTATTTTAGGAAGTATATACTCATAAACCCTTCATAATGGTTTGTAAAGAAAATTAGAATTATCCTAAGCATATCCCCGGGAGTGTCGTAACAAAGAGTGCAGCAAGGCCCGTTGTTGTGCACCAATTCCTGTTCGAGTCTAGCTCAAAGGGGTGTTTTTGGGTTTTACCCCTAGATACATTTGTGCCAGAGCTGCCTCTACCTACTTGTATCCAGCCAGGGATGTATAGCTTGGAAAACTCACAAAATCTATATAGCACCAAAATTCTAGGAAGTTCTTCTATACTAATCCTCAATATCTATCTTTGGGTAATGTTCTCTAATCAGAGTTTTTCTAAGTATATCTTTCAAGGTATGTACTAAACTTAATCTGATACCAACTATAATTCCCCGACCCTAGTTAACCAAAGTTGGTGCATTATTACATAACATTGGCATGATCACAAAAGATCAAGTCTTGAAAGACTGATTAGTTTAGTAGTCTTGGAAATACTAGATACATTCATAAGTTTTACATTACATTATAAAATGAAAAACTACAACAATATAGTCTCTATAGGACACACTCATATCCCTTAAAGTATCCCTGTAGGTCAGTCATAATATACTACTTCGTATCCTAGAAAAAATAAAACATAGAAAGCGATGAGCTTATAGGCTCAGTAAGGATAACAATACAATAGAAACATTCATAAATAAACATAAATATTTAAGGTAATGTAAGACTAGAAAAAAGCCTTTTAAAACTGAACTTCAGTATAATATGGAAATGGTAAAGTCAAATAATTCCATTTACTTATTCACATGGATATTCTACTAGTTGAATAACAACATGCAATATCAATAACCACTTTCATAATGATGGTATGCATAATTCTAGACTTCATAACCACATAGTCAAGGCCTTGTTCCAAGAGTACAAATAATATTTTATCAAGGCCTTATGCCAAGATACTATTTTGTCTCATGAGACCTACCGATGCATCGAGGAGCTATGGTGGGCTCCACCCATCACTTACTATGTCCAATGCATTCCTCATATGAAAATTTTAAACCTAACATAAAAATTCTTATTAAAACTAGTATATGAAATGTCAATACTTTATCCATAAACCATGAATGGTATAAAAATAACCCATCCATATTCAAACATATCACAAAACCTTCAATACAATATGAATGTTTTAAATCATAATAATTCAACTTCAAATAAGCATAGAATTCGTTAAAGGATATTGACATAGATGAAATCAAAACTTTTTTTAGAGAAATATCTCTTCATATTTTGAAATCATTTAAAAGTCATATAATTATAAAAGAAAACATTTATTTTTAAAATATTCTTTTAATCTTGTAAGGGAAACTTCGATGATGTTATAATGGCGGAAAATAGTCACACCTGCCATATATGTTAAAAAAACATTCTTACCTTAATTTTTTCGAAAAGGTCATAAGGTACCTTGTTTAGAAAAAACAGAAAGATTCCTTCCAAACCATCTAATAAAAATTCAATCAAGGGTATAAATGACTTTAACTCATAGTTTATTAAATATTAAATATATTTTGTAATACATTTTTAAGAAACATGGATGTGGATGATAAAGAGGTCTCAGTTGATACTAACGTAAAAACAACCTCGGATAATAAAGAGATTGTTAAATTAACCCTTACCTTGTACATTTCCTTTTTTGAGGGTACATTAACCGTATGTATTATAGTTAAATAATTGTTATTAAATTATACAAGAACTATATACATAAATATGATATCATATATGATCTTCTAATATTGCATTGTTAATGATATTTCAGTAGTATCATCGTTTCGAGTGTTAACTGATTCGTTTTATTTTATATGATTTGTTACATAAGTAATGTTTTTTATGGATAAAATGTATCTTATTCATATTCAGAATTATATTAAGTATTTAAAAATTATTCTTAATCATCAGATAAAAATTAGTCTTGAATGGATATGATGGGGAATCAATATCATCTCGTTCGTGGAGACCGTAATCTGTACGTACGCACGAGCGATAATATCATTATTTTCATATTAAAATCATATTTAATTGGATGGTATATCATATATACAGAATAATTATCATGTTATATTTATTATTTACATCATTTATACTCATTATTATACCCATCCACATGATGATGTATTTGAATAACAAACTAAATCACGACGTGGAGACGGTAATCCATATGTATGCTCGTATGGTGACTTTGTCATTTATAGGATTGATAGAATAATGAATATGGTTGTACCATTTTTATAATAACATCACAGTATATATAATACACTGGAGTTATTATTTTATAATGGAATCAACAATGAAAGATGAAGTGGAAGAAGAAAACAACTTGAAAGAGGTGATGAAATATTTACCTCTTCTTCGAGTTATTCCTTTCGATTTGATCAAAAGGGATCGTTAGGTTGGATTTCTGAATAAACAAATGACTATAGAATGAAGGTAGAAAATTTTGGAGGATATTTGGGTAGGTCTTGGCTGATCCAAATGAAATTTAATGTGTGAACTTTAGAGAAGGGGAAGTTCCCTTTTATAAGAGAGGTGAGGGTACTTTAGGAAAAGCTTGAAATATTATGTTATAATAAAATCATTTTTGGTTTCTAATGGATCCAAAATTAATTATTTAAATTATAAGGTGGATATGCATTGAAAACCCTTTAATTAATAGGATTTAGATAGGTTTATATCATCCTATTGACCTTATCTTTTAGATTTAACTCTTAGTTAAAGAGTTCAACATTTACCATGTCTCTTTGTATTTTTATATTATAAGGTTAATAAACATAATATAAACTTCAAAGAGAATCCCAAGTGGTTCATCAATGACATATATAATATTATTTAATCCCTTTTTCCAAACATTATATTTTTAGGAATAGAATACCAATTAATAATATATTATTTGTTTTAAAAACTCTTTTATGTCAGTTTTGACACTATTTTTTATTTTTTTATTTCATAAAAAAATTACTACTTAGGAAAAATTCATTTAATAAACCCTAAAATATCATATTAACCTAAAAATTTAGTGTAATTCATTAAAAGTCTCAATTTATATTTATTTGGATATTTATAATGTCAATTATTTTAATCTTTCATTAATAAGGTAATTACTGTATCATCATTGTGTCATAAATAAATTTAATTATTTAAGGTATAAAAATTATAAATAAAATACCATTATATAGGAAATATTTTTATATTTCTAATGAATATATATTTTTGAATTTATCTTATGTGTAACAATATATTAAAAATGGTTTAGTTATTAAACTTTGATTTTAACTCTTGTAACTCTTCATTAAATAAAATAATAATAAATTTCCTAATCTAATAAAAGTGGACCTAAAGGATAATATTTTATTTCTAATGTTGTTTTTGGTCGAATTACACTTATAAAATATAATTAGGACATGTGTTAGGGTAATTATGACATCATTTTTACCCTTAATTACCCTATTTACTTTTAATCGTGGTAAACAAAACTAAGAAGTTACTATTGACAAAAAATTATTTTCATCTTATTGAACCAAATTTTACTTAATAATATTAACCATGCCTCTCAGGTTTTTGAAATTTAACTCACAGAAGTGGTAAAATTATGTTTTATGCAAATTTGAAAATGCTCTTAGGAGGTGGGTAAAAGACGGTAAAAAGTTCAATAAATTCTTATATATATATATATATATATGATATTTTTAAAAAACGAATCCAATAAATTATATTGAACTTATATAGGTATTTTGTATCTATTTTGACCTAAAATAAATTTAAATAAAATAATTAATTATTTAATTAAAAATTCAGTTTGAAATAATAACGCAGTGTTTTTCACTATTCATCAAAAATTTAAAGTTTTCAGAAAAATACCAAAAATTCACTATAAGCTAATTTCGATATTCCGAATACCAAAATGATGTCCATTTTGAAAGATAAAATTTATAAAATTTCAAAAAAGTGGGTATTAATATTCATAACAGCTAGTTTGATTGGTCGCGGTGTGTTAGAATCTCGAAGTTGCGTACAATGCAAGTTATTGCATTATTCAAAGGGAAAAATACCGTTGAAGCTTGGGGTGTTACAAAAATATACTTGAGTATTTTTTTATTATGATGAAAAAATCCCTTTAAATGTATAGTTTCCTTATAGAACATTTACTGTTAATAATATAATCATCTAACTAGGGATAGAATATTTTTTTATTCACTGAATTAATTATATATATTGAATGAAAACACAAATGAATGGGTGTGATGACCCAGAATTTTTAGAAATGGATATTACATATTTTTGTAGGAATATTAATTATATTATAAAAACACAAGCCCATATACCATAATAGGTTAGTGCATTTGGAATCTTGGCCCACAAAATTCTAGTCTGGTGAAAGAATTTCAATGTTTCCAAAAATATCTTCCTATTTTGTACCCCTACTTAAAAGATTTTTTATAACCTATTGATGGAAATGTAAGAAAAAGGTGTGCTTAGATGCTCAATAAGAGTAAAAATGGATGATATCAATTTATTATCTTACGAAATAATAAGAGAAGAAATATGGGTATGTGATAATTATCATAACATACAAAATTCATACCCAACCTAACATAAACACGAGTCAAGGGATAAAACATTAACATTTCAAAATACATGAATCATAATTTTAAAAATTCATCATAAACCAATAATAAAACAAACTTTCATTTCATAAATATGTGTGGAATCATCATAAGTATAGAAAACCATTTCATATTCCAAGGTTAACTACCAAGATCCTCATATCAGGACTTATCACTTATTTTACATAACAGATCAAGAACATTAACTTTTTTCCCATAATGGATCTAGCACAATGACTAATTTCTTATAATGTTCAATCACATCGAATGGTTTCCCATAATGGATCAAACACGCCAATTTTTTTTTCCTAACTATCTCATGATATATAATTTGTTACCCAATTAATTGGAGGTAGATATAGGTCCCACCCATCACTTAATGAAAACTATATATATATGTGCCACATAACCATAAATCATTCATCATATCATAACCCATGAAATGTAATGGGATTCAAAAACATTTTATCATGACATAACTCATAGAGAATAAATGGGTTTCATAAATATCATTCCATCATAAGAATAAGCCAAATATAGAATGTATATGGATATTATCCATTAATCCTAATACCAATAAATTATAAGTTACATCAAATAATGTTATATTATATTGAAAATGATTTTTTAAGGTCACATTAAATAAATCTTGATAAATAACATTTCCATTTTTTAAAAATATTATTTTTAAAAAGAATCACATTTTTAAAATACAAATTTTTGTTTAAAAATAAATAAAAATATTGTAAATTAAAATCCATAGAATTAAGGAATCATGACAGAGAAAAAAAATCCAATTATACTTTATATGTTGAAAAACATATATTGTGTATGTTTTTAGAAAATTCATAAGTAGCATTGTTTAGAAAATGAGAAAAAAAGATTATTTTAAAACTATTTTTTAAAAAGTTAAAACAAGGTTAAAATTTATTAAAAAAATTGGTAAAAAAATTGAATACATTTTTATAAAACATGTACATGGAAGATAAATATTCTCTAATAGAGATATAAATATAAACAATCTTTAATAATGATGAGTGTAAAATAAACCCTTACCACTTTATAATCAATTAAATTATATGCCCCATGAAAGAAAAAACTTATATGGATATGTAAATACCTTAATATTAAGGATAATACTAATTAAATACATTCATGTTCATTATATATACCACACAAATGAAACAATTAGTGTATAAGGCATGTGTCCCACATAAATAAAAGCAATACAAAAATCCCTTACATTAAGTCTTGATTTCCTTTGTACATATTAAAAACTATTGTACAACAAATATAATATTATCAAATATAAACCAAAAAATATATCCCTTTATATCAAATGATATATGATTTACAAATGACTTTATATTACCTGTTTATTAATAAATCCATGCTAATGTTATGTTTTAGGTAATAACCTCTTCATTTCCCTACATGTTTTGACTTGTTATTCTTGGTCCTCATACATAGATAATTATTTAATAATATCCATAATGATAACCATGATTTAAATATCATATATATTCATTATATACGTATTAATGTTGATTCATAAAAGTTATCAGTATATAATAAAATACACCATTTATGGAGATGATAGACCGTATGTACACATGAACACTAATTTTATTTTTTTGTCAGAATAAAGAAATAGAATTATATGATATATTCCCAAATAATAATTATTTAATATTAAAAAATAATTTTATTAAAACCATCCTTAATAAATTTCATTTAAATTGTGAATGAATCATATTGATTCGCAAGGTGGTAGTCCACCATACACACAAATGACGTAATCTTATTCCCATAAAATGGAAATCATAAATGTATGTGTGATATAAAAATTATAGAAACATAATAACATACTAAAAATGATTTATATATTATATAAACTATAAATCCATCATTATCACAAACCTATAAATGTTGTAATGGGAGAATGAATGACATTAGTTTGCGAAACAGTAGTCCGATGTACACACGATGAATTATTGTGTAACCCATTGGAAAAAATTGTGTGATTTTTTAGGTAGTAAATATAAGGCCCCAGCCTTAAACCTTACTTAATCTTGAGTTATTACAAGATTACACATTGAGGATCTTTTCGGGTTTAGAGTTTTAGAGAATTAGATCATAAAACTTGCATTACATTCCACATATAAACAAAGTGGTTACATAAAGATTGTATTCTTCATTCCCATCAATGGAAACGCATTTAAAATAAAACATGGATTATTTATTGACACTTCCTTGACACTATCATCATATCATGTACCTTTCCCTTGACCTGTGAAAAACATTTCAAAAAAACTTGGGATGAGCATAAAAAGCTCAGTATGGGTTATAAAAACATGGAAAGGAAACATGAGTTCATATATACATAAGAATGAAATCATACTTTACCCATAAAACATTGGCACTTTAACATACCTCATAAAATCATGAATAAATCATAGAAATCATAAGACATAAAGGTAACTTGAGGCATCCATAACATTCTTACGTAGGGAGTAACCCTCTTAGTTACGTTTGGAATACCCATCACAGTATATTCCCTAAATATCTTCGGAGAAACCTTAACATTTCACTCCTTCGCGTTACCCAATGCATTGGCGAGCTATAACAGGCTCACCCGCCCTTAGTTTATCACGGAACCACCCGTCTTCATAATAATGCCCAAGAACCATAACATAATCATATCACATAAAACATGCATAAAGGAAACATAAAATTTCCACATTTCAATCACGAGATATCAATACAACACATTGATATAAAAAAATTATGAAAACCATTTTCAAGACCAAAATAAAAGAAAAGTAAAACATGGTATTTATTTTTCTTTTAAAAAGAAGGTATGGCTTGTAGAGGAAGCCGAAACTCAAATAACGGTCACGACGGCGGAGAAGTCGTTGTCACCGCATACGTACGACAAAAACATTCCCTTTTGTCGTTTAGTAAACGCTTCGTATAAAAAAGATTCCTTTTGAATAAACGTAAAAGTCAAAGGGGTTTATACACCCTATAAAAGAAAGTTGTGTATAAAATAAAATATGCCTCAACAAAAGGAGATTGAGACGAACTCCCATACCTTGTATCCAACATGACCCGACCGTTCTTTAATCTCTTGAATAATAAACTTGAGTTAATCTCTACTTGCTCAAGAACCTTTTTCAAGTTAATTATTCCTTTTATACCATGTTATGAACATCATGTAATCATTTAAGTTAATAATGTTCATTTTGTCGGTATTTGGTTCTTAAGTCAAAAATAGACTTCTTACACTTACATGTTGTTAATTTGGTCAAAGGTTCATTATATCCATAATGATATTAATGATTTGGATAACATATATATCATATATATTCATCATATACATGTATTTATAATATTACATCACATTTAGAGGTAAGAAATGAAATGCACCGTTCATGGAGACGGTAAGCCGTACGTACGCATGAACGCTACTTCCATTTCTATTTCATATTTTCTGGAATAGAATCATAATGATATATAAGTATATTATAATTCCAGTATAATAACATATATAATATCATTAACTTTATCCTTTACACATCCCACATATGGTATTAACGAATCAAATCACTTTCAGGGGGCGGTAGTCCGCACTTCCTAAAATGAAGATATCGTGTTTACCCATAATGGGAACCATAAAGGTATTCCCAAAATGAAAAAACATAAGCTTATGGAAAACATAAACATATTATATATCATATATAAAAATAGTGACATCATAATGGCCACCTTTGAAGGTTTTAAATGAGTATTGAACAATCATCGTTTCGGGAGGCAGAATTTCGCCATCCACGGAAACTGTATGTTCTTTAACCATTTGATGTAGTTGTGTGAGAGTGTAGCTAAAATAAATATTATAACAACATCTTAGTATATTGAAGATACTGGTGTTGTTAGAAAAGAATTACATAAAAAAAGTTTAGAGGGTTGGAGAAGCAAAATAACACAAATGAACATGAGATAATGAATTACCTTTAAAAGTGTAACTCCTTTTGATTTGAGCCTAAAGGCTTCCTTTGAAAGGATTCTGCCCAACAGGAATCCTCTAGGATGAGTAGAAGGATGTGGATAGAGTAAATGGGAAGGGTTTGGCCGAGCCAAAGGCTTGTGGAGTGTGTGAAATGAGGTAGAGGTGGGGGCCTTTTATAAGAGGAGAGGAGGGGCACTTTTGGAAAGTAAAGAAATATTACTTTATTTGAAAATGTGTTTCAGTTTTAAAAGGTCCCACATTGATATAAGTCGTGGATAAGGTGATAATGGTTAGAAATACACTCATACAATTGGTTTTGGACATGTGTAGTTCATAGATTTTACATTATCTTTCCATTTTATTTAAATCGTTAAATAATGAGGTCATCGCTGCATCATCATGATGTCATAAAAAATTTAATTTATTTAATGTCTAAAAATTATAAAAAAAAATATTATGATGTATGAAATCTTTTTAGATTTCCAATGACTATTTACAATAAAAAATCTGATCTTTATAACCCCATGTAAAAATTCTTTTCGTAAGACATATTATGTTTGTGTCATTTTTACTTTAACATTTAATAAAAAGTTATTAATGTAATTTCCCAACCAAAGTGGCTCCATGGGGTCCCCAAGTTGACCCATGGATTGTCTTGGTCGGAAATTACACATCCAATGAGGTTAGGACATGTGTCAAGTTCGTTTCATATTATTAAAGCATTATTTATACCTTAAACTACCCTAATTACCACAAATTGCGATTAAGAACTTAATAAGTTACTATTCACCAAAAATTGTTTTTACTCTCATTGAACCACATTTTACTTCTTAATGACAACCATGTATGTCAGATTTTTGAAATTCAAAACACAATGATGGCAAAATTTCATTTAAACGGAAAATCAGTTTTTATAAGTACCACTTAGTGGTTTCACTATTCATCAAAAATTGAAGTTTTTCAGAAAGTTTCCAAAAATTCACCCTAATCTATATTTGATATTCCAAATTCAAAAATGAAGTCTATTTTACAAAATTCAAAACATATAAGTCACATTAATTAATTTAATAATTAATTCCCGCTGTCAGAGCAAATAGCGTGTTTTTATGAAACAATAAGTATCAAAAGATTGACACTAGTTTGAGTCCAATTTCAAAGTAAAATTGATTACAATGACCACCATTGGATTAAATGGTAAAAATATATTCATATTACACATTAAGACCAATTAAAAAGATAATCTAATCATATAAATAAATTAGATTAAAAAGCAGTTTTGATGTAAAATGCAGTATTTTTCACTATTCATTAAAAAATGAACATTGTCAGAAAAATACCAAAAATTCACAGAAAGTAAATTTTGATGTCCCAATCATAAAGAATAAGTTTGTTTTGACAAACATAGTTTATAAAATTGTCAAAAGATAGATTTAAAAAGGGTTTTCCATCATAAGGCAGTAAAACAATCTTTTAAGAATATTAGTGTATTCCATGCTTAAGATTTGATTTATTTTCATTTTAAGCCTCTAAAACACTATCTTAATCATTAATAGACATAGATAAAAATATCTATTATTCATTAATTACTTGGGATGTTACATCCTTCCCTCCTTTAGAAAATTGCGTCCCCGCAATTTATTTACTTATTGAATAAATGGGGGTACTTATCCCTCATTGCATTTTCAGATTCCCATGTTGCCTCTTCAATCATGTGGTTTTTTCACAAAACCTTTACCTGGTGAATCAACTTATTCCGTAACACTTGCTCCCTGTGGTCAAGAATCTGGACCGGTTGTTCCTCATAAGATAGGTTCTCTTCCAACTGAACTACCTCTGGACTCAAAACATGAGATGGATCTGGCATATACTTTCTCAACATCGAAACGTGAAAAACATTGTGTACCTAAGATAATATCGGAGGTAAAGCCACTCGGTATGCAACTGATCCAACTCTCTCCAGAATTTCGTATGGTCCAACGAACCTTGGACTCAACTTTCCTTTCTTACCAAATCTCATCACACTTTTCCATGGTGATACTTCGAGAAAAACATGATCACCTACCTCGACAGATAGATCCTTCCTCCGGTTATCCGCATAACTCTTCTGCCTGCTCTGAGCTGTTCTCATGTGTTTCTGAATCAGTTGAACTTTTTCTACCATCTCTTCTACCAATTCTGGTCCCATCAACTTCCTTTCACCCACTTCATCCCAAAAAGCTGGAGTTCGACACCGCTTCCCATATAATTCCTGAAATGGTGCCATCTGTATACTAGAATGAAAACTGTTATTATATGAAAATTCAACCAAAGAAATATGTTGGTCCCAACTTCCCTGATAATCCATAGAGCAAGAACGTAGCAAATCCTCCAAGGTCTGAATTTTTCATTCTGACTGCCCATCGGATTGAGGATGAAAAGCTGTACTAAAATTTAATTCAGTACCCAACGACTTCTTAAGGCCTTTCCAAAAGTTAGAAGTAAACCTGGGATCACGATCCGATACAATGGAGAGAGGAACTCCATGTAACCTGACTATCTTTTTAAGATACAAACGGGAAAGTTGATCTAGGAAAAAAGTATCTCGTATAGCAAGGAAATGAGCAGATTTAGTCAAGCGATCAACAATAACCCAGATTGCATTATTACCTCGAGATGTCTTCGGTAATACAACAACAAAGTCCATGGATATATTCTCCCATTTCCACTCTGGAACTGGTAAAGGCTGAAGCATCCCTTTCGGTAACTGCCGCTCTGCTTTAACCTGTTGACATGTCAAACACTTCACAGTAAAATCAGCAATGTCTCTTTTCATTCCATCCCACCAGTAATAGTCCCGAAGATCTCTATACATCTTAGTACTGCCAGGATGAACTGAAAACGGAGAACTATGAGCTTCACATAACAACTCTCTCTTCAACTGTGAATCACAAGGCACACACAATCTCTTCCCAAATCTCAAAACGCAATCATTATCAATGTTGAATTCAGGCAACTTACCTTTCTGAACCAGCTCTACATTTTTCTGCAACTCACTGTCTTGCTTCTGTGCTTTCTTGATTCTATCTGATAGAGAAGATCTCACTGATACCTGAAACAAAACAGAATGACTTCCTGCACCAACAACTTCTATGCCAATGTTCATAAAATCCTTAACCAAAGGATCACGTTCCAAATGCAACATTGTTAATGAAGCATTACTTTTTCGACTCAAAGCATCATCCACTTTATTTGCTTTTCCCGGATGGTAATGAATTGTACAATCATAATCCTTGATTAATTATAGCCATCTCCTCTATCTCATGTTTAACTCTTTCTGAGTGAATATATACTTTAAACTTTTGTGATCTGTATATATTTCACACTTTACTCCATACAAATGATGCCTCCAAATTTTTAAAGCAAAAACAACAGCAGCTAATTCCAAATCATGTGTAGGGTAATTTACCTCTTGAGTTTTCAACTGTCGTGAAGCATAAGCAATTACCTGATCATTCTGCATTAGGATGCAACCAAGTCCTTTCAATGAAGCATCACTGTATATAACAAACTCACCATTCCTGGAAGGTAGTGCCAAAACTGGAGCATTCACCAATCTTCTTTTCAATTCCTGAAAAAAATCATCACATTCTTTTGTCCAGATAATCTTAACACCCTTCCGAGTTAGCTTAGTCATTGGACTAGATAACCGTGAAAAATTTCTAACAAACCTTCGGTAATAGCCCGCCAAACCAAGGAAGCTACGAATCTCTATTTGATGGACCGACATCTGCTGAAGTAGTTTCAAAGGATTTCACCACCCCTTTCTGCTTGTAGTCTAACTGCTTCTCATCACTCAAGCTCTTTGTCGGACACTCATTTGCATAGTGACCCATCTCATTGCACTTATAACATTTCACTAACTGTAAATCAAATTTGTTCTTACCTTCACCTTGATCCTTTTCAGTGCAATCACAAGCCTTATGTCCCATCTTACCACATCGGTAGCACTTTCCAGAATTCAGAAGACATTCCCCAGCATGACTTTTTCCACATTTATCACAAACTGGAAACTTAGTTCTCTTACCATCAGACTTTTTTGAAGAATTCTTACCTTTCTCCTGCCACCTCGGTCTCTTCTTCTGCTGGTTGTTATAGAACACTTGGTCATCGGCAAACTCCATTTCCACCTTCTCAGCACATCGAACAAGCTTTTCATAACTTTTAAATTCACGAGAAGCTAATGCCCTTCGATATTTTGGCTTTAATCCTGAGTAAAAACGATTGATTTTACTATCAAGGTCTCGGATAAAATTTGGAGCATACCTTGCCAATCGAGTGAACCTTTTTTCATAGGTAGCCACTAAGTCTTCCTCTTGACTCAATTCCAATAATTGCTTTTCCATCCTAAGTCGAACAACCTGAGGAAAATACTTCTCAAGAAACATACCTTTGAATTCATCCCAGTCGAGAGCATCAATCTCATCGGCGTCCCTGATATTTTTAACCATAGACCACCACTGATCTGCCTCACCCTCCAAATGGTAAATAGCAAGACTAACCTTTTGATTGTCTGAGCACCCCATGACATCGAAAATCTTCTCCAGTGCTTTAATCCACCCTTCAGCTAGCATAGGGTCAGATGATCCTCTGAATGATGGGGGATGTTGCCTCATGAAATGTTCCACCACTAACATGTTCCTCTGTGGTTGGTCTGGCTAATCTCGTTCATGGATACCACCACCATTTATCGCTTGAGTCAACTGTGCCATCACTGCAACAAACTGTTCAGTTCCAATTCCGACCATTTTTGGATGCTGATTCGGAAGGTTATTTCCTTCTGTATGCCTTCCTAGCACTGTTTCCCTGTTTCCTCTGCGGAAAACCATTCTGAACAAACATGTCTTAGATGAAGCAACATGGTAATCTTCAAATACTATATCACTTCAATTTGACCATAAAAAAAATATTTTTGGATAATCATTTAATATAATTCTAACTCCTAAAGTTATCTAACCCGACCTCTGATACCAACTATAAGGCCCCAGCCTTAAACCTTACTTAATCTTGAGTTATTACAAGATTACACATTGAGGATCTTTTTGGGTTTAGAGTTTTAGAGAATTAGATCATAAAACTTGCATTACATTCCACATATAAACAAAGTGGTTACATAAAGATAGTATTCTTCATTCCCATCAATGGAAACACATTTAAAATAAAACATGGATTATTTCTTGACACTTCCTTGACACTATCATCATATCATGTACCTTTCCCTTGACCTATGAAATACATTTCAAAAAAACTTGGGATGAGCATAAAAAGCTCAGTATGGGTTATAAAAACATGGAAAGGAAACATGAGTTCATATATACATAAGAATGAAATCATACAATACCCATAAAACATAGGCACTTTAACATACCTCATAAAATCATGAATAAATCATAGAAAACATAAGACATAAAGGTAACTTGAGGCATCCATAACATTCTTACGTAGGGAGTAACCCTCTTGGTTACGTTTGGAATACCCATCACAGTATATTCCCTAAATCTCTTCGGAGAAACCTTAACATTTCACTCCTTCACGTTACCCAATGCATTGGAGAGCTATAACGAGCTCACCCGCCCTTAGTTTATCACGGAACCACCCGTCATCATAATAATGCCCAAGAACCATAACATAATCATATCATATAAAACATGCATAAAGGAAACATAAAATTTCCACATTTCAATCACGAGATATCAATACAACACATTGATATAAAAACAATATGAAAACCATTTTAAATACCAAAATAAATGAAAAGTAAAACATGGTATTTATTTTTCTTTTAAAAAGAAGGTATGGCTTGTAGAGGAAGCCGAAACTCAAATAACAGTCACGACGGCGGAGAAGTCGTTGTCGCCGCATACGTACGACAAAAACATTCCCTTTTGTCGTTTAGTAAATGATTCGTATAAAAAAGATTCATTTTGAATAAACGTAAAATTCAAAGGGGTTTATACACCATATAAAAGAAAGTTGTGTATAAAATAAAATATGCCTCAACGAAAGGAGATTGAGACGAAGTCCCATACCTCGTATCCAACTTGACCCGGCCGTTCTTTAATCTCCTGAATAATAAACTTGAGTTAATATCTACTTTATTAAGAACCTTTTTCAAGTTAATTATTCCTTTTATACCATGTTATGAACATCATGTAATCATTTAAGTTAATAATGTTCATTTTGTCGGTATTTGGTTCTTAAGTCAAAAATAGACTTCTTACACTTACATGTTGTTAATTCGGTCAAGGGTTCATTATATCCAGAATGATATTAATGATTTGGATAACATATATATCATATATATTCATCATATACATGTATTTATAATATTACATCACATTTAGAGGTAAGAAATGAAATGCACCGTTCATGGAGACGGTAAGTCGTACGTACGCATGAACGCTACTTCCATTTCTATTTCATATTTTCTGGAATGGAATCATAATGATATATAAGTATATTATAATTCCAGTATAATAACATATATAATATCATTAAATTTATCCTTTACACATCCCACATATGGTATTAATGAATCAAATCACTTTCAGGGGGCGGTAGTCCGCACTTCCTAAAATGAAGATATCATGTTTACCCATAATGGGAACCATAAAGGTATGCCCAAAATGAAAAAAACAGAAGCTTAAGGAAAACATAAACATATTATATATCATATATAAAAATATTGACATCATAATGGCCACCTTTGAAGGTGTTAAATGAGTATTGAACAATCATCGTTTCGGGAGGCAGAATTTCGCCATCCACGGAAACTGTATGTTCTTTAACCATTTGATGTAGTTGTGTGAGAGTGTAGCTCAAATAAATCTTATAACAACATCCTAGTATATTGAATATACTGGTTTTGTTACAAAAGAAGTAAATAAAAAAAGTTTAGAGGGTTGGAGAAGCAAAATAACACAAATGAACATGAGAGAATGAATTACCTTTAAAAGTGTAACTCCTTTTGATTTGAGCCTAAAGGCTTCCTTTGAAAGGATTCTGCCCAAAGAGAATCCTCTAGGATGAGGAGAGGGATGTGGAGAGAGTAAATGGGCATGGTTTGGCCGAGCCAAAGGCTTGAGGAGTGTGTGAAATGAGGTAGAGGTGGGGGCCTTTTATAAGAGGAGAGGAGGGGAACTTTTGGAAAGTAAAGAAATATTACTTTATTTGAAAATGTGTTTCAGTTTTATAAGGTCCCACATTGATATAAGTAGTGGATAAGGTGATAGGGGTTCTAAATCCACTCATCCAATTGGTTTTGGACATGTGTAGTTCATAGAGTTTACATTATCTTTCCATTTTATTTAAATCGTTAAATAATGAGGTCATCGCTGCATCATCATGATGTCATAAATAATTTAATTTATTTAATGTCTAAAAATTATAAAAAATACTATGATGTAGGAAATCTTTTTATCTTTCCAATTACTTTTTATAATAAAAAATCTGATCTTTATAACCCCATGTAAAAATTCTTTTCGTAAGACATATTATGTTTGTGTCATTTTTACTTTAACATTTAATAAAAAGTTATTTATGTCATTTCCCAACCAAAGTGGCTCCATGGGGTCCCCAAGTTGACCCATGGCTTTTCATGGACTGCCATTACACATCCAATGAGGTTAGGACATGTGTCAAGTTCGTTTCATATTATTAAAGCATTATTTATACCTTAAACTACCCTAATTACCACTAATCGCGATTAAGAACTTAATAAGTTACTATTCACCAAAAAATTATTTTAATCTCATTGAACCACATTTTAATTCTTAATGACAACCATGTATGTAGGATTTTTGAAATTCAAAACACAATGATGGCAAAATTTCATTTAAACGGAAAATCAGTTTTTATAAGTACCACTTAGTGGTTTCACTATTCATCAAAAATTGAAGTTTTTCAGAAAGTTACCAAAAATTCACCCTAAGCTATATTTGATATTCAGAATTCAAAAATGAATTATATTTTACAAAATTCAAAACATATAAGTCACATTAATTAATTTAATAATTAATTCCTGCTGTCAGAGCAAATAGCGTGTTTTTATGAAACAATAAGTATCAAAAGATTGACACTAGTTTGTGTCCAATTTCAAAGTGAAATTGATTCCAATGACCACCATTGGATTAAATGGTAAAAATATATTCATATTACACATTAAGACCAATTCAAAAGATAATCTAATCATATAAATAAATTATATTAAAAAGCAGTTTTGATGTAAAATGCAGTATTTTTCACTATTCATTAAAAAATGAACATTGTCAGAAAAATACCAAAAATTCACACAAAAGTAAATTTTGATATCCCAATCATAAAGAATAAGTTTGTTTTGACAAACATAGTTTATAAAATTGTCCAAAGATATATTTAAAAAAGGTTTTCCATCAAAAGGCAGTAAAACAATCTTTTAAGAATATTAGTGTATTCCATGCTTAAGATTGGATTTATTTTCATTTTAAGCCTCTAAAACACAATCTTAATCATTAATAGACATAGATAAAAATATCTATTATTCATTACATACTTGGGATGTTACAGTATAAAAACATCTAAGTATAATTTAGATACATATATTACCATATAAACATGATATAAAAATAATTTATGAGGCTTAAGATATAATTAAAAAAATGTTCATTGATGAACATTACCTCTTCTTCAGGTATCTACTTTTGGATTGCACCAGAGGACATCATTGGATAGATTTATTCCCAAATTAATAATTAAATGATGAATTTAGTGATGTTGGTGTAATAGTTTGAATTTTTTGATGAACCAAATAGGTTTTTAAGTGTGAAGAAAATAGAAGAAGAGGTTCCCTTTTATAATTGAGGTGAGGGGATCTTTTGGAATTTCTCTAAATATTAATTTATAATAAATTCAATATCAATGAAAAATACCTTGAAAAATTATATTTATAAAAATATAATATAATATAAGGTTTTAATATCATCAAATAATATATTTTAAACAAGTTTTTTATTTATTTTAAACCATATCATTTTGATTAACCCTTATTTAACCTATTTTAATTTTAACTATGATAACAATATTTCCTACATTAAAAGCATTTAATTTTTACTTATATGGTATAAATTTTCCATAAATGTTAAATTTATGACATATTAGAACTTATAATAATAAATTTTTATTTTTGAAAAATATTTTCATGATTTTTAAACAATTTGATATAATAATATTATTATAAAATATCATTAGAATCAATTTTGCCATTATTCATTACATTGAATTTAAGAAACTAATATAGAAAGATAACATCAAAAAATCATTTAATACACCACTAATATTTCATATTAACCTATAAAATTAGTGTATCTCCTTAATTAATTCAAATAATCTTTCATTTAATATTTATAATGTCATTTAACTAATTTTTTCACAAATTGAATAATTACCCCATCATCATTGTGTTATTATTTATGATAAATATTTCTTCACTAAAAAAATTAATGACATAGATAAAAATTTTATATTTCAAAATAATATTTATAATTGAGAATATATTCTATTTAACCACATATTAAAAATATTATATTTATTAAAAGTAAGAGCGTGAAATTTGGTCACTGTCTTTGATTTTAATAAGATATATTTCATTTTCAATGAAAATTGTCCATTAAATAATTATCTTTTTTTAAAAAATTTGTAAAATGTATAATTAACTTCTTCCAATAACATTTGATCAAATGTTATGGTAATTGTCTAATATTTCTAATATTATTTTTACCTTTAATTACTCGATTTACCCTTAATAGTGGTAATAAAATTACTAAGTTTGCTGCTTATATTTTCAAAAAATAAAAGGGAAATATTTAATAAATATGGACCATATGATTAAAAATATGTAATCTATTTTTCAAAATTCAAAAAATATAAGTGGATAAAATTAATTTAAAAGTAATCCTCTAGACGGGGGAAGAAATCAAGTTTTTAAGTGAAAATGTTCTAAAGTTTACTAAGTTTTTATAACTAAATTTAATATAAAAATGATTCAAATGACCTAAATTTTATTAATGGATATATAATTAAACTATTTTTACTTTAAAATAAATTCAAAATATAATTTAACATTATATATTAAATAGATGAAAAGGTAGTTTTTAATTAAAATCCAATATTTATCACTATTCATCAAAAGTCAATCTTCTTGGAAAAATACCAAGAATTCACCCTAGGATAAATTTTATATTAAGATATAAAAAAATAATTTTATTTTTTCATATAAAATTTATAAATGTTTCAAAATATTGTTTTAGAACAAGTGCGCCATTAAAAGTTGATAAAACTTCCTTTTAGAAAAATATAGTTTTAAACATAAAACTGGACTTATTTTTATATCATATATAGAAAAAACATTATCTGAATTTCAAAATTTATATTGAATATATTATTTATATATTTCATTAATTTAATCCAACAAGAGTGAGTTTTTTATTTTATTGGTACAAAACACACTTGTGCGCATTTAAATAGTTTTTCCGAAAAAAAAATTCATTTTATTTTAAAAAGGGTTTAAATGTGTAAAACATACTTTTATAATTAATTTAAACCTATTAATACATGCCTTTATAAATTCTTTGTAATAATTTTATTGTATAAATAATTATAGTAATAAAATATTTTTTCCTAGAAACTCAGTGTTGCGTGTAGCACAAGCTAACCTGGTGTTGCCTGTAACGCATGACATCAAAGAAATAAAAATATCTTAATAATATATATATATTATAAAAATATCTTGGTGTCCCATTCTAATCCAACTAAAATAAATATTAACCATCAAAATTCATCAAGTTCATCAATTTTTTAATACATAAAAGTTTCTTTCAAAGAAACCCACATAGTAAAAATGAATACTGAAACTTCATTTAAGTAAAGAAATGTTGGAAAATGAAAGGTTACCCAAAGAAACTCATAACTGGGTTTCCAAATAAGAAAAAATATGTGGAAAGTTAAAACATGGACATAGAATTGAAAACTAACTATCAAGTTCATATGGAGAGTGAGAGAGAACATGTTCAAGATAAGGTTATTGACCAAAAAATCATCGACCAAATAGGTATAGAAAAAGGTTATTGATATAATAAAAAATATGATAATTGGATAACCTTTTATTTAAAAATACTTTTAAAAGAAATACTTACTTTATTTTATCTCATAATTACAATCTCACTCAATGGTTGTTCCTTGATGAATTTCTACTTTATCTCTTACTACAAGAAAATATGTAGTTGAAATTGTAATTCATGAAGAACTAGTGGATCATAAGATCCATAATGGGATAATAAGTCATTAATTAGGTCTTTAGTTATCATCAAAACAAAATGGTTATCACATGTTATCTATTATTCATAAATCTTAATATTACAAAACATTAATCTTTGAAACCTCATTCAAAGTTCAATATTAAAATTTTCATAAAAGGTTAACATAATAACCCTTTAAACATTAAAAATTTATATAAAATGATTATTAAATTTCTCAAAATCAATTTAACATTAATCCCTCAAAAAATTTGATGTACATCTTAGTTGTCACATACCAAACATGTGAATACCATTATCATGTATTCTCTTGAAAATGGTAATAACCTGAATCCCCAAAAACATATTGAAAACATGCATTCTTTAAAAAATTAACTATATCCTCTAAACAAAAATCCAAAAATTCTATAAACATAATTCATGACATCATAAACCGCATTGTCATTATATTACTAATTTGTTCCTAGATCATTAATAATATACCATTTATTTTAACACAATCAAACATATATTTATCTCATTATTATACCATCATATTGTATATATTAAGGGTTATCTTTCCTTTAATCACATGTTATTCAAAAATATAACCTTTCTACCTCAATAACATTTCATGGTTACCAATACCATTTAGAATATGCTTTCAAATACTTATGAAAAAAATATTTTGGACTATTCCTTAGAAGTTTCATTGGTTTATAATACCCCAACATACATATACAATATTATTATTGAATTACAATGAATAAAAAATAAATCATTCTAGAAATTAATTCTCATACACCACATCATTGATAGTAATCACCTGAGATTTCCCATTGTCTTTGGATTTAAGAGATTTCTGAAGTCGTTCATCATCGTTAACCCTTGGATTTGAGCATTGATTATCAAAATTACCATTTTCCTTACACTTGAAGCATTGAAGTATGGGGGGGGGGGGTTCATTTTATGTATACTTATCTCTCTTTGAATAATTATCTAACTTCTTCCCGTTACTTTGTAATTCATTTTTAGATGACATACCTTTCCACACATGAAACATTTACGAGCCCCCTTAAGATAATTTACCCCACGATTATTCATACGCTTTGAACATAAAGGAAAACTTATTTTCTTTTATCAATGATTTTTGTATTTTTATTTAAACCCCATATTTCATTTCTTGAAAAAAAACATGAGATTGATAAATAACTACAACATCTATTTCTACCTTGATGAAACATTGGAAAATTTCTTCATATCTGTTAAAGTCTCTTATGTATAATGACATTTGGAGACTTTATTTTAAGCTACTAAAGAATCAATCAACCTTAATTTCAGGTTGGATGATAATTCCAAAAGTGTACCTTGAAGTCTTGTAAAATTTACTTCATAGTTTCAAATAGATTCATCTTACTTTTAATTTAACACAAGAAATTACTTCTCTATTTTTTTATGTAGAATACGAGGAAAATACTTATTGAAAAACAAGATCATGAAATAAACCCATTAAATTGAGTCAATTTAATCTAATTTCCTTGTATTCTTGATAGTATTCCACCATTTATCCACTTCCCCTTTTACATGACTGAAAAAAAAAATTAATTTGTCTTGTTTTGATCATTGGAGAACTGAAAATATCTTTTCAGTGGTACTAATCTATTGCTCAGCTACTAGTGGATTAAAATAAACACTAAATGAATGTGTACATTGCCTCATGTAGGACTCAAAATAATATTATTCCCTACTTTGTTTTTTTTAATTCCATCAAGATTCACATCTTGAGAATGTTTTGTGGGCATATAAAAAATATTTTTCATTCCTACTGCCTTAACATTTAGATTCTCAAGAGGAAAATCATTTAATTTTTTATCACATTTTTCAATATCACAACTCTTTTCGGTTCTATACATTGACTAACACAAAAAATCATTGCATGAAGAACACTAATCAGGGTGATAAATCCACATATTCAAAGGAAATTACTTATAAAATTTTAATCTATGTCACCTTTGGTTTAATCATAGGTAATTCATGATCATTAAGAAAACACTAGGATTGTAACATATACCTAGACTTATCCTTAGGGTTCTTATTAAGGTTTCTTATCATAGTTTCCGAAGGTTCACTAAATGTTTCCTCTAATGACAACTATAACAACCCATTATTTTCATAGACAGATATTATATTTTTTGATGAATATTCATTACATTATAAAAACACATTCCTGAAGACCATAAATGTTTACTATATTTGGAAACATGGAAAAAAACTTCTAGTTTGGTGAATATCTTCAATGTTTACTACAAAGATATTACCCTTTAGTACCCCTACTTGAATCCTTTCTTCATAACCTTTGGAAATGAAACATAATAAATGGGAGAGCTTAGATTCTTATTAAGACTATATATGGAAGATATAAATATATTATCTTATGAAATCATAAGATAAGAAATATGGATATGTGATTGTGATAATAACCTAAAAAGTTCTTACCCAACCAGTCATAAACATGATTCATAGCATAAAACATTAACATTTAAAAATACATGAATTATAAGAAGGAGATTTTATCATAACTCAATCGTGAAACATAATTTCATTTGATAAATGTATGTGGCATCATGATAAATATAAAAAAATTAATATTTCAAGGTTAACTACCAAGACTCTATAATCAAGCCTTATCACTTGTTTCACATAACGGATCAAGAACATCGACTTGTTTCCCATAATAGATCAAGAACATCGACTTATTTCCCATAATAGATCAAGCACATCGACTTGTTTCCCATAAATATATCATGAGATACATTTCATTTCCCAATTAATTGTAGGGAGATATAATTACCACCCATAAAATAATTTAAAATATATTTATGAGTTACATAGGATCATAAATCATTCATCATATCATAACCCATGAAAAGAAATGGGCTTCATAAACATTTCATCATAACATAACCTATGGAAATGAAATTGGTTTGATAAATATCATTCCATAATAAATATAAAACAATTATATAAATTATTAGTATAATATCCTTGAATAATATCCCTAGTAACGCATAAGTAACATCAAATAATGTTATCTTAGATTGAAAATATCTTTGAAAGGTCCCAACAAATAATTTTTGAAAAATAAAATTTCTATTTTTCTAAATCATTTATTTTTAAAGAGCCACACATTAATAAAATAAAACATATTATTTAAATATGGCCTTGAAATATTTTATTGTAATATAAATGGAATTAAGGTGTCAGGATGGTATAAAAATTATATCATTCCGAATTTAGTTAAGAAAATATCCATTCTTTATTTTTTTCAGAAAAGTAATAAAGAGCCTCATTTAGAAAATCTCAATAAAAATCTTTTAAATACATTTCGTAAAATGATAAAACATGGTTAAAATTTATTTAATACATTGTTAAACCCCTTTTTGAATTTTTTTTATAAAAAATGAACTTGAAATATTAAAATTTCTCAACTAACACTTAAACAAAAACAATCTTGAATAATTATGAGATTGTGAAATAAACCCTTATCACTTTATAACCAATCAAGTCATATGCCCCATGTAATAAAAAAATTATATGAATATTTAAATACTGTGATATTTTCTATAATAATCATAAAATAAATGTTTGTGAAATATATACCCCACACAGAATAAACAAGTAGTGTATAAGGCATGTGTCCTACAAAAACAAAAGTGAGAAAAAAATTCATTACCTTAAGTTTTGATTTCCTTCATACACATTCAAACCTCATGTATAATAAATATAATTTTATCATAAATATACCAAATAATAATATTTATATATATCATACCATATAAAATTTACTTTTTTTACTTTATATTATTATTTATTAACAATTCCATGTAAAAGTTATATTTTAGGTAATAACTGCTTTGTTTTTAGAACATGTTTTGACTTTTTATTCCTGGTACCCTTACAGATATCATGATTTAATCATCTCAAGAATTATAACCATGATATTAATATCATATATATTCGTTATATATGCATTTATGGTGATTCTTACAAGTTAGACGTAGAAGATAAAATGCACCGTTCATATAAATGCTAGACCTTACATACGCATGAATGTTGTTTTCAATTTATGATCATATTAAAGAAATAAGATTATTTGATATATTCAAAAATAATTTTTATTTCACATATATATAAAAATTTTATTAAAACCATCCTTAATACATTAAATTTAAAGTGTTAATGAATCACGTAGCTTTATGAGGCTACAGTTTTCCGTATACACAAGAAAAGTAATCGTATTCCCACCAAATGGAAAGAATGAAGATATATCTGATATAACAATTAAATAATCATAATAAAATCCTATAAATAATATATATAATATATAAACTAAAAATAAATCCTTATTTCCAACCATTAAAGGTTGTAGTGGAATAACAATCGACATCGATTTTCGAAGCAGTAGTTCACCGTACACACAAACATTGATTGTGTATCCCATTTGATGGAAGTGTTCGAATTTAAAGGTATTAAACATAAAATAAACAAATATAATTATGTTTAATATAATTAGGTTATTATATAAACATTATATAAAAATAATTTAAGGGGTTTAAGGGAGAAATAAAACAAAATAATTCATTGATGAATGTTACCGATTCTTCAAGTGTCTTAATGTTGGTTTGTGCCAAAGGAATTCCTTGGTTGGATTTTTGAAAAAATAAAGGATTATAGTATGAAGGGAGGTAATTTTATATGACATTTTTAAATTTTATTACAAAAAAATTGGTTTTTATGTGTGAAAAAAGAGAAGAATTGGTTCCCTTTTATAATTGAGTTGAGGGGTACTTTTAGAATTACTGAAAAGATAAATTTATAATAAATTACATATCAATCCTGGTACCTATAAATGGAAAAATAATAGAATAAAATATAATATAATTTTTTAATATCATCTAGCAATATATTTTAGATATATATTTTTTGTTTATTTTAAAACTTATCATTTTTAATATCCCTTTGTTAAAATATTTTAATTTTAACTACGGTTACACATTTTCCAATATTGAAAGGTTGTAATTTTTACTTATAAGGTGTGAATTGTCTATAAACGGTAAATTTATTAAAATTTATATCTTATAAATATCAATTTATATTTTTATAATATCTTCTTGATTTTTAAATAATTTAATAATATATTATTTTTTTAAAATATCATTAGTGTTAATTTTGACACTATTCTTTTCTTTGTCATTAAGAAAATAAATAATGAAATAAAAATTAAAACCAAATCATTTAATACATGCCTAATATTTCATATTCACCTATAAAATTCTTTTGGTACATTAATTATTCAAAATTATATTTCTTTTAAGATTTATAATATCATTTAATTTATTTTTTCATCAAATGAATAATTACTACATCATCATTGTGTAATTATTTATGATTAATATTTATCCAATAAAAAAATATATTTTAATGCTGTATATAAAACATTTAGATCTCTTAAAAAATTTATATTCTATAATATATTCTATTTAACAGCAAACTAATAATATTATACTTATTAAAAGTTAGAGTGTGACATTTTGCACACTCTTTGATTTTAATAATATCTTTGTAATTTTCCCGGAAAAGTGTCTCTAAAATAATAAAATTTATAAAATTAGGTGTTAAGTTTCTAATTAACATAATCCCATAACATTTTTTAAAGTGTAATGGTAGTTTTATAATATTTAAAATATTATTTTTACCTTTAATTACCTGATTTACCCTTAACCAGGGTAATAAAATTACTCTGTTTAGTTTTCATATTTTCCAAAAATAAAAGGGAGCTATTTACTATATTTAGAAATTTTTATTAAAAATAAGGAATCCATTCTTAAAAATTAATAATATATAAGTGGCTAAAATTACCCTAAAATTAATCACATAGATGGGGCGAGAAAGAGGTGTTTAAAAGTGAAAATGTTAAAACATGTTCTAGGTTTTTTATATATAAATTCAATATAAAAATTATTAAAATGAAATAAATGGGATTAATGGATGTATAATTGAACTATTTTTACTTTAAAACTAATTAAAAATATAATTTAACATTATATATTAATTATATTGAAAGGTGGTTTTCAATTAAAATCCAGTATTTTTCACTGTTCATCGAAAAACAAATCTTCGCAACAAAATATAAAAAAATTTCTCAAAGATAATTTTGATATTATGATATCAAAAAAGAATTTTATTTTTTAAAATAAACTTTATAAAACGTTTAAAATTTTATTTTTAAAATAATTTTACCATTACAAGGTGACAAAACTACTTTTTAGAAAAATACAGTTCTATGCATAAAAGTGGACTTATTTTTATATAATATCTATAACACACATAGTGTGAATGTTAAATATTAGATTAAATGTATTATATATATATAATTAATATAATCCAATAAAATATATTTATTATTTTATTTTTATAAGAAAACTTGTGCGCATTTAAATAGTTTTTCACAAAAAAATCCTTTTATATTCAAAAGGGTTTTACATTGGTAAACCATAATTTCATAAATCAGTTAATCTTAATCATACCTTCCATTACAATAAATATTTTATAATTGTGTTTTTAAAATACTTACAATAATAAAATTCTATTTTATAGAAACTTAGTGTTGCATGTAATGCAAGCTAAGTCGGTGTTGTGTGTATCACAAGACATCAAAGAAATAAAATTATTAAAAAAACTATTTCATAAAAATATTGGGGTGTTACAATGAGGTTTTTTTGTGTATAATGTTAAGAATGTAAATGTTTTTTTGTTTCATATTAACTATGGAAGTGTAAAAATGAGTTGATAGTAGGATCTTCAGAACATTGACTTTGGAATTTTTAAGTGATGAGTGTGTAATCCATGTAGTAATTAACTTCATGTTTTATATCATTTAATTTAAAATAAAAATTAATTTTAAATCATATATTACTTAAACATACCTATAAAAAAATATAAGGAATTACTTATATGTTTAAGAGTCTCCACAAGTTTTCAGTTATCCGTTATGAGTAGTAGTTTATTTTTTACAATGATTAGGTTTCAACATAATTCCTTGAACTTTGAGTCCTTATAATATGGTGATCTTAACTGTAATTAATGTATTAGGATTCCACTATTACACCATCAAATTTAACCTAATATATATTAACTATAGATAAATTTGCTAAGGGTTTAAAAAAAAGAGCATGGATAACTCAAATTCAGGCATTTGATTAACATACATTAATTAAATTAACTATCTCCCCTTTATATCCCACAAGAATAATTGGTAGATAATGGTTAAAATAATATAAAATAGAGTGTAATAAAATCATCTCTATTTTTATGATCTATCTTTCAAAAACCAACCCAATGCACCCCAATCAAGGTTCATGATCTGGCTTGTGATATGGCTCAAAGGGTGTTCTTGATCCCAACAGGATAGAAACTAGTGTCAGGGTATTAAATATACTATAATTGGGATAATTTTTTATGATAAATAAATAAACATGAAAAATAATTCCACCAAGAAACTTTACATTACCATTACATTTATTGGAAGTCCACAACAAAGTAATTATCAATTTCAAAACAAAACATAAACCAAACATGACAAAAAAATATAAACATCACCCATAATAATAAATCAAAAAACTAATAAAGAGTACCTAAATAACTGATCGATAATAAGACTAAAAATTAATTCTTAAAGTAAATAAAACACTCAATAATTCTATATAAATAAAGGATGATAAGTCCAACACATAATATGAAACAGACACCAAATATAAAAATAAAAAATAAAGACCAGATTCTCATCACCATGTGTACGTGAAGTACCTTTAATTTCCACCACCATCAATCCTGAACTAGGATCTAGGAGAATATTCCATGTATCTATGGGGAACCAATTACAAACTTATAATGTGATAGGTGTGAGAAAAATATTCCAATTAAGTAACCTCACCACACCCCATGCATGACCTTTAAAAGTAAAATTATTTCATGATATTTTGAAATACAGTAGAAGGTAGATACTTAATTTTCATTTAAAATAAATCTCATACTTTTTCCTTTTAAAAAAATATGTTTCATATAATTTTTTTGATCCTATTAGCTAAAAAACTATTTATGTTTTTTAAGGAAACCTTTTCAGATGAATAAATTATATTTTTGAAAATAATTTTGAAGAAAACAGGGTACATGATTAAAAAACCATAAACACACATACAATGAAATCATGAGAATTATCATGGGAACCAAGGAGCCTAGAGGAAAATCTAGTATAAATCTAACCTGAAACCAATATAGAATGGTTCTTGATATCAAAAAATCTTCACTAACAACTTATATTAACCTACTTAATCCGATTGAGGGGGAAAACCTCCAACTATATAAGAGTCATAGTGGGGACCACTGGTCGGGCTTGATTTTAAACTAGTGCAGTATGTGTACCTTTATCTCCTACATAGACACTTAAGGATCCCATGATATATAAATGGTAGCTATTCTATAAATTTTTACATAATAATATAACCTTATAAATCAATAAATAAAATCACCTTCAACTCCGAACACCCTTCATAGAAATAGTCCCTTTTATAAAGAATAATTAAAAAAATAAATAAACTTCCCTCTAAGGGGAAACATCACACTTTTAATTTACATGATTCTTTCACAACATACAAAGGAGAATTCTTCAATGAAATTTCATTTGGAAAACCATTTTTTATGGATACAACTAGGACTTAGTATTATTCTTTAAATAAATATGTAATATAAAATAGCTTTGAAAAAACATAAAAACATTATTAAACAACTCAAATAATCTAGGAATATATAAAACCATTAAAGATCCCAAAGAACACCATTAATTTTAGAAATAAACCATTTCATTCAGTTGAAAACCAAAACATCTTCAATAAATTTGATAATCAATCATAATGAATTAATTAGGAATTTAAACAAAAATATAGTATGTGTGGCTTTTTGAAAAAAATTATTTACACCTTAAACCGAAAGGGGGAATCATTTAACATTCATTAAAGTTTAAAGAAAAACTATCCTTCATTATAAATATTTATTAGGAACACTTTTTATGATTTAGGAAACCCTTAAAACATGCATTAAAACCCAAATATAAATCATGATTTTAATTTTAAATACTCAGGCATGGAGAAACCTACATCAACTCTTGTCCAGAAAGTTGGTTTTCATGTTGATTTTTCTTGATTTTTTACAACAATTTGAAGATGAACTTATTTCATGAAATGTTATAAATAATATTTTAACATTGTTTAAAAAATGATGTTGTAAATGAATTATTTTATTAGTTTGTCATGTCAGTTATCATATAACTGATGTGGAAAACCATCGTGACTATGGGTTTTTCACGTCAGTTATAAAAAAACCGACATGAAAAACATTTTTTTAAATAATTTTACTTTCATATCTCATATATACTATAGATAAGAAAGAAAAATAGCAGGAAAACTAGTTGAAATAGAGCTGAAAAATTAGAAGTAAAATAACCAACAAAACCCATTTACAACTAAAAATTTCAACATTGCAATATTTTGTACAAACAAACTACAATAAAACAGAAAATATAAAATGATTTTCCCATCCATACACATTTATAATTAAACTATCAATGTTACAATATTGAGTATAAACAAACTAATATCCAACCAGACCAATAAAATGATTTCACAATTCAATTTATATGTGGCTCAACTATTGTGTTCTGTAATTATGGGGGTTATCAGAAATATTAATATCAAAAAAGAAATAATTTGGAATGTATTATAAATAAATAATAATAAATATTCAGGAAAATTTAATAAAGAAATATAACCAGGTAGAAATTTATAACTATCTCAGTTGAAATTATATTAAACATAAATATTAACACATAATATCATCATTATTTTACACCTTCTTGTTTATGAAAACTCTATTTAAATGAGTTTTTAAATTCAAAATAACTCTACAAAGTAATTTTTCTAAAATCAGCTAATTATAAATGAAATTTCACCATTGTTTTTACATAATTGATCTCGGCGCTCTTAATTCTGGTGGTCGCTTCAATGAAATTTCATGCCCTATTTGAAAATAATATGAATTAAATAAATTTAAATGTTATTATAATTTAAAAAAGTATTAAAAAAATTCAAACTTACATGTCCAATACTTATTTAAAATTTTGTCATACTTCACTATGGATAGAGCATAACAAGTAATGTGCTTTCTCCCTTGGTCAAAAACACCTAACCCTTAATGGCCACTCATAAAAAAGTAAATTTAATATTAGTGGTTTTTATGTTAAAATATATATAACACTTTGTTAGATATATGTTTTATACTCTTGAAGATAATGAAACATCTAACATTGAATAATTTCTCTCTTTTGAAATCTTTCACCAATATAAATTGATTCTTCTACTTCAAACATTATCATCACTATAGGTGAAATAAACTAAGGATCCTTAAATCCATATACATTTTTCTACACTTTCTCCTTTCACATTGTATAAATATATCTAATAAAAAACAATCATAAGTATAAATTTTCAATAAATTAAACGTACTAAAATATTTATGATAATACATACATGGGAAAACATGCATCATGTTGATTCCCAACTAATATCCAATTACAAGATCCATGATATCATTTTTTAAAAGTGCCATATTAATTTCATGCCCAAAAGAAGAAGCTTATATTGGAATCTCATAAACATCCAACAACAAATTTGAATATGTTGATAATCTATCAAGAGTACTAGAATTTGTAATTGAAGTCATTTCAATTTTTATTTATTGTTGTTTATACTATATTTCTTTACCTTTAATGTATTCCTATAAAAAATATATAAATATATAAACATTAAAATGTTAAAACAAATTTAATACAAAAATTAAATAAAAGATAAAATATACACATACCACTATTGTAATATGTCTAAGAAGTATAGAGGAAAAAACTCAAAAGTGGTCAATACTTTGTCCAACTACACTCACAACATCTCTAGGTAATAATACTCTAGAAAATCTATTTATAATATCTTGTACAGTGACCCTGTAATGCCCTATCTCTATATATTGATAATAAATGGTATCTATAATATAAAATATCATCCCATATGAAGAAATATGATGCTAGGGATCATCAACATATAACTCACAATAAGTGGGAAGGTGTGGAGGAGAGGGTATTGGAGAAGGATAAGGAGTGGGATATGTATGTGGAGGTGGAGGAATGAGAGATGTTAGTGGAGGTGGAGGAGTGAAATATGCAGTCTAAAATTTTCTTTGAAAGTCTAAAAACATTTACTGTATGAAATATCTAATCATATTCTCTATAGTCACATGAATATCCTGAACATAAGCCTCCAAAGATTCTATTTTATTATAAACATTGTACATTGAAGAAGTTGAAGGGTGTGGAAATGTTTTTTCCACAGATACAACTATTGAATATCCTCACAACATGATCAGGGAGTTCAGTCTTTCCCAATGTTGTAGATAAATATTCTACATGACCCCATCTAAAAAAACCCCATGTATGGTCATATCCTTAAGAGAATACTATATAAAAAATTTGAAAAAATATGTAATGAATCAAAATATATAAAGAATTGAATTAACTTAAATAAATTAATTAATTAAATATCTTACAATACTCTGAGCTATAACCCTTAACTCTTCTGTAATATATTATCCTTTTTTGCTCATCTGAGCCCTATTCCATTTTCCATGTCTATTCAAGGAGGATAGAGGGGAAACCTCTATAGATCCTAAAGACTCAGCTTTTATTTTTTGAAAATTTTTAGCCATCATTTGTTCTTAAAATAACATATACCCTACTTGATATGAAGTATGAGCCTATATGTTTCTATATTGGATGTCCTAATGTGATTTCCTCAATTGTACTAAATTCAGAATAAATAAATCCTTTGTAAATCTGTAAGAAGATCATTAATATAAAAATATATAAAAGGTAACATTTCACTTACCAAAAATGATTCCTTCCTTCTACTTTTAACAAATTTATTCAATGTATCTTAATATAAAATGGGGTATATTTAACATTGATTATGATGTTGCATATTCCCAAAAATGAAATTAGATATGAGGGTTGATTTGAAATCCCTTCTTCTCCTAACATCAATTGGTAAACATTTACTCCGGAATCATCCATTGTTAGGTATATCATATTTCATCTAATAAGAAAAGGTGAAAATATATATTACTATAAAAATTTCAAGATATGTATAAGAATAAAAAATTATCATACCAAAATGGTCTCTCACAAGGGACATATTTTCAATTTGTCAACAATTCTCCAATCATCAATAAAAATATTTATTTTTCTTTTAGACTAAACTGATAGAAAATTATTAATTTATTTTGAATTTTGACATCTTGGAATATCATTATCATCAATTTCTACTGATATACTTTGGTCCTAGCTAAAATAAACTGATAATTTTGGTAAACATGTGCCGCAACGTTTACCAACCTTCAAACTCTTCTTTCGCTTTGAGGGAGTAGATGTCTCTTATAAATATGGACAATTCTCATCAAGTTGATATTGTGTACATTTATCAATAGAGGTATGAGTATGATCACATCCATAAGTATATGGTAGATCATTTGATTGATCTGTCATTATCCAACAAATCAAAGAAACAAATATTTAGTACACATATATAAAAAATCAACTGTTACAATACTAGTGTAAAAAAAATAAAAAATTATCAAACAAAAAAGTAAACTAAATTAAACTTAAAAAAAATTATTCATTTTTTTGTAGTTAACTAAAATTATTGCAATAGTAATGAGACATGAAATTTCATATAATCAAATGAAAACAAATCCAAAAATGGTGTGTGAATAGTGAAAATGATAAACCTAATAAATAAATTTTACACCAAAAAGAATATTTTTTTCAATATACTCTTATAAAATATTTTTGTTTTTATTTAACATATTAAATTTAAAATACTTTTTCTTCAACAAAATTAATTAATAGATATGTTACATAAGGGTAAACATGGAATAATATAATTAACAAAACTAATATAAACAAACAACTTAACTTATTAGTTATAATATGTGTTTTAATAAATAAAATAAAATTAAAACATCTAACATTTTTTGAAATTTAAATAAGTAAATGGAAAATAAACATATGTTACCTATAATATTAGGAATTTACTCAAATATTATTTTTACAAATTCATTTGTAATAATCGTTATGTATGGAACAAACCATGTCTACGACTTGATCATCAATATTATATGTCAATCTTTCAATGGAAGAAGGGATATCACGTAAATCAACATCTTCGTTAAGTTTATCATCATCAACATATGGATTTTTCCTTATAGAACAATAAGCCAATGCATATCAGATTGATCAAGAGGATATAAAATTTTTTATCCATCTATTTCCATTATAAAACGATCAAATGTGTATTCCAAACTATTTAGATTAACAATTTTCATTACAAATTCATCATGTTGTCACTATTGTTATTGATGAAAAAAATTAGTTAAGAACTAGAACATGAAATTTAATGTTATCAACTTCCTATATTTCTTTAATGACTCCATAATATGTAGTTGATGTGGAAATTGGGTTTTTGCCTTTATCACATAAAAAAAGAATTTATTCTATGAACACCAATTCACTAATATTATGAACTGCAGGTATATTGTCCTGATCTTTTGTATGAAATTTATTACCATCAATGTCATACCTAGACTATGCTATCAAATTTACACATGGACCACCCACTAACTATCTCGATGTTTTTGATGCATCTGATCTACCAAGAACATTCTCTTCAAATCATGGAAAAATGTTTTGTTATTCTTGTTCAAAATCTACATATCTTAATTCTTTAGATAACATTGTTTCCACACACTAATATGAAATTTTATATATATATGGTTGATCATCAACTATATTATTCAAGATGTATAAATATACCTTCATTATCTGTAATCTCTCCACAATTTGAATTTCAATCCAAAAATCCCCTTTCCCCCATAATTAACATGTTCATGGAGATATGAACGAAATCCAATGTGATCCACTACAGTCAAGTATATTTTACAACACTTCGTAACCTCCTCATAAATATACTTTTGAATAATGGAGGCTTTAGGTCAATATGAATTCTTAACGTACCCCTTAAATATCTTCATATAATTTCAAATGGATACATCCGACATAGATATATAGGTCCACAAAGCATTATTTTTAACACCAAATGAACCATTAATTACACCATGATATCCAAAAAATATATAAGAAAATACATTTCCAATTGAAAAAGTATTGAAATCACAATGTTCTTTAAATTGTTCAAAGAATTAAAATCAATCACCTTATTACAAATTGAATTTAAAATGTAACACACCTTTATGATAATCATTATAACACATATAGGAAATATTCCATGCAATTAAATAAATAGTAATTGTTGAATCGTGATTTTATCATGATGTGATAATCATTAGATTTCTTACATGTCAAATTCAAATAATTTAAAGATGAATTTTTTTATAATTAAAGAATAACCTTGTGGCACATTGTTTTCATAAAGACAGTAAAAAAATTTAATTTTCTCATTCTTGGATATTGTATGAAAATACCAGATTAGGAATTTTTTTCTTCAATAAGAAGTGGGAGCTAACTCCAAATATATTTCCATTGAGAGCAGGTCCAATATTTCATTCAAACTATCTTTAGCCTTTCATTTAATATCTAATAATGTTCCAATCAAGATTTCATAGATATTCTTCTCCATGTGAATAAAATAAATGTTATGTTTTACCTCATGATATATCCAATATGGTAGCTCAAAAAATATTTATCATTTATTCTAAATATTTTTATCATTACTAGATTTATGTGTCTTTCTCAATGTCACATCAACGTTTTTCACCCAATCAAAATATTGATCAGTGGAAAAAGATTTTGGAGTAATATAAATATATTTTGAGCCATTGAATTACTTTTTTAATATTCTATAAGAGTTATCCATAGATAAAAATATTCATTAACTCATTTATATTGTTTTTCTCCCATGATGCAGTTGATAATATGATGTTTGTTGTTCACAAATCGAACATGCTTTATTCCCCTTAACATTGTATCACAAAAAAATTCAATACACTGGGAAGTAATTTATAGTGAAAATAATCGTTGATCAAGATGAAAATATTTCATTTTATAAAAATCATACACCCCAACACTATCCTCCCATAAGTATTTCAAATCATAAATTAATGGCTACATGAAAACTATAATATTATTTATGGGTTATTTTGGTCTAGAGATCATTAAACTCGACATGGGATAATTTTACTCCATACAAAATTCTGGAGATAAGTTTTAAATTACCCATAAAATAGTCCATGAAATATGTGTGCTACTAAGGATTTGATATAGATTCATTCCTTCTGTGTATAGTCCAAGTTCTATGTTTTAGATTTCTAACTTCATTTCTAAATTAAGGAAACTACTGATCAATTTTCTTCCACTGCGGACAATCTGAGGGATGCCATAATTTTCCATCACATGTCTTCTCATATGAATTCCATATTACACTTTTTTCATCTTATGAATTTGAAAACAAACTTTTCAAACAAGGAATTATCAGAAGATACAAAAATTACTTGGTAGGGGTTTTGTTAACTGCTAAATCAATATGTAATTTTTCATTCAACTTATACCTAACATACCACATTTAGGAAAACATGAAATAAATTTGTATTTCTTCTTATATAACACACATTCATTTAGGCCAGAATGTATTTTTTACCCTAATCCCATTAGGAATTGTATTTTATTCTCTTTATAATGTGACATTAGAAGATCATTGACTTTAGGAAGAATTACTTTCAATAATTATAGTAATTCTATAAAACTATTGTCACAAAAACCATGATTCACCTTTAAGTTAATAAATATTAATACCCAAAAATAAAACTATAAATTATATGATTCCTATATACAATGATTTTTCAGTATCACCGTATAGATTAAAAATTTTCAATTTTTTCTTAATTATCTCTACTTCAACAAAAAGAATCATTTCTTATATTTCATCAAATTTTTCATCTTGCGAAGCATCGTCAATATTAGATCCAAAATTCATCCTAGTTTCACCATGAAAAATCTGAGGACTGTAACTCGGATTAAAACCATGATAAATTAAATGATCTTTGATATCTATTCTTTTCAACTTCTTCATATTTAATCATTTCAGACATGGATAGAAAAATATGTCATTGTATCAAATATTTAGTTTAGAAAATTCCAAAAATGTATAAACACCTTCCTCATATTCGTCACTTATTAAAAGTGTCCTAAACCAACTTCAACTCATTATTATTTATAAAAAATATAAAAAATAAGTATAAAAACAAATAGCTTTTTAAAATAATATATTGGTGATAAAAGTGAGTTAGAGGGGGAAATAATAGATTATTTTAATGATAATAATGTTTGTAAAGTAATAGAATGTAAAACTTTTTAAACACATTAAAGAAAATAGTGTGTTAAATATGCTAATAAATTTACAATACTTTAAAGGGATATAATAAATCCACCAATCAAATAATGATTAATGTTACATTTATTTAGAACATAAATGATAAAATAATAATAATTTTAACGTATCATATTGAACCCAGGATAAATAATTTGAATTAAATAGGATTTCCAAAAATTCAATCATAATCCGTACTAAAAAAATAAATTTTGTGGTTTCGTTATTGTATATATCAAGTGGAGAATATGAAACATTAAATGGTGTTGACATAGATGAAATTTACATTATAATACCATCATTAAATTATATTGAACAATAAGAAGATATTACATTTAAAATTTCTATTTACTTTTATTACATAGAGAGTAATTTAAAAAATATTTACATTAGAAGTGACATTGAAAAATATAGAAAAAATAATTGAAACATTATAAGGGAAATAGAAAATTTTGATGATAAAATTCATTCATGAGGAAGGAATTAAAAAATAGACTCTTTTCAAACATATCCAAAGTAAAAATACATGAATATAACTTTATAAAATTATAAAAAAATATTAATTTCTTTTAATCATTATTACATGTCATTGGTAAAAAGTGTTCCACATCATGTACCTCATGATTTCACTCAAAATGATATAGTAATGTAATTTTAAAAGCAATTAGAACTGTTTGTTATACCATTACATAGGAAGACTTAATTTCCTAGTTAAGTATGGAAAAATCAAAATTTTCATGTAGTGACACTAATTCACATTATTCCATCAAACTGTCATAATTATTTTTTTTCCACAATTATCTTTTCTCCAATAACCAAATATATTAGATTTGATAATATTTCTTAGATCACATATGTTCCAATAGCACCTTTATAATGAACAGATATTGGATCCCGAAGAATATTAGTGATTCGTATTGTATTTCAATCTCTCTTGATTAATATGTATCTTAACATAAAGATTAGAGATGTATTCATAACTAGATTTTCAAATTTTCATTTTGTTGAATATATTCTATATCATTAAAAGGTGAAAATTAATTAACATTTCAATGAATATTATAGAAAATAACATCATTATTACAAATTGATCCTTAGGTATATATGAGTGAACTTTAAGTTCATAAGATTATAAATTTTCTAAATTAGTTGATAGATGAATTCATTGATTCAAAACATGTAACAATATTATATATATAGCTTCTATGAATTATCTTGTAAGTTTAAATATCCATAGAGGAAAAATGATGGTTTTATCAACAGTTATTCAAATTCATTCCTAAATCATGGGAGGGAAATTATATTAGGACACAAAAATCCTCATATAACAAAATGGAAACAACCCTTGTTTGTTGAAATAAATTAATTAGTGGATAATATGAAATAAAATAATCATGAAATTACTCATGAGATAAATATACCACAAGTACCTGATCAAGATCATGCTAAAATTTAAATAAATTTCCCTAAAAATGGATGATGTTTGAACTTACTATAGACCATTTTTATGACAAATCTTAATATTCTATAGCACATTAAATTATTATTGATGATTAAGAATAAAAAATGGATAACAACTTTCATGATATACAAAATTGGGATCAATGGAAATTTTAAATCCAATAGGAATTACACTAACTTGAAAATAGTGAGGTCTTTGGGACTATTGTCAAAATATATAAAGGTGTTAATTTTTTTTATAAATGGGTATTTATGATAAAGAGAAATGAAAATTTTGAAGTCATAAGACATAAAGAAGGACTTTCTAAACAATGATTCTCACAAAGACCAGGTATTGAAATTGATGAAACATACTATCCTATAATGGATATAATAACCTTTGGAGACCTCATGAGGTTTCTTATACTCGTGTAACATAAAATATTCATAATAGATATTGTGGGTGCATACCTTTATAGTAATATTGATAATAATTTTTATTTGAAAATCAAAGAAGGATTCCAAATGTTGGATATTTGAACCTTTAGACGATATAGTTAGAGATAAAAAAATCTATATTTGAACAAATAATGATGAGTATAACAAAAACTAATGTCGTATGAAGCTGGTAATGTGATAATGGAGTCTAAAAAATCAAACAAACCAGTTTTAGGGATCCACATCAAGGAACAATCGAAAAGCAAGAAATTACAATGTGTGAGGCTTACTAGAGAGATGAGAAGATCTATTTTCAATATAAAATGACAAGGCTAATGAAATCAGAGGGTGTATAAAGATCATAATGAGATATTTATTTCCTAAATATTAATGAAATGGCAGAGTTTGGGTTTCCTCAAACGATAAATGAGAGCTTCTGTTGCGAGAATGGAAGACCTAAAAATTATTTCAGCGATAATTCATAAAATTTTAAAAGGTATATAACATCAATTATAAAATAACTAACATCAAAAAGACATAAAGATTGATATTTCATGTTGGTTATTTAAAAACCAGCATAAAAACCAATTGATCATGTCGGTGATATAGAACTGATATGAAAAGAGAGTGAACAATATTTTTTCATGTCGGTTCTCATAAAAACATATTGAAAATATGTGAAAATTGCATTTCCACATTGGTTATATAAGAATTTACGTGAAAATAAAATTTTAAAATATTTTCATATTAGTTCTAAATAATCAACATCCAAAAATAGATGTTATAAATAGTTTTTTACTAGTGATAATTCATCAGTTATACTAATCATAATATAAATCTTCCTTCAACAAAACCTAAGAAAATCCATGAAGGCTAAGCGAATCCTTGAAAAATGAAAACCCTAATTTAATATTGATCTACGATTTACCCTCGTCAGATGAGAACATTGTTTATTAATAATAATGGAAAATAAGAAAGAAATGAATATATAAGGAGGTATTAATGAGTTTACTTGGAGAAATCAGGCTTAAAAATATAAAATACCCTTGTGAATCACTATAAATGAGATGGAAGTGTACATGTATGTTATGTGAGTTGAATGGGGGGGGATATACCTCCAAAGGGGTATAATCTAGTTGAGTTCAAAAGGGAAATTTAAAATTTTAAAATATTTGGATAGTCTGTGTGGTTTGAACACATGGTTTACCAACCCATTCTCCAACCATGAAACCTTTACTGAAAGATCTAGGAGATGTCATATAGTTTGTGCACATTATTCACTAAACTATGATCCAACTATGAATATATAACCAGAATACAAGGTTTGTTCTAAATGTTTTAGTCAATATGATTTTCTCAAATAATATTCTAACCATGTGAGCTCCTCTAAATTTTTCTACAACCTTTTCATGGATGGGTCACTTTATTCTCACTAACCATACAGAAACTGTGCAACATTAACAATTACCCCATTTCTCAAAAAAATAAAAGGAAAAGACCTAAGAGGGAGGGAAAAAAGAAAAAACATCAATCAATAAATAAAATAATAATTAAAATTATGGTTGGGGTGTAACAAAATATGTTCTTTACCTTTGGTCTTCTAGACCTTTTATTAATGGAAGGATGAATTAATCGTGTATGGATCAACAGAAAGTGAATGGATTATGAATGGAATGAATTGGTGGGATCCCTCTATCAATGGATTTTAGATTCTATTTTTCTCCCCTATATTTCCACTCATTATAATATGGACTAATGATTATTATTTTGTTTTACTAATCAATTATATGCAAAGAAAATCCTTAATAATTTTACATAGTTCCAAAAGGTTCCTTACTTCTCAATCCTTAAGCAGAAATAAGTGCTATTTAACCTTCTCTTTTTCCTCCTCTATTTATTTACAATATATTTCTATATGTATTTTCAAAATATCCTTACCTTATTTAGGAACGAAAAAAAATGGAATGAAGATGATTTCCATTTTTAATTTTCCCTATATAATTTAGATGAGAACAATAACCCAATTTTAGCTTGATATTTTCCTTCCTTATGTGGTTTTAATCCCATAGATTTAGAGTCTATACTTGTTTTGACCGATTCGGTGTTTTAATTTGATGATATTCTCAATATTATTTTATTATTGGATTTTTATTTAGTTATATCACATGTTTCATTTAATGACATACCTCTGGCACATTAAAGTTTCATGCCTCCTTTGATGATATAAGAAACCATAATTCATAGCTTATATATGAACCCCCCTTGTCCAGTTTATGGAAGTGATGAAATTAAATGCTTGAAATGGAAAATATACTTTTATACCCTTAATCTAATGGGGTTCCATTGCTTGAGAAATGGTATTTTCATATTTTTCTTTGATGATGAAATTTACATATATGTACTTATGATTAAAATAAATTTTATAGGAAGGAAAAGTGAAAAAAATAATGCTACAAGCTGATTTTTAGCATCAAAGTTATTAATTTATGCAATGTTTAGTGACAATTCATAGACCACAATGAATTATGTTTCCTGGATAGATAATTGGTGATGAAACCTTTCACACATAAGATGTATCTTCCTTTACCCGCTATAATACCCCATGTTTCTCCTTATAACTCATTTACATCAGTGGTATAAACTTATCCTAATAGTCAATGACTTTCATTTTTCTAATTATTTAGCATCATTAATGACGAAATTTTCTATTATTTTATCTAGATGTTATAAAACCAAATTACATGATATGATATCTCCCTTATTACAAGAGGTTATATCACAAGTCATAAAGTTTAGAACAAAAGGAGTATCATATATATATTTCAATGTATCTATATCATGTGTGTCACAAAGCCCTCCCCCCCAAGGTACCCATCCTAGGCCGACTATGAGAGAAGAGAGAGAATTATTACTACAACCCACCTATAATTATCCATGGGTCAGAGACAAGCATTGAGGGTATGACATAAATATATATGAGAGGAATTACCCTCTAAAAAGAAAAGGAAGAAATAGATATAAGAAAAAACCACCATAAAACTCCTTCTAAACATGAATGTAAAATATTGAAAGTACATGCATGTAATTTAATAAAACATAATCAAATAAAAAAGGAAACTACAAGTACTATAATATAATCCTTAGATGTAACTATGAAGCCCAAACCACTCTTGAACAACACCACGATCAACTAAAGTCTATCACAATCTCCAAAAAACATTTAAAATCATGAAATTTATTTTATATGTATGTTGGGTGTGCATAACATGTATAATTAGTAGGATACTCTCCAAAGCATCTTGAGAAAAATATAAATAAATCATACTAAAGTTTAGTGAATGAGAAGTGAATCTAACTCCTCACCTAAATTTTTATACTAAGACCAAAACCTCCCCATGTCTCTCTCACAAAGAATCAAATACAAGTGACCCTATAACAAAATATGAAAAGAAGGTACCCTAATACCACTTCCCCACATGTTTTCTTCTTTTCCTAAACATCACACATCCTAAAAGATCTCTCTCCAAAAGAAACCCAGTCTTAAGACACTTGGGATAATATATCATCTCATTCATCATGTGCATCACATCATCTCATCATCCCATTCCATATATCTAGATAGTAACTGAGTAGGTTCTAGTAGTCCCTACATCATGTACATTGAGTATTATATCTTAATAAATAACATCCTATATAAGAAATACCTATAATAATTATTAGGAAACTATATCTAGAGATACATGTTCGTGAAATAACCACAAGTCATTTCTACCCCCTAAAAACATATATGTGAAAGGAAACCACCATTCATGCAACACATTACACTACCAGTAGAAGAGAGAGGGGAAAGAGGGGTTAGTCATCCATTTGTTACTCACCAACCAAGATGATGGAGAAAAAACCCTCCCAAATTCCACTCGGTGTCAGTCACCCTACCAACAGGGGTGTGATAGTGTATGAAATCCCATAACATACAAGATAATATATCTCAAAAATCACACTATGGGCATCAATCTAGTCTTAGTCTTAATTGAATCAATCGTCTCTCAAACACCTACAAACTACTTCTAAAGAATATATTTCTTATACAAACACAGTAATTAAATATTAATTACATTTATTTCATTCCATTAAAAAATTCATATTTTTTTAATTTATTCAATTAACCACTAACAATGGCCAAACATTACTTTACATGATTTTCAACTAATTCCAATTCCATCCAGGAATAATCTAACTGGTTCATTGGTTTCTCAAGATTATATTTATTTGTAACATTCCACCAAGAACCAACCCCATGGGTTAAAAAATTTATTGACATTATTATTCCATAATCCTAGGTTCTCTAGGTCTCATCATAAGTTACCATAAATGATATACATAACCAAGCACAACCAGCTGTCTCAAGTAGTGGGTAAATGAATGTAAAAAATAAAAACCTAGCCATATACCCTTTAAATAAGATTAATTAACAAATAATCATCAAAAATTATAACACAAAAATATTCCATTCCCTATTTAATATATTTCATCAACACTGGTGCAATCCACGACACCACTATGCACATCACCATGCATACCACCATCTAATGTGTTATCACCTTCCACAAACTCAGGCCTCCCCCCATGTCTCATTAACCATCATCCATCCCAGGATCTAATAGAAACACATAGTAGGGATCACATCTTGAGAAATGCATGATCCATCAAGTAAAAAAACTAATAGATTCAACAGGGCATCTAGACCCTAAAAACCTAGGTATCTAGACTTTATAATAAAACAGACTCACTAAAACCCAAACATTTATCTTTATAAAAAACAATTATTTACTATCTTGGTCTAACCATTTCATTTATCACAGGTTAAAACCATATAAAACCTAAGGAATAAAATATTAGAAGATATAAATTATTTAAACATGATCCCAAGCATTACATATAGTTTCATGAATATAAGTAAGGGAATTTTAATTAAACATGACCATTTATTATTTCATCAAAAAGTATACAATAATTTAGTTATTTATCAAAATTCCATTAATATAATAAATAATTTTTTTTTGAATAAACATGCCTCAAACATTATTTTATTTCAGTCAATTATAAGAAGAATGATTTTTAAATCAATTTAATTATTTATCCAACAAACAATATTGTATTTAAGTAATTTTATCATTTTCAAGAAATAATCATGCTAAACTAATGCATAAAAAACATTATAACATATAATTCATGAAAATATCACACAATATATTAAAATAAGAGGCAAACTGTTATCATGGGGGAAACACATGAGATCACTACAACCAAAAATAATTTCTTTTATTTATTATGGTTTAATATTTATTAAGGTCAATTCAACTATCACCTACAGAGATAAATAATGATAGATTTATGATTTCATATAAAAATAATAGGAGAAGTAAGGAATCCCATACCATGGGTCAAAGTTTAATTTCCTTCACATAATAATGGTCGATTGAGGTTCCACCACCATCGAAAGGAAAACCACAAAGATGAATGAAATTTATTTGGAACCTAGATTCTGAAACCACCAAAATACATGCTCATCAACACCCAAAATAGAGGGGGATTCCACCATAAACTTCTGAATAAAATTATAAACTAAAGGTGGAATAAAATAGGATGAAAACAAGTACCTTACACCAAATTCATTCAAATATCTATGAACCAGAGGTTGAAATCACATGGAAATGAAAAAGGGGTGAAAATGGGGTAGAGAAAACACTACAAATTAAAAATTAAATTGATAAAATAATCTATGTTAGAAAATTAGTAGACGTATCCTAACTCACTAAAATAATCTAATAACTGTTGGAATTCAGGAGAAGGATCATAGATAAGATATTAAAGGGGGAATAATAAACTTAAAACACATTTAATATTACTTTTTTACTAAAAACACATTTCATTTTTTAAACCAGTAATGATAAAGAATATCACTGAATATTTTATCCATTTATAAATAATCCTCAATTCCACCATGGATGCCACCATGGTCTGACCATGGTTGTATTGGTTTTGGAGATTTCTAGCATGACACAGAATCTCTTATGGTGTGTTACACACTACTAAACCTTTTCCCTATAACATGGCTTCCAAAATGGATAAGAAATTTATTTATAGGATGATTGTTTCATATATGATAGGACATATGTCACCACCCTAGTCACCATTCCCACCTTGTCCATTTCCACTAAATTATTTTAGAGAGAAGGAACACACCAAGCCAAGAACAACCACTAAAATGGCTTACCATACTATGGTACTAGTCGTGGTGAACCATGATCCACATAAAAAACCAAAACACCCACCACCACACCCACCACTAGAGCATGGGGAACTCTAGAAAGTCTCAAGTCTCTTTCCAATACTCCAAACACCTCTAATATCTCTCTCCATAGCTCGAAGCCTTGATAAAAAAAGTAATGGTCGGGAAGGTTTGGAGCATTACATTAGATACCTCTAAAAAATTGTCATCCTCAATAATTAAAACAAAACCCAATGATAATGAAAAGAAAAGAAGTCACCTAAACAACCTCCTCATGGGATACTTATCATGAATATAACCATCATAGGAGAAAAATCCACCCTAGTTAAAAGAAAACTGTGAAAATATATGCAACAATAACAACCATCTTCTAAAAATTATCTTAGGACAGATACCTCTCAAATAAGAGAAAGGAAATTAACAAGGCATTATAGAAGATAAAACCATATCATAAGCCAGATAATGACCAATAACTATAAAAAAGAAGGGATAAACATAAAACAACTTTGGATAATGAGCATGTACTTTTGATTCATGTTACCAGGTTCTATCATCCATTCCTTCTTATCACCATAATACACAAACCAAGTGAATTACATGCCTTCATAACACCTTTTTACTAGCAGTATTTGATCTTCATAGGCCAATCCTAGTAGGTCTCATCATCTTTATGATAAATATCACCCTAATAGATGATGTGATAGTCATCATGCAGATAATAGTTAAACTATGACACATGGAAGACATCATGTATTAAACTCATCATTAGGGGAAGTGATATCTAATAAAAAATGACTACAACAACATACAACACGTTGAAAGGATTAACAAATAGTAGATAAAGCTTACTCCCATAACCAAACCTTCACTTCCCACGACGAGGATTCACCTACTATAAAATTTGATCTCTAAAATAGAAATCTAAAGGTCTCCTCTTATGGTCTACATAAGACTTATGACAATCATTTGGTGCCTTTATCCGATCAAGAATATCCTAAACCATCTAGGTTATACTCTACACTAGTTTCATCTTGAGAATTACTTACTCTCTAACCAAGGTATAGTATAAAGGAGAATAGAGAAGTCATCCATAAAAATCATAAAATGGTACCATACTAATGGTGGAGTGTGAAATATTTTTGTAAGTATACTCAACCAAATACAGGTGACTCATTCATGAACCACCAAAATATAGGACACAAGTGCAGAATATGTCCTCAAGAGTCTGGAGAGTGCACTATATTTAACCATTTTTTGTCGATGAATGGCACTTCTAAGGAACAACTAAGAGACAAAAACATTATTAAGACCCCTCCATACCCTTGAGATAAAACAGGATCATTATAAGAGATGATATTCCTCAAGATCCCCTGAAATATAACCATGTCCTCTAGAAACTGCCTCGATAATACCTTTACTGAGCTTCACTCTTTGATCATTAGGAAGTGAGAAGATTTCATAAACAACCCACTATGACCCATTTTCCATCATAGCCTCCCTGAGATTGAGGTAAACCAATAACAAAGTCCATTAAAATTTTCTCCCACTTCTAATGAGAGATATATAATATCTATAGAAAACTAATGGGAATATGTTGTCCAACCTTCACCTTCTGATAGACTAAACATTGTGACACCAAATTTGTAATTGAATGCTTTAACACAGGTCACCAAAACTAACCTCTTAGAGCTCGATACATTTTTTTCATGCCAGGATACAATGCCAAGGGTGATATATTGAACTCTCATTGAACCACCCCATTCACCATCGATGGGATAAAAAGCCTTCCCATGAAGAGCACCTAGTGTTGTTCATCCTCAGACTAACCATTTGGGAAATAAACATAGATAACTCAATATCTCCATACCTCCACTTCAAAATCCTTAATATGGGACTCCTCCACCTGATATAGTAAATATGAATATTTCATCATCATAAAAAGTTATCCTCTTCCAACCACCTCTCTTATATCAAAATATATCATAGATAGCTCTTCCATCACTCTCCAGGAATCTCCCAAATCACATAAAGCATTATTATGTGACTTCATACTCAGTGTATCTACTAAAAATTTACCCTTTCACAACGTATAAGAAATTTACCATCTAATACCTAGGACTTTGACTATTATTATGTAAAATTAATAATTTATAACCCTAATTAAAACTAGTTTAGTGATGAGAATGGGTTAATCCATTGGGAACGACTCACTGGCATGTGTTTTTGTGTGACCAAGGTAAAAAATTAAACAAAAATAAAATTAAAAAATAAAAAGGGTGATAAAAAAGAGTTTGGAGATTAAATTTTAATGGGATTGATGAATTTTTTCATTTTAATTGTTAGTATCATGTGATACAATAAAAGAAGAAACAAAACAGAATCTAGTGAGAATAATCAATTGATAAATCTTAGGAAAGTGATTATCTAGTTTTTATAAATATTTTACATCATTCATGAATTTGAATTAAATTTACTAGATGTAATTAAATTAGGATAACCAAATTTTTAACTATATCAACTTATGAATGAATGATTCCAATAGATTTTTGAAAGTAGAATGAACTTGATCACGAAATGATAAATCAGTTATCACCATGTTTAATTTTTCAGTTGAATTCATTATTACACTCTCTCAAGCTTGATCAATTTTTTGGTAAAATCCTTTGATGAAAAAATATTATGAAATGGATTTATATCAAGATCAATTTTCTTTGGTAGTTGAAGCTTTCGAAAAATAAATTTCTAAAAAAACTTAAGAGTAGTGTCCAATAATATCGACTCCTGAATGATATAAAAGAATTAACTGGTACCATCTCATTCCAAAAATGGAATTTAATCAAAGATAATAATTTCAGTATACATATTATAAAAATTAAATACTATAAAATTCATAAATTTTGTAAATATGAAATATAAGAAAACATATGAATCGTCTCTATCTCGTAGATCTTTTGTATGATTCTTATTAAACTCAAGTTCCTGGTCTTCAATCGGTCTATATCCCTATCTTTGTTCTCTATCTATCATCTAGTATATGTCCTTTTTTTTATTTATGGATTATTATTCTTCTATTAATAGTAATTTTGAGCATAAATCCTTATCGCAATCTCACAGTCACCCATTATTAATGTGTTTCCCTAGCTTCCACATGGCATGTTTATCACTATACATCATCCTCAATGGTGAGTGAAGATAATCTCCCAAAATTGAATGCACTCTAATATATATGAATATGTCCCAAATCTGTATGCAATTTATAAAATAATCCCTCAACCAACATATGGTAGTAGAGGTTACCATTACATTAGTCAACCTTGATGGTTCATCTTCATTAAACCAAACTCAGATGTTTGGAACTTGATCCAGCATTGACTCTCTGTACCCTTATATAGTTGTACCTTAATGTGAGATTAACTTTACACGAGTTCAGATATCACCCTTAAAAAACCCTCTATTACCCTTATATAGACCATTATGACCCTTACATAGGTCCTTTTCTCCATCGCCACACAAGTCGGGTGATGGTACCCTTACACCACTTCATTTATTACCCTTATTCTTGGCATCTTCATCCTTCAACCAAACTTTGACTATCTTCTCCAGCAAGAATGGGCTTGGGATACTTATTTAATTTGTATATCAGTTTTCTCCTCCACTAAATCTTTTCTTCCTTAGCATCAGTGGTTAATATCATCTACTAGGTGAAGGGCGGTGGTTAGGACATCTTTAAGCTTTGTTTTGAGATATTGAATTGACCTTCTTCATTGTGGGTCAGCTTTAAATAGATCTTATTCATTGTTCTTAACCATGGAAACATGGAATTTGAAACATTTTTTTGGAAATATTTCTATTTTATTGTGATTGGTGTAGGAGAATTTGGGTGGCCCTCATCCTTTGTTCAATTATAATAGTTATCAGGAGTCATATTCAAACAAAAACATCAACTTCTCTTTGGGATTACCATCAATCTTTGGTTGTTGATCATCATCTCCTTTGACTTACATTGATTCCTCAATCGTGTGACTTTATTTAACTAAAATGTCATATTTTGATTGGTTTCATGGGATCCGTAATCTTCATGCTTCATAAGTGGATTTGTGGAGGTGGGGGAAGGTAAAAATGATATGTGTGGGGAGCGGTAGTAGGAGTGGCTGACTAGCGGTAGTAGGTAGTTGAGTCTTGATGCTAGAAAGGTTCCCTAGTTGTAGAAGGGTGATGGAGTGGTAGTAGTAAATATTGGTTGGTGGTAACACAAGAGGGTGGTAGCACATTAGAACATTAGTATAAATTAATATTGGTTGTACAAGAATTCCATCAAATGATAGTAGAACTAAAAAAACCAAGAATAAAAAAATTAAATTAAAATCTAAAAAAATATTATTACAATAAAAAATTAATCAATGAGTTTCCAAAAAATAAAAAATTTATTGATTCTAACGGTAATTCCATAATGAAATTTAAAAATATAATCATGGAATTTTATAAAAGAATTAATTTTTTTAAATCCACAAAATTATTAAAATCATATGAAAAAAGATATTTTTAATGGAAATGACAAAAATAATGATCATACAAGATTTTGGAAATCATATTGGTGGAAATATGTTTATTTAATCTTCCAAAACACATATTTAATTATATTTTCATAGAATATAGAATTTAATTCAAAATTATCAAATTCTAATATATTCCTCTAATTAAAGTTCATATTTACATCAAAAACTATATTATGTAGTAAAATAAGGGGAAACTATGTAAAAACAAGGCACATAAAACTCCCCTTCATTAAATGTTTGTTTTTTCATAAATAATTCAATTATTTTTCATAAAAAATAGCCATCAACATTTTTATAATCAACCCAAAATGAATCATGTCAATACATTTTTTTTAAGTGTCATGAATCTAAGGTGGGTTATAATTTTCAATGATTTGTCATAGAAATACCTTAAATTTAAATACACACTTGAAATCAAGGGAATATAGATTTATTCACTATTGAAACATTCATGCCTTCTATATGAAGTCACTCACTAACTTGCTTGAATTCTTATTATATTCTAGTTATGAGAGTTCACACAAGTTATATTTAAGTGGAAATAAAACCTTAATAATATACACCATTATTTATCACTCTCCCCTAGGTTATAAATTAAATTTTTAGTTATTTATTTGGATTCAATATTCCCCTTATCTCAATGAACTCATTCTTGAAAAACCAATTGTTTATTTTTATTTTTTTATTTGCCAAAGGTTTGTGTGTAGCACAATATAAGGAACTTATTAAGTTTGGATTTTATTTATTTATACAACATAGCTAGTTCCCTATATCTTATAGATTCACCATGGGTTAACAATTTACCATTTTACAATAGTTTAAAATGACTAAAACTATTATGTTTTGAGTTGTCTCTATTATGTGTTGTTTCAAAATGAGTATGTTTTCTAGGGTTTTGTTCCAATTTTTATGTTCCTCATGTTATAATAATAATTCCACAAAGATCTATCATATCATACACCCTTTATTAGTTCATAAATAGGAAAATAAAAAAACAATATTTATCATCACTCAATAATCATACACCCCCAATAATTTAAGAATAAATGAAAACCTAATTTACTAGTATGTAGTTATCCAATAATAAGGAAAGCAATAAGGTGAAAATCAAATCCCAAAGAAGTTAGAGGGGGTCTTGATGTGTCAAAAATCTGAAGCACAACATAGCACAGAGAAAGACCCATCTTCTACAGACTTAAAACCTGAAATCATAACCAATTTTGAATATTAATATAGTAGATATTTTTATTCAAAAAAATAAAAATTCCTCAGTTCAAATAATATTTAAGGGGTTACAAGAAAGTACAACAATCATTTTTCTACAATTCGACTTCAAATTTTGATACATTTTTTAAATTTCAATATTATGGTTGTTTTTAAATAAAAAATAATTTTCTATTTTCTCATAAATAGGTAATATAATAAATGGTGTACAATAATAATTGAATGAAATGGATTTTAATGGGAACAATTAGGTTTTAAAATGAAATGTAATTTAACTTTCAACTCTCTAGAATTCAATAGCCATCACTCGGTCAAGAAAAAAAAGTTAAAATTTTAATAAGATCATTAGAAATTACCCTCAATTAATCTCCATCCCTAATAAGTGAATATTTATAAGAAAGTAAATAAAAAAGAAAAACCGCAATTCTCAAAATGTGGGAGCTTTTATAATTTAAGTTCATTATAAAGTTCCTATTTTGTATCCCTGAGTGGACTCCTCTAGTTGGTATATTAAATTTTATACAAGGATTAAAATATAAACATATGAATATAGAAATTAAATATCAATAAAAATTCATAAGAAAATTTTGAGTGTAGAAGGTTTTATTCCGTAAATTTAGTATTCTACTCCCTTGAGTTTCATTTTCCCAATTTATAGCTGGAGTAGGACAATAATAGTATCAGGTGATCGTAACACCCTATTGGTAGAAATTGATAGTAATACCCTGGTGTTAGTATTTGATGGTAGCATCTTGGAGGTAACATGTATGCTACCATGAGTACGTGATGAAGTTCTAATTGTAGTTCCAAGTAGATCACCTAGAGAAATATTTCATGGATTAAAAATTTCGGAATCAATAACTTGAGTTATTTTTCTAAAAAATATAACAAAAGAAAATAAGTCCTGAACCATGGATTAGTTCTGATGCAACACTATGTTTACAGTCATTAGATAGACTTAGTGGGTGTTTAGTTTTCATGAAAAGAGATGGCATCAATCCCTTTGGCTTCCCCTCAAAATAGTGTTTAACCCTATAACTATTAACCATGAATGGTATATTATTATCTCTAACCAACTCCAATGCACTATTCGAAAACACTATATAAATAGTAAAGGGTCTAAACACTTGTTTTTGAGTTTACTAGGAAACTATTTAAGCCTAGAGTTTAAAAGAAACACATTCTGACCCACTTTAAAGTGTATGTTTTAAATTATAGAATCTTGAAATGATTTTCTTGTTTTTTATTAATTAATTCATCCTCATAATATTCTATCATAATTTCTTCTAGCTTAATCAACTCTAGAAATATTCTCTCACTAATAAATTTGAAATAATAGTCAAGAGATTTCACTATCCAAAAAGACTTATAATGTAGTTCTATAGGCAAATGATATTTCCCCCCAAACTATCCTATTATAATAAATACATATGGGATTCTTGTATGAAATTATATTTTCCCATAATGTTTCATCCAATTAGACTGAACAGACTTTCCTAGAACATAAAACCATATTCTCTAGGATTTCTTTTATGTTATCAGTTTGAAATTTAATGATGTCCCCTTGACTATGAGTGATAGATCATTCCGGTTATTTGTGCACACCAATACTTCAACATTAAATCTTTTATATTACTATTCTTTAAATAAGTACCATTATGTGTGAGGAACGCCTCGAGAAATTGTATTCCTGAAAAGATATATTTATTAATAAAATTGGCAACACAATAAGTAAGATTATTGGAAAGATCAAAAGCCTCTACCCACTTAGACATGTAATCCACAATAACAAGAATATACTTGTTCCCATAAGAAGATGGAAATAGTCATATAAAGTCTAAACCATAGAAATCAAAAAATTAAACTTCAATAATTCCTTTTGGTTTTAGCTCCTACTTTCTACTAACATTTCCCTAGCTCTGATACATATTAAATCTTATCAAGAGACTCCTTCAATCTTTTAATATAGTGAGACAGTAGAAACAAACAAGTATAACCTTATACTTAGTACTTTCTCATCTATGTTATCCACCCAAAGTTGATTAATATTAGATCTCTAAAATAGGTATCATCTCTTCCTCGAGCACATATCTCCTCAAAATGCAATAAAAATATCTTCTAAAAAGTAAAGGATCATCTGAAATAAAACACATAAGCTCAAAAATATATTTCCTTCCATGATTATAAGAAACATTTTTTGGAATAATTATAGTAGTAAAGAAGTTAAAAATATAAATAAAATAAGGATATTTTATAGTGAAAATAGAAATTAGTTTTTATATTAAAATGTGGAAGTAATCTCCCTAGGGTCTTAATTTTAAGTACAGGTAAGACTAGATAGGTGACTAGCAACAATATTCTTAGGACCCTTCTTATCCTTGATTACCAAGAAAAATTCTTGTAATAACATGAACCATATAATAAGTCTTGTTTTGACCCCTTTTTAGACAATGAGTATTTAAGGGCTAAATTATTAGAAAAAACCATGACTTTTAACATTATCAAATATTGATTAAACATTACTAAATTAAGAACCACTAACAAAATTTTATTCTAAAATGTTGTATAATTCCTTTTATATTCATCATGTAGTATAATATAATAGTACGCTACATAAAACTTACTCTCCTTCCTCTAGCCTAAAATATTTCCTACTTCAATGTCATTGGGATCACACATAACCTCAAAATGAAGTTTACAGTATAGGGAAGCGGTAATGGGTGAATATATGAGTTTCTACTTGGGAAAATTAAATGAATCTAGTCACTTATCATCAAAAAATAAGGTTTTATCATTAAAAAGTATTGAATTAAAGGACCTATTTGTTTTAGAAAAATCCTTGATGAATCTCCTATAGAATCCATCATTATAAAAAAACATATAACCCTATTAACATTATAAGGTGGTCTATTATTTTGGATCAACTCAATTTTGTAATTTTTAACTACTTATTCCTTATTATAAATCCTATAACCCAAAAAAATTCCTTTAGTAAACATTAACCAACACTTTTACTAATTTAAAATATGGTTTGTTTCTTGACATCTCTCTAAAATAGTTTATATACTTTTAAGGTAGTTGTAAAAGTCACTTCCAAAAACTAAAAAATAATCCATAAAAAAATTAAATTATCTTCACAATAATTTTAGATAAAATATCCATCATGTATCTTTGAAAAGTGGTTGGAGCACCCCACAATCCAAATAGAATTTAGTAGTAGAAAAATATCCCAAATGGATATGTTAAAGTGGCCTTCTTTGGATCCTTGGGAGCTAAAAAAATCTGGTTATAACCAAAGTAGCCATTAAAAAATTATAAGAGTTCATTCCTATACATCCCCTCTAACATTTGGTCTAGAAATTGAATTGGAAAATTATCATTCCTAGTTGCAGCATTATGTTTCCTATAATCTATACAGACCCTCCATTTTTTTGTAGTTTGGGTATCTATTTGACGTTATTTTTCTTTATAACAACAATGAATCCATTAGTTTTAGGAACTAACTAGATAAAACTCACCCATGGACTGTCAAAAATGTGATATATTATTCCAACATCAATAAACATGATCACATCCTCTTAAATCACTTCTTTCGAGTTTGGGTTAAGCCTTCAATACCCCCCCACTCTTGATTTAAACTCGAGTTTTATGTGGATTTTATACATGTAGTATGATGGAATTGTACCCTTAATATAAGAAATGGAACAAACTATAATATATTTAAGCTTACTTATTGTACCTAGAAAACTTTCCTGTTGATTTTACTCTAAACTAGTAGATATGATAACAGGCAGTGTGGAGAAGTCACCCAAGAAAGAATATTTCAAATGAGTTGGCAGGGGTTTGAGCTCCACATTGGGTTATTTTTTACCTGATATAAGACACTTTGATTTGGGAGGTCCAAGGTCCTTATATATTATCTTAAATTAGGAATTTTAAAAACATTAATCTTCATCACTATTGTTACCATAAAAGTCCTCGCATATAAATTCTTTTATTGGGGTCAAAATGTGTTCTAATGAAAACTCATCTATGTGTTCTAGTATTTCACCTCTCAAACTCATATAAAAGGACCATTATCCTTTCAAGAACTAATTACCAAGTATGTTTTAGTAGTGATATTAATTGCACCAAAAATCTATTATATCATCCTTAAGAACGCCCTTCATCTTTATTATTAGATTCTATAATTTTTAACTGCTCATCTCTAGAATAGATTTGGTCTTGGGTGGGCTCTTTTAATATTTTGAAAACATTAAATTCTTCAATCTATTCACCCAAATTAAAAATTAATTTTTCCATTGACATATCAAGTTATTCCCCCTATATATAGAAAGTAACTTCCACGAATGATAGGTACCTTCTTGTCACATTCAATATCCAATATTAGAGATTTATTAGACAATAATATATTTTCTACTCCCACTAACAAGTCATTCACCATACCAACTAGGTGAGTAATGGATCTGTCTGCATGTTATAAAACAATGGTTGTGGGTTGTGGAAATACTAATATCATGTTTTGAAATATAGATAATGGAATTGGATTGATTCTTTCTTTAAGATCACATATACAATTTATCTAGACACGCATATCTCCAAAGTACAGGGGTTAAAAAAATATCGGGATCTTGAATTTTTAAGGGTATTAAATTCTACAAAAAAACACTAAATTCCTATACAATATTGAAAGTAGTAAATTATTCCGAGGTTCTCTTATAGAAAGATATTTTCTTGAGTGATTTTAGATAAAACATGATTTGAATTAAGGCCTTAAAGAAAGGGATGTTAATGTTAAATTTATTAAATGCCTCAAGAAATATAAATTGTTTAGGATCCTAATTTTATTTTATTTTATTTATAGTGTAAATGTAATTATAGAGAAAATTTCCTCATAATTACAAGAATACCTTAAACTTCTTATTCATGTTTTTTCTTTCCCTTATTTTCTTTTTTTATCAATATTTTTTATTGTTGTTTTTCAATTGGAATAACAAGACTTATAGTGTTTTTGGTGTTTATTTCCATAATTATATAATTATCATTTTCCATATTCATATTTTCAATATCATAATATTTTTTAACATATTTGGGTACTTTCCTAGCTACCTGTAGGGTTTGGAGATCAATTCTAGCTGTCACATCCATGACATTTTCTCTAGGGTTCACTTTAGTGGTGCTTAGAATCTTACTATTTTCTCTTCTACTAACATCTCTAGCTAACTACCCCATTTTTCTTTCTATACTTTTATCTTAGAATCCATTTTAAATTTATAAAAATAAATTTTAGACTCTTATACATCAAACCTACTAATCAACTATTCAAACATACCCCTTACTTCCTCTTAGGAGTAAGAGGATTTATCCTTTGGTTGGGGTTAGAATTGATACCAAGGTTGTTGATGAAAACTAGGGGAGAAGCATGTCCATGAACTCCCTATTACCTCTAAGATATATTTGAATGTTTTCTATACCATTGATTATAGGAATCTGAAAATTGGTCATACCTAGGATCCATCAAAAGACTATAGCTAGTAATTTTTTATAGAAGCTTGGGAAGCCATATAAAAATTAGGACAACATGATTATGAACTCCCAAACATTTCACAATGGTGGAATTACTCTTGAAGAGTGTATTGAATATTTTAATTGTAGAACCCAGTAAATTTAACCACATATTATTGGATGGAAACAATTTATTTCTGAAGAATCTTTTATTTTCTTGAGAATTTTTTCAATGATTTTTTTTAGTATATTTAAGATCTAATTTATTTATTCAACAAAAATTTTACTAAAATATATACCAATATATAGGTCCAGTAATATTTGGTGGTAAGGGTTAAGGCTATTATAAAAAGTATACATGTGGAATTAGAGTGTACATTGGTGGTTTGGACATTGTCTAAGTAATCCTATGAATGTTTCCCAAGATCCATGGAAAAGTCCCTATTATCTTTTAAAAATCCATTTATTTTTTTCCTAATTTATTAATTAATTATCCTAGGGTAAAATTTTATGGTAAAATAATTATAATACCAATCCAAAAATTTCAAAAATTTCCTCTTCAAATGGTTCAAATCAAATCTTGGAATTTTTATTGAAGAAAAATAGTAATATTATTAGTTAGAGTTATTCCTCACTTAGTCATCTAAATGGAAGCTACTAACCACTATAGTAAATGTCCCTAATGAAATCAATGGATTCTTTACTGGGAATTACATTAAAGGTACATAATAATGATAACATATGTTGTTTTATTTCATAATTCCCAGACCTTGGTGAAAGAGTAATGAATGATGGATTATAAGATACAACAAAAAATAAGAATTTCCTCATACTATAACTATTTATTAGATCTTTTACAGGTGGATTGAGGGTCTCTGGTTGTTGATTATTCTAATTCTCATCCTCTGTATCATCTTCCATTTTAATTTCTTGTTTGTTATTTTTTAAAACCCTAAGGTTTCTATAAATTTATTGTATTATGGGATATTTTTATTCAATTTATGATCTGATGTGAATTCACCAACAACATCCATGGAATTTTTGTTTTTTTATTTATTTTTGTTGACGTGGTCACATTTACCTTCCTCAGCAATGGTGAAAAAATTTAACCCGCTGAAAACTAGGTTATTGACTAGGATCGAGTCAAATTATTTATTTATTTCCCTAATTAAAACTAGATTATCGATGAGTATGATTCATTCCATAATAAGGACTCAAATATGTGTCTTTGTGTGTTTCCAAAGAAACAAACTAAACAAAATAAAGGAAAATAATAAAATAGGGTGATAAAATGGGTTTATTGGTGAAACAACAATGAGAGTGATGGTTTTTTTGAGGGAATGTGTTATTATTATGTGATAAAATAGGATAATAAAAAAAGAATCTAGTGAGAATTATCAATTTATAAATCATGGAAAACTCATTGGATAGTTTTTATGAATATTTTCTTTCATTCATTCATTTGAATTAAACATCCTAGAACTAACTAAAAGAGGATAACAAGATTTTTTGGTTAGATCAACCTATAAATTAATGATTCACACAAAATTTCTACTATATAAGTCACTCAATCATTAGATAATAAACCATTTATTAATAATTTTAATTTATCAGTTGAACTCAGTGTCATACTCTCTAGAGCTTGATCAATGTGACACACTTTAGGTTTTGGCTCACACTATTTTAAGGTTTAAGAGTTATTACTTCAAGTTACATGTGTTTTGGAGGAGATCATGAGTTTTCTAGAATTTTTCATGGGACTACACCATGGAGGGGTCGGTTGCAGCGTGGAGTGGTATTGGTATAGTGTGGATGACCCAACAACAACGTAATGTCTGGGACGTGCTATTTTTTGTTCCGCTTCCAATATAAACATGGTTTTTCCAAGTAGAAGGTTATGAAATATAGTACTTTTTTTATACCTATAGTTTGGAGGAACAGGCTTCAACATAGTGTCCAAGGTATGGTATTTGGTTTGTTCATCCAAATATAGCACCATTGAGGTGTGGAGTTGGGTTATGCCATAGCCCCCATCTTTAGTAGATTGGTGATTCATCATAGTGTATTTAGCTACATCATATCCTTTCTTGAAAGAGAATAGTATTTTTAAAGGTTTTAATTATGAATTCTAGAGGTAAATTTGTTGGGGGTGATTGTTTCATGGACATGGGACTCTACAGTGCGGTCTAGAGGTTCTGTGGTGTGATCCTTGAGGTTGTGCTATGGTGTAATATTTTATATATTGGATATAAATTCAGTAACTCCATTAGGACCAATTATTTTCCCAATTTTGTCCCCTGAATCGTAGGAACCCAAGAGAGCCTTTTGAAGGCCTGGAAGCCCCAATTTGATATGTATCAACCTCAGATAATAAGAGATCAATACTTTGTACATTCACTCCATTCTTGAGGTTGTTCACTCTATAAAAAGGTTATAATTATTTAATAATATGATGTTATTGTTCAAGTCCTTGTTTTTTGTTATGAAAATGTTTTACTTAACATAATGATTGATTTTATTCATGAAATATATGTTTTAAAGGCATTTTTTTAAAACCATTTTTGACCACACTATGTTTCTTTTGAATTCCTTGAAGGTATTTTTTTTATTAAAAATTTATTTTCAAGATTGGAAGTGGATTTTTTTTATGTAAAAATATTTATAAATTTTGATCAAGATTTTAAAATGGTTTTTGGAATGTATGGTACACTGGGATCCTTGTGTGCATCAGGAAATGGACTTGTCACTTTAGTGTGTGTAATTCCACAAGAGATTTTGTAATATTGATAGATCATTGTGGGACTCAATATCTATTATATCTAAATTATTATTTTATTAAGATTATTTTTATTTCAAGTAAATATTTCCATAGTTTAGATCCCAATATTATTCTTTATCATGCATGCTTGGTTTTACACATAATGATTTATTTCATGGTTGATTTATCACTTTTTTTCTTATGGTGTATCCATGGACGGTTTTGATTATAAATACTTTATTCTTCATATTTACTTTTCATGTTCCTTTATTATGTTAATATGAAAGGGATTATATTAAAAACCAAAGGATGTTTTATAAAATGGGTTTATCTTTTGAAATATTCTTTATAAACTGGATTTGTTTTATAGATAGTTAATAATTTTTAATGATATTAGTCTTTTTATAGATTATTTGGTGAAATACTATTGGTATTTTTTCAACCACCCTAATTTTCCATTATGTTGTTTGTAGATGTAGTTTTACAAGACTCACATAAGGGTAAGGGTGTCTATTAGTTCACCGAATTCTCTTGGACATCGATTCATTAGATGTGGGTTAGTTTGGTGTTGACAGATGGTCACATGGAGGTTTATTATTTGGATGGACTTATTTCATTTTTAGTTTCATCCCTTTGAGTTTTAATTTTTATGTCTCATAGATATTTAATATTTCTTTATCAATATACTATGTTGGTTTTTCTTCTTCTAGTTATACAAAAGACATGTTTGGTTGTTTTGTTGATGCTCAGCTTAGGGCATACTATCCTAAGGAGTTGTCAATTTATACTGGGTTTATTTATTAAAAAATGGTATTAAATAAATTACCCACATTGAAGTTTCATTAAACCACTTGGGTTTTGTTTAGGGTCTTGATAAAGATGATTTAGGACCATTAGAATTCGGGTAGTAAGTGTAAAAATATGCTTGAAAATATACATATGTGATGGAGCCGAAGTTACCATGGGTGGTTGGGAATTTATACTAAGTTTGATACTTGATATTTGAGGATATTTTAATAAATTGGATATGGGGTTTATTTAAATGAACATGTTCCCTTTAAGGTGTTGTCTTTTTTTCTTAGAATCCATGATTTCTTTAATTATTACAATTTAAAGGCATTCGTATAGATTCAAGAAGTTGTTATTATGATTTGAAAATTTTATCTTAAGATTATTGGTTATTATCTTGTGTTTATTATACAATTACCCATAGAATATCACTTACATGTCCGAGAGTGGAAGTTGTGAGACATGTTCCATAGGTGAACCCTCTAGGGGACCCATATTTAGCGGAAGCATTAATATTCACTATTCAGAATCTTGGTTAGAATGGTATTAGACACATGGACAAGTGGTGGATCATGGAAAAAAATTTACAAAGAAAAATACACCCATATCACTTAGAGATAAAGGGCCCCAATAATATGAGGAATTAATCGAGTGGATTGAAAGAATATTCAATTTTTTAAAAATTCATGAGGACTCGTGGTAGGTTTCTCCTTGTATATTCTCGGGGGACAAGGAGATGGTGAAAATATTTTGTGTAATATAAGTTTCATGAGGATATTACCTGGGATTCCTTCAATAAAATATTCAATCATTAGTTCTATCATAAAATATTACGTTTGGTGAAGACCTAGGAAAGTTTAACCAATGGGAAAGGGGAGTATACAATCTTGGAGAATTCCACCCGTTTCACTGAGTTAATTAACCTAGAACATGATCCTATTGTAAATAACTACCTAAAGTCTTAGAGGTTAGATATGGGTCTAAGGGATCATATTCGGTAAATTTTTATTCTCTTATGTCTTTTGACCTTTTTGGAGGTGTTCAAAAAAGAAACTATGGATGAGGCATACCTAGTAGGGAAATAGGCTTAGGTGGAGCTTTGGATACTGTAGTTGTTATCGAGGTAATGTCTTATGGATAGAAAAGAAAAATCAAGGGTGCAAACTTTTCTTAGGGACTTGTTTTAGTATCTATTCTATGAAAGTATTAGGTTGTTTTCTATCAGTGTAAGGATCCTGGACATAACAATCCTAATATTATGGAGACTCCCAAGACTGGTGATCATTGAGGAAAACCTATCAATCTTAGGATCTTTTTTGGGAGGATATCCCATGGTAGAAAGGATGTATCCACTCTCACTAAGGGTTTTAGGGTTCTTTATAATGCCTAAAATGGTGGTGGATCATGCCCTCAAGTGAAGGGGAATGTTCATGTGACAAATAATTCTTAGGGAAGAGTTGAGGAAAAAATTTCTTTATGAAACTGAGTATACATCGGAGGAATATGAGGTTAGCCCATATAATGTTAGGGGTATGGGGTTTATTTAATACTCTATGGTACTAGATTTATTTGAAAAAGGTGTTACTAATTATTTTATATTTTCAAATTCAGTTTAAATGCTAGGATTCATTTTGGGCTCATGTCATTATTATTAGATCTTTCATGGCTTTGGGAAAGAGGTCCAAGCATGTTTTTTAATGACCACATGTCGAGTGATGCTAACTAACTTCCAATTGGTGTGGGATTTTGTGGTTCTTGATCATGATATCTTCAACCTATTCATTATCATAGATCATATGATTATCATTATGTCCAATATTGACTATTATCATCATCAAGTTTTATTTCTATATTTTCATGGGATCACTCATTTCTTTTTTGGGTGAGTGGGAATCTATATTGGGAATGTAGGGGCATGTTGTTCCTATTCTAGAGTGATCTCATGCTAGTTTTTATAGGTGTTACTTGATCTCATTGATCATAATTTGAGAAATATTCATTCTATAGTGGTTAGTTCATATCTTGAGGTCTTTATTGAATATTTTTTAGGTTTACCACCATATTTAGAGTTCAAATTCTTTATTGAACCAATCCCTAGAATGATTCTTATTTCTATGTCATATTATCGCATGGAACCTGCTATGTTAAATGATTTTAAAGTTAAATAAGAAGATATTGAGGATAAGGGATTTATTTATCCTATTATTTCACCTTGGGATTCACCTATACTCTTTTTTAAGAATTCTTAGAAGAGACTCAAACTTTTAATGGATTATTGAATGTTAAATTAGGTGACTATGAAGAATAAGTGTCTTTTTTCAAGGATTGATGATCTATTTGATCAACTCATAGAGGGTGACCAGTTTTGAAATATTAGAATCTAGTTTGGGTATCACTGGTTGAGATTATGAGAAGTGGATATACCTAAGATAGTGTTTAAGAGTTGTTACAGTCATTTTGAGTTTCTATCTATTCCATTCAATATCACCAATGCACCGAAAATATTTATTGAATTGATGACTTGGATATTTCATCAGTTCTCAGATTATTTTTTTGTTTTGTTTTTTAATATATTTTGGTGTACTCCAGGTCATAGGAGGAGCACTTGGATCATTTGTATATCATACTTGGAACCTTGAAAGAACATATTCTGTATGGTAGGATTTTCAAGTGTTAGTTTTGGATTCAAGAAGTTAAATTTTAGGGATTGTTAAATCTTGGAGGGGGATCTTAGAGGAACCTAAAAATATTTAGTTATTAATGTCTTTGGAGTATCCCAAGAATGTTTTTGAGATTAATAGATTCTTGGGAATGGATGGTTATTATGGGTGGTTTGTTTATCACTTTTCCATTCTTACATCTATGATGATAGATTATTAATATAGGGGTGTAAATTTTGAGTGAAGTGGAATTTTTTTTAGATATTTTTTGGAAATGATGGTAAGGTTGACTCCATCTCTATAGTATGTTTAATAACCATTTATTATAATATTACAATAATACATGGTAAAAGTTAAACTATTTAACTATGAGATAATTCTAAAAGATAAGGTTAATATGGTGACCTTAACCTATCTAAAATCTATTAATTGAGATTTTTTCATCTCAACACCACCATATCCTCTAAATAAATCATTTTTGCGCCATTATAAACCAAATATGATTGTATAATAAATTAATATTTCAAGATTTTCCTAAAGTGACCCTCACCTCTCTTATATAAGGGTACATAACCTTCTCTCAAAATCACACCTCCAAATCCCTTTTATCAGCCAACCCCTTCTCCAATATCCTCCCAACTTCCCTTATATAAACCAAGAGTCCTTACTTTTATCATAAATCCAACCTAAATATCCCTTTTGATCAAATCAAAAGGAAGCAACTAGAGAAGAGGTAATAATTTGATAACCTCTTTCAAAGTTCTTTTCTTCTTCCACATTCTCTTTATTTGTTGTTTCCATACCAAAATAATAAATCTTGTACCTTCTATTTAATGAGATGTTATTATAAATATTGTAATTCCATATTCATTATCCTATCCATCCTATGAATGACAAAGTCACCATACGTGACTATGTACGGCTTACCATCTCCACGTTGTGGTGTAGTTTTTTATTCAAAACATAATTATTTTGATGGGTACAATAATGAGTATAATTGATGTCAATAATAAATATAATATGTTATTTGTTATTTATATATGATATACCATCCAATTAAATATTATTTCACCATCAATAGAATGATATCGTCGCTCATGCGTACATATGGCTTACTTTCTTCACGATGCGATGAGATTCATTTCCACGTTCCCCATTCAATGATGATTATAAAAATATTTATTATTAATAAGTATTTAATATATGACATAATAATGATACTGGAAATATATATATATATATATATATATATATATATATATATATACATACATATATCTCATTCACTTACTTCTATTCAATACAATATGAAAATGGAATCAGCGTTTATGCGTACGTACAACCTACCGTCTCCATAAATGGTGTTTTCCATTTCATAAATATATCAATTATAAATATTACATTAACAAGGAAATTATTATTAAATGGGTAGTATAAAGTCATAAATGAATCATATATGATATCATAAATATTAATATGGTTCGTTTATAATTTAATAAAATTCTATTGTCATTATACAGAAGTCTAAACGTACCCATGACTAAAAAAAGTACAGGGTAAGGGTTAATTCCTTAATATCATTATTATCCGACATTGTTTATGTGTAAGTATTTACTGGGACATATTTATTATCTGGGTCCATGTTTCATAAAATATTTTTCGAATGGATTCTTTTTAAGGGACTCATTAACTAAAAAACTATTTTAAATGGTTTAAATATATATTCATCTATATTATTCTCATTAATGTCTATGTTTTCAAAATGGTTTTATGGATTTATTTTTATGGAAATGAATGTATTAAAATGTTAATTCCTTCAAAATGTTTCAAAGTGGTATGAGAAACTTTGATTCAAAAATTTATTTTAAATGTCTTCCTTTATAAATATTGTGACTTTTAACTGATTTCTTGAAAAATGGAAATTTCCCTCAAAGAGTTTTATTGGTCATTTTCAACTATGCCAACATCCTCTACTAGATATTATTCATGATTGAGGTTTATTTATTATAATAAAATGTTCTATATTTTATTGAATGATTTATGATACTGTTGAATATTTATGTTCAGTTTTTATACCATTCATGATTTATGGTTATAGTATTGACATTTCATATGCTAGTATTAATAAGAATGTTTATGTTATGTTTCTCCCTTTTCACATGAGGGATGCATTGGAATTAGTAAGTGATGGGAGAGCCCACTATAACCCCATGATGCATAGATATGTCTCATGAGACAAATTAGTGTCTTGGCACAATGACTTGACCAAATATTTATTTGTAGTCTGGGCATGAGGCCTTAATATGTGGTTATTATGTCCGACATTATGCATTCCCTAGTTATGACATTATTTATTACATGTGATTATTCGACTAGTAGAATATCCATGTGCATGTTTATATGGTAATGTTTGATTTATTTCTTCCATATTATGTTCATGTTTATGTTTATAATGTATTTTTTTATTACACATCTCTCCTTAAAAGTTTATAGCTTCTGCTAAATTATTTACCCTTACTGAGGATCTGAGATCACCCCTTTCTTATGTTTTATTTTCCTAGGATTCTGAGAAGTGTATTATGATTGATATGCAGGGTTAAGATAGGGGAATAATGGTGTTCTCAGAGAAATTTTTTTTGTGTTTTATGTTTTCATGCTTATTATAATGTTCATGAATGTAATCTATTTTACAAGAATTCTAAACTGATCTGTCTAACGGGACATAATTACTTGTAACCATGACAATGTATTAAAATAATGAACTCGCTCTGGGCTTCTAGGGTCGGTGAGTTACAATGTAGATCTCCCTTATGGTATCAAGGGTGGGTGACTAGTGGTAACATGTGGTTAAGGATTGATGTTAGTAAGGAACCCTTGTGGATGAAAGGTGAAGGAGAGTTAGTACAAAATAGGGGGGTGGAAGTACTATATGGTTTTAGAATGTGATGGTGGTAGTATAAATTAATTCTGGTGATAAAATAATTTCTCTAAAATGGTAGTCCTAAAAACATAGAATAAAAAATGGAATGAAAATCATTAAAATGATTATTATAAAAAACTTTATCAATAAATTTTCCAAAATAAAAATTTATTCATGTCCAAGGTAATTCCACAAAAATGTTTTAAAATAAAATTATTGAATTTTATGAAATAAATAATTCTTTTAAATACAATAAAGCATCAAAATAATTTGTAAGAGTTATTTTCAATAGAAACCACCAAATTAATGTTCACTAAAAATTTTAGATCAGAGTGATGAAAATATGATCATTTAATAATCCAAAACAAAATTTTTAATTAGATTTTAATAGAATATAGATTTAATGAAAAATAATCTCATGTCAAAATATTAAAAAAATGATTTATTTTATAAAAAGATGTGGAAAAGTATGTAAAGACAGGCTAGATTATAAATATTAATATCATAATCCTACAATAATTTTATCCACCATTGCTATCACAAGTTCAAGTCATGCTGGGAGGAAACACACCTCAGACTCTTATGACCGGTGGAAACAAAAAAGAGATTACTGATGAGGCAATCTAACCAAAACATTAAAGAAAACACAACTAATTCTAACTTGATATTATGGGTGGAATAGTTACATTCATTGGGACATAAATATAATGAAATATAAGAAACAATTGATCTCCACTGCATCAAGACACTACCTAATCCATGATGAAATGCATCTCATAAAACCTTAAACTGAACTCCTTCGTATAGAAAATGAAGAAATTGATGTTGACCAACTACTATTTTAGGTATTCAACAGCTTCCTTCCAATGGTTAGTCCAAAAGTAGGACTAATACTCTCAGGTAAATTCTATAAAAGTATTCAAAACCTTATATAATTTGGTTATATACCTCCTATAATAGCCTATAGTACCAAGGGAACACTTCATCTCAGAAACATTCTTGGGGGTTTCCCAAGAAACAACTACCTCAATCTTCAAAAGATACATGGATACTCCACATTAGTACACAACATGACCCAAGAAACAAATATCATGATCCCATGACTCATACTTCAATAGTTTTCCAAATAGCTTTTATTATCAAATAATTCGTAAAATTGTTTGAAGATTCTCTACATACTCCGCCTTATACACATAGTACATAACGATGTCATCAATCACTTCTACAAAAATGAGTTGATCTAGTGCTAGGATTTTAACAATAGTTCCTAAAATCATTGATAAAACCCCCTTTTCATTACTAGAAAAATAGATGTTAAAGGGGGTCTTTAATAGTGCTTTTTTAGCACTGTTAATGGCCCCTTTTAACAATGCTAAAAATGCGATGTTAAAGGTGTCCCATTATTAAAAAAATTTAAAAAACTGTTTATAAAGGTCCCCCCTTATCAACACTAGTAAAAAAGAACTAATGAAATAGTAATTTAGAAGATCTTTTAAAAATGTGTTGCTAAAGGGTATATTTCAAAACAAATATTAATATATTAATATATTTATATTGATATAAATATAATAAATGTTTTTAAAATATGTTTTAGAGAAGGATAAATAGGAATTTACATATAATATATAAAATATTTCAGGAAAATGCATTATAACTACAAAAAACCCTTACAAACCGAAAAATATGTGAAAAACAAATAATAACTCTAGAAACCCTTAAAACACAAAAAATTGTTAAGAACCCATAAAAATCTTGAAACGACTATAAATTCTGATTCGGGAATCCATTTTAGCTCCACAACTAGTCAAATAAAAGCTTATGAAATGAAATAAAACCACATTAGATTTAAATTTTGTGATAATCAAAGGAATAAAATATATTATAGTTTAAAAAATGTTATAAATTGAACTCAAACTTCAAATGAAAAAACATTTGATTCGGGTGTCCATTCAGGCTCTAACACATATAAAATCAAATCATGTGACGATATATACACTTCGGATGGACATTGAAATGATCAAAGAGATCAAGTCACATTTTTTACCCCTTGAAATGCCCAGAAGGCCTCTAAAACTATGTTTTTAGTCACCAACCTCAGTTTCTTAGAATTTCAATGGCTATAAATTCTGATTCAGGTGTCCGTTCGGCCTATAACTCATATCATATCGAATATTGTTTTATAATCTTAGATTTGACTAGTTTTGGAGTTGAAATAGAATCCCCAATCAGAAGTTATGTTCATTTCATGTTTTTTATGGGTCTTACTATTTTCATCATTTCTTAACATATTTTAGTGTTTTAAGGGGTTTTAGAGATAATATCCATTTTAAAAAAATATATATATATATATATATAAATATACATTTAAAAATATATTCGTAAATATATATATATATATATATATATAAACATATATGTAAATATATGGATAAAAATATAAAAAAATATATTAATATATCATAAAATGTAAAAAAATAGTATAGGGGAGTGGAAAAGGCATCGATGTATAAGCTGGAAGTCCCAGGTTCGAAACTCACTAGAGGTTGTGGCACACACTAAAGAGATGATAAAGGGGCGGGGGAAGTATTGATAAAGGGAGAAGGGGGAAGCACTAACAAAGGAGGTTGGGGTGGGGCGTGAAAAAAAATTATACCCTTTATTAGCATTTTTAGCACTATTAAAGTTGACCTTCACAAGTGATGATAAATATTTTCTTTAACAACGCACATAAAAAAGGACTGATAAAGGCCCCATTTGATAGTGATTTTTTGAACTATTAAAGGTTGAATTTTTAGTTCTTTTTACGTGTTATATTAAAGATAAACCTTTTACATCGCTTACATTATCAATACTTCTATAGTGATGATAAATCCCTTTTAATACCACTATTAAATGCTAGATTTGAAGTAGTAAATAAAAACCACCAAAAACCAATATAGAAACTCTCATAAAAATATGTTTATGAAGTGCTCACTATAAAACATCATCAATTTTTACCCATGGACCACACAACTCTTAAAGTTCCATTCTATATGGAGTCATCGATATCGGTGAATCACTTTCTTGTAGCACTATCTCAAACTCGATCTTCCTTCAAGTTGGTAAAGTAAAAAACATCCTCATGAAATACATCAGGTTACTCTTCTAAAACCCTAGGAAACCCTACTAGTTGAACATATGAAGAGCTCATAATGAACTCTATTTATAAAGAAAATAAAGACAAAACATGCCTCTAACCCATCTGAGGGTATTTCTCACCCACATTCATGACATAATTCTAATCAGTATCATGTAAGATGATTTGCCTCCAAATGAAATCCTTGATATCTTGTACTGAATAAAACTTTTCCACGATGATGATGATTTCAAATAGATGAATATATAAACATATGAAATCTCTCCAAGATTTTTTCTTCCCTAGTACTATCCCATAGTCTTTACAAACTTCATAAATATAAACTTAACCTACAACTATCATAGCCTACTCCAAGGGCACTGAAATCCTCTCCACATCAATTCCCAAAACACAGACTAGGAAAAGAAATATGAACGATTGTATAGCTCTTAAAATCACATAAAGCATACATTTCTGTAGAAAACATGCCAAGGGTAACTCAGATGATGTCTAGTTCATGGAACTAAAAACTCTAAATCTTGCAGATGACTATGACCGCTATAACTATAATAGTGACCACCTCTAGGATTGTGCTCTACTATTTGTTAATGAGGATCATCTGGGGGTTGTCTTCTACCTACCACATACCCCCTTCTGGTCTAAAGTTGGAGTACCATGCTATTACGACCTCAACTAAAACTATCTCAATAAAGGAACATGAAGTGAAACACCTATTACACATTGGCTACACAAAGAAGTTAAGAAATATCATCACTGCCAACCTTAGCCCCCACATGAAAAAAGTGTCATATCCCTTGGTACAGTCCTGAGATCTACCACCCCCAAAGAAATTAGATGTTGTGTGTTGGAATATACCCTTGGTTGTTTGAGACCTCTTAGGTCCATGAAATTGGGAACCCGCTACTACAAAATAGGCTTTTAATAGATCTAAAATGGTCCTTTATCAGTGCTAGAAAAGTACTAAATACCAAAGTGTGATTAGAATACCTAGGATTTTTTCAGCACTAGAATAATCTCTAATAATGTAGTCCTTTATCAGTGCAAAAAAACACTGATAAAGGACCCCATTTATAAGTTCTTTTATTTAGCACTAATAAAGGGGGACTTTATCAGTGCATTTAGCAGCACTAATAATAGTTTCCATCATCCACACTTTCTTTATCACGGATAAAGGGGCATACTACAGTGTGATGTAATAGAACACTACAGCACTGAAAAGAAAAATAGTTTGGTAAAAATAAATATTTTAAATGAAAGAAAATTTTCAAAACAAATATAACAAAAAAACTATATTAAATACATTTCAAACAATGGTTTATAAAATTACATGAGTAAGTATAGATTATCATATATATTCAAAAACATCAATATTCCATTGTCTTTTTCCCCTGGCCCTGAATCATGCTATTTTTGAACAAAACAACCCTAATAAATAAAAAGAACACACCTATATAAGAAAAAAATTATTTTGTCAGTAATAATATAAATAAATAAATTAAATAGAAAGTTTTAATTCTAAACTAAATTGTGATTCATACCAGGAACACTATGTATCATATTGAGTTGTGGTTGATTTTTTCATGTCACACTATTTCTTGTTCATCATTAATCACTATATCTATGAAAATAAAAAAATAAATATATGATAAAAATGATAAGTAAACTAATTAATCAATAGTATATAGAATGGTGGGAAAACAGTCTAGGTGAATTTGCTCATTTTTGGCATTGTGAGGTGTTTTTTAAACTAAAATGACCCTTATATATTGAAAACACGCACTTGGAGTCATATCAGTCTCACCGTTCATTAGATTTAGGTGTGACTAATTCCTACACATCCCAAATGACTTATTGATAATTTTTATAAAGTATGAAAACAATCCAAATGTGTTTTCTTAGTTTTTAGAATGCCACTTATGTTTTTTATCAAAATATTGATTTAAACTATTGATTCATACCAGTTACATAATGTGTTGGTTTTATGAGAGAGTTATATCTACACATCAAAAATTAATTATGAATTTTTACTAAATTATCAAGACAATCCATGTCTGTTTTTTTTAAATTTTTAGTGAGTGAAACTTTTTGAACGAAAATTTCATTATTAAACTGATAATAGACACTTTGAGTCACACTATGTACATCATGTATCAGATTGAGGTACTAATGATTCATACATGTCAAAAATTAAATATAAATCATTATCCTAATGTATCCAAATAATCTGAATGTGTTTTCTATGTGTTAAGTATGTTAGATGTCTTTTTTACTAAAATTAATGTAAATTTTAAATAAAAAGACACAATTAGAGTCAAACCAATCACAAAATGGATCAGATTGACATGAAGATGATTCCTACACATCCCAAATGACATATGGATTATTTTTATAAAGTAACAACATAATATAAATGAGTTTTAGTGGTTTATAGTATGTCACTTTTTTTACTAAAATTTCATTTTAAATTAGAAACATGAACGTTGAGTTCTAATGGCCACATCATGTGTCAAATTGACATGGGAATAGTTCTTACAAATCCAAAATTACTTATAAGCCCTTTTATTAAATTATTAATACAATTTGAGTGTTTTTTCTCAGTTTTCTATGAGTGAAACTTCTTTAACTATAATGAAAATTTTAAACTAATAACAGACACTTTGAGTCATATCACGAACATCATGTATTAGAATGATGTGTGGATGATTACTATACAGCATAAATGAATTTTTTATTATTTTCCAAATTTATTAAAATAATCTAATTGTGTTTTCTTTGTTTTGAGCAGGTAAATTTTCTTTTCTGATAAAATTAATGTCTATTTTAAATGAAAAGACACACTTGGAGTCATATCGACCACAATGTGTGTTATATTGAAGTAAATATAATTATTAAATATCTAAAATTACTTATGTAATTTTTTTCCCAAAGTATAAAAACAATCTTAATCAGTTTTTATGGTTTTGAGTACGTCACTTTTATTTTTTACTAAAATACCATCTTAAACTAGAAACACACAATCTCTTTCATACTGGTCACATTATCTATTGGTTTGATGTGATAATTATTCCTACTAGTCAAAAATGAATAATTATTCATTTTTCTAAATTATCAATACAATTCAAGTGAGTTTTATTAGTATTCAGTGAGTGAAACATTTTGAACTAAAATGGAAATTTTAAACTGATAACAGACACTTTGAGTCTAATAGGGAACATCATGTATCAGATTGAGGTGAGGATAATTAATAAACATCAATAATGACTTAATAATCATTTTTTTGAAGTATAAAAATAATCTGAATGAGTATTCTTGATTTTGAGTATGTCAGTTATCATTTTTACTAAAATTAATGTAAATTTTCAATATAAAGACACACTATGAGCCATAACGGTCACACTATGTGTTGTATTGAGGTGAAGATGATTTTTACACATCTAAAATTAATTATGTATCATTTACCTTAATTATATAAACAATAAAAATGATTTTTCATGGTTCGGATCATGTCACTTGTGTTTTTTACTAAAATTTCATTTCAAACTGAAAACATGCACTTTGAGACATACCGATCACATCATATGTCAGTTTGACATGAGACTGATTCCTACGTGAAAAATATTAATTATTAAAAAATTTAATAAATTATAAAGAAAATACAATAATATTTTCTGGGTTTTCAATGAGTGAAACCTTTTGAACAACAATGTCAATGTCAAACTCATAACAGAAACTTTGAGTCATACTGGGAACATTGTGTATCAAATTGAGGTGATGCTTATTCCTATACAAAAAATGTCATATGGATCCTTTTACTAAAGTATAAAATAATTTGAATGGGGTTTTATCAATTTTGAGTAGAACAATTGTCTTTTTTACTAAAATTAATATCAATTTTAAATAAAAAGACACACTTTGAGTAATACCGGTCACATAAGGCATGATATTGTGTTGTGTATGATTCCTATAAGTTCCAACTAAATTATGGATAATTTTACTAAAGTATAAAAACAATATAATTTTTTAGTTGGGTTTGAGTAAGTCACTTGTGTCTTTTACAAAGATCTCATTTTAAACTGGAAACTCACAATTTGAGTTATACTAGTCACATCATGTGTTAATTTTACATGCGAATGACTCATAAACATAAATAAATTAATTTTGTCTTTTTTAAATTATCAATACAATCATAGCACATTTTCTTGAATTTTAGTGAGTGTAACTTTTTGAACTAAAATTTTGATTTTATACTGATAACAAAAAAATTGAGTTATACCAGGAACATAGTGTATCGGACTAAGGAGTGGATAATTCATATACATCAAAAATTAATTTTTATCATTTTAATAATTTATCTAAACAATAAATATACATTTTATATATATTTAGTGGGTAATTTTTCTTTTTTACAAAAATTAATGGAAATTTAAAATAAAACGACACACTTGGAGTCATATTGGTTGCACCATGTTTCAGATTGAGGTGAGGATGATTCCTACATATCCCAAATGACTTATGGATACTTTTAATAAGGAATAAAAAAATAATGCCTTTTCTTATTTTTGAGTACCTCGCTTTTTTTATTAAAATGTCATTTTAAACTAGAAATGTGCACTTTGATTCATATCTGTCACATCGTGTGTCAGTTTGACATGAGACTAGTTCTTACATGTCAAAAATTACTTATAAATAATTGTATTAAATTATAAAGGAAATCTGAGTGAATTTTCAGGGTTTTAGTATATCACTTTTCCTTTTTATAAAATTAATGTTAATTTTAATTTAAAAGACATGTTTGGAGTCATATTAGGAACACTGTGCATTGTATTGAGATGTGGCTAATTACTATATATCACAAATTACTTATGGATTTTTTTCCTAAATTATCAAAACAATATTAATTATTTTATTGTTTTTTATTATGTTATGTATGTTATGATCTAAAATGTAAATTATAAAATAAAATATACAGTATGAGTTATACTAAGAACATTGTGTATTAAATTAATTTGGTGATCATTGAGTATGTGATAATTTTATTTTCTTTAAACTATCAGTAGAAATCCAAAATAGAGGGAAAATGTTCCATTTGGATGGAATAAAGAACCTTATGTTGGCTCAAACACATTATGTTTTAGGAAGCATGGGGTTTCCTATTCCATAAAAAAAGAAAATTTAATCTCTTTTATGGGTTTTTGTAGATAGTTGAATGTAAAATATAAATACCCAAAATGTTAGTGAAAACTACTAAATAAGTTTTAGATAACAATGATATATAAATTTACTTACAATTAGTAGATATAATGATGAAAAAATTAACTAAATAATTATTAGGAATTCACCTTTTCATGGTGGTTGTATACATTCTTGACCCATTTCTTTATTTTTATTATCTCAATTCCAGCCTCTAAGTTTTGTCTCTCACAAGCATGAGGAGCTTCAAATAAACCACCCCAAATCTAATAAATAATCCACTTATATATGAAAATAATTAATATGTTAGTAATACTAAAAATAAATAAATTAAACATTAATATAAAATAATAAATTACTTATAATGACAATGATTTTACTTTACAAACATCAAGATTGGAATGCCTGTAAAGGAGAAGAAGTTCTTGAAAAATTCCAAAATAATCAACCAACCAAGTTGTATTTTAACTCAGTAAATTTCATTGATAAAATATAGATATTTGTGAATGTAGTTTGGATATTGGGGAACATGTTTTCTTAGTTTTGAGTATGTAATTTGTGTTTTGAATTAAAATGTAAATTATAAACAAGAAGCATACAGATCAATTTTTACTGAGTGCACTATGTATCATATTTAGGCTTGGTTAATTAAGTATGTGATGTGTGTTTATCTTTCAATCGTCAACACCAAGCAAGAAAATAATGAAATGTTACATTTTGATAGAAGAGGAAACCCCATGCTTCTAGAAACTCTTCATCCAAAAGAAACATGTTCTCTCTTTTTTGGGTTGCTATAGACGGTTGAAGGAAAAATATGAATTCCAATAAGGTGAGTGGAAAAAATATATTAGATAAAAATTATAAGGAAATTTAATTAAAAATAGTACATAAAATGGGGAAAAATTAACTAAATAAGAAGTATGAATTAACCTTTTCTTGATCATAGTAAAGGAGTGAATCATTCTAGTTGATGAAGTAATTTCTTCATGACCTCTATGAAAATTAAACGAATAAGTATTATATAAAAATTATGAGGAAATTAACTAAAAAATAGTGATAAAATGATGAGAAAATAAACTAAAGGTCACTTTGTTCTAGTTTTATATCATTAAACTATAGTATAATTATTCATGTTCATATAAAACTAAAATAAAAGGAATTTATTAAATATTTCATGACCCTAAAAGAAAATATTTTAGAAGCTCAATCCCAACATGATGATATATTTAATAACTTTATAATAACATAAAATTCACATATTACACAAAATTACCATTAAAATTTCTATTCTTTTGTGTTGGTGTAAAACTCATTTATAAATAATTTATTTCTTTTTTGCTACAAAAAACTAGCATAACACATTATATATTTCTGTATTATACTAAACATTAGTCTATCTCTTTATTTATTCCTAGAAAACATTAACCATTAGTGTATTCCTATTAGCGTTCATTAATTGGAATAAAATAATTATTTACATTTGTGTTTTCATGTATCATGATAAAATATATCTTTCCCTTTCACCATCATAGAGAGTAAAACATTCATGATAAACCATTTACCTTCTTTGATGGAAAAAACTTCCTTGTGAACCATTATGTATTTTTAGAATACACTAAACTCCATTATAAATTTTTTACCACTTTTGATAGTATTAAACATCTGTATATCCCTTTATAGTTTCCAAATGAAACTAAAATATAGTACATTCATTATGTTTTCCCGGGCTGTGCTATATATGAGTATATCCTTTTCAATATTATGGGTGATGATAAACTCTAACTTAACATCATCATTATTTTTTCATCAAAACTCGAATATCCCTATTTTAATGTATTTTTTATTAAGAATAGCAATGAGTTTTTTATTAATGATCTTGTAAACATGGATTGTTTTATATAATTAATGTGAACATACATAATGAATGTGCACATGCATATTACTATATTTTCAATACTCATGATTTTATTTCATGCGGGTTTTTATTTTTGGGTGTTTCTTTATAAAGCAATTTCTTTTCATTTTATTCCATGTTTTATTTAACACTAGACCTCCTCGATGACCATGATCTCTCAGTTTTGGTTTTCCTATAATAGTTCTCTCACACACCTGTTGGATTCAGTGGTTGATTACACAAATATTTATTCAAACATTTAAGTCATATTATATACATGATTGATGATTAAATTAGTGTTTTATGACTCTCAAGTGACTATTGGGTCCACTACTTAATATATGGATGGTTTCTATATGGTAGTTATATGTCAAAATTTTTAATTTCTTGTGGTTTTAATGTTTCATTATTGGTTTTATTTACAGTTATTGTCATTACAACTTCAAAGTTTGAGCTCTTTAATTCATGTGATGGATCTTTCTACTCAAGATAATAAATGGATTTTTCACATAGGGTAAGGAACTATCCTTCCTTTTGTATTTATATTCATGAAATCATTTTTTCCCATGCTTTTTATATATTATGAATCCCTACAATCTTAGTGAAAATTTATATATCAAAAATTTGAACAAGTTCTTATTTTGGTTATTATATGCTACTAAGACCCTTTCTTTGCAAGGTAGTGAATCCATGGGCAAGAAACTGCATTTGTTTTTTTAGTTTCTTCTTGGTGATGGGTTTCATTCAAACTTCAGTAATATTTGATATTACATTTAATGTAAAATGGAAATTTTATCCTATGATAATCAGTATGAAAAAATAAGTGGTGTTTGTTTTGTTTTTGAAAAAAAATCCCCCACTTAAATTCCTATACAAAATCACTTAAACAAATGGTAAGAAATTATTTTCCAAACAACAACTTGAAACACTTACCTAGTGGATTTCATCTTAAGTGAAAAGTTTTGTACTAAATTTTTTAAAAAGAATCTCAAACAAAACCTTGGTATAATCCCCATTCTACTCTATTGCATAACAATTTTATTGTTTTTAGGCCATCACTTCATCCCCTCCCCCGAATCATTCTCTTCATGTGCCTCCTCCTCTACGTTAGTCTCGTACTCTGACTCTGCCTCTACCTCTACCTTCTTCTTTTTCTCTACCTCCACATCCAACTCTTCCTCTACCTATGAATCCACCTCAACATATTATATTTCCTAAAAATTTTATAGTTTTCATGATCACACTTATAAACTAATCGATTTCATCCATTATACTTCTCCTTGATTAATAGATTAAAAATAATATATAAGAATTCTGATACTAATTCTTCACATCCCCAATATATTCTAAGTTCATATCTTGTTCTAGATCCCAAACAGATCAGGTCATCATATAGATTTTTTTCAGCAAACATTCTCACACCATGTACATTTCTCACTTTTCCATAAACAAATTTAATTATTATTTTGAGTAAAAATATTTTAAATAATACTAGTAGTGCAAAATAAAATATATAAAAACAAAAAATTAAGAAATATTTTTAATGAAATTGTAATTACATTTTGAAATTACCCCTTCAGTGATGTTGGTGTTTTCATAGTTTTTGATCTCTCTCATAAATTTGAAAAACTAATATACATGATCATTTCCCTTATCTTACATCATATGCTATATAAACATTGAACAAAATAAGTAAATTGTTTTGAAATAAGTTTTTATAGTTAAATATTTCTATATATACATAAATCTATTCAAATTTTATGTAATACACATTATTTTTTTGTTCAATCATTGAATTCATGCCATGAAGTAGTCTATATTTAGATATCACCCTATCATAACAATATTTTCCTTAAAACACATACTGAAACATATAATTCGAAATTTATCTAAAAAAATTTAATTGTAGTGTATTAAAAATTAACAATAAACATCATGTGTGGTCAGTTTGTTGGATATCCATGCATTGGATCTAAAAAATAAATATTTGGGGTATCCAGATTTTTTGCAATCAACATCCAATTATTCATTAAAAAAACAAATAAGTAATACAAAAAAATATAATTTATGTTATTATACTATAGTGTTTTACCCCAGAGTTATAGGAATCAAAAATATTCTATTATCTATTATTTTTTATCAAACTCATTATATAGCACATATTTTTTTTATCAATTACTTCATTCTCCAAAAAAGTTTTTTTCAATGGAATAATATAGGGATTAATGTATCCAAATTAGGCTTCACACAGTTCTCCCTTTATAAAATAGTAATATAAATTCTTATAGAAAATATGAATATTTATTAACTTTAAAAAAAATATTAGATCACTATTTGGAAAGGAGTATTATGAAAATGTATCTTATATATGTATTCACAATTAAGGATCTTAGCCATCCAACTTGATAATATCATTTATACTCTTGATACCAACTACATCTGTAATAAAACTTCCAAATATTTATTCTTCATATAGAATGTAAGACCTATTTTGATCATTAAATGTGGTCTCGACATGAATTTGTAATGATAATAAATGTCTATGTGGAACTGGTGGGGAGAAAATACTCCATGAAGGTCGTGTTGATTTCTTGGTTGATTCACTAGATTATATTGGTTTGACCATTCATTTGTGAATATATTAATTCATCTGTAATATCATACCTCACTTAAGACATTTTTTAATAAACTATATGTTTTTCATAATAAAAAAATTGTTAAATATATACCTCATGTATCTTTATAAGATATGACAACCATGCTACGAATGTTCCAATAACATCATTAACCATTGTAATATCCTGATCATCAAGTGGAATATGAAACTAAGAAGTCAAGTCCTAAGGTCCCTCAATATCCACTATTATATGATATTTTGGATTTTATTTATTATTTAGCTCATCTCCTAGGATATTATACATTGTACCCCTCACAAAAAGGCTGTGTGTGGGTGTTGACAGATTGAAATCGCATACAACATTACCTTGTGAAATTTTAGTAATATAAGGTTATCATAATATGTTTGATTCACATTTAAGCGAAATATTAATGAAAAAATTAATTACATCAGGTAATGTAAGAAGTTGAGAGGAATTATTATACTCAAATATAATACGTTCATTTGGTTCCCCATGTGTGAATCTTTGTTCCACCCCTGATTCTCTTAGATCCTTTCTCATACATTAGTCTACCAAACATGATAGGATAATAATATCTTAAAAATCATATAATTATAAATGTAATCCTTTCATCATATTATATTCATCTTCTTGTGGTATTTTATTCTCAAAATATCTTCAAGGAGACACTTCAAACCCAAATCCTCTAATGCAACCATATTGTTTCGGCCACATAAAATCTACTAAAATTAGTATTTATATTCTGTTATGGTCGTTGTTTATTATTTTGTGTAAACTATATATAAAAATCATATGAACGTAAATAGATATTTTTATTTAATACTACTATAAATCATATTGAATTTCTATTATTTCATACTTACACATGTTTCCTATACTTATTTTTTATTTTCACCAACATGTTTACCCTCCTTATGTACATGAGCCTCCTTCCACAACACAAGATGTGTGATGGAAGTGTCTTTGGATTTTGATTCTTCCATATTTATAGAATAAAGAAACATATGTTTTTTATATCACATAAAACTTTTATTGTTTATTTTCAATATATACTAATTTCTTCTTTAGTTAAGAGTACCACATCATTTCATTGTGATAGGGGTACATGAATGTTATTTATTTTCAGAACACTTTTTTTTCTTAAATTATTAATTTTGAATAAAATTAGATAAAATAAATAATACTAAATAATATAATATTGATTAAAACAAACATTAAATTATTTCTCATCGTGATGACAGATGAAAGCCTTCAATGTTTTCTGCTTTATAATGTGTTCATAACTAACTAGTGGGTGGGGCTTTACAATCCCCTAAGTATCCCTAAGATGTAACTTGGAAAGAAGATTCCAAAAGAATATATAGGATTTTCCAATGTCTATTAATACATATTTATTATGGTACGTTTCTAAAATAAACAAACACAACATGGTATAATTAAAATTAAGTTAATGTTTCATTATATAATTTTTTGGAAAAATTGGGAATTTATATCATAACATTACCTTTATATATTCCCAAAGTATTTACTTCATTACAATATGGAAGTGGTTCCCTAAATATATATCAATAGGCACATTCATCCTCATTGTTTTCCCAACATAACTAATGAACAATGATTTTTTGGGGTCAATAGGTTGGTTACATTGATTTTAACAAACAATTAATTTTATACCATTATTTTGTACCTTGATAATTTTATTCACTATTGTGATGTGGTGCCATCCTTGTTTTTTAATCGACATGTTGTTAATCCCCTAATAATTCTATAGTTTCTAGATCAATAGTTTATTCTTCCATGGGATTGGTAATATCATCATGTTCATAAGACAATGTTTTCCTGCATGAGTAGTCAAACGATTAATTTAGATCATGTTAAAATAGTAGTTTACAAATAATATTATGAAGTACAAAATTATATTAAAAAACACTTCAACCTCCTAATTGATAGTTCTTTAGTTATTTAAATGATGAAGGGATTTTGTTCCTCTATCAGGAATCCAAATCCCCTCTTTGTGGTCCCCTATAGTCTACAAGACATTTTTATATTGGGACTAACATGAACTGATTGGGATCTCCCAATGAATGGGCCATCCTCAATTGAATTTTCATCTGACCTTATATTTGTTTTAGTCGCTAGAAATAAAATCTACTAATTATTAATTTTTTTATCAAATACATAAAATATTTTCACTTATTGTGATTTCATTATGAACATATCATCATTTTCCCCATCCACACTGAAATTTTCCTTCACAAAGCATAGTTTATCAAATTTCACTGCACTATTATTACAAACCCATTTTCAAGGGAAAATCATCACTTTTAATGTTGTATAATCCAACTCATATATATATTCGATAATGACGAAATATGAAATATTATCATATATTATATTTTTATCCTTAGAACTAGATTTTTCCATCGCTTCCTCCACAACCACAACTCTACTATTTTTCATCATACGTAAGTCATCATGTTATTCTGTATTGAACATATAACCATTGATTACAAAACTAGTGTAAGATATGAAATTTTCTTCTAGTGCCTTGTATATCAATAAAATTTTTTGAAAATTAAATTTAGATTTTTAGATAACTCTATTTGGTCGGAATAATACAAAGTGACATAATAGGGAGTGAGTTGTATCTTTTGGATAATCATCCTCAAATCTAACTTTTAACACACTTTTTTATTTATGTGGATATGAAGTGTTTTCTTATGTATAAAAATATAAGAAGTGTATAAACATAAAAAAAACACAGCTTCGTATTGTGGTTTGGGCCACAAAGATCCCCTAGGCTACTCCACCAATCACTCTCTCTACGATCTTGGTGAATTTCACTATAATGGTCCTCTTATCACAAGACCATAAATTCACAATTGAGTGTAGGAAATTGAAAATTTTATAAATAGGATTAACACAAAGCCTTATGGTTATTTAATAAAGAACCGGTTGTCCCCATCTTTGATCGAGAAGATGATACTCCACCACAACAATGTCTGAGTAATTGATACTCCAATAAATCAAAATAGTTTTATTTGTTGATTTAGGTTGAACTTCACAGTTATAGCATCATTAACTAATAGTATATGAATCTTATTATTCAGAAAATAAAGTCTTCAATAAAGAGTAGTTCAAAAGAGATCCCAGTTGAAAATGATCTTCAAAAACTATAGCAACACACAACAGCAATGAACCTATAATAGTATGAGATTCAACATGTATATCTCCAAAGTGTAGTCTCTTTCAGAGTCAATCATTCCTTGCATCATCACAGTAAAATAATTTTTCCCAAATGTAATCATATATGATAATATGTGACTTGAATATCAATATATTAAGAAGATACACTAGTATAATTTATGGAGTATAAAGTTTTCTCTGGTGTTCTAGATCCAATAAAGTCACTTGGTAGAACACATAAATTCAAATATGAATTAACTGGGGGAGTCATAACTTCCCTTAGGAACAATATTGATTTTCACTAATAAAAATGGTTCTTTGAATTGATCATAACAAGATTTGAATCAGTCAAATAGAATATTTCAATCAGTTTTATATTATTCCAAGACCTTTTAAAGTAACTTAGATAAAATCAAGGTTTTAAAAACCCTGATAAAGAGTAGAAAAACATATGGTTGAACCACGTAGCATAGGGTTCCTTCCTATGTATAGTTCCATAACCATACTTTAATATGTACATAGCATAGGGATCAATGTAACATAGGAATGATGATCCATATGTTAATCCTTTTCAATATAAGAATCCAAATTTATCATTGATTAACCACATGTTCAAATTATCGAATGTATGATTTGAACAGTAAATCCACACTCCAACATAGGGTTGATATTCCATACGTTCATTGATTCCCGAATATAGGGATACTGATGAATATGATAAATATCCATCATAGGGTTGTTGTTCTATATAAAAACTATTCAACATAGTGTAGGGATGATAATCCATATGTTCATTTACTAAACATTGTGTTTGAATAGTGTTTACATAACACACATCGTATCTTGCATTCCATAAAAAATATAAATAAAAACATGATATATATTCCTATAACATTCTTAACATAACTACATTAGAAAAGAAAAAAGGGTATTTATGTGAATAAAAATAAATAGTTAATATAGTGTATTGTTGATACAATACATTCACAAAAATATACCCCTTTATGATGATCACAAAACCAATAAAATATTTAACAGAAAATATAGAATTTTTAAATACTAATAAAATATTTTAATTTAACATTACTATTTTGATTAAAAAAAGGTTTCTCCCAAAAATATCAAAAATATGAAAATATTCGCCCCAAAATATGAAATGTAGTGGTTTTCAAATAGTCTCCCCCTTTTTGTGATATCAAAAAATAAATTTTTGAAATAATAAATGAAATAATTCATATTTGATATCACACTAAACTGTATATGAATATTATAGTCTCTTGTTTAGAAAAAATAAAATATGTGATTTGGAATTAGAAAGTTCAACCTAGAAAACATAATAAAGAAATTAAATAAAAAATGAAAAAAATATAATTAAACTAAAATAAATTTCAAAGAAGATCAAATGTTGAAAAATTAATGAGTATATCCCAACAACTCAAGAGGTGTTCCAAAGGAGAGGCTCCCATCAAAAGGGTTTCCTTGGTCAGAATCTCCACAGGTTGTAGTTTCTGCAATTGGTTGAGGATTTTTCTTTACAAAACTCTTAATTTCAAGAAACTTTGACAAAGGACTCTAAAATTTGTTGTTGAATACATCCATCTATTTTTGTAAAATATTTCTTGAATCTTGAAGTACCTTTAATAATTCCACCATATTCACATTAAAGAACTCATTCATATATTATTTTGATTGAATAATGTTTGTTAATTTCACTCTAACTTTATGAATAAGTGGTCCCAAACAAAATTCATTTGAGGTAAGATGAATGGTAAAATATTTTTGATTGTTCAGAAGAACATTTAGAGGTGTGCAATCACACTGGAGAGTGTGCATCATGTTGTTTAATTCAACTATCATAATGGTTTTTGCTAAAAATTTTCTTATCAGATCAGTTGAAGTGAGATGAGGGGTAGAGGATTAAGCCTAGTGACTATCCTTGATAGACTGAAATTCTCTCCCCAACACATGTTTTAGCTCATCAAATTCTGACTTTTTAATAGATTCATCTTTTAGAGATCTGAATTCTCTAGAAATTATCCCTATAAAGACTTCAATGTCTTTTAGTGAAATTAAATTATATTGAAATTCTCTTATTTGAGTTGGAAAGGCTTCAAACTTTGATCATGTAATAGTTGAACTATGTAGCTCCTCAACTTTCCTCATAGCATCCTTTTAATCTTATTTTTAAGATAAGTTCTCTCTTTCTAAATGCATGGACATTCTAATCAAATCATCATCATAAGAGTCATAAGAATATTGAGTGATACGCCTAGTATATTTTCCACCTTACACCATATCCAAACTTGGATCTCCATGGATTTATGATCTATTTATCAATACATATAGTTCTTCATCTATAGAATCGGGTACAATGAGAGAAAGGTTAGTAGGGGTAAGAATATTTTACATGTGAAATTCTTGATTATGAACCTCTTGATCAACAGCCTCATTCACTTAATCTTCTTGATCAACTACATTTGAAACTTCATACACAGTACCAGGAATATTAATTGAAACCCTTATTCTCTTAAGAAGACTACCCTCTTTATGTATAGATTTGGAAACATCATCATGCCTCTATTTTATAGAACTGATAGACTGAATCATCCTCTTCTCCCCCTGAGCATCGGCCATCAAATTTTGTTATTGTTTAGCTCCAATAGGTAAAATATTGATGCAATAGTTACTCTAAAAATATCCTAGTTTCTTAACAGTCCTATCATTAATAACATATGCATGATGACATATATTTCGAAGAGACATATTTACAATTATTTATTTTCTATGAAACAAAATGTAAATGATCCTTATATAAGGATAATATCCCATCTTTACTTCTATATGGAAGCAGTGACATAGATATCTTAACAAAAAAATAAGGTTAATTGAACTTAATTTGGTTAGAAAACAAAAACAAAATATACCTATTAGCGTACAACACTTTTTCTATCCTAGTAGTTCTTGCAGAAATTCCAGTCTGAATAAACATCATAAGGAATATTCTATCAGTATTAAGGTCCATGGTCATCACTTTCTTGGTGATTCTTATCCCGAAAAAAGAAAACCTAATGTCCTCTTATTTATACTTTTCATCCCAAATTTTTCTCAATTCTAAATGATGATCCACCTCATGGGGATAGTCAAACAAGTTAGCTATATCCATCTAAGAAAGATAAAATTCTTTGCCTTCAATCATAGAGATTATATAATCCACATCTATTCCAAAACTGAACTTAGCATTTCTACAAAATTATTTAACATATATTTCAAATATCAAAGGAGTTTCATCATAAATGAAATGAAAATATAGTCTTTGAAATTTAATCACTAACTTTAATGAATTATTTTTTTAAATACTCAAAATCAATCACCTTACCGTGAAGAACTTTAAGATAATTTGTTGTTGGGTACATAGACACACCCATATCAGCATCTTTAGGTCTTCCTGGAGTTTCCATTTCTGAATGTTTTGTGACTAATGTTTCAAAGGTTTTGGGTTTCTGTAAATTGGAATGATAGATTCTCTGTAAACATAAAGGACATGATAGAGAAGAGATAGAGAAGGATAATAGTTTTCTCATGTTATTTGAGGATGTACTCATTACATTTTAATTTTTTAAATACAAATAAAAAAAATTAAAGTGAAATTATATTTAGATATTATCAATATGCAACTAATCAAAAATAAAATGCACAAAATAAAATACATCAAATACATTTTATTCAGCATACAAATAGGGAGATTAAATTAACACAAATGAAAAAAATTAAAAATTATATTTTCCTAAATCCTCCTTAATAAAATCAACACTTTCCCTAGGAAGTGGTTTAGTGAAAATATTATCTAATTTATATTTAGTATTAACAAATTCCAAAGTTATATCCTTTTTAAGAAGAAGATCTCTTAGAAAATGATAACTTATATCAATATTCTTATTCCTTGAATGACTTATAATATTTTTTGAATTCTTTATAGCACTTGTATTATAACATAAAATATGTATACTGTTATAATTTAGTCCAAATTCTAGTAGAGTGTTTTTCATCCGTAATAATTTCGTTTTCCTCCTATAGTTTTAATGCTCGCAAATCATGTTTCATCTATATTTAAATATAGTTACATCAATTTAAATTATGATTACAAATGTTTACTTATGTATATATTTAATATTATTATAATCTATTAGTATTAGACATTATAAGATAGGTTGAAAAAAAAATTAACTAAGTATGAGTCACTATTAAGGTGGACTCATTGTCACCGTTAGGATAGACTCACTGTTAGACAACTCACTGATGACAGAAAATCGGCTAAGTATGATCTCCCATTGATATGGACTTACTGTTAAGATGTATCACAATCAATTGTCTCACTGTTATCATAGGCGATGCATTATGACAAAGGATGATACATCGTTACATCAAGATACCAACATACTCACTATAAGTATGAGTGACCATTAAGTATGAGTGACCATCAAGTCAACCTACTGAAAACTCAACCCAAAAATTTTTATAAATGACAAAACACTATTGCATCAAGCTACCGATAGAGTGACTTACTGATAATCATAATTTTTGCAAAGTATGATCTACATATGAAATTAGTCACTGTTAAGTAAACCTACCATTAGATAGACCTAACAATACTGAGTCACCAACACTTGACTCACCAGTCCTGATTACAGAATGCATTATGAGTCACTAATCCTAACACACTGTTCCAAGACACCGATCTGTGATACCATTCCTAGTCATCATTTAGAGACTTCATCACTTCTCACTTTGTCATTTAAATTCAATTTATTTCTAAAAGACAAATTTGTGAAACTTAGTACTTCTACTTATATTAATAAATTTGTCTGTCTTTTATAGATAACCTTTAAATCAATTTCAGACTGCATTAAAAGGTATGGGGTACCTAGATGTGATTGATATGATGCTTCTTATTAGATGTAGTGTATAAATAAAATACCCAATCAAAATGGAATATATCAGTGACATGTGTGGAGAAGTCGTGTTCTTGAGAAAATCTCAAGAACCGTTAGTTGTGGATAAACTGTGGAGAACATAAACTGGAGAACACTTTTTAGCAACAAACTGAGAAAGGATAAGAACTCATCAAGCACATCAATTTATCACTAGAAACAAAATATATAATCTCTTATAACACTTTTTTTGGATTTATGTTTCTAAAATTTGACTCAAGCTACATTTCATGATATCATCCAAGAGTCTCAAGTTGAATTTCCGAATACACAGATCCCTCTAACTCTATTCTCTCTATTTTATCTCTACTTGTGTACTATTTTTACATTATGATAAGTGTTTGCATATATCTGTTTTATTTACACACACTGACTCATATAAAAAAAGATTCATTGGTATCCTCACAAACAATATTTTTCACTATACACTACCCATAGATTTTGTAAGAGGTCCCTATGTGGCATATTTAGTTTTTTTATACTCCCATGAAAACTATAGAAGAGATCTACTTGACCTGGATAGTTGTATGTTTTTATACCCCAATTTAGGGTGTGGATCAAAATTTATTTATATAAACTACTTGGTTTCAAGTGATCACCAATTAGATAGAATTAGGTTTCAACTTGAGACCAAACCTCTTGTTTTAAATCTATTGTGCCTTTCAAATTTTTTTCACTACATTATTTATTCACAAAAGAAAACATCTCTTTCACATTGATGTTAATATTAGATAATTTTTACAATATAATTTTCTTTAGTATAAATATTTTAAAAGAAAAAATAATAACTAATATTTTTAACTGAAACTAATCATTCTTTGAGAAATCCTTCAAACAATAAAATATTTTATAAATATACTACTTTGGTTAACTTGGCCATTTTTTATTTCTAATTAGAGAACTTTTAAATAAATATTTTTGATAGAAATTATTATAGGCACTAAATTCACCCCCTATAATGAGTTCCCTACTCCAACAAACATTTGGTATGAAAGGAGTATTCCTTTTTGAGTATTACGTATTTTAATGTTTTTCAAATCTTTTAAATTGTGAATTTAGTTGTGTTTTAAAGATCTCAAAATTTATTTCAGTTCAAAATTTTTAGTTATCTTAATAATTTTCTATTTAACATTGATAATAGACATTAAGGTGCTACTACCAATAGACCTTACAATTTAATGGCATAAATTATGCTCAGGGGAAAATAAAAATGAAAATGAATTTCAAAAACATGGGTTTTTAAATATGATCTCCTACAGTTTATGAGTATAAAATTCCTTCTAATACTATAAATACATAGGATGACCCAACTATGGTATCCTATAATAAAAATTACAAAGCTATTAACTCCTTATATTGGTCACTTGGTGATGAGGAATTCAATTTGATTTATGTATGTAAAATAGCATTTGAAATTTGGGATATTTTAGCTGTTTCGCATGAAGGAACCACTAATGTTAAGGAAATGAGGCTTAAAATATATAATATTAATTCTGATAAATTCAAAATGAAGCCCGATGAACATATTTCTAACATGAATCTCAGGTTTAATGAGATTTTAAATACAATGATCTCACTGGGAAAGACAATCCCTACAAAATAACAGATCATGTGAATCTTGGGATGTCTTTTGGAAATGGGGAGGGGAACCTCAGTATCAATAGGATAATCTTATGAAATTTATTCATTACCTATAAAGGAGATGATTGGAAAACAAATGATGTATGAGGAAGAGTTGATGGTCAATAGAGAAGAATATGATGAACCTAGAAGGAAGTCAGTGGATTTCAAAACCATTGTATCCAAACCAAAAAGTGAAAATTATAGTTTCTTATAAATGTTATATCAATAAGGATTCATCAACATATATTGATAAGGAAATGGCTCAACTATCTAGGAGATTTAAGAAATTATACAGAAATAATAAGTTCTTTTGAAAGCCTAGTTATAGAGGGAAGTATGACAATAAAGGAAATTGGAAGAAAGATTGGAAAAGGGGTGAGAATACAAATTAGATTGCCTTTTATGAATGAAAAAGAAAAGGGCATTTAAATGATGAAATTCCAAAACTAAAGTATAAGATTTAATATGGGGAAAATATTGAAAATTAAAGAAGGAAATGAAGGCTACATGGAGTGCTTCTGAGGATATATCTAGTGAATTAGAATCATCACATGATGAAAAGAAAGACAAAGATAACATGTGTTTTCTGAAAAACACATCTAACATAACCTTAGTATCTCCTGCACAAAATTTTAATTATTATAGATATAAATATAAATCTAAAAAATATAGAAATATAACCAGTGAAGAAATTTTTGAATATTGAAAATTTCTTGATGATAAATGCAATGATTTTAATGATAAATATAAATATATCAATAAATATTATGCACTTTCTACTACTATTAAATATGAACTCACAATAGAAAAAGAGAATAATTCTCAACTACTTAATGAGATTACTGAACATAAAATTTCTAATTAGAATTTATAGTAGGATTTAAAAATATTTTCAAATGTTTAAGACACGTTAGTTCAAAATATAGGAAAATAAGTTTATCCTAAATATACTATTAGTATTAGTTGTCAAACTTGACAATTTTTTTTTTCTAAAAACGATTTTGTATCCAAATCAAGGAAATATGGTTTTATGCCTAGATCTGAATAATTTTTGTGAGTTCTAGTACTATAATATCTTTTACTTTTTCTAACTCTTTTGGACCAAATATATTTTGTTTTCAGAAAATCTTATAAACATCTTACACAAAAACTAGGAAGAAAATGTGGGTTCTTAAAGCTTTTATTACTAATAATACAGGACCCAATAAAATCATTGTACCAAAGTCTATTTTTGGTTAAATTATTTTTGTAGGTAATCTATTTGAAGAGTTATTTTAAACTCTTATTGTTAATGGAAAGTAGGTTTTGAAGGCACATGATATAGGGATACTGTAGCTTCATGAGCCTCATAAATATTGATGGTGGACATGTCACATTTGGTGACAATACAAAAGGGAAAATTATTAGCCATGGTCAAATCGGTAATACTAACTAATTTTTAATTTATAATATTTTTTGGTCTTCTAAAGTAAAATATTCATATCATTTCAAAGTTATGTGATTATTTTATTCATGTTAAATTTGAAAATTATGCTTTTAATGTTTTAAATTATAAGAGGGATTTAGTTTTTACTTATTTTTTAAATGAAAATGTATATGCTTTTAATCTGGATTCCTTAGTCTCATAGAATGTTTCTTTCTTAAGTTCCTTTTATAGAGATTATTGGCTATGGAATAGGAGACTAGGAAATTATAGTATTCACTCATAAATGTTACTAGAAAAATATTAGTAAAGGGTCTACCTAAATAAGAGTTTTTAAATGATAAAGTCTGTAATCCTCATCAAAAAGTAAAAAAACATAAAATATCTTTCAAACCAAAGAATGAACTTCTAACTTCTCAACCTCTTGAGTTAGTTCACATGGATTTGTTTGGACCATATATAGTTTCATGTTTAAGTGAGAATCACTTTGTATCTGTTCTAGTAGATACATTTTCTAGGTATAAATGGAATTCCATTTTAGATAAAAAAATGTGAGGTTTGTTCTTATTTTATAATGTATGGTAGGTAGAAGACATAAGTGGACTTAGAATCAAAACCTTAAGAAGTGACCATGGCTGTTAGTTTGGAAACCAATAATTTGAATCTTTTTTCTCACAAAATTGATATAGTCCAAAATTCTATGCTCCTAGGACACCTCATCAGAATGAAATTTTAGAAAGGATAAATAGAACCTTATAATATATAGCCCAAATTATGTTTAATGAATTTGATCTACCTATTTTTTTGGTAAAAGCTATGAATATTGCTTTCTATATAATCAATAAATTTTTAATTATACCTATTCTAAAGAAAACCCCTTATGAGTTTTAGAATAAAATGAACTCTAAGGTTAATTATTTAAAAGTTTTTGTTTGAAAAATATTCATTTTCAATAGAAAATATAATCTTAAAAAAATTATCCAAGAGTGGGGAAGGAATTTTCCTAGGTCATTAAATATCTATTAAATCTTATAGAGTCTTTAATAAGAGAACCAAATGCATAGAAGAATTTTTACATGTCATGTTTGATGAAATAGATCCAAATGAATCCCAAACCGCCTTATAAATTATTGAGGAAAATGCGATGAATCTAGACATAAATTTTAAACCTTTTGATTCTATTGTTAAACAAGTAAAAAATTCCAGTTCTGGAAAATCTTTCGATTCGGACCAAGCAAATCCTAAACCTATAAATGAAACTTAAGTGATCAACCCTTATTTCATAGATATTTTAGAACTCTTAAAACCCATCATTTAGATGCTGTTTGTGGAGACTCAGACAAAGTAACAAAGGATAGATCTTCTCTAAGAAACTAATTTAAACACCACGTCTTTTTTCACATCTTGAACCTAAGATCATAAATGATGGAATCATTAACTAATTCTGGATGATGGCTATGTAAGAAAAACTAAATCAATTTGAAAGAAACAAAGTATGGAAACTTGTTAATAGACCCAAAGACACTTTGACCAAAGGAACTAAGTGGGTGTTTAGAAAATAAGTAGATTAAGTCAGAACTATAGTATTAAATAATGAAAGACTAGTTTCCTACGGTTATAGTTAAGAAGGAATAGACTATGAAGATACCTTTTCACCAGTAGCCTAACTTGAATCCATTAGAATACTACAAGTTTATTTAGCACATATTAATATCAAACATTATAAAATTGATGTCAAAATTTCATTTCTGAATACTTATATAGTTGAGAATGTTTTTGTTGAACAACCTAAAAGTTTTACAAATCCTCATTTTCCAAATCATGTGTTAAAAATAAAAAAGTTGTGTATGGTTTAAAAAAATCTCTAAGAGATAGGTATGATAGGCTGAACACATTTCTTATTTCTAAAGGTTTTTCTAAAGCTATGGCTGATCCAACTATTTTCATAAAAGAATATATAAATATGTTTTATTTGATCAAATATATGTTGATGATATTGTTTTTGAAACTTCAAAAAATTATTTTTGTATTGAATTTTCAAAAATGATGAAAATTAGTTTGAAATTAGTTTAATGTGTGAACTCAATTTCTTTTTTGAATACGAATTTTCCAAAGTATGGAAGGTATTATTCTAAATGAATGTAAATATACTAAATATATTTTAAAACATTTTAATCTGGATAGAAGTAAAAATAGTGATACTTCTATGAGTACCACCTGTAAATTGGTTCTTAATAAAGATGAAAAATCAGAGGATCAAACCAATAAAAGAGGTATGAATGGAATTCTTATTTAATTTACTACTAGACAACCTGATATTATGTTGATTATTTTTATGTGTGCATGTTTTCAAGAAAATAAAAAAGATTCGCACTTAATTACTATTAAATGAATTTTCAAATTTCTAAATATAATACCAATTTAGGATTGTTTTATCCTAGAGGACAACCATTTAACTTAGTTAGTTATTCTGATGATAACTTTGGTGGTTGAAATTTAGATAGAAAAATCACCTCTAGAACATGTCACTTTTTGGGAGAGTCTCTAGTTTCATAGTTTACTAAGAAACAAAACTCTATTGCATTATCTAATGCCAAAGCTAAATACATAGCAACTTTTAGTTTTTGTGCTCAAGTTTTCTGGATGAAACACACACTACTAGATTGTGGATATCAATTTTGACACTTACCTATGAACTGCGACAACACAAGTGCTATTAACATTTATAAGAACCTAGTTTCTCTTTTAAGAAAAAATCATATTGATGTAATAAATCTCTATTTGAGAAATCATTATCAAAAAAGGTGATATAACTCTTGAGTTTATTGGAATTGAAAATCAATTTGGTGATAGTTTTACTAATCCATTAAATTTTGATATAATTTGTTACATCAAACATGATTTTGTGATGATCAATTTTGAGAAACTAACTATTGAGTGACTGACCTTTGAGGTATCACGTAATGAAAAACTATTGATGTGTCGAATTTATGATTCACCATTGATTTCTCATCATTATAACTCACCATTGATGTCTCACCATTATGAATCACCATTGATGTCTCACCATTACAACTCACCTTTTAAAACTCACTATTAGGACACACCGTTGTGACTTTCTGATCTTTACTTTGTCATTTTTATGCTTGAAGTTAAAATCAATGTTTTATTTATTTAATTTTAATTTTATACCTAATTTTATATTTTAGATTTTAAAATCCATAAATGAAAAAAATTGAATCTATCTGAATCATTTTCTCACTTACTCACTCTTTCTCTCAAACCTTTTTCTATTAAAATTCTACTTCCTTCTACCCTCAAACCAAACCTTTGGAATATTTCAAATGGCTCAAGTGAAGTGTTTTCTTGAGATGTCTATGGATGAATCTCATCCTTCAAAGTTGTAACGCCCCAACCCTAGTTACCCAGAGTCGGTGCATTATTACATAACATTGGAATGATCACAAGAAAGATCAAATCTCGAAAGACCGATTGGTTTAGTAGCCTTGGAAACACTAGATATATTCATAAGTCTTACATTATATCATAAAATGAAAAACTACTACAACAACATATTGTATCCATAATCCAAACTCATATCCTCACATAATATCCCTGCAGGTCATTCATAATTTACTTCTTCACTTCCTGGGAAAAATAAAACATAGAAAAGGGGTGAGCTCAAATGCCCAGTAAGGATAACAATATAGCGGAAACTTTCATAAATAAGAATAAACATTTAAGGCAATGTATAAATAAAACAAGAGCCTTTCAAACTTGAACTTTCAACATGGTATGTCATAAATAAAATGAAATAATGCCATTTACTTATTCACTTGGATATTCTACTAATCGAATAATCACATGAAAAATCAATAACCACTTTCATAATGATTGAATGCATAATGCTGAACTTTAATTTATTTGTCAAGGCCTCGTCCCAAGACCTTGGGGCTAACTGTAACCGTAACCCAACCCGGAGTGCCTCTAATAACCGGACACCAACCCGGAGTGCCTCTAATAACCGGACACCAACCCGGAGTTCCTCTAATAACCGGAGACCAAACCGGAGTTCCTCTAATAACTGGAGACCAAACTGGAGGGCTTACTTTTACCGGTCCCCAACCCGGAACAAACTTTTCTAACACATTCATCTGAATGAAAGGTTGAAATATAACATAAACATTTGGATTAAAAATAACTTATAAAGTGTCAATACTTTAAAAAAAACATGAGTGACATAAGAATAACTTATCCACAGTCAAAAATATCACAAAACCTTAAATAAAATAGGGATGTTTTGTATCATAATAAATCAACTTCAAATAAGCTTAAAAGCCATCAAAGGATGTTGACATAGATGAAATCAAAACTATTTTAGAGAAATATCTTTTTTTTGAAATCATTTTAAAAGTAACATAATTATAAAATAAAACATTCAATTTTAAAATATTCTTATAAGATTGTAAGGGAAGCTTCGACAATTTTATAACGGCGGAAAATAACCGCACCCGCCGTATAAGTTAAAAAAAACATTATTACCTTAATTCTGTCGAAAAGGTTAAAAAGTGCCTTGTTTGGAAAACGACGGAAAGATTCCTTTATAAACCACTTATAAAAAGTCAAAAAATGGTATAAATGACTTTAACCCATATTATTGTAATTAGTAAAAATGTTTTGAAATACATTTTTAAGGAACATGGATATGGATGATAAAGAGATCCCAGTAGATTATTACGTATAAACAACCTCGAATAATGAAGAGATTGTAAAATAACCCTTACCAATTTGGTAACTTATGAAACATACAACCCATGAAATAGGTATCATACAATGAATATGTAAATACACATAAATTAGAGTGTATTACACAAAGAATATAATTATGGGTAGTACATATACCACACAAAAGATGATGGTGGAAATATGACATGAATCTCACGGAAATAAGGAGTGAGATGAAAACCCCTTACCTTGTACTTTTCCTTGGTTGGGGTAGGTTAACCTCCTGTATAATGGTAAAATAATTTTTATTAAATTATTCAAGAATCATATATATTAATATGATATCATATATGATCTTTTAACATTGATTTGTTAATAATATCTTTTAATTATCGTCGTTTCCGGTGTTAACTTACTCATTTTCTTTTATATGTTTTGTTAAATAAGCTGTGTTTGTTATCGATAGGTTGTATCTTATTCATATCCAGAAATATATCAAGTCCTTAAACATCATTTTTAAATCATCATATGATAATTATACTTTAATGGGTATGATGGAGAATGAATCTCATCGCGTTCGTGGAGACGGTAGTCCGTACGTACGCACGAGCGACAATATCATTATTTTGATATTAAAATAATATATAAATGGATATTATATCATATATACAGAATCATTAACATGGTATATTTATTATTTACATGAGTTACACATCATTATTATACCCATCCAAATAATAATATATTGAATAACAATTACACCACGACGTGGAGACGGTGAGCCGTACGTACGCACGTATGGTGACATGTTATTCAAAGGGTGGATAGAATACTGAATATTGTTGTACCATATTTATAATAACATCACATTATATATATGATACTGGATTTATTATTTTATAATGGTAACAACAAAGGAAGAAGAAGTGGAAGAAGAAAGGAACCTGTAAAAGGGTGGTGAAATCATTACCTCTTCTTCGGGTTCTTCCTTTTGATTTGATCAAAAGGGCTCCTTAGGTTGGATTTCTGATCAAACTAAGTCCCCTAGGTTGTAGTGAGGTATTTTGGGAGAGTATTTGGGAAGAGGTTGGCCGAACCAAAAGGCTTTGAAGGTGTGAATAAATGAGAAGGAGGTGTGCCCTTTTATAAGAGGGGTGAGGGGCACATTTGGAAAAGCTAGAGATATTAGTTTATAATAAATTCATATTCGGTTTCCAATGGATCCAAAGTTGATTATTCAAAGGTTAAGGTGGGTATGGGTCGAAAAAAACTCAACCAATAGAATTTAGACAGGTTTGGTTATTATTATATTAACCTTATCTTTAAGTATTAACTCTAAGTTAATTAGTTTCACTTTTACAATGTCTCTTTGTATTTTTATATAATATGGTTAATAAACATACTATATACATCCAAGCGACCCCCAAGTGGTCCATTAATGATGAACCTATCATGATATAAGTCTCTTGGCCGAACCTTAGATTTTTAGGAATTTAATATCAATTAATAATATAATATTTGTTTTAAGATCTCTTTTTGTCAATTTTGACACAATTCAATAGTTGATTTTTTTGAAACTCATAATTGATTGATTACTTCAAAATAAGTCAATTAAATAAATCCTAATATATCATATTATCCTAGAAAATTAGTTTAATTCATTAAAAGTTTCATATTATATTTATTTGGGTATTTATAATATCAATTAGTTTACTTTTTCACTATTATAGTAATTACTACATCATCATTGTGTCATAAATAAATTAACTTATTTAATGTCTAAAAATTATAAATAAAATATAATTATGTAGGAAATCTTTTTATCTTTCTAATGAATATTTATAATCTAAAATACAACATATATAACCCTATGTAATAATTGTTTTTCTAAAAGATATATGCTTGTGTCATTTTTGTATTCATTTTAACTTAATTAAAAAAAGTGTCCCTATCACCTACAAGTGGCACCATGGGGTCCCAAAATCGACCCAAAGATGCCTATGGTCGAAAATTAATCAACCAATAAGGCTAGGACACGTTTTTGGGTAATTTAGTATTATTATAATATTATTTTTTAACCCTTATTTACCAGATTTACCCTTAACCATGGTAAATAAAATATTTACCACAATAATTATTCAAAATGTCTAAAAACAAAAGTTACCTATTTACACAATTTGGAAGTCCTGATTCCAAATCTGGAATCCATTTTTCTAAATTCAATACACATAAGTGGCAGAAATTAATTTAAAATTAATTCCCGCTGCCAAAACAAAAAGCGTGTTTTTAAGAGATAATAACTATCAAAAGATTGACACTTGTTTATGTTCGGTTTAATTATAAAATTATGTCCAATGACCAACATTATATTAAATGGTAAAAATATATTATAAATATACTTTAAAACCACTTAAATTCATAATTTATCACTATTAATTATTTTGATTAAAAAAGTTGTTTTTTTATTAAAATTTAGTAATTTTCACTATTCATCAAAATATTAAAGTTATCCGAAAAGCACCAAAATTTCACCTTAGGATAAATTCGATATTCTGAATCCAAAAATGAAGTCCATTTTGAAATATAAAATATATATAATTTCAAAAAGTAGGTATTACTATTCATAACGACTAGTTTGATTGGTTGTGGTGTGTGTTAGAACTCGAAGTTGCATACAACACACGCTACTGTATTATTCAAAGGAAAGCGTACCGTGGAAGCTTGGGATGTTTCATTTTAAATTTTTTTGATGTCCCTATTTAGTCAAAAAGTTTAAAATATTGTATTTAAAAAGGGTACACTATTAAAAGTTGGTAAAAGTGTAATACTGAAAATGAATTTGTTCTTACATTATGTCTATGAAACTCATAATATGGATTCTAAAATTATAAGGATTATATAAAGTTTAAAATTTAGTTAATACTATTCATAACCTCTTTTGAACGGCTTGTTTGTTAAGTCATAGTGTTCTTGAACTCGGTGTTGCGTGTAGTGAAAGTTATTGTATTATTTTGAAGAAATAACACACTATGAAATCTTGGGGTGTTACAAAAGTAACATAAGGGAGAATCAAGAGATCCTAAATCCAAACCTATTAAACCAGACCTTGAAAATCAAGTAGTCATTTTGGAAAAAAAATTGCATGAGGATTAGTTGTTATAAATAATGTCTCTCATGTTAAAATTATTAGGATAACAAGGTTGGTTGGATTGGTTCTCCAACAATAGGTGGCCTCTTTATCCAATGTTAGTTAATGAGTTTTATTTATATGTAGAGTTTATTCTAGGGGAACGAAAGATTTTTGGTTAAAGCTGGGGATAGATAAAAATGGTTTATTTTTCTTCTAAGTAGTGGTCCTAATGTATAAATTTACCTCATGAAAGAACTTTTCAAGATTATCAAGGTAGTTTTACTCCTACTAGTGAAAGATTTAGTTATAAAATAGCCTTGGCTAAGCTAACCAGTGATAGAATTCCCAAAATACATATAGCAACTCAACTGGATGGAGAATGAATGTTATTGTTTATGTTTATTTACCATCAATTATGTCTATGGAAATGAAACTTTTCTTCCTTAAAATATCATGATGTTTATTTGTTGTTTATGATGAAGGAAATAAAAAAATCAAACTCTACTAACACCTTATAGTTCTTATAAGAGATATGATAAAGGCTCACTCTAATTAAAACTTTCTATTTTATTCAATGACAAATTTTTCTCTGCCAAAAGCTTAAGGAGTGTTGAATGAGGATGGAAAAACTATGATAGATTGTGGTTAATTTTTTATCACAACTTATATTTGAAAAATGATGAGGATAAACTGGAATACCTAGAAGAGATGGTGGGTGGAAAATAATGAGAAACTTTATGAAGAATTTGATCCAGTACAACACCCCATAGGACCAAAAGACATGGATGACCCTAGTCTAGGACCAAATTGTAGGGACCCAATATTAGAGTACATGGAAATTAAATAACTTTTGTGGAATACTTAATACATAACAAAAACATACACCCAAGGACTTAAATAGTTTAGTGTCTTTGGAAACTCAGAACAGAATCTTCTAATCATGGTGAATGATCTTCAACATCTCCTATAAAGTTCTTCCCTTTTTTTCCCTTACCTAAAACCTTTAATTATATCATGGGGAAAATAAAACATAAAAAGGGTGAGCTCAAATGCTCAGTAAGGGTAAACATTGAGAACATCAAACAATCCATAAACATTTGAATGTAAAAACATGAACATAAAACATGTGTAATGACATAAATATTGGTAGTACATCAGGCATAGATCATAAAGGAAGATTAATCATGATAAAATATCATTGTAATAAAACATGTAATTGTGTAAAACCATTAATCACATGGTATGATTTTCATAGTATCTAATTCATTGCTGCAAAGACCATCATAGTGGACAAAGTCCATTACTGAACTAGGTTTACTAGCCGTTCCCGCCCTGTATTACTAAACCAGATTTTACTTACCATTCTATCCATGTATATCTCATGAGATATTAATCTTTACCCAATGAATTAGAAAGATATATATGTACCACCGATCTCATATTGAAATAATTTTTATGTGTTCCAAAAAACAATCATAAATCATTCATCATAACCCAAAGAATAAAATGGGTTTCATAAACATCATCCCTTCATAACATAATCCATATAAAACAAATGGATATAATTTAATCAAAATAAAAATAAAACCATTTAAATAATAAAGTCATTATACTTGAAACATAAACATACTAAATAATTTCATCTTAGATGGAAAATAGTTTTGATAAAACACTTGAAATGAATTCTTGAGGAAAATATCCTTTCTTCTTCAAAATAATTTTATTTTCACAAAATGCCATGCAATTTTAAAAGAAAATGATTTTTTTGAAAATATTCATGAAATATTTTAGATTAAGCTTCATTTAAATAAGGTGTTATGAAACTGTAAAAAAAATCTGTTCATGCCGTATAATTTTAAAAAAATATTATCCTCGTACTTTTGCCTGAAAAGTCAAAAAGTACCTCGTATGGTAAACAAAAGAAAGATTCCTTAGATACCATGTAGTAAAAAACATAAAAGGGTAAAAATTAATTTAAACATAAATGGAAGAATATTAAACATTTTATAAAAACATTTTGATAAAACATAGACATGGATAATAAACATAAACCCAGTAAATACTTACGAATAAACAATCTTGGATAAGAACGAGATTGGAATAATTATCCCTTACCTTATGTACAATTTCTTCCATATGTGTCCGAGACTCTAGTATAGTGGGTTTAAAAATATTATTAACTTATAACAGAACCATAATAATATTTATGATATCATATATGATTCACTTATGACTTTATATTAACCGTTCATTTGTCAATTCCATGTTAAAGCTGTGTTTTGGGTAAAATCATTTCATTTATCATACGTGTTTTGACTTGTAATTATTTATATGATTACTTAGATCATTATTACTTACTTCCAGAATGTAAAACATTATTTATATATAATATAAATTCAATATATATATATAATATATTGATAAATGGAATGAAATACACCGTTCATGGAGACGGTGGGCCGTACGTACGCATGAACGCTGTTTCTGTTTCCTTATTAAATTGAATGGAAGTAAGTAAATGAAACATATATGTACATAAATAAAGTATCATTATTATGTCATATATTTCATGATTATTTATTATATATACTTTATAATCATTCTTTAATGGTTAACATGGAGAATGAATCTCATCGCGTCGTGAAGACGGTAATCCGTATGTACGCACGAGCGATGATATCGTTCCCATAATTATTGAATGGAATTGGAGTGGATTATATAATACCTCAGAATTAGTATTCTGTTATAATAATCATATATAGTTATTATTTCCACAATTATACCCATACCATTAAGGTGGTGGTGTAAAAACATATTACACTATAGCGTGGAGATGGTATTCCGTACGTACGCACGCGCGATGATTTCATTTTTCATAGGATGGATAGAATGTAAAATAGGGTTGTTTCATATTTATAATAACATATCACTATATGAGTGATACTGATTCTATTACTTTATAATGAAACAACTAAATAAGAGGGAGTATAAGAAGAAATAAATTTGAAAGAATCGGAAGAAGATATTACCTCTTCCTCGAAGTGCCTCCTTTGAACTTCCACTTAAGGGACTAGAGTTGGTATTTTGTGAAGACCAGAAACTCTATAATGTTACTAGAGAAGTTTAGAAGAGTAATTTCCAGGGTTTTTATGAGCTCAAAGGCTCAAAATGGTGTGAGGAGGAGAGGGAATAAGGTGCCCTTATATAGGAGAGGAGAGGAACACTTTTGGAATCCTCAAAAATATTAATTTATAATAAACTCAAACCTCACATAAATACTTCCAAAGTGACTAAAATTAGAATATGAGATAATATAGGGTTTTAATCTCATAAAACAATAAAATTTAGACATGTTTTGATTTTATTTTAAACCTTATCATTTTGATTTATCCTTATTTAATCTATTTAATTTTATTTGTGGTAATAATGTTATAAATTTTAAATGGTTATAAATACTTACTTATGTGTTGTTAATTGTACGTAATTTGATACTATAGGACATGGTAGACCATATAAATTTTAATTTTTCATTTTTAAATATTTTTTTTTAAACAATTTAATAATATGTTATTTTCATATAACATCAATAGTGTCAATTTCGACATAATTCATTTATTTGAATTTAAATAATATCCACACAGAATATATTTTCGAAAAAAACTATTTAATATATCCCTAACAATCATATTCATCTATAAAATTCGTGGAGAACATTAATTAGTTCATATAATATTTATTTTAATACTTTTAAAATCATTTATTTGATATTTCTCTTAATAAAATAATTACTACAATAGTTTTTATAATTATTTAATATACTTATTTGTTGCATAAAAATTAAAAATTAAATACTATGATAAATATAAATCTAATATATTTCATAAAAATTCATTTACTATAATTTATCATCTTAAAATCACAACATTTAATTTGTTATATTTATTAAATTATGAAGGTGACAAATTTGACATTATTTAAAATAAAATAATATAAGTGTCATAATCACTTTTATAAGGCTCTAAATGGTCCATATCTCTAACATTGGATGATTATTGTTTATATATACACGAAAAATAAGTTTTTTTCATGTCTTTGGGCCTTTTATCGGTATTATTATTCGAATAAAAACTATATTATTTATTTTTCACTAAGTAAATAATTTCTGCATCATTAATGTATAAGCTATTTAGGTAACTAAATATTTCTTAAAAATTAAAAATAAATTACCATGAAAAAGAAGGAAAATTTATCTTCTAAATGAGTATTTATAATCTAATTTATATTCTGTATAACCTTATATTAAAAATACTTTAATTATTAAAGTTTGAGTGGTACATATTTCACTTTCTTTAAATAAAATAAATTAAAGGTCTTAATCACATCCAAGTGGGTTCCAATAGATTAAATTTCTACCCGAGTATGATTTAGTGAAAGATATAATCATCAAATTATATTAAGAAAAGTTTTAGGCTAACTTTATAATATTATATTTACCCTTAATTACCTGATTTACCTTCAACTGTGGCAAATAAAATTTACCATAGTTACTATTCATAATGCCTAAAAATAAAAAATTAGCCTATTAACATAATTTGGACCTACTGATTCCAAATATATAATCCATTTTTTCAAATTCAAAACACATAAGTTTCAGTATTGAATTTAAAATTAATCTCGGTGTTGGGAAAACGAGTTTTAAAAGTTAAAACATTGCAAAAGATTAAAATGTTTTTACCTATGAATTCAACGTAAAATCAATGGTAATGAATTACATTTTATTAAATGGTAAAAATATATTATATTTGTACTTTAAAACCATTAAATATTATAATTTAACCATATAAATTTTCTTGATGAAAACAGTTGTTTTTAATTAAAATTTAGCGTCTTTTTACTATTAATCAAAGTATGAAAGTTAATAGAAAAATATTAAAAAATTATACAAAGTAATTTTTTATATCCTTATTGAAATAAATAAGTTTATTTTGTAAAATATAACTTATATATGTGTCAAAAACTAGATTTAATGTGGTTGCCCCATCAAAAGGCGGCAAAACTGCATTTTTTTTAAAATACTTATTTTACCCAAAAAAAATTATTTTATTCCCATACCATGTTCTAGAATATTTGTAAGATGAATGATAGTGCTATAAAATAAACAATGTGGTTAATAATATTCATAACCTCTAGTTCATAATATTATTATAACAATATATCATTTTTTAGTGAAACTTAGTATTGCGTACAACACACGCTATTGAGGAAGGTCGCTCTTGCATGCAACACAAGACAAGAATAGTGTTTGTGTATAATACAAGCTAATAAGGTGTTTCATATAGCCCAAGATAATTTTTGTGTAGATTATAACCCAAGACATCAATGAAATTAAAAATAATATTTCTCATAAAATCTTAGGGTGTTACTTTCTACCCCACTTAAAATGAATTTCGCCCTTGAAATTCATCAGGGTTATAAATGGTTCACTACTTGAAAGATTCTTTCATAGAAACCCACATCGTAAAAATGAATACTAAAACATAATTTTAAAAACTAAGTATGAAATGTAATGGTTACCCAATTTATCTTATCACTGGGTTTCCACATAGGATAACATAGTTGAAAATATGGATATGGGAGAGAAATATAACCATAAAGTTATGATGGAGAGTGGTAAATAATATGGCTATCAAAAATGCAACAGTAAAAAAGCCATAAATTTGTGATGATTTAAGGTACCATATGATTAATTGGATATGAGGGTATTGGGACAACGTTTTTGGTTCTCAAGATCATTTCTCTAAAGTTGATAAATTTTTTCATAAGGAGAAATACTTACTTGATTTAAGTGTAATATCATTGTTGGTCATTCCATGAACATTTTTCACTTCATCTCTTATTTAAAGAAATTAAGTTGAATTTTTCATTCTTTAAGTGTTATAAGATCATGTGATATAATTATGGGTCAATCCATATGTCTAAAATAAAAGTTTAACAAAAGTTATCAAATATACATAAGTCCATATATAGTGAGATTAACCGTATATGATTCCAAAAATGGACTTATAGTTCATCTATCAAACCTCTTAAAAAATAAAAATAATTTCTACTAACCAGGGACTTCATGTAGGCCAGTGGAAGGTGATAAAGACATGTCGCACTTCAGTTGTGGGTTCGATCCCCACAGCCTTGTCCGATGCGACGGGTTGTCATCCGTCCTACGGGTTGTCCTTTTTCTAAAATTATACTATTATAACATTTCAGAAATAATATCAAAAAGTTCTATGCTTGAAAAATACTATCTGATGTCTAACTTAATCCATTCTAATCTTTACGATTATCAAAAATACTTTTGTCTAATCTCATAGTAAAAAAGAAAATGATTACAAGAAAGGTCATATAACAAGCATGTGAATACAATAATTTATCATCCATATATCATAAGATATACCTTTTTGGTCACATTACAAACATGTGAATACCTAAATCAAGTATTCTCTTGAAGCATGAATTACCATAGAACCTTAGTGAAAACTTGAATGTTGTCAAAAGTTAACTCTTTCCACATACCAAAATCCAAAAAATTCTATATACTCAAACCATGATGTCACTTTTTCTTTATATCAGTCAGGAGATCATTAATAATATCCAACATATTATTTTCTCCTTATCCCTTTATTATGTGCATATCATCTTCTTTCCAAAAATATATGAATAAACATTCATGGTTACTAGTACCATTCAACATATACAATCAAATACTTTAGGAAAAATAATAGTGTAACAGTCCTTAGATGTTTCTTTATTCCATAGTACCATTAAATTACCTATACAACATTACTCTTGATAAACATATAATCATTCCACTACCTTCTTAAACCATTGATTGAGCTTCATCATTTTATTCCTCAACACTCATTTCATCTCATATATCATTTGTAGTCTCTTCATCGTCATAAAAATAAATACTACCCATACAATCATGCTGATTCTCTTCATGAGTCTTTACCTTAGGGAATTGGTTTTCATAATGCCCATACATTCCACATTTAAAACATTTAACTATTGTTGATGTCTTAGCAATACCATTATCCTTGTCCATGGTGTTAACTGACCCTTTTCCTTTGCAATTATTAGCTTTGTGTCCTTCTTTTCCACACCCAAAACATCTTCCAGTTCCTTTGAAACATTATCCTTGATTCCTCTTCCCACATGATTTACATGAGATAAATTGAACTTCCTTTCCTCTATGATCATCATGAAACTCCATTTTCTCTTATTAACTGAGTCAGGAAACATACCAAAGTTGAGATTATTGATCATATTATAATATTGTCGATTAGACATAATAATGATGTTTGGACTTCCAAATCCTGGTTAATTTGGTTACACATGAAGAATACCATTCCATTGTCCATCATATACTCCATTATCATGAATCTTCCTATTTCTAGCCATTTTTCTAACACCCAAAAAGAATAGTGTGAGAGGAAAAAATCATGCTAGGAAAACAACATAATCAAGGGGTGTACTTTCAATCTCTAACATATTAGGTTTAATCCATGGTTATTCATGATCGTTATCATAATTCTAGGACTGTAACCTATACTTATACTTAACCTTAGGGACATCCCTAGACATGCCATAGAAATATCTCTAGGGATCTCACTAATGTTTTTCCATCCTAGTTTCCAAAGGTTAACTAAAACTTTCTTCTGATACCAACTGTAGAGATGCAAAATTTACGTACATGGACATTTCATTAATTTTGCGGAATACTTAATACATAACAAAAACAAACACCCAATGACTTAAATATTTTAGTGTCTTTGGAAAATCGGAACAGAATCTTCTAATCATGGTGAAAGATCTTCAACATCTCCCATAAAGTTATTCCCCTTTTTATCCTTACCTAAAACCTTTATTTATATCCTAGGAAAAAAACATTAAAAGGGTGATCTCAAATTCTTAGTAAGGGTAAACATGGAGAACATAAAACAATCCATAAACATTTGAATGTAAAAACATGAACATAAAACATGTGTAATGACGTAAATATTGGCAGTACAAAAGGCATAGATCAGAAAGGAACATTAATCATGATAAAATATCATGGGAATAAAATATTTAATTGTGTAAAACCATTAAGAACATTGAATTATTTCCATAGTAGCCAAGACATTATTTCCAAGAAATTTAGAGTGAAAAAAGTCCATTACTGAACCGGGTTTACCAGTCGTTCTAGCCCTGTATTACTGAACCAGATTTTAATTACAATTCCAGCAATGTCTATCTCATGAGATATAAATATTTACCCAATGAATTGGAGGGAGATATAGTCCCCACCCATCTCATATTAAAATAATTCTTACGTTTACCACAAAACAATCATAAATAATTCATCATAACCCAAAGAATAAAATGGGTTTCATAAACATCATCCCTTCATAACATAATCTATATAAAACAAATGGATATAATTTCAATATAAGAAAAATAAAACCATGTAAATAATAGAGACATTATACTTGAAACATAAACATACTAAATAATGTCATCTTAGATGGAAAGAAGTTTTGATAAAACACTTGAAATGAATTCTTGAGAAAAATATCCTTTCTTATTAAAAATCATTTTCTTTCCAAAAAATTACATTAAATTTTAAAAGAAAAGGATTTTGTTGAAAATAGTCGTAAAATATTGTAGATTAATCTTCATGTAAATAAGACGTTATGTAACTGTAAAAAATCTTTTCATTACGTATAAGTTAAAACAAAAAATTCTCCTCATACTTTTGCCCGAAAAGTCAAAAATTACCTCATATGGTAAACAAAAGAAATATTCCTTCCATACCTTGTGGTAAAAGTCATAAATGGGTAAAAATGAAATAAAACATACATGGAAGAATAGTAATAATTTTATGAAATTTTTTTGAGAAAACATGGACATGGATGATAAACATATCCCCAGTAAATACTTACGAATAAACAATCTCAGATAAGAAAGAGATTGGAATAATTATCCCTTACCTTATGTCCAATTTCTTCCATATGTGTCTGAGACTCCAATACAGTGGGATTAAACATATTATTAACTTATAAAAGAACCATAAAAGTATTTCTTATATCATATATGATTCACTTACGACTTTATATTACCCGTTCATTTGTCAATTCCAAGTTAAAGCTACATTTTGGGTAAAATCGTTTCATTTATCATATGTGTTTTGACATGTAATTTTTCATATGATTACATAGATCATGATTAATTAATTATAGAATTTAAAACATGATTTATATATAATATATATTCATAATATATATATAACATTTCGATAAATGGAATGAAATACACCTTTCATGAAGACAATAGGCCGTACGTATGCATGAACGCTGTTATCGTTTCTTTATTAAATTGAATGAAAGTAAGTAAATGAAACATTTATGTACATAAATCCTATATCATTATTATGTCATATATTTCATAATTATTTATTATATATACATTATAATCATTCTTTAATGGTTAACATGGAGAATGAATATCATCACGTCGTGGAGACAGTAATTCATATGTACGCACGAGCAATGATATCTTTCCCATAAGTATTGTATGGAATTGGAGTGTTTGATATAATATCTCAGAATTATTATTCTATTATAATAATTATATATAGTTTTCATTTCCACCATTATACCCATCCCATTAAGTTGGTGGTGGAAAAACAGATTACACCACGCCGTGGAGACGGTATTCCGTACGTACGCATGCGTGGGGATTTCATTTTTCGTAGGATGGATAGAAGGTTAAATAGGGTTGTTTAATATTTATAATAACATATCATTAAATGAGTGATACTGATATTATTACTTTATAATGAAACAACTAAATAATAATAAGTATAAGAAGAAATAAATTTGAAAGAATCGGTAGATGATATTACCTCTTCCTCGAAGTGCCTCCCTTGAACTTCCTCTTAAGGGACTAGAGTTGGTCTTTTGAGAAGACCAAAACCTATATATTTTAACTATAAAGGTTTAGAAGAGTAACTGGAAGGGTTTGGACAAGCCTGAAGGCTCAAAATGGTGTGAGGAGGAGAGGGAAGAAGGTTCCCTTATATAGGAATGGAGAGGGGCACTTTTGGAATCCTCAAAAATATTTATTTATAATAAACTCAAACCCCACATTAAAACTTCCAAAGTGACTCAAATTGGGATATGAGATAATATATGGTTGTAGTATCATCAAACAATCAAATTTATACATGTTTTTATTTTATTTTAAACCTTATCATTTTGATTTATCCTTATTTATTTATTTAATTTTATTTGTGGTAATAATGTTATAAATTTTAAATGGTTATAAATACTTAATTATGTGTTGTTAATTGTACATAATTTGATACATTATGATATTTTACACCATATAAATTTTAATATGTAATTTTTAAATATTTTTGTTATTTTTAAACAATTTAATATTATGTTATTTTCATAAAGTATCAATAGTATTAAATTTGACACAATTTATTTATTTGAATTTAAATAAAATCCACACAGAATATATTTTCTAAAAAAAACTATTTAATAGAAACCTAAAAAGTTATATTCATTTATAAAATTCATTTTGTACATTAATTAGTTCATATAATATTTATTTTAATACTTTGAAATCATTTATTTGATATTTCTCTTAATAAAATAATTACTACAACGTTTTTTTATAATTATTTAATATACTTATTTGTTGCATAAAAATAAAAAATAAAAAAATATGATAAAAATAAATCTAATATCATTCATAATAATACTTTTTCTAGAATTTATACTCTTAAAATCACAACATTTAAATAGTTATATTTATTAAGTTATGAAAGAGACAACTTTGACATTATTTAAAATAAAATAATATAAGTGTCATAATCGCTTTTATAAGGCTCCAAATGGTCCAAAATTCTACCATTGGATGATTATGTTTTATATATACACGACCAATAAGTTGAGGTCGGGTTTTTAGGCCTTTTATGGGTATTATTATTTGAATAAAAACTATATTATTGATTTTTCACTAAAAAATAATTTTTGCATCATTAATGTATACGCTATTTAGGTAAATAATATTTCCTAAATATTGGAAATAAATTACTATGAAAAAAAATTATCTTTAAAATGAGTATTTATAATCGAATTTATATTCTGTATATCCTTTTATTAAAAATACTTTAATTATTAAAGTTTGAGTGAGACATATTTCACTTTCATTAAATAAAATAAATTAAAGGTCTTAATCACATTCAAGTGGGTTCTAATAGATTCCATTTCGACCCAAGTATGATTTAGGGAAAAATATAATCATAAAATTATATTGAGATAAGTTTTAGTCTTATTTTATAATATTATATTTACCCGTAATTACCCGATTTACCTTTAACTATGCTAAATAAAATTTACCATAGTTACTATTCATAATGCTTAAAAATAAAAAAGTATCCTATTAACATAATTTGGACCTACTAATTCCAAATATGGAATATATTTTTCCAAATTCAAAACACATAAGTTGCATTATTTAATTTAAAATTAATCCCGCTCTTGAGAAAACAAGTTTAAGAAGTTAAAACATTGCAAAGGATTGAAATGTTTTTACCTGTGAATTCAATGTAAAATTAACGATAATGAATTACATTATAATAAATGGTAAAAATATATTATATTTATACATTAAAACAATTCAATATTTTAATTTAACCATATAAATTATCTTGATGAAAAAAGTTGCTTTTAATTAAAATTTAGCGTATTTTTACTATTCATCAAAATATGAAAGTTGACAGAAAAATAATAAAAAATTATCCAAAGTAAATTTTTATATCCTTATTGAAATAAATAAGTTTATTTGGTAAAATTAAACTTCTAAACATGTCAAAAACTAGATTTAAAGTGGGTGTTCCATTAAAAGGTGACAAAACTATATTTTTTTTAAAATACATATTTTACCCGAAAAAACTTATTTTATTCTCATACCAAGTTCTAAAATATGTGTAAGATGAATGATAATGTTATGAAATTTAAAATGTGGTTAATACTATTCATAATGGCTAGTTTATAATATTATTATAACAATATATTGTTGTTTATAGAAACTTAGTTTTGTGTACAACACACGCTGTTGAGGAAGGTCGCTCTTGCGTGCAACACAAGACAATAATAGTATTTGCGTATAATAAAAGAGAATACGGTGTTTCATATAGAGCAATGCAATTTTTTTGTAACGTACAACACCAGACATGAATGAAATTAAAAATAATATTTCTCATAAAATCTCAGGGTGTTACATTCTACCCCCCTTAACATTAATTTCGCCCTCGAAATTGATCGAGGTTATAAATGGTTCACTACTTCAAAGTATCGTTCATAGAAACCTACATCATTAAAAAGAATAATAAATCTTAATTTTCAAATCTAAAGTATGAAACGTATCTGTTACCCTAATTAACTCATCATTGGGTTTCCACATAGGAGAACACATGTGAAAATATGGATATGGAAGAAAAATCTAACCATAAAGTTCTGATGGAGAGTGGTAGAGAACATGGCTATGAAAACGCCAACAGTCACAAGGACATAAATTTGTGATGATCTATAGTACCATCAGATTCCTCTGATACGAGGGTACTATGACAACATTTTTGGTTTTCAATATCATTTCCCAAAAGTTGATAAATGTTTTCATAAGTAGAAATACTTACATGATTTCAGTGTAATATCATCTTTGGTCATTCCATGAAAAATTTCCACTTCATCTCTTATTTAATGAAATGAAGTTGAATTTGTCATTTAGGAAGTGTTAGCAGATCATGTGATATAATGATGGTTCATTCCATCTGTCTCAAACAAAATGTTAACAAAAGTTATCAAATATACATAAGTCCATCTATGGTGAGATTAACTGTATATGATTCCAAAAATGGACTTATACTTCATCTATCATACCTCTTACTAAAATGAAACTAATTTCTACTAACCAGGGACTTATTTTAGGCCAGTGGTAGGAGATAAAGGCATGTCGCACTTCGGTTGTGGGTTCGATTCCCACAACCTTGTCCGATGCGACGAGTTTTCGCCCGTCCTACGGGTTATCCTTTTTCTAAAACTATACTATTATAAAATTTCAGAAATAATTTCAAAAAGTTATAGCCTTAAAAAATACTATCTTATGTCTAACATAATCCATTCCAATATTTAGGTTTATCAAAAATACTTTTGTCCAATCTCATAGTATAAAGAAAACGATTACTAGAAAGGTCATATAACTAGCATATGAATACCATCATTTATCCCCCATATATCGTAAGATATGTCTTGTTGGTCACATTCAAAACTTGTGAATACCTTAATCATTTATTCTATTGAAATATGAATTACCATAGAACCATAGTAAAAACATGAATGATCTCAAAAGTTAACTCTTTACACATACCAAAATCCCAAAAATACTATATACTCAAACCATGACATCACTTTGTCCTTATATCAGTCATGAGATCATTAATAATATCCAACATATTATTTTCTCCTTATCCCTTTATTATGTGCATATCATCTGCTTTCCAAAAATATCTGAATAACCATTCATGGTTACTGGTACCATTCAACATATACTTTCAAATACTTTAGTAAAAACAATAGTGTAACAATACTAAGATGTTTCATTATTATATAATACAATTAAATTACCTATACAACATTACTCTTGATAAACATACAATCATTCCACTACCTTATTAAACCATTGACTAAGCGTCATCATTTTATTCCTCAACACTCCTTTCAACTCATATATCATTTGTAGTCTCTTCATCATCATCAATATAAATACTACCCATACAAGCATGTTGATTCTCTTCATGAGACTTTCCCTTAGGGCATTGGTTTGCATAATGCTTGTACATTCCACATTTAAAACATTTAACTGTTGTTGATGTCTTAGCAATACCATTATCCTTTTCCATGGTGTTAACTGACCATTTTCTTTTTCAATTATTGGCTTTCTGTCCTTCTTTTCCACACCCAAAAAATCTTCTATTTCCTTTGAAACATTTTCCTTGATGCCTCTTTACACATGATTTACATGAGGTAAATTGAATGTCCTTTCCTCTATGATCATAATGAAAATACACCTTTCTCTTATTAGCTGAGTCAGGAAACTTACCAACGTTGAGATTTTTGATCACATTATGAGATTGCTGATTAGGCATAATAATGATGTTTGGACTTCCAAATCTCATTTCATAATATCCAAGGAATTTCTGCCAAGACCATCATAGTGGACAAAGTCCATTACTGAACTGGGTTTACCAGCCGTTCCAACCCTGTATTATTGAACCGAATTTTACTTACCGCTTCAGCCATGTCTGTATCTTGAGATATAAATATTTACCCAATTCATTGGAGGGATATATAGGACCCACCCATATCATATTTAATTCATTCTTATGTGTTCTACAAAACAATCATAAATCATTCATCATAACCCAAAGAATAAAATGGGTTTCATAAACATCATCCCTTCATAACATAATACATATAAAACAAATGGATATAATTTCATCACAAGAAAAATAAAAGCATTAAATAATAGAGTCATTATAATTGAATCATAAACATACTAAATAATATCATCTTAGATGGAAAATATTTTTGATAAAACACTTGACATGAATTCTTGAGTAAAATATCCTTTCTTCATCGAAATCATTTTCTTTTGACAAAATGCTATGCAATTTTAAAAGAAACAGATTTTGTTGAAAATAGTCATGAAATATTGTATAGTAATCTTCATGGAAATAAGGCATTATGAAACCATAAAAAAAATCTTTTTATGTCGAATAAGTTAAAAAACATTCACCTCGTACTTTTTCCATAAAAGTCAAAAAGTACCCCGTATGGTAAACAAAAGAAAGATTCCTTCCATACCTTGTGGTAAAAGTCGTAAAAGGGTAAAAATGACTTTAAACATACATGGAAGAATATTAAACATTTTATGAAAACATTTTTAGAAAACATGGACATGGATGATAAACATAACCCCAGTAAATACTTACAAATAAACAATCTCGGATAAGAACGAGATTGGAATAATTATCCCTTACCTTATTTCCAATTTCTTCCATATGTGTATGAGACTCCTTTATAGTGGGTTTAAACATATTATTCACTTAAAACAGAACCATAATAATATTTATGATATCATATATGATTCACTTATTACTTTATATTACCCGTTCATTTTTCAATTCCATGTTAAAGCTGCATTTTGGGTAAAATCGTTTCATTTATCGTACGTGTTTTGACTTGTAATTATTAATATGATTACTTAGATCATTATTACATACTTATAGAATGTAAAACACGATTTATATATAATATATATTCAATAGATCGATAAACGGAATGAAATACACTATTCATGGAGACGGTAGGCCATACATACGCATAAACGCTATTTTCATTTCCTTATTAAATTTAATGGAAGTAATTAAATGGAACATATATTTAAATAAATACAGTATCATTATTATGTCATATCTTACATAATTATTTATTATATATACTTTATAATTATTCTTTAATGGTTAACATGGGGAATGAATCTCATCACGTCGTGGAGACGGTAATCCGTATGTACGCACGAGCGATGATATCATTCCCATAATTATTGAATGGTATTGGAGTGGATGATATAATATCTCAGAATTATTATTATGTTATAATAATCATATATATTTATTATTTCCACCATTATACCCATCCCATTAAGGTGGTCATGGAAAAACTGATTACACGACTGCGTGGAGACGGTATTCTGTACGTACGCATGCGCGGTGATTTCATTTTTCATAGGATGGATAGAAGGTAAAATAGGTTTGTTTCATATTTATAATAACATATCAGTATATGATTTATACTGATGTTATTAATTTATAATTAAACAACTAAATAATAGGAAGTATAAGAAGAAATAAATTTGAAAGAATTGGTAGAAGATATTACCTCTTCCTCGAAGTGCCTCCTTTGAACTTCCTCTTAAGGGACTAGAGTTGGTATTTTGAGAAGACCAGAACCTCAATAATGTAACTATAGAGGTTGAGAAGAGTAATTGTTAGGGGTTTTATGAGCTTGAAGGCTTGAAAGGGTGTATGGAGTAGACGGAAGATGGTGCCCTTATATAGGAGAGGAGAGGGGCACTTTTCGAATCCTCAAAAATATTAATTTATAATAAACTGAAACCTCACATAAATACTTCCAAAGTGACTAAAATTCGGATATGAGATAATATAGGGTTGTAATATAATCAAAAAAAATTTATACATGTTTGTATTTTATTTAAAACCTTATCATTTTGATTTATCCTTATTTAATCTATTTAATTTTATTTATGGTAATAATATTATAAATTTTAAATGGTTATAAATACTTACTTATGTGTTGTTAATTGTACATAATTTGATACTTTATGACTTTCTAGACCATATAACTTTTAATTTGTAGTTTATAAATATTTTTGTGATTTTTAAACAATTTAATAATATGTTATTTTCATAAAATATCAATAGTTCCAATTTTGACACAATTCATTTATTTGAATTTATATAAAATACACACAGAATATATATTCAAAAAATCTATTTAATAGATAACTAACATGACATATTAATCTAGAAAATTTGTGGAGAACATTAATTAGTTCATATAATATTTAATTTAAAACTTTTAAAATCATTTATTTGATATTTCTCTTAATAAAATAATTACTACAACATTTTTGTATAATTATTTAATATACTTATTTGTTGCATAAAAATTAAAACTAAAATAATATGATAAATATAAATATAATATATTTCATAATAATACTTTTACTCGAATTTATCATCTTAAAATAACTATATTTAAATTGTTATATTTATTAAATTTTGAAGGTGACAACTTTGACATTATTTAAAATAAAATAATATAAGTGTCATAATCACTTTTATAAGTCTCCAAATGGTCCAAAATTCTATAATTGAATGATTATGGTTTAGATATACACTACCAATACGTTTTTTTCAGGTTTTTGGTCCTTTTATGGGTATTATTATTTGAATAAAACCTATAATATTGATTTTTCACTAAATAAATAATTTCTCCATCATTAATGTATAAGCTATTTAGGTAATTAAATATTTCTTAAAAATTAAAAATAAATTACCAAGACAAATAAAAACACATTATCTTTCAAATTAGTATTTATAATCTAATTTATATTCTGTATAACCATATATTAAAAATACTTTAATTATTAAAGTTTGAGTGAGACATATTTCACTTTCTTTAAATAAAATAAATTAGCGGTATTAATCACATCCATGTTAGTTCAAATAGATTCAATTTCGACCCAAGTATGATTTAGGGAAAAATATAATCATCCAATTATATTAAGACAAATGTTAGGTTAGTTTCATAATATTATATTTACCCTTAATTACCCTATTTACCTTTAACTATGGTAAATAAAATTTATCGTAGTTACTATTCATAATGCCTAAAAATAAAAAGCAGCATATTAAAATAATTTGGACCTAATTATTCCAAATATAGAATCCATTTTTCCAGATTCAAAACACTGAATTTTCTGTATTTAATTTAAAATTAATCCCGCTGTTGAGAAAACAAATTTTAAAAGTTAAAACATTGCAAAAGATTGAAATGTTTTTACCTATGAATTCAATGTAAAATTAAAGATAATGACTTTAATTATATTAAATTGTAAAAATATATTATATTTATAATTTAAATCCATTCAATATTAAAATTTAACCATATAAAATATCTTGATGGAAAAAGTTGTTTTTAATTAAAATTTAGCATATTTTTACTATTCATCAAAATATGAAAGTTAGCAGAAAAATATTAAAAAATTATCGAAAGTAAATTTTTATATTCTTATTGAAATAAATAAGTTTATTTTTTAAAATTGAACTTATAAATGTGTCAAAAAAATTGATTTAATGTGGGTTCTCTATCAAAAGGCGGAAAAACTGCATTTTTGGAAAAATACTTATTTTACCCGAAAAATTTTATTTTGTCCTCATACCATATTTCAGAATATGTGTATTATGAATGATAATATTATAAAATTCAAAATTTGGTTATTAATATTCATAATATCTAGTTCATAATATTATTATAACAATATATCGTTGTTTAGTGAAACCCAGTATTACGTACAACACACGCTATTGAGGAAGGTCTCTCTTGTGTGAAACACAATCCAAGAATAGTGTTTGTATATAATACAAGATAATGCAGTATTTCATATAGCGCAAGCTAATTTTGGTGTAGCGTACAACACAAGACGTCAATGAAATTAAACAGAGTATTTCTCATAAAATCTCAGGGTGTTACAGAAATGAAGTTATAGAGTATTTCGATGGGGAGGAGAATGAATCTAAAGAATCTAATGGAAAGTAATATCCTATTGATGATATAAGCGAACCATATAATGTAATAATACTATAATTAATCACTTCTGGATCTCCTAGCCCTCCAAAATCTCTTCCTATAAGATAATCCAACCCGATGGATGAGAAGGAGGAGGAGGAGATTGGAGAATATGAGGATGGTGGATATACCGGTGGAAGTGGTAGTGACGAAAAAGAAGAAGAAAATAATGAAGAGAAAGATAATGAAGAAGAGGAAGAAAATTAGAATTTGGAAACTAAAGTAGAAGATGAAGAATAAGAGTTGGGTGAAGAAGAAGAAAGTGATGTACATGAAGAAGAAAAAAAGTGGTAAAAATGTTGGTGAAATTGGTGATGAAGTTGATCCTATTGATAGAGATCAAGGTCCTATTGCAGAACCTACATAACTTGATGAAAATGTTTTAAAGGAAAAGGAACCCATTTTTTAACCTCAATAGGATATTGTGTTAGTTTTAGTTGAATAATAAGCTCTTGTTTCTCAAGTACAAGAACAAGTTTATTCTAGAAAGAAAGCACATGTTGAGAGGTTAGCACCTGTTGAGGGGGGGGGGACTATCTCGAAGAGTTAAGGTGGATAATATTAATCCTTACGATTGGACTATAGTATCTAATTGTAAAAAAATACCTTGTACATGTCACAATTGGTGTATAATTTCCAAATTCATATGAGGAATCATCTAATCCTAAGGGATCACTAATTGAAGAGTTGGGTCATGATCAGACAGTTCTTATTGAAATGGATCCTACTCTTTATCCTACTCCTTCAGTTGCACTTGTGCCTGCTAAATATGTGAGTTAGAATGATGTCAATTTTTTTAAATAAGAGTTGTACATAGTTATTAAATAAATTATCCAACCTCAACCTACACCTATGAAAAGTCTTATTAAAACCTATGTTTCCATACTTTTAGAGAAATTTTTTTAACAGATTCAATGTCAAATGGTTTCTGAGATTTAAGAACTAAGAATGAAGAATAAGTGGTTAAGTGATGAATTGGATACTCTCATTCCTACAGTTAAAGGGATGTCATTTAAGTATACAACATTCTTGGAAAAGGTGGAAAAAAGTATTAAAGATACATTTTCGGAGGATGATACACATGTGCCTCTATCCCTTTACTTAGATCTGTTAAGATCAATCATCATAGAGAAATTGAAAGGTGAATCAACCTCAGCTGCTCCTACTCGGACTTTTGACATTGATCTAATCAGAATATTTATAAAAGAATAATTGTAGACTATGATGGGTAGTTCATATCCAAAGACCATAAGAAAAATTTGACAAAATAGTGATCATGTAGATGACATGGTTTGGTTTAATACAAAAGTTTCTACTTATACTAAATAAGAGATCACAAAAGAATGTATATTTCTACATTAAAATGATTTATATTAAATTTCTATTAGATAGTCACTTTATGTATTTGGTTGATAATTTATGGATCCCTCCTATCCCACAAGCCTTAATGGAATATATCAAACATCTCAAGGAGTTAACTCATGCACTTTAAATGTTTATGGATAATAAAGATGATTTTAAAAAGGAAATTGAGAAATGTGGGAAGATAATAATATATTTTATCAACATTTTGAATCCCTACTTGCTTGTTTAGAGTACACATATTGTAGTACCAGAGGAATTACTTATTTTACTAGTGACTGAGAATTTTCCTTCAAGTTCGATCTATCGATTAGTTTATCCTCGATTTAGAGCTTCTGTTACTCGAAACCATTTTTCTCCTCTTCATGTAATCCTTTAACCATTTACAATGTCTCTATATCTATCTATTAGTCATATGAGGCCTGTTATTTATCAATAACTGATATCCCCTACAACTTTTACTCAAACCCCTATTGTACCTTATGGATTTCCCATTCATCATTTATATAACTCTACTCCTTCTACATATCCAATTCCTCCATCTACTTCTATTGATAAGGGAAATCAGTCATGGAATCTTCCATGGAGAAGCATTGATTTTGGATTTTTCATTGATAGGGATGTATTTTGTAATTTTTTTTCATATCATGTATTATCCTTTTAAAATGAATTATCACCTTTTCTCTTTCATCTGTTCTTTATCTCTTGTTATTTGACCTCTTTTTAACAATCCCAAAAGGGGTAGAATAATAATGATATTTAATTTGAGGATGATCTTCATAATGGTATTCAGTTTTATTTTATTATTCTTATCTCATAATTTAATCTCCCATACACTGTATGTAGTGTTAAACCTAAATGTTATCTTTTGTTACCCTGATCATTATGGATGGATTATTAATTCCATGATTTTTTAACCTAAAAAAGGGGTATATTGTTAGAATCATCTAGTTATAATTCTCACAAATCCTATTTCATCAAGATTAAATTGTTGTTACATCATGTTAAATTATGATTACTCGTGTTTACTTATTTGTGTATATAATCTTATTAAATTGTGTTAGTATTATACATCATAAAATAGGTTGAAATTTTTTGACTAAGTATGAGTCATCGTTAAGGTGGAATCACTATCACCATTATGTTAGACTCAATGTTGGAAAACTCAATGATGACAAAAAATAGCTAAGTATGATCTTCTGTTGATATTGAATTACTATTAAGCTGTAACACCAACAAATTTTTCATTGTCATTATAGATGTTGTATCCTGAAAAAGGATGAGATACTGTTACATCAAGATACTGACAGACTCACTGTAAATATGAGTTACTGGTAATTATGAGTCACCATCAACTTAACCTACCAACATCTCAACTAAGAATTTTCACAACGGATGATACGTTGTCGCATCAATATACTGATAGAGTGACTTACTGATATTCATAATTTTTACAATGTATGAGTTGCTGATGACATCAGTCACTGTTAATTGGACCTACCTTTAGAGTTAACTACCAATCCTAAGTCACCAATACATGACTCACTAGTCCTGATTCAAGAATTCATTTCGAGTCACCGATCCCAAGACATTGTTTCAAGACACTGATATGAGATACCATTCCATGTCACCGTTTAGAGACACTGTCACTTCCCACTTTTTCATTTAAATTCAAATTTATTTATAATGGTCATATTTGTGAAACTTAGTACTTCTACAAATATTAATGACTTTGTAGTTATTTTTTAGATAACCATTAAATCGATGTCAGACTGTAGTATGAGGTACAAGGTACCTAGATGTGATCGAGATCATGCTTTTTGTCAGTTGTAGTGTATAAAGAAAATAACTGATCAAAATATAAGATATCCATACCATATTTAGAGAAGTAATGCACCTAAAAAACATGAGAACTACTTGTTGTGGATGATCTTCTGAGAACTCAACCTGGATAACACTTTGCAGCAACAAACTAAGAAAGGAGAAGAACTCATCGAGCACATCAAAACCTCATTGGAAATAAGATATAGAAGGTCTTACAACACTCTGTTTTTCTATCTGTTTCTATAATTGAACTAAAGATTCATTTAAATATATCTTCCAAGAGTCACAAGGGGAATTTTCAAACACACAGTGCCTACTAACATGATTCTAAATATTTTTTCTCTGATTGTGTATTATCTTTTACTTTATGAGCATTGTGTGTGTGTCTTTCTGTTTTATGAAAAAAATCTGAATATTGTGAAAAAAAATATACATTGATATCTTCAAAAACTATATTTTACAACTCACACTACCCATAGATAGTGAAAGAGGTCTTTGTGAGGTCGGTTTGGTTTTTTTCTCTCCCATAAAAAACTGTGGAAGAGGTCTAGTTGACCTAGATAGTTGTATACTGTTGTTTACCCCGATCCATGGCATGGATCAAAATTTTTTAAATAAACTTCTTGGTGGCAGGTGACCACAAAATGTATAGGATTAAGTATTTTTTTGAGATTGAACATCTTATTTGAGAACCTTTGTGCCTTTCAATTTTTGTTTTCACTACTTTATCTATTCAAAGAAGAATACATCTACTTCACCTTGATAGTTAATCCAAGATAGTGTTTATGTTAAAACATTATTTAGCAGACATATTTAAAAAGTTAAAATAATAACTCATATTCTTTTAACTGAGAACTAGTCACTCTTTGATAAATCCTTCAAACAAAATCTTTTATAAATCTGCTACTTTGGTTAACTAGGCCATTTTGTATTTCAAATTGGGGAAATTTTAAATAAATATTTTTTATAGAAATTTTTATAGGCAATCAATTCACCCTCACCCCCCTCTTGGGTGTCCTACTCAGACCAACAACTTGTGTACAATAGTTTCCAGTAAAAACATATTCTTCCTTGGTTGTTGATAGGAAAACTGAGTGTTGATTCTTACTCGAACATAACACTAAATATTTTCCTAAAAAGTGATAGGTTCCTAAGGTTCTTTTTATATATAACATAAAACCTCCAAAATCAGCATCTAAATATAAAATTAAATTAAAATCTGATGTTTTGGGGTAATGAAGAGATTGAAAATAGTCTTATTTAAATATCCAAAACTTCTTTTATCAAAATTAAGATGTGATTCTTTTTTATTTGGATAAAATCCAGAACATAGACATATAAAAAACATAATTTATTTTCTTCTAGCAGTAAGATATAACAAACTACCAATCATTTCTCTGTATAAATTTTTTTCAACTGCTTTTCCAGCTTCATCCAAATCAAGTTTTATATTAGTAAACATAGGATTTGTATATGTATTTCTTTTTTCAAGTCCAAAAATTTTCAATAGATCAATAAAATATTTATTTTGATTTAATACATATTCATAATTTTTTGATAAATTTGAAGTCCTAAAAAGAAATTTAATTCTACCATCATACTTATTTCAAATTCTTTTTGCATTAATTCTGAAAAATCATTAAAAATCTATTTATTTGTCAAACCAAAAATAACGTCATAAAAATAAATTTTCACTAATAAAATATTAGAACAAACAGTTTTCATAAAAATTCATGGATCTACCAATCCAACATTAAATTCATTTTCAGAAAGAAAATATCCTAATCTTTCATACCAAGCTCTCAGAGATAGTTTAAGGCCATAAATAGATTTAGTAAGTTTAAAAAATAATTTGGTTTCTAAGAATTTTGAAAACCAGGAGGTTGTTTAACATAAAATTACTCTATTAAATATCCATTTAAAAAGTAAGATTTAATATCCATCTTATATAATTTAAAATCTATATGAGTTGTATAAGCTAAAATGATTTTAATTTATTATAATCTAACTACATGGAAAAAGGTTTAATCATAATCTAAACCTTCATTATGATTGTATCCTTTAGCTACTAATCTAACTTTATTTATGGTTATGATCCCTTTATTATCTTGTTTATTTCAAAGTACCCACTTAGTTCCTATAACTGGATAATTGGTTGGTCTTTATAGTAATTACCAAACTTAATTCCCTTTAATTTGGTTTTGTTCCTCTTGTATTGAATACATCCAAATTTAATCTTCTAAGTCTTCTTTAATATACTTAAGTCCTAACTACAATAGAAATTCATAAAATTTAACAAGATTTCCTACATTTCTTCTAGTTCTAATTCAAATGTCTATGTCTCATATAATAGTTTCTAAAGGATGGTTCTTAAGGGTTTTAGACTATCTAAGAAAGACACTTTCAGGTTCTTTACATGTTCTTCTGAACTAGATTGGATTTTATTAATATCATTTTCAAAATAAACTTTAGGGGTTTCAAGTATAATGTTTTCAAAAGAGTAACTTCATCTGTTTGATCTTTTTCTTTAATAAAAGGGTTGTTTTCATCAAACATCACATGAATTTACTCTTCAACAATACTTGAATTTTTATTAAACACTCTATAATATTTAGAAATAGAATAATTACTTTAAAATATTCCTTCAACATCTTTTGGATCGATATTAACAAAGTTTTCCTTGGTATTCAATATGTAAACCTTACATCTAAAAACATTAAAGTAATTTACGTTAGGTTTTATATTATTATAAAGTTCATAGGTTGTACTTTTGAAAAGATGCCTTATTAAAAATTTATTCAGGATATAGTAGGTTGTGATTATATCATCTACCCAAAAATAGGTAGGAAGACTACTCCTTCATCATGGTCCATTCCATTTATTGAATAATTCTATTTATTCTTTCTACAGTTACATTTTTTTGAGGTGTTCTTGGTGCATAGAAGGTGTGTTTAATACCCATATTTGAGCAAGTATAATTAAATTATAGATTCAAAAATTCTCCCCATGATAACTTCTTAATGAAGTTATATTAAAATCTTTTTCTTTTTGAACAATTTAACAAAAACTGTCAAAACCAGTGAAAAAGTCAATTTTGAGTTTTAAAAAATATACCCTAGTAAATCGAGAATAATCATCAACTAAAACATAGATATATAATTTACAAGCCATGATTTCTACTCTAGCTAGTCCAAAAAATCCATAGGGATAAGTTCTAATAGTTTGGATGTTGCAATTTTGTTAATATATTTAATAGAAGATTTGTTTTGTTTATCAATTTGGTATGCATCACAGAATCTGTCATTGTCAAACTTAAAACTAAGAAAATTAAGAACTACATATTTCTTAGATAATTTATGTAAATAATATATATTGTAGTTTCCATGTCTTCTATGCCAAATCCATGATTAATTTTGTATCATAATTTAAAAATTCACTTTCTATTTTCATAAGGAATTAAAATCCCAAGTAAAAATATTATAAGTTCTAGGTGCCCCAAAATTAAGCAATTTATCTTTAAGAACTGAGAAGGAATTGTTAGAAAAATAAAAATAAAAACCATCATCACAAGGTTGATAAATACCTATCAGTTTGTTCTTTACCCCTTGAACATACAACACTTTATTTATTGAGATAGTTTTTGGATTTCCAACAGTTCCAACTCCAATAATTTTTCCTTTCTCATTGTCAATGTAAGTGACTAGTCCTCCATCCATTTGAGTTAGTGTATGAAAATATGTTGAGCCTCTACCCATGTAGCTAGAATAGCCACTATCCATATACCATATAGATGTTTTATCCCTGTGAAATTTTTTTTACAAAAGAAATTAATACAATATTTGTTTCTGTACCCATATCTTCTTAGGTCCTTCAATGTTAGCAAGCAATGATCTAGGAATCCATATTTTCATTAGTTTTCCATAATTTATATCCATTTATTAAAAAATAATTAGAAATAATTTTTTTAATACCACTAATTTGATGGCTTTTCAAGTAAAAATTATTAGTGTAATGACCTTTTGTTCCATAAAAATAAATGGTATCATTTTTTGATTTCGGAAAAAAAATATTCTTTATATAACTTTGATTTTTCACCCATACTTCCTATTCTAAATCTTTCTCTTTTAATGATATTATTTCCAATAAATTCATTTAAAAAATTTTCACCTTTAGTAAAAGTAATTGCACTAATCTAATAATATTCTACATTATCTTGAAATTCATTAATCCAGTTTTCATGATCAATATAGTTTGATGATGAATTAAAATTTTAAACTAATTCCTGATGCAGTTTTAATATAGTATCCCTTTCTCATAAAACCACATTATGAATATTTTTCAATAATTTATGTTACTTAAATAAATAATTCTATTTCTATTCTGACATTTTATAATACATATCTAGTTTACCACTCGAGAAACTGTCAATATCAGAATTAGAAGAGTTATAGGATTGTACCTCTTCTTCATCTTTATCCATAGAACACATGTTGGCTTCCAGTTTTTGTGGTTATTTATCTAAATAATATTGCGAGGAGTTAATAGAGTCATCATAAACACCTCACATAGATTTCATTTCTCATTTTAAATTATGCCCGTAAACAACATTCTTCTTATATTTATTCTCTCTCCTCTTTCATTCATCGTTAAATTGAGGGAAATCAGATCTCATGGGACCCAATTTTTTCATTCATATCATTGAAAATATAGTATTGTTCTCATCTTTCATAAATTATTTTCTGAATCCTATTATCTTCCTGTATAATTTACTAAAATTTCTGGATATTTGAGCCAAGACTATTTCAGAATCTAAGGAATCTGAATTTTTCATAATTTTTACTTTTTTTTATTTTTAGTTATGTTTCTGAGACGTCACTTTTAGAGAATAATTTTCCATTTTCACTATAATCTTATAATCTTTACTTTTATCTTGCATTTATCATTCATACATCATCAGTGTCCCAATTTTATCTTTCATTTTGAGATCCTTGACATGTGATGACTCGTGAATAGAAGCTGATATGCCATTCAATTATGATCATAGTACCCTGAGTACTTTCAAAGTTTGATTAGATTGTTTGACCAGTTATCCTAAGGTTGTAATGTTGTTTCCAATTTCTGTAAGTACTCCATAAATATATGTGATGCTTTCACCATCAAACTTTATAAAGGTTTCAAAGCCTAGATTTTTTGTAGCAAACCTCATCACTCTAACATTGTATATTCCTTCATAGGACACTACAATATTTTTCCATAACTTATAAGTTGTGGGGAATTTTGATACACAATAAAATTAATTAGGTCCATGTAAATAAATAATAAAATTCATTTCTTTTGAATTGATATCATACTCATCTTTTTTATTTCATCCCATGTTTCTGGTTTTTTAGAAATCTTATAGGGAGTGATGATTATAGAATAGACTCTGAACCAAATATTCTTTAGATATTTAATCATTTGAGATTTATATAATCCATAATTTTCACCATTAAAGTTTGGAGCATGTAACATAGACATTTCTTCTCTAGGATCATCCATTTTTATATTTTTATAGACCTTAATATTTTTATCTTACTATAGATTTATCCAAAATATAACATTTGATACCAATTTTTAGGTCGGAATAATACAAAGTAACACAAAAGGGGTGGGGTGAATTGTGACTTTTTAATAATATTCTACAATTATAACTTTTAACAATATTTTTTATTTATGTGGATATGTAGTGTTTTCTTCTGTATGAAATGATAAGAAATGGATAAAAAAAAGATAGAACATATATCTTTATAGTGGTTCGGGAAACAAAGATCCGCTAGTCCACTCCCGTAATCATTCTCTCTATAATCTTAGTGAATTTAACTTCAATATTCCTCTTACCACAAGACCATAAGTTCACAACTGAGTAAAGATAGTTGAAAAATTTACAAATAGGCTAACCATAAAGACTTTTGGTTATTTAATAGATAACAGTTAGTCCAAAATTTAGATTGAGTAGATGATACTCCACCACAACTAAGTGTGAGCAGTTGATACTACAAAAAATAAAAAAGAGTTATATTTTTTGATTTAGGTTGAACTTTACAGTTGTAGCATTAACAACTGATAGTATATAGATCTTCTTAAATTATTCAGGAAAGAGTAGTTCTTAAGTGATTCTGGTTGCAAATGATCTTCAAAAAGGATAGAAACACACAACAATAGTAAACTTATATTATTATTATATATAACATGTATGTCTCAAAAGTGTAGTCTCGTTTAGAGTCGATTGATCATTGAAGTAGAACTGTAAAATATTTTTACCATAATGTCATTGTATATGATAATATGTGACTTGTATATCTATATATTGAAAAGATACACTAGAAGATAATATAGAGAATAACATTTTCTTCTGTATTCATGATCCAATAAAGTCACCTGGTAGAATACAAAAATTCAAATCTAAATTACCCATGGGATTCGTAACTTCCATTTATAAAAGGACTGATTTTATGTGATAAAAATTTTTCTTTTAATTGATCATAAATATCATTTAATTGATCATAAATATATTTGAATCAATCAAATAGAATATTTCAATTACCATAATATTTTTCCAATATCGTTTCAAGTATCTTGGAAAAAATATCAGTTATAACAACTCTAATAAAGAGTAGAGAAATGTATTATTGAATCATGCAGTATAGTGTTCCTTCCAACATACGTTTCCTTGAAAATACATTCATCTATTCATTGTGTAGGGGTCAAAGTAATTTATGGATGATTATCCATATGTTATTTATTTTTAGCATAAGAATCCAAATGAAGCATTAATTAACCATATGTCCAAATTCCTAAATGTGTGATATGAATAGTAAATCTAGATTCAAATATTGGATTGATATTCCATATGTTAATTGATTCTCAAACATAGGGTTACTGATTCATAAAATAATAAACCAACATATAGTTGTTGTTCCATATAAAAATTGGTCATCATAGCGTAGGGATGATGATCCGTAAGTTCATTTATCAAATGTAGGGTTTGAACAGTATTTCCATAACACACCTCATTTCTCACATTCCATCCAAAATATAAATTAAAACACGATATATATTCATGAAATATTCTTAATGTAACTTTGTTAAAAAAGGGGTATTTGTGAGCATCAAAATCAATATTTAATATTGAGTATTATTGAGAAAATATATTCCCAAAACACTCCTAATAAATTTAATCTCTGAACCATCCTATAGGTTGTTGATTATATGTATTTCATATCCATACTTCAGCCCTTGATGGATTAAAATATCTAATAATGTATTTTTGGGATTCAACGTATAGATCAAAATATTTACTATTATGTAAAATATAATGGTGTGATTTCTACTGCTCTGTGATGGTAATTATAACAACATATGTTCTGGAAATACCTTGACCCATAAGGAATCTATTGTGATGAGACTTTGGGAGAATAGGACTTTGAACATCTGATATGTAAAAGATATATAATTCAATAACTTATTTAAAAATATATCATTCTACAATAAAACCTTTTGGTCAACTTCAATTCTTGATATACCCTTTGAAAATATTCATATAAAATTAAATGTGGTACATCCATTTGTAATGGACATGAACATATAGATGAACCTCTCTAACCAATTGATCATTTAGGTGGACTATTATATCAAATAATTATTGTCATGACCTGACCCTACTCGGGCTCGAGCCGCAACTACCCCAAGCCCGCCTCCATAGGCCAGGGGCTGGTGACCAGCGCCGAAGGCACAACAACTCGGGGAGGCCTTTTCCCAAGTACCTGTAAACACACATGCAACACACTCAATGAAAAAGTGCAAAGTAAAAAAGAAAAGAAAAGGGAAACTGCTATAAATATACCACAAATGTGAATCGACCTCTAAACAGTACAAGTAAAGTGCTAAAAAGGAAAAAGGGGCAAAACACGCGTCCAACCAGAAAAGTACCACAACCCGACAACAGGTGACCAAAAAGTAAACAGCTGGAAGGGTCCCCCACCTGGATCCAATCTCCGACCACCACACGCGGTCCAAGCTCTAAAGCTCCAAAGCTCCTCTGACGTCACAACCAACCTGTCCGTCATCTGCAAGGGCACACCAAGTGTGGGCAAAACCCAAGAAGGGGTGAGTGTAAAAATACTCAGTAGGATACCCCGAAGGCTCGAGGGAACAACAAAATGAGGTACCAAAGGGTGAGCAGTAGATCAAATAGGAAAAGTAGAGGAGTACAACTGAAAGTGAAGTGGAGTAATAGTAGAGAGTCCAACTCAACCCAACAAGAGAAAGGAGGTAGACTCGTCCAGACACAAGGATATGGAAACAGTGAGAAGATGAACTTCTCGTAGAGTCTTCGCTACCTATAGCAGGAGAGTAGACTCGTCCAACCACGAGAATCTAGACACGGAAAGCACGTGGCATACCCCGCGCGTCTTCGCCTCTCCTAGAAGGAGAGTAGCCAAAACCCAAGGAGTGGGTACTGGAACAAGGTATATACATATATTTATGCTCAGCAAGAAGCCCGAACAATGTCGTAAGGGGATCTCTCTCCCGTAGCTCAGCCCAAGAAAATGAGTAGCCAACAGTCCCAGAAGTAAACTCCATCGATGCCCATCATCCCGCACGTCTGCCCCAAACCGTAATCCAAGGGGCTCAATCACCACACCTCGATACAATCTGCTTTGGGAGGCACTGTCTTGCCCGTACGGTTTTAGGTCGCGTCACAAGGACGCGTCTCAGTGGGGGAAAAGCTCGTCATACTTGAGAGTTCTGGGGGAACGTCAACCACAACTCGTCATTGCCTCGCAGTCGAGAGGCCTGCTCCAAGTCGACAGGCGACCCCCTGCCCAGCCCCATTGGAGGGTCCCTGGAAGTCGACGGGTTCGCACTATAGGGAGACCCGGAAATTCTACGGTTGCCACACTGCCCAGTCCCGTAACAGGTTAATCCACTAGAGGGAGACCCGACTAAATTCAGCGACGGGACCACTGCCCAGCCCAGCTGGAGGTAACCCGGCATCGGGGACCACTGCCCAGCCGAGCTGGAGGTAAGCCCGGCATCGGGGACCACTGCACAGCCTAGCTGGAGGTAAGCTCAGCATCAGGGACCACTGCCCAGCCCAGCTAGAGGTAAGCCTGGCATCGGGGACCACTGCCCATCCCCGCTGGAGGTAAACCCAGAACTGCTCTGGCCATCCCTACTGGATGGTACTGCTCGGTGAACACCGCTGCGCTGGCCATCCCTGCTGGATGGTAACCCATTGGCAAGCCCTGCTCGAAACAACCTCAGCCCTGCTGGAAACAACCTCAGCCCTATTGGAAACAACCTCAGCCTTGCTGGTAACAACCCCCTGGGTTGAGGATCGGTGCACGCATAAAGTTTTCATCACACTGAATCCATAGGAACTCTACCAGGGAACAAAAACAAATGGGAGAAACTCCCCAAGCCTCTCAAGGTGATCACGCTCCAATCTGTTGAGTCATTGTCGAAGCGGACTGAGACAACTCATCCCAGAGAGTGGGAAAACACCCATGATGTACGTGCACACGTAGTATCAAACGATGCAGCAGTCCGGTGAAAGGGAATGGTACTGAAACCCCTCACAGCTGAAGAAACATTGGGACAACCATCTATGTCAGCCAAACCATCGAGAACGAAACCAGGGGGAGACCACTCAACCCTACTGGTCAAAACCATCGGGAAGAGGACTAGGGGAAAACTCAACCCTGCTATTCAACAAATGAGAACAAAGGGACCCTCTACGTCACGAGAGGTCAAAATTACGTAAAGTAGAGCACAGAACGCACATGGGGCCCACACGATGTGTGTCCCCAAGTCAACCCCGACCAAGCGCACAAACATTCTCATGAACCAACATCCACACGTACCTCCCAGTGTTCCATATACTCACAGAGTATACCACATCTCCAACCCAAAGGCTAACGTGCACACGGCACCCAACGTCAACGCAAAGGCGTGAATGTAACAACTCCACCTCAAAGGCCCAGGCACGGCCAACCACATCCCTTCACTCACACGGGAGTGCACGCGATCACATGCCAAGGGTTCTCTGAAAACACGGCAATAAGAACCACCATCAGAGCACCTTTCACATTTCCACATTTAATTAGATCACGCAAGAGGATCCACACAACCAAATGGATCGCACAGTTGTAATCCTCATGGAAATACATGTGAGATAGACTACTTACTCACTGCAAACGGATATCCTACGTAAAAGTCGCCAATACCGCCTTACGCCCAAACGGCGTCCCATGATCCTGAGTCTCAGCCCTGAAAACAGTAGGGCGCATCCCACCATTGTGATCCCCTCGGGAAAACATGTCAAAAAGACTCCTCACTTGAGCACAATAGATATCTAGAGAAAGAGATGCATTTCGGCGCACCACACACGAGCGGTACAACGTGGGACCCGCATCTCGGTCCCGAAACACAACAAACGGATCACACCATTGCGATCCTCTTGAAAAATCACACAGGATGGACTATTCAATTTTCCAAAATGGTTGCCCGGTGATAGAGATGGAAAATCACCGTCAACGCCCAAACGGCCCTTGCGGGGCCCGCACTATCGTGCGGAATTACAGCGGGCAGACTACGCCAACACGATGCCCGCAGAAAAACACCCAAAAACGATTGCTCACATGCCCCGAATGGATGTTCGGTGAAAAGGGTGTTAAACACTGCTCGCATCTCAAAGACGGACCATGGTTCCCACGCCACAACTCTTGATTCAATGCCCGAAACCGCCCTAGAAACCTCCGCTTCGGTGCCAGGGTCGCAATGCCGCTGACGACGCTCAAAACGGACGTCGGATGCGTCCGCGCCGCCCAAAACAAGAACCCCCAGGATGAAGTCAATCCCCTCGAAGTGCGTGTCACGCCACTGAGGACGCTCTTTTCGGGAATTAAAATTTTCCAAAACTATCTCAAAAAGTCCGCCCCGACGACAGGAGTTCACTGCATCAGACGGAAAGCAAAACGGACGTCCGTAATGAAAATTACAGACATCCGAAGATGAAGGGGGCAAGGCCCCTTGGGCTGGACTAGCCGCGCAGGCCAGCCGTGGACCCACGGCCCACTTCCCCATCGACCGTCCTGAAGGCCGATCACCTCTCACGCAAATACCCGCCTTTGGAGGGTCTTGGTCTGGCCGCGGGGTCGTACAGTGGGACCCCGGTCGTCACTCTGTGCTCTGGAGCACCTCCGCAGGCAGGCGCCTGCTCGCCCTCACGCCGACGACCGCCGACCGCCTGAAGCGCGGCCGCCGCCTGCCACCTGAAAGCCGACCACCGCGCCGCCTGCACCCGGGTCCGCCATGCCGCCAACACCCTGGAACCGAGCCGTCGCCGCGCCAGAGCTCACCGGACCGCCAGAAAACTCCAAAACCCGCAAACTTCGGCGAGCGTTTGGGACCATCTCCGAACTCGGATTTCCATTACGAAAGAAGTGATGGAAAGAACAAAAAACGTAATACGCATCCATGGGATTTGATTGCAAATTCGACGGCAAATCGACATAACAAATTTAGGATGAACATGGTGTGGGAAATTAAAAACAAAATACACGATCCTACTTCTTGGGCGATGCCCGGAGCTTCACGGAGGATCCGCCGCCATGCCGTGGCCTTTCCGGAGCTGCCTCACCGGAGCTGGAGGAGAGGGAGGAGGGGGAGCTTCTTGCGCCAGGGAGAACCACCAAGAGGGGGAGAGTGTTTAAAAACAAAACACTTAAACTCCCACCCATGGGCCCTGTACCCGAACCTTCAGCAGGGTCGAGGTTAAGCCTCCCTTGAGTAAACACCACCTCCCGATCACAACGGCGGTCTCGGAATTTTAATCCGAGACTCCGTTCAAAAGTTATAATGCTCAATGCCCGAAGCCACCAAATTACAAAAACACCCCTGGGACCATTTTTCACAGACGGCCCGCGCCAACAAAACATACACCCCTCCTAGGGTAAATGGCACACTCCAAACTCAACGGTGCCCTTGGTTTTCTAATCCGATCCACCCTTTAAGAGATACCTTCGTTTCAACATTAAATGAATGAATTAATTAATTAATCTGTTTAACGTTCTAGAAGCGGGCGAGGGGTCCAAACGTCCTGCGTCGACAAGTTTTAGGGCGTTCATAGGGTAAACACCCCATTCCAGACCCATTCGTAAATTCAGATCTCTGATCTGGATCACCTTTTAAGAGTTATCACATTTATTTGGCATTTCCAATGTGAACGCACTCGAAATTTAATTTCGGCCACACCAGGGCTCAGAATCACACGCCGTCTGAAGGTGCTACTCTATAATAACATCAAGAATATTCCAAAGTGTTTCGCAGAAAAAACTTGGTTCTTACATCATTCCATACTTCAAGATTTTCTTCCCCGAAAAGAAAAACCAGGGAAAAACTCAGGGAACTAAGCCCACACCTGGCTCTCCCGTACCCAGAAGAACTCTTGCACAGCTCTGCGCCACCGCACACAGACCCAAGGATTGATCTGTTCATGCGAGGTCAGCCCTTGCCGACATCGTGCATAAGAGCACACACACCTCTATTTAGGTAAACCACGTGGTAGACATCGTGCACCCACTCCAGACTTTGGGGTTAGGGAAAGGCAGTAGGGAACCTCACCATCCCCTTGCACGGTCTCAAACAGCCCGAAGGTTCTTGGGGGTAGCTCAACTCCCCAACCAAACCTCTACGCCGCATGACGCGACTGGAATTACCGCCCGCACATGGAACAAGGCCCGGTGATTCCCTCCTTCAGAATATCCATATGGTGAAACACCCAAGGATATCTGGTCACACAAGATTTCATAGTCGATGTCTCGCAACCAAGACTCTCTTACACGCTCGGAGAGCGAAGGAGTCAACACCATCGACTAAAGAAAAAAAGATCCTACGCATTTTTACCTTACCAACATAGGGTTACACCCGACACCCTGCGTCACCCTAGTAACACCTCAAGCAAAGAGCAGGGAGAAAAGAATTTCACACACAGAGCCTAACAATTCTACTGCAAAAAGTAGAAGAGCTGTAGAGTGTACCTCTTATCACCTCATGCTCTGTAGGATCGTAGACATCCAAAGCCCGCGGCTGTCTGTGGTCCCAACTGTCAGCTCCCGGAGCCTGACGTGGACCGCCTAGTGGTGATGGGAAGATCTCGTAAATCTGTCTCCCACCACCATCTCCTCCTGCTCCCCTACTAGCACCACCTCTCTGGGTACTACTCCGATCACGGTGCTGCCTCCGTCATGGTGGTGCACCTGCTACCTGTCTGAAGCTCTTCGCATGCCTGGTCGGGCAGTCCCGTTCCAGGTGACCTCGCCCGTCGCAAACATAGAACCAACTCTCCTTGGGCTGCACTGGTTCCCTCCAGCGCCACTGTGGTGTACGACAACACCCCTGAGTCTGATTGTCAGAAAGCCACCTACGTCGAGGTACTGCTTGCCGACGCCCGCTAGCTGTGACAGACGTCTCGGCTCCAACGTGCCTGCTGCCACCACCAACTCTAGAACATTACAAGAAGCTCTCTGTCACCAGCACCTGCTCTAGCACCCCGAAATATGTGTAAATTCCCAAGGTTACTATGACAGCACGAATCTCTCAGCGGAGACCCTGCTCAAACTTCTGCACTCGGATGTTGTCGTCATGGACCAAGTCCGGGTAAAAGCGTGCACAGTCTGCAAAACTAGCCGTGTACTTGGCCACTGTCATCCCTCCCACCTGAAACTTCAGGATCTCTTGAATCTGAACGGAGTGAAAGCTGGAGGGGCAAAACTCCTCATGAAACAAAAACTGAAAGTCACCCCATTAAAGCGATGACTCATCTAGAAACTGAGTCACAAGACCCCACCAACGCCAAGCTGATCCACGAAAAAGGCTGGCTGCCAAAGCCACTCTCTGATCTGTCAGCGTCTGCACAAGCCTGAAAAGGCTAACCACTGTCTCTAGCCAACCCTCTGCTGCCTGAGGGTCTGGCTCACTACTAGACCTCAGCGGTCTCTTCCACTGGAACTCATGGACCACGCTCAACCTGCTCTCAAGCTCAGCCTGCTCTGCTAAAAATGCCTGCTGCTCAATAGGTGGGGGTGCTGCTACCGGACCACCCGAAGAAAGGGGCTCGCTTGATGGGTCCTGGACTGTGGCCTCGCAGCTCACAAGGTCGTCGTCTCGAACCAAAGCTGGTATCTTGGCTAGCTGTCCTCGCGGAGAAATCCTGAAAATTATCAAGGAGTGCCACAGTCAGATGAGCATATATGTATATACCAATAACAACGATGGGGAGCTGACTCAAGATGTACAGTCAAAGAATCAATCCTATGTGATTCACAAACCAAATTTTCCTTGCAACAAGTGTTTCAGCATGCGGAGTTGACAAGCGGGTTATCAAGGTCCTGGTGAATGCATACGTCGGCCGCCGCACCATCACTGGACTCCCTGGACTGAGAGCCGCTCTCGAGACACGTTAACACTGTTGCCCTAAATCCCAACCAATTCTTCATTTAGGGACATCCGCACAACGTCCCAAGGAATAAACCAGCTCTGATACCACTTTGTCCCGACCCAGCCCTACCTAGGCTCGAACCGCAACTACTCCAAGCTCGCCTCCATAGGCCAGGGGCTGGCGACCAGCGCCGATGGCATAACAACTCGGGGAGGCCTTTGCCCAAGTACCTGTACACACACACGCAGCACACTCAATGAAAATTTGAAGAGTAAAAAAGAAAATCAAAGGTAAACAACTATAAATATACCAAAAATGTGCATCGACCTCTAAACAGTACAAGTAAAGTGCTGAAAAGGAAAATGGGGAAAAACACGCGCCCAACCAGAAAAGTGCCACAACCCGGTAATAGGTGAAAAAAAAGTAAACAGCTGTAAGGGTCCCCCACCTGGAGCCCATCTCTGACCACCACACGCGGTCCAAGCTCCTAAGCTCCTCTAACGTCACGACCAACCTGTCTGTCGTCTGCAAGGGCACACCAAGTGTGGGAAAATCCCAAGTAGGGTTGAGTATAAAAATACTTAGTAGGATACCTCGAAGGCTCGAGGGAGCAACAAAAGGAGGTACCGAAGGGTGAGAAGTAGAGAGAATAAGAAAAGTAGAGGAGTAAACTGAAAGTGCAGTGGAGTAATAGTAGAGAGTCCAGCTCAACCCAACAAGAGAAAGGAGGGAGACTCGTCTAGACACAAGGAGCTGGAAACAGTGAGAAGATTAACTTCTCGTCGAGTCTTCGCTACCTATAGCAGGACAGTATACTCGTCCAACCATTAGAAGCTAGACACGGAATGCATGTGGCATACCCTGCACGTCTTCGCCTCTCATAGAAGGAGAGTAGCCAAAACCCAAGGAGTGGGTACTGGAAAAAGTTATATACATATATTTATGCTCAGCAAGAAGCCCAAACAACGTCGTAAGGGGATATCTATCCCATAGCTTAGCCCAAGAAAATGAGTAGCCAACAGTCCCAGAAGTAAACTCCATCGATGCCCAGCATCCTGCACGTCTGCCCCGAACCGCAAGACAAGGGGCTCAATCACCACACCGGACACTATCCGCTTTGGGCGGAACTGACTCGCCCGCACGGTTTTAGGTTGCGTCACAAGGACACGTCTCGGTGGGGGGAAATCTCCTCGTACTTGAGAGTTCTAGGGGAATGTCAACCACAACTCGTCACTTCCCTGTAGTCGAGAGCTCTGGTCAAAGTCGACAGGTGACCCCCTGCCCAGCCCCGCTCGAGGGTCCCTGGAAGTCGATGCGATCCCACTACAGGGAGACCCAAAATTTCAACGGGTGCCACACTGCACAGTCCCGTAACAGGTTAATCCATTGGAGGGCGACCGGGCTAATGTCCACGACGGGACCACTACCCAGCCCAGCTGGAGGTAACCCGGCATCGGGGACCACTGCCCAGCCCAGCTGGAGGTAAGCCCGGTATTGGGGACCACTGCCCAGCCCAGCTAATTGTAAGCCTGGCATCGGGGACCACTGCCTAGCCCCACTGGAGGTAATCCCGGAACTACTCCGGCCATCCCTGCTAGATGGTACTGCTCGATGAACACCGCTGCACTAGCCATCCCTGCTGGATGGTAACCCACTGGCAAGCCCTACTCAAAACAACCTCAGCCCTGCTGGAAACAACCTCAGCCCTGCTGGTAACAACACCTTGGGTAGAGGATCGGTGCCCGTGTAAAGTGTTGGTCACACCGAATCCACATGAACTCTACAAGGGAACACAAAGCAATAGGAGAAACTCACCAGGCCTCTCAAGGAGATCACGCTCCAATACGCTGAGTCACTGTCGAAGCGGACCGAGACAACTCATCCCAGAGAGTGGGAAAACACCCACGCTGTATGAGCACACATATTCTCAAAAGATGCCACAGTCCGGTGAAAAGGCACGGTACTGAAACCCCTCACAGCTGAAGAAATAGATGAACAACCATCTCTATCAGCTAATCCATCGAGAACAAAACCAGGGGGAGACCACTCGACCCTGCTGGTCAAAACCCTCGAGAAGAGGACCATGGGAAAACTCAACCCTGCTGGCCAACAAATGAGAACAAAGGGACCCTCTACGTCGTGAGAGGTAAAAAGTACGTAAAGCATAGCACGACACGCACATGGGGCCCACTGGACATGTGGCCCTAAGTCAACCCCGACCAAGCGCACAAACAATCTTAGGTTCCAACATCCACATGTACCTTCCAGCGCTCCCGTATACTCCTAGAGTATACCACATCTCCAGCACAAAGGCTAACGTGCACACATCACACAACATCAACGCAAAGGCGTGAATGTAACAACTCCACCTCAAAGGCCTAGGCATGGCCAACCACATCCCTTCACTCACACGGGAGTGCACGCGATCACACGCCAAGGGTTCTCTGCAAACACGGTGAGAAGAACCACCATCAGAGCGCCTTTCACATTTCCACATTTAATAAGATCATGAAAGAGGCTACGCACAACCAAACAGATCGCACCGTTGTAATCCTCACGAAAAAACACATGAGATAGAGTACTTACTCGCCGCAAACGGATATCCGACGTAAAAGTCGCCAATACCGCCTTACGCCCGAACGGCGTCCCGTGGTCCCGAGCCTTAGCCCCAAAAATGTCGGGCGAATAGCACCATTATGATCCCCTCGGGAAAACACATCAAAAAGACTGATCACTTGAGCGCAACATATATTTGGAGAAAACAATGCATTTCGGCGCACCGCACACGAGCGGTGCTATGTGGGACCTGCATCCCCATCCCGAAACACAACTAACGGATCACACCATTGCAATCCTCTCGAAAAAGCACACTGGATGGACTATTCACTTGTCCAAAACGGTCGCCCGGTGATAGAGATAGAAAATCACCGTCAACGCCCAAACGGCCCTCGCGGGGCCCGCACCATCGTGTGGAATTATAGCGGCCAGACTGTGCCAATGCGATGCCCTAAGAAAAACACCCAAAAACGACTGCTCGCACGCCCCGAATGGATGTCCAGTGAAAAGGGTGATAAATGCTGCTTGCAGCTCAAAGACGGGCCATGGGGCCCACACCACAAATTCGACTTCAACACCCAGACCTACCATTGAAACCTCCACTTCGGTGCCAGGGTTGCAATGCTGCTGACGGCGCTCAAAACGAATGTCGGATTCATCTGCGCCGCCCAAAACCAGAACCCCCGGGATGACTTCAATCCCCTCGACGTACGTGTCGCACCACAGAGGCCCCTCGTTTCGGGAATTAAAAATTTTGGAAACCATCTCAAAAAGTCCGCCTCGAAGATAGGAGTTCACTGTCATAGACGACAAGCAAAATGGACGTTCATAACGAAAATTACAGACATCTGAAGATGAAGGGGGCAAGGCCCCTTAGGCTGGACCGACCTAGACCGGCCGGTTCGGCCGCGCAGGCCGGCCGTGGACACGCGGTCCACTTCCCCGCCGACTGGCCTGAAGGACGGTCGCCTCTCACGTGGAGACCCGCCTTTGGTGGGTCTTGGTTTGGCCACGTGGTGGCACAACGCGGCCCCGGTTGTCGCTCCGTGCCGCGGAGCACCTCCGCAGGCAGGCGCCCGCTCGCCCTCGCGCCGACGACCGCTGACCGCCTGAAGCGCGGCCGCCGCCTACCGCCTGAAGGCCGGCCACCGCACCTCCACCACCATGGACCGCCGCGCTGCCTGCACCTGGGTCCGCCTTGCCTCCAGCACCCTGGAACCGAGCCGCCGCAGCGCCAGAGTTCACCGGACCGCCAGAAAACTCCAAAACCCACCAAATTTGGCGAGCGTTTTTGATCATCTCCGAACCCGGACATCCATTCCGAAAGAAGCGATGGAAAGAACAAAAAACGTATAATGCATCCATTGTCCTTGATTGAAAATTGGACGGCAAATCGACAAAACAAATTTAGGATGAACATGGTGCGGGAAATTAAAAACGAAACACACGATCCTACTTCTTGGGCGATGCCCGGAGCTTCACGGAGGATCCGCCGCCACGCCGTCACCTTGCCAGAGCTGCCTTTCCAGAGCTAGAGGAGAGGGAGGAGGGGGAGCTTCTTGCGCTAGGGAGAACCACCAAGAGGGGGGGGGGGAGAAGTGTTTAAAAACAAAACACTTAAACTCCCTCTAGTGGGCCTCATACCCGAACCCTCAGCAGGGTCGAGGTTAAGCCTCCCCTAGAGTAAACACCACCTCCTAAGTCCAATGGAGGTCTCATAATTTTAATCCAAGGCCCCGTTAAAAAGTTATAAAGCTCAACGCCCGAGACCTCCAAATTACGAAAATGCCCCTGGGACCATTTTTCACAGACGGCCCGCGCCTGCAAAACTTACACCCCTCCTAGGGTAAATGGAATGCTCCAAACTCAACAGTGCCCTTGGTTTTCCAATCTGAGCCACCGTTTAAGAGATACCTTCATTTCAACATTAAATGAATTAATTAATTAATTAATCCGTTTAACATTCCAGAAGCAGGCGAGGGGTCCAAACGTCTCGTGCCGACATGTTTTAGGTTGTTCCTAGGGTAAACACCCCATTTTGGACCCATCCGTACACTCGGATCTCCGATCCGGATAACTGTTTAGGAGTTATCACATTTATTTTGTGTTTCTAGTTTGAACGCACTGGAAATTTAATTCCAGCCACACCGGGACTCAGAATCACACGCCGTCTGAAGGCGCTGCTCTAGAATAACATGAAGAATATTCCAAAGTGTTTCGCAGCAAAAACTAGGTTCTTAAAATTATAGCGGGAAGCACATATCTAATTCACATAATATAACTTCAACCTCATTAATCATGAATGGAAACTTTTTCGGGTCTATAACTTTACTACATATGGATTTTAAAAAGAAAAAAATTATGGTTAATGTATGTCATACATTTTTTGGAAAAATGAAATATAAAGAAATGAGAATCAAATATTTCATCAAAACATGACAATCTAGTGATTTTAGTCCATGTAACTTCAAATTAGTAATTGACCTGAAATTCTTGATATTTTATGAATACCTCTATGGAAGTTTTATACCATTAAAGAAAATAAAAATTTCAATGTTTCCTATCTGGATAGAGTGTAAGCTACTAGAGGAAGAAAATTCCATCCTTTACCCTTCACTAGTGCCAAGTCTTCTTTATCCCCATGACAATCATACCCAACCTATCCATGATTCAATATTTTAATTTTTTCAGTAAAATTTAGTAACATGCTCATAATACTATCAAATATTTTTTTTATATGCATGATATAATGAGAATTTATAACTTACAAACAATTACAATACGGTAATTCAAATAAAATTTATCACTTCTTCCAACCTGATTTTATAATGTTTTTCAAAAGTGGTTTACTAAAACAATGTTAATATCTTTTACTTTATCGAATAGTTGATCACCCATTAGTGAAGATAGTGGTGTACCTTGTTCAGAATTCCCATCAAATGTTGTCATCCAAGATATGTATTTATGTCAATGAGGTAAAAAGTTATGATTTCCAAAAAACAATGTCTTTGAGGAATGTTTCATCTAAACTGAGTGTGTTCATTCTTCACAAATGAGATACCCCAACATTCCTTTAATGATATATCCTAACAAATTTTCATAAGCAGGAAAGTCATTTATCATCCTATACAACATGTCCATCAATGTGAATTCTTCACTTTTATGAGAATCATACACTATAACACATGTTCCCCACATCAATTTTAGATCTTCAATCAATGGAAATAATTATACATTAATATCATTACCAGGCTTCTTTGTTCGAGATTAAAGGAAAGAAAACATAATGCATTTTTACATCATGCATAACCATGGGAGAAAGTTATAAATTTCCAACATGACTATACATGTACTATGAGTACTACTCTATACACTAAAAGGACTTCTTTAATTTGTAAATAACATAAGATTGAAGTTTCTCAGCTCATTACTAAATTCAGGATACTCTTAATCCATTTTCTTCCACTAAATAGAATCTACTAGTTAACGTAGGTTCCCATATTTAATTTTTGTGTTTTCATCTCTTGTATATTTTTTCAAGGATTCCTTAAATCCTTTTAGTCTTATTAATTGTGGAATGATAAGAATATACCATACAAAATTTGAAGGACTTGATTCATTTTTATAGTATTGATCTGCACCACACTTAGGGCACTTTACAAGTGATTTACAGTCCTTGTAAAATAGTATGAAATCATTTAGACAATCATGTGTTTTTTATAGATCATGCACATTGAACACATCATTCATATAACATTATTTGTTTGACATGAAAGTTCATTTTCTTCTGGTAGCATGTCATTCAGAAGACTAAGTATTTCTATAAAGTTAGTGTGGCTCCATATGCTTCCAAATTTCAAATTATGTAACTACAATACAGATGAAAATGTTGAGTATTTAGTACAACTGATATACAATGGTCTCTTAGAATAAATATTTAACATCTCAAAAAACTTTTTACAATCATGAAGGTCATCTAAAATTTCTATTTTCATTTCTTCAATGCGATCACCATCATTATTTAAACTAGTATTCATATCAAATGATCCATATACTACAATATCATCCTAATCAGTGTGAATGTTCAGATTTTCCCTATGTTTAGTCTAATATTTTAGTATATTTTGTATTCTATGACAAACCAAATGTTCTTCCAACTCTTTTGGACTAATAAAATGGGAACCCAATATTTGGTTGTTTCAAACAATTTAGTACTATTTGAAGGAAATGGGTAATTGAATTTAAGAAAATAATTACTCCACTGTGGTAGGTGTTACCCTATGAATTCATCCAAAATGATCATTGGTACCTGGTATTGGATGACTACATCTCTTGGTAGTTCAACCAAGATAGGTGCATGTTCAGAAGAGATGGGGGGTGCATCTCAAGTAACAAAATAAAATAATAATTTTTCAGGAGATGAATTTGATGAGGATGGAAATTGTGTCCTTAAATCATTTTATATCACCACATCTTAATTTAAAATTTAAAATCTCAACTCAAACCACTATAAAAATTCCAAAGGCTTCATTTTTTATTTTCAAAACCCCACTTGAAATTCTTTTTTTTAAATTCCACATGAAAATAGCAAAAAAAATTCAAAACACTTAATGGGATACAAACTCCATTTTCTATAAAAACTATTAGCATAAAGTAAAAATGCTTTAAAATCATTTTAAAAAAAATTAATAATAAATTAAAAGTTTAAAAATGTTTCCATGGAAATATGTACACTTTTAAATATTTAAAACTGTATAGGTTCACTTTCAAATAACTTCACGAGTTTCAAAACACTAAATCCATTTTAGTTAATTTTAAGGGAAGACCTCATTTTTTAATTTCAAAACACATTTTAACATTTATTACCAATTTTCATTTTTCAAAACTGAAATTTAAAATAGGCATGACAAAAAAAATTATAAATATTCCACCATACATTATAAAGATAAGAATGACTATTAAAAATTTGATAAACATTTTATAAATCTGATAGGAATAAAAAAAAATCATAATAGAGTAGTAAATTGACAATTTAAATCCTAAAATTATAGTACTAGAATACCCACTTAAATATTGAGGTTCCCATAGGATTATTTCAAAATTTAATCAAGGGACTATTTATTTATCAAAATATGGTTTCCTCAAATATAACACAATATTCCAAAAATAAAAGCTTTCATATTCTATAAAATTTATTAAACAATCAACATCAATAAGGTTTTAAAAATATTCATGACATTGTAAAATATTTTTTAAAAGATCATAAAGTATTATATGGAGTCTATGTCTGATACAAAATTATTTTTTATTTGAATTTATCTGATTATGAATCGAATTGGAGGTGATATAGTGCCAATAGTGAGAGAACAATAACGGATTTGGTTTTTCTCAAGGAATCAACCATGAATTTACACCATTTTTGAGTTTTTAAATTTTTTGGGGTGTTTAGAAGATTATGGGATGATTTCAGTTTTGTAGGAATTGTGACAGAGCGATGAGATAACATGTCAATGGATGAAACTGAAAATTTTTAGTGACAATGTTTCAAGTGGAGGAATGAATAATGTCTTTTCATGAGATTTGTTGGGATGAGATTGAAACTACATCATGAATGTTGCTCAAATTATATATTTATGCTTAGTTTATTTTATAAAGTATGTAAAAAATGTTTACTTATTTTAAATTGTGATTTTAAATGGTATGAATATACATAGTTATGTATTCCCTTTTATATCTTGATATCATAACCTCTTATGGGTGAAAATATTATTACCAAACCATCTATGTTATAAACTATGGATACCATTTATCAATTACAAAGAAAGCTAGTTTGAAATACATATGGAGAATATGTTTTTATTCTTTTAAGAAAATCCAACCGTAGGATTTTCCTAAAATTTATCATTAAAAATGAATAATATTTTAAACAATAATTTAGAAAATTTTATTAAATAATTTATCCATTCCTTTAAAATGAAAATAATCACTTGAAAATCATTTTCCTTAGACCAAAAAGTATTTATAAAAAACACACATTTAGAAATCCATTTTGGTTTTTTTAAGAAATGGAACTAATAAGGAAAACCTAGTATAAAAAATGTAATAAAAATTAAATAAAACAAATAAAGCAAATACAAATAAGAAAACAAAGTGTATAATTTGTAAGAAATAAAATTAAATAAGGACGATAATGACAACCTTCCATAAAAGTGAAAGTTGGTACAAAAAATATACATAATATCACAAGTACAAGCCACAACGCATGGGGAGGAGACTTGATCTATATGTTCTAAAGTTAATGGACTTAGTCACAGAATAATAGTTGACTATGTGACCAAAAAAAGTAAAGAATCTCGAGTCTCTCATGGAAACCAAAAACAACCCTTAGAAAATACCTCAATTAAACTAGAGAACCACCCATCTGTTTACCATCATATCTATGGTCTCCTATGTAAAAATTAAAAAAAACACACATAGAAATCAATTATTTTGTTAACAATAAAAACACATAATTAAAAACACAATAGAAACAATGCTCCCTTTCAAAAATCAATTTGAAAGCACTCTAGAAATTCAATAATTTCTCTTGTGGATATTTTAAAAAAATGGAAATATAAAAAATATTTTTAAATGAAAAAAAACATTGAAACTCACTTTTTGAAAACATATATAAGAAAAAAATAATCATTGTGTTTAAAATTGAAAACATCTCTTTAAATGTTATAGTTATATGAAATTACAAACATACATATATAAACAGATCTCTATACAAATATTCACATATTTTATTTGAATACATGCATGTGTCTAATACACACACACAGACACACACCAATACATATGTGTATAATCAAAAAACATGAAAATAGGAATTCATAACGTTGTATATAAATAAATAACACAATAACAAAAAATAAAACATAAGAAAACTTCTCAAAAAAAACCCCCAATTAATAAATTTCATTAACTCATGCATTACCCAAAATTGATTTCATAAACAACTTCAAATAATTTTAAAACGCCAAATTACTGTATGAAAACGCATCATAAATATTTTATAGGCAAAAATATAATTTATCCTTTGAATACATATAAAAAACAAGGTCAAATTCACAAGAACCTAATTGATAATAAATTATAATCCCTTAAAATCTTGAGCAACAAGCATATTCAAATCCAATTAAACCCAAATAACAATTATAATTTTAGATAAACCTGTTAAAAAACCAAAGAATATGAAAAAAAATTAGGGAATAGATAAAGGATAAATACACCTTTCTAAGGATATCATAAATGATCTAAAACCTTCAATAACAATGAGTAGAAGGCTTGAAGAATAAGGGAAATCATTGAAGGAAAATATACACTCAAAAGCACCTTATGTGAAACCCAAATAAGAAATAAATGAGTAAGGAGAAGGATAAAACAACATACCTTGGATTTAGGCTTTGATTCCTCTGATAGAAAGTATAGATATCAAAAAATATTAGATTCATTCAATCCTTGATTCATTCGAGACTAGGATTTGAGCCTTGGATTAATTTGACACTTGATTCAAGCCTTAATTCGAGCCTCTGATTCGAGGGGAGGAGCGCTAGTAGTAGGCAGTTTCACAGATAGTCGAGGTATTGTGACTAACTTAGTTATGATTAGGGTTCATTAAATAGCTCGGGGAGACTTTTATTTCTACTTCCAAAAAAGCACAGATAAATATAACTTTTATCAGATCTTTTTCTTGTACTGATAAAGATAAAAATTTTCCAGTGAAAATGTTTTAGCGCTGATAAATATCCTTTCTATCTTTGTTATTTTAGCATAGATAAAGCTCTGTATTTATCAGATATAAAGAAGCACTGGTAAAAGACAACTTTATAAGTGCTAAAACATTAGTACTGATAAAGCATTTACAATTAGTAATATAAATAATAAAATTTGTAAATATATTTATATAATTATCTATATATTTATTATGATTTTATAATTATTTATTATAATTTTATAATTATTTATTTATAATTATATGAATACTTTTTTTTAAATTATATTTATTTATTTATAATTATAAATAAATAATTTTATAAATATAATAAATATAAATTTATAAATATATTTATAAAAAATTATTTATAATTATAAATTTATTTTTATCATTATATATAATTATATAAATATATATATATTTATATAATTATATATACATAATAAATATATAAAAATATAAATATAGTAAATATATTTATTATTTAAATATATTTATATCATTGTATATATTTATATATATACATATATATTTAAGAAATATATAAAAATATAAATAAAAATATAGTAAATATATTCATTATTTAAATATATTTATTACAATTTTATAATTATTTATATATATAATTACTTATTTATAGTTATATATATAATTTTAAAAATAATATTTATATATTTATATCATTATATATATTTGTATAATTATATATATTTATTTAATAAATATATATAGAAATAGAAATATAAATATAGTAAATATATTCATTATTTAAATAAATTTATTAAATTTTATAATTATTTAAATATATATAATTGTTTATATATAAATAAATAAATACTATTTTGAAAAATAATATTTATTTATTATAAATTATAAATTTTTAAATTTTTAAATATACTAAATATAAATTTATAAATATATAAATATATAAATATTTATATAAATATTTATTTTTTAACATTATTGATGAATATATAATCTTAAGTGTGTTAATGTTAAAAATGAGTGAAATTGGATAATTAAAAAATTGTACACATTAAAAATATTTAAAAAAGGATATGTTTTATTAATTAAATATAATTTTTTTAAAAAATATAGATATGTTTTGAAATCAATATAACACATATTTGATATTTGATAAATTGAAACATCAAATGACATTCAACTATGTCAATTACTCGATGCAATTAGTCTGTATTTTTTAATAAACATTATTTTTGAATTCTAAACCATTCATCACTAAATATATGACTTATTTAATGTAAAGCATAAATATTTTTTATTATATAAATCATAATTTAAAAAATATTATATACATTCACACACACACACACACATATATATATAAAAGAATATAATTCTATATTAAATGTATTAATGAATAATTATGTATAAAACCCTTTAAAATAAATAAGAAATTATTATTTTTTTATTTATTACATTTTATAATTTTTTATATTTATATTTAATCAATATTATTTATTACTATTTATAATTAATATATATAGATATATATATTAAAATTATTAATTTTGATTAATACGTGTTTCATTAATAATTTTTTTAATAATTTTTTTATTTATTCATTTTTTTAAATTATTACAATTTATTCATTATTAATATTTTAAATTTTTATAATTTATTATTTTTGTATGTATATAATTAATATATACTATTTATTAATATTAATAATATATATATATATATGTGTGTGTGTGTGTGTGTGTGTCTATTTAGTATATTCATTTGCATTAATAATTATTTAATTAATAAAATGTTTAATAATTGTCTTAATTTACTAATTTTAAATTTTTATTTGTTTAATTGTTTAATTTTATTCATTTTACATGTCTATATGTTTAATATATACTATTTATTAATATTTATAATTTATATATATATATATATATTAAATTTATTCACTTTTATCAATAAATATTAAATTAATATTTTTTTAAATATTTTTTTTAATTTATTCATTTTTTAAATTTTTATTTGTTTAATTATTTATTTTAATCAGGGCCTTTATCAGTACTGTAAAATAATTGATAAAGGATAATATTTATCACTGGTAAAAATAAAGCACTAATAAAGGGTTCCCTTTATCTGTACAAAAAAATAAAGCGCTGATAAAACGTTCCTTGATCAGTGCTAAAAATAAAAAACACTGATAAAGGGTGTGTTTTATCAGTGTTAAAGAAAAGTGATGGTAAATATGACCCTTTATCAGCATTTTTTGCTAGCACTAATTAAGGTTAATGCTGTTAAAAACCTATTTTTTCGTAGCAACCCCAAACCATAGCTTTGCTACTTGGGGAATCCTAATGAATCCACTTTCAGGATGATCTGATCCTAGCCAGAGTCCTCTTAATGACATAAAATCTTGCCATCACCTCAAGATATTTCAAAAACATAAAAGAGGTGACTTGGTGTTAGATATTTGGATGAAATGCCTCTTCAAAATTCCTTTCCCTAGCCTCCTCATATATAAATGAGTCTGAATCATATCATAGAAGGGTCTTGAAACAGATCCTTAACTCCCATTTGTTGGATCTCCCCCATCGAAGGGTAAGCAGCTCTCATCGGCTAGCCTCTTTCTAGATCAAATAAATAAACTATGCTCAAAATTTTCTTGGAACGTCTCCCCTGAGACTGATGGCTCCTGATGAACCTAGAGAAATAAGATCTACCACTGCCTGGTTGCCCCCACACAACATTATCACCACTAATGAATCCCAATACTCTTTTTGAGAATGGATTAAACTGAGGGATATCTCCAACACCTCCAACCAGTGCTCAATCATTGAGTCTGAAATAAATCCCTCACACTCCTATAAACAATTGTACTAATACTCTTGAAGTTTCCTCCTCCAAGTGTCTTCACCATCGACCTCAACACTACAGTGATTTTCTGGCATGACCTTCTAAACATCTTAAGTGTGAACCTGATGAGGACATCAAATTGGATCCATATCTGTAAAAGAAAAAAAACTATTAGTGGCTCCCAAACCTAAAATATGAACCATTTAATATTAATTATTTATTTATTTATCTAATTTTCATCTTAATCCCATGGTCTATCCATTTCAAACACAGACACAAGAAGAATGATGTATGTTACTTTCCTAGGTCTCTACCCTACAACTATCATCAATTAACATTGCAAGATCAATAAAATTAAAGGTCAATGAAGTGGATCAAATGGGGCCCAAAATACCTATTTCAGAACTAGTAACCTTTATTTACATCACACACTGAACTTAGGTAACACTGTTTTCTCCACCAACCCATGTAGTATTTACTAGTGCCTACATCCAAACTCCCTTTTATGCCTCAACCTAAACCTTTTATACCACAATTTCATGTCCCCTCCCCCAAAGTTACCCCTCCAGAGCTAGAAATGAGATAATTGAGATATTGACAACTGAATCCCACCTCCCATAGGTCATAGCAGAGTGGAATTCACTAATGGTATAATATATATATATATATAGACAGGAGGCATTACCCTTTAAGAAGAACATGAAGAAAGAGAGATAATACAAAACCACTATAAAATTATGACATAATATAAAATTAAAAGATGCCAAGTACATTCATGTAATGTCATATAACTGAAATAACTACAAAAGGAAACTACAAGTTCCAAAATATAATCCTTTCCATGAAGCCCAAACAACTCATTTACATCACTACGAGCTAGTAAAGTCGAGCTTAATCTCCAACCAACTCCTAAAATCCTAAAAAATATTTTATATAAGTATATTGAGAATAACATGTATTCTTAGTAGGATCTTTCCAAGAGAATCTCACAAAAATTATAATTAAATAATTCTAAAACCATGTGAAAAACATGTGAAACAAAATCATCACCTAAATAGGTATAACAAGACCCCAACCTCACAAAGAATCACACACCAATTATCACAGATAAGTGACCATATAATATATTATCAAAAGAAGGCACCTTGCTATAACTTCCCAACTAGTTTACTTATTCTCCCCAACATCAAACATCTTGATCCATCTCCCTCCAAAAGTAATTCGTCCAAAAGACACATGGGATAATGTATCGTCTCATGCATCTTATTTATCAAATCATCCCATAATCCCATGCCACATATCCAGATGGTAACTGAGTAGGTTTTGGGATCTACCATAACCCATACATCAAGTATTATATCTCAAGATATCACATCCCATACATGATATACCTATAATAATCCTTAGGATACAATATTCATAGATACATGTGTATGACATAACCACAATCTATTATAACACTCTACACACATATATGGAAAATGAAACCACAATTCATACTACACAAAATACTATTAGGATAAGAGAGAAGGGAAAGAGGGGGTTAGTTAACCATTCATTCCTTGTTAATATATTTATTGGGGAAAACCCCTCATTGAGTCCATTGGGTGTTATTCATCCTACCGACATGGGCAGGGTATCATATGAAATTACATAACATATGAGATTATGTAGCACACATCTAAAGTATGATAACCAATCTAGTCATAGGATTAAAAATAGATATTGTCTCTTAGACACCCAACTACCACTACTAAGGACCACATTTCCTATAAGAACACAAGAATTAATGAATAATTGCATTTATTTCATCACTTTAAGAATTTCAAATTATGTTAGATTTTTAATTTTCCATTAATATTTCTTAAACATTACTTTTCATAATCATAAATGGATTCTCATTACCTTGAGTCATAAGCCAACTTGTCCCATAGTTTCCTAATATTATCATTAATTACAATATTCCACCAATAACTAACCCCATAGGAAAAAATATTTATAAACATTATCATTACATAATTCTAGGTACTCTAGGACTCATCCTAAGTCACTATAAAAGAGAGACATAACCAAGCACAACCAGATACATCATGTAGTGGGGAAATGAATTCAGACACAAGGAACCTAGGCATATAACCTTTAAATAAGTGTAATTAACAAAAAAACTATCCCTTCTTATAGCACAGTAACCAGAAATCCCAACTTCAAACCATTTTATTAGTACTAATTCCATATCTGACACCACCGTGATCCTCACCATGTATCCAACCATCTTAGGCTTTATCCGGTGCCACAAACCTAAGCCTTCCCACACATGTATCATCAATCATCATCCATCACAAGATCACATCACATCTCATAACATATCTAACATCTATAGAAACACACAATATAGAAAGGAAATAATAAATAGAGTCAACAATGCATATAGGCCCTAAAAACCAAGGCTTCTAGCCATTACAATTAAATGGGATTTCCCGGACACAAACATTTATCTTTATCAAACAATAGGTTCATTACTTTCTTGGATTAAAAAATATATTTAACTCATGTTACAACCACAGATAACCAAAGTCATAAACTATTATAAGTTATTAGTTATTTAAACGTGATTCCTATCATAACATCCAATTTCATCAAACAAAGGAATAATATTTTAATTAAACATGCCTATTTATTATTTCATCAAAAAGAATACCATGTTTTAATTTCTTATCCAAATTCCATTAATATAAGATAGATTATTTTTAATAAATATTCCTCAAGAATAATTTTATTTCCAATAATTATAAGAAGAAAAGCTTCATAAAAAACTACACTTTAATTATTTATCCAATAAAAATTACCATCTTTACGCTCTTTAAAACTTTTTAACAAATAAACTTGCTAAAACAAATCACAAACATACATTATAACGTATCATAAATTTAGATAGAACAATATCTAGTAAAACAAGTGGAAACACATTATCATGGTAGAAAACCTGTGATCGCTACAACTATAAACCATTTATTTTCATTATTCCAATTTAATATTCATTAAGGTTAATTACACTATCGCCCAAATATATAAATAATAATTGTTCTATGATTTCACATAAAAATAATTGGGGATCCACTACCTCGATTATAAGTTCAATGTTCTTCACATAATAAGGGATGATTGACTTTCAACCACCATCGAAAGGAACACTACAAAGACAGAATAAAGTAAGCTAAAATGTAGAATCCAAAACCACCTAAAAACCATGATAAAAAACAATGAAAATAGGGGTTTTGGGCACTATAAACATCTAAATAAGAGGATAAATGAATGGTGAAATAATAGAGGAGTAAAATAGGTACCTTGAACCAAACCCATTCAAATATCTAAGAACCATAGGTTGAAACAATAGGTAAATGATCAAGGGGAGATAAAGGGAGGTAGAAAAAACATACCCATCAATAATTCTATTGATGGGATCCTCCATGTGAAAAAATGAGTAGCCGCATCTTAACTCATTGAAATCATATGAAAAATTAAGGAATTCAATATAAGGAGTATAGATCAAATATTAAGGGCAATAGTTGACTTAAAATCGCATTTAATACCCCTATTCACTCCTAACATTTTTACATTTTTTAATTTATCGTGATATTTAAAGATCAATTTCTGTTTCAATATTTTGAAAATTACCATGAATACCAATATGAATTCAACCATGGCTTTTAAATATCCATGGGGGTTCTTGAGCTTTCTTTCCAGAAATGGTATCCCCTAAAACATGTTACACATCACCAATATATTTTCTCCTTAACATAGCTTCTAAAAAATCTTTGTAAGATATTTATAGGATGATTGTTTTGTATAGAAGAAGCCTCATGGAACAAAACCTGGCACCATTCCCAACTGGGATATTTTTATTAGCATGTTTCATATAGAAGGAACACACCAAACCCAAATTGTCTTCTAAAACATCTTAACATGCCATAATTCTAGTCATGGGGCACCATGAACCACACGACCAACCCCAACTCCTACCACCACCCCACCCACCAACACATGGTGACCTATAAAATAGACCAAGGCCATATCCAAGCCTCTAAAATTCTTTCAAGATCCTTATTGACTCCTCTAAAACATTGTTATACATAAAGGATGTTAGATTTGGTGTCCTAGAACTAACTATTTGTACTTTGATTACATGAATATTTGATGTTTTAAATATTAAATTAAACATATTTTTACATATTTTTCATATTTTTCATGAATTTAATGTAATAATGTGCTAGAGTATTTGTTTCATTGATAAAGTAATAGTAGTTCCCCACTGCGATGGGATCCTTGAATTTCTATTATAATATTCTTAATATACTTTTGTTATTGAATAACACACTATGATGGAATACATAGTCTATAGACTATCAGGTCTGATTACTCATAGGTAGATAAGACTTCTTCTCATGAAGTTTGCACTTGGTAATCTCTAAGATGGGAGATTATAAGAATAGACCTGCAAGTAAAAATTCAGCATGTTTGGGTGTCATCAGATATTCTTATTTGTGATCATTAGTAATGGTACATAGACTTTCAGATTATCATTAATTCATTTCATGGATCACACACTTATATTTTATGATGAAAATTATCACACCATATGTTGTTAGGAAGTAGGGTACGTTTGTTGCGTCACTAATGACATGTTATTAATGGATAAGTCAAGGAAGGATTTTTCCCATCCATATTAATGGAAGTTGATATCTCATCCCCTTTATTGAAATATAACCATCACCCTAAATTCTATATCCATGGTGTAACAATGTTTTTATTTCTTATAGTCATAGAAAAATGTATTGAGCTTATAGGTTGATGAAACCATCATGCAACCTTATTGATGAGATATTGTGATAAAGGGATTATTTTACATAGTGAGTGTTCATATGTGGTTTTCATCGTTGCAACTTAAGTTCTTTCTCTTGGGTTCCTTGACCCATTTCTAAACAACAATCTTGAACTTTAGGCAAGTTCATCTAATGAAAATGAGAAAGAATCCTAGAGGTTCACACACTATATGATCAGTTGATTTCAATTAAATTATATTTTAATTTAGTTAATGGAATCAATATAATTCTTAAGACTTAGGAATAATTTTATTTAAGTTATATTGATCACATAAATTAAATAAATATTTATTCAATGGATTTTGAATTAAATATATTTATTTATTTTATTGAATATTTAATAAATATTTATTTACTATAATGTAAATAAAATATTTATTTAAGATAAAAAAATATTTTTTCAATTTTTTCAATAAATGAAAGATGAGTTCTAACATACCAAGACCATGTTCGGTGATAAAATAATTATTTCAAAATCAGTAAATATTATTTATATATTTTGTACAAGTTGGAACACCAAAAAATAATAAATTTATTATTATTATTATGCATTGTGGGATTTAATTAATGGATATAATTATATTTAGTGGATGTTATACAATCAAATCATGTAACCAAAATCCTAGATCTATAAATATATAGTTATTTCTACTGTGTAAATAATTCAATTCCAATTCCATGTTTGGGAATAGATAATTGTTGTGGCCAATGAATTCTCTCTCGACTCCTCCTCCTCTCTCCCTCTCAATAATGATAAACCAAATAGGGAATTTCTTCAAGACCAAATAATGAGTGATCAAGAATGAACAATGCAATACATTCGATTCACTATGCTAGCACCCGAAGAATGATTGGCATTTCTCGGACACCATTAGAGCATGTTTTGATCACCACTAGAGGATTTCTACCATTTCATCCTCACAAGTGAAATAGGGGAAATCTTGAAGGGCCTTTTTAGATGATCATTAATCATTAATGAAGAAAATTCCTAAGACCAGGTATTTATTTCTTCATGTACTAAATAAATTAATTATAATATTGATGTGAAATATCCTCGCTCTTCGATTTAGTAAAAAATTATTAAAATAAATTTTAAAATATCTCCCTCCAATGAAATGCTTCCACTGTATCAGGAACCAATAAGGGGTATCAGAGCACTAACATTAAAATTTATAATTATTTATCTTCTTGTAAATCTTTGTGAAATCATGGTTATATTATTATTTCATGTTATTAACTATTTAATCCAATTTGAATTAATATGTTATTAACTTATTGATCATGTTTTTTAGTGTTTCATTTTCTTATAGATTTAAGAACAAATGAATACTGGCCATAGATTTCATCAGGAATTGAAAAATATTTTACTGGTAATGCTAGGTTATACGACATGCAGCCAGAGCACATGTCATATGCACATGTTCATTTTTTCTAGATGCACCAAGAAATTAAAAACACGTAGTGATTTTATTGCACAATGCATGTTGACTGGTCTAACCTGGCACGTGGAAAGCAGATACAGGGTGTGTAGCTGGCACATACAGACTATATAGTCTACCTGAGTTAACACATGAAATCCCCAGTTGTCTGACATAGATATATGATAACCTAGGTACATGGCATGTATCTAGATATATATTCCATGCAGTCTCCCATTAATGGAAAAAATTAAAATTACATTACATTTAAAAAATTCAGCATAAAAACCTTATTTTATTGATTAGCACACCATTGTGTGTTTGAAAATTTAGTAATGATTTTAAATAATTTTAAATGCTCAATTAATTTACTATAATAAATATTTAATTAATGGTGCTTCCATTTATTATTAATGAATGAAAACTTTATGGGTATCTCCAATTATGTTCAGATGATCGTTAGGATGAAAGAGAATTAATTAATACAAGCACATTAATCTTAATAATAATGAACAAATAAAGTAATGAATTATAGCCAATTACTTTTTTCATTTCTGTTACATGTATAACTAATCATTTGGTTAACCAAAACCTATGTATGTGTTTGAATTTATTTAATTAAATTTATTGCATGGTTTTTAAATTATTTAATATTAAATTAAAAGATAGTCTACGATTCATCCCTCCATCGATTATTATGTAGGACTTTCATATCTAGAGATATTTATGTAATTCCCTTTAACCTATCATTTGGTTCCCCTCACCTCCATGCGAGTAATAAATATTTTCAATTAATGGATCATCTCAATGTGCAAGGAGACTGTTCAAGATAGAACCATAATAGCACCAACTCGGTGATATATAGGTCGACATGTGGGATTTTTTATCTCATTCCAAGTCCTCCTTCTCAAGAGGCGAGTGATGAAGAGTTCCTAGTCTATGAAAAAAATATGAATGAAATGGTCAATGTTTGATGTTTTATGATTTCATCTATGTCTATTAAGCTCATAAATTCTCACAAAAATATCGATGTGTATATCATGCTTGAGAACCTTCATGATCTTTATTAGGAGAGAGATAGACATGAACAATTTGGGATTTCCAAGGTGCTGTTTTAGATTAATCATGGAGATGGTTCACCGAATTGGCCTCACATAGTCAATATCATTGGCTACATTGAGTGCCTAAAAGTTATAGGGTTTAAAATCCCCTAAGAACTAAGCACTGATCTCATTTTGGAATAACTACCTCAAATATTCTCCATTTTTTGGTGAATTTTAATATGAAGAACATTGAGAAGTATCTACCATATCTTCTTATCCTCCTTCGCTATGTTGATATAGATATGAAGTGTGAAAATCATTCTGTCCTTATGGTGAAAAAACTGAAAGGGAAGTTAATGTGATTTAATCCCAAAGATTATTCATGACCTTATAAGAAGTAATAATATCAAAGGGTAAGAAAAGGAACAATATGTTGTCTATTTCGTATGTGAAAAGAGGGGCCACTAGAAGAAAAACTACACCCAGTTAAAGAAGAAAGGGTAATATGCAGGTGCATTTATCATAAAGTATAATTTATCTATTTCAATAAATTAGATATTAGATACACATTTTGGTGCTCACATATGTATTGAAACATAGGAACCAATTAGATTTAGAAAAATTGACCAAGGGGAGGTTGATCTATGAGTAGCCGATAGAGATAAACCTGTTGTTGTAGCTATTGGGGACTACCACCTCACATAACAATAGAAATGGTCTTTGTTTTAATTGGTTGTTATTATATGCCTTAATTTACCAGAAACATTATTTTTGTATCCATACTAGATATAGATGGATTAATTTTTAAATTTGGAAATAAAATTTGCTTCTTTCATAACGATAGAATTTATTATGGTAAGGCATATTTACATAATATTATTTATGTGTTGATTACATGAACCAGGTAATGGAAATCGAAATGAAGTAACTTTAAATGACTCATACCACACCCAACTATAGAATCACTGACTAGGTAATGTAAATGAAAAAATAATTAAAAAATTACATCAAGATAGATATTTAGATTCTTTAGGACTAAAACGACTTGGTGTATATAACAAATGTTTATAGAAAAAAAATGACTAAATCCCCATTTAGTGGGAAATCTGAAAGGGCTAACGATCTTCTTGAATTAGTTCATAATGATATGTTGGGGCCATTTCATAATGAATAAAGGGGTGGGTACTCATTCTTCATAAATTTTACTTATGATTTTAGTAGATATGGATATATTTACTTAATAAGGTATAAGTCAGGTTCTTTAGAAAAATTCAAGGAATAAGAGAATGAATTTGAGAACCATCTTGGTAGGAAGATCAAGAATCTTCACTTAGACAAGGGAGGATAATATCTTAATCACAACATTATTAATTATTTATGAGAGTTTGGGATCCTCTCCTAACTCACTTCTCCCTACATGCCTTACTGGAATGGTTTAAGTGAAAGGAGTAACCACACCTTGTTGGACATGGTGAGATCAATGATGAGTCATGTGAATATTTCATTATCCTTTAGAAGATATGCATTACAAAAAACATCACATATACTAAATCAATTACCAACTAAATCGATAAATGGCATTCCATACAAATTTTTGAGTGGAAGAAAAACCATGTTATCGAATATAATGTGTGGGGAAGTGAATAGTTTGTTAAGGACACTTTAGGTAACAAAATTCCACCCCTAGGAACAAAGTTTACCTTTATAGGATTCCCTAACGAAATAAGAGGATATTACCTATACGCCACCTTAGACAAAATGGTTATAGTGTAAAGACACTCCATATTTTTTTAGAGGGAGAACATATCCAAAAGAGATAGTGGGATAGATATAAACTTTGATGAATTCAAGGCTGAAGGAACACCAGAGTTGGTATAGGATCATATTCCACAAAGCCCAGTGGAAGAAGAAACTATTACATAGACACAAGTACTACGTAAAAGTATAATATAAGTTAGAGAACCATGACAGTATGTTTTTCTAGTTACTAAGGATAATCACTTGTTATTAGTTGATAATAACAATCATGTAACCTATAAAGAAGTGGTAAGTGGAAAAGATATTGTCAAGTGGAAATAAGTCATGAATTTTGAATAGATTCCATGTACCAAAATCAAGTTTGGATTTTGGTAGACCCTTTAGTGGATGTAAATCCCATTGGTTATAAATGGGTATTCAAGAAGAAACTGTACAAAGAAGGAAAATTCAGTACCTATAAGGTGTGACTAGTTACAAAAGGATTTAAATGGTTTTAAGTCATTGACTACAAAGAAACCATTTCATCAGTTGAATTTATGAAACCCATCATAATTATATTTTCCATTACGGCTTACCATGACTATGAGATTTGGAAGATTTATGTCAAAACAACCTTCCTTAATGGGAACCTTCAAGAATATGTCTACATTGGGACTCAAAAATATGCCAATAAGATATGCAAGTTGAAAAAATCATTTATGGATTAAAGCAAGAATCCAGGTCATGGAACATTTATTTTGATAAATCCATAACATAATTTGGTTTTATAAAGAACGAATGTGAGCCTTGTGTCTACAAATGGTTAAGTGGGAGTGCAGTCATTTCCTAATAGTATATATTGATGAAATATTACTTATTGGAAATGAAATACCATTCTTACAGTTTGTTTAGAAATGGTTGAATAAAAGATTTTACATGAAATACTTGGGTGACGTATTATATATTCTTGGGATCAAGATCCCTCATGATAAATCCAAGAGGTTCCTCAGCCTAAGTCAAAGTACATATATTGATAAGATACTGAAGAGATTTAATAGAGAATAATCCAAGAGGGGATTGGTTATAATGTCGCATGGAATTCATATTTACAAGAAAATGAGTCCTCATACCCATGAAAAAAGAAATAAAATTTTAAGGATTCTATACACATCAGAAATTGGGCTAGTCTTGTATTCTATATTATGTAATATGATAGATATTGACTACATATTTCGTTTGGTAAGAAGATATCAAGCTAATCTAGGTGACCACCATTGGATGGAGGTTAATACTATACATAAGTATTTGATTCCTACTAAGGGTATGTTCCATGGTTATGGATGAGATGAGGAATATGTCATCATTGGATATAAATATTGTAGTTTCCAAAATGATTAAGAGGACATGAAGTAATAAATGGGATAAATCTTCATATTGAATAAAGGTGTTGTGAGTTGGATCAGCTCAAAGTAGGTTGTGGTCATAGATTCTACAGTAAATTCTAAGTATATTGCGTCTTATGAGGTAGCTAAATAATTAGTTTGGATGCTTAATTTCATCCAAGATCTTGATTTGTTACATAGAAATAAAGATCCTACCACACTATATTGTGATAATACTACAGTGGTGGATCTAGCAAAAGATCCAAGGTTACATTAGCGGATGAAGCACATACTTCATAAGTATCATCTCATGAAGGATTTTTATTAGATATGTGTGGTTGTAGTGAGAATTATTTTCAAGTAAGATAACATGGAGGACCAATTGACTAAATCCTTGACTCAACAAAAACATGATTATCAAGTGAGGTCTTGCAAACTAAAAGTTTTAGGCAGTTGGATCTAGTCTAGGTGGGAGTTTGTTACAGCAGGTGTCCTACAACCAAAAAATTTACTTTTATTACATGAATATTTGATGTATTAAATATTAAATTAAACATATTATTACATATTTTTTATTGTTCAGTATTAATTTAATGTAATAATTTCCTAGATTATTTTTCATATTAATGAAGTAATTGTAGTTAACCACTATGATGAGAACATTGAAGTTCTATGAAAATATTCTTAATATATTTCTATAGTTGGATAAAAAATAATGATGGGACACATAGTATATAGAAAATTAGGTGTGAGTACTCATAAGAAGATTATAAATCTTCTCATGATGTTCATACTCATTAATCTCAAAGATGGGGGGTTATGAGAATAGACTCGCTAGTGGGAATTACTCATGTTTGGGTGTCATCAGATATTTCTATCTTTGAGAATTTGTAATGGTCCTTAGACTTTAAGATTATCATTAATTCATGTCACGACTCACACACTTAGATTTTCTGATGAATGTTGTCACGCCATATGTTGGTGGGAAGTAGGTTATGTTGGGTACGTCATGAATGATATGTTATTAATGGATAATTCATGGAAGGATTTTCCCCTTCTATATTTTTGGAAGTTGATATCTCATATCTTTTACTAAAATAGAACCATCACCCTAAATTCCATGTCCAAGGTGTAATGATGAGTTTATTTTAGATAGTTATAGAATTACGTATCGAGAATATATGTTGATGACAGAGTCATGCAACTTGCTTGATGAGATATTGTGATAAAGGGATTATATTACCCTGTGAGCATTCGTATGTGGGCTTCGTTATTATGACTTTATGTTCTTTATCTTGGTTGCCTTGACCCATTTCTAGATAGTAATCTTGGACTTTTGGTAACCCTCCCAATTCTAACAAGAAATAATCCTATGGGGTCACACTAAGTATTTCTATTGGTCTTCATTAAATTCTATTCGAATTTAATAAATAAAATAAATTTTATTCTCAAGAATGAGAAATAAATTTATTCAAGTTATATTGATCACATAAATTAAATAAATATTTATTCACTAGATTTTGAATAAAATATATTTATTTATTTTATTGAAAATTAAATAAATATTTATTTACTAGTTTGTAAATAAACTATTTATTTAAGAGAATAAAATATTTATTCAAGTTTTCAATAAATTCAAGAAGAGTTCGAATGGACTAAGACCGTGTCCGGTGATAAAATAATTATTTATGAGTCGGTAAATAATATTTATGCATTTTTCACATGTTGGAACACCATAAAATATTATTATTATTATTATTATTATGTATTATGGGATTTGATTAACGGTTATAATTATATTTAATGGTTTTTATTCAATTAAATTTTATAACCAAAATCCCATATCTATAAGTAGATGACTATGTATATTGTGTAAATCATTTGAAACCAATTCCATGTTTCAGAATATGGAATTTTTTTCTCACAATGAATTATCTCTTGAATCCTCCTCCTCTATCCCACACAATATTGAGAATCCCAAGAGATAATTTCTTCAAGACTGAAGAATGATCGATGAAGAACCGACCAAAAAAGACATTTGATTCACTGTGATAGCACCTGGAGAGGAAGTTGTCTTCCTAAGCGTAAGTATTTTTTTCTTCAGATATTAAATAAATTAGTTATAAATTTGATGTGAAATATCACCAATCTTGGTTTTCGAAGACAATTATTAAAAATATATTACAATATTTCCCACCTCTGCATGCTTCTACTATACCCAAAACCAACAAAGGAATGTTCGGAAAGGTCTGAACTATTACAATATGTAGTGAAAATATTGGAACTAGAGATAAGCCACTACTAATAGTATAAATTCCCCATATAATAGTTTGATAATACCTTATTTCTATGAAAATTTTATTTTTCCTCGCACATTTGGAGGATTATTTCTCCATTCACCACATAACACATAAAAATAGCTTAGTGCATTTTTACCATCTTCATAATATTTCACCCGACCAAAAGGAAAATCCCACTATATTATCAAATGAAATTTGGAGAAGTCATCAATTATGAAAATAGATTTCATAGAAGAATTAAATCATTAAAACACCAAAATATGGATTAATAAAAATCATTTATCTAAAATGAGAAAATATTCAAAAAATATAGACAATGAGAAAATATATGAATTATTTTTGTGAAATAATCAGTTACGTATAGTATAGAAATATAAGAAATTAACAAACAAATATAATGATCACTATTCATCCCACCACATAGATATTTAGTTATATTATCATGTAAATTATAATATATATTACTCTTGTATAGATGATTGTAAAACAATGCTCTCAATTTAATAAAATAAAATTTTCTTACTCCATTCATCTGGTTTTCAAACATTTAGTGTCACCTATGAAATTATATACCAAATTTCATGTAACTCCCAATGTTTCAGGAGCCCTTATTATTACTATTATTGTATTTTTATTTTTGTTTTTGTTATTATTTTTATTATTTATTCCTATAATTTTAAATAATGTTTCTTTATTATTTAAAAGGGATTGGAACAGGATTAGAAAATGTTTCCTACAATATTTGAACCAAACTAAAGACACTTCATTCATTCATAAGGGGGATGTTAAATTAAAATAACATAAAACTAAGCACTAAAAACCATGTATTATTACTCCCCATGGATGAATTAAATCTGATAAAAGTTAATAGATCAATAGAGGACAATAGATAGAAGAGAATAAAATCTTCACAACTTGGAAATCACTAGGACCGTCTTTAAACATAAGGATTACCAATAGCCAAACAAGAAATATACTGAGGAAGATAATTGTTAAATTAGAAATAATTATAAAAAATATATAATATTAAATAATAACTATGACTTTTATAGCAATAGTGGAATGAACAAATGATTATGTACATTTATATATGTTAATGAAATATAGTCATTATAAATACGGTCGTTTCAAATATGGTCATTGAAAATATGGTCGATGAAAATATGGTAGTTGTAAATATGGTTGTTGGTCATATATACAATAAGTATATTGATTTAATGTATTGTTAAGTCGTAAATTTAAAATAATATAACATATAATGAAATAAAAATATAATATCAGGATACTACATATATATATATATACATTGAGAATAAATAAGAATATTATTAAAATATATATGATATATATATATAATTCATATAAATATTTTAATATAAATAGATTAGAAAAATTAAATTTTATAATATAAATATTTAATTTTAATTGCATTTATTAAAGTGTATTTAGTATAAAAGTAATATTTATTTAGAAAAACTTTTTTATTAAGTATTGTATATTTTAGCCTAATGGATTAAATTGAAAAATATTAAAATATTATTATATATTAAATAACATATTAACATTGATTAATTTATAAATTTATATTAAATAATATTAAGAACACTTAATTTTTAAAAAATTTATTTTTCAATAAAATCTGTTTTTCTTTATATTTTTTATTTTCATTTAAAAAATAAATTTTTAAATATTAGAATTTAAATTAGATAAATATAACAGAAGTTTTGGATTTATAATTTCAAAATTATCATATAGTGAATTTTTGAGAGTTTTCTAAAATTATTGATTTTTATGTGAATAATGCAAAACATCATTTTTACAAATAACCTGGATTTTATGACATTATTAGTATATGTGTATGAATTATAAATTCACGAAACCATTTTATAAGAAAAAATATTTATTTTTATGAGTTAAATTATTATTTTAAAAAAAATTAGTTTTAACTTATAAAACTATATTTTATAATTTATAATTTAAGTTACATTTTTTTAAAAAAAATGTTTTTAATACATTATACATTTAGTATTTTAAAATTAATTTTCATAAATTTAAAAAATTGAATAAAAAAATATTTTAAATTTTTAATCATTAGGTAAAAATTATATAATAAGAACCAATTTATTTTTGGGAATAAATGAAAAATTAAAAAATTAAAAATTGTTTGCTATGGTGAATATCAAAATGGTACAAATGAGTAACCTCAGTGGTAAATGATCAAACATGTAATAAACATGTTTTAATTGAGACACAGAGGTGTATATAGACATTATATATTCTTATATATATTATTTCTCAATTCTAGGTCCATTTTTCTTGTGAGTGACTTTCCATTATTGAAATGTTTTGGGTATTTACAAAATTTTCACTTCATTTCACTTATAAAAGGGGCTCTCCTATCCTCACTTCTACACACCCCAAAACCCCCTTATTTCAACCCAAAATCTACCAAAAAATAACCTTAACAATAATATCCACCTTATGTATGTTTTGGTATTCTATAAATTCCATGCTTCAATGTTTTAACCCCCTTCACAAAGGAGATAATCCAAGTAGTAAGGTAAATAATTCTAACAGCTTTTTCCTCTTATATTTTTTTCCTATGTGAATTTATTATTTCTTAAATTTATTTTAACCATTTAAAAATTTTAAAATTAGTATTGTTATTATACTAGTATTTTATTATATTGATGGTATAATCTTTAACTGTCCATCCCCTTTTCCCAAAGAGAAAAATAAATGACATTTCTGTGTGTGCGGACTACCACCTTCACAAAATGCCATGTTTTATTTTCCTTAAAAAACATAAAAATATGATCCTAATGTTGAGTTTAATGAATAAGTATGATATTGGTAACATATTTTAGATTCTTAAATGACAAAAATATTATTCACTTCTCATGTACTATGGATAAAAACAATGTCAACCATGCATATGTGTGGAATACCGCCTCCATGAGGCAATTGACTTTTATTTTTATTTTCATCACCACCTTACATTATTGGTCATGAGAATAGGTTTAATGTAAAAAAATTATGTTTATGATATCATTGATTTTCTTTCATGCAAAATTTTATAACCTATTAATGAAATATTCAACAAATAAATATTGTTAATTCAATCGTTTAAAATAAGAACACTAAGAAGAAAATATTTAATTCATATTATGTATTATTTTATAATAAAAAATTAAAATTATAAATACTTTATAATTTTTATATATCACAGTAATCAACACAAAATGATATTATTATTGTGTTGTTGTAATAATATCACAACTAAATCACCTCATAATCATCCATAATCATGGTATGATCATGTTTTGTCAGTTTGAACACCTAATTGAACACTTCTATTAAATTATTTCAGTGATGATAATGAACACATAATTAATAGTATAACATTATATAAATATTTAAATAATTATTTTCTCTATTTTTTAAAAATATACATCAATATTTAACTCATTAATTAATAAAAAACCCTTCATATGTTCAAAAACACCAAAAAATGTTCATTATCGATTTCACCTTCTATGATAAAGACTAAAGTACTTTGGAAAAGAAAATTTAAACTTCATAAATAAATATAATAAATCTATTATAATAAATTTAATGAAATTTTAATGATTAAATTTGGGATAATAATGAATAACAATACCACTATTATGAAACTAGTTTAAAATGATCTGGATTCCCCACACCTGACATCAAAAATAGGTAAAAACTAACATATATAAGTGTAGATAATAAGTATAGATTATGTTTATAAAATTTTATGAATATAAAAAATTTATAAAAAAGGTGATTACGAAATTTTTTGTTTTTATATAGGGTCTTATATTGTATTCGACTAATCGAGGAAACAAGGTTAGGGTTTATTTGTCTCATATTTAATTTCATCAGACTTATATCTTAATGTACACCATGGTGACATTAATATGTTGTGATTAATGCCTGGGGAATGTATTTTACTATATTAATGGAGTTTAAATATCTATATTTGTTTACATTATTTAAATGTAAATTGATTCAAAAGACACCCAAATTGAATGTTGTTTTTGATCAAAATATTACTCAAACCATAAGGGTTTTCTTGCCAATATTATTTTCAAATCAAGATATCTTTCGAAGATAATACATCTTGTAAATTTTATTTATTTATAAAACCCCTCATAATTTTCTTTGTATATTCATAGGGTTCTATATGTTTCCTCTATATCTCATTTCCCCTTAACTCATATTTTACCTGAATTTGTTTCTGTAAGTGATACTAAACCCATATATTCTTTTTCGTTGAGAAGCCCAATTTCATAATTTATACGATGATTTGGAAAATTTAATTATCTATACATTAAAAATTTATTGATATTATTTTATACTACACAATATTCTTTAAAAAAATTAACGTTTTCCATATGGGTCATTTTCATCTATGTTTAAAAAGAATCTATTTTTAACATTTTCTGTGTGAACCCCTCTTTCTGCCATATTTTTTTTATTTTTTATGATAATTCCTTTATTATATTTAATGTTTTCAAAAAATAAAATCTAATTATAATTTATTTATTAAAAAATCTATCTAAAATTTTCTCAAAATGACTGAGAATTTTTCTAATTTTAAAATCCATTTTTCATAATTCTCCTAATATGTTTTTTATTTAAATCCACATCCTTTTACATACATTCTTCTTAATCAAATATGTTATTATCATGTAACCATCCACTTTATTTCTTTGGATGAACTATGTAACATTCTTCTCTTTTGGACGAATATGGTCTATGAATTCATTTTTCATTCCTTATCACCCACTTTTTATGATTCCAACTTTTAACCTAATGGATTTCATTTTTGAATTCCCTATTTTGGATTCATTTGACTAATTGGTGTTAACCCAGATTCCATACATTGATTTTTTTTGGGAAATTATTTACATAACCATATTTCCTTTATTTATATGGTGTAAATATCATTTTATTTATTATCTTGATTTAATATAATTTATCTATAAAGTTACATGAAGTCATTGGATACCCACTTATTTTCAATGGGTTTACCATGTTATGATTATTAATGGAATTATTATTGTTTCCTTATATGAATAAATATGAAACTCGTTTTATTTACATGGGTTTGTTATGGTTTATTTATTGAAACAAATTTTATTTCCATTAGTTCTTTATGATGTGATAAGTAAATGATTTCAAGTGGCACTCATAAGTATAGATGGTGGAGGGTGGGGTCCTATATCACCCTCCAATGAATTGGTTTTAATTTTATATCTCCTGACAAAAGTATCCATGATTACTTATTAGTTTTTTCTAAGCATGGGCACAGATAGTGTCTCTTATGGAATTAATTTTTCTTATACTAATTTTTATAAAAATTTTCAAAGGCATTTCACTGTTTTATATTTTTTATCATGACTATGTTAAGCTCTCATGGATCATGTTGATTAAATCATGTTTCCACACTCTATTAATTCATGTATTATATTATTCCAAGTCAAATTCCATGATTTATGATCTATGAATTTTTGGGAATTAATTTTCTTATATATATATATATATATATATATTCATTGTAACCATATTCTTATATTATGTTCACTTATGATATTTGATTATTTTTTCTTATGTTTACCCATACAGTGTAACTGATCCCAAATCATTATAATGTTTTAATTTCCCTATGTTATGAAGAAGATTAAAATTTAAAAGAATTTTAGGATAGAGTCTAGTTTGGATCAATAATGGAATAATTTTAACATGGTTTTTAAAATAAGTTTCTTAATTATCTAGTCCTCAAATATATTAATCACCATGTTCTTGGGATTGTGTGGTTATTTTTGAGAAGTAAGTTTACCTTATAGAAATGCTGTAAGATAAAGGAAAATCTAGCCTAGGTCACTATGGTTGGTATTAGATTGGGGTTTAGTTATTTTTGAGGATTATTATAGTTACCTTTAGAGTTAGGGTCAGATAACCTTAGTGAAACCCTTAGATACAAGTCTAAGTATATTATGATATCTATCAATATTTGTAAAGTCATTAGTATGTGGTTTTTTAGTAAAACATCCCTTCATAGATAGTAGAAAGTGGATTTGGATATGGAATAGATTCACCTTAGTGAAATAAACCCAAGAAAGGATTACTTGAGCATTGAATCGATCATCAACTTGATATAGGATGAGTGGGTTTAATACTACACTCTTATCTAGACACTCCTAGGGAATATGTTTTAGTTGATCACATTCTCTTTATGAACAATTTTGTAGGATTGATTTCCAAATTACTTTTAGGTATTTGGTTTATAAGTATAAGATAATTCAGCTTAAATCAATCAAAGATAAACTAATATCAACATAGGATGACCTAATGTAATTACAGGCCAATGAGATAATATAAAAAAATAAATAATTTTAGGGTTGAAATTCTTTTTATGATATGATAACCCCCTCATATTTTTAATGTTTTTTTCACTCATACCAGTCCATTTTCTTTTACTAATGGATTTAACATGAAAAAACTATGTGTGTGAGGTACCATACATATATTACCTAAACGAACAACGAAACAGAATGGGAGCTATAGTGAAAAATATTGTAATTATTCCAAACCAACTACATTGAAATATGATTAACAATTTGATCATAGTAAATGTCCCAAAAATACTAAAGAAGAGAAATATGGAATCTTGTGAAATATTAAATAATTTAATAATGGAGGAATGAATGTTAAATTTATTTCATGTCAAAAAAATTTCAAAGAAACACCAAGGGTAATGACTCAAGGGTACTAGAAGATCCTTACTTGGGGAAGATGGTGTCATCAAGCATTAGGATGCCATAAGAAAATGAAGCATTTAGTTATCCTGATTTGAAAAAATAGAGTTCATCCGTAGTTACCATTAATAATTCAGCATATAATGTATGGGTAAGTTTTTAATTATATAAGGCAATCCCATAATCCAAGGAATAACGATGAATGAGAGAATCACCAACCTCTAAGACCAATAGGAAAATAGAATTAAATGCAAGAACTACTCCCAAAGTATATCCTAATATTTATCGAACATGTACCCTCTAATCTCGAGTTATAGTTGTCATGTTAGAATTTTATTATAGTAACTCTTGTATATCAAATAATTTTTATAAGATCATTAAATCACCACTCCAATGTTTTGATGGTTAGAGAAATCTTTTAGTGTAATAATTATTGTGTTCCTAGTTAAAGCTTATAGGAATATTCTTTGTGTAGATAATATTATCCTTCATTTAGATAAATTTAATGAAATTTATAGCAATGTATTGGTTCCATCCACTTAAAATAAAAATTATCTGGAGTAATTAAAACAAAATTCATATTAACCTATGATATTCTTTGAATGTATAGTAATAAAATCCCTCTATAAAAAAGAATAATGTGTGTATAAATACCAAATAATGGTAGAATATTGTCCCAAATAGTTTTATAAAAATGAAATATTAGAGATAAGACTATTTGGGGGGAAATAGATATGTTTCCCAAGTTTGAATGTTTGATATCCCTCTAGAAATTATATCTCGAATCATCTCTAAAATTTAGATTCCCTGATCTATTTCTATTAATATTTGATAATAAAAATTTTGAGGATGAAATTTATGTAGGGAGAATATAAAGCCTTAGGTTTTAAGAGCCTTTATTATTATTATTATTATTATTATTATTATTATTATTATTTATGCCTATGAATATGATCCCTATCCTAGTTGGCTGGAGGTCTCTAATGCATCCTCTATGGTTGGGGTTTGATCTCCACTCATTGTCCATAGCTCCCCTCATTTTTTGGGATGAGACTTACATCCCCACAAGAGAGAACTTGTATGAGGGATGGAATCATCATGATTATATCATGGAAAATGGATCAAGTGAGAGGGTATTTGGACAGGACATGAGACGATGTATGGGGTTGTGGGCACACACTGGGTGAGGTGGACAATGTTGGTCATGACAACCAAGGTGGATGAAGTAGTGACAGTGTTGGTGATTTTGGGATTAGATCCCAACAACTGTGGAAGTGGTGAGATTTTGTATATATAGGGAACATGTGCACAATGTTTTGGGGAATTGAGAGGCACAAGTTGGGTCCATGGTCTACTAAAAATAGGGAATTTGGGATATAAAAAAAATTTTAATGTAAGGGTTGGATATATAGGTTATCCTTAGGGGGGATATGACCTATCATTATAACCAATGGGTTTTGTTGTGTGGTTATTTACTTGTATTACACCCCCAATAAATAATTGGTTATTTATGTATATAATTTTAATGAACATTTTTCTATTCTTTTAAAAGGATTGAAACATGATTAAAAAATGTGCCCTATAAGATATGAACCAAGATGAAGAAACATTATTAATTCATAAGTGGGAAATTAAAAAAATTACATAAAACTAAGTACTACACACCATGTATTATTACTCACAATAGATTATGTAATTTCATTAAAAGTGCATAAAAATAGGATCCAGCAGATAAAAATGATTAAAATCATAATTACTGGGAAATATCTTAAACCATCTTCAAACTTGAGGATTACCAATAACCAAAAAACCTATAGTGATGAAAAAAGCCATGAAAAGAGAAATAATTATGAAAAAACTATAATATGACATAAGAGTAGTGCCTTGAAAAGTGATAGTGGAATGATAAAATTATTTATTAAGTCTATATATATGAATAAAACATTTTCTATATAAATGTGATCATTGAAAATATGGTCATTGCAAATACGTCATTGAAAATATGGTTGGTGGTCATTGATCTAATAGGTATACTGATGTATTCTATTATTTAGTAGTAAATTTAAAATAATATAACTAAAAATTAAATAAAAATATTATATCAAAATATTATATATATATATATATATATATTATACATTACATATAAAAATAATATTATTTTTATTAAAATATGATATTTTTTGTTAAAGTAGGACACTTAAGAGGGGGTGAAATGAGTTCCTATAAAAAAATAAGTTAAAAAATTTATTTAAAAGATTCCCCCAATTAAAAATAAAATAAGCTGGTTAACCAAGGTAGTAAAATTATATTGGTTTGACTGCTCAAATAGATTCTCAAAAGATTGATTAATTATTAGTTATAAAAATATTAGATACTATTAAAACATTTAAAACTACTCTAATAAGAAAGAAAGTTACAAATACTACCCAATACTAACTATCAAAGTAAAATTTATTTCTATGAAATATAAATTAAAACAGAGAAAGACTAAATTTAAAGACACAATGGATAAAACAAGTGGTTCAGTATCATGATGAGAATTTGTCCACTCCACTTGGTGATCACCTTCCACTAAGCAACATATAAAATAATCTTTGTTCGACACCCTGGATAGAGGATAACAACTGTACCCAAGACTGTCTAGGTCAAAAAACCTATTCCACTATTCCACATGGGAAAACAAACATCGAGGTCACATAGGACCTCTTCCATAGTAATATATGGGTGAAACAAGGTATAGAAAGTTATTTCAGTGAGGATATCTTGTATCCTACAATTTAATGTAGGGGTAGTGTGTGTTTTAATACACATACACACACTTCTTGAAAAGTAATGAAATAGTACACAATAGAAGAAAATGTAACAAGATATAGTTTAGAAGGCTCTGTGTGTCATGAAATACACCTTTGGCCTCACTGGATGCAGCAGATGCAAAGTTCCAGTCCTCTTCTAAAAATCGAGTGTCACGGGTTTAGTGTTATGTTGTTCAGTATTGTGAGATTTTCTTTGTAGCAATTTTTCTTCATAGAGTTTCTACTATGAGGATGTTTGAGGTTTTGATCCACATTAGTTCAGCCACCATTAATCAAGAGTTCTTCATGTGTTCTTCAGTGTATGTTTTTGAATTCACGTATTCTCCTCCCTTTTTTAGTCTCTTTCACTTCTTGATGTATTTGAATCTCATGTACCACCATGTATTTTATCTTCGATGTTTCTTTGTTATACCTAATAGGGAGCATGATCTCCACACTTTTTACCTCGTTTTGTCTACTAATAGTACTGAAAAAGACCATTAATTATATTATTGTCATTAAGTGACTCAAATATGACCGTTAGAAACAACTTTTAAATTAAATTGTAAAAGATAGAAAAATGGTTATGTGTGGAATAGTGTCAAAGTTGTGGTGAGATAATCATGGTGCCAAAGTCATGGTGAGGTAGTCATGGTGAGATCTGGAACTAGTAGTAATGTTGTGGTGTCTGGTCCTTTGCAAATTGTGGAATCAATAACAATACTATGGTGTAAGATAAATGGTTTCTCATGTGACTGTTTCTAGTCCTTTGTCAAAATTGAGAATGGTGTCTTGTTACAGTGTCTTGGAAATGGTAGTAAGTAAATGGTGTCAGGTCCTCGGTGAAAATATATAACTGGTAACAAGCTTATGGTGTCACCGACTTTGTAAAAATTTGGAACTAGTAGCAATCTTATGGTTTCACATACTTATCCAAACACATCTAAGTTTTGTTAAGAATAAATACTCACATAATGGATTAGACTTATTCATTAGCACAATAAAGCACAATAGAACAAAATTTACCATAGTTTACAAGATTCATACATGATTTTTGATATGTGAAACATGATTTGGGAGTAGTAAAACATGAGGAGTCCAACAATGTCCAAACATGATTTGTGATAATTAAAACATGAGGAGTCCAATAATCTACGCCATTTTGAAGATAAAAAATCATGGCATTTATAAGCCATATATTTTAGTAAAGGCAATACATTTTACTATATATGTGATAGGCTGTATAAAAACAACTCTTCTCCCATGAATATCTCTTTTCCATAAATTATTCTATAAATTACTTGTCTTATTTCTCCCCCTTTTGGGATTATAAAGAAAAAGAAACATTGAATGAAGGAAAATAAGAGAAGATACAACAACAGTGCACATTGTGTTGAATATAATGAGTGATTTCATTATGAGCATGAGGAAAAATACAATCATACCTATCAAAATACATCTTTCACTTCTTCTTATAGCCATCAGTCATTTCTTTTCTCTTGTTAGAGATATCATGAGGAGATAGAAGTATTGAGTCATTATGGTTTCCTTATTAATTTTCCATTCCTCTTGGTTTTGAAAATCACAAACACTTTATCTTAAGGTAAAATTATCTTTCTCTAAGGATTACATTCTTAAGGAAAATTTACATTCTCTTAGGAAATTTTTATCCTTACGTTTGTTTTCATTGCCTCATTTTATAATCTACCAAAACCAAACTCATTTTATTACTAAGTCATAAATTCAAATTCTTATTAAAAACCTAGAAATCTTATAATTACTTGGATATGGAGTCTTATATTTTTAAACTCCGGATTCTCTGAGATTCAGACTCCAAATACTCGGAAATTCAGGCTCCAAATTCTCTGAAATTCAGACTATGAATTCTCTAAAGTTAATACTCTTAATTCTCTGAAGTTCAGACTCTAAATTCTCTAAAATCTAGACTCCAAATTCTCTAAAATTCAGACTCTGAATTCTCTAAAATTCCGACTCTGAATTATTTAAAATTCAGACTCATAATTCACTAAAATTCGGACTCTAAATTCTCTAAAATTCATATTCCTGATCCTCTAAAATTGAGACTCTGAGTTCTCATAAATTCAAACTCTTGATTCTCTATAATTCAGACTTAAAATTCTCTGAAATTAAGACTCCGAATTTCTCATAATTCAGACACCAAATTCCTCAGAATTCAAACAGTGAATTATGCATAATTTAGACTCTGAATCTATAGAATACAGATTTTGAATTCTTTGTAAAAAAATCATAATATCCATGTTTTATAGAATCTATGTGTTTATATGATTAGACTATGTATTCTATTTTTCCTTAGACTCCAGATATTCATACTTGGTTAAGCTAATTAATTTTCCTTACACTTTTTATTATTGTGAAACAATGTCATACAATCTATTTTTAACTAACCGTTGGGTGATTGACACATGTACAGGTCCCTCCGAGATTCAAGGAAAAATATGATAATTGGAGGAGGGAGCCTATTTTTGGAGTTTTTCCAATAAATAGAATCTCATTTGAACGATCTCATAATCTGTTTATCACCCTAGAGATTACATGCTCAAATTCTATGATGTAATTTCTAGAGTGAGAAAGACTCTCATGCTTTGTGTGTTTCATGAACATCTTGTTCATCCTTAAACATCTTGTTCAGCTTCCTTTGTGTGACTTTGATTGTTGCTGAGTACAATCATGGGCTTCTGGGGATAAGAAGACATAGGTGCTGACTATCTTAAAGATCTAGGACTTGAGGGTATAGAAAGACATAGTCTGATATTCTTATTGAGGACTTACCCTGGTGTGGGTAAGATAGACATTCTTGAAAGTATAAATCAAGGGACCATTATCCAAGGTTTTTGGATACCCTACTCTTTGGGTTAAAATATTTTCTACTTGTTACTTTTTTTATTCACATTTTTATTTCTACTATATTTTGATAAAGGAATAAGGTATAACATTCTTATACTTTCATGTACTTTACATACTCTGATAAATAAGATTCTATATGCTTTAAGGTAGAATCTTCCTTTAAGAAAATTGTTCTTAAGTTTCATTTCTGGATTCATATTTCCAGAACCTAATGAAATTTTTTTTAGAACTAAAAGAGCCATTGTGAATTTACCTTTTTTAACTTTGTTAAACATATTTTTCCTTAAGGTTAAAAATGAATGTTTTTAAACTTACAATTAACCCCCCCCCCCTCTTGTAATTGAGTAACTACATATACTATTTCAATAATACAATTGGTATCAGAGTAAGGTCTCTGAAATACTTATACTCACATATAAGTTTTATTGCTCAAATTTTCCTTGTTCTAAATTTTCTTGCTTAACTTTTCTTGTTCAAGTTTTTCTAAAATATTTTTTCTTTGCTATAATTGTTTCTTATTAAAATGTTTTTGTGGGAAAGGTATTTTCTAATATATTGGTAGGAATAAATGTTGGTTCCATTGAAAACCATAATCCTACCAAACCACCAATTTTTTATGGTAAGTATTATGAGTACTGGAGAGATAGAATGAAACCTTTTTCATTAACACTGGAGTAGACAATTTTTTTATCTTTACTGGTGATTAAAAAATTCTAGAAAAGGAAGTCAAAACCTTTAACAACCAAGAAGAATCATAATATCAACAAAATTACAAGGTATGAAATACTTTGTTGTGTTCTATGACCAGGAACATATATAGCCAAATATTTTCTTGTGAAGATTCCAACTGAATTTGAAATAAACTTAATGTTACGCATTTTTGGACTTCCAAAGTGGTAGTGACTAGAAAAGCTATGTTTAGAGATGAATATCATGGATTCCAATATCCGTATGTAGAAATTGTTTTCAAAGTACAACAAAGATTTATGACCATTTTCAACAATCTTCAATATATGGGAGAGAAATTTTTGGATGATGGTGTTCTTATAGATAAAATAATTGACATCATTCCCAATGAGTGGTAATCCAAAACAACAGACATTGATGAGAACAAGAAAGTTTCCAATATTAATATTGATGAACTTTTGGGAACTCTTCTTCAACATGAGAAATGAATGAAAAGAGATGTCTATATGGATAGGAAGAATAATGTCCATATAAGTGTAGCCTTTAATACTTCTAAAGTAAAGTATCTATAATGAGTTACAAGATCTATGTATAAAAAATTAATTTTTCTATCTGAGTCTAGTGAAAATGAACATTCTGAAAATAAATTTTATAATCTCATTCGTAGGATAAAAAAATAGTGGGAAAGAAAGACATTGCGTATAGATATAAGAAGAAAGAAAGAAATTAAAAATGAGATTCATAAGTAAGATAATATTAATGTAAAATAGCCAAACACATTAGGCCATATTTTTCTATACTTAAGAGAAAAGTTTGAAAGGAAAAGAATTCTGAGTGAAACAGAAAAAAATATTACAAGTCTAAGGAAATGAAAGTCTTGAAAGCTAATGATACATGTAGTGCCAGTGGTGGTTACTCATCTAATTAATCCTCATAGTATGACTCTTCTAGTCAGAAGAATATTGGTTTACTATCCAAAATACTCATTCAAAATAATTTTCTCATGGACAAGGTACACAATTCTGAATCTATCACTAATGTATATTTGGATTAAAATTATATTGATGATAAATATTATAATTGTTTATATGAATAATCTTCATCTGATAAAGATAACCACTTATCGTCTTATGAAAGAGATTATAGGTTTTCCAAACTTCTGGAAAATGAAAATTGTAAGATAAATAAGAAGTTAGAGAAGGAAAATTATAAAATTTGTTTTTAACTAAATAAGTGTCATATCTTATAAGGACTTTGATCAGGAAACATTTGATTTTGAAAGTATTTCTAAAAACATTAAGGAAGTCATTTATGATAAGGGTAAACATTCTAAGGATCTTTAAAATTCTATTTCTTAGAAAAATATTTTAGAGGATAACTCAAACTCCAAGACTAATGAATTTGAGGATAAGAATTTATTCATTAGACTATAATCATAAATTCTTTCCTTAAATAATATTTTATCCAATTTTACCTCAAGAAGAAAAGAATTTGATAAAATATATTCTCAAATTCGTACACTAAGGAATAGTTTAGAAATTGGTTATACTCACTCTAAACTTGTTTTTAGTAATAATTATTTTTTCTCCAAAGTGCTCCATTTTACACCAATTTTCAGTGTCATGGAAATTGGGAAAGAAATTGTTCTTTAAACAGAACCCAATCATTAGGTTTCCATAAAGCTTATTTTTTCTTAGAAAATGTGGGTACCGAAAATTTTACTTTCAAATGTTTTTGGATTCAAGAAATTTTGTATTCTGAAAGTATAACTATTTTATTTCCAAAAAAATAAAGAAATTACCAATAACAATACATGGTACATGGATAGTGGATGTTCCGAGCATATGACTGGTAATAAAAACTTCTTTCAAAAGATTATTAAGATGAAAGTAGAAAAAGTATCTTTCAGAGATAATTCTTAGGAAGAAATTATTGGAATAGATAACATTTTTCTTCTTGGAAAAACATTAATTTCAAATGTTTTATTTGTTTAGGTTCATAATAAAAACCTCATTATCATATGCCAATTATGTGATGAAGGTTACCTTGTGAATTTAGGAATGAAAAATGATTCGTACCCAATTTCAAGGAAGAGTTTATTCTTTCTTCCCATAGGCATGGGAATGTATACACACTAAACTTAGACAACCTTAGGATCCAAGATCTATCTTGCCTTAGTGACACAAAAGATCAATATTGGTTATAGAGTAGAAGGGTATGAAACTATAACCTTAGGAACCTATAAAAACTCTCAAATAAAATACTTGTTAAGGATCTACCAGATCATAGATTTGAGTCTTCAAAAGTTTGTGATCCTTTTAAAAATGGAAAGAATCATAAATCATGTTTTAAGTAAATAATTGAAGTATAAACTTTTGAAGAATTACAGTTAGTTCATATGGATATTTTTTTTCCAACACAAACAAGAAGTATTGGAGAAAAGTATTATGTACATTTTTAGTTAATGATTACACTAGATGTATGTGGTTCCATTTTCTAGAAATATAATCTGATGATTTTTCTTATTTCAAAACTTTTAGAACTCAAGTTAAAAAAATTAGAAAAACCTTCCATTGATAACTATTCATAGTGAGCATGGAAGAGAATTTCAAAATTCTGATTTTGAAACTTTTTGTAGTAAAAAATGCGTTAGACATCAATTCTCAGCCCCAAGAACTCAACAGAATGGTGTTGTTGAAGGAATAAATTGAATTCTTCAAGATATAACATGAACCATGTTGAGTGAATATTATATTTCTAAACACTTTTTGGATGAAGATCTTTGTAATGCTTGATATACTATAAATTTATTTTTCACCAGACCTTTTCTTAACAAAACACCTTATGAGTTGTGGACTAGTCTAAAACCTATACTTTCTTACATGAAATATTTGGTTGAAAAGTATTAATCCTGAATAATAAAGATATCATACATAAATTTTCACCCAAATCTGATGAAGGACTTTTCTATGTCTATTCCACTACTTCTAAGGATTATAGTGTTTTTAATAAAAAAAAACTTTTACTGTTGAAGAAACAGTACTTGTTAATTTCAATGATTCTGATCATTTTGTTTTTAAACAATCCCAACGTACATCCTCAGATGTATTTTCTAAAACTGACTAGCAACCTTTCATTGAAGATTCTTCTAATAATTAAATTTTTTGCGAAAATATTTCTGAATCATTTAACCCAGAATATTTTCTACCATATGTTGATGAACATGTTTTACAAATCACAAATCAGTTATTTCTTACAAATTATCCCAGTGATAGTATCATTGGTGATGTAAACCAACCTGTAAGGACTAGAAGTTCCTTAAAAATGAAGTACAACATATAGCACTAATTTTCTAATTAGAATCGAAAATCACTGATGAAGCTTTATGTGATGCTGATTGGATTAAATCAATGAAAGATGAACTAAATGAATTCGAAAGGAACAAAGTCTTGACCTTGATAGAAAGACCTAATTAAACTTCTGTAATTGGAGTAAAATGGGTCTTCAGAAATAAGTGTGATGAAAATGGAATCATAGTCAGAAATAAATCTATATTAGTTTCTAAATTATATAATCAACAAGATGGAATAGGCTATGAAGAAACATGTTCTCCAGTATCTAGACATGAATCTTTTATCATTTTACTGGCCATTACAGAATTATAAAATTTCAATCTTTTTCAAATAGATGTGAAGTGTTCTTTACATAACGAATATGTTCAAGGGGAAGTTTATGTTGAAAAACTCATGGTTTTGAAGACAAAAAATATCTTGAACATGTTTTCAAACTTACCAAAGATTTATATGGACTAAAACAAGCCCCTTGAGCCTTGTAAGATAGACTTATATGATTTTTGTTACAAAACAATTGTGTTAATGGAACTTCGGATCCAACTCTTTTTATAAATAAATATAAGAAAAATGTTTTGATTGTTCAAATTTATGTTTATGACGTTATATTTGGTTCAACTGAACAATATTTAACTAATTCATTTGCCAATCTAATGAAATCTGAGTTTGAAATGAGTATGATGAATGAGTTAACATTTTTTCTAGTTTTTAAAATTTCTCAAAAACAAAAAGGAACTTATATATCCAAAAATAAGTACATTAAAGATATTATTAAAAATTATGGATATTAAAACACTAAAAGTATAATCACTTCAATCTGTACCTCAAATTCTCTTGATCTTTATGAAGCTGGGTAACCAGTAGATCGAACATCAGTTAGAGGGATGATAGAAAGTTTACTATATTTGACAGCTAATCTTCCAGACTTGATGTTATCAGTATTATTATGGGAAAGATATCAATATAATCCAAAAAATAACATTTAAAATCAGTGAAAATAATTTTTCACAATTTAATGGGAACCATGTATTTAGGACATTCCTATACTTTGGGAAATGATTTTGTTTTAAAAAAAATAGGATGCTGATTTTGGTGGATGTAGAATGGATAGAAAAAGAACATCTGGATATTTTCATTTCTTAGGATATTTGTTAGTTTCTTGGTCAAGTTAAATGTGATACTCAGTATCACTTTCCACTGTTGAATCTGAATATGTAGCAGTTGGATGTTTTTTTGCCCATGTTTTTTGGATGCAACACACACTCACAGACTATGGAATGAATTTTAAAATAACACAAATATTGTGTGAAAATAAAAGTTCCATTTACCTAATAAAAAACCCATCACATCACCCTCATGCTAAACATATAGATATTAGGCATCACTTTCTTAGGTTTCGGTCACTTAAAAGAGATATTATTCTTCAATTTATCATAATGCAAGATCAACTTGCTGATATTTTAACAAAACCCTTACCCTCCGATAGATTTGAATACATTAAAAAAAGTTAGGAATGATAATTATAATGAAATACTCCATATTACTTAATTTTTGAAATCTATCTCCTTAGATTAAGTAACTCATTCTCATAGGGGGGGTACATTTTCTTGTCAAAAAAATTCTTTTCAAATTTTTCATAACCAAATTTTAATTCTCTCATTAATCAAATTTTTTGTATCAAATTTGTTTTTCCTTAATCAAATTTTTTGTAACCAAAATTTTTTCCTTAATCAATTTTTTTTCAGAACTCAAAAATCCGGAACCAAATTTTATTTTCGTTCATAAAATTTTCTATAATCTAATACTCTTCAAGAATAATATATATCATTACTAATTTTTTTTGGAAAATTGAAACGTATGTTTCTTTACATAAATGTTCATAATTTTATTTCTTACTTGTTGTTATTTAATAAAATTTTTATCGGATTCATTTTTTCTTAAATCCAAATTTTTACATAAAACTGCAAAAGATCGGAACCTACCAAATACTTCTTCAGCTTTTATATCATCTATTAGATCAGTTTTTTACCATTTCAACTGTTAGATCAAATTATGAATTCTAAACGTCACCTCTACACCTATATAAATTCCCCTATTCCTCGTCCCACATCAGTTTTTAAATTTTTCTATGCTGATGTTCTCCCTCCCTTCGAAAATCTCATTCCTATTTTCCAAGTTAGCTTACACTATGAATATCATTGGAAGCCTCCCCATAGAAACAGATGTCTTCAACCAAAGGAAGTCATGTAATGGAAAATATATAAGGAAAGGCAAGTTGATCCAAGATTCTTCGACAAGAATCATTCATTGGTTAAGAAAAACAATAAATTGAATGGTTGGGAGAGCTTTTGCCTAGCAAAGCCCAAAAGTCGGGATCTGGTTTACCTAAAGTTTCTTATAGAATTATACGATAGAGTAATATTTTATAAATAAGGTTGAAGAGAAAAATTTACATTCAATAGTTATGAAAAAACCTATTCCCAATCTTTTAATATGGAAGAAAATATTCTTGGAGTTCTATAATATGGTGAAGCAATTTCCTGCACTCACAGGATTCTAGATCAGTCAAAATGTTCTATGAAGGAAAATACAATACAGTGCCTTGGACTCAAAGGAGTAAAATCAAAAAATATTAACCATATCTCAATAAACTTCATATTTCTAGAATTATGGGTACATGTTTTTCTGATTCCAAGAAAACGAGATAAGGACTCCTTAAAGAAAAGTGTTATCTTTATTTTTGTGTTTTTTGGTTTACTTGTGAAGATAAATCTTATGAAGTATATCCTTATGAAAATGTCCAATATTAAGAATGAAACTCTCAAATCCCAAATAATCATGTATCTTTGAATTTTTTTAATATTATAGATCGTTCAAAATTCCATACATCTCTAAAAAAATAAATTTAAAGATCTTGCTACTAAGTGATTAAACCTTGAGGAAAATGAAAGTCAGTTTCAATTCCATGTCTGTAGAATTTTATGATCTTTCAGAAAGTGAGATTTAAGATCTTACTAAAAATATGGAAGTAGGAGATATTTCCATGAAAGCTCAGAAGAATTAAAAGCAAGAAAAGAAGAGGAAACCAAAGAGAATCCTATAGTTCCAAAAAATCAATCAACACCAGCAAAACCGAAAAAGAAAAAGACTTTACTCGATGAAGTGGTAATAAAATGGATAGAAAAAAAGAAGAAGAAAACGAAGTAGATAGATGTTGTTTCCTAGATCCTACTAAGGAAAAGGATATGAATATTAAAATTGCTGAAGATCTAGAGAAGTAAGAAAAATAGACGAAAAATATAAAAAAATGTTTAAAGAAGAGATTGTTCAAGAACTTCTCAAGGCTACTGAGAAAGCCTCTAAATAGATTCAGGTACATGAATCATTTCCAAATAACCAGTACTAGTAGAGACTCTAGGAAAGGAAGTCATAATTTTGGAACTTAATGTGGAAGAATAAATAGTTCAAGAAGAATAAGTAGAATAGGACGAATAGTAAGAGGAATATGAGAGTGATGATGTTATAAAGAAAGTTGAATAATATCAGTAGATATAAAGTCCTTATGAAAATATTTCAATTTTTACATCCCAAGTTGAATCATCTAAAATTAAGGAAAATAGGATGAGGGTCATGAATAGGTTAAAAAACCTTCTAATGATAAAAGTAGAAATCATGACTTCATCTAACCTAATGATCTTAAGGAAGATGCTGAGAAAGAAGAGGTTGATGAAGATAAAATTGTCCAAAATTTAGAAATTGATCATGAATCTCTAAAGGATGTAGTGACTATTTCCAAAGTATAAAAATGAAAAAAGGTGATTAATAATACACCTAAGAAGGCTTTGGTGGTTAATAAGGATGTGGGTAGATCATCCAACAGGAATGCTATATATCTAGAAAAATAATATTCACCTATAAGGAAATTATATTTTGAATCATCTTCTAGGGTTCAATATTTTGTGGTTAAATCCTTGAAGAAGTTAGTGAACATAATTACTCTATTTCCAAGTATTTATTCAAGGTTTCAGTTGCTTCAACACTCCTTTAATTAGAAGTTGTATTCTGTAAGCATGCTCATGAAAAAATTCATCAAGCATGAGGCTGATTTCAAAACCTTATATATTGGTTATGAAGCTCATAGGAGATCTTTTAAGGAAATTAAAAAATGGTCTAAGAGAATGATTAAAGACATGAGAATATTTGATGACTTCCACGACTTAGTGAAAGATGCCTCTGATAAGTCATATGATAGAATCAAAAAAATTACAATGAGTTTTACAGAGAAGATGAACCGTGACAATGTAGCCTAGAAGAAAGAAGATAAAGATCTATTTGGGAAGTTAAATTTTGTTGCTTTAAATTTTAAGAGAGAAAGGAAACTCAAGGAAGAGTTTCAAGAAAATTTCACTCATGAAGAAGAGATAATAAAATCTTAGGTATAAACTAATAAGTCTCAAAAGGAAAAAATCAAGGCTCTGAATAAGAAAAATCGGGATCATGAATTATTGCTCAAGCAGTATGAGGATGATAATAAAGAGCTCAAGAAGATGAAATCTACATTAAGGAAGATCATGCCAACAGAAAATAAGGAATAATGAGAATGAAATTCTGATATTTTGTTTCATTTTTTCCCTGTATCAATTTTTCCAATCATATTGAAAAAATTTCTATCCATCAATTGTTTTCTTTTGTATACTTCTAATATTTCAGGTACCATTTTTTCCTTTCTCACCATTCCATTTTATAAATCACAAAGGGTGGGGGGATAATGATAAAAAAGAATACTTAGTATAAATAAGATAATTCCCTAAGAAAGAGGGAGTTTAAGTAAGGGGGAGTTTACTTAAAAAAAATTTACTAACCAAATAAAAGTAAACATCTCTAATAAATCCAAGAATATGATCCTTAGGGATTTCAAAACCTAAGGGGGAGCTAGTCATATTAATCATGGTTCATAAGTAAAGGGAGATAAGTTTTCTTTTAATGTTTTTAAAGAAAATTCTTATTCCTCATATTCTTTTTCGAAAGGATGTTTTTGCTTTCCAAAAAGGGAGAGATTGTTGAGTTATTAAGGTTTCATTATGTTTTTTCAATTCCTCTATGTTTTGAAAATCACAAACACTTTATCTTAAGGAAAATATATCTTTATTTAAGGATTATTTCATAAGGTAAATTTTTACTTCTCTAAGGAAATTTTTATCCTTACCTTTTCCTCCATTGCCTCATTTCATAATCTCTCAAAACCAAACTCATTTTATTACTAATTCAATAATTTGATTCTTATCTTAAACCTCAGAATCTTAATGTTACTTGGATATAGAGTCTTCTATTTTTTCACTCTAAATTCTTAAAAATTCAAACTCTGAATTCTTTGAAATTCAGACTCTGAATTATCTAAAATTAAAAATTTTAATTCACTAAAATTTTGACTTTGAATTCTTTGAAATTCAGACTCTGAATTCTCTGAAATTTAGGCTCTGAATTATTTGAAAATCAGACTCTGAATTATTTCAAATTCAAACTCTTAATTCTCTGAAATTCATACTTTTAAGTCTCTAAAATTCAGACTCTAAATTCTCTGAAATTAAGAAATTTATTTCTTTGAAATTCATACTCTAAATTATCTGAAATTATAAATCCATATTCTCTAAAATCTATAATATGAATTCTCTAAAATTAATACTTAGAATTCCTAAAAATTCAGACTCTAAATTACTCATAATTAAGACTCACACTTCATCAAAATTCCGACTCTGAATTCCTAATAATTCATACTCTAAATTCCTTAGAATTCATACTCAGAATTATTCATAATTCAGACACTGAATCTATAAAATAATGATTTTGTATTCTTTGTAAAACAGAATATGAATATCCATGTTTTATAGAATCTGGTTGTTTATATGATTAGACTCTGAATTTTATTTTTCTTTAGACTCTAGATATTTAGACTTGGTTAAGATAATTCATTTTCCTTACACTTTTTATTATTATTAAATGATGTAGTAAAATCTATTTTTAACTGAACATTGGTTGGGTGACACATTTACAGGTACCTCTGATATTCAAGGGAAAATATAAATGTTAGATGAGGGAGCCGACCATTTCAGTTTTTCCTACAAATAGAAGCTCATTTGAATGAGATCCTAATCTATTGATCACCCTAGATATTACATGTTGGGATGTTATGAAGTAATTTATAAAGAGAAAAAGACTCTCACTCTTTGTGAATTTCATGATAATTTTGTTTAGCTTTGAACAACTTGTTCAAAATGCTTCATGTGACTCTAATTGTTGCTGAGTACAATCGAGGGCTTCCAGGGATAGGAAGATAGAGGTGTCGGCTACCTTAAAGATCGAAGGCTTTTAGGGATTGAAAGAAAAAGTATGATATTCCTATCGAGGGATTACCCTGGTGTGGGGAAGACAGAATTTCTTAAAATTATAAACCTAGGGACCTTTATCCATGGTTTTTGGATACCCTACTCTTTGGGTTAAAATATTTTCTACTTCTTACGTTTTTTTATTCCAAGTTTTTATTTCAACTGTATTTTGATAAAGGAATAAATTTTAACTTTATTATACATTCTTTTACTCTACATACCCTGATAAATAATATTCTATACTCCTTAAGGTAGAATCTTCAATTAAGAAAATTTTTCTTATATTTCATTACAAGATTAATATTTCTGGAAACTAAGAAAGTTGGTTTTGTAGAAATAAACGATGCTTTTTGAATTTACCTTGTTTAACTTTGTTAAACATAGTTTCCCTTAAAGTTAAAACAAAAAGTCTTTAAACATACAATTCACCCCTCCCCTCTTATAATTGAGAATGAACATATACTCTTTATATCCTACAAGATGAGAAGAATTAGATGTGGTAGAAGGGATTGATCCAACTATGAGAGAAGGAAAAGGTACTCCTTCAAAGATAGAGGGTGAAAGAGATGGTCCTATGGAAAACTGAGGAAATTTTTGCGCAATAATAATAGGTCTGATTTGGCTCATGGCCTGAGATACAGACATGGTAGTAGGAGAAAAATAAGTGGAGGAGGAAGGAGTTGGACTAGGCTGTAAAGGGGTTGCTACAGGAGCAACAGTGGAAGTACTTTTTACATGTAGATATGGCTTTAACTACTTAATAAATTTAGTGATGACCTCACATCCATACTCCATATCCTTCTCAAATTCATCTTTGTTTTCCAAAAACTTCTATAGAGTGGGTGTGAATTACATGATCTTCTACACTTGATCCTTAAAGGATTTAGTGACTGGAGGTATTTTCAAATTATCTATAAGTTGAAGTGATTGGTAAGCACTTTCTTAGAATAAATTCTATTAAATTAGAAGTCCACTTTCTTGGAGAATTCTTCTTGAACATCATTGGAATTATTTGAATGTATCCTAAAAAAATCAAGTATGTGGTCACTGTTCTTGATGATAGTAGAGAGAATTTCCTTACCAATACCACTCAACACTGACTGAAGCTATTCTTTGACAGCTAATCTGATCAAGTCATTGTCCATAGACGGAGATGGTTGTCCAGAGGAATTTAAAGATATAACAGCTGATGTTGGAGACTTAAGTTGGATTAGAACCTTTTGTAAACAACCATTATATTCATCAGTCAGCTTATTAATTCTAGAAACAAGCCCACATATCACATTGGATATCTTGGTGTTGCTCTCAACCAATTTTTCATATACTATAATCAGGTTTGGTTGAACTAGTTATACAACCTTATATGGGATCTGATCACCAACATCCTCAAAAGGATGAGTAATAGGACCTTGACCAGTTTTCAAGACATTATGCATATCTCCAACCATATATTTTAGAGGCTTCACCTCATCACTCAGTTGTTTCTTCTCAATCATAACTTTTGGAATTTCATGAATCATCTTTGGTTTAATCTACCAAATAATTTCCTATAACAGCAAGACAACATATCTTTCACTGATATTAGTTATTGGGGAAGGCTATGACTTCATGACCTTTTCAAATTCATATAACAAGGTGCTTCCAAAGCCTTTTAAATCGTATTTACTTACATAATTATGAGTTTATTGGATAGGTTCATAAGTAGGAACTGATACAGGTTCTAATTCAATTGAAGGTATAATTTCATTAGCAATGATTGGTTTGAGATTAAACATTGCGGATGGATAAAATGATTAAACTAAGACTCCTTAATAATCAACAACATCAAAATACACATGAAATTTGTACCAGGTATCCACTAAACATAAATCTATAGAGTTGTTCACTTAAATTATTTCCAAATTTGGCTTCTTCTCCCCCACAAATGGTGCATCTATGATATGACAAAGAGACAAAATCTCTTGAGCTACATCCACTTATTATATTCTGTTTGGATTATTTACTTCTTTAGCCAACTGAAAGACATGCTCCATTCTCTCCTCAGTATATAAAATAACATCTGGCTCAACAGGTTCTTCTAAATTTTCCTTTGGAATAACTTTTTCTTTTACAATAGTAACTTGTGCTTCTTCAATAATAACTTCTTCATCAATTACTTCTTGTGAAATAGGTGGGCAACTATCTTTTTCTTTTAAGATAGTTCCTTACTTAGGTGAAACTACTACATATTCTACCTCTTCATTTGAGTATTCAACAACTTCATCAGGTTCTAGACTAGGGTTAAATACATTCTTAGGTCTTGAAGGGTTTTCAACCAGGTTGAAACTTTCATATATTATTTCATCATCTTCCACCCAATATTTCTTCCATGGGTTACAGATAATTTTCATCCTTCTAACTATATCCTTTGAGATAAAAATCAAATAACATTCAACTACTTATTTATTCAGACCAAATACTCCCTTGGATAACAACATTGCAGAAATTAAGCTTCCATAAAACATAGAACTTTACTTTGAAGTTGTATTGATATTATCACTCATGTAAAGTATAATTTACTTACAAAGATTGATCTTGTTCCCATTATTCTTAGGTTGTATCAAGAACACATCTTGATATTTAAGGGTGATGAAGTCTCCATTATTTGGAAAAAAATATGTTGAATAAATTTGAATAACAACCTTGACTCAACATCATGATCAGCAGAAATTACCCTTCCCTTCTTATTTTCAATCAAAATTCCAAGGGCCCGTTCTAGGATAAACACATCACTAGGTGGAGGAGGACCTATTTAGTAATGCTCAAAAATTTTGTCATGAGGTATTCATAGGTAGGAAGCCCACAGCCTCAAAGAAAAAACATGTCTTTGACTATTTATAGATATTCTTACTTCAAAATCATTTTCATAATTTAACGTGAACTGAACATACTAATAAAAATCTGAAATGATATTTATATATATGGATATTTTCTCTTTTGTGAACTAGTTCAACCATCCCTATTCATCCATTACATTCAAAACAAGAGACATACTTGTCAGCAGCCACTTTGGACAAAATTATTTCTCTGGCACTACCATTAGATCAGTAAGTTCTGGATTCCGGGGTTTCTCAGGCATTATTTTCAGAGCCTTTTTCACTTTCTTCTGAGACATTCTCTTCTGAGGAGTCGATGAAGACAGTCGCTTCATTTTAGGAATCTAATATGGGTTTGAGAAAGATAAAGAGTTTTAATAGGTCTAATGGGATAAGAGTGAAATGTTTAATTTTGAGAGAAGAGAGCTTGAGTGGAGAGAGGAGTGAAAATTTTGTGTTTTAATCATTTAGGGATTTCCAACATCGCAAAAATAAATATTCGGAATAATATATAAAAAATAATCGATACAGCGATATGAGAATGAAAATTCTAAACATAGAATTCTGAGTCATTATGGTGAGACCGAAATAGGTATTCATGGTGTCATTATTACGATGTGACTCTAAATGGTGTGACCATATCATTGAGACAACAAGTGTAAGACCATAACTGAGAGATAGTAACTGTGATATTGTAAGTGTGATACATTAACTGAAAGACAGTAACTTGTGAAACTCTGAATCATGAAACTGTAAACTATTCACTTAAATCTTATCATCCCTAATTCGTGTATGATGTAATTTATCATTTCATAATTTAATGGATTAGTGAATTTATCATCATGATGATGTTCAGTTCCAATAAATTCCAAAGTGATATCACCTTTTTGATAATTATATCTAAAAAAGTGATGTCTTACATCAATATGTTTAGTCCTTGATGTGAAATAGGATTCTTTGAAATGTTAATAGTACTTGTATTGTCACAATATATAGGTACATGTATTAATTGATATCAATATTCTAGTAAAGTGTGTTTCATCAACAAAATATGTGCACAACAAATACCAACAGCTATTTATTCATCCTTGGCATTAGATAAGAATAGTTCTTTTTACTACACCATGATACTAGAGACTTTCTTAAAAAGTGACATGTTCCAGAGATTCTTTTTCTATCTAACATACAACAACCAAAATCTGAATCAGTATAACTTACTAAATCAAATGATTTTCCTCTAGTATAGAACAGTCCTAAATTGGTTGTATGTTTGAGGTATTTGAAAATTATTTTAACTACATTTAAATGAGACTCTTTGGGGTTTTATTGAAAAAACACACACATGAAAACACTAAATATAATATTTGGATGACTTTAAGTTAAGTAGAATAAACATCCAATCATTCCTCTATAAGTGGTTTGATAAAAAAATACAATTTCCATCAAGATCCAACATACAAGTAGTACACATTGGAGTATCACTACTTTTAGTGCTATCCAAAGCCAAAAAAATTATGAGATCTTTTGTATATTTGATTTTATTTAAGATAATAACTTCTTTGTTTTCAAAAAATTGAAATACAAGGATGAATTTCAGTTCAACTATTAAACTCATTTCAAATTCCTTTTGAATCATATTTGAAAAATCAATACATAAAGAATTTTTTTAAGATCCAAAAATAATATCATCAACATAGATTTTAACAACTAAAACATTATTAGAACTTTTTTTTATTAGGAGAGTAGGATCAACTATTCCTTTTGTAAAACCTTTGGAAATAAGAACACTGCATAATCTATCAAACCGAGCTCTTGGAGATTTCATTAAACCTTATAAATATTTAGTTAATTTAAAAAACATGATTTGGGAAGTTAGGGTTTATAAAACCAGGGGTTGTTAAACAAAAACATCCTCAACTATATAACCATTTAGGATTTCACTCTTGACATCCATTTGATAAAGTTTTAAATTAGATGTGTTTGATATGAAAGAAATATTCTAATGGATTCAAATCTAGATACTAGTGCAAAATTTTCTTCATATTCAATTCTTTCTTCATGACTATAACCTTTTGCAACCAATATAGCTTTATTTATAACTATGTTACCATCTTCATCTACATTGTTCCTGAACACCCATTTAGTGCCTATGGTCCAAATGTCTTTAGGTATACACACAAGTGTAAAGACCCAGAAATTTCAAGGAAATTTTTTTTCTTAAATTCTTTGGAATTTTACGAGTCCGCAGTTTCTGACGACGCCTGATTCCGAGGACCGGTGTGCCCAGAATCAATTTCTGAAGTTTTGTTTGGGTACGTTCAGAAAATGTGCATCCGGGATTTTCTATCTTTTGAACCGGTGTTCGGAATTGAAATTCAAGGACACCTATGAAATCGCAACATCGGTATTCGCTTAAGGAGACCTCTACTGCAGTTGCGTTTGGTCGAGAGCGGAAGTTAATTTTAGGGATTCTTAATAAATTAAATTAAATTACGTGTTACAAAATTTTAATTTAGGTGGTGGTTATTTCCTCCAAAGGGAAGTTGGAGGTGGGGCCCACACCCCACATAACCTCCCATGAGAGGATATTGTGTGGTGGGGCCCACATGAACACCAAACCCCTCAACTCCCTTTAAACCCCCTTTGAAACTCTTGGACTCCTCTTTGAATAAATGAGGCCACCACTCCTCATTTATTATGGTGGAGCCTTTCCACCTCCCTCCCCTTAATTATGCCAACTCAATTAATTAAAGTCTTCATTAATTAAATTGATTTTTGTTTTAATTTTAATTGCATGCCAACATTAAAATAATAGGGGGCCTATTATTTTACGTGGGTTGGCAATTATTACATTGGGGGAACATTGGAGAATTAGAGGCAAAGAATTCTTCCCCAAAGAACATGAAGAACGGTTATCCAACGACGTTTTCCCCAGTGAGGAACGATCCTTCGACGGAGATCAGATCTCAATGAATCTTTGATGCACGAACATGGATCTGATGTGCGAGGCGGACGCAACGATCATCGTCAACTTTATCTTTTTCCCGCGATGTCATCAACGAACAACGATCGAGGTGGGAGTTTGATTTTATGTATGATTATATTCCTCAATTATTTTTTTTATGAACGCGGATGTTTTCATTTGCGAGATGGGTTAGAGATTATTTTGGGGTTATTTTATGGTTCTACTATATATTGGATTATTGTTTAAGCCTCTGACGCGGAGTGCAGGGGATAATGAACAAGTTCGGACCCTTCACCTTTTCGTTCTTGATGCACGGTTTGTTGGGCGAGTGGTGAATGGAATGGAAACCCTGAATTGAGGTTGTCACAGTGAAGAGTAGGACTCGAGGAGGTTGTAGGTGCAGACGGGAGGCAAAACAGACCACCATAATGACTTCGGTGGCCCGCAGAAGAGCACGGTGACACCGGCGACCGGAGGGGGTGGCTGACACTGGTCGACCGCCTGGGGGTGGCGGCGCCCCTCGTGCGTCGCCGGTGCAAAGCCGCCACGGCATTGGCCGCGGTGGTGGAGCGGTACCCGCATCGCGGGTTCCGGGGAGGTCGGGCGGCGCCAGCTGGCACTGCCGTTACGAGACTCCAGGGGTTCGCGCCCCCCCACTCCGTGCTTGGATATCTTGGCGATCCGTGGCCGGCCGCATAGGACAGGTGATAAAACACTATTTTATTGAATATTTTATTGATAATAAATGATATAATTTCCTCACATTGTGTTAAACATGTTTATTTATTAAATATTTGGGATTTGATCATTCATTTGAAAATTTGGTGAACATTCCAGTTTTACCCTTAATAGTGCACTGTAGTATTTCGAAGATATATATTTTTATATTTATTATATGAATTTGAAATTTTGTAACAGTGTTTCTAACTTAATTACCTACAACTTTTATTCAGGACACTAAAGCTAAAGAGTTCATTTGGTTGTTGAAATTGGGCCATGAAGTCAAAGTTGGGCTGGGCTCGCCAGAATGGAGAAGGTTCTGTATTTGGGCCATATATTCTACATACGGGCTTGGAGTGAGCCCAAATTTTGATGAAAGCTCGGGGACATGATTTGGCACAAATCATCCTTCTGGAAGGCCGGCCAATTCACGCGTTTTGGTGGTCAAATGGGCGGTGCAAGTTTCATTAAAATATTTGGCCGAGATTTTGCATTCACACTTGAAACCACTTTAAACCTAGCCTCCCCTCCACTCTATAAATTAGTGATTTTCTCATTTGGAGAAGGTGGTTCGTGCATTGGGAGATTGGAGGCAGAGGAGAATTGGTTTCAACCAAATTCTCCAACCATTGTAAGAGAGGTAGCTCTTGAAGCAAGGATCCTCTCATCGAAGCCTCCTTCTCTCCTTCATGTTGTAATTGTTTTGTTTGTGTAATAAACTTCTTTATCCTTCTTTTATTTCTTCTCTTTTCCTCTGTTTTATTTAAATTTATTCTTCTCTCAATCTTCCTCTTGGGGATGGAATTCTTGAGTAGAAGCGATATTGGGTTATACCCATTATAAACCTTTGCACATGCAAAACGCTTCTACGATGATTACGCCACCCATGGAAGAGTAATTTTTAGTGATCGATCTATCTTCTACCCTCTTCATTTAATTATTTTGAATCATTGAGCCTACTGTAATTCACTTAATATGATCCATGAATTATGTTTTTAAATTGTAAGAAACTAAGCAAGCAATTGAACAATTAACACAAAAACACGCGAGGTCGGGATTTTGTGTAAATTGTGAGAGCGCGATCTTAATCGGTAATACAAGACCACACGGGATTAATTTGTAGAGTTCAAATATAATCCCTAAACACAATTCATCCTCATTTACAGAATGGATATGTGCCTTAATTTACCACTGATCATAAGCTAATCTTAGAACATCAATCAAAGCAGGGTGCTGCGATTGCACGTTCCAAAGTTAGCCTAGGTTTAAATTCACATCATCTTTGTGGTAAAGTTAATTCTCGTAGGGTTCGGGATTTAACAAATTAAGGGATCATAATTAAGTGAATGTTAATTTGAATGATAATGATTAATAATAAATTGAAGAGGTAGAGTTAGATCGATTACGCTTTTTAAATAGATTTCTAAAAAAACATCTTCTTGTTGTGTCATTTAAATTGAAATTCATTTCAAAACTAAAAACAAAAAAATTATACAATCTTCTTCCAGCAAACTTCTTCTAGATTCATAAACTATAAACAACCACCCCCATCCTTTCAAGTAGTGTTTTTATTCTCTTTTATTTTACTTCTTTAATACCTCTAAAAATTGTTTTAATTCACTTCCTCCTTTGAGAGACGACCTTGGTTAGCCCCCTATGCTACACCAAGTAAACTAAACATTAGCTTCATAGAGTGTTGTGCTTGGAGTTTTACCCAACGTAACTCACTTTTGAAGTTCTTTTGAGAGCGTGTGCGACATCGCTCTTTCAAATTGGCGTCGTTGCCGGGGAGGCAAGTAATTATTTCAACCAATTAGAGGTATTTATTTTATTTTACATTTCATTCTCTTCCTCTCTTCTTTCTTCCTTATTTACCCAATCTGATTTTTCTTCTTCTTCTTTTAATTTCTTCTACTTCTCTTTGGACCATCAACTCAAACTTCTAATTTTTATTTTACTATGGTCCACATTCCTTCTTTTCATCTTTCATTGATTTATGACACGAACTAATCCCGAAGATCTCTTAGATCTTGACCCTGAGATTGAACGTAGCCTTAGGGCACGAATCAGACATTCTCAATCTACGGGAAGTTTCAACATTCAACCAGTTGGAGAATTACTCCAATATCAGAACATTGAAATTGGAAGCAATTCAAATTCAAACATAAAAGAGGAACCAATGGCTGATAATAATGGAAATGAACTTAATAGAACCATTCGAGAATTGGCTGCACCTGATATTAACTATCAACCAAATTGTATTGCATACCCAAATCTCGAATCGGACTTTGAATTGAAATCTGGATTAATTCACCTTCTTCCAAAGTTCCATGGCTTATCTGGTGAGGATCCCAACAAACACCTTAAGGAATTTAATGTGGTTTGCTCAACATTAAAACCAAGAAATGTTTCTGAAGATCAAATTAAATTAAGAGCATTCCCATTCTCACTTGATGGAGCTGCAAAAGATTGGATGTATTATTTGCAACCTGAAGATGTAACATGTTGGAATGATTTGAAACGTCTTTTCTTTCAAAGATTTTTTCCAGCATCAAGGACAAAATCCATTCGAAAGGAGATATCGGGGATCAAGCAAGCCCAAGGAGAGTCGATGTATGAGTACTGGGAGAGATTCAAGAAGTTGTGTGCAAGCTGCCCACATCACCAAATCAGTGAGCAACTCCTCATTCAGTACTTCTATGAAGGACTCACACCCATGGAGAGGAGCATGGTGGATGCTGCAGCTGGAGGAGCATTGGTGGACAAGACACCAGTAGCTGCACGAGCATTGATCGACAAGATGGCCCAAAACTCCCAACAATTTGGTGATAGAGGTACACCACATGTTCGAGGAGTACATCAAGTAAGTCCTTCTTCTCTTGAAAGTCATTTGATTGATACTAAGTTAGAAGAATTGACAACTATGGTGAGGCAGATTGCATTGGCACAAAAGACATCTCTACCCCCTCCTTCAAGGCCTTGTGGTATTTGCACTGATACAAGCCACCCAACTGACTGTTGCCCACAACTCCAAGAAACAGAAGATTGTGCAGCAGTGTTCCCTGGGAGACCATTTCAGCAGCAACAACAACAACCATATCCCCAAAAGAAGTTTGATCCAACATACAACCAAGGGTGGAAAGATCAGTCGGACATGAGGTATGGATCTGGACAACAACAAAGGCCACCCTTTCAACAAAACTTCCAGCAGCCTCCGCCTTACCAGCAGGGTTTCCAACAACCCCAAAGGAGATTTGAAGCTCAAACATCAACAAGTCAGCAACAAGGGAATCATCCACCAAAGGTAGATTCTAATACTGATGATCTTTTGAAGTAAATTGTTCTTAATCAACAGAATGAGCTGAAGAGTCAAGGTTCGGAGCTGAGAGAGTTGAAGACTCAAATGAGTCAGATTGCCACCGCCCTCCATGAACTTGTGAGTAAGGGAAATCTACCTTCCCAACCCACTCCAAATCCAAAGGGGAATGTTAGTGCCATCACATTGAGAAGTGGGAAGCAAATGAACGATACATCTGCACCTACCATTCCACCGGGATTCACCTCAACTTCAGAGAAGCCGCATTCCATACCAACTAATGAGCAATCCAAGGAGAAAGATAAAGGTAAGAAAAAGATTGATGATGTTCCTCCTAAACCCCTTCCTTTTCCAAACAGGGTTGTTCAAACCAAGAAGATGGCTGAAGAATCAATGCAAAAGGAGGTTTTGGACACATTCAAGCGTGTGGAGATCAACATTCCTCTACTTGAAGCCATTAAGCAAATCCCAAGGTATGCCAAATTCTTAAAAGAACTTTGTACCAATCGAAGAGGGCTCAAGGGAAATGAGAGGATCAACCTTGGAAGGAATGTCTTAGCACTCATTACACCAACTCTAGCAATGCCAACAAAGTGCAAGGATCCCGGGACATTCACCATCCCATGCACCATAGGGGAGTTTCATTTCTCTGATGCTCTTTGTGATTTAGGAGCTTCAATAAATGTGATGCCTCACTCTGTTTTCTCTTCATTGCAGATTGGTGAGCTCAAGCCTACAAGGGTAGTGGTGCAGCTAGCGAATAGAGCTACAGCATATCCGGCTGGTGTCCTTGAAGATGTGTTGGTAAAGGTAAAGGACATGATCTTCCCTGCTGATTTCTATGTACTAAACATGGAAGATGACCAGGTAAGTTCTCATGCCCCTATCATTCTTGGTAGACCCTTCCTCAAAACTGCTAAGACCATTATCAATGTTCATGAGGGTACTCTTTCCATGGAATTCGGGGATGAAATCGTGAGATTTAAAATCCTGGATTCTATGAAGTACCCACCAGAGGAACACTCAGCATTCTTTCTCTCTCATTCTGAGTCTCCATGTGATAGTCCCTCTATTTTTGATTCCCAATCTCTTGGGGACTATTCACTTCTTAATGAAATAATGAGTATTGGGTCCAACTTGATGTCTCATTCTACTTCATCCCCTTTAATTCATGATCTTTCTGATCTTGGGATTGGTTCATTTGTCCAATCATATTCGAATTTTGAGCATGTATACTCTGATTATGATATGGCTGCTAATTTTTCTGATGGATTTGATGCATTGTTCTGTCATTCAGATGATATGTATGATTGTGCACAGATGTCTACACCACTCATGCTTCCATCCATTCAGCAGCCACCATCACTGGAACTAAAGCCATTGCCACCAAATCTCAAATACTCATACTTGTTAAGTGGTGAAAAATTACCTGTTATCATTGCTAACAATCTCTCTTTTGAACATGAAGAAAAACTTTTGAATATTTTGAGGGAGAACATCAGGGCAATCGGGTGGACCTTGGCTGACATATCAGGTATTAGCCCCTCCATTTGCATGCATAGGATTCTTTTGGAAGATGAAGCTAAACCGGTGAGGCAACCACAAAGGAGACTCAATCCAACCCTTCTGGAGGTTGTTAAAAAAGAGGTTGAAAAATTGCTCGAGGCAGGTATAATCTATCCCATTTCAGATTCTCAGTGGGTAAGTCCTATTCAGGTTGTGCCTAAGAAAAGTGGTGTTACTGTTGTTAAAAATGAGAAAGATGAGTTAGTTCCAATGAGGGTACAAAACAGTTGGCGCGTGTGTATTGATTATAGGAAACTAAATCATTCCACTCGCAAAGATCATTTCCCCCTCCCATTTATTGATCAGATGCTTGAGAGACTAGCTGGGAAGACACACTATTGTTTCTTGGATGGATTTTCTGGATATTTTCAGGTTCCTATAGCTCCGGAGGATCAGGAGAAGACTACATTCACCTGTCCCTTTGGGACATTTGCCTATCGGAGGATGCCATTTGGACTTTGCAATGCCCCAGGTACCTTCCAGAGATGCATGGTGAGTATTTTTTCTGATTTTATTGAGACATGCATGGAGGTATTTATGGACGATTTTACAGTGTATGGATCTTCATTTGATGAATGTCTAAGTAGTTTGGAAAATGTGTTGAATCGTTGTATTGAGAAGAATCTAGTCCTGAACTTTGAAAAGTGTCATTTCATGGTAGAGCATGGAATTGTCTTAGGGCATGTAGTGTCAAAACATGGGATAGAGGTTGATAGATCTAAGGTAGACATCATTTCATCCTTACCCTACCCTTCATGTGTGCGTGATGTTCGATCATTCCTTGGACATGCTGGATTTTATCGACGCTTCATCAGAGATTTTAGTAAGATCGCTCTACCCTTATCTCGATTGCTTCAAAAAGATATTGACTTCAATTTTGATGATTCATGCAGGGTATCATTTGATGAGCTAAAGAAGTGTCTGACCACTCCACCGATCATACAGCCCCCACGGTGGGAGATTCCTTTTGAGCTTATGTGTGACGCCTCCAACTTTGCGGTTGGAGCTGTCTTATCTCAGAGGGTGGAGGGACGTTCACATGTGATCGCCTATGCATCGAGGACACTAGATTCAGCCCAATCAAACTACACCACAACAGAAAAGGAGTTTCTTGCTGTTATATTTGCTTTAGATAAATTTCGTTCATATTTATTGGGCTCTAAAGTAGTTGTTTTTTCTGACCATGCAGCTTTGAGGTACCTCCTAAAGAAGCCAGATGCAAAGCCACGACTTATCCGTTGGATGCTCCTTCTTCAAGAGTTTGACCTTGAGATAAAGGACAAGAAGGGGTCAGAGAATTTGGTGGCGGACCACATGAGTAGGCTTACTCACACACTAGAGGGTGACACCTTGGACCAGGTACCACTTCAGGACACTTTCCCCGATGAGCATCTCTATACCATCTCAGGTAAGCATCCTTGGTATGCTGATTTAGTTAATTACATTGTTGGATCTGAAATCCCAGTAAATTTGAAGAAACATCAAGTCCAAAAATTAAAGAGTGAGTCAAGATTTTATGTTTGGGATGATCCATACTTATGGCGCATGTGTAGTGACCAAGTCATTAGGAGGTGTATTCCTGATCATGAGTTTGAGTCTGTTTTGCAATTCTGTCATACACTTGCATGTGGTGGACACTTTGGACCCCAACGGACAGCTAGGAAAGTTTTGGACTCTGGATTATATTGGCCTAGATTATTCCATGATGCCCATGTGTTTTGTAAGTCATGCTCTCGTTGCCAACACACTGGGAACATTTCTAGGAGACATGAGATGCCCAACAACCCATACTATTTTGTGAGATTTTTGATGTATGGGGCATCGACTTTATGGGTCCTTTTCCTAGTTCATTTGGATTTTTGTATATTTTGGTTGCTGTTGATTATGTGAGTAAATGGGTGGAGGCCAAGGCCACCAGGACTGACGATTCTCATGTTGTTGTGGACTTTGTCAAAGCACAAATTTTTTGCAGGTTTGGAGTACCAAAGGCCATCATCAGTGACCAAGGGACACACTTTTGCAATAGGAATTTTGCTTCCCTCCTTCGAAAGTATGGGGTGACACACAAAACATCAACACCATACCACCCCCAAACAAATGGCCAGGCTGAGGTTTCAAATCGTGAGTTGAAACAAATCTTGGAGAAAACCGTGCAGCCAAATAGGAAGGATTGGAGCAAGCGCTTGGATGATGCATTGTGGGCTTATAGGACAGCATACAAGACCCCCATTGGTATGTCCCCATTTCGGATTGTTTTTGGGAAAGCGTGTCATCTCCCCGTGGAAATCGAGAATCGGGCATATTGGGCTATAAAGAAATGTAACATGGATTTGGCCCAAGCTGGAATTCAAAGGAAGTTGCAAATTCAAGAGCTTGAGGAGATTCGCCTGTCATCATATGAGAACTCAAGGCTCTACAAGGAAAGATCAAAAGCAGCTCATGACAAAATGGTCCAACAAAGGGAGTTTCATATTGGAGAGAAAGTCCTTCTCTATAGTTCACGACTGAAGTTGATGCCTGGTAAGTTGCGTTCCAGATGGTTAGGTCCTTATATTGTGTCTAATGTTTTTCCTTATGGTGCAGTGGAGATCACACAAGAGGACACTGGAAGGAGCTTTACAGTCAATGGGCAACGTTTGAAGAGATACATTGAGGGACATCCTACTGATGCAGTGGATTTTATCACACTGCATGACCCCATCATCACTTGATCACATCAGGCTGTTCCTAACCCTTTCACTTTTATATTATTTGTCCTATTTGAAAAATTCTGCATTCCATGTGCATATATCATCTCACGGGTTCACATTGAGGACAATGCAATATTTTAAGTGTGGGGGAGGGAACCTTTTAGTTTAGTAATTTCAATTGTTTTCCTGTTAAAAAAAAACAAAAACCAAAAAAAAAAGAAAAAGAAATTGTGTGTCTTTCAAAATTTGTGTGTTTATTTTACAATTTTCTGTGTGTTTTTGAAACTTTTGAGCTGAAATGATTCTCATCACCATTTTTAAATCCATATCAATAAGTGAAACAATTTACCCCTTGAAACTAAGCTTACATGAATGCTGAAATGACTTTGTTTCAAGTTCAAATATTTAGTAATTTCATGGAAAGTACACCGAATTTTGAATCCCATGCCACATCTCACTGTCTTTAAATTTGAAATCACTTTCCTGTGAGGCTTCTGAACCATTATTTTCATATTCTTTACATTCACCTCACTTCTTGAGAGAACCAAACCATACTTGATTTAACCAGAATTTGATCTATTCCTGTCAAAACTTGAGGGTTTGAGGTACATATGTTTAAATGATTGAGGCATTTGTTTGGTATTAAAGCCCCCTTTTCAAAGAATCTTTTTTTATAATGGCCTACCTTGAATATTTAATCCTTGTAGCCCTTAGAAGCCATGCACAGCCTGTTAGGTTAAGCCACATTACAAGCCAATTTTCCCTATCCAACCAACTCTTGAAGTGAAATTGCATAATCTAGTTGAGCTTAAGTGTGGGGGAAGCTGTCTTGTGTTGTACCACCACATTATGTGATACTTTGGGTGGAAAATTAAATTCTGAAGAGATGTGTTTGCTGCTAAAGAAAGTCATTATATTGAAAGCTGTGCCTTTTCTGGAGCTTTCATGACAAGTGAAGCTGTGCCTTTTCTGGAGCTTCTAATTGAGGTGGAAAGCTGTGCCCATCTGGAGCTTTCAAGAAAATCATGTTTTAGAAGATTGACATTTTTTATGCTGAAATGATGAATGGTGTAAACCTTTCATGACTTTTCATGATGATGGAGCTGAATTGATGCTATGGGGATTGAAGAGAAGACCATATTTAAGTGAAAATTAGATTAATGCAATTTTGCTTTAAAAGAGTCAAGCCCTCCTCATTCAGCCTCAGAGTTTTTCACATCTTAATCCTACCAACCGAAAGCCACAGAACAACCCTGAAAAGTCCTCATGATAAACATATGTCCTTGACTCACATCGGGTAGCGATGTAGGAATCTATCAAGCCTATGGTGACCCTTGTATGAGTTTGGATGAGAAAGACATTGCAAACAAATTGATATTTGAGTGATGAGAGAAAATTCAAGCGAGGTAAGTGTTTTGTGCATGGGTGGATAAATGAAGTGGAAATATATTGAATGATATAAATGGAGAACTTGAAATAAGGTTTTTTATGTGGCATGATATCTTTTGATTCTTGGTGTGAAATTGATTGATCTTAAAGATATGTGTTTTAAAATTGGTTTTGATTTGATATTGATGTTTACTTGATATGAGGTTTTGCCCAGGTGTGCAAAAGGGTAAGTGTGGGGGAGTTGATAAAACACTATTTTATTGAATATTTTATTGATAATAAATGATATAATTTCCTCACATTGTGTTAAACATGTTTATTTATTAAATATTTGGGATTTGATCATTCATTTGAAAATTTGGTGAAAATTCCAGTTTTACCCTTAATAGTGCACTGTAGTATTTCGAAGATATATATTTTTATGTTTATTATTTGAATTTGAAATTTTGTAACAGTGTTTCTAACTTAATTATCTACAACTTTTATTCAGGACACTAAAGCTAAAGAGTTCATTTGGTTGTTGAAATTGGGCCATGAAGTCAAAGTTGGGCTGGGCTCGCCAGAATGGAGAAGGTTCTGTATTTGGGCCATATATTCTACATACGGGCTTGGATTGAGCCCAAATTTTGATGAAAGCTCGGGGACATGATGTGGCACAAATCATCCTTCTGGAAGTCCGGCCAATTCACGCGTTTTGGTGGTCAAATGGGCGGTGCAAGTTTCATTAAAATATTTGGCCGAGATTTTGCATTCACACTTGAAACCACTTTAAACCTAGCCTCCCCTCCACTCTATAAATTAGTGATTTTCTCATTTGGAGAAGGTGGTTCGTGCATTGGGAGATTGGAGGCAGAGGAGAATTGGTTTCAACCAAATTCTCCAACCATTGTAAGAGAGGTAGCTCTTGAAGCAAGGATCCTCTCATCGAAGCCTCCTTCTCTCCTTCATGTTGTAATTGTTTTGTTTGTGTAATAAACTTCTTTATTATTCTTTTATTTCTTCTCTTTTCCTCTGTTTTATTTAAATTTATTCTTCTCTCAATCTTCCTCTTGGGGCTGGAATTCTTGAGTAGAAGCGATATTGGGTTATACCCATTATAAACCTTTGCACATGCAAAACGCTTCTACGATGATTACGCCACCCATGGAAGAGTAATTTTTAGTGATCGATCTATCTTCTACCCTCTTCATTTAATTATTTTGAATCATTGAGCCTACTGTAATTCACTTAATATGATCCATGAATTATGTTTTTAAATTGTAAGAAACTAAGCAAGCAATTGAACAATTAACACAAAAACACGCGAGGTCGGGATTTTGTGTAAATTGTGAGAGCGCGATCTTAATCGGTAATACAAGACCACACGGGATTAATTTGTAGAGTTCAAATGTAATCCCTAAACACAATTCATCCGCATTTCCAGAATGTATATGTGCCTTAATTTACCACTGATCATAAGCTAATCTTAGAACATCAATCAAAGCAGGGTGCTGCGATTGCACGTTCCAAAGTTAGCCTAGGTTTAAATTCACATCATCTTTGTGGTAAAGTTAATTCTCGTAGGGTTCGGGATTTAACAAATTAAGGGATCATAATTAAGTGAATGTTAATTTGAATGATAATGATTAATAATAAATTGAAGAGGTAGAGTTAGATCGATTACGCTTTTTAAATAGATTTCTAAAAAAACATCTTCTTGTTGTGTCATTTAAATTGAAATTCATTTCAAAACTAAAAACAAAAAAATTATACAATCTTCTTCCAGCAAACTTCTTCTAGATTCATAAACTATAAACAACCACCCCCATCCTTTCAAGTAGTGTTTTTATTCTCTTTTATTTTACTTCTTTAATACCTCTAAAAATTGTTTTAATTCACTTCCTCCTTTGAGAGACGACCTTGGTTAGCCCCCTATGCTACACCAAGTAAACTAAACATTAGCTTCATAGAGTGTTGTGCTTGGAGTTTTACCCAACGTAACTCACTTTTGAAGTTCTTTTGAGAGCGTGTGCGACATCGCTCTTTCAACAGGCCACCAGTCGTGGAGGTCGGGTCGCCTGCCGCACGGGCTGGTCCACCTGCCGCACTAGCCGAACCGCCTGTCGCACGGGTCAGGCCGCCTGCCGCGCGGGCCGGGCCACCTGCTGCGTGGGCCAAGCCGCCCTTTCCTGGGCTGAGCCACATCCACCGGGCTGGACCCGTATCCGGGTCAGGTTGACCCTGTTCGGGCCAACCCAGGGCAGGTTGGGCTGGGTCAGACCGAACCCAAACCCCCCCTATTCGGACCACTTTTGGTTGTTCGCCCATAACTTGAGCTACGGACCTTCGATCGACACACCGTTAGTTGCGTAGGATTCCTTTATCGAGACGGACGTTTTAGTATATCACACTACAGGTTTTGGAGATGTTTGTGTATGGCCAGGTTGATTCGAACCCGAAACAAACCGGGCCCTCGGAGCGGAAACACTTATAACTTAAGGACCGAATGTCAAATTGACATGACGTCAACTATGTTGGATTCCTTTTGATGAGACGGTCATTTAGGAATACTCCACACAGGATTCAGATGAGGTTGGAGTATGGAAGGGTTGGATTGTACCTGAAATCCAACTGACCCCTTGGAACGGGTGTTTGATTGACGCACTGTCTATCACATTGGGTTACTTATGAAGAGACGGAACTACGGGATACATCAAATCAGGACTTTTTGATAGTTGATGTATCCACACTTGGCTTGAGGAGTGGACCCTCCTGGAATAGAGCGTGTTGTGTGTGGAAACCCTAGGGCTGGCTGCGACTGAGACGAATTCTGTACCAGGATCCTCCGTGGGTTCGATGGGAGTGACTTCTGTACCAAGATCCTACATGGGTTCGACAGTGAAGACTACTGTACCAGAATCCTACATGGGTTTGACAGTGACGACTTCTATGCTAGGATCCTCCGTGGGTTCGACTACAGTAACTTCTGTACTAGGATCCTATGTGGGTTCGACAGTGAAGACTACGGTACCGGAATCCTACGTGGGTTCGACAGTGATGACTTCTGTACCAAGATCCAACTTGAGTTCGACATCGCAAATTTTTTTTCCAGGATCCTACGTGGGTTCAACAGAGGAGATGATTCAAAAGATACATCTAATAATCTCTACCCCTCTTCATGAGTTGTATACCTGTGTGAGTTGAGTCATGTATTTCAACCATTATCATCATGGTGAATTAATTTACTTCCCTTGTGGAATTTTTCATTCTTGGGCTCGAGAGTTGGAGTCGTACTGTTATTGATAACTTAGGTATATGTATGGGCATATACCTAAGTAGGGTTGGTTGATACTTTGTGATTGTAACTTTCTTATTTTGTTTATCCTTAGTGGATATTGTGAGACCTTGTGGGTCTCAGGGTCCCTATTGAGTCTCATTATACTCACCCCTGCATGGGTTATGCCCGTACCTCGTCGTGTTGGATGCAGACAACGGAAAACGCTGACGGAGGCTGAGAGCGTGGACGGTACCCGGAGGTGGACCTTGCAATGATTCGGTACACGGAGAAGACTGGCGAACGTGAGTGCCGAGGTGGCCATCTGTACCTACCCTTCAGGTAGGAATCCCCAGAGGACGATCCAGGAGATGCTCGTTACTTTTAGTTGTTTGTCCCTTTACTTGTACTTGTTGTTCAGTTGGGTTGTATACTGGCCCATTTACTTTCTAACACACTCTTTTGTATTCAGTTTTACTTAGTGTTTACTAATTGTTTCATAATCTATTGTGTTTGTTTACTTTTATAAAGGAAACAACTTCCCTCTTGAGGGATTTACGCCTTTGGTGCTAGTCACCATCCCCTGGCCTATGGAAGGCGGGCTTTGGGTAGTCACGGCATGGGCCCTGAGGACGGGTTGTGAAAAATTGGTATCAGAGGAGTCGGTTCAACCGCAGAACATAGGAATCTGATCTTTCTTTTCTGTGAATCAATATTGTTAAGAGTATTTAGTGTAGTTTTCAGTCCAGGGAGTCCAATGTTGGTGCGGCGGCTGACATATCCATACACCAGGACCCTGAACTCTGATTTCCAACTCAGTGCATGAAAACACTGATTGCATGTGTGTTTCCTTCGAAAAAGTTTTCTTTGTGATTACTTTGTTTCAGCTCACCAGGTATACTGTTTTAACCATGGAGCACCTTTTTCTTTTCAGGATGGCCCCGCGGAGGCATCTCGCTAGGTTTCTAAGTTACATATGAGATGGTAGCCCACCGAGCGAGGAGGCTTCGGTACAGGGCCCCATCATAGTGAAGATACCATTGGTTCCACTACCCGCTGGGCCACCGATACCACTAGATACAGTTGCAGAGAGTGCACGCCGCCTGAGTGCATTGCGTGAGTTCCAACGATAGTGGCCGCCCAGATTTCGGGGAGAGACGAACCCACAGGCAGCTGAGGAATTGTTGGAGGCTGTTGTGAGAGTTTTCATATTAATAGGGTCACCAACGGACCTCATAATGATCCTTACCTGAAGTCTATTGCAGGAAGCAGCAGGAAGATGGTGGAGCCTGATGCTCCAGGTGCATGATGAGGCATCACTACTCTGGACAGAATTCGAGAGCCCGTTCCGGGCAGAGATTGTACCAGCCACCATTCGTGTGATGCAGATTCATGAGTTACTTCATCTGCAGTAGGGAAACTGACAGTAGTTCAGTACTCAGCGAGGTTCACTGACCTCTTTCGCTACTCCACAGATATGGTATGAGACCCATTATTCAGGGCCCAGACCTTTGAGCAGGGACTCAGTCATGAGATCAGGGCTTCGATGATTTACCTCAACATCCTGACGCAGACGGGGGTATTTGAGAAAGCCATCCTAGTGGAGTGTTTCCTTGCTGAGCAGTATCCAGTAGTGAGACCCACCACTAGTCGACACACACTAGAGTCTTCTGCATGTGGTAGTAGATAGATGACGCAGGGGTCCAAGAAGACCAGGCCCACAGGTGGTCGACTGCATGACTCAGGTTCAGTTTTGTGGGGCACATGAGACATAGCTAGCCATATGAGGAGCAGGATGTGCTATGCATGTGGTGAGAAGGGTCACATGGCTCGAGACTGCCCGACCCACCGTGCAGATGAGAAACAGATAGTAGAGGGACCTCCCATCTAGAGGCAGAGGTTCGACCGTGGTGGTTTGCAGGGAGCAGGCGGACGTGGCAGAGGAACTGACCTAGCATTAGGTGGTGGATGACGTTTCGAGGCCCTGCCACCACCACCACCACCAGGAGGTCCACCCTGACCACAGGGAATAGGTGGACAGGGGAGAGCTCAGCTTTAGGCAATTGAGGCCTATGACCATAGTGCTCTGGGAGTTGGTGGACAAGAGTGGGACTAGCTCTAGGCATAGAGACCTTTGTTCATGATTCTTCTAGCTTCTTTGATGTCATTGTTTGTGGTTACTTTGTGTCTTTTTTACTTTGATCTGTAGTAATAAAAGACACGTGTCCATGTGACCTTGTCTTTCCTGCCTTTTGTGTGGATAATACTAAGAGATTCTGGATAAAAACGTTGACTTGACCCTTTCATTCAAGATCCCTACAGGAGGACACCTAATGACCACACACTGATGCCGACAGTGTGACTCAACCCTTAGAGGTGAGAGTAAAAGTTGGATCTCTTTGTAGTGGTTTTGAGGCCTTACGACATCATCCATGGCATGAAATAGTACTGTCCATGTTAGGATTGACTGTATTAGGCAAAATACATGGTTCATCCTGGGGATGAGACCGAATTTCTTTCTTTGACAAAGGAGAAATCTTAGCAGCTCTTGTAGGACGTAAGCGAAGAAGGGAGTAGTCGAGTCCTTTAAAATTGGCTAGTCACACCGATAGTTTGTTGAAAGAATGGTGTATGGTTTACTCTAATATCAAAAGTCTCAGGTGTGTCTTCTCATAGAAGAACTTGAACCTGAGACAACGGTGATGGATCAAGTTCATCCAAGACTATGAATTCGAGACATTTTATACTCCTAGAAAGGGGAACGTTGTAGCCAATGCTCTCAGTTGGAGAACATGCGTTCAACTGTTAGGAGAGGTGATGGACCAGCTGGCCGCATTGCAGATATCCTTTGTGGATAGAGATGGAGTAGCCTATCTACAGTCTCTCATAGTCACTTCCCCACTTCTTCAGCGAGTCAGGGAGGTGCAACATGGGGACGCTAACTGCAAGACACGATGTGCTCAGATATCCTCAGGTCAGGAACCCAAACAATTTTTTGAAGGTGGAGAGCACATCATTCCTTTCAGGGTACATACCACGGTACCAGTTACAATTCAAGTGGAAGTGTTGTAGGAGTTCCACACTTTCCCTTTAGGGGTACATCCAAGAGTGGGAAGGATATACTAGGACCTTCGATGATAGCACCGGTGTCCAGGTATGAAGAAGGAAGTAGCGGAGTTTGTCTCTTGATGCCTCACTTGTCAGAAAGTGAAAATGGAGAATCAGGTACCAGCAGGCTTGGTTCATCCTTTAGAGGTTCCAAAGTGGTAGAGGGATGAGATATCCATGGACTTCATGATGGGTCTTCCACGTATGTCCAGGAGACACAACTTGATTTGGGTGATTGTCGACTGACATTCCAAGTCGGCCAACTTCCTACTGACCAGAGATAGTACGAGCTACGACGGAGAAGGTGCAGATCATCCAGGAGCTGAGGAAGACTGCACATAGTAGGCAAAAGTCATATGCTGATAGGAGACGGAGACCACTAGAATTCGAGGATGGCGACCACGTCTTTCTACGGGTCTCACCTCGATGAGGTCTACAAAGATTTAGTCGAGGCGGCAAGTTATCTCCACGATTATTCAAATATTTTCAGGTCCTCAGCAGGGTAGGAGAGGTTGATTACCGCATGGCCCCTCCACCTTAGTTGTGCCGGGTGCACTACATCTTCCACGTATCTCAGCTGAGAAGATACGTGCACAATCTGTCCCACAACATTGACCATGGGGAGCTAGATATCGATGATGGGGAGTTTTTCATGGAGGTTCCAGTGGAGATTTAGGATCGATAGGAGCAGGTCTTTCATGGACGGTCGATTCCTCTGGTGTGCGTTCGCTGGCAGCACAGGAACCTCCAGGAGAGCACATGGGAGCGGGAGGCTCAGATGCATGCTCAGTACCCCCTTTTCTTTCTCTAGTGTGTGTTTTAACTTTACAGGGATGTAAAAACCTGAGGTGGGGTTAATTTAAAGACCTAGAAATTTCAAGGAAATTTTTTTTCTTAAATTATTTGAAATTTTATGAGTCAGCAGTTTCTGACAGCGCGTGATTCTGAGACCCGGTGTGACCAAAATCAATTTCTAAAGTTTTTTTCGGGTACGTTCAGTAAACGTACATGCGGGTTTTTATATCTTTTGAACCAGTGGTCGGAATTGAAATCAGATGACACCGATGAACTCGCAGTGCTAGTATTCTCTTAAGGAGACCTCTACCGCAGTTGTGTTTGGTCGAGAGCGAAAGTTAATTTTGGGGATTCTTAATAAATTAAATAAAATTATGTGTTATATAATTTTATTTTAGGTGGTGGTTATTTCCTCCAAATGGAATTTAAAGGTAGGGCCCACACCCCACATAACCTCCCATGGGAGGATATTGTCTGGTGGGGCCCACACAAATACCAAACCCCTCAACTCCCTTTAAACACCCTTTTAAACACATGGAATACCCTTTGAATAAATGAGGCCACCACTCCTCATTTATTATGGTGGAGCCTCTCCACCTCCCTCCCCTTAATTGTGCCAACTCAATTAATTAAAGTCTTCATTAATTAAATTTAGTGTTTGTTTTAATTTGAATTGCATGCCAACATTAAAATAATAGGGGGCCTATTATTTTACGTGGGTTGGAAATTATTACTTTGGGGGAACTTTGGAGAATTAGAGGGAGAGCATTCTTCCCCGAATAACATGAAGAATGGTTCTCCAACGACGTTTTCCCCAGCAGCGCGGGCCGGGCCGCCCTCGTGCGGGCCGGGCCGCCTGCCGTACGGGTCGGGCCGCCCATGCGCGGGCCGAGCCACAGCCGTTGGGCCAGGCCTCACCCTACCGGGCTGGACCTGGATCTGAGTCAGGTTGACCTGGTTCGGGCCGACCCAGGGAGGGTTGGTCCGGGTCGGACCGGACCCAGACCCCCCCTTTTCGGACCACCTTTGGTTTTTCACCCAAAACATGAGCTACAGACCTTTGATCGATGCACCGTCTATTTAATAGGATTCTGTGGATCAAGACGGTCATTTAGATATATTACAATTAAGGTTTTGCCGAATTTTGGGTACGGCCGGGTCAGTTCGAACCCGAAACCAACCGGGCCCTCAGAGCGGAAACACTTATAACTTAAGGACTGGACGTCTGATTGACGTGACGTCAACTACGTTGGATTCCTTTTGACGAGACAGTCATTTTGGAATACTCCACATAGGATTTGGATGAGGTTAGAGTATGTCCAGGTTGGATTGTACCCAAAATCCAACCGGTCCCTTGGAACGGAAATGCCAATAACTCTCAGACCGGGTGTCTGATTGACGCACTGTCTGTCACATCGGGTTACTTATGAAGAGACGGAACTACGGGATACATCATCTCAGGACTTTGTGATAGTTGATGTATCGACACTTGGCTTGAGGAGTGGACCCTCCTGGAATAGAGTGTGTTGTGTGCAGAAACCCTAGGGTTGGCTGTGACTAAGACGACTTCGGTACCAAGATCCTCCGTGGGATCGACAGTAGTGACTTCTGTTACATGATCCTACGTGGGTTCGATAGCGAAGACTATTGTACTGGAATCCTATGTGGGTTTGATAGTGATGAATTCTATACCAGGATCCTCCATGGGTTTGATAGTAGTGACTTCTGTACCAGGATCCTACATGGATTTGAAGTTCCCAGTTAGGATCCAAGTATCACTGAGAGGGGGAGGGGGTGAATCAGTGATATCTTTTTCTTTTTAAGTTTCCCCTTTTTGAAACAACCTTCGCCTCCTGTTAAAGATTTTCTTCCCTCCTGAACAGACACAACCAGAGGAACACAAGATTTACAAGGTTCACTACTCAACAAGAGTAGCTACGTCCTTGGTATGGTACGGAAACAATCCAGTACCACACAATCCACTAGAAAACAATCCTTTGATGTGGAATAAAACGAGTAGGACATACCCTTACACTCGTGCAGCACTTTGAAAACAATCCAATAGTGCATGTGCTCCCTCTAAACACAAATAGGGTAACACAATGTTTCAGTGCTTCTTTACAATTGAACAGATGTATTCTCTGAAGTACAAATCTTCACTTTCTTACCCAGAAGCCGGTAAGAACACCCTTATGCACTACTGAATACGTGCAAAGACCCCAAATATTGCATGAATCCTTTAGGGCGCCTTTCTCGCAATTCAAATGGCTTGTGCATAAAACCCCATTTTGGCGCGAAAAACGTTTTCACACAACATTCCTTTTGCGCGCAACTTTTTATCTTTTCGCGCAACTTCTCTATTTTTCGCGCAGCTATCCCCTTTTGGTGAAAACTTCTTTCTTTTCGCGAAACTCTCTTAGCGTATAATTTACGTGCACCAGAGCTCGGGATTTCTTCTAAGTGTCGAGCATTAACAACTGACAAGGGTTAGCCTCATATTTATAGGCATTTTTGACCCCGCATGAAAAGCACGAATCCACACGTAAAACCTCCTCCATGTGCGTAAAAACTCTTTTATGCAACCTCATATTTTTCTCCATGCTTCAATATTTCATGCACCTCATGCCTTTGACATTTTCATCCTTCTAAGCATGAAGCACCAATTGCGCGCAAAATTCCACACCACATTCCATATTGCGCGCAAACCCAATCTTTCCCGCGACATCATATTTCACGCACTGCTCCAATCTTTCGCGCATTTCATGCCTTTTCCAATTATCGAGCTTCTGATCTCGAACCACCTTTTGTGTGAAAAACATCATTCTTCTATTTCACGCATCCCGCATATTTTTTGCGCAACCCGCTACTATTTCGCGCATCCCGCAGATTTTTTGTGCAACCCACTACTATTTCACGCACCACTTTATTTTTTTCGCGCAACCTGCCTAATTTCCATGCACTCCATTCCATTGTCATTTTTCAATTTCCTGAACTTGAATAACCCCTTGCACGTAAAAATATAAACCATCTTCAATCTTGCGTGCAACATCCATTTCCAAACACATTTATTCATCTCCCGATTTTCAGGCCCTAAAATTTGGCAGACACTGGAAAACGGCGCCACCTTAAACTGTGCTTTTTTGCCGCCTCCAGATTGTCCATTGCTTTGTCATTTTCTCTCTTCACTACTTCCCATAACCATTCTTCTGCTTTTATCATGAGTTCCACTATCGTGATATTTATCTTTTGAAAGACCAGATCTAGCATCGTCAGAGTTACAATGGGAACTGAAACTTCCCTATCTCCCAGCAGCATCATTCTTTCCAATCAAAACTTTAGATGACTGACATCATCATTTCTCCCCCTTTCCTTCATAAGGCTTGCATCACAAGTTCTCCTAACTCATGATATGTGTGAAATAAATACCAGTAATGCATTGTCTGATTTGTGATCCTTCTACAAAGTGAATTGATTTATCTTATTTGACAACAAAATACAACACTCTGCAAAGGCTAACTCTTCAAATTTTCTTCTCCATTCAATTTGGTCCAAACAATCTCCCCCTTTGGATTTTGTTTTCAACTAATATTCATAAATCACTGAACTTTGTAACCATTTGCAATGGATTACTTATCAACAATTCTAAGCCTATGTGAGCTAACTGATTGTAGGAAATAAGAATTATTGACAGCCAAAACCATGCTATCCAACAGAAGTGATTGTGAAATCTCATGAACGTTCCTCCTCAGCCTTCTACTTCACTTCTTCAATAATTCATCTCATATTTCTTCAGATTATCTTTTCTACTTCAGCATTCATCACTTCTTCACCGATCCTGGAAAACAACATTTTTCCTACAATCACTCCAACAAACAGTTAGAATAGTTCACACACATACATGCTGAATTCACAGCTTACCCACAACTCTCCCTTAATACATGCTTCCTTATGGATAGATTTATGAAACAATTCTCCCCCTTGACAACACTATCCAAAGGTAATATGAGAGAGGGGACAAAAACACGTATCTTAACCTTGATGATAAGGAGGTTGTACACCCATGTTCAACCTCAATTTTGCAAATGGTTCCTTCGGTAATGGTTTTGTGAATATATTAGCAATTTTTTCAGATGTAGGATCATACTCTATCCTCAATTCATTCATTTCAACCAACTCTTTGATGAATTGGTACATTATATCAATGTGTTTTGAACGAGAATGTTGTACTGGATTTCTTGTAAGATTGATTGCACTTTGATTATCACAACCCAAGAGAAATGGTAGCTTTACTTCAACAAGTAGATATTCCAGCTGAGTCTTCATCCACATTAGTTGAGTTGATGCTTGAGTAGCAGCAACATACTCAGCTTCAGTTGTGCTAAGAGTTACTAAATTTTGTTTCTTGGTATGCCAACTAACACGGATTTTCCCCAGAAAGAATAATCCACCAGATGTGGATCTTTGATCATCAATATTTCCTACCCAATCAGCATCAGAATACCCAAATAGATCAATATTTTCAGAGTCGTCATACCAGATTCAAAAAAAATTTGTGCCTTTGATATATCTGAGAATTCTTTTTCTAGCAATCAAATGTGATTCTTTAGGAGCACTCTGAAATCTTGCACATAAAGTAACAGCATAGATGATGTCGAGTTTTGAGGCAGTCAAATATAGCAGACTTCCAATCAGCTTTCGAAACTCTTTCTGATCAACTTCCTTGCCTTCTCTATCTTTAGACAACTTAGTTCCCACTGAAATTGGTGTGGAAACTGGTTTCGAATTTTCCATGCAAAACTTCTTCAGAAGTTCCTTAGCATACTTTTCATGAGACAGAAAAACATGATTCTTCTTCTGTGAAATTTGTAACCCAAGAAAGTACTTCATTTCTCCCAGCATGGACATCTCAAATAACTACTTCATCTCCTCAAAAAAATTCACATGATCCTTCATCATTTCTAGCAAATATAATATCATCGACATAAATAATAATGATCAGTGAAAACTCCTGTCATTTCTTAATGTAGAGATTGTTGTCAACTCTCTCTTTATTAAAGTTCATCTTCTTCAAGAAAGTATCTAATTTAGAATACCATGCTCTCGGAGCCTGTTTTAGACCATACAGATCCTTCTTCAACCTGCACACATAGCTTTCATCTTTCCCAATAACAACTCCACAAGGTTGATCAATGTAAACTTCCTCGTCAAGATCACTATTCAAGAATACAGATTTTACATCCATTTGAAGGATTTTGTAACCTCGTTGTGCAGCAATGACAAGAAATATTCTGATTGTTTCTAATCGAGATACTGGAGCAATGGTTTCATCAAAGTCAATGCCTTCAATTTGTGAATACCCTTTGCAGACCAATCTTTCCTTGTTTCTTATTACTTTACCTTCTTCATTCAGCTTGTTTTGAAAAACCCACTTTGTACCAATAATGTTCTTGTTTTCCGGCTTGGGTACAAGTTCCCAAGTATTGTTCTTCTCTATCCGATCAAGCTCTTCATTCATAGCATGAACCCATTCTGGATGCTCAAATGCTTCATTTACATCATTCGGTTCAACTTTTGAATAAAAAGAAGTATGTGATATAGCATTCGTTGTTCATCTTGTTTGAACCCTCTGATTTTTATCTCCAATAATGTTCTGAGCCTCCACTTGTTTCCTCAACCTAGGATGAGTTGTTTGAACCTCATCCTCATCACTTGATATTTCTGAGTCAGATTCCTCTTCTTGAGTAGGTTGAACAAAGTCTGCAACATTATCAGAATTATTAAAAAAATCTTCTCTATCCTGCTCGACTTCCACATAAACATATGACTGCTTTTCATTCTCAGCATTTTCAACAACTTTTACATCTGAAGAATCAATAATTCTTCCTGTTTCATTGTTGAGGCATATATATCCTCTTCCTTCTAGATCATAGCCAAGAAAAATTCCATCATCTCCTCTTTGCTCAAACTTTCCTAGATTTCCACCTTTCTTCTTTATAATACATGGACTCCCAAAGACTCTCAAGTGTTTCATACTTGGAGTTTTTCCATAGAACATTTCATATGGAGTCATATCTGAGTTTGTCCTATAGAAACACCGGTTCTGAATATACACAGCAGTGCTCATGGATTGCCTCCAATAATAATGAGAGAGACTATGTTCAAGTAACATAGTTCTCCCCATTTCCACCAGACTTCGATTCTTTCTTTCAGCCACCCCATTTTTTTGATGTGTGTCTAGTGAACTGAACTCATTCCGAATTCCATGTTTCTCAAGATCACTTTCAAACTATTTATTCTTATACTCACCACCATTATCAGTTCTCAACTTCTTCAATGAATACTCACATTCTTTCTCTGCTTTCCTTCTGAAACTCTTAAACATTGTTAGAGCATCTGACTTATGTCTCATGTACATAACACATGTAATGCGAGTAAAGTCATCAATGAAAGTAATTCAGTACTTATCTCCATTTGATGATTTCTTGCTCATTGGTCCACATATATCTGAGTGAATGAGTTCTAAGGGTCTTTTTGAGTGAATTTCAACTCTCTTGTGCATAGAATCAGCAATCTTCACTTTCTCACAAATAGTGCAGCACCAATCTCTTTCTCTTGATAAATCAGGCATATCCCGAACACTTTCTCGCTTTGATAACTTACACATATTTCTCTAACACATGTGCCCCAGCCTTTTATGCCATAATTTATTTTCGTCCACCACACTCTTGTTACAAGAGTTCTGCACATCCCCAACTTGGAACAAATTCCCTCTTGTACGTTGGCCCCTTGTAACTATTTTTCCATCATTTTCACTTTTCACAAAAAATCCATCTTTTCTGAAGATCACTTTGTTGCCCTCATCACAGAGTTGTGACAAACTAAGCAGGTTATGTTTAAGCCTATCAACATATAGTGTTTTTCTAGATTTCATCTTTTCTTTTCCAATGATGGCCGATCCAACACCTTTGATCCTTAGAGATTCATCATTTCCAAATGTCACAGTTCCTTCTTTAAAGTCTTTCACATTCTTCAGCAGCTTTAAGTCTCATGTCATATGATATGAACATACACTATCAAGAATCCATGGACGTTCTCCTTTTGTAGCTTTCAAAGCAGTTTCAACAACAAGTGCTTTTTGTTCTTCCTTTTCCTTCACTTTCTATTGTGCTTCTTCCAATTTCCTAGCCAAATCAATGTGTTCTGGCCAGAGAACCATGCATTATTTCTTTTCAGACTTATCAGACTTTTCCCTTTTGGATTTTAAATACTCTGTCTTCTAAGGATTATTAAAAAACTTTTGTTGCTCTGGTAACACACTAAGGAAGCCCTTAGCAAGATGTCTAGGTTGATCACATCTTTCACAATAAGTTTCCAGTTGTTGGAATCTATTCTCAACTTTCACACTAGTCTTCTCAGATATCTTCCGAAACATATTTGGAGACCTTCTATTTTGAAAGCGTTGACTCCCCCTCAATCCTTGTCTTTCAAAACTTTTGGAATAGTTATAATGTTGTTGGTTAAACCAACACATACTTGCCATGTGTCTGAATCCACCACAATACTAGCAGTAACCATAGAAAGAATATTTACCTCTGAAACTTTTATACTGACTAGAGTTGTGAACACGCTTCTCAAAAACCATAATATTTTCATTTGTAACTCTCTTCTTCAGCTCAGATTCATTAGTACCAGAAGTATTAGAAGTTTTTCTTGACTCAAGATTTTTATGCACTTCTGATTTTTCTACATTGCTGATTTTGACCACATACTTTGTCTTTCCAGCCTTGTTCTTATCAGAACTAGTTTTGTCTTTCATTTCATCCTTTGAAGGTAACTTTTGTAGATCCTTGTTTGGTTCATTATTACTGGAACATTCTCCAACTTCTAAGATAGAATTTTTGGAACTGATATTCATTTCTTTAGCTTTATGCAGTTTTTGTTGGATAAGTTTCAACTCTTCTTATTTTGCCTTCAGCTTCACTTCAAGATGATCATTACGATTCTTTGTATTCTCAAGAGAATTTTTCAGATCATAAATCTCCTTTCCCATCTTGATTTTCTCATCAGTAAAACCTTCTTGATTTTTTACTATGGAATTTTCATTTATTAACTTCTTGTTTTCTTTCTCAATCTTTCTGATCTTCCTCAAACATTCCTTCAGCTCTTCTTTCAGATACTACTCAAGTTGAGTCTCTTATTCTTCAGTACTACTACTTTCATAATCATCATTATTCACTATTGAAAAAAAGGTACTCTCTCTAGTTTTTTCAGTAGCAGATTTTTCTGATTCAGTCTCGCTATCATCATCTTCTACATCTTTTGAAAAAAAGCTTCTTCTTTTTGATTTAAAGAACCTTGTATTCAGAACATTACTAGAATATTTATCTTTTCGACCCTATTTCTTCCATGACCTTCTTGGTCCTCTGTCTTCTTCATCACTGATTTCATCTTTCCCTTTTTGAGGGCAATTAGCCCCAAAGTGGCCAACTGCTCCACATTCAAAACATTTCAAAGGGAGTTTCCCTTTGTATTTCCCAGTGCCTCTTTTAACATTTTTAGAAAACAAGGATAGAATTTAATCAAAATTTTGACATACCTCATTTTCAGAGTCGGATTCACTAGCTTCTTCATTAACAATAATTTTATTCAACTTCTTTTTATTTTCTACCTTGAAAGACATTTCTCTATCGGTTTTTTCTTTGATCTTCATGGTCTTCTCTCTTCTCATCTCATAAGTGATGAGAGTACTGTGAAAATCATCAAGAGATAATGTTTCCGGGTCCCTATCTTCTAGTGATGAAACTTTAGCATCAAATTTGTCAGGAAGAATTCTCAGGATCATTTCAACAACTGCAGCATATTTTAACTTTTCACTGAGACATCTGATTGTACTGACAATGTCATTAACCCTGGTAAATAATTCCCCAACAGATTCAGATTCTCCCATTTTCAAGTCTTCATACTTCAGCCTCCAGATTTGTAGTTCTACCTTCTTCACTTTTGTATTTACTTCATAGATATTCATTAGCTTACCCAATATGCCTTTAGTAGTAGTGACACCTTTCAATATTAGAAACTCACTCTCAGAATGTGATGAGAGTAATGCATTTTTAGCTCTTTCATCATTCTCAAGATTCTTCTTATCGACAGGAGTAAGAGGGACCTTGTCATCAATAGTAGGAAATCCATCTGTTGTAGTTTCAAGAACTTCATATCTAAGAGACATAAGGTACGGCATCATTGTGTCCTTCCAGATGTGATAGTTCGTTCCATCGAAGATTGGAATCCCCTTACTATTCATGCAATTTAGATTCTCCATCACAACTTTTCTTCAAACACTTCAGCAAAGAATAAACGAAGGGAACCTGCCTCTAATACCAATTAAAGCTCCCAGTTAGGATCCAAGTATCACTGAGAGGGGGAGGGGGTGAATCAGTGATATCTTTTTCTTTTTAAGTTTCCCCTTTTTGAAACAACCTTCACCTTCTATTGAAGAGTTTCTTCCCTGCTGAACACACACAACCACAGGAACACAAGATTTACAAGGTTCACTACTCAACAAGAGTAGCTACGTCCTTGGTATGGTACGGAAACAATCCAGGACCACACAATCCACTAGAAAAAAATCCTTTGATGTGGAATAAAACGAGTAGGACATACCCTTACACTTGTGCATCACATTGAAAACAATACAATAGTGTGTGTGCTCGCTCTTAGCACAAATAGGGTAACACAATGTTTCAGTGCTTCTTTACAATTGAACAGATGTATTCTCTAAATTACAAATCTTCACTTTCTTACCCAGAAGCCGGTAAGAACTCCCTTATGCACTACTGAATACGTGTGAAGACCCCAAATATTTCATGCATCCTTTAGGGCGCCTTGAGCATAATTCAAATGGCTTGCGTGTAAAAACCCCTTTTGACGCGAAAAACGTTTTCGTGCAACTTTCCTTTTGCGCGCAACTTTTTCTCTTTTCGCGAAACTTCTCAATTTTTCACGCAGCTAGCCCCTTTTCATGCAAACATATTTCTTTTCTCGCAACTCACTTAGCGTATAATTTACATGCACCAGAGATCTGGATTTATTCTAGGTGTCGAGCATTAACAACTGATAAGGGTTAGCCTCATATTTATAGGAAATTTTGACCCCGCGCGGAAAACAATAATCCACGTGTAAAACCTCCTCCATGCGCGTAAAAACTCTTTTATGCAACTTTGTATTTCGCGCCATGCTTCAATATTTCACGCGCCTCATGCCTTTTCCATTTTTCATCCTTCTAAGCATGAAGCACCAATTGCGCGCAAAATTCGACACTGCATTCCATATTGCGCGCAAACCATATCTTTCCCGCGACATCATATTTCGCGCACTGCTCCAATCTTTCGCACATTTCATGCCTTTTCCAATTTCCGAGCTTCTAATCTCAAACCACCTTTTGGACGAAAAACATCATTCCTCTATTTCACGCATCCCGCAGATTTTTCACGCAACCCGCTACTATTTCTCGCATCCCGCAGATTTTTCGCGCAACCCGCAACTATTTGACGCACCACTTTATTTTTTTCACGGATCCTGCCTAATTCCACGCACTCCATTCCTTTGTCATTTTTCAAGGTTCTGACCTTGAATAACTCCTTGCAAATAAAAATATAAACCATCATCAATCTTGCGCGCAACATCCATTGCCAAGATATTTATTCATCTCCCGATTTTCAGGCCCTAAAATTTGGCAGACATTGGAAAACGGCGCCACCTTAAACTGTACTTTTCTACCGCCTCCAGATTTTCCATTGCTTTTTCATTTTCTCTCTTCACTGCTTCCCGTAACCATTCTTCTACTTTTATCACGAGTTCCACTATCGTGATATTTATCTTTTGAAAGACTAGATCTAGCATCGTCAGAGTTACAATGGGAACTGAAACTTCCCTATCTCCCAGCAGCATCATTCCTTCCAATCAAAACTTTATATGACTGGCATCATCATTTCTCCCCCTTTACTTCATAAGGCTTGCATCACAAGTTCTCCTAACTCATGATATGTGTGAAATACATACCAGCAATGCATCGTCTGATTTGTGATCCTTCTACAAAGTGAATTGATTTATCTTCTTTGACAACAAAATACAACACTCTGCAAAGGCTAACTCTTCAAACATTCTTCTCCATTCAATTTGGTCCCAACAGGGTTCAACAGTGAAGACTACTGTACCATAATCCTACGTGGGTTCGATAGTGATGACTTTTATGTCAGGATCCTACGTGGGTTCAACAGTGATAATTTTGTTCCAGGATCCTACATGGGTTCGATAGAGGATATGATTCAGAGGCTACATCTAATCATCTCTACCCCTCTTCGTGATTTGTATACCTATGTGATCTGAGTCATGTCTTTCAACCATTATCATCATGGTGAATGAATTTACTTCCTTTGTGGAATTGGTTTGTGCTTGGGCTCAAGAGTTGGAGATGGACTGTGATTGATAACTTTGGTATATGTATGGGAATATACCTAAGTAGGTTGGTTGATACTTTGTGATTGTAACTTTCTTCTTTTTTTATCCTTATTGAATATTGTGAGACCTTGCAGGTCTTGGGGTCCCTACTGAGTATCATTATACTCAACCCTACACGGGCTATGCTCACACCTTGTTGTGTTGGATGCAGACAACGGACAGCGCTGACGGAGGTCGAGAGCGCCATGACTGGACAGTACCCGAAGGTGGACCTTACAACAAGTCAGCACATGGAGGAGACTGTCAGTCGTGAGTGATGAGGTGGCCATATGTACCTACCCTTCAGGTAGGAATTCCCAGAGGACAATCCAGGAGCTGCTCTTTACTTTCAATTGTTTGTCCCTTTTACTTGTACTTGTTGTTCAGTTGGGTTGTATACTGTCCCATTTAATTTCCAGCACACACTTTTGTATTCAGTTTTACTTAGTGTTTACTTCTTATTGAATACTCTATTGTGTTTGTTTAATTTTATAATGGAAATGCCTTCCCGGCTTAGGGATTTACACCTTTGGTGCTAGTCTCCAACCCCTGACCTATGGAAGGCGGGCTTGCGGTAGTCACGGCACGGGCCCCGAGGACGGGCAGTGACAAAAAGTTTCCAAAATTTATTTCTTTCAAACTGATTCAATTATTCTTGTATGTCCATCACCCAAAATTCATCATTGATAGCCTCATTGATGTTTTTAGTGTAAAGACCCAGAAATTTCAAGGAAATTTTAATTTTTTTTATTAATTTCTTTCGAATTTTACGAGTACGCAGTTTCTAACAGTGCCTGATTCCAAGGCCCGTTGTTCCCCGAATCAATTTCAAAAGTTTAGCTCAGGTACGTTCAGTAAACGAACGAGAGGGTTTTTCTAACATTTGAACTGGTGCTTGGAATCGAAATCTGAGGGCACCGATGGAACCGCAGCACCGGTAATTTCTTAGGAACACCTTTTCCGATGGTGCGTTTTCTCGGAAGGAGTTGTTTAAATTTTGAGGATAAATTGTGAAGTAAATAAAATTTGTGGAACAAATTTTACTTCTAACCATGTGTGGATGTTGGGGAACAAACCAAGTATGAATAAAGGAGAGGTGGGGCCCACACGAACCCCACCCCTTCAAATTACCTAACCCCCTTAACTTTTCCCCTTAAAACCCCCTTGTATTAAATGATGTGACAACCTTTCACATTCCTTAAACACCCCCCCCCCCCCCATTAAACCCCTTGTATTTAATTGTGTAACTCTCCCCTCTATCCTCTTTAATTTTTCCAACAAACATCTTAAATTAATTGATTAAACCTCTTCAATTAATTTAACTATGTGTTTGAATTTTTTATAAAAAGTTTGAATGCATAGAAAAATAATAAAATAAGGAGCGGCCTTATTTTATTTTGTGAGTTTTGTGGTGTGAGAGAATTTGGGTGATAGCTCTTCCCTCTTTTGAAGAACTTCATATTCAAATGAAGTACGTCGACTCTCCAATGAAGAACAGCCTTTCGACTCGGTGAAGAACACACTACGTTTTTTCCAATACTTTTTCTTCCTCTTCTGTGATAAGGAAGGAGATGCCGACCGTGGAGACTAACGCCAACAACAATGTTCTCGTTCTTCTTCCGACGTTGACGAAAGCGATACCATTCTTCCGTGACACCCGACTACCCCGACGTTCGACTACCGCGACGTTCGACTTCAGCGACTTGACGACGTGCGATGTCAATTTTGAGGTAGGGAAATTATATTTTATTTTCTCTTTATATTTTGAGAAAAGGATGATGAGCACGGATCAATCTCTGCCCAGTTGATCTGCGGATCGCTCGTTCATGCGGGTTGGTTGCGGGGTGAATAATCGGGATTGGTTTGAGATTGATATTGATTGAAAACCTCTAACGCGGAGGGAATGGGCTAACGAACAAAGCCCGTGCCCTCCTCAGATTGTTGTTGGTGCGTAGATTGATGGCGATGATGAAATGGGACCGCAACAGTGATTTGAGGTCTTCACAGTAAAGTACGGGACCCGTGACGAACACCGGCGCAGACAGAATTGAAAACGGACCACTAGAGAAACTCTGGTGGCCCACGGAAACCCTGGAAGCATGGGTCGTCGGTGCGGCGCCGCTGGCGAATGGAGGTGGCGGTGCCCCAGCGTGCCGCCAAAGGAAAAACCCGCCGCGGCTTGCCATGGCGGTGCGACACGGAGAATCACGCGGCCGTGCGGGATCCTGGAGGAATGTCGGCAGCACAAACCGTCGCCGGCTTCAATTAACGGCATGCCCCCCTGCTCCGCGGCTTCCGCACGGCCACTCTGGCCGAGCCGCGGCAGGCCATGCGGTCAGGCCGGGCCGCACCCTGATGGGCCGGACAAGGACCCAGGTCGGGTTGACCCGGTTCGGGCCGACCCAGGGGGGTGGGCCGGGCCGGGCCAGGCCCAGACCCCCCATTTCAGACTATTTTCGTTCTTTTTCCCGTATCATGGGATATGGACCACCGATCGACGTATTGTCAGTTGCGATGAGATCCTTGGATCGAGACAGTCGTTTTAGTATATTAAATTCAAGGTCTCGGAGAACTATTGGTATGGTCGGGTTGGTTCGAACCCGAAACCAAATGGGCCCTCGGAGCAGAAACGCTTATAACATGAGCTCCGGACGTCTAATTAACGTGCCGTCGACTTTGTAGGATTCCTCTTAGTGAGACATACTTTTTTGGCTTACTCCGCTCGAGGTTTGGACGCAGTTGGAGTGCGGTCAGGTTAGTTTTGACTTAAAAACCAATCGGGCCCCTGGAACGAAAAAGCCAATAACTATCAGACCAGGCGTCCAATTGACGCGCTCTTTGTCTCGTTATGTTCCTCTTGTCGAGAAAGAACTTTTGGCATACCACGCCTGAGATTTGGACGCATTTGGATAGTGTCCAGGTTGGATTGAACCCGAAATCCAATTGGGCCCCTAGAACGGAAAAACTAATAACTTTCAGACAGGACGTTCGTTTGACGAACCGTCAGCTACGTTGGTGATCACGTTGAGAAACGGTCCCTATGAGTATAACCTATGAGATTTCGGGGTACAGTTGACATATGGTCGGGTTGGTTCGTACACGAAACCAACTGGGCCCCTGGGACGAAAAGGCAAATAACTCACAGACCGGGCGTCCGATTGACGCGCCATCTGTTGCATTGAGACCCCTATGACGAGGAGGTCCTTTGAGATACTTCTTCGTGGAACTTTGTGATACTTTTAGTATCGAACTATAGATATTGGAGAGGACCCTTTCGAAGATGAGCGTACGGATTATGGAGACCATGTAGCTGGCTGAGACCTGACGACTACTTGACTGACTCGACTTTGAGTGAGTCAACTAGCCCAGTGGATGGAGCACTACTATGTTTGGGTGAAAACCCACAGCGGATGGAGTGCCTGGTAGTAGGCAGCAGACCCGCGGTACTCAATAGAAAGAGTACCTCTACAGGCTATTAGGGGGGTGCACTATTGTGTTTGGGTGGCAGACCCCGGCGAGAAGCACTACTGTGTTTGGGTGGCTGACCCGCGATACTCGACAGGAGGAGTACCTCAGCAGTCTTAGGTTAGTGAGCATTACCTTGGAGTCATGAAAGGATCATTGTACTCGTCAAAGATGGGTATCTTCTGCAGTTACGGTTTCGATAATGAAAATCCTGGTTTGAGTTGAGTCTTTTACCTTTATGTTTACCTCATGATCGAGATGGGTCACTTGATAACATAGGTATATGTATGGTCATATACCTCGGTAGTGGTTATCCGTTGATATCGTAACCTTTGTGTTTCTTCATGATTGATATGGGTTACTTGATAACTTAGGTATAAGTATGGGCTTATACATAAGTAAGGGTTATATGTTAAGATCCTTCTTTGTGGTTATCCTTGTTGGATTTAGTGAGACCTTGAGGGTCTCGGGGTCCCTACTGAGTATCGTATACTCACCCCTGCATGGGATATGACCGCACCTCGTTGTGTTGGTTGCAAACAACGGGCAGTGCTATCGGAGGCCTAGTGTTTGAGGACTGGACGGTATCCGGAGGTGGACTTCACGACAAGATGATACTCGGAGGAGGCAGATGGGCAAGAGCATTGTGGAGGCTATCTGTACCTACACTTCAGGTAGGATCCGTGGTGGACGATCCAGATGATGCTCTATCTGTACCTACCCTTCAGGTAGGATCTGAGGTGGACGAACAAGGAGCTTCTTCTATTCTTCCAGTTTTTTGTCTCTTCTGTTGTACTTTCGTTCAGTTGTAGCTGTATTTTCAGTTGGGTTTGTATTCTGGCCCACTTACTTTTCAGCACTTTCTTTTGTACTTAGTGTTTTACTTCCGCTTGTACTATGTGGTGTTTTGTTTACTTTTATAATGGCAATGTCTTCCTAGTTATTGAGATTTGCACCTTTGGTGCAAGTCACCATCCCCTGGCCTATGGAAGGCGGGCTTGGGGTAGTCACGGCACGGGCCCCGAGGACAGGTCGTGGCATTTAAGTTCAACCTATGAAAATAAAGCTTGATGCTCAACCTGATTTCTTAGAGAAGATCTAGTCTATATTCCTTTATTTAAATCTACAACAACAACATCTAGATGATGGTTCTTATGTTTTTTAACAAATATAAAAAAAAATTACTATTAATTTCAGATTCTCCAATAGGTTCAAGTTCATTATGAATCAAATTTAGAGAATTTATAGAACTGGAAATTTTAAAAGATTCATTCGTATGATGTTCAGAAGATTTAGCATTGTTTTCCATATTTTAAATACCATACTCAAGATTCTATAGTGAGGTCTTAGGTTCATGTGGAGTTGTTTCATCAAATTTGACATATATATATTCTTTTATAAATTTGGTTCTTTTTTAAAGACTCTATAGACTTTACTAGAGATTAAATATCCTAGAAAAATTCCTTTATCACTCTTGGAGGAAACCTTTTCCATATTATCCTTAGTTTTAATAATATAGACATTGCAACCTAACACTTTGAAGTAGTTAACCTTGGGGTTTCTTTTATTCTACAACTCATAGGGAGTACTATTAAGGATAGGTCTAATCAAGACTATATTTATTATATAGCATGTTGTATTAACAACATCAACCCAAAAGTAAATAGGTAGGTCATATTCAATAAGCACTGTTATAGTAATTTATTATAAAGTTCTATTTCTTCTTTATATAACACCATTTTGTTAAGGTGTCCTATGGGTAGATAAGTTATGACTATATCCATTTTGTAATAAAAAGGATTAAAAATCTTGGTTTTCAAACTTGCAGCCATGGTCAATTCTTAGAGATTTAATTATAAGACCACTAATATTTTATACAGTCCTAGAATACATGGTAAAATGTGAGTAGGTTTCACTTTAGTGATCCAAGAAGAAGGTCCATGTATATCTAGAGTGTTCATCTACAAGAACATAAACATAGTGCTTCCCATTAATACTTTATACTCTTTAAGGTCTAAACAAACCCATGTGAACCCACTCGAGAGTTTGGGAAGTGGAAAAATATTTCTTTGGTTTGAAATATATCTTGTGTTGTTTACCCTTTTGACAAGGAATATAGACATTTTCACATGTAAACTCAAGTTTTGATAGGTCCTTGACTAAACCATTTCTAGTCAGTTTTCTAAGGGATTTTATATTCCAATGTTCTAGTCTTCTATGTTAAATCCAAGAATCTTTTTCAAATACTATTAATTATTAAACATTTTGATAAACTAAATAATCTAAATTAATAGCATAGAAATTTTCATTTCTAAATGAAAAAAATACTAATTCATTCTTAGAATTAAAAACATTGCAAGAATTATTTTCAAATTTAACTTGAAAAACATCATCACATAACTATGAAATACTAAGTAGATTACATTTTAATCCATAAAAAAGTACATTATAAATTAAAACTGATTTAGAGTTACTAATCTAACTGAGGCCAATTATTTTTCCTTTAGAATTATCACCAAATGTGACATTACCAGCAAAAATATTTATTAAAGTCGTAAAGCATGAGTAATATCATATCATGTGTCTTGACCATCCACTATCCAAGTTCCATAAACTTTTGCAGGAGTTCTTCAAATAACATTCCTACAAAATAATCAAACAAAAATAGATTTCAGTACCAATATATTTTTGGGTCCAATAACATTATTAATTAGTGATTTAGGAACCCACATCTGCTTTATGGGTTTCCTATAAGCATTATTTAACAAATATGAAAAATAGACACTATTTGGCCCAGAAGAAATAGTGGTAGTAAAATACTTTCCATAACTGTAACTAGTAACAAAATTTTCATTTTTAGGAAGAAAAATAGATTTTCTAGATTTAGTTACAAACTTTTTTAGGTGATATTTCTTTTCCCAGGTTGGTATCCTATACTAGTAGTGTATCTTGGGGAATATTTTTTACCAATCATCTGCATAAGTGTATTTTTTCCATTTATAAATTTCTAAAGGTATTTTTTCAATTTATCATTTGATAACTTAAGTACATTATTCTCCTTGAGTAATTGAACATTTTACTCATTATTTATAGTAATCTTAAATTTAACAAGATAAGTAAGAGCATATTGTTTCTTCAAGGATTTATATTTATCTATTAATTCATTACAAGTGATTTCAATCATTTAGAAGTATTAAAACATTTATTCATTGGTCATATTTTCATAATCACTTTCATATCCAGAATAATAAGGATTTTGTACAGGAGACTCAAGGGTTACCTCATATGTGTTTTTAATAAAACCAATATTTTCTTTCTTAGGATTTTCATAATGTGAAGACTCTGAGTCACTTGAACTATCCTCAAAAGCCCTCCATGTTTCCTTGATGTCTTTTTTATACTTTCAATATTTATCCTCATACTTATTCTTATATTTCAACTTGGGAAAATCGGACTTTACATGTCTATTTCTCTTATATTCATAGCATATTATTTCACTGGAAGTATCACCTTTCTTCAAATCCTTTTTCTAGTTTCACTTGTTATCATATTTTCCTTCGTAACTAGGCCTATTTTTGAATTTACTTCTTTTATAAAACTTATTAAATTTTTTATCTAATTGATCCATTTCATAATCACTATCAGATGGTAAATCTTAATTACTTTTACTTTGAGAATGATGTTGTAACCTTTCCTTTTATTTTGTTTTGGAAGTAGTGGTTTTGAAGGCCACTGACTATATGTTTAGTTCATCTTCTTATTCCTTTTTGACATTTAATTATTCCTAATTCATCATAAACATTCCTATCATCTCCTTTACTATTAACTTTATGATGTCACTTTAATCTCTAATTGAGATAGTGGTCCCTCTCCGTTTATCTGGAAAGCATGTGAGTATTCTCATAATTTTTTCTTTGGCTGTAACATCTCTTCCCAGAAAGATCATAGTGTTCACAATTTCATAATACCTAAGATACTTTTCAAGAATAGTCTAAAAATGAATCATTATAAAGTTATCATATTTAATAGTATATGTGTTAATTCTCATTTCCTTTACACTGGTGGTTTCTTCTTGCAAAATAGATAAAGTATCCCAAATTTAATGATCTGTTTTACACTAAATTTTTTGTTAAACTCTTCACATCCTAAATAATAGTATAAGGAATTTAGGGATTTTCAATTATTGTTATAGGAAGCCTTAGTTGGGTTATTTGAAGTATTTATATCAATATTAGGAATCATATATTCATCTATAATTGGAGACCAAATCTCAAGCCCATACTTTCTAGATTCATTTTCATTTTAATTTTCCATTGTGCATAATTTTTTCCATTAATGAATAAAGGTATATTGGTAGAAGTACCTTCCAATGTATTATCCTTGTTAAATAAATAGACTTTTAAAGAAATATAAATTTAGAACTAACAAAAATGTAAAGATATTTAAAGAATAACTAAAATAATAGTTGAAAAAATATGTTAAAACAAATTTAAATTTAAAAATTTTGAAAACAAAAACTTTGAAAAACAACCTCCCTTTAGTTCCAAATGTTGGTTGGAGTAGGACACGCAATATGGGTGAATTGAGTTCCTATAAGAATTTATGTTAAAAATTTTATATAAAATATTCCCCCAATTAAAAATAAAATAGGCCAGTTAACAAAGGTAGAAAAATTATAATAGTTTGACTATTGAAACAGTTTCTCGGAAGATTGATTAATTATCAGCTATAACAATATAAGATATTGATAAAACTTTTAAAACTACTCTAATAAGGTAAAAAGTTACAAATACTATCCAAGACTAACTATCAAAGTAAAATTTATTTTTTTGAAATATAAGTTAAAATAGGGAAAGACTAAATTGAATGACGCGGTGGATAAAACAAGTGGTTCAATCTCAAGCCAAGACATATTCCAATCTACTTGGTGATCACATGAAACCAATAAATATATAAGATAATCTTTTATCCACACCCTGGATTGGGGTTAACAATACTAAAAAAGTATATCCGTGTCATAAAACCTCTTCAATTGTTCTACATGGGAAAACTAACAGCCAGGTCACACAGAACCTCTTCCATAGTTATACGTGGGTGAAATAAGGTATATAAATATATTTTAGTGAGGACATATTTTATCCTCTAGTTTAATGTATGAGAGAGTGTGTGTTTTAATATAGATACACACACTACTTGAAAAGTAATGAAACAGCACACAATATATAAAAATGAAATGAGATAGAGTTTATAAGGCACTTTGTGTCATGAAAATAGCTTTGGACTCTTTGTATGTAGCAGATGCAAAGTTCTAGCCCTATTATAAAAACAATGTGTCATGAGTTGACTATTCTATTTTTAGTGTTTTGAGATGTGCTTTTTAGATCTTGTTCTTATTAGAGTTGTTGTTATGATGATGTTCTAGGTTTTGATCCACAGTAGTTCAGCTGCCATGAATCAAGGTTTCTTCATGTTTTCTTTAGTGTATGTTGTTGCATGCATGAATTCTATTCCCTTTTCCAATATATTTCACTTATTGATGTATTTACATCTCATGCACCACTAGGTATTTTATCTTTAGGGTGTCATTGTTTTGGATGACATGGATTACGATCCCCACACCTCGTACCTCATACTGTCTACTTACCGGAATCAAAATGATCATTAATTATATTAGTGTTATTAAATGAATCAAATATAACCATTAGAAACAATATTTAAATTAAATTTGAAGAGATAGAAAAATGGTTAAGTATGGAATGGTGTCATAGTTGCATTGAGATAGTCTTGACACCACAATCATAGTAAGACAATCATGATGAGTCAATCACGGTGAGAACTAGAACTGGTAAAAAAGATGTGGTGCCTAGTCCTTTACGAATTTTGGAATCAGTAACAAGACTACAGTGTCAAATAAATGGTGTCTAGCCCTTTTTCAAAATTCTGAATGGTGTCTTGTTACAGTGTCATGAAAATGGTAGCAACGAAACAGTGTTAAGTTCTTTGCGAAAATATGTAACCAGTAGTAGGCTTACAGTGACACAAACATTATGAAAATCTGGAACTGGTAGCAAACTTACAGTTTCACAGACTTATCCAAATATATATAAGTTGTCTTAAGAAGCAATACTCACAGAATTAATTAGACTTTAGCATTATCACAATAAAACATAATAGAACAAAATTAATTATAGTTTACAAGATTTATACATGATTTGTGATATGTCAAACATGATTTGAGAGCATTAAAATATGAGGATTCCAACAATCTCCAAACATGATTTGTTAGAATTAAAACAAGAGGAGTCCAACAAATTTAATTTTTAAATAAAATTAAAATAAATATTTTAATATCAATGGAGTAGTAAAATTGAATTTTATAACAAAAATAATAAATTTTATGGTATTTATTATAGCATATTTAGTATAAAAGTAATATTTCTATTTTCCAAAGAACCATTTTTAAATTATTAAATATTTTATCCTAATATATTAAATTTTAATATTTTAAAATGTTATTATATATGAACTAGAATATTAATATATTTTAAATTATAAAATTATATGAAATAATATTAATAATAGTTAATGTTTAAAAATATCATTTTTCAATTTAAAATTAAATTTTAAAATTTTATAATCATAATTTGATAAATATAGATTAATTTCTTGATTTATAATTTCTAAATTATATTAGAATTTATTTTTTTATTGTTTCTGAAAAGATTGGTTTTTAGGTGAATAAAGAAAAATATAATTTTTACAAATAACATGACTTTTATAACATTTTTAGAATATAATTATGAAATTGAAATTAAAAAAACCTTTTTATAAGAACAAATATTTATTTTATAAGTTACTTTATAATTTTAAAAAATTTGTTTTAATTCATAAACCCATATTTTACAATTTAGAATTTAAGCTATTTTTAAAAAAAATTAATACATTGTATATTTAGAATTTCAAAAATTAAATTTTATCACCTTCAAAAAATGAAAAAAACAAAATTTATTTAAAATTTTGAATCATTAGGTCTAAATTATATAATATATACCATTTTAGTTTTGGTCCTAGAGGATAAATTACTAAGGTAAAAAACTAGTTACCGAGGTGAAACCCAAAATGGTAAAAATGAGTAAACTAAGAGGTAAATGATCAAACATATCAAAAACATATTTTAATTGAGTGTTTGATATGTGAATAAACATTATATATTCTACTCTATATTTGTTTCATTTTTTGATCTATTTTACTTGAGAGTTACTTTCAATCATTAAATTGTTTTAGGTATTTTCAAAATTGCCACTCTTTTTCACTTGTAAAAGGAGATCTTATATCCTTACTTCCCCTCATTCCCAAACCCATTTAGTTCAGAAAACACTATTTCAAAACCTCTAATAAAAACTATTATCAAACTTAAGGAGGTTCTATTTTTGTCAAAATACTATATTTTAATGGTTTAGTCCCCTTCTAAAAGAAGATAACCTATGTAGTGAGGTATAGATTTGTAGCCACTTCTTCCTCTTTTCTTTTTCTTTATGAAAATATATTATTTATTGAATTTATTTTAACTATATAAATATTATAACATCATTGTACTTATTATACTAGTATGTTATTATTTTGATGTCACAATCTTCAACCTACATTCCATTTTTTCCAAAAAAATGTAAAAACCACATTTGTGTGTGTGCGAACTACCACATCTACAAAACATCATGTTTCGTTATCCATAACCACCATACATTGATGGTATTAATTTTTAATTTAATAAATTTGATTTATATTTTTTATATATTTTATATTTTTAAATTAAAAAATATATTATTCATTTCTCCCGTTCTATGGAAAATGAAATCGTTAACCATGCATACATGTAAAAGACCGCCTCCATGAGTTGATTAATTTTCATTTTTCATTTCATCATCGCATTACATGGTTGGCCATTAAAATGAATTTAATGGATAAATATGATGATATTAATAATTGGATAACCTATTAATGAGAGTATCAAAAAATTATTTTCATTAATTCAATTGTTTAAAACAATAATACTAAGAGGAAAATATTTAATTCAAATTATAAAATTTTTTATATTTATTAATTATTCTTCTATATACATTATAATAATGATTCATCACACTAATAAATATTAAATGATATCATTATTTTACTACTATAATGATATTGCAACTAAATCACCTCATAATCACTAATAATTAGGGTATGTTCATGTTTGGGTTATTTTTACCACATACTTGAACAATTCTATGAAATTATATCAAGGATTATTATTAAAAATTAATTAATTTTATAATATGATATAAATATTTTAATAATTATTTTTATGTATTTTGTAAATGATAAATCAATATTTATCTCATTAATTAAGAAAACACCCTTCATTGGTTAAAAATAACAAAAAAAATGTCTGTTGTGGATTTCATCTTCTATGATATATACTAAAGTGATATTGAAAGAATATTTAAAAATCATAAATCATTAAAATTCATAAATTATATTAATATTAACTAAATTTAAAATTTTAAATATGCTAGAATAATTAATAACAATATCTTTATTATTAAACTAGTTCAAAATGATCAAGATTACCCACACCCGACTTCAAAAGTAGCTAATAACTAAATAATATAAATGTAGAGAACAAGTATAAATGAAGTTTATAAAAGTTTATGTATATGAAATTTTTTATTAAATAGGTAATTAAGATATTTATGTTATGTATAAAATATCTTATAATGCATTCGACTAAGCATGGAAAATTGGTAAGGGGTTCTTTGTCTCATATTTAATTTCTTGATAATTATTTATTAATGTGTATCATGATGCCTTTAATATAGTTTGATTGATTCCTAATGAATGGATTATACCATATTCATGTGGTTTGAGGAGATAAATCATGCAATTTCTTTAAATTTTCATCGATTCAAAATATACCTAACTTGAATTTTGTTTTGATCAAAATGTTAATCAACCCATAAGGGTTTTATTTCCAATATTATTTTCAAATAATTTTTTTAATGGAAATCCATCTAGGGAATTTGTATTATATATAAAACCTCACATTATTTGTAAAGACCTGTATTTTTGCATGTAATTTTTTTTTAAAATTATATGGAAATATTACAAGTTCGTGAAAATTAACAGCGTGTGATTCTGAGGCCCGGTGTGCTCGAAATAAATTTATGAACTTTTTTTAGGTACATTCAGTGAACACATGAGTGGAGTTTTGTAACTTTTGAACCGGTTCTTGGAATTGAGAACTAAGGACACCGTTGAACTCGCAGTGCTGATATTCACTTAAGGAGACCTTCACCTCGACCATAGTAGTTTGAGGGTGGAAATTGGTTTTTCTATTTTTCGTAGAGGATAAATAAAATAAATATAATTTATTTTAAACACAAATCCTCCCACCTCTCATTGTAATCTTGGATGTGGGGACCACTTAAACTCATCTTTTAATGTGAGTTAGCCCTCAGAATTCCCCCAATTAATGGGCCAACATTAACTGAATTAATAAACTTAACTCAATTAAATTTGGCTTCTCACCTCTTGGTTGGGGATCATTGGAAAAGGGGAGGTTTTTGGAGAACTTTTGGGGGAGAGGAGAACTTAGTGGAAGAACGTCCTCCAAATAAGAACATCTCCAATGATGAATGAATTGAAATTCGAGGAAATGCTGACATCACCATCTTCATCTCCTTCCTCACAACACCTCCAACTTACATCAAGGTATGGGTTTTGAATTTGGTTGTTCTGGTTTGTTCATCATGATTCCACGTTGTGATTCAATTTTCATTAGCTTCCTGTTACCGATCTGACGTGGAAGGTGCGGGCCAAGATAACATGGTCTGATACCTCCACTAATTTATTGAATGACAAGATCTTCACGGTTGAGACTTCATGTTGAACATAATCTAACCCTGTTGGTCTTGGAATGATAAAAATATCCCAAGACCTGCAACAGTTCTTTCGGTTTGAAGAAAGAGCCACTAAAGCTCTCCCGGTGACCCAAGGAAGTTAGACAGTAACCGGTGCCAGTGACTAGTGCTAGTAGAGAACAAGCGGTGGCTAGCACAAAGCCGACCAGGAGGAGGGCGGTGGTGCGTTCGTGCCGCCGGAAGAGGAGGACGCGGCCTGTTGGTTGTGGTAGCGTAGAGTGGCGGCCGGCACGCCGGCCGGCCCCGTGGCGAAGCGGCGGCATGTGTTCGGGCCATCGGAACTGGAGACCCAAGCCGCTTGGGGGAGAAGGATATCGGAGGGTGGTCGACACTCAGCCAGCCATGGTGGAGGAGTGGCGCGTGTCCGCGCTGTTGGAAGGAGGTCCAACCATTCCTGTTGGCCACATCACACCGAGCGGGACCCCTTTGGTGGGGCCTATGGTCTAGATGGGGTTTCCATGAGGTGTCGCTTGGTTAGCCAAAACCAAATGGCCTATGGGATTTTCGGTTAACCTGGGGGGGCCTCCCCTCCCGGGTGGTGGCTACGGTGGACCCCACTGCAAAGGGCCACCCCGGCCGCGGGCTGCACCACGGGTTGGGCCGAGCCCACCATGGTCCAACTGGTCTGAGTCAGACCCAGAATGAGTCGTGTCGGGCGAGGCTGGGTCGGGTCGGCCCAGGCCGGGTCGGGCTGGGTCGGACTGGACCCAGACCGATCTGAACCCAAATACACCTTTTTGGCCATAATATGTGATCCTAGTGTTTGATTGATGAACTTTCTACAGTTCCTGAAACCTTGGATCGAGACGGTCCTTTTGGCATACTCCACTTGTGTTTTGGTTAAAGTTGGAGTATGACCAGGTTGGATCTAACCCAAATCCAACCGGGACCTCTGAATAAAAATGATAATAACTTACAAACCGGGACTCTAATTGATGCGTCATCTATTGCGTTGGGTCCCTTATGACATGAAGGACCTGGGGATACTTCTTCTTGGGACTTCATGGTAGTTTAAGTATCAACCAATGGATTTAAGAGAGGAACCTCTCAGAATCGAGCATGCTAAGTGCGGAACCCTATGGATGGTTGTACTTGAGGAGTCTTCAGATCCTATGTGGGTCATTTCGGATCATGTGTGGATCATCTCTCAGCGATCCTGTGTGGGTTAGCGCATACTGATCCTGTGTGGGTCATCTCCAGATCCTATGTGGGTCATCTTCAGATCCTATCTGGGTCATCTTTGATCTTGTGTGGGTCAACAACAGAGCTTCTCGATGAAGTAATATGATCAATCAATTTTGGTAATCATCTATACATTCGTATTTAAGTTATAATTAGTGTGATATGAGTCTATACCTTTGTGTTACACTTCTGTGTGGTGATACCTTTGTGGTATTCTCCTATGTGGCGTTACCTTTGTGGTACTTACCTTCATGGTGATACCTTTGCGGTATTATTTTTTGTGGAATTACCTTTTTGGAACTTACCTTCATGGTGATACTTATGTGGTATTCTTCTATGTGGTGTTACCTTTTTGGTAATTTCCTTTGTGGTGTTACCTTTGTGGTATTCTTTCCTTCGTGGAACAGTTGACCTTTTGGCTAAGGAGTTGGTCCTTGTGTTTCTCATGAATGAGATGGATATACTAGATAACTTTGGTATATGTATGTGCCTATACCTAAGTAGGGTCAACTGTCGTTATCATGCTTTGTGTGTTATCCATGTGTATTTTGAGAGACCTTCAGGGGTGTCAGGGTCCCTACTGAGTGTTGTTATACTCACCCTGGCATGGGCTATGCCTGCACCTTGTTGTGTCTTTTGAAGATGAAAGATATCGCTGACTAAGGACGAGGTTACCAGGACTGTAGTTTTCTCATAGGTAGACCGTTAGACGAGACGTACCGCAGAGACAACTGTTTGAGAGTTTTACCTACCCTTCGGGTAGGATCTATGGTGGGAATTCACAAGATTTTATTAGTTTTACTTGTACTTTCCAGTTGGGATTGTATTTCGACCACCTTTATTTACTATACACACTCTTTTTAATATATATTTTACCTTGTGCTTGTATCTTGTTGTATGCTTTGTTTTCATGAGTTATATGTTTAAAGGGCAATACCTTCATAGTTTTAGGGAAATTCCTTTCCAGTGATAGTCGCCATCCCCTGGGCTATAGAAGGTAGGCTTGGGGTATTCACAACACCAGCCCCGTGGAACGTGTCATGAAAAATGGGTATCAGAGGAGTCGGTTCTACCAAGGAACTAAAACTCTAATATTTTCTATGTGGAAATAGTGTTAAGTGTGATGAGTGTGGTTTTCAGTTTGTGGAATCCAATGTTGGTGCGGCGGCCGACGTATCCATACACCAGGACTTTGAATTCTGATTTCTGACTTAGTGCATGGAAACACTGATTGCTTGTGTGTTTTTGAAAAGTTTTCTTTGTGATCTCTTTGAGTTATCTCACCAGGTATAACATACTGATTTTGGAACACCTATTTCTTTCAGGATGCCTCCACGTAGATAGCCATCCAGGGGTCCAGGTAGAGTACACAATGATAGCCCAATGAGCGATGAGGCTTTGGTGCATGTCCCCCTTACGGTAGTTGTACCATCGGGTGGTGTACCAGCAGCACCACTACCCATTGGGAAACCGATGCCACCAGCCCCAGCAACAAAGGTTGCACACTGCTTGACCTCATTGCACAAGTTCCAGTGCCAGAGGCCTCCGAGGTTCTAAGTCAAGATTGATCCACAGGTGGTAGAGGACTGGATGGAGGCCATGGTTAGAGTTTTTTGACTTGTAGGGACACCAGTTGATCTCATAGTGATCCTTGTCGCCAGTCTTTTCAGAAAGTAGTAGGCAGATGGTGGAGCTTGATGCTCCAGGTTCATGATGAGGTAACTCTCGTCTGGGCGGATTTTGAGAGCCTTTTTGGGGCAGAGTTCGTCCTAGAGACTCTACGCTCTCTGTGTATACAGGAGCTTCTCCACATGCAGCAGGGCAGCATGACCATGGCTCAATATTCAACAAGGTTTACTAACCTATAATGCTACTCCACTGACATGGTGTGGGACCCTTTCTTCAGGGACCTAACCTTCAAGCTAGGGATCAAATGGGAGATTAGAGCTTCGATGATTTATCTCAGCATCCCGACATAGGTGGGGGTGTTAGAAAGAGCACTCTTAGTGTAGATTTTTGTTGCTGAGCAGTCACCAGCAGCGAGACCCACCACTGGATGTCACATATCAGATTCATCTGTGGCTGACAGCAGACAAATGATGCAGAGGTCCAAGAGGACCAGACCTATAGTTGGACGACTGTAGGATATAGGGTCGGTCGAGTGGGGATCTTGTGATAGAGCAGGACAGGTGAGGAGTAGACAGTGTCACTTGGGCAGCGGGCAGGGTCACATGGCTTGTGACTACCTGCCCCTTGGTATGGAAGACCAGCAGATGGTCAAAGGACCGCCTGGGCAGAGGTGAACATTCGATCGAGGAGGTCTACAGGTAGGAGGGGGATGTGGTAGTGGAGATGGTCGTGCAGCTAGTGGTGGGACGTGATTCTAGGTTCTACCGCCACCACCACCAATTGGTCCACCCCGACCATAGGAAGCTGGTAGACAGGGACAAGCTCAGCTCCAGGCAGCTAAGACCTATGACCACGACACTCCAGAGTTGATTATAGGTACAATCTATTCCTACTCTACCTTAGTTGTAGTACTTATAAACATAGGTTCCAATCACTCTCTTATTTCCATGGCCCTCGTTCGAAGCTCGGATATACCGGTGGAGCTGTTGGCTTGATCTTTATGGCTAGAGACTCCTACGGGATATTATTCGATGATTACACACTAGTCCCGACAGTGTGATATTACTCTAGGAGGTGAGAGCTTCGGCTGGGATCTTTAAGTAGCGGCATCAATGCCTTACAATACCATCTTGGGTATGGACTGGTTATCCACAATCCATGCTTAGATTGACTGTATTAGGCACAAAGTGCAGTGTGTCTACACGGATAGGACTAGGTTTTCCTTCACCGGTAAGAAGGGAACCTCTACAGCACAGGATGGACTTAGATAGATGAGGGTGTATCCAATCACACATCAATTAGCTAGCCTTACCCTTGGAGAGGTTGATGTTGAGAGTCCGCGTTATCCTATAATGGTGGACCAATATGCTAATGTTTTTAATGTTCCTGGTATACCTCATTGTAGAGAGGTGTACTTTTATATCGATTTGTACCAAGGGATGGCACCAATATCTACACCAGCATATCGGATAGCTCTCGTGGAGCTTCAAGAGCTGTGAGTACAGCTAGAGTACTAGCAGAGTAAGGGGTTCATTAGGCCTAGTGTTTCTCCTTGGGCAGCCCTAGTTTTATTCTCCAAGAAGGTGGATGGGATTTTGAGACTCTGTGTGGACTATCAGTGCCTAAAATAGGTGACCGGGAAGAACATGTACCCACACCCAAGGATTGACGATCTCTTTGATTATCTGAAGGTAGCATGATGGTTTTCAAAGATAAATCTCAGATCATTCTATCACCGGCTCAGGGTATGAGACAAGGATTTCTAGAAGACAACCTTCAAATGTCGATATGGCCATTATGAGTTCTTGGTTAGGCCATTTGGTGTAACCAACGCCCCAACAGTGTTCATGAGACTCATTACTAGGATCTTCCAGCTATACCTTGATCGCTTTGTGGTAGTATTCATTGATGACATCCTGATATACTTAGCTACAGAGGAGGAGAATTCCAATCATATATAGATAGTTCTGAATACACTCTAAGAGAACCAGCTTGATGGTAAAGTCTCGAAGTTCCATTTTTTGATATGAGAGGTCCACTTTCTGGGACACGTCATTTCAGAGGCTAGAGTTATGGTGGATCCAGTGAAGATTGAGATTGTGCCTGCTTGGAAGCCACCAAGGAGAGTGAAGAAGGTGCAGAGTTTCCTGGGTTTGGCCGGTTACTACTGAAGGTTTGTTCCTGACTTATTCAGAGCTGTGGAACCTTTATCAGTATTGATGAAGAAGGTGAAACCCTTCGTGTGGTCGGAGAAATTTCATCAGAGTTTCCAAGAGTTGAGGTAGATACTGATGAGTGTCCCCATCTTGAGGATACCGGAGGAGGGAATTGGGTACCTAGTCTAATGGGAAACATCAGTGACTATTATTGGATGTGTCTTGATGTAGGAGTGAGCAGTGATTGCCAATGGTTCACAACAGCTGAGATATAATTAGAAGAACTAGATTACCCATGACTGGGAGTTATCAGCAGTGGTCTTAACCTTGAAGATGTGTCAACACTACTTGATCGGCGAACATTTTATACTCAACTATAATCATAAGAGTCTCAGGTATATCTTATATCAGAAGGACCTGAACTTGAGACAGCGACATTGGATTCAGTTTCACTAGAACTATGACTTCAATATAGTTTATACAGTAGGGAAGGGGAATGTAGTAGTAGATTCAATCAATAGGAGATCTGGTATACAGTTTCTCTGTGAGGCAATGGAGCGGATATGCACTTTGTGGAAATCTAGATGAAACAAGATGGAGAAGCTTATCTTTAGTCTCTCCCAATCACTCCTCCACTCCTTTAGCGAGTTAGGGAGGCACAAATTGGGGAAATTGATGATGAGGATCGACATTCTCAGATATCCACAAGAAAAGAACCTGATGGATTTTCTGAAGGTGGGGAGCACGTCAACCTCTTCAGAGGGAGTACTATGGTACTGGTGGTGATATGGGAGGATGTGCTGAGGGAGTTACATACATCCCCTCTAGAGGTACATCTAGGAGTGGAGAACATGTACCAGGATCTTCGGTGTCAGCACTGGTGGCTGAGAATGATGAAAGCAGTGACAGAGTTTGTCTCTCGGTGCCCCACTTCTCAGTAAGTGAAGGTAGAGCATCAGGTTCCAGCATGCTTAGTTCAACCAGTAGATGTGCCAGAGTGGAAGTGGGATGGGATTTACATGGATTTCATGAGAGGACTTCCACGCATGGCTAGGGGTCATGATTCTATATGGGTGATCATTGAACGACTCACCAAGTCTGCCCACTTCCAACCTATCAGGGAGCAGGGTTCAGTATAGGGATTGGGATGCCTCTATGTGCAGGATATTTTATGGCTTCATGGGGTTTCATCTATGATTGTCTTCGATTATGATGCACGTTTTACATCCCAGATATGGAAGGGGTTGCAGGAGGCATTCAAGAAATAGCTTCGGATGAGTATGACATTCCATCCTCAGACGGATGGTCAGACAGAGTGGACTATTCATACCCTTGAGGACATGTTGTGTGCTTGCATCCTGGATTTCGGCTACAGCTGAGAGAATCACTCGCCCTTGGGGGAGTTCACCTACAACAATAGTTATCACTCCACTATCGGTATGGAACCATTCAAGGCATTGTACGGTTGACCTTGTAGATCACCTCTGTGTTGGACTGACCCAGGGGAGTTAGCACTCATCAGACCAGATATGGTACAGGCTACCACAAAGATGGTGCAGATTAACCAGGAGTGGATAATGACTTTACAGAGTAGTTATAAGTCGTACAATGATAGGAGACAGAGACCTCTAGAGTTTGATGATGGTGACCATGTCTTTCTGCGGGTCTCACCTCGACTAGGTTTGCGGAGATTTGGTTGGGGAGACAAGTTTTCTACGAGGTTCATCGGACCCTTTCAGGTCCTCAGCATATTTGACAAGGTGGATTACTACTTAGCTCTTCCACCTCAATTGCACCAGGTGCACGGAATTTTTCACGTATCCCAGATGATAAGGTATGTTCATGATCCTTTGCACATCATTGACTGGGGAGAGCTGGACATCGATGATGGTCCGATGTTTTCGGAGATTCTAGTAGAGATTGAGGATCGATAGGAATGGGTCCTTTGTGGGTGGTCGATACCTCTGGTGCACGTTCGTTGGCAGCACAGAAATCTCCCGAAGAGCACATGGGAGCAGGAGGATCATATTCATGCATAGTATCCCCACTTGTTTCCCTAGTTTGTGTTGTGGCATTCGGGGAAGCAATGCCCTAAGGTAGGGAGAATGTAAAGACCCGTATTTTTTCATGTAATTTGTTTTTTAAATTATATAGAAATATCACGAGTTCACAAAAATTGGTGGCACGTGATTTCGATGCCTGGTGTTCTCAGAATAAATTTCTGAACTTTGTTTAGGTAAGTTTAGTAAATGCACAAGTAGCGTTTTGTAACTTTTGAACCGTTTCTCAGAATTGAAAACCAAGGACACTATTGAACTCGCAGCACCAATATTCACTTAAGGAGACATTCACCTCGACCATAGTAGGTCGAGGGTGGAAGTTGTTTTTTTCGTTTTTCATATAGGATAAATAAAATAATTATATTTTATTTTAAACACATATCCTCCCACATATCATTTAAATCTTGGATGTGGGGACCACCCGAACTCTTCTTTTAATTTGAGTTAACCCTTGGAATTCTCCCAATTAAAATTAATTGAATTAATAAAAGTTACTCAATTAAATAAGGATCATCTCCTCTTGGTTGGGGATCGTTGGAAATAGGGAGGTTTTTGGAGAGATTTTGGTGGAGAGGAGAACTGGGTGAAAGAACCTCCTCCAACGAAGAACATCTCTAATAACGAACAAACCAACATTCGAGGAAATTTCATCGGCAAAATATTTATCTTCTTCCTCATGGAACCTCCAATGAATGTCTAGGTAGGGTTTTTGAATTTGGTTGTTCTTATTTGTTCGTTGTGATTCCACGTTGTGATTCAATCTTCATAAGCCACCTGTTACCGATCTAATGTGGAGGGTGTGGGCCAAGCTAACATAGCTCGATCCCTCTAATAATTTGTTGAATGACATGATCTTCACGGGTGAGACTTCATGTTGAACGGAATCTGACCTCTTTGGTATTAGAATCATGACAATGTCCGGAGACCCGCAATGGTTCTTTCGGTTTGAAGAACGGGCCACCATAGCTCCCCGGTGACCCGAGGAGGTTTGTCGGCGATTGGTGCTTGTAGGGAATAAGTGGCAGTCAGCACACCAGTCAGCCGCAAGGAGGGTGGTGGTGCGTCCACACTGCTAGAAGAGGAGGCCATGGCTCTTCGGTCACGGTGGAGCAGAGTGGCGGCCGGCACGCCGGCCGACCGCGTGGCAAAGCGGCGGTGCACGTCTGCACCGCCGGTGCTGGAGACCATGGCTGCTTGGTCATGCTGGAGATCAGAGGGTAGCCAACACTCAGCCATCCATGGTGGTGGAGCAGCATGCATCCATGCCACTAGAAGGAGGTTCAACCATTCTGGTCAGCCATGTCACACCAAACGTGACCCCTCCGGCAGGTCCTGCATGCCAGTTGGCAGCACCACATGGTGCTGCTTGGTTGGCCAAAACCGAATGGCCTATGGGCCGTTCAGGTGACCTTGGGGGAGGGGGGCCTTTCCTCCCTGGTGGCAGCTAGGTCGGACCCTACTGCAAGGGGCCACCCTAGTCGTGGGCTACACTGCAGGTTGCGCCCAGCGCGGGCTGATCCAAGCCACCCCCTTCATGGGCCAGGCTGGACTGCGGCTCTGCGGGCCCAGCCGGTCTGGGTGGGACCCAGACCTAGTTGGGCCGGGTCAGACCGGACTTGGTCCCATCTGGACCTAAATACACCTTTTTGTCCATAACATGTGATTCGGGCGTCCGATTGACGAACAGTCTACAACGCCCGAATCCTTGGATTGAAATGGTCTTTTTGATATACTCCACTTGGGTTTTGGTTAATGTTGTAGTGCGGCCGGGTTTGATCGAACTCAAATCCAACCAGGCCCTCGGAACAGAAACGCTAATAACTTGCAGACCGGGCGTCCGATTGACGCGCCCTCTGTCGTGTTGGATCCCTAATGACGTGACGACCCCTGGGATACTTCTTCATGGGATTTCTTGGTAGTTGAAGTGTTGAACGATGGATTGAGAAGCATAACCTCTAATGATTGAGCATTCTTAGTGTGGAACCCTATGGATGGCTGTACTTGACAAGTCTTCAGATCATGTGTGGGTCATCTTCGGATCCTATGTGGGTCAACGCTCAGCGATCTAGAGTGGGTCAGCGCATACTGATCATGTGTGTGTCATATCCAGATCTTGTGTGGGTCATCTTAAGATCTTGTGTGGGTCATCTTAGATCATGTGTGGTTCAATAGCAGAGCTTCTCAATGAAGTAAGATAATCTATCCAAATATTTAGTCATCTATACATTGGTATTTATGTTATACCTGGTGTGAGCTGAGTTTTTACCTTTGTGGTACACTTCTGTGTGGTGATAACTTTGTGGCATTCTCCTATGTGGTGTTACCTTTGTGGTAATTACCTTCATGGTGATACCTTTGTGGTATTCTTCTATGTGGGATTACCATTTTGGGACTTACCTTCATGGTGATACCTATGTGTAATTCTTCTGTGTGGCGTTAACTTTGTGGTACAAACCTTTGTGGTGTTAACTTCGTGGTATTCTTTCCTTTGTGGAACAGTTGAGCTTTTATCTAAGGAGTTGGGCCTTGTGTTTCCTCCTTAATGAGATGGGTATACTTGATAACGTAGGTATATGTATGGGAATATACCTAAGTAGTGTTAACTATTGTTTTCATGATTTTTGGTTTATCTTATATGTATCTTGAGAGACCATCAGGGGTCTCGGGGTCCCTACTAAGTATTGTTATACTCACCCCTGCACGGGCTATGCCCGCACCTTACTGTGCCTTGTGTAGACGACGAACAAAACTAACTGAGGATGAGAGTACCGGGATTAGAGGCTGCTCGGAGGAGGACTATTAGATGAGATGTACTGCAAAGACAACCATTCGAGTGTTGTACCTACCCTTCGGGTAGGATTATTGGCGGGCATTCAGAGGATTTTTTTTTGTTTTACTTGTACTTTCCAGTTGGGCTTGTATTCCAGCCCCCATTACTTACAGTACACACTCTTTTTACTATATATTTTACCTTTTTCTTGTATCTTTCTGCGTGCTTGGTTTGTGTGAGTTGTAGGTTAAAAAGGCAATGCCTTCTCGGTTTTAGGGAAATTCTTTTCTGGTACTAGTCACCAACCCCTAGCATATGGAAGGTGGGCATGGGGTAGTCACGGTACGTGCCCTAGGGAATAGATCATGACATTATTTCATTTGTATATTAATGGTTTTTAATATGTTCCCTTGATACTTCATTTCCCCTAGACTCGTATTTTACTCGAAGTGTTTCTTGTAAGTGAAATCAGCCCCATCTATTATTTATGGTCAAGAACCTCCTTTTTCTATGTCTTAATTCATAGTATGTTTTTGAAAAAAAAATCTACACATCAATAATTTAATTGGATCATTTTTAATGTTTTCCATATGGGTCCTTTTCATCAAAGTGTAAAAAGAATATATTTTTGAGGTTTTCCATGTGAACACCTCTTCCCGACATATTTATCAATTTCTATGATACTACCTTTATAATATTTAATGGTTTTCCACAATAAATTATTATTATCCATTATTTATAAAATATTTCTGTCTAAAAGGTTTTATAAAAGATAATGGATATTTTATATTTCTAAATATATTTTTCCTAATGCACTTAAAAATGGTTTTCAACTAAATCCACCTCCTTTAACATACATGAGGTTTGATCAAGGATATTATTATAATGTTACCATATACCTTATTTCTATGAATTACCTATGTAATATCATTCTATTTTAAATTATTGATTCATAACTGCATTTTTTTTCTAATAATCCACTATGTATGATCCTAATATTTCACCAAATTCCTTTTATTTGTGAATACCCTATATTTGATTCATTGGATTGAAGGGTGTTCATCTAGATTCCATAAATTTATTTATTTAGAGAAATTATTGACTTGATTTTATACACATTATTTAAATTTTGTAAATACCATATTTGTTATTATCTTGATTGAATGATATTTACCTATAAATTTACTTTATGTCATTGGATAACCATTTATTTTCCATGTTGTAATCATGTTATGATTATTGATGTAATTATAAATTATTTCCTTATATGAATCCGTATGAATCCCATTTCATTTCCATCAGTGGTTAATGATGTTTTAATGAAACCCATTCTATTTCCCTGTGTTCTTTATTATGTGATAATTGATTGATTTCAAGTGGAACTCATAAGTATGGATGATGAAAAGTGGGGTATTTTATCTCCCTCCAATGCATTGGTTCAATGTTTATATCTCATGAGATAAGTTTTCTTGAGTTTATTTTAGTTGCTTATAGACATGGTCATTGGTGGTGTGGCTTAGGAAAATAATGTTCACTATAATAATTCATATACCAAATTGAAATATATTTCATTGTTTTATACTTATTCTCAAAGATCTTATTTATTTAATCTTGTTTCTAGAATATTTTTCTTAATGTCTTATGTTATGACATGTCATATTATATGATTTATGATCTATGATTTTTTTGGTATTATTTTTCTTATGTTTACATATCCCTAGGTTATGAAGATTAATATAACATATAAGAAGTATAGTAGGGAGTCTAGTGTGGTTTAAAAATTGATAAATGTTCGAAGAGTTTTAAAATAACTTGTTTATTTAGTTATTCCTAAAAGACACTAAACCTTCTTCTCTTGGGGTTGTGGGATTATTTGTGGGATGTAATGCTTACCATATAGAAATGTTATAAGATAAAGGCATGTCTAACCTAGGTTTATATAGTTCAAATTAAAATACATTTACCTAATTTTTTAGGTTTATCCATATCCTAAACACCTTACATAAGATAATTTATGTGTATATAATGTTTCAACCACAACATCCCAAATACACCATGAGATGGGGGCTAATTAGGGAATCAAAATTTTCTTATATTTCAATCAGATCATGTTAAAATTTTAGAAAAAATAATATAAACTTTCTAAAACCAAGCAATCATCCAACAAAACAATGTATAATATATAAATTTATTGACATAGAGGTTTTACATAGTTCACCACTAAGTTCTTCTCCAAGAATCATACATTTACATTTCATTGATATACCAAAAGGTTATAATAATACACTATTTTTTATTACAATTCTTTAGAAAGGCTCACAATCAGTCCATGGATCACTCCCTTTTCACCCTACTCATACACTACTTTAAGGAAAAGATATTAAAAGAACTTGCGACACATATCTAATTTTTAATAATAATTGCAAAAATTATTAACACTAAATATATACCATATCTTCATTAAAATCCAATTTCATTTATCAAATTTAAATCCTCAATTAAGTCCCACATAGTAGCAATTCTTCACTTTTCTCCTTATATAGTTTTTTATTCAATAATTTATATTTCCTTCATTCTCTCTATAAATCTATAATATTATAAATTCAATGTTCCAAAATCATCCATTAAAATTATTCACATTTTACTGGTTGATTGGATACCCTAACCACCCATCATTGAGGATATAAAACACAAAAGGTCAAATAAAATCTCACATAATTCAAAAAAAATAATTTTAGAATTAATATTGAAACCATCACATTATGATTTGAAGTTCTAGGTTTCTATGTGATTACCATCTATTTCCACCACTATTATGGCATAAAATACTTGATTCTGATGTGAAAAATGTTAACTGAGAACCTATAATATTTAGATCAAATCAATTTTAAAAATTCCATAAAATCATGGGGCCATCTTTAAAATCTTGAAAGATAATAGACACACTACAAAATGGTATACTTCATTGTGATGTGAACTTCTACGTTATGGCATGATCTACTCGTACCATTACTAACTAGTATAACAACAAGATTTCATGGGTTGTTGTTGTTATGTAGAAACATCATACAGTCCATATTTCTACATATCTTTATTAATATTTTAAACCTACTATGGCTTGACCAATATTATTATTGTGTCATAACTCATTCCATGTTTAACTAGAGTTACATTATGTTCTCACTGGATCTCCCTCACCGTGTAAATTGCATCTCTATAGTGTGAATTATATTATCTTTGTGTAAAAAATTACTATCTTCTCAAGATAATCATATGTAGCCTATTTCACAACATATTAACCACTATATCACTATGGTCCATTCATCCTTTAAGATATCTATATAAAATCTCATAAAATCATTTCCAATCATTTCGTTCATTTTACCGATCTAAATGGGTTTTTAGAAAATGCAATATAAATTCATGTGATTTAACATCCTCCAATTATTATTTCATTCTCTAACGTAATAATCAAATACGTGTGGCCACAAAATTCTCCCCCTCTGGGTTTATTTCCATTCCAACATGTTTCCAATAATCTCAATGAAATTTACCTTCAACAAAAACATATAGTAGTAAAATAACTTCTAAATTTCTCTAAATCTATATAATAAATGATCAGTGTATAAAACAAGGGATCATGTGATAATTCTATGATCAATTATAAATCCATAAAATATCTCAACATTATAAAACCACTTGTTAATAAACATTTAAAATCAATAAAACATGCATTATCTTCATCCATATTGATCTGCTTCAAGTGAATCCCCATGTATCATATCTCATCCAATCTCAAATACATAACTCCCCCTAAAAGGTAAATCCTCTATTAAGTTTATATTTCCTATCATGCATCACTAATTTTCTCTAAGATGTATCCACATTTTGACTCTTTAAGTGTTTACAAAATTTATCTTCCATTTTTATTAAGGCAAAAATTTCTCCCCCTTTGACATTAAACATAGAGGGGAAATCTCCTACCACGAATCAAATAACTATGTTATAAATTAAAATAATATGGTGAAAGGGTATTTTCTAAACCTATTCAATAAAAATTTGTTAGTTAACTTCCAAGTTTCAACTGGTTCATTTTAAACATTGGTGTGGCCAATGTTTTTAAAAAAAATCTACCACTAGGTGATTTATTCCAAGATACTCTATCTTGATTACTCCTTTCTCTGCCTTCTCTTTAATGAAATGGTATTGAGTATAGATTTTATTTTTATAATATTGTTGTATCATATTCATCATTAATTAAAACATACTCTTGTTATCATAATGAATGACCATGGGTACTTCCACATCTTCACTAAGATCCTCTAGCTATTGCTTTATCCTTAGAATTTGGGAACACGCCTTTGTAGCTAATATATACTCCAATTCAAATGTGCTAAGATATGTGATATCTTTTTTATTTATTAACCATCCAATGAAATTTCTTCCCACAAAGAAAAATATTACACTAATGGGTTTTCTATAAAAATAATCTCCATCCGAGTCCACATATAAATAATTAATCAACTCATGGTCATTTCCTACGTTAAACAATAGATCATAGTTAAAAATTCTATGAATATATATCATAAATATTTTCACAATAATGATATACTCTTCCTTTTAATAACTCTAAAATTGAGATGTCAAGAACATAACATAGAAAATGTCTATTATACTTCCCATTAATTATTAAAAGATTATAATCATTATTCTATCTCAAACTTTATTATTAGTTACTTACCATATGTTTCTTATGAAATAAAGGAATACTCTTCTATTTGACTCACTTGTATCCTGAGAAAATATTTATGATCACTAATCATAGACATCTCAAACTCAATTTTCATCAATATTGAAAATTAATCTGCTTAATTCATCTTTGTTTCATCAATTATGACATTATAAACATACATGAGTACCATGTACTTCTCTCCCTTGTTTTATTTCACATAGAGGTGATGATCACTATAGCCTCTCCTATGTTCTAAATTCTTTAAGTAGGTATCTAATCAATCATTCTGTGTTGAGGTTATTAAATAATATTTTATTAGGATTTCCTTAACCTAAACATTTTTTATTCCTACTCAACAATTATATAACCCACTAGTTGTCCAATTTATACTTCTTCTTAAGCACTTCATTTAAAAATTTCATCAATATATCCATTTAAAAGTATTTGAAACACATTTTAACTATAAAATTTAATAATAGTCTTATAAAATCAAGTGTAACCATTAATTTTAATGTTTTTTTATATATAAATTCCTTAAATTTGGCTAAATACCTTTCACATTAAATTATCTTGGTTCTAAATCACCTTCCCCTGCTCATCATATTTTTTATGAACACAAATTTATCACCGAAGACATTGTGATCCTCTAGAATATTCATAAGATCCATTTTTTGAATATTTTATATTGGTAATAGCTTATTTTTTATGGATTTAACCCATAATTAAACTTTTTGTACTTCCTTAAGTTATTTTATTTACACTTATGTTTAAAGGGTAGTGTGCTCTAAATTTCTCATCCATCTGGTTTACGTTAGCATTGATTCTTCTGTTATTATATTTGATTCAATGATATCAACTAATTTTTTACTTCTTTGAGTCAATATTTGAATATATTAATCTTCCTATTATTCTTGCATATCAACTTCATAATTCTCTTATTTTGTTAGACTTTGAAAAAATTCATTATTTGATTGAGAATCATCTTCTTCATCATAAATTTCTTTAAAAATAAAATTTTCTAGTTTGTTCTCAGTACTTTCTTTGATAAAATTGATATAATTACTCCTAATGATCTTATTAAAACTTTTTAAAGAATTTATAGACGTTACTATTAGTATAGTAGCATAAAAATATTCTTTTATCTACTTCATATCCATACTAACCTCAATTTCCTTCTTTATTCTATATATAGAATTTACTTCCAATCACTCTAAAGTGTTTCAACATTGGATTCCTTTAATTACACATCTCAAAGGATGTCGTCACGTATTTGGGACATAACAATTCCTAGTATTGTTTTGAAATAACTATATATATTGATTCCTTCCAATAGTACTGAGAGATTCTACTCTTGATGAGAAGTGTCTTTACCATGTTATTCACTCTCCAATTTTGACTCTCTATAAAACTATTTTTTATAGAATCATAAACGATGAATCTCTTTGCTTAATGTTGGGATTCTATAGAAAATTTTACACTCTAATTGAAGTGTAATATATTGTGTTATCTGATAAAATGAAATTTATAATCCTTGTAGTTTCATTTTATCTTACCTTCAAAAATTATTTCATTCCACCGTTTCCTTTTTTCTGGCCTAAACCAAATACAAACTATTCTATTATAATTAACAATGAACAAAATGAAGTACCTATCACCTCATTTTATAAGAAGCTTCATTTGTTTAAACATATCATTATTAATTAAATACATTAAAAATTATTCCTTTTTCTTCTTTTATTAGTTAGTATTTCTCACAATCTTCCCTCTTCTACAAGCATTGATTGTCTACTCTCTGTCTTTCTTAAAATTAGTAATACTAACCACTGAATTTATCTTGGATAAGTTATGTATTAATTTTTGAGGATATTACCAAGCCTTTGAGGATATAATTTATTATAAAACTCCACTAAAAGGATGCATTAGTTATCCTTTCTATATAGTTCTTATAATTTAGTATTTTTTTCTCCATCCTTTCATCAAAAAATTTATAGCCATTAAATTGAATAAGAATACCTTTTGGTTGAATGTGACTTCAATACATGAGCCATATACTTGGATCACAAATAAAATATTATCTCAAATACTATCCACATAAATAACTTTTATGTTTTCTAACACATCTATAGCTATCCTTTTCATTCTATTTCCTATGAGTTTTATAGCTCCATCATTTCCAAACTAAACCATACCATTAACACATCCTTTCACATTACTCAATGAGTTTATATTTTCATTAATGTGGTATCTGAAACCGGTATTAAAAATCTATGTAAAGTTGTTATTTATTAATTCCAATCATATTTAATCTAGAATATCATTCTCCTTCTTCTTTTTTCCCCTTTTAATAAATTCCCAATTTAGTTGAGAGATGTAATGAGCTCTCTTTATTTTCATTAGAATAAGAAAAAAATGTAATACTCTTCCACCTATAGTGAGTTAAATATATATCCAAAACAAATTAGGTTTGATGAAATTTAATAAAATATTATTTAACTTCTATATAATTATTTTTCACTAGTTTTTTTCCAACAACAAATAGATTTATGAATAAAATTATAGAAATAAATACAATATCCATAAAAAGAATATATTTGAGGTGTAGGATATGATATCATTCCCCTTTGTGGAAATTTTTGTGATTTTACTTTTAAGTATATTTTTTACTCATCACAATATATCATTATATGGGCTAGGTAACCATATAACAAACACATAACCAAGGAAGAAAATTTTTCACCACCAACTCTCTACAAGTTTCCATCTTCTTAGTAACTTTCAACATTTTTATAAATCCTTGATGATTGAGGATAATGATAACTTTATAATTATATTTTTTCTTCACACTAACTGTACTACATTTTTTTCAACATTGAATCGAATTCCACATTTTCCGATGTTGTTGAGCCTTTGATCATTCAACGCCTTTTCAAATCTCAAAAATTCTCTTTAACTCTAACTTTTATTAATTCATTAGAAAATTTTCCAAATTGTATCTTCCTTTTTCTAGCACCTATTTTTACCCATGCTTTATAATTTATTTTAAATATTACCAATTCCTCTTCAAGATACTCATCCCTTCCTCATTTCTCTTTTTTTATTGGTATTGAGGTCATCAATCGCCTTAGCTTATTAATAAATTTTCATCTTGAAATTCATTAATTCACTAGATAATTCTTAATTTACTTCTTATTATTCCCTAAACATATATATCCTATCGATATCAATATCAAGTTTGTGAAATTAACTGAATGATTGTTTTAACAGTCACCCAATAATATTTTTCTTCTTTTTTGTATGCCAATATCCTTAATAGAACCTTAAAGATTAGACTTTGGGTTAATAACACATTCCATGTGATTTTTGTATTTATTTTTAGAATTTAACTTTTATATAATTCCCATAAAGAATTATACATATCTAAAATGAATTTAGTATCATCTTCTTCAAAGTATATCTCCTCATTATCACCCTCTTCTTTACTCAACAAACTCTTCATTTAAAATCTATTCATAGATATGTTTCCAGATTTGAAGTTATCTTAGGGGTAATATTCTTTCACTATTTTTCTGTGTATTCACCTTTAATATATCCATTAATATTTACTATTCATCATGTAATAATATGACCAACCATTCCATATAAAGGAATAATAATTGAAACATTCAGTCAAACCGTTATTTTTCTTGATTGAATATGCTCACTACAAGAGATAACAACTCATCACATACATCTTCCTCTATATATTCAACATTTTGAATATCAGGGTTATCCATGGATTTAAATTTATTTTATTTTTATGAATTTTTGGAATAAATTTGGTGTTTTAATTAAATTTCAGAGGCTAACAACATACTGTATAAATCCTCAATCAATAAATCTATAAGATTATGTTTTTTAAATCCAAAACCTTTAGATCATATAATAGTGGAAATATTATTACAATCTTCTACATAATGTAAACATATTTCTTCTCATAACTAAGTTCATGAACTAATCCAATAATATCTATTAGTAAATTAATGAAACTATTAATATTCACATTGAAACTCTTCAAAAAAATCATCAAAGTAATTGTGTAGATCCTATAAGTTTTCCACCTTCACTTTTCTATAACCTTTATATAAATTTAACAATTTATCCCATATATCTCTAATAGAATTATATATCATAAGTTTATGTGTATTAGATTTTATAACAATAAAAATATGCAATTTTGTTTCAGTTTCATCAAAACTTTTGGAATTTACTGTCCATTTCAATCATTGAAAACTCTAAAACATAACTCAAATGAATTGAATGTATCACAATATCTAAAATGTATTTTTTGAGATAAAAAAATAATATATATTTCAATTCTTAAAAATATGATAGTTACAGCCCTCAAATAATGGAACACATTTTGTATTGATAGTGCTTTCAATGATGATAATTTTTCTGATTGGTTCACCAAGAATAACCTAGCTCTCATACAACATTTTGTAACCAAAACATCCTAGATACACAATAATAGGGGTGGGGGTGATGAATTATGGTGGAAATATTTCCTTATATAATAATCAAATATTTTTATTTTAATTTAATGAACAATATAAAACTTTCACAATTAACCATGCACCCAATAAAACCATGTAATAAAAATAAAATAAGCGACATAGTGGTTTTGATTGGTTCACCACAAAGGGATCATATAAGGATCATACACCAATGTTTTTTCAATGTACTAAAGGAGATCACTATGCATTATATTTTACTAAAATTTTTTGGAAACTATCACTATAAATCTAAGGGTCACTCTCCCCATTTTATTATTTACACACTATATAGGAAGAGATAAAAGAAGAACATACTCCACACAAGTCACTATTAATAATAATCACATAAATTATGAACACTAAACAAAAAGTGTGTTTTAATTGAACTCCAATTTTACTTTTAAAATCAAAATCCTCAATAAATATCCTCATAAAAAAATTGTTCACCTTTTTTCATATGAAGTAGATAACTTAAATTCGTATCGCTTCCCTACTCCTCTCTAAAAATATTTAATATTATTAATTTAAATAATAAATTAATCCCATTAAATATTACACTTTTCAATATTTGATTGGATACCAAAACCATCAATCAGGGATTAAATTAAATTGATTTAGTCAAATAAATTATTACCCAACTAAAAAAATATTAAAAATTTGGAAACATTCAAGAAACTATAACATCATGGTGTAATGGTCCATGTTAGAGTGTCTTAATATTCCATTTTTACCACCATTATATTATTGTATACCTTATTTCAGTGTGATAAAATTTCTATTATAAAAAAAATCTTAGTCAAATCCATTTTAAAACACTACAAAAATTGTTATATGATTTTCCAAATATTCACAAATTGGAGACATTTAAGCATAGTATTTTTCATTGCAATGTGATCTATTCTGGTTATCATTAACCAGTGTAGCAATAAAAATTCATGTCATATTATTATAAATTGGATAATTTTCTCAATCCATAATTCACCAGATATTTAGTTATATGAAAAACCCATTGTGATGTGACTTTTCCTTTCATGGTGTGATAAATGCAACCATGTTTAACCAAATTTCACAAAGTTCTCATTGGGTCTCCATTATGGCATGAATTTTGTCACTTTTATGTGAATTATATAATTTTGATGTGAATAACCACAAATTCCTTAAGTTAATATTATTTATCCCCATATAGGGTGTAATAACCTCTATTACACCATGGTTAATTCCTACATTAAAATATTTACTTCAAATATCCTCAAACAATTTCCAATATTAGAAATCCTTCTACTAGTATAATATTTTTTCAAAAAATAAAATAGATTATCACATGACTTAACATCCTCTAATTAGTCTAATATTCACCCCTTAAAAATTCAAACACCCTTGGTTCTGACACCAAATCTTATTTAGATCACCCATACTAAATGATTGAGATATTTAAAGTGTTTTCAATAGAGGTAATCTACCATGCAGTATTTGTAAATGTTAAATATTATTTCCCTTTTTAATTTTATATAAATTTAATATAAATTAAATATAATTATTTTCTTATATATATGATTGATTTTAATTGATTTAATTAAAAAAAATTATGTCAATCAACCATATTAATATGTCCCAATCATGTTAATATATAATTATTTATACAATAAATTACTTATTTTATACATATGTGGTAAAAATATCTTATAATATTCAACACATGCCCATATTTATCATATAAAATTGGTAAAAATACTATTGATTGGTTTTGTAGGATATCTCTATACCCAAATTTAGTAGAATAAAATACAAAACCAATATACAAGATCTATCATGAGTTTAAATAAGAAAATGAAATGAAAAGTATAAACTAATGTGTTCCTCACTATCCATATTGAATCCTCCATAATAGTGAGTATAAATGAGATCCCATGGGAGGAATTAAATGAATCATTCTTCCAAAGGTATCCAACTGTCAAAAAAGAATCACCAAATTCATCAATAGGATTCTAACTTCTTTAAAGGTTTTATAAAACCTCCACTATAAATTAAAATATAGATAGGGGAAATATATATCTCTATCTTTAGAGTATGACATCTAGTATCTAAAAATGAGGCATATAAACATTGAATATTTAACTCTTTTATCGAATTGAGTATGTTGAAGTTTATTAGTTTCGAATATTATGTAACATGAAATAATTTGGCTCATCATTATAATGATTTTAATGGATAGTCATTTATTTATGTGATTTTTTAATTATTTTATAAAAGATAAACTATATATACATCATCACCTAGTGTGTCACAAGCCAAGAAAACATGAGAACCATTTTAAGAGAGTGGGTCAAATGGTATCCTGTATCATTCACCATGAAACCCATGATATATTATTAAAAACCAAGACATAACACAAACCAAAGAATTATAACTCTAACCATATTATGGTTAATGATTTAGTGAATCAATCCAAAAATATATCACTTCTACAAAAGTCTATCATACTTTTTGAAAAACTAAAGAAGAATTTGTGATTATTCCAAACACATTTGGATATGATTATCATATAAATGCTCTCTAATTTAGGAAAACACTTGTCAAAAAAATTAATCTTTAACATATAGAATATTGTGTAACCTTCCAAACCCATGTAAAATTAGAAAACAATTGTTAATTTGAAATTTTATAATTGTAGGAAAGGGGCTACCTCAAGGAAAAAATCATTTCTACTCATACCACAAATGTGTTGGGAGTTATATCTATAAAACACACTCATACCTCCACTTGAACATGTCCAATATAAGATATATCTCTATAAATCATATGTAAAAATTCCCTTTTCTAAGACATTGAGTGGCCTCTTGACAAATAATATTTTAATCTATTGTATGCTAAATCAAATGTTATTTATTACATAAAATTTAATGAATAAATTGAATGAATATATTGAATCAATAAACCACATGTCATTAAATTAAATATTTGAGTGCATCATATTGTAATAAATTATGAATGGAAATTAATTTTATTATTCTAATTCAAATGAGGTCACAAATTTCACACTTATCATAAAATAGGACTAATCTTGTCTTAGTTAAACTCAACTGATGTTGTGATTAATAACACACCCAAACACTCCCTAATTAGATCAATATCTAGTTTTTTAAGAAATGAATCATTGTATAAATTTTTACATATTATATTTCATTTCAAACTCAGTTAATATGGTTCCATGTAAATCATATTCCCCTATGTATATCAATGATCATATGACATTATATGTGATACAATTTGGTAGGTATGTCAAGATAATAAGCCTATAATTTTTATCGCATGAATATACTTTATATAATATATTATATTATACTCATGGTAATATTAATATATCATCACAAACCATAATACTCTATGATTATCATTGATTATGGGAAATTAAAAGCCATGTTTTGAGTGGAGGGGTCAATCCATTATTCATGTAAAATTAACGGCACTAATGAATGAATTAAAAATAACGATTTTGATTATTATAAACCCCTGATACATTTATATTGAAAATGATCTTTACATCTAATCACTTATGTATCTAATACCCAAAGACTCTACATGAATCTTACACTTCTATTGTGATAATAGATTTGTAAATTTATTTACTATATTTTCCTCAATTTCGATTAAATTATATTTATATCACCCTATTAATGATTTTTTGAATGAGATGGTAATTTTAATATATGTGATTTGTTTTCTATTTATATAAGGGTTATATGGTATGATAAATGAATTTATTATTATCATATAAAGGGTTATTTAATCCAAAAATTCTAGGAACCAACTTAATGTTAGTGGTGAATTTCTTGATACAAACAGATTCTTTTATAGAATATGATGTAGCGATATACTCTACTTATTATATAAGGTCTTTTTTGGTGGTCTTTTTGGAAAAAATCCTAGTGAATTTTTTTGATTGAAAATATGAAACAAATAATAAAAAATTAGTTTCATTAATGTAGTTATTTGTTTTCTTGATATCAATCCAATCACTCTCACCAATATTGTATTGGCAACTACTAATTGTGCTTCTAGAATAAGTGACATTGGTTTGAGTACAAGACATGGAATATATAATAGATCACATATTAGGAACATATAGTTTTATATGTGTTTATATTTTATAAATCTTTAGAAGTACATTGTGTCTTTAAATACTCATTCCATGAGTAAAGAATATTTCTTGGAGTTCTACATTTCAATTTTTTAACACTTTAATAATATAAGTTCTTTAAATATATCTTAGATTTATTTTTAATCTATATTTATAGACATTAATACCTTTTATATTGAATGATTTTCCATTTTATTTAATTGATAATCACTTTCCTAACTACACCATTATAAAATTTAGAGTTGGGATATTAATTATGATAAATAGAATGTAATCTATATACAAAACTATAAATACCATAGAACTCCCACTAACATACATGTATATATATGAATTATAATATTATTAAGTAATTAAAAATCTTTCATTCCATTATCAAATAGTATATTCTAAATAAAATAAGCATGGTTCAATCCATAAATGGACTGTTACAACATGCATACCCACATAGTATCATTTAGCACTTCAAAAATAATAGATTGTATCATATATATGTCCAAGAATAAATTTACTTTAACTAAAGTATTTTTGAAATTAATTTCATATATATAATAAAAATAATGATTTTTTATGGTAATAAATATCATAATAGAATTTATCATCACATCTGGTGAAAATGTATCTTCATAGTCTATACTAAAAACAATTATACACAATTCCACTGATTAAGATATATTGGTATAAACTCTACTATCCATGTTATTTTTATTATAACCCCACTTCCACATTATAGGTATCACCCATTTAGTTTTATCTACTAAGTTCCAAACATTGTCATCATGTATGGACTATATCTCATATCTCATGGCATCTAACCATTTATTATAATCAATAAATGCAATGGATTCTTAGAAGTTGGAAAGTTTATACTCAATAAAAATTAATGCATCATTATTTTATATTATAAATATATAAATATATTAGGTTCCTAAATAATAATACTAGATCATCAAGGTTATTACATAACCTAATTCGATTGTGTTTCCATAGACTCTTATGGAACTCGCTCACTTTCCATTATAGAAACAAATACATAATATTTTTTAAAAAAAATATATGCTTAATTTTCCATCCACTAAATCTTTGATTAATTAGATCATTCTCATTAGAATCTACATATTGATACACAAAAACTTTGTATTCTGAATATTTCAAAAAATAATATTCCATTTTTTCTTTAGGATAACCAATAAAATTTTTATTTAATTTAGAAAAATATGTTTTCTAAAATTTCATATGATACATATGACTCAAAACATAAATTTCTCACTAAAGAAAAATCGGAAACTAATTTGTTTATTTATTATATGGTGTCATTATAACATCCTCATATGGAATGCCCTTTGGGTTTGTGATGGAAAACTGTGTTAAATTTTCTCATACTTTTCTTCTTCATTTCTCATTGTATGTTTCATATCGTAGTCAGATCATACAAATACATTGAATATAAATACATATATTATTGATCCAAGTTGATTTCTATTATAGACATAAGACTTCAATGTGAACATTATTCTTTAAGTTGGATACATCCAATGAAAATAAACTTGTCCTCCGAGAATTATTTTTGTTGGAACATCGATAGTTATATGAAACATGGATGTGAAAACTGATAGAGGAAATATTTTCACTAAATCACACAAAATTAATAGTCCCTCTCCCAATTTTTTTTAAAGAAAGACTTAAAAAAGTTCATATCATGAAGATATATAAATAAATAGAACAAATGAACAACTGAAACCCTTACATTATTAGATAGATGATGATATATTGTTATTGGAATCAACTCATGTAGAAGGATTTGGTAATCATGAGTATTCAAATATTTCATATTCAACTCTCTTATATTGATACTTTTTGATATTGTTCTTCAATAGAGATCTAGAACTTTAATATTCCATAGTACATAAAGAAATTTTTTTTATATAGGTTTCATCACATAAGAATCACACAGAACATTCTATTTATTTTCACTCATACACATAAGACGCAATTGTAGTTTGATTCCCCAATCCACCAAGTCATTCCAAGAACATAAATCATATTTTGTATTTACCTTGACATTTAGAAGAATTTAAATCATGATTTCACATATATTATTTTCAATTTTCATTACATATAAGTAATGATGTAACAAATTGGTTGACCAATAAAGAAAATCAAAGAAGATACCCATCTTCTTCCAATTATAACAAGTTTCACTGGAAACATTCTTCCTATTTTTAGATCTCATATAACCCTTCCCAAATGAAAAAATAAAATATTATAATTCATTAATTAAATAATTTTCAGATATACATTGAGGTGGATTTTCAGTCTCTATGGTATTGTCAAATCATTGATGATTATTCCTATATGGATGGTCCATTGAAAAAAAATTGTTGATGTCCCATAAAACTGAAAATATAGTGATATTTTAGTCTTATGGATCATTTATTATTTATATAAACATTAAATTATATTTTTTCCTTTGTTATCTATCCAAAAATCACTGTATAAGCAGGAAAATCATTGGACATCATCATAAGAATAACAAACATCGGAAATATATCCTTCGAACATGTATTGTATGTGTCAAAACCCACATTCAAAAGATGTTTAAACTCTTTTATTAAAGGTTTAATTTATAAATATATACCATTTATAGGATCATAAGTTCTATATATGAGTATAATTATATAGTGAAATTTTTTTCATACACATTTGTGGATGAACGTTATAAATGTGTAATAAACTTGGCTATGTTTTGGGTGAAGTAAGAATCTACCCAAATGGATTAAAACCATCACATGAAAGAGCCCGCCTCACATTACACATGTCAGCTATGAAATCATGATATAGAGCATCAAATACCTTCCATAAAAATCCATCTGCAGGGTAAACCAACTCAGCATTCTTCTCTCTCTCTCTCTCTCTTGATATAATTTCATAGCATTTTTATTGATATTTCATTAGACTTGAAGAGATTTTTGGATTCTAAGGATCAATAGAAAGTGAAATATTACTTTATGTCGAACACGGGATGGTGTTACATCAGATTTTGGATTCCATTAGGATGTACCACCTTTTATTCAATAATTTCGTTCAGTAGTTTCCTCCAAAAATAAACTACAATATTTCAGGAAATCATGAATTTTGTTTTTTTTAATCCAAGTTCCACAACTAACTTCCATTCCATATAGTGGTTTTAGGGAATATCATCATAATTTGGAATTAAGTACATCAAAAAGGTTATAATGTAATTGATGGACGTATTATAAATCCTCTACATTTTTTCCCATGAAATAATCATATTAAAATTTTCAACTTCTTCATTTTACTACATTGCCAATGTATTGGAGTCATGGATGCATCATTCAATTTTTTCATCCTATCCACATAATCATTTTCATTAGATGCATCATGTGTTCTCATATATAAGTCTTCTCATGTCGGAATCCCTTACTTCTCCTGATGATGAATTAACAATAAATAGTCATCTAACAAATTCTCCAATCCAATCCCCACATTTGGATCACGAACATTTTGATATTTCATTTTCCCCTAATTATGATTCCACACATGGTTGTTTTTTCAAAAACCATATATGCTTATATGGTATATAACTACTTCATCACTCAACCAAATTATTCCAACATAATTATAACATGGGAAATGTATGTGACCACTATATGAAGCATTATCAAATGAAAAATCGGAAATGCTCTCAAACTTGTTTTGAAAATCTCTTGATATATAATCAATTTCATACATCCAACTTCTATCCATTCAGTAAAAAAAATTATATGTCATTTTGAAAAATCATTTAAATAATATTGAATTTTAATAAAAAAATGTATTTATGTAATTGAGAACTCTTCAATTTATATAAAACCATAACTGAGACACTAGTCTATAAGATAATCATATATAAAATACAAAAAAATACTATATATATAACAAAATACTATAAATATAAAACCATTTTATTGAATTCCATTATAAAAATGAGTAATATTGTTCTAAATCCATCGAGGATCAAGGATTTGACTATAGAAACGTTTCTTATGGAATATAAATACCTAAGGGTGTTATTTAAATGATATATAATTGAGTGAAAAAATTTATGAGGCATAAAGGATCTTCATATAGGTGCCTTAGTGACTCTTCCCTTCAATTTGGTCTGGTTCAAGTTCATTTTATGTAGTTTAGTTTAGTTTTTGTAATTAAATTTAATTAAGTTCATTTAAATTCATTTTTAGTTGGGTTAGGTAAGTTTTTATTGATTTGTACAAGTTTCATTCAGTTGGGGTTGTGTATCATTAGTTCAAGTGCATATAGTTTTGTTCAATTTTATTTGTTTCAATTCGGAATAGTTTTATTCAAAGGGGTTTGTTTTGGTTCAAATCAGTTCTATTTACCTTGGTTCAAATCAATTATATTTGGATTGGTTTGTTGTTGTTTGATATGGTTTCGTTTAGCTTGGTATAACATGACTCTATTCAATTGGGTCAGTTATGTTTGTTTATAATTATTGAAAATTTGGTGGATATTTATACTATAATTATACATGGGTTTGATGTCTCGTTTTTATTGAATGTAATAGATTATTAAAAAATTATATGAGAGAACCTAGGATAATAAGTGATTCACATCTATCACATTTACCCTATGGTTAGGTTATCATTAAAAAATAGATTCAACTATATATCTTGATAATTGGCTTATTATAATATATATTTTTCATTCAATCAACCATGATCACATTCATAATGTTGAGATAATAAATTCATTCAATACCATATTTAAATTATCTCAAGTAAAATCTTATATCATGTCATATTCAAATAATTCACAAGGTGATATCATTATCTAATATCCTCTCCCAACTAATTTTGAAAAGTTTGTTTTAAATCATGGTAAAAAAAGATCACAACCTGTTACAACATTGATTATCATGTCATGTGGGTTTTTATGCAAGCATAAAATTTTAGGGATAGAGGATTCATTTCAACAAACTTATTTTTTTAACAATACCTTAAGTTCTGTAGAAGAATAAACAATGTTCATATAATAATCATCACATTCTATATAATATTACTTATAGAGAGACCAAATCATAGGAGTATATGACACACTATAACCTATTCAATGTAAGAATAATCTAGATTGCTTAATGATTTTCTACACCATGAAGGAAGATAAAATTCTAAACTATTCTTGCATAAGAGTATACAAATGTTATGTAAGAGTGGACCTCACTAAAAAATATCATTGTTAATAATAAACTCAATTTATATAAGAGTAATTTATTTAGTATCACACCACAATGATGCATATTTCACTATGAAGAGGAAGGTTTGGCTATAGTGAAGATCCCATGATAAATTTTTTTGGTTTAAGAATGTGATGGTGGAGTGGACCACTCCACATTAAGAATTCCAGACAATAGTTATGAGAGGAATTAAGAAAAGTAAAAATGGACACATTGTAAAATTCAAGTAATGTTGTGAGGATAAAAACATTGTAATAATAAATTGAAAACTGGGAGGAATCAAAATATAGGTCCAAAATGAAACTACAGGACCACAATACAACAGGTCCATATTTTAAAGAGGTATGAGAATCCACTAATCTGAAAGGCCTCATCTATATATAGTAAATAATACATTTATTGTTGCTGTTGTGTCACTATTCCATCTAAAAATATAATCTTAAAGAATTCATATGACAATTCCAATAAAAAATCTAATATTAATTCATAGGATACTCAAATTTATATGTACATGAATGGTCATAAAATATAAATTTCATTTTAAAGTTATATACTACACATATGCAGGAAGCTTATTAAAACTATAGTATATAAGAAAAACAAATTTAATTCATATGAAATGAATATTTGATAGATTTAGGAAATTTAAAATTTCATATTATAGAAAAGAAGATATATTATGTACAATTTATAATATTTCGTATATTATATAGAGTGTTTTTTAAGGAAATGTAGTTTACACATGAATGTAAAGATTGTGAGGGGCATGTCGTGGGGTCAAGTCCTCAGACTTGCGATTTACTGTAATTTTATTCCTTGTGTTGTGTGCCACTTTTGCAGTAGTACAAAATTTTTTAATTACACTAAAAATTATACTTTACAAGGATAATTAATTTAACTAAAAACATATAATAGACTCTATTAATTTAAACCCTTACTATGGTAGTGAGATTGTAGTGAGTTATTTTTTATAAAAAACACAAATAATTTGGTGAAACTGCAAAAGGGGGATACTAAATGACCGATCAAGAACCCATTGATTTGATATAGAAGAAAACCTATATGAAAATAGATTCTTAAGGATGGATTTTTTTAACTGGTGAAGAATATGGAATCACTCTTAGGGATCACTGTTTGGAGAAATCCTAGGTTAGGGGAACACACAGCTTTAATCTCAGCATTAGATCGAGATGAATATATAGATGGGAGTGCTACTGGAGATTGGGATGTGTGTACTACATGATTGGGATGAGAGTGCTACTAGGGATCATGATGGGAGGAGGGGATTTCTCAAGATTTGATCAATATGGTAGGAGTGGATGAGTTCTCATTGTGTGATTTTAAGGAATATTTCTGGCAACGGTTTTAAAAAACCATTGACATAGGTAACTTATCCCAATGGTTTTTTTTAAAAAAAAATTGGGAAAACCTTCACTAAAATACCCTATCCCAAAGGTTAGTTCAAACTGTGGGATAGGTTTTTGGGTATAGGGGTGATTCCCTATAGTTTCCCTAGGTTATGAAGATTTATATAACATTTAAGAAGTATATGAGGTAGTATATTGTGGATCAATAATGGATAAATGTTCACAAGGTTTTTAAAGTTTCTTATGTACCTATACCTCAAAGACACTAAACCTTCTTCTCTTGGAGTTGTGGGATTATTTGTGGGATGTAATGTTTACCATATGTAACTGTTATAATATAAAGGCATGTATAACACGGGTTCCTATAGTTGATATCAAAATGAAGTTTCCTATTTTCTTAGGATTATCTATATACTAAAAACAATACACAAGATAATTTATGGGTATATAATGTTGCAACCACAACATCCGAAGTACAACCTGATATGGGGGTGAATTAGGGTGTCAAATTTTTCTTCTATTTCCATTATATCATGTTCTAATTTTAGAAAAAATAATATGAACCTTCCAAAATCAACCAACCATCCATCACAACCTTGTATAAAATATAAATGTAGTAATATAGAGGTTTTACATAGTTAACCACTAAGTTATAATCTAAGAAGCTTAAATTGACATTTAATTGATGTACCAAAGGTTATCATAGTAGACGCTTTGTTATTATAATGTTTTAGAAATACTCACAATCAATCCATGGGTCACTCCCTTTTAACCCTATTCATACACTACTTCAATGAGAAGATATAAGAAAATATATGACACAAAATTCATGCTTAATAATAAAAAAATTATTAACACTAAATATAAACCATATTTTTAGTGAAATACAATTTCCTTTATCAAATCTAGATCCTCAATTAAGTCCCTCATTGTAGAAGTTCTTCACTTCTCACCATATATAGCAGTTTTCTTCAATCTGTTTTGTTTCCCTCCTTCTATCTATAAATCTCTATAATCATAAATTCAATCTTCCAAAATCATCCCTTAAAATTTTACGATTTTTAACATTTTATTAGATACCAAAACAATCTATCTTTAAATAAATTAAACATACAAAGTCAAATAAAATCTCACGCAATTCAAAAAATATTTGAATTTTAGAATTAATGTTAAACCCAACACATTATGACTTGATAATATAGGTTTATATGTGATTACCTTATATTTTTGTAGCTATTGTGGAATACCATACTTTATTATGATGTGATAAATGTTAACTAAAACCCTAAAAAAATTAGATCAAATTAATTTTAATTTTTTTTTAAATCTTGGTGTCATATTCCAAATCATGACAGATCACCAAAAAATTGTGGAATGGTATACTTCATTATGATGTGATCTTCTAAATTATGGAATGATCTAATCTAGAAATTATTAACCTATATATCCCCATGATTTCATGGTATGTTGTTGTAATGTGGAAACATCACATAGTCCATATTTCCACATATCTTTATTAATATTGAAAACTCAATAGGGCATGATGAATCTTATTGCGGTGTTAGAACCCAAATCATGTTTAACTAGAGTTACATCATGTTCTCACTAGGTATCCCTTATAGTATGAATTTCATCTATATAGTGTGACTTATATGATTTTCTTTTGTGTGAAAAACAAATATCCCTTCCAGTTAATCATATGCATTTTATTTCACGGTATGGTCACCTATAAATCACTTTGTTTTACTCATCCTTTAAGATATATACATAAAATTTACATAAGCCATTTCTAATCATTTAGATCATTTTATCAGTCTAAATGGGTTTTCAAAAAAACACAATATAACTTCATTTGATTTTACATCCTCTGATGATTTCATCATTCTCCTTCTTAATAATCAAATACACTTGGTTTAAATATTCTCCCCCTCTCGGTTTATTTTCTGTCCAACATGTTTCCAACAACTCTTAAATAAATATATATATATATTATAAATGATCAGTGTCTAAAACAATATATCATGGGATAATTCTATGATCAATTCAAAATCCATACCATCTCTCATCTTTATAAAACCACTTATTGATAAAATTTGAAATTAATAAAACATGCACTATCTTTATCTATATTAATCTGCTTCAAGTGCTTCACCATGGATCATATCTCATCACATATCATATACCAAAATAACTCTAAAAGGTAGATCCTCCATTGATATGATATTTCCTATCATGCATCACTCATTAATATCTAAGATGTATCCACCCTTGACTCTTTAAGTGTTTGCAAAATTTATCCTCCTTTTTACTAATGCTTAAATTTCTCCTGCTTTGATATTAAACATTGTGGGGAAATAACCTACCAAGAATCAAAAAAATTTGTTATAAATTAAAATAATATGGTTCAAGGGGATTTCTAAACCTCATCAAGAAAATGGAGGCAGTTTACTACCATGGTTTAACTGATGCATTTTAAACACTAGTGTGGCCAATGGTTTTCTAAAAATGTATACCACTAGGTGATGTATTCCAAGACACTCCATATGGATCACTCCTTTATCCACATTATATTTAATGAAATGGTATTGAGTATTGATGTGATTTTTTATAGTGTTGTATCATATTCTTTATTAATTCAAACAAAATCTTGTTATCATAAGGAATCACCATTGGTACTTCCACATCTTCTCCAAGATCCTCCACTTGTTTCTTCATCCGTAGAAATTAGGAACATGACTTTACAGATAATATTTATTCCTCTTAAAATGTGCAAAGATATGTGATCCCTTATTTATTTATTAACCATCCAATGAACATTCATACCTTAAATAAAGATCTTACACTTGTGTGTTTTCTATCCAAAGTATCTCCATCCTAGTCCACATATGAATACACAATCAACTCATGGTAATTTCCAACATTAAACACTAGATAATAATTGAAAACACATTTAATATACACCATAAATTTTTCAAAAAAGTTAGATGATATTCCTTTTAATTAATCTAAAATTGAGATTCAAAGAACATAACATAGACGCTTTCTAGTATAGTTTCCATGAATTATTTGATGATTACCATCATTCATGCATCTCAAACTTTCTTAATAGTTACCTACCATATTTTTATTATATAAATTAATACTCTTATAATTGTATCACTTGTATCCTGATAAAATATTTATGATCACTAATTATAGAAATATTAAACACTATTTTCTTCATTATTGAAAATTACTCCACTTAATTAATATTTCTTTCACCCAATATGATATCATCAAAATATATGAGTACCATGAAATTCTCTCCCTCTATTTATTTCGCATAGAGGTGTGGATAAACATCACCTCTCCAAGATTCTATATTTTTTAAGTAGGTATCTAATAAATAATACCAAGCACGAGGTTATTGTTTTATATTTTATTAGGCCTTCATTAACCTACACACTTTTTATTCCTCTTATATAATCATAAAATGCACTATTTGTTCAATGTATACTTCTCCTTAAGAACTTCATTTAAAAATTTGATCATTATATCCATTTGAAAGTCTCTGAAATATATTAAAACTATAACAATTAAGAATAGTCTTATAAACTCATGTCTCACCACTAATTTGAATTTTTTTATATCAATTCCTTAAATCTGTACAAAGACCTTTAATGTTAATCTTTCTTGGTTCGGAATCACCTTCCAATGTTCATCACATTCTTTCATAAACACCAATTTATCACCAATGACATTGTGATCCTATAGAATATTCCAAATCTCCCATTTTTTATGATTTTTTATTTGATCTAGATCATTTTTATGGATTTAACCAATCATTAATCATAATATAATTCATTAAAATATTCTTGTCACACTTATGATAAAAGGTTAGTGTGATCTAAATTTACCATCCATAGGGTTTATGTTAGTATAGATTTTTCCCTAATTATATTTGAATCATTGATCTCAACACATTTTCCTTATTTAAGTCAATGTTTGATTCTCTTGAGTTTCCTCTTCTTCTTCCATCTCCACCTCTGAATTTTCTTCTTTTATTAGACTTCGAAAAACATTATAATTTGAGTGAGAATCATATTCTTCATCAAAAATTTCTTCAAAAATAAAATTTTCAGGTTTATTCTTAGTCTTTTATTTGATAACACTGATATAATTACCCTAATTGATCTTATTAAACCCTTTCAAAGAATTTATAGACCTTACTCTTAGTAAAGTATCCAAAAAATATTAGTTTATCTAATTTATATCTCTGATTACCTCTTTTTCCTTCTTTATTCTAGATATATAATTTACTTTGAAACAATATAAATTGTTTCAACATTGGCTTCCATGCATTCCACATCTCTTATAATGTCTTCCCCTATTTGGGACATAGTAAATATCAATACTGGTTAGACACCACTATTTTTATTGAGTCCATAAAATAGTGTTGAGAGATTCCAATCTCGATGAAAAGTTTCTTTACCATGTTATTCACTATCCAATATTTCCTCTCCATGAAACTATTTTTTATAGAATCCTCAACGATGAAGATTTCTACTTAATGTTATGCTTTTGTAGATAAATTTACACTCTAATTTTGGTGTACTCTATGTTATTTTATTAAAATGGATATTAATAATCCTTTGTGTTTTGATTCATCTTACGTCTAAAAATTATTGCATTCTATAGCTTCAATTTTTCTATCATAAACCTAATACAAACTATTCGATTATAATGAACAATTAAAAAAATAATGTACCACTCACCTCATGTTGCAGGAAGTTTCATTTGTTTATACATATCATTTTTAATTAAATCCAATAAGATTTATTCCTTTTTCTTCTTTCATTGTCAAGGATTTCTCACAATCCTCCCTCTTATACAAGCATCTAAATTCTACTCTTTGTATTTCTTAAAATTAGTAATACTAAACACTTAATTTATCTTAAATAATATATAAATTATTTTTTAATGATATTACCAAGCCATTGAGGGTATAAATTACTATTATATTCCACTAAAAGGACACAAGTGTTATTCTTTCTATCCACTTGACATAGTTTTATATTTTTCTCCAACCATTTATTAAAGAATGTATTGTCATTACATTGACTAGGAATCCATTTTTTGTTTAATGTGACTTCAATACATGAGTCATATAGTTGGCTCAAAACCGAAATATTATCTCAAAGAATATCCACATAATGAAATTTTATGTTTTTTAACTCATCTCAAGAAATCCTTTTAATTCTATTTCTTTTGATTTTTAGAGCTCTATCGTTTCCAAAAAAAACCATACCATTAACACATCCTTTCCCATTATTCAAAAAGTTTACATTTTCAGTAATTTGGTATTAGAAACCACTGTTAAAATTCAATGTAATGTTTTTCTTCATTAATTATTATGCTATCTAAGCTTGAATATCCTTCTCCTTCTTATTTTTTCTATTCTAATAAATTCCTAGTTGTGTTGAGAGATGTGATGATATCTATTTATTTTTAAAAAAAATATTAAATGATTTCATACTCTTCCTCCCATAGAGAGAGAAATCTATATCCCAAAATAATTAGGTTTCATTACCTTAATAAATATTTATTTTATTTATATATAATTTGTTTCACTTGTTTTTTTCCTACAATAAATAGATTTATGAATAAAATTATATCAATAAAAAATATCCAAAAAAATTCTTCGTTTAGGTGTAACATATGTTCTCATCCCCCTTTTTTGGATTTTTGGTGCTTCTTATCTCAAGAAAATGTTTTCCTCACCACATTATATCATTATGAAGCCTAGGTAACCATATAACAAACACATAATCTGGGGAAAAATTTATCACCACCAACTCTCAATATGTTTACATCTTCTCAATAACTTTCAATGTTTTAATAAATTCTTGATGATTGAGGATAATATCTAACCTTATAAATCTATTTTTTATTTTCACTCACTATACTATATTTTTTTCAACTTAGAATCGAATTACACTTTTACCCATGTAGTTGATCCTTTGATATTTAAATTCCTTTTCAACCCTCCACATTCCTCTCTCACTCTCTCTTTTATCTATTCATTATAGAAATTTTGAAATTATAGATTCCTTTTTTTACCACTTATTTTACACATTCTTTATGTTTTATTTTCAATATTACCACTTCATCATCAAGAGACTCAACCCTTATTGATATCTCTTCAATATTGATATCGAGGTCATCAATCAACTTATATAATTATTAAATTTTCATTTTAAATTTAATTACTTTATTGGATAATTATTAAGTTACTTCTTATTCATCCCTTACCGTATATATCCTATTGACCTCAATATCATGTTTTTTAACTTACCCCAATTATTGTTTTAACATTCCTCCAATAATATTTTTTTTATATCAATATCCTCAATTGAACCTTAAAGTTTAGACTTTTGGTTAATAACCAATTCCAATTGATTTTTTTATTTAGTTTTAGACTTTAACCTTTATATAATTTCCATCATAGAATTATCCATATATAAATTTAATTTAGTTTCATCTTCTTCAAAGTATTTTTCCACATTATAATCCTCTTCTATTCTCACCAAACTCTTCATTAAAAATTTATTTCTAGGTATGTTTCTATATTTTAAATTTTTTAGGGGGAATCTTCTTTAACTATATTTGTGTGTATTCACCATTAAATTTTCCATCAATATTTCTTATTCATAGTGTAATAATTTGACTAACCATTCCATAGTAAAAGAATAATAATTGTAACATTACTTCAATCCTTAATTTTTTCATTAATTGAACATGTTTTCTACAAGAGATAAAAACTCATCACATACATCTTAATATATATATTCAACGTTGTTAATTTTAAGATTCTCCATGGATTTAAATGAAAATTGTTTTTATGAATTTCAAGAAGAAATGTTGGGTTTCAATCAAATTTCATAGGCCAACAACATATTATATTATTAGCATATTATTCATGATGTCAACATATTTCATATCATCCCTGAGTTAATGAAGCAATTCAACAACATTAATTATTCAACAGAAGAAACTATCAGTATTCACATTGGAACTCATCTGTAAATCATCAATGTTATTATATAGATCCTATATGTTTTCCACCTTAACTTTTCTATCACCTTCACAAAAATCTAGATATTTATTCCATATATCTATAATAGAATTACAACTCATCACATTCATATGTATTAGATTTTATAACAATACTAATAAGGAATTTTTTATCTATTTCATCTTTATTTAGAAATTTTCTTCCCATTTCAATCAGTGAAAACTCTATAATATAACTCAAATAAATTAAATGTATCATAATAGAGAAAACATCCCTATTGAGAGAAAATAAATACCACATCATTATATTCTTCCAAATAATATAATTAAACCCCTAGAATAATGGAATACCTTTCGTATTGATAGTCTTTTCCATGATGTTAATTTTTTTTGATAGGTTCACCAAGAATAACCTAGCCCAGATACCACTTTTTGTAACCACAACATCCGAGATACACCCTAATAATAGGGTGGGGTGGTGAAGTAGGGTGTAAATATTTCCTTATTTTATAATAAAATTATTGTTTTTTATTTTAATGAAAAATATAACCCTTTAAAAATTAACCATGCATCCAACACAACCATGTAAGAAAAATAAAAGAAGTGAAAAAGTGGTTTTGATTGGTTCAACAAAAAGGGATACTATAAGGATCATACACTAATGTTTTTTCAGTGTACTAAAGGAGATAAAAATTCATTATCTATGATTAAAATGTTCTGGAGAGAATCACTATCAATCTAAGGGTCACTCCCTCTATTTTCTTATGTACACACTACATAGGAAGAGATGCAAGAAGAAAATATTCCATGCCAGTCACTCTTAATAATAATCATAGAAATAATTAACACTTAACAAAAAGGGTGTTGTAATTGAACTAAAATTTATATTTTCAAATTACAATCTCCAATCAAGTACCTCATAAAAAAAATCTTCACCCTTTTCTATATGATTTAGATCACTTAAATTTTTATTGTGTCCCTAGTCCTCTCTATAAATATTTAATATTATTAATTTAATGTTATAAATTAATCCCATTAGATTTTACACTTTTCACTAGTTGATTCGATACCAAAACCATCTATAATAGATTTACTTGAATTGATAAAATCAAATTAATTATCACCCAACTCAAAAAATATTAAAATTTTGGAAATAGTCAAGAAACCATAACATCCTGGTGTAATGGTCCATGTTGCGGTGTGATCATATTCCATTTTTACCACCATTGTATCATTTCATACCTAATTTTGGCATGATAACATTTAAATTATAAAAAAAATCTAGATAAAATCCATTTTAAAACTATATAAAAATTTGGATACGATCTTCTAAATATTCACATATTGTTGACAGATTTTATCATGGTCTTTTGAATTGTGGTCTGATCTACACTAGCTATCAATAACTAGAGTAGCACTAACATTTCATGTCTAGTTAATATAATGTGTCTACATATCACAATAAACACTTCACTATATCTTAAATTATATGAAAACACCCATTGTGATGTGACCTCTCTTATTCTTCTGTGAGAACTAGAGCCCTGTTTAACCAGAGCTCCAAAAAAATTTCACAGGTTCTCCATTGTGGCATGAATTTTTTCACTTTAATGTGACTTGTATCATTGTGATGTGAATAACCACCACCACCTTAATTTAATCTTATTTATCCCTCACTAGGGTGTAATCACGTCTATTACACTATGGTTAAGTCCTCCTTTAGGAGGTTGGCTTCAAATATCCTAAAAAAATACAATCTTATCAATCCTTCTACCAGTCTAATGGATTGTCAAAAAACCGAACAGATCATCACATGACTTAACTTCCTATAATGAGTCTAATATTCACCCTTTAAAAAATCAAATAACTTTTTATCTCACACCAAATATTATTTAGATCACCCATATGAAATAATTTAGATCTTGAAATGTGTTTTCAAATTGATGGAATCTACCACATAATATTTATAAATGTTTCATATTATCTCCCCCATTTAATTTTATATAAATATAATGTAAATTAAATATAATTATTTTCTTATATGTATGAATTATTTTAATCAGTTTAATTAATAAACAAAATATGTCAATTAACCAAATTAACATGTTCTAATCATGTTAATTTGTAATTATTTAAACACTCTATTAATTATGTTATACAGATGTGATAAAACTCTATTATAATATTAAACACATAACCATATGTATCATATAAAATTGGTATATAATACTCTTAAACGGTTTAGTAAGATATCTCTATACCAAAATTTAGTAGAATAGAATAAAAACCCCATCTGAAAGATCTATAAGTAGTTTAAATAAGAAAATGAATTGATAATTATATTGAAATGTGTGCCTCACTATCCATGTTGAATCATCAATAATAGTTAGTTTAAATGATATCCCATAGGATTAATCAAATGAATCATTCTTCAAAATGTATCCACATTCCAAAATAGAATAACCAAATGCATCAGTAGGACCCTAACTACATTAAAGGTTTTATAGAACATCTACTATAAACGAAAATATATATCTTTATCTTTGTATTATAATCTCTAGTATCTAAAAATGAGATTTATAAATTTTGAATATTGAAATCCTTTAATTAATGAAGTATTATGTTATTGGTCATTAGTTTCAAATTTTATGAAACAATCAATACTTTGGCTCATCATTACAAAAATATTAATGTATAAAAATTTATTTATGTGATTATTAAACTAATTTAGAAAAGATAAACTATATATATATATTCACATGATGTGTCACAAGACAAGACCACATGAGAACCATTTTAATGGAGTTGATTTAATGATATACCATATCCTTCACCAGGAAACCCATGATACAATATTAAAAACTATGGCATAAAACAAACCAAAGAATTATAACTCTGACCATATCATTGTTAATGATTTATTGAATCAATCCAAAAATCTATCACTTATACCAAAGTCTATCATACTTTATGAAAAAACAATAAAACTATTTGTGATTCTTCCAAACACATTTGGATATGATTTTCATATAAACTCTCTCAAATTTAGGAGAAAAATTTTGAATACAGTTAATCTTTAATACATAGACTATTATGTAACCTTACAAACACTTATACCATTAGAAGAAATTTCTAATTTCATATTTTATAATTGTATTAAAATTGATATCTTAAGGAAAAAATCATTTCTACTCAAACCACAAATATTTTGGGAGTGATATCTAAAAAATACTCTCATACCTCCATGTGAACATGTCCAATATAAGATATAACTCTATACATTATATGTATACAATCCTTTTTCTAAGACATTGACTGACTTATTGACATAAAATATGTAAATCTAGTATAGGACATATCTTATGTTATTTATTATATAAAATTGAATAACTATATTGAATCGATACACCGCATGTCATTCATTTAAATAGTTGAGTACATAACATTGCACTAAAGTAAGAATGGGCGTGATTTTTATTATTATAATTCAATTATGTTCTCGTATGACTTACTTATCAGAAAAGAGGAATAATATTTTCTCATTTAAACTCAACTGAGGACATAATTAATAACACACCCAAAAACTCCCTAATTAGCTCAATATCATGTTTTTTGTAAGAAAGGAATCGATGTATAAATGTTTACATATTATGTTTCTTTTTAACATCAATTAATATGGTTTCATGGAAAGAATATTCCTCTATGTATATCAATGATCATATGACATTACATGTGATATAATTGGGACGTTAAATCCAGATAATAATCCTATACTTTTTATCTCATGAATCTACTCTATATCATATATGAGATTATAATAATGGTAATATTAACATATCATCAAAACCCATAGTAATCTATGATGATCATTGATTAGGGGAAACATAAAGTCATATTTTGAGGGGAGGGTTCAATCCATTATTCATGTAAAATACATGACACACATGAATTAATGAAAAATAAAGATTTTAATTATTGCCAAACCATAATAAATTTACATTGAAATTGATCATTACATTCAATCACTTATGTATCTAATACCTAGAGACTCTACATGAATCTCACACTTCTTTTTTGATAATGGATTTGTAAATTTATTTACTATATTTCTCTCTGTTTCCATCAAATTATATTTATATCACCCTCTTAATGATTTTTTGAATGACTTGGTAATTTTAATGGATTTTATTGGTCCTATATTGATATTTGGGTTCAATTTTATGAGAAAAAACTTTATTTTTATAGTAAAAAAGGTTATTTAATCCCAAAATTTTAGGAACCAAATTAATTTTAGTGATGAATTTCTTAATCCAAGAAAATTCCATTGTAGAATATGATGTGGAGATGTAGTCTAATTCTTCTATCAGGTCTTTTGTGGGGGTCTATTTAGAAATCAACCACGTGAAATCTCTTTTTTTTAGTGAAAAAATGAAACAAAGAATAAACAATTAGTTTCATTAATGTACTTATTCAATTTCTCGATAGAAATACAATCACTCTCACTAGGATTGTATTGGAAACAACTAATTATGATTCAAGGATAAGTGACATCATTCTGATTATAAGACATGGAAAACATAATAGATAACATATTAAGAACATATAGTATTATTTGTGTTTATCTTTTCTAAATCTTTATAAGTACATTGATTCATTAAAGACTTGTTCCATGAATACTAGTAAAGAATATTTCTTGGAGTTCTCTATTAAAATATTATTTAACACTTTAATTATATAAGTTATCTATCTCTGTATAAGAATCCGTTTTCATCTAAATCTATAGATATTCATACCTTGTATATTTGTTGATTTTCTGATTTATTTAATTGATAATAACTTTCCTAACTATAACATTATAGAATATAAATTTGGGATATTAATTATGATAAGAAGAATGTCATCTATATAAAAAATTATAAATTACATAGCACTCCCACTAACATACCTATATATATATATGAATTATAATATTCTTAATTAAATCATACTCATTCATCCCATTATCAAATAGGATATTCTAATTACAATAAGAATGGTTCAATCTATAAATGGACTGTTGCAGCTTTCATACCTTAGTAGTATCATTTAGAACATGAAAACCAACAGATTGTATCATATATATGTTCTATAATAAATTTACTTTAATTTATTTATTTTTGAAAAAAAATCATATATCTTACAATTATAATGAGTTTTAACTGTAATAAATATTATAATAGAATTTATCATCACTGTTAAAGAAAAGTTCTCTTCATAGTCAATACTAAAGAAAATATTTTACACTATTACCACCAAAATACATTTATGGGTATAAACTCTACCATCCATGTTAGTTTTATTATACCCCACTTACAACTTATAGCTCTCACCGATTCATTTTATCCACTAATTTCCAAACATAGTTAGCTTGTATGGACTCTATCATAGATCTTGTGGCATCTAACCATTTATCAAAATCAATAAAAAATAGATTCTTAGAATTTGGGAGGTACATACTTAATGAAAATTACTTCATAATTATTTTTTATAAGAAATAAATATCTATTAGGTTCCTAAAGAATCCTAACAGATCTTCGAGGTTCTTATGTAACCTGATTCAATTCTGTTTTCATATCCTCTTATGGAACTGACTCACTTTCCATCACAGGATCCAATACTTTATATTGGTTTCTAAAATATCTATGTTTAATTTACCTTTAACTAAATACTTGATTAATTTTATCATTCTCAATAGAATGACCATATTGATACATGAACACTTTTTATTCTAATTGATTATAAAAATAATATTTTATTTTTTCTTTGGGATAACCAATAAAAATTTTATTTGATTTAGTGAAATATTTTTTCTAAAACTTCAGATCATAGATACGACTCAAAACATAAAATCCTCACTAAAGTCAAATTAGTAAACCTCTATGTTAATATCTCATTTGGTGTCTTTATAACGACCTTATATGGAATGTCCTTTAGTATGAAAATGTTGTTTCCAAATCATACCACTATAATGATGTTAGAAGATCACACTAACTCATCAGTGATCCAACCATATCAAATAAGGTATTAATCCTCCTCTCAAACATACCATTACATTGCAGTGTTCTAAAAGAAGTAATTTGTTAAAAAATTCTACATTATATTTGGTAATTAATAAATTCTTGGCTCCAGTGTTTTCCACCCTAATCTGATTGGAAATTAATAGTATTTTTTAGCTAATTTTGTACACCATATTTTGAATTTATTTAACTTTTTAAAGGTTAAAAACTTTTGTATTATAAAAAATTCATAACCATACCAACTGAATTAATTATTAATGTTAAAAAGTACTTATTCTAAACATTTTCATATACAGTCATTAGTCTATATACATATCATTGTACTATTATCCCTTCCTCTTATTCCACTAATGTAAAGACCTGGAATTTCAATGTAATTTTTTTTAAATAAACAGAAATTTTATGAGTCCGCAAAACTTGACGGCACACGATTCCAAGCCCAGGAGTTCCCGAAATGAATTTCTGAACATTATTTCGGGTACGTTTAGTAAACATGTGAGTGGATTTTTCTAACTTTTGAACTAATTCTCGGAATTGAAATCTAAGGGGACCGTTGAACTCGTAGTGTCGGTTTTTGTTTAAAGAGACATTCACCTCGACGTCAGCTGGTCAAGGGTGGAAGCTAGTATTTGGGTTTTTCATTAATTAATAAAATAAAAATAAAGTTGTGTAGATTTTATTTTTATTTTATTTTTCAAAACCTCCATGTAGAAGTTGAGAAGTGGGGACCACCAGACCTTAACCTCCCCTGAGAGGTTATGGTGGTGGGGACCACCCAATACCTAAACCTCTCAACTCTCTCCTTAATGTGGAGCACCCTTTTGATCTTCCTTCACATTAATTGTGCCAACCCTCCCCCACTTAATTATGCCAACAAACCTCATTAATTAACCCAATTTTATTTATATGCCAACAACTTAATAGATAGTTTAATCTATTATTTTTGGCTACATTTCATTTTGGTGGATTTGGAGAAAATCTCTCCAATGAAGAATGCCATTGAAGAACGCTTCTCCTTCAACGAATTATTCTCCAAACTCCCTCAAAGGATCGTTAACGAGGAACTTCTCCACTGACCATCAAGGGAATGCCAACGTCACCAATGTCCGTCTATCCCAAACAACGTTGTCTCCTCCCTCGCGACCTTGGTCAATGGACAATCCAAGGTAGGGGTTTATTTGTGTATGAATAATTTTCCAATTTTCTTCCCTTGAATTCTCTTTTGGGATTGGGAATAAATCGTTGCAGGAGGTTATAAAGCTTGACGTTCTAGTTCAAGTTCTTGATTAACCCATATGCTACCACCCTAATGCGGAGGGTACGAGCCAAAAAAACATGGCCCGACCCCTCCACAAATCTTGTGATGATTTGTGGTATTGAAAGCGACGAAAGAAACTGTGCAACAACACTGCCCTGCGGCCACAGCGCCCTGCGGCTCCACCACCCGCGGCCTCGCCACGCCGCCCACGGCTACCACCGTCTGGACCATGCCGTCGCCATCCACCGAGTTTCCGCCACCGTCTGTCAAGCACCGCCGCTGTTTCATGAGCCGCCACCATTGTCTGCTGAGCCACCACCACCGAACTGCTAACCCATGGCTAGACCACAGCCCCACAGCTGGACCGCGCCCCATGGCCGGACCGCCACCTCGCGGCCGGATGGCCCCCACGCAGCCAGACTGCCGCCCCGCGGCCGGACCGCCGCCCCATGGCCGAACCATCTCCCCGCGGCCTAAAGACCTCCCGACAACCGGACCGCCCCTCGGCGGCCGGACCACCACCCCGTGGCTGAACAGCCATCCACGGCCGAACCCCCGCGGCCCCTCGCAGCCTGCCAGACCGCCCAGCGAGCCGGGCCGCCCAACACGGGTCAGGCCGGACCTAATGTGTCGGGATGAAACTAAAGGGCCGGGCCGCACTGCAGGTCAGGCCAGACCCAATAGGTCAGGCCAGGTCATCCCGAACCAGTTCGGCCCTGGCCAGGTCAGGTCGGACCAGACCCGGGCCCACTACGACCCATTTACTTTATTTTGGCCATAACATTGGCACCAGACGTCTGTTTGATTAACCGTCAGCGGTGCTAGAAATCTTGGAGCAAGATAGTCCCTTTGAGAATACCCCACTCTAGTTTTGGATTAATATGGGGTACGATGAGGTTGGATCGAGCACGAATTCAACCGGGCCCTCGGGACTAAAAGGCTAATAACTCACAGACTGGGCATCGGATTGACGCTTCGTTTGTTGCATTGATACCCCTTTAATGGGGAAAACCTTTGAGATACTTCTTCATGGAACTTTGTGGAAGTTGGAGTATCGACCAGTAGTTTGTGGAGTGGATCCTCTTAGAGATGAGCGAACATAGTGCAGGAACCCAGTGGTTGGCTGAGACTTGACGACTACTGACCGTTTCGACTTAGAGTGACTCGACAGGCCCAGTGGGGAGCGCCTTGGTGATGCGGCAGACCCATGTTGGGGAGTGCCTTGGTGAGGTGGCAGACGCACAGTACTCGACAGGAGGATTACCTCAGGAGGACATCAGGGGGACCGCCTTGGGGTTGTGGAAGACCCATGGTGGGGAGCGCCTTGGTGATGCGGTAGACCCACGGTACTCCAGAGGAGTAGTACATCAGCAGTCCAAGGTTAGTGGGAAGCGCCTCTATGTGACGCAACAGGCCCACTGTACTCGATAGAATAGGAGTTCTCCCGCAACTGAGGTGTTCGATGTTGTGACTGGGAATGTTACATGATACTACTCCTAGAATAAATCATGGTGTGAGCTGAGTTAGCACCTCTGTGTTTTTCCTCCTGATTGAGATGGATTACTTGATAAATTAGGTATATGTATGGGAATATATCTAAGTAAGGTTATCTAATGATTTCATACTTTTTGATTTATAATTGATGGATTTTGTGATACCTTGAGGGTCTTGGGGTCCCTACTGAGTATCGTTATACTCACCCATGCACAGGCTATGCCTGCACCTTATTGTGTTGGATGAAGATGATGGACAGCACTGATCGAGGCTGAGAGTACCAGGAATGGATGGTACCTAGAGGTGGGCCATACGACGTGTCGGTGCACAGAGGAGACGGGTGGATGTGGAGTGTTGAGGAGGCGATCTGTACCAACCCTTCATGTAGGAACCTTGGAGGACGATCTAGTAGCTGTCTTTTCTCTTTATTTTGTTGTATTTTATTTTAGTTGTACTTGTAACTTTAATGTTGGGTTTGTATTCTGACCCCTTTTACTTTCAATACTCTTTAGTTTTTACAGTTTTCTTGTCTTTGTATCTTGTTGTGCGCATGGTTATGTGAGTTTGTAGGTTATAAAGGAAATTCCTTCCTAGTTTTTGGGAAAACACCTTTCAGTGCTAGTCATCAGCCCCTGGCATATGGAAGGTGGGCTTGGGGTAGTCACATCACGGGCCCCGAGGGACGAGTTGTGACAAATTGGTATCAGATGAGTCAGTTCTATCGCAGAACATAGGACTCTGATATTTATTTTTAACAGAAATATTTTTATGTGTAGTGAGTGTGGTTATTAGTTTAGGGAATCCAATGTTGGTGTGGCGGCCGACGTATCCATATAGTTGGACCTTGTCTTCTGATTTCTGACCCAGTGCACGAAAACAATGATTGTGTGTGTGTTTTCAAATGTTTTATTTGTTAACTTTTGAGTCAAGTCACCAGGTATAATTTTTTAACCATGGCGCACCTGTTTATTTTTAGGATGCCTCCATGCTGACATCTAGCTAGGGTTCTGAGAGTTGTACGCACTGATAGCCCATTGAGCGACGAGGCCTCTATGTAAGGCCCTCTTCCAGTAGATGCACCAGCAGAGGCACCAGCTGTACCATTCCCTATTGGGCCACTGATGCCACCAGCCATAGCAGCAAACGGTGCACACCGATTGAGCATGTTGCACATGTTCTAGCGCTAGAGGCCACCTTGTTCAGGGGAGAGATGGACCCATAGGTGGCTGAGGATTGGTTGGAGGCTATGGTGAGAGTCCTCCGACTCATAGGGACACCAGCTGATCTCATGGTGATCCTTGCAGCCAGCCTTCTACTGGTAGCAGCAGGCAGATGGGGGAGTTTGATGTTCCAAGTTCACGACGAGGTGACGCTTCTCTGGGCAGACTTCGAGAGCCTGTTTTGGGCAGAGTTTTTTCCAGAAACTTTTCACATAGTACACATACATGAGCTTCTTCATCTGTAGTAGGGCAGCATGACTTTATCTCGGTACTTAGTGAGGTTCACTGACCTCTCACGCTACTCCATAGATATGTTTTGGGACCCATTCTTTAGGGCCTGGACCTTCGAGTAGGGACTCAGTGAGACCCACTATCAGTCATCACATAGCGGAGTCTTCTATAGCTAGTAGCAGACAATCATCACAGAGGTCTAAGAGGACCAGACCTACAAGTGGATGACCTCATGACTTAGGGTCGGTTGTGCGGAGCACCTGAGACGGAACCAGTCAGGCAAGGATCATGCAGTGTTACTCATGCGGCGGGCAGGGTCACCTGGCTCGTGACTATCTGACCCATCATACAGATGAATAGCAGACAGTTGATGGACCGCCCAAGTATAGATAGAGGTTCGACTGAGGAGGTCCGTAGGGAATAGCCGGGCATGACAGAGGAGTTGGTCGTGTAGCTAATGGTGGGCGACGTTTCGAGATGTTACCGCCACCACTACTAGGAGGTCAACCCCGACAGCAAGGAGCGGCTGGATAGGGGAGAGATCAGCTCCTGGAAGCTAAGGCTTATGATCATGGCACTCCGAAGATGATACGAGGTATGATCTGTGTCTACTCCATGTTAGTTGCAGTACTTATAGACACAAGTGCTAGTCATTATTTCATTGGCACTGCCCTCATTCGAGCTCAGAGATTCTGACAGAGTCATTTGCTCGATTCTTATAGCTAGAGACTCCTACGGAAGTAGATTCGATGATTACGCACCAGTGCCGAAAGTGAGAGATTACTCTAGGAGGTGAGAGTTGCGGCTAGGATCACTTATTAGCAGTGTCAAGGCCTTATGACGTCATCTTGGGTATAGACTGATTATTTATAGTCCATGCTCAGATAGACCGTATTAGGTGAAAGTTGCGATGTGTCTGCACAGATGGGACCAGGTTTACCTTCACCGGTGAGAAGGAATCCTTTGCAGCATAGGATGGACTTACCTGGAAAAGAGTACAGTCGATCACTCATTAGATGGCTAGCCTTACCCTCGGAGCTATTGATGTGGAGTGTCTGAGCTATCCTATAATGGTGGACCTGTATGTGAATTTTTTCCCTGATGATGTCCCAGGTCTGCCTCCTCATAGAGAGGTGGAATTTTACATTAACTTGTACCTCGGGATGGAACTGATATCTACACTAGCATATCGGATGGATCCCACGTAGCTTCGTGAGCTGCAGGTGCAGCTAAAGGACTTGCAGGGGAAGGGATTCATTCGGCCCAATTTTTCTCCCTAGGCAACCCCAATTCTTTTCACCAAGAAGGAGGATGGGATCTTGATGCTTTGTGTTGACTATCGACACCTGAACCAGGTGACTATGAAGAACAAGTACCCACTCCCAAGGATTGACGACCTCTTTTATCAACTGATGGGAGAACGGTGGTTCTCGAAGATAGACCTTAGATCAGGCTACCACTAGCTCAGAGTTTGAGACAAGGATGTGCAGAAGATGGCCTTCAGGTGTCGGTATGGCCATTAAATGTTCATGGTTATTCCATTCGGCATGACCAACGCTCTAGCAGTGTTCATGGGATTCATGAACAGGATCATTCATCTATAACTTGATCGCTTTGTAGTGGTCTGCATCGATGACATTCTGATCTACTCGACTACTGAGGAGGAGCATGCCTATCATTTGCATGTATTACTGGACACACTCCAAGAGAACTATCATTATGGTAATCTCTCAAAATGCCAGTTTTGGATCCGAGAGGTTTACTTTCTGGGAAATGTCATATCGGAGGATGGAGTTGGAGTAGATCCAGCAAAGATTGAGGCAGTACTTTCTTGGGAGCCACCCAGAAGTGTGACAGAGGTACGGAGTTTCCTGGGTTTGGCTAGATACTACTGGAGGTTTGGGACGGATTTCTCCAGAGTTGCAACACCACTATCATCCTTGACAAAGTAGGGGAAACCCTTCATTTGGTCGGATAGATTCTAGTAGAGTTTACAGGAGCTGAGGCAAAGGTTTACTAGTTCCCCATCTTGAGGCTTCTAGAGAAGGGTGTAGGGTATGTAGTTTACTACGACCCAACAGGGACCGGGCTTGGATGTGTCCTGATGCAGGAGCGAGCAGTGATTGCATATGGTTCTCGACAACTGAGACAACATGAGAAGAACTATGCTACCCATGACCTGGAGTTAGCAGTATTGGTCTTCGCATTGAAGATGTGGTGTCACTATCTGATGGGAGAACAGTTTACAGTGTACTCTAATCACAAGAGTCTTGGGTATATCTTCTCTCAGAAGGACCTAAACCTGAGATAGTGACTTTGGATTGAGTTCCTCATGGACAATGACTTCGAGATAGTCTATACTCTTGGGAAGGGGAACTTTATAGTAGATCCATTCAGTAGGAGGTCTGATATATAGCTTCTAGGTGTAGCGACGGAGAAGCAGGCTACTTTACAGATATCCTTTGTAGATAGAGATGGAGAAGCTTTTCTTCAGTCTCTTACATTCTCTCCCCTACTTCTTTAGCGAGTGAGGGAGGCACAGCATGGGGACACTGACTGCGTGGCACGATGTGCTCAGATATCTATAGGATAGTCACCTAATGGATTTTCTAAAGGTGGGGAGCACATCATTCTCTTCAGAAGACGTACCATGGTACCAGTGTCACTTCAGGAGGAAGTGTTGAGGCAGTTCCACACATCCCCTCTAGCGGTACATCCCGGAGTGGTGAAGATGTACCAGGACCTCCGACAACAGCACTGGTGGCCGGGAATGAAGAAAGAAGTATCAGAGTTTGTCTCTCAGTGCCTCACTTATCATCAAGTGAAGGCAGGGCATCAGGTACCAGCAGGCTTGGTTCAGACTTTAGAGGTCCCAGAGTGGAAGTGGGATGGGATATCCATGGACTTCGTGACAAGACTTCCACGTACATCTAGAGGTCATGACTCTATCTAGGTGATCGTTGACCGACTCACCAAGTCAGACCACTTTCTACCAATCAGAGAGCAGGGTTCAGTAGAGAGCTTGGGACGCCTCTATGTGCAAGAGATTATACAGATACATGGAGTACCCTTGACGATTGTCTTAGATCGTGATGCATGTTTTACTTCCCAGCTATGGAAGGGGTTGCAGGAGGATTTCTGGATGCAACTTCATTTGAGCACCACCTTCCATCTTTATACGGATGGCCAGACTGAGCAGACTATTCAGACCCTCGAGGACATGTTGTGTGCTTGTTTCCTCAACTTTGATCATAGCTGGGAGGATCAATTGCCTTTGGTGGAGTTTACATACAACAACAACTATCACTCCACCATTGAAATGGAACCTTTTGAGGAGTTATACGAGCGATCTTACAGATCACCTTTGTACTGGACTGACCCAGGGGAGTCAACACTAGTGGGACTAGAGATGGTATGGGATACCATAGAGAAGGTTCAGATCATCCAGGAGCAGATGAAGACTGCACAGAGAAGGCATAAGTCGTATGATAACAGGAGATAGAGACCTCTGGAGTTCGAGGATGGAGACCACATCTTTTTACGGGTCTCACCTCGATGAGGTTAGCGGAGATTTGGTTGAGGCGGAAATTTATCTCTAAGGTTCATCGGACCTTTTTAGGTCCTCAGCAGAGTTGACGAGGTGGCTTACCACATATCTCTTCCACCTCAGTTTCACCGGGTGCACGACGTTTTCCACGTATCCCAGCTGAGGAGATAAGTGCATGACCCTTCTCACATCATCAACCATGGCGAGCCGGATGTCGATGATGGGGGGAATTTTATAGAGGTTCCAGTAGAGATTGAGGATCGACAGGAGCGGGTCCTTTGTGGATGGTCGATACCCCTGGTGCATGTTCGCTGGCAGCACGGGAACCTCCAGGAGAGCACATGGGAGCGGGAGGCTCAGATGCGTGCTTAGTACCCACACATGCTCCCTTAGTTTGAGTTGTGGCTTATGGGGACATAAAACCTTGAGGCGGGGAGAGTGTAAAGACGCAAAATGTATATGTAATTTTTTTTAATAAATATGAATTTTACAAGTCTACGAAACTTGAAGGCACGTGATTCCAAGCCCCGGAGTGCCACGAATGAATTTCTAAACTTTATTTTGGGTACATTCAGTAAACGTACGTGTGGGTTTTTCTAACTTTTGAACCGGTGATCAGAATTGAAATCTGAGGGCATTGTTGAACTCGCAGCACCAGTTTTTTCTTAAAGAGAGATTTACCTCGATGATAGTTGGTCGAGGGTGGAAGTTAGTTTTTGGGTTTTTTGTGAATGAATAAAATAAAAATAAAGTTGTGTAGCTTTTATTTTTATTTTATTTGTTAAAACCTCCATGTGGAAGTTGAGAAGTGGGGACCACCAGAGCTTAACCTCCCATGAGAGGTTATGGTGGTGGGAACCACCCGATCCTAACCTCCCATGAGAGGTTATGGTGGTGGGGACCATCTGAGGCCTAAACCTCTCAACTCCCTCATTAATGTGGAGGATCCTCTTGAGCTTCCTCCACATTAAATGTGCCATCCCTCCTCCAATTAATTATGCCAACGCACCACATTAATTAACCCAATTTGAATTATATGCCAATAACTTAATAGATAGTGTAATCTATTATTTTTGGCTACCTTTCATTTTGGTGGAATGGGAGAAAATCTCTCCAAAGAAGAACGCCAACGAAGAACACTTCTCCTTCGACAAATTCTTCTCCAAACTCCGTCAAAGGATCGATAACAAGGAACTTCTCCACTGATGATCGAGAGAACGCCAACGTCACCAACGTCCGTCTATCCCCAACAACGGCGTCTCCACCCTCGCGACATCCGTCAACGGACAATCCAAGGTAGGGGTTTATTTGTGTATGAATACTTTTTTGATTTTCTTCCCATGAATTCTTTTTCGGGATTGGGAATAAATCATTGTGGGAGGTTGTAAAGCTTGATGTTCTACTTCAACTTCTTGAATGAGACATATGCTACCACCCTAACGCAGAGGGTATGGGCCAAACAAACATGGACCGACCCCTCCACAAATATTGTGATGATTTGTGGTGTTGAACGTGACGAAAGAGACAATGCAACGACACTGCCCCACAGCCACCGCGCCCTGCGACTCTACCACTCACAGCCTCGTCGCACTGCCCGCGAACGCTGCCCTCTGGACCACACCGCCACCGTCCACCGAACGCCGCTACCCTCCGTCAAGCGCCGCCACCGTCCGTCGAGCCACTGCCGCCATCCGCCGAGCCACCGCGGCCGGACAACCAACCTATAGCCTGACTGCGACCGCGCGACCGGACCACTGACCAGCAGACGGACCACCACCCTACGGCTGGACCCCCGCCCCGCGACCGGACTGCGACCCCACGGTCGGACCGCCGCCCCACGGCCAGACCCCGGCAGCCCTGCCGCACTGCCCACGATCGTTTCCCTCTCGACCGCACTACCGCCATCTGCCGAGCGCCGCTACCATCCTTCGAGCACCGCCGCCATCCACCGAGTCATTGTCGCCGTGTGTTGAGCCCCTTCTGTCATCCGCCGAGCCATCCGCTGTCGTCCACCAAGCCCCCACCGCCAAACCGCCCACCCACGGCTGGACCACCGCCCAGCAGCCTGACCGCATCCTCGCAACCGGACCGCCGACCAGCAGCCGGACTGCCACCCCGTGGCCAGACCGCCGCCCCGTGGCCGGACCACCGCCCCGCGGCCGAACCGCCGCCCCGCGGCTGAACCCTAGCGGCCCATCGCAACCTTCCAGACCGACCAATGAGTCGGGCCACCCAACACGGGTCGGGCTAGAACCAGCGGGCTGTGCCACACTGCGGGCTGATCCAGACCCAACGGGTCAAGCTGGGACAACCCGAACCAGGTCGGCCTAGGCCCGGTCGGGTCGGGTCGGACCGGACCCTGGCCCACTACTACCTATTTACTTTCTTTTGGCCATAACTTTGGCACCAGACGTCCATTTGAAGAACCATCAGCGGGGCTAGAAATCATGGGGTGATATGGTCCCTTTGAGTATACCCCACTGCATTTTTTGATTAAGATGGGTTACGGTCAAGTTGGATCGAGCACAAATCCAACCGGGCCCCTGGGACTAAAAGGCTAATAACTCACCGACTGGGCGTTTGATTGACGTGCAGTCTGTTGCATTGAGATCCTTATGACGGGGCAGAACTTTGAGATACTTCTTCGTGGGACTTCGGGGAAGTTAGAGTATCGACCCATATCTTATGGAGCGGATCCTCCTAGAGACAAGTGAGCATAGTGGGGGAATCTAGTGGATGGATGATAATTGACGACTGCTGACCGTTTCGATTCAGAGTGACTCGACAAGCCCAGTGGGGAGCACCTTGGTGACATGGCAGCCCCATGGTACTCGATAGAGGGATTACCTCATCAAGCCATGAGGGGGAACGCCTTGGTGACGCGGCAAACCCACAGTTGGGAGCACCTTGGTGATGCGGCAAACCCACAGTACTCAACAGGAGGAGTACCTCAGTAGTCCATGGTTAGTGGGAAGCACCTCTGTGTGACACGATAGATCCACTATACTCGATAGAGTATGATTTCTCCAGTAGCCGAGGTGTTCGATGTTGTGATTGGGAATGTTACTTGATACTACTCCTAGAATAAATCCTGGTGTGAGTTGTCAGTACCTATATGTTTTTCCTCATGATTGAGATGGATTATTTGATTACTTAGGTATATGTATAGGAATATACCTATGTAAGGTTATCTGATGAGTTCATAATTTTTGATTTATCCTTGATGGATTTTGTGAGACATTGAGGGTCTCGGGGTCCCTACTGAATATCATTATACTCACCCTTGCACGGGCTATACCAGCACCTTGTTGTGTTGGATGCAGATGACGAGCAGCGCTGATCGAGGATGAGAGTACCAGGACTGGATGGTACCTAGAGGTGGATCATACTGTGTGTCGGTACACAGAGGATATGGGTGGACGTGGAGTGTTGAGGAGGAAATCTGTACCTACCCTTCAGGTAGGAACCTTTGAGGACGATCCAGTAGCTGTCTTTTCTCTTTCTTCAGTTGTATTGTATTTCAGTTCTACTTGTACCTTTACTGTTGGGCTTGTATTCCATACCTCTTTACTTTCAGCACTCTTTAGGTTACACAGTTTTCTTGTGTTCGTATCTTTTTGTGTTCTTGGTTACGTTATTTTTTAGGTTATAAAGGCAATTACTTCCTAGTTTAAGGAAAACTCATTTTGGTGCTAGTCGCCAGCCTCTGTCCTATAGAAGGCCGGCTTGGGGTAGTCACGGCACGGGCCCCTGGGGACGGGTTGTGACAACTAAAAGGTGGTTTGGTTATTTTTTATAATAAAAATATTCATAATATAAAAAATTACTAATTTAATTATTTCAAAAAAAATCTATATGGAGTATTTAAATGTATTTATCATTTATATACCTAAGGGAAAAATGTCAACAATTAATGGTTTTAAAATAAATTAACTTTAAGTTATTATATTTAATATTATACATTTTATTATCCATATCTATAATGTATTAACCTTTGAAAATATTATTAAATCTATAAAAAAGTTTACTCATATATATAGACAAAGTCTTGTTTTTAATTATGACTAAAAATCACTTACAATTTAAGTAAGATAATGAAAGAAAATATATATTTATAGGTAAATTTTGTTAATAGGTTTTAAATATTTTGAATTATTTAACTAGGCTTCCTTAGAACCTAAGTGTATACTTATAATATGAATACTCTTTCCCAATTAAAAATATAAAGATCTATTTCTCCTTTCATAAATTAACTCTTATTTCTGAGTTGGAGTTTATCAAAACAAATGTGTGAAAATCCAATCTTATTTCTGAGTATGTCTTTATAAAAATAAATGTGTGATTCACACATGTTAACCAATACCGATAAGTCATAGTTATAGAAATTCATTTCTATAACATTTACATTGTTATCCTCTAAATTATTATCCTTTAGAAAACTTTTTAACCTTAAATACTGATTAATTAAATAACAGGCCCAACCTATAATAGATCTCAAAATTACATTCATGATTCATGCCATAATCTATAACAAGACATATCTTTGGGTGTGTATTATGTTTTATATCAATTCAATAAGTATATTTATTGAATTTAGTCTCACTATAATGATTACCCTGTACATCATATTTACTAGTGATCCAAGACCCATTATTTACCTACTTTTGAGTCTAATTTAATATTCCTATAAAAATTATCTTTTTTAGGTTAATAATCATTCAAATCAAATCACATGTAATTTGTAGATAATTAAGTGAATATTACTTTACCCAAATTCATTATATAGATAAAATAAACTCAATTCCTATGGTATCTTAACTCTTAGGATTTCTGAGCTATATATAACCCAAAACTCACAATGGTACATGGTTACATAACTCTAAATATTTGTCACATGTCTTTACAAAAGATAAGAAAATGGTACTTAGTTTTAGAATGAACCTACCCATTTGGATGTTTGAGTTATTTATATGTGTTCTCTTTAAAAGGAATATCACACTTAGTTTTTTTAGGAATTTCCTTGGCTCATTATTTTCATATGAATTTGATGTATATCACATGTAACTATTACATCTTGTGAAATATTTACATCTAATGTAATCCCTATATGATATCATGTTCTTAAGAATTTAGTTCTGAATCCTAGACCAACATCCAAATTAATATTTTTCAAACATATTAATGTATATGAAAATATATAACTCAATATTTGTGTTACTTATCCAAAATATATATATAATATCTTCACATATCCAAATGAATCTCATGCAAAGGGTATATGAAACTCATTCACATAAAGGATTAGAATCACATGAAAATAAAATATATTTAATTGAAAGTATGGTGTGATAGAAATAAAATACTCACTTTTCTCGATAGATCCTAAGCTCTTAGGCCAATGTAATGTATGACTCCAATTATCACTACTCATATATCAATGCTCATTAGAGACCTAAATACCAAGAAAAATCTTACACGCAATATTAAAAAAAATCATAACTGACATTTATTATTAAATTTATATCTAAAAGAACACATTATAGTCATGTTTGAATGAAACTAAATCATTATTTCATACCAAGAATATAAATATTATATGAATGGAGTGAAAATTATAACAAGTAGTTAAAAATTATATTAATTCATGGAAAGATTCATAAAAAAATTAACATTCATAACATTAATTATGTATTTTAGAAATAAATGATTAATAAAATATCTAATGTAACACCCCAAACCGAACCATCGGGTCTTAACTAGGATGGAACACAACCCCATGTGTGCCTACCTGTATATAAGAGTTTTTTAACTAGTAGTGAGGGCATGTGGAACATCTTGGGGAGACTATACACCTGGTACCAGGGAAAAGTTAGAGTACAATAATAGAAGTGGTAAAAATAATCAACAAATAATGAATAAATAGTAATCATCTGAGTAACAATATACGAAACTAAAACCATACCTTGTAGTATTTGTATGGAATATCAGATATATAAACAAAAAATAAATAAAGGATCAAAAGTACGATGTAAATCCACTAGACCAAAGTTGCTTCAAACATCCAGCCTGAGGTCCATCTAGAAATGTCTCCACCATCAAGCTAAAACTACACAACCATCCACCACAAGGCCCTTTCCCTTTAATGTATCCCTAGTCATGAAATCTATAACCACATTGAAATGTTTGAGTAGGGTGTGAGTATATGAGTTGGTAGGGAACCACCAACAGCACTTAACATAAGTACAAAATATATATATAGGTTTATTCCATGAAATTAAATAGAATAGATATAACTAGAATATATATGACAAAAAAATACATATACCAAGTAATCATATAATGGATCTACATATTTTAGAACTATACCAGAAGGAACATGAAATGACCATGCCTGACACACCCCCTCCCCAATGGGATAATTCACAAAATAAGCTTGACACATCCCACTAGAAAGGATAGCCCATGCACATACCGATCAATATCTCACACATCCTTCTAAGGGGGATAGTATATATGAAAACATTTTTATCAAATATAGAAAATAGAGGGAACAACACATGAAAACATATATATAGAATGATAGATTAAATATCACATCATATCAAGAAAGATTCAGCAAACCATATATGAGAAAAAAAATAAAAATTAGGTTTCATAGGGCTCCACATGCATTCCAATAATAATTCCAATAACCTATAATAAATATCCACTAAAGTAATGGGATTCCTACCTTAGGTGCAATAGTGATTGAAGGCTAGGTTTTCCATATGATTCAAAAAATATCACAAAATCTTAGAACCATTTAGGAATAAACATTATTTATAATACTAGGATCAATGTTGAGATGAAACCACACCATAAAGGTGTTTCAAGGACAAACATACTTGAAAATATCTATTTACAATAATGATCTTCGTCTAATTGATGTGAAGAGGCTAAATCCTTGAATATGAGTGTCAATTCTATCAAGGATATTTGAATGCCTTGTTAGATAGAACAAAACCATTAGATTCAATCTAGAAATCTGGAATATAATTGGGTTTGACTAAGGACATGAAAAGGGTATCAGTATATATTAATAATAAATTAACTAGATCAAGAATTTATCATCAAACTATTGTTTTAGTGTCTAATGGAGGAGATAGAAGGGGAGGAGATCAATAAATGTCACAAATATATCGATCATATGTCATTGGTAATCGAAGAGGTTCTGAGATAATAAGTAAAAGTGATAATGTGTAATGTTTTAAAAAATCATATAAAATTGTAATGCTCACTAGGTTTCGAAAGATTCCACTAATGAGCTAATAGCCTCCATTGATTGGTCGGTGGTAGCTGGGAAAAAACAGTTCTACCCAAGAACCCAACTGGTGTGCCAGTGGAGCTAGTATAACATGTTTAAGCTACAAAATTCTCAGTATCCTATCCCACCCCCTTTTTTGGACTTCCAAACACCTCTAACTTGCCAAAAAAAACATAAAAATACTCAAAAACTATGTAAAAGTTTAAAAGATGCATGCCTTAAATAGATGTGTCCTAAATATACTCTCTTATAAATTCTCATCCTCGAGAAGTATCCCATGATATTTTCTCCAACAACTTTGGTCACTATGCTAGAATTTCAATTTACCACTCCTATGCCACTTATTGAATATGTCGGTACTGTTACTATAACCAAATAAGAGGGACTGTTTTCCCCAGAAAAACCCTCTCACTTCAGTATACTATATGAGTATTCTTCACTGAAAAAGTTGTGTCTTGCTTCATCTCAATATCCTCACATCCAATCACATGTATAGTATTGGTTTTATACATACAAATTTGAGACACATGGAACACATTATGCATAACATGATACTATGTAGGAATATCTAACTGATAGGACACTATTCCAATGTATTCAACAATATAAAATGGTCTAACATACCATGGTTATAACTTTACTTTCCTCCTCAAATTCTTAATTCCCTAACCAAGGGGACACGAGCAAGAAGAATTTTTTCCCGTAGAAAACTCTGAGGTTTATATCCTTTGGTTAGTATAATACTTTTTATTATTCTTCACTGTAACTAGCTACTTTTGACTCAATTTCACCTACTATAAGGTCTCATATACCATACACATCCCAACAACGAAATATTCACCTCCCTCATGTCAGTGTAATGGTTAATGAAATGGTTTCACATAAAGAGCCTCAAATAGATCCATCTGAATTAAGGATTGAAAGATGTTATTATAGGTGAACTATACAAGATTCAAGTTATCATCCTAAATCCATCTAAAATCAAGGATACATACTCAAATAATATCTTTTATAGTTTATATAATTCTCTCTAACTTCCCATTAGTCTGAGGGTAGAAGGTTGTACTCAGTTTCAACTAAGTCCCCATCACCTTTTACATGCTCTACCAAACCCATGATGTAAACTAGGTCTCCCTATCAAATACCATGCTTGAAGGAACTCTTTGAAGTTTCATGACCTATAAAATATAGATCTTTTCAAGCTCATCTAATATGTTAATATCTTTGATTTTTATAAAGTAAGACACCTTGGTCAACTAATACACTACCATGAAAATAGTGTCTCAACCTCTTTGGGTCTTAGGAAATCATGTCATGATTTTTGCCATCACCTCATCCCACATCCACACAGGAACTGGCTGGAGCAATCTTCTAGGTCTCTGATACTCATCCTTGATCCTCTAACAAGATAGGTAATGGTATTCAAAACATATAATGTCTCTCTTCATGTTAGGCCACTAGAACTATATAATGACATCGTGATACATCTTAGTTGACCCTAGGCGCACTAAACTCTATGAATCACAAGAGGATTTAATTAACTCATCCCTCATAGAATATGGAACCATCACCCTATCGTGAACCACAAGAACTCTATGTCTATCCAAAACCCAGCCTAGAATAGAACCATTTTCCATTATCCTATAAAAAATTGTGAAACACTCTGGATTAAGCCCCTGAATTAACTTAACTCATTCTACCAATAAGGACGTGATCACTAAGGGTTCACAAACCACTTTACATTGATCCTCAAATATTCCCACCAACTATTTTTCCAATAGATCCATGAGCATCCATCCTGCTTTTAGCATCTACTCACACACTTATTGTGTCTTCCTACTCATTACATTTGTAACTACATTACCTTTACCATGATAATACTCCATCTCAAAATTAAACATCTACAAGTACTCTACCCAACACCTCTGAAAAAGATTTAGTTTATTTTGGGAGAAAATATACTACAAAATCTCAAGGTCTGTATATATGATAAGTATCTCATTAAATAGGTATATTTGAAAACATTTCAATGCATGAAACACTTCCAACAACTCTTTTTCATGGGTAGGGTAGTTTTTCTCATGGGTTCCCAAATGAAAGTACTTTTAAGAAACTACCTTATCACCAAGCATTAGAATTGATCCTAAGAAAATGCTATATGAATCACGATACACTACATACCCAAATACAAGATCATGAATAATCAGTATCAGAGTCGACATCAACCACTTGTTCATCTCTAATAATACTTATTTACATTGATTTATCCATTCAAACTTGACTACCTTATTGGTAAGAATGATCATGGGAACTATCTAGTGAGAAAATTAATAAATGAACCTTCTTTAGTACCCAACTAACTCGATAAAACTCAATACCTCGAACACATTTGAATTTTTGTTCCCAAGACATGATTGTTTCAACCTTATCTTGATCAACTAATATACCTAATTGAGAAACCAACATCCTAAGAAAATGAACCTCGTATATCCAAAAGTGACACTTCAAATACTTGGAATAAATCTAATGTGCTCGAATCATACTCAGTATGATAGAAAGGTGTCTAGAATGTGATTCCAATGTCTTGGAACATATTAGTATGTCACCAAACAACATAATTATGGAGTCTAAGTAAGGGTGAAAGATATTATTCATGAGATCCATCAACACTGCTGAAGAATTCATCAGTACAAAGGTCATGATGAGATACTCATATAACCCTATCCTACTTCTAAACAATATCTTCAGTATGTCTTCCTCTCTGACATGAAGCTGATGGTATCTATAACATTTTTAAATCTTATAAAACCATTGGGATCCCATTAATTAATCAAAAAAATCATCAACACTTTGAAATGGTTACCTTTTATTCACTTTTATTTGATTTTAATTTTTTTAGTCTATAAAAATACAATGACTTCCATCTACCTTCTTAGAGAACAACATTAGAGTACCCCAAGGGAAAGTTCTTGGTTTGATGAAGCATTAAGCCTCAACATCATCCAATTGCACCTTGACCTCTTTTAAATTGGTTAGTGCCATGTGATATGGTGTAATCGATATGTATCATACAACATACACCCAATAAATCTCAAAATGAACTCCCCTATGTAGAGGTATCCTTGATAAATACTTTTAAAAGAACTCTCAGCACAGGTCTTGCATCAGAGGAAAAGAATAGGGAGTTACTGACTTATCCATTGTAAGAATAATGTTATCAACCTATATTAAAAATAATTCTCTATGATGAGGATATGATCCCACTTTTCCTTCATCGTAATCCCATTCACTAGCCAACCTGAACTCCCCCTAGTAGATGGAAAGGCCACTTGTATATGATAAAAATCAATGTATGTATGGTAACTAGTTAACTAGTCCATGATAAGTACCACATTGAAACCTAACATATCAAGAATTATGAAGTGTATAACATGATAAAATACACAAATAACCATGTGATATCCTATATAGATATGAATATGGTCCACTTTAATTCCTATGGGGTATCAATAGATAGCATCTCATTTGAGAATTTAACCGTTAAAATCAACCCAGCAACCACTTGATTAGGTATAAAAAATAGAAAGTAATTTTATCAAAAAAAAGAAACATATAGTGTAAAATAAGTCAAGAAAATACCTATAATCATTGAGGGTATCTCTCTACCATAATCTAAATCCGGATCAACCACATAATCCCTGACATCCACACTCTATGAAAACCTATTGTCTCATGAGTCACCTAACTCATTGACCTTTGTGGGGTTTGTAGCTACTGTTGAGGAACTATACTAGAAAAAAAACCTAAATTTTTTGTTCACATCCTTAAATACTTTTTACAAAACTACTTCATTTGAATAGTATTTCTATATTAGTTATAATTCTTGAGAGAAACCAGATAGTCCATGTAAAAATTTCCCTTCTTGTCATAATTATAACACATCGAAGAGTCATTTCTCATGGAGGGAGTTTAAGAACCTTTTCTCTGGTCTAACTATTATACACTGCCTTTGGGTCCATCCTTTAAATTCATCTATTTATTCCTAGAATGAGTAACAAAGACTACATTAGAGAAAGAACCTATCGATCCAATGACAGTTGGAAGAATACCTAAAACTTTTTCTTCCATAAATCATTTCTCTATCATCAACTCCTTATAAAGTACAACAATATAGGTTGTTAATTTGAAGTTCTTGATCTATAATATCAACTTCAAGATAATATCAATCTCAAAATTTATGTACTTTTGTACCTCATTCCCTGCTATAAGAGGAGATAAATGAATCTACTCAATGGAGTGTGATGAATTGGTGGACACTATCATTATCCCCTACTGGATCTCCATGAACCCCTGAGCTTGGTCTAAATTCAGTGCATCTGAGAGGCACTCCTTGAAAAAATAGATCATTGAAGTTTTAACATGTTATCCTTTCACATATACTAGTCTTCGGCATAGCATCCCTCTATTTTCCATCTACGCCTCGAAGTATAAAGGTCACAAGGCTAACCTTTCAATCCTATGGAGTCTTTACTAGTTCAAAAATACTCACAATGAATTGTATCTATTCATATGTATCTAGAGGACCTTTTGTTCCCTAGAAGGATACGATGTTTTAGAGATATAATTCACATGAATAATCAACCATCGTTGGCTTAACCCTATGGTTTCCTCCACACTAAATAGGCACTAAATTAAAGATTCATAGCTAGACCAGTTCTATAGCTTGACCCACTAGAGAAACCAAGAAAACATGATTATTTTCATCCACCAACAAAGTAGACACTAAAACTTGCTGAAAATACATCTATTGGCTAAAATTTCCTAAAATCGTAAAACAAACCTTAGATAATTTTAATTGCTTAAATAAGAAAACTGCTAACCAAACATGGGAACACACAAGGGTTAATAACAAGGTTCAACCTAAGAGGTTACCCACAAGAACAAGGCCTAACCCATTTAAAAATACCCATAACACAATCCAAACCTCTAGTACCTAAATTTTATTCATAATAAAATTTATAAAATTAAACATTGGATACACGGGATCAAAAAAATAACATAATAAATAATGCACCAAAATCACATATCACACTTTCAAAAAAATTATATAATTTGGGCTCTATATAATGCTAGTAATAGGTATATGAAATTTGATCCAACATACCTAAAAATGATACATGAATGCACACCAAATCACATAAATCTTTATTGAAAATCATGTGAATCATCTAAGGTGATTTTAAACAAAGGAAACATCAAAAATAAAGAGCATACAAATCCCACTTTATGGAAAATTGGAAGTCCAATATACATTATTGGTTAGTAACTCATATAGTTCCCCTTCCCAAGTCCCAACCATCCTATACCCTTTCCAACCTATCCCAAATTAAGGAAAGGATAAGAAACAATTTAGTGAACCACATGCTCTAATACCATTTTATACCACCCTGACTAGAACCACCAAGTTTGATCTAGGACACCACACGACCTCAGGTGTGCCTCCCCATGTGAAAGAGGTTACTGGATAATAGTGAGGGTCTATAGAAACTCATGGGTATACTAATACCTTATTAAATGGTAAACATCAGAGTAAAATAATGGAAGTAATAATAATAAAATAATAATAATTAATAAATTGTAATCATTAGAGTAATAATGTGCACAAATAAAACCAGCCTAAGAAATATTGATATGGCATGTAAAATTGATAGAGATAATATTTCCATTATTTTTAGTTTTTATTTCAATGATTTCAACCCTTTAAATTTACCAATTTAATATAATTTATATAATATTTGGATTTTATGGGTATTTTATCATAAAATATAAAATATCTTAACCCTAGGAAATTTAATTGTTTTCAATCACTTCTCTATTACGAGCATAAAATTTCCTATATTGATCCGAATTGAGTTTTTTAAGGCTTCATTTATTCATGGGATAAAACTTTTACAAATATATCTAGTGCTGATTCAAAAAATTTGAGGCTCAAATAAATCATAAAATGTGTGAAATATTTTTGGATGATATAATTAATTCACTTTCATTAAATGATCCATATCTTGGGATAAATTCTTTCAAATGATTTGATTACACTTGGAAGGGGAATAGGACTCCAAGTATCGCATTCACATTAAATTTTATGGAAAAATTTCTCATTAATGCATTCATTAAGTATGTGAAACATAAGAAAGTTGAATAGTCTCTTCATGAAAAAAAAGGGCTTCAATAATTTGGATGTGGATTTTTGTAAACATATCTAAATTCCTTGAAAAATTTTGGGTATAAATATACATAAATTTAGAAAAATGTGTGATTATACACTAAAGTAGTATAATATTCAATGTTAATATATATAATATTAATGTGCTTTATTATTCATAAATACCATTTTTAGTGCATTTTACAAATTGAGCATTATTTCACATTATGATTTTAATTCCTTATTAAAATGAAATATTGTATGGTAAATTTTTTAAAACCTCATAAAAAATGGTATTAATTTTATTTTCATATTTTATTTTCAGGACCCCCATTATATATGGAACAATTCCTGATTTTGGAGGCCTTGAAGGCACTCATTTGAAACCCACCAAATAGGACTTGAACCGAGAACATTCTAGGAGAAGTGAACTGGACAACAACCCAATTAAAGTATTGTATCAGCCACACTCCAATCCCAATGATTATAAACATTGAAATGGATATTGAATACATCGTGGGGGAAATTTTATTCAACATTTTACCAAGCTAATTCATATTTCTTAATGGAGTTCTAGGTGGCCCAAATTGATGATAAAATTCCTGGCCAGATTTTGTGGCCCAAAAAAATATCCCACCATTTCACTCATATCAAGAAAATAATAAATTATTTTGGGATGAAATTTTATAGGGTATCAAGAAATATTATAATATACATTTTTTATTCTATCCCCCACCCAAATTTGGACATCCATAAGCTCATTTAGGCACCTTTTTTGGTGCATGCAAGCTGGCTGCCATTTTGGGTCAAGGGTGGAAAAGTATGAATTCCACAAACTTTCAACCACCATAGGCCTACCATACTCAAGTTAGAAGACATGGAATGTTGTTATATTGACCCAAGAATATTTAAAAGCCTATTTAAGGTATTTTTGTTGAAGTATTTGACGCATCTTTGTGTTTATTTTCTTTATAATGTTATGTTTCTAGTTTGAGTTTGTAACCATATTTCATTCTCTTGTAAGTTGTTCGAATCACCTTAGTTTTTAATAAAGGTTCTTAATATTCTTATATTATGACTATATTATTATAATTTTGATACCTTTACCTCAATTCGTTAACTTATTCACACCAAACCATGTGAAGTTATTCACACAATGGTGGAGTGATCATTTTATTTTTATTTATTTTTTCACTTCTTCAATTCTTCCCTCATGAGTCTACTTCCCGCTTCCATTGAAAACATAGAATAAATGGAGGGATAACCAACTTATGGGTTGATATAATGGAGTATCAAGGGTATGTATTGTATGTAATTTCTCACTCCATTAAAGTCTATTTACTTCTTTTAATTGAGTATTTTGTTTGAAGATCTTTAAACTCTTTCGTCTATGTTGAATTTAAGGCCACACACTTAAAGTGATAATATGAGCATTTACCTTAGAGTGCTTAAAACTATTATCATAAAAGTTTATAGTTGATTATTTTTATGGTTTTGAGGTATTAAAATTTTAAGTTATTATGGTTGTTTTACTTTTTTTAATGAACCTATCTCAAATTTAAGAAATTGAAATAGTATAAAAAGAAATTCATCCAATCTTCCCTGAGCAATAACCTAGGATCAACTCATTTTCTTATAATTTGAATCCACATAGTTCTATTAGTTCTATTTTAAACCAATATAAAATAAATCCAAATTTGTCCACTTTCTAGCCAAAAACAATCCATATAATTTGCGTGTCTGTAGATTCCTTCTTAGGTCTCTGAGGATTTGACAACCCAAGCTACACTACAAGCGACCACTTAACTGTAAAAACATGAGTAAATTTGGCCGACGCAAAAAAAATTCACCATTTACGGGGACCCAATTAAATAATATAAACACTAATTTTATTATCCCTTATTTCTATTTTATCACCTAAACTTCTCTTATCTTTTCCCTTTATTTTGTTTTCCACTTTTCTTGGAGCATGTCTGCCTATACCCATGACCATTTAAACCATCTAGTTAGGGTGGATAGTCCTGTGTTTGGGGAATCAAGTAAACCTATATAACTCTTTACATTAGGTCCTAATATTATAAATACTTTAGATTAAAAAATAAGACCATTTTAATGTAGGGACTTCAAAGAAACCAACTCATAAACCTAGGTGGGAACCAAAATGGAAATCCAAATGAGGTAGCCCCAAACATGGGGAATGCAGTCGATCAAACCATGAATGACTACCTCACACCTACCTAGATAAATTCACCATATTTAATTAGGCATGATTCCCTAGGGGAATCCCACTATGTCTTCAATGTAACGCCCTGACCCTAGTTACCCAGAGTCAGTGCATTATTACATAACATTGGAATGATCACAAGAAAGATCAAATCTCGAAAGACCGATTGGTTTAGTAGCCTTGGAAACACTAGATATATTCATAAGTTTTACATTACACCATAAAATGAAAAACTACTACAAAAACATAATATCTCCACAGTCCACACTATTATCCCATCATAATATCCCTGCAGGTCATTCATAACATACTTCTTCACATCCTGGGAAAAATAAAACATAGAAAAGGGGTGAGCTCAAATGCCCAGTAAGGATAACAATATAGCGGAACATTAAAAAATAATCATAAACATTTAAGGTAATGCATTACTAAAACAAAAGCCTTTTAAACTTGAACTTCATCATAGTATGGAAAAAGTAAAATGAAATAATTCCATTTACTTATTCACATGGATATTCCACTAATCGAATAATCACATGAAATATCAATAACCACTTTCATAATGTCAGAATGCATAATGCTGAACTTTAATTTCTTTGTCAAGGCCTCGTCCCAAGACCTAGGGGCTAACTGTAACCGGAACCCAACCCGGAGTGCCTCTAATAACCGGACACCAACCCGGAGTGCCTCTAATAACCGGACACCAACCTGGAGTTCCTCTAATAACCGGAGACCAAACCGGAGTTCCTCTAATAACCGGAGACCAAACCGGAGGGCTTAATTTTACCGGTCCCCAACCCGGAACATACTTGTCTAACACATTCATCTGAATGAAAGGTTGAAATATAACATAAACATTTGGATTAAAAATAACTTATAAAGTGTCAATACTTTAAACAAAAACCATGAGTGACATAAGAATAACTTATCCACAGTAAAAAATATCACAAAACCTTCAATACAATATAGAAGTTTTGTATCTTAATAAATCAACTACAAATAAGCATAAAATCCATCAAAGGATGTTGACATAGATGAAATCAAAACTCTTTTTAGAGAAATATATCTTTCTATTTTTGAAATCATTTAAGAGTCATATATTTATAAAATAAAACATTTTCTTTGAAAATATTCTTATAATCTTGTAAGGGAAGCTTTGACGATTTTATAACGGCGGAAAATAGCCGCACCCGCCGTATAAGTTAAAAAAACATTCTTACCTTAATTTTGTCGAAAAGGTTAAAAATTAACTTGTTTGGAAAACGACGGAAATATTCCTTTATAAACCTCTTATAAAAAGTCAAACAAGGGTATAAATGACTTTAACCCATATTCTTGTAAATAGTAAAAATGTTTTGAAATACATTTTTAAGAAACATGGATGTGGATGATAAAGAGATCCCAGAAGATTATTACGTATAAACAACCTCGGATAATGAAGAGATTGCGAAATAACCCTTACCAATTTGGTATCTTACGAAACATGCAACCCATGAAAGAGGTATCATACAATGAATATGTAAATACACATAAATTAAAGTGTATTACACAAAGAATATAATTATGGGTAGTACATACACCACACAGAAGGTAATGGTGGTAATATGGCATGAATCTCACGGGAATAAGGAGTGAGATGAAAACCCCTTACCTTGTACTTTTCCTTGGTTGGGGTAGGTTAACCTCCTGGATAATGGTGAAATTATTGTTATTAAATTATACAGGAATCATATACATTAATATGATATCATATATGATCTTTTAATATTGATTTGATAATAATATCTTAGTATTATCGTTGTTTCGGGTGTTAACTTACTTGTTTTATTTTATATGTTTTGTTACGTAAGACATGTTTATAATGGATAGGTTGTATATTATTCATATCCAAAATGATATCAAGTCCTTAAACATCATTTTTAAATCATCAAATGATAATTATACTTGAATGGATACGATGGAGAATGAATCTTATCGCAGTCGTGGAGACGGTAGTCCGTACGTACGCACGAGCGACAATATCATTATTTTAAAATAATATATAAATGGATGGTATATCATATATACAGAATAATTAACATGTTATATTTATTATTTACAGGAGTTACATGTCATTATTATACCCATCCAAATAATAATATATTGAATAACAATTACACCACGACGTGGAGACGGTAAGCCGTACGTACGCACGTATGGTGACATGTTATTCAAAGGGTGGATAGAATACTGAATATGTTTGTACCATATTTATAATAACATCACAGTATATATATGATACTGGAGTTATTATTTTAGAATGGTAACAACAAAGGTAGAAGAAGTGGAAGAAGAAATGAACTTGGAAAAGGCTGGTGAAATCATTACCTCTTCTTCGGGTTCTTCCTTTTGATTTGATCAAAAGGGCTCCTTAGGTTGGATTTCTGATCAAACTAAGGCCCCTAGGTTGTAGTGAGGGAAGTTGTGAGAGTATTTGGGCAGATTTTGGCCGAACCAAAAGGCTTTGAAGGTGTGAAGAAATGAGAAGGAGGTGTGACCTTTTATAAGAGGGGTGAGGGGCACCTTTGGAAAAGCTAGAGATATTAGTTTATAATAAATTCATATTAAGTTTCCAATGGATCCAAAGATGATTATTTAAATTTTAAGGTGGGGATAGGTCGAAAAAAACTCAACCAATAGAATTTAGACAGGTTTGGGTACTTATATTAACCTTGTCTTTAAGTATTAACTCTAAATTAATTAGTTTCACTTTTACAATGTCTCTTTGTATTTTTATATAATATGGTTAATAAACTTACTATATACATCCAAGAGACCCCCAAGTGGTCCATTAATGATTAACATATCATTATATAAGTCTCTTGGCCTAACCTTAGATTTTTATGAATTTAATATCAATTTATAATATAATATTTGTTTTAAGAACTCTTTTATGTCAATTTTGATACCTTTCAATAGTTGATTTTTTTGAAACTCATAACAGATTGATTAATTCAAAAAAAATTCAATTAAATCAATACTAATATATCATATTATCCGAGAAAATTAGTTTAATTCATTAAAAGTTTCATATTATATTTATTTGGGTATTTATAATATCAATTATTTTAATTTTTCACTATTATAGTAATTACTACATCATCATTGTGTCATAAATAAATTAAATTATGTAATGTCTAAAAATTATAAATAAAATATAACTATGTAGGAAATCTTTTTATATTTCTAATGAATATTTATAATCTAAAATCCAACATATATAACCCTATGTAAAAATTGTTTTTCTAAACGATATATGCTTGTGTCATTTTTTTATTCATTTTAACTTAATTAAAATAAAGTGTCCCTATCACCTACAAGTGGCACCATGGGGTCCCCAAATAGACCCAAAGATGCCTATGGTCGAACATGTATCAACCAATAAGTCTAGGACACGTTTTAGGGTAATTTATTATTATTATAATATTATTTTTTAACCCTTATTTACCGGAGTTACCCTTAACCATGGTAAATAAAATATTTACCGCAGTAATTATTCAAAATGTCTAAAAATAAAAGTTACCTATTTACACAATTTGAACATCCTGATTACAAATATGGAATCAATTTTTCTAAATTCAAAACACAGAAGTGGTAGAAATTAATTTAAAATTAATTCCCGCTGTCAAAACAAAAAGTGTGTTTTTAAGAGATAATAACTATCAAAAGATTGACACTTGTTTATGTTCGGTTTAATTGTAAAATTATGTCCAATGACCAAAATTATATTAAATGGTAAAAATATATTCTAAATATACTTTAAAACCACTCAAATTAATAATTTATCACTATTAATTACTTTGATTAAAAAAAAAAAATTAATTAAAATTTAGTAATTTTCACTATTCATCAAAATATGAAAGTTATCTGAAAAGTACCAAAATTTTACCTTAGGCTAAATTCGATACTCCGAATCCAAAAATGAAGTCCATTTTGAGAGATAAATTTTCTAAAATTTTAAAAGGTAGGTATTACTATTCATAATGGCTAGTTTGATTGGTTGTGGTGTGTTAGAACTCGAAGTTGCGTACAACACACGCTACTGTATTATTCAAAGGAAATCGTACCGTGGAAGATTGGGATGTTTCATTTTAAATTTTTTGATGTCATCATTTAGTCAAAAAGTTTAAAATATTGTATTTAAAAATGTTTCACTATTAAAATTTGATAAAAGTGCAATACTGAAAATGAATCTGTTCTTGCATTATGTCTAAGAAACTCATAATATGGATTCTAAAATTATAAGGATTATATAAAGTTTAAAATTTAGTTAATACTATTCATAACCTCTTTTGAATGGATTTTTTTTGTAAGTCATGGTGTGATTGAACTCGGTGTTGCGTGTAGTGCAAGTTATTGAATTTTTTTGAAGAAATAACACACTATGAAATCTTGGGGTGTTACATTCAAACCTCATTTCCTAAACCACCTTCAAACCTTCCGTGGGATGGAGTTAGAAATGACATACCTTCATGTCAAAGAGTTCAATGACATTATAGAAACCATGTGCCCAATACATAAACTTGAGTCATCTAAGATGATTATTTTCAATTTCTCACTAAAGGATCAAGAAAATAATTTGTTAAAAAATCTAATACCTTTATCAATCCACTTCTGGGACCAATTTATAGATAATTCTATAAAAAATACTTCCCCCATCACAAAATAATTGTGCTTAAAAATATAATCCAAAACTTTTTTGAAAAAGAAGGGGAGTCATTTTATGAAACATGGAAAAGGATCAAAGATACACTCAATAGGGTACCTCACCCTGGATTCAAAATCCCACAAAAAGTTTAAATTTTCTATAAAGGTTTGCGTCTGGGAAACAAATAATTAATTTACATGATTTGTAATGAAACCTTTAAAAACAAAGCCCAAAATGATGCTTATGAGTATCTAGAAGGAATGGCCTAATAAAATAAATGTGGAACATCGCCTTACTAGAGAAGCCACACAAATATGATTGAATTAACACCATTAGGGATGTGTAAAGACTTTTAGAAAAACATGTTGCACTCACTATGAATGTTGAGGAGATTGATCTTAGGAAAGTACATAAAATTCAAAATGTTGACCATGTTTGCACAATTTGTGAAAAACATGACCACAAGTCTAAGACTTCCCAACAATCCCTTCAATTAATGATTTTTTAGGGGGACCACCAATGGAGTTCAATGCTCTAAACATTCAGAATCCATAGTACCATAACACTTTCAATCCAAGGTACAATGACCATCTAGGATTCCATTAGAAATATAACTATCATCCCACCATAAACCTAGTCAACCACAAGGACCAAACCCCTACCCTCCAAAAATATTTCAAAACTAAAACCAATATAGTACCAACTCCCTCCTATATAATACCATTAACCCATCCAGAAACCAATCTAACAACTAAATTATCTTACCAAGATAAACTAACCAGCACAAGCCCCTACCCAATCAGTCCCTCTACCAATCCTTGAACAACTGTGTAAATAAATGGAGAAAATAAACTCAGAAGTACCATCCATAAAACATGAACTAATAAACATTAAAACTGAGAAGGAACCCATTCCTACGTAGGTGGTACCATCCTTAACCATAAGTGAAGAATACAATTAAACACTACCCTATCATGAACAACTAAAAGTAGTGACTATTTTAAGAAGTGATAAATCCATTGAGAAACATGAACAAATCATTATAGAACCATTAAAAGCTTCAACATCACATGAAAATAATGAATAACCAACCATATATTCTAAAAAGCCAAATGATAGTGAGAAGAAACCATAACCACACCAAACACTCAAACAACCTTCTCCCTTACCTGAATGCATGAGAGGAAAATCTAAACCAAAACTGAATGAAACCTTGAGGGAAATATTATCTCAATTTAAGTTGAATAATCCTCTTATTTATGCAATCCAAGAAATTCTTTCCTAATACATGTATCTTAAGGACTTTTTCACTTTTAAAAGAAAATTTTCACCTAAAACCCTAGTCCATGTGGTTGCTAATGTGAGTACCACTATTCAAGGGACCATTACTCCAAAGTTGAAAGATCTAGGATGTTCATACATCAATGTTGATTTAGGAGAGAACATAGTTGTCAAAGCCCTTTGTGACATAGGAGCTAGTTTGAACCTCATTATTTATGTCGTGTATTGTTAGTTAGTCATGGAAGAACTCCAAGATACATATATCACTCTTCAACTTATTGATCGTAGTGTTCTAGTTCCTAAGGGAATATTAAAGGATGTTTTGGTGAAAGTTGAAAATTTCATTTACCCTTCTGACTTAATTATAATTGAAAATCACTCAAGCTTAGGTCCTAGGGATAAAACCCACATCATCCTTGGTTGTCCCTTCTTAGAAACAATCAACCCATTCATTCGAGTTATAAATGGGAACATGAAAATAACCTTCAGAACCATGAGTCTTGATTTGGAAATCTACATTGAAAATGCTTAAATTGGGGATGATGAAGAGATACATGATGTAATGACCCAAACTTTTGAATAATATTTATTTCCTGAATTTTTGTATTATTTTATTTTATAATCAATAAAACTATATCCTTTAATTAATGAAGTGAGTATAATTAAAATAAGACCACTGGGTTTTGATTGTTATATGACCGTTGGTCTATATTACCATTGAAAACTAAACTCTTAGCGTCATAATTATTGTTTATAAATACAAGCGATTATGGTTAATTAATACAGAAAGAGGATTCGATGGCCTCATCCAGTAGACTCAGGTCGTACGAAGCCCATCTATAAGAGTTTTGTAAGGAGGTTGCATCACTAGGCTTTTATCTGGACCAAGACCAAGATAAGCTTCAATATGTGAAGCTTGAACAGAATCGCCTACAGAAGAAGTTCATGCTGATAGAAATCCCCACTTGGGCAATGTTGTCCATGCCTCCCCAAGATTCTATCACCATAGCACATCTTAAACTTAGGTCATATGCAAGTGTTATAAGGGGTTGTGTAACGAGACCTTAGTTACCTTGTGTAATCTTTTTGTATAAATAAAATGTTTATTTATTATTATGGTAGAATTTTTGAATTTCAAATGTCCAGATAAATATAGGATGAATTTATAGGAATTCTGTATTATTGATTAATTTTGGAAAAAGGGTATTTTAATATATTTTTTTTATATTTTAAATAATTAATAATGTGAAATGATTTTCAAAAAATGGCCTTCTATAGTTGTGATCAGTAATAAATTTAAAGACTAATAAGATAAACATAATTTTTAGTTAATAGTAAAGTATGAATAGTAATATTACCCTTATAAATAGTAATGTGGCCAACAGAATAGTAACCTCACTTATGAAAGTATAAATATAATTTAGTCATCATGAATGGTGAAGTGATATAATAGCATAAGTAAATAACTGTTACAGAACTTAGTAGTTAAGTATTAGTATTTTTTTGGGTAAATAGTGTTTTTTCTTTAAAATTAAATATCTCATAATTATAAAATTATTTTTGTAAAATTGAGTTCATTTATGAATTAAGAGCATCTATAATAGGTTAGGGTGAATTTATGAGATTTTTATAAAATGTTTTTTTGGTGAATAGTAAAAATACAGTTTTGAGTTTCGGTGTGATTAATGACATCATTAATGATGTAATAATAATGTAATAATTATGTTATACTTTTTAATAGTAATATATGTTATGTGGTGTCCCAAGTGATCAATACCATGGGAAAATACCATGAGAAAGACCATGGTTTTGTAAATACGACCAATGATGTGTCCCTTGTAAATTAATAAAATATTCCCTCACTTTTTCTATAAATACCAACCCATTATTTAATTAATTTCATTAAAAATTCATCATAAATGAAGATATGGTCTTTTTACCTCACAAGGAGTACTCCCAAGGTGCCCTAATGTCCTCCAAGGTTACAACCTTCAATCTTTCAAAGTTACTCTTCAAGGTAAGGGAACGTTTCACCCTCCTCTTTTAAGTCATGAATTCCTTTATGTTATGTCTTCTAGTTTCAATATTATTAAGTTGGGTTATGTTCTTATATATACTTATTACTGTAAATTTCATTTCCAAATTATGAGAGACCCTTTCCAATCTTATCAATTGGTTTTCTGAATTTTTAAGTGATGCTGTTAGGCTGCCAAATTTTGGTAAAATAAATCACATTTTCCGTTTTCTTTCTAGTTTCCTATTCATGTGGTTTGTCATTAAAATATCCACACCATGATATTATTTAAATTATATTATGTCCCTATACTATATTATGATTTATTTATTATTGGATGACCCTTGTACCCTCTCTTTTTAATGTTTTCCAAAACCATGTTACGTAGTTGTTGTGCTGTAGAATTTTCATCTCAAAATATCTCTCTTTTTCTCAAGAAATTATCTTATTTTATTTATATGAATACCCAAACCTATTTATTTTCTAGGGGTATTCATAAAGACCTAAAAATTATATATTTTATTCTGTAATTGAAATACATGAAACCATCACTCCCTTTTTATGTGTTATAAATGACATAATGATCTTATTTGTATACACTTTTTAAATGTCATGATTTAGACAGGAAACCCATTTCTTTTATTCTCTTTGGGTTATTTATGAAATTTTTGATTATGGTCTATGTGGATCAAATAAAAATAAATACATATTAAGTTTTATCCCTTTATAGTTCTCCAATGCATTGGGTAAATAATTTAATCTCTAGAAATGACAAGTTTCAAGATACCTTGGTGAATAACCCAGGTAATTTTTATGACACCTTAGGGATGAACCTTGGTGATATGTTCATGAATGTATAAATTAAGTTTTGTAGACACAATTTCATGTTATGATTAATTTTATTATTTCTATGATATTTCTCGTTATCATTCATTTAGGATATCCCTCATGTTCATTGATATCGCTCAAGATCACATGTAAACTATTTCACTTGTTTTCCTTACTAGGCCTTCTGCTCACCCTTTCCTTTGATGTATGTCTCCAGGTTATGAGATACAGTAATTTTACTTAGGATGAACATATAATGAAGCCTTAAAAGTGGATTAGAGTAATTTTTTTTATTGTTTTCTTGTATATTTTTCTTGATTTCCAAGATAGTAGACTTTAAAGATCCTCTATTTTTAAAATGTAATGAAAAGTTATGTAATAAAAATGAGATAAGATATAGTTGGTATCAAAGGATTATTTAGTTATTTATGGAAATTAGGCTATGAAAAAATTAGTAATAACACTATAGAAAATTTTAAATCTAGAAAAACTTCTTAGTATTTTGGTGAAATATTAGGTAAGTGGTTTTCGAACAAATAAAACCCTGTCTGGAAACGAACAAGTGGATGTGGTTTTGGCACAGATGTATCAAGGAGTAAAAACTCCGACAATGAGTTTTAGGCTTCACCTGGGGTATCCTAATACATGAATATGGGACTTTCTTCACTCCCGTTTTGACACTCTCTGGGGATATGTTTGGTTAATAATTGGATTTTTATGAATCATTATGAAGGATTTATAGAGAAATGTAATGGTTTAAGGATGATGTTTTAAGACATAAAATCCTTTATTGTTAAATGGTTAGTAAATTAAATAATCTTCTCAATATGGTTTTATTCTTTTATAAAATATAAGGAAATAGGAGGAACCATGAAAATGGTGACTAAAATAGACCATGAATTGATGTCCCTCCGATGGAAGCCGGAATGGAAACTTTCCTGAGAATGATGAACCAACTGACTCAAGTTATGAGAAATAACTTGAATCATGATGAGAGACCTATCTCACTACAAAGGGAACAACATTATGTTGAGTCTTTTATGAGTCAACCACCACTAACCTTTAGTGGATCTACTGACCCATTGATTGCTTAATAGTGGATCGACTCTCTCGATAAGATCTATTATGTGATCCACTGTTCAGAACAAGAAAAGGTCACCCTAGTTGTTTACCACTTAGAGGGAGAAGATGATCAGTGGTAGGAAATGATTAAAAACATGTAGAAAAAAGTGGAGGTTGAATTTTTGGTTTGGGAAGAGTTCATAGGGATTTTATTCAGTAAGTATTTTCGTAATTCTATGAGAACAAGAATGGAGAAGGAGTTTCTTGAATTGAAGTAGAATGAGAATGAAACTGTTGGAAGCTACGAGATGAACTTCATGATAATTTCCCATTACACCTCAAGATTTTTCATGGATCCTAATGGGAAGGTTGATATATTCTTTGGTGGACTAATACCTCATCTTTGGAAGAATCTATCCAACTGAGACTATGATGCCTATGAAGAGATTGTGTGGAGTGCGATGAAAGTCAAACTAGATTTTGGTGAGATGTAATGGTCTCATAAATCCAATGACAAGGAAATATTTGTGGAGCCAAGCTTAGGGTATAATTTTTATCAAGGAATAGAAGGAAAGAAAGTGCAACATCCCACCTGTAATAAATGTGGGAAGAATAATTCGAGGAACTGCCTGCTCAGGAGCAGGAAGTGTTACAAGTGTGGAAAAGATGGCCATATCGCACAGAATTGTTGTAGTGAAGTAAAGCCTCAACATCCCAAAAGTAACAAGAAATGGAAGATAGTGAAGGCCCTACTTGGTTTCCAATGCTATAAGTGCAGACAACTTGGTCACTTTTCCAATCACTGTCCAAATCTGAGGGTAGTGGAGGGAAATCACCATCACCCTCAGCAATGGCCAAGGAAACAAGGTCGTACTTTTGAAATCACTACGGATGAAATTGAAGATCCAAATGATGTGGTGGGATGTACTCTTGTTGTTCTATCAAGGCTATAATGTACTTTGTTTGATTCTGGTTCTCCAAATTCCTTTATTTCCTCCAATTTTACAAAGAATTTAGAATCAACCCCCGATTTTCTAAAAGTAGAGTTATCAGTTAAGACTCTTGGTGGGATAATATGAAAATGGATATTGCTAACTACACATCAAGGTTCCTAGTATGTTATCAAGTGAAGATAGATCAACCACTTCCTAAAGGGGTATTGCAACCACTACCCATACTAGCATGGAAGTGGGATAATATCACAATGGACTTTGTCACTGGTCTCCTGAGAAAATCCAAATAAAACAATGTGATATGGGTTATTGTGGACTGCCTCACCAAGACATCCCATTTTACCTCTATTTGGGAATATTTCTCTCTTGATCAACTTTCCAGGATTTACGTGAAGGAAGTCGTAAGGCTACATGTAGTTCCACTTTCTATCATATCTGATTGTGATCCAAGGTTCACATCAAAATTTTGGATAAGTCTTAAACATGCTCTGAGCACTGAATTGAATTTCAGTATGGCCTATAACCCCCAAAATGATGGCCAATCTAAAATGACTATTCAAACACTCGAGGAAATGCTAGGAACATGATCAATGGAATTTAAAGGTGGATGGGATCAACATCTCCCATTAGTTGAGTTCTCATACAGTAACAGCTTCCACTCAAGAAATCAAATGGCACGTTGTGAAGCTCTATATGTTAAGAGATGTATAACTCCTAATTGTTGGAATGAAGCTGGTGAGAGAAAGTTTCTTGTGCTTGATCATGTGCAAGAGATTATAAAAAAGGTCTGTGTCATCCAGTAACACATTAAGGCTGCTCAGAGTTGGAAAAATATTTATGCCGACAACCATCGAAGGGACTCAAAGTTAGATGTTGGTGACAACTTCTTTATTATAATTTCACCTTGGAATAGAGTTATGAGGTTTTGGAATAAAGGCAATCTCATCCCTATGTACATTGGCCCCTATGAAATCTTTGATCACGTAGGAGTAGTGGATTATCGACTCGCACTTCCTCTAAATCTAGCACAAGTTCACGATGTCTTGCATGTATCCCTCTTGAGGAAGTACATACCTAATCCTTCAGATGTACTAAATACAAAGGTGGTAAAACTGGAATAAGACCTCTCTTATGAAGAGAAGTCAGTGGAGATCTTGGATTGTAGGGATAAGGTTCTATGCAATAATACTACCCACCTTGTTAAGGTGTTGTGGAGGAATCACAAATGAGAAGAATCCATGTGGGAACTAGAAGAGTCAATGAGGTAGAAGTAGCCACACCTTTTCTCTTCTGAGGGTATGAGTTAAAATTTCGGGGATGAAATTTCTTAAGGGGTGAAGAATGTAATGACCTAAAATTTTGAATAATATTTATTTCCTGAATTTTTGTATTATTTTATTTTATACTCAACAAAACTGTATCCTTTAATTAATGAAGTGATTATAATTAAAATAAGACCACTGGGTTTCGACTGTTATAAGATCATTGGTCAATATGGCCACTGTAAACTAAAATCTTAACATTATGATTACTCTTTATAAATACAAGTGATCATTGTTAATTAATACCGAAATAGGATTCGATGGCCTCATCCAGTAGACTCAGGCCATACGAAGCCCGTCTATCAGAGCTTGGGAATAACGTTGTGTCACTAATATTTTCTCTAGACCAAGCCCAAGATGAGATTCAACATGTGAATACTGAATGGAATCACCTATGGGAGAAGTTCAAGCTGATAGAAATCATCACTCTGCCAATGTTATCTGAGCCACCCCAAGATTATATCACCATATCACATCTTGCACTTAGGTCTTATGCAGGTGTGATAAGGGGCTATGTAATGAGACCTTAGTTACCTTGTGTAATCCTTTTTTATAAATAAAATTTTTGTTTATTATAATGGTAATTTTTTTGAAATTCAAATGTTCAGATAAATATAGGATGAATTTATAGAAGTTCCATATTATTTATGAATTTTGAAAAAAAAAGTTATTTTAAAATATTTTTGTATTCTTTAAATAATTAATAATGAGAAATGATTTTCAAAAAATGGTCTTCTACTGTTGTGATCAGTAATAAATTTAGAGTCTGATAAGACCAACATAATTTTTAGTGAATAGTAAAACATGAATAGTAATATTACACTTATGAATAGTAATGTTACCAATGGAATAACAACATCACTTAATAAAGTATACATATAATTTAGGTATCTTTAATGGTGATGTGATATAATAGAATAAGTAAATAATTGTTTTAGAAATTATTAGTTAAGTATTATTATTTTTTCCGGGTAAATAGTGTTTTTACTTAAAAATTAAATATATCATAATTAGAAAAATATTTTCATAAAATGAAGTTTATTTTTTAATTTATAGCATCAATAATAGGTTAGGGTAAATTTATGATATTTTTATAAAATGTTTTGTTTTTTGGTGAATAGTAAAAATACAATTTTGAGTTTCTGTGTGATTAATGGCATCATTAATGATGTAATAATGATGTAATAATTCTGGTCTACTTGTTAATAGTAATATATATTATGAATTTTCCCAAGTGGCCAGTAACATGGGCAAATACCATGGACAATCCCATGGTTTTGCAAATACCATCAATGAGGTGTCCCATGGAAATTAATAAAATATTCCCTCACTTTTTCTTTAAATACCAACCCATTACTTCATTCCATTCATTAAAAATTCATCGTCAACGAATACTTGGTCTTTTTACCTCCCAATGAGTACTACCAAGGTTCCCTCAATCCCCCCAATGTCCCAACCTTCAATCTTTTGAAGTTACTCTTCAAAATAAGGGAACCTTTCAACCTCCTCTTTTAAGTCATGACTTCCTTTATGTTATATATTCTATTTTCCATCATATTATGTTGTGGTATGTTTATATATATCATTATTACAGTACATTTCAAGTCCAAATTACGAGCGACCCTTTCCACTCTCATCAATTGATTTTTTGAATTTTTAAGTGTTGTCATTAGGCTATGGATTTTTTGTAAAAGAAATCACATTTTCTCTTTTCTTTCAAGTTCCCTTTTCATGTGGTATGTCATTAAAATATCCCCATCATGATCTTATTTAAGTTTTATTCTATCCCTATACTGTATTATAAGTTATTTATTAGTGGTTGAACCTTGTCCCCTCTCTTTTTAATGTTTTCTAAAACCATGTTATGTAGCCGTTGTGATACAGAATTTTCGTCACAAGGTCTCTCTCTCTTTTTCTCAAGAAATTATCTTTTTTTATTCATATGAATATAAAAACCTTTTTCATTTCTATGGTTATTCATAAAGACAAAAAAAATTATATATTTTATTCAGGAATTGACATACATGAAACCCTCAATCCCTTTCCATGGGTTATAAATGACATAATGATCTTATTTTTATGCACTTTTAAATGTCATGATTTTGAATTGAAACCCACTTATTTTATTCTCTTTGGGTTATTTATGAAATGTTTTATTATGATATATATGTATCAAATGAAAATAAATATATATTAAGGGTGTTCCCTTATATATATCTAATGCATTGGTTAAAGAATTTAATCTCTAGAGATGACAAGTTTCATGATACCTTGGTGAATAACCCTAGTAAATTTTATGACACCTTAGGGATAAACCTTGGTGATATGTTCATTAATGTATAAATTTAATGTTTTAAAAACATTTCAAAGTTATGATTTATATCATTATTTCCAATATATTCCTCTTTATCATTCATTTATGATATCCCTCATGTTCTTTGATATCACTCAAGATCACATCTAAACTGTTTCATGTTTTTTCCTTACTGGTAATTATGCTCACCCATTCCTTTGATGTATGTCTCCAAGTTATTAGATGTATTAATTGTACTTAGTATGAACTTATGATGAAGCCTTTAAAGTGGATAAGAAGAATGTTTTATATTGTTTTCATATATATTTTTCTTGATTTCCCAAACACTAGACTTTAAAGATCCTCTGTTTGTAAAATGTAATGAAAAGTTATGTAGTAAAAAGGTGGGATGATGTACATGAGGTCAATTGGATTAGTAGTGTTGATAGTTAACTAGAGGAACATCAAGTAATTATTGAAATATTTTAAAGTCAATAAGATAATGATTTCCTTTGTTCAGATGAGGGAAATTTACCTCATTGGCTTGAATCTCTTTCAGATGGCTCATTTTATGATTTTCTCGAATCACCAATCAATGATACAATTGGTGAAATCAATAACATTGAGTACATACCCATTCATGACACTAATATGGATAATTTAGTGGATGAAAATTCTGATCACAAGGAACCAATTCTTGTATGAAATTTGGTAAAAGAAACTAAGTTCAATACAATGTCCCATCCTTCTTTTGAAAGTGATAACCTATATGATCTTGAATTTAAGGTCCTATCTTAATCACTAAAGTACGAGTTATTAGAGTAAAATCAAGCCTTTCATGTTTTTGTTTCTTCCTCTCTTGAATCTAATAATAAAGAAATTTGATGGACCCTTTTTTATATTCCTGGGACTAGCCCACTCATTTAAACTTATAGGATTGTTCTTTAATATGACTCCAAACCGTGTATTCAACCTCAATCGAGACTAAATTTCAATATTATGGATGTGGTAAGGAAAAAAATTCTTATGTTGTTTAAATTAGGAATCATCAACCCCATTGCTAAGAATGAGTGGGTAATCCCAATTCAAGTTGTACCAAAGAATGATGGAATCACTATGATAACCTACAAGCATGGTAACCTTCTCCCCACAAGGTTAAATAGTGGATATAGAGTCTAAATTGACTATAGTAATCTCAACTCATGTACCAAGAAAAAAAATTTCCCCCTTCCATTTATTGACCAAGTCCTCGAGCGAGTGGCGGGTCGTCAATTCTACGGCTTCCTAGATGGATTCTCAAGGTATAATCAAATTGAGGTCTCCTTAGAGGATCAAGGGAAAACAAACTTCAAATGTCCATTCATAACTTTTTCCTTTATTGTGCATTTCCTTTGGGTTATGTAATTCTTATGGTACCTTCCAGTGGTGTACGATGGGAATCTACTCAGATATGGTGGGGGATTATTTAGTGTTAATTATAGATGACTTCTCAATATTTAGGGATACTTTTCAGGTATTACTTATAAATGATGAAAGGGTTTTGTTAAGATGTGAGGATAATAATCTCATCTTAAACTAGTAAAAATTCAATTTCATGGTAAAGCAAGGAGTTTTTTGAGGTCATATGGTCTCTACTAGAGAGATAGTGGTTGATAAAGCTAAGGTTGATATCATTATTCACCTTCCCTCTCCAAAAACTATCAAGGAAGTGAGTTCCTTATCAAAAAAATGTTTTTTCTATAGAAGGTTCATTAGGAATTTCACCTCTATTTCTTAACCATTTTGTGCCCTGTTGGTGAAAGATGCTCCATTTTTATGGACAAAAAACTGTGAGGAATCATTCTCTACACTCAAGTTATATTTTATCTCTCCACCTATCATGAAATCTCCCAATTGGAAACTTTTGTTCAAGCTCATGTGTGATGCAAGTGACTTTAATATATTATCAGTCTTAGAAAAATAGTGTGAGAAAACTCCATGTGGAATTTCTTATGTGAGAAAATATTTAAATGACGCACAAATCAACTACACCACCACTAATAAAGGGTTTCGTGTTATTGACTTTGCCTTATATAAATTCAGGTCATATCTCTTAAGATCACCCATCATTTTTTCACTAACCATTAAGTCCTGAAATACCTCTTCCAAAAAAAAGATGCCATAGGAAGATTAATTAAATGGGTGCTTCTTTTTCAATATTTCAATTTAACCATCAAGTATAAAAAGGGTTTTAAAAATTTTGTAGTTTATCACCTCTCTAGGATGGAATTGAAATACAACTCACATCACCATTATGTGTCCGATTCATTTCCCGATGAGAACCTCTATTCTGTGAGTTATTTCCCATGGTATGTTGACATAAAAAACTATTTGGTTATGGTTGACATTCAAAAATTCCTCAGGAACCAAGCTAAGAAGAAACTCCTTTTTTATTTCATACACTATGTGTTTAATTATCCATAACTATTCAAGTTCTATCATGATCAAATCATTGGGGGATGTGTTCCAGAGTCTGAGAAAGAGTCCATTATGAGATTTTGTCATATAGAGGCATGTAGAGGAAACTTTTATACAAAGAAAACCAATTTAAAGGTCCTATAAAGTGGTTTATACTGGCCTAACCACACTATGGATTCCTACCAATTATGCCAATGTTTTCCTCAATGTTAACAATTATGATCCATTACCAAAAGGAATCAAATGCCCCTCACTCCCATTCTGGTCATAAAAATATTTGATTGTTGGGAAATTGATTTCATGGGACCCTTTCCAAACTCTAGTGGATATATCTACATTCCCTTAGTAGTTGATTATGTCTCAAAATGGGTAGAGGAAATTCCCACCAATTCCAATGACCTTCATGTTGTGATCTGATTTTTGAATGAGCATATATTTTCTAGATTTGGAATTCTTAGAGATAGCATTAGTGACTGTGGAACCCATTTCTTCAACCGTCCCTTCTCAGCACTCATTTATAAGTATTTTATTTCTGGTCTGAGAAACTCTTGGATTCCCTTTTGTTATATCATACTATTTTTAAAATCATCCTAGGAATGTCACCATAAAGGTTGGTTTATGGAAAAGCATTACATTTACCTGTTGAAATTGTAAATAAGGCCTTTTGGGAAATCATAAAAATGATCTTTGACATTTATTTAGCTAATGAAAAGAGGAAATTATATCTTAATGAACTTTATGAACTTATTATAGAGTCTTATGAAAATTTAAGGATAAATAAAGCTAGAGTTCAAGCCTAACAAACTAGGAATATCATATCCGAACACTTTGAACCGTAAAAATTCATGGTCTTGTATAGTTGAAAACTTCATTTACACTGGGGTACATTATGGTCTAGATGGTCATGTCCAAAAAAAGTGCATCATGTGTACCCTCATGGGGTACTAGAGTTTCTAGATCCTACTAGTGGTCGTGTCTTCAAAGTCAATGGTCAAAGGTTAAAACCATTCATTGAATCATTCAATAAACAAGAAACAAAGGAGGAGTTAATTGAGCCAACCTATGAACCAGAAAAGGGTTAATATATTTAGGGTCCATGTTTGGCTAACACAATTAGACCAAATAGCTTTCTAGGAGGAAAACCGGACTTTACTAGTACATTTACAAAAAATTTGAGTTTCAAAGTAAATAGGTATGTTTTTTTCCTTTCCTTTTGTTTTTGTTTATTTTTAGTTAAGGTAACCTCAAGGGGTCCTCATTGTGTTCTTATTGTGTTGGTGTGTAACATTCTAGGGATACTGAGATTGATGGATTTTTAGGCAATTAATATTCCCTCCAAGTGTACAAACACAAAATTTCATCATTAATGAGGATTCTCTAAGTGGCATGGAGATCAAAGGAGTAATCAAGAGCATCATAAACTTTAACTTCAACCACCAGGTGACTTCGTTCCATGTTTATTATTTCAATTTCCTTTTAAAAAAATTATCCTCTACCTATATCCCCCTCTAAATTTTCTTTTCTTTAAACACTGGGGAGAGTTTTATTTTATGTTTGGAGGGTAAGTGAAATAAAAAGTTTCTTTTGTGTGCATAAAAAAATAAAAAATAAAAAATATGTTTTGAAATGAAAACAATACATGGAATGAGAAATTACTTTAACATTGAACATGATAATACAAATATCACGCTTTTAAATTGAATATAAAATAAATTTTCATGCCTTCATTATGATTTTAATGTAAGTTTGAGTTCATTATCATAGATTTTGGAAATTTCAGTTATCTGATGTGATTTTTCACCATTTATATTTTCATCCATTTAAAAAATCACAATGCATATCCATTCTATTATGGGGTATTAGTTTGAGTTCTTGGGGTCCCATAATAAGTGTCAGAGGTTTGTTGATCATTTTAATTTTAACAAGAGTATTCAAAAAAAATTAGTCAAAAAATCAAAGAAAAAAATAAAAAAAAATTAATTGTGTATAGAGAAATGTACTAACATAATGTGTGGATTTCAACATTTGATGATCGTGACTCCATATTTGTCTAGCCCAGAGTTGGGAATTTTATCTTTATTTGTGTTGATTTGGATATTTTGTTGATTAAACTCGATATGATACCTGAGTATGTTATCTTTACTCAGTTCCCTAAGGTCTTTGAGCCTGGGTTTCATCAACACAGTCTCACTATATGGGTTGGCTCGATTGAGTTAAATATCAATTACCATAGAAATATTTCATCAAAAAAACAAAAAAAAAATATATAAAAAATGAATACTCGACTTAATATTAAATTTTGATTCCACCTAGTGCTTCCATATTTTCTCCCTTGATTAATGATAACACCCCATGTCTATTGTGACGCACAACACATCATCATGCTTAATTGAAATTGGATGAAATATGGCGATAAATTTGAAAAAAGGAATGGTCTTGGGATTGGGATATTCTTTTAAACCTACCTTGTATTAAATTATTTCTATGGGTTTCATAATTTTTTGGTATGATGTATTTTGGTGATCAATGTGTATTAAAATGTTTTTGGAAAAGGGAATTAGAATTTCACATTTTTGAGATATATTTTTCTCAGGATTAGAAAAACTCAAATTGGGGGGTGTGGTTAGCCCTGAAGATGGATAATATTAATTTTTAATATATATAATATTCATGTGATTCATTATTAATAAACACTATTTTTAGTGTATTTTACAAATTGAACATTATTACACATTACGATTTTAATTCCCTCTTAAAATTAACTATTGCATGGTATATTTTTAAACACCTCATAAAACACAAAATGGTTTTGATTTTATTTTCATATTTTATTTTCAGGTCCCCCATGATATAAGGAACAATTCATGATTTTGGAGAACTTAAAGATTCTCATTGGAAGACCACTAAAATGGGCCTTGAACCAAGAACATTCTGGTTGATGTGAACTAGACAAAAACCCAATAAAAGTAATGTAGCTGAAAATATCCTATCCAAATGATTTTCAAAATTGAACTAATATTGAAGAAATATTGGTAAAATTTTCATTCAATAGTTTCCAAATCTAATTCGGAAGTTTTAATGGAGTTTCAGGTGGCACAATTTGAAGATATAATTCTGGGCCAGATTCTGTGGCCTAGAAAAATATACCACTATATCACTCATATCTCGAAAAAAAAATCCTTTTAGGATGAAATTTTATAGGATATTAGGGGACATCAAAATCTCCATTTTTTATTTTATGGTCTACCCAAATTCATACATTTATAATCTAATTTAGGCACCACTGTTTGGTGGAGGAAACTGTGTTGGGACCACTTTGTGTATGAAGATTGTTTTTTTTGTCAACAGTTGTCAATACTTGTAAAAATATAGAAGGAGATGAAGAATGACTAAAAATTTAATGGTGATTGGCTAAAGTGCGGTTTCCTAGAAAATTGTTATGCAATAATTGCATTGGATGTCATACTTGATCAATTATCTAAGAAGATCAATTCAGACGATTATTGAACTGATCCTAAGTTCAAAGAACTTGTCTCCAAGGCAACACATTGTTTAAAACTGTGAAGAATAATGAAGTATCATCCATATCAATATTATTGAAGAAGAATGTGGATTTTAATAATATCATGAAATGTTTCACAATTTCATGAGAACCATGCAAGATCTTACTTGAAGAAAAGAATCATATGATTTACATGAAGTAGAGAACGATGGATGAAGAAGAAGAGAGAGCATGGAAGGGCTTGTAATTCTAAGAAGGTCATGTATTACAAATTTCCTTGAAATCAAATGATTTTTCCACTGTTCTTAAAGTTCCAAATACATGTATCAAAGGTGATACATTTTCTCCAACATTGAAGGTATTTGAAGAATCCTCAAGCCTCCACTTTTGGATGAAGAGATATGATTGGAGTTCTTTGGAATTAACACTCCAAAAGGAATTAAGTATTTTAAGTGAGGATGAATAAGCATGTGGGAATTCATATTCCAATGAGTATAAGAAGAAAGAAGGATGATTTCCCAAGATTAAGAGAGGACAGGAAGTAGTGTATGGACATGGAACTTTGAGAATGAACAAAACTATGATGATGATTTGCGGATTTTTATTTCAAAAATATCATAAGTTTGGAGAACTTTTTATGTAAGCCTTACTAAGGATAGGGGGAGTAAAGAAGTGTTTTTTGGAAAAGGAAAGAAAGTGGTGTGCATTTCAAGAAGCGGTGAGCAAGTGTGGCATGCAAGTATAAGCGGCGCTCAAGTGTATGTTGCATGAAATTCATTTTTCAAGATCGTCGCATCAAAATATGAAAAAGGAAATAAAGTGGGGCACAATTCAAAAAGTAGCATGCATGTGTGGCGTGCAAGTATAAATGGTGCATAAGTGTATGTTATGTGCAAGTTATATTTCAACAACATCTTATCAAAATATGATAAAAGAAAGAAAGTGGTGTGCTATTGATGGGGTGGTGTGCAAGTGATGGAGCGACACATAAGTGATGGAGCAGCACGCAAGTGTATGTGGTGTGCAAGTCACCAAAATATTACAAATAGATGACTAGCCTTATCATTTTTAAAAGCTTGAAACTTAAGAGAAAATTTGAGCTCTGGTCGCACAAGTTTTAGAAAGTGGCACGCAAGATGAAGTGGCATGCAAGTTGAGGGTTATTTATAATGTGTGGAAGAAGGGAGGCGTGCAAGTAGAGTGGCACGCAAGTAGAGTGGCATGCAAGAATAAGTGGTGTGCAAGTTGTAAGAGGTGTGCAAGTAGGGAGTTTTGTGCAACAAGTTTTTTGTGTATAACCCCTAAGTGGTGTGCAAGTTGTGATTTGTTCACAATTATGGCGCGTAAGAAGGGAGACGTGCAAGCAGGGAGGTTCACAAGAAGTGTGTCATATAATTAAGGACTAGCACGCAAGCTATGAGTTGTTCTAGAAGTTCTTACCAGATTTTGGTCAACTGTGATGATGTTAAGTTGATCTAGACTTCATTGTTTTAATAATCACAAAGAGTTCTTGTGATTCTAGCAAGAAGAAGAAGAAGAAGAGCTTAGTGCAGATGGTTTTTCACTTAAATAGAATGTGGAAAAAGAGAAGTTTTTAGTGCAACTGGATTTTCATTGAAGAAGAAGAAGTAGTAGAGTTTGTAACTTACAGGTTTGTTGCATATAAAGAAGAGAAGAAGAAGAAGAATAGGGTATTCCCAACTAAAGCCTAAAATTATTTATGGCATTTTAATTTAGATGAAGATATATGAGTTGATCCTTAGTGTATGAATAATCACATTGGGATATGTGATTCTGGCCAAGAATAGAGAAGAAGATTTAGTGCAGTTGGCTACTGCACTAAGAAGAAGAAAGAAGAATTCTAGTGCAGTTGGTGTTGAACTAGAGAAGAATAGAAACAAAGAATGAATAATTTCTAGCTTACTGATTTGAAAGTAATCAAGTGAAGATCACAAAATAAGATGAAGAGAAGAACCTACCATATCAAGAAGGAAGAAGACTATCTCTATAGGCAATGTAAATAACCAGCTAGAGGTTTCCAGTTGGACTAGGCTATCACTAGTCTAGGGAAGAGGATTGTTTCTCATCCCCACCCCCTCCAAAGTGTAGGGACTCGCACTGGCTAGAGGATTGTTTTCCTATCCACTCCATTGTAACAACATATCAAATTATTGTGGATAATTCATGCATTGGTCATTCCCATGCATGGAAAGGGAATAGTTACTCTTATTGGGTGGTGAACCTTGTAAAAATATCGTGTGCATATTTTTACTGCTTTCTATTATTGCATGTGACAAGTAAAATAGAATAAGAGAATCAAGATCCTAACAAGTCAAGAGGTATATAAATAAAAACTAATAATTGGTTTAAAAAGTCATCAACACTGATTCACCCCCCCCCCCCCCCTCTCAATGTTAGGTATATCCCAAACTGGTCCTCTCAATTGGTATCAAAGGGATAGGTTCACCTCTATTAGATTATCTATAGTGATGTTATTCTCTTTTAAAGATTTGAGTTTCTTTTTTGAGTTATCAATGAAGTGAAGTTTTAGTGAATATTCAGTTGTCTCTGAGCAGAAGACCATATCTACTAAAACCATGATGAATAGGAAAAATAAGGAGAAGATAAAGATAAAGAAGTCCCTCTTTTCTAAAGAAGAGGAAGTATCTGTATCGCCATGCCTTTCTGAAAATGAGGACATATCAAACATGTAAAGTTATAAGATGGTGGATCATGTTTTCATCAACAAGATGGAAAACCTTCCTACCTCAACTGATCAAGAGGTTTGTGTTAGTGCATTTGGAAATTATTATCATGATGAAAATGCTATCACAAGTGGTGATGATGAATCTACAACATCTAAAGAAATATCAGTTGATAGATTAAGAATAATTCTGCATGGTATCCCTGAAGAAAGTAAATCTTTGGTTTGTGGAGTATTTCAATGCATATAGAAAAATATCACTGAGCTGGAAGAAGAAACTAGTGTTTTGGAGAAAGGCTTGGAAGAAAAAAAATGTTTAATGTTTAAATCTCTCCAGATAGGTTGGAGCCTTTGAATCAACTAAGAGAGGACTTGAAGTAAGTTCTTCAAAGTGGCTCAAATATTTAGAAGAAAAAGAAGGAGTCAACAAGACTCTAGAAGAAAATATCCATGCACTTGAAAAAGAGTTGAAAAAGAGAAATGAAGTCAAAAATTTATATCTGGATGAAAATTTCAAGAAGATCAAGGAGCTAGACTCTTTGTTACAAAATAAATTAAATATGCATGAAGATGACTTTGAAATATTAAAAAAGGCTTATGAAGTGAATATTAATATGATTTAAGACCAGTAATTCATCTGCAATATGAGATGTCAAGAATTGGAAGCTAAGTTGACCAATCTAGAGAAGACGCATATTGAGTCTCCACAAAAGAAGGAAATAGTTGTTTCTAGTACTCAATTCTAAATGGAGGATTCTACTGTCAAAATACCTCCAACATGTGATAAGAAGATCATGGCTTCACTCATTGACCTATCACATGTAGCTGAGAAAGTAAAGGTACCACCCATACCAACTTTCATAAATGTTTCTTAAATTGCTTCTAAAAAAAGAGCAGGTTGGAAGAAAAATTATAAACAAGTATGGATGAAGAAAAGTGAAAATAAACCTACCACCATGGATAAAGTGGATAGAGGAAAGATTTTGGACGATAGCTCCCTCCAAAAAGCACAACATACCAAGAAAATTATTCAGCAGCCTTATAAAGAATATGGAAGGAATTCAAGGTTTTTTGGTCAATGCTGGTGTTGTAATAGATTTGGAAATTGTGTACTAGATTGTTGGTACAACCCCTTAAATGTAAAATCACAGAGAAATCCCATCTCAATGGGGAGAAATACAGAGAAGAAGAAACATCCACAGATCTAGAAGCATCTGTATACTACAAATATATTTGGAATGTTAGATAACATCTATGATGTATGAAATAGGAGTGGTCACATTAATGGTGCATGTTCACATCAACAGGTACCCAAAACTGATAAGAAAAGAAGATCACAGCAGTTGGCTATGAATTAAGAATCATCCTTGGGAAGAAATCAGAATAATGTTGTAAAAAAAATTCTCCCAAGAAGATCCCAAGAAGAAAAGATAATAATCCCTTAGATTCTATGTCCAAGGAGGTGATGGGTGGTGCATACAAAATAACCACTAAGAAGTATTACACTTAGAAGAATCCATGTAGAAATTAAAAACATGCATCTACAATTCCTAAAGGCATATTGGTTATCTGGCCTAAAGGTTTGAAAAGAATGATAAAAGAGGAAGATTCACAGGAGAAGGATAGTACAAAAAGTAATAAGAAGATACCACATGATGAAGTAAAGATGAATAAGAGGTTGCAAAGAAAATAAAACTCTCATGTTCAGGAAGTCTTGTGTGTGAGGTGCAACAAGGATGGTCACACTATTAAAAGTTGCATTAAATTTATTCCAGCCTAAGAAGAATTTATCAAAAGGATGAAAATTGCACTAGGAAATTGTAATACATGGAAATATCCTGAAGAAATAAGTTTCCCACACACAAAAAAAAATTGAAGAAGTATTGAGATCCAAACAACCACAGCCAGAATTGAATATTATATGTGCAAGTGTGAGTAGTGGAGAAAATGGAGCATCTTGGTTGAGAAAATCATCTCAACCATCCTTCTCACATTGAAAAACAAGAAGGATCCACCTTATTCCCTTAAATATTTTTGTATTTTATTTGTTATGATAATACATGGAATTGAAGGTGAAGCAATCTCTTAGGGGGAGAACCTGAGAAGCAGTGATTTCTATCAACTCTTGATAGAAAAGGTGAAGAAGTTTTCATCTGTGTAAGATTCATCAATTGGTATTAAAATATTAATATGATGATGGATAACCATTGATGAATATGATGAGTATTGTTCCCTTAAGAGGGAGACATATGAAGAAGATTCTAGAGTTATTATTTCAATCAGTATCAACTTAAGCAGGTATCAAATTTAATTACTCTGTAAATTCCTTGAATAGCATGTCATTTATTAATCTCTTATCCTTGCTTACTCAAAATAAATATATTTTTACGAAGGGATAGTAACTGGGTAAATCAGTGACATAAGAAGAATGAAAGTTCCCCAGGTCCACTTATCCCACCAATTAAACTTGAATATTGTTGATCCTTTGGTTGAAGTGAGTGCAGGAATTTTAGGATTAATTATTTCATATCACATTCAATATCTTCTTCCTGGAATGAAAGTGGAAAACCCTTGAATACAAGTGTAGGAGATCTCATCTCATTAGGTATCACCATCAGTGGATAATGGACAGCTTTGTTGTCTAAATCAAATCCTCTTGTTTTCTAAATCAAGCATTTCTCAAGTAGACTTAGAGTGAAATGATTGCTGGAACACTTCTTAAGTAAGAACTGATACCCTCTCTACTATGAACTTGGTATTTCTTGTCAATAAGGGGGAGAGAAAGTGAAATGAATGTATGAAATTTAAAGGGGAGAGAGAAGATTCTCATTTTGATATTAACACATTCATTTGAGGAGACTTTAAGGTATTGACAACAAAATACAAAGGGGGAGATTGTGTGGACCAATTTGTGTATGAAGATTGTATTTGATTTCAACAGTTGTCAATACTAGTCAAAATGAAGGAGATAAAGAGTGACTAAAAAGTTAATGGAGATTGGATGAAGTGAGGTTTGCTATAGAATTGTTATGGAATCATAGCATTGGATGTCATACTTTATCAATTGTATAAGAAGATCAATTGATAATATTGTTAAACTGATCCTAAGTTCAAAGAACCTGTGTCAAAGGAGACACATTGTTTACAACAATGAAGAATAGTGAAGTATCATCCATATTAGGATGATTGAAGAAGAATGAGTATTTTAATAAGATCATGAAATGCTTCAAGATTTCATGAGAACCATGCAAGATCTTACTTGAAGAAAATAATCCTATTATTTTCATTATGTAGAGAATGATGGTTGAAGAAGAAGACAGTGCGTTGAAGGGCTTGGAATTATAAGAAGGTCATGCATTACACATTTCTTTGAAATCAAATGATTGTTGCACTTTTCTTAAAGTTCCAAATACATGTATCAAATGTGATACATTGTATGCAACATTGAAGGTATTTGAAGAATCCTCAAGCCTCCACTTTTGGATAAAGAGAGATTATTGGAGTTCTCTGGAATTAAAACTCCAAAAATAATTGAGGATTTTAAGTGAGGTTGAATAATTACTTGGTAATTAATATTCCAAAGAGTATATGAAGAAAGAAGGATGGTTTTTGAAGATGAAGAGAAGACTATAAGTAGTGCATGGGATTAACACTATGTGAATGGAAAAAACAATGACGATGCTTTTATGATTTGTATTCCACAAATATCATAAGTTAGGAGAACATTTCATGTAAGCCTTATGAAGGTTAGGGGGATTAAACAAGTGTTTTTTGTCAATGGAATGAAAGTGAAGCGCAAGTCTAGAAGTGGTGTGCAAGTGTGGAACGCGTGTATAAGCGGCGCAAAAGTGTATGTTGTGCACAAGTCATATTTCAAGATCATCACAGAAAAATATGTAAAAGGAAATAAAGTGGTGCATAAGTCAAAAAATAGCATGAATGTGTGGCACACAAGTATAAATGGATCACAACTATATGTTGCGCGCAAGTTATATTTCAATATCATCTTATCAAAATATGACAAAGGAAATAAAGTGGTGCACTAGTGATGGAGTGGCGCGCAAGTGATAGAGCGACGCGCAAGTGATGGAGTGGTGTGCTAGTTTATATGGCATGCAAGTCACCAAAATTCCTATATATAAATGACTATCCTCCTCATTTTTAAAGGCTCAACACTTAAGAAATAATTTGAGCTCTGATCGCATAAGTAGTAGAAAGTAGCGCGCAAGATGAAGTGGCATGAAAGTTGAGGTTTATTTATAAGGTGCACAAGTAAGGAGGTGTGCAAGTAGTGTGGCACACAAGCAGAGTGGTTCCCAAGAAGAAGTGGAATGCAAGTTGTAAGAGGCGTGCAAGCATGGAGTTTTGAGCAACAAGTGTGTTGTGTCTAACCCTGAAGTGGTGTGCAAGTTGCGAGTTGTGCACAATTGTTGCGTAAAAGTATTTGGTGGCGCGCAAGTAGGGAGGAGCATAATCTAAGATGCGTGCAAGATGGGTGGCTCGTAAGTAAATATTGGCATGTATGTTGTGAGTTGTTCTAGAAGTTCTTATTGACTTCTGATCAACTTTGATTATGCTAAGTTGAACTAGACTTCATTGTTTTAACAATCACAAAGAGAACATGTAATTTTAGTATGAAGAAGAAGAAGAAGTGATCAATGAAGATGGTTTTTCACTCAAAGAGAATGTGTGAAGAAGAGCAGGCTTCAATGTAGCTGGTTTTGCATTGAAGTAGCATAATAAGAAGATTGTTCAACTTATAGGTTTTCTATATAGAATGAATAAAAGAATAAGAATAACAGAGTATGCCCAACTAAAGCCTACAATTATTTATGTAATTTTAATTCAGATGATTCTATGTGAGATGATCCTCAATTTCTAAATAATCACATTGGTATATGTGATTCTGGATAAGAAGAGAGAATAATATTTAGTGTAGTTGGTTATTATACTAAGAAGAAGAAATAAGAAGTCTAGTGCAGTTGGTGTTGCACAAGAGAAGAAGAGAAAGAAGGAAGGAAGAATTTCTTGCCTACTGCTTTGCAAATAATCAAGTGAAGATCACTAAAGAAGACCAAGAGATTAACCATCCTTATTAAGAAGGAATATGACTATCTTTATAGGCAGTATAAAGAACTAGCTAGAGGGTGCAAGTTGGACTAGACTATCACCAGTCCAGGGAAGAAGATTGTTTCTCACCCCCATTAAAAGTGTAGGGACTAAAACTGGCTAAAGGATTGTTTTCCTAGCCACTCAATTAAAATATAATATTACATTATAGTGGAGAATCGATTTACTGGTCATTCCCATGCATGGAAATGGCGTAGCTACTCTTATTGAGTGGTGAACCTGGTAAAAATATTGTGTTCATATTTTTACTGATTTTTATTATTACATGAAATAGGTAAAAAAGAATAATAGAATAAAGATCCTAACCAGTCAAGGGGTACAAAGATAAAAAGTAATATTTGGTTTAAAAATTCCTCAACACTGATTCCCCTCCTCTCAGTGTTAAGAATATCCCAAACTGGTCCTCTCAAACTGGTTTCCATTTCAGTTCAAGGTTGGAAAAGTCCATATTCCACAGACTTTCCACCACCCTAGGCCTACCATACTCAATTGGGATGAAATATAATTTTGGGGGATTGTCCTAAGACTCTTTAAATTCCTTTATAAGGAAGTTTTGGTGAAGGAGTTAAGGCATCTTGGTGTTTAGTTTCTTTGTAATGTTATGTTTCCGCATTGAGTTTCTAACCGCATTTCATTCTCTTGTATGTTGTTCAAGTCACCTTAGTTTTTTATAATATCTATTAATATTATCTTATTATGGTCTTCTTATTATCATTATAATACAATTTACTCAAGGTGTGAACTTATTCACACCAAACCTTGTGAATTATTCACACAACGGTGGAGTGATCATTTTCTTTTTATTGTTTTTTCCCTTCTTCATTTCCTTCCTCATGAGTCTACTTCCCACTTTCATTGAAACCGTAACATCAATGGAGGGATAAACCACTTATGGATTGATCCAATGGAGTATAAATGGTGTATATTTGATGTTATTTCTCACTCCATTAATGTCTAATCACTTCATTTAATCGAGAATTTTTTTTACGACCATTAAACTCATTCACCGTTGTTGAATTTAAGGCCAAACAATTTAAGTGATAACACATACATATACCTTATAGATCACAAGAATATGATCCTCCAAGTGTATAGGTGATTAGTATTAGGGTTTTTAGGTATTAAATCAATATGTGATTATGTTAGTTTTACTTTGTTGAATGAACCCATCTCAAATTTAAGAAATTGAGATTGTCTAAAACTGAATTCATCCAGTTTATCCTGAGTAATAACCTAAGATAAACTCATTTTATCATAATTTGAATTCACATAGATCTCTTAGATTTTTTATAAAACCATCTAAAATCAAACCAAATTTTTCCACTTAATATCCAAAAAAATCTTTATAAAGTATGTGTTTATAGGTTCCTTCTTAGGTCTCTAAGAATTCGACAAAATAGGCTACACTAGAAGTGACCTATTGACCCTAAAAACCAAGTTAAAATTGGGATATTGACACTTTTATAAGGTAATATATCTTTGATTAAAAAAATAATATGGAAAAAAGTGATCAAACTTTCGATGGACAGGATTCGAGTAGCGGATTTGAGACACCCCTTTTCTATTTATTTTTTCACTTCTGTACAAGGGGAGGTTTGTGAGAGAAAGGATAGGGTTATAATAGAGAGATTTACAAACAAGTTTTTCATTTAAATTGAAATTTAAGTAATGAAGAAGAAATAAAATTAACAATTTATGCATGGCTAAGAACCAAGTGGTTGTGGATAGCAGCATTCGATGGGAAGTCTATTCCAAGTTTTAATATTCATGTGAAATCTATTTTGAATCTCTCTTGAACATATATTTATTAATTAAATAAGTAATTTTCTTTATTGAATACATTTTCAACTATTTTTTGTGATTTTTTAATATATGGATTAAAATAATTGATTTCACTATTTTAATTTCTTTGGTGCGATATTGTCGTTGAACATAATGATTTAGTTTATTTCATGGTGGTATTAAAGTAATTGAATAACTTCTATAGGAGGGTAAAATTCCTATTGAGGTCTTGATATGATATACGTGGAAAATAGTGTATTAATAAGGAGGTATTTCAGTTGGAAATGAGAAATTAAATTGGGAAATAATTTTAAGCAAGGAAGTGGGGATTTCAAGAAGGTTTAAACTTATCCAAAATTGTTGTTTCAATTTTGGTTTCAAATACCTTATTACATTAAATAAAAATTTTGTTTTTTTTGTTGAACTATCTTATAATTTATTTTTTATTTATTTACTGTATTTGAAATTTTAATCAAATTCCCAAAAATTTTCTTCATTAAAAAAAATAAAGTAGAAGTGATAGTTTTGTAACTAAAATTGAATCCTTCTCAAGATAAAATCTACGGAATTATATATTTAATTTCTCTTGGGGATAAATTATTTGATTTGTATTTTCATAACAAAAAATCCATCATCAATTGGATTCATTTCTTAAGAGGTTTTTGAGTTTGTTTTTTTTAAATCATGACTATAAATTTTGACCCAAACTTTTTACCATTGGATTATGAAATTGATAGAACTTATCACTATTGGGTTAGAGATATTATAAATACTCATACCTATAGTTTTGAATATTACAATAACACACTTGGAAGTAACTTTTTTAAACATGAAATTCAAATGAGTGATAATATAACTTTGAAATAATTGAATTCATCCTATGATGAAAATCAATAAAACCATATGGAATATCTCAATGCACCTATTAAGTTTTAAATTAAATATAGTTTCATTCACAAACTACCAAAATTTAATAGACTATCCAGTGAAGATCCATAAAAACATCTTTAATAATTCAGTTATCTTTTTGTTAATATGAAACCTCAAGGTGTAGATTTGAATCAAATGAAATTTAGGTCATTTCATTTTTCTTTAGAACAAGTAACCAAAAATGTTTATTCTATTCACATTAAAATTTTATTATATATTGTAATGAATTAAATAATATTTTTCTTGAAAAAAAATTCCCCTTCTTACAGAACTAATTCCATTTGAAAATTGATTTTTTGTATTAAGAGAGCTCAAGGTGAACAGTTGCATGAGTATTGCAAATGATTCAAAATGATATATTTTAGTTTTCCCTACAATAAAATTAGTGAAAAAAATTTATTTAATATTTTTGTTAAGGATTGTGTCTTACATATTGGATCATTATTGATGCTGCTATGAGAGAGACTTTAGTTGACAAAATACAAGTTGTTTCTTGGACATTAATTGTAAAAATAGCCCAAAAGTCTCAATAATTTGGAAAAATATGCCTTATTAATGTTACATCATTCCTTGAATTCGCCACTACTAGTATTAAAAACAATATTTTTGTGATTCAAGTTATCAATATTACCACTATGGTGTGTTCAATGATATTGTACAATAAACCACCAACCCCACCCAAACCTGAAGCAACTTTTCATATGAAAATCCATTATGGAATTTTTTTCTTCCAAGAAACAATTTAGTGACCAATTCCTACAAATGAAGGATACTTTTAAGAATTTTAATGTTATTATTACTAAAAATACATTTTAATCAAAAGAAAAAAGACCTTTTCAATCCAATCAAAATTTCAATCAAGGTAGGGATAACCATTCAAATGAAATACTTTGACAACTTGAACAACAAAGAAACTTTTTTCAAGGTTAGGTAAGAAATTATCAACCAAGGTATTTCAATGGGAAATAAAATTATCATTTTAGAAGAAACTTTTATCCAAAATAACCCACTCAAAATTAAAATATAAGACTTGATTAATTAATGAGGCAACAAAAATAGGAAATTAGTAAAATAGAGGTAATGAGACAAATACAAGGTCAACAACAGAATATGTTGAATACCTTGATGACTCAAATGGGTCAACTAGCCTCTGATATTAGTATCATAAAAAATAAAATGAGTGTAGGTTTACCTTCACAACCCCAAGTGAATCTGAGATATAAATTGAAAGAAAATGTTAGTGTTATTAAACTTAGGAGTGCCATAGGATTGAATAACCATCAAACTGAGAAACTCTAACCTATTGTTGACACCATTAAAGAGAATCACACCCCTGATGGAAATGATGAATTTTTTGAATTTTATTTGAATGAAAAAAAAATAAAAAATAATAATTTTTTTAAAGAACCAATATTAATTGGAAGAGTATTAATGGCCCTTATGTTTCACAAGGAAATGATAAAAATTTTCTAGAACAATTCAAGAAACCACTAAATTATCCTAGGAGTGAACCATTAGTGAATAAAAATGAAAAAAGGGTTATATAAGGTTTTTTTTAGAATCATTTAATAAATTTATAGTCAAAATACTTTTTCTCAATGATATGAAATAGATTCCAAGTTATGATAAGTTTTTAAAGAGATGTGTGCTCACAAGAGAAAATTCAAAGGATGTGAAAAATTCAATTTAAGGGGAATGTTTCATCAATTATTCAATGTGATTTTCATAGAAAACATAAATAACATGAGACATTTATCATTCCCTACACTATAGGGGAATTTGAATTCAAGGAATTCGTGTTTGATTTAAGATCTTCCATCATTGTTATGACACTTTATGTTTAATCATATCTTCATTTTGGAGAACTAAAACCCTTTAGAATTATCATTTAACTTACAAACCAAAATACCACCAAACCTCTAGGATTTATAGATAATGTCTTTGTTTTGGTGAAAGACATAATTTTTCATGTAGATTTCTATGTATTTGATATGTAATATGATTGATTTAGTACCCATGAACCTCTCATTAAAGGGAGGTTCTTTTTGAAAACTATTAAAGCAATCATTAATGTTAACAAAAGAACCCCTTCACTTAAATTTAGAGAAGATGTTTTTCACCTCAATATTTTTTAGTCTATGAAACACCCAATTAAGGAACCCTCAAGTTAACATGATTGATTAGTTCTCTAATGTAATTGATGAGTGTGAACTGTCTGAATTTAGAAATTTGAAAAATTATTTCAAAACATTTGTTGATAATTTGGAATCCAATCTCAAAAAAATAATTTCTAACATAGAAAATAAGGAAATTTATTGTCAAATAGATCTTGAGATCCTAGAGAGTGATCATCCTGGTTTAGGACATTAATTTCCTTCAAAATATATAATTTCACTAATAAACCACACCTTTGAGCATTATAGTGAACAATTTGATTATCCTCACTATGATCTGAAATCTTCTTGTTTAGATATTGAACGAAGAGAATAAATTTATATAATTGAGTCACATAAAACACCTTTGACCAATTAAAATACCCAACCTATGTTATAGATAAAACCAGTACCCAAGAACCTAAAATATTATTTCATTGGTGAGAATAAAAAATTCCATATGATGATTTAACAAGATATTTCAGGAGACCAAGAGAACAAACTTTTAGGACTCCTTAAAACTCACAATAAATCTATAGGATGGTCACTATCTTACTTAACTAAAATTATTCCATTAGTGTGCATGCATATAATTTTTTTTAAAAAAAATCATAAGTCAGTGATATAATTTCAAAGAATATTAAACCCAAAACTTTTAGAGGTTGTTAAGAAAGAAGTCACCACATTGTTGGCTGGTGGAATTATTTTTCCCATTTATGATAGTCAATGGGTGAGTCATGTCTATGTTTTTCCCAAAAAGAGTGACTTTATAATCTCAAGGAATTAATTTGGTGATATTTTCTGTATTAAGCTTCTAAATAAATGGATAATGTGCATTGATTATAGAAAGCTCAATCTTGTGATAAGGAAAGACCACTTCCCACTGCTATTTATTGATCAATTCCTTTAAAGAACAGAAGGGAAAACCCACTATTGTTTTCCTGATGGATTATATAGTTATTTCCAAATTCATATTACACCAAAGTATTAAGAGAAAACAACTTCCACATACCCCTTTAGAAAATTTTCATATTGGATAATTCACTTCGGTTTATATAATTCTCCTAGAAATTTTCAAAGGTGTATGATGAAAATTTTATCTAAATTTATAAATACCTTCATGGATGTTTTTTATGGATGAATTCAATATTCTTGGATCATCATTTGAAATTTTTTAGAAAAGTTTGACTCATGTTCTTGAAACATTCATTGATAATAATATTGTGCTCAATTTAAAAAAAAAATCATTTCAAAGTAGATAAGGGTGTTGTGCTTGGTTATGCTATGTCTATAGAATAAATTATAGCTGATAAATCCATTTTTGAGGTCATTTATTCATTTCCATACCCAAAATAGTAAGATATGTGGGATCCTTCCTTGTTAATTCAGTTTCTTATAGGAGTTAAAGTATTTTTATAAGTTCATGCTTCCAATGTCCTGGTTTCTCCAAAAAGACACCAAATTTTTCTTTTATTATAATTTAAAAAATTATTTAGTGAGATAAAATCCCCTCCCATTGTTCAACCACCCAAATAGGGCTTGACCTTTGAAATCTTGATAATGCTTCCAACTTTTTCATAGGATTAGTTTAGAGTTAATGTCTAGAAAGGAAATTCCATGAGATTTCATATCATTCAAGAACATTAGATCAGTCTCAATAAAAATACACAAAAAATGATAAAGAAATGTTGGCCTTTTTATTTTCTTTAGAGAAATTTAAGTGTTATATAATTATATTCATAGGGATTTTTTTCACAGACAATTCTACAAATAGATTTTTATGAAGAATCATGATGCAAAAGAAAGTCTTTTGAGATGGATCTTGTTGTTTCATGAATTTAATGTTGAAATAAAATATATTAAAGGGAGTGAAAACCTTTTTTATAATAATTTGAGTAGGATACCATCTGTTTTAAATGGAAATCTTCATATCTATCCACCAATTTAAGAAAAATTTCTACAAGAGTAGTTATATGCTTTTATGAGTGAAATACCATAGATTTCTAGTGATGTAAATTATTTGGATACTAAATAAGTTCCCTATTACTTTTTTAAGAAAAATATTTCTAAACGAGTAATTTATGTAATGAATTACATTTAGGATGATCCTTACCTATGGAAAGTTGGTAGTGATCAAATGATTTGTATATGCATTATGAATTATGAATTTCATCCATTCCTCCATTTTTGTCACACATGGAGGAATAAAGGACACTTAAAACCACAAATAACTATAATAAAGGTTCTTGATTATAGTTTTTATATTACCACCTTTTTTATAGATTCTTTTGAATTTTTTGGAACATGTAAAAATTTCCAATTTCAAGGAAACATTGCCAAAAGGAATGAGATGCCTAAAAAACCAATTTTGATTTTTGGTGTATTTAATGTATGGGGTATGGATTTCATGGGACCTATTTCCAATTAATTTTGATATCTTTAAATCTTAATAGTTTTTTATTATGTGTTTGAGTGAGTAGAGGAATTCCAATGAGAGTTGATGATTCCAAAATTATATCCAAGTTTGTGAAAGGAAATTTGTTTTCTAGATTTGTATTTCCAAATTTTCAAATCAGTGGTCAAAGAAACTACTATTTTAATAGGAAATTAGAATCTATTTTGAATAAATATGGAGTTATTAATAGGGTCTTTACACCCTATCATCTTCAAAAAAAAGGAATGGATGATTTTTAGAGCAAAAAAAATAAAAAAATATAGAAAAACCCATGAACAAAAATAGAAAGATTAGGGTTTGAGACTAGACGATGCACTCTAGGCCTATAAGAATAAATTTAAAACCCAAATTGGCATATAATTATTTATATTAGTCTATGGAAAGACTTTTCATCTACCATTTTAGTTAGAACATATATATTTTTAGGTTATTAAAACATTTAATAGGAATCTATTTTATTTTGGAAGAGAATAAAATTTTTCTTTGTAGGAGATAGAGGATATTATAAATAATTCATAAAAGAGATCCATGTTGTACATGGAATGAACAAAATCATTTTATGATTGAATTACTCTCAATAAAAACTTCGAGGAATGAGATAAAGGGTTTCTTTCTAATTCTAGATTGTAGTTGTTCCCAGGTAAATTTCATTTCAAAATGTTTGTACCTATCATTGTTACTCATATTTTTCCTTTTGGTGCAATCTAGATAAAATAAATAGATAATGGTACATCATTCACATTCTATAGGCATAACTATAAGCTTTTAAGAGAGAATTTTAATGAGCCTATAGGGGAAGAGATTTATCTTCATGAATCTGAATACAATGGAAGACATTTTGTATCATTCCTTATCACTTATTTTTTATTATGAATTTAATTCTTGTAATTTAATTTTATCACATAAAACTATTTAAAAATTAATACACCATGAAAAATAAGTGTCTAGGGATGAATATACTAGGAAAATTTGATTATGTGTTCGTTCTTTTCAATTTTTTCAGTTTCTCTTTCATTTTTTTGTTTCTTTTTTTCTTCCCCACATTTTGTGTATTTTTTATACTTATGAGATAAAATTATTATCTTTATAATTTTTGAAACCCCTTTTAATGAGTGGTTCAATTTATCCCATGAAACTAAATTTAAATTAATGATGAAAATGACATTGTTTTAAGTTTAATACTTTGGAAATTTCATGAAAAAGCCTTCGGTTTTTGAATCTCATGACACATGTCACTATCATTATCTTTAAATTTACTTTCCCCTGAAGTATATGAACCCTTTTGAAATATTTTTAACATTCACCTCATATCATGAGAGAACCAATCCATTATTTATTTAACCAGAATGTGATTTATTTCTTTCAAAACTTGAGGGTTAAGGTACTTTTTCTTTAAATTATTAAGTAATTTATTTGGATTTAAAAGAACCAATTTCATGAGAATCATTGTTTTCTACAACTATAAATTTATTTCTTATATCCATTAGTATCCATGAATAAACTGTTAGGTTATCCACATTACAAGCTAATTTTCCTAATCTATCTTACTCTGGAAGTGAACATTCATGATCTAGTTGAACTTGAGTGGGTGGAGAAGTTATCTTGTGTTGTGACTCATCATTTGGTGCTAATTTAGATGTAAATAAAAATAAAAATATATTTGTATGATATAGAAAAAAACTATGTTGATAACTTTTCCTTTTTAGAGATTTCATGTAAAATAATGTTGTACCTTTCTAAAGCTTCCAAATAAATCAAGTTGTACCAATCTGGAGCTTTCAACAAAAAAAGAGAAGAGAGATGTCTTTTTTTACTAAATTATTGATGGCATGGCATGTCCATGAGACTTTAAAAGATTATTAGAGATGATTTTATACAAATTTATGTGATGAGGATACCATACTTGAGTGAGAATTAGAATCATGAATTTGTGCTTTGGAAAGAACCAAATCCTCCTTATTCGGCCTTAAAAAATTTAACATCTAAAACCTACCAACCTAAAGCCATAGAACAATCCAGAAAATATCTCATGATAAATACATTTTCTTGAATCACTTGAAGTTGAGATATAGTAATTTATCAAGCATATAGTGGTTCTTACTTGATTTGGGATGAGAAAATCCTTGTTGAAAATCTATATTTGTGTGTTTAGAGAAAATAGATGGGACGTAAGCATTTTGTGTCCATGAATAGTATACACCATACATTTAAAGATTATTCATAGGTAATGATATACATAAATTAAAATTTAAAATTCATAAAGATTAATTTCATTATTAAATTCACATATAAGTGATAAAAATGGTCCATGTGAGTATATTTTCCATATTACAATTCAATTAAAACATTTTTTCAATCCTTAAATAAAAAACCAAAAAAACCCCTGGGTGTTTTGGTTTTAAGTAAGAACCATTTTCAAATGTATAAATATGAACCCACCCTAAGGGGTGGTTCATAAAAAGATAACTAGCCTCCAATAATGAAAATAGGTATTATAGAAGATCTAGTTCAAGGTCTAGGAATTTAATTTAATGAGTTAGATATTTTAAAGGCAACATATAGAAATATTAGTGTGCATCCTAACAAAGAAAAATACTAAACAAGTGACACTTTAGGTAAAATTAATATACCACTTACCTTAACATGGTAGTAGAATCCTTGTATAGTATCATCCTTAGATTTGGGTTGGAGTGAGATAAAATGGAGAAAACGTAGAAAAACCCTGGAAATAGGATATATTATGTCACACAAATGTAATTTCAAATATGTTGAAGAAAAATGATAAAGGAAGAAAGAGGATTGATAGACTTACCAAGACGGATCTAACATAACTAATTGGAATTGAATCAAAGATCAAATGAAGTAGATGCCTCAAATCCTAGTAGGAGGGAAAGGGAGATCTTCCATGATTGGGATATTATGTGTTTGAGGAGTTGAAGAATGAAATAAGGTTTAAAGTCTTGGAGGGTAAAATGGTAATTTTACAAATTTTAAAGGGTATAATGGTTTGGAAACATAGTTTTCGAAACTATACACTAATTTTGAACACCTATTGTGCCTCTCCCTGTCTTTAAAAAAACTAGTACTCCTGGCCCTGAACCATACCCAAATTCTCTTGATTCCTCCATGAACTATCTAGAAACATCCACTAAGATAAAATAAAGTTTGAGACTAAAAATTTAAGTATCCATACCTGAAAGGAAAAACCATGATCTTAAAAAGTAATCCCCAACAATCCTTACCAAGTAAGACTCAAATAATATGGGTGTATCACATAACATCAAGAATACTAGATTATGTCCACCACTCAGTATGTAAATGACTGAATTCCTTTGAGGAGTTGGATAAGGGGGTAAAAATATCCCCCAACACTAAGGGATGGGGTTGACTTGAACCTTCTTCCAATATTTTTATGCGTTTTCAATGATTCAATGACCCCTAGAGTGGTGGTGGTGGTACGAATGCCCCATCCTTGTGGGTCAGGTCTAATATTATATGGATAACATAATAACTACCTTCATAGTCTTCCAGAACCAGAATTATTTTATTCGGGTGTGGGTTGGGTGTGGTCTGTGTTCAGAATTTAAGTTTCTCACCACTAAGGGTTTTTCTATGGCTAAGAACATTTCACTTAATAGTTAAGTTGCTCAACAAACCTTTTTGAAATATGGTGCAGGTGCCTATCAATGGACCATTTTTTTGTGTTGGATCAAAATAGTATATATATATATATATATGCTAAATTATAAGAGGGGTGAATTGTAAGTTTAAAATATTTCCCTTTTTAATATTAAAATGAATTCAATGTTTAACAAAGTTAAACAAGGTAAATTCTCAAAACCTATTTTAGTTATTACCTATGAGAAAAACTTTATTTGGGTTTAGAAATATGAATTCAGAAAAGAAACTTAAGAATAGTTTACTTAGAGAAAGATTATACCTTAAAGAGTATAGAATCTTAATTATCAGAGTAATTAAAAATAAAATAAAGTATAAGAAAGTTATAATTTCTTTCTTAAAAAATAAAATGGAAAAAAACTTGAAACAAGAACAAGTAACAAGTAGGAAATATTTTAACCCAAAGAGTAGGGTATCCAACAACCTTAGATAAAGTTCCCTTGATCTATACATTCAAGAAATTTTGTCTTACCCACACCAGGTTAAACTCTCAATAGGAATATCAAAATCTATCTTTCTATCCCTACAATCCCTCGAACATTAAGGTAGTTAGAACCTCTGTCTTTCTATTCCCATTATCCCTCGATTTTACTCAATACAAATCAAAGTCACACGAAGCAAACTGAACAAGATGTTCATAGCTAAACAAGATGTTCACCAAAACACACAAAGCATGAGACTCTCTCTCTAGAAATAACTTTAAAGAATCATAGCATGATATCTATAGATTGATACTGAGCTCATTTAAATGATATCTTATTTATAGGTAAAACCTCATTGGTCATATCCCTCCTCCAAGGGTCATATTTTTTCATGAATTTCAAATGGACTTGTACATGTGTCCCTCAACTAACGATTAGTAAGAAACAAATTGTACGACATCGTCTCATAATAAAAACATGTATAGGGAAAATGAAGTAGATTAACCAAATATTAAAAATCTGGAATCTAGGGGAAAATATAATTAAAAGTTTAAATAATAATATTATAGAAACATGGATATTCAGACTCTATTTTTCAAAAAAATCAGAGTCTGAATTATGAGGAATTTGAAATATGAATTATGATGAATTTGGAATCTAAATTATGAGGAATTCTTAGTCTAAATTATGAGGAATTCATAGTCATAATTCTGATGAATTTGGTGATAGAATTAAAAGGAATTCAATGTCTGAATTCTGAGGAATTTGGATTCTGAACTCTGATGAATTCAGATTTTGAATTTCAGGGAATTCAGAGTTTGAATTTTAGAGAATTAAAAGTCTTAATTACAAATAATTATGAGGTTGAATTTTGGGGAATTCGGAGTCTAAATTTCAAATAATTCAGAGTATGAATTTTATAGAAATAGGATTCTAAATTTCAAAGAATTCGGAGTCTGAAAACAGTAATACTTGGTAGCTTAAAGAACTGTGTGATTCCAAATTTTTTGATAAGGATCATAATTTTTTGACTAATTAAAAAAAAATAGTTATACATGGTTTTAAATAAGATATTTAATAAGATATTAAAACCAAGGTAAAGATAAAACATTTCTTAGAGAAGGGAAATTTTTCTTAATAAAATAATCCTTAGAGAAAAATATTTTCCCTTAAGATAAGGTGTTTGTAATTTTCATAATATAGAGGAATGAAAAAATAAAAAACAAAACTTATTGACTCAACAATATCCCCCTTTTTGGAAATCACAAACATCCTTACAAAAAAGAATATAATGGATAAGAATTTTTCTTTTTGAATTTTAAAAGAAAAACTTATCTACCTTTACTTGTGAACCATGATGAATACAACTAACTCATCCTTAGTTTTATAAATCCATAAAGAGTATATTCTTGACTTCCTTAGAGATATTTTACTCTTTCTTGCATAAGAAATACCTCTTTAAGTAAACTCTATCTTACATAAACTCCCCCTTACTTAGAGATCTCTTCTTCTTTAGTTAATATTCTTTTGATCATTCTTTCCTCTAACTTTTTGATTTTTAAAAAGGAATATAGATAATGAATAATATGGTACCTAAAAGAGTAGAACTATAAAAAACAAAACAAATGAAGGATAAAAAAATTTCATTATGATAAGAAAAATTTATACATGATAAAAAATACAATAAAATATCAGAATGTCTTGAAAATCACTCATCCTTCTTTCCTTTAGCATGATATTCTTAAAGGTATCCTTTAACTTCTCAAGTTTTTTATGATCATACTCAAACAACTTGAGGAAATGTTCCTGATCCTGATTCTTCTTTTCCAGAGCCTTGATTTTTTCATCTTGAGACTTTAGGATTTATTCCTAATATTTCACTGCTTCTTCTTGCTAATTGAACTTTTCTTTCAACTCTTACCTGATTTCCCTTTCTCAATTCAAATTTAAAGTAACTAAATTTAACTACTAATTCAGATCTTTATCATCTTTATTCTGGGCTATTTTTTCAAGATTCTGCATCTCTAAAAAAACTTTTTGTATGGTTTTTTATTCTATCATCTGAAATATAAGAAGAATCATTCACTGAATCTTGGAAGTCATCAAAAAATTTCATGTCTTTAATCATTCTTTTAGACCATTTTGTTATTTCCTTACATGATCTCCTGTGAGAATCATAATTTATATGAAATTTTTTTAAGTCTTCTTCAATCTTGATAAACTTTTCCATCACCATGATTAACAAATATGACATCTGATTGAAATAATATTAAAGAAAATAGAACCTCGAATCAATACTAGGAATCAGGGGTATTGTGCTCACTAACATCTTCAATGACTGAAAAAAATCATGTCCCATTGAAGATGAATATTTGGAATCTGATTCCCTTATAGGAGAGGATTCTTTGTCTATCTCTTCATATTTCCTCTTGGTTGAACCACCAACATCATTCTTATCTTTAACAACCACATCCTTTTTATGTGTATTAAGAAACACCTATTTTTATTTTTCCACTTTGTAAATAACCTTCTCATCCCTTGGATACTCATGGTCACTATATGAGAGTTATACTATCTTATCTTAATCAACCACTTCTTTCTCTATATTTTCCTTAACATCATTATGGTGGATGAAATCATGGTTTGTACTCTCACCATTAGTAGGTTTGTCAACCTATTCATGTTCATCATCTTCTTTTCCTTGAGAAACAATTTTGGTTGACTCAACCGAGGAAGTTCATATTGAATTCTTGTTAGAAGTACTTTCCTTCTCATGGTATTCTTATACTTTATTTATCACATCATAACCATTATCTTATTCTTCCCCTTTTTCTTCTTCTACTTATTATTCTTGGAATATTTCTTCTTCCACAAAAATTACAGAATTAGAATTTTCTTTCTAGGAGTTTCTAAGGGTACTGGTTCTTAGAGAAAATATTCTAGTACCAAATTTTGTTCAGAGGCTTTCTCAGTATCCTTGATAAGTGCTTGAACAATATTGGCTTCAGACATTTTCTTCTTATTCTTCTTCTTTTCCCTCTACTTTACTACCACTTCATTAGGGGAGGTTTTACTTTTTTGGATTTGGTGGTGCTGACTGAATTTCTGAAACCGTATATTTTTCTTCGGTTTCATGTTCCTTATCTTTTCTCTTTTTTTGGGTTTTATTGGAGTTTATCCCACTTCCCCTTTCTTAGATAATGATACAATATCACTTTCAAAAAAATCTTAAAATTCTCTGGATTCATTATTAAAACCAACTTTCATTCTTCTATGGGTGTCATCACTCAACAGTATGATTTTTAAGGTTCTGGGTTTAGAATGTTAGGTAATTTTAAAGTATTCTAAGAAAAGCATTGTGATCTTAAGAAATATTTCCAGATACATGATGATCTAAGAATTTATAGTTCCATTCTTAATGTTGGTGATTTTTGGGAGGATGCACTTCACAAGATTTACCTTTCTCAGGATGACAAAAAATTCCAATATAAATATATCAGTATTCTTTAAAGAATCATTGTCATCCTTTCTCAGAATGAGGAAACCATGCACCCATAAAGCTAAAATTATAAATTTAGATGAAATATGGTTGATCTTTAGTGACTTTACTCTTTGGAGTCCAAGGCACTCGGTTTCCTTTTCATTCTCAAAGCTTCTTGACTAATCTGGAAACTTGTGCCTACAGAATATTGCCTCAACTTCATATAGAATTCCAAGAATTTTTGTAACCATATTGAAATATAGATAATATGTTTTCCCATAGCTCTTGAACAAAAACTTCTCCCTTATACCATCCTCATAAAAACTTAATGTATCATAAAAATTTATAAGTAAGTCAAAATAAAAAGGATCCTGACTCTTTTCTTTGGCTACACAAAATCTCTCCCATACATTCATCTTAAATTTTTTAATAATCAAAAAATTATACTTTTTGAAGAATTTTGGTTAAACCAATCATTCCCTCTAGATTTTACAATCCTTGATTTCATTAGTTTAAGACATCTATTTTTACGGGGAAGCATCCAACGACATCTAGAGTGTAAGAAAACTTAGAAAATAGAACAACCTTTTTGAAGAGGGGAAGAGGTTTGGCACACAAAGTCTAGAAAATCGATGTGGGAAAAAGAATAGGGGGTGTTTATATAGGATTCAAGGAGATGGTTCGTATTCTAGATTTTATCCAACGGTTGAAATAAACATTATCTGATATGATGATTGAGATAAATTTCAAATAAGGATTTGGTAGATTCTGCTCATTTGGGGTTTTAAGGGGAAGAAATGGATTTAAGGAAAGATAAAAATACCAACAATTAAAAAAATCAATTATGAAAATTTATGTAAGAAAAAATAACTTCTAGATTACTTAAGAAAATAATGTTAGTATAGATAATTTTTTTGATGAACAACTTAGATTCCAGATAATTTTGTTAAGGAAATGAAATTTTTTATTTCGGAAATTAGGGTTCTGGAAAAAAATTGATTAAAAAAATTTTGGTTACGAAAAAATTGATTAAGGAAAAAAAATTGGTTCCAAAAAAAATTGATTAGGAAAAAAATAGGAAATAAAAAATTGTATTCCCCCTATGGAAAAGAGTTTATTAATGTAAGGATATGAGTTTTTAAAAAAAGTTAATAAGGAAGATTACCTTACGGTTATCATTCCTAACATTTGTTTAATGTATTCAAATATATTAGATGGTAAATATTTTGTAAAAATATCAGACATATGATCTTCTGTTCTGATAAATTGAATAATGATATCTCCTTTAAGTGTGTGATCTCTCAGAAATTCATGCCTAATATCTATGTGTTTTTTCATGAGAGTGATGTGAAAGGTTTTTCTTTGGGAAATGGAACTTCTGTTATCACACAATATCTATGTTTAAGTAAAACAAATGTCATAGTCTATGAGTGTGTGTTGCATCCAAAACACTTGAGCACAACAACTTCAAACTGCTACACATTCAGATTCTGTAGTGGAAAGTTCTACTGAGTGTTTCTTCTTTAATGGGCAAGAAACTAAAGAATCTCCTAAGAAATAAAAAGTTTCGGATGTAATTTTTTTATCCATTCTACATCCACTAAAATCTTCATCTGAAAAAAAAATTTAAACAAAATCATTTCTGGAAGTGTAAAAAGGTCCAGAATCTATGGTTCTTTTTAAATAGAGAAAAATTCTTTTCACTGCTTTTAAATGCGAATAATTTGTATTATATTTATATCTTACACATAAGCATACTAAAAACATTAAGTCTAGAAGACTGGATTTCAAGTATAGAAAACTTCCGATCACACCTCTAAAAGATATTTGATCTACTAGTTTCCCAACTTCATCAAGATCAAGATAATTTGAGGTATAGATTCGAGTTCTTATACATTTAGTTTTTTCATATCCATACATTTTAAAAAGATCTTTAATATACTTATGTTCAGATATATGATCCTATTCTGGGTTTTTAGAAATTTGAAAACCTAGGAAAGATGTTAACTCATCCATCATACTCATTTCAAACACATATTTCATGAGATTCACAAAAGAATGAGTAAAAGATTTCTGAGTTTATCTGAATATAATTTCATCAGCATAAATTTTAACAATAAAAACACTTTTATTATCTTTATTTATAAAAATTGTTGGATCAGAGGCTCCCTTAAATTATTTTTTTTGTAAAAAAATTGTGTAAGTCTATCATAACAATATCTAGGGGCTTGTTTAGGTCCATATAAAGCTTTGGTAAGTTTGAAAACATGTTCAAGATGTTTTATGTCTTCAAATCAAGGAGGTTTTTCAACTAAAAATTCCTCTTAAACATATCCATTAAGGAAATCACACTTCACATCCATTTGAAAAAGTTTTAAATTTAATAATTCTGCAAAGGAAACTAAAATATGAATAGATTCAAGTCTAGCTACTAGAGCATAGGTTTCTTCATAGTCCATTCCTTCTTGTTTATTATAGCCTTTAGAAACTAATCTATATTTATTTCTTACTATGATTCCATTTTTATCACATTTATTTCTAAAGACCCATTTTACACCAATTACAGATGTTTCCTTAGGTCTTTCAACCAAGTTCTAGACTTTGTTCCTTTTAAATTCATTTAGCTCATCTGGATTGTCATTAATCCAATCATCATCACCTAAAGTTTCATCAGTTATTTTTTATTATAATTACAAAAGGAATGATAGATGTTCTACTCTATTTCTTAAGGAAATTCTTGTCCTTTTAGGTTGATTTACATCACCAATGATACTATCACTGGGATGATTATTAAGAAATAATTGATTTGGGTTTTGTAAAACATGTTCATCAACATATGGTATAATATCTTCTTGAGTAAATACTTCATAAAATTTTCTCAAGTATTTTCATTATAAGAAAAATCTTATATCAAAGGATGATAATTTGTTTTTGGAAACACACCTGAGGATATAGTTCGGGTTTGTCTAAAAAAAGGATCAGTTTCATCAAATTTAACATGGACTGTTTCTTCAACAGTACAAGTATTTTTGTTAAAAACTGTATAAGCATTAGAAGTAGTGGAGTATCCTAGGAAAATTCTTTCATCATATTTGGGTACAAATTCATGTAAATTATATTTAGTATTTATAATGAATACTTTTCATCCAAATAATTTGAAGCAAGAAAGTCTAGTTTTTTTATCAGTCCACAATTTTTAAGGTGTTTTGTTAATAAAATGTCAAATTAAAACTTAATTTATAGTATAACAAACAACACTAATAGCTTTATCCTAAAAGTGTATAGATATAGAATATTCACTCAACATGGTTCTAGTTATATCTTGAATAATTAGATTTCTTCTTTCAATAACACCATTCTATTGAGGAGTTCTTGGTGCTGAGAAGTTATGATTATTTCCTTTCATACTATAAAAAGTTTATAAATATAAATTTTGAAATTATCCTCAATAATCACTATGAATAGTTATCAATGAAAGGTTTTTCTCATTTTTAACATCAGATCTAAAAGTTTTTATATAAGAAAAATCTTCAGCTTTATTTTATATAAAATAGACCCATGTAAATCTAGTATAATAATCGACTAAAACAAATATGTGGTATTTTTCTCCAATACTTCCAGTTTGTGTTAGACCAAAAAGATCTATATTCACTAGATATAATTCATTAGAATTTGAGACTTCACCGATTGATTTAACAGATGATTTATGTTTCTTTCCATGCTGACAATGATCACAAAATTTTGAAGAATCAAATATAAGCTCCGATAGATCCTTAGCAAGTGTTTTCTTTGAGAATTTTCATAAGTTCCTAAGTTTAAAATGTCCTAGTATTCTACTCCATAACCAAGATTGATCTTCTATTACACTGAGGTAAGTTTTATCTTGGCTCCTAAGGTCTTCTAAGTTTAGTGTATAAATATTCTCATCCCTATGGGTAGAAATAATAAACTCTTCCTTCGACTTATGTACTAAGAATTTATCATTCCAAAAATTCACAAGGTAACCTTCATCACATAACTTTATTTTCATAAAACAATTGAAATCAAAGTTTTTCCAAGTTTTTCCAAGAATAAAAAATAAAACATTTGAAATCAATGTTTTTCCAAGAAGAACAACGTTACTTATACCATCAATTTCTCCCTGACTATTATCTCTAAAAGTTAATTTTCTTCCTTTTGTATTGATAATTTTTTCAAAGCTTTTTTAGTTACCAGTCATATTCTGGGAACATCCACTATCCATGTAACATGTATTGTTTATGATACTGTCTTTATTTTCCTGAAAATAAAAGTGTTTGACTTTCAAAATCCAAAATTTCTTGGATCTGGAAATTTTAGAAAGTAAGATATTAGGAATCCACATTTTCATAGAAAAATAAGATTTATGAAAACCTAAAGATTGGGATTTATTAAAATAATAATTGATTTCCCAATGTCCACCACATCGACATTTAGTACAAAAGGAATCACTTTGAGGAATAAAATAATTATTACTAAAAACTGGTTTTGAGTAAGTATACCAAAATCCAGAACTGTTCCAAATAAGAAAAAATTTGTGAATACATTTTTGTAAATTCATTCCTTCCTAAAGTAAAACTTGATAAAATTTTCTTTAAGGAAAAAATTTCATATTTTAGTCTGATGACTAAATTATTATCCTCAAAGTGATTAATTTTAGAACATAAATTATTCTCTAGATTATTTTTCATTGAAATAACATTTTCAAAATCATTAGAAAGATTATCCTCATCAGAATTAACTTCCTTAAGGTTTTTAGAAACACTTTCAAAATAAAAAGTTTTCTAATCAATATCTTTTGAAAGATCTCTTACTTCCTTAGTTAAAACAGAAATTTTCAAATTTTCTTTCTCTAAATTATTTTTTATATTAAAATTTTCATCTTCAAGTAGTTTAGAAAATATAGATACTTATTCAAATGAAGGTATTGTATTATCTGTTATTGAGGAAGATTCATCATCTAAAGATTCATATTATTCTTCATTCGAAAAATTAGTATTTGAAGAAATATTGGTTAAGGATTCAACATTGTATACCTTATCCATAAGAAAAATTATTTTCAATAGGTACTCTGAATATGAGACCAATATTCTTCTTACTAGATGATTCATATTTGGAAGATTCATCTGAAGAGTCACCTCCACTGGCACTCCAAGTTTCATTTCCTTTCAGGACATTCTTAGACTTAGATATGTAATACTTCTTTCTATTTCTTTTAGACTACTTTTCCTTCCTGTCTTTTCTCTTAATCATAGGACAATATGGTATAATATGTCTAGCCCTTTTATATTCATAAAAAGTTACCTCAGAATATTTTTTTTCCTTTCTATATTTCTTCTTATATTTGTACTATAAATGTTCCTTTCACACTGTCTTGTTCATCCTTCAATCAATATTGGCTAATTTATTTTCACATTTTTCAATGTCCCTAGATTCAGATATAACAACTTTTTTCTTAGCTTTAGATCTAGTTAACCTTTCTGGAGTCTTATCTTTAGATGTAGTAGTGAAATCCACACTTCCATTACCATTCTTCTTTTCATTTAAATCATCATCTCTCTTCATTCTAGTTTAATGAGGAGGAATAGTTCCACATAACTCATCAAGAGTAATGTTAGATATTTTTTAGTTCTCATCAATAGCTATCCTTTTTTATTCCCACTAATTTGGCATGATATCAATTATTTTATCAACAAGAAATTCATCATCAACACATTTATCCCCCATAGATTGATGACTATTGATAATTGTCATAAAACTTTATTATACTTTGCAAATAGTTTCTCTATAAAAAAATAAGAATCCACGATATTTACCTCTCAACAAAGCTCTTGTAGTTTCTATCACTTTAGAATAACCAAAATGTGTAACTTCAAGTTTCATCTAGATGCAGTTGGAAGGTTCAAAAATATATATTTGACTATATATATTTATGGTCATATAACACAAGAAAGTATTGTGTACCTTGTAATTCAGTTGATATATTTGTTTTTCATGATTGGTGAATGTTCTGAATTCCTTGTATTGAATTTTTTTATTCTCTAGGGAGCATTAAAAATTGTCTACTCCGGTGTTGAAGAAAAAATTATTCATCATATCTCTCTAATACTCATAATCATTACCATCAAACATTTATGGTCTGGTAGTATTAAGGTTGTCTATAGAACCAATATCCATACCTTCCATTCTACAAGAAAATACTTTTCCAAAAGACCTGTTAATATAAAAGGTTTATAAAGAAAGATAAAAATATTTAAGAAAAATTTGAATAAGAGAATTTAATTATGAAAAATTTAGAACAAGGAAAAACATGAGCAAGAAAACTTATATGTAAGTATAAGTATTTTATAGACATTCTTAGATACCAATTGTAGGATCAAAATAGTATATGTAGATTATCAATTAGTAGAGGGGGTGAATTGTAAGTTTAAAAACATTCACTTTTTAAACATTAAATGAATTCTATGTTTAACAAAGTTAAACAAGGTAAATCCTCAAACCCTCTTTTAGTTCTTAACTAAGATTCAAAGATTCTTAGAGTTTGGAAATATGAATCTGGAAAAGAAACATAAGAATAGTTTAATTAGAGAAATATTCTACCTTAAAGAGTATAGAATCTTAATTATCATAGTAAGTAAAAATACAAGAAATTATAAGAGAGTTATAATTTCTTTCTTAAATACAAATATAGTAGAAATAAAACTTGAAACAAGAACAAGTAACATGTATGAAATATTTTAACCAAAAGAGTATGGTATCCAACAACCTTGGATAAAGGTCCCTTGATTTATACATTCAAGAAAGTCTCTCTTACCCACACCAAGGTAAGCCCTCGATAGAAATATCAGAATCTATCATTCTATCCCTAAAATATCCCAAACTTTAAGACAGACAGCACCTTTATCTTCCTATCCCAAGAACTCCTCGATTGTACTTAGTAACAATTGGAGTCGCATGAAGAAAGTTGAACAAGATGTTCATAGTGGAATAAGATGATCTCCAAAACACACAAAGCATGAGAGTCTCTCTCTTGAAATCACTTCACAACATCACAACAAGTAATCTCTAGATTGATTCTAATCTCATTCCAATGAGATACTATTTATAGGAAGAAAATTCAACTGTCAGATCCCTCCCCCAACGATCATATTTTTCTTTGAATTTCAGTGGGAATTGTACATGTGTCACTCAACCAATGGTTAGTTAGAAAGAAATTGTATGGCATCGTTTCATAAGAAAAACATGTGTATGGTAAATGAAGTAGATTATCCAAATATGAAAAATCTAAAATATGGGGGATAATATAATTTTGATTTTAAACACTAGGATTCTAGAAACATGGGTATTAAGACTCTATTTTTCAAAAGAATTTAGAGTTTGAATTATGAGGAATTGGGAGTCTTAATTCTGAGGAATTTAGAGTCTAAATTCTGATGAATTCATAGTCTAAATTATTAGGAATTCAGAGTCCTAATTATGAGGAATTTAGAGTCTGAATTATGATGAATTTAGAGTCTGAATTTCATGGAATTTGGAGTCTGAACTTTAGAGAATTCAGAGTCAGAATTTCAGATAATTCGGAGTCTGAATTTCAGAGAATTCGGAGTCTGAATTTCAGATAATTCGGAGTCTGAATTTTGAAAAATTTGGAGTCTAAATTTTATAGAATTTGAAGTCTTAATTTCATAGAATTTGGAGTCTAAAAATAGTAAAACTTGGTATCTTAATGAACTGTAAGATTCCGAAGTTTTTGATAACGATCCTAATTTTTTGACTAAGTAAAAAAATAGTTAGACTTGGTTTTAAATAAGACCTTGAGTAAGATATTAAAAACCAAGGTAAGGATAAAACTTTTCTTAGAGAAGGTAAACTTTTCTTATCAAAATAATATTTAGAGAAAAATAATTTTCCTTAAGATAAGGTGTTTGTGATTTTCAAAACAAAGTGGAATGGAAAATCCATAAAGAAACCTTATTTACTCAATATTTTAGTCATGAAACATTGGATCTTTAGAGATAACATGATTTTTTTGGTTATACCAATGAGCATGTGTATAATTTAGGATTGTGACCTCTCTTATAGTGATAAAATTTTAGGATGCCCTTTTTAGGGTGATCTTTTATCCTGGAAACAAAGTAAAAGGAATTTCCCAATAGCCATCCCATACCCATTTTTTCACATCAGACAGGGAATGTATGATTATTCATCAAAGCACATCTATAATATGCAGATGATAATACTATAGGATCTTATAGTTCTTCTCTAATCTGGGGTTTCAAGCTACTAAGAAAGCTACAAAATCAATTATGTGATGAATATTTATTATTACCTTTAGATGGTTGCAATACCACTGATAGGTAAAATGGTATACTTTCAACTTATGGGGAGTTTACTAAAAAATTTGGCATAATGAAGGCATATATTCTTCTTTTAACATTCCCATAATGTTATATTTCAAAGTAAAAATGGGATAGAATATGACTGGTAGGTTATCCTCTACCAATTATTTCTATATATCCATGTTTTCTTTATCATAACCTAGTAAAAAAATCTTCCACCTTTTCTAAAAATAGTGGTTATTTTCCAAATTCATTATTGGAAAGGGGGGGATTCTTGAAGTCCCTTTAGTTAAGTTGATATTTGTGTGGGGTTAGGGAGGTTCTAACCATGGCCATTTCTCTAGACCATTTATTTATGAGGATGACATGTCAAAAGTGGATGTTGAGGTTGTAGGTGTAACCATATTCATTATTTTTAGTGCATATAATTATTAGGGCACTATCAAAGTATATTTGATAAGGGAAGAAACTTTTTTGTGAAGTAATTTAATTCTAAATAGTACCTTCACAATGACTTCCATGGAGATAACATCCTTGGTAATGGTTTCAACTTCTTTAGGGATGGTCTTTGTGGTTTCCAAGTAATGGATTGGAAAGGGGAGGACCATCATTCATGTTGATATTATTTTTACATGGAGTACCTTTATAGAAGGCATCATAGGAAGATTTCCCATGATCAAAACTTTTTTTTCTATGAGTAGAACCTTCATGATATGTTTTTTGGGTAGGAAATATATAAATACTAACGAGAATATCAAAGGGAGGAACTCCATCACTAAATCTTCTCTCACATTCTGGTGATAATCATACCAAATCTTGGGCCACTATAGATAGGTGTTATAGGGCCTCAAGAGAATAAGTACTGATAAATATTGGGATAAAAGAATACTCTTGGGTATTTGGATACCTTTTCCATTATCTCCTTTTAGATGATATATGTGGCAAAGATTAATGACCTTATTTGGTGGGAGCCTTATTTTTAATCTCTCATATCATCACCATATCCTATCAATGAGCTCCTTTACATTGGACATAAATATGGTCATCTCCTTTGTTTGCCTCTAGAATATGCTTATGGGTCCCTTTAGACAAGGTGGGAATATGTTTCCTCCTTTATATAGTCATCAAGATGTGTAATTAGTCTTCCTAAAACTAAATAAAAGAATGAATGTGTTCATTATTTTGATCCTCTACTAGGATATAATGACAAACCTCCCAAATGGTTGTAGGGATATGATCTCACTCATATATTTATATCATAATATGTAGATTTTACTCTTAAATGGGAGTGGGGATATGATCCCAAAATTTTGTATCCATTAGGATATGCTAATGAGATTCTTTAACATTGGTGGCAGTATGGATATGGACCCACCTCCTATTGACCACTAGGATATGATAAAAATCATCCTATAGTACTACTATTAGGATATGATGGTATATTTGTAATATTTGTAAAAGGATATACGATTTATCATCCATTTCTGTTAGGATGTGTTATCGAACATATGTAATGGGAACAATAATTTGTTCTCATTCATTAGTTAGAATGGGAATATGTTCTCATCCCTATCATATGGTCATTATCAAGGTACATTGATGAGGTTCATATGTATGGGTAGGAATGTGCTCCTTCACCATTGTGGATGTTGAAATATAACAAAAATCTGTACATGTTTTTTCCAACATACATTGGAAGTCTATTAAAGTATGAGTATGTATATGGACATACGCTTTTTCCAAGATGTGTCAATGATTTTCTTTCAGTGTAATAATGATATGATCCTGCTCCCAGTGTTAATGGTTCTATTGTACCAGGTGATACCTCTATTTGGATTCTAGACTCTAAATGGTTGGGACTAGTATATTCAAGGTAGCCTCCTTAATATATTCCTAAAGAGATGATCCCACATGACATTTTCCACAGCAATGATTGGTGGCAGGATCCCTCCTAGGTGACTCCTATGTAGTATTGAGTCCATGGTCAACCTCTTGATCCCCCTCCCTAAGATAAGGGAGGTTCACATTGTTGTACTTTTTGGAGAGGAGCCTAAAGTTATTGTAGGTGGTGATAAGAACCTCCATATTCAATGTATCCTTCATCTGATAGGGTAGGATATGAGGTTTTAGTGCTTAAAGGATCTCCAAAACTAACTATACTATTATAATAGTACCATGTTAGAGGTACTCCCTTGCCAGTGAATTTTTCTCCTATTTTTGAAGAATCTAAATTGGTGAAAATGTTCATCTAGTTACTGAGTCCAAAATTTTTGTAGTAGATGAAGTTTAGGAATATTTTCCTGATAAATATTCTATCACTTTGGATCAAATGGGGCTCTTGAGAGATATTCTTATGACATAAGAAAACCATAAACTATAAAACCCATCAGTGTAGTATTGTAGATAAGAATATTCCTAATTGATATCTTTTATACTTAAAAGATTTACATTAGGTTCAAAATTTTTATTTCTAGTGAAAAAAACGATGCAATATCATCATGGCATTTTGAGTCAGTGTGGACCTATTTTCCAGTGGAAGGTGGTCACTAAGACTTTATCAGTGATGCCTTGGAATGTTAGTTCTTAAAAGGATGAGAGTTTGGGCTCATTGCACCCTATTAGTGGGAATTATTATCTACTTTAGGAATGTTTTATATATTTAATTTTTATTCATGAATCCTTCTTGAATCTTAATGCATGAATCGATACCAATATTATAATTATTGATCATTTTTATGCATCAATGTAAACATATTTATATATTAGAGGTTCTCAATATTTCATTTATTAGTTACTTATTCTTTTTTTGAAAATCCACATAACTTAGAACTCCATAGTTTATTATCACCTAGGGTGATGGTATAGGGGAACTATCTTTCCATTAATTGATATTACATATTTTTTTTATAAATATTCATTATATTACAGAAACACATAATTGATTATCGTAAAGGTATAGTGAATTTGGAAACATAGAAACATAAACAGTGATCTCATAAGAGTTTTACATCATCTCCCACTTAGTTTCTCATAACTATCTCCATTCTTAGACATATCACAATTAATACCCATCATTATATCCCATGTAATAGAAATATATGAAATATTGAACTCATATGATCAGTAAGGATAAACAAGAAAAATATGTAAACATAATGTGAGCATATGGGTATGAGTACATGAGAATAATATATGAAAACCAAACCTTGAATATCAAAGATCAAAATATGGAGTCATGGAATATATATTGACAATTCATAATACAAGAATCATAATGAAATCAAAGAACATGATCCATGATAGCATAACATTGACATAAGACATGGAATTTTGGCATACACGTAATAATAAAAAAATCATTTCCATGGTAGGAAATACTTAGTTTCATGGATATCTTATTGTAATGGGTTCACTCCCCCAAACTATTTTAGTAGTCAAGGTTCACTCCCAAGACAATCATAGTGGACTAAGCCCCTTAATGAACTGGTTCACTCCCCATTTCATTCATATTTATCTCATGAGATATCAATATTTACCCAATTAATTGGAGGGATATATAGGTCCCACCCATCACATAATTAAAATCATATATATATGTGCTTCAAGATCATAAAACATTCATCATATCAAAACCCATGAAAATAAATGGGCATCATCAAACATTCATCATATCAGAATCCATGAAAATAAATGGGTTTCATGAAATATTTCATTATATAATAACTCATGGAAAAGAAATAGGTTTCATAAAAAATCATCATAAATATAAACTATCTATATAAATAATAAATATGGTATCATTGGATCAAATCCCCAGTAAATCTTAAGTTACATCAAATTATTTAATCTTATTTAGAAAATGATCTTAAAAGATCACTTGGAAAATTTCTTGAGGAAAACATCCTTTCAAATTCGAAAAAAAATAAAACATAAAACATTTTAAAAATAATTTTCATTGAATATAACCTTGTAAACATATAAATAAATATCTAAAGATAATTTAAAATATTTTATGAGTAAAATATCCTTTCCACTTTGAGAAAAAATTAAAAATGTAAAACATTTTCAAAAACCTTTTATTTGAAAATAAAGTTTTAATCTCATAGATTAAACTTTAAAACATTTGGTTTTCATTATGGAGAGAAATTACATTAATTATGTACATGTTAAAACAAATATTCCTTTCCCATTTTCGGTAAAAGGAAAATGGGCCTTATTTGGTAAAATACATAAATATTCCTTTTAAAAAACTTTTTAAAATTTCAAAAATGGGTAAAAATTTCAATAAATTTTTTTTTGGATAATGTTAAATATTATTTGAAAACATTTTTCAAAAACATGAATATGGAAGAAAAAGAGTTTTTGACTAAAGAGAGAAATAAAGATGATTTTTCTTAAAACAACATTTTAGTATATTTAATCCTTTAAAATAGGATAACGAAAGAAAAAAAGTATTATCTATAAATAACCATACTAAAATAAAATTAATTATTTTATTTAGATATAGTCATAATATTTCATCATTGCTAGCATAATTATAAACAATCTCGATAAATGATGAGACTGTAACATAAAAATCTTACCACTATGGAAACTTTTAATCATAATACCCCTGAAAGATTAAAATTAAATGAAACTTATAATATCATTAGAATAAATAAATTCATGATATTACATTTCAAATCCATTTTATATACACCTCATAAAAAATATGGGTGGATAATATAATATATGTCCTAACGAAGACAAATTGAGAAAAAAAATCATTATCTTAAGTCATGACTTCATTCGTACACATTAGAACCACCCATATAATAAATATAGGTTTATTATAAATCTAATTTAGAAATATTATTATATATATCATACCATATATTATTTTTTTATGACCTTTTTATTACCCATATTAACAATTCCCAATTAAAATCATGATTCTGGTAATAATGCCTTTGTTTTTCGTGTATGTTATGATTTGGTATTTTCAATCATTTTACTTTGATAATAATTTAGTCATATAAAAAATTTTAATCCTGATATAAATATCATATATATTAATTATATATGTATTTATAGTAATCCATAACAAATATATATAATTAAATGAACTCTTCATGGAGATGATAGGTTGTACGTACACATGAACGCTTTTTCCATTTTTTAATAGATGGAAAAGGAATAAATTTAAATAGTAATCAAGATTTAAATAATATTTATTATTTTATATATATCACATTTATTTATTAAATTTATCCTTATTACCTTCTATGTAATGCCTTAGTGAAAAATGAATCACATTGCTTCATGAGGCGGTAGTCCATCATACACATGAACGATGTTATTGTATCTCCCATGGAGTGGAAAGTAATAAGGTATATGTGATATGATAATTCCATATGTATAATTATGTTAAAAATATCATATATATTCATTTAATATATACCTATTAACATTCAAGTAAAACATAAATGAAAAACACATCACATCGATTTGTGAGGCGGTAGTCCACCATACACACGAGCGATATTATTGTTTTACAACAGGTTGGAAGGTAAGAAGTTTGGAGTGATATTATAATTATATAATTATAATAATAACATAAATATCTTATATAAATAATAAATCCAGCATTATATCGATTCGTGATAGGTGGTAATGGAAAATGAATAACATCGGTTCATAAAGCGGTAGTATGTCGTACACATGATCGACAGTTTCACATCCCATTTGATGGTAGAGGATATAGATGTAGGTAATGAAATTAAAAAAACATATAATTATATAATATTTTTTTATAATATTTTCATAGTTTAATAATATTTTAAGGAGGTGTAATAAAAAATAAAATAAAAATACAAGTTTAAGAATTTTACCTCTTCTTTGGACAACCTCTTAAGTTTTATACCTAAAGCCTTATTAGGAGAGATTACTAATAAAAATAAGTTATCTATGATATGGGTAGTGATGTAAAGAATATGTATGTTTGGTTATTTTTTGAACCAAATGTATTTTGATGTTTTAATAGTGGAGGAGATGATGTGGCCTTTTATAAGTGGGGGAGAGGACACACATGAAATTTCTGAAAAGAATAGTGTTCCCACATTTTTCACTTGCCAAAAGGATCCAAAATAGATCATTATATAACCTTAGATTTTATATGGTCTAAATATTTTTAAAAACTTAGTTTTTTAAAATTTTATATGTCATTTTACCCTTTATATCTTTTTTAATCCCTGGTAAACCCGTTTTAAACTTAACCATGGTATATAATTTTTCACTATTTTTACTAATTTCCCAATTATTGTTGAGAAAAAAATTAAGTTGAAATTATTATAAAATATAAATTAATCTGATTAAACATATGGAATAATTTTTCTAAAATTTCAGTCACATAATTGGAAGATTTTAATTTAAAATTAAACCCGTATATAGGATGAAATGATAGTTTTCCAAAGGGATCATTTGCAAAAGGTTAAAAAATTATATCAAAGATAAATATGTAAATTATTTAAATGATTTAAATGGGATTAATAAATATATAATTGAGCTAATTTTTATTTTAAATCCATATAAAAATAAAATTTATCTTGTCAATTATTTGAATGAAAAAATTTTTTTAATAAAAACTAGTATATTCATTATTCTGTGGAAAAATTATCTTTTCATAAAAAACTAAAAAAAATAACTCCAGGATAATTATAAAAATATGATTTAAAAAATTAATTTTATTTTTTCAAATTAATTTTCTAAAATTTAAAAAATATAATTTTAAAATAAGTGTGAAATGTGTGATAAAACAGTTCTTTAGAAAAATAGATTTTAAGCATAAAATTGGATTTATTCTTATCTCATATCTAAAAAACACATGAGATGAATGTTTAACATTTTATTGAATATATAATATATAAATTTCATTAAAATAATTCTCTAAAAGTTATTTTTTAATTTATTGAGTTAAAACATGTTTTCGTATAGAAAAATATATTTTTATAAAAATATTTACTTTATTTTCAAACGGTTCTTATTTTTATTTATAATTAATTGGATTCCAAAGAATTAATTTTATATATGTGTGAGAACCATATATTTTTATAATTTATTTAATCCTATTAATAAAAACCATTCCAACATCTAGGTGATACCCATTATATTAAATATAAATATTTTAATAGTATATTGTGTTTTGTTAAAACTCGGTGTTGTATATAACACAAGCTATCAAAGAAATTAAATATAATCAAAAAAATCATAAAATTAGAGGATGTTACATTATAACCCCATTAAAATGAATTTCACCCTCAAAATTTCATCACTTTCATAAAAGAAACTGAGGATACGTCTTCCTTATTACATACTCAGGTTCTCATATAGCTTTCTCAAGATGGTTATTTCACTATAAAAAGTTAACCAGGTGAGTGGTATTGTTTTGTATAACTTTCTTTATATGATATATAATTTCCATCAATTTATCCTTATAATAAATATCTTTATCCATCAATAAAAACTATGAATTTAGTAAATATGATGGATCGAGTATGTACTTCCCTATGAGATATGCATGGAACACATCGTGAACCTAAGAGAGGTTCAGTATGAGTACCAAATGATAAGACACTCCCAATATGATCAATAATTTCAAAGTGAATGATATACCTAGGTCTTAGTTTTTTATTCTTTCTTCCATGGATAAATTTTTAGAAACTCCTTGTCACCTACATCAAATTCATAGATAGTTCCAATGATTATCATCATAATATTTATGTCGACTTTGTGTCGCCCTTATGTTTTTTACAATGGAAATAACTTTATCTTCCATTTATTTAGCTATCTCAGATCCCAATAACTTTACTTCTCCAAATTCATTCCATCACTTTGGATCTATTCACTTCTTTCCATATAGGTCTTTATAGGGACCCATTATAATTATTTGATTAAAATCTATTGTTGTAAGAAAACTCAACTAGAGTAAGTTATTGATCCTAACTAACTTTGAAATCCATAAAACAATATCTTAATATATCTTATAGGGTCTGAATTATTCTCTCATACTTACCATACTTCTGAGGATTATACATAGTTTTTAATCTCAACTCTATATCAAGATTTTACTGAAGACTTATCTATAAGTTTTAGGTAAACCTCAAATCCAAATCAGACACATTAGAATGTGGTACTCCATGAAAACTTACTACTTCCTTAATGTGTATCCAAGAAAGGAGATCTAGAGAGAAATATTCTATGATATTTATAAAGTGTTCTTAATTTTTAATTTGATCGACTACAAATCATATATCATTGTTACCTTTAGATGTTTTGGGGAGTCTGATGAAAAAATCCATGGTGTTGTTTTCCCATTTCTCTTCTAGTATGGATAATGGTTGGATCATCGCCTTAAAAATTTGTATCTCAACCTTAACTTGTTAACATAACAAACACTAAGATACATAATCATAAAAACCTCCATTTATGTTTTCCCACCATAATTACTCTTTCATGTAGGATTTTGGTAGGCACAATACCATTATTATCCTTCAGTTTTGGGTTCAATTCCCATGTCCTTGCCGGATGTGATAGGTTGTCTCCTAACATGCGAGTTATCCATTTTCCAAAACAATATTAATATAACTCTTATTTTCAAATAACTCATATTTATCTCAAAATAAAAAATAAGATAAACCCAAAAGGTTACCAATACCTTTAATCTTACCCCACAATGTTAATTCATTCTTCCTCAAATAATTCTTTCACTAAAAAATATAAAAAACCAAAGGTTTGTATTTCTATAAATGTCTCCAAAAATATTCTTATTCATGATAATCACTAATCACAGAAAACCACAAAAGGGGTGCCTATGACTTTGAACTTCTGATCAAACTTAGACTCTTAAAATCATAATGGTATCCATAACTCCTAATTTAATCTTACCTGGAGACATATATACTTCAAAAATTAACACAGTCCTTATATGTTTCATTATAATTATTTTCAAAATACCATTGGTAAAATACTTCTACATCATAATTAATTAATCCAAATACAAAAATACTTGAACCCTTTATTCCTTAAATACTATATTGTCTTATACAAAAACATTTCAATTGGAATCTTGGGTTTGTCCTTGCACTGATAGAATATCAAATTCAATTTCATTATTCTATAATCCATATAGAGGGAGACAATTAATGCTCATAATCACACAAAATTTTACTAAAAGATAAACAATAAGGTTTTCAGAGGGCTCATTCATACAAAATAAGACATGAAATTCCCAAATAAGGAGTGAAAGATAAGTTTCCTCTAATTATCATGATTCACCTCATGTGTTGTGATTAGATAAGCTTTCCCTTTGTCAATTTTTTTTCATAAGTTTTTTTTCTTTTCATTATCATTAGCCCTTGGGTTGGGGAATTGATTTGTAGAATTAACATACTCCATCCAATTAAAATAATAGAGTGTAGGTGGTTCATTATTTTGATATTTATATTTATTTGCATCATTATTTAACTTTTTACCATTGCTTCAATAATAAATTTTTTGAGGACCTCCCTTACCAAACATAAAAAATTTATTATTCCCCTTAAGAAAATTTCCTCCATGATTCCTTACACACATCAAGCATGAAGGAAAGTTCATCTTCTTCCCACCATGGTTTTTAGAGTTTTATTTAAATTCCATCATTATTTTCTTATCAAAACCATGCTATTAATGGGTATCTTAAATCTCAATATACACATTTACTGAACATTGAATTATTTATTCATAATTACCAAAAAAAATTATCAATAACTTCCTTTGGATACTTTGTTTTAATCCGCTAAAGAATCGACCAACCTTAATTTTCGGTATGATGATAATTCCATAAGCGTACCTCATAAGACTTGTAAAATTTTCCTTATATGTACCATTGGATTCATCATCCTTCTATATGAGCTCAAGGAATTGCTATCCATTTTCATATGAAGAATATGAGGAAAGTTCTTATTAAAAAATAAGCACTTAAAATCTTCCAACTCCATGGATTCAATTTCATCATGTTCCATTATATTTTTTGTGAGATTCCACCATTTATATTATTCAACTTCCAATTTATAGATATCCAAGATGAAATTTTCATGTTCTGGACACTTGAGAACTGAAAATATCTCTTTAATGCTACTGATCCATTTCTTAGAAACAATTGTATCATGAAAACCACTAAAAGATGGTGGATGTTTCCTTATGAAGATATCAACATAATTTTATCCTATCATTTTATCATTTGTAAGTTCATTATGATTCATATCTTGGGAAATTTTTGTGATAATAGCAATGATATTTTTAGTTCTAAATCCCATAACATTCGGTTTCTCAAGAGAAAAATTATTTCATTATTCATTGAATTCAATATTAACATGATTCTTTTGTTTTCTATCCATTGAATAAAATAAACATCATAGTTTGAGTAATAATAATCATAGTGGTAAACTATATAATCATGAATAATCTCTTATAGTTTGTCTAAATTATGACACCTTCTTTACAATCTACGATACCTTAAGCTTAACCCAAGTCATTTTTTCCATTATTTAAATCCTTCATGATGGTTCATAATGATTTTTGTGAATTTCCAAAGCATATCCCCTAGGACAGTCAAACCATGTGCATAGTGAGGCCCATTTTCATGTACTAGGTAACACTCGAGTCAAGCTCGATTCACCTTTTTGGGAGTTATTACCCCAAGGTACATCTATTCCAGAACCACATACAATTTTAGTATCAAAAAATAAATGTAAATTCTTAGAAACCACTTACTCTATCCTTCACCAATATTATAGGATATTTTCCTATACTTAGAACTATCCTTATACATATCCCTAGGGATATCACTAAATTTTTCTCATCTTAGTTTCCAAAGGTTAAGTAAACATTTCTTATGATACCAATTATAGCGATCCTAGATTTTCATACATAGATATTACATCTTTTTAGATAAATATTCATTACATTACATAAAAACATACTTAAGGATTGTAATGGTATAGTACCTTTATAAATGTGGAAACATAAACAACTGGTTTATAAGAGTTCTATATAATATCCTACTTAGTTCCTCATAACTATAACATTTCTTAGACTTGTCACACGTAATACCTATCATTATAACCTGGGTAAAAAAACATAATAAAGGATGATATCAGATTCTCAGTAAGGGTAAAAAATGGAAATATATTAATATACCATGAGTATAATGGTGTTACAACATGATCATAACAAATGAAAACTATACCCTAATTATCAAAGGTCAAAGTCTTGAGTCATGGCACAAATATTAGCATTTCATAAAATAGGAATCATAAGGAAATAAAATAAAATGATCCATTAGGGCATAACATTAATATAAAACATGAAATTTTATAATACACATAAGAATAGAAAATTATTACCATGGTAGTGAAGGATAATTTACAAGGCTATCATAGCAGAATGGGTTCACTCTCTAAACCATTGTAGTCGGCAAGATTCACTCTCAAGACTATCATAATGGGAAAATTCCCTTAATGAACTAGGTTTACTCCCTATTCAAGTCTTTTTTATCTCTTGCTATATCAATATTTACCCAATGAATTGTAGGGAGATATAGGTCCCACCCATCACATAATAAAAATCATACATATGTGTGCTTCCAGATCATAAAACATTAATCATATCAAAAACCCATTAAAAGAAATTGGATTCATAAAAAATTTAATCATAGAATAACCCCTGGAAAAAACAAATTTATAAACATTTTATCATTATAAATATAAACTACAGATAGAAAAAATAAATATGGTATCATTGGATCACATATCCAATAAATCTTAAGTTATTACAAATGATGTCAACTTTGAGAGAAAATGATTTTAAAAAATCACTTCGAAATTTTATTTAGGAAAATATTCTTTACACTTTGAAAAAAAAAATTAAAACATAAAAAAAATTTCAAAATCATTTTCTTTGAAAATAAACTTTGAAACTTATAAATGAATACTTCATGATTATTTAAAACATTTATTCAGGAAAATAAACTTTCCACTTTGAAAAACATTTTTTTTAAAAATAATTTATTTTAAAAATACTTTTATTTGAAAAGAAAATTTTAAAATTATAAATTAATATTTAATAAATGGGGTGGTCATGATGGTGGTAAATTACATCCATGTCATATATGTTAAAACAAATATTACTTTAACATTTTTAATAAAAGGAAAATGAGACTTGTTTGGAAAATGACATGAATATTAATTTTAAAACACATTGTAAAAATTAAAACATGGGTAAAATTTTATTTAATAAATCTTTTGGATAATTTTATAACATTTTTAGAAAACATGGATATAGAAGAAAAAGGGGTTTTGACCAAAGAGAGATATATAAATGATTTTTATTAAAAACAATATTTTAGTTTATTTAATCCTTTAAAAGAGAAAAATGAAATGAAAAAATGTATTCTCCAAAACTAACTAGAGTATAATTTGATTTTATTGAGATATAAATCATAATATTCCATCATTTTAATAGTAATCATAAACAATCTCGATAAACAATGAGATTGTAACATAAAACCCTTACCACTTTTGTAACTTTGAATTGTAATCCCCATGAAAGATTGAAATTAAATAAAATATAAAATATAATTAGAATAAATTAATTCATGATATTACATATCAAATGGTATGTATATACACCTCATAAAATAATATAGGTGCATAACATAATGTATGTCCCAAAGAAGACAAATTGAGACACAATCCCTTACCTTAAGTATCAACTTGCTTCATACACATCTAAACCTACTTTAAAATAAATATAATTTTATTATAAATATATTATAGAAACATAATTATATATATATCAAACCTTATATTATTTACTTATTACCTTTTATTACCCATTTATTAATAATTCCTTGTTAAAATCACATTTCCGGTAATAACTACATTGTTTTTCATATATGTTTTGATTTGGTATTTTTGATCCTTTTACTTTGATCATGGTTTCATAATATCTATAATTTAAAAAATAATATATATATCATATATATTTATTATATATTTATTTATAGTAATCCATAAATATTATAGATATAAAATGAAATACACCATTCATAGAGACGATAGGTTGTACGTATGCATGAAGGTTGTTTCCATTTTTTAATGAATAGAAAAAATGAAAGGTAAATAATAATTCACCATTACATAATTATTATTATTTAATATATATCAGATATATTTATTAATTTATCCTTATTACCTTTCATGAAAAGCTTTAGTGAAAAATGAATCACACAGCGTTGCGAGGCAGTAGTCCACCGTACACATGAGCAACATTATCATATCCCCCATATAATGGAAAGTAAGAAGGTATATGTGATGAGATAAATAAATAAGTATAATTGTGTTATAAACTTTATATATATTCATTTAATATATCCCTATTACCATCCAAGTAAAACAGAAATGAAAAACACATCACATTTGTTTGTGAGGTGGTAGTCTATCGCACATATAAGCGACATTATTATTTTCCAACGAGTTGTAAGATAAGAATTTAGGTGTCATGTTATAGTTACAGAAGTATAATAATATCATAAATATCTTATATAAAAATTAAATACATCATTATATCCATCCTTTATAGGTAGTGATGTAAAATGAATAATATCAGTTTGTGTGGAGGTAGTCTATCAAACACATGATCGATGACTTGGTTTACCATTTGATGGAATATGAGATAGATGTAGGTAATTACATTAATATAATAAAATATAAATATATTTTAGATAATATTTTTATTATATTATCATATTTTAAGAATATTTTAAGGAGGTGGAAGAAGAACTAAAACAAAAACACAAGTTTTAGAATTTTACCACATCTTCAAAGAACCAATTTATGTTTATACATAAAGAGTTATTAGAAAAGGTTCATAATAACAATTAGGAATATATAGTGTTTTTATTGAATAAAAAAGATATTTGGGTAGGTATTTGTCAAACCAAATGGTTTTGGAAGTGTGAAGAAGATGGGATATGGGGTGGCATTTTATAAGTGGGGAAGAGGACACAAATGAAATTGTCGAAAACAATAAAGTGTACCCACATTGTTCACATGAAACAAGGATCTAAAATGGGTAATTATCAAATATTAGTTGTTATAATGTCCAAATATTATTATTAAATGTATTTTTTACAAGTATCTATGTCATTTTACCCCTAATATATTTATTTTAATCACCTGATAAACCCATTTTAACCTTAATCAAGATAATTAATTTTTACCATTTCTATAATTAATTTAAAAAAATTAACATTATTATATAATATAAATTATTCCTATAATAAATTATTAATCCATTTTTTAAAATTCCATTCATGTAATTGGTAAAATTTAATTTAAAATTAAACCAGCAGACACGATGAAAAAAATGGTTTTCCAAAGAGAATGTTTTAAAAAAATTAAAAACTTATTATATCAAAATTAAATATAAAATTTATTAAAATTAAATAAATTATTTTAATAAATATATAATTTAAATAATTATACTCTTAAAACCATATGAAAATAAAATTTATCTTGTAAATTCTTTAATGGAAATGAATTTTTTTTTAATCAGAAATTTTCACTATTTACTAAAAAATATATATATTTTTTAAAAAACTATTGAAACATAAATCCAAGATAATTTTTAAATTATGATTTAAAAAGTTGTTTTTATTTCTTAAAATACATTTTATTAAAGTTTAAAAAATTAATTTTAAAATAAGTGCACAAAATGTGACAAAACGTTTTAAAAAAATACATTTGTAAGTATAAAAGTGGATTTATTATTATTTCATGTATAGAAAACATATAAGATGAATGTCAAATATTTTATTGAATATATAATAAATAAATTTAAATAAAATAAATCAAAAAAGGTAATTTGTTTAATTTCTATGGTAAAATTCATTTTTTCATAGAGAAATAGTCTTTCAAAAAAAAGATTTCCTTTATTTTCAAACGGTTATTATTTTTATTTCTAATTAATTGGTCACCAAATAATTAATTATATATACTTTTATAAACCATGTATTTTCATAATTTAGTTAATCTTATTCATACACTCTATTCCAATTACTAAGTTATAACTATCATATTAAATAGAAATTTTTAATAGTATGTCACGTTTCATTAAAACTCAGTGTTGCGTGTACACAAGATATCTAAGAATTAAAATTTAATTGAAAAGCAGAAAATATCTGGGTGTTACATATGGTTAGTTTTGTGATATTGGGATTGGTCCCATAATAAGGGCTTCAAATATATCCTTGTTAAAGGAATCAAAATGTGCATAGTTTAGTTCCACAAAATATGACACATCGTGCCTTTTAAGACCATGGGACAAGGACAATCACGGTTCCTTTTAAGGTTGTGCAGCCATGAACTATTGGATACTAATAAAAGTTTCATAGTAATGGTTTGTTTCAAATTTACCCATGATAATACCTTTTTAATTTACCTAAATTGTAGAATATCCCAATAAGGGTAGGTTTGGTTTACTAGGAATATATCCCCATAAGGTACATGTTTGGTTTAGTTAGTGGGGATGTGGCCCATTGAGAATCTCATAGGATATATGGACTAGATGAGGAAGACATGGTGATTACCCAGAGGGAATGAAACCCTATTAGTGGTAGGATGGTTTCACTATTAATATTGATCGAATTAATATATGGATTTGTATTTTTTGAATTTATCCTTACAAAGGATTCCTGTATATCCAGGTTAACAAGAATCCAATACGATGTTCTTCAAGATGCATGGTTTAAGGTCATGTGTCCATACCATAACATGTAATATTATGTCAATCGGTAAGTAATTTTATGACATAAAAGGATCAAACACTATGGATTGATAGGGGCTTACACATTAGGGTTCCCTGGAAATATTTTCCTCTAGGAATAAGTCCCTTTGAAGAAACATGGCCCATAGGGAATATGTCCCTTTGCATAGGATTTTACAGAGGTGAGGTCATAATGAATATGAGTTAGGTATTACATGTAGGGACTTCCTAGATTCCACTTAATAATGAATTATCATAATTATATCATTAATGAGGGAATGATTTATTGGTTCTTACACCTGGGAGGAGGCCCATAATGGTTCTTGAGAACTGGAAGAGCATAAACAGGGCTTATTCATAGATATATATTTCCATCATATGGGTGTCCTTATCTCAATGATGTATCTTGGTAATGAAATAATAAATGGAAACATGGCTAAGAATTAAAAACATAGTGGAATACCATAATCATATTTCCCATTGATTAGAATTAGTAACATGGATGAGTATATTGAGCCAGGATAGACCACTACATCCTATTTCCAATAGGGACCATCATTATTAATGGAATATTGGATTTTGATTATTCTAATTGTTCTACTTATCTTGGAGGATAATTTTTTAGCATCCCTTTATCAAGGAAATACATGATAAAAGTGGTTCATGCTGATGCACATGCCCTGATCATATATATCATGTGGTTCTAGATGAAGTTAGGATTCTAACTTTTCTTTTTTTAACCATATAGAATGGAGTCCATACAGGTCATTTAAAAATATTTTCCATGGGGAGAAAATCCTGATAGCTAGTATGAAAATATAGATGTCTATACCTCCCTTATGTTGAGGATGTTTAGAAAAGATACCATAGGATGATAAAATACTATGTGCATGGGAACCAGTAGGAGGAGAGTCTTGGACATTCCAAACCAGGTTGGTTCATACACTAGGATGACGAAGGAGTTTAGTCTATGTGACAGGCTAGGGAGGTCTTAATGAGGGAGGATTTCATGGAAAGATCATACGGAAAAATGTTCCATGTGGTTAGCCTCATATAGAGGTTACTCCATGTGGTTATATCATGATGGATTATTACAATATAACTATTCGTATAGAGTGTTTGTAGTGGACAACGGTTCATGTTCTAGGCTTGCAAACAAACCCTCAAGAAAGAGACTTTATGGAAATAACTCTGTGGAATTTCCTTCTTAGCTTCATTGTCTAGGGAATTTCCTTTGAGTATTGATGAGACCTAAAGGGATTAATTATTTAAAATCATTATATGTTTCTCCTCTATATGTTCCTCTTATAAATAGAAAATTTGGTACGTATTGGAAATTCTTGATAAACTAATTTCTAATATTGGCAGTCATGTAGTAGAGAGTGTGCGACCATAGAAGGAATCTACCAAGAATATACATATGGAGGGGTGTCCAATAGGTGTATTCATCATCATAAAACAAATTACGGACTCAACACTTGATAAATAGTCATCCATTTAGGTTACCCATTTTTTCAGTGTGAACAACACTAGATCATTTAGGAGGGGGGCAGTCTCCTAGTTATCTCATCATCGCTCTCTATGGGAGATGGGTTATCTTGTAGTTAGCTTATTACTAACTCACATGGAATGAAAGAGATAAAATTTTGATGATATATTCATAATGAAAATTCAGGGATGCCATGCAATAAATACACACTTTTCTAATCACTAGACGATGGTGCACTACTTTCATCTTTTTCTTATGTTTGAGATTTCTTGGATCCTGAACTCAGTTTGTTTTATCCTTGGAGTGTGTGGATATAAAAATGAGGTAATAATATTGTATAATAATGGATAAATTCTTTAATCCAAATAAATAATCACCAAAAACAAAACAATATAAATAAGTCAATTTCCCATCATTACAAATTCTCAATGGAAATATGTTTACTACACCTTAGACTCATCAAAATCCATGAATACATCTATGTTAAATATATAATAGATAGATAAAGACCGAATATACTCCTATAAAATGGAAACTAGTAGTATTAAAAATTCTGATACATCCATCCAAATCCATTAAACTCTTGATTAATTTATCAATTTTTTGGAATTATCCTTTTATAAAGACTAATTTATCTCTATATCTCTTATATCTTCACTTATATTCTCCTATTTAAATAGTGTCTAAATTCTATAATACTTGTTTTCAAAATTTGAGTGGGATGTACCAAACATCTCTCCAAAGATATATAATTTTTTTCAAATTTAACTGAGATGATTTTTTTTCTAAAAATGACATATCCATGGATTATCCCATTAAAAAAACATGGTGAGTTTACCCTTAGGTTTGAATAATAATCAAAATAAATACATGTACTAAAAAAATGTGTACAAACAATGAGGTGGTTCACAAGTCCATTTGGGGGTTTCCCTAAAGTCATTCAAATTGGCTTCCAATCTATCCACATATTTTAAATGTCCTAAGAACTTCATCCATGCCCTAAATTAACCATTATGAAAATTATTTAGAATTTAAAAAATCCATAAAAACCTCATCATGATTCTTTATATTTCCACACCTCCTTTTTAATTTCCTTCAAAACATTAACATGTTATAAGAAACCATATAAGGATTATTATATCTCTTCAACTTGAATTTAAAATATACAGTATCCCTATTATAGTTATTATCATTTTGGGCTTGATTTTATATCTTATATCTCCAAATTTTTAAAACCTTGTAGTGGCTATTTAAAACCATGATGTGGTTTTATTAAGGTATCTTATAACTTTCATAATCAATGAAATCATGTCATGGTGGTTCCCCGTTTTCTCTCATTTACACCATTGTCTAGCATGACTTCAAAACCATGACATTAAATTTTTCTCTATGATTTCAATGTAAAACTATGAAATAGCTAAACCCCATGGTTCCTTTAACCCCACATGATTTACCTTTATCCATAATAAGGATCCCATTTGGTCAGAGTTCCATATATTATCATTGTTTCTTAATCTCATGAACATACCATGGATTCACCCCCAACCATGATATGGTTTCACACTTCCTAAAAATATATAACTAAAAATTATAGATTGAAAATTTTAAAACTAAAACTCTAAAAAAACGAAAATTTACAAGTTAACACTCAAATAAAGTTATAAAACTAATATTACTGAAAATATAATATATTACTAAAAATTATACTATTAATGGTTAAAATTATACTAGTTTACATTAAAACATATAGATCAATTTAATGAAAATTTATACATATACTTTTCTATATAAATTTATATAATTAATTTTTATATTTATTTAAATTCATTATAAAATATACTTATAAAAATATATTTAACAATAATATATATTTTTATATGTTATGTATATAAAATTTATAATTTATTTTGATTCAAATATTATTTATATATTTAAATATTCATTTCATATGTTAATATATGTGTTTATATTTTTTTTTATATAAATAATATTTTTATATTTTATAATATAGATATTATAATAATATGAGTTTCTACCCAAGGATACTTTGTATGTTCTTCAAATTCGACAATTTTTTTAGTTTCATTGAATATATAATTACATATCTTAATTATATAAAATGATTTATTGGATAAAATTGATCACAATATAAAGTTTTAATAAGTGATATTATTTTTTGATTAAAAGTATATAATATTAAATTCATCATTAATGGAATTTCATATTGAGATAGGAACTTATCTATTGTGTTCAGAATGGGGTTTTTTTCTTAACCCCATATTTTAGTAATTTTCTTATGTTTTCAAGTCTTTCTATCATTAGAGGATATAATTGTTAGAGGATTTTAAAAAATAAATCATGGATTAATTAATGTTTGTTTGACCTATCTTATCCCTATATATTAATATTTTAGAGGAAGGATAGGGTTTTGGGAAGAGTTTCATTTCCATAGAGGCATCCACCAATGGGATGATTATTCATTGGATAATGAAAATTGATGTGTCGAGGGTATGTAACTATGATTTTTTTGTATTATTTATGAGATAAAATTTATATATTTATTTTATATTTCTTAACCTTAAAATCATTCCATGAAATCACAACAAGTTATTTTATTTTTCTTTTTTTAATGTCCCAAGAATATCATAAATTTGATGCATGGATTATGAGTAATTATAGAGATAATTTTTAGTTTTTGAAACTTCTCTTATTAATTTGATGTAATTTATCTTAAAAATTTTCCAAACCATTTTAAAAAATAATTATATGTGATGAAATTAATCCATTTACTTTGGATTCACTGAAAACCAAATCTCTAGTTTTGAGAAAAAGTATATATAAGTTTTGTTATATGTATCCAAAGACATGCTTAGAGAGAAGTTTTAGTTCCTTTTAAACTGATTCATAAATAAATACTTCACCTAGTTAAATCTAAATGGAATCCACATATCACTTAATTTTAAGATAATCGCCTAATGGATTTGGAATCAAATTAATGGAAATATAGTTTGAGAGAAATATTAAAGATAAGTTTATAAGAATTTCACCTTATCTCTTAGATTATGCTTATCAAATGAATTATATATATAAAAATAAATTACATAATCAGAATACTTGAATTGAGAATAAATTATGATTTAATTTTTATGTCCATTGAAGATGGCCAATGGTGGTAAGACCATCATAGGGGTCGGAGCGGTGATGATATTCAGTAAGGTGAGTGGAAAAAACTTACTAAGGAACTGTATTCATACAATATTATATTAAATAGCCACAATAATGAAAATATATCCTTAATCTTTGAAACAAATATATAATTTTTTAATGGTGTTATGGACCTTCTGTAATTGTCTAATCAAATGATTGGATGGATAGAGGGTGGCCAGGTAGTCTGTGGGTCATGATTGATATGTGTCACTGGGGAACCATATAAAAATCTAACACATGAATTATATTAATATCCCCATGGTCACATAGACACATCAAATGGTGGAGGTGACTCATATTATGACATAAATAATATGTTTGAGGACCATCCATTCAGGTGATTGAATGGTGGAGGATAGTCATGGTCAATGCAAATTGGGGAATGATGAGTTTCAACTAGGTTTTATATATATATATATATATAAAATAATTGAGTTAAAATTGGGGATTCAACATGGATGGTCATGTGTTGCAGCATGTGGGGGTGCCACATGGCACCCTGATCATATATTCAATGCTTATAGAGTGCGTTGTGGTACTTGGGACCTCTATTTTGGACAATAATATTTGTGTTGGAATCCTCTCAACATCCGAGATATAATAGATCTAAGTTTGGGTCATTTTGGAGAAATTTTATGAATTAATTAAGCTAAATATTATTAAATTATTTTGTTAATTATTATTATAAATATAATAATTTAAATTTAAATTTGTTAAAATAAAGTGGTTAAATAACTTATTACTATTAGTTTTCTATCAATCACTGATTATTAATTTAATGAGAGAAATTAACTCAATGTGATGTAAGTCACTAAAAAATGATTCCTAGATTAAATTTAAATTAATTATATAAAATAAAATTATTTTTAATAATAATAATAATAATTAGTGCGACATTATTGATCATTTACAAGATGTTTTGATTACTCAGATTTATGAGTTTCATAAGCAAGGATGATTGGGATTGGTTATGTTTATAACTCAGAGGTTATGATAGGATATAGAATTTTATTTATAGTTTAATAAATAAATCATTTTGAAGTTAATAATAACTTGTCTTAGTGATATATGACAAAACCAAAAGTGATTATAAAATAATATATAAATTTTCGAATTTTTGACATTGTTTGAATAGAAAATGGTCTAGGGTGTATTTAATAAAATGAAAGTAAGAATATTTAATTATGATTTAAGATATATAATAGGATTATTATGAAACCCATGTTTATATTTATTAAGGTGTGAATATCATAAGATTATAACTTAAATGAAAAGTATTTCTAAATAGAATGGGTGATTATGTTAAATGTATTGTTATGGATGAACTCAATAAAGTTAAATGAATGATATAAATATGTTTATTTATATGAAGATATGAAATTTCTAAAAATAAATGACTAGGGAAAGATTTTGAGTTATTTAAGCTAGTAATTATGTCTAATGTTATGAGTCTAAAGTGGTGGAATCTTTTTTTATGATGATTTAATATGGTTGGAATCAACTAAGTCATATAGTATAAGTACCTTTGATCACATTATATAACCTAAACATAACATATAATATGGTAAGTGATATTTATCATGTTATGATGTGTCAAGATGAATAACTCAATAATTAATAGTAAAAATTTAATGAATTATCATTACATTTCTTTGAAATTATAAAATAGGAATTTGTTAAATATAATGTTGAAACTCTGTATTACTATATGAGATGTCTTGTGTAACTGATATGTTGATCCTTAATTGTGAATGAAGTTATTATTGGGTGTAATTATATATCTTTGGATGTGATATATCTAGTGATAGATGGATATCTATGGTGATGGGATACTATTTGGCTTCCAATATACTCACCCTCTAATTAGGGATAATGTGAGACGATAATGACCATGCCCTACCAACCCACTGATATGGGTAGAGGCTGGTTATGACTTATAGATATATTTATCTCTATATCTAGTTTGGTATAGACTATATATTGGATAATATATGGGTGGAGAGGAGTAATTGTTCTGGTATATATGAAACTAGATAGATAGAGATGGGTAATTCCACTATAATCCCTGATTTGAGAATGTGAGGAATGATAATTATACTGACTATTTGCACTCTTTTTCTCCCATGGCATTGGGATCCAGTTAGATGATTATTAAATAGATATTATCTCTTCTTCTACCTACAACACTAAAAAAATACAAGGACCAGATATACAATTGCAACCTAGAAGATTTATATTTCTTATAGTGACTTGATATAAAGGTATATCTCTAGAGTTATGAATTTATTTAATTATTAATATATGTATACAGATGTTATCTCCAAAGATGGGTATTTCCTCAATTATTTCATGGATAGGTGGATACATGTTTTTCCACCAACATCCCTTGATTAGTGCATCTCGGGTGAATTATCGAGTGGGAAATCTATAAAGGGGTGTGAGATCATATTATTATATTTTGATGTTATTTATTTTTCATGCCTATTATCTACATATATATTTGATGAGTTCCAATATCATGTATTTAGGGGGAATAGATTGTTATGGTTGTACCCAGGGTCTTCTCTTCAAATGGAGAGATACTAAATTGAGCTATGAGAGCTTGGTGACACTCTTGAAGGATGTAGTCTGTGGTGGTCTTTATCTATTATTGTATATAGAAGTGTGAATATACTCTATTGGTAAAATGTAATGACCCAATCATTTATAAATGAAAATCCATTATAAATGAATAAGTTCCTTATTAAGTATTGTAGTTATAAAAAGACACATGCACTGCTTAAGCTATTTTAGACCATAATAAAATATAGCTTGTCAAAATTAAAAGACCATTAAGTATATTAACCATTGATAATATAGTCATTGTACAGTGACAGTTATGATTATTATATATTAAGGGTTATCATAAAATCCAATTGAGATAGTGAAAATAAGTGATGTCCTCAACTAGTAAGATCATACCCTATGAAGACAATTTATTATAGCATTGTAGGGAGATGGAATCAATGGGATTTTACCTTGAATAATCCCAAGATGAGATCCAATAACTAAATATTGAGTGAAACCATTTATTAGAGAAGTTAAAGATTATTGAGATCACATCCCAAACCATGTTCACAAAACTATCTTAAGAAAGTTCCACCATCACACACTTTAACCATAGGGTATACGTTGGCATAATAATGGGTTATACATCTAGACCCAAACAATATGATTTTTTGTATTTTCTTTTTTTATTAAATAATTATTATATTTATTCCTTTTTATTATTAGTTTATTAATTATTATATAATATGTTTGATAAAAATTAGATTTTTATATGAATAAATCAAGATTGTATTTTTGGAAAATATTGAGTTTCCATTAAGATAATATTTTTGATAAATTCAATAATTTATGAAATATATAATATTTTAATAAAATATTTTTATAAGAGAATAATTATTTATATATAAATGATAATATAATTTAATATAGTCCAATGTAATTTTTATAAGGGTCAAAAAGTGATTAATATCATAAAAACTAGTATTTCCCACAAATAGGGATTTTTTTAAAAAGTGAAAATTTTCATATTTAGAAAAATATTTTGATAAAATAAATATTATTTTTAAAATAATAAAATTGAAATTTTACGAAGGTGATTTTTTCATATTTTTCTGAGACGGTCAAACTAGTGGGTAAAAATAAACTAAAGTATAAATATACGGTATGTATTATAACATCATAATAGCCCAAAAGTTATGTAATAAATTCAATAAAAGGAATAAATAATCAAATATGTAATTATCCTTTAAATTAATTTATTTTTTAAGCTATTTGATTAAATTTATAAACCATTAATAAATCCTCCAAAATCTATTTTATATTTTAATGTTTTAAATAAAATTCTTTATGATCATGACTCACTTATACATCACCAATGTTATTATTTTAATAATTTGTGTTCTTATACTTATAAAATATTTAAAACCACTCCTCTTTTGAATAAAAAATGGGTAAAACCATGATAAGGTTTGTGGTTTTGATTATTTTGTCATATAGAGTCCAAAACCAAATTTTAGAAATTAATAAAGAATTCTCTTCTATTTTTCTATAAATAACCACAAATCCCCCCACTAATATTTAATAAAAACCCATTCAGCATGAATTTAATTTCTATATCCATCTCTAAATCCCCCTCACGGTTTTCCCAATCTCTGAAGAAGCTCATCTCAAGCCTTTAGCTGCACCCTCTCAAGGTAAGAGATCCTCAGATCTTTCTTTTTATTTTGAGTACTTTATTTGTACGAGGCCATTTTATTTCCAATTTTTAATGTTTTATTGTATTTTTAAACATCCCTTATGTTATAATTATTGTTAAAATGTAATTACAGAACACATTTCACTCATTAATTAGTTCCATAAACCTTTCTATATATATATTATTCTACTAAAATTAGCCCATGATTTTCTATCCTAAACATTTGTATTGTGACTACCCATCCCCATTTCCAATCAAGGGTATTAAACTAGATTTAATTATCCTTTGTTTTTTTCGGTAATAAAATGTATGTTTCCCATACTCCTTAATCATGTGATTAAAGGTGATAAGATACATTCCTATGATGTATTATCTATGTGGCACACAAATGCATGTACATGATATAAATGTGATAGGTGGACCCATAATTATATAGCCCTTCAACACATTGGGTAATATTTTTAACTCATAACATACCATGTGTGGTTCATGGGATTTATCGCGTTGTCGATCGAATCAAATTAGATGTTTAGTTTTACTATAATTTCTGCAGTATAGAAGTAACCCTAGGTCATCTCTCAATAGAGCCTTAGATCATTAATTTAAAAATAATATTCTCATTATGAAGATAAAATAGGAATGGGGATTTATAAAACATATTATTTTTTTATTTTAAATATATAAATTGAAACTATACTACTAATTTAAAGAAATAAGATGGATAAATCATGATCAACTCGGGTAAATGACCCTTGATGCTCAATCTGTCATCGCTCTCGAGGGAATGGGAAGGATCATTGATTCCTTGATTTATACACACTAAAACCAGTGTGGTAAGTTATTTTTTACTAGGTTAATACCTAGTATTTGATAGACCAATGATATTGATTATCGAAACCGCCCAAAATCAATAAACATTAATCAATTTAAAAATGGAACTCAATCCAGACATCACCTCAACAACGTGATGAGATGACCTGATCTGTGTCAGTGATAAAATATTACAAATGAAATGAACATTCATATTCATGGGTTCAAGATCCTTGAATTTATTAACTGACATAATCCAATCACACACTCATGAAAGGGAATGGGTGAGAAAAGAGGCAACCACACTCAAATCATCACAAGATCCAGGTTATGCATGGAAGCATGAGGATTCTTGTTCTGTTGATTTTTTTATCATGCCAGCATAAACACAAATTTACAATCTAGAAATGAATAAAAATTGACAATATACCTGAAAATAAATTACCTTAAAAATATTACATGTGTTGAGCTCAGGATTGCAACAAAGTACACCCCCCCCCAAATTGATCATTAAGAGGTTTAGAAGTACATGGGGGAGAAGATAAATAAAAAGGCTGAACAGAGCTCTCCAATTAGACTAACCTTAAACCCTAGTTTTTCCACCAGAGATAATAAGGGTGAGGAATGATTTTATGGAAAAATACATCACACTTTCATCAAAATAATTCAAGTTCCTAATGAACTAGGTCACTATTCAAGGAAGACTTTTTAATCCTTCTTTATCTGTAATTTTGACTGGAAAAAACATGTTCAATTGTCCATAAATTCATTGGAGAGGTGAATCATAGAGTTATCTATTCAAGGGAGGTTTAATCAGGCCAATTGGATTTCTAAGAACCATGTTATGGCCCAAATATAGATGGGTCATCCAATCTGGACCGCCCAGGAATGTCTTCACTTGTAGGCCATGTTTGGTCCCATTCTTCTCTCATTAATCTTTTAGAAAAATTAGATTAATTGAATCCCCATGACCATATAATCCTTAAAAATTTAATACTAACATTCTGATCATTGTATTTAATGTTATTATTAGAACAGTGAACTGATTTCAAATTGGGCCATTTTGAAATTACATCTTTTAAGCATGTTTTTAACAAATGAATTAAAAACAAATATTGAGTGAAAAAAGGTTTTAAAAATTGGATCCTTAAATCCATAAAAAATTTAATAAAAAAGTATAAGGGTGATAACATATGTTATATCATTGTGGGATCACTCCCCCACACCTAAACCTTTATACTCCTAGTCAAGGTCTAATATCCTAATCGTGTCCCATTCCAAAATCAATGGGGTAAAAAATTACAAGATTCTTTTGAAATGAAATTAATAATGTCTCATTTATGAAATCAAATTTCCTATAATTTTTATTCTCTCACATTCTAATTTTTTCAACTTCATTTTTCTCACCCATGTAACATGTCACAACCTACCTCACCAAGATATTTTCCCTCTTCACTCAAGGAACATAATAAAGTGGAGTTATTCTCTTTTCCTTGAGTTTATGTTATCTTACCATATTCTTTCCCAGATTCTATGTTATCTATCGTAATAAAATATTTTTCTAATCAAGATTACTTCCAATAAGTTGTTTTTAGGTTCAAGGGTTGGTAGGATTTAACGTATAAAAAAACCGAGGCATAAGAGGAGTGTTTAATCTCTCAATTACAAAACATGTCAAAATTCAGAAAGTGTTCATAATGAATTTACTCACTCAACCCCTCACAGAGCGTATCACTTCCAACTCACTCTCCCCTTTGTCCCATTAGTGTGGGTCACAACGAAACAGTGAATAATAATGAATAAACATCCTCTCTTCTCCATTTTTTTCGTTTGTTCAATTTTTTCGGAGTAGAGAACTATATTTTTTCATATAGAGTTTTTTTAGATAAAGATAAAAAATTGTATAACATAAGATATAATATGGTTTGTGAACCCACTACCCAAAAAAATGTGGGCACCCTTTATGTCAATCCATAATAATGATTATTTTCTATTAATACCCATGGAAATACCCTCTCCCCCACACTTGCTGAAAATAAAACAAGAATGTTCACAAGATATGGGTAGGTAAGGATAAATTGGATTGTAATGTAGATACCTAACAAGAATTTCATGGTATCTAAAGATCAAGAATGGTAAAATTTCAAGGTGGAAAAAATAGAGGTTAATTGTAAAAAGGGGTTTTCAATGAATGATTCCCTCCAACATGAGTGTAACACACTTTGAATCTTATGGATTCAAACATAATCAAGGCAAGTTCTAGTTTCTCAACATGACCCGAGACTATGAAGAAAGTGATTAAAAGGGAGAATATTCCATAAATGTCATAGAATGTCTCTTGGGCAATGGATTAAAATATTGTTCATTTTTAAGGAGGCATGGGTTTCAAAAATCCATTATACACAAAAGAATGATTTGAAAATACAAATTCTAGAAAAATATTCCACATCAGCATTCATTTGAAAAACATTTTTTCAAAAATAGTGTAAGTTTCTACAAAATCGACTCAATCATGAAAAATGATTTTGGATATTCCTTTCAAGATCAATATTTATCTAAAAACGAACAATAAAGAAAAAGAAATAAAAAATGAAAACACATTTTTTTGTTTTTTTGTTTTTAATTATTGTTTTTGTTAATATTAACTATGAAATGTAACCTCCCCCACACCTAAAAATTACATTGTACTAAATTTATGTATTTAAAATAAATAGATAAGTAAATAAAGGCAGTGAGAAGGGATATCCTACTAAGTGGTGTCATATGTGGCGTCCATCAGTTGGATTTCCTCCATGAGATGCTTTGTAAAATCCACATAGAAGTTTTTGAGCCTCTACCCATTTATAGTAAACCTATTTCCACTCTTATCATGAAAACCCTATATAGAACTAGAAGGGTAAACATCAGTAACGGTATAAGGACTGATCTATCAGGAATGAAGCTTACATGGGCGGGGCATTAGCTTAGAATTATACATGAGGACCTTCTCACCAATATGGAACTTCCACTGATGAATCATGCTATCATGGATAGCCATTTTCTTCTCTTTATAGATCTATGAGTTCTTATATGCATCATGTTGAATTTATTAAACTCTTGAATCGACAGCTTCCTATGCTGACCTGCATCTGGAAGATTCATATTACATTGTTTAACATCCCAATATACATGGTGTTCTACCACTACTGGAAGGTGACAAGCCTTTAAAAACACAATATTGTAGGGAGAAATTCTAGACAGGGTTTTAAAAGATGTACAATACACCCAAAGTGCATCATCCAAGTGAAAACTCAAGTCTTTCCAATTGGTTTGTAGTATTTTTTCCAGGATTAATTTAACTTCTCGATTTGAGATTTATGTTTGTCCGTTAGTTTGGGGATAATTTGTAGTGGAGACTTTATGATCCACCCCATAATTACAAAGAAAATTTTTCATGTTACGATTCTAAAATGTGAACCCTGATCATTAATGATGAATCTCAGCAAACCAAACCTACTAAAAATATGGGATCTCACAAAATTAACAACAAATCAAGAGTAATCGGTTCTATTAGCCATTTCTTCCACCCATTTAGACATGTAGTCAATAGCTAACAAGAAGTAAATAAAGCTAAATTAATTTTTAAAAGGCCCCATGAAGTCAATGCCCCGTGCATCGAATATTTCACATAATAACATGGGCTTTTGGGGAATTTCATTCCTCTTAGAGATATTCCCTATGAATTGAAAATGACTAAATGACTTGAAATATTTATGGGAATTTCTATAAAATGTTGGACAACAAATTCTTGATTCAAGGACCTTTCAATATATATGTTGAGAGCCAAAGTAGCCCTAACAAGAGAAAGTGTGGCATAAGGTAAAAACAAAGTTTCACTCATGGTCAGGGACACATTGACGAACCACTAGGTCACTAAAAATTCTCCACAAATATGTTTCATCCCAAATTTTCTACCAAGAATCATTTTTAAGCCTCTAGAATTGTGAAGTACTAAAATCAGTGGGGACCCTAGATGTTTCTAGAAAAATCACAATGTCTACACACCAGGGGGTATGGTCCACAACATCACAAAGGTTCTCAAGAGGGAAGAATTCTACAATGGGGAGGGATGAGTCAACAAGGTGGTCCAATGGTAGATAAATCATAATAATGTTTTTAGATACAACATTTTACACTCCCATCTTATCTCTAATCTCATGGTAAAACTTCAATGGTAGGAGAATCCATCAAATGAGGAAAGGCTTAGATTCAGGTTTCTTTAAGAGAAATTGAAGGGCAGCATGGTCAGAAAACAAAATGACTTCTGACCCAAGAAGATATGAACAAAAATTTTCAAGGGAAAACACAATAGAAAAAGAGTTATTTTTTAGTGGTTTTATAGTTTACCAGGGAATGGTCAAGGGTATGTGAGGCATATACAATGACATTAGGATCCTTCTCAACCATTTATGATAAAACTTCTCCAACTAAAAAGTTAGAGGCCTCACACATAAGTTCAATGGGGATATCCCACCTTGTTGGTTGGATTATGGGTGGTTATGTGAGACTCCTTCTTAGTAATTTGAAATAATCCTCATATATTTTATCAAAAAAAATTCAGAATCCTTTTTCAAAAGTGTATATAGGGTAAGTTTGATCTTACTATAGTCTTTAATGAATCATTGGTAAAAACCATCATGACCCAAGAATGATCGCACCACGCGAATAAATTTTGGATATAGAAGGGTTGAAATTAATTCATTTTTTGATTTATCCACTTGAATTCCCTCATTTGAAATAAAATTCCCATGAACTGTCCCCTACTCAACCATGAAATGGAATTTCTCATAATTTAATAAAAGATCTTTTTCTATGAAATGACAGAGGATAGAACCTAGGTGAGAAAAATATCATCAAAAAAAGTTCCATAAACTGGGAAACCATCTATAAAAACTTTCATGAAATTTTCAAGGTAATCTTAAAATATACTCAATATACAATGCTAAAAAGTACTAAGAGAATTAAATAGACCAAAAGGCATCCTTCTGTATAAAAATTTACCAAACAGACAAGTAAATGTTGTCTTTTTTTGATCCTAAAGGGTTATATAGATTTAAAAATAACCCGAATAGCCATCAAGGAAACAATAATGGTACTTACAATCCAATCGTTTTAACATTTGTTCAATGAAAGGTAGAGGAAAGTGATCCTTTTGTGTGGATTCATTCAGTCACCAGTAGTCAATACAGAATCACCAACTATTTTTCACACATTTTGGAACCAATTCATTCCGTCCATTTGACACAACATTCATTCCAGTTTTTAGGCACAATTTGAATTGGGATAACCCATTTACTATCAGATATAGGACAAATGATCACAACAGCAAGTATTTTACTAGATTCTAATTTTACCACTTCAAGGAGAGGGGGATTTAACTGGAATTGAGATTGTCTTACAGTCTTAGACTCATAATCTAAAAGTATATAGTGCATAAAAATAGATGGTTTAATCCTAGGAATATCATCCAATGTTCATCCTATCACCTTTTTACACTTTCTTAAAATATTAAGCAGTTTTGATTCCTAATATTGAGAGAGGTTATTGAAAATAATGATGGTAAATTGGTCAATATCATCAAGATAGACATATTTTAAATTAGATTTATGTTGTTTTAATTCCAACACCGGTGGTTGATGGATTGAGGGAGGTGATTTAGGGGGAGTGAGTTCCATGAAACTGTCTATATGCTCATGTTTATTCTCAATAGATAGATAATCTATTGAAATGATATTTACATAATCATCTATAGTCATGGGTACCTCAAAATGAACACACTCATCAATTAAAGCACAAAATTTTCATTTTTCAGAACCCATAAAATAATCAAAACATTAATCAAAACTCAAATCATCCAAGGGAGAAGAATAATAAAATGAGTCATAGTATGGTTTGAGGAGAGAGTAAAGTGTTTTTATGTGTGTGTCATTAGGGAGCACTTCCATTGAATATACAGGAAGAGTGGAGTGCTCTTAAACAAGTTGTTTCATTGCCTCAAGGATATTAAAACTTATGTTTTCTCCACTGAACTCCATGGAAATCATACCATTGTGATCGTTGAAGATTATATTTTCTATTTTGAGGAATTTCATACCAAGTATTAGAGGGGCTTTTACTTGTTGTTGGGTATCTTCCATCATGATATTGTAGAAATCAGAAGGGAATATGAGATTCTCTACTTTAATGAGGGCATCCTCGACCACTCCTGATGGGTGTGTAGTGATCTGGTTGGAAAGTTTCACTATGATGCCAATCATTTTAAGCTCTCCACCTTGAAAATAAGTGTACATAGAGTAAAGAATTACATTAATTGAAGCACATAAATCTAGAATAAAATTATAAAATAAGGTCTCTCCTTTTTTATGGTACACGGTATAGTGAAAGTTACCAAATACTTTCATTTGGTGGGAATTGATGGCTAGATCAATGTAGATACATTTCTTCAAAGGTTTACTCTTTCATTACCCTTCAGTCATCATTTATGGGTGCAAATATATTTAATAAATTTGGCATAGAGAGGTATTTTTTTAACTACATCCAATAAAGGAATGTTAACCTACACCTTTATAAATGTATCCATTATTTCTTTATCAATTTCATTCTAAAAATGTTTCTTAGTTTTACAGAGTCTTTAGGGGAAAGGAAGAGGAACATATTTTTCATGGGAATCCTCAATGATAATTGGTTTTCTATTTTTTTTTTCTTTAGTGGAATCTTTTATGGGTGGAGAAAAATTGTTTTCAAGAGGGAGACATACTTGTTTCATAGAATAATTGGACGAAGAAACTTTATTACCACTATGAAGAGTGATTGAACAAACATTACCTTATTCCTTTGGATTGTCAATGGATTGGGATAGTAATTATCTAGAACCTTGAATCTTTATCTCACCGATGGAGTTTTCCAGCTGTCCCACTTGAGTTTATAGGTCTTGAATAGCTGATTGTGTGGTCTATTGAAACTAGATGTTCTAGGATGCCATTTTCTTCACCATTTCCTCAAGGATTGGTTCAGATTTAGGATGAGGAAGGGGATTGTTTCGAGAAGGTAATGGATAAGAAGGTTGCATACCTTGGCCTTGTTGATACAAATTCTTCTTGGGGTATCTTGAGTTTCCTCCTTGACAATATTGGGGTTGTGTTTTCCACCCAGGTTTTGGTTTTTTCTTGAATGGTTCTTGCTTGAAGGGAGGTGCTTGTTGGAATGGATTCCTTGGTAACACGGCTGCACAAGACTCGAGTGAATCGTCATGTTTTGGAAACTAGTCAGAAAAAATGATTATTATCTGAACAAATATAACAATGTAATGGAACTAAAGAAGAGTCTGAGTTACCTTGTGCATGAGCTAATTATATTATGAGGGTATTCATATCATCATGTTTATTATATACCTTTTTTTAGGAATTAATGAATTACCTCATGAACTCCTTGGGTTGGTGGAATAGCTCGTGTACCAAAATTTTTGTGCATTTTGAGCCATGTTGTCTATTAAGTCACAAGATGTGGAAGGATTTTATCAACTATGGAAATACCAACTGCAGCATCAATCATTCCATGATCCATGGGGATAAGTCCCCTATAGAAGTATAAGATTAACAGTTGTTCACTAATCTAGTGGTGGGGGCAATTGGATCAATGTCTTTTGAATCTCTCCCAGTATTCATGAAGGGTTTCACCTTGTGATTATCTAATGCCCCAAATTTCTTCCCTAATTGATGCAGTTCAGTAGGTAGGGGAGAAATTCTCTAAGAAGAGTCATTTCATATCATTCTATCCCCCCATATGTGGTAGGAAAATAGTATATCTAGTCTTTGGATACACCATAAATGGATAAAGGGAAGGCCCTAAACTTAATTAGGTCCTCATACACATTTTGGGGTTTCATGTTGGAGCATAATATGAGATAATATTTAAGATGTTTATGAGGGTCCTCTCGAGGAAGGCAATGTAATTTAGGAATAAGGTGGATGAGGACAGATATCAGCTTAATTTTGGCTGATTTCTCATGATATTAGATGTACGTAGGTTGGTACTCCACATTTGGGGTGGTTAATTCTTTTAAAAATCAGTTATTTACAGCCATAATTTTTGTTGTTTGATCTAGTTTAATTTTTGATTGGTTTAAGGCAACTTGAGGTTCCAAAAGGGGTTAATCAGTGTTACTTGATTTTCCTACTCTAGATGAAATGATTTGTGAGTGAAGTGACTTTTCAATTTTAGGGTCAAACTCATGTAGTGTTTCCTTTTCAGATCTTGTGATGCAACAATGATGTCCAATTTGATTGATTTATTGTTGGTTTTTTTATGGAAGATGAATAAAATAAAAACACTTAAGAAATGAAAGGATAAAATAAAATAGAATTTTATAGTATATAATTATATAGAGAGAGAAAAAACAATAAGAAGAGAGGGAGGTAGAGAGAGAAAGAACGCAAAAAAACAATAAAAAAACAACATAAAAACAATCAAATGAGGGGTGGGATATTTAAAGGAGTACTAATTAAGATGAAAATAAACAAATAAAAGAAAAAATGATCTTTTATCCTCATCAATGGTTCCAAAATTTGATTGTGTTTCTGAGCGCATCAAATTAGATGTTTACTTTTACTTGAATTTCTACAATATAGTGGTAACCCGTGTTCGTCTCTCGATAAAGCCTTAGATAATTAATTTAAAAAGAAGTTTTTGATTATGAAAATAAAAGTGGATTGGGGATTTATAAAACTTAGGGTTTTTTGATTTTAAAAAATAAATTGAAACTATACTACTAAATGAGAGAAACAAGATGAATACACACTGAAACAAGTGTGGTATACGAGTTATTAATAGGTTACCACTTATTATTTGAACAACTATCGATATTGATTATCGACGACCACCCAAAATCAACAAACTTAAATCGATGTAAAAATGGAACTAATCAAGGCATCACATGAACAATGTGATGATATAAACATATTTTTGTCAATGATAAACTATTAAAAAAGACAATAACATTCATATTCATGGGTTTAAGCTCCTGGAATTTATCAACTGACATAATCCATTTTCACACTCAATAAAGGGAAGGGGTTTAAAAGGAGGGAACCACACTCAAATCATCACAAGATTCGGGTTATGCATGGAAGCATGAAGATTATTGTTCCTTTGATTTTTATTTTATAATACCAGAATAAACACAAATATAGTAGTTATAAGTGAATAAAAATTGAAAACAAACCTAAAAATAAATTACCTTACAAAGATAACATGTGTTGATCTCAGGATTACAGCAAAGGACGCCCCCCCCCAAATTGATCACTAAGAGGTTTCGAAGTACATGAGGGAGAAGAGAACTAAAATGGGTGAAGAGAGCTCTAAAATTTGACTAAACTTCACCCATTGTAGTTCCACCTAAGAGAATGAGGGTGAGCGGTGGTTTTATGGAAACATACATCATAATTTCCACAAATTAAGTTAAGTGCCTAAGGAACTAGGTTACTATTCATGGAAGACTTTTTAATACCTTTTTATCCGGATGTTTGACTGACCCAAACGCATTAAATTATCTTTAAATTCGGTGTAGAGGTGAGTCTTTGAATTAGATATCCAAGGGATGTAGAATAAGACCCATTGGATCACTAAGTCCCATGTTATGGCCCAAATACAGATGGTTTTTCCAATATGAACCATCCAGAATGTCTTCACTTGTTGTCCATGTTTAGGCCCCTTGTTATCTCATTAATCTTTTAGACTAGTTAGATTAATTGAATCCCTGTGACCACAAAATCCTTGAGAAAAGTAATTTTAACATTTGGATTAGTTTATTTAATGTTAAGATAGAAATAGTGAACTACTGTCAAATTGGACCATTGTAAAATTTCATCTTTTAAGCATGTTTTTAAAAAATAAATTCAAAATTAATATTAAGTTCAAAAGGATTGAATAATGGGATCCTTAAAACCATAAAAATGTAATACAAAATTATAAGGGTGATAAAATATGTTATATCATTGTGTGATCTAGGAGGTTATCCTAAGAACACTATTTTATGATGTCTCAGGGGTTATCCTTAAATTATGCTAATGATTTCATGTTTTATGTTGTTGCCACATTCCAATTTTTCCTTGGTGTTATAATCTTATATCATGATTTTACGTTCATTTTTATGATTCTCAAACCTCTTATGTCACCATGATATTCTTTTTAACTATAAAATATTACTTTCATCGTGTTATTCTTTGATTATTCCTTTCTAGGATTTATAGATCACCACTTTCTTATGTAAGTTCCCAGGTTATCCCGTGAAGTATTAGAAGATCAATGGATTTTAATTTAATGTTGGGGAGTTTTTAAATAATTTCATTGTATCATAGTTTAAAGTTATTATTTTATATATCTAATTAACTAAATACACTAGGCATCTTAATCTTTCAGGTTTTTATTTTGTGTATTTTTATCTAGTAAATCATAAATTCATGTTTATTAAGGATATGGGTTGTCAAAGTTTGTATCGAGAGAAACAAAATTTATTTTTAAGAATTAAGATTTGAAAACTTTAGTGACGTCCTTAAATACAAGATTAAACAAAATAAAACATCCCTAAATTATGGTAAATTATAAATAAGGTGGTTTCTAAGAAACAAAATCTATCTTAGGATACTACAAGTGGATGTGAATCTCGCACAGTTGTACCCAAGGGTAACAACCCTAAAAAGGGCACATTGGGAATTTACTTGATCATCACCTACTACATAACAATAGGGTATTTAGGAACACCTGATTTAACACTCCCAAGGGATATATTTTGGTAAATTCACAATCTCATTATGAACCGTTATGAAATGAAAAAAAAAATTCCCATAAAATTTTATTTTAGTAAATAGGACATGGATATCATAGATTAAAACCTATATATTCATAGGTTAAGGAATATATGTCATTTTTATATTATTCTATAAATATTCATAGTTTCCATTTTATATAATTAAAAGTTTTCAAATTCATATCCCTGATTTTCTATTTATTTTAGTTAATGGATAGAAATATGAGGAACTGATTCAACAAACAATGTTATGGGAAATTCCCAAAGGAGATGCCCAACTCAATGGGATAAAGAGTCAAAAACATTATGATAATAATTAAAAAATTAACTCAAGTTATTAATAGAAATGTGAATCAGTTGGAAAACTCACTTACACCTAATAAGGATCTAGTTGTAATTAAGATGTTTATGTGATCAAGGAATATGACTTTAAATGTATATTTTGATCCTTTAATCTCTAAACAATGGTGAAAGTTGATCAAAAATATGAAGCCTAAGAAATATATTGAAGTGATGGTGTGGAAAGGATTCTGGAAATGTTTTTTTGAAAAATATTTTCCATTCACTCTCCAAATTAAATTGGAGAGTTATTTCCTTGGCCTTAAGAAAAAGGTTGATGAATCCATCTAGATGTATAAAAAAACATCACCCTACATTCACAATATGCCTCCAACTTGGTCATTGACACCAAAAGTAAATTTGACCACTTATTTGGTGGGTTGGTACTAATTCTATGAAAATATTTGTTAATTCAAGACTTTGAAAGTTATGTGTAAATTGTATAATGTTCCCTCAAAGTCAAAATGGATATTAGTGAATCTCACAGCTCTCAAGGGTTAAAAGATAGGAAGCAGATAATAGATTTTAATTCTAATAGTGTTATGGAGAAATATCCTAAGAGTGTGAAATTATAAGAACTCATCCTTAATAATCACATATTATATTTCTTTTAAATCTATAAATCACATTATTTTCTAAAATTTAATTTTCATTTAGAGTTTTAGATAATTAGGACAAACTCTTACACAGTAAACCCATACATTACTAGTGGAAAATTATACTTAGTATCAATTTTTTCCACTAAATAAAACACTTTTAAAACAAAAAATGTTTTCTATTGATGTTATATCTTAAAATATTTGGTCATGATCGCATCATTGTCCCTAATCATCCTTCAAAACGAATTAAAAAAATTTTAAAAATGGGGGATGAGCATAAAAAAGATTAGTAAGGGACATAAATAAAGGAAACTGTTAGTCCTATGAAAAACATGAAAACTAATATAACATTTACCATTACCTTTAATTTTATTTGAGTGTATGAAATAAAACATTTTAACATGAAAAAAACACGCTTTTCCTCAAATAAATCCTTTAAAACTGATAAAAATCAATTTAAAACCCTTTTTTGGTAGCTTAGAGCATCATATTCATAAAACTATTTCAAAACCCTTAAAATTGAAATATCAATAAAAAAATTACAATATAATTATCTATATAACATAATCATTAACCAATTCATTGGATAGGTATAATAGGTCTCACCCTTCATATAAGATATATCAATCTCACCCATTTTTTATGATATATAATGTGGATCAACCGTATTTATAAGCTACATCGAGCACACTTGTGAGCTATAATGGGACCCAATCCTTTGTATAATATATATCAGGATCACCCATGAGATATAATAGTGCTTAAACCTTTATGTAAGATATATCATTCTAACCCATTTCACATATAATTCTCAAGTACCATATCATGAATAAAACATTTTATGATTGCACTTTTCATCATAAAACCTTTTAAAAACTCTTTAAAACCCTTAAATTAAACATTTGGATATTAGAATACCCTTTTGTTTTAAAAATATTTTTCAATACCAAAATACCCATAACAAGGGAATGCAGGTTTTTCTTTGAAGAGAATATCATTGAATCTGTTATTGAGGAAAATTACATTTTATATTTAGAAAACACTTTTCTTATAAAAATTTGAAAACATATAAATGAAAACATTGTTTTTAGATAAACATGAAATATTTTAAATTAATAATAAAAACATAAAGGTTTCAAGAAAGAGGTAAAATCCATATATGTTTTATAAGATAAAAAACATTCCTTTCTTATTTTTATCTTAAAAGTATCGAAAAATCGTGTTTAGAAAATGAAATAATATACCACCAATCAATTTTTTAAAAATAAAAACATTTTTAAAAATAAATTTAAATAGTTATAGTAAAATATTGAAATCATTTTTGCAAACAATTTTATAAAACATGTACATGGGAGAAAAAGATATTTTTAAGGTAAATTTTAAAAAGATAATTTTAGAAGAAAGTCCTTTATAAATATCATATCATTGAAGTGAGAAATAATCAAATGAATAGAATATGTGTATCCACTATAAATCCACATGAAAAGTGGAAATAAAACATAATATATTTAAAAGTAATTCCACAAATAAACTTATCACAACATAATCAATTAAGTTGAAGGTTAACCAAAATAATTTAAATTGGGTTAAGAAATCCCTTACCACATTGTAATCAGTCAAATAATATACCCCACAAAAGTAATAATTATCAAATTAAAAAATTATTACCCTGAATATAATTACATTAGTGATATTATATATCAAATGGAAGCATATACACCAAACAAATGAAATAAATTTTGAATAAGGAGAGTATCTCATAAAAGTAAAAGTAAGATAAGATACTCTTACCTCATGCTTCCATTTAGTTTTTTTGTTATTTAACTTCTTGTATAAAGGTTTAAAGAATATTATTAATTCATTAAATAGATATATTCATATTTATAATACCTTATATTATAGTTTTATAACATCTTACCACCCATTCATTGATAATATTTCATTATTTTCATTGTTTTAGGTGCGATCATTTCATGGTTTCATGGTCGGTTCACCTGTGTATAGTTAGTTATTTTCTTATCAAATGGAAATAAAAATCTAGAAGTGAAATGAAATTGTATTATGAACTTAAATAACATTAAATATTCCTATATATTATTTTTCAATCCTATAGCATAATTATTCATTTGATAATATGTCAATGATAAATTTTTAGTTTAATTAGGCAGGTTTTTTTTCGATCATCAAGAACTAGTTTCAGTTTATTTACTATTATGTATATATATTAGTTACATAACATTAAATAGGTTATAATACCCCTATTAAAATATTATTTTTCCATAATTATACTTTTATTACCAGACATGAAGGTGGTAATGGGAAATGGAAAAAATCATTATCCACGAAAAAGGTTAACCGCCATAATTTGGAAAATGGTTTTATTTCTTTAAAAAAATGGAGGTATTAAAAGGTATGGATATAATATATTTAGTTATAAAAATAAATTTCTTGTATAGAAATTATACTATATTTATTTTTCTTTGATGTTTGAGGGTGGTAAATAGAATTCTAATAAATAAATAAAACTAAAAGTAGTTGTTTGAGAAAGTAACCTCTTGAATATCATCTCCTTGAAGGATCCTTTAAAGGACATGGAATTGGTTTTTGGGTGAAAACAAAAGTTTTTGGATGTGGTTAGGGTGGGTATGAGGGGTTTTTAAAAATATTTTATAATATTTAAGGATTTTTAGGAGAAATGTGGTGGTGAGTGGTGGTATTTATACTCGAGGAAGGGTGGTTTAAGGTGATTAATTAATGATTATTTTATATTAAAAGACAACCACATTTGGGTGGAATTAATTTTAAAAAAATAGATTGAAAATTAATTTTTTAAATTATGTTCATGGTTGATAAACACATCAACCACCCATTTAAATTTTTATTTTTTAGGTATTTTTATCTTTTACGTTTTAACTTTAACATGTTTCATTATTTTACCTATATGGCGGTAAATCTTTTTTTAACATGTTTAAATTTTTATAAATAAAAATTAAAATGAACTTACAGATTAATTTGTAACTTATTGTTACACATATTGAATCCATTTTACCAAATTCAATTCACATAATTATAAAAAATAAAAAAACCCATAGACGTGATGAAAATGCGGGTTTTCAAGAAGTGTATTTTTTTAATAAAAAAGATGATTTTATATTAACATAATGACTAATAATAATCCTTATATGAAAATAAATTAATTTTTAATGATTTATAATCTATAAATTTATTTTAAAACATTACCATTAGTTATTATTTTAGTTAATAAAAAAGGATAAACATTATATACTTTAAAACAGTTTTCAAAAAATCTCATTTTTAAACTCAAAATAAACTTATTCTAAAATTTAATATAAATTTGATTAAAAAGAATTTAATTGGTTAAAATATAAATAAATAATACTAATGTTAATTTAAATCAAATTTTAAATATAATGGGATATTAATTAGTTTAATTTATTGAAAAGAAATGATTTTTTTATAAAAAAATCGATATTTTTAATAATTCACTGAAAAATATAACTTTTCAAAAAAAAATCAAAATTTAACAACATTAATATTTTTATATGATGATTTAAATAATTAATATCATTTCATATAATAAATTTTCCATAAGTTCCATTAATTAATTCTATTATATGTAAATAAAAAGAAATAAAAATCATTTTTTGAAAAAAATGAAGAATAAAATGAGTTTCTAAAAATATTGTACTAATTTTAGAATTAATTAATTAATACATTATCAATTATTTTGACCATTATATATTTAATAATGTAATTAATATTTTTTATACCTACCATTTTAATGTCGAGGTTATAAAGTTCATATTTAAATAATAAGATTTTGTTGTTCGTTTAAGCTTCGTGTTACGTATCTTATATACTATTGAACATAGTATTTCCTTTTAAAATCTTTGGATATTACATTCTCCCCACCCCCTTTAATAAATTGCATCTTCACAGTTTTTACTTGGTATAAAAAACTGGGGGTTTGACTTTTCAAAACACATTTGTTTAAATCCTACATTATAAAAAATATAAATAAAATATCTTCCAAAAAGAGGGAAAGGAAAGTGCAAAGGTAATAAAAAAATAGGATTTTTATTAGTGGAAAGTGAAAATATGGACAAGGAAGAGAATTATAACTATCATGTTCTAATGGAGAGTGATAGAGAACATGGTCATTATAAAGTTAACCATCAAAAAATTATAAATTTGTGATGGGATAAAAGGTTATTCATTCCTTGGTAAGACAAGTAAATGAATAATTTTTTTATTTCAAAAATAAATTTCTATAGAGTTGATGAAGTCTTTTATTACCTAGAATAAGAACATAATGAAATATAATTACTTGACAAGTAGAGTTTCATCATCATATTTTTCCAAATAATGATTATTCAAGATGAATTTTACATACCTAAATCATCATTATCAACTTCTATAGATCAAAAAATCTACAAAAGTATAAATATTTATTCATCATACATTAGGAATTAACCAAAACCAAAATAGTTAGTATAAGATAATTTAATTATCCAAAAATAATAAACCTTTATTTGATAAAAACCTACAATAATATCCAAAATTCAACAGAAATACAAAAATTTTCTATGTAGATCATTCAAAAAATAATTGTCCTTAAAATTTCTCAAAATATTTTCGATAAAAATTGAAACCCAAAAACTAGAGGTATTTGATCACATAGACTTACAAAAAAAATTAAATTTTATCTTAAAATTATATCAATCACTCATAAAGTCTCATTAAAAATTTAATTTCACTAATCAAATAATCTCCAAGATATAATAATCATTTACACAAATCATTCAAATCACCATAAATCCATAATAAATTCTTATATACCTCCCAAATAAAATTTAACCTTCATTCTTAAAATAAAATTCCATAGTATCATATAAGTTTCCCACAATATCATTGATCAGCAAAATAGTTTCTGATAAAACATATATTCCTAAATTGTAACAGCCCATAATTACCTAAAAAATAGAGATCATAAAAAAACATACTAGTTACCAATACCTTTAAACTTGTATCTACCAAAAGTAAAGGCATTTTACCTTAATTAAAAAAATTCATACCATAAAATTAAGGGTTACATTTACCTAAAAATTTATCAATACTCAATAAATGTCTCCAAATATATTTCAATAAATTAAACCATTAAAAGAGTTTTTCCTAAGACTTGGAACATATAATAAACCGTCTAAATATACCGAGATCCCTAGAGATCTCATCACTTTCCAGATGTCCCAACATAAACTGTAGTAACAAATGATTTTTTCACCCCTTTTTCATCGGATCATGATGTTTTCCACCCTGATTATCTTACTTAAAAACACTTTAGCATAATGTATCATCTCATTATGGATAAAACATCTTACCATTGACAGGATATTTATTATCTCATGCTTGGATTGTTCGAGACTCTCTTCTTTCTAGTAATGAACCATATGACCAAACTTACCACACCGTTAACACCTTCCAAATCTTGAAAATAATTCCCCAAAATGTATTTTACCAAACATAAAACATGTTTGGGTCTTACCTCTAGAATTATAATTTTTCTTCATCTCCATTTCCTACCACCTTAAATATTTCTTACTCTTGTCATCTCGTGACACATAAGTGTCAACAAACTCTGTCTCAAATTTTTCAACACAACAAAAAACTTTATCATAACTTTTAAATTATCATCTGGCCAATTATCTTAATAAAATTGGTTTTAGTCTAGTGTAAAATCAATTTATTTTACTATCAATGTCTCGAATAAAATTTGGCACATACCTAGCCAATATCATGAAGTTTAATTCATATATAGCCATAGAATCTTTATCTCAGGATGTTGATTTGGGAGGATATTTTCCTCTTAGTGCCTTCCCATTAAAGCTTTCCTATTTCCTCTACAGAAAACCATTCTGAAAAGACTTATTTTAGATGCAAAAATATCATAATATTAAAATATAATATAATTTAAACTTAATTATAAAGTAAAATATTTCAAGGGCTTGATATCAACATTATCCAAACCTCTAAAGTTATCAAAATCATTCTATGATACCAACAATAAGAACCCATTCTTAAACATCACATATTATAGTTATTTTAAAACTAGAAATCACCTCCTTTTCCCAAAGATATTTTAGGTTTATAATTTTAGAGAATAGGAAAAACTCTTATAGAGTAAACCCATACATTATAAGTGGACACTTATATTTAGTATCCATTATTTCTACCAAAGGATGAACTTTTAAAATAAAACATGTTTTATTTTGATGATATATCTTCTCAAATTTGATATTCATCTCATCCTTCTCCCTACTCTGCCATGAAATCCTATGAAAATTGTTAAAAAAATGGGATGATCACAAAAAATATGTAAGTGACATAAAGAAAGGAAACCATTAGTCCTAAAAAAAATGTGAAAACTCAAAAAACATTTACCTTTACCTTCAATGTTCTTTTATTTTATTAAATAAAATATTTCCATGAAAAAAAACACACATGTCTTCTCAAAGAAGGCCTTTAAAACCCATAGAAAGCAATTTAAAGCCATTTTTTGGTAACTTAGAGCATCATATTCATAAAACCCATTAAAAACCTTTGAAATTGGAATAACCATACGACCAACTTCTAATATAATTATTCAAAGAACATAATAATTACCCAATTTATTGAAGATCTTTAATGGGTATCACCCTTTATATAATTTATATAGGGCTCACCCGTCTTTCATGAGCTATGATGAGGATAAACCCTTAGTATATGATATATTGGGCTCACTCATGAGCTATAATGGGGATAAACCATTTTTATATAATATATCATGCCCACCAGTGTGGTATAATGGAGATCAAACCTTTATATAAGCTATATCAAGCTCACCTGTTTCACATATAATGCTCAAGTACCATATCATTAATAAAGCATTTTAGAATTACAATTCTTATCATAAAACCTTTTAAAAACTCTTTAAAAACCATATGAAAAAAACTTATATCATAATACCCTTTTTTAACCATTTTCAATACCAAAATACCCATAATTAGATAAAGATATTTTTTCTTTGAAGAAAATAGCATTAAAAACATTTTTTAGGAAAATAACATTTTCCATTACAAAAAAAACTTATTATTTTATAAAAACATGAACACTTGTAAATGAAAGAAATTATTTTAAAATAACAAAATAATAATTTAAAGAAATATTTAGAACATTATGGCATAATTAAATCAATAAATCCATCCATGTTTTATAAGTCAAAAAACAATCCTTCCATATATTTTTTTGAAAAGTCTCAATGAACCTTCTTTAGAAAATGACAAAATAAACCTTTCAAAACATTTTTTAAAATGTCAAACATGAGTAAAAATGACTTTAAATAAACATTGAAAAATATTAAAAATATTTTGGGAAATATTTTCATAAAACATGGACGTGGGAGAAAATGATATTTTAAGAGAAATTTAAAAAAAAAATTAAAATAAAGTCCCTTATATATATCATATCATTGGATCAGGAATTAATAAAATGAATAAAATATGTGTATCCACTATAAATACATATAAAACATGTGTAAATACAACATAATATATTAAAAATTCATTTAAAACATAAACCTATCAAGAAATAATCAATGAATTAAAAGGTTAACCCAAATAATGGAAATTGCGTTATGAATTCCCTTACCAATTTGTAATCAATGGAATTATATTCCCCATAAAATAATAATTATAAAATAAGAAATTTAATAACATGAATATAATGATATGAATTATATTACATATCAAATTCAATCATATATACTAAACAAATGAAATAAGTGTTGAGTAATACATATATCTCATAGATGTAAAGGTGAGATGAGAAACCCTTACCTCACACTTACCTTTAGTTTTTCATAATTTTACCTCATTTATAAAGGTTAAAAGAATGTTATTAACACATTAAAGAATCATATTAATATTTATAATACCTTAAATTATATTTTTATAACATATTACCACTCACTAATTAATAATTTTTCATTGTTTTCATTGTTTTGGGTGTGTTGGTTTCATAGTTTCATGGACGGTTCGTTTGTGTATAATTATGGATTTCCTTTTTAAATAGAAATAAAACTATATAAGTAGAATTAAATTCTATTAATTCACTTCAAAAATTATAAATGTTACCATATGTCATTTTTATTTCTTACATAATGATGATTTATTTGATAAAATGTTTATGATAAAATTTTAGTTTAATTTGATGGGATTTTTTCCCTACCATCAAGAACTAGATTCATTTTATTTAATATTTTGTATATATATTAGTTCAATGAAATGAAATAGGTTATAATATACCCATTAAAATATGATTTAACAAGAATAATACTTTTATTACCAGCCATGAAGGAGGTAATGGAAAGAGGAAAAAATCATTATCGATGGAAACGGTTAACCACACTAATTTGGACAATGGTTTCATTTATTTGAATAAGAGAAGGTAATAAAAGGGATGGAAATAAGATATTTATTAGGAATATAAAATTACAGTTTATAAATGATAATTAAGTTATTATAATTTTATGTATTAATTTGGTTAAGAGAAGGTAGAAAACAAAATGAAATTAAGAGAGGTTGTTTGAGAAAATTACCTCTTGAATATCACCTCCTTGATGGATCCCTTAAAAGACATGGATTTGGTATTTGGGTGAGAGCAGAATAACTTGGACATAGAGAGAGTGGGGAGAATAATTTTTGGAAAATATTTTATAAAATTCCATCCTTGTGATGAAAAATGGGGTGGTGAGGGGTGGTATTTATACTTGAGGAGGGGTAAGTGATTAATTAATCATTATTTTATATTTACAGACAACCACATTTGAGTGGAATTAATTTGAATGAATAAGATTGAAAATTAATTTCATAAAGGAAATTTATGATTGATAATCACATCACACACACATTTAATTTTTTAGTTTTTAGGTATTTTATTCTTTTACCTTTTAACTTTAATCGACTTCTTTATTTTACCTATACGGTGGTAAATATTTTTTTTACCATGGTAAATTTTTTATGAATAAAAATGAAAATGATATTAAAAATTAATTTGTACATTATGATTATAAATATTTAATTAATTTTACTAAATTCAATTCACATAATTAGGAAAATTAAAAACAAAACCTGCAGATGCAATAAAAAAGTGAGTTTTCAAGAAGTGTATTTTTCAAGAAAAATATGATTTTATATTAACTTTATGACTAATAATAATCATTATATGAAAGTAAATAAATATTTAATAATATATAATCTATAAATATTTTTAAAACATTACCCAATAGGGATTATTTTAATTCATTAAAAAAGAGAAACATTATGTACTTTAAAGTAGTTATTCAGAAAAAACTTGTTTTTAAACCCAAAAATAAACTTTTCAAAAATAAAATAGAAAGTTGATTCAAATAAATTTAAGTGGGTGAAATATAACTCAATAATAGTTATGTTAACTTAAATCAAATTTGAAACATGATGAGGCTTTTAATTTGTTCAATTTATAGAAAATAAATAACATTTTTATAAACAAATCGGTGTTTTTCACTATTCACTGAAAAATCATACTTTTTCGAACATTATCAAAATTTTAACAGAGTAATATTTTGATATGATGATTTTAAAAATTAATTTCACTTCATATAATAATTTTTCTAAAAGTTACAAAAATTAATTATATTATATGTATATAAAAACCAAAAAAACATTTTTTGAAGAAAATGTATTTTTTAAGAATAAACGACTTTCTAAAAATATAGTCATTACTTAAAAAGAATTAATTAATATGCTATAAATGATTATTAAAATCATATATTCCATAATTTTGTTAATATTTTTCATACTCTACAATTTAACAGATTGATTATAATGGTCATATTTTAATAATAAGGTCTTGTTGTTCATTTAAGCTTCATGTTATGTATCCTATATGATGTTAAATATAGTATTTAATTTTAAAATTTTGGGATGCTATTGAAATTCCAAAACCCCAATTGTCAAAAGTGTGGGAAGAATAATACTATAAATTTCCTTAATGGGACGAGGAAATTATTTAAGTGTGGGAAGTAAGGGAACCTATCTAGAGAATTTTGATAGGAAAACACACCCAATGTGATGGAAGAATAGAATGATCTAGTCAAATATCAACTTTTTGTCTAATATTTCAACAATAAAGGATAAGGTAACTATGTGAATCAATGCACTAAGCTAAGGTTTTTCAATGATAACTGATTAAAACAACCTCTAAGTCCTAAAGAATAAGGGCAAGCTTATTTTATCACAATTGTTGAGGTGGATCTAGAAAAAAAGTGGTGAATGGTATGCTAGTTATTCATTCAAGGATATAGAATGTAATATTTTATTCCGGTTAAACACATCCTTTTATATCATACAAGTTTAGTATAACTTGTCAAGACCAATCCCCCAGGGCCTATGTTGTGACTTCCCCAAGCCCACCTCCCATAGGCTAGGGGATGACGATTAGTGCTGAATAGGCATATCCCACAAAGGGGAGGCATTTTACTAAGTACTTGTACACATGAACATGTCTCCAATAAAATTGATGATCTGAAAACACTAAGTAAATATATATATTCATGCCACTAATACAACCACTGTGTAAATTTACAAAACAGAAAAGAAAATGGGCCAGAATACAAGCCCAACTAAAAAAGAAAAGTACAAGCTCATAGATCTCATCCGCAAAAAAATCCCTACCAGAAGGGTAGGTAAAGTAAGTAGTCTAAACGTCTCTGAATTGTACCACATCCTTAGGGTCACCCTGAAGAACCCCTGTCTCTATCCCACGAAGGAATCCATCAAAGCTTTTGATCATCTGCAGAAGACACGACATGTGCAGGCAAATCCCGTTTAGGGGTGAGTAAAACAATACTTAGTAGGAACCCTGAAACCACAAAGGTAACACCGCTAAGAAAATAAATGAAGTACACTAAAAAGGAAACACATGAATTACACCACAAAGGAAACACACAAGGTATTCTACAAAGGAAATAACTAAGAAATACATCAAGTAGACTATCAAAGAGGCACATGAAGTGTGGCCTCTAAAAGGTATGGTCAAGAGATTCACTAGAGTTGGATAACACCCAATATAGGTCTATGGTATATAAACAGGATTTTTATAAGAATCCCTAGTACCCTCAAGTAGTACCACACAAATTTTAGGTTACAAATGGAGTGTCTGTAACACATAGAGTGTAGGTAACACATATAGTGTAGAAAACACATGGAGTGTTGTTAAAGACTAGGGGACCCAAACCATGGTGGGATAGGGGAGTACCAAATCATTCTTTGTAAGACACAAATTCTAGATAAGAAAAAAATTCTAGGTAAGAAAATTAGTATAGGTAAGAAAAGTAGTCTTAGTAATCACATAGTTTCTAGGTCGCAGCTAGCTGTAGGATTCCATCCTTAGCATGCTTGTTCCAAGAGTACCTACTCCTAGATCAAATAGGCCATGCACCAAATTCCATGTAAACTCACTTTGAGTATCTCAAAAGGACCGCCTCATAGTAAGGGTCTGAACACTGTAAATGAATCATCAAACTAACATATGGTTTGAGAGTTATGAAACTATTAGTGAAAAGGGTCCAGTGGGGTCCAGGTCCAACCCAACCTAGTCAGACCGACCCGACTCACTAGAGTGGGTTGGTTTGTTCCACCCGGACACAACAGTTGTTGCATCCCGATAGTGGGGTTGTTCGTGTGCCAGTCTCTCCTTCTATATGCGCTCCGTGGGACCACATGCCAATCGGATGATGTGGTTCCGCGCTGTGTCACCTGTCCTCACCACCACAAACCGCCCTGGTCACGACCCCACTACATCCCATAGTTGCACCACTGCAGGCCCCTACTATCGTCGTTTTTCGAGTAGGTAGCCTCTATCACCACCGCCACCCGCATCCTTCTACCGCGAGTCACCCTGTCATCGCGGTCCCATTGAACCGTGGGTCGCCGTCATTGCAGGATGCCATGTCGGTGGCTATCCTCCAAGCCCGACCACTCCGTCAGGTCCATTTCGCTTCCTTCATCGGTCTGAATCACCAGCAGCCTCATCTCACACCAAACCTACCATCGCACCTCCACTGGGTCAATGTGGTGTCAAAATCCACGGTCTCAAAATTATTACACCATGGATCGATGGTGCAACCATCAATCTTCTCATACCATCACGAAGAACAAATAGAAAGTGAATAATAAGGGGGAAAATCGAAACATAAGAACACCCAAAGAATGGATCCATACCTTTTTAATGTCAGCCATAATTCATTCTTGTGAGCATTATCATGAAGAACGAATTAAAAATCACAAAGGTCTAATTGCCACATTAATCCCACATTTTTAACCATCCCGCATAAATGATCGAACCTCAGATCAACCTGTTTGTGGGTTGGTCCATGTTCATCATTGGGAACTAGAATGGGGAAAGGAATAATAAAGAAAAATAAACCTTGTACCTTGAGTTTGGATTGATCGGTGAAGAATGTTCATCATTGTCGTAGATCTAACCATTAACATTCTCGATCCATCTTCTCATCGTCGTTCATTACAATCTAATGAGAGGATTTTACAATATGTTTTATTTTTCCAGAGCCTCTTAGGAATTCTCCAGGATCATTTCTGATCTTGTATCCCTATCAAGCTATTAACTAAGGAAATGTGTTTCAGTATTTCTATTTCACTAAGTTGCAGCATCGCCACACTGTTTCCTTTATAAAAGGAAACATATAACTTGTCACTAATTCACAGTATTGTTGCATCTACACAAAACATTAAAAGAAAAATAATATAAACCTTTTGTGTTTATTCTTATTCTTATTTAAAACATATGAAAAGGATTTTCTATAGTCGACCCGCACCAGTCGAAGTTAGGTCATTTCTAAAAAAACTACTCTGAACACAATGGTTCCCTCGAATTTCAAATATGGTCACTCATTTAAGAGATACTAAAACTAATCATGCATGGAAAATATGAGAAATTACATTCTACCCACCTTAGGGATTTACATACTTGAAATCCAAAACCTAGGCTAAAAAATGGGGATACTGAGCATTAATTTGAGCGTCAAGTTCCCATGTTCTATCCTAGTGATTCTTGTGTTGCAACCAAACGTGCACTGGAGGAATTGATCTCTCACAGAGGGTACTCTCTTGTCGATCCTTGATCTCCACCAGGTACTCTGTAAAATTCTCCATGTCATCAATGACCATATCACCCTATTCAATGACATGTGAAGGGTCGTGCATGTATCTCCTAATTTAGGATACATGGAATATGTCATGAACCCACTCTAACTACGGAGGTAGAGAAAAGAGTTATGACACCTTACCCACTCTACGTAATATCAGAAAAGGGTTGATAAAACCCAAAGATAACTTGTCACCCAGGAAAAATATCCATATCCCATGTCAAGGAGAGACCCGAAGGAACACATGGTCTCCCTCCTCGAACTACACGGGTCTCTGTCGCCTATCGGCATAAGAGTTATAATGGCTCTATTTAGTCTTCAACTACTCCTATATGACCCACACCTTCTCTATAGTGGCTTGTACTAACTCTGGGCCCATAAGTACTGACTCTTTAGGATCATTCCAGAAAATGTCAACCTACAGTGTCACCCATACAATGCCTCAAATGATGTCATACTGATGGTGGAGTGGAATTTGTTGTTTTATGTGAACTCCACAAGGGTTTTCTGATCCTCCCGACTATATACAAAAATTGAGGATGCAAGCACATAGCATTTCCTCTAGGACATGAATGGTATGCTCTGTCTGGTCTTCTATCTGTGGGTGGAACATTGTGATCAAGCATAGATAACACCCAAATGACTCATGTAATCCCTTATACAACTAGGATGTAAAGGATGCATCTTGATCTGATACTATCATAAATGGGACTCTGTTGAGTCGAACTGTCTTCTGAATGTAGAGGCATCCTAGGCTCTCTACTTAACCCTATTATCGAATTGCTAGGAAGTGGGCTGACATGGTGAGTCGGTCAATGATCACCCAGATGGAATTGTTCCCACTGGATGAGCATGGTAAACCCATCAGGAAGTCCATTGATATTCTATTCCACTTTCACTTTGGAACCTCAATGGGTTGAGTCAAACCTATTGGAACCTGGTTTTTGGACTTCACTTGCTGATAAGTGAGGCATCTAGAGACAAACTCTATCACTTCCTTCTTCATCCCTGGCCACCAAAACTAATGTCGGAGGTCCAAGTACATCTTTTCTGCACCTGGATATACCACTAAAGGGGATGTATGGAACTCCTTAAGCACCTCCTCCCATAACATAGGTAGTACAACTGTATGTCCTCTGAAAAGGATGAGGTGCTCCCCACATTTTGAATAACCATCAAGGGTGTTCCCTATGGACATCAGAGTATGTGTAGTCTCATAGATGAAATATTTGAGCTATTCCCCCCGCACGCGTTGTAAGAGTGGAGAGGTAACCACCATCGACTGGAGATAAGTTTCTTCATCTTCATCAATGAAGGGTATCTAAAGCAAGGCCAAATGCTCTGAGGCCTTATTCAGTAGCTGTGAACTCAATCTCTGACTGAGAGAATCTTCCACCATGCTCCCCTTCCTATGAGTATAGAATAACTCGAAGTCATAGTCCTAATGGAACTCTAGCCAAAATTGTTGTCTCGTGTTCAAATCCTTCTGAGAAAAGATATACCTGAGTCTTTCTTGGTCTGAGTAGACAATAAACCACTCTCCCATAAGGTAGTGTCGCCACATCTTCAATGAAATGACTACCACTGCCAATTTCAGATCGTGGGTCACGTATTTCTACTCATGTGGTCTCAAATTCTACAAATAATAGGCAGTCATTGCTGTCCCCTGCATCAAGAAACAACCAAGCCTGATCCCTGATGCATCTCAGAAAACCACATACATGACACCCTCCTTGTGTAATATCATGATGGGAGCACTCGTAAAACTCTTTCTCAGCTGCTAAAATCTCTCCTCGAACTTATCTATACATAAGAAATTTTTTTCCTTTTGTATTAAGGCTATCACGGATGCTGATACTCTTGAAAATTTGAGCATGAACCTTCGATATTACCCATCCAACCCAAGGAAAATTAGCACCAATGTAATGTTCTTGGGTGGCTCCCAAGAATAAACCACCTCTATCTTCACTGGATTAACTGCAACAATAGCCTCTAAGGTGACATGTCCCAAAAAGTGGACCTCTCAAATTTAAAATTGTCACTTCGAGAGGTTTCTGTAATGCTAGTGCTCTCAGAGTAAGTCTAGAACCATCCTCAAGTGTATTTTTTTCTCCTCCTAGGATGCTGAATACACTAGAATGTCATCAATGAAGACCACTACAAACCAGTCCAAGTGCGGCTAGAAGATCCTGTTTATGAGTCACATGAACACTGCTGGGGAATTTATAATGTTGAACGACGTCACTATATACTCATAGTGACCATACCAATATTTGAAATCTATCTTCGGGATGTCCTCATCTTGTACATGAAGTTAGTCATTTCCTAATCTGAGGTTTATCTTCAAGAACCATCTCACTCCCTTCAACTAATCAAAGAGATCATAGATCCTCGGTAGAGGATACTTGTTCTTCATAGTCACCTAGTTTAGGTGCTAGAAGTCCATAGATAACCTCAATCTTCTATCTGCCTTTTTGGAAAATAGAACTAGGGCTGCCCATGGTGAAACCCTAGCCTTGTGAATCCCTTTCTATACAAGTCCTCTAACTATACCCTCATCTCCTGGAGCTCTGTGGGAACCATAAGATATGAAGGTGTAGATATATGTGTTATCCTAGGGTACATATCAATGAATAAATCTACCTCCCTATGAGGAGGTAATCCTAGAACGTCTTCTGGAAAGATGTCCTTGTACTCATCCACCACTACAGTAATCTGAGGACTTGTCTCATCCACTACACCAAGGTTCATGCTAGCCAACTGATATGTGATCGGCAACACCATCCTATGTGTGAGTCCATCTTGTGATTCTTGTATTTCCCTTTCACTGAAAAAGGAAAACTTGGTCCCATCTCTTTAGACACATTTCACTATGCACCTAAAATAGTCGATCTGATCTGGAACTATGTATAACCATTCCACACCCAGAATGATGCCATAAGGCCTTGACGCTACCACTAAGAGATCCCAATAGAAACTCTCACCCCAAGAGTAAGGGAACATTGTCAGCACAAGTGTGTGATCATCAAATATCCTCCCATATGAGTCACTATTCGTAGGGATCAAGTCAACGATTCCACTAAAATCTCCATGTCTCAAACAAGGTTTAGGGTGAGAAAAGAGTGACTGGTACCCGTGTCTATCAAAATTGTAGCTAGGGTAAAAGAGACACAGATCATACCACTAATCATTGAGGGAGTCTCAGGATCATATGACTATGTCGCTTAGAGCTACCCTCACACCTATCCACCAGCTCACTGATCATGGGGTGGACCACCTAGTGGTGGTGGTGGTGGTGCCTCAAACCTTCGTCCATCTCCTACCGCTCGTCCTGCTCCCTAGACATGTTCTACTCCTGTAGGAATACCCTTTTTCTACCTCCTCCATTGCCTCGGCGGCCCCTTGATCATATCCTGGTCTGTCATATGGCTGTTGGGACAATCTCTAGCCAGATTCCCCTGACCGCCGCAAGAGTAGAATAGTCTATCCTTCAGCTGACTCACTCTGTCGTGGGAGCCTCGTACCGCTAACCCCATGTCCTTAGGTCATCTGTTAGATTGTATGGTCCTCATGGACCCTTGCATAAGTTGTATTCTACCTTCTGTCGAAGACTCAACTACCTGGGACCTGGTGGTAGCTCCCACCGTTGATGCCTGCTCTGCAACAAAGCTTTCTACCAGTAGAACTTTCCCTGGCACCCCAAAATGCATAGGGATGCTAATGGATATCATCAACTCCTAGATCTCCCGATGTAGTCCCTTCTCAAAGATATAGGACATGAAGAATGTGTCATGCACCATGTCTATAGAGTAGCAATAAAGATCCATAAATCTCACCGAGTACTCTACTACTGACTGGCTACCCTGTTGTGGGTGTATTGGCTCTTGTATACGCACAGAGCGTAACGTCACTGGAAATAACTCCTCATTAAAGAGGTTCTCAAAGTCTTTCTAGGATAGAGTTCCCTCCTCATGTGTCTAAGTCATCAGGCTCCACCATCTCCCCTTCGAGCCCTCAAGAAGGGTTGTGGCTAAAACTGCCATCTGATCAGGAGGTATCCTCGCTAAGAGGAAGACTCATGTCACAACCTCCAACCAATCCTTAGCTATCTAAGGATATGTCTCACCTCATAACATGGGAGTTCACTATCTATGGAACTCATGCAGTGCACTAATCCTACGTGCATCCTCTATTGGTAATGCCGGTAGGAATTGATGCTCTCTGTGTGGTGGTATCATTGGTACACCACTAAGAGGTCCTATCTCTGGCAGCGGTCCTTGTATTGATGCCTCATCGCATGGAAAACCATCCTCATGGGCATGCCCCGAAATCAAGCACTATGCCAAAATTTGTATTTAGTGGCAGTTTAAACCACTGCTAAATCATTCTGCGGTGATTTTGGAAAATCGTAACTAAATCTTGTGCTATGAAATAATTATCGGTGGTTTTTAAAAACCACCATTGAACGACTTAACGGTGGTTTAAAACATTACTAAATGATTTTTTAATTTTTTTTAGGATTCTTTTTTTATTTTATTTTATTTTTTATTTTCTTTATTTTTTAATTTTTTTAATTTTCGTATTTTATTTATTTATTTTGTAATTTATTTATTAATTAATTATTTATTTATTTATTTATTTATTTTCATAATTTATTTATTATTTATTATTTATTATTACCGAGCTCATTCCCATCTCCATGCAAAAGAAATTTCCATGCACATGCTCATTCCATATATAGAAATTCTGTGTTGGGTGAAATTTGAACCCCTTATCTCTTGTTTATTCTACAAGGACTTTTCCACTACAACAGGCTCTTCAAGTAGTTAGTAAATCAAATTTAATATACGTATATATATATATATATATATATATATATTGGAAAAAACAAAACATACCAAATAGATACACACCGAATAATTATCAATCAATAATTATTAATCAATAATGATTAATCAATAATCAATAATCAATAATTAATGATTAATAATTACTAATCACTAATTATTTAATAGAATATAAATGAATAATAAATAATGAAATATATAATATGAAAATAAATGGTAAATAAAAAATAGTAATTTAAAAATAGTAAATAATAAATAATAAATAATAAATAGTAAATAGAAAATAGAAAATAGTGAATAGTAACTTATAAAAAATAAATACTAAATACTAAATACTAAATAATACATAATACATAATACATAATACATAATACAATATATATAATATATCATATATATCATATATATTATATAATATATAATATATAATATATAGTACAGACTATATAATATATAATATATAATATATAATATATAATATATAATATATAATACATAATATATAATATATATTATACAATACATAATATATAATATAGAATATATAATATATAGTATATAATATAAAATATATAATATATAACATATAATATATAAGAAATGCATAAATAATAAATTAATTAAAAAATAATTTAATATATGATAAATAAATAACAAATTAATAATAGATTAATAAATAATAGATAAATAAATTAATAAATATGTAAATAGTAAATAATAAATTATAAAATTTTTTTGGCCAAAAGATTAGGGCATAGCCCTTCTTATTAAAAAAAAGAAAACAAAAGACAACATGAAAGATGACGGGGTCATACAAATTGATAAATAAATAATAAATAATAGATAAATAAACAATAATTAACAAACTAATTAATTAATAACTAGTAAATAAATAAATAAATATTAAATAAATTAATAAATAAATAAATAACAAATATATATATATATATATGTATCATAAAACAGTAAGAACCTCTGAAAACCCTAAAAAAATTAAAATGACCCTAAAATATGATCTGAGGATCCTTTTTCTGTGCCACAACTGGTCAAATCAAAGATCCTGAAATGAGCTTCGATATGATATGTGGTACAGGCCGAACAGGCATCTGGAGTGAATGTTATAACCATTTGAATTTTAAGAAATCGGGGTCTGCAACTGAAGACTCGATTTCGGTGGCCTTATGGGCCTTCCTGGTGGAATAAAAAGGGGTACAAAACTTATTGAGTTGGTACTACACATAAACGGTGTAGATCACATCACTATATTCGATTTGATATGTGGTAGAGCTCAAACCAACACCCGGATTAAAAGTTATGGTTGTTTGAAGTTCGAGTTCACTTTTTGACTTTTGAAATTTGAATATTTTTTCCTTTCATTTTCACATGATTAAAATATCACTTGGTTTTAGATCATTATATAAAATTTTATTTGACTAGTTGTGGAACATAAATGTACTCCTGAATCAAAAGTTACGGTCATTTGATGTCGAAGTCTATTTTTCAACTTATTAAATATTTTTTTTAAGTTTAACAAAATTATTAACTAATAATTATAAATATTTACTCATTGAAAAATTATAAATAATTGAAATTATAAATAATAAAATATATTTTAATTTAAATAATAAATAAATATTTTTTCCTATATTTTTTTCTTCATTTTTTCGGTGATTTTGAAAAAATTGCCAATGAAAAAATTATATATTTTTTCTAGAAGGATTTTTAAAAAAATTATAAAAAATATTCTAAAAACATTTAGTAGTGGTTTTTTCATGACATTTTTCAAACTCGCCGCTAAATTTTTTTTGATGATACATTTAGTGATGATTTTGAAAACTGCTGTGAAAAAACCACCGCTAAAACACCATTTTCTTATAGTGCTGGCTGGCTATCTGTGTAGAAGCATCCTGAAGCAGAACAAGATGTACCACGGTCAATAGAGTATACCTGGTGAGCTGACTCTGACTAAATAAGGACATGAGAACACACTTAATTTCTATATGATGCACAAACCATTAATTTCCCATGCAACAAGCATTTTCATACACCGAGCCAGAAAGCAGAATTCGAGGTCTTGGTGTACGGATACGTCAGTTGCTCCACCAACACTGGGTTCCCTGGCCTGAAATCCAAACACAAAACACTTAAAAATATTTACCCAAAACAAGGGTGAAACTGAACACCCTCTAACACCACTATGTCACGACCCGTCCCCCAGGGCTTATGCTATGATTACCCCAAGACCATCTCCCATAGGCCAGGGGTTCGTAACTAGTGCTGAATAGGCATATCCCACCAAGGGGAGGAACTTTCTTAAATACCTATACACACACACATGTCTCTAAGAAAAGCTTTGAACTAAAAAAACTGAGTAAACATGTATTCATTCCACTAAGACAACCACTAATTAATAGTACAAAACTGAAAATAAAATGGGCTAGAATACAAGCCCAACTGAAACAGAAAAGTACAAGCTCTTAGATCTCATCTGTAGAAAACCCTACCTTAAAGGTAGGTACAGTAAGCTTTTTGAATTTCACTAAAGCATACCACATCTATTGGGTCACCCTAAATCACTCCTTGTCTTTGGTCCCCCAAGGACTCTGTCAAAGCTGTTGATCGCCTGCACAAGACATGACACGTACGAGTGAAGCCTGTACAAGGGTGAGTAAAACAATACTCACTAGCAACCCTGAAACCAAAAAGGTAACACCACTAATAAAATACACAAATTACACCACAAAGCAAATACACAATGTAAACCAAAAAGGTAACACATGAGGTATTCCACAAAGGAAATCACTAAGAAATACACTAAGTAGACTACCAAAGAGGCACAAAAATTGTAGCCTCTAAGAGGTACAGTCAAAAGAGTCACTAGAGTAAGCTCAGATCAAGTATAGGTCTATGGAACATAAACAGTATTTTCATAAGAATCCACAGTACCCTCAATTAGTAACACACAGTGTGTAGGTAACACATGGATTGTTGGTAACACACGGAGTGTAGGTAACACACATAGTGTAGGTAACACACGGAGTGTAGGTAACACACTGAGTGTTGGTAAAACACAGAGTGTTTTCAAAGACTAGGGGACCCACACCCCAGTGGTATAGGGGAGTACAGACTCAATATTTTTAAGGAAAAGGTATATATTAGACACATAGTCTAGGTAATACATGCAGTCTAGGTAAGACACACAGTCTAGGTAATCACATATCTTCTAGGTCACATCCAACCGCAGGATTTCGTCTTTAGCACGCTTGTTCTGAGAGTACCTACTACCCTAGCCCATATTCTACATGCTAAATTCCACCAAAACGCACTTAGAGTGTCTCAAAAGTACCACCTCATTTCAAGGAACCCAACACCATAAACAGTTTATCAAATGGACACAAAGTTTGAGATTTATGGATTTTTAGTGAAAACTGGCGGGTTGGATCTAGGTCTGATCTGACCCGGTCGGACCGACCTGGGCCGCTGGAGCAGGAAGGTTTGTTCCACCCAGATGTAAATGTCATTGCGTCCCACTATCGTATCCATCCATGTGTCAGTTTCTCCTCCTACATGCAGTACACGGGACTGTGATCTAATCGAACGATATGCCACTTTGTCGCCAGTCCGCACCACAGTGACCCCCATCACAGCCTGTGGTCACACCATCATGGGCCCCACCGTAGCCGATCATCGAAATGGTGCCCTCCATCATCACCACCACCCATATCCCCCTGCTACAGGTCACCCTAAAATTGTGGTCCCATTGGATAATGGGTCACCGCCACCACTAACTGCCATGTCTGCAGCTGTCTGTTTGGCCAAGCTGCTTCATCGGGCCTGTGTCGCTTCTACCACTAGTCTGTATCTCTGGTTGCTTTGTATTGTTCTGCACCTTCCATCACACCACTTTGGGGTTGTTTCAGTGTCAAAATCCCCAGCCTCGAGATTGTTGTGCCATGGATCGACGACACAACCATCAATACGCTCATACCATCATGAAGAATGAAGAGAAAGTGAATAATGAGGGGGGGAAGAGAAACATAAGAACACCCAAATAATGGATCCTGGACTTTTTTCGTGTCATCCAAAATTCATTCTTGTTATCAAGATCATGAAAATTTAATTACAAAAAACAAATATCTAATTCCCACATTAATCCCTCATTTTTAACCATCTCGCAAAAATGATCGAACTGCAGATCAACCTATTCATGGGTTGGTCCGTATTCGTTATTGGAATCAAGAATGGGGAAAGGAATCAAAAAAAATAAACCCCCTACCTAGAGTGTGGATAAATTAGTGAATAAAATTCTCCATTTTCAAAGATCTGCCCATGAATCATCTCTATTTGTCGTATCATCTTCGTTCATTGCTCGCCAACAAGAGGATTTGCCAACGCATTTTATTTTTCTGAATATTTAAGGGAATTCTCCAAAATCATGTATGATGCCATATCCCTACCAAGATATTAATGGATGAAATGCATTTCAAATTCACTATTTCACTATTTTACAGTGTCACCACACTATTTCTTTTATGAAAGGAAACAGTTGTCTTGTCGTTGTGTTGCATCTTTGCTACGCCGTCAAGAAATGTTAAGAGAAAAATAGAATAAAATTTAGAAGTTTATTTTTATTTTTCTTTAAAACTTCCAAAAATGATTTTTCATAATAGACCTATTCCGATAAACGTTATTTCCTTTTTAATAATACCTCACTGCTCGGAATACAACATTGCCCTCAAATTTTAAATCTAAGCACTCGTTTGAAAGATACTAAAACTGATCACCGGTGCTATTTTTCATAAACATAAAAATAGTTCAAACATTTATTCCGGACACCCCAAGACTCAAAATCACATATCGTATTAGCACCTAGTCTCAAAATAATCTCATATAATTTTCAAAAAAATTACATGGAAAATTCTAGACATTACATAACTATTCAAACACCACCTAAAAACATAGAAATTGAGCTATTAGTGAAAACAAAAAATGGGGAAATTATTGCATCCCAAGTATAAAACTTCTCTCATGCCTATATTTGCATATTGAATATCCCAGTTAAACTTGTAATATTACCTTTAGTAGATTTTGATTCAATTATAGACATTGATTGGATTTCGTTATATAGATCCAACATAAATTTCCAAGAGAAGGAAATCACCCTCAATATCATGAATCGCCCTCTGATTCTATACAAGTGCAAGGAGAGGGATGAATATCCTTTGGTATCATCTCCTCAAAAATTGAAATTATTTCCTTATGAGAAAGAAAATATATTTTAAATGATTGTGAATAAGGATAATATCATTATTGATGTCACTCCCATTATAAGAGAATATGTATAAGTGTTTTCCGAAGAACTTCCTTATCTTCCTCCAAGTCATGAGGTTGAGTTATCAATTATAATTATACCCAAAGCTTTTACAATATCCAAGATTTTATATATAATGGCCATTATTGAGCATGAATAACTAAATAATTAACTATTTGGAAATATAGATAAAGGTTTTATATGGTCAAGTGCTTCACCATGGGGTGAACCAATCCTCTTCTTTGAGAAGATGGATGGGTAAATACACCTTTGAATTTATTTTTATAAGATCAATAAGATCACAATAAGGAACAAGTATTATCTACCACATATTGATGACTTGTTTGATCAGTTGTGTGGAACTCAATAATTCTCTAATATTAATATTTTATTGGGATATTATCAAGTAAGTGTGAAGAATGGGGATATCCTGAGACTACTTTTCATACAAGGTACAAGCACTATGATTTCATAGTGATTCCCATTGAACTCACTAATTATCCATATATATTTATGGAATTAATGAATATAGTCTTTAGGGATTACCTTGATAAATTTTTTGTAGTATTTATAGATTATATTCTTATCTACTCTAAAATTAAGGAGGAACATGGGGAATATTTAAATAATGTACTTGAGACTTTTAAAAGGAAAATTTTTATGTGAAGTATAGTAAATGTGAGTTTTAGATGGATCAAGTAACATTTATTGGTCATGTCATTACTATAAAATGATATATGAGGATCCTTTAAAAATAGAGTCAATTAAAGGATGTACTAGACCAATATTTGTGATGGGGATCTGTAGTTTACTTAGATTATATGGGTATTATCATTGATTTAAAATAAAATTATTGTGATTATCAATCCCACTAACCAAGATAAATAAAAAGGGATTGATTTTTACTAGATTTATGAATATGAGGAAATATTTAAATAGTTAAATAATAGGATAATAACTGCACTTGTTCTCACATTTCCCGCTAATGGGGAAGGATTTGTGATATACAACGATGCATCCAGAAAAGGATCCAGTTGTTTAATCATGAAATATGAAAAGGTGACATCCTATGACTTGCACTAATTAAATATACATGAGTATAAATACCCAACTCATGATCTGGAATTGGATATAGTGATTTTAAAATTAAATATTCGATGAAATTATCTCTATGGGGAGAAGTGTTACATGTATATCGATCATAAAATCCTAAAGTATATATTCACACCAAAGGACTTCAATATGTTCCAAAAAAGGTGGTCAGATATGATCAAGTATTATAATTATTCAATCCATTACAATCCTAATAATGATAATAATGTGTTAGAATCTATGAGTAGAAAGTATCTTACAACCCTATCCATGATGAGGATTGAAATGGAACCAATATTCTTAGACATGAAAATGATAGTCTTGGGAATAATAAAAGGATATCAATCCCACCTTACTCAAATAAATTCTTGACAATCCATTCTTGAGAGGATCTTTTGGGACCACTTTGTATATAAGGTTGTATTTGTTATCAACAATCGTCAACGATGATCAAAATGAAGGAGATAAAGGGATTCATGTTATAAAGTGATCATGCCAAATATCACTATTAAAAAAGACCATGAAAGAGATTATTTGAAGAGACATGAATTATTGAATGAGGGATCATGTGGAGATTTGAATATTTAAGAATGATCATACAAATATGAGAAGATGATGCTAGTCATATTCAGGGTTGACAGGAAAGAATGGTGTTGCTAAAAGACAGGAAAGTTGGTAAGTTGCAGTACTTTCCCTAAAGAATATGAAGATTCTAGAAATGATATTTAAAAGAGTATATATCATAGTTGAAGGAATTCCTGATGAAATCTTCTAACTACTAAAGAAGAAATATGATAGTGAATTAGCATGGGTGTTTTTGTCAAAGAAGATATTTAAGGATTTCTACATAGGAGTGAATGAGATACGGAATGGAGAAGAAAATAGGAAAATGAAAAAAAACTACATACCTTGGAACATGGACTGCCTACCATGTTCCAAGAATGGTTCACGGCCGCGTACCTGGCAGAAGAAATGGTACGTGGAGCGGTGTGCATAATCGAAAATAGTTTGTAGCGGCGGTAAGCAATGAAGTCGTGTCGTAAGCGGGAAAGGTACGTGGAACGGTTCACGGAATGGGTCACAATAATGAAAATGGTTATCTATAGAAGGAGTTGTGGTATTCATTATGGATTTTCATTGGTGGAAGAGATGCAGTATACAGATCGGCAGACACACGGTACGCGGTGAAGGTTTGCAGTTCGTCAGAGGGTCGCAGTATGTGGTGGAGGATCACTGTACGTGGATAGAGTTTAGCATGCGGTGAAGTTTTCACCACATTGAAAATATGGGTAAAATGGATTATCAAAATTTTCAGTTTATTTGCCTATATAATGAGTCATAATCCCATCATTAAGGGGAGGGTGAATTTGATAAGGAAATAGCATCACAGTGGATGAACTCAGCTAAGTCCGAATGTGGTATGCATGAGAGATCCTGTGTAGTACAAGTGGTATGCGAAGGAAAAAACTGTTCATGAAATTTTAAGGAGTGGTTCATGGAAGAGATTTTTCGTAAGAAGAAGGCGGTATGAAAAGGTTGTACATGAAGGCGGTATGCGAAGGTAGTACATGAAGGCCGTACGCAAAGGTCATACACGAAGACGGTACGCAGAGGTGGTACGCGAAAGAGGTATGCGAAGGTGGTACGTAGAGGCAATATGCAGATTAGGCACAGTATGAGGAGCAGTCGCAGTACGTGGAGCAGCATGCAGTACGCCGCGCAGGGGCGGTACACAGATTAGGAATGGTACGTAGATCAGGTGCAGTACGCGAAGAAGTCACCGTACGGGGGGCAATGCCCGGTACGCCGAGCAGGGGCGTTATGCAGATTGGCCACGGTATGTGATCAGGTGTGGTACGCGGATCAGGCGTAGTACCTAGAGTAGCTGTGGTACATGAAGCAGGCACAGTACGCAATGTAAGGGAAGTATGCAGAGCAGCTGTGGTACGCAGATCTGAGACAGCCTACATAATCAGATATAGTTCGTAAAATTGGAAACATCATAAAAGAAGTTTGTGATTCTAGAATAAAGAAGAAGAATATTGATTTCATTCAGTTATTTCACTAATGAAGAAGATTGAACATAAAAGAGCATAAACTTTGGACCTTGATGTAATAAAAGTCTCATGCTGAACAGGAGACAAGGACTTTTCATACCAATCTATTATAGCGATCTTCTAGTCGATAAACTGAGTGAGACCTCTCCCAAGGCAGTGAACTAGTGGGAGTCGACGGAAGTGATCTAAGGGATGCAGTGGGCAGTCCATAAACCATTTTAGAGGAAGTGTGCCTGGTATAATGTGATTGTTCCCAAACCTTTTTAATCTATAGCAAGTGAATATTGGTGGAATTTTGTATGACTGACAACCTTTTAGTGTATGCTCCTTGGACATAGCCCTTAGTGGTGAACCAAGTGAAATTGTGGTGTTTTCCTTTAGTATGTGCATGTTTTAAATACTACACATATTCATCAAACATGGTTAAATAGTTTTCTACAAATGTTGGAAAAATATCCAGCAAATAAGAGAAAAATTAGAAACCCGGATTCACCCCCCTCTCAGGGTGGTCTAGGGTTCTTCAAGATCAAGGAGGCCTAAAAAGATGATGACGTTCTATTAAAAAGGTTGAAAATATTACAATGATTGTTTTTTCTAAAGATGGAGCTATAAGGTTCAGAACCTAGGTATGTGTCCCATAAAAACTGGAACGCGAAAGGGAACTTCTAGATAATACACATAGCTCATCCTTCTCTATTCATTCAGTAATAACTAATATGTATAGAGATATGAAGAAAAACTTATAGTGGGATAACATGAAGAGGGATATTCTAGAATTTGTATCTTGATTTTTGGTATGCCAATAAGTCGAGGGTGAATAATAGAATTATAAGGGTGTGATGAAACCATTTCCCATACCAATATCTAAATGGGAAAACATAACCCTAGATTTCATTGTAGGTATCCTTTGAATACCTAAAAGTAATAATGCTATCTGGGTGGTAGATAACCTCTTTAAAAATTCCATACATTTCATTACTATTAAGTAATATTTCTTTCGGTAAAAACTCACCAACATATATATAGGATAAGTGATAGGACTACATGGAGTGCCACTCTCTACTATATATGATCGAGATTTGAGGCTTACCTCATGGTTATGGAGAATATTTTAGAAATATTTTCAAATATATATGATCTTTAGTATTGATTATCACCCTCAGATGGATGGTTAGTCTGAGAGAACTATTTAAACTCTATAGGATATGTTGATATCATGTTCAATGGATTTCAAAGGATGTTAATATCATCACATTCTCCTACTGGAGATCTCATATAACAAAAAATTCCATTCTATCATTCTAATGTAACCTTATGAGGCTCTATATTGGAATATTTTTCAAACTCCAACATGCGATGATGAAATTGGATAGCATAATTTTATGGTACTTTATCTTATACTAGAGATGATAGGGAAGGTTAAAACCATTCAATGTCATATGAAATATCCACAAATTCAATATAAAATCTGTGCATAAAATTGTATATGAGACCTAGAGTTTGAGTTCAAAGGTAAGGAATTCCTTTATATATATTCATGGAAGAAAGTTATAAGATTTGAGAAGAAGGTAAATCTTAGTTCTAGATACATCGACCTCTTTGATATCCTTGATTGCAATGGAGTTGTGACCTATCGAATAGCACTCCCTCCTAACATTTTTTTAGTACATGATATGTTCCATGTATCCCTCTTAAGGAAGTACATTCTATAATCATAACATGTACCATATCAAGAGGTAATACACTTGTAGAATGATATTTCATATGAAGAGAAGATGATGAAGATATTATATTATAGATAAAAAGTTCTATGAAACAAGACAAATAACATGGTCAAAGTGTTGTGGTGAAACCATAAGTTTGAGGAGGCGATATGGTAACCAAAATATGTAATGAAACAGAAGTACTCTCATCTGTTTTAGTATATAAAATAAAATTTTGATGGTGAAATTTTTTAAGGGTAAGAAGAATGTAATGACTGAAACTTTTATAAAATAAATTCAATTTGAAACGAATAAACTCCTTATTAAGAAATGTAGTTATAGAAAACTCATAAAATACAATAGATATTTTAGACTATTATAAAATATATTTTTTCATATTTAAAAGACCATTAATATTATTAACCATTGATAATATAATTAGTGAAAATTTTCCATTATGATTATTATATATTAAGGGTTATAATAAAAATCTAATTGACACAGATGAAGTGATGGCCTCAATTAGTAGGATTTTACCCTATAAAGCCCATTTATCATAGCTTCCAAGGGAGATGACATCACCTGAATTTTCCCTTAACCATTTCCAAGATGCGATCCAATTACTAATGATATAGTGAAATCATTTTTGGGGGACGTCCAAGCTTATCGAGATCATTGTCCAAACTATGTTCACCAAACCACCCAATAAAGTGCCAACATTGCACACCTTACCCATAGGGTATACAAAGGATTAATAAGGGGTTATGTATCTATACCCTAGAAGTATGAATTTTTATATTTTAGTTTTAATGTAAAAATTATTATATTTATCCCTATTTATTATTACTTTATCAATGATTATATAATCTTTTTCATAAAAATTATATTTGGATATGAAGAAATCAAGAATTTATTTTTGGGAAATATATGATTTCAATTAAGACACTCTTTTTGATAAATTAAAGAATTTTTGAAAAAAATAATATTAAATGTTCTTATTATATAATAATTATTTAAACATAAATGATAATATAATTTAATATACTCCAGTGTAATTTTTATAAGGGTCGGAATGTTTTTAGTATCATAAAAACTAGTATTATAAAATAAATTGGAATTTTTATTTAAAATATAAAATTATCATATTTATTAAAATAGTTTAATAAAATAAATATCATTTTTTATATAATCACATTAAAATTATTCAATGGTGAATTTTTCATAATTGTCTGAGATAGTTCGATTTTCGGGTAAAAATTAAATATGGTATGAATATACAGCCTGTATTATAACAACATAATGTCCCAAAATTGAAGTCATAAATTCCATAAAATGATTTAATGACCAAATATATATTTATACTTTAAACTAATTTATTTTTTAGTTATTTTATTAATTTTATAAACCTTTAATGATTCCTCCAAAGTCTATATTATATTTTAAGGTATCAAAATAAATTATTTATAAACATGACTTGCTTTCACATAACCAATGGTATAATTTAATAATTTAGGTTTTATAAGTTATAAAATGTTGATAAAAAATATATTTGGAAGAAACCTTTGGAAAAAACCATGATAAGGTTTGTAGTTTTGATTATTTTATCATATAGATTCCAAAAGCTAAGTTTAGAAATTAATAAAAAATTATATTATATTTTGTTATAAATACCAACCAATACTCGCACTACCCTATATTCAAAACCTATTTATCATTAATTTTATATCCCTCTCCATCTTTAAATCCCTATCATGTTTTTTCTGAGCTCTTAATAATCTCATCTTAATCTTTTAGAAGTGCCCTCTCAAGGTTAGGGATCTTCACCACTTCCTTTTTATTTCAAGTACTTTATTTGTACTAATCCTTTTGATTACCAATTTCTAATATTGTAATGTATTTTTATAGATATATTTTACTATCCTTATTATTTACATGTAATTATATAACACCTTCCACTCTCATAAATCCCTTACATGAACCTTTATGTACATCTGTTATGCTGTCAAAATTATCAAGTGATTTTCCATGCTAAAAATGTATATTGTGGATACCCAACCCCACTTCCACTCAAGGGTATTCACCTAGATAAAATTATCATTAATTTATTCTATAATTATATATATTTTACCTAAAAAACCTTAATAATGGTATTAAAAGTGATAAAATATGTTCTTATTTTGTATGATCTATGTAGCACACAAATTCATGTACATGATATGAATGTGATATGTGGGACCAAAATTATATATACCTTTAATTCATTGGGTGATGTTTTTATCTCATGTTATAAGATGTATGGTACATTATATGTTATCCTAATCACACTTCTTTATGATGTCTTGGTGGTTATCCTTGACTTTATCTTATGATTTCATGTTTTATGTTGTTTCTACATTCCTATGTTTCCATGATGTTATCATATTATATTAATATTTTATGTTCATGTTTATGATTCTTATCCATTTTATATCACCTTGATATTCTTATATAATAATACATATTTCTTTCATCATATTATTATTTGATTATTACCTTAATGGGATTTATAGCTTACCCTTTCTTTTGTACGTCCCCAGGTTATTCCATGCAGTATTAGAAGATTGAAGGATTTTAAGGGAATGTTATGGAGTTCTTAGATAATATAATTTCATCTTTGTTTCAAGTTATTGTTTTAAGTATCTAATTAACCAAATACACTAGTAAAATCATTATTTTTGGTTTGTAGTATGTGTATCTTTAAGTAATAAATCATGAATTAAAGTGTATTAAATATATGGGTTGTCATATGAACATTGTTATTTGGAGAGCGTGGATAAAGTGAGCTATGGTTATCTTGAAAATCATTGATCATTGATATTTTTATTTATGTTTGAGACACTTTGTGTATTTATTATTTGTTTTTAATGATTATATTTAACTAATGAATCTTAATTTCAATATGGAAATTGAATTAGATTGAAGAAAAAGTTATTGGAAGTTAGTTAAAGAACCCAAGCATGTTCAGAAGAAGTATTCTCATTCATGATTCCATTTTTTATTTCATAAATGAAAATTGGAATGTAAATCTAGGAAGTTATTTTGAATTTTATTATCATTTTTCATTATAAAAGATAATAAATTTCCTTTAAACTCGTCGAGATCCATTTATATTGAAGGGAAAAAAGCTTGATTTGTTTGAATAATTTGAGTTCCATGGAATTTTCATAATAATATATCTTATATATTTATGATTAATGTGTTTGAGTACTCTCATCTTTACAATCTTGGAAATAAAAATATTAAAAAAATAATTCGATGAAGCTGGGTAAATTTAAATTGAATATGGAAGTTGATTATTCAGGTATTTTTATTGCAATATTCTACTATTTAGAATGTTGTTATATTATTTATACATGATATTTTAATGAGTGAAATTTAAAAGTTATAGGGATATTTATAAGAGCCTTACTCCTATGAAGTTTATAGATTCAGAAACTTTTAAAAACCTTTGAAATTAGAAAAATTGGTTATCCCCCAAGGCAACACCTCCCAAATATCAAATCCATTGTTGAGAAATAATATTTTCATTTTCATAATACTAAGATAGCCAGAGATTCTTATCCATCAAATAAATTTATTGAAGTTTAAGTTTTAGTATTTTTAACATTTACAATATTTAGAAAATAATGTAGTTGAACATCTAATAAGTTACTAATTTGGTTATGAAACCTTTATAAGGTGAATCAAGTTCAATAGCTCATGAATTTATAGAGAATATAGGTATTTTTTAGAATTATTGTATAGAAAATTATCTTTTTTTTCTTCATGTGAAAACTTTAGTAAAGTTCATTATCTTTCTATTGATGCAAGAATTGTAGATTTTTGGGTGTATAATTTTATTATTCTAAGAAAAGGTGATGGAGAAGCCCTTAAATTAAAAACCTTTTATGTTTTGTAATGTTTTTGAATCATGATAAAAATCAATCATGTGAAGTTTTTATTATATTTCATATAGGTGGTGAAAGTAGGTTCATTGAAAAGAAAATAAGGTAAGATAAGATGAAAATAAAATAAAAAATGTCTAGAGATTTCATAAAGGGAGTTGAAAAAATATATTCAAGAGTTGAAGTTACAATAAAATCAGTGCCTCCTTAATCTATTCTATCTTCTTCCATTCCATAAAAAAAATTCTAGAATAAAACTAAGTTAGTTTGAGAGAAGAAATAAAAGGAATTTTTGATAGAAAAAAATTAATCTATGGATATTCCATGTAAATTTGAAAAATATATTGAAGAAGAAAAATGAAAAGGTAATGAAACTTCCCATCCTAAAGAACTTATACTAGGGAAGAGAATATTTAATAAAAAGTATGAAGTTATTGAGGAATTTAAAAAACATATGGATATTGAATAAATTTCATCCAAAACCTCAACTTATTTGTCTATTAATTCAGTGAAAATGTTTCTCTTATTATTCCAGATAAAGATGAATCTTTCAAAGATAATGAACATCAATAAAAATATCAATCATCAAATAAATATCTGAATGATGAAAAAAATGACGTTATGGAGATTTTTGAATCTCGTAAATGATGAAAGAGAAGAAGATACACAACCTCAAATTTCAATAGAATCTTCAGTTCTAGAAGTTTCATGTGATTACACACTTTCAACACGGACTAAAATATTTTATAGAATGGAAATAAAAATGAATTACTTCAACAAATTTATTCAAAGGCTTCAAGATGTTATTTACTTATATCCATAAATACAATCACAATGAAAATACATCTAAGTAAAAGTGGATATTTTGGAAAAATCAGTTCCTCTAATAGAACTTGTGGAGACAGTGATAAAAAATAAATCCAATTTGAAATATTTTAAATGAAAATAAAAAATTCAAATTCATGATACTAAAATATATTATAAAATGGATCAAACACACATAGGGAGATTTAATGTTTTGAGGTAAAAAATCATGGAAACCGAATAGAATAAAAGTCAGTCTTCAAGTTTAATAGAAGCATCAATTAATCATTTTTTGTTCAAAAAGAGAAATTGATAATATCAAATCACTTTCAATGAACCAATATGATGATATTGAAAGATAATGAAATATGGTATATTTTTTAGAGGAATAAGTTTTTAAAATAAAGGAAAAATCTTTGACTTTGAATAGATTCAAAATGAGAGAAATAAGGTTGAAGTGTTGGAAGAATAAGTGAAAAAGATAAAGTAATTTGTTGATAAATTTGAGAAACATCATGAAGATTTGAAGAATATTAAAGTTATTATCAAGAAACTATTATATAATTACTTTTTTTCTAAACCATTGAAAGTATTTGTAATTATAAAACTTAAATCATTTTGGATGTATTTTCTAAAATGTGGATTATTCCTTATATTTTTTGGATGGATTTTTTTCAATTTATTTGGATGAATATATTTTTATACTTATGGATTAAATTATTCCTTAAATTTTTTGGATGATTGAAAATAAAAAAATTGTATATTTTTTCACTCAAACATTTTAGGCACACTTTCTACCTTCTACAATTCATTCTTAAAATCACAAAGGGGGAGAAAGGATATAAAATTTTGGAAGAAATAGACTTTTAGGAAAGAGTATAAACATTAAAAAAATGGGATAAAGTAATAAAAATTCGACAATATATAATATAGGGTGACTAAGTTTTTTTAATTTTTTTAACATTAACTTTTTTTTTAAATTTTAAAAGTCAATGTATAACAAATTCAATTTGATAAAGTTTTACTAAGACTACCGTATAAACTTCATCAGATAGAGAATACATTTTTTATATATAAACTTATATGAAATCTATAGGATAAATAAACATAATTCCACTGGATGAAAATTTTGTATTCTATTGGATGGAATCCATATACACTATAAGGGTGTAGATTATTATGACTATCAGATGGAGAATTTGTGTTGAACCTTTGAAATGAATAATGGGTTTCTCTGATGTTGTTTTATCCACCTCTAAAGAATATAGAATATAAACATTGAATAAATTCCTATAAATGGAAGTGGTATTCAAGGAGGATGAATCATTTTCAAATCAAGCTCTCTAAAGTTACTATGAATATTCTGTAATATTTTTTAACATTATAAGTTCTTTATTGTAATATTTAGATATTTATTTTCTTAATTCATCCATGTGAGGATTATTTTTAAATTTTATAATAAGTTTTGATTTTTTTTTTATTATTTTTTTATCCAATATAGTGTGATAAAGGGATTCTAAGGTTTAAGAAGATATTGGTTATAGATCTTGTTTAATAATAGTTCCTAGGGCTAGGGAAATAGAAGTAAAACCGATCTTAGTATAAAGTTATTCCTTGTTTAAGGAAGACATATAATTATGGTTTGGTTAAAACTAGGGATATATAAATTCTAGGTTATTGACTTCATTTATACTGAAGATAAAATTATGGATATTCATTTTATAAATTTTATGTAATTTTTATTAGGAACTTTATAAAGTTTTTTCTAATTTCTTGTTTACAAGTTCTTATTTCTACTGTTCAATTTTTTAAGTAAAGTTTATATATTTTGTTATAAAATTTTCTAAATATGATAATATAACTTATATTGGTACATTTCTATGTATGATTAAATTCTTATGATAGGTTGGTAAATTTATAAGTTTTCTTTTATAAATTAAATCCCCCCCACACACACACACTCTCTCTTAGAGGTAAAATTATACAATTTCGATCCAACAACCATCATAGAAAAATGGAAAATCTTAAAATAGGATGGTGAGGATGAAATTTATAAAGGATTACTCAAGTTGAAACTATCCTGAATAGAGAATATCTACCATATAGGGTGGAATGGTAGAACCACCAAGTGGTTTGGGCCCTAAGGGATTTCACAATTGGTCTATGGAGAACTAGTATTGATAAGGAAGCACACTCCTGAATAAAAATATAATATGGTATTGTGAATAGTGACTAGTATTTATCATCTAAAAACATGGTTGATAACACTTGATATGATATATTTTGAATCATGTTTTTGGGTATCTGGTTTGTGTTATGCTCACTCGTTTGTGCCTCACCATCAATAGTGTAATGATCCACCATATGATATTTCAATAATATCATTACATGTTTGATATGGTCATATTGTAAAGATAATAGATAGATGAAATGAACTTATGAATCATAGTTCATGTTTGAAATTTTATAATATATTCAGAACATATCATGTTGTTGGTTGGAGTGGAAACTCAAGAGGGGGGTGAATTGAGTTCCTATTTAAAATTTCTATTAAAACATTTAGGCTAAAGATCCCCCAATTTGGAAACAACCCAGTTAATTAAGGTAGTATAGATATAGATGTTTATTTAGTCAACAAGTTTCTCAAAGGGTGATTAGTCCTCAGTTGAATCGGTGTAAAAAACTTAATCAGCTTTTGAAACAAGTTTACTGAATTAAACACATACAAACACTAACCAAAACAAACTATCAAAGTATACGTAAAAAAAATTTCAGTTTTTGAAATTATAAGTAGTAGAGAATAGAAAAACATAGTATTAAAAAATATAGTACACTACATAGTCAAACAATAGGTTCATTCTCAAGATGATACTTAATCCTATCCACATAGTTATCACCTTCCACCAAGCTATTTATATTAACAATAAACATTATACGCAGCATGTATCCGGTTTTACAATATTTTTCACAAACTGTCTAGGGATTAAACACTCTACCACAGTTTATCATGGGAAAAAACAACCTAGGCCACACACGGTCTCTTCCATATTTACACATGGGGAACAAAGTGTAAGAAGTTTGATGTGAATATTTTTAGTATCCCCTAGTTCAAGCACATGAGACAGTGTGTGTAATAGAAAAACATACACTTCTTAGAAATGTAAATATAAATAACACAATAAATATAATGTTAAAAATATTGACTTTAAAAGGCTCTATGTGTTTAGAGTTCAGCTCTTGACTCCTTGGAGTGAAGAATTTTTAGTTCGGGTCATTTTATAGAAGTTGTCTCCAAAAACAGAGTGTCACAACTCCAGGTTCTAGATCTCAGGTACTGAGTGTTATTATTCTTGGGTTGAAAGAGATTTGATGAAGTACAGAAGACAGTATTGAATTTGTTCTCCCTAAATAATATTCTTGAGGCTCTTGGGTTCACAGTGTGAGTGCTGGTGTTCTTATTTTTTTCTTCAAATCTAGCGTGTGGTGACTCTCTATCTAGTTTCCTCACTACTTATTCACTTCCTTAGTCTTCTATTTTATATTTAAGGTCTGAAAAGGGAATAGAGAAAACCATGTGCAGTCTTCCTCGTACCTTGTACTATCTCCAGATATGGTCTATTGATATGTCTACAATCAGCATTAATTAATTTCAGAAGCATTAAATTTAAAAAATATGACTCTTAGAATAATATTTAAAAATAGAAAAAGTATGGAGTAGAAGAGTAGGTATTGGTAGGAGGGTAATGTTATCCTTCTCTATAATATCCTCCATTAGTATCCTTCTCAATGATAGCCTTCAGTGGTAGCCTTCAGCAGTAGCCTTCAGCGGTAGCCTTCAACAGTAGCCTTCAATGGTAGCCTTCAGCAGTAGCCTTTAGCAGAAGCATTCATCGGTAGATTTCATTGGTAGAATTTATAAAAATTTTATTAGAGTGATAGGTTCATAGCAATGACCTTGTATTGATAATTCATAAGTGAGTTTCCTCAGCATTAACCTCTATCGGTAACCTATATTAGTAACCTTCCAGCGATAACCTCTATCTGTAACCTTCCAATGGTAACCTCTATACTTAGAGAAATTTTTCACTATAAACTTAATCGATTGAACAATGAGATTAAAGATACATATTTCTCACTTGATAGAAACTATAAATATTAATGAAACATGATTATCATATAAAAGGATCAAGATTTTGAATCATCAAAACAAGTGAGTCCAATAATCTTCCCTTTCTTGACAATCACAAATTATGTCAGTGAAATTTTAGATTTAAGTATTATGGAATCAGGGTTAAGCACATTTTATAATTCCTTCAGAGATGTGAGTGTACATATATTATATATCAGAAAAATTGAATCATGTTTATTGTGGAAAATATAGCAGTGCATATATGCAAGGACTCTAGTATACTTAAAACTTCTCCACCTTTGTGATTAAAAAAAGAATAGAAGACAAAAAGAGAAAAAAGAGGATTTTTGTATTAATGAATCAAGAATAAAATATAAAAAATGATTACAAAGATACCTATCAACTAATACATACCATATTCAATCCACATCAGAAATGTCCAATGGAGCTTTGTCTTTGGAATCTGAGGAGACGGGTTCAGAGGATGGAGGGAAAACCCTAGGGATGGTAGTGAGCAAGGTAAGAGGAGATGCTATAGAGGAATAAGTAGATAGATAATGAGTAGATCTCTGAGGGATCATAGGGTTCAAGCTTCTGATGGTCTGTGTATGAGTCATCAAAGGGGCAGCACTGGTAGAGTCTGAGGTAGCTGAGGAAGAAGGTAATGATGGAGGAACAATAATGGGAGTGTCGTCCACATGGATGAAGGGTAAGAGAAGATTCCTAAAATCCATAATGATGCTTTCTCCTCTTTCTATAGATAAGATAAAATCATATTTATTCTCCATTAATTTCTCCAAGGTAGGATTCAATTCTCTAAGCCTGCTAACTCGATCCTTAAAAGCCCGAGTGACATGTGGGATCCTCATGTTTACCAATAGCAGCTTGAAGTTTCCATCCATATGATGCTTAGTGTACACCATTTTATAATAGAAATCAAATTGATCTTTGATGGCCTTCTGATCTTGAGAAGCCTCCCTTAAGTAATCTCCCACAAACTTATGAATGTATCTGGTAGTGGAAATGACCTGAGTCATAGACTGAGGGTCTGAGGTACTTTCACTAGAGAACTTATCCTCTTCTTCTCTAACAACTGACCTAAAATCTACTAGATCAACAGGAGGAGAGGCTGAAGAGGAAGCAGATGCACACAGAGGTTCCATTGTAAAATCCATTTTCTACTTAAAATAATTGTTTAGACCACTGATCAATCTTTTCACATCATCATCCTATCCACTCACATGTGCCTCCATAGACTTCTTAAAATCCTCAAACACAGTGAACATCTGCTGAACAACACTCTTAACATACTTAATTTATTTTTTCACTTGAACCCTTGAATCCATATAGGAGTCCAAACTCTCAATTGATTGTTTCAGAGATTCTATAGATTCTTCCAAGGTTCTAACATGATTCTAAAATTCCTTTACTTCATGTAGCAAGGTTGAGTGAGAGGTATATATTACTCTTTTTAAGAAATATGCCACAACTTCTTGATTTAGAGCCACTAATCTCTCTATCCCAACAGATCGCTCATCAAAATGTTTCTTCAAATCTGATTTTAATGATTCTAAATCATCCTTATTCACATAATATCAACGTAGAAGCACTACTAGCTACAAAATAGTGGTTTCTGAAACAAAAGGAATTTTAGGGCTTATGTTAGGCTTGTCATCTTCAGAGTCTCCATAGTCTAAGCCCAAGACCAGGAAGCCAGGATCTTCGGACAAATCATCTATTCCATGAGAAAAAAACTGAACCTTTAGAAATAGGTTCCTCCCCCTCACTTAGAGTATTCTTCTGTTCAATGATATTTACCTCTACCATTCCTCCTTGATCAACTGCAGATATAGGAGAGTCCATGGCTACTTCTTCTATATAATCTTCAACCATAGCCATAGTAATTTCATCTCTAACTGATGCAACATTCTCTTCCTCTTCACTCTATACCACTCATATATATCCTATCAAGGGACTGAGACTCAAGAATTCCTCTTCACTTTCATCAACAACTGTCTCAAATTCCTCAAGATCAGTGTCTAATTCATCCTCCTCCTCTAAGTTTTATACAACAGTAATGTCTTTTAAGACATTCTCTTATTCTTCTTCTTCACTAGTTTCCTCATCATCATTATCCATTAAGACATCCTTTCTTCTGGGAAATATCTTTGGTGGGATAGGATCACCAAAGGATAAAACATTGGTATGAGGACTTAAAGGAAGTTTGGGATCATGCATGTCATATACAGTAGAATCCTCTCTTACTTTCATAACAGCAAACTCATCTTCTTCATCTGAGTACACTGGTTCCACTTCATGAGGGTTTAAACCTATATCTATTTTATTATTTGGCATAGTGGGATTGGTAATAGGGTTGAATTCCGTATATATATTATCTTTATCATTCACCCATTTTCTTTTCCAAGGGTTCCATCTTATTTTCATAAATTTTCAAATCACTTTTGTAGTGTAAAAGTTTACCCTTACAACTATTGTTTCCTCATTATTTATGGAAACACAATTCACTCTTAACATCAAGGATATTAACATGGAATGAAACAAAGCATTTTATTTGGAACTAGGATTTGTCATATCATCTAACTGAACCATTAAAATCCTACAAAGATATATCTTTTGTTTATGCTTCAACAGATACAATATAAATTTTATAACGACCCATACTTTACATACATTGTTAATACTTCAAAATTGAAGCACACTTATTACAACATATGACAAAACCACAAAGGACCGTATAGGTATAGTGTCTTTAGAAACTGGGAAACATAAACAACTGGTTCATAAATCTTCTACAGTGTCTCCCATTTATTTCATCATATCTAGGGTTCCTTTTAGCATATTCTATTTAATATCCATCTTCCTGACCTGGGGAAAAGAAAACATAAAAGTGTGAGCTCAAATGCACAGCAAGGGCAAATAAAGGAAATAAAAATCATATCATATCTTTTTGAAAATCATAACCTGCAAAAGAGATCATAAAATCTTAACATGGAATAAATCATAGAAGTGAAAATGAGATCCCCATAATCATAACATAAAACTTGAAACTTTGTGGCATGCACACATAATCATGGAAAATCATTTCTTGTTAGTCATGACTCATTGCCAAGACTATCTTAGTGGACAAAGTCCCTTTCTGAACCGAGTCACCCTCGTTCCAGTCCTGTTTCACTGAACCAGTATAACCTACCATTCCAGCCATGTCTATCTCATGAGATATAAAATCTTTACCCAATGCATTGGAGGGAGATATAGGTCCCACCCATCTTATAATGAATCCTTTCTTATGTGTGCCACATAATCATAAATCATACATCATCGCATAACACATGTAACAAAAAATGGGATTCTTGAAATATCATGACATCATAAAACAAATCATATAAGGTAAATGACTTCATAAAAATAATTCTCTCACAACATAATCAAACCAATGTAATAATAGGGATAAAAATAGAACCCTTTATTATCTTAGAAGGAAAATAATTTTGATAAAATACTTGAACTTCATTCTTGAGGATAATATCCTTTCTACTTCAAAAACACTTTTCCTTTCTTACCATGTCATACAAAAAGACAAAAAACATTCTTCGTACTTTTGTCGGAAAATTCAAAAAGTACCTCGTACGAAAAGTGACAAAAGATTCCTTTCATATCTTTTACTAAAAACTCACCGAAGGGTAAAATTGGATTTAAACAATTGTATGTGGATGGAAACAATATTACATATTGAGGAAACATGGATGTGGATGATAAAATACACCCCAGTAAATACCAAAGTATAAACAATCTCGGATAAAAATGAGATTGTGATAATTTCCCTTACCTTAGGTCCGATTTGCTTTGTACGTGTCCGAAGCTCCTGTATAATGGTTTAAATAATATTATTGAATTATTCTAGAATCATAAATATTGATATTATATCATATATGGTCATATTCTTAGCTTCTTGTTAGTAATATTTCATTGTTACTTGTTACTCGGGTCTTTATTGCCTTTTGTTCTTATGCATGTTTTGCCGAATAAATTCTTATTCTTCTTTTAAGGTTATAGATACCTTATATCCAGAATGGTATTAGTGTAACATATATCATATTTATGGATTCAATTCATTTATATAATTACTATGTAATGATGATCATGTAGAACGAGTCGCATCACATCGTGGAGACGGTACTCCGTACGTACGCACGAGTGATGATATCGTTCCTATGATCGTGGAATTGTATTGGAGTATATATATATATTATTTCAGTATCAATATTAATTTATAATAATCATAAATAGTTACTCATTACACCATTATACCCATCCTTGTAAGGTGGTGGTGGAAAATATATTACACCACGGCGTGGAGACGGTATTCCGTACGTACGCACGCGCAGTGATTTCATTTTTCCGTAGGATGGATAGAAGGTTAATTAGTGTTGTTTCATATTTATAATAACATATCAGTATGTAAGTAATACTTATGTTATTACTTTATTATGAAACAACTAAAGAAGAATAAGTTGAAGAAGAAAGAAATTGAAAAGATCGGTAATGGATATTACCTCTTCTTTGGAACGCCTCTTTGAATCCTCCACTTAGGGAACTAAGATTGGTCTTTGAAGAAGACCAGGACCTCTAGGATTATTCTAGGGAAGTTTATAGGAGAAAATGGCAGGGTTTGGCCGATATTGAGTGCTCAAATTGGTGTGAGGAGGAGGGGGAGGAGGTTCCCTTTTATAAGGGAGGAGAGGGGCACCTTAGGAATACCTCAAAATATTATTTTATATTAAAGTAAAAATCGGTTTATAATGGTTCCAAAGGGTCTTATTTCGAAGATAAAGTGGGGATGGGTCGAAATCCTATCAAAAAATAGGATTTAGACAAGTTTAGGGTATTATTTTAACCTTATCAATTAGATTTAACTCTAAGTTAAATAATTTAACTTTTACCGTGTCTTTTTGTTTTCTTTCACTATATGGTTAATACACTTACTATAACATGCCAAACGAACCCCAAATTGTTTATTATTAATATATATATCCTTATCTATGTTATTTGGCCTAACCTTAGATTTTTAGGAATAAAATAACAATTAATAATATAATATTTGATTTAAAAACTATTTTGTGTCAATTTTGACACTATTTGATATATGATTTTTGTGAAAGTCATAACAGAATTATATGTTCGAACCAAGTTTCTTAAATCAACACTAATATATCATAGTAACCTAGAAAATTAGTGGAATTCATAAAAAGTCTCAAATTACATTCATTTGAGCATTTATAACATCAATTATGTTAATATTTCCTTAAAAGGGTAATTACTGCATCATCGTTGTGTCATAAATAAATTAAATTATTTAATGTCTCAAAATTATAAATAAAATACAATTATGTAGGAAATATTTTTATCTTTCTAATTAATATTTATAGTCGAATTTATCTTATGTATAACCCCATATTAAAAATGATTTACTTATTAAACTTTGATTTTAACTATTTTAACCCTTCTTTAAATAAATTAATAATAAATGTCCTAATCTAATCCAAGTGGACCTAAATGGTCATATTTTTATTCATAAGTTTGTTTTTGGTCGAATTACACTTATCCAATAGAATTAGGACATGTGTTAGGGTAATATTAATATCATATTTACCCTTACTTACCCTATTTACTATTAACCGCGGTAAAAAAAGTAAAAAGTTACTATTCACCAAAAAATTATTTTTATCTCATTGAACCACATTTTACTTACTGATATCAACCGTGTCTGTCGGATTTTTGAAATTCCATTCACAGAAGCGGTAAAATTAAGTTTTATGCAAAATTCAGTTTTTAACCTACCACTTAGTGGTTTCACTATTCATCAAAAATTGAAAGTTTTCAGAAAAATACCAAAATTTCACCCTAGGCTAATTTCGATATTCTGAGTCCAAAAATGAAGTCCATTTTAAAATATAAAATTTATAAAATTTCAAAAAGTGGTTATTACTATTCATAACGGCTAGTTTTAATAGCATATTGTTGTTTAGTGAAACTCGGTATTGCGTACGACGCAAGCTATCGAGGAAGGTCGCGATTGCGTGTAAAGCAAGCCAAGCAAGTGTTGTGTAGAAAAAGATTCCTTTGATGATTTATATAACATAAAAGTCTCGGGTGTTACATTCTACCCCCCTTAAAAAGAATTTCTCCCTCAAAAATCGTTACTTTGTAACAAATAGATGAGGATACTTCTCCCTCATCATATCCTCAAGCTCCCATGTAGCTTCTTCAAGTTGGTGGTTCCTCCATAAAACTTTCACCAATCGAGTGGTCTTGTTTCGTAGGACTTTTTCGCTACGATCCAGAATCTCTATCGGTTGTTCTTCATAAGAAAGATCTTGCTCCAGCGGTACAACTTCTGAGCTGAGTACATGTGAAGGATCAGGTATGTACTTTCTCAGGAGAGATACATGGAACACATCGTGAACTTGAGAGAGATTCGGCGGAAGCGCCAATCGGTAAGCTACTTTTCCAACATGATCCAGTATTTCGAAAGGACCGATATATCTAGGGCTCAACTTCCCCTTCTTTCCAAATCTCATAACCCTCTTCCAGGGAGATATTCATAAGAACACTTTATCACCCACTTCAAACTCTAGGTCTTTTCTTCGGTTGTCGGCATAACTTTTCTGTCGACTCTGAGCTGCTCTTATGTGTTGTTGAATAGATCTGACCTTTTCTTCCATTTCATCAACGAGATCAGGTCCTAATAGCTTTCTTTCCCCAACTTCATCCCAGCAAGTTGGAGTCCTGAATTTCTTTCCATAGAGAGCTTCATAAGGAGCCATCTGAATACTGGAGTGAAAGCTATTATTATAAGAAAAATCCACCAAAGGTAGGTGTTGATCCCAACCTCCTTTGAAATCCATAGAGCAAGCTCTCAACATATCTTCTAGGGTTTGAATTGTTCTCTCAGACTGACCGTCTGTCTGGGGATGATAAGAAGTGCTGAAACTCAACTCTGTATCCAGAGTATGCTGAAGACTTCTCCAGAACTTCGAGGTAAATCTCGGATCCCGATCAGATATAATAGAAAGTGGTACTCCATGCAATCTTACCACTTCCTTTACATATATCCTGGCAAGCTGATCTAGAGAGAAATCCTCTCTAATAGCAATGAAGTGTGCAAACTTTGTAAGACGATCAACTATGACCCAAATAGAATTATTTCCTTTGGATGTTTTAGGAAGTCCTGTGACAAAGTCCATAGTGATGTTTTCCCATTTCCATTCGGGTATGGGTAATGGTTGTAACATCCCCTTAGACTTCTGCCTCTCAGCTTTAACTTGTTGACAAACCAAGCATCGAGAGACATATTTAGCAACATCTCTTTTCATGCCATCCCACCAGAAGTACACTTTCAGGTCCCTATACATCTTTGTGCTTCCAGGATGAATAGAGAATGATGAACTATGAGCCTCATCCAGCAGCTCCTTCTTTAATTCGGGGATGGAAGGAACACAAACCCGATTCCTGAACTTTATTATCCCATTACAATCAAGGTTAATTTCAGGAACATTTCTCACCTTCTTTTGTAACTCGACATCTTCTTTCTGTGCCTCTTTAATCTTCACATGTATAGATGGTTGAACATTCATTTGAGAAAGATAAGATTTTTCCTCTTCCATTATAATTCCAAGATCCATCCTTTGTAAATCCATAAATATTGGATCTTTTGTGATCCTCATCATGGATAAACTAGCATGGTCTTGTCGACTTAATGCATCTTCCACCTTGTTTGCTTTCCCAGGGTGGTAATGGATTGAGCATTCATAATCCTTAATCAGCTCCAACCATCTTCTTTGGCGCATATTCAGCTCCTTTTGTGTGAAAATATACTTTAAACTTTTATGATCAGTATAAATATCACACCTTTCACCATAAAGGTAATGCCTCCAAATGTTTAATGCAAAGATTACCGCAGCCAACTCCAAATCATGTGTTGGGTAATTTTTCTCATGGATTTTCAACTGTCGTGAGGCATAAGCTATCACCATATCATTTTGCATAAGAACACACCCCAATCCCTTCTTGGATGCATCACTGTAGATCACAAACCTTTCTCCACTACAAGGCAGTGTGAGCACAGGTGCACTGGATAACCTTCTTTTCAACTCCTTGAAATTATCTTCACATTCCTCTGTCCAAACAAACTTAACTCCTTTCCGAGTCAACTTGGTGAGTGGATTAGATAATCGTGAAAAATCTTTTACAAAATGTCGATAATATCCAGCCAAACCAAGAAAACTTCGGATCTCAGTTACTGTTGTTGGTCTTGACCATCTTTCGATAACCTCTGTTTTTGATGGATCCACAGATATCCCTTCTTTTGAGATTATGTGACCCAAAAATGCAACTTTTTGAAGCCAAAATTCAGACTTGGTAAATTTGGCATAAAGCTTCTCCTTTCTCAGGGTCTTCAATATAATTCTCAGGTGATCTTCATGCTCTTCCTTGCTCTTTGAATAGACAAGAATATCGTCTATAAAGACTACCACAAATTGATCAAGATAGTCTCTAAAGACTCTATTCATTAGATCCATGAAGATAGCAGGGGCATTAGTAAGACCAAATGGCATCACTATAAATTCATAGTGTCCATACCTTGTACGGAAATCCGTCTTTGGTATATCCTCCCTTTTGACCCTTAATTGATGATACCCTGAACGAAGATCAATCTTGGAAAAGTATTGAGCTCCGCGTAGTTGGTCAAATAAGTCATCAATGCGTGGGAGAGGATATTTTTTCTTGATAGTGATCTTGTTAAGTTCTCGATAATCAATGCAGAGTCTCATTGATCCATCTTTCTTCTTAACAAATAGAACAGGTTCTCCCCAAGGTGACGCACTAGGGCGTATGAATCCCTTATCAAGATTCTCTTGGAGTTGCTTATTCAATTCCTGCAACTCAATTGGGGCCATTCTATAAGGTGTCTTTGAAATTGGCAAAGCGCCCGGTACGAGTTCTATTGAAAACTCAACTTCACGATTTGGTGGAAGACCTGGTAATTCCTCCGGAAAGACATCATCAAACTCCCGTACAATGGGAATATTCTTAATCGTGAGTTTCTCACCAACCATTTGAGGTAAATAACCTTCATTTAGTGGAATCAAGACCCATAAGATGGAAGGAATTTCCACTGGAAGGTTATATTCATCCTTGCATCGATAGACGATCGTAGATTGATCTGGAATATGAAATGTTACTTCCCTTATTTGGCAATTGATATGAGCTCAATGTAGAGAAAGCCAATCCATGCCAAGAATCACATCAAATTCCACTAAAGGAAGGATCACAAGATTTGCAGGAAGCACTTTCCCACAAACTTCGATCGGAGAAGAATTATAACCTTTTGATGCGACTGTTGTGCCATTAGGTGTTGTCACATCTAACTCAACATATAATTTTTGAGGTAATACAGTGATACCCTTAGAAAATTCTTTAGAAATAAAAGAGTGGGTGGATCCAGAATCAAATAAAACATTTTCTACTTTAGAGTGGATGGTAAGTGTACCTATCACCACTTCGTTATCGTACTCCACATCGCTGATAGAAATTGCATGTGACTTTCCTTTGTCTTTAGCCTTAAGATTTTGTTGACGTCGACCATCATCATCAACCCTTGGATTTGGGCATTGATTGGCATAATGCCCCATCTCCTTGAACTTGAAACATTGAAGTGTAGTAGGTTCATTCTGTGTATCCCTTCCTTTGTTTGCATCATTAGACATCTTCTTCCCATTATCGCGGCATTCAAATGCCCGATGACCTTCCTTTCCACATTTAAAACATTTACTTGTCCCTTTAAGACAACTCCCTCCATGTTTCTTTCCACACTTTGAGCATAAGGAAAAGCTCATCTTCTTTTCTGTGTGCTCTTTAGATTTTTCTTTGAATTCCATCTTCCTCTTCTTATCAAACCCATGTGACTGATGGGTTACTCCAATCTCCATCTCGACTATGAGAGCACATCGAACGATTTCCTCGTAGCTATTGAAGTCCCTTATGGCTAACGCCCTTCGAAGACTTGGTTTTAAGCCACTAAAGAATCGATCGATCTTACTCTCAGGTTGGATAATAATACCAGAAGCGTACCTTGCAAGTCTTGTAAAATTTGCTTCATAGGTACCAACAGATTCATCATCCCTTTGCTTCAGTTCAAGAAACTCTTTCTCTATCTTTGTTCGGAGAATACGAGGGAAGTACTTATTGAAAAATAAGTTCTTGAACTCATCCCATTCCATAGACTCAATTTCATCCCTTTGCCTCGTATTCTTAATAAGATTCCACCATTGATCAGCATCTCCTTCCAAACGATACACTGCTAGGATGACTTTATCATGTTCAGAACATTGAAGAACTGAAAATATCTTTTCAGTAGTACTAATACATTATTCAGCAACTAATGGATCTGTAGACCCGCTGAAAGAAGGTGGATGCTGCCTCATGAAGGATTCAACAGAATGTTGCTCCTTCCTTTGCTCGTTTGGAAGTCCTACATGATTCATAGCTTGAGAAAGTTGTGTGATCATGGCTACAAGATTTTGAATTCCAGCTCCCATATCGTTTGGTTGCTCAGGGGGACAATCATTTCATTGCCCATCGCATTCCGCATTAACACGGTTCCTTCGGGTTCCAGCCATTGACTAAAACCAAGAAGAATAGTGTGAGCAACACTAATTATAATAGGAAAACCACATAATCTAGGATAAAATTTCACACTTAAGGTCTTATCCTAGGGTATTCATGGCCATTTCTAAAACACTAAGATTGTGTTCTATGCTTAGACTTATCATTAGGGTTCTTACTAAGGCTTTCACATCCTAGTTTCCAAAGGTTGACTATAACCTCCCTTTGATACCAACTATAACGACCCAAAATTTACATACATTGTTAATACTTCAAAATTGAAGCACACTTATTACAACATATGACAAAACCACAAAGGACCGTATAGGTATAGTGTCTTTAGAAACTGGGAAACATAAACAACTGGTTCATAAATCTTCTACAGTGTCTCCCATTTATTTCATCATATCTAGGGTCCCTTTTAGCATATTCTACTTAATATCCATCTTCCTGACCTGGGGAAAAGAAAACATAAAAGGGTGGGCTCAAATGCTCAGCAAGGGCAAATAAAAAAAATAAAAATCATATCATATCTTTTTGAAAATCATAACCTGCAAAAGAGATCATAAAATCTTAACATGGAATAAATCATAGAAGTTAAAATGAGATCCCCATAATCATAACATAAAACTTGAAACTTTGTGGCATGCACACATAATCATGGAAAATCATTTCTTGTTAGTCATGACTCATTGCCAAGACTATCTTAGTGGACAAAGTCCCTTTCTGAACCGATTCACCCTCGTTCCAGTCCTGTTTCACTGAACCGGTATAACCTACCGTTCCAGCCATGTCTATCTCATGAGATATAAAATCTTTACCCAATGCATTGGAGGGAGATATAGGTCCCACCCATCTTATAATGAATCCTTTCTTATGTGTGCCACATAATCATAAATCATGCATCATTGCATAACACATGTAACAAAAAATGGGATTCTTGAAACATCATGACATCATAAAACAAATCATATAAGGTAAATGACTTCATAAAAATAATTCCCTCACAACATAATCAAACCAATGTAATAATAGGGATAAAAATAGAACCCTTTATTATCTTAGATGGAAAATAATTTTGATAAAATACTTGAACTTCATTCTTGAGGATAATATCCTTTCTACTTCAAAAACACTTTTCCTTTCTTAACATGTCATACAAAAAGACAAAAAACATTCTTCGTACTTTTGTCGGAAAAGTCAAAAAGTACCTCGTACGAAAAGTGACAAAAGATTCCTTTCATATCTTTTACTAAAAACTCACCGAAGGGTAAAATTGGATTTAAACAATTGTAGGTGGATGGAAACAATATTACATATTGAGGAAACATGGATGTGGATGATAAAATACACCCCAGTAAATACCAAAGTATAAACAATCTCGGATAAAAATGAGATTGTGATAATTTCCCTTACCTTAGGTCCGATTTGCTTTATACGTGTTTGAAGCTCCTGTATAATGGTTTAAATAATGTTATTGACTTATTCTATAATCATACATATTGATATGATATCATATATGGTCATATTCTTAGCTTCTTGTTAGTAATATTTCATTGTTACTTGTTACTCGGGTCTTTATTGCCTTTTGTTCTTATGCGTGTTTTGCCGAATAAATTCTTATTCTTCTTTTAAGGTTATAGATACCTTATATCAAGAATGGTATTAGTGTAACATATATCATATTTATTGATTCAATTAATTTATATAATTACTATGTAATGATGATCATGTAGAACGAGTCGCATCACATCGTGGAGACGGTATTCCGTACGTACGCACGAGTGATGATATCGTTCCTATGATCGTGGAATTGTATTGGAGTATATATATATATTATTTCAGTATCAATATTAATTTATAATAATCATAAATAGTTACTCATTACACCATTATACCCATCCTTGTAAGGTGGTGGTGGAAAATAGATTACACCACGGCGTGGAGACGGTATTCCGTACGTACGCACGCGCGGTGATTTCATTTTTCCGTAGGATGGATAGAAGGTGAATTAGAGTTGTTTCATATTTGTAATAACATATAAGTATGTAAGTAATACTGATGTTATTACTTTATTATGAAACAACTAAAGAAGAATAAGTTGAAGAAGAAAGAAATTGAAAAGATCGGTAATGGATATTACCTCTTCTTTGGAACGCCTCTTTGAATCCTCCACTTAGGGAACTAAGATTGGTCTTTGAAGAAGACCAGGACCTATAAGATTATTCTAGGGAAGTGGAGAGGAGAAAATGGCAGGGGTTGGACGAGCTTGAGTGCTCAAATTGGTGTGAGGAGGAGGGGGAGGAGGTGCCCTTTTATAAGGGAGGAGAGGGGCACCTTAGGAATACCTCAAAATATTATTTTATATTAAAGTAAAAATCGGTTTATAATGGTTCCAAAGGGTCTTATTTAGAAGATAAAGTGGGGATGGGTCGAAATCCTATCAACCAATAGGATTTAGACAAGTTTAGGGTATTATTTTAACCTTATCAATTAGATTTAACTCTAAGTTAAATAATTTAACTTTTACCGTGTCTTTTTGTTTTCTTTCACTATATGGTTAATACACTTACTATAACATGCCAAAAGAACCCCAAATTGTTTATTATTAATATATATATCCGTATCTATATCATTTGGCTGAACCTTAGATTTTTAGGAATAAAATAACAATTAATAATATAATATTTGATTTAAAAACTATTTTGTGTCAATTTTGACACTATTTGATATATGATTTTTGTGAAAGTCATAACAGAATTATATGTTAGAACCAAGTTGATTAAATCAACACTAATATATCATAGTAAGCTAGAAAATTAGTGGAATTCATAAAAAGTCTCAAATTACATTCATTTGAGCATTTATAACATCAATTATGTTAATATTTCCTTAAAAGGGTAATTACTGCATCATCGTTGTGTCATAAATAAATTAAATTATTTAATGTCTAAAAATTATAAATAAAATACCATTATGTAGGAAATCTTTTTATCTTTCTAATGAATATTTATAGTCGAATTTATCTTATGTATAACCCCATATTAAAAATGATTTACTTATTAAACTTTGATTTTAACTATTTTAACCCTTCTTTAAATAAATTAATAATAAATGTCCTAATCTAATCCAAGTGGACCTAAATGGTCATATTTTTATTCCTAAGTTTGTTTTTGGTCGAATTACACTTGTCCAATAGAATTAGGACATGTGTTAGGGTAATATTAATATCATATTTACCCTTAGTTACCCTATTTACTATTAACCACGGTAAAAAAAGTAAAAAGTTACTATTCACCAAAAAATTATTTTTATCTCATTGAACCACATTTTACTTACTTATATCAACCGTGTCTATCGGATTTTTGAAATTCCATTCACAGAAGCGGTAAAATTAAGTTTTATGCAAAATTCAGTTTTTAACCTACCACTTAGTGGTTTCACTATTCATCAAAAATTGAAAGTTTTCAGAAAAATACCAAAATTTCACCCTAGGCTAATTTCGATATTCTGAGTCCAAAAATTAAGTCCATTTTGAAAAATAAAATTTATAAAATTTCAAAAAGTGGTTATTACTATTCATAACGGCTAGTTTTAATAGCATATTGTTGTTTAGTGAAACTCGGTATTGCGTACGACGCAAGCTATCGAGGAAGGTCGCGATTGCGTGTAAAGCAAGCAAAGCAAGTGTTGTGTAGAAAAAGATTCCTTTGATGATTTATATAACAAAAAAGTCTCGGGTGTTACAAATTTGTCTTGATACCTCAAGGTGGAAAAGTCCCCTCTCCTAGGACTCAAAACATGTTGAAAAAATTTAAAAAGCAACCTATTTTCTCCATCCATTTTAGTAGAAATTACATTTATAGGGATTCCATTCCTTGTCATCTTAGCCAAAGCCTCTTCATAGCATAAATACTCACTGGTGGGAGGTACCACTCTAGAGTAACAATCAAAAATGCCTTCATGTGGGACTCTTAAGCATTCAGCCCATTCAACAGAGGATAAGCTCACACTTACTCCCTTTACCTTTGAAGACATTCGGTTCTCATCCTCTGACTGCTCAAACTTAAAATATTTATAAAATTACATAATTAGGTTTGGGTAGTATGGTCCACTGTTATTTTCAAAAAAATTTACCCAATCATGAGCTTTGAGTGCCTTCAGCACCAGAGACCTGCTTGACAGCAGCCATTCCGAACTTAATTCCTTTTCAACCACAATTTACCGGTTCGAAAAATGTGTATTGATCAGATTTTCCACTACTTTTCTTAAACTAATACACCCAGTTTGAGGTATCTTAGGGTTCAGTGCATCTCCTTCATCACCAACCATCGGTCTCTTCAATATTTCCATTGTGATCTGAAATGGTTTGAGGGCTTTAGCAGAAGGTTAGGTTCCATGGTTAAGGAGCAAGAGGTTCAATAGATGATTGAAGTGGATTTAAATATGGTTTGTAATTTGTTTTTATAATTTAGCGATCAAAAAAACAAATCGAGTAAAAGAAATAAATAAGATCAAAACATTTTAGATTCCAGCAGAAAAATAGGAAGTCTCGGACTTAAGTAAGGTCAACTATCGTTAAGGTGCCAACAGTGAGGTCCAATGGTGAGGTTCAACAGTGAGATCCTAATGGTTTGGTATTATCAATTATGTATAATGGTGAGGTCTTATTGGTGAGGTCTAATGGTGAGGTCTTATTGGTGAGTTATAACGGTGAGGTCTTATCAGTGATGTCTAACGGTGAAGTCTTATCGGTGATGTCTAATGGTGAGGTCTTATCGCTGAGGTCTAATAGTAATGTCTTATTGGGGGGTCTAATGGTGAGGTCTTATTGGTGAGTTCTAATGGTGAGGTCTTATTGGTGAGGTCTAATAGTGAGGTATTATTGGTGAGGTCTAATGGTGAGGTCTTATTGGTGAGTTCTAATGGTGAGGTCTTATTAGTGAGGTCTAATGGTGAGGTCTTATCAGTGATGTCTAATGATGAGGTCTTATCAGTGAGTTCTAATGGTTAGGTCTTATTAGTGAGGTCTAAATTTAACAGTTTATCATAACTAACTCATGTTTGATGTAATTTAACCTCTCAGAAATCAAAGGCTTTATGAATATATCAGCTAATTGATGTTCGGTGCCAATGAATTCCAGAGTGATATCACCTCTTTGATAATGATATCTCAATAAGTTATGTCTCACATCAATATTCTTTTTCCTAGAATGAGATATTGGATTTTTAGAGATGTTAATAGCACTTGTATTATCACAGTTTATAGAGAAATGTTTGAATGATATCCATAGTCTAGTAACATGTGTTTGATCCATAGAATTTGAGCACAATAACTACAAGCAGGTATATATTCAGCTTCAACACTGGATAATGCAATATAATTATATTTCTTACTACACTATGATACTAGTGACTTTCCCAAATTGTGACATGTTTCAGAGGTTCTTTTTCTATCTAACTTACAACTAGAAAAGTCGGCATCTGGCTAACTTATTAAATCAAATGATTTTCCTCTAGGAAAAAATAGTCCTAAGTTTTTAGTATGATTGAGATATTTAAAATTCCTTTTAACAGCAATTAGATGAGATTATTTGGGATTGGATTGAAAAAGATCACACATGCATACACTGAACATAATATCATGTTGGCTAGAAGTAAGGTAGAGCAGACTCCCAATCATACATTTGTAATTTGATTCAACCAATGGTTTACTAGTTTCATCTTCATCCACCATACAAGTGGTTCTCATAGGTGTATCACTACCTTTATTACCATCTAAACCAAAAAGTTTAAGCAAATCCTTAGAATATTTACTTTGATTTAAAACAATACCATTTTTATTTTGAAAATTTTGAAATCCAAGGAAAAATTTAAGTTCCCCCATTAAACTCATTTCAAATTCATCTTGCATCATCTTTGAAAAATCAGTACACAAATATTTTTTAGAGGATCCAGAAATAATTTCATCTATATAAATTTTTACTATTAAAACATCTTTGGAAATCCTTTTAAAAAAATAGTTGGATCATCTATTCCTTTAGTAAAACCTTTTGAAATAAGAAAAGAACTAAGTCTATCATATCAAGCTCTAAGAGCTTATTTTAGACCATATAATGCTTTAGAATGTTAAAATACATGATTTAAAAAATAGGTATTTGTAAAACTAGGGGGGTTTTCAACAAGTATATCCTCAATTATGTAACCATATAGAAATGCACTTTTGATATCCATTTTATAAAGTTTAAAATTTAGATGAGATGTATAAGAAAGCAGTATTATAATGTCATCTAGTCTAGATATAGGTGAAAAGGTTTCCTCGTATTATATTCCTTCTTCTTGACTATATCCTTGTGCAACTAGTCTAGAGTTGTTTCTAACTATGTTTCCAGATTCACCAAATTTGTTTCTAAACATGCATTTAGTTCGTATGTCCAAAGTGTCTTTAGGTATTTCTACTAATTCCCAAAATTTGTTTCTTTAAAACTAATTTAATTATTCTTTCATAGCTATCACCCAAAAATTTTCATTGATAGCATCATTAATATTTTTGGGTTCAAGCTGGGAAAGAAAAGCTTGATGTTCAACCTGGTTTCTCAGAGAAGCTCTAGTCTGTGTCCCTCTATTTAGATAACCTATTACAACATCTAAAGGATTATTTTTTATGGTTCTAATACCACTAGAAAGGGTTGGACTAGTCTCTTCATGGTTGTTTATAGGTTCAGATTAAACATGCTCAGATTCTAGAAAATTTCCAAAACTAGTTGTTTTCACTAAGGGTTCGTTGTATTTATCATTAAGGTTTATAATTGACATATCTTCCTCAATATGTTCAAGAGATTTTTTGGGTTCATGTGGATCAGTCTCATCAAATCTGACATGAACTGATTCTTCCACACATTTGGTTCTCTTATTGAATACTCTATAAGCTTTACTAGAGATTAAGTAACCTAGAAAAATTCCTTCATCACTCTTGGAATCAAATTTTTCAAGATTATTCTTAGTGTTAAGGATAAAGACATTGCAACCAAAAACTTTAAAGTAATTAACATTAGGCTTCCTATTATTCCATATCTCATAAGGGGTCTTTTTAAGAACTAGTCTAATTAAAACTCTATCGATGATGTAACAAGATGTATTAACAACTTTAGCCCAAAAATAGAAAGGCAGTTTATACTCATTTAGCATAGTCCGAGAAATATCTTTAAATTTTCTATTTATTCTCTCTACAACTCCATTTTGTTGAGGTGTTCTAGGAGCAGTGAAATTTTTATTATAGCCATTTTGTGAGAAAAAAGATTCAAACTCCTGATTTTCAAACTCACGACCATGATCACTTCTCAGGGTATTAATTCAAAGTCCATTAAGATTTTCTACAGACATGGAATATTTAATGAAGTAAGAACATGCTTCACTTTTATGAGCTGAAAATTATACCCAAGTGTATCTAGAAAAATCATCTACAATAAAATACACATATTGCTTCCGATTTAAACATGAAACTCTAGAGGGTCCAAAAAAATCCATGTGAACCAACTCAAGAGGTTAAGAAGAAGAAACTTATTTCTTTAGTTTGAAAGAATCTTCGTGTTGTTTTCTCTTTTGACAAGGATTACAAACTTTGTTATGTGGGAATTCTAATTTAGGTAAGTCTCTAACAAAACCTTTCCTAGTTAGTTCCCAAAGTAAGTACATTACAGTGTCCTAATATTTTGTGCCATAACCAGGATTTCTTATGAAAATCATTTAAACAAGAAACATTTTTCTTAGCTAAAGAGTTTAAATCAACAACATATACATTTTCATTTCTAACAGTAGTGAATATTAAATCATCTTTATAATTAAAAAAATTTCATGCATAATTTTAAAATTTAACATTAAAACCATCATCACCCAACTGAGATATACTAAGTAGATTGTATTTTAACCCATTAACAAAAAGTACATTTAAAATTAATACAGTATTAGGGTTACCAATTTGGCCTAAACTGATGATCTTTCCTTTATAATTATAACCAAATGTAACATTTCCACCATCAAAATTAATTAGTTTCTTGAAGCATAAATAATCCATTGTCATATTTCTTGAACATCCACTATCAAAATACCATATAGTTTTATAGGATCTCTTTAGACAATTTTCCTAAAAAATATATTAGGTATAGAGTAACTTTGCTACCCATATTTTCTTGGGTTCAAAGAGGTTAGCAAGTAAAACATTGGGAACCCATATTTGTCTCATAGGTTTCCTATAATCAATAGATATGTTTCGAGACATGAACAATTTTTTAGGTCCTTTATAGAATTTTTTTTCAAAATATTTTCTAGAACTTGAACTAGCAGTGAACTGTCCAGATTTTGGAACAAATTTATTTTTAATAATCCTTCTCTATCCTAGTTGATATCCTCAGCCGGTTGTGTATTTTGGAGTAATCTGTTTCTCTAGAAACTGATTCAAGTTATCTCTACCTATATTAAACTTCTCAAGATCTCTTTTTAAATTCTCATTTAATAATTTAAGTTTAGTATTTTATTTTAATAGTTGAGGACATTTTTCTTTCTCAATATCCAAATCAGACTTATAATTGGAATTTAAATAATATTGTCTTTTTAATAATTTATATGTATCCTTGAGTTCATTAAAGGTATCTTTAAGCATTCCACAGTATTCAAATATTCCATACTTAGTCATATATTCATCATTATTTGATTCACTTTCATTCCCATAATAATAAAAATTATGTATATAAGAATTAGGTATTACCTCAGATGTTTCTGTCAGGAAACACTGGTTTTCATGTTTGTTATTTTCAATATCAGAAGTGTCAGATCCACTAGAGATGCCTTATAAAGCACTCCAAGTAGCTTTCATAGCCTTTTTATATCCCTTTCCCTTGTCTTCATATTTCTTCTTAAATTTCAGCTTGGGGAAATCAACCTTCACATGGCCTTTTCGATTACACTCATATCATACTATCTCATTTGTATTGCCATTCCATTTTCTATAATTTTTCTAATATACTTTTTTATAATACCTTCCTTTATAGTTTTACTTTCTAAAGAACTTATTCTTTCAGTAGAACTTTTTGATTCTCTTAGAATTATGATCCATCTCGTCATCACTGTTATAATTTGAATATTCCCTGGTGGAACTTTCTACAGGAACTTGAACTTTTTCTTTATCTTTTCTCTTGGAGGTAGCAGTATTGAATTCTAATGATTTATTTCTCAGTTCTTCATCTACTTCTTGATTCACCTTAATCTATTATGCATACATCATAAGTTTTCCAATTAGTTCCTTCACTGGTATCTTGCTTATATCACAGGATTCACGGATAAAAACTAAAGTTTCTCTCTATCTGTCAGGTAAGCATCCAAGAAACCTCATAATCTAATCATTTATGTCCACTATTTTCCTAAGCAGACTCATGATATTTAATATTTAATTAAACCTAAGATAAATTTTAGATATAATTTCATCAAGCTTCATTTTAAAATTATCATGTTTAATAGTATAAGTATTTAATTTCATTTCTCTAACATTGGTTGTTGCCTCATGAGAAACATCCAGAGTATCCCAGATTTCATATACTGTTTTATAGGCAGATATTCTATTGAATTATTCATAAGCTAGAGAATAGTACAATGTGTTCATTACTTTACAATTATTATTATTTGTAGTTTTTGTCAATTGAGACCATGTGTCCCTAGCAGTAGTATTCAATACATTTTATTCTTAAATTATGTCCCAAATTTTAGGCCCCATGATTTCAAGATACATTTTCATTTTTAATTTCCACTAAGCATAGTTATTACCATTAAAGAAAGGTTGAATGTTGGTAGTCTCACCCTCAACTCGGTTATCCATATATAATTAGAATTTAAAGAACTGAAAATTTAGATATGACAGAAATTTTAAGATCTTTAAGATACAACTAAAATCATAGTTGAAAAGAATTTGAAAACTTTCACAACAATGCAGAAGGTATCAATAGAAATTTATTCCTCTGATACCAAATGTTGGTCAGAGTGGAATCTTAAGAGGGGGGTGAATTGAGTTCCAACTTAAAATTTATGTTAAAAAATTTATGCTAAAGATCCCAAAATTTGGAAGCAGCCCAGTTAATTAATGATGTAGATATATAGATGTTTAGTTGGTCAAAAAATTTCTCAAATCGTGATTATTACTCAGTTGATTATTGTAAAATACTTATTCAACTTTTGAAACATGTTTACTTAATTAAATACATACACACACTAACCAAAACTAACTATCAGAGTAGATGTAAAATAGTTTCCTATTTTTCAAATTATAAGAAACGAAGAATAGAAAAACATAGTATTACAAAATATAGTGCACATCAGATTCAAACAAGAGGTTCAGTCTCAAGATGAAACTTAATCCTATCCACTTGGTTATCACCTGCTGCCAAGTTGTTTATATTAACAAAAAACCTGACACACATCCTGTATCAGTCTTTACAATAGTTTTCACAAATTGTACAGGGCTCACACTTTCTACCACAGTTCTTCGTGGGAAAAACAAACAATCCAGACCACACACGGTCTCTTCCACAGTTACATGTGGGAAAAAAAGTGTAAGAAGTTTGATGTGATTATTTTCAGTATCCCCCAGTTTAAGAACAAGAGACAGTGTGTGTAATATAAAACACACACTTCTCAGAAATGTAAATAAAAAGAACACAATAGAGCTAAAGTTATAAGGATTGGGTTTAGAAGGATTAATGAGTTTATATTTTAGCTCTTGACTCCATAGAGTGAAGAATTTGTAGTTTGAGTTGTTTTCTAGAAGTTGTCTCTAAAAACAGAGTATCGCAACTCCATGCTCTAGCTCTTAGGTACTGATAATTACACTTCTTGGTTTGATAGAGATTTGATGAAGAATAGAAGACAGTCATTAATTTGTTCTCCCAAAATGATCTTCTTGAGGCTCTTGGGTTCACAGTGTGAGTACTGGTGTTCTTCTTTTGTTCTTTAGATCTAGTGTGTAGTGACTCTCTCTAGTGTCCCAACTACTTCTTCTCTTCCTTGGTCTTCTATTTTATATTTGAGTTTTGATAAAAAGAATAGAGAAAACCATGTGAAGTCTTCCTCACACCTCATAATGTCTCCAGATACAGCCTCTAGATATGTATACAATTAGCATTAATTAATGTCAGAAGCATTAAATTTACCAAATATGACCGTTAGAATAATCATAATAAATTGAAAAAGTATGGGGTAGAAGAGTGGGTATCGGTAGGCGGGTAACGGTAGCCTTCTCAATGGTAGCCTCCATTAGTATCCTTCTAAACGGTATCCTACAGTGGTAGCCTTCAATAGTAGCCTTTAACAGTAGCCTTTATTGGAAGCCTTCAGCGGTAGCCTTCAGCATTAGATTTCATCAGTAGATTTCATCGGTAGACTTCATAAAAATATCATTTAAGTGATAGGTTCATAGCGATGGCCTTATATTGATAATTCAGTGGTGAGGTTCCTCAGTGGTAACCTCTATCGGTAACCTCTATCAGTAACCTTCCAGTGATAACCTCTATCTGTAACCTTCTAGTGGTAACCTCTATACATAGAGAAAGTTTTCACTATAAACTTAATCAATAGAATAGTGAGATTAAAGATACATAGTTATCACTTGATATAAACTATAAATATTAATGAAACACAATTATCATATAAAAGAATCAAGATTTAGGATTATCAAAACAGGTGATTACAAAACATGGCTTGATCAAAAGTTATTTAGATTCATGCTTTAAGAGAATTGTGAAGGTTTTTGTTACTTAATCTAAAGGTCATGCATGCATGAATTCATAATAGTTAGAGAAGAAGATTAAGGTTCTAATTTTGTAAGATTAAAAAGTAAAATCTCTATGAAATTTCATTACATAAAAATTAAACTTCACATGAGAAGAATTGATTTAAAAATAGAAAACCAAAACTTATTTTGAGTAAAAGGATATTTTGAAATAAATTTGATTGTTTGAGAATGAAAAATTAATTAGAATGCTTGGTGATCATGTTTGAGTGACTTATGTATATGTATTTGTGATTTTTATATGAGTTTATGTATGATTAATTTTTATGGATAATGTGTACATTCCATTCTATAGTGAATATGAGTCATTTTGATCATTGGAATATATGAATAATCTATTCATAAATTGATATTATTTAATAATATGATTCCAAGTAAAAAGATCATTAAAATTCAAATGTCATGATATTATTTATCATGATTCTAGTAGTGATGAAAGGTAAAGATTTATGAGTCTTACACCATAATGTAAGGACAAATATAATTTTATTATGAATTAGTCATGTATACATGGAGTTCATTAATGAATTATATTTTGTATAAGAGAATAAAAAGAAGACTGGGTCTTCATGTAAGTAAAAGGGGGAGATCTATGAACTAAATACCAAAGCTTCATGGATTTTTGAATTCCATGAATTATGGAAATTTAAAAATCTTTCAATTATTAGATTATAGAATATAAATAAAGAAAATAATAAATAATAACTAACACTAATGTAATCAAAACTATATAATTATATTCTAAAATTGGAAGTATTCTTTTGTGAATAAATGATACTACATCAAACTGAAAATCCTTCAATGTCAAAGAAGAATTGAAAACTCAAATTCAAAACTACTTCATATTCTATGAAGTCAAATGATAGAAGAATAATAATTTAATCTAACATTATAAGGAGTCGAATATAATAAGGAAGAAAACCGATATAGTTTCGTTGCACTGAATAAAAATAATAGCTGGTTAAATAGTTCTTTAAGGTTGTATAAGTCCTTGTGTTTATTACTGTGAAGAAGCAAAATAAGTTGTGTGTAGTGAAGTTTATAAAAAAAAATAAGAAGTAACTTGCATCTATGTAAGGGGATAAAAAGAATAAAGAAGAAACACCTGAATAATTTTACAATGGTATAAATTGGTGAAGTACTCTTCGGTTATTTAACCCATTTAATATCATTATAAAGTCTAGGATTCACTAAATTTGGGGTTGTTTCATACACTATAAAGATACATATAACATGATTTTTGTATAAACCCCACTCATTATAGATAATAGGTTTATTACTAGTAGTTTTTTTTATCATGTTTTTTCTATATAACCACAAATAATATAATTTCTTTTTGAAAAACAACCTTATAAATCATATGTACCCATTGTGTGTGTGTTTAGATATCGAATGAATTAAGGAAAGGTGATATAATTATATATCTGTTCACATAACCATGTATAGGTAAAATAAAGGGATAATAAGATAAAATTGATCAAATATACCCCAACATTGATTCACCCCTTTCGTAGTGTCTAGAATTTCCCAAAGTGGTATTATAATTAGTATCAATGTAAGGTCCACCTCTTATTGGGTTCTCTATTTTTGGAAGTTTTTATATTTTTTTAATATTTTAGATTATTTATTAATTAATAATGAAGTTATTTTTTTTGAAAAGATAACTTTATGTATGATCATAATTCTATCTCCACCAATACCACAATGAATAAGAAAAAATAAGAAGAAAATATTGAAGAATGCAGTCCTCCCATGCCAGGAGGAAGATGTTTCAACTTCTACATTCCATAACAATAAATAAAATACATCTAGATTAGAAGAAGAATAATTTTTATTTCAATATACTACCAAGGTGATGAATGACCCTTTAGCTTAGTATAATCAAATAATTTAAGTGATTATGAGGTAAGGGAAAGCTCTTTTCAAAACCGTCCTTTTGAATAACCAAGTATCAGTAGGGATGATCGCATATCTACATATTCAAATGAAATATTAGTTGATTAATTTAAATATATAATATATATATATTTCCTAAATAAAATTTTTATTTTGTTTTTTTGTTTTTTAAAATTATATAGGAATAGATCATCCAGTTTGAAGGAGAGGTAAATAACATGGATAAATATTTGAATTAAAAATTATTGACTTGTATAATGTTTTACAAACAATTTGGAGCCATAGAAATAATAAATATGGTTATTTAAGTGAGATTTTATGAATCTTAAAGTAAACTAATAAAATAAATTCAATATAAGGAATAAATCAATAAAAATATTGAATATAATCTCCATGCATCAGAACCAAATCATAAAACAAACATTGATTTCAAGGATGGACAACTAGATGTTAAATCTAAGAATATTAAATAATTTGACACATTATTCCATAAAAATGTCAAAATGAATTAGGGTAAAGTTTTAATAATCAATGATTGTGATAAAAAACTATGTATAGTGGAGAATGAGAAATCCATTATCAATATGAAGGGCCTTGAGATTGAAATCCGCTTAAAAAATCTAGTATCAACTCAAGTTATGTCTTTATAAGAAGTTATTGGAAGAATGGATACTTGCAAACATATTTATTAGTTATGTTATTATGCTTAAATACTTATAATTTGTGGAAAAAACTGTATATTATCCAATGGTCATTCTCACAAAACCTTAAACGAAAAGGCACCATCTATCTTAAAATTTAATATTTATACTAAACTTATTTTTATGGTTCATACATATGTAAGATAAAAATATGTACTAAAATAGATGAAGAAAATTAATATAATCCTACCAATATGTCAAGGGTGGATAGAAGAATTTTTATTAGAGTTAGCTCCCTAATAATTTCCCAACTAATTGATGAAAATGCTCAGAAATACCTTTCTTATAAATCTTAAATTTCTAAATAGAAAGAAGTTTAATGAAAAATAACAAGGTTTATTGGTAATTGTTACTAGTTTAATAGATATAAATATAAAGAATTATATTTTTGGTATAATCCATTAAAATCATAAAATGTGAGAAAACCTATATCAAGGGGAAATCCTGAACTGAAACAAAGTCCACATGTGAATTTGAAAAAAAATTCTACATATAACTGATTTAAAAGTCTTGAAGATTACTATGTAACTTGAAATTATTATGGTCATAAGAGTGATACCTGCTTGATTAATTCATATAATCATGTTTCAAAAAAAATATAGAGAAATAAGACCAAAAAATATGATGAAGGAAGGAGATACATCCATGAGGAAGAATTTGGATGAAGTTTCAAACTAGAATACTCTCAAGAAGTTTCAAAAGAATATTGAATCATCCTTGGGTAGTAAATAAGAAAATAATGCTACTCTAAATAATCCTAAGAAGTATAAGGAGGTATCTATTCCAAATGGGATCAATTGCTTCTTTTGATGGAAAAGAGGACATACCAAAGACTCGTGAAAACAAGACATTGATATATGTATCAATGGAATTAAGAAAAATAATTGTGGGATATTAGTCCAAGAAAGATTAAAAAAGGATAATCTAATAAAATTCACTCATGAAATTCCATTTCAGAATTCCAAACAAGTTTATTCAGTCTCCAAAGAATTATTAGTTATTTGGAAATATTATTTCTAAATGGACAAGAAAATGAAGGAAGAAAAATTTGAGTAAAGTGCTAGAGGGAAAAATATTATTCATGAATAAGTTGAATTTCACAAGAGTTTATCAATAAAATATGACCCAAAATTTCAAAATAAATATATGGGATAGGTAATAAGGATCGAAATTTGGATAAATAATTCTTAATAATGATTCCAGCACAATAAGAATCCATAAAAAGAATGAATATTACATTAGATGATGAATTTGATCTAATGTATAACAAAATGAGGATCATCACACATAAATAAATTAAATCTAAGAAAAATACCATAATACCTTAATAAAAATCATATTTAAAAACCATGTGTCCAAGAATTAATTATGCAAAGAATGAAGTGATTTGGTTGAGGAAATCCTCTCAACCTTTCTATTCACATTCATGAATAAGAATTTCTACCTTATTACCTTACCATTTATGTTGTAATTATTTTCTAACCATGCATGGAATTTAATTTCAAGTTGGTTCTCAAGGGGATTATAGTAGTGAAAGGTTTTATAATCTACCATATATAATCAATATCATGTAAATATAAGCATTTTATAAGGTGATTGGAAAATATTTCATAGAAAATGTAGTAATTCATACTCACTCATCCTTGGTTATAAAAATAAAATACTAAAATTAATGGGGGTTATTTTTATTAATGACATGAATTTGAAATATTAAAGAATATTTAGGTCTATTTTATAAAACTTAAAATCCTATATCTTGTGTCTTAATATTTTTTACTTGTGTGTTGAAGTGAGTGTATGAAATTAGGGAGGAAAACTTCATCTGAATATCTACTAAAATTGTCATAAATCAATTGTATCAGATTGGAAATAGTTATACATACTATGATAATGGGGATGATTAGTTTCATTTTATATTGGTATCATATTATTTTGTAAATGGAAAACTTTGTTATTGAAATAAAACCCTCCTATTTTATACACTAAGAATGTATCAAATTGAATTAGAGTTAAATGATTGATGACACGTTGCTTAAGTATTAAATAATACCATCCTCTCTTATGGAATTTTTATTTTTTATCAATAATGGGGATATAAGAAAATTAAAAATTAAAGATTTATGGGAAAGGGGAAGAGAAGGAAAGTTTAATAAAGAAATATGAATTTGTTGAATAAGATCTACACATATTGACATAGAATTTTAGTAGGTATTAACAAAAAATACCAAGGGGGGTTTTAGACCACTTTGTGTGTGTTTTAATTATTTTCAATTATCACAAAAAATCAATAAATCTTGATATCAATATGAAATTTGAATTAAAGTGGCGAAGAAGATCTTTTAAATCAGTTAAAGAACCCAATCATGTTAAGAAGAAGTATTCCCAAGAATAATTTAATTTTTTATTAAGTAAATGAAGATTGGAACTCACATCATATAATTTTTTTTAAAGTTTCTTTTAATTTCTAAAATGAAAAAGAGATTAACTTTCCTTTTTAGTCTTGGAGATCCATTTATATTGAAGGAAAAATATGTTTGATATATTTTAATAACCTGATATATATGCAGTTTTTATAATGATCAATCTTATATCCGTATGATGAAGGTTTTGTGGAGTTCCATCCTTATAATCTTGAAAGAAATGGAATTTAAAAATATTTGGATAATACTAAAGAGATTTAAAGAGAAGATAGAAGTTGTGTCTCGACATATTTTTATTATAGGTAGATATTATTCAGAATGCTAGCATATTATTTAGAGACTTTCAAAGGGAATGGTAACATCATAACAGTCTTGATTTTATGAAGTGGTTGGTTGTTTAAGCTTTTAAAACCATTTGAAATGAAGAAAATTGTACAACTCTCAATCCAACACTACCCATACACTTATTAGTCACAATAGAACCAAATAGAAACCAAATTTGCAGATCTCCCATGCAAGATAAATTAAATATGTGATAAAACCAAAATGAGGAACTATTGTAAAATTGGCATACCTTACACCGAATAGGCACTACATTAATCTTGATCTCATTTTTATAACATTGATACAGTTCACTGAAGTGGAAAAAAATTATCCCACCTTCACAAGTATCCATGATTTGCACATAATCTTCTGACATTTTGATGGGATTCACCTTTTCTTCATGGTATGTGAGTACCAATTTATGAAAAGAATGAAGTTTAAAGAGAGCATTGGGTTAGCGATTATCATCCAAGAATGAGAATCTTAATATATACTGTCATTATATAGAATTAAATTATATAGGAAAAGAAGGATACTCCTTGATAATCCTCTCATTTATTATTAAATTGAAATTCATGAATAAATACAATGGTCAGTTCATAAATGCATTATATACATTTACTCCAAAATAATTTCATCTTATGAAATAGTTTGTGTAAATGGTAGCTTAAGTGGAAAATGGTCTAGGTGTCTAGCACACATAGAATAATATTCCCAATGTATACAAATCATAATTTTCATGCAATCATATATACAACCCTTAAATATATCATATATAAATATGGATTTAAGGGATATCTCCATTAATTAAAACATATATAAAGTCCAATGTGGGTCTACACTAGCCTAAACAGAGCATAACTACCATAAGGGGTGGTATGACCGACACATTATGAGGCTCGGGCCATAATGGATTTCATATATAGTCTATGGAGCACTAGTATTGATAAATAAGTTCACTCATGAGTAAAAATCTAATGCGGGATCATTAATAGTGGTTATTTCCCATCACATAAAAACACTGATTCCATATGAAACGCCTTATTTGTTTCCATGGCTTTTTAAGTGCTCACTCATTTATGCCTCACCTTCAATAGTAGAATGATCCACTATACAATATTGCAAGGATCTCATGCAACATTTGAGATAGTCATGTCATGAATATGGTAAAAAAATGAGATGAAGTTATAAAGAACAATTTATATAATGAATTGAATAATACTTATAGAATATTGAATGAGTTAAATAGATTCTATTGAGATTTATAATTTAGAATAATAAATAAATTTGGTGTTATTTAATCTATAGGACATGCATAAATTAATTCAAAACAGTGTAATAAGAATATTTAGGACTCATTTTATAAGAGTAAAATGGAAAAGGTATATGAAATTTTGTTATATACAAAGTAGAATTTGAAAGAGTTGTAGTGAGTTTGGAAGATTAAAACTAAACTTCACAAGACTAAAAGGAAATTTTTTAATAAAATTGATTATTTAATAATGGAAAAGGAATTTTAATGCATAGTGAGCATGTAAATGTGATCTATATATGTGTATTAATGACCTGTGTACAAGTCTGTTAATGATTTATTTGTCTAATTTTTGCATAAGTTCCATTAGATAGTCTATAAGAGTCATTTGGAACATTGTAATGTAAGAATAATTCAATCATATATTGATATTACTAAATTATAGGATTCCAAGTAATCATATCATTAATTTTTAAATATGAAGATATTATTATTGTGATCCTAGAAGTGGTGAAAGAATAAGATTCACTTGTTTCATGTACCACAATATAAGGAGAACTGTGACTATATTATGCATTCATAAAGCATATGTGAAGTTATTTTAGATATTTACTTTATGTAAATGGATAATAGAAATAATTTTGGGTCTTCATATCAATAAAAATGTGATATCTATGAATTAAAGTCTAGTGAATTAATGAGTTTTGAATTCCATGAATTTTGGAAATTTAAAACTCATGTGGTACAGGGAATATAGAATATATAAAAAAGATAAATAATATAAAATAACTAAAACTTATATAATAAATTCTATATGAACCTATTCTAAAGGTTTAATTAATATTGTGTAGAGAATTGATACTGCATCAAATTGAAAATACATCAGTATTGAAGAAGAATAGAAAACTTAGCTTCAAAACCATTTCATATTCTGTGAAGTCAAAATATGGAAGAATAACATTTGGATCCAATATTATTAGGATTTGAAGATGAGAAATAAAATAAATAGCATATTTATTTTGTATTAAAGAATAATAAGTAGTAAAATCCACCTTTAAGGATACTATTTTATAAAATAAGAATAAGTAATGCATACACATTGCATGTAAGGAAAATAAGTGGATTTGATATATGTAAGAGAAGAATTTATTGCATCTATTTTGTGTTATTTTATAAATAATAGTAATAATTTTTTGTAGTGATATGCATACAAAAATAAAATGGTGCATTCATCTGTGTATGTGGAGAAGAAGAAGAAAAAAGTAGCACATGAACAATTCGATGGTGGACTAAATTGATAAAGGATTCTTCATTTTTTACCCCATTTTATATCATTTTAAAATATGAGATAAAATATAAACTGTAAATATACATGTAATTAAGTTTAGGATACTCCCTAGTCATTTTAACTCATAGGATTATTTCTAATTGGTCCTTGGATCTTGGGTTTTTATTAATTGCACAAAATATAGCCTTAATTTTTGAAAGGTGAACCATGTAAATTAATTATCCCCTTTTTTTGTGTGTTTGGATGTGATGAAAAATTAAGTAAATTTGATAGAAAAAGAGATCTATTAAATTAAACATGTACAGTTAATAGAAAGGGATAAAATCAAAGAGACCCCAATATTGATTCACCATCCTATTAGGGGTGATCGTACCCAAAATTGGTCATATATGTATGATGATGAAATTGGGTGATATTATTTTTTCAATACCTTATTTCTTTTATGTACATATACACTATATGTTGATGGGGTCACATCACTTTTTGGGATTACAATACTATGTATTACCTCCCACCCCTACATGTGCATCTCTACATTTTTCAATTTTTGTACATGAAGATCAATAAGTAGATTATGGATGACCAATGTGGTCAGATATGTGTGTTTTTATGATATATTATGGGGTGGAGTTTCATATTCAAGGAATACTATCATGTTATCAATGATTGATAGTATATCTACTCGGGGTGTGTTTTTATATACAATGATTATTATATTAAATTGTATCAAGTAGGTTTTTGTTATATATTCTTATATTATATTTCTTTTTTGATGTTTCTTTTGAATAATGTGATATAATGTTACTAGATAATAGGTTGAAGATAATATCTAAAGGTAATTTCTCCCATCATATTGTGTGGGTACCTAAATGTGGGTCGCTACCCCTAACCTATTGGAGGTAGACATAGAGAGTTAACTTATTGGTATGTTGGGATGTGATATATTGGTGTTAGATAATCAGGTTGTAGTTTGAAGTTATTCATGTGTGAGTATTAGTTGGTATAGTTTATACTAAGCTTAATAAGGGACTCTAGTTCATATATCTACAATAAAAGACTTTGTGAAGGTTTTGGGAAGTCAATATATTTCTGAGCATGAATATTCTTGATGACACATGACTATGACCTTAGTAAATAAAGTATGATACTAAAAGAGGGGGAAAATGTACCATATATATCCAAGTTATGATTTTTTTGATTTTATTATTAATTTAATTAAATTCATAGATAGCTTGCATGGGCCAAACTAGTAGGGGGTTCATTAGAATCTATATCATTTACTATGATCTCAATTTCAAGATATTGTCAAGGAAATAGTGGGAAATGATTGTCAATATTATGATATTATATTGTGCGTCAATGGTTTTGACAATGGGATGAGATAAGTGTAATAACCCAAACTCCAATAACTCAGATCTAATGTCTACTTTATTATATTGTAACTAGATAAAAGAAATCACATCCCAAGGGACCGAATATTTTATTTTTCTTGGCAAAATGGATACATACTTGAAATTCACATTAAATTTTAAATCATAAAATACAAAAAGTATTTTATATGAGAAAACCATTATTCCCCTTAGTTTATCCTTGTATATCAATCAAAAAACAATTTTTGGTATCCTAAGGAAAATAAAAAATAAGAAATGGATGAGCTCATATGCTCAGTAAGGGTAAGCGTACAATATAACATATTATTAATAAATAAGAATAATCAATATGGAAAGGTAAATAATTGAAACACATCAATTTAATCAATAAAATGAGCATAATATGGAATAAATAAATTATGATCAAATAATTCCACATAAATAATCATATGAGATTGAAACTTATCCATGGATATTATAACTAATCAAATAATCACATGTATATCAATAACTAATATCATAATGAGAGAATTTATAATGATAGACATCTGAAACTATAAACAATTTTCACAAGATGGTTTAAATATATGGGTAGAAACCAATCTAATTTGACCATCTAATTTTTCTCATGAGACCTATTGATTCATTGGGGGTCTATCTATAATTGAGCCACACACATAACATAATAAGTCTAGTTAATTCCTCATATCAAAGGGCTGAAACGTAATAAATCTAAAAAATTTATTGAAAAAATAACATACAAAAATTTTAATACTTACCCCAATGAAAGAAAAATATTCATAAACCAACCAGAATAATATAGTGAATGCTAATAAAATTATACATCCTTAGTAAAAATAATCATAAACTATCTAAAGAATTAATGAAGATGATGTCAATAAAAAATATCCCAAATGGATTAAAAGAAAAATAAAGGATTAATTTCATTAATGAATAGAAATACCATAAAATTTTCATTATAAAAATTCTTGATGAAAATATCCTTTTCACTTTTAAATTCACCTTTTAAAACAAAATGTATTTTCTACCCAAGAGATATATAAAGTCAGGTTTTATTAAAAACATTTTCTCATCCATTTTAAGTACCAAAGAGTGTAAAATGGTACTATTACTTGAAATGTTTAATGAATAAAAATATGAGATGAAAATATATTTATTTTATTATATAAATATCAAATAATTACCCCAAGATAGACTTACACAAAAAAAATCCCGAATAATGATGAGATTGTCAAATAAACCCTTATCAATTTTGTATCCTCCTAATCATTAGACGTATAAAATAAATAACATCAAATTAAACTTTAAATACCATGAATATAAATATATTAATTATATAAAATATAAAAATGGTAAGTATATACACCACATAGAGGAATAAGTGGTGAATTTTGCGTATGTCTCATGGATGTATAATTAAGATGTGAAACCTTTACCCTAGGTTCAACTTCCCTAATATGTGTTTGAACATTTAATATAATAAATATAGGTTTATTATAATCCTATTAAATAAAAATAACCATATTTTTTATTCAATATATTATTGAATTATTGTCTTTTATCACCTGTTTATTTATAATTCTTTGTTAAAGGCCTTGTTTCGGGTGACAATTGCTACATTTTTCATGTGTGTTTTTAGTTCAACAATTTTTCTCCTTTTAATTTTATTATGGTTAAAAAATATAAATAATTTTATATATGATATAAATATAATATATATTATTTATATATTTATTTTTAGTAATCTATTAAAGTTATAGATAGAGAATGGATTACACCATTTATGGAAATTGTAGGCTGTACGTATGTGTAAATATTATTTCCATTTTTCTCAATAGATGGAATAAAAGTAACATAAATATTAATTATTATTATTTAATTATTATTATTTAATATATATAATTTATATTAATCAAATATATCCTTATTACCATCCATGTAAAAAATTAAAAACATTTCACATTGCTACATAGAGGCGGTGGTCCACACGTATGCACGAACGACATTATTGTTTTCCAATAGACTAGAATGTAAGAATTTATATGTGATATTATATTTATAGAATTATTTTTATGTTATAAAAACCTCATATAAAAATTAATTTTAATCTCAATACCTTCAATGTAAATCTTAAACCAAACACAAATCGCATTGTTTTACGAGGCGATAGTTTTTCGTACACGCGAGCGACGTTATCGTATCCACCATAGAATGGAAAGTGAGAAGTTATATGTGATATAATAATTCCAAATTATTATAATTTCATAAATATCATATAAATATGTTAAATAAATCATTATATATATACCCTTTGGAGGTGGTGATGTAAAACGAATTACATTAGTTCGTGAGGCAGTAGTCCATCATACACACAATCAACTGTTTCATTTCCCATTTGATGGAAGTGAAGATGGATCTAGGTTATACCATTAACATAATAACTTATTAGTATATAGTGTATAATTTTGTTATTATATTATAATATTTAATTAATATTATAGTTATTTATAATAATAAGTAAAATAAAAATGCATGGTTAAAAATTATACCTCTTCTTTGAGAACCCTATTTAAGTTTAACCTAAAGCCTTTCTAGATTGGATTTATAAAATAAGAAAGGAATATAGGATGTGAGGAGGGATGTAAGGAAGTTATTTTTCATGTATTGGAAGAAAAAAATGGTTTTTTAAGTATGAATAAGGTAGGATAGGGGTGGCCTATTATAAGTGGGGGAGAAAACATATATGGACTCTTTTAAAAGATAAAGTGATACCCATTTTTTCTCATCCCAAAATCCACCAAAATGGGTAATTATCTAAAATTAGAGATTATATGGTAAAACTATGTCCATAAAGTTGGTTTTTGACAATATTTAAGTCATTTTAACCTATATATTAATAGTTTAACCCTCAGTAAACCCATTTTTACTATAACTGCAGCAATTAATTTTTACTATTTTCACTATTTATTGTGGTCAAAAATTAAGTTGAACTTATTATATAATATAAATTATGATGATTATAAATATGTAATCCATTTCTACAAATTTAATTCACATAATTATCAAGATAAAATTAAAAATTAAACCACAGACGCGGTAAAAAATTGGGTTTCCAAAGAGGAAATTCTCATAAATATAAAGTTTTTAATATATAAATTCAATATTAAATTGATTATAATAACCTAAATTTAATTTATTATAAAATAATTTAACTAATTTAACTTTAAAAAAATTAATATATAATTTAACTTTTTATATAATTTAAACTAAAAGGAAATTTTCAATATAAAACATTATTTTTTACTAGTCATAAAAAATGAAACTTTTCATAAAAATAAAAAAAATTAAACATAAGATAATTTTGATATTATGATTCCAAAAATGAATTTAATTTTATCTAATAAATTTTATAAAATTATCAAAAATTAACTTTATCATAAGTGTGTAAGAAGCAACAAATCCATTTTATTTGAAAAAAATATAGTTTTTTATAAAAAAAATTTCTTTTAAATGGTTATTATTTTATTTATAATAAATATATGACCATTGAATTTATTTTATAAATTTTAAATCCATATAATTTTTATAATTCATTTATTAATATTCATACCGGATATCTTAATGGCTAGGTTTTAATTTTTATTTTTAAATAATAATATTTTAATAAAGTATCACGTTTTGTTCAAACCCAATGTTATCTCCATTGAAAGATATCAAAGAGATTGAATTTATTTTAATATATATATATATATTATAAATATTATGGGTGTTAAATAATCTTATAATCTTGGTGTTTTGTGTCATATACTCTATCAAATATGATTTTCCTCTTTTAAAATCTCGAGGTGTTACATTTAACCCCCCTTAAATAAATTGTGACCTCATAATTTAATCTTGATCTCAATAATCAATGGTTTGAATTTTGAAAATACCATTATTGAAATCCTACATCATGAGAAGTTTTAATAAAATAAACTCTTGATAATAGATAAATTGAATTACAAAGGTCATCTAGAATAATCACATAACTAGGTTTCCAACTAGAAGAACATAGGACAGAAGTGATGATACATACATGGAAGAAAAGTGTAATTCCAAAATAATAATGGAGGGTGATTGAGGTAATTGATCACAATAAATTTAATGATCAAGATAAATTAAAAAACCATAAAATAATAAATCATCATTAAGTTAAGGGGCCATTTTATCCATTGGAAATGAATATACTATGATATATTTTTTTTCAAGATCCTTTTACTAGATTTGAGGAATTACTTTACCATCCAGATTTATAACATATGAAAATATAATTACATGATATATTTCTATTTAAAAAGAGTAATTCCATCCTTTGGTTATACTTTGATCAATCCTCACTTCATTTCCCACTCTAAGAAATGAATATCCAAAATAAAATTTTATACTTGAAACACATTTAAATGATCATTAAAATGACAAGTCATTCCTACTATCTCTAGATATATTACAAAACCAAAATTTTTATCACAAGTTATCCAATAACACACAAAGTTAAATTTAATACATTCTATATATAATTAACCTTAAGAATCATCCAAAAATATCTTTGAAAACTCAAAGTCCAAAACTTTTGTATGAAGGTAACTAAGTCAACATTATATTCCCTAGAAAACATAAAGTGGCTCTTAATGTCACATTAAAAATATATGAATACCTTTATCACTATAAAAACATAATTAAAACATGCATTCTTCCAAAAATAAAATCTCATGTTGTCAAATATATTCCATAAATCAATACTTGCAGTAAACTCTAACAAAGATGACATAAATCGTCAAACCTATAACCAATTTAATGGTCACCAGCACAATCCCATAAACATATCATTATTATCTCAACATAAATAACATATTAAGTGTTATCCTCCCTTAATAACGTGTTTTCAAATATTTTCAACTTGTCACTGAATCAATTTTCTTGGTCATCATTACCATTCAATATATTCTCTTAAATCCTTCAAGAAATCATATGGTAGTATAATCCTTATTAATTTCATGATTCTTATAATAATAATATCATTGATAAAATAGTCCTATAATATAATTTTTTAATAAAAACACATTAATCATTCAACTTAACCTTTGGTAATAGTATAATCTTGACCATGATCTCGTAGCTTCTTTTGAGGTGTATCCCCTTGACGCATGGGGAATTCATTTGCATAGTTCCCCGTATCATTAAATTTGAATCATTAAACATTGGAAATTTCTTTCTTACCCTTTCAATTATGAGAATGGTGGAATTTCTCTCCACACTTTTAGAAAACTGTTATTCCCTTTATGCAAGTACCATGGTGTTTCTTTCCAAAATTATCACATGTGGTAAAATTCATCTTTACTGTATTCCCTTTATTAGTCGTTTTATTTCTCGTCCTTTTATTCTATTTATTTCTTTAAAATACATAAGACTTGGAGAATTATTTATTTTTATTGATATCATATGATACCATGTCCTTGTATGATGGGGATGTTTGGGAAACTAATTCCCTTAAAATTATTGGATTTAACACATCAAATAAATAGTTGATCTTATTATTTGGATTAGGTATCTAGTTTGTAGCATTCTTTTCTAACTGTGTAGAGTTGTCTTCATAATTTTCCACATTTTACTATTCTCTTTTTTTATAATCAAGAATTATCTCTCCATATCCACTCATTTCTCACATGGAAAATAATTTTCTAAGAATCATACCTTAAAATCCTTATTTTACATGTTTAATATTTCTTCTTTATTCTTAGTATTTTTAAAAAATGACCACTATTGATTCCCATCTCCTGTGAGATGATAAAATTTTATGATAACCTTATCCCTTTTATTTTTAAAAAAATTAGAAATATATTCTCTAAGAAACATATCAATTTCTTAGTAGTAAATGGATTTTTAGTCCCAAAGAATGATAAAGGTTGTTGATGTAAAAAGAAGTCTAACATTGTTAAACCATATAATAGATTAGAAATCTTATCTGTATGGGAAATTTTATCACTCATAACCTAAGTAATATTCCTCAATATGGTTAAAAGTTCTTTAGTTTCATTTGTAGCTCTAACTCCATCTTTATTATCTTTCCCAAGAGGGAAATCCCTATATGGGGTAAATTTATTGAAATAATTATCATTCCTTCCACTTGGATCCATTTTTGATCAATTGATTGAACTATATTAAATCATAACATTATGGAACATAACATATAATACCAATACTAGTGAAATAATTAATATAAATTGAAAAAATTATTCATAGTTAATCTTATAATCATAAACATGGTTTCATTGGGAATGTTTCCAAATCATAATAATACTTCCAAATCCTTCAAAATGTTTTGTAAGGAAATTTTGATTTATCCTAATAATATCCCCTGAGAGTGTCAAAATAGGTGCATAGTAAGATCCTTTTTCATGTATCAAGTAATGCTTGAGTCAATCCTATCATTGATTTTTTAGAGTTCTTACCCCAAGGTACATATGTTCCAGATACACATCCACTTATAGTATCCAGTTAGAGATGTATTGCAAATAAAAACAACAAAATATTTATTTTATCAAAACTTTACGATGTTATTTTATACTTATCATTAAGTTATATCATAGTTTTATGTTCATTAATATATTTTTTCAAAAATATTGTTCTTAAGGTTTCTATTAAACTTACTCTCTTACCAACTATAATGAACCTAGCTCTAGTAACCTAGATATGGTGTTTACTTTATTACATTGGAACTAGATACAAGAAATCATATCTCAAATTAATTAATAGTTTATTAGTATAAAGTAGATACATAATTTAAATTTAAATTACATTTTAAAACATAAAATATAAGAATTATTGTTTTGAGAATTCCATTATTCCCCTTAGAGTATCCCTTCATATTAATCACAAAACACAATATGGTATCCTAGAGAAAATAAAAATAATAAAGGGGTTATCTCATATGCTTAGTAAGGTTAAGATTATATTGGAATATATTATGAATAAATAAGCATAATAAATATTGAAATATAAATAATTGAATCATGTGTCATTTAATCAATAAACTAAGAAAAATATGTTAGAAATAAATTATGATCAAATAAATCCATATAAATAATTACATAATCTTGAAACTTTTCCATGGATATTATAACTAATATAATGATCACATGGACATAAATAAATGAATTATAGAATTCATAATTCTAGACATCTGAAAATTTCAATACCTTACACAAGATGGTTTAAATATGTGGGAAGAAACTTGTCTAATTTAGCCAACTAATTTGTCTCATGAGAACTATTGATGCATTGAGGGGATATTTATAACTAGACCACACCCATAACTTTCCAAGTAAAATTAATTCATTTTAATAAAGTATAAAAACATAATAAAAATAAACATTTGTATTTAAAAACTAACATGCAAAATGTTAATATTTACCCTAATCAAATAAACATATTCATAAACAATCTATAATAATACAGGGAATGGTAATAAAATTGTACATCCTCAGTCAAAATGATTATAAACCATCCAAATTAAGAATAAGGATTATATAAATAGAATATATCCCTAGTGGATCATATGTATAAAATATTTTTTATATCGTTAATGAATAGAAATACCAAAAAAATCATTATAAAAATTCTTGAGGAAAATATCCTTTTCATTTTAAAAATCACCTTTTAAAAAATAAAAAAACATTTTGAAAATAATTTTATTTAAAAATAAGCTTCTAAAAAATGTAAAAAAATATTTAAAAAATTGATTGGTCATGATGGTGAAAATTTTTGTTCATGTCATACATGTTAAACCCAAGATTCCTTTTAAAATTTCAGTAATAGTAATGGGCCTTATTTTGTAAATGACACAAATAATCCTTTCAAAAATATTAATAAGTAAAATTAGGTAAAAAATTATTTAATAATTTTTTTAAACGTTTAAAAACTTTTTTGAAACCATTTTTAGAAAACATGGATTTTGATAAAAAAAGATTTTTGACCGGAGAGAAATAAATTCAGATATTCTTAAAGAAACATTCTCAATCATTTTAATAACCAAAGAGAGGTAAAATAGATATATTACTTGAAAATGTTAATGAATTAATATTGGATAATGAAATAGATTTATTTTATTATATAAATTTCAAATAATTTTCCCAAGGGAGGCTTACACAAAACAATCTCAGAAAATGGTGAGATTGTGAAATTAATCATTACCACCTTGGTAACTTATTAATCGTAATACCCATGAAATAAATAAAATTAAATGGTACATTAAAAACCATTAATATAAATAAACTCATGATATAACTTATCTAAAGGTTTATTATATAAACTATACAAATTAATAATTGGTGAATATGGTTTATGTCTCGCGGAAGTTAAAGTGACACAAAACCCCTTACCTCGAGTTTGACTTCGTTTGTTTGTGTAAAAACCTCCTATATAATAAATATATTTTTATTATAAATATAATAAATTACCTTAATCATATATTTAATACCATATATGATTTAATTATAGTCTTTTAACATCTATTTATTAACACATCATTGTTAAAATCACTGTTTTAGGAGATAATTGCTTCGTTTTTCATGTATGTTATAGTGAGTTAATTTTGGTCCTTTTAATTTTATCATGGTTAAATCATATAATTTTTTTAAAAAATATCATATATATTCATTATATATTTATTTATTTCAATATATTAAACTTGGAGATAGAAAATGGTTTACACAATTCATGGAGACGGTTGGTCGTACGTACGTATGAACATTATTTCCATTTTCTCAATAGATGTAACGAAAGGAAAATAAATATTAATTAATATTTGAAAAATAATTATTAATTAATTTATATCATTTATATTAATCAAATACATCCTTATTATCATTCATGTAAAAATAAAATGAAAAACATTTCACATCTCTATTTGGAGGTGATGTTCCACATGTACGCATGAGCGTCGTTGTTATTTTCCAAATAACTCGAAGGTAAGAAGTTATATGTGATATTATATTTTCAAAAGTATTTTTATGTCATAAATATCATAAATATTTATTAATTTTAACCATACTATCTTCAATGTAAATCATAAGTGAAAAATGAATCACACTACTTCGCAGGATGGTAGTCCGCCGTATACAGGAGCGGCGTTATCGTATCCCCCACAGAATGGAAATTAAGAAGGGATATATGATATTAAAATTAAGTAAGTATAATAATTTCATAAATATAATATAAATATTCTTAATATATCATTATACCTATTATTTAGAGGTTTATTTAGAAAATGAATTACATCGGTTCACGAGGCAGCAGTTTGTTGTACACGTGATTGACAGATTTGTTTCCCATTTGATGTAAGTGAATATGGATATGGGTTATTAAATTAAAATAATAACATATTACTATATATGGGATAATTTTTTTATTAAATTTTCATATTTGAAGAATATCTTAATGTGTTATAAGAATAATTAAAATGAAAACACATAGCTAAGAACTTTACCTCTTCTTTGGGAAACCAATTTAGGTTTAACCTAGAGCCTTTCTAGATTGTATTTATAATATAAAAAAATACTTTAATGTTTTTAGGGATTTAAGGATGGTATTATTTTGGTTTCTATCCAAAAAAATGGTTTTCTAAGTGTTATTAAGCTAGGAGAGTTGGTGGCCTTTTATAAGTGGGGGAGAGGGCACACATGAAAGTTTTTTAAAGATAAAGTGATAAGCATGTTTTTTTAGGAAAGAATACTCAAAAAATGGTCCATTATAGATAATTTGATATTATAGGGTAGAAATATGGCTAGATAATTGGTTTTTTACATTTTTAGGTTATTTTTAATAATTATATTCTGGTTTAATCCCCTGGTAAACCCATTTATACTTTAATGAAAATAATTAATTTTAACTATTTTTCTGTTAATTATAGACAAAAATTAAGTTAAAATTATTATATAATATAAATTATTATAATTAAAAATATTTCATCAATTTTTCCAAATTCAATTAATATAATTGGAATAAATCAATTTAAAATTAAACTGCTGATGCGTTGAAAATGGGGGTTTCCAAAGAAAAAAATCTCATAAGTATAGATTGTTTTAATATCAAAATTCAATATTAAATTGATTTATATAACCTGAATTTAATTTATTATAATATAATTAAACAAATTTTACTTTAAATATAATTCAAAATATAATTTAACATTGTAAATAATTTAAATGAAAATTAAGTTTTTAATAAAAATTAGTATTTTTCACTATTCATTGAAAAATAAAACTCTTCAGAAAAATACCAAAAAAACATAATGTAATTTTGATATGATGATTTCAAAAATGATGTTAATTTTATCAAATTAATTTTATAAAATTATCATAAAATAATATTATCATAAGTGCGCAAGAAGCAAAGAAACGATTTTCTTTGAAAAAAAATACACTCTTTCTGGAAACATTTTTTTCTTTTAAATAGATCTTATTTTAATTATAATAAATTGATGGACATTTAATTTATTTTATAAATTTTAAAACCATATAATTTTCATAACTTTATATTACTATTCATATCCTCCATCTTAATAGCTAGGTTATAATTTTCATGTTTAAATAATAATATTTCAATAGAGTATCATGTTTCATTCAAACCTAGTGTGGTGTGCATTAAAAGCTATATAAGAAATTGAATTTATTTTAAAAGAAATATATCATAAATTATATGGGTGTTATATTATTTTATAATCTTGGTGTTTCATATCTTATACACTATCAAATATGATGTTCCTCTTTTAAAATATTTGTGTGTTACAATGATGAATATTGATCATATACTAAAAAATAGCACCAAAAAAATTACAAGACTCATTCAGATTTATATAGTAGTCTTACTATATAGTGTTATTGATTCCTCATGGAAATATATAGTAATTCAATATGTCTTCTAAACTTATCTCTTTTGTGATATGAGTTTATTGAAACTTTTAATTATTTCTTATATTAAAATTGAGACTCTATTGACTATTACATGAATTATAGAGTTATACCACTATGTTTTCACTAATTAGAGTGCCTCTAGTCAATATTAATTGAATTTTGGATCTTTCTTATCATAATATAATAATATGAGTATAGTTAAATCTATTATATTTCTAGTAGTGATGCATTATCTTGTGGGTATCCTTTCCATAATGGGATTTTCCATGGTTAACAAACATATAAAATAATTTGAAAAGGAAGTAAACAGTGAATTTATTCCAAATTTACATATGAGGGGACTCTAAATTGGAATGAACTATGATGATTCCTATTTATATTGAGGTTTTATTTTATTTTTAAATATTATAATATATTTATAAAACACTATCAAGAATGGTGTGATGATCATAAGAAGATGAATGCCAAGTCTTTTAGTAGTGTCTTCAGTGTCACTCTACTTTATTTAGGCATTATGCTAAATTATGTACTAAACCATTAGTTCCCATTTATAAATTTACATGATCTTATACTTTAAATGGGAAATGTGTGTTATGATAAAATATAAACCATTTCATGTAATGGTTGTAGGAAGTAGAGTGAAGATGAGAGGCTTCTTTAATAGTAGCTTACATAGTGTAGTGATGTTGAACTACACCAATCCCCTGGGTATTGAATAAATCCTAACTAAAAAGTTTCAATCACAATATATATATATATATAATGTATTAATTAGTAGTGTAACACCCCAATATTTTTAAAAAATAAATCTATGCTTGATGGCGTACAAGGCATGAAACACCGAGCTTAAACAAACCAGGGAATAGTATTATTTTAAATATAACTATTATAACCTAGCCATTAAATTAGAGGGTATGAATAGGAATAACTAAATTATGAAAATTAGATATTTTAAAAAATTATAAAATAAATTCAATGCTCATCTATTAATTAAAAAATAAAATAATAAACATTTGAAAGAAAAAATGTATTTTTCTAAAACGTTGTTTAGCCAGGCTTTGCGCACATGCATTGTAATTAATTTCTAATAATTTTATAAAATTTATTTGAAAGATAATATCTATTTTTTAAAACATAATATAAAAATTAACATTAGGTTAAATTTTGTTATTTTTTAGAAAATATTTATTTTTCAGGGAATAGCGAAAAATACCGATTTTTTTATGAATGCAATTTATTTTTAATAAATTAAGTAATTTAAATGTACCTTTATATTTTGAATATGATTTAATGTAAAATAATTATTCTTAAATTATATTTAGTATAATTAATTACATTATAATCGAATTTATATTGTATTTTACTATGAATTTAGTTTTTTAGTTTGAAAAAGATATTTTTCTAAAAACAATTTTAAAGTGCATAAGGTTTTCCCATTTTAATTAATTAAAAAACAACTAATGAGGAATTATTTAAATTAAATTTATATTTTATATATCTATAAATATTAATTTAAATTTATATAATGGTTATTACTAATCATAGAGTTAATATAGAATTATCTTTTTTCTTGAAAATACACTTCTTGAAAACCCACTTTTTCGTCGCGTCTACGGGCTTAATTTTAAATTTAACTTTTACAATTATATAAATTGAATTTTATAAAATGGATTAAATATTCTTAATTATCATAATTTATATTATATAATAATTTCAACTAAATTTTTTTACCACAATGAATAGTGTAAATAATAAAAATTAATTATTGTGGTTAAGGTAAAAATGAATTTACCAGGGGTTAAAATAAAAATATAATGGTTAAAATTACCTAAAAATTGTCTAAAATCCATTTTATGGACATATTTTGACATTATAATTTCTAATTCATGATAATGGTCAATTTTGGTGCCTTTTGGTATGTAAAAAACATTAGTGTAACTATTTATTTTCAAAAATTACAAGTGTGTCACTCACCTCAATTATAAAAGTCAAATCCCTATAATCTTCTATTAAAACCTTAAAATCCATTTTCCTCAGCCAATACCTAACCAAATATATTCCTTAATTATCTACACACATTCTATATCCCTTATGTTTATCATAAATCCATCCTAATAAGTCTTTTAGTGCTTACCTAAGGATGTTGTCCGAAGAAAAGGTATCATGCTTAACCATGTATTTTTTTTATTTCTTATTCCAACTCCTTAAAATATAAAAAAGTAAGTATTATATAATAAAAATAGTATATAAAAAATAATGATATTTCATTATGTTAATTTAATAACCTATATACATATATTCTTCCATCATCACCTCGTTAACCGATGCCATTTTTTCCATCATCACCTCTCAAGGATTGTTATAATAAATAATTTAATATATATATATATATAATATTTATAACATATGTATAATTATTAATTTATCATATCACATATAAATTCTTACTTTCCATTCTGTGGAGGATACAATAACGTCGCTCGTGTGTACGGTGGACAACCGCTTCGTGAAGCAATTTGATTCTTTTTTCACTAATGATTTACATGGGAGGTAATAAGGATAAATTTATTGAATATATGTGATATAAATGACATAATTATTATATTAATGACATAATTATAAAAATATTATATTAGAAGCCATAGAAGACATATTCTTAACACTCTCTAATAAAGAATCTATAATTGTAGTAAAAGAAGTATACATCCCCTTCATCGCTAATCTCAAAGACTCTAACTCAATGGATAGTATTCTATTCTCTATCTTCACTTTCTAAATGTGATACATCATCTTAGGCTATATAGTGTATCATAAGCTCAAGTAGGTATATTTAATCTTTATCACTATGATTAGTTACATGAGGTGCCTGATTTCCCAAAAACATAACAAAATATAAGATAAGAATCTCTCTGAGGGATTTTGGTTCAGCTCTGGACACAACATCAATAGGAACTACAGCTACAACAGCCACATAAAAAGGTGACGAACCAATGGAAAGTGGCACAATAGCCTCTTCTGGCTCAGAATTAGTAGGCATATCAGAAGAAAATATCTGTAACTTTTCTAAAGCATCTATCTACTTAAACAGTAATCCCTTAGGATTCATCTATACTCAAAATATAATAGAAGTTCCACCATGATTAGGTGGAATACTATCATAATTTGAGTCAGTATATTCCAAACCAAGTCTGGCATAACTAAGGTACTTCTCTCATTTCTTAAAGGATGTGACATCCAACCTATATGAAGACATAATAGTCGGCTCAATAACTATAGGCTCAACAACCATTTTCTCATCAACTATCTTCTCAAAAAAAGTAATCTTAGAATATTCACCATTGACGGAGTCAACATGGTGAGCTTTTGGATTTTCCCCCTTAATAGATTATCCAAAACCATCTCTAGAAACTCTATTAACATCTCGAACTAAACTTATTCTCTCATAAAAGCAAGAAGAAATAGAGAAACCTGGATAAGAAGCAAGTGTCTGAGGAATCTCAACATCATAGGCACCATTATGGTCATCAAGATCATCTTGGTTTGAAAAAACATTATTTTTGTCTCCATAATTATTTACCTCATCTTTTCCATTTCCATATTCCTTCTCTTTTTCTTATTCTTTATCATTTACATTTTCACCATTTTCATCATCACTCCAATTTTCATCATTGGATAACTCAACAAATTATTTATAAAACTCAGTTTCTTCCTCTTCGATTCCTTCATATAAAATATATTCTCTAATAGGGAGAGATCTAGGAGGAATATGTACACTATAAGAGATAATTGGATTAATCATAGGCAAGTTAGGGTCACTACCTTCATTAACTAAGAACTCTTTCCCCTCATCACCAAAATTAGTAGCCTGGTATTCTTCTTCCTATTCCTCATTAGAATATTCTACCACTTTATCTGACTCCAAGCTAGGATCCACAATATTTTGCATCCTTATTGGGTGGTCAGAATGATTAAAATCTTCATAAATCATGTTATCATCAACAACCCACTTCCTTAACCATGGGTTCCAACTTATCTTCATTCTCTTAAAAATGAATCATGTTACGAAAAATAATCTACATTTTACTTTTACTTCTTCATCTTCATCTACCAATCCCTTGGCCTAAAGCATGGTTGGAATGAAGTTAGGGTAGATAAGAGAGTTTGATATGAATGAATTTTTACATATCTCTATCATATGAACCATTAGATATCTGTACAAAATAATTTTTTTATCTTCTCTTCATAATACATAAGATATATAAATATTTATAACTCATTATGGTGAAATCACCTTTCCTCAAGCACAATATATGATGGATAAACTTGAATAGAAAATGAAACTCACCATATAACTTGATGGTTGATGGTCTTCTTACAATTATATCTCCAGTAAGATCTTCCAAGTCATCCCCACACATGAATGAATCACAGTCACTTATAATATGTCCTTGATAATCATTTGATACACCTTCATGAGGAAAATTAAGACATGTATCCCATTGAATTGAAGAGAAAACAACCTTCTGGCCATTTATCCTACATTGAACCCAGTCTTTATCTTCCCCAAAGCTAAACTCTGCATTTTGATAAAACCAATGCACTAACCTCAGATATAATAGACTCTATTTTTTTCAAGAACCCCTCTTCCCATCCCTAGTCTTTGATTTACTTATGAACCAGTGGTCTTATCAACAAAAACCACTTATAATTCACTTCCTTATCAGGTACTAATATTTGATTCATGATACATGTATTTCATGGCTCGACTATAGGTCAGCTCGAATATCCCTTCTACTTATTTAAAGGAAGAAACTCATCCAGAGAGGACACTACTACTCACTTCACTCTAACTATTGTGAATGACTCGAAAGGTTTATATGAGGTTAAGGTAAGGTTAAAGTCTGGGTGGGAAAGGTAGTGGAGAAACTCAAAATCCAAAGGCATGAAAGAGTGTGCATCGAAATTAAAACAAGTCCCCAATTTATATCATTTAGGTATTTTTAAATCAAAAATAAAAATAACATTTAAATTGAAAATAAATGAAATATTTATCCTATAAATTGAAATTAGAATTTATACTCAAAACCAATGGCGGGTTGTTCCAACAGCTCTTTTTTTCAATGGTCAGTTGTTCCAATGGTGGGTTATTCTAATGGAAGGTTGTTCCAATGGTGGGTAAACACCAACGGTGGGTAAACTCCAATGGTGGGTAAACTCTAATAGTTGGTTGTTATAGAAAAATAGGCTTAACCAAAATTAATCATGCCAAATTAATGTTTGATGTAGTTCATTCTCTCAAAATTCAATGGCTTAGTAAAAATATCAATAAGCTAAGGTTTAGTTCTATTGTATTCAAGAGTTATATCAACCTTTTGAAAATTATCTCTCAAAAAGTGATATCTTACATTAATGTGTTTTATTCTAGAGTGAGATATAGGGTTCTTAGAAATATTTATATCACTTGTGTTGTTACAATTTATAGGTACATGTCGGAATTGATATCCATATTCTAGAAAAGTGTGTTTTATCCACAAAGTTTGAGCATGTCAGCTACTAGTAGCTATGTATTTAGCTTTAACAGCAGATATTTCAATAGAATTTTGTTTCCTATTATACCAAGATACTAGAGACTTTCCCAGAAGGTGATATATTCTAGATGTACTTTTTATATCTAACTTGAAACCACCAAAATCAGAATCTAAATAACTAAATAGGTAAAATCATTATCCTATAGGGTAGAACAATCCTAAATTAGTTGTATACTTGAATTAGTTAAAAATTATTTTTACAAAAAGTAAGTGTGACTCTTTTGGGTTTTCATGAAAGTGATCACACATACAAACACTAAACATAATGTCAGGTTGGATAACATTTAAGTAGATAAGACTTCCAATCATTCCTCTATAACTGGTTTGATCTAGTGATTTCCCAGTTTTATCAAGATCCAACTTATAGGTGGTACTCATATGAGTGTTACTAATTTTATTGTTATCTAAACCATAACTTTTTAAAATATATTTACTATATTTACTTTTATTTAAAATAATCCATTTCTTATTTTAAAAAATATAAAAACCAAGAAATAATTTTAGTTCACACATTAGACTCATTTCAAATTTTTTTTGCAAAATTTTTAAAAATTCAGTACATAAGGAATCTTTAGAAGATCCAATATAATATCATATACATATATTTGAATACCTAAAAAATATATTGAAATCTTTTTTATAAAATAGAAGGATTAAACATACCTTTTGAAGATCTTTTAGAAATAAGAAAATGTCTACGACTATCATATGAAGGTCTAAGAGCTTGTTTTAAATAATATAAAGCTTTTTTTAATTTAAAACCATGATTTGGAAAATCAAGGTTTTGAAATATATGGGGTGTCTCAACAAAAACATCCTAAATAATATACCCATTCAATAATTCACTTTTGATATCCATTTGATATAGTTTTAAATATATATGTGTTGCATAGACTAGAAGTATTATAATGGACTCATGTTTGGATACAGGTGCAACGATATCCTCATAGTCTATACACTCTTCTTGACTATTCACTTGTGTAACTATTCTAGCTTTATTTCTTATTATTATTCTAGATTCATCAAACTTATTTCTAAAAACCCATTTATTACCTCAAGTCAAGGTTTCATTAGGTCTATCAAAATGTTCCCCAACTTTATTTCATTTAAATTGTTTAAGTTCTTCTTGTATATCCATTACCCAAAATTCATCATTGATTTTCTTAGGTTCAAGATGTGATAAGAATGCTTGATGTTAAACCTAGTTTCTTAGAGAATATCTAGTTTGTGTACCTCTATCTAAGTCTCCAACTATAGTATCTAAGGGATGGTATTTAAGAGTCCAAACAACTTTATAAAAATAAGGGCTTGTCACCTCATGGTCTTCTATAGATTCTGGATCAGGTTTTAGATGGTCCTTAGAACTAGATGATTTGTTTTCATGTTTTACAATAGAATCAAAAGGTTTTTCATTTGTTTTAAAAGTATATAAATCATAAAAAATATTTTATAAAGGATCCTTAGGTTCATGTGGATTTTTATTATCAAACTTGACATGGATAGACTCTTCTATATTCTTAGTTCTTTTCTTAAAAACACAATAGGATTTACTTAAAGTTAATTAACCATGGAAAAAAATTTCATCACTTTTGGAGGAAAACTGGAAAATATTATCCTTAGTGTTAAGAATAAAGACTTTTCAAAAAAACTATAAATCAATTAACCTTAGTCTTTCTATTATTACAAAATTAATAATGGGTTTTATTTAAAATGGGTCTAATTAAAACCCTATTAATTATATAGCAGTTTGTGTTCACATCCTCTTCCCAAAATTAAATTGGCAATTCATATTTATTAATCATTAACTAGTCTACCTCTTGAAGTGTTCTATTTATTCTTTCTATAACTCAATTTTATTAATGGATCCTAGGATTAGAGAAGTTATGGTTATATAAATCTTGTGAGAAAAGGGATTAAAAATCTTGATTTTAAAACTCACAACCATGTTCAATTATTAAGGTCTTAATTCTAAGTCCACTTAGATTTTCTATATATCTATCTTACTTGGTAAAATAAGAGCAATCTTTACTCTTGTTATCTAAAAATAATACCCAAGTATACCTACAAAATTTATCTATAAGTATATAGAAATAGTGTTTCCCATTTAAACTAGATACTCAAGATGGTCCAAACAAGTCCACATGAACCAACTAAAGATGTTCAAAAGTTGAAACTTCTTTCTTTAATTTAAAATATATTTTGTGTTGTTTACCTTTCTGATAGGGGTTGAAAACTTTTTCATTTGTGAATTTAATTTTGGGTAGAACCCTAACTAACACTTTCCTAATAAGATTTCAAAGAGAGTGGATATTACAGTGGCCTAGTCTCCTGTTCCAAATCATATATTCTATATGAAAGGCACTTAAGAAAGAAATATTTTTCTGAAATTAAAGAGTAAAGATTAATTGTATATATATCTTCATTTCGTAAAGTAGTAAACACTAAAAAAAATTAGAATAAAAAAATTACAAGAATTGTTTTAAAATTTCCCATAAAACCTATCATCACATAGCTATGATATTCTAAGAAGATTATATTTTAATATATCAACACAAAGTATTTTAGAAATTAAAACTGAATTAGTGTTATAGATTTGGCCAAGACCAATGATTTTTTCCTTTAGTGTTGTCACCATACAACTTTATCAAGTTCTTGAAGCTCAATTAATCTCTTGTCATATGTATGGAATATTCATGGTCCAAGTACTATAGAATTATATTAGAGATTTCCAAGTTAATTCCCTAAAAAAATTATACAAAAAATAGTTTTGGTACCCAAAAATCCTTAGGTCTATAAATTTTAGTAATGAGATATTTAGAAACTCGTATTTTTTTAATGGGTTTCCTATAAGAATATTATAAACTCTTTTAAATAAAAAATTTATTAGGTACACTTGAATAATAACTAATAGTAGAATTTCTAGAATTATATTTAAGAATAAAAGTGATATTAACAATTATTCTCTATCCAAGTTAGTAACCTAGACCGGTAATATACATAGGTTCTATTTGATTTCATAGTATTTGGGTGAGATTTTATCTTAAATTTTTAAATATCTCAAAGTATTTCTTTAGTTTCTCATTTAAAAATTTCAGTTCCATATTCTTTTTAAATAATTGATCATTCTTCTCTTTTTCTATAGTAAGGTCAGATTTGATATTATCATATAAAACATGTTGTTTATTTAGAATTTTGAATTTGTTTTTAGGATCATTAAATTTATATTTAATCATATTAAAATATTCAAAAATTTAATCTTTTTATATATCGTAATCATTTTTTTGATCTCCATAATTATCATAATTATATACATGATAGATAGTGGGTACCTCAGGTATGTTTTTTATGAACCACATATTTTCTCTATCATGATTTTCTTTATGAGTTGATTCTAATTCACTAGATATGTTCTTATAGGCACTTAATGTGGATTTCATGACTTTATTATACATTTGATACTTATCATTATACTTTTTTTTGAACATTAACTTTGGAAATCCGCCTTAACATGTCATTTAAATTTACACTCATAATAGGTAATATCATTTAAATTATCATCCGTTTTTCAGTCCTTCCAATTCACTCAATTATCATACTTTCACTTATAGATATTTTTTATAAATAATATCTTCTTCTTATAGAATTTATTAAACCTTATATACAAATGGGTCATTTCCTCATCACGGTCGGTTGGTGATTCCTCATCACTAGAGCTTTCATCTTTAACTTTTTCTTTCTTTATTTTTAGATGCAGTAGTATTAAAAATTATAGAATTCATGTTTGGTTCATCTTTACCTTCCTAATTAACTTTAAGATATTCCTCATACATCATCAAGTTCATAATCAATTACTTGAGAGGTAGTTTACTGAGGTCGCATGATTCTCTTATTGAAACTAATGTTCCTCTCCATCTCTCTAGAAGACATATTAGCAGATTCATGATTTGATCTTTGTATGAAACTGGATTAACCAAGGTTGTCATGGTATTCACTATCTCATTAAACTAAATATGCATATTATAAATCATCTCATCAGGTTTTATCTTGAATGTATCATATTTAATTTTATAAGTATTCAATATCATTTATTTCACATTAGTTGTTCCTTCATGAGAAATAGATAATGAGTCTCAAATTTCATATGTAGTTTTAAAAGATATCCTATTAAATTATTTATCTCCTAAACCATGGTAAAGATAATTAATGCATTTATAATTATTATTATTATTAGTGGTTTTGGTAGCATCGGCCCATGTAACTCTATAATTTGTAGGTAATTAATATGTATCCTCTATAATGGTTAAAATTTAAAAACACATGATTTCAATGTGCATCTTCATCTTTATTTTCCATTGATAATTATTATTTCCATTAAAAAAAGTTTTTTTATTGGTAGTAGAAAATTCTTGTATATTATCCATTTATATAACTAAATCTACAAATGATATAAATTTAAGAACCTTAAAACATAACTAAAATCATAGTTGAACAGATTTTAAAAACCTGTAATACCAAATGTTGGTCAGAGTGAGTATCTCCATAGGGGGTGAATTGATTACCCAATAAATATTTTTGCTAAAGAAAGTTTAAAGAAAATCCCCTAGTTTAATTAAAAATAGTGTAGTTAATCAAAATTTCATATCGATATAAGTTCTGATCTTTTAAGATATTTATCAAAGAGTGATTTAGTCTCAATTAAAAGAACATATGGAAATTAATTTAACTTTTGAAATCAATTTACTTAACCAAAATCTTATATATACACTATTTAAGAATACTATCAAATTAGTGTTTTTTTACAGTTTATAAAAAATAGTTTAAAGCTTAGAAATGAAACAAAAAAACACATAGTGAAATTAAAACAAGAGGTTCAGTCCCACGTCACGGCCTAATCCCATCCACTTGGAAATATCCCTCTTCTAATAATATTATATAAAATAATATTTATCCACAACCTAGATTAGGTATAAATACAATATATACAAGATATCTAGGCCACACATGGACCTCTTCCACAATAAAACGGGAATAAGACAAACACAGTCCGCACAAGTACCTCTTACACAACATCCTGGGTAAAAAATGTAAATAGAGTGCAAAATATATATTGTATCTTCCAGTTAAATAATATAAGATAGTGTGTTTTTAATAAATAGGGTAAATCACACACTTCTTTAAATTAAATGCAACAAACCAAATGATTAGATATAAAGATGTAGAAAGGATGGTGTTGATTGGTCTTATGTGATCTGAAACCTTGAGTCTCCTCGGATATAACTTGGGCTAGAGCTTGAGTCACTTCTCAAATAATATAAGTAAAACATAGTGTCATGACCTTTCTTTGTTATAACTATATAAAGGATCTATATGTTATGTAAGCTCCACTCTTTCACAGTCTAATGTTAGGAAAATGCTTCATATAAGATCTTGTGTAATAATCCCTCTATTATTCAACAAGCAAGTCATCTCTTTCCTAGTATGCACACTTCATGTATTCATACATTTTTCTAGGATGTATGAGTGTCATCTTTTTAATAATAATTATTCGGATCAGCTAACACCTCATATTAATCTCTAACATCATTCAATTTTCCCAAAAATAGTTTAAAAATAGTCATTAAAAAAATCATCAGCATTAAATTTTATAATATAACCATTAGAAAATTTTAATTTAAAAGTCCTAGAATAGTGATGGTGACTCTTCTGTTGGTGATTAAACTCTGGCAGTGACTCATCCGATTGGTGACTTAAGATGGTGGTGAGTCTGACTAATGGAGAATCAGGTTGATAATAAGTCATCTGGAGGTAGGTCATGCTCAATGGTGACTCATCTCAGTAGTAAGTCTTTTTTGGTAGTAGGTATTTTCAACTAATTTATAAATTTCTTGGGGATGGGTAAATTTTTAAGGTAGTTTATCTTCAATGGTGACTCATGTTCAATGGTGAGTCATTTCTAGTGGTGATTTTATCCTAGTGGTGAGTCATCATTAATGGTGACTCCTTTATAGTGGTAGGTCTTTTCAATACTCAACCAAATTTTCTTCCTAATAGTAACTCAACTCTAATGTAAGGTCTTTCCTGGTGGTGAATCATCTTCAACGGTGATTCATTTATAGTAGTGAGTAAAATCTTATGGTAGGTCTTTTCAGTGTGTAGCCAAAAAATTTCCAAACTTCCTTATATTATAAAATTCTATCATAAAGCCTAAAAACCATTAAAAACATAATTAGAATGATTTTTAAGAATTAATCTAGGGAATTTCTAACAGTATATATGTTTACTCCCTTTAACATCTCATAATTAGTGCTTCTAGGGTAAATTATCAGGTGGTAAATCAGTGAAGGAAAGTGAGATCATATTACTATTTTTCAATGTTATTTCTATGAATATCATCCATGTATAGGGGGTATGAGTTGAAACATCCTAGATGTAGTGGGGAATAATAGTTAGGGTTGTACCCAAAGTCTTATATCTAAAGATAGGGATGCCAAATTAAGTCATGAGATCTTGATGACACTATAGTATTAAATAGTTTTGGGGGTCCTTCTCTATTCTTCTATATGGAAGTGTGAATATACTATTTAAGTAAACATTGTTAGTTGATGATTGTGATAAAATTGAGCTATAGGTAACTTGATAAGGATTGACCATGAGTATTTTTATGTCTGATGATGATTCTAGGTGATGTTGGTTTGTCTACACTTACTTATTATTGATGCACTAAGACACTAGATGTTCACAGGTTTGTCTCACTGCTTAGGATGGTCATACTAAGTATTATTTATCACCCTTGTATACACACTTGCACGTTGTATTTTATGTGTCCATGAATATCAGTGGGAGGAAAATAGATATCCATGAAGTATAGATGTGGGCGGTTGATATGAGAATTTATGGAGTGGATTTTCTAATATGAAAACCACTCTCATGTCATTAGTGATCGAGTGTTCATTTGTTTGAGATGTGTTATTGTATCTGAAAATTATTTTTTATTATATTACATTGTATCATGGTAGATTTTTTATATATTAATATGTTATATTTCTCAATATATGTTTCATTTATGTCATGGTGGATGACATTGCATGATAGCAGGTGGCAGGTTATATCAAGAGGTAGTGGCTCCCAACATATTATATAATGTATTTATAAAATATATTTATATATTTAAATGCATGTTTATATCATGTGTTTCATTATATTTATTAAATTAAATAATAACATATAAACTTTTATAATGAATTTTTTAATGTATTTAAATATATTAAAAAATTTATATACTAATAATAATTTAACAATATGATATATGTTCATAAATTATATAAATAAAGTTTATAATATATTTTTATTCTAATATGAATTATATGTTTAAATATTATTTTAATATATTTATGTATTTATTTATATCTTTTATTTATATATTCTATAATATAGATAGACATAAACACACACATTGCCACACACACACTTCTATTATAAATTATATAATATGAAAATGTAAAAGTAAGGGTTTTTCCAGAAAATGAGTTTACCTATACTTGAAATTCAACACTCATTTTGGTTTTGTTAAATTTATAATCACTCATTTAAAATAAATAAAGTAACCTTGTGGGTTTTTGAATGCCTGAGGGAGATTTAAATAGAATGATTAATTTTTACTCAGAGTAAAATATTAAATTTATCCTTAATGGAGTTTTGGATTAAGAAAAAGATTTTTTGTTAAGTATGGAATGAAAGGTTTTCTTTAAGATAATATTTTGAGAAGTTTTAGACATTGTTAAGATTATTCGCAATGGTGGTAAAAAAAATTAAAAAAAAATAATATATATTAAAAATATTATTTTAACTTACGAACATATATATATATATATATATATATTAATGTTTTAAATGAATGGGAGGTGAGGCTAGGTTTTGGGAAAAATCACAGTACTACAAGCTCAAATAAGAAGTTAACTTTGTTAGTGCTTCTTTTAGCATTGATAAAGAGATCATTTATGGACACTTTAGCTAGTATTTATAAATGACACCATGAACAATTTAATTAATATTTACATTTTTATATATTTTAAATGTGATTTATATACCGATATATATATATATATATATTTGTATAAATACAATATATAAATTATAAAATATATTATATAATATATTATATCTAGAAAATTATCAAGATTATATTATTCAATAAAAATGTTTAATAATATATATACATTAAAAAGTTTATATATAAATATAATAAAATAAAATTTTATTTAAATAATTTTATAAAAATATAAATCAATATATAATTATTTAATTATATTTATAATATACATGTATATATATAATTTATATATACATATTTATATATTCTTAAATATTATTTATATAATAAAAAATATATACACTTTTATTTATTCTTTTATACTTATTTATAATTATATATATTTATAATTACACACACATCTGTGTATGTGTATTAAAATATAGTGATATGAATTATATAAATAAATACTAAATAAATATATAAATACATTAAATTGAGTTCATATCTAAATTTATATATTTATATTTATATTAAATATTTTAAATATACACATATATGTATGTGTATGCATGTGTATGTTTGTGGATGCATGTGTATGCCTATATTTTCATGTATGTATGTGTGTGTATTTGTATGTGTATGTATGTTTATATATGTGTATGTATGTGTGTGTATGTGTATGTATGTGTTGTATTTGTGTGTATGTGTTATGTATGTGTATGTATATATATATATATATATATATATATGTATGTATGTAAATGTGTTGGGTATGTTTATGTTTTTATGTTTATATGTGTATGTATGTGTGATTATATATGTATGTGCATACATGTGTATGTACATTTATACATGTGTATGTGTATGTGTATGTGTATGTGTATGTGTATGTGTATGTGGATGTGTATGTGGATGTGTATGTGTATGTGTATGTGTATTTTTATGTGTATGTGTATGTGTATGTGTATGTGTATGTGTATGTGTATGTGTATGTGTATGTGTATGTGTATGTGTATGTGTATGAGTATGAGTATGTGTATGTGTATGAGTATGTGTATGTGTATGTGTATGTGTATGTGTATGTGTATGTGTATGTGTATGTGTATGTGTATGTGTATGTGTATGTGCATGTGTATGTGTCTGTGTTTGTGTGTGTGTGTGTGTGTGTGTGTGTGTGTGTATGGATGTATATGTATGTATGTGTGTATGTGGATGTGGATGTGTATTTGTATGAGTATGTGTATATGTATGTTTATGTAGCATGTGTATGTATGTATATGTATAGGTATGTACATGTATGTAATTGTATGTATGGTTATGTGTATGTGTTTGTACATGCATGTATACGTGTATATGCATGTACATGTATGTGTGTGTGTGTGTGTGGATTGTAAGTATTTGTACATCAATGTATATGTATGTGTGTCTATGAATATGTGTAATGTGTATGTCTGTGTATATGTATATTAATATAACATTATATAACATGAAAAGTCATTTGTTTTTTCAATTTAACATATCTCATTGTAGTACACACACACATGTACACACAATCACATGAAAGGTCATTTGGTTTTTCAAATGTAATTCATTTAATTTTATATAGATATATATATACACACATTTAATATTCATGTAATTTTTTAATTTTATAATATTTATTTATGTATTTGTTAATTATTATTATTTAATATTTTTAATATATTTTTAATTTTTATAATTAATATTTATTCATTTTTATTTTAATACTTTTGAATTTAAATTTTTATATAATTTTTATTTATCCATTTTTAATTAATAATTTATTATGAAACTTTTGTTTTTAAATGAATTTTTTAATATTTATTCATTTTTAATATTTTTATAACTGATATATTTAACATTATATATTCATTTTTAACATTTTTTATAATTTACTCTATTTAAATTATTATAATTTATTCATTCTTAACATTTATTCATTTAATATTATTTATTCATTTTTTATATTTATCCATTTTTAATATTTTCTTTAATTTATTCATTTTTAATTTTTATTGAGTTTTAATGATTATTCATTTAATATTTTTGTAATATATTCGTTTTTAAGGTTATTTGTACATTTTTAAAAATTAATATTCGATACTTTTAAAATGTACGTAATTTCTATAATGGATATTCATTCATTTTCATTTTAATATATTTATATTTAAGTCTTTAGAAAATTATTATTTATTTATTACTAATTAATACTTTATTATAAATCTCTTGTTTTTAAAAGTAATTTTTAATATTTTTTATTTCAATATTTATTCATTTTTTATATTTTATTAGTATATATTATTAAAATTATTAATTCATTTTTTCATTATTTTTGAAATATATTCATTTTTCAATTATTAAATTTTATTGGTTTTTAATATTTTGAAATTTATCCATTTTTTAATATTTATTCATTTAATATTTCTATAATTTATTCATTTTTTATCTTTATTATTTAATATTTAATATTTTTAATATGTTTGTAATTTAGATAATTAATATTTATTCATTTTTATTTTCATATTTCTACCATTATTATTTATTCATTTTTAGTTATTAATATATTGTAAATATTTTTTATTTAAATGCATTTTTTTGTATTTATTCATTTTTATCTTAATATTTATTCATTTTTAATATTTTTTAAATTTACATAATTAATATTATTTAATAATTTTTTATGTTTTTGTAATTTATTAATTTTGGTAATTTATTCTTATTTATTATAGAGTTTTTTCTTATTTTTTATTCGTATTTATATAATTAGTAATTTATAAATTTTTAATATATTTAAGATTTATATGATAATAATTATTTATTCATTTTTAATATTTTTTAAATTATATAATTATGATTATGTATTCTTTTTAAAAAATTTATAAACTAGTATTTATCAGGATTGGCCTGGACAATTTTGGTGTCTGAGAAAAATTATAAAAATGTTTCACTTTAACTAGGGTGTTTAAAAGGTTGACATGAGCAAGCCAGATCAGACCCTGTATTTTACAAACCTAAAATTATAAATTTATTTAAACGCATATTATATGTGGGCTTCAAAAAATGAGTCCAGTCTGCATCGGACCGGACCAACCCAGGGACAATCCCGAAAAATATTAAAAAAAATTAATAAAAATAATACAAAATATAGAAGTTTAAAACTGCACCACAATCACTTGAAAAACTACTAAAAAAGAATGTAAAATATGGATTTCAATCATATAAAAACTTCATTCCTCTATGTATGTAACTTCAACTTAAACAAGGCCAAACAACCCATTTTACTAAATGAAAAAAAAACTTTACACTTCTTAACCTTTTAAACCATTTCAAAACCAATCTAAAAAGGCATTAAATTTTATAAAAACTGATCTTAAATAAAAACATTAAAAGAAGCACAAGAAGATAACTAAATAATATAAAATCAACACATGATTAAATATATAATGCCAAATTAAATCTATGTCAAACAATTATTTAAACAATTAAATTTTTTAGCCTTCATTTTTGAATATGTTTGAAAAAACCAAAAATTGCCTTATATCATTCCAATTTTATCAAATGTCTCTAAAGAGACAAAATAGTGTGTTATATTAAATATACGAACCCCAGCCTTTCTACCCATGAAAAACAACATAAAATAAAGGCCAAAAATCTTAAAAGATCTAAAAATCTGATTAAAACCTTTTTTCTACCATTTCAAAAATTAAACCAAACTATGATAATAAATACATTAAATTCAAATCTTTTCTATAATAATAAAACCACAAACCACTTTTAAATCCAACCAAAATGAAACAATATGATTAAAAACTGCTTTTAACACCTTAGGGAATCCACTTAACTCATATAAACCATGCATTGTAAGGATCAATGTATCTATACATTTATATACCAAATATAAAATAAGACAAATCAAGTGCAACCAACAAAATAACTCAATAAATTAAAAATTATCATCTGATTTTTAAAATAACACGTGAAAATTTTAACTAGCATGTACACTAAATTAAATTCAAAACAAACTATATATGTGTTATTAAAAACTTCAAAATGTGAAAATAAATAAACTTTTAAACAATAAATCATAACAAATCAATATCAAATGAATTTATGTTTTCATTTTAATTGAATCATAAATGTTTAAATAAAAATTAATCTTTAACAATGTTGTATGGACCAATTCAAATATCATTTGAATCCTTCACCAAATCATCCGTGTATTCATCTTCATATCCCTCTTCGTCCCAACCTATAAAAGTTTGAACCCAAATATTTAAAATAACACATTATTTTAATTAAAAAAACACTTTTAAATAGTTAAAAACATTATCGGTTGGTGTAAAACCATGAACCCAACATCAAATACAAATCAAGGCTTGGAATATTTTTGAAAAAAGGGGAAAACACATATTTTTTTAACACATTTCCTCCAGATCACTGACTAAAATAAATCTAAAAATGCCCTATAAAAAAATAAAACTTGTTGAATAATCCAATTCAAAGAAAATAATTTAGAAATTGAACCCACAAGTGATATTTTCATTTCATTCTTTCTTTTCTTTATTTTTTGTTTTGAGAACTATAATTTTAAATTATCATCATTTTAGTACCTAAAAGTTATAAATTATAATACAAATAATAATAATTCATTAGTAATTATAACATATTTAAATGAAGTAGTCTTTCAAAAATAAAACCATATATTCTAGCTAATTGATTTTTTATATAATATTCAACAATTATTGTGAATATTTCTCTAAAAAAATAAACAAAAAATATAAAAAAAAGTAACACTTTTAATAACTAATATTATAAAAATATAAAATCAAATTGATATCAACTAAATCAAAAATAATTAATGCAATTATTTAAAATTAAAAAAAGTAACATTAAGACACTAAATTGTAAAGTTGGACTTTATTTTGAAAAATGATTCTTGTTTCCATTTTTTTATTATCAAAATATAATGAAAATGGAAAAGTAACATATTATCTAAAATGTTTTAATAAAATTAAATAAAAAAATACTCTAAAAACAAATTCATGTTTGTTTTCTTTTATTTTAAAAGTATATCATTCTCATTTTCATTTTCTAAAAAAAAAATTTAGATTTCTAAAATCTAATATATTCTTTAATCAAGTTTTGAAAAATTAAAACAAAAAATGTTGTATAAAAAAATGTAATCTATAATTTTTTTATAAATATTATAAATTTTTATAAATAAATTATTACTTTTCAATTGAATAAATAAATAAATTAAAAATTAAAAATTGAGAGAAAATTAAAATTGTATGGATGAATTGTAAGATTAAATAGTATGTAAATCAAAATTGATTATTTAAAAAATAGATAAACCAATTAGTCAATAAGATCATTAAATTAATTAATAAAATAATAAATTAAATATAGATTGAAACTAATTACCTATATAAAAATATTAAATCCCAAATCAGACAGACAAGGTAATGGTGAATTGAATGTGAATTCGTAATTCAGATAATTTTTTAAAATTAAAAAAAACTATAAATATAAATAAAAATAACAATGATAATGAAAAAATAGTATGGGGGGACACACCACTAAAGGAAGGAAGCAGGGGAGTGTGGCCTCTTGGAAAAGATAGGGGCATGCACCACCAACACACTGCACAAGCAAAGGAGGCTCAAGAAGGTAGGGAGTTGAGGAGGCGAGGATGGAAGGCCTATGACCGTCGATATCGATGAAGCATGGTGAGGCCTATGTGTGGGTAGGAGATAAGGGAAATGGAGGAGCAAAGGGAGAGGTATTTTGGGGGTGGTGGGTAGTGGTGGTGGTGTAGTGAGAGAGAGAGTGTGAGGGTGGGGATAGTGATGGTGCTGGTGTGGGAGCGAATGAAATTGTAGTAGAAGGGTTGTGAACATGGAGTAAAATTGAGGTTATGGTTATGGGAGAGATGCAAGAATTGGGTTACCCCTACCCATGGTGTTTCCCAATCCTAGGGGCTCTTGAGGATTTCCTCTAGTCCAAACATAGTATTTATCAATTCTATTTTTTGATTTATCAACAATTACATTCATGGATAAAGGGTAGTATACTCATGTAAAGGTAGCCTAGCCTCACATAAGGATAGTCTCCAGCTCATATAAATATCATCTAAGCTTACTCTTATGTAGAACATCTTTTATCAGCACTGAATTTATTGATAATAAAAAATGGTTTTTCACCTATAAATGTATATTTTATCAGTTCTTTTTATTATAATTGTTAAAAAATCAATTCTTTTAAAATAACCGTAATAGTGATCATTGGACATTGAATCGTTCAAGATTACTATGGAATCTAAACTTTGCGACTATCTCATGGGAAATTTTGGATGAATCAAAACTCTCAAGACTGAAGATATGATATTCAAATCTTGTCTTTGTGCATTTTATTAATTATTTAGTGCATATGTATGAAAACCCTGCTTTTATTAAAAACTTAAACATGATTTATTTCATAAACTATTCACTTGATACAACATGGAAGATCGAGAGTTCTAGTGTCTTTGGGGCTTAGGATCATTAAATAACAACTTAAAACATGAAATACAACATCTTTATTGAAAACTTCTTTTACATGACCACTACATTCCCTCGTACTTATCATTGCATGGGATAACCTGAGGACATGCATAAGAAAAAGGGTGAGCTATAAAGCCCAGTAAGGGAATAAACATGGAATACATGAGGAGTACAATGCATGTTAGACAATAGGCATATCAATAGAGAACAAGAGAAACATGAATGTAAAGGCATGATAAAGCATGATAATTATAACATGGAAATGTGGCAACAACACTTAACATGGAATTAGCATGAGCCAAGGCTCATTGCACATGGAGCATGAGTAAATTCTCATTGCACATGAAGCACGATTAAACCCTCGTTGCACTTGAATTAGCATGAGTCAACACTCATTGCACATGACGTATCATGATACTATACTTTACCCAATACATTGGAGCGCTATAAGGGAGCACCCTTCTTAAACATTTCATTTCATGCATAAGTGTGCCACATGGATCATAAAACATGGATTCATTAAAAATAATCATTTACTAAACGATAAAGGAATGTGGAATTCATATATTAAACTTTATAATCAATAAGTAAATGTGCATAAAGGTGAATACCCTTGATGGAGAAATGGGCATGGTATTCACTACACAAAGGCATTGGCTTAGAAAATTGGTGCAACTTCAGCAGCATAACGGCGTGACATAAGAATTCATAAAAATGGTTGATGAGAGATAAAGGGGTGTCTCATCAAATTTACATGTAATGGACAGTAAGGGGGTCATATAGATACATGTCCAAACAATTTTAAAGGAATTTATATTCATGATACAAAAGTATTGCTTGAATGTAAATGAAGAGAGAGAAGTTCCTTTCGGAATTTCGGCATAGTAACAGGTGTACATTGGAGGAATTTAATGAGAGAGAAAGGGGTCTCCCGTCATTCAAACAATAATAGGGCAGTATGGGGGAGGTTTGAAACCATACCCCAGCATTTATAATTGAAATTAAAATGGCATAACAATATTAAGAAAATTGGACAAAAAAGTGAAAGGAAGAAAAAACCCTTACTTGGAAGTGTGTTTTCAAAGGCTTGAGAGAGGCTTGAGAGAGGCTTATTGGGAGCTTGGGGCACCTTTGGAGGATTCTAGAGAGAGTAGGTCAGAGGTTGGATGAACTCAAAAGGCTTTGAGTGAGGAGTAAGTAGGATCTTGGGTGGGTTTATATAGGAAAGGTGAGTGAATTCTTTATTATTTAGGTTTGGGACCCCTTACATTAAACTAATCCGAAACACAAATAAGCTCAGGGTTTTTGCCCATAGTTTTTGGAAAAGGGAAGAGGAAAACAATATTTTATAAGGACAATGTTCTAACTTCTTAAAATAATTGGGTTGCTTATGTGGAGGTGAGTCACACTCCCATGGAAAATAATTTAAAAAGATAAGATGTTTAATAAGTCTTGAGGGGTCCATTAATGATTTTTAAAATAAGTAAAACAAACCAAAAATCACATTATTTTAATGTTAAAACATATATTGGCCGAACATAAAGCTTATAGTATTTTATTACACCACTATTGGGTCATTATGATGTCATAAAACACATTATATATTTAAACGGTATTTAATTTTTACCCAAAAATTTGACTGTCTCAGAAAATTACGAAAAATTCACCGTTGGATAATTTTGATTTCCTGATTCCAGAAATAACATTTATTTTATCTAAATAATTTTATAAATATGTTAATTTTCACTTTTAAAATAAAAACTGACATTTATCAAAAATTCACAGGTTTTGAAAAAAATGGCTTTCAAACCTTAATAAATATTACAATTGCATTCATAAAATTATAAGATCATTTATATTTAATAAAAAATAATTTAATAATATTATTATTATTTTATTAAAATATTATTTAATTCAAAAATCCCTTAATTTAATAAAATATAATTCTTAATTAAATAATAACTAAAAACACTATTTGTACTTAAAAAACTGTTTACAATGTATCAATAATGAAAAGAAAGTATATTCATTATTATATACAAAAATAATGTACATGAACATAGTACTAAAGATTTGTTACATAACCCCTTAAAACAGCCGCATAAGACCTAAGGGTAAGGTGTGTGATGGTGACAGACTCTTGGGGCGGCTCAGATAACATTGCTTGAGTGGTAAACTCTATCAACTTCCACTTTTCCCGTAGACAATCTCATTTGAGCTTGACATGATGAAGATCATCTTGGTATTGGTCAAGAGCGAAGCCCAAAGACGCCACCTCTTTTCCAAGCTCTGACAAATGGGATTCATATGGAGCAATTCTACTGGATGAGGCCATCGCTTCCTTTATCTGAGTAAATTGGATTTCTTAAAGCCCTATATTTATACTAATCATGTGATCACTTTTCAACGGCTATAAAAGCAGCGGTCGCAATTCTTAACATAAAACCAAAGAAGTTGACATTTTATATAAACATTTTACATAAAGAGACATTTAATTTGATCAAGAGGTATTTCCATTAATGAAACTTTGGGTCGTTACAATATTCCCCCCTTAAGAAATTTCACCCTTGAAATTTCCTTTTCCCATACTAGAATAGATGTGGGTAACTCAGCTTCATCATTTCCTCTGATCCTCAAGTCGCTTCTTCAAACTTGTGGTTTCTCCATAACCCCTTTACGAGGGTCATTGTCTTATTTCGTAGAACTTTTTCTCTACGATCAAAGATATTCACTAGTTGCTCCTCATATGAAAGATCATCCTCCAACTGTACCACCTCAGAAGAGAGTACATGTGAATGGTCTGGTATGTACTTACTTAAGAGGGATACATGAAAGACATCATGTACTTTGGTCATGGTAGGTGGAAGTGCTAGTCGATAGTCTACAGCCCCAACACGATCAAGAATCTCGAAGTGGCCAATGTACCTTGGACTTAACTTCCCTTTCTTTTCAAACCTCCTGACCTTCTTACATGGAGATATGCATAGAAAAACCATGTCTCCAACTTTAAACTCAACGTCTCGTCGACGGTTATCTGCATAACTCTTCTGTCGACTCTGGGCTGCCTTGATATGTTGTTGAATGGTTTTCACCTTCTCCACCATTTCTTCAATCATTTCTAGTCCAAGAAGCTTACATTCACCGACATCATCCCAACATGTCGGTGTTCTTCACCTTTTCCCATACAGGGCTTCATATGGTGCCATTTGAATGATCGAGTGGAAACTGTTATTATAAGAGAACTCAACTACAGGAAGATGTTGATCCCATCCTCCTTTAAAGTCCATTGAGAATGCTCTCAACATGTCCTCAAGTGTTTTTATAGTCCGCTCGGATTGGCCATCAGTTTGAGGATGATAGTTCGTACTGAAGTTCAGTTCAGTATTCAAAGCATGTTGAAGAATCATCCAAAACTTAGAGGTGAATCTTGGATCCAGGTCAGACATAATATATAGTGGTACTCCATACAGCCTTACCACTTCCCTGATATATATTCATGCTAGCTGATCCATGATAAATCCTCCAAAATAGCAATGAAGTGTGCAGTCTTTGTAATACGATCCACCGCAACCCAGATTTCATTGTTGCCTTTGGATGTCCTCAGAATTCTAGTGACAAATTCCATGGTTATGCTCTCCCATTTCCATTCTAGTATGGGCAATTGTTGCATCATCCCATTAAACTTTTGCCTCTCTACCTTCACTTTCTATCACACCAGGCACTTTGATGTATATACAGTGATCTCCTTCTTCGTATTATCCCACCAAAAATTTTCTTGGAGATCTCGATACATCTTTGTGCTCCTTGGGTGAATAGAGAAATTTGAACTATGAGCATCATCCAAAAGTTCATTCATCAGCTCCGGACTTGAAGGAACAAATATTCTTTTTCCAAATCGCACAATTCCTTCTTCATTAACATTAAACTCCAAGGATTTACCTTTTTGATAGCTTCCACTTTTTCCTGAATTCCCACATCATCCTTTTGAGCATCCTTTAACCTTTCCAAAAGAGACAGTTGAGCAATCATTTGTGAAAGTATTGATGATGTTCCCTTCTTTATGATTCCCACGTCTATCTTTATCAAGTATAAGAAGATTGGATCCTTCTCAATTCTCATCATTGATAGAATCGTTGGGTCCTTTCCACTTAGGTCATCTGATACCTTGGTCACTTTCCCAGGGTGGTAATGTATTGAACAGTCATAATCCTTGTTGAGCTCTATCCATCTTCTCTAGAGTATACTATGATCTTTCTGTGTGAATATATATTTAAGCCTCTTGTGGTCAGTATATATCTCACATTTCTCCCCATAGATATAATGCCGCCAGATTTTCAAGGAAAAGATCACCGCTGCCAACTCCAGATCATGCGTTGGATAGTTTTTCTCATGGATTTTCAACTGACTTGAGGCATAAGATATCACTTTATCATTCTGCATCAGCACAAAGCCTAAGCCCTTCTTATAAGCATCACTGAATACCACAAAAGGTTCCCCACTTGTGGGTAAAGTGAGAACAGGCGCAGTGATAAGCCTCTTTTTCAACTCCTTGAAGCTTTCTTCGCATTCATCACTCTAAGAAAACTTTACTCCCTTTCTAGTTAGCTTGTTAAGAGGGTTGGACTATCGTGAAAAATTTCTCACAATTCATCGATAATATCCAGCTAACCCCAAGAAGCTACAGATATCTTTTACCGATGTTGGCCTCAGCCATCCCTCAATTGCATCTGTTTTGGAGGGATCTACAGATATCCCATTGCTTGTGATGATATTTCCCAAGAATGAGACCTCCTTCAACCAGAACTCACACTTTCTATACTTTTCATAGAGCTTCTCCTTATGAAAAGTCTCTAGTACAGTTCTTAAATGCTCCTCATAATCCTCCTTGGTTTTGTAGTATATTAGAATGTCATCTATAAAGACTACCACAATTTTGTTGAGGTAATATCTAAAGACTCTATTCATCAAGTCCATGAAGATTTATGGATAATTAGTGAGTCTAAAAGGCATTACTATGAATTCATAGTGCCTGCATCTTGTGCGAAAAGAAGTCTTGGGGATATCTTCCTTCTTCACCCTTACTTGATAATATCCCGACCGCAAATCTACCTTGGAGAAGTATTGTGCTCCACGCAGCTGATCAAACAAGTCATCAATCTGTGGCAGAGGATACTTTTTATTTATCGTTATTTTGTTAAGTTCACAATAATCGATGCAAAGCCGCATTGACCCATCCTTCTTCTTGACGAAGAGGACTGGTGCACCCCATGGTGAAACACTTGGGCGTATAAACCCTTTATCCAGATTCTCCTGTAATTATTTCTTCAACTCTTCAATCTCCACGAAATCCATTCTATATGGAGTCTTTGATATTGATAGCGCGCCTGGTATAAGTTCAATTGAGAATTAAACATCTCTTCTAGGAGGAAGACCAGGTAGTTCCTCGGGAAACACTTCCGTGAATTCCCTCACAATTGGCATTTCATCAAGGATGGTTTCTTCCTTGGACTCAATCATCTGAGCCAGATACGCATGCTTATAGGGAAGTAATATCCATGCTTGAGATGATGGAGCTAAAAGAGATTCATCTTCCTCCTTACACTTTTAAAGAATCGGGGGTTGATTCTCCGTATGGAGTGTGATTTCCCTCTCCCAACAATTTTTGTTGGCTCTATATAAGGAAAGTCAATCCATGCCAAGAATTGCATCAAATTACACTAGAGGGAGTATGACGAGGTTCGCCGGGAAATTCAATCCACAGATTATGACAGGGGAGGAGTTATATTCATGGGATGCAATGATTGCCCCATTTTTCGTACTCACCAACATCTTCACTTCAATGATTTGTGGTGGTGCTAGTATTGTTCTACTCAACTTTTGAGATATAAAAGAATGTGTATAACCTGAATCAAAAATTATGTTCGCTATTCTTGAATGAATAACTAGATTACATGTCACCACTTCATTGTCGGGGTTCACTTCAGCATAAGTGATGGAAAAATATCTTTCTTACTGCCTTGGAGGTTGTTGGTTGCCTCTGAAAACCCTTGGATCAGGGCGCTGATTTTCAAAATGCCCTAGTTCTTTGCTTTTGTAGCAATGAACAATGCGTTGAGGTTCAAACAGAGCATTCCTCTCCTCTATCACAGCTGCGAGTCTTTCTTGCCGATAGTTAACGGCTAGGTGCCCTTCTCTTCCACACCTAAAGCATTTCCTCGTCCCCTTGAGGAAATTTACTGGGTGCTTCATTCTGCACTTTTGGAAATTGGGGTACAGGATCTTCTTAGAACCATTAGATTTATCCATCGGACCACCAACATTGAATTCCACCTTACGCTAATTGTCCCCATGATACCCCTATGATTCCATAATCTCCATTTCAACCTTAAGGGCACATCGGACAATTTCCTCATAGATGTCGAAGTCATGGATCGCTAATGCTTTCCATAGGCTAGGATTCATCCCACCAAAGAAGTTTTCAACTTTGCATTAGGGGGTAATGACAAAGCCGGAAGCATATCGTGCAAGCCTTGTGAAGTTTTCCTTGTACGCTCCAACAGACTCTTCATCTTTTTTCTTGAGGGAAAGGAAGTCCCTTTTCATCTTAATCCGGAGGGTGCACAGAAAATATTTATCAAAAAACATCTTCTGGAAATCCTTCTATTCCAATGCCTCGATCTCCTCCTCAGGCTTTGTATTTTTGATCAACGTCCACCATTGATCAGCTTCACCCTCTATATGATAATCTTCTAGGAGAACCTTCTCTTGTTTAGACCATTGAAGGATGGAGAATATCTTTTCAATGGAATTGATCCATTGTTCATCGATCGTGGGATCAGATGATCCACTAAAAGTAGGAGGCCTTTGTCTCATGAAGCTCTCAATAGTGACTTCTTCTTTTTTAGGGGGGGTGAACATTCCTCTTGACCCATGTTTCAATTCAAAGCTTGAGTAAGCTGAGAGATAAGCGTGATAAAGTTCGCGATTCCTGCTCCCATTGGATTGGGAATCTCATTAGTACAGTCATCAAACTGATATTCACATCGGTTGTCAGCCCGAGTCCTCCTATTACCAGCCATTGGCTGGAATAAAAGGAATGTTAGGGGTAACACATATAGGGTAATCCAAAGACAAAAGTTTATTACTTATAAATAAACTTTTATTTCCTTAGCTCATGAGTCTATAGGCTTCAATCCAGGATTTTCATGATCTAATTTCTAACATATATTCTTAGGGGCATTTTTTAATTCCATTAATAAGGGTTCATACTAAGCTTGTGAATATACCAAAGCATATCCCCTAGGAGTGTCGTAACCAAGAGTGTATCAAGGCCCGTTGTTGTGCACCGGTTCCCGTTCGAGTCTAGCTCAAAGAGGTGTTTTCGGGTTTTACCCCAAGGATACATCTGTTCCAGAGCCGCCTCTACCTGTTCGTATCCAGACAGGGATGTATTTGCTTGATAACCCACTTACTCAATGCTGACCAAAACTTAGGGACGTTTTTATTATACTTATTCTTGTATCTAAGGATAAACTAGGGTTTTCTAATACTAATCCAAAAAATAACTAAACCTATCCTCTGATACTAACTATGACAACCCAGCTTTTATTACAAACATAAACATGATTTATTTCATAAACTATTCACTTGATACAACATGGAAGATCGAGATATCTAGTGTCTTTTGGGATTAGGATCATTGCATAACAACTTAAAACATGAAATACAATATCTTTATTGAAAACTTCCTTTACATGACCACTACATTCCCTTGTACTTATCATTTCATGGGATAACCTGAGGACATGCATAAGAAAATGGGTGAGCTATAAAGCCCAGTAAGGGAATAAACATGGAATAAATGATGATTTCAATACATGTTAGACAATAGGCATATCAATAGAGCACTAGAGAAACATTAATGTAAAGGCATGATAAAGCATGATAATCATAACACGGAAATGTGGCGACAACACTTAACATGGAATTAGCATGAGCCAAGGCTCATTGCACATGGAACGTGAGTAAATTATCATTGCACATGAATCATGAGTAAACCCTAATTGCACTTGAATTATAATGAGTCAACACTCATTGCACATGACGTATCATGATACTATACTTTACCCAATTCATTGGAGCGCTATTAGGGCTCACCCTTCTTAAACATTTCATTTCATGCATAAGTGTGCCACATGGATCATAAAACATGGGTTCATTAAACATAATCATTTATTCCATGATAAAGGAATGTGGAATTCATAAATGAAACTTTATAATCAATAATTAAATGTGCATAAAGGTGAATACCCTTGATGGAGAAATGGGCATGGTATTCACTACACAAAGGCATTGGCTTAGAAAATCGGTGCAATTTTGGCAGCGTAACGGCGTGACATAAGAATTAATAAAAATGTTTGATGAGAGAGAAAGAGGTGTCTCATAATATTTACATGAAATGTATAGTAAGGGGGTCATATAGATACATTTCCAAACAATTGTAATGTAATTTAGATTCATGATACAAAAGTGTTGCTTGAATGCAAATGAAGAGAGAGAAGTTCCTTTCGAAATTTCGGCATAGTAACAAGTGTACATGGGAGACATTTAATGAGATATAAAGGGGTATCCCATAATTAAAAAAATAAGAGGTCAGTATGGTGAGGTGAGAAACAATACCCCAGCATTTATAATTAAAATTAAAAGGGCATAACAATATTATGAAAATTGAACAAAAAAAGTGAAAGGAAGAAAAAACCCTTACTTGGAAGTGTGCTTTCAAAGGCTTGAGAGAGGCTTGAGAGAGGATTCTTGGGTGCTTGGGGCACCTTAGGAGTATTTTAGAGAGAGTATGGAAGATTTTTGATGAACTCAAAAGGATTTGGGTGAGGAGGAAGTGGGATCTTGTGTGGGGTTATATAGGAAAGGTGAGTGAATTCTTTATTATTTAGGTTTTGGACCCCTTACATTAAACTAATCCAAACCACAAATCAGATCATAGTTTTTTCCCATGGTTTTTAGAAAAGGGAAGAGGAAAAAAATACTTTATAATTCCAAAGTCAGAACATCTTAAAATAATGGGGTTGCTTATGTGGAGGTGAGTCACACTCCCATGGAAAATAATTTAAAAAGACAATATGTTTAATAAGTCTTGAGGGGTCCATTAATGCTTTGTAAAATAAGTCAAAAAACCCCAAAATCACATTATTTTAATGGTAAAACATATATTGTCCGAACATAAATCTTATAGTATTTTATTACATCACTATTGGGTCATTATTATGTCATAAAACACATTATATATTTAAACGGTATTTAATTTTTACCCAAAAATTTGACTGTCTCGGAAAATTATGAAAAATTCACCATTGGATAATTTCGACATCCTAATTCCATAAATAAAATTTATTTTATCTAAATAATTTTCTAAATATGTTAATTTTTGATTTTAAAATAATGGCCGACATTTATCGAAAATCCACGGGTTTTGACAAAAATGGCTTTCAAACCTTAATAAAAATTACAATTGCATTCATAAAATTATAAGATAATTAATATTTAATAAAAATTAATTTAATAATAATAATAATATTTTATTAAAATATTATTTATTTCAAAAATCCCTTAATTTAATAAAATAGAATTCTTAATTAAATAATAACTAAAAACACTATTTTTACTTTAAAAACTATTTACAATGTATCAATAATTACAAGAAAGTGTATTCATTATTATATAAAAAAATAATGTACATGAACATAGTACTAGTGATTTGTTACATAACCCCTTAAAACAACTGCATAAGACATAGGGGTAAGGTGTGTGATGGTGACAGACTCTTGGGGTGGCTCACATAACATTGCTCGAGTGGTAATCTCTATCAACATCCACTTTTCCCGTAGACGGTCTCATTCGAGCTTGACATGATGAAGCTCATCTTGGGCTTGGTCAAGAGCGAAGCCCAAAGACAACACCTCTTTTCTGAGCTCCGACAAATGGGCTTCGTATGGAGCAATTCTACTAGATGAGGCCATCGCTTCCTTTGTCTGAGTAAATTGGATTTTTTAAAGTCCTATATTTATACTAATCATGTGATCACTGTTCAATGGCCATAAAAGCAACGGTCATAATTATTAACATAAAACCAAAGAATTTGAAATTTTATATAAACATTTTACATAAAGATACATTTAATTTTTTTCAAGAGGGATTTACATTAATGAAACTTTGGGTCATTACAATATGTATCAAATTTTTTTGTTATTCTTCCTAAATAGTGGTGTGCACAAAACCATTGGTAATCTTATGGTCTCACACCAACATTTTACACTTCTTGAAAAGAAAATTACAAATGAAAAACTCTTCTTAATACCCACAATTTAGGGGTAAAACTCTATAATGCAATCATATAAAATATATATTCATTTTTTCATTACTTATTCCTTTTTTTAGTGAGAAATGGATTACCATTACAATCAATTTTGATACTCTAAAGATTTATTTTTTGGATCAAAAGTAAGGATATCAAAAAAATCATCCATTAATGATGTCCTTTATCAATATTTTACACACTAAATTCAACATTTTTCAAATAAAATTCCATTTATTCATTTTATATTTAGTTTTAATGAAAAAAATTATGATAGGGAGGTGTTTCAATATCATCAAAATCATGGTATGTGGATGGTCCATGGTCACAATAAACCTATTGATTTCTAAAAATGGATAAGTCTTAGGGTATATATAATAATATTTCTCTATCAAAACATAAATCAAAATAAATTACTTATTTTTATAAATTTTTCTATTGTTCCCAAAATAAAATAATGATAATGATTGTGGTTATTATTTTTATAAATTTAGGAAATATATCATATTAAATTAAACAAACTAGTATCCCCAAAAATGTATTTTTGATAATAATTACAATTTCATTTAAAATATTTATTAATTGTTTGTTTATTTATATTTTTGCAATACTATTAGACTATTTAAAGTCCACATATTCAAAAGAGGAAGTGGATTTTTTTAGAAATGAGTGAGAAGGAGACATGGTGACAGAATGTTTTCAAACATCATGAATAGGTTATTTCTTACTACTTATTTATTTGATTTTATTATTAGCTTATCTAATACTTTTTTATTTAATCCCCCTGTCATTTTTATCTATTAATTATTTAATTATATTTCATATAGATCATGAAGAGGTGACTTTATCAAGAATTTATTTTTCTCTGAGAATTTTGTGCTTTTAATATACTAAAAATATTTAGAGGAAAATAAATTAACAATGAAGTCTTAAACAAGGATTATTCATTCAAGTACAGTTTTCTATCTCCATGTAGTTGTTTGTTCTTTATTTTATTTTTATTTTTTGTTTTGTAGTGATGCAGTGAATTCCCTTTTGGTTCTAAAAACTTTTAATAACATTCCATTTAGAAAAGTTTTCATTTTACTAATATAAAAACATAGTATTTTTAATTTATGGGAATCAACTGCACATTAATCTGATACATGGTCTACCCCATATGACTCAAAGTGCATGTTTTTAGTTTAAAAATGTCATCTTACATAAAAATGTTTGTCACTCACTGAAAAGATTAAACACACTCATATGGTTTTGATACTTTATAATAATGATCCACAAGTCTTTTTTAATGTGTAGAAATCAGATGCATGTAAATCTGATAGACGGTGTGACCAGTATGACTCCAAGTGCGTGTTTCCAGTTTGAAAATAAAATTTTAGTTTAAAATAGGTATCACTCAATGAAAAATGATAAAAAACACTTAGATTACATTTTTATTTTTGGAAAATGATCTATAAGTCATTTGTAAAATGTTGGAATTGACTAAACATTAATCTGATACAGAATATGTCTGATATGACTCAATGTGTGTGTTTTCAGTTTTAAAGTGACATTTTAGTTAAAAACGCATGTCACTCACTAAAACCCAAGTAAATACACTCGGATTTTCTTGATAATTTAGGAAAATGATCCATAAGTCATTTTTGATGTATAGAAATTAACCACACATCAATCTAAAATGTGACTAAAAGTGTTTGTTTTTATTTAAAATTGATATTTTAGTTCAAAACACATGTGAAATACTCAAAACCAAGAAAAAACACTCATATTATCTTGATAATTTATTAAAATTATACATAAATCATTTTTTGATGTGTAGTAATTAACCACATATCAATCTGACATACGGTGTGCATGGTATGACTGAAAGTGTGTGCTATTATTTAAAATTTACATTTTAGTTAAAAACACATTAGATATAATCAAAACTGAGAAAACACACTAGTATTTTTTTAATACTTTAGGAAACTTATCTATAAATATTTTTTGATGTGTAGAAATCAGTTGTACATCAATCTGACACATCATGAGTCTAGTATCACACCAAGTGTGTGTTTTCAATTTAATATTGACATTTTAGTTAAAAACTAGCATCAATCATTGAAAAATGATAGAACACTTTTATATTGTTTTGATACTTTATTAAAATGATTCATAAGTCATTTTTTATGTGTAGGAACTATCAACACCTTAATATGATAGACAATGTGGTTGTTATGACATGGAATGTGTGATTTTAGTTTATAAGTGACATTTTAGTAAAAAATAAGTTATATTCGCTAAAAAATTATCAAATTAACTTATATGGTCTTAATACAATATAAATCAGTCCATAAGTCATTTTTTATGTTTATAAACTAATCACATGTCAATTTGACACACGGTGTGCCCAGTATGACTCAAAGTCCCTATTTTCAGCTTAAAATTAACATTTTAGTTAAAAAAATATATCCCTCACTAAAAACCAAGAAAAACACTCAAGTTATCCTTATATTTTAGGAAAAATATCCAAAAATTATTTTTGACATGTAGTAATTGATCACACATCAATTCGACACATGGTATTCTCAGTATGACTCAAAGTGTGTGTTTTTATTTAAAATTTACATTATATCAAAAAACATACATCACTCACTAAAAATAAATAAAAACACTTATATTATCTTGATACCTTAGTAAAATATCTATAAGTCATCTTTTATGTGTAGGAATCAGTCACATGTCAATCTAACACACGGTGTACCCAATATGACTCAAAGTGCATTTTTTAGTTTAAAATATACATCAATAATAGAAAAGTGAGAAAACACACTCAAATTGTATTGATACTTTTTTAAAATGATCCATAACTCATTTTTTACATGTAGGAATCAATTTTATGTCAATCTGACACACAGTTTTTTCAGTATGACTTAAAGTGTGTGTTTTCAATTTAAAAATGAAATTTTCTTTCAAAATATGTGCCATATACTCAAAATAGAGAAATCATTCTCTTATGGTACTGATAAATTATTTAAACAATACATAAGTTATTTGTGATTTTTAGGAATCAACCACATTACTGTATGACAAATGGTGTACTTTATATGACTCAAAATGCATGTTTTCAGTTTAAAAGATTCAATTTAGTTCAAAACATGCTACACTCACTGAAAACTAATCAAACACTCTCAAATTATCTTGAAATTTTTTTTAAAACAATTAATAAGTAATTTTTGTCATGTATAAATCAAATGTGCTTCAATCTAATGCATCATGTATTGGGTATGATTTAAAGTACATTTTTTTATTTAAAATTGACATTTTAGTTCAAAACATGCATGACATACTCAAAACTGAGAAAACATGATTTAATTTTATTGATAATTTAGGAAAACAATCCATAAATAATTTTTTACATGTAATAATTAACAGTACATTAATATAACACACAATGTGGCTAATAAGACTAAAATTTCATATTTTTACTTAAAATCAACATTTTAGTTCAAAACACACATGACATACTAAAAATTGAGAAAACATACTTAGATTATCTTGATACTATAGTAAAATTATCCATAAATAATTTGTTACATGTAGTAATCATCCTTATATAAATCTGACACATTATGTACCTGATATGTCTCAAAGTGTGTCTTTTTAGTTTAAAATTTAAATTTTAGTTAAAAACATGCGCCACTCGCTGAAAATTGATCCAACACATTCATATTATTTTGATAATTTAGGAAAATGATCCATAAGTCATTTGTGAAATGTATGAATTATGCTCACCTCAATATGATACACAGTGAGACCAGTATGAGGTTAAAAGTTACAATTTAGTTAAAAATGTACGTTAGTCACTAGAAAAGAAGAAAAACACTTAAATGGTCTTGATACTTTAGTAAAACAATCTATAAGTCATTTTTGATGTGTTGGAATTAAATGGACATCAATATGATACAAGGTTTGACTGATATGGATCAAAGTGCATGTTTTCATTTTAAAATTTTCATTTTAGTTAAAAACTATATCACTCAATGAAAAATGAGAAAAAAATCTTATATTATCTTTATATTTTAGGTAAATAATCAATAAATCATTTGTGATGTATATGAATTGTCTTCACATCAATCCAATACACGATGTGACCAGAATAACTCAAAGTATGTTTTTTTATTTAAAATTTATATTTTCGTTCAAAACACACATAATATACTCAAAATTGATGAAACATAATCAAATTGTTATCATACTTTAGGAAAATTATCCATAAATCACTTGAGATGTGTACAAGTCAACTATATGTGAATCTGATACACAGTGGGATCATTATGACTCAAAGTGAGTGTTTTCAATTTAAAATTGACATTTTATCAATTAATTATTATATCATATTTATGTTTCATTGATTTATTTATAGTATTACTAACATAATCATTGTTTTATAATATAGGTTTGCTCTTTTTTTCTTTATGTTGAGGTATTTTTTTAAACAACTTGTATCGTAATCAGGATCTTCTGGATGGGGGTCCCAAAGACAATGGAATACAATGTTTTTGAATTTTTTGGAATAAAGTTTGTAATAAATTGTACATACCAATGTAATTATATATATCAATGTTTTAATTTTTCATGTTTATAATAATTTTACAATGTTTTTTTATTATGATATAAATTTATTTGAAATTAAATTGTATATTTTGTTGTTGTTGTTGTTGTTTTTGTTTTTATTGTTACAGTGTTCTGAAAATTGTAACAATACAATGATGCAATAGGTATTTTATCGGTGATATTTTAAATGCTGATAAAATTTTCATTCATAAAAACTAAAAAAATCATTGATAAAATATAGAAACTTTTATAAACACATCTAATATCGACACTTTTTAAGCACCGATGAATGAAATTTCCAACACTGATAATTTTTTTTGTATAGTAGTGTTCTCTTAGCATGAAGAAATTTCCAGATATGGAAGAAATATTACTAAGGAATCAAAAATTTATGAAAAGGGAATAGTTATTTTATGTTATATCTTCCTTTTTGATAATTATAATGGTCTTCTTATCCAAATCTCGATTATTACTCTATCATTGGAGTTATAGTTCAAAGTACACATATAAAAAAAATTAAATAATGATGAACATAATTAAAATATAATGACATCAATTCAAGTTATGAATTGGCGTTATTATTAGAGAGAAGTTTGAATCTCCAAAACTTCTCTCTAATATTTAAAGACCAAAACCAATTTTTTTATGAATAGATTATATATTTTATTTCAATGTCTTAATATGAATGTTTTGGTGTAAATTTTTTTAATTTTGGATTTACAATTTTTAAATATTCTATATAGACATTTTATTATCATTTTTGATAAAAAACATTATATACATCAAACAATGATAATTTATCATCCACATTATATACCATCAGTGGTGTATTTTCATAAAATTTTGGTCAGTGTTTTTGAATAAATACACTTTGATTGAATATATATCCTAAATCATAATTAATTATGACCTATTAAAAATGGAATCCCATATATTGAATTATTTTGATTCAAACTCTAAAATTTTATAATTTTATGAATTATTTGAAAATTTAGTTGTTTATTATATTCTAAAAATATAATAATAAATAAAATATCAAATTCTAGAAACCTGTTGTGTGAGATGGAATACAAGGAACCACTATAATGTGTGGAATATAGGGGTATTTATTTATTTAAAAATTTATGAACATATTAATATATTTAAACAAGAATTTCCTAGCTTGTATCACTCAAACTAGTAACAAACTAGTTCATTACGTGACCATTTTCACACCTCCCCATATGCCAGAGGTTTCCAACTAGCAGTGAGGGTCTAAAGTAAAAATGGGGAGACTATACCCTATTTATCAGAGTGGTACAACGATGGAAAAAATAAGAAATGTATTGAAAAAATATCCAACAATAACCATATATCACATAAAAAAATCCCAAAATTTGGTAAAATCCGACAAATCCATACAGTAAAAATGTCATGTCATAATAGTGTCATGAGTTAAAAGAAACCCAAGATAAATACACATTGAAAATCCCTAAAATGGGTATCAATATCATATTTGGTCCCATCATCCATACTCCATCCCAAGTCTCAACTCAACTATCTGTCATAGGTCCTTTTCCCTTATCTTGACCTGTAACCATAAAATCTGCTCGGGTACCAATGGAAGCACAAATAGGGAGTGAGTACAACTCAGTCGCCCACCATCAATGGTATCTAAAGAAAATACAATATAAATAATAGTTTATATAGAAGTACCATGAATAATAGTCATTAAAATAAATGAATCATGATTTACAATTTAATAGTTAATAATTAACCTCATTGTCCCTCGGGTTCCACCGTGATTCCCAGCCAACCAAACCTACTTCATCCAGTGACAAAAGTCTAAACAATATACCATGGTATTTAAACTCTCTAAGTTAAGAGGTGAATTTATTAATCATTTCAATTCTAGGTATCAAGGAGCATCGGTACAACTACCTACACCAATTCAATGCCATTGGTGCCTGGACCATCATACTGACACCCAAGAAAAAAATAAGGAGATCCATATCCAACATTTCAAGTCAATGATACCGAGCATCATGTCTAAGCATCCTAAATCAAGGATATGGAATGTAATTCCCATCATCCTTACCCATGGTTTTGGAGCATCAAGTCCTCCATTTCCATCCTAAATGTGTGGATAATTGTGTCGATCATCCCCTATCCATTCCTTTATGATCCACCATTCAAGGTTCAACATACTTAACCTTTTAAAAAAATAAAACAAAAAGGGTGAATCTTTTTTATCATTGATTATTCACCATGGGCTATAATACCAAACACCTTTAACCCCATTTCATATTTAAACCATTTAACCATTTATTCATATAACACAACCATCAAAAAAATTAATCATTTAACAACTCAAACAAACCCCCTTTTACCATATACCATTTCATCCCTTTATCATGTCATAAACCATTTAATTCTCAATCAAATCCAAATATCCTCATATTCCATGATAAAACATCATGCAATAATTGTATTGATTATAACCCATAATACCTTTATCCCATCATTTATATCCTACTCTACCACTTTAAAGGGAATTTCACATCCAATAGTGGCCATTGGTCAAGTATCATAGTCATCAATAGACCTGGTGGGTTCCATGAAGGTTCTAGCATGTCATTTAAAGACCCAATATATTATTCTTAAACAAGGAAACAATTTAATAGCATGCTGGAACAAGATCACATAAAACATACACAAGAAAAATGTCTAGACTATGGGTAATAACTTATAGACCACCTACTTTATACTCATAGAAAACTACTCATTTAACCTCAACCATTGATTCAAGTTAAAATGGTCACATTCCCAAGAGAGAAGAACTCCCTAGAAATAGGGATCATGAGACTTAGAATAATAGGGGAAACCAAGCTATAAATCTTCCTAAAATAGAAGTAAATTGATTCATGTATTTACCTAGGGATTTGAATCACTAGAAATGACAACTCAAATTCCCTAAAATCAAAGGAAATCCACCCTTGGGAGAGAAGGGAGATATTGGTTCACACCTTAAGATTTTGGGAGTGAAATGAGGTGAAAAAATCGATAATATTGATATAATTTTAAGATATAAAATAATAAAATTTCCACTTTTAATGAGGCACATGATTTGGCCACATGGTTTGAAAAACTGTGCACCAATCATGTGACCACCTTTTTTCAAGGAATGCTAGGTTCACATGGTCTTCTAGGACGCCCAAATTGTTTTAAAAACCATGTAGAAGTCGTGCGGATGGATCTAGACCAATTTCATGTGGTTTTCAAGACACCTTGCATGATTTTAAAAACCGTGCTCCTCCTTCAACTATCTTGTATAGTCATGGTTCATAGTTAGCACTAACAGGGCGTAAACCATGCACCATGAATTGTAACTTCATTCCCCCTCCCCCATTTTAATTGTAGAATTCTCAAGACACTACCAATACCTTACCTACTCCATAGAATCATTCCATGAACCATTTAAAATGATTTTAACCAAAATTGAAATAAAAATGCACCTTGTAAAAGGGTCAGGATCTTAAATCTCCCCATTTTATAACAGCTGATCATTTATCATCACTCCCAAGCATTACTAAGCCTCCAGGGTAAAAAGGATAAAACACTATGACTATATATCACCTTTCCTGTACGAAGTTTCCTCTTTCATAGGTCATGCTTCCACAACACTCGGACCAAAGGTGTGGTCTTACCACAAATCATTTTCTCATAGCGATTCACAACATGAATCAGGTTATCCTTAAAGGACGCATCAACCTCAAGATAAAAATCATACACATCAATTAAATGAGGAGTATAGTGACCTTGGATTTTCATATATAGATATTATATATTTTTAAATGAATATTAATTATATTATAAAAACACACACTTTAGAATCATAAAGGTATAGTGCCTTTGGAAACTTGGAAACATAAACAACTAGTTCATAATAGTTCTACATCATCTCCCACTTAGTTCCTTATAACTAGAACCATTATTAGACATATCACACATAATACCTATCAGCATAACCTAGGGAAAACAAACATAGAAAAGGGTGAGCATAGATGATCAGTAAGGGTAAATAATGGAAATACGTAAACATAATGTGAGCATAAGGGTATGAGAACATGTGTATAACATATGAAAACTATACCTTCTATATCAACGAACAAAATATTGAATAATAGAATAAAGATTGCAATTAATAAGACATGAATTATAAGTAAATCAAAGAACATGAGCCACAAGATCATAACATTGAGAATATACATGGAATTATGGAATATACATAAGTATAGAAAATCATTTCCATAATAGTAAATGAATATTTCCAAGACTATCATAGTGGAATGAATTCACTTCCCAAACTATCATAAAAGTTAAGGTTCACTCCCAAGACTATTGTGGAAGACAAAGTACCTTACTGAACTGGGTTCACTCCCCATTCTAGTCCTATTTATCTCATGAGATATTAATATTTACCCAATGCATTGGAGGGAGATATAGGTCCCACCCATAACATAATAAAAATCTTACAAATGTGTGGCACAATATCATAAAACATTCATCATATTAGAACCCATGAAAAGAAATGTTCTTTAAAAACATTAATCATATCAGAAACTATAAAAAGAAATGGGTTTCATGAAACAATTAATTATATCATAACCCATGAAAAAGAAATGGGTTTCATAAAAGAAATTCATTATAAATATAAACCATACAGAGAAAAGTAAGGATGGTGTCATTGGATCATATCCATAGTAATGATTAAGTAACATAAAAGGATATTTTATTAAATGAAAAATGATTTTGAAATATCACTTGGAACATTTATTGAGTAAAATAGTCTTTCAACTTTAAAAAATACTTTTTAAAATATAAAACATTTTCAAAATAATTTTCTTTTCAAATAAACTTGGAAACTTATAAAGGAATCTTTAAATATCATTTAAAACATTTCTTGAGGAAAATATCATTCCCACTTTGAAAAACATTTTTCAAAAACAAAAAACATTTTAAAAATTCTTTTCTTTAAAAATAACTTTGAAAACTTATAAATAAATCTTTAAAACATTATGTAGTCATGATGGAATGGAATACATTCATGTCATACATGTTAAAACAAAGATTCCTTTCACATATTTGGTAAAATCCAAATGGTCCTTATTTGGAAAATGACATGAATATTACTTTTAAAACACTTTGTCAAAAGTCAAACATGGGTAATTTTTTTAATAAATCCTTTGAAGAATGTTTAAAAAATTAAACATTTTTAGAAAACAAAAATATAAAAGAAAAAGTTTTTTCGACCGAAGAGAGATATAAAGACAAATTTTATTAAAAAATATTTTGATATCTTTAATCCTTTAAAAGATAAAAATTAAAGGAAAAAATGAATTATATAGAAATAATCACATAAAAATAAAATAGATTAGTTTCTTGAGAGATATATCATAATATTTCATCATTGGAAGCATAATCATAAAAAATCCTGATAAACAATGAGATTGTGATATAAAACCCTTACCACTTTGGTAACTTTGAATCATGAACCATATGCAAGATTAAAATTAAATGGAACTTATAATATACTGAGAATAAATAAATTCATGATATTGTATGTCAAATGGGCTGTATATACACCTCATAAAATAATATTGGTGCATAACATAACATATTTCCCAAAGAAGAAAAATTGAGGCAAAAATACCTTACCTTAAGTATGAAATTCCTTCATGTAGGCTTGAAACTCCTTTATAATAAATATAGGTTTAATATAAATCTATTAAAAAACTATAATTATACATATCATACAATTTATTATTTACTTGTGATCTTTTATTACCTTTTATCAACAATTATTTGTTAAAATCACGTTTTGGGTAATAACTACTTTGTTTTTCATGTATATTTTGATTTGGTATTTTTTATCCTTTTACTTTGATTAGGGTTGAAACATCTCCAAAATGTTAACCATGATATAAATATCATATATATTCAGTATATATATATTTAGAGTAATCAATAAAATTTAAATACCACTTCAAAACTAGGTTTTAACAGTGAAAGTAAAGGTTATTTAACAACGCTTATAAAGCATTTTTTACACAATCGATATTAAAGGGTAGGCTTTAACAACACTTGAAAAAATTATTGTTAAAGTACCACTTTAACAGTTCTTTTTTAGTGATATTAAAGGGAGTAAAATTACATTTGTTCAAACCTCTATGATCATGACCCCTTTATTAGCCTTCCACAATACCTTTAACAGTGCTCCACCCCCCCCCCCATCAGTTCTTTTCACACCACCACCCCTTTAATAGTGATTTAAGAATTAATAGCCTCCTGCACACACATAGATTCGAACCCTACACCTCTCCTTTGAAGATGGAACGCCTTTACCACTGTACCACGTTGTTTTGTTGTCTGTTTAATGATGTTTTGGTTTATATATATATATATATATATATATTATTCATATATTTATATAATTATTTTTAAATACATTTGTAAAATATATATGTGTTTGTGTGTGATATATATTTACTTATATTTATTTAAATATATTATATATTATATTCATTTACATATACTAGAATATAATAAAAATATATATCCATTTATTAATACACACACACATATATATATATATAAACATTATATATATATTTTTATAATGTAAAAAATGGTTAGATATTATTTTAAATACATTTTTAGAATATGTATTTATTTACACATATTAGAATATACATATACATATATATTTGTTAATTAATGAAACATACATGTTTATATATAAACATTAATTGTATAGATATATATATATATATTAATGGATTTTTATAAGTTAAATAAAATGGATAATTTTTTAATTTAAATAAAATGAATAATAAATATTTCCTTTATATATTTAAAAATTCATTTTTATATAAGTGTGTTTAAATATATATTTTTTCAAGTGATTTATTTTTAATAAATATAAGAAAATATGAATGTATTTAATTATAAATAAAACCACATTGTGAAAAATGGTAAAATTTTAAAACCATGATATGAATATGATTGTAATCTGTGGGAGTAAATTTAGTCCCCGTTCAAAATGAGGGAAAATACCCCCTTAAACGAAACTCAAATTCCATCGAATGTTAAAAAAATAGGGTACCCCAACTAAAAAATTAGTTTTAGAAGACTTCTGGGCCTTTTTTGGCCTCGAAAAAACATGACCAAAGATTCCCCTAGTCCTTAGAGTGTATAGATCATCATGTGCTTTGATTTGATATGCGATAGAGCCCAAACGGATACCCAAATCAAAATTTATGGTCGTTTGAAGTTCAGTTCTTATTTTCAACTTATCTTATAAATTTCATCAATTTATTTAATTCTTATGTCATCCAACTATTATTAAATGAGTATTACTCGATAATAATTAGAAAATTATTAATTAATAATATTTTATAATCTATTTTATAATCTATTTTCACTAAATATCATATAAATTAAGTGTAATTGACTATTTAGCCTTATCTAAAATAGATTTAAAATATATATATTATATTGATATCAATATAAATCTATTAATATATTAATATATTATTTTTAATTAAATATATTTTTATAAAATATACCATTTATCAGCGCTTGAAAAAAACCCATTGATAAAGGGTGGAACTTTATCATTGCTATTAAAAAAGTGCTCATAAAGGATGACCTTTAAGAGTGCTTTTATTCTAGCACTGACAAAGTCAGTCTTTAATAGTGCTTTTAGGTAGTGTTGTTAAAGCCATAGCACTGAATAAACTCAGTTTTGTAGTAGTGTATAAAATGAAATACACTATTCCTAGATGCAGTAGGTCATACGTACACATGAATGTTGTTTCCATTTTTCAACAGGTGGAAAAAAATAAGGGTAAATAATAATTCAAATTTCAAGAATCATTATGATTTCATATATGTCACATATATTTATTAACTTTATTCTTATTACCTACCATGAAAATCATTGGTGAAAAACAAATCATATTGATTCGTGAGGTGGTAGCCTTCCATACACACGGGCAACATTATCGTATCCTTTGAAAAATGGAAATTTAGAAGGTATATGTGATATGATAATTCAATAAGTATAATTTTGTTAAAAATATCATATATATTCAGTTAATATTTCCCTATTACCATCTAATTAAAAAATAAATGAAAAACACATCAGATTGGTTCGTGAGGCGGTAGTCTACTGTACACATGAGTGACGTTATTATTTTCCAAAGGGTTGGAATATAATAAATTAGGTGTGATATTATAATTAAAAAAAGAATAATAATATCATAAATATCTTATAAAAACATTAAAACCATCATTATATCCATTCATGAGAGGTGGTGATGGAAAATGAATAACATCGGTTCTCGAGGCGATAATCCATCGTACACATGATATACGGTTTTATTTCCCATTAGATGGAAGAGGAGATAAGTGTAGGTCATTTAATTAACATAATAAAATATAAACATATATTATATAATTTTATTATTATATTATCATAGTTAAAGAATATTTTAAGTAGGTGGAAGAATAAATAAAATTAAAACACCAATTTTATATTTTTACCTCTTCTTTGGAGAACATCTTTAGGTTTATATATAAAGACTTATTATGAGAGATTCCTAATAAAAATAATGCCTCTAGGATTTGGGTAGGGAATTAAATAAGATTTTTGGGTAGGAATTGGACAAACTAAATGGTTTTGGAAGCATGAAGAGGAAAGGAGAGGGGTGGCTATTTATAAGTGGGGGAGAAGACATACATGGAATTTTTTAAAAGAATAAAGTGTAGCCACATGTATCACATTCCACAAGGCTATAAAATGGGACATTATAGAACATTAGAGGTTATAATTTAAAATCTAATATTTTATCTAGTTTTTTTATAAACTAATCAGGAAAATTCCAAGACCAGATGCTGAAACGGTGTGATATTTTGAGGCTCGGTGTGCTCGAAAAAATGCGATGAGAAATGTTAAGTTTCAAATAAAGAGTGCGAGTGTTTTTTCTTTAAAATGTGAATAACCTCTAAAATCATGCCTGAATCAGAAATTTTAGGGAACCGTTGCATTCAGAGCAGCAACTTTACCTTAGGTGGGGCCTAATATCGACTGGTACAAGTCAACTATGAAAGTTAGAATCTGGAGATAAGTGTTATTAAAATATTTTAATAAAAATATTTTATTGTACACAGCGGAGTTTTTATTTTTAATTAAACCTTTGTCAGGAATTCAGGGTTATCACAATAACCCTGGAATTCCTCTAAGGTATGTAATTAAACTCTCTCAACAATGAGCATAGGCGTATCTAGGATCAAAGACAACACAAACCTATGTTCTTCATCAATGAATGATCCAACCACGAGGTAGGGTGTTTGATCTCTTGGTGATTTTCATTCCCTTATTAGATTGAAATGATGAACATGGACCAACCCACAAAATTTTTGATTCATGGTTCATTGGTTCTTGTAGGATGGATAAATTGTTGTGGGGTTTAAAAAGAGAGATAGATCTTTGTGATTATATGTTCTTATTCTTTATTAAACCATCTAACATGAATGGATCAAGGATGAAAAGAACAAGGACAAGATACATTATTTGGGAATTCAATGTGTTCCTCTTATCCTCGTTCTTGGATTTATTTTCCATTGTAACCTCATGGTCATGGAATAATTTTTCGGGAGGCTTCGAACATGATTTCCCCTGGAGAAATAACAAGATGGATTGAATCCCAAGGTAGTAAAGGTCACGACCTGAGGATCGTGGATGTGGCTCCATTTTGAAAAACAGAGCACTGAAGCAATGGGGGAAATCTGTGGAACCAGGGCCACCACCACCAATACCCGGTGACACACTGTGGTGGCTACGTGCGGGTGCGGTGGAGGATGGCGGTCGCCTGTGGTGGTGACTGTGGGAGCAGGCGGCGGTGACCGCAGGAACAGGCGGCTGCGGTCGGACTGAAAAAGTGGAACGACCAGAACTCTTGGAGCCCGCAGTGGCAGAATCCATGGGTAGTGACCGGGGGCCATAGTAGGAGTCCACAACAGTGAGCTGGTACATGGCTTGGATCTACGTTATAGGAACCTATAGTGGAGATGTTGTGAGGTGTGTAGAGGAGTCGGGCCGACCGCGTGAAACGTGGATCAGCACCATGTTGACTATAAAACCTGGGGGAGCCACATTCATAGGGCAAACCACATGGAACCAAGAAGTGTGGCCAAGATGGGCCACATCCGGTGGAGTAAATCGGTCCATAGTGTGGGCCGGACTAGGGTGGTGGGGCCTCTCCAGTGGCCCATCGGTCCGAGCTTAGCAGGTCAAACCCAGCAGGTTGAGATTAACAGGTCATGCCCAATGGTCCAAGATAGTTTGGGCTAGACCGAACCAGACTGGGATGGTTTGGGTCAGCCAGTTTGGGTTGGGCCTGGACTGGACCCGAGTCGGATTGGGTTTGGACTTGACCCAAGTCGAGTCGTTTTACAAAAACAACCATATCTTTTGAACCATATGTTCATTTGATGATCTGTTTGTGGAGTTGGTACCCTTGTAATGAGACGGTATTTTTTTGATACTCTAAGTGAGTTTTTTTGAAATTCAGTTTTTGACCTAATTCCTTGAAGAGTAGGTTCTCCTGAAACAAGCATGTTATGAGAATAATCTTACGCCTGGCTATGACTTGGTGGCTACATGACTTGGGGGGTGCATGACCCATCGACGCTTTGTATGCCATAGTTTCTTCATACACCATCAATTCCTCATGCACCATCGATGCTCCAGGCTCCATCAATTCTCTATGTTTCATTGACACTTTGTGCATCACCAATACTCTGTGTGTCATGGAAACTAGGAGATTTGTGGACTACCACTGAAAATCCTTCTCTTTGTGCTTTAGGCTTATATCTTTGTGAGCTGACTTCATTTCGTGTATTTCTTTATAGTGTACTTCATGTATTTTTTTTGGTCTACTTCATGTGTTTCTTAGTTGTATTCCATTTTGGTTTTAGGGTATCCTACTGAGTATTTTTTTTACTCACCTCTGCATAGGCATTTACAGCATGTGTCATGTCTTGTGTAGATGATCGACCCTTTGATAGAGTTCTTGGTGGACTAGGACCAGGTGGTTCTTAGATTGATCTGGCAGATGAGGTGTGTTTCTATGGCTTCAGACAACTTTCCTACACCTACCCTTCTATTAGAGTTTTCTACATATGAGTTTCAGGAACTTTTTCATTCACTTTGACATACTCTTCTTTTGGTGGTCTTGAATTATGACCCAGTTTACTTTCCAGTTTTCCTCCTATCATATTATATGGTTGGTATCTTAGTGTATGCCTGCATTTTTTACTTAGTGTATTTTTATTTTAGTATTTTGGGCTTGGATATGTGTGTGTGTGTGTTAATGTACTTAGGAAAATGCCTCCCATTTGTGGGATATGCCTACTCGGTGCTAGTTGCCAGCCCCTGAACCATCATAAGTGAACATGGGGTAGTCATGGAATGCACCCCTCTGGGATGGGTTGTGATAGATTGGTTTCAGAGGAGTTTGTTTCTACCTAAATAACCAATATTCTATGAGATTGCTTTGGGGAAATAGTGTTAAGTGTTTCGAGTTCGTCTTTTAGGCTAGGGAATCCAGTGTTGGTGTGGCAGCCGACGTATCCATATATTAGGACTTTAGACACCTTCTTTTTGATTTGTTATATGAAAACACTGGTTGTAGGGGAAACAATGTTACATGAATCATATAGGATTTGGGTGTGCCCTTATGTCCTTCTTAAGTCATCTCACCAAGTATGCTCTATTGATTGTGGTACACCTTGATCTGTTTTAGGATGACTCCATAGAGACAACCATCCAGGATTATATTACATGATCATGAAGATGATCCACCTAGATATGGGGTGTTGGTACAGGGTAATGTACTGAAGATACTACATATACCATAGATTGCACCTATGAGTAGTTTATCAGTGATACCACCACCCGTTGAGTAGCAGTTACTTCCAACACTATCGGTTGAGGATGCACGCTAGATGAGTGTGTTTTATAAGCTCCATAGGTAGTGAAATCCTAGGTTTATGGGTGATATAAACCCCCAGATAGATGAGGAATGGCTGGAGGAAGTTACTTGTGTCTTCCTCCTTGTGAGGATTCCTGCTGACCAGATGGCATTCTTAGCCACAATTCTTCTTCAGGGCTCAGCGGGATGGTGGTGGAGCTTAGTGGACCAGAAACATGATGAGGCAACTCTCTCTTGGGTATACTTTGATAACCTATTCAAAGAATATTTCTTCATAGCTATTTTATGCTCAGTGTGCATCCAGAAGATCCTACATCTGTAGTAGGGCAGTCTAATAGTAGCGAAGTACTTAGAGGGATTTACATATCTTTCTTTCTACTCCATGGATATGGTGCAGGACCTTATCTTTAGGGAACGGATCATCAAGCATGTGATACATCATTATATCAAGTAATCCATGATATATCTTATCATAGTTAAATATTCTAGGGTGTTGGAGTGAGCCTTGTTGTTGGAGAGCTTTCTAGCTGAGTAGACGCCAGCAGTGGGAGCTACCAGCAGGCACCAAGCAGCTGACTCTTCGGCGGTAGGTAGCTAATAGTAGATAAAGGGACCCAAGTAGGTTAGGAACTCTAGGGAAGGACCCTAGGATATGGGATCAGTTATTTGAGGCTCCCAGGGTAGAGAAAGTCATATGAAGGAAAGGTTATGTTACTCATGCGGCGGTCGGGGGAATCTGGCTAGAGATTGTATGACCCATCATATGACCAATCAGAAGAGGGTCGAGGGACTGACGAGATAAAGGTAGAGGTAGGAGCAGGGTGGTTCATAAGGAGGTGGGTGTGGCAGAGGAGTAGGTCAGGCAAAAAAAGGTGGGATTTCTAGCAGAGTAGACACCAGTAGTGGGAGCTACCAGTAGGCACCATGCAGCTGAGTCTTTGAAGGTAGGTAGCTAATAGTAGATACAGGGACCCAAGTAGGTCAAGAACTCTAGTGGAGGACCCTAGGATATGGGATCAGTGGTTTGAGGCTACCAGGGTAGAGAAAGTCATCTGAATGAAAGGTTATGTTACTCATGTGGCGGTCGGGGGAATCTGGATAGAGATTGTATGACCCATCGTATGACCAATCAGAAGAGTGTCGAGGGACTGACGAGATAAAGGTAGAGGTAGGAATAGGGTGGTCCATAAGGAGGTGGGTGTGGTAGAGGAGCAGGTCAGGAAACAGAAGGTGGGCAGAAGTTTGAGGTACTACCACCACCACCCCCAGGTGGTCCACCACTGGCTTAGGGATATGGTGGATAGGGATGAGGATAGCTTCAGACAATGGAGGATTTAAAACTAGGTGATCCATATATTATTAGAGGTATTATCTATGTCTTTTCCATGATATCTATAGTTTCTATAGACACAGGTTCCAATCACTCTTTTTCTCGCCATGTCCCTTGTTCAAGACTCGGATATTCCAGGGGAATCGTTAACTAAACCCTTACATTTAGAGACTCATATGAGAGAGGATTTTATTATCACAGACTAGTTCTGATAGTTTGAGATTACTCTTAAAGGTGAGAGTTTCATTTGGGATCTCTTAATAGCATCGTCGAGGCCTTACGACGTCGTTCTTGGTATGGACTGGTTTTCCACAGTTCATGCCCAGATTGACAGTTTTAGGCACAGAGTGTGGTTTGTTCATAGTGATGGGACCAATTTTTATTTTATCAATGAAAATGAAACACATAAATCACAGGACGGAATCACACATAGGAGGGTGTATCTGATCACACATCAGTTGGCTAGCCTAACCCTCAACGTAGTAGATGAGATGAGTCCTTAGTTTCCTATAGTGGTGGATGAGTATGAGTACATATTTCCTGAAGATGTTCCAGAATTTCCTCCTCAGATAGATATAGATTTTTTCATTTATCTATACCCTTTTATGGAACTGATATCTACCCCTACATATCAAAAGGCTCCCACAGAGCTTCGTGAGCTAAGGGAGCAGTTGGAGGATTTGTAGAGGAAGGGCTTCATGAGACCCAGTGTTTTACCCTGGGTGGCCCCAGTTTTGTTTTCCTAGAATGCAAACTGGATATTGAGATTATGTGTGGGATTAAGTCACCTGAACTAGGTGATCTTGAAGAATAATTTTCCACTACTGAGAGATGACGACATCTTTTATCAGATGAAGGGAGCGAGGTGGTTCTTAAAGATAGACCTCTGATCTGGCTATCACCACATTCGTGTATGGGATAAGGATGTACATAATATGGCCTTCAGATGTCAATACATCCACTAATAGTACTTAGTTATGCCTTTTGGAATGAAGAAATCCCCAGTAGTGTTCATGGGACTCATGAACAACATCTTTTAGCCTTACATAGACCGGTTCATTGTGGTCTTCATCGATGACATCCTAGTGTACTCGATGTCTAAGGAGGAGAATGTGATTCACTTGAGGATGATCCTAGACACACTCTAAGAGTACCATATTTATAGGAAGATCTCGAAGTGTCAGTTCTAGATTTGGGAGGTCTACTTTTTGGAACATGTCATTTCAGAGGCTAAAGTTGTGGTGGATCCAATGAAGATTGAGGTGGTTTTCTTGGGTGCCACCCTAGAATGTTACCAAGGTGAAAAGTTTCCTGGGTTTGGTTTGGTAATATCATAGGTTTGTACCTGAATTTTCTAGAGTAGCATCACCCTTGACGGCCTTAACATGGAAGGAGCAGCCTTTTGTGTGGATAGAGAAGTTCCAAAAGTTCTTTCAGGAGCTAAGGCAGAGGTTGACGAGCACTCCCATATTGATACTACTAGAGGAATTCATTGGGAATATAGTTTTCTATGATGCATCAGGGACTAGGATTGGTTATTTTATAATGAAGGGGAAATCAGTGATTATATATGGTTCGCGCTAGTTGAGGCAGCATGAGAAAAATTACGCTGCCGTGATCTTGAACTAGAAACGGTAGTCTTCACATTTAAGATGTGGTGACACTACCTGATGGGTGATTTATTTACCGTATACTCTAACCACAAGAGTATCAAATATATATTCTCTTGGAAGGATATGTAATTAAGATAGAGGTGATGGATAGAGTTCCTCAAAGACTGTGACTTTGAGATTTTCTATACTTCTAGGAAGGGGGATGTAGTGGTAGACGCTCTCAATAGTAGATCTAGCTTGTAGATGTTGAGTGAGGAATAAAAGTAGTTGATTGTGTTGTAGATATCATTTGTGTATGGATATGGAGAAGCTTACCTCCGGTCAATGGTTTTCACCCCTCCACTCATACAGCGAGTTAGGGAGGCACATGTTGGGGATATCGACTGTGAGACCTGACATGCTCAGTTTTCTATGTGGCATGCCCCCGATGGATATTCAATAGGTGGTGAGCACATCATTCTTTTCAGAGGGAACACAGGTGTACAAATGGTGTTATGGGAGAAGGTTCTGAGGAAGTTCCACAAATCCCCTTTGGCGATACATCCAGGTTTAGTGAAGATGTACCAGGACCTCCGACATCAGTTCTAGTGTCTCGGAATGAAGAAGGTAGTGGAAGAGTTCATTTATTTATGCCTCTATTGTTAGCATGTGAAGACTGAGAACCAGGTTCCAATGGGCTTGACCCAACCACTTGAGGTGCGAGAGTGGAAGTGGGATGGAATATCGATAGACTTCGTGATGATTTTACCATGCACGTCCAGGAGGAATGATATTATCTAGTTTATCATTGACCTACTCACAAATTCATCCCATTTATTACCGATCTGTGAGCATATTTAAGTAGAGAGCTTGGGATGAATCTATGTGCACGAGATATTTCATCTTCACGGAGTTCCATTGATGATTTTTCAGACTATGATTCTCCTTTCACATCCCAGCTATGGAAGGTATTTTAATCGGTGTTTGGGAATTAGTTTCACTCAAGCATGGAATTTCATCCCCATATGGATGGATATATGGAGAGGACTATCTAGGTTCTTTAGGAAAAGTTATGTGCTTTCATCCTAGAATTTGGTTGTAATTGGGAGGATCACCTACCATTGGTGGATTTTTTGTACAATAATAGTTATCACTCCACCATTGGTTTGACACCATTTGAAGCCTTGTACAAGTGATCACGTAGGTCACCACTTTACTGGATTTAACCAGGACAATCATCACTTATGGATCTAGAGTTGGTGTGGCGGAATACCACCGAGAAGGTGTAGATCATCCAGGAGCGGATGTGGACTGAACATAGCCAAAAAAAGATGTATGTTGATAGGAGATAGAGGCCCTTAGAGTTTGAGGAGGGGGTCCATGTGTTCTTCCAGGTCTCCCCTTGATGGGGATTGAGTAGATTTTCCTAGGGTGACAATTTATCTCTAAGATACATCAGCCCTTTTTAGATTTTGAGTAGACTTGGTGAGGAGGCATACCACCTAACTGTACCCCCACAGTTGCACCAGGTGCATGATGTCTTCCATGTGTCACAGATGAGGAGGTACATGCATGATCCATCACACATCATATATTGGTGAGAGCTGGACATTGATGATGGGGTGACTTTTGTGGAGTACCCACTGGAGATCAAGGATCAATAGGAGCGGATCCTTTATTGGTGGTTGATTCCTCTAGTGCGTGTTCGGTGGTAGCATTGGAATCTCTAGTAAAGCACTTGGGAGCGGGAGGCTAGGATTTGTGCTCAGTACCCTCACATTTTTTTTGAGTATCCCTTTTTTTATTTTTGGGGACGTAAATCCCTAAGGTGGGGAGAATTTAATGACTTTTATTTTCTCCAGTTTTATTTTTATAAATTAATTGGGAAAATTCTGAGACCAAGTTCTGAGATGACATGAGATTCCAAGACCTAGTGTTCTTGGAAAAATACAATGAAAAATGTTAAGTTTCTAATAAAGTGTGTGATTGGTTTTTATTTAATATGAGAATAACTTCTATTTTTGTTCTTGGATCAGAAATCTGAGATCATCATTGTGTTTAGAGTAGTTAATTTACCTAAGGTGGGGCTGAACATCGATCAGCACAGGTCGACTATGAAATTTAGAATTTGGACGTAAGTGTTGATAAAATATTTTAATAAAAATATTTTATTGGATGTAGTGGAGTTTTTATTTTTAATATATCTTTTTTCAAGAATTCAGGGTCATCACAATAACCCCATAATTCCTCTTAATCATGGAATTAAACTCTCTCAATGAAAAATTATGGTGGATTAAGGATTTATGATGACACAAACCTTTTCTATTTATCAACAACTGATCCAAACACAAGGTAGGGTGTTTGACCTCTTGGTGATTTACTTTCCCTTATTATATTCAAATGATGAACGTAGACCAACCCATGAAAAGGTTGATCCATGGCTCGTCTGTTCTTACAGGATGGATAAATTGTTATGGGGTTTAAAAAGGGAGATACATATTTGTGATTATTTGTTCTTGTTCTTTTTTAAACTTTCTAACATAAAAAAATCAAGGATGACAGGAACAAGTCCAAGATCTATTCTTCGAGAATTCTATGTGTTCCTTTTATCCTCTTTATTAGTGTTATTCATCATTGGACCCTCATGGTCATGGCGCAATTTTCTGAAAGGCTCTAAATGTGATCAGGCCCCTAGAGTTATTGCAATATGGATAGAAGCCTGAGGTAGTGAAGGTCCTGACTCGAGGATCACATATGTTGATCTGTTTTGAAAAACAAAGCACTGGAGTAATGGGGTTGACCTGTGGAACCAGGGCCACCAACAGCCGGTGTCGGCAGTAGTGCACGGCGGTAGCTATGTGCGGGTGCGGCGGAGGATGGTGGTCGCCAGCGGGGGTGGTCGGACCATGGAGGTCGCGCAGCCGGACCGTGTGGAGCCCATGGCGGAAGAATATGTGGGTGATGACCAAAGGTCATGGCAGGAGGTCGTGACATCAAGCTGGTATGCGGATTAGAGCCGCATCGAAGGAATCTATTGTGGCGATGTCTTAGGGTGTGCAGAGGAGGTGGGCTGGCTGTGTAAAATGCAGCTCAGCACCGCATTGACTGGGCGACATGGGGGAGCCACAATGTCAGAGTGGTTCGTATCTGGCAGAGAAAACAGGCCCATAGTGTGGGCCAGAATAGGGTGTCCAGATCGCGCCAAGTGGGCTGGGTCAGTTCAGACTGGACCGGGCCAGGTTGGTTTAGCCAGACCGGGTCGGGTTGGGTTCGAACCGGACCCAGATCAGGCCATTTTACAAAAATGTCCATATCTTTTAAATTATGTGTAATTTTTCTGATCCTTTTGCAGTGTTGGGACCCTTGTGACAAGACATTCCTTTTGAGATACTCTAAGTGAGTTTTTTTATAAGTTTCTTTACAATCTAATGGCTTGTGTATTAGGTTCTCCTAAAACAAGTTCACTATGAGAGGAATCCAACGGCTGGTTGTGACTTGGTGACTATGTGACTTGGGGGATTCTTAACCCATCAACGCTCTGTGCACCATCGACGCTCTATGCACCATCGATGCTTTATGCACCATCGATGCTCTGTGCTTCATTGACGCTCTGTGCGCCATCGACGCTCTGTGCGCCATCGATGCTCTGTGTGCTATCAACACTCTATGTTCCATCGATGCTTCGTGCTCCATCAACCCTCCATGGGCCATCGACGCTCCATGCGCCATCGATTCTCTATGCGCCATCGATGCTCTATGCACCATCGACACTCCATGTTCCATCGATGCTTCGGGAACCATCGATGCTCCATGTTTTATGGAAACTACGAAATTTTTGGACTACAACTGAAAAATCATTCTCTTTGTGCTTTATACTTATACATATGTGAGCTAACTACACTTCATATATTTATTTTTGGTGTACTTTGTTTATTTATTTGTGGTCTAATTCGTGTTTTTTTAGTGGTATTCCATTTTGGTTTTAGGTTATTATACTAAGTATTGTTTTACTCACCCCTACATGGGCATTGCCAACGTGTTTTTTGTCTTATATAGACAATAAATGATTTGATAGAGTTCTAGGTGGAACAAGGCCAGGTGGTTCTTAGATTGATCATGTTGAAGAGGTGTGATTCTATGGCTTCAAATAGTTTTCATACACCTACCCTTCAGGTAGGGTTTTCTGTGGATGAGTTTCATGAACTTGTGCATTCACTTTGATAGACTCTTCTTTTAGTGGGCTTGTATTATGGCCCTGTTTACTTTCCATTTTTCCTACTATCGTACTATTTGGTTGGTATATTAGTGTATCCATGAATGTTTTACAAATTGTTTTTACATTTCAACATTTTGAGTTTGGAGATGTGTGCATGTGTACAGGTACTTAGGAAAATTCCTCTCATTTATGGGATATGCCTTCTCAGTGCTAGTCGCTAGCCCTTGGCCTATCAGAGGTGGGCTTGGGGTAGTCATGGAAAGGGACCCTATGGGAGATTTTATGATATATAAGGCCAAAATATGTCTATAAAATGTGTTTTTTATAAGTTTCTAGGTCATTTTAACCCTTATCTTTTTATTTTAACCCCTAGTAAACTCATTTTGACCTTAATAACGATAATTAATATATACTATATTTACTATTAATTTTGACCAAAAATTAAGTTGACCTTATTATATAATAAAAATTATTATGAATATAAATATTAAATATATTTTTTTAAATTCTATTCACATATGTGTTAGAATTTAATTTAAAATTAAACCCACAGACGTCATGAAAAATGGTCTTCCAAAGATAAAATTTTCAAAAGTAAAAAAATATCAAAATTAAAAAAAAAATTAATATAATGACCTAAATGGTATTAATGAATATATAATTGAACTAATTTTACTTTTAAAACAATTTCCTAATAAAATTTATCTTGTTAATTCTTTTAATGAAAATGGAGTTTTTAATAAAAACTAGTGTTTTTTACAATTTGCTGAAAAAATTATCTTTTTAGTAAATTCTCAAAAATTAACTCCAAAATAATTTTAAATTTATTATTTAAAAAATTAATTTTATTTTTTAAAATTATGTTTTTAAAATTTTTAAAAATTAATTTTAAAATAAGTATGCAAAATGTGATAAAACTATTTTTTAGAAAAATAGAGTTTTTAAGAATAAAATTGGATTTATTCTTATCCCATGCCTAGAAAACATATAAGATAAATGTTAAGAAAATATTGAATATATAATATATAAATTTAATTAAAATAATTCACCAAAAGTGATTTTTTTAATTTATTATGTTAAAATTTGTTTTTGTACAGAAATTAAATTTAAATTTAATCAATATTTTTATAAAATGTCAGGGTGTTAAAACAAGGGTTGGGTTAATACTTACAAAGCTATGACACATGCCAAAATTTCAGGAATAACACTACAACACTATGGAAGAGACAATCAATATACTACTAGGTTGATCCTCTCCACAATCTCAAATGGACATACATATGAGGGTGCCAAATTACCTTTCTTCCAAATTCATCGATGACCCGATCTTGATGAAACTCAATGGAATGAATGACCAACCATTGTAAACTCAAGTGGTATATGGTGTTGATAAGAGTGTGACTTATATATACTTTGGTCCATATCCATATGATTCAATATCAACTAGATTGACTCTGATATCTCTTGCAAGAGACTCGGTCCCAACAACTACGATTCTTCGACTTCCATCCAACATAAAGGTAATCTACATGGCCCACCATAGAGTGTATCACATTGATCCACCTAAATAGTAACTTGATAACTATTATTATAGGTTAAATAAATGAGTCCTAAGTTCTTCTCCCATGTTACACCAAAATATAGGATGCATTCCCTCATCATTTCCTCTAACACTTGGATAGTAAATTCTGATTGCCCGTCCATTTGTCGGTGGTAATTTGTACTCAAAAAAACATGAGTATCAAGTCCCTTCTGAAATACTTGTTATAAGTGTGATTTAAAACAATTATCTCTATAAAAAATAATACTTCAAGTCATCCCATGCAAGCACACTATCTCCGAGACATATCGGTCACACAACTAATCGACGATGAAAGTCTCCCATGTTGGAAAGAAATAGGCTACTTTTGTCAACTAGCCCACAATCACACATATCATATAATTCTTACAAGGAGTCCTCAGTAGACCCATCAAGAAAATCCATGGTAACATGGTCTCACTTCCATTAAAAAAATTTCAAATACTATAAAAGACTAGCAAGCTGCTGATACTCAGCATTTACCTGCTGACCAATGTAGCATCGCGTCACAAAACCTGTGATTTTCTTCTTTATTCCTGGCCAGCAATATTGTCTATGAATATCATGGTAAATTTTGGTCAAACCAGGGTGCACCACCCACTTTGAATCATGAAAGTCGCACATCTTCTCCTCCTATATACATTTAGGCATGCAGACCTGACCATGGATGTGAATAATCTCATCATCGTTGATGGTCCAGTCAGGAGGTATCTCCCCTCCATCAAAGTTTTCCCTCAATTCCAGGCACTATGGATTCTCATATTGCCTCCTCTTGATCTGAAATATAATAGAGTAAAAATGGATAAATACATGAGGATAATCTATTATCTCTCCTTTGGAACACTTATATTCATCTCAGCAAATAAGGTTTTCATCTTCTGCTCATAACTAGACTCCCAAACCACCAGAGTCTCTTTCTTCTAAATCAAAGAATCAAAAAAATTATTTCGTTGAAATAAAAGATAGCTCTAATTTGAAGGATTTAATAAAATCAACCCATATCTATTGGATATTTAGATTACATTGAGAAAATATATATTTAAGGCTCTTATGATTAGTATAAATAGTAAATCTATCACTGAGGAGATAATGTCACCAAAATTTTAAGGTATAAACCACTATGAAAAACTTAAGATCATGTGTAGGATAGTTCCATTAATTAAGCCTCAAATTCCATGATCCATGCATCATAAATCAATCTAAATGCATCAAAAATAATTCAAGTACAGTCTAGGATTCATCACAACACAAAGTATACTCCTACCTGATTCAGATGAGATCATAATTAGTATTGTTTTCAAACACATCTTCAATTATTATAAATAATTATAGAATGATTTATACCACTTAAAATTTATTCCCTTCTTATTTAGGCCTAATATTTGTGATTCCAAGTGAGAAAAGTCTCATATCAACCTTTGGTAGTAACCTTTTAACCCTAAAAAGCTTCGGAATTTTAAAACATTCTTAGAATGATCCCAAGAAAAAATAGTTCATACTTTTTGGGGTGCACTAACACACCTTCCTATGGGATTGTGTATGCTAATAAATTTACCTTTTTGATCTAGAAATAACACTTAGATATATTTTCATATATTTGATGCTCTCTCAGTGTACTTAGAATGATATCAGGATTTTTGGCATGATTGTCTCAAGTCTGAGAGTACACTAAGATGACATCAACAAAAACAACCAAAAACTGATCCAAGTACAAGTGAAATATTTGGATTATCAAAGGAAAAAAATAGTGAATTTTTTTTATTCCAAATGGAATCACAATGAACTCATTAAATCTATATATACTTCTAAAATAATTCTATCATAGATTATATAGTCTCACCCTCAATTGATGATACCTTAATCTAAAATCAATCTTAGAGAAAAAACCATCACCCCTCAACTACTCAAAAAGACCATCAATATGTGAATAGGATATCGATTATTAATCATCTTATAGTTTAGCTTTCGGTAATCGAACCACAAGTTCAATGTTCTATTATCCTTCATAGAAAAAAGAACCAGAGATCCCCAAGGAAACATACTCGTTGGGATGAACCCTTTAGCTTACAATTCCTCTAGTTGATTCTTAAGATCCTGAAGTTCCACTGGTTATATTTAATAAGGTGGAATGGAAACCAACTCATCTACATGAATCAACTCAATAGTAAACTCAATTTCAATCTCAGGTGATAACCCTAAAAACTCCTTGGGAAACAAAACCTAAAACTGATCCACTATAAGGGAGAAGACATCATTCTCTACTGTCCCGTCATCTAGAAATAGACGCACGGCCTGGGTTTTGATCTCACCTAGTTTCTAAAGAAATATCCCTATACAACTTGGTTGAATATCCCATTCCCCGTGATGAACATATATTAACCCTCAGGATATATGAAAGTCACTCTCCTATGGTAACAATCAATGTGATTTTGATATGAATACAACCATTCCATACCCAGTATCAAGTCAAAATATAAAATATCAAGTATGTACAAATCCCAAATAAAATGGTACTAACTAACCTAAAGGGTACACCACTTACAAAGATAGATTCCCTCTGAACACACCCCAAGTGGAATTCTGATCAACATAACCCCAAATAAAATATCCATTGTTAGACCCAAACCATTTAAAACTAAGAAGTTATAAAATAATGTGAAACTCTTTTATCAGATATAAAACTATAAATAATAGAAGATATAATAATCATACCTCATATAGTCAATGGCACAGCCTCACTACCAATGAGTGTAGGATGAACCGCATACAGCTGACATGCCCTCTACCTTTATCTATTGTCTGAGTCCCAAGAGTTACACTACTCTACTAATACAAACACTTCTATCTTAGGGTACCTTGTCTCCCAATATGATTGGTGCAGATAGTAGACTCTAACTAATAGTCTCATACGAGGTTGAAAATTCCCTCTTAGTGCTCTGAATCAGCCTCAGTCCTCCATCACTAGCCATATATTTAGGGTTACTATGGAACCTTTATATGTTATTCATCCTGACATAAACTAGGCACTCCACTATTGGTTTAAGTCACTAAACTTTCATGTGACGAGGCCTTCCAAAATTATATCAAACCACTAGACCAATTCCCTGATAGGATGATCCTCTCCCCAGTTTACTTTTCCTACCATGAACTTAGTTAAATTTATCATAACAACACTTTATAATTTCAGAATTTTTACCACTAAAAGACCGAGCTAAAACTGAATGTCTTCCACTTATGGCCTTCTTCAGGTTCCCCTTGAAAATGAGATATTAATTCACCGCCTCAATGAACTTCTTCAAATGGAATATAATTACCTAATACTTTATCTCACATATAATTCCATCCTAGGAACATTTTTCCATTGATACCTCATCCCCTATAAATATTAGAACAAAATTTTTGTAAGTCAATGAAGTGGACAACATAATCCATCACTAGAATATCCCCCTGAGTCAAACACATAAACTCTATCTTCATTGCCTACTTCAAGTTCTCTAAGTAAAAGTGTTCTAATAAAATCTCTTGAAAGTCCCTCCAAATCATTCCCTCTAACTTCTCATCCCATAAATTCCCATCCCAGATCTATATTTACCACTAGAACTTTTTCAGTCCCCACAATATATAATCTACCAACTTAACCCTATTCTCTAGAGGAGGCTTCACGTGATCCATAATTTTTTGGATAGACTCAATACCGAACTCAACTACCTCAAGCCCACTCTATCTGGTGAATGTCATAGGATGATATAAATGGAACTCCCTAGTCATGTTAAATATATTTGGAATAACACACTTTGTATCTCTCTCAATAAACTACATAAATCAATTGAAATTCTCACTGAATTTCTCTTCAATCCTATCACTCATAACCAAAGGGGCCTCTATTTCCACTACCAGAGACATGTTCTCAACAATTTCCTCTTGTCACCCCACTAATAATGTCATCATGGAGAAATCCATCTACAATTACAAACACACATCTCAGGAAAAATATAATATCATTTTCACAGTTACATTGGGGTCACAATTAGACATATAAATCTACTCCACATACACTATACCAATAATCATAACTGCAGCACTGTCACTACACCCAACTATCCTTATCCAGGGCCACTTGCTAACTTGGGGTAAAAAAAACTTCCAATTTATAAATTATATTATTTGACACATTTTTAACCATTTCAATTTACATATTTCCATTTAAAATATTCGCAACCCCTTCATTAGGAAATATTTATTTAAAACCATAAAATAAATAGGAAAAAATCTATTACCCACAGCCTATTTTTTCTCAAAAATGGAACATAACTCACATTTTTGTGTGTGAATAATATAATGCATTTAACATAAATACCTAAGTGACTAAAATGAGGCATGAATACACAAACCTCATTCTATACCAACCCATGACTAAATTCCAATAAAATAACAACATCACACAACAAGTGATTCAACCAAAGTGAAATAACATTTCAACTATAACAAGGGAACATCAAGAACAAAAATCCCACATTGGGAACTTGGGTTTTCCTCTGAACATGGGTTTTCAACTCCCATGCATGAGCTCATTACCAAGGTATGACACATCCTTGCCTCTTATTTACCTTTCACAAATAGTAGGATAACAAAAATGAGTCTGTATTTAATACCACTTTGTAATGACCTTGTCCTTCTCACTTAAACTAGAATTTGAATTAGTTCTTTACATGATCTTAGGTGAACCTCCCCATACACCAAAGGCTACTGACTAGCAATTAGGGTCTATAGTAAAATGTTGGGAGACTATACCCTATTTATTAGAGTGATATAACAATGTAAATAATAAAAAATATAAATAAAAAATATCTAGTAATGACCATACATCCCATAACCAAATCCAAAACTAGGTAAAATCCCACAAATCAATATAATCAAAATTTCTTGTTATAATGGTGTCATGTGTCAAAAGAAACCCAAGATAAATTCACACTAAAAATCCAAAAAATGTTCCTTGAAATCATGTCTAGTCCCCTCATCAATTATCTATCCCAAGTCCCAACTCATCCATATATCAATGGGGCTTTTCCCTTATCAAGACCTATAACTATGAAATATTCTCAGGTACCAATGGTGGCCCGAGTAGGGTGTGAGTACAAATTAGAAGGAAACTTATAATAGTGTCTAAATAAATATTCAGTATAAACAATATTTTAGGTATAGGTACCAAGAATAATAGACATGGTGGGAAATGAAGCATTTTTTACAATTAAACATTTATTAATTTACCTCTTTTACCCTCAGATTCCACTGTAATGCCCAGACAACCAAACCTACTCAGACCACACTTGAATTTTAAACCATATACTATGGGGGTTAAAATATTTATGTCGATAGGGGTGTTTATTAGTCATTTTAATTCTAGGTACTGAGGATCATTGGCCTAACTACCTAAACCAAGTCAATGTGATTGGTGACCAGAGCACCATGTCGATACCCAAGACAAAAAAAAGTACTTCCATGTCCATCATTTCAATTCAAGGAAGTTGAAAATCATGTTTATCTATTCTAAATCAAGGATATGAAACATAATTCCCATCATCCTTACCCATGGGTGTTGAGTGTCAAGTCAACCATTTTTATCCCATAGGTGTGGAGTGTTATGTCCATCATCCCCAAATCATTCCTTAATGATCCACCATTCGAGGCTCAATATACTGAACCTTTTAACATAATAAAAAAATGTTGTGTACTTTTTTAATCATTAATTATTCACCATGGTCTATAATACCCAACACATTTAACCCATTTTCACATTTAAAACATTTTACTATTTATTCATATAATCCAACAATCAAATGTTCTTAAAAACTATTTAACAACTTAAATGAGCCCCTTTTAACATTTACCATTTCTTCCCTTTATATTTTCATAAACCATTTAATTATCAATCAAAACCAAAAAACTCTATATTTCATGCTAACAATGCATGAAAAAAGTGTGTCAGTTTTAACCCATAATCTCTATATTATATCATTTATATCCCACTTTACCAATTTAAAGGGATTGGCATAGCCATGGGCATATATAGGTCAAGTTTCAAGTTTATTAATGGGCCTGATGGGTTCCATGAAGGGTATAACATATCACTTAAAGACCTGATCTATTTTTCTTAAACAAGGAAACAATTATGTAGTATATTGGAACAAGAGCACATATAACATAAATAAGAACAATATAAAGACTATAGGTAATAGCTTGTAGACCACCTACATTATGCTCTTAAACAACTACTCATCCAAACCTGACATTTGATTGAAGATAAAATAGATGAAATCACAATAGAGAAGAACTCCATGGAAATAGGGCTCAAAGACTTAGAAGAATAGGGGAAACAAATCTATAAATATTATAAAAAATATAAGGAAACTGAATCATATACTTGCCTAGGTCTTTAAATCACAAGAAATGTTGCCTCAAACACCCTAGAATCAAAGGAGATCCATACTTGGGAGATAAGGGAGATCTTGGTTCGCACCTTAGTCTATTGTAAGTGAATTGTGGGGGAAAATTGGGTAATATTGATATAATATAAGGAGAGAAAAATCATAAAATTTTCCCTTATAATGAGGCACGTGGTTTGGCCACACGGTTTGACAAACTGTGCGCCAACCATGAGACCTCCTTTTTCCAAGGCATGAATAGTTCTCACAGTCTCCTAGGCCACCTTCATGGTTCAAAAACCTGTGTGGAATCCATGAAAATGGATCTGGACCAATGATGCATGGTTCTCAGGCCACCTCACATAGTTTTAAAAACCATGTTCCTCTTTCAAGTGTGTAGCATGGCCATGATGCAATGTTAGCACTAACCATGCACTAACCACTCCCCATGCATTGTAACTCCCCCCCCCCCCACACACACACCCACTTAAAGCTCCAAACCCTATGGATTCTCTTGAGACCTTCCCTACTCTCGGGAAGTATTACATAAAAACATTTAAAAAGAATATTAACCAAGATTGAAACAAAAACTTACCTTGTCAAAGGGAGTGATCTTACATAAACATTTTACCACACATTGGTATGGGGGTAGTTTGGGTTTGGGAGGGGTGAGGGGAATGTCATGGGGTCAACTCCCCAAATCTTTGTAGTTTTCTTCTCTGGTGTCATGTGTGAAAGGGGTGTTGTAACCTTCCTATATATATTTAAACATTTATATTAAATTTTTATTATGAAAAAGAAAATAATATTAAATTTTGATGAAATATATAACAATAATAGTAATAATATTATTACTAGTATTACTATTAATGTGTATATATACATATTTTTGTATAAAAAAGATCGAGAAAATTAATTTTTTAGGAGAAATTTTAGTTTTGAAAAAATGAATAGTCTAGTTTTCTCATTCTTTTTTATGTAGATCTTTCTTTGGGGATTTTTTAATCTATTTGGAATTTTGTAGAGGATTTTTATAATGATAAAATTAATTTTGAATAAAAATAGATTTATTAAATAATTAATGGTAGTAAACATGTAAATTATTATTATTAAATTAATAATAATTTTACTTTTCCATATTCATGTTTTGTGATGAATGATTGCACAAAGACTTTTAATTTATTCTATAAAGAGCATGATATCAATATAATGTGGTGTTTCAATAAAAAAGGATAATTATATAAAAAATTATTATTAAATAATAATAATTTTACATAATGATATAAGTTGGGATATTTATAAATAATAATTTAAATGATATGTTGTGGTTATAAATGAGGATCCATAATTAATTGTAATAGTGAAGAATCAAACAAGAAGGAGATTAAATAATTTTGTTATTGTTTATAAAATTTCCTGATTGAATTCAAAATTAAAGATATTAAAAAAAATGTAATCATAAGGATTATAATTATTTCCTTATGGATATATATACTACGATGTATTAAAAAGAATTTTATAATTCTTAACAAGTATATGTGAAATTTTTACTCAAGGTTGGATGTGAATTAAATTGTGTAAATGATTTTAAATATTATGATGAATTATTAAAGTATAATGATAACCAAATACATAATAAATATAATAAATTATCTAACATGTGATATTATGGAATATTTATGTGTTTTAATTGAATTCATTCGGATTAAATGAATTTCATGTGATAACTTAAAGCTATATTGAAAGGATGTAAAGACTGAATTGAAATGAATAAGATTATATTTTATAATCTATGGATACCAAATAGAATTATCATAAAATATTTTTTAATAATAAAGAAAATATAAATTAAGTGATTTAATTATGTAACTAAAGATTAATTATTTATGGAAAAGTTAAGATTATTAATAATATTGATAAAGTTGAGACTTGGTATAGTTAACTTGATAAAACATATTTATATATATATTAGTATGATATTTATTGAAATAAATAAATTTTGATTAAAATAATGAATTTAGGAAAGATAGTAAGGATTTCTATTTTTATAAGACATTAAAAGGATGAAATGATGAGATCATTAAATATAAATCAATATTCCTTTCAGATAAAGTACCTCCTTAATGGAGTGGATATAATTTAATGATGACTTAATTTCCAAAAGGATAATTATGAATTATGTGTTGGACACACTAATTTTGTTCCAATATATCCAATTATTGATAAGTTTTGATGATCAAAAAACCCATTATTTTTTACTAATGAGTTTACTATGAGTTATTTTCATGTTACTAATTATTATTTATTTAATATGTTTTTAAATTTGAAAAATAAATTTCAAACTAGTTTAATTTATGTTTGAATAAAATTAGATAATTATTAATCCTTATGCAAGTCTAGGACCATCCTTATGTAAATTCAAAATAATATTAAGGCAATATTAGATGATGCTTGTATAAGAAAAAAATTTCGGAAGTATTAATTCTTATGTAGGGGAAATGATCCTTACATAGATAAAAAATCATCCTTATGAAAACTATAATTGATTCTTATGATGGTTTAAACCTTATGGAAATTTATGATCCTACTTATGCAAGTCCAAGATGACCCTTATGGAGTTGATCCATATGAATAATCATGTGTATGTAGAAGGAATCATCCCTGTGAAAAATGATTTTATGAAATCCTAAGTTGATGATTACATATATCATCCTTACAGAGTAAAAGTAATCCATATGAAGTTATCTTTGTAGAGTATGAAACCTATGTAGTAATAAGTTCATACTTTTATAGATCATATTTATGTTATGTGGATATGATCCTTATAAAGTTCTAGGTTAATTTAAAAATTAATTTTTTATACTTTAAATTTTGTTTCAGTTTTTAAATAAAAAATTATTCATGGATTAATTTTATATATTTTGAATAACCTTTTTGATTAGTTTCATGAAGTTTCTGATTCAGATGAAATTTTTTTTCTCCAATTATTTAATTCTTTTAGATTTTTAAGATCACGTACTTTTTCGAAAAAATTAATTTTTATGAGTATCACATATATTTTTCCCACTATGAAGATTTAAATATATAAAAATATTAACATTGGTTTATTGAGGGAACAATTATAAAAAACTTCTGATTCACAAGAAGAAATTATGATCTCAAAGTGACTATCTTTTGTGAATTTTCTTCTTCATTCCTCCTAGTTATTCAAAATTTCCAATAAATTCAAAGAGTAAGAAGAATAAAAATAGAGAATTTTGGTATTTTACCTTTTGTATATCTATTACAGCAAAAGAATATTTCCAAAGCTTCACATTGAAGTCATATTCATTCTCTAGAAGATCTTCATTAACTTATAGTTGTTTTTTATCAAATGTTTGATAAACCAAACTTCAAGAAAATGGGTTTATCCCCATGCCTCTATACCAATAGTTTAAATGAACCATTAGTATAGAGTTTCTAGATCCATTCTATACCAACTGTTTATTAAAACCATTCGTATAAATTTTTCACAATACCATTGGGCTTCTAGCCTCCCCCACCCTATTCACCCATGATCCCTACCCTAATTTCCCTTACCTGAGCAAACAAAAACATTCCTTCTCCTCTAAATTTCTCCACTTATTTATGAATTGTTTTCTTAAAGTCTTATTCAACATCATATTAGTGAGTTATGAATCATTCTTCTCTTTTACAAAGTATTGGACTCATTTTTATCTATTTCATCATGTATATTAATGTTCTTATATAGGTTAAATATATATTTAGTGATTTTTGGTTCATATGTTTAAATTCTAGACTTTATGAGTTTTTTTCATACCATGAAGTAAATAGATGCATCATGGAGCATGGATGTCCATGCACAGGTCATTACATGATTTATATTCATGCTGTGAAGCTCAAGTTAACATGAAAATAAAAATACAATATCTGTGAATTTATTGAAGTAAATTCATATATATTTACCATGAGATCCATGTTCAAATTTGAAGAGTTATTTTTGGAAGGAGAAGTTGAGCCTAAAAAAGAATTTTTACTTATAAATAATGGGCTTTGGCTAGATATGAATGGAGAGAAGGAATAGTATGAGACGATAGTGTAGTTTCTATCATAGAGAGGCTTAAAAAGTTATGCTATCATAGATTATATATGTTTTATTTCATTTTTTCATCACCCTATCATAGATATCATGAGAGGATGATCCTTATTTCTTCCTAACATGTTATTAAAGTGGGGTTTTACTAGTGTGTCTATGGATTTTTATTTAATTCATGTTGGGTTTTATATTCAATTATCTTCCCTCCCTCTCTACTTATTTTTCATTACATTACCATAGTGTTTTTATTAAGAGAGTGTTCTATAATGTAGTTATTAGAATACTAATTTCACTATAACTATCGGTTATGATAGGATATATATTTAAAAATGGGTTTTCATTAACATTATAGATAATAAACTAAAGTATATGACCATTAAAAAGGAAAATTTATGAGAGATTAAGAGTAATCACTCAGACAGGGGGCATGACTTAGATATAATTCCAATGAAAATAAGAATAATTCATTAAGTTTTTACAATAACTAGCATGTGAATTAGAATCGTATATAATTTCTATGTTATAATTGTGTTGGAATACCATGGTTAAGTTAGGAAGAATATAACTACCATACAAAAAATTTGTATTAGAAAAAACTATTATTTTTTGTATCACAATAAAGAGATGAGACAATCTTCAATTGTTCATCAGCAGAAAGAAAGAAGTGGTGTGGAGAATTTGATATTTGATCGGTTTAGATTTTTTCATCATTGTGATAGAGATAGTATGATAGTAAAAGAATAAAATGATATCAATACACGTGAGGAAAATAATTAATATGATGATTTTTAGAGAGTGAAAAAATTAATGGATGATTCTTGAACTCATGTATATCAGGAATGTACTAAAATAAAAAAAAATAGAGTTTTTAATGTGGGTATATCACGGAAATACTATGTATGTAATTTTTAACACCTACATTGATTATATGCTTACCTTTTTAAATTAATTTCTTCTTGATGGTGTAGATGTTCCCTCAAATCATTATAAGGCATGGAATTTGATTAAGTATCATGGATTTTCTACTAATAAAATTGATTCTTACTTGAAAGATTTTAGTTTGTTTTGGGAGAAAACATCAGACCATAATGACTATAAATAATATGGTATATCTTTATGGAAGGAAAATGTAGATGGAATACTATCTCATGTGCCACATAAAGTCATTTGGAATTTTCCATTGATTCCTAGGATTCAAAATCTACTCATGTCTACAAAAGTCTCAACCAATATGCGATGTTATGATGCTGAGATAATTAAATATAATAATGATTTGGTTCATAATGAAAATGTATGATCATGGAAGTAATTTTATGCAAAACATCCTAATTTTGCAGTTGAGGTGTGTAATATCAAGTTGGGTCTATCTTGTGATGGTTTTAATCCATTTGGTCATATGCTTACTGCTCACAACACATGGATAGTTTTTATTAACATTTATAATATTCTTTTATGGATGTGTATGAAAAAACATTTTACTTTCTTGAGTACACTAATATTTGGACCTTCTAATCCTGAAAATGATATAGACGTATACTTGAAACCTTTTATAAGATATTTGAAGTAGATTTGGGATATGGGTGTGCACACATTCGATTCTTCTTTACAAAATATATTTTAGATACATGTTACCCTTTTATGGACTATAAATGATTTCCTTACTTATGCAATAAAGTTTGGTTGGATCCTAAAAAAAAATATAATATCCTATTTTTATGAATAATACATAATCAAGAAGAATTAAATATATTTGTAGTTTTTGGTTTCATGGGGCATCAAAATTTCTTTCCAATGGATCATCAATATAGGAAGAATGTTTAGAGGTTTTATGATAATTTTGACACTGAACTGGAACCTCATTATGTCAGGAACTAATGTGATTAATGAATTTAAAGATTTTAGTTTTTCATTAGGAAAAGGTTAGATGAAATATAAAAAGAGGAAGAATGTTGACACTGAATCCACTTATAATTCGAAAAAGAAAAGTATCTTTTAGGAGTTTCCATATTGGTAAAAAAATAAGATAATTGTTTTGATGTAATGAAAATTGAGAAAAATATGTGTGAAATGTTGCTTTAAATTCTTCTAAATATCAAGGGGAATACCAAAGATGACTTATTATCTCACCAATACTTTTTGGATTATGGTATTCAACCAGAATTGCATCATGTTTGTATTATTGAAAACAAAAGGAAAGTTCATTGTGCTTCTTATGTGATGACACCTTTTGAGAAAAATAAATCTATGAAAGTATTAAAGAATATCGAGGTTCCTGATGGTTATTCTAGAAACATGTCTAAATGAGTCAAAAGAAGGGATTTTAAACTAAAATCATTAAAAATTAATGATTATCAAATAGTTCTTCATGAATTGATTCCAATAGAAATCTAGAATTTACTATCCAATAAATTAAGAATGATAGTGATTCACTTGTGCCATTTTTATAGACACATTTTTTCTAAAAGTTTATCCAAGTTTTTCTTGATAAAAATATAGTAAGAGGTGCCATTAATTTTTTTTGAGTTAGAAAAAAAATTCTTTTGTAATTTTTCACTTACATGTTTCACTTAATAGTTCATCTTCCAACTAAAAAAACTCTTAGGGGACCCGTTGTTTTTCATTGGATGTATCCTACTAAAACAAATATGTGTATAATGAAATATTATTTCCAAAAAAAATCATATTAAAGGTTCCATTGTGATAGGTTATCTAGATCAATAATGTATGGATTTTTGTTCAATATATTTTTTTAATGTGAGTACAAGACATAACCAGACAATGAGAAATGAAAATGAGTAGTATGGGGAAATTTATCCCTCATTTCCATCTCTTCCCTAAATAGGTGGAATTCCTAAGTCATATACATTGGCTACATTGAGCCTTGAAGAGCAGGATATGGCACATCACACAGTCTTCTGTAACTATGGTTTGTTCGATGAGTATATCAAGTAAGTAATTAGAATATTTATACATTATATTATACTATGTCATTTCATATATACGATAAAAGTTTATTATCATTTTATGTAAGGACATAAACAAATTATAAGTAGATTTCATTGACCTTTTCCTTTAATAGGGAGAGAATCTTTACATAGAAAAGAGTTTCCTGCTTGGTTGAAATAAAAGGTATGAACATTACTTTAATTAATTTAAAATATATATATTCATTTAATTGAATTATTCATATATATTTTAGGTATTAATTTTACCCTTTGACTTTGTATCTCAATAATTAAGAGTGTTGGATTCCTGTCCTAATTCATTGGTTCATACATGAAAATCTTTAATAATAAATGGGTATAAATTTGAAACAACCAATCGGAGGGGTGAATATAAGAACACAACATGATGGTATTATGTTAACTTCAACAATGAACTATTATTCCAGTGCATTAGATAGTAATCCTTGATATGAAAATATGTCTTATTACGAACTTTTTGATAAAATGATGTTATTGGATTACTACTCTCAGGGTAAAGTCACTATGATGAAATGTAAATGGTTTGACTCAATGATTCAACATGGTACAATTATTGATGACTGTGGATTTAGATTTATTGACATGACTCACTTATTGGCTACAAATGAACTATATATTTTCACATTAATGTAAAAAACTATTTTATGTGAATGATCATCCAAGATATGATTATGGTGTCATTATTAATATAATCCCAATATATATTATTTATGATGTTAGGATAAAATTGGCACCACTAACACCCCCATTATCATTGAAAAAAATATTTTATTTGATGAATCAAATTGAACCATTGTGATAATTTATGTTGAACACGAATTAGTGGTAGGTAATATATAGAAGCAACCATATGTGTTCACAGTTCATTAATTTTACCATGACATGGGTTTCTAATATTGGTAATACTATAATTACTTTAATTTAGTATCATTTTTGAATGATATATTTTTTAAGTATTGTTTTTTTCATTTCATTTAATTATATTTATTTTAATTCAGAAAACTAGGTTTAAAATAGGTTTTTAAAAAAATTATAACTTGGTTTTAAATTATAGTTTCTAAAACATGTTATGATTTTTTTATGACTTATTTGACTTCTAAGTTGTATAAAAAAATTAAAAACTATTTCTAAAAAATGTAAATTTAATTATTTTATAGATTATTAAATATATTATATAAATTCGTAGGAAGAGATTATGTGATAATGACCAAAATATACATAAGCTAGGGTTTCCTCCTCCGGTTCCCTTAGTTAGTATAATAACTATAATATTCTTCTTCTACATTACATTTACTATCATGTTCTTATTATTTATCAAATTTTTTTAGGTAAATTAATCTGAAACAGAGTTGAATTCTTCTCACACTACTAGTATAGGTCCAATATGGGGTTCTCTTAGAGATACATGGATCACCCGTCAAACTCATTCACACCCTGAACCGCCAATGGAGATCCCATCAACCACAACTTTTTATCCTCCATGGATGTTCCCACCCATACCTCCATCATCATCTTATTTAGCGTCTACTTCTCATACCATTTCTATATTTTCTCTAAGGATGTTCCCACATATACCATATCCATATCCTCTTATGTATTCCCAACCCTTATATACTTATCCTACCATGTCTACGCCTCCTCCATTTCCTATTATCCATCCAGGTTCTACTGATTATTCTCCTTAAAATTCCACTCCACTGCATAAAAATAAACCAGTGCATGCATTGGAACTGGTATGTCCTTCAGAGACTATCGATCTAGGATAGCCCATGAATCCATTAGATCCTAATGAGTAAACTACATTAGGTTTTTTTATAAGTGTTTCAAATTATATCACATCATTTTTTGTTCTATTAATTAATTATTATTCTTTTCTTTTTTTCTATTAGGCAATGTGGGTGCACCCATATACATGAAGCCTAGAATCATCAAATAAAATAATGGTAGGTAAAAATTCTAGATAGTGTAGAAGTTTTATGGAAACTTTATCCAAGTACAACGATATCATTATGATGCAACCCGCCTCAAAGAGGCATATCGTTAATGAATTCAAGGAGAGATAATGGGTAAAGATATAGGTAAGAAAATTTGTTAAATTCTTATATATATTACTATTTTATTTATAGAAATTAACATGTTCATGCAGTGTAGGTTTAAATTTCTCGGTAGTGAAGATGCTAAGGTCAAACAGTTTATGGATGTATCTTGGTGAGTTGTGGTGATCATATAAGCACGAGTTATATGATGGTTGGAAGAGTAGAGTCAGTTAAATTTAGAGGGTGTATCAATATTCACCGATTTTCCAATAACATAATATCAAGAAATAACTGTATAATGGAAGAGTAATGAGTTTAAGATATTCTTAATATTTAATAGTTTGAATTGAAAATTTAATTCTTATTAATTGAATTGAATTTTTGTTTTTAGTATTTGTTGGAAAAAAAACAAAAATAACAAGGATGTTATGATGTATTTGTACACTTTGGGTCACACTGCAATGCTCAAGCATGAGAGTCACCAGGTACTTTAATATGAATAGAAATAATATCTATATTTATATTTTTACTTAATTATAAGAGATTTATTTGATGAAGTTAAAATTTAGGAGGATCTCTCTATTAGATAGGCTTAAAGATTTTTCATGTTGAGAGTGAACTAAATAGAATATTCTAGATTTTAGAAACTATTGAATAATAATCCCAAAAATCAAGTTCTTTATTCCCAAACTTATAATAATTTAACCAATGACCTATAAATATTTTTCTATTCTTTCGAGTGTTTGTTACCAAGATTTTTCAAAACTAGATTCTTTTTTTTTTGAGATGTTCTCAAAAAAAATTAGGCATAAATTAGGGATCCAATACTTTTATAAATACTGTTATCCACCAATAATATTATTGGACCAACTATATATGTTATCTTTTCATTCATATTAGATCAAATTGAGTCTTTCATGTTTATTATATTCAAGTTTCTTTATTTTAGTTTCATTTATCAAACTGTAAGTTTATTTTAATAAATAGTTTTCATATAAACTATAAAATATTATTACATGTAATTTTCTCTTGTCCATTCAAATCATTCTAACCTTAATTTAATAGAATAAAATAAACCTAAAGTGGTCATTTTATTTTACTTGGATTTTCAAGAAGCATAAAATCATAAATATTTTTAAAAATAATTTAAACTTCAGTAAAATAGTCTTAAAATATTCTTAAAACAAACTCACATAGTAATAATATGAAAGGCTGGGAATTCCACATTAATACAGAAGGATGGAAATGCCCCATTTAGTTAGATTTTCATGATGAAATTTAAGTTTTCTTCTCATTAATCCCTTTAATATAAGGTTAAAAATCCCCCCTTTAATATAAATTTTATATCTTAAATGAATTCCTCCTTCTACCTCCAAGTTGTGATAACATTACTCTCCAAACATGTTGAAAGTTCCATTGAAATCCAAAAATACCAGATTTCTTGATTTTAATTTTACTCCTTAATCATATGTCAATGTAATTTTTCTAGCATTGAAAACTTCCTTCAATGACTATATTATTATTTAAGGGCTATATTTGATAATTTCTTAGTTTAAAAAAACTTTTTAACCAAAATAAACTAACCCAAAATTAACTAATTGAAATAACCCAAGATGAAGAAAATAACCTAACCAAAAATGAACTGAATGACCTAACCCAATGAAAAATAAATAACCTAACCCAAAATTAACCAATTAACCTAACTAAAAAATGAACAGTTGATCAAATGACCTAATCCAAAACAAACTAATGAACAAATAACCAAATTGAACCAAATTATGGAACCCAAAAAAGACAATACCTAAAAATAAACCAAATAGACTAACCTAAAATAAACCAAATAACCTAACATAAAAAAGAGACAACAAAAAAATGAAAAAAAACTAAACTAAAATTAATTAACCCAAAATAAACAAAATGACATTACCTATAATAAACCAAATAACATAAACCCAAGTAAACTAATTTTTCTAACCAAAAAAATGAGAAAATGGACAAATGAACTTACCAAAAATTACATAACCCTAAAATAAACCAAATAACATAACCCAAAATAAAACAAAAAAACCTAAATCAAATATAACATAAGCCAAATATAAACCAAATTATTGAACCTAAAATGACCTAAACCAAAGTGAACAAAATAACATTTCCCAGAATAAACCAAAGTATATAACTCAAAAATTACATAACCTAAAAAAGAAGAAAATGGCCTAACCTAAATCAACCGGAATAAACTAACTTAAAATGAACCAAATGATCAATCCAAATGACAAAATTTCAAAATATGAAAAAATATCTAACAAAAAAATAACCCAAATGACATAACTCATTAATGAAAGAAACACCCTCGCCCAAAATTAATCAAATTACCAAACTAAAAAATATGAAAAATACTCTAACTGATTGACCAAATGACCAAAGTATCAAATAACATAACTAAAAAATGTACCAAATTAACAAATGACCAAACTAACCATGTGAAAAAATAAACAAATAACCAAATAACATAACATAAATAGAATTGAAAAAAAAATTAACATACAAGAGGAATATATATCATACCCATGTTTAGTATGCTAATTTGTATGTATTGATTATGTTATGCCACTGGTAATAAATTTATAAATAAATTTATATTTATATTCTTCTTCATTTTATGGATTTCTTCAATATAAAAAATTTTAATTCATTCAAGGTTGTGTTGAACCCTTATATAGCTTAAATTAGTTATTTTAAAATGAGATGCTCACCATATTATTAATCTAACATAGCTTCCCATTTGAGATTCAATTTCACTTAATCACATGCAGATTCATTCCCTTACATCTTAATCTAATGTGATAATTGAATTTAATACTATGTTGTGAATTACCACTATAATTTAATATAATTTGGGAATGTATTAACTTGATGTGAGAATATGGTTAATCTCATGTGTCTTCACACTAAAATTTGTTTTTTTTTATTTTAAATTTTAAATTATTCAATAATGTAATATTATATTAATAAATTTAATTTTTATAAAGCGACATTGTGCATCAAAGTTCATGTGCCTTGATAAAAATTATTTTTCTCAAGTAGAAGGAAAATAGATGGAAGTGTTATAAATGCACATACATAAGAAAATATTTTCCCCGAATGGCCTTAAGGCCTTCATTTTTATTGATTTTTGATAACCCCCCTTTCAAGGGATGAGGGGGAACCCTTATAAGGCTCGTAGGCTCGGAGATTACAAGGCCTGTAGGCTTAGGAGATTACATGACCCGAAGGTCTTAGGGAATTTAACCAGACTATCTACAAGGAACTGCCCCTCCCTAGCATTTGTGTCATGATAGTATCTCTCCACCTTTGCATGGCCTTCTGGCTAGGATTCCCATGCAAGAACAGGTTGGTACCGATGGCATATCCATACCCTCTCATTATGACAATCCATTGGGTTCTGCTCTAGTGAGTGCACCTGCTCTGAATCCTCATCTGGGGATACTCCTTTTTTGTAGTGTGTCTAGGGAAACTGCATGTGGGCCGAAGGCCTTGAGGTGGACCGAGGGCCTTAAATGTGGCCTAAAATCCCTACTGACCCAAAGGCCTGGGTGGCCCGAAATCCTTAAGGACTCCAAGCCCAAACTGGTGGCCCTAGGAGCACTAGGGCAGAGTTTTATGCCAACCCGATAAAAACACCATTCCCACTATGTATTATCCCTCATCGGGTGCCTCTCAAACCTATCACACCACTTAAATACAAAATTATATTATAGAAGTAGATAAGGCCAAAAAATGCTATAAATAATATTGAAAGAGGTAAAATGGTCACCAAACAGTTTCTGAAAGATATGTCAGTTATATGTTCATCACTTCCATCAGAGGATAATAATATTTTTGATTCATGTATAGAAACAATGTGATGTATATATGATGCACTTAGTGATGTAAATGAGGGTCCTAGTGGTGGTATAGGTGATGATATTAGTGGTGGTGGTCGTGATAATGATGATGATGGTGGTGGTGGTGGTGGTGGTGGTGGTGGTGGTGGTGATCCAGGAAATGATGTTGGTGATGATTATGATAACACTAGTGGTGATGAGGGAGATATTTATCCCATTTATTTTTGAGTTGATAGTAAAGATACATGTGTAGATGATGTTTAATGACTAAAATTGATTGTGTGGATTGTATATGTATGTTATAGTATTATAAATGGTTTTAAAACTATTGATAATGTGATGATCAAATACTAAATATATAATAATTGTACTGTATTAAATGTGTACCATGGTTTAAAATTTATTTGCAGGTTCTGTGAGAGGTACTGGATGTTGCTACTACTGTCCATTAGGGATAGGATTCTATACCCATAGTTCGCAGAACCATGGATATACATCAATTTTGTAGAGTCCTATATACCCATGGTTTTAGGAACTATTGGTATATATGTATACCCAAGGTTTAAATTAAATTGTGGGAATTAAAATTTGGAAGTGATTTATACTAACGGTTTTAAAAAATTACATTGTTATAGACCTATATCGATGGATATATTCCCCATGGTTCACAAAACTATTGGTATAGAATATACCAATGGTTATGTTTCCTATACCAATTATTCCAAACCATTGGTATAGCTTATTTTTATAGTAGTTCTAGATTCTATCTTTTCCTTTCTATTTTACTACTGTAAGTGAAAACTCCTTGCACTGAGTTTAGTGAAGGTTGGGAGTCCATATTATAAAGGGAGATACCTTTAAAATAGTTTATAACCTTTTACAAAGTTTTAGATACTTTCACTTATATGTTCAATCCCAAGGGAAATAAATAGAATAAAAATCACCAAACTTGCATTAAGCATTGGTGGAGTGAATTATGGACAGTCCTTGTTTCCCTAAAAAATATAAAAACTCATGGTATCCCGCTATTATATTTCTTTATTTTCAGTTTCATATTTTATTTAAAATATATAGGATAAATTCAAATATATTTAAAGGAAGGTTTTATTTGGTAAAATTTTAACAACCCAATTCGCCCCTATTAAGTTATTATAAAACACAACTATAAAAACACTTGGTATTAGGGAAAAGATTTTTGTGTTCTCAAATTTTTCCAATTTATGTCTAAAGATCAATCTCTAGTTTCTATAATAAATTACATAAAGGAAGGAATTACAATGGTTAGGTATCCTTACATCAATGGATAAAATTATGGATGTTGGAAATTTATAATGGTTATCCATTTAAATAATATTGGTCTAAAATTATATATAAATTTTTTCAAGCCTTATAAGATTATTTTTGTAGAAAAATAGATATAAACTATATATCAATAAAATTATTATGATATAAACTCTAAATTTATGGTTTTTATCATCTTTTTTTTATATTTGAATGAGTTTAACAGAGTCTCATAAGGTGATAAAACACATGACATGTGGGAGAACATAACGGTGTCTTATGAAATTAAATATAATGTAAGGAAACTCAGGTTCAACACTACCAAACTCAATTTTTACACATTTAGGTTACTCAATAGTGATATCATATCTCAAATTAATGGGAGGCTATAGAGATTATAAATAATGTTGCTTCTTTGGGAAATACTATTACTAAACCAGATCAATCTATAAAATTTATTAGAGTGTTTACATCAAAATGGAATGTAATTTCTATATATATTATCCAGTCCACACCTAAAAAGGATTTAAAAATAAAATATATAACTATAACCATTATGTTGTAATAAAGAAATTGAGGCAAAAGATAATGATCATAAGATGGTTAAAAAATAAAATATTCCCCTTAAAGTTTCCACTTAAAAATATGAGAATAAAGTAAAAGAAATATTATTATCTAACTCATATGATTATTTAGAATCAATTGATAAGTTTTTCTAGTTGGAAATAAATTTTAACAATATACATCAAAAAAGGGATTCAAGAAAATACTCTAATAAGTGAAATAAGTTTAAAGTAAATTCAATGGAAGTGAGATTCTATGAATACAAAAATATTGTATAGATAAAATCTAATTTTACACAACTTAAATGGAAGAAAAAATCTAATAAAAATGATCAAATAAAATCTAATTATAAGAGTAATTAAAAGAATGATTTTAAATCCACATGAATTTTCTTCAGAAAATTCTAGTCATAACTCTCATTATGATTCATATAATTAGTAATCAAATAAAAAGGTATATATGTTATTCATGCATCAAAATAAAGAGGCACAATAATTTTATTCTTCTGATTCGGAATCTAGTCCTAAAAAACACTCCATTGATGAACTAAACAAATATTTATCCATGTTAGAATAAATGTATGAATCACTAATGATTAAGAAAAAATCACTTAAAAAATTCTATTATGTTGAGCTAAATAAAAAAATATGATCTATTTAAATAGATTATGGAATTAAAATCTAAATTAGATAAATCTATTTCTACTTATACTATGAATGGTAATAAAATTAATGAATTATAAGCTGAATTTAACTCCCTTAAAAAGTTTTTAAGGGTATTTACTAGAGATTATATTACGTAAATCAAATACTTAGTAAAAATAAATCAAATAAAGGAAAACTCAAAAAATTTAGTGATTGTAAAAGTCATAATCCATATATAAATTATTTTTTTCTAGGATCAATAAGAAAAAACTTATCTATAATTAAATGATTTCATTTTGGAATAAATATTCATTATGAAAATGATATTTTATTTATAACACCCTAATTTAGGGGAGTTAAACATTCCATTGTTTCTAAAAATTTATCAAATTTTATGGCTGGAAATTATACCAATTTTAAATTGATTAGGGTGAAAAAATCTTTTATATCTAACACCACTAGACCAAAAATTATTTAAGTACCAAGACATATATTGTTTTAATATTTTATATAAGTAAAAATGTACATGGAAAACAATTTAAAGTGATATATGGACAACGACTATTCAAGGAATGTGAGTGGGGAATTCTCAAACTTACCCTCTTTATCAAAGATAGATGGAGGCTATGTCACATTTTGTGATAATGAAAAATAAAAAAATATTTGTGTTTTATCATTTATAGATTCAAGTTTTCTTCTTATTAGTAAATTTTTTCATGTTAAAGTCTTAAAGATAAAGCTAATAAGTATTTATTAACTATTTGATGATATTTATTCAATGGATTTTTAAAATAATACATGTTCTATTTTTAAAGATAAATTACTTAAATTCGATGCACCTAAAACTGAAAATGTATACACTTAAGATCTTAATTATTTATGAAAATAAAAATTAAACTATTTTAATGGTGAAATTGTAGAATCTTGTATTTAGAGTAGAATAATTCGTAATTGTGATGTTTATTCTTTAAAAACTATCTTAGTATAATTTTATTTTTATTTTCCTTAAGTTATGTTAGATAAAAAGAAGTTAGGTGATGCATGTCAAATGGGAAAGATAAATAAATTTTATTTTAAACCAATTAAAGTGGTTTCTACTTTTATACCCTTAGAACTTATCCCCAGAGATTTTTTTAGACCATATAGGATAAGAATACTTGGTGGAAAATATTTTTTTATGTGTTGGTTGATGATTTTTTTATATTTACATTGGTTTAATTTTTAAGACTTAAGAGTGAAGCCTATTCTATTTTTATTGATTTCTATAATCTGGTTCAAAATGAAAAAAATGTTAAAATTGTTTCTTTGAGAAGCGACTATAGGGGGGTTGAAAATAATGAATGTAATTATTTATTTTAACATGGTATTAAACATACATTTTATACCCCTAGGACACCTTAATAGAATGGTGTTGTTGAAATGAGGAATAATATTCAATAATAAATTTCTAGAACTATGTTATGTGAATATAGAATGCATACTCATTTTTAGGTTTAATATACTGACAAAACATGCTATGTAATAAACAAAGTTTTAATAAGACATTTCTTGAAGAAAACACCCCATGATCTATGGAATGAAATAAAATTAAAGTTTTGATACTTTAAATTTTTTTATGGAAGGTTTATATCTTGAACATTAAGGACAATCTTAGTATGTTTGATCCAAAGACTGATGAAGGAATCATTCTGGGATATTATAAAACTTCCAAATCTTAGTGATTTTTCAACAAAGTTTAAAGTATAGTGGAATAATAAACCCATGTGAAATTTGATGAAAGTGGTATTCTTATAAAAAAACTCAAATTGATGATCATAGTGACTCTTTAGATAACTTGGGACTTGATCATAATTTTGACAATAAAAAGGATGATGATTTAGAACATGATCAAAAAGTGATCAGTCTTGAAATATTGGAAACCATTGAAACTAAAAGTGTGCTACCTAGAAAACCTAGAACCGTAAAAATAACCCTTTGAAAACTATTATAGTAATCCTATATGAGGATATTAGAACTATAAGAATTGTTGGAAACCTTTATGAGTTTTTTGAATTCTTACCTCAACTTGAACCCAAAATTATAGATTAATAATTGAGTAATGAGATATGGGTAATATCCATGAAATAAGAGTTAAAATATTTCAAGAAGGATAAAGTTTGGGAATTATTAGACTGACCCTCAGACTACCCTATTATGGTAAATAAATGTGCCTTTTGAAATAAATAAATGATCATGGTGTGATTGTTAGAAATAAATCTCTATTTGTAGCTAGAGGTTAAACCAAGACTAAATAATAGATTCAGAGGAAACCTTTTATCCTATAGCTAGACTAGAATCCATTAGAATTATTTTAGCTTATATATATTATATAAACTTTAAAAAAAAAATATGGATATAAAATCTACATTTTTAAATCATTTTTTTGTGGAAGAAGTTTATGTTAACAATATCATATTTTTTAAAATCCTTATTTTCCAAATTTTATTTTTAAACTTACTAAAAATCTTTATGGTCTTAAATAAGAACCAAGAGCTTGGCATGAAAGTATTAGTTCATTTATTTTATCAAATGTGTTTTTATAGGCTTGGTAGATCCGATATTATTTAATAAAACTCCATCCTTATATATTATTCTAGTTAAAATATATGTTTATGATGTTATTTTTGGTTCAAGAAACCATACATTTTGTAACAAATTTTCAAAACACATGAAAAAGAAATTTGAAATGAGAATGATGAGTAAGTTAAATTTCTTTATTAGTTTTAAAATCAATCAAAAATATTATGGAAATGTTTTAAACCAAATTAAATACATAAGTAACTTAATTAATAGGTTTTTACTTGAAAATAATAAATTATATGCAACTCTTATGAGTTCTAATAATAAGTTTGATTTAGATAAAGCTGGAAAACAAGTATAAAATAACTTTTATAAAGGAATAATTAGTATTTTGTTATATATTACTACTATTAGACCAAAAATAATTTTTATTATATGTTTATATACTATATTTTAAGAAAATATTAAATAATATCATTTAAAATCTTCCAGCATAATTTTAAGATATTTAAAAAAATATATTACTTTTTTTACTCTTTATAAAAACCTATATAGTTGATTTGATATTATATTTTAATTTTGTATTTGTAGGGTGTAGAATAGATATAAATATCACCTCATAAGCCTACCACTTATTAGAAAAACCATTAGTTTTCTAATCTAGTAAAAAAGAAATATTTTGTTGAATTATCAACTACTATAGCTAAATATGTAGAAGCTAGTAGTTGTTGTGCATGGGTGTCGTGGATGAAATGAATCTCAGTGTAATTTAGATTCAATTTTGATTGTGGTCCATTAAAATGTGATAACACATGTATTTTCAACATTTTAAAGAATCAAATAATACACTCAATAAAAAAGCATATTGATTTAAGGAATCATTTATTTAGAGATCATACTAAAAAATGGGATATTTTTTTATAATTCATTAATATTTGATACTCAACTGGTTGATATATTTTCGAAGACTATTTCAACTAAAAAATTTTATTTCATTGAAAGTGAATTATTTTTATTTTTATTTATGTAAATTTTTTCTATTTTAGTTAAGTATTCTAAATTCATTTATTTTTATGCTTAAGTATTTTCTTGTAATAGATACATATTTTTTATGATATAATAATATTTTTATTTAATTTATTTACCAAATCACTATAATTGACACTTGGTACTCTTAAGTTTTCTTGTTTGATCTGTATGCTTTAAAACCCTCTTGATTGAAAAACATCTCAAAATTTATTTCTCTATTTCCTTGAAAATATGAACTCTAATCCCTAAACCTTTCAAACTTCAAATATTTAATCTTCAATGATAATGGGGAAGAAAAAATAAATTGATGAAGGTGTCTTAAGTAGTTTTAAGAAAGTCAAAACCTCGTTATATGAATGTAGAATTAGTCCAGGTAAATTATTCAATTTTATTTAGATGAATTAGAAGAACCTATTGTTGAAGAAATTTTTGAGTTTTAAAAGTTGAGAATTTTTTTTTTATTAAAATATAAAAATGTATTTCTATGATAAATAATTTTATGAGATTAATGATAATGATTTATTTAACTTTATGAAAAATAAGGATTTATTCACCTCTAAAGTCATTGGAAAGGAATTCTCAATTTCATTAGTCAAAATGGATGAAATTTTTCACTACCTCATAAAGAAAAATTATTTTTCAGCATGAAGTTGTAAATTGATGTTTAATTTAGTCCCAAGGATGTGATATTAAATATGTTTTTAAGTCACACTATCAATAATATTCTAGTTGATGGATTATAACTTTAGAAAATTGTTTTAGAAAAAAATCAAACTAGAATAGACCAAAGAACTGGAGAGTTTGGAAAGGTACTCTTTTAGGACATGTATCTTCTTTATCTACTAATTAAGGAAGAAAAATTGCAAATAAGTAGATACATGATGAGATATGTGTATAATTGTGTTAATAGGTCTAAGAAATTTTTATTTTATCCTTATGGTTAATTGTTGACTCATATCTTTGAAAAGAAATAGATTGAGTTAAACTAGTAAAATGTTATGAAATGTTATCACAACTATATTTTGTTAACTAGTCAACAATAGAGTTTCAGATTCATTTGGAATTATTCCTTAATAAAACTTATAGCAATTAATAATTAAGGGTAGGATGAGTAAAATGAGTATTATAACCTTACAGATGATCAAGGGGAGAATCCTAGAGAAGCTAATGAAATACCTACTTCTTATGAGGGGGAATAGTCTAGAGAGGGAGTTTCAGTTTCTTTCGTACCTATTTATATGGTGGATATACCTAATCTATCCATTTATGAGTTATAATAGATAAATTTAAATAATCTTCTTATGAGGATAAATTTTATGAAGACACTGAGGTTCAGGATTATATAATCATGCATACTGATATTTAAGGACCTTTAGTTGAAGGATATATAACTTAAATGGAAAAAACAAGTGAAAATAAATATAATTAGGAAGAGGATAGTGTTGGAGTTGGTAAAGTGGATGAAGTACTTAAATATAGAAATTTTACTGAACCAATATTAGATGTAGAAGAAGTTAGAACTATTAAATCAAATTAAGATACTCAATCTGAACTTGATCCAGATCAGAGAGATGAAATTAAAGATTTAGAAGTTAGAAATATCAAGCTTCTTATGATTATAAGGAATAAGTAATTTTATCAAAATAAATCTCCTCACTAGTCAGTGATGAACAATATCTTTTTACTAAGAAGGATGGTAGTTTTGGGTTTGATGAACATATTTAGAATTTTTCCTCTATTATCTTCCCATATTTCAATTCCATGAAGGGGGATTGTAAGTTTAAAGACTGATTTGAAATAATCTAGATAAGAGTTAAAATATTTGAAAGAAACATTAGTATACAAGGATATTTTCGATTATTTTAAGTTAGAAATGGTTTAAAATATAATTTTTTATATACTGAAGAAAATTATTACTATACAGTTTGTGTTCATCAAGAAATTTCCTCCCACTCAACCAATTTATCTATATGTTTTGAATTCTATTTTGTATGAAAGTAAATATATGATAGATGAACTAAATATGGTTTCATATGATTTTATCATGATAAAATCCATATTTGAATCCCCACATAATTCCAAAATTTACATAAACACTCTTCAAGGTTTGAAAAGTGTTTTATCTTCTAAAATTAAGGATTTCAAGGCTGAGAGTGAGAAAATTCTTCATGAACTTGAAAAGTCCTTGTTTGATCTTGAATATTTTTTTTAATAGATTTGTACATCCCTAATAAAGGCATTATCAAAGAATCATGGAGAATATATAAATATTCTGAAGTTTTAAAATTATTTTAAAATACCTTTAAATGATAAATTTAGGCATTTGGGTAGTAAGTAAAGGGATATTTAAAATGCATTGCTAATTTGGTCCCAGTATTAGACTCATATTATGGATGGTTGGAGAGAGAATAATTTGAGACACAAAAATCAATGATTGAAGGATGATAAGTTTTTTATTTTAATGAATATCCATCAATCATCATTCTTGTTGTTACTACTACTCAACCAATCTTTTCAAAAGAAACAATTCAGGTTTTTATGATGATGGTTGATCAACTTACTTAGACATGTTAAGGGATTTCTACTTTAGATGAATCTATAAACTTACAACTTCTTGGATATTTAGAATAATTTTGATCATAATATTAGGAATGTATATTCAATTATACTATATTATTCAAGGGATGATGTTTTTAATAGGTTAAATATCTGTGGTCAAGATTTATTTGAGATTATAAGTGGAAAAACTCTTTTATATATTCCTACTTCAAGATATTTTTCTTCTAAAAAAATTAGAAGACACCTTTGGTCCAATAAGATATTATCCTAATGATAAGGGGGAAGTTTTTATTTTTTTCAAGAGAAAAGGTAATTGGTTCTAATTTTTCATATATACCTTTTACTAAGTTCATTTTTACTCACACTATGAAGGTTGATAAATCTCTATCCAAAAAGGTGTTAGATCAAATCCTAGAAGTTATAAAGAATTATACAAAAGAAAATACTATTCTAAGAGATACAGAAGTTGAAGCATGTCCAAATGTACATCTATCTTAGATATTTCACCAAGGACCCACTTCACCTTATTCCTCCCCTCCTCCTATATCCTCTTCTAAATTATATCCTTCATCTAAACACAACTTTGAGCCTAAAGGATGAGATCTTTATGTCATTGGATATTTCATTTGTTTTTCAAACTATTATTCAATAAAATTCAGTGTTGTCGGTATTATTTTTACTTTATTTGAATGTTTGATTTTGGTTCTTGATGAATCATTGAATTTATATTGTTAATCAGTTAATACAATTCAATGACCCAAATCCTTATTCATTTCATAAATCTATTCTCAGAGTATTATTATTTCAGTGTACTAAATAAAATGTGTTCCATGCACTTATTTTTATTTACTTTTTGATATCAACAAATGGGGGAGAGTATTGGGAAACACAAAATTTCAATCAAATTCTTAATTGTTTACAATTATTTGGTAAAATATACTTTGTAAATTTATATCTGTAAAATTATAAAAAACCATAATATGTGAAATTCTATACAATTTTATATTTGAAGTTTATATGTTTTATGATCATCAAAAAGTGGGAGATTATTGGACATACTAATTTTGTTCTAGTATATCCAATTTTAGCTAAGTTTTGATTCTCAAAAAAATAATTATTTATTTTACAAATTATTTTAACTTGAGTGATTTTCCAATTATTGATTATTGTTTCTTTAAGATGTTTTTACATTTGGAGTTTCTATTTAAAACTAGTTTAATTTGGGTTTAATGAAAGTTATCTAAGCATTGATCTTTACATGAGTCCATGGTAATCCTTACATAAATTCAAAATAATTTTTTCAAAACCTCAAGTGATGTTTATAGAAATGATAAATTTTCTAATTATTGACACTTACATAGGGAAATAATCCTTACTCAGATAAGGAATCATCCCTATGAAAACTAGAATTGATCCTTATCATGGATTCATCCTTTTGGAAATTTAGGATCGTGCTTACACAAATCCAAAATTACCCTTATGGGGATTATCCTTATAAATAATCATGATTACATAGAAGAATTAATCCCTAAAAAACATTTTTAAGAGTCCCTAAGTTGATGTTTACATTGATCATAATTACATAGTAAAAGTGATCCATACAAATTCATCTTTATGAAGTATAATACCTATGTAGTAATAAGTACATACTTACAAAGATAATCCTTACATTATAAGTATAAGATCCTTAAGAAGTTATATGTTAATTTAAATATAGATTTCCAAGAATTACAGTTGTTGCATCATTTAAAAAAATTACTCATGGATTAATTTCATCAATTTTAAAGAACCTTTTTTCTTTAGTTTTATAAAGTTACTAGTTTAGAAGAATACTGATTGCTCCAAAATTAAAATTCTTACATATTTTTTAGAATACCATGGACTACTATTATCTTAATTAATTTTATAAGTATCACATATATTTTTCTTGCTAGACAGCTTAACATATAGACACACAATAGCAGTAATTTATGGAAGGAATAGGACTAAACATATTCTGATTCACAAGAAGAAATATAGAGCTCAAAGTGACTATCTTTTTAGAAAATCCTTCATCATTCTTCCTGAACATTAAATATTTTTGTTCAATTAATATAATAAAAAAAAGAAGAAGAGGAAAATATATTATTATTTCTACCGTTACTCATGTATAGATACTTTTGTTGAAGAATATTTTCAAAGATTCACTTTGTAGACATATTCATTCTCTGTCAGATCTTCATCAAATTTCAATTATTGTATACAAATGTGTGTCGAAACAAATTCCCTCTTTTATTTTTATTTTTTTAAGTAATCTTTATAAAAAATCTCTCAAGGTGTCATTGAATCATTTTTGAGGTGATTGTGTTTGCTGAAAAAGTGATTGATTGAAATATTGCACAACATACATGTTTCAAAATCAGAACATCAAAATATGAAAAATAAAATAAAGTGGTGTGTAATTGAATAATTGGCATGAAAATCATTAAGTGGAACACAAGTCATAAAGTGGCGTCCAAGTCTTGAAGTTGTGCACAAGTCATGTGTCAAGATCATCACATAAAAATATGAAAAAGGAAAGAAATTGGTGCACAAGTGAAGAATTGGCATTCAAGTCATTAAGTGGAACACAATTCATTAAGTGTTGTTCAAGTCATAAAGTGGCACACAGGTCTTGAAGTGGCGCCCAAGTCATATTTCAATATCATCACATCAAAATATGACAAAGGAGAGAATGGGGAGTGCAAGTCAGAAAGTGGCACACAGGTGAAGAAGTGGCACACAAGTCATCAAGGGGTGCACACGTGAAGAATTGGCATAAAAGTGAAGAATTGGGGAGAAATTCATTAATGGTATCTCAATTCATTAATGGGCATACAGGTCATGAAGGGGCGTGCAAGTTACGGAGAAGCGTGCAAGTCATGAAGTGGAGCTCAAGGTGAGTTGTACACCTCATGTGTAGGGTCACCAAAATGCCTATAAATAGAAGTCTACCCTCCTCATTTAAAAGAATCTCAACACTTTGAGAAAATATGAGCTCTGGTCACGTAAGTGAAAGTGGCGTGAAAGTTTTGAGTGGCGCTCAAGTAGTTAGCTTTGTAGTCAGAGCGCGCAAGGAGTGGCGTGCACGGAGTGGCGTGAAAGTAGTGGCGCGCAAGCAGTGGCGCGCAAGTAGTGGCATGAAATCAGTGGCGTGTAATCAATGGTGCACAATCAGTGTCATGCAACTATAAAATTGGCGTGCAATTTGGTTTTCCCGTAAAAAAGGTAGAGGATTCACACTAGTTAAGGGGGAACACAAGTCACCCTAGGGTTGCGTGAAAGTTGGAAGTTGCCCGGTACACCTACAATAAAGTGTTATTCATCAGTGGATGAAAATTGGACATCAATAGAGCATCTACATATAGTGGAGGATTTTTTTCATTAGAGATAATGAAGGGACCTAAAAGTCCATTAACAATGATTGGATCCTTTCTAGAGAAGTGTGAAAAGGAAGAGTAATAAGGATATCCTCTCCACCAGTAGTGATCTAGAGAGATACACATAGGGAGTTAGCCTTGGGAAAGTAGTGAGATGACCCTAAACTTTGTAAAGGCAGTGAGCCTAGGCATAAAAGTTATCTAGCCCGAACATTATAAATTGACAGTGAGCTTTAGTGGATTTGGTACATCGGAACATTTTCGTTTTATGCTCTTTAGACGTATCCCGGTGAGGATGAACCAAGTAAAAATCTTTGTGTCTTCTTTCTTGCTTCTCTGCATTTCATTCAAAGCATCATCACTAGATAAAGATGAAATGAGTATGGTATTCAAAAAAAAATTTTGTGCAAAAAAAGTGAAAATTATAACAAAGAGGTCAATTTCTAGTAGGAAAGGAATAATATGTTGGAAAAGAATATTCATACCATGATTCACCCCCCCCCCCCCCTATCAGGGTATCTAGGCCCCTTTTGGTCTTTACAATTGGTATTAGAGTGAAGGTTTATTTTATCAGATTTTTTTTCTATGAATTGGTTTAGTTGATTGTTAAAGTTAAATATTCAGTCTGTTATTATCTTTCTATGACATGGGAAAGGGAAGAACTTCAATGAAGAAGTAGAAGTCAGATTATATTTCTCTAAGTGGAATTGTATATGGAAAGAGTTTGATTCTATTTAAGGAATCGATTAGTGAACAGAATAATGATTTGGATAAATCATATAGTGAAAATACTTACTCATTCAATGATGTAGAAGGAATGAGCAAAAAACCTGATATTACAAGTGATGTTAAAACTACTCATGATGAAGAAACTCCCATAAGGAAAAGAGTGGAAGTTATCCATGAAACAAAATAATTAGATCAGAAGTTGGATGAAGAGATTAAATCTAAAGATATCTAAATCCAAGCATTTAAAATTGAGGTTAACAAACTAGTAGGATTAAATCAAAGGCTTATTGATGTGGCCACTGATCTGAGGGAGGAGAATGATTTTCAAGATGAAGAACTACAAAGAATATACTCAAAGAAAGAAAAACACAAATATGGTGATAAGGTAAAGAATCATAAGTTAGATGAAATTATGAATCTGAAATACAGAAATGATGATATTTTTACATAACTGTCTAAACTAGTTTATAAGAATCAAATGCTACAATAAGAGAATGAATTCTGGTCTGATTCTATTTCTCAAGAAAAATTTAAAATAAAGGAGAAAAGTGATATGGTGGATAATCTCAAACTTGAATTGGAAGATGAGACAAGTAGGGTAAGGATGTCAAGATATAACATAATGCTCAACTTGAATCAAGGGACAATAAGATTCAACAATTGGTATAAAATATAGAAATGGAAAAGAAATAAGTGGAGAAATCTAATTCTAAAGGAAAGCCTAAATTGAAGGATGCTTTGTAGTTACTATTTGATTATCCTTAAGCAGGTGATGACTAAATGAAAATTAAATATTCTATTTATGAAGAGAAATAAGAAAATATTTTCTTGTCTTAAAGACCATACCATTTTGGAAAATATGGTATTGGATATGATGAATCTCCTCCCATGAATGATAGGAAGAGAGCGATGAACAGTTCCAAAAATAGAAAAAGGCTTTTAGTTTATAAAGATATACCTAAAAGGTCTTTTACGAGAAGTAATTATATCGTGTTCCATTTCTGTGGGATTCATGGTCATATATCAATCTTTTTTTTGGAGGCTCAGGAAAACATTTCATGCTATGAAGATAGAAAGTTTTCTAAATATGAGAATAAGAAGAATCATAATGAGAAATCTGAAAGAAGAGTCTCTCAGAAGAAAGTATCCTTGAAGTGTTTCTATTGTGGAAGAATAGGACACACCATGAGTATGTGTCAGGAATATCAAGAGATCAATATCAGAAGAAGAACTCAAGCCGCATCAACAACTCAATTGAGAAATGATGATATGAGGTATTCCTTTAATGGAATATGTTTCATATGTTTTGATCATGGATATTTGGAAATAAATCTCAACAAGAATAATGTAGGAAATGAAAATAAATCTAGAAGGATATCCCCAGCATAGGAAGTGCATAATGAAGAAGCCTATACTGGAAGACAACATGGTAATATGAAAAATAGGTTTACAGTCTCAATGGAATCACAAGGAGCTCAGTGAAAGGGGTATCAATCACCTCCTATATTACACTCAAAAAAACTTCCTTAGAAAGGATGTGAACAATCCTAGAATAGAAAGGGTGGAGATCCCCCCCCCCCCCCCAGTGTAATTGAGAATAATGTAAAGTCAGTAGAAGACTCAACCCCAATAAAAAAAGGCGGCGTGACTCAAAAAATTGATAAAAGAAATATGACTAAATAATGTCATGAAAAATTCACATGTAATGCAACATAACAATAAGTTAAGGCAAGATAAAGAATAGTACAATGGCGGAAGAAGAAAGATGACTAGGATAAATATTCCTACTCAAAGAAAGAGCCATGAAAAAATGGCATATCGGTGGATCATCAGAGAAGGAAATATTTACTAATGGGATTAATTCCCATGTTTTGAAAAAGTACAAGCATCAAGAATCTAAATATCAAGAGAAGACTCAGAATGTGGGTAAATAATGCATGGTCATATGTCCAGAATAGTTGAATTTGGATAGGAAGTTGAAGCAGGTAAGGAAAGAGTGTGATGCTTTGTAAGAAAGAATCAAAGGGTTGACCCATCAGGATCAACCAAAATCCAATTCTTGAGGATTCCAGAAATTACCCTCTCCCTATGCATTTAAATTCAATTAACTAATGTTTCAGTGTTTTGGGTTCAAGGGGAGATATGATCCAAGGGTAATTGTTATCAAGAGATGAAAAGTAGAGAAGTGATGTTCTCTAGAATTTCAACTGATTCAAATCAGTTGTCAGAATTTAAGATGAAAGGAAGTAATTGTGTATAATGGATAGTAATGGTGTTATTAACACTATATATTGGTTTTTACACCAAGTTCCAACTCAGTAGGATTAAAGGTTTTGTATATGTATCATTACTAAGAGGTGAATTCACCTAATGAAGATCTCATTGATGTAATTGAGTTGTAGAAGTTTCTTAAACCTACAATCACATGTGAAAAATGATACATGAGAAGAAGAATATTTGTGGGTCTAAATAGTAGTCCTAATAATAGAAAGGGTTGTATAACATAGGGGGAGCATTCAATATCATAATCATATAGAAGAGCCATCAAAGCAATAATCAGATGCCCCAGTTTAGGTTTTAGTTGTCCATCGAGAGAAGACATAATGTGGGAGTAGCACCAACATTCTTGTATTTCATGTTCATTTATTTTGTTCTAAAATTATGGTATTAGTTGACTATTTTTAGGATAATAAGAAGCTATGAGAGAATATCAATGGTATTTCAATAATTATCTGATAAAATTAGTTAAGATAAATGATTTCACTATCGTAGAAAATGAACAAAATCATCAACAACATTGTGAACAGCTTCTTAATGAAATTGATGGGGAGGTAAGAGACTTAGTGGGAGTAGAAGTGGAATATGTTGATTTAGAATAAGATACTGATGTTGAGAAGGAGGAATTAAAATCTGTATCTATACAAAATTTAAAGTGTCGATCTGAAATTGGTAGAAAAAAAATCATTGGTGATTAGACAGTGCATGACCATATAAGAAGAATGAAGTCACTGTAGCAGGCATCCTTATTATCTCAAGTAAAGTCAAAATGTGATGCTAATTTAGCTAAAGATAAAAACTATGTTCATGCTTTAAATGAAGAGCTAGATCAGATTGAGAAGAATCAGAAATGGGAGATTGTTTCGAGGCTAGCAGATAATAATGTATTTAGGACTAAATGGGTCTTTTTCCATAAGATGAATGAAGATGGAACAGTGATTTGAAACAAAGCATGACTAGTGTGAAAACTATACTCCCGGATAGAGGGTTTAGATGTTGATGAGAAATTTTCATCGGTTTCAAGGATGGATACAAATATATTATTCTTAATCATTACAGTACAAAAGAAGTTCAAAGTTTTCAAGATGGACATCAAATCTGCTATTCTGAGAAGATTCATAATGGATAATTCCAAGGATATGAAGACTCTGGTTGCTACTTGGATGAAATTATTAAAATATGATGATGTAAAGGTAGTTAATATCACAAAATATAGGTAGATTATTGGAAGTTTATTATACTTGACCGCGATAAGTCCTAACATTTTATTCTCCACATGTCATGCAGTGAGATATCAAAGTAATCCCAAGGAAAGCCACATGCTTTTAGTGAAAATAATAATTTTTTATATCAAGGGAACAGTTGATTTCGGATTAATTTATAGTGAAAATCTCATCCAGAGCTTTTGGGATATACAGATGCATATTGGGTTGGTTTAGCTGACAACGGGAAATCAACGTCAGGAGGTGATTTTTATCTTGGTGGATTGTGTATTTATTTTTTGAGAAAGAAACAATATTGAATTTCATTAAGAACTTCAAAAGATGAGTATATTTCAGCCACATAAGAATGAAAGAACTTATTATGGATGAAGTAGTAGCTTGACGACATGGGCATGGCAGTGCAGTCTCCAATTGGAATTCAGTTTGATAATTCAAGTGAAATCAATCTTAGAAAAAATATTTTCCATTATTCGGGGACCAAGAACATTGAAATAAAATATCATTTTATTAAGGAGAATATGGAGTAAGTGATAGTGAAGTTGCATCTACTGGTTGCAGATATTCTGATAAAGGCCTTACCCAAGGAAGCATTCAGGAGGCATTGACTAGATTTGGGAGTTCAGTCGACTCCCCAAACTATAAAGAGTGTGGATGTGGAACCCAATCTCTCCAAGTTATGGTGTGTTTTTTCCTAATATGTTGATCTTTATTCTATACTATGTTGTAGAATACGAAGGAGTAACCTTTGGTTTCATTGATAAAGGTGGTGAAAGAGTGACTACTAAAGGGGAAGAAACTTTGGCTTTTTATGGGAGAAAATTCCTTAGTCAAAGACATGGGGAGAAGCTGATAGTTGGAGCAATGAGATAGAGGGAGAAAAAAGAGAGGGGGTAGGATTTTTAAATATGAAAATGCTAGTAGTGAACGATCAAAGAAGATATATCATGACATTTGAGGTTTGTGATGAAATTAGTTGATTGGTTTCAATAATTGGTGTCAGGAATGAAGTGATTCATTGATAAACTTTTCATACTGATCTTGTTTCTCACGTCGATCATTAATCACGTGGGTTTAGAGTATGTGTTGAGTAAATCATAGACTTATATCAGAATCGCAAGAGGTTAAGGGTGGTTAATAATGGAAGAATATTTAATGAGGTATAGAATTAGGAAAGTCTTGTCAACAAACCCAAAGAGTGATATTGTTGGGAAAAAATCCCTCAAGGTATCATTAAATAATTTTTGAGATGATCGTGTTTGTTGACAAAGTGAGTGATTGAAATATTGTACACTAGAAATATTTTAAAATTAGAACATCAAAATATGAAAATGGAAAGAAAGTGGCACACAAGTGAAGAATTGGTGCGCAATTCATTAAGTGTCACACAAGTCATAAAGTGGCGCACAAGTTTTGAAGTGGTGTGAAAGTCATATTTCAAGATCATCACATCAAAATATAACAAAGGAAAGAAATTGGCATGCAAGTGAAGAATTGGAACGCAGGTCATTAAGTGGAGTGCAAGTCATGAAATGGCATTCAATTCATAAATTGGTGTTCAGGTCTTGAATAGGCATGCAAGTCATATTTCAAGAACATCACATCAAAATATGACAAAGGAAGGAAATGGGTGCACAAATCAGGAAGTGGTGCGCAAGTGAAGAAGTGGCGCACAAGTCATCAAGGGGAGCACAAGTTAATAATTGGAGTGCAAGTGAAGAAGTGGAACACGTGTCATATTTTAATTTCATCACCCCAAAATATGACAAATTAAATAAATCAGCACACAAGTCATTAATGGGTGCACAAGTCATTAATGGGGGCGCAAGTCATGAAGGGGCGCACAAGTTACAGAGCAGTGTGCAATTCATGAAGTGGTGTGTAAGGTGAGTTGTGCACCTCACGCGTAGGGTTTTCAAAATGCCTATAAATAGATAGCTACCCTCTTCATTTAGAATAATCTTAACACTTAGAGAAAATCTGATCTCTAATCACGCAAGTGAAAGTGGCGTTCAAGTTTTGAGCGGCGCACAAGTAGTGAGTTGCGCAGTTAGTGGTGCGCAAGGAGTGGCATGCAAGCAGTGACATGCAAGTAGTGGTACGCAAGCAGTGGTGCACAATCAGTGGAATGCAATAAGTGGCGCACAAGTTAGTTTTCCTGCAACAAAGTTAGAGGCTTCACACAAGTTAAAGGGGCACACAAGTCACTCTAGGGTTGCGTGAAAGTTGGAAGTTTCCTAGTACACCTGCGGTAAAGTTGTATTCATCGGTGGATGAAAATTGGACATCAACATAGCATCTACATAGAGTGGAGGATGCATTAATTATAGATAATTAAGGGAAATAAAAGATCATAAAAGTCCATAAACTTTGAGTGGATCCTTTCTGGAGTAGTGAGAAAAGGAAGAGGAAGAAGGTGATCCCCTCCAACGACAGTGATCTAGAGAGAGACACAAAGGGAGTGACCCTTGGGAAAGTAGTGAGTTAACCCTAAACTCTGTAAAGTCATTGATTCTAGGAATAGAAGTGATCTTGACTAAACATTGTAAATTGGAAGTGATATTTTGTGGATTTGGTACATCGGCACATTGTCGTTGTATGCTCATTGGACCTAGCCCAGTGAGGGTGAACCAAGTAAAAATCTATGTGTCTTCCTACTTTATTCTCTAAATTTCATTAAAATCATCATAACTAGATAAAAAAGAAATTATTATGGTCTTTATAAATACTTATGTGAAAAAAAAGTGACCCTTATAACAAATAGGTCACGATCTGTTGAGTAAGGAAGAATAAGTTAGAAAAGAATATTCATAACCTAATTCACCCCCCCCCCTCAAGTTATCTAGGACCCTTTTGTTCATAACATGTACACACTCTTTAAACTGAGTGTAGTGAATGTTGGGAGTCATACTTGTAAAAGGAGAGACCTATAAAAGATCTTGGATCCTTTTACTAAGTTTTAGCTTCTTGTACTCAGTTGTGCAATCCCTAGGAAATGAACTAGAATAAAAATAACCAAACTCTCATTGAGCATTGGTGGAGTGTATTAGGGGCAGCCATTATTTCTCTAAACCACTATAAAAACTTATGGTGTCCTATTTTTATTTTCTTTATTTTCTTTTATACATATTATTTAAAAGATAAAGGAAAATTTTGAACATATTTAAAGATAAAGAATTTTATTTGGTATGAATTTAAAAGAAACTCAATTCACCCCCACACCCTCTTGATTTTTTGTACAACACAACTAGGGAAACATGATGTTATGAACCATATTAAATAAAGTGAGTAATAATTAAAGTATAAGTTTTAGTTAAATATGGTAGGCATATTATGGGTTTATTAGGATAGAATAACACTTATTCTAGGAAGTGAAAATATATAGAAACTCTTTAAACCCAAGATCAAATTTTTATAAAACCCAAAATCACATAAACTATAAAATGAAGAAGAAAATATTTGTGTACCTTACACTTATGATTGAAACTAATTCAACTTCATTCACTATACTTGAGGAATAATTCCAATAGGTAGTAAAAAGAATCCATTCTCCATGGTGTATTCACGAGCTGGCACTGAATCACCCATCGCATGGGTGGGATTCTCCTTCTCACCATGTCGTGATAATTCCTCTCTCATTAAAGGAGGAAGAAGATAAAGAAGTAAAGGTAAGGCATAGAATCATCCAAAAACACACACCATCTCATGGAAGTGTACTATTTATATAGGCCTTAAAGGTTTTTATTAAGTATTATGAATTTATTCATGTGTTTCGTAATGCATGTGTAAATGGAATGTGGTTATAACTACTTATAACCCATTGGTAATTCACTAAAATATTAAGTGAATTTATTCTATATGAGTTTAATGAAAGATTAAGTGGAAGAATTATCCAAAAATTAATGGATCGTCATTCGACTACCATATTAATAGTATAATATGATATATCAAAATGGAAGTGTGGTGATATATTCATCTCACCCCTTACGATATGCTCAAACCAATGGAATACGATATACCTTGGTTATCTCTATTGTGGATTCCGTTACATAGATTTCATAAATTATGATATAGCCTATATGAATCATCTGTATGAAGTATTTATAGAATATCTCCTTTAATATATCACTTGCACTAAATCCCCATAGACTTTGTATCATTTTACCTTTTTTATCATATGCAATAACTTGTGAGGACATATCCAAAACTCATTTTGGATATATTTGAAAACACTTTTGGAAAGATTACATCAACTTAACCATGTATCACATCATATGAGATGCACTGTGAATACCTATCCAAAACTCATTTTGAAAAAACTCTAAACATTTTAGAACAGCTCTCAGAGTCAAAACTCAATCCCCATTCATTCAACCACAAAGTGTGAACCCACTAGCCTTTATAGTGTTAACAATAAATATAAAATCTAAAAATCTATAAATATATGTAAAGATTTTCCTCTAGAAAATATTTAATGTTAATCAAGCTATAAAGTAATTTGGCGTAGTCTCCATCAAACACATGTATATATATACTAGTTCCAACCATTTGCATCATATAAAAGCATGTATTTTCATATAATCCTTTTATATAGGATATATAATGATCATGGGACATAGATTATGTCAATCCCATATATCTAAATCATACATTCTCTATTCTCCAATTATAGATTGACTAGGATGATGAATACATCACATGTCATTTACATTTATTAATGGGCACATCACATGCCCCTAACTTGATAGAGAACAACTCAATATGTATTATCTAGGTATGAAAATATACTTCTCATTCTATCTCAATCGAGGATACAATTTTCACACTAATTATACAAGAGGAAAAATCCTATCTTGGTTAAGCTCCAACCAATGACATGATCAGCAACATACCCATCCATCCCCATATTAGATAAGTCTTAAAGATTACATAATAAATGTATTAAAGTATAATGATTCTTATTATATGTCTTTATCCATCCTACGGTAGTGGATTATCTAAATATAAACCATTCTCCACTAGTATACCAAAGGCATAGTGTATGACACTTTATGTGGTATAGTTCATGGTTATTCCAGTGCACATTGCCCATTTTGTGCCTCATAATCAAATTTCATATCTCAATACAAGAATCATACTCATTATAGACTTAAAATTTATTCATAACCTATAATACATTATTATGAACATCAGTTAGGGATAACTCAATGTCATGATTTTAGAGGTGGATTATCATTTCACTTCATGAAACACACTCTCATATGAAACCAATATGAAAGAATGATAAAGTAGATATTTCATTTTTTATAATATGATATATTTTATGATATTAAAACACTTTTAATAATACTTAACAAAAACATACATAAGATACTATCTAAAATATCAAATATGATAGACTTCTTGATTATCTATATGTTTTGTTCACTTTTAGGGGTTCTGTTAAACTCGTTACATCCCTATGTAATTCCTGCAACATCTCAATGTGACCATATGATAAAAACCCACCCACTAAATTCTTTAGTGAGTAAAATCAATGAAGTAATCTAGTATGAATAATGGTGATTCTTAGTAATAATATTCCTAATATTCAACTCTTTTAACATATTCATACTTCTTAACACCATAACATCAAATTTTATGGTGTTAATAGCATCTGTTGTCTACTTCAAACTCTTTCAAATTTCATCATCATCATCGTCATTCTTGGAACCCTTTCCATAAAAATTTTCCTTGAAATATTTTGGTAACTAATATAACTATTTTCATTATTACTTTACCACCATAACTAAAACTCCTTTAAGATATAGTAATATTCACTACATCACAATAACTAAATGAAACTCTTTATATTTATATTAATCAACATAACCTAATACTTTTAGGATATTAAGTGAAATACGCATTAATGTTTTATTAGAATAATATTTTATTTGTTAACATTGAACTTATAAAAGTACAAAACATACTCCAAATAGCCTCTTAGAAACTATTTTTTTCTCACAGTATCATGTAAGATGTATAAACTTCTTTGTGTTTAGGAAATAAAAAGTATTTCCTTTTAGTAGGAATAATTAAAAAACTATTATATCCATATCATATTATTGGGTTTCTTAAGATGTATTAATACTTAATATAATAAGAAAGGTCAATTAGAAACTAATAAACCAAGATTTTCTATGCATGAAACCTGAAATCGTGTAAACTATAAGTGAAGAAAACTATTATGTAAACCTTACATCGATGATACTGCTACTCTATATTTAATCAGTACGGGCTTCATAAATATCACAAGAGGTATCCAAAAAGCATCCCTCCTCCATGGTATATCCACAAGTTGTAACTGAATCACCCATCATATAGGCATTACCCTTCTCATTATCATGATATAATAGTATCTCATGGGGTAAGAAGATTATAAGGAAGAGAGATTTAAAAAGGATATTTTCAACTGAAGGCACTCGCACTAGCACCAACACCACCCCATTGAAGTGGATCCCTTATAAATCCCTCAATGATTCTCACAAAGTAAACATGAATTTACTCATGAATTATAATTTAAGAGTTAATTATATTCAACCATTTAAGAATTCATCACATGAATGCATCTCCTATGTGTTTCATATTATGAAACATCCACTATTAATGATAGAATTTGGTGGAAGATATTTGAATATTAATATAATGTTCTACTTCCATGCCAAGAAAGTTCTCTGATATCTCTATATTATACTATATGATATGCCTAAACCAAGAAATACAACATTATTTGGTTTCTTATATATCATACTATATGACATATTTATATTATACCCTATGGTATAGGCCAAAACACATCATATGTGTAAAGTATTTAGGCTATATCTCTTTCACATATTTCATATTTAATGCGTTTAAAGAAATTTTAATAAAAAACTAATTTATTATTTAAAATATGCCTTTGATAGTGGTGGGATCTCAATTCCTATTATTTTAATAAACATCTGGACAAACTCTTTTATCCAGCATGAAACATTTTTAACATTATATTCTTTTTAGTATGTTATAAAATTCAATGATTTATAAACCATGTGTAGCATCTCATGTTTTTCATAAAAACTCATTATTATTAAAAAAATATATATCCTATCATATAAGAGAAATTCAATAATGATACACATCCTTTACTTAAATCCATCTGAGTTTTATATATTTCTTTGTATTTAATCCCACGATTTAACAACCCTTTTCTTCATTATTTGAATAAAAACTACAATATCAATTAATTATTACCTTTATTGTTAACTCATTCATACTTAAATCCTTTTTAAAGTATAAATTTGGTATTATATAGCCTTAAAAATTGAATAATTAATTTCTATAACACTGATACATACCATGGAAATTTTATGGAGTTTCACAAACCCCTTTAGGTATCTTATAAAATTAAATCATATGGAAGCATTAACCTTTCTTCCTGATAACTATAGGTTTCAATGACCTCATTTGGAAACTTGAAGAAACATTTTTGGACTTTCCATCAAACCATTATTTTTATAGTTTTAACGTTTAACCAATTGTACTATTTATATAACATTAGAACCTAGACTCATATGCCATGTTCATCTATCCTCAAAACATTGAAAAAATGTGTAAAAATTTTTATACCCATTTATATTGTCAGAACATTTCCATTGATGAAAATATAATGATTTTTATTACTAGAACAATCCTTAAAGAAACTTTTAGTGAATCATATTTGCTTTCCCTAAGAATTTATTTGATTCACCTATTTAAGTAATTAAATATTAAGTTACTCAGAAAGTTGTTTTCCTTAATATATAGAAATCATTTTACAAAAGAACATTTCTTAATTAACCAGTATTAAGAGATAGTTAAAATAATATTCTCATTTATAATGAATATTATAAAAGTTAAGTTGAATGATGTTGATATTTATCTAAAACATAAGATTTTATTATAAGAGTATCATATTTTACATTAATTTAATAAGGATTTTTATTAAATGTTATCTTGCGAAAATGATGACCTCTTTTAAATTCGTAATAACCATTAATGATCCAAGATCCATATTTTACTATGTAATGAGTCCACTTTAGTGTTTATCTTGAAACATTGTTATTTAGGTGGGCTATCATGCCAATCATATCATATCTAACTCTCAAATAGTTGAGTGGAAACCTCATTATCCTGATCTCTTTGCTTCAATCACTGATCCCAACCAAAGGTGTAGGGGTAGAGCCCCCACAGTATGGACTAACAAAAATTAGTGCTTTATAGAAACACACACAAACACATATATACATTTTGAAATAAATATATATTAAAATATATATATATATCATTATATAAAATATATATTTAAGTATATTAATATTAATATATCTAAATAAATATAAATATATATTAAAAATTATCATACATATGTACGTACGTACACACACATATATGAATATATCATTATATAATAGGAAAATTCATTTGGGTGAGTGGTAAGGGTTTTTTCCATAAATTGGTGGGAAAGGGGTTTGGAAAGGGTTTTAATCTCACCTTTATCAAACTAATAGGGAATTTCAAGGTGTGTGGTGGGGCTTTATGGTGGGATCCAACTAGGTGAGGTGTGATGAGGGAAATGATTGGCTAAATTTTTCTATTTCTCAACCAAAAATTATGTAAAAATATTTTTAGAACATTTATCGGTGTAATAAATTAGCACTTATAAAGGATAAATTTTATCAACACTAAAAAAATTGTTGATAAAGTCTCCCTTTATTTGTGATTTTTATAACTAATAAAGGGTTCCATAATTATATTTTTTTAGCACTGATGAAAACAATTGGATTTTATTATCTCTTATAGAATCATTATTTTTTATTACTAATAAAATTTATTTCTTACACTTTTAAATACTCTATTTATAGTAGTGTTTAATGATTTTCATGATTATTAATTTATTCTTGGGGAAATGTTTTATTCTTATAAAATTATTCAATTATATATAACTCTTAGATCAATTTCATTTATGATATAATGATATAATATTTGAGTAAAGTGATTCACAATCACTTTTATGTGAGGGATCTTGAATTTCAGAGATCACAAAAGCTTATCTAGATTTTGATTTGATGAAGAATAGTTAGGTTTGAGGTGGTATTGGGATACTTTTTCATTTCTAGTGAATCAATCGTCTCATATTAAAACACAACAAAAAATCTAGGAAATTAAAAAATTTGAAATCTTTCATAATAGTAGATTTTTTCATTATTAATTATTTATTATGGATATCCATCATAAACAAGTATTCACATGAAATCACAATTCAATTGTGTCTATTTGTGATGGATTACCTCAAATAATATCCAGTAAGGTATTATTAGCAACAAAAATCACAATTAAAAATATAACATTCATACTCAATAGAGAATGAAAATCTATCACTCCAAAAAAAATATTGTATTTGTGATGAAAATACATTGTAAAAAATAATTCAATAATATATCTTATGATAGGTTTACCCATAATAGAAATGGTTTGTCCTAGACAAATAAGGTCTCAGTTTATTTTCAGTTGGTAAATCTGTCCCAAATAATCTATCTCAAAAAAGAAAAAATTAATATATATATATATATATATAATATAATAGATAACTAGAAATTTATGAAAAAAATAATTACATGATTATTATATATAATTATTTAAAAAAACTATGTTATTAACTTTATCCCACATCCCCATACAAGTTATCACGTGTATTGAAACATTTTTTCAATATACTATTGGTGATGATGTTGTAGCTCTTTCTACTCTCTAGTCAATCTCGAATGATCTTATCTTGAGATCTCAACCTATCCTCATACTGTGTAGTAGAAAATGACATCGAACTCATATAAATTCTTTTTTAGGTGTCTAGTGATGACAATGAATCATCATCATAATAACTAACATGCATTAATCATGAACCAATATGGATCTCCTGACCTTTCTCGGTATAAGATTCTTGGATCCACACATCCTTACTAAAGTATGAATGGGATGAGCTATGGCTATCATCCCCCCACTTGGGTATCATCCTGAATCTCCTCCATGAAGGTCTCTAGATCTTATATCATTTACTAATTTCTATTTTAATTAATGAAAAATTATATTTTCTAATTATAAAAAGAAAAATAATATATGAACCACAATTTTTTTCTACAACTCATCATCAACATGTGTTATAGTATGATTAGTGTAGATCCTCTGGTATACATAAAATTTTATAATAGAATGATTAGCTAAATATTGCATAAATTGAAGTTCTATGATAAGTGTTAAAAATATATTAAACATAACAAATAATTAAAAAACAATGTTAACTAACATTTACCAATGATGTTGGCCAAAATTATGACTCCCACCTCTATGAGTTGCATCCTATCTCACCCAACAATGTTTACATATAAATGATCACCTATTAAAATTTTCACTTATTTAGTAGGTGTATAGGCCCTCCTGTGACTATGAAGACATATATTTAGTTTGATGATCTATATAGGAGTCAACAAAAACACCTTCCAAATATCTTTTCATATCACTCCTAATATTTTGAAAAATCTAATATAAACAATCATGAAAGTATACCTCCATGGTAGATGGTCCCATGGTGTCCTCGATAGGATGCCATAAACTCAATATACCATTAAAAAAATTGTTATAAATTAAATAAATTTTAATAAAAATAATGATATAATTTATTTATGTTCCAGGAAGTGATCGAAAATTATATGTCATATATCGATGGGAACCTGATCCCACAAAAACAGAGTAGAAAAATAGTTCCTCATTATCACAGTTTCACGATAAAAACCCAAATAAGAAAAACCAAGAAAATAATGTTTAAACATAAAATCAAATAAATTATTGATGAAATATATTAATTATAATTTTAGAAAATATTATTTCAACTTACTTCCTTAAATAAGTTTTGAAATTAAGCAATAAACATCACTTGGGAACAATTCCCAAAATCATAAATCTATTAGGGAATTAACCCCTCATAGCCATTCTAGTATTATAATTCCTTCCATGTGGATTAAATGGTGGAATAGGGGGTTGATCATTAGGTAAAGTATCCTATTTCAATATATAAATAATATCATTTATCTCACATCTATACATCTAAAACAAAACATATATATATAACATTATTAAATAAAAATCTCTTAATAGTATCTCCCATATTTTCAGTTATGTATAACATGAAATATAATATTTTATCAAAATAATTCTTCTCAATATGCAGTACATAAAGAATGTGACATACTAAAAAATATGGTAAATCCCAAATGATATTGGGTTTTTTTACGATTATGATATATCCAAAAAAAGTAGAACCACTTCAGGATCAAAGAAGGATCTCTAATAGGTGGGGTGAATCAGTGATCAATTATATTTTTATATTTATTTTTAAATTTCCTTCACCACCTCTTAGGATATAATTATGATTTCTACAACACATTTAAACACACACCAACATAAAGGAATATAATATATTTACAAGGTCTAACTCTCAATGTGAGAGGGATATTCCTTATTGTGATATAGATTCATCTAGGATCACGTTATCTTCTAGAATCATCATGTGAGTATAACAAGAAGGTTATAAGCTTGAAACTGTCATTTTCACATCTCCCAACTATGATTTGATGCATCCCACACATAAGTTTATCCTACACTTCACAATAATAAATGTTAAGCATAAAATTATTCAACCAAAATATAATTCTTATAATTTTTTTATTATAATAAAATATTTCACTTATACTCTACTTACACTTCAATGAATAAGAAAAAAAATATTCTTTAAACTTGCACATGAACAAGATTCTTCTTCACTTTATATACACATCACATTCACACAACCACTTTAATCTTCATCTTATTATTTATTTAATTAATTTTTTATAATCACTGAAACATCTCTATATTTCACATGTCTATAATTTATTCTTCTTCTTCCTCTCTAATCACTTATTTATTCTCCAACAATCCTTTATTTTCTAATATACACACAGTACCTTATTTAATAAATTCATATTTGAATTTGAATTTCAAATTAAAATCCCCTTCTTGAATCCCAACCCTTGGATTATATCTTATAAAAAATTTGACCATTAAATATGAATTGTTAGTTAAGATAAGTTGAAATAACCACCAAATTTTGAATATGAACATAATTTAAAAATCTTCTTTGAATATACCCAGATTATGAAATTACTACATGGGAACCTCTATTGTGGTGTAGCACAACCTTTCAAACTAGTTATTTTCAACTACTAGAACATTCTGCAGTGTGATAATGATTCTACAATATAAAGGTCATAAAATTTCAAAATATACCAAAAACTAGTCTAAACTCCTTTGCGGCATGGTCCATGTACTATGGTGAGGACCTCCATATTTTCTATTGACTACGACATGGGAAATGATCTATGACATAGAGTTCCCAAATTATTGAGAGCCACTAAATTCCATATTTTCATGCATTATGGAATTCACCTTTATTATGGCATAGATATCATATATTTTCTAGGGTCACTAAAATCAACCATGCCTCCTCTATGGTGTGGTTACTTTCTATAGTGTGGAGTACTCTGACTGCGTCTTCTTAGTGGCATGGACACTCTGATTAAGTCTTCTCTACAGCATGGTCCTTTTCATTACACTTCTAATTTCATCATCTCTATGGAATGGAAACCTCAATTATAGAATAATCCAACATGATGATAGATTTATTTAGTGTGAAAACTAGTTTTAGAATATAACATCTTCTCCAACCAACTTTTATGGTGAAATACCATGATTTTTCATGTGTAACTCCTTTTAATTCTTATTTCAATCTATTTCCATCATGAACTCCTTTAATGATATATAAACTCTTTGAACTTGCTTAAGAATCATCTGAATTAGTCTCTAAGAATCTTCACCTCACAATAAATTTGAGTTTAAATATGATTTTTTTCATTGAAAAAAAAAATCTAACACAAAGAGATAGATAGCAATGTATACTCCCACTATAAATATTCTCCCCATTTTTACAAACTTTCAAGGAGATAGATATAAATAAATATTTATGTTGTCATTTTCCTCACCCTTTTATAATAATATCCAAATACAAGACAAGATATGGAACTTAACAACCATAACTTTTCCTTGAGAGGGATGACGTTGAATTCCCAACATAAACCTCGAATTCTAAAATGATCTCTTTGTCAATGTCTTAGTGAACACATTTGAAAATTATTCCTTTATAGGAAAAATCCCACTTGTAACTCATTTTTATCCACAATTTCCTGGATTAAATGATATTTTATATCAATGTGCTTACTTATTGAATGCTTAACTATATTATTTGATAAATTAGTAGCACTTTTATTATCACATCCTAAGAAAAGTTTCCACTTCATTTCAACTTTCAATTTTTACATTTGTGTTTTCATCCACATTAATAGAGTTGTGGCATGATTTTCAACCACATATTATGCTTCAACCATGCTTAAAGTTATAGAACTTTTTTTCTTAAAGTTCCAACAAAAACACTTATCTCCAAGATAGAAAACTTCACTAAATGTTGACCTCCTATCATAAACACAACCTTCCTAATATATATATCAATAACTAAAAAAACAAATCTTTTATTTATTGTTATATTTCAAACCAAAATATATTTTTCATTTTAAATATCATAGAATTTTCTTTACATCATAGAAATGGGAATATTTTGGTGTACTTTGATGTCAATAAAAAAGTGTAACAACATAAAAAATATTTGATCTTAAATATTTTAGGTAAATAAGACTACCAATTAGCTTCTATAATTTCATTGGATCTATATCCTTACCTTATTCATCTTTGTAAAATTTATTTCCTAATAAAATTGGTGTATAAACAGAGTTTGAATCATCCCTACCAATCCTTTTTAAAAGTTACTTGATATACTTTTCATGAGAAAAAAATGTAATCTCTCTTTTAATAAATATATAAACCAAGAAAATACACCATTTTTAAAAGCATATGCATCTTGAATAAATCCTCTGTATCCTTATCAAACTTCACATACATTTCTTCATTATTCCCAGAAAATATGATATCATCTACATAAATGATAACAAGAAGATATACTTCTTTTAATCTTTGATGTATAGATTGTTTTCCACTTTTCCTAAAATTAAATTCAAACCCTTCAAGGAGTTTTCAAGCTTATAATACCATACTCTTAGGGCTTATTTCAGCCTATATAAATCCCTTTTCAACTTAAAAACTTGATTCCCACCTTCTCCAAGTAAGAAACTGAATGGTTTATCAATAAAAACTTTTTATTATAATTCACCATTGAGTAAGGATGACTTGAAATCCATTTGAAAAACATTGTATTTCATTTTTACTAAAATAACATTAAATATTATTATAGTTTCAAACCTTATAGTTTTTGTAAAAGTCTCATAAAAATATACTCCTTCAACCTATGAATGACCTTTACAAACTAATATTTCTTGATTTCTTGCAAATTCACCTTTCTCATTCAATTTTTTATAAAACATCCTATTTTTCTTGGTGAAATTATTTTCTTTAGAATTAGGTTCCAGCTCCCAAGTATCATTATTATCAATTTGATCAAGTTATTCATTAATATAACAAATGTATTCTTGATGTCTCCTAGCTTCTTCAACATCTCTAGGTTCAACTTGAAAATACAAAGAGGTAAGAGTTGTTATCCTTATAGTACTCCTAATTTTAACTTGTTGTCATGATACCAAATAATGTTTTGAACTTGAAATTTCCTTCTCAAACTTGGATACATTGAATGAATTTTTTTCTCATCCCTTGAAATGGATGAATCTTCTTCTCCAATATATACATATTTGACACTTTCATCTTTGTACAATATTTCTTCAAGTTGTTCATCAGAAACAACATCAACATAACTTCAAGAACTTGTTTCATTATGATATACCTCTTTCATTGATTGTCCCGTCACTTTAGAATCAATAAAATCAATGATTTTTTTTAAATTATTTTTTGAAATAGTGATAAAATATTACATTTAAATGATATCTAAGAAAAATTACATCAACTCCTCGATTCTCAAACTTCCCAAGAATCTCACTTTTTACAATGATAACACAAGGGATTATAAACACTCAAATTTACTTAAAACTTATATATTTATTGTAATATATATCATATATGGACATATCTGAGTTTGGTTTATGAAAACATTGATTTTGGATATGAACCACTACACTAATAGCTTGTCTCCAAAAATAACAAGAAGTATCATACTTGGATAGCATTGTTTGAGCCATCTTTACCAAACACATGTTCTATCATTAATATAAACCATTTTATTATGATTTTTATAGTACACTACATTCATTTTGGATGACATACTTCTCAAGATAAAATTCAAGCTTCCCATTTGTATACTCAGATCCATTATCTGTATGGATCTTCTTGATAGAAAAAACACACTCTTGTTATGCACTTCTTCAAAAACCTTTAAATTTTTATAATGCCTCTTATTTTTCTTTCATAAAAATAACACAATTAATATGATATAATTAATTAATGTAATAAAATACTTATCTAGATTAGTTTATAGCTTCTCATGGGCCCACACACAACTAAATGAATGATCTATAATGGTTGAGTAGATCGAATCTTCTTATGTGAATAGTTAATGATCTTACCTTTTTCACATATTGAGAACTTCCAATATCTTTATCTTTTTATAAAATGAACATCATGAACAATATCTCTTCAATTGATCAAATTCATCTTCTTTTTTATAATACTGACAATCCTTTGATGTCACACATCATTTTCCTATTTCATACTTAGATAGAGTGAGTTTCCAATAACACTAACTTGAAATAAGTTTTATTTAGTACACTATCCTTTATTCACAATTTTTTCATATTCAAGATTATTAATAAATAATCCATACTTTTTTAAGACCATTTATTTTCCTTCATCATAGAGATATGAAACACTTAGGATATTGTGTTTCAATCCATCAATAAAAAGAGTATTTTTGGATCTCATCTTTTCTTTTCCAAAAACTACTAATATAACCCTTTTAATATTGTGATGTTCATCATTAAAAAAAATTTCAGATCCATATTTACTCTTTTTCACATATTTTAATATTTTTAAATCTTCTTTCATGTGATATGAGCTTCTGTTATCCAAGATCCATAGACTTTTCTCTTTAGATGCATTAAGTTCTACTTCTATGATTAAGGCCTTATCCTTTCCTTTTTTGTTATTTTTATGTGGATTTTGAGTAATGAAACTCATATTTTTTATATATTAAAATTATAAGACAATAATTATCATGATTATCAGGCTGATTACACATTCCATATACTTTTTCAAGAATATAAAACTTGTTCTATGATTTCTGTCCAGAGTTCCAAACCAATTTACCAACTTCCTTCTGTTGAGGAGACTAAGTCACCTTAAATCCTTATCTATCATGATTTATAGTCTGATTATAATTTTATTTATTAAACCATCACATCTTTTTCATATTCCCAAATCCCCCACAATACCAATAATAACCATAAAAACCATATTTACCTTTAAAAGTAACATGTTGTCTCAATTTTTTCTTCTTTATTTCACCCTTCTTAGAGTAATAAATTTTAAATTATTTTTGTGAAATATAAATTTGATGAGGTCCAAATTTATTGATATTCATAACAATATTTTTTCCATCTCTTTTGTATACACTAGTTGTAGTATATTTTTTACTCGATCTAGTGCTCCTAGAATTTACAGATTATGGAACATCACTTGATTTAGCCACAACCTTTCTCTTCATAAATTATTTATTCTAAATTGAATTTTTAATAACATTCTAAAAATTATTATAATATTTATGTAATTATTTATTTTGGTATTATTTAAATTCACACTTCTTAAAACATTCTACAACATATAAAATAGAATTATGAACATTAGATCTGCACTTCTTTAAATCGTCTTCTGTTCTAATAAAGTTTTATTATAAATGATCAAACTCGTTTTATTTATCCTTAAATATTTGATCCAAATTGATATTAAGTGTATTATAGTCATAAAGAAACTTATTTAACCCTTTAACTTTATCAACCAACCTATACTTTTCTTTTTCAAATACATATTTATTGTTGTTAAAATATTTATCATAAATATTCAATTTTTTTTACTTCTTATCCTATTTGAAAATCTTTGAGAGACATTATTTTATTTCTTTATTCATCATTAACTCTATAACATTATATTATTATTTTATGATTTTTTACTTCTTTAATTTCTTGAAATGTTTTCACTATTCACCTTAACAATGATCATTTTTTCATCATCTTCATCATCTTTTTCATTTTTATACCTTCTTTAATCAATAATTTTATCCTATGAAGTTTAAATAAATTATTAACCTTATAATTATAAGAATAATTTGTATTATAGTGTTTATTATTTGATGATATTCTATACATATCATCTTCCTCTTCACTGTCTACATTGGTTTTATATTTCAGACAATTTGTAGTAAAACGTCTAATAGATCCACTCCTGAAACATTTTAAGGGAATATTTATCTTTTACTTTCATTTCACACATATCATGTTTCTTGATATAAGATACAAGAATTAATAAAACTTATCCTCTAAATATTCATCAAAATCTGAACAATAGTATTCTTCTTTGATGGAAACCTTCTTCTTTAACTTCTCTATCTTTGTGTCTTTAAAAGATATTTCTTATTTATCCTTTACCATATTTTTAATATCACTATATTTTATCATTTTAAAATATAATAATATACTATTCAAATCTTCATGAGAAATATCAATTTATTATTTTTCTTACAAATTGGATATTTTATAATCAAACTTATCTGGTAATATATACAAAATATTTTCAATAATATCAACATCTTCTAACTTCTCACCATATATTTTGATAGTTCTCACAACTTCATTTACCCTTATGAATAAATTATCAATATTTTAATCATTGTGTATATGGATGTCTTCATACTTAAGTCTCTAAAATTTCAATTTAGTTTTCTTCACTTTGTTCCTTCCTTCATAGATGTTCTAATTTTTATCCCAGGTATCTTTAGTGGTTTTAAGTCCTTTAAATTTTAAAAACTCACTTTTCGAGAGTGATGATAGAATAAAATTCTTTACACGGCCATCGTTATCTAAATTCCTCTTATATGTTATTTTCATAGAAACTCCTTCTACCTAAAGAACATACCCATAAATTATGACTTCCAATATATCATAATTAATAGGATAATAGGTATGACACCATATTATCTTTCCACATGTGATACATTTTTTTATCAAATGTGGGAATCCCCTTGTAATTCACTAAATTTAAATTATCCATTGTAGATAACAAAAAATAGTGACTTATTCTTTAAATAGAGAGAGAGAGAGACTTAAAAAGACAACAACTTCAAAGTGTCAATCAAAAATGTTGGTAACCTCCCTCTAATGCCACTTATAGAACCACTATAGGACAAAAAGGATCAATGAGAGGGGTAGTGAATCAGTGATAATGTATTTTTTATATTTCTTTCAAAATAACCTTATTTTTATATTAGGATATAGTGATTATTACTTCAACACACCCAAACACACACCAACACAAAGGACCACATCATATTTACAATTTTCACCTCTTAATGTGATAAGTCTAGTCCATGGTGTGATATGGATTTCTCTAGAAACAAATTACCCCCTAGAATCATCATGTTAGTGAAACAAAAAGGGTGTAACCTTGAAAATCATGGTTTCACATCTCCTAATTATTCTTTGGTTCATCCTGCACACAAGTGTATCATGCACCTTACAATGATAAAAAAATTTGTAACAGAAGAAAATTCTTCAACCAAAATAGACTTCTTCTAAGTTTTTTAGTGTTATGAAATATTTTACTTCAAATCTACTTATACTAAAATGAAAAAGTATAAATTATATCTCATAATTACATAGGAACAAGATACTTATTCACTTTTTATGCATAGTATATGCACACAACCAATTAAATCTTCTTCTCATTTTTCCTTCTTATAATTTAGATAATCACTAAATTGTCACTATATTACAAATATCAAGAACTTATTCTTCTTCATTCTCTCTACTCACTTATTTCTTCTCCAATAATCCTTTATTTTCAACACTACCCAACATTCCCTTATTTATGCTATTCAGATTTGAATTTCAATTTCAAATTCAAATACCCTTCTTGAATAACAACCCTTGAATCATCTCCCATCAAAATCTTGACCATTAAATTTTAATTATTTGTTAAGATAGTTAGTAATAACCAAAAAAATTGAATATGAATCCAATTCATTACTCTTCCTCAAATCTACCTAAATTAGGAAATTATGGTATGGGAACCTCCATTAATACATAGAATAGAGGTTCAAACTAGTTATTTTTAACTTATAGAGCATTATGGGATGTGATAAAGCTTATATGACATGGAGGTCCTAAAATATATAGATCCACCAAAAACTTGACAAAACTCATCTATGGAATAGTCTATATATTATAGTGTAGGCCTCTATATTTTCTGCTAACTATGGTGTGTAAAATGAGTTACAGCATGTAGGCCCCAATTTCTATAGAGCCACTAAATTCTAGCATGTCATGCATTATGGGATGGACCTTTACTATAGCATTAAGGTCAAAGATTTTCTAGGGACAGATAAATCAACATTTCCTCCTCTACGGAATGGTCCTTTTCTAGGGTGTTTATTATTCTAACCGAGTCTTATATACGATGTGGTAACTCTAATCAAGTCTTCTCTCTAGCATAGTCCTTTTCATTATATTGAAAATTTCAGCATCTTCACAACATGGACACCTCTACTATGGAATATTCAAACTTGATGTTATCTTTCTATGATGTGGACATCATTTGTGGTTCTGAACATATTATCCAACAAACTTCAATGATTCAATACCATTATTTTTTGTGTAGAACTCATTCTAATTGCCCTTTCAATATTATTTAATCATAAACTCCTTTCATGATATGTAAACTATTTAAACTAGTACAATCATCATATTAATTAGTATCTAAGTATCTTTACCTCATAATAAATTTGAGTTTGAATATGATTTACGAATTGAAAAAAAAAATACAACATAAAGAATCATATCCACTCCAACCTCTTTCTCCAATTTCTCACAAAAACATCACAACACCTATTGTTCTTACTAAAAAAACTATTTTATATTTGTTTATAGTTGTCTCAAACATAATTATAGGTAATGAAGATAGAATAGTTTTGAACTCAATACCTGAGAACATTAGTGTTGGTTCATCTCTATTAATTATATCTCTTTTAAGATTATTTATATTTATATGAAAGGGACAACCAATAGAAAAAAAATCTATGATGATAGTTAAAAAAGAAGGTTTTCTATCATTAAAATTCATGAAAGTTTTGATGTCACTCATGCAGTATAGACATGATTTAAAACTATGTGTACTCTATACAAATAACATACCATGTCTTGGTAAATCACTATTGATCACAATAATTCCACACTCAATGAAAGAAAACATTTATGCAAATACATCATATATTGTCACATCATCACTCCATAGTAATATTAACTCATCAATAAATCAATGCGATCAAATAATTTCAACTCCAAAATAATTTGGATGGTTTGGAATTAATAATGTAAAATTTAGATATGTTACATTCAACAAAATATGAGGTTAATAATATAGAGTTAAGAAAATAATACAATAGTAACATTGACTACCATAAGCACACAAAAATTAAAAAAACATTTATTAAAAGGCCTAAATAAGCATTACAAGGATTCAAAGGAAAATAATTTTTGTTTCTAGAAGTCACCATAACATGGATGATTTAATATACTATTTACAAAAACATTGAATCAATGTAGTATTTTAAATAAAGTTATGTTATTGAACATAAAAAATGTTAAAATCTAGGTGTAATTGAAAGGTACCTCAACTATTTAACAAGATAAAGTTTATTTTTTTCATGTTTCCTTTCATTATACCTTGATTGTTCACATATTATATAATTAAAAAAAAAGTTTCATAATAACTATAATATAATATGGAATCACTTGAACGTGTATGAATATTTTAATAACTAAGACCCAAATTATGCATAAACTTATAACTTTTATAAAGAAAATTCTTTCAATATTCTTATTTTTGGAAACAAGAATTTAGCTGATCCATGTAATGAATTAAAAACTATTATATATTCTATAATTTCATTTAATAACCATAAAATTAATAACGTCTTTTAATTTATTGATAAAATATTTAAAAAACAAGGGATCCTCAATTTATTTTAATAAATCATAAAATTTAGATGATTTAAAATTTTAATTTTCATCTTCATTCTAATTTTTTGTTTTTTGAAAACACAACCTAACTAAATTGTGTGATAAATTTTAAAAATATATTGGATTAAATATAAAAAACTCTATAATTCTCTCTAAATTATGTTCACTATGTTTATAAAAAAATTGGTTGAAAAATAAATTGGAATCAATGAACCCCAGTGGTATCAAATAATTCATATCTCTTGAGATTACATTTCATGCAAGGATTAATTATAGTCCCTTAAAAATTAAATTATATATTTGATGATTAAAATGAAAGAAATTATCCAACTCCCTTTATATTGAAATTTTTTTACCAAAACCTTATTGCTTTTTTCAATTACATATCTAAATACAATCATGATATAAACATTTCTACCTATTTTCTTTGTCCATTATTTTCTAAATATAAAATTTACAAATTAATTATTTAAAAACATTCACTATAAACTTATAACCAATACAAAGATATATATAAAAATTCACTTATAATTGCATCGTAATTTTCACTCAGATATTGATATTTAATTATATTTTCAAAATTATAACCTTTAAAAAATTAACATTTATTTATATTATTGATCAAATTATTATGAGGATGATAACTTAATGATATTAATGATGATAATAATGATGATGATGAAAATTATGACTATGGGGATTATTACATGAATTATTTTTATGACATGGAAAATATATATGTTCAACATATGTTTAGTCTCTCTCAATTAACTGAGGTTATCATATGGTTTCTCATTATTAATATACATGTTAGAGATATATTGGATAGATGCAGTCTCTCTAGAGGGTTTTCTTGGGTGGAGGAAAGTGTGACTTCAGGGGCATTCTATTGACTCTATTTATGTGACTATTCCTATATACCTGCTCTTAGTTGTCATGGATGGGTGTTCATTATGTGATTTTGGAGTACCACACATGATTTCAGTGGGAGTACCACTAAATATTTAATCTTACCATAGATTTACTCATTCTCTTAGATTTTATGGAATGATATGATCACGCACGATTTCAGTGGGAGTAAAACTAATGTATAAGTATTTCTATAATATAGTATATGTGATTGATTATTTAAATTTATTATTAATCTATATAATAAGATTACTGATCACTACACAAACAACATATGATGGTTGTTTTCTTAGGTGTGACAAAACATTCATATTGGTGAGAGAACTAACCATATGTCTAAAATATAATTCACATTCTTACTAAACTAATGGTCATGGATTAAATTTGGATCAAATGTGGACTAGTTATATTGTGTATTAATTATGGACATAGATTTGGTGTGATTATGACTATGAGTGGGTCACATGATGTTAAACATTAGATATGTGCATACTAGATAGTGTAAGTCAGTTTATAGGGGGCTTTATTGTTATTATTTTTGTTGTTTTTGTTGTTGTTGTTATTATGTGAGTATAATTTCAAATTATATTTAATACTCTAATGTTTATATAAATTGTGATTGATGATGGGATAGGAACAGTTTTATAATGCATCATCTATAGAGTTATACACGAACTTATAGGATGAACTAGTTAATGCTTAGGTTAGGATTGTAGTGAAGTGGTATCAAAAATGATGTCTTGGTTATTTCCACTATTTCATTATTATGCATGCATGATATTTCTTGAGTTTTTTATCCCTTTTTGGGAAGGCCTACTGAGTATATGGATATATTTGACCCTAATTTTATATATTATTTTCCCTGATTTTTTTTATTGGAGCTATCATGTAGTGTTATCTCAATAATCATGGTGGATAGTAAAATTTTGGTGATTATTGGTTGATTTTTATACCACTAAGGTATATAAGTTTTTTGGGATTTAATAGCTATTTTCCAAAAAAAATAGTTTCTTTTAATTTTGATATAATGTATGAAATTTATGCATTGAACATTTTTTATAATATCATATGATCATGGATTTCTCATTTTTCATGATTTTTTTATTTTAATTTTATTTTATAGTCTTCTAGAGTGTTTCTTGGAGTTTAATACATCCCATTTTTGGAATTTATACCCATAGTGCTAGTTGTTAACTTAAGGACTATTAGAGGTGGGTTTTAGGGATTACACTTGGTTTTATTACCAACCCAAGTGGGGTCCTAATGGATTCGAGTCATGACAGACACACACATACACACACACTAATAATAATAATCATAATAATAATAATAATATCCTAATTTTATTTCTAAATTTAATTAAAATAAAAGTATTAAAATATTAAATAATTATATGTTACCTGAATATATGTCTAATATATATTCTCACAATTTATATATGCATCTATACGTATACAAACACACATATAAAAATATAATGAAATGTGTATGTGTAAAATATTATAAGTGTTAATGGTACTTAAATCCAGTTGATCTGGTTGTCAAATCCTAATCAAATAGTTTATATTATCCCCTAAATCTCTACCTTCTTTCTTCCACCAAACTTAAATGTTTCACCCCACCCCAAATTCTATTTTTTAAAACCTAGATCCTTGTATGTATTACTAGTTACCTCTACCCTAGACACTACGTCATCATACCATGGGTTTCATTTCAAACCACCATCGTGTATGATTATCATTTTTTCAATATGTTCAACCACTTTAAACCATCGCTACCTTATACACTCCCTCTAGATCATGACCACTGGCCATAATACCCTTAAAAATTTTGGATTCTATTTAAATTATTGTTATTATTTTCCAAACAATATTCCCCCACTATATACAACCATTATCCATAGAGTTTATTCCTTTCTCATAACCACACTTAATCTCACCCTATATGGATAACCCTTGGTTAATAATGCCCTTGACGGTTGTTACTGCCTCCTCCCCTCTTGATAAAAGATACTCAGTCATTCCACCTTCATTTTTATATAACTTTCACATCCCATTCATATATTTTGAACAACGCCACAATAGTAGTAGTGTCAATTTCCCAAATCGAACTAGCGGCCAACCAAGAACTCAGCCTCAACCCCCTACCCGATCAGGAAAAGTATCAGTGGCCCTTGATGTTTTTTTCTTGAAAACATATATGGTAACAAGGTTATTATAATTTATATATATGGTAGAATATTTCTCTAGTCAGTGGTATAGTTCACATGAATTGTATAATACTTCTATATAATGATAATGATGAAAAAAATGAAATGTATTTCCATTAAAAAAATCTCCAAAGAAAAATTTCCAAATTCATAAAAATTAGAGGCATGAAATGAAAATTGGTGGAAATAATTAGATAACAATACAGAGTGGGGGCCACTGACACTTCATCTTTGAGAGTGAAATATTTGTTTAATATTATTGTTCCCTAAGCTAATGAGTTTCTAAAGTGATTAAAATAGTATATAAACTTTTGAGACATGCTTGGGTCAATCCTAAAACAAAACATGGGATTTCATGACCATAAAATGAAATGTCATGACCCATGTATCATGACACTGATAGAAAATCAATGAAAGCTGCATTTTGAGATAATTTAATATAAATGTTTTGTATGTTAATTAATTAATTAATTAATTAATTCAAAATGTGTGAAAGTTCAAGGTGATATAAATCACACTAAACATACATACTAAGGAAAACACCATGTTCCAAAATCAATGATATGGTTACAAAAAAATTCTAGATTCATCTTATATACTAATTAACCATTTCTTTGAAAAACTAAAAAATGCAGATAACCTTTTAAATAATTTTTTTATAAAAGATTGAGGTGCAGTGACCTATTTATTGAAACAAAAAAGCATCCAGTGAAGAGTAAAAAGTTGAAATATGTGGTACATAGGAAATATAGAAAAAAGAAAGACTAACTTATTCTAGACTGGGTGCTCATGCAGTGGTAAGGAAGGCACCCACATTTTCCCTAGGGGTGTCGACCCCTTCTCCCATTCCTTGATTTCCCACACACCACCTTCATCATCTGAAGATTCTTCCACAGCAATGGGAGTCATGATAGAATCATAAGGATCATCATTATTTGATCCAACTTCTTTATTATTGGCAGTGAGAAGAACAAATGGGTTATAAATACTAACATTACAAATTACCTTATCAAGAGGAGATGAGAAGTTCTGCATGGATATCAGTCCTTCCTTTGGAAGGGAGGCTTCAGGTTTGTCCAATTTCTTATATTCCACCTCTTCTATGTTGAAGTTACTCGAGTTCATCATGGCAGTGTGGGCCTTATGCTGAATTGTACTACATTCATCGTGTAATCTTGTATGGGGTCTGAACAATATAGGTTAAATCTGTAGTGAAGAGGGTCTTTCCCTATATTAGGATTAGCATTGAAACATGTGTCCTCAATAACCCAAATAGGGACATTAGAAAACACTTATTCTTTTGCTTTGTAATGGTAGTAATATTTTAACTTAACCTTCTATGAGGTTATATCATCTATCATTATCTTACCCTTTCTCCATTTTAAAACATGCACCTCTTGACTAACTCTATCACAAACCACTGATTGGGTTGATATCTCCCTCTCCATTTGGCTATCCTTCGAGTATGATTCTTTTCCTTCACCTTCCATGCATTTGACCAGAGTATCCTTGAATGAAAGGCCTCTTTCAGATTGATTATTACCTTCGACAATATCAGCCCAACTAGATTTTCTTGGTCTATCCAATTGAGGGGTGAAAGGATGTCCTTCATCCTATATAAAAATATGAGTTTCAGTATATCCAATAGTCTGAAACTCATACTAAGTCATCCTAGACTGGGCATTTTCAGAAGCACAAATTCAGCCAGTAAGAACCTAAAGTTCACCTGTTTATTTTTTCAAATGTGCAACATTCCCTTGGGAGGGTTTGAGGCTCTCATTTCTTCTACATTGAGACTCATCATGGCCTTTCAGCATGCATTTGGCACACTTCATGCTTGAGTGACAGTTGGACCTAGAGTGTCCAATCATGCAGCACACTTCACAAAATGGAGGCAGTTTTCAACATTACCACATTGCCCAGGGAAATCCAAAATCACCAAACACATAAATTTTCATACCTTTACGATTTAAATACATTTATATTTATATATATTATTTATTTATATTTTAATATATCTATTTGTATTATGTATTTAAATACATTTTTAAAATGTATCTTTTCAAATATATATTTATAATATATTTATATGATGTATTTGAATACATATTAATGGTATATTTATGATATAATAACTATTTTTTATAATAATAATCATAATCTTTATTGGATTATAGTTTTTATTTATTTTTTCTTTACTTGAATTTTGGTTAAATCATGCCTTAGATTTTGATTACTCTTTGCACTATATCTCAAAGGTTCGTTAGACTTAATAGAAGAAGCATCAATATATAAGGAAGTGTCACTAGATTTCACTATATAATCCATGATACTCTATTTTATTTCTTTATGGGTTTACTTTTATAGTGATTTTTCTTATTTGATCTGGCGAATACCAATTGCCTATATCCTTGATCATTAATATTTTCTTGTGTATTTAAAGGAGAGTTCACATTGAATACCATAAATATTTTATTATATATGGTATCCAATGGATAAGATAAAAAACTACTATATAATATAGAGACATTTTATCATAGTATAGAGATTTAACCCAAGGAAGTGCAAGCATGATTCTTTGTGTATTTCTTTGTTTTGTTTTCTTTTGCTTTTTTTTACTTTTCAACTAAGGAAATATAAAGGATTCAAAATAGGATTGTGTTATTATGAAAAAAATTAATGCAAAATCATTGTATAAGTAATCCAATATGTACTATGAAGTCAAGACAAAACATTATTAATATCTATACTCAGTGAGTGTTAGAGTGTCAATGGATTATTGATAACCATTACATGATAACAATTTTAAGTGAAAATTCTATTGATATCTAGATATAGAACATTATTAAATATCTGATACTTTACATCAACCCAATGAATTAAAAATTGAAGTAAGAATGTTATATGTTATTCTAATGTTGTGAGTGAACTCATCTATTGCTCTATTTTATTTTTTATCTGCAACACCCCAACTTTAGTAGCCCAGAGTCAATAGTTATTTTATTAAACTGATAAAAAATACATATATTATATTATATAGGACCAAAATTTTAGTAGTCTCAGAAGACTAGATTCATACATGATCCTTACATTACATTTGAAATATTAAAATAAATATAAAATTCAATAAAACATTATTATTCTTCAAGTAATATCATTAGATCATTCATACTACTCTTCTTGGTTTCTTAGGGTAAAAGAGAACCAAAATAAAGGTGTTAGATTAGAAACTAAATACATGGTAGTATACAATAGAACCTTACATGGAAATATCAAGGCATAAATAATATGGTGGAAATATATAATAAAATGAATTCCATGTGTGTATAATATATCCATGGAATATAAAATAAAGGGAATAAATAATTACATAGATAATAATAAATGAATTCATAGTGATGGAATAAATAATTTTAGACATATCATACCATCAAGGCCTTGGTAAAGACATCATAAACATACTATCAAGAACTTATTCCAAGACACCATACATAATAGGGAAAACATGTACCAATTACCCTAAACTATTTTGTCTCATGAGACCTACCAATGAATTTAGGAGATATATAATTTTGGTCCCCACTATCATATTATAATTTCAACGCATCCAACATATAAAATGGTTTGCATGATAATACATATCATAATGATTCAAAAGGGGGTACTTATATACACATGTATTAATAATCAATACTTTCCTATATAGAAGTAATGAGCATGTAGAATTTCAAAGTTTCCAAAGTCAACTGAATAACATATATATATCTAGGTGAATATCCATCAATCTAGTAGGAATTATAGGATATTCACAATAAAATGGAAAGTATCATTTATAATGTTTTAATAGGGTGGAATAATTTCATCATATAGGGGCATTAATAGAAATTAGTCAATGGATGAAAAGGTTGGAGGCCAAAGCAATGATATAAAAATCCCCTGTTGAAGTTTATAAAAATATAATGGCTTATGAGGGTGATAAAATAAGAGCCAATGGTAATTTATAATTCCCAATAAAATCATGTGTTTGTAATAATGAAATATAACATAATTATATATAGAAATATATAGTAAATAATAGTACATTAAAAAGATAAATGAAGATAAGGTCATAGAAATACTTACCTTACTATGTCACTTATCAAAGATTGATAATGAACTTTTTAGTTCCTTGGAGTTTGGTCACTCAAAGGAGAAATATAGGCAAGGGTTTTGGGAACCCTTATCTCACTAATTCTCTGGAGAAAAACTCTTTGAATCAACTTCAAGATAGAAATGGAGATATATTTTGGAACCCTTATCAACCTAAGTCTCCTTCCCAAGATTCTTGAGAGGGAAAATGAGTGAAAACCATTTCTCAATGGTTTTAGGGAAGAGAAGAATGGTATAATGGGTGGGTATTTATATAAAATGAGGGGGGATTATTTATTAATTTGTAAAAATAGGCCTTGGACTTTGGGTTATGGAAAAATAGAAAAACATTGGTCTTCCCAAGGTTTTAAATAATTGTTTTTAAAATCTTAAAATATATTTTAGGCTTTGGAAACATCTTTATAAATTTGTAAAATTAATTTTTATTATTTTATAATAAATTATTTTAATTAATAAAAAAATTGTCAATAAAGGCCTTATATTATTTGTTATATTATTTTTCTATAATAATGAAGTCACAATTATTATAGTATATATATTGTACTTTACTATTTACCCGAAAATTTTACTCTCTCAGAAAATTGTGAAAAGTATCTATTTTATAATTTTGATATACTAATTTGAAGTTATAAGTCCTTATTATGAGTATAATTATATATATATATATAAGAAAAAATTAATTATTAAATAAAAACACTTTAATTTCATAATCACGCATTTGATGATAAAAATTTTAAAACTGCTTTCTATAGAAAATGTATATAGTTACATTTTTTTTAATTAATGAATATTAATTTTTAATAATTAATAATTATATTATTGCCAAATTATTTATGTATTTTATTAGACACTTGTATGTATAAGGGTTACATTATAATTACAATGTTCATAGAGGGAATTTATTATTCTAACAATATGATTCCCAATGTTCATATTCCAACAGTCACTTTACCCTTCCAATTATCATATTACCAATTATATATACACTTAATTCTAACATATAAAATATTTCATATAATTTTTTTAGTTCGTATACCATTCTATTTGATTTATTATTATTTTCTTGATAATCATTTATATTTTATACATGTCATTGTTTTTAGATTATGATCCTATAGAGTGCAAAATTATGGTGGTGCCCTATATTGTTATATGTTCTATGTTCTATTTGAAATTGTTATAATGAATGTAATATTTTAGTTTTTTTTAATATTATTATAATAGAATGTGCATTGTGTAATATATTTTATGATCAATTATTTATTTACTATAGTAGGATATTAGGTCTTATATTATTCCCCCTTAAAAAAATTCATCCACAAAATTTATGGAATACATCAGTATAAAAATAAATATCAGTATTTCTTCAGAATTACTTCCTCAATATCCCACATTTATTCATATGAATTTTTTTTATCCATATTTCGTTCGCCAATCGTGTCACCATATTCCTCAACACTTACTCTCCAGTGTCAAGAATTTTGATAGGCTCATCTTTATAGGATACATTATAATCCAGTTCTCTTTCTTTAGTGGAGAGTATGTGTGTCGGGTCTAGAATATACTTCCTCAACAAAGAAAAATAGAATAAATCATACACATTAGAGAGTTTTTGTGGCATAGAAAAATATAAATCCACAACTCAAATTATCTTTAAAATATTAAAAGGCCCAATATAAATTGTACATAGATTCTCTTCTCAAAAAAATCATAACTTCATTATATGGTGATACTTTAAAGAAGACATGATCCCATACTTGAAATTCAAAGTTCTTACTATTATTATCAGTGTAGATTTTTTTTATTTAATCCATCCTAATATTATTTTGGATGGATCAAAAAAAATTTGTCTCCTCAACAAGTTATAAACCTACTAGTCTCATTTCCCTAACTTCATCCCAGTAAGTTGAAGTGAGACATTTTTTCAATACAAAGCTTTGTACAGTTACATTTGAATACTTTAATAGAACCAATTATTGTATGAAAATACTAATAAAGTTAAATACTAGTCACATATTCCCTATATGACAAGTGATCAAGACTTCAATATGTACTTTAGTATTCTTATGGTCCTTTCAAACTTACCATCAGTTTGAGGATCATAGGTGGTTCTCAAATGTATCTTAATGCTTAGATAATTTTTAAGACTCATCTATAATTTAGATATGAAATAAGGGTCATGATCAGATATAATTGATATATTTTCACCATAAATCCTCATAACTTCATTAATATAGAGTCATGCAAGATTCTTAAGGGGTGGATCCTCCCTTATTGCTATTAAATGTGAAAAAAATTTAAGGTGGACCATAATAACTCAAATTTATTTATTATTCATATATGTATTAGGTATACTAGTAAAAAATTCCATTTTAATATTATCCCACTTACACATTTTTATAATGAGAGGTTTCATAAAATCCTTTTGGAGATATCTCTTAAATTTACTTATTGTCATACCAAGCATCTCAACACACAGTATGAAATTTACCTCTTCATGTTATCCCACCATAAACGTTATCTTAAATCACTATAAAACTCAGAGTTATCAGGGTTTTTAGAGAAATTTGAGCTATAATATTCATTTAAAAATTCCCTATTTAACTCAGAAACTGCGGATATACATAGTCTCTTCACAAAATTTAAAACCCCATATTTAAAGATAAATTTCTTAATTATACCATAATTCGTGACTTTAATATTATTTTATAGATACTTATAATCTTTATATAACTTATTTATCGTATCTAGTCAATATGGTTGCACAATCACCTAGAAAAGGAATGATTTTTACCCTTCCCTGATAATTTTAATATCCAACTTTACTAAATCCATGTATATCGAATCCTTATCCATCATCATTATGGATAAGACTCTAAGATCATTTCTAATTAATAAATCAGCTACATTTTTTCATTCTCAAGGTGTTTTTTTATTACACAATCATAGTTATTAAGTAGTTTAAACCATCTCCTTTGTCTCATGTTAATCTCTTTCTATGTGAATATATATTTAAAAACTCTTATGATCTGTATATATGTCACATATCTCACTATAGAGGTAGTGTATCTATATATTTAAGGAAAATATTAAAGTTTATAGATTAATAACATGTGTTAGATAGTTTTTATCATGGGTATGTGATTATTATGATGCATAAGTAACAACCCTGTCATTTTTATTAAGGATTCACACCACTCCTTTCTTTGATTAATCATTATGTATCATAAATACTTAATTGGATTATGGTAAAGTTAATACTAGTTAATTGACTAATCTCTTCATAAATTCCACAAAACTTTATTCAGATTCCTTTAACTATGTAAATTTTACCCCTTTTCATGTTAACTTGGTTAATGGGATGGAAAATTAAGAAAATTTTTTAATAAATCACCAATAGTAACCACCTAAACCATGGGAATTATAAATCTCGATTATATTCATTAGTTTAAGAAATTAATTGACCACCTTTTACTTTTAAGGGTCCACATATATTGTATCCTTAAAGATAATATGGATAAGAAAATAAAATTTTTTGGATCTAGAATTTGAACTCAATGAATTTCTCATATAACTCTTTTTCTATAAGAGTCTTAATAATATTTAACAAATGTTTCTAATGATGTTAATATATTTTAGAGTATACATATATATCATCAATAAATATCGTAATAAATTTATCAAGATAATCTTTAAAAACAATATTAATCAAATCTATAAGCACGTATGGTGCATTAGTTAATATACATGGAATTATTGTAAAATCATAATTTTTATACCTCATATGAAATGTCCTATTTTTTATATATCCCATATTAACTCTTAATTAATGAGATCCACAATGAAGATAAATATTTGAGAAGTATTTAGAACCATGAAGTTGATCAAACATATCATCAATGAATGGTAAATGATACTTTTTCTTTATAATAATGACATTGATTTCTCTACAATAGATGCACAACCTCATAAACCAACCCTTGTTTTTTTATAATAATCCAGGGGTATCCCATGGTGATACTCTAGGGTGTATGAATACCTTATCACAAAACTCATTTAGTTATTTATTTAACTCGAAAAATTCCACTGGGGATATTTTATATCGAGGTAAATATATGGGTTTTTCATTAAGGATGGGTTTAATGGAAGATTAAACTTCATGTTCATATGGATGTCTAGGTAATTCCTCAAGAAATACATCAATGTATTCTTACACAATAGGATGTCTAAGTAATTACTTGGGAAATAAATAAATGTATTCTTGAAAAATTGGTACATACTCTATTATTAGGGCATCCTTCCAATGCATAGATTGTAAATGTTTTATTATTCTTCCAAAATTTTATTAAGATGAGCCACTAGAGGTGGTTTTAGACGAGACTTGGGTAATAAGTGTCTCCTTTAAAAACAAGGGATTATATGCCTCCCTTAAAAATTTTAATCTTCTTATATTGGTATAAAATTTGAGAATTATACTCTAAGAGACAATCCATCCCAAGGATTATAATAAAATCAAACATATGTATAAAAATCATGTTTTTAACTAGAGAATATCTATGAATCTTAATAGAAACTACCCAATTTATTCTCCTTGTAATGACATTTCTACTATGAGTTTTTATTGAAAACTCATTCCTCAATGTATTAAGGGATTATTTAATGTTCTTAGAAAACACAAAAGGTATAAAAGAAATCATAAATGAATAATCAAATAATTCATTATCTAACTTTGACTTGTGATCAAAGTGCATGCTATCATGTCATTCAAAACTTAAACTTTTGTTATAGTAATTTCATAAGCCCAACCTTTCCCCATTGGACTCTTCTAAGGTAGATTCTTATGATGATTTGTGAATTTCTTAAAATAGTGCCCCATCTCTTTTTAGTTGAAACATTGGACATTGGAAGCTTTTAACTTTCCTTTTCATTAATGATCTTGATAAAAATTATCACTGCACTTATAGAAACTCACATTCACTTAAATAAATTACCTAGGTATTCTTACCAAAGTTATTATATGTTATTAATTCCACCATTTTTTTCTTCTCCTTCATCAATGTACCCCCTATGTGGTGCTCAAACATCCTATTCTTCACTTTCTTTCTTATGAAAATAAAAGACTTGTATAATTCCTTCTCAGTATTGATGAAACTTGAAACTATCTCCTCGTATATAAAAATATTTGAGAGAATAATTTAATTCAAAGGATTGGTTTTATCCCATCAAATAAGTGATCAATATTTCGTTTTGTATTTTGAATACAGTTTATAACATGTCTTCTTATCCTTGTAAAGTTAGCATCACACTCAACAACATTTTAGTGATAAAAATAGAGATAAATTTTAGAACTCTTATCCACCAAAGTGTCTTCCTAAAGATTCTTCATAGTGAATATGAGAGAGAAGATCATGATCAATGGTTTGGGAGTGGAGAGTAATGATAAGATGGGTGGGTATTTATAGTAAATAAGGATAAATTATTCATTAATTTCAAAATTTAGGTCTTGGAATTTAGGTTGTGGGAAAATATAAAACCATTTTCCTTCTCATGGTTTTAAACCATAGTATTTGACATTTAGAGACCAGTTTATTATTTTTAGAATTTTAAGAACTGAAAACCCTTAAATTATATTATTTTACACATTTAAAATATATTTATTTATAAATAATTGTTTTTCAAATATTAAAATATATTTTAGTCTTTGGAAAAATATTTATAGGTTGGGAAAATTAAGTTTATTATTTTAAATTACATTTTATTAATAAATAATAATATTTTTAAAAAAGATATTATATTATTTTTTACATCATTTTTACCTTATAATAAAGTCATAATTCTTACCATATACACATACCATATTTTACTATTTTCCTAAAAATTAAAAAATCTCAAAAATTTATAAAAGATACACCATTGGATAATATTGACATATTGATTTTCAATTTAAATTCCCTTTTATCAAAAAATATATACATATATATAAGAAATTTAATTATTAAATAAAAACACTTTTGTGTTTTGAAACAACATATTTGAAACCAAACTTTTAAAAACTCTTTTCTAAGGCATATATATATAGTTAAATTTTTATTCATTAATGAATATTCATTATTAATAATTAATAATTATATTATTACCAAATGATTTTATGTACTTTATTAGAAACTTGTATATATAAGGGTTACATTATTATTAAAATGGTTATATAGGAAAGTTATTATTCTAACAATCTGATTCCAAATTGTCCGATTTTAATGGTCATTTTATCATTCCAATTATTATATTACCTTTTATATATATACTTCATTCTAACATATAAAATCATTTATATCCTTCCATTAGTTCATATATTTATTATATTTCATTACTTATTATTTTATTCATAATATAAATGTATTTTATGTTCTTGTAATTATTTTTAGAGTATGATTCTCTAGAGTTCAAGAATATGGTGAGGCCCTATATTGGTTCATGTTCTATAGTTCTAGTTATAGCTGTTATAGTTAATTTAATTTTATAGTTTTTGTTCTACTATGATGATAATGTAATATGAATTATGAAATATATTTTGTGATGAATTATTTATTTAATATAGTAGGATATTGGGTCTTAAAATATGAACACAACATCTGATACTCAGCACAGTATTGATCATGACATGGGAAGCGATCTTATTCCAAAGCATCAATGGGAAAATGATTTTATGGAAATTGTGTGTTTAATACTATTAAGATCGTTTGGAAACCTTATCTTTTATAATTCAAATAATACAACTATTTAATGTGATCTATTTATAGAAGGAATATGAAGTATATTAGGTTATTATATCTAGGATAGTTACATTGACCTACTCACATACAACTATTGTAGATCTAAATACTATAAATATTTTATCATTATTAAAGTGGAATTTATCTTTGAACTAATTTTTTTTAATTCATGTTCTTAAATATATTATAATTTATTATTTATTATTCCTTTTTTTCTTAATTAGTAATTTTGGTTTACAATTTTACCTTGTAAAATCAGTATTCTATAAAGGGTTATATCTCTATAAAAGGTATGTTTATATTTGATTGTGAAACTTTAACAAAAAGATAGAATACTTGGTTATGAGTCCTTTATAAAAATAATTCATTAAAATGTTGTGACTCACATTAAAAATTAAAAAAGATTTAGTATGATCCAAAACTCTCTATTAGTTATAGATGTTGTGAAGAGTATAGTAGGACTTTGAGTTCACACCACTATAAAATTTTGTGTGCTTTCTTTTTATGTTTTAATTGCATTAAATTTATAATTTTAAATTCATACCCCCCATCCAATATTGAATTTAATCATGAATATATCTATTAAAACATTTAAAATATAATTTATTGGATATTATAATAAAATGAAACAATATACACACCCCTAGGCCAGCACGGACTTGTCACACCCACTCTAAGAGCTGACCTAATCCACAATTGACCCATTACAATTTTATATCCTAAATATCTTTTGGATTAAAATATATTATATTTAAAAAAATTATCATAATCTAAAAAATACAATAAATTTAGTTTAAAATAATAATAAGCTCATTATCTTGCTTAATACTCAACATTGAGCTTTAAGGAGGTTAGGATAGAATATAAAAATATTGTTATTTAAATGTGACCATTATAACCTAGCCATTAATTTGTGGGTATAAATATGAGTAGAATAATTATGAAATATATGTACAATATGCCTAATAAATAATAATTTACTAATTTTTTCTTAGTAAATAAGCACTCTATTTTTTATTGAAGTCATTATATGCTTCAAAAATACATTTTTTCTCAAAAATGGTTTTTTATTTTTTTTGTGATCAAATAAAATAAATAATTTATACCAATTTTAGAAAGTGTATTTTAAAAAATTAACATATTTTTTTAAAATAGTATATCAAAATTAACAAAGGGTGAAATATTGTTATTTTTTTGAAAAATATTAATTTTTTAGTGAATAGTGAAAAATAATGATTTTTTTAAAATTATCATTTATTTTTATTAAAAAAGGTCCATGATATGTGTAATTTAATCATAAATTAATATAATTATAATTTAGTAATAAATAATCTAATTAATTACATATTAATCAACATTACACTTGATCTTGGTATAAAAATACTTTTAGACTTAAAAAGCCATTTTTTCTTTAGAAAACTATTTTTCGTCGTGCTTTGTGGGATTATTATAAAATTAATTTCTAAAAATTATAGAGATTTAAATTGAAAAAATCGATTCCATATTTTAAATCATCATAATTAATATTATTTAATAAGTTTAACTTAATTTTTTGTCATAATGAATAGTAAAAATAAAAAAAAATCAACATAGTAAAAGGGTAAATCAGGTTAAACTATGTTAAAAATAAGTTATAAGGCTACAATTTTCCAACTTAATTATTATTAGATGAATATATTTTTACTATTATCACATTAGGATTTATATTTAATTGTTTATGTTACGCTTTTCCATGAAAGTTACCTATATAATACTTTAAGTAAAGAAAGACGCAAAATGTCACTCTCTTGATTTTAAATTTCTATTATATATTCACATGGTTATAAAAATATGTTTTGAATGAATATTAAATTTTATTCTAATAATAATAAAATTATTTTAATTATGTTGATTTATTTATAATTTTTAGTGATTATATAAAATCCTTAAATGCTTACGCAACGCCGACATGGTATTTATTCAATTAATAGAGAAATAAAATAAATTATATTAAAAATATTTAAAGTAATTAAATTTGGATTAATTATTGTTTTACATAAATTTTTTAGATAAATATAACATATTTTTTATGTTTTAAAGGTTTATATTAAAATTTCATAAATATCTTCATGATTTTAAAGTCAAAGAAGATGAACAGTTTCAGAAATGACATTAATGATATTTTATAATGAACAATATTTTATGAAATGATTTAAAATAAATAAAAACCAATATTTGTCCAAGTTAATGGTATATGGTTTAAAATATAAACCATGGTCCATTTATGGATCAATTTTTATTTTATGGTAACATTTTAAACCCTTAAATAGTAGAAAACTATGATTTTGTGATAACTATACAAAGGGTTAACATGGGGTTAAAACTAAATTATAAGACTTAAAATATCATTTAAACTTGGCTAAATATTATTTTATGAGGTTATTTAGACTCATAATCATTCTATATTCAAAATATATCAAATTGGTTCTACTTTTCCATGAAAATTAATTTAATACTTTAAGTAATTCTAAGAGTTCTCTTCCTCTTACATATAAAAGGAAACCCCTCCCCTTTCTTTTTTACACCACCTTGAGAAAATTTCATGACCCACTCCCTCCAAATATTCCCCTCCTGAGCTGGAAATTGAGGAAGAGAGATAATGACCCCCAAGTCCTGCCTCCAGTAGGCCCCGAGGTAGCGACCAGCACCAAGGGTATAGAAATATCACAATATGGGAGGCATTACTCTTTTTATAGTAACCAAGATTGGGAGATAAGATGTATAAAACTCAAAACAAATACAAGAAATATATATATAATAAGCCAAAATCCATCCCACATGAATTTTTAAAGTAAAAATGCTATAAATACAATGAAAAACTCCAAAATAAATACCAAAATAACAAAAACTAAGCAGAGAAACAGCAACTATCCCAACATCTGAGATAGTAAGGTCCAGCATGGTCCATAAAATCTCATTGAAAGCCTAAAAATAGTTTTATATACGTAGGGTGTTCATACAAGTATACTCAGTTGGAAAATCCAAAGTCTCTCATGCACAATCAGGAGAAGCATACTAATACCCCTGTAAGAAAAATAGTAGAAACTCAAAAGCAACTAACAAGGTATACTATCCATCCCAACCTCACCAAGAAACTCTTACCAAATAATGCAAGTAAATTAAAGTAAATTAGTAAGCACGTCGATGATAGGGTGCCCCACACCACTTCCCACTTTTCAACTACTCATCCCTAACGGTGAACGTCCTGACACTACCATTCTCTTCCACAAGCCCCACTATCACAACCTAATCACACACACGTGGGCCACATACCACATCCCTCCTGCAAACACCAGGTCCATAACAACATCACATCCCTCTCACAGACACTTGGACCACAAAACAACAACCTTATCCCAAATACACCTAGGAAAGTACAACATATCTCATCCCAAAGACACCTGGGAAAGAACCCCTCACTTGTAGACACCTGGGCCTCAAAACCACACCACAACCTGCCCGAAGAGTCTTGGGATAACAACTCCTAAAAGATGGAACATAAAATATCCAATAACTAGTCATTCATCCTCCCACTGAGATTTTTGGAAAAGACACCCTACCCCATAACAATGGGGGTGTTCAGTATGTAGTTCTCAACATGGTTGGGGTGCATATAGAAATCACAAGGAACTATATGTATATATATGTGTGTGTGTGTGTGTGTGTAATAAACACTCATCCCAACCTATGGGTTTTTCAACTAGTAACCATCCCACCAAATTGTCTTTACTGCTACCAGTAAATGCATTTATCAACACCACCACTAGTCACTTCGGAATTTGATAAATGAACGCCACTTCACTATGAGACACAACTCAAAACATACCACTATCCAATTCATTTAGCCATTTATCACTTTGAATTAAAAAATTCATTTCATTATTTATTCCATCCCAACTCCAGAAACTACCAAACACATTACACCACAAGTAATATCATAACCCACACGCACTTCACAAAGTCCCTTGAAACTCTAGGTGAAAGGCCCATATAAGGTAACACCATCCTTCTTCAAAATTATCCCTCATAAACCATCCTTAGTAGCCCTTCTTCATGAAAAGGACCACATCCATCAAAACAAAAAAAAACTCAACCAGCTTGCAGCCCACTGCACACTCCCCTTTCTTTAACACTCGTCCAACCACTTCCACCATCATTCTTAAAATTCATGTCACCATGTTCTTACTCTCAACAAGTAAACCCCCAACACACCTCATCACAACCTTACTCGGCAACCCCACAGCATAACAACACCACACCCAACACACCAAATAACATAAACATAACGCAACCCAAACCTGCATCCCCGCTACCCAACCACTGGCCAGATATAGTCCCACTAGAAAAAAAATATTCCATTCCGCAATAAACCAATCACTCAACCTAAGAATCCATTACACCACCAATACCACCCCATACTCACATCCACACTCCCGACCATAGCACCACATGACCATCACAAAACACAAGGTCAACTGAACCATACACAACACACAGCCATACCAAATAATAAGGCATATTCAGATTTAGCAACCATCATTCTTTAATTCCACTTTGATAATTCATGGGTGATCACAGAACAAGTTTTATCCTAGGGAATCCATATATTTAACCAAGTGTACATGGTTAATCAATTTCTAAATGTTAGTTGTTTGAAAAGGAAACAACAAAAAATATTCACAATTCATACAGGTGCACAAATAGAGGCCACTAATGGCCATGATTTTTAAAAGGAATACAACCCTTACAAAACACTATATGGATCAAGGATAACATAAAAAATGATCATCATCATTATCTTCCCATCCCCTAATTTATTACTTCTTATGATCTTCATTAAATTTGGGTCCAACTGTATTCCCAAGGGTACATGGGAATACCCACTCTTCATGATACACAATTAAAAGAGAGATGAAGGGATCCATACCTGGAACAACCAACGATCAAGAATTACTCCTTATGCCAAAAATAGCAGGTCGTGCAAGTATCAGGGAAGACTCCAAGGAAAAATGAATCCACATCTATAAGAAAAATGAGACTCCTCATGGAATAAAGGTTCTGGGTACACAAATAGGAAATGGAAGGGTTCAAATTAAGAGAGGATATTGGCTTTAGAAAAGTGAGATCCTATATAATAGAATGGAAATGGTTTCAAGGTCCATTAAAGTCAGATCATGGTCAAGACTGTGTGGTTTGACTATTTCAAAATCCCCTAAGAATTAATATATTAAAGATATAATTAATATTTTAAGGACCCGACCCCAATTGCTTGGAGTTGGTGCTTATTTGATTATATTTTCATATAAAAAAAGAATATGCATCCTGAAGGAACACGTAGTTTATTATTCTTTGGAAACAAGATACATATATAAGTTTAAAATTATATCATGAAAGTAAATACAACATTAATTTATTCCATTAGAAACATCCACGCCTCCTACATTATGCCTGCAAATCACTCATAACTTACTTCTTCATATCCTTGGAAAAACAAACACAAGAAAGGGTTGAGATCAAATTATTAGTAAGAGTAAGCAATACAGCCGAAGATATAATAAACATAAACATTAGGCATGGTGAATAATTGAAACACATTCCTTTACAAATAATAAACTTGAACACATTAGGGTAGGAATATGAGCTGAGTAAATAATTCCATAATAAAACATAATCATGGGTATTATACTAGTCGAATAACCACATAAACTTTAAATTACTAGCATCATAATGAGTGGAGTGAATATTCTAGTAATTATGAAACATTTTTTCAATGCCTCATCCAAGACATCTAAAAATTATTAAGGCCTTGGCCAAAATCATATATCGAATTGGGAAAGGCCTCATCCAATTCCACATCTATTTGTCTCATGAGACCTACTGATGCATCGAGAAGATATAACGGGCCCCAACTATCACATAATAAGCCCAATTCATTCCTCATATGAGTGGTTATAAACATAAACAACATATACATTTATATTGAAACTAACATATGAAATGTAAATAACTTTCCTCAAACATTAAGCTTAATCACTAATCATTCGAAGTAAATTGGTGAATTGTTTTAGGATAGAACATCCACAATAAAACTAGTAATAAACCGTAAAATTAAATATGGTAGATGAAATCATAAATGATTAATCCTAGTAATACATAATAATCAACAAGAGTGTTGAAACAGACGAAAATACTCTTATAAAATCATTAAGTAATTCTTGAGATAAATACTCTTTTATTTTGAAAAGAAGAGTTCTTTTGGAAAAGTATTTGAATAAATCCAGAACTGAAGTAGGATAGTATTTTAATAATAAAATTAATTATTTTAGAAATATAATTCTTTCTAAAAATAGATTATATAATTCCCTTGAAAATAGGTAAGAGTTTGAGAAATTCCCTTGAATCGGGCTTGTATTTCGAAGATAATTTTGGAAGTTCCTTTTAAAACGTGTAAAATCTATAAAATAAGGAAGTATTATGGTTGGTAAACATATATAGAACACTAAAAAATAATTTATGAGGATTACATAATAATAAATAATAACTTCATCGAGGTAAGTTGACAATAAAAGTAACCCAAATGAAAATGGAGGTTTGGGTGGAAAACCCTTAACTTAAGTCTGAATGTGTTTCACTCTTGAACTTAAGATCCTAGAATATAAAATTAGATTTATTAATAAATTATTTAAAAACTTATTATACATGTATTTAGTTTATCATAATTCTATTTAGTTTATTTATTCCTTTATTGATAAGTTATTATATTGAATTTCGTCGTTCTGAAGTGTTCGTTTTCTTTATTTTCATAATCGGTTTACTTGTTCTTAAGTAATGGAGTTCATGTGGAATGGATGTAAATCTCTAGAATTGAAATTAAATATTATTTATAAAAATAAAGAAGTTTTAATGGTCATTTATATCATTTGGTTACATGGAAAGAGTATGAATCATTAGATGAAATATTTATGACATTCACTTAGATTATTTTAGCGGTATTTTGATTATTAGGAACTAGTTTGGTCATATGATTTAATAATATGTATGTATATCGGTTTCTGAATTTTAATTACGTTATAATAAATATATTGAAGTCTATATCAAACATCAAAATGGTTTCATGACCAGTAATGAAGGATAAATTGAAGAACAAAACTTTGTTATCCATGAAGGTTATAAATTGGAACCTCATGGGTGTTGATTTCGTTTATAAAATAAGAGAGAGAGAGAGATAGTAAGGATATTGATGATGGTTATTACATTAACATGATATAATTCTAGTATATAAATGATACTGGATCTATCATGGTCATTTGGACAGAAGAGGTGAGGAGAGGATAACAAAAGAAGATAAATTTAAATGAAACTAAATGAAAAAGAAAGGTGTTTTACCTCTTGAAATAACCTCCATGAGAACCTCCTTAAGGGAAGGGTTTTTTGTCTTTTGGAAAGAAAAAGAGCTTATTGGATGTGGGGAGTGACTAAGGAATGTTATTTGGGTAGAAATTTGAGGAGATTAAAGGCTTAGAGGAGTGAATAGAAGAGGGAGTGAGGGGGGTTTTATAGTGGAGGAGAGGAGGGTTTTCATAATTTTTTAATCGTCAGTTTATTAATTTCCCTCAAGACCAGAAATAGTGATGATTCCATGACAAATAATAGTAATAAATGCATGTTATTTAGAACCAATTGGGCTTAAATCACTTATGATGTCATAAATAGAGTATTTAACTGATAATTTGTATGCACGGTATTTTACCATATTTCACTATTCATCAAAAAGTTCGAGTATTTTAGAAAAATACCAAAAAATCACCCTAACCATTTTTCGACGTGTAGAATCTAAAAATGAATTCCATTTTTCAAAAATAATTTTTTAAATATGATTAATTTAATATTTAATTAAAATCATAATTTATTCTAAAAAACAGTTTTAAAACAATTATATACTTATTCCAAAACATAGGAATATCATACTTCCACTTGAATATTATTTATATACTATAATAGGTAAAGTTACTATTAATTATGGTATATCACTATTCATAAGGGTATGTTATTATTCATAAGGGTAGGTTACTATTCACCAAAAAAATAAGTTTTTCTTATCAGACTCCAAATAACTTACTGATCGCAACTGTGTATGTCAGATTTTCAAAATTCACATCACAGAAGTGACAAACTTATATTTAAAGGTCACATAGAACTTAGTAGTTCATTATGTTGTGATTTCATGTGATTATGACATATTTATAAGAAAATAATTTCCATTGAAAAAATATTGGGTCCTTACAAATATCCTTTGAAATTCCTTTATAAACGCTCAAACAAGGCTTTAAACTCGATTTGCATCAAATAAAATGTAAGAGGGGAAAATTTGGAAAAATTGGGAAAAACTATAAATGACTCACTGATGGTTGAGCCACCAACATGAGTCACCGACAATGATTCACCGATTCTTGACTCACCGACAGATGAGCCATTGAAGCTGAGCCTCTAACGCGACTCACTGACAATGAGTCATTGATGTGACTCACCAATTCCTAACTCACTGATGCCGGAACTACTGACACCTCAACCTACTGATGTCTTGACCTACCAATACCCTAAATCATTAATTCCCTAACTCACTGAATCCCTGACTCACCGATGCCCTGATGCACCAACATCCTGGCCTACTGACGCCCCGACCTACCGACACCCTGACTCACTGACACCCTGACTCACTAACGTCCTAACCTGCTGACACCCTGACCTACTGATGTTGAGCTACTGATGCTGATATACTGATATTTATCTACCAATGCTAAGTCACCAATGCATTCTACCATTTTAAAAACTAGAATTTTGGAAAACTCTTGAAATGATCTATCTTTGCCTTCCATAACACCCCAAATACTAGATTTTAAAAAAGTAATGGACCAGGGAGGCCCAAAACATTACATCAGATACCTATCAAACTATTCTCACCGTTGATAATTCAAAACCAAACCCAGAAGAAAGAGGGTTCTGACCAACAACCTCGTAATATACCTCTCAAGGATAAACCACCCTGTGTTGTTTGAAAGCTGGAGTGAAACCTAAAAATCCAAGAACACCTCCTACCCACATCTGTTAACCCAAACATCTACAAGATACTCCACACAAGAAACAACTATCTGGACACATTAATTATGGAATTACTTCCTCCATGTCAAGATACTATCTTCTCTGGGCAGCATTGACCCGTCCGCATGGGTTTAATCGCATCTCAATTAATGCATCTTGATTTGGAATATGGTCTACCCATTTTCACATGTTAGGACTTCATCACACACTATGGAATAGGGAAGATACCCATATTATATAAAACAAGTTTCAAGAAATAAATCACAAAGAAAAACACACATGAAAAACTCAAAATAACTCCAGGTATTGGGCACGCATTTGTGTCTCTCACTCCCAAGTACTCTCCTCTAGGCCACCATGCCTCCAAAACACGTGAACCAAAGGAATGGTCTTCCAACATAGAACCTTCTCCTAATGATCCTAGATCTCTATAGGCCACTCCATGAATGTTGCATCATCCTCGATATCCAACTCTCCCTAGTCAATGACATGGGAGTCATCATGAAGATACTAACAAATATGGGAGAAATGAAAGATGTCATGGATCCTCCCCAACTTAAATGGCTATTCCAAAAGGTATTCCACCACACCAACTTTCCACAACACCTCAAAAGGTCCAATGAACCTTAGAGAAACTTTTATCTCTCTACCGAACCTCTGCTTCCCACGTTGAGGGGAAACCTTCAAGAACATGTGGTCCCCAACCTCAAACTCCAAGGGCCTTCTCATTTGATCAGCATACGACTTATGTCGGTCATGTGCTACCTTAATCCTCTCAAGGAAAAGCTACACCTTATTAGTCATACTTTTCACCACATCTATACCAAGTATAGTTGCCTTCCCCACTTCTTTCTAGTACAAAGGTGAACGACCTGGTCTCCCGTACAAGGCCTCAAACAGAGCCATACTAATGTAAGAGTGATAGATATTATTATAATAAAACTTTAAAAATGTAAAATATTGCACCCAATACCCACAAAAGTCCAAGAAACATGCTCGCAACATGTCCTCCAATGTCTAGATGGTCCTCTCTATCTACCCATCTGTATGAGGGTGTAAATTAGTGTTAAGGTGTAACTGAGTGCAAAAAGCATGCTGCAATCCCCTCCAAACTCACAAGGTAAAATGTGTATCCTGATCCGAGACAATGGATCTCATAACTCCATTTATTTCCACCACCACATCCACATACCTATGTGTTAAGGCATCCGCTACACCCAACTCTTTAATTGCTAAGAAGTGATCCAATTTCGTCAGCTGGTCCACTATCACCTATATTTCATTGAATCCTCCCTGATCCCTGGGTAATCCTATGAAAAAATCCATTGATATGTCATCCCAATTCAACTGGAAAAAATCTAGGGGCTGCAACTGACCGTCGGGAACATATTGATCGACTTTAACATGTTGGCACACTAGGCACTTTTCCAGAAACTATGCCACAGCCCCTTCATCCTGGGCCACCAAAAATTATCCTTTAATCCATGGTATATCTTGGAAAATTCTAGGTGTACCACCAAGGGTGAGCTATGAAACTCACCAAGAACTCCCTTTCGCATCTTCACTAGAACACATAGCTTCCCATTGAAGTATATATGATTCTGAACATCCTCTGACCATCCCTCTAGATCATCACCCTGGTCAATGTGATCATGCATTACTTCTACCTTTGAGTCTCCCCACTAAGACTCCTCCACCTACTACCTTAGAGATGATTACACCATCATCTAAAATAGACAGCCTCTACCTTCATCTATTCCTGCATCGAATTGAAAGGCATCCAATTCTTCCATCACCCTCCAGGAATCCATAGATTCTCAAACAACCTTCTTTTGAAAATTCCTGCTCAAAGAATCAGCTACAACATTCCCCTTTCTTGAGCTGTAAGAGATCTCTAATTTGTAATCCTGGAGAAACTTCATCCACATATGTTGTCGCAAGTTCAGATCTCACTAAGAAAAGATATACCTCAAGATCTTATGATCCGTGAACACCACAAACCACTCCACAATAAGGTAATTTTTCTATAAATTTTCCCTGAACATGACCACTTCAAAATCCAGATCATGGGTGGAATAGTTACGTTCATGGGGACACAATTACCTAGACCCATAAGATATCACTCCTCAATACTACATCAGCACACATCAGAAGCCCAGACTGGAAGCATCACAGAACACCTCAAACATCACCCCTTCCTCTAGCAACTGGAGCACTAACCAGCTTCCCCTTTAGGTAGATGAAAGTTGCCTGACACTGCTCACTCCACAAAAAGGCCTAGTTCTTTATGGTCAGATCTGTCAATAGAGCTGCTACTCGAGAAAAATTGGGTACAAACCTCCAATAATATCCTTCCATACCAAGAAAACTACAAACCAATACCACATTCTTAGGTACTTTCCAAGAAAAAAATTCCTTGTCCTATGACGAGACCACTACTACACCCTATTGAGACACGACATGCCCAAGAAATCGGACCTCCCATGTCCAAAACATACACTTGGACAAATTTCCATAGAGTTTTTGGCATCGAAGGACCTATAGGATGGTCCTGAGATGATCAGTGTGCTCCTCCTATGACTTAGAGTATATCAGAATGTCATTTATGAATACAAAAACAAACTAGTCTAAGAACTCATGAAAGACTAATTTCATAAGTCCAATGAACATGGTTGGTGCATTTGTAACACTGAACAGCATAACCACAAACTCTAAGTACCCATTCCTACACTTAAAAATAGTCTTCAGGATGTCAACCTCCTTACCCCTAAACTGTTGATACCTAGACCACATATCGATCTTGGAAAACCAAGTTTCTCCCCTCAGCTAGTCGAAAAGATCGTCTATCCTTGCGATAGGGTAATGGTTCTTAACTGTCACAAAATTCAACCTTCGTTGGTCTATGAGCAGCCGCATATCACCATATTCATTGTTTGATAACAATATCGGAGCACCCCATGGTGACAAACTAGGCCAGATAAATCCCTTCTTCATCATATCATCAATCTGAATCCACAACTCTCGTAGCTTAAAATGCGCCATCCGATAAGGATCCATCGAAATTGTACTAGCACCGGGTTGTAAGTCTATCCTGAACTCAACTCATATCAAGAGGGTATAGTCACAACCTACTCATTGAAAACATCCAATAACTCCATGAAAACTCATGAAACCTCCAAAATATCATAATCCACCTATTCCACTAACAAATCATCCAACAAGGAAATAAGAGGCTCCATGCACCGATTTCCCATCTGGAAACTTTGATCGCCAACAAAAACCATGCGTTGGCCTTACACGTCTAAAAACACAAATCTCCTCTAGAAGAAGTTGGTGACAATATGCATGGGAAACAACCAGTTGATTCTAAGGATGACATCGTATGGGTGAATCTGTATCAAGAAGAGATCGCCACTACCTGATGTGGCCCAAACATCAGTCTACATCCCCGACAAACATCAAACAAGCTGGTCTAACCTCTGAATGGTGTACTCAACACCAGGGGCATAAAAACTCTCTCTATGTCCAGTCCAAGATCATTGGCTAGACTGGGTGAAACAAAGGACTATTAAGCTCATGAATCAAACAAGGCACAAACAAGAGTACTAAACAAGTTGATTGTACCGTGAACAATCTTCGGCCCTGCTAGAATAGCCACCTCTACAATGTAAAACTGACCATGTCTAGCTCCCCTGCCCCTATCCTATCGACCGCCTCCCCAACCATGCTTAGGTCTAGATCCCTAAGGAACACCCTGAGTTTGGAATCGGCCTACTCTATCTCCCCTCAGTGGAGAAGGAGCCAGCTGTCCTTGCTCCTGAAATGGCCTGGTCGGCAACTGCTGTTGAGGCGAGCACTAAACCTTCCCAAATCCACCATACTGAGATCGAATTAGGCATTGACTCTGAAGGTTTTTGTGGCCTAAACAATTGAAACACCTCAGTTCCAAGACTATGCGAAAATCACAAGGATCATAAGGTTGAAACTGAAAATACTGAGTTCAACTCCCTGCTGGCCGAAACCTTGAAGTCCATGACGCCTAAGACCTTCTGCTAGAAATATTTCCCTTTTTAGAACCCTGTTGGATCCCCTCTCTTGGTATAACTCCTCATGATTGAAGTATTTCACCCACTTCCACCTTCTTATAGACCTCCAGGTACGTTGTTAAGGTAAAGGGAGTAATTGTGTACTGGAAAGAGGGATGAAGTGCATCCTCTAAGTATCTCGCCCGAGACTCCTCATCCAGAAAGAGATCTGGAGAAAAGAAAAGGAGATACTTGAACTTGATCCCCAGTTCCCATACCAATATACTCCTCTGCTATAGGGAGATTGGCTCATGTCACTTCTCAGCCTTCATGGTCAAAGAAACCAATTATGACCAGAGCTCCTTCTCAAAATTGACCCACAAAACATCAACCTCCTTCCTCTCCCCTAGATATAGCATCCACCACTGACATGCATCTCCCCTCATCTGACTAACTACCAAAGGAACCCAGTACTCCATTGGATCCTAGATTAGGATGAAGGTGATCTCAAGATCCTTGAGCTAGCTCTATATCTCCATGTCTGTGATACATCCCTCTTATATTCCTAGAGTCTTCCACTAGAAATAATGAAGCATCTTCTTCCACTGATTGTCCTCCTCCTCTGGATCAAACCTCCGCCAATTAGCCAAATTTTCCTACTTAACCTCCACTGCCTGAACCAATAATGGATGATGAATGGGTTCCATAGCTGAAAGGTAAACAAGGAACTCCTAATCTTGAGTAGTATGGAATTTATTTAGGATTCACTTTAACTCATTGTTTATTTTAATTTCCCAAAAGTTCCCAAAACAAACAAGAAAACAATTCATCATGATGCATGTACCTTTCCTAGGGTCTCTACTCCACAAATGGTGTAGCCTCACTTGGTCATTCGATAAGCTCAGAGTCCTTGATTCAGATCATAGGGGGGGGCTAAAATCATGTTTCTTAGTCGGTCTTCCCTAGCCTATGTCACGCACCAAGATCACCTTACACAGTTTCCCTACCAAATCATGCAATCTGCACTATGCCTAACTCCAAACCCCATCATATCTCTTATCCATCACCTATGATACCATTCTTTCATGACCCCCTCCCTCCAAGGATGCCCCTCCTAAACTGACAATGGAGGAATAGAGATAATGACTCCTGAGTCCCACCTCCAATAGGCCTCAGGGTGGCGACCAGCACCAAAGGTATAGAAATCTCACAACATGTGAGGCATTACCCTTTTTATAGTAACCAAGATAAGGATATAATATGTATCAACCAAAAAACAACTCCACGACATATATATATATAAAAGAATTAAAAATTCATCCCATAATAATGTTCAAAAGTAAAAATGCTATAAATATAATGAAAAACTCTGAATTAAATACCAAAAGAACAAAAACTAAGCAGCGACACAGAAACTATCCCAACGTCTAAACTAGTAAGGTCCAACATGGTCTATGAAATCTCCCTAGAAACCTGAAAATAGTTTTATATACATAGGGTGAGCATACAAGTATACTTGGTAGGAAAATCCAATGTCCCTTGTGCATAAGTGGGAGAAGCATACTAATTCCCTTGTGAGAAAAAGAGAAGAAACTCAAAATCACCAAACAAGGTATACTATCTACCCCAACCTCACCAAGGTACGCTCACCAAATAATGCAAGCCAAGTAAAGTAAATTAGTAAGAACATCGATGATATGGTACCCCACACCACTTACCACTGGTTAACTTCTCATCCCTAATGATGAACATCCTGATGCTACTACGCTCTTCTATAAGCCCAACTGTCACAAACCACCCACACACACCTAGGTCACATACAACATCCTGCCCAAAAATACCTAGTCCACAACCACATCACATATCTTCTGTAGACACATGGTCCACAAAACCACAACCTCATCCCAAAGACACCTAGAAAATTATAATATATCTCATCCCAAAGACACCTGGGAAAGCACACCTCGCCCATAGACACTTGTTCCTCAAAACCGCATCACAAACTGCCTGAAGAGTCTTGGGCTACTAATGCTTAGAAGAGGGAGAAGATAAGAGACAATAACCAGTCATCCATCCTCCCACTAGGATGTTAGTAAAGGACACCCTCCCTCATAAAAATAGGGGTGTTCAGTATGTAGTGCTCAACACAAGTGGGGTGCATAGAGAAATCACAAGGAACTATATGTGTGTATATAGGTAACAAACACTTAGCCCAACCTATGGGTTTTTTCAACTAGTAACGCGCCCACCAAACCCTCTTTTCTGCTACCTCTAAATGCATTTATTAACACCCTCAATAGTCACTTCATAAGTTGATAAATGAATACTACTTCACTATGAGTCACAACTCAAAACATTCCCCCAACCAATTCATTTAACCGTTTATCACTCTAAATTAACCAATTCATCAAATTATTTATTACATCCCTACCTAGGAAACTACCAAAAACAATACACCACAAGTAACATCGTAACCCACATGCACTTCACAAAGTCCCTGGAAACTCTGTCCGAAAGGCACACGCAAGTTAACACCATTATTATTCAAAATTATCCCTCTTAGATCATCCTCGACAACCCCACTACATGAAAAGAACCACATCTAGCAAAAAAACAAAACTCAACTAGCTTTTATTCACATAGCACACTCCCCTTTCATGAACACCCGTCCAACCGCTATCACTTTCACTCTTCAAAGTCATGCCACCCTTTCCTTCATCTCAACAAGTAAACCCCCAACACACCTCATCACAACAATACTTGGTAGTACCGCTACATAAAAACACCACACCCAATATACTCAGTCACATAAACATAACACAATCCAGACCTACAATCCTGGTACCCAGCCACTACCCAGGTGCACTCCCGCTACATAACAAGTTCATCCATTCTACAATCAACCAATATCTCAACCTGAGATTCCATTACACCACCCGTACCACCCCATACTCACAGCCACACTCCTAGCCACCGCACCACATCACCATCATCAAACATAATGTTGACAGAACCATACACAGCACGCAACCACACCAGACAATGAGGCGTATTCTAATTTAGCAACCATCATTCTATAACTCTAATTTGATAATTTGGGGGTCATTATAGAACAAGTTTGATCCTAGGGAATACATATATTTAACTGAGTGTACATATTTAATAAATTTAAAATTTCTATCCATTCAACAAGGAAACAAAAAAAATATTCACAAGTCATACAGGTACGCAAACAGATTCCACTAATGGCCATGATTTTCAAAATTCATACAACCCTTACAAAACACGACATGGGTCAAGGATAACATATAAAACAAAGTGATCATCATCGTCATCTTCTTATTCCCTCATTTATTACTTCTTATTATCTTCATTAAATTTGGGTCCAACTATATTCCTAAGGGAAAATAGGTACACCCACCCCACATGATACATAATTAAAAGAGAGATGAAGGGATCCCTACCTGGAACAACATATGATCAAAAATTCCTCCTTGAACCAAAAACAGGGGGTCGCACAAGTAGCAGTAAAGACTCCAAGGAAAAATGAATCCACTGCTACATGAAATATGCGACTTGTCATGGAAGAAAGGTTCTGATCACATGAAGAAAAAATAGAAGGGTTCAAAGGAATAGAGGATCTCAGCTTTATAAAATCTAAATCCTATATCAACAGAAGAGAAACAGTTTCAAGGGCCATTAAAGTCGGATTGTGGTCAAGACCACATGGTTTGACAATTTCAAAGTCCCCTAAGCGTTAGGATATTAAATATATAACTAATATCCTTTAAAATGCCTTTATAAATTCTCAAACAAGGTGTTAGACTTTATTTACGTCAAATAAAACATAAGAGGGGTGAAACTAGGAAATTGGAAAAAACTGGAAATGACTCACCGATGGGTGAGTCATCGACACGAGTCACCGATAATGACTCACCAATGCCTAAATACCCAATGGATGAGCCACTGATACTAAGCCACTGTAGTGACTCGCTGATAAAGAGTCACCGACATGACTCACTAACATCCTGACCCACCAACACCCCAACCAATCGATGCCCTGACGCACTGATGCCCTAACTCACTGAAGCCCTAACTCACCGACGTCCTGACCTACCGATGCCCTGACCTATTGATGTTGATCTACCAATGATGATCTACTGACGATGAGATACTTATGTTGAGTCACTAACACATCCTACCATTTGAAAACCTATAATTTTGGAAAACTCTTGAAATGGGCTATCTTTGCCTCCCATAACACCCCAACCACTGGATTTTGACAAAGTAATGGATCAGGGAGGTCCGGGCCATTAAAGAAAAATATATCAACCAAAACCAACCTAATTATGCTCTAAACATACCTATACATTAATTATAGGTTCTTTTATTTTTAAAATATCATTCCAATGGTCCTTAATAATGGATTTAAATGAAGTCTACCGAAGAAGAGTTAGTCATCTTTACTGAATCTTTCAAAAGAAATTCTTCTTATACTTCCTATAAATATATTGTACCCATACTAAAATAATAAATATAGTATCATAAATATATTTATATTTTATTATGATCATGTTATGACCATTTTACATCTCTTTTGAATCCTATTAAAAGCGAAAACATCACTCATGCTTACGTACAGCTTACCATCTCCACGTAGTGATGTAATGCATTTTTTCATCACCACTTTACTTGTATGGTTATAAATATGGAACTAATGGATATATATGATATTTATGAAATAGTTATTAAATATAATATATCACTTACCTTATTACCCTTCCAATAATTAAAAAATTATAATGTCACTCGTGCGTACGTCTCGATTGCCACCTCCAAGAAGCTATGTGATTTTTTTTCATGTCTGCCTTTCAAGGATGATTAAAAATATGTTTATAATGAATAAATATGATATTTATATCATTATTTAAAATATATATATGGTTTAACCATGATCAATAGAAAATTATTGAAACTACCAGACTAAAACTTAAATGAAAAATGAGACATTTAACACCCAAAAATGACGATTTTAACAAGGAATTATTAATAAATGGGTGTTAAAATGTTATAAGTGGAACATATATGATACTATAAGTATGTAAATAATTATTTTATATAATAATAACAAATTTAAATTTATTATACATGAGGTTAGATTTATTTCTAAGTAATTCTAATTTGAGTCAAGGGTTCTACGTCTCAATTTTGTTTCATTGAGACAAGATTAATATTATGAACCTATTTAAGTTTATGAGGTGTATATACTTATAATTTGACCTGTTATATCATTATTTCTTATTAATTTATGATTTTATTAAGTTAAAATTCAAATTATTCCATCCAAGGGGTTTTTATTCAAAATTTATCAAAGTGGTAGGGGTTTATTTCACAATCTCCTCACAGTTCAGAATTGTTTATATTAAGTTTACATTAGAAAAATTATATGATATTTTTACCTTAATACCTATAAATTGTATTATCCTATGGTTATTTCTAGTTTTTTCAAGTATTATTTCAATTTTTACCATCTTTGGCACTCAAAAAGACCAAAATAATATTTTAAAGGAAAGCTGACATTGTTTTTCAATTTAGTCGGGAATGTTTTTCTTCAATATAAATATTTTATTTAAAATGTTTTCAAGAACTTTTTTACTATTTCCAATGATTTATTAAACAAATTTTTACCCTTGTTTTACTTTCTATAAAATGTTTTAAAAGGAATATCCTTTTCATTTTCTGAATGAAGTAATTTTTACCAAAGGGTTAAACAAAATATTTATTTTAATATACACCAAATGAATGAATTTTCCCATTTCCATGATTACTTTTTTTATTTAAATATTCCTCTATAAGTTTCCATGTTTATTTTAAAAGAAAAATTTTTTGTTAACATTCTGGAAATTGTTATATTTTAATATAAGTGATCCTAAAATAAAAAGGGTATTTTCCTCAAAAAAAACTTCCAGTGATCTTAATAAAGTATTTTTATCTATGTAAATATCCTTTGATGAATATTATGCTTTATTTGGGATATAATATACTAATAACATGTTATATATTAATTTTTATGGATTATGATCAAATTTTTCTATTTAATAATTGGGGAAATATTAACATTATGTATGTTAGCTTTTCAATATGAATGTTTATGCTAATTATGTATTGAATTTTTATTCACCCCTTTCATATGATGAATTAATTAGACTTAGTAAGTGATGAGTATTTTATTTTATATCCCCTCTATGAATTAGTGGGTCTCATTAGATAAACTATTTTGGGTATTTGGATCATTACTTACATGTTTACGTATGTTGTCTTGGCATAAGGCCTTGATGATAAGATTATGATGTCTGGAATTATGAATTCTATCATTATAAAACTAGTTATTATTATCCATGTGATTATTTATTTTTTTATATTATCTATTGATTTATTCCCCTTTATGTTATTAGTTATATCTCATATTTTATTACTATTTATCTCAACCATATTATTCATGTTTTATTAACTTATGATAGATTCTATTGTACATTTTCCCTTCTAGAGCATATGAGCTCACCCTTTGTTGTGTTTTACTTTACTAGAGATATCAATAAGGGATATATGAATGAATTAAAGTATTTAATTTAATAATCAATAAATTTCTCACAATAATTGTTATATTAAATTTCATGTTTTCATATGTAATGTGAGAATAATGTATGTATCTAGTCTCCCAAGACAACTAAGCTATTTGATCCTTCGGGAATTGATCCCTTGTATTTTATAACAATGTAATAAAGTAACCATTGGATCCAAGATACTCAATTCAGGGCCTTTATAGTTGGTATTAGAATTCATTTTAATAGAAACCCTGAGAACTATATTTTGAAAAACATAGATTAGAAAATATAACCCCATGAAAGACTTTGAGTATGAGTATAAGAATATAATAACATCCTAATAGTTTTGGTAAGGGATATATTATATGGTTTTCCTAGAAATACATCCATATATGGATACTAAAAGTGGGTATGGATTTTATATAGATGCATCTAGGGGTAATAACCCTAAAAGGAGTTGGTCAGTTATATCTTGACTATCATTTTGGTGCATGGTGTATGTTCCCTTACAGTTCACCTAATTTGGAACTCTCAGGGGATATTATTTAGTTAATTCACATTATATTTATGAACCATTATGAATTATTTAAATATATAATGATTATGTATGACCTGGGTTAAATATAAGGTGTCATAAATTGAAAATAAGGTATCATGATTTAGACATATTATGAATTCTTTTTCATGATTTATCACTATGATTAGTGTTTATCACACTATTCTTTTTTGTTTTAGTCAATGGATATGACTAGGATTAATAATTTTAACACTAAATGTGATGGGTAATGGAATGACTATCCTCTTGAGAAACCAACAGAAGCGGGATCTAGAATGCAAAACCTTTTGAGTATACCTAATCAACAATATCATTATATGATTAACAATCTTAACTTGGGTGAGTTTCATGACACGCATAATAAGAGGATAATAGAGTTTAATATTGACCACAAAGAGAAGATGATTCAATTTTCTATAAATCAATTATACGGGAAGAAGCACCCATGGAAATGTCTTAGAGGAATAAACTGATGTTCTTTTATGGAAAATAAGGTCATAGAAAAAGTAATTTCTAAGGAAAAATGAAGAGTTTGATGGAGGGATATGAAGTTCATCCAAAGGTGCCATTTATATTTTAATGTTTTATGTGTGTGGGACTTAGGAATTATATAATTAAATGCCATAATATTATAGTTAACTCTTAGAATAAGGAAGTATATATGTTATGCCAATCATTGAAGTGAAAGGATAGTTGTGTTTAAAAATTGGGATTCAAAAATTATGTTATAAAAGTGTTATACCAATTAAATTATATTATAATAATAATAAAACATATTAGTATTATTCCATGGTATTTTTTATTTAAGTATTTTAAAAATATGTTGAATGATACCAATAGATAAGAAAAATTTATGTAATGGTAAGGTGAAATTTTTGGAGAACACGTGATTAAGGGAAAGATAACCCTTAATATGTGTCTGATGTTGTGTTAATAATGTATAATTAGGATAAATATATAACTAATATTGATAAATTAAATTTTATATTATTAGTGACCTTGAAATTGGTTGGTGATTTAATGAAAAAGTAATTAAGGTCATATTTTATGAAGTTTATTACATTTTTGGATTTATTGAATATATTCAATTTTCTTTAATTTTAATTGAGGAATAAGTATTGTGTTAATTTTTGGAAGAATATATGTTTTCATTGAGGTTTTATGGTGATTTGGGTAATTATTATGTTTTAGGATAATATATAATCAAGGTATTCACATTTTTAGTATGTGACATTATGATCTATTTTATGTTTGAAGATAAATTTTAAAGTTGATCTTGGAAACAATATGTGATAAAATATTTCAGATTTTTGTGTTTTGAATTTTTTTAGACATATTTTTTAGGATTCTTAAGTTTAAAAATTTATGTAATGGATTAAGTTGAACTCTACGTGTTATTGTTGAGGTTTTAGATAATAATGTATTATATTTATCCATATTTGATAACTTATTCTAACCATTTTAGTTTTGTTAAATATTTAGAAAAAAAAGGAATGACTTGTAATTATTTTATGTATCTTATAATCTGTTAAAAGTTAATTTTAGTGATTTAGGCATGAAAAATTCATCTTGAATATTCATTTCTTAGAATAAGAGATAAAGTGGAAACTGATTGAAGCACAACCAAATGATGAAATTATGGTTATGAAATGAAAATAAATCAAGTGACCATATTTTCTCATGTTTTCTATATTAATATTAAAGGAATCTCTAAAATTCAGGAAAAGTATCTTAAAATTAAAAACAAACCCTTTTACCTTCACTTATGATTAATTTATTATCTTTTCACTCCTCATTGATTTATGGTTTTATGGTTATTAACTCTCTCATGACCACATTCTCTATCACTCTATATTAGTCCTTGGACATTAGTTTTCACCTAAATGATTATAATTTAACTTCACACCAATTTTTACCTTATCTAGGAACCTAATTATGTGTTATTTCTTGAAACCTTTATATTTCACACATCCTATTTTCAAAGAAAGTTTTATTATCCCTCTATATGGTGTGGGTTTTCAATAAAGGTATTTTTAAATATTGAACCTTTGATGACTGAGATAAAATTATTAGGGTACAATTTATTTAAGTAGTTTAAATGTAACAACCAAAAAATATAGTTTCAAAGAATAATAAGATTGATATTTTTCTTGACACGCAACACCAAGCTTTAAACTAAATATGATATATTATAAAAATATTTTTATTTAAATGTGATAATTATAACCTATCCATTAATCAGATGGTATGAATATAAGTAAACACATTATGAAATATATGTATAATTTTCATATTTAATACAAATTTATTGTTTAATTCTTAGGAAATAAACACTCAATTTTTAAGTGAAGTCATTATATGCTTTAAAAATACATTTATATCCTCAAAAATAGTTTTTATTACTCTTTTTTAGAAAATAATATAATTATATTTTACCAATTTTAGAAATTTTATTTTAAAAAAAGAAATTAATTTTTGAATTAATAATATCATAATTAACTTATAGTGAAATTTTGGGATTTTTTTGAAAATATTGATTTTTCAGTGAATGGTGAAAAATATCAATTTTTGAAAAGCTAACATTTTTTCATTGAAAATACCCATAATATTTTAATTTGATACTAAATTAATATAGTTATAATTTATTTATAAATAATATAATTAATTACATAAAAATAAACATTATACTTTATATTGTTATAAAAATTATTTTGGACCTAAAAATGCATTTTTTTCAAAAAACTCTTTTTATCGCGCTTTACGGGATCATTATAAAATGGATTTATATCACTTATAAAGATTGAATTTGGTAAAATTGATTCCATATTTATAATAATAATAATTAATATTATTTAATAATTTCAACTTAATTTTTTTCATAATGAATAGTAAAAACAATAAAAATTTGCCACCATGGTAAAAGGGAAAATCGGGTTAACCTGAGTTAAAACTAAGTGATAAGGCCACCATTTATCATATTAATTCTTATTAGATTAAGGTATTTTTACCCTTATCACCTTATTCTCATGATTTAATTATTTATGGGATAATTTTCTATGAAAATGACCTATATAATATTTTAAGTAAAGAAAAATACAAAATATCACTCTTGCTTTTAAATATCTATTATATGTTTACATAGGGATAAAAATAAGTTTTGAATGAATATTAAAGTTTATTTTTATAATAAAGAAATTATTTTCAGGATTTTAATTTATTTATTTATTTTTATTTATTATATAATTACCTTAAATGCGTGGGCAACACCGACAGAGTATTTATTCAATTAATAGAAAAAATAATTGATTTAAAAATCTTAAGAAGTAATAATTTTTGCGTGAATTATTTTGGTCCATTAATTTTTTAGATAAATATAATATATTTTTTTATGTTTTAAAGGTTTATATTTTAATTCCCTAACTATATTTATGACTTAAAAGTTAATGTAAATGAATAGTTCCAAAAATGACATAAATAATATTTTATAATAAATAATAATTTATTAAATGATTTAAAATTCATAAAAATATCATATTAGAAAAATTTAATTTTATATGGTTTAAAATATCAATCATTCTCTATTTATAGATCACTTTTCCTTTTATGGTAACATTCTTGACCCTTAAAAAGTAGAAAACTTTGATTTTGAGGTAATTTTCAAAAGGTTAAAAAGGGTTAAAACTATTAGATAAGGGTTAAAACCTCCCTTAAACTTGTATAAATATTATTTTATGCATTTTTTAGACTCATACACATACTATATTCAAAATATATCAATTTTTTACTTTTCCATTAAAATTAATTTAATTCTTTAAGTAATTTCAAGAGCGCCCTCCCCTCACTTATAAAAGGACACCCCTCCACTTTCTTTTTTACACCAGATTGAGAAACCTATATCAACAAAACTCTACCTAATTATATTCTAAACTTAATTATACATGAATTAGAGGTTATGGATTTGGTAAAATATCATTTCAAAGCTCCTTAATAATGGATCTAAATGAAGTCTACTGAAGAACAGGTAATCATCTTTACCGACTCTTTCAAAAACAATCTTCTTCTACTTCCTCTAAATTTATTGATCCCATTATAAAATAATAAATTAAGTATCATAAATATACTTATATGTTATTATTATCATTTTAAAACCATTTTCCATCTATTTCTCATCCAATGAAAGGAAAAAATATTACTCTTGCATATATATGGCTTACTGTCTCTATATAGAGGTGTAATTTGTTTTTCATCACCACTTTACATGGATGGTTATAAATATGGAATTAATGAATATATATGATATTTATTACATAATTATGAAATATAATATATAATTTTCTTTATTACCCTAAAACTTATTAAAAAATGATAGCGTCGCTCATGCGTATGTTTGAAATATCACCATCAAGAAGCGATGTGATTCGTTTTTCATGTCCTCTTTTAAAGGATGATTATAAATATGTTTGTAATGAATAAATATGATATTTATATCATGATTAAAAATATTTATATTATTTAACCATGATAAATATATAAGGATTGAAACCACTGAACTGAAACTTACATGAAAAATGAGACAATTAACACCCAAAAACAATGATTTTAATAAGGAATTATTAATAAATGGGTGTTAAAATGTTATAAGTAGAAAATATATTATACTATAAATATATAAATGATTATTTTATAGAGTTATAATAAATTTAAATTTATTATATAGTAGGTACAGTTCTTTCAAATCTTGTCAAAGTTGAGGTAATGGTTCTTCGTCTCAATTTTGTTTCATTGAGAAATATTTGATGTTATGAACTTATTTATGTTTATGAGGTGTATATACTAATAATTTAACATTTTGTATCATTAATCCTTATTAATTCATGTTTTTTAATTTATAATTAAAATTATTTCATCCATGGGGTTTTTATTCTAAAGTTACCAAAGTGGTAATATTTTATTTCACAATCTCATCAATATTCAAGATTGTTTATATTTAAGTTTTTGTTGGGGAAATTATATGATATTTATATAATAAACCCCATAAATTTTATTATCATATAATTATTTATGGGTTTTTCAAGTATTATATCAATTTTTACCTTATTTTTCACTCAAAAAAGACAAAATTAATGTTTTAAAGGAAAGATGGCCTTGTTTTTCAATTCTGTCGAGAATCTTTTTCTTTAATTTCCATATTTTCTTTAAAATGTTTTCAATAATGTCTTCACTATTATCCAATGATTTATAAAATAATTTTTTTATGTTTTTTTTAGTTTTTATAAAATGTTTTAAAGTTAATTTTCTTGTCATTTTCCAAATGCGGCACTGTTTACCAAAGGAGTGAGCATAATATTTATTTTAACGTATACCGTACAAACGGATTTTCCCATTTTCATTAATAATCTTTGATTTGAAGTTTATTTTTTAATTTTACTTATTTATGTTCAAAAAAAATGTCTTTCCTAATATTTTTTAAATCTTTAGATTTTAATATAAGTGATCTCAAAATGAAAAGATTGTTTTCCTCAAGAAATATTCCAATGATATTTATAAATTATTTTTATCTATGTAAACATCCTTTGATGAATCGTATTATTTACTAGAGATATTATTTACTAATACCATCCACCATATTTCTTAGGATGGATTATGATTATATTTTTCTATTTATTGATTGGGGAAAATATTAACATTTTATATTCTAGTTTTTTGATATGAATGTTTATGTTGATTATGTATTGAATTATAATTTACCCCTTTTATATGATGAATGAATTAGAATTAGTAAGTGATAGGTGGATCCCATTATATCCCCTAGATACATCATTAGGTCTCATTAGATAAACTAGTTTGGGTATTTGACATAATCCTTACAATTTTATATATATTTTCTTGGCACAAATCCTTTACGGTAAGATTATGATGTATGGAATTATGCATTCTATCATTATAAAACTAGTTATTATTATCCATGTGATTATTTATGTTGTTATTTTTTCCATGGATTTAGTAACATTTTTATGGTATTAGTTATATTTAATATTTGGTTATTGTTTATCTCAACCATATTATTAATGTTTTATTTACTTTATGATATATTTTGTTGTATTCCTTCCCTTACTGAGCATATAATATCACCCTTTATTATGTTTTCCATTACATAGGATACCAATAAGGAATTCATGAATTAATTGAGGGATTTACTAGAATAAATAATAAATTTATCACAAAAATTATTATATTATACTTCATATTTTCATATGTAATGTGAGAATCATGTATATATCTAGTCTCTCAAGACTACTAAACTATTCGATCCTTTAGGATGTGATACTGTCTATTTTTTTCTAATGTAGTAAAGTAACCATAAACTCTGTGTAGCTGGGGTCACGTTCTTTATATCATCCTAGACCCAATTCCCCATATTTATGTCTTGTGCTATGTCAGTATGTTCTTTGGTCTACACTCATACCTATGTCATTGCTTATGTCAATAACTACAACTCTAGTAATAAAAGGCCTAGAAATCCCTCCCAAGGGGGATACTAGGATTTGAAATATGACCATATGTAGAATTATGGGGTGACTTCACCACTTAGGTAAGCCTCAAACTACAAAATGGTTGTATTGGTAATGACTTTTACCATTGGTGGGCTCACCGAACTAGGCCGAGTATCACATTTATAGTGACCCAAGATTTTTATAAATAAATATTATATCTTTTTAGATAAGTATTCAATAAATTTCTCAAATACACACCTAAGGACCATAAATGTTTAGTGTCTTTGGATACTAGATACACAATATTTTTATTTCATGAAATATTATAAAAATATCCCATAAATATATTCCTATTTATTACTCTTCATAGACATACCCTACATAAACCATTCTTAATAACTTAGGGAAAATAAACATAATAAAGAGTGGCCTCGGATTCTTAGTAAGGGTAAACCTCAGAGATATCAATCGATGACCATATGAAAACATAAGACAAGTATAAGGGTATGATATCATAACTATAACTTAAAAAATTCATACCTAATCTATCCAAAATAATAAACATGATTCATGGAATAAATCATTATCACCTAAAAATACATGAATCATAAGAGTGATAAATCTTTATAAATCAATCATGAACCATAATTTCATGTCATAAAATTATGGCACCAAAAAAGGTATAAAACCATTCCATATTTTAAGTTTAACCATGAATACTATAAAATCATAGTGTATTAGGAATCCCTACTTGTTTTCCCATATCATAACAAGTTGTGAATCCCCACCTATATATCATAGTGGATCAAGCACGTCGACTTGTTTCTTATAGTGGATTACGCACGTAGACTTGCATCCCATAATTATCTCACAAGATATAAAACTTTACCCAATGAATTGGAGGGATATATAATTCTAGGCCCAAAAATCACCTAATGAAAACCACACTTATTATTTCCTTAAGATCATAAAACATTCATCATTTCATCACATCATAACCTGTGCAAATAAAATGGGTTTTATAAACATTTTATCAATTCATCATAGCATAACCCAAGGAAAATAAATGGGTTTTATAAATAAATAATCATTATAAAACATATATAGAAATAATATGGATGTTATAATGGGATAACATCCCTAATAAATAATAATTAACATCAAATTATGTTATCGTATATCAAAACTTCCTTTAAAAGAATCACTGGAATAATTCCTGAGGAAAATAACATTTTCACTTTGAAATCACTTATTTAAAATCTAAAAATTTCAAAAATATTAAGGAAAATATTTTATTTAAAAAAACATGAAAAAATATAAATGAAGCTTTAAATAATTGATCAGTAATGACAATGGTAAATTTCATTGATGTTTTATAAGTTAAAAGAAAACATTTGGTTCACATTTTTGTAAAAAGTAAAAAAGTACCATGTTTAGAAAATGATAAGAATATTCCTTTTAAACTAATTTGTAAAAAATCATGGGTAAAAAATAATTTAAATAATCATAGTATAATATTAAAAACATTTTTAGATAACATTTATATGGAAGAAAAATGTTTTTTAATCATAGATATAAATAAAGTAGATTTTCCTTAAAAAAACATTATCTCGATCTTTGGAGTACTTAAAATGAGAAAAATGAATTGAGAACATGTATTCCTAAGAAATATACAAATTTAAATAAATTATTAAGATTATTTATAATTATATCATAATATTTAATCATTATAAAATTAATCATAAATAGTTTTTACAAACAATGAGATTGTAATATAAAAACCTTACCAATTTGGTAACTTTCAAATCAAAACTTCAAAAAAGAGATAAAATTTGATTTATATGTATATCCTCATAATATTAATGATGATCATCATAAAATACATTAATGGTAATTATATTCACCACATAAAAGAAACAAGTGGTGAATATGACAAGTGTCTCATGGAAGTAAAATTAAGATGAAAATCCATTACCTTAAGCTCCACTAACTTCAATAGAACTCTAACCTACAGTATAATAAATTTAAAATTATTATAATTATATATCAGAATCATGTGAATAATTATAATATCATAAATTATCCACTTATAATATTTAAATATCCATTTATTAATAATTTCTTATTAAAGTCATCATTTCTAGGTGTTAATTGTTTCGATTTTCATGAGAGTTTCAGTTTGGTGGTTATCATCCTTGTAATTTGATCATGGTACCATTATATATAGGGTTTTAATAATGATATAAATATCACATATATCCATTAAATATATATAATTATGTTCATATATAAAGTATATAGATATAAAAATAAATTATATCATTTATGGAGATGGTAAGTCATACGAACGCATGAACGTTGTTTTCACTTTTTGACGGATGGAATGAAATAAAGGAAAATATTAATTAACCATTAAAGAATAGTTATTATATAATATATATAATATATATTCATTAAATATATACTTATTACCATCCATGAAAATCATAAATGAAAAACAAATCACAACGCTTCGTGGAGGCGGTAGTCCACACGTGCACACAAGCGATGTTATCATTTTCCAATGGATTGGAAGGTAAGAAGGAAGATGTTATATTATAATTAAATAAGTATAATTATGTAAAAAATCTAATATTTATATACTTTAAATCCAAAATTTTATCTATTCATGAGATCTAGTGATGGAAAATTAATTTTTTAGTTCTTGTGACGGTACTCTATCGTACACACGTTCAACGGTTTCATTTCCCATTTGATGGAAGAGGGGGTGGATATAGACTCTAACATCAATATAATAATATCTAATAAAATGGTACATAATTTTATTATTATATTGAAATTATTAATAAATAATTTAATGTGGTCAAAGAAGAAGTAAAAAAAGAAATATCTTGGTGAATACAATTACCTTTTCATAGAAAAACCTCTTTTGGATCTCGTATTAAGGACCCTAGGGGTGGTCTTTTGGGAAGAATAGTAGATATATAAAATTTATATAGATTTTGGGAAGATATTTTATTAGGGTTTTATTGAGATAAATGGATTAAGATGTGTGAATAAATGAAGGGAGGAGATACTCTTTTATAATTGAGGTCAGTGGAACACTTGTAATTTTTCAAAATTTTAAAATAATGTCAAGTTAATTTCTTGAAAAAATGGATCCAAAATGGATCCAAAATAGAACATTACTAAACTTAAGATAAGATAAATTTTAAATATGGCTATAAAATATATATTATAAAAGTTTTTAGGTTATATTTATTCTTTTATTTTTAGTTTAACCCCCAGGTAAACCCATTTTAACCCGCGCTAACAGATTTTTACTATTTTTATTATTCATTATAACAAAAAATTAAGTTAAACTTATTAAATAATATTAATTATGATGATTATAAATATTTAATTAATTTTATAAAATTAAATTTATAGTATTTTAATGATTTAATTTAAAATAAAACCTGCAAACGTGATGAAAAGCGGTATTTCAAAGAAAAAAATTTATTAAGTATAAAAACTTTTTATATCAAAATTCAAAATAAAATTGATTCCAATGACCTAAATTGGATTAATAATAATATAATTTAACCTATTTTTATTTTAAAATAATTTTAAAAAAAAATTTAAATTTTAAATGCTTTAAACAAAAATATATTTTTTATTAAAAAATCAATATTTTTCACTATTCATCAAAAAATTAATCTTTTTAGAAAATCATTATAAAAAATTAACTCTAAGATAATTTTAACATTTTGATTTAAAAAATAAATTTTATTTTTTCAATTACATTTTATAAAATTGTTAGAAAATTAATTAGATTACTTTCTCATAAAAGGAAATAAAATTATTCTAAGAAAAAAGTAGCTTTTTAAAGCACATAAAGACTTTACTAAAAAATATATTTTATTTATATAAAGCCTTTATACATATTTTTAAATTTTGGTTATTCCTATTCATACTAAAAATTTAACAACTAGGTTTTAATAGTATATTATATTAAAGTTCATTTAAACATAGGGTTGTGTATGTCGCAAGCTATCGAAGAGATTAAATTTATTTAAAAAGAAATATATCATAAAATCTAGGGGTGTTATATTCTACCATAATTAAAATGAATTTTTCCCTTGAAATTAAATTATTATGATACAAACAAATAATGATATCTTTATTTCATCACATCCTCAAGTTCTCATGTAGCTTCTTCTAATTTCTGATTTCACCAAAGAAATTTAACTATGTGAGTAGTCTTGTTCTATAGCACTTTATCTCTACGGTCTAAGATTTATTTTAGTTTTTCTTTGTCAAAAATATCATTCTCTAGAGGTATGACCTTATAGTTTATTACATGTGAAGGATTAGGTATATACTTCCTCAAAATAGATACATGAAACACATAGTGAACTTTAGAGAGGTTCGGGGGAAGCGACAAGGAATAAGTTATCGTCCATACTTGATCGAGAATATCAAAGGGGAAAATATACCTAGGGATCATATTTCCTTTCTTTATGAATCTAATAATGTTCTTCCATGGATAAATTAATAGAAATACCCTTTCACCAACTCTAAACTTAAAATCTTTATGGTGATTATTGGTATAACTTCTCTATTGACTGCTCTTATATACTGCTGAATGGATCTGACGTTCTCATCCATTTCCTTAAATAGATTAGATAAAAATAGTTTTATTTCTCTAAATTCATCCCAACACATTGAAGTACTGCACTTCCCACCATATAGGTCCTCATAAGGATTCATCTGAATGTTCAAATGAAAGTTATTATTATAAGAAAACCTGACTAGAGGAATGTGTTAATCCCAACCACCTTTGTAATCCATAGAAAAAGATATAAGAATATCATATAGGGTTTAAATAGTTCTATCAGGATGAAAATTTATTTGAGGATAGTAAGTGGTACTGAAAATTATCTCTATATCTAGATCCTACAGAAGACTTTTCTAAATTATTGAGTTAAACCTTGTATCCTGATTAGATAAAATAGAATGTCATCCTTCATTAAACCTTAACTCTTCATTAATATAAATTATAGCAATATAATCAATATATAAGTATTATTTGGTGTAAATAAAGGTTTCTAACTTTTTAAGTAAATCTAATACAACCCAAATATCATTATGTCCTTTATAAGTTTTGGGTATTCTGATAAAAAAATCCACGGTGATGTTTCCCCTTTTCCATTATGGTATGGGCAATGGATGTAACATCCCCTTAGACTTTTTTCTCTCAAACTTAACTTTATAGACTACTAAGCATCAAAATGTATACTCTAAAATATCTATCTTCATTTTATCCCACTATAAATACTCTTTTAGATCTTTATACATCTTCTAACTTCCATGATGAATAAAACATAAAGAACTATAAGCCTCATCTAAGAGCTCTTTATTTTAATCTAGTAATGATGGGACACGAAAATGGTTCCTAAACCATATCATTCAATCACAATTAGGGTTGAAATCAAGGATATTTTTTACCTTATTTTTTATCTTTACATATTCCTTTTAAACCTCTTTAATCCTTACATAGGTAAATGGATGAACATTAATTTGAGAAAGATAAGACTTCTCCCTTTCCTTCAAGATTTCTAGATTCACCCTTTGTAAATCCTGAAATATTATCTATTTCATGATCAGCATCATAGATAGGCTAACATGATCCTTTTGAGCCAAAGCATATGTCACCATGTTCACTTTCCCAGGGTGGTAATGTATTAAATAGTCATAATCTTTAATCAACTCTAACCATCTTCTTTGGCACATATTTACCTCTTTTTGAGTGAATACATACTTTAAAACTTTATGATCAGAAAATTTATCACATATTTATCCATAAATATATTACCTCTATATCTTTAGTGTAAAAATTAATTACAGTTAACTCCAAATAATGAGTTGGTTAATTTTCTCATGAACCTTCAATTATCATGAGTCATAGGCTATAATCATATCATTCTATATGATAATGCATCCCAATCCCTTTTTTGATGTGTTAATATATATTACAAACTCTTCTCCATTGTAGGAAAATGTAATCATAAGTGTACTGACTAACCTTCTCTTCATTTACATGAAATTTTCCTCACATTCATCTATCCAAATAAACTTGGCTACCTTTCAAGTTAACTTGATGAGTGGATTTTATATCCATGAGAAATTCTCTACAAAGTGCTGATAATATCTAACCAAATCAAGAAATATATAGATCTCAGTAACTGTGGTTATTCTAGGCCATTTCTCAATAACATCCATCTTTGAAGGATCTAAAAAAATACCCACACATAAGATTATATGACCCAAGATTAAAAATTTCTGAAGAAAAAATTCACACTTGGTAAATTTTACATACAACTTATCCTTCCTCAGAGTCTTCAGTGCAATTATCAAGTTATCTCCATACTCTTACTTACACTTTTAATATATAATAATATAATCTATAATGAATACCACAAACAGATCATGGTAATCCCTGAAGACTATTAATTAATTTCATGAAGATGGAAGGGGTATTTGTAAGAACAAATGGAGTAGTTATAAATCCATAGTGTCCATACCTAATATAGAAGGTTTTATTAGGTATGTATTCACTTTTACCCTTAACTAATAGTGCTCAAATAGTATATTAATCTTGGAAAATTATTGAGCCCTTAATAGCTAATCAAAAAAACATTGATATGGGGTAGAGGATACTTTTTATTGATAGTGATCTTGTTAAGTTCTCGATAATCAATAAAGAGTCACATTGATCCATATTTCTTCCTAACAAAAATAACTAGTTCACCCCAAGGTAATGCATATGGATGAATAAATACCTTATCAATATTCTCATAGAGTTTCTTCTTCAATTTTTGAAACTCAATTAGGACTATTCTATAAGGATTATTTGAAATATGTATAACACCAAGTATGATTTCTAGTGAAAACTCCACCACATGAATTAGAGGAAGACTAAGAAATTATTCTAGAAATACATCAACAAACTCTTAAAAAATAAGTATATATTTGATGTTGATTTCCTCCCTAGCCATATAAGATAAATAGCCTTTATTGGTAGGAATGAATACCCAAAAGATATTAGTTATTTCCATTATAAGTTTGTATTCATACTTACATTGATAAATTATTATAGGTTTATTTGGAGTAAAAAATGTGACCACCCTTCCTCAGAAATTGTTATGGGATCCAAATAAATAAATCCAATTTATGACTAGAATAAAATCAAATTAAATTAAAGGGGGAATCACAAGATTTTCAATAATCACTTTCCCACAAACCTTAATTAGAGAGTAGCAATAGATTTGAGATGTGATCATTATACCATTAGAATTTTTCACTACTAACTCGATATCTAATAATTGAGGTTGTAATTTGATACCCTTTTCAAATTACTTAGATATAAAAGAGTGGGTAGATCTAGAATCAAATAAGAAATTAGTTTTTATAGAGTGGATAATAAGTGAACCATATAGAGACCCAAGATTATCATACATGGATATTACATATTTTTAGATGAATATTCATTACATTACACAAACACAAACCTAATGATCATAATATTTTAGTTACTTTGGAAATTTAGAACATAATATTAAAATCTGGTGAAATATCATCAATATTTACCACAATGATCTTCCCATTTAGTAATTTTTATAGACATACCCTATTTAAACCCTTTATTTATAACCAAGGGAAAGGAAACATAAGAAAGGGTGGGCTTAGATGCTCATTAAGGGTAATCTTAATGGATATCAATCTATGATCATATAAAAATATAAGATAATAATAAGCGTATTTGATCATGAACATAACTTTAAATGCTCATACCCAATCTATCATGGATCATAAATAAAAGTCATGGAATAAAACTTTATCATTAGAGAAAATATGGTCTATAAGAGTTATAAATAATTGTAAATAAATCATGAACCATAATCTCATGTCATAAAAGTGTGGAACCATAATACATATAGAAAATAATTTCATATGTCAAGGTAAATTACCAATAATATCAATATAGTGGATCAAAAATTATCACCTACATCCCATTGGGTATCAGGACAGAACTTTTTCTCATTGTGGATCAAGATGAACTGGTTTTCTATTGTGGATTATAATGCACATGCTTCACATTTTGGATCGGAAAACACCTGTTTCACACATTGGATCAAGTCCATCTACTTTTTTCCCATTATTATCTCATTAGATATAAAGATTTACCTAACGAATTGGAGGGAGATATTGGTCCCACCAATCTCATAATGAAAACCATTATTATGTGTCCAAAAATATCATAAAACATTCATCATATCATGACCAATAAAATGAAATGGGTTTCATAATCATTTCATCATAACATAACCTATTTTCATAATCATTCCATTATTTAATAAAATTATAACCTGTAGAAAAGGAAGAGTGTTTCATAAAAATTTTATCATAGTATAACCCATGGAAGATAAAAAAGATTTATAAACATATTTTCATAATAAAAATAAACCATTTAGAGAAATAATAAGAATGGTATCATGGGATCATATCCTCGGTAAAGAATAAGTAACCTCAAATAATGTCATCTTAAATGGAAAATAATTTTTGAAATACTACTTGGGACATTTCTTGAGGAAAATAGATTTTATTTTAAAATCAATTTTTATAACATAAAAATTTATAAAAATAATTTTCTTCTAAAATAACCTTGAAAAATTATAGATTAATATTTTAAAAATCATTTAAAACATTTCTTGAGGAAAATAATTTTTCTTTAAAAAATATTTTTTTAATTTAAAACCTTTTTGAAAATATATTTCTTTATAAAAATTCTTGAAAGGGTATAAAAACCATTAAAAAGTTTTTAAAACATTTATTGGTGAATATAACCTTTTTTATTTGAAAAAACCTTTAAAAACATTTTTCAAAAACATTTTTTTAGAAAACAATATTTTGGAAGAAAATAATTTTCAACTGAAAATAATTTTTTTCTTAAAAAAAATCTTTTGAACTCCTGAGAGGATAAAGAGAGTAAAATGAAGGGAAAACATTTTTTATCATGAAATTACTATAGGAGAATAAAATTTAGGAGTTTCTTGATAGATATATCATAATATTTTATCAATGGAAGCATAATCATAAACAATCTTGAAAAATGATGAGATTGTAACATAAAATCATTACCACTTTTGTAACATTGAATCATAATTAAAAAGAAATAATAAGATTAAATGAAACTTAAAATATCATGAAAATAATAATATTAATAATATTACATTTCAAATATTTAGTATATACACCTCATGAATGAATATTGGTGCACAACATAACATATATCTCAAATAAGGAAAATTGAGACAAAAATCCCTTACCGCTTTGGTAACATTTTAGTTGTAAACCCCATGAAAGAGAGATTATAAAATTGATATGTAAATTAAAATAATTCTTGGTATAAGAATAATAAAATACATTAATGGTCATTATACACACCACATAAAATAAATAGGTGGTGAATATGTCATGTGTCTCACAAAAGTAAAATGTGAGACAGAAATCTCTTAAGTTAAGTCTTGACTTCTATCGTACTCATTAAAAACTCATATATAATAAATATAAGTTTATTATAAATCTATTATAATACCATATTCTTATATATAATACCATATATTATTTTCTTATGACCTTTTATTACCCGTTTATTAAATATTTCAAATAAAAGTTGTGTCTCGGGTAATAACCGCTTTATTTTTTCTATATGTTTTAATTTGTTGTATCTTTTATTATATTAGATCATGGTTTCATCATATAAATAATTCAAGACATTATATAAATATAATATATATTTATAATATATTTATTTATATTAATCTATAAAATATTATGATAATAAATTAAATTCACTGTTTATGGAGACGGTAGGTCATACGTATGCATGAACGTTGCTTCCATTTTCTTATCAGGTTGAAATAAAGAAAATTAAATGATATATATATATATATGTATATATATATATTGTTATTATATAATCATTTTTAGGTCATATATATCACATAATTTTATTACAATTATTCTTAATACCTTTCATGTAAAGCATAAACAAATCACATCGCTTCGTGAGGTGGTGGTTCGTGGTACACACGAACGACATAATCATATTCCCAAAAAAATAGATATTATGAAGTTATGTGTGATATAATAATTAAATAATAATAATAAAATCATATATATCATATATAAATAATAAATCCATCATTATTAACAGCCCTGATAGGTGGTAATGGAAAAACGAATGACATCGGTTCGCAAAGCGGTACTTCACCATACACGCAAATGGTGACTTTATAACCCATTTTATGGAAATAGAGATGGTTTTTTTTATTCCCTTAACATAAAAAAACTAATTATATTTAATATACTAAATTTTTTATATAATTATTATTTAAAAAAAATTAACTGGTGGAGTGGGATATAAAACAAAAGTGTTTGTTGATGAATGTTACATATTCTTTGGGTATCCTCCTTAGGTTTTCACTAAAAACCTCCCTAAGTTGGATTTCTACAAAAAATAAGGCTTATAGGATAATTTTAGGGAAGTTTGGAAGTGATTTTTTTAGGTTTTTTTCAATCCAAATGGCTTTATAGGTGTAAATAAGTTAGGAGATTGAATGTCCTTTTATAATGGATGAGGAGTGTCATTCTTATAAATACCCAAAAGTATTCACTATTTAGAGGTATCCCTTGCCTCATGTGCCTCAATAATTGAATAATAATATAGTTTTGGTTTTATTTTTTTAATAAAATCCTCAACCGCACAAAAAAACACATTTTTATTATGTTATTCCTTTTTTTTAAGTTTACTCAATTTTACCCTTTTAGTTTTTACCATGGTAACTTGTATCTTTTTATTTACCTAGGTAATTTATCCTTTATGAATATAATTAAAATAAGTTTTATTATATAATTTATAAATTCTTATTCTAAATATTAAATCCAATTCATTAAAAAAACATATTTGTATGTAAAATTAATTTTAATACAAACACATGTAATGTGAAAACCCCCATCTTAACCTTAATCGTGTTAATTAATCTTAACTATTTTCACTAATAATTATGGTAAAATTTTAATTTAAACTTATTATATAATATAAATTATTATGATTCCAAATATAGAATCCATTTTTTAAATTACATTCACATAATTGGTGTAATTTAATTTAAAATTAATCACACCAACGTAATGAGAAAGCGGGGTTTTTTAAAGAGAAAATGTTCAAAAGTTGAAAAAGTTTCTATATCTAAATTAAATATTAAAATTATTAAAAATACCCAAATTGGATTAATTTATGTATAATTTAAATAATTTTACTTTAAAACCTATTTAAAATATAATTTAACTTTATAAATAAATTAAACCAAAAAGCAGTTTTCAATTAAAATTTAGTATTTTTCACTATTGAACAAAAAATGAAACATTTAATAAAAATCCCAAAAACTAAAACTAAGCTAATTTTAATATTAATATTTCAAAAATACATTTTATTTTTTCAAATAATTTTTTTAAAATTGTCAGAAAAATAGTTTTAAAATGAGTTCACCATAAAAAAGTGACAAAACTACTTTTTATAAAAATATTATTTTTAAGCATAAAATTAGATTTATTCTTATATATTGTTTATAAAACACATAATATGAATTTTAAATAGTGAATTGAAAATATAATATATACATTTCATTAAAATCATTCACAAAAAAGGTGTTAATTTATTTTATTGTGGTAAAACGCATTTATGTGTATAAAATTATTTTTTCAAAAAATGATTTCTTTATATTAAAAAAGGATTTTATTTTAATTTATATTTAATTTTTAATTAATTTCTTAATTATATATAAATTTTTAAACCATATTTTATAATTTATTTAATCATATTCATATCCAACATTCCAATTACTATGTAATAACTGTCATATTTAATAATAATATTTTAATAGTATGTCATGTTTTATTTAAACATGGGGTTTCGCGTAATGAAAGCTAAACTTTTTATTGTGTGTAACACAATACAAACATAGTGTTTCATTTAATTCAATCTAAACTCAGTACATTCATTTAAATTAAGAAAAATCCAGTATTACGTGTAATGAAAAATATCGAAAAGATTAAATTAATTTGAAAAAATATATTCACAAAATCTTGGGTTGTTGCATTTTACCCCCCTTAAAATGAATTTCACCATTGGAATTAATCTCAATAATAAATGGTTTAACATTTAAAAATTCCTTCAAAGAAACCCAAATTGTATGAATGAATAATAAAACTCCCCTTAAAAAGGGAACGTTGGAATCATAACAGTTACCTAAAGTAACTCATAACTAGGTTTCCAAATAGAAGAACATAAGTGGGAAGTGAAGATTTGGACATGGAAGAAAATAATAAATAATTATAGAGGGTGATATAGATCATTTCTTACATGAAAATTGGAGATCTTTATAAGGTTAACGACTATAAAACCATAAATTTGTGATGATTCAAAGACTATTTGATTCATCGAAAATTAAGGTACTAGGAGAACATTTTTTTTCAATATCCTTTTACTAATTTTAGGGAATTAATTTTATATCTAGACTGAGAACATAATAAAATGTACTTACTTGATATATTTTTATTTTATAGGCACAATTTCATTCTTTTGTTTTACCTTGATCAATTTACACTTCATCTCATACTCTAATAAATAAAGGTGAATCTATTATGTCTATAGTACTAACGGATCATATGATCCAGAATGATAAATCATTCTGTCTATATTTAGTTAAAAAAAAGTAACACTGGTTATCCAATATGGATAAATCTTCATATAGTGAAGTAATACATTATTCTCTAAAACCTTATCTAATGTTCAGCTTAAACCACTTCATAAATGGTTAAATTTACAACCCTTACAAAATTCAAAATTTATAAAGGTCAAACAAATTCTCAAAATTGACTTAACATTAATCATCCAATCATCATTAAGTATCTCTTATTGGTCACATTCCAAATATGTGAATACCTTGGTCATATATTCTCCTGAATCCTGGTAATAACCAAAATTACCATAAAACCACAATGAAGTCATGAATCCTTCCTCATTACTTGAATAAAAGTATAGATTATTATACATATTCCATATATCTAATAATGTGGTAAACTCTATCAATGATAACATAAAATAATTTTTCAACAAATACTTTTATAATTTTTAAGGTCATCAGTACTATCCAATTTAATTTATCTATATAAATCATCACTTTATCTAAACTAAACACCAGTTTATCATTGTCAATAATGTATTAAGGGTTATCTTACCTTAATTAAAATATTACCTAGCCATTAAATCACTTTTATAATCCATCAGTACCATTTAACATATTTTTTAAAATCCTTATCGAAAAACTAATATTGAACAATCCTTATATATTTCACATTTCATAATTATTAAATCAAAATACATAAATAATTTAATCCTTAAACTTTAATGATTAGCATGGAATATGTATTTCCTTGGTCTATAAGTTAATTATTTGGTTATTTCATTGAGTTGGGTAATTCCCATGTTCACTACTGATAAGATATTGAAATCCTCGACAATTTTTCACTCTAACCTCCATTTCCACAAAGATAACATCTTTAACTCCATTTGAGATATTCCTTTAAGTTTTTCTTCACACCTTTTTGAAATGTGGTAATCTGAATCTTCTTTACTTTATGTTCATTATCACATTAACTTTCATAAAAGTTCATCTTCCTGTTATTCAATGTGTTTGGAATCTCACTAAAGTTCACATTATTGATCATATATTGCGATAGCTGATTAGGAATAATCACAATGTCTTTATCTCTAGTCATCATCAAATTTGGTTTCTTATAGTCATTGAATTGTCCATCAGATTCAATGTTAACATAATTCCTTCTAGTTTCATCTATTTACTAAAACTAAAAAACATAGTGTGAGCAACACTAATCATAATGTAAAACCACATAATCATGAAAAATCTCTTACATGATGTATAAATCATGACACCTTCTTTAATATATGACACCTTATTTTTATCATAGTTTATTCATAGTCATCTTAAATTTAGATCCTTTATGATGGTTCGTAAAGAGTTTTTGAATTTTCAAAGCATATCCCCCAGGAGTGTCAAACTAGGTGTGCAAAAAGGCATGTTGTCATGCACTAGTTCCTGATCAAGTCTAACTCAATATGGGTTTTTAGAGGTTGTTACCCTTAGGTACATCTATGCCAAATCCACGTCTACTTGTAGTGTCTAAATAGAGATGTGATTTTGTAGAAACCACTTTCTATATCCTTTAACAAAATTCCAAGAAATTTTTCTATACTTTCACTCATTCTTAGACTTATCCTTAAATACATACCTCGACATATCCTTACAAATATCCCTAGGTATCTCACTAAAGTTTTATCATCCTATTTTTTATCGGTTAACTAAACCTTTCCTTTGATACCAACTATAGAAAACCAGGTTTCTCATACATGTATATTACATCTTTTTATATGAATGTTCATTACATTTCAAAAACACACACTTTTGGACCATAATAGTTTAGTGCCTTTGTAAATGTGTAACACAATATTCTAATCTAGTGAAAAATATTCAGTGTTTCCCACACATATCTTCCCATTTAGTACTCTTCATATACATACCCTACTTCAAACCTTTATTCATAACCTATGTAAATAAAACATAAGAAATTGTGAGCTTGGATACTCAATAAGGGTAAAAATAATAGATATCAATATATGATCATATGAAAGCATAAGATACGAACAAGGTTATGTGATCATGAACATAACTTTCAAAGCTCATACACAACCTGTCATGGATCATAATCAGGATTCATGTAATAAAATTTTATTATTTCATAAAACATGGGCCATAAGAGTGAGAAGTCATCACAAACCAATTATAAACCATAATATCATTTAATAAAAGTGTGGCACCATCATACATATAGAAAATAATTTCATGTGTCAAGGTAAAATACCAAGACCATCAACATAGTGGATCAAGACATGTCACCTGCATGACATTGGGGATTAGGATTCACCTATTTCCCACTATAGATCAGGACGCACTTATTTCCCATTTTGGATCAGGACACAATATTTTCCCATATTGGATCAAGTTTATAGACTTGTTTCCCATTATTATCTCATGAGACATAATGCTTAGCCTAATGCATTGGAGTGAGATTTAGGTATCACTCACCTCATAATTAAAACCATACTTATGTATTCCATAATATCATAAAACTTTCATCATATCATAAACCATGAAATGAAATGGGTTTCATAAACATTTTCGTCATAACATAACCTAGTTTCATAATAATTTTATCATTTCATCAAAGCATAACCCATGTAAAATGAAGGGGGTTTCATAAGAATTTTATCATGGTATAACATGTGGAATAGAAATAGGTTTTATAAAAATATTTTCATCATAAACATAAACTATTTAGAGAAATAAGAAGAATTATATCCTTGGATCATATCCCTAGTAAATCATAAGTAACCTAAAAGAATTTCATCTTAAATAGAAAATAATTTTGAAAGGATACTTGGGATATTTCTTGAGGAAAATATATTTTCTTTAAAAATCAATTTTTAAAACATAAAACATTATGAAAATAATTTTATTTTAAAATAACCTTGAAAAAATAAATATAAATATTTTAAAAAACATTTCAAACATTTCTTTAGGAAATTAACTTTTATTTGAAAAATCAATTTTTAAAAAACAAAAAACCTTTTTGAAAATAAATTTCTTTAAAAATAACCTTGAAAGATTATAAAGGAATACTTACAAATATTTTAAAACATTACTTGGGGAAAATATTCTTTAATATTTGAAAAACTTTTTTTAAAACTTTTTTAAAAACTTTTTTATAGAAAACAATATTTTTGAATTAAAAGAGTATTCAGCCAAAAAGACAATTTTCTTTAAAAATATTTTTTTGAAATCTTGAGGGGATAAATAGAGTAAAATGAAGATAAACATGTATTCTCATGACATAAAAAATGGATAAGAATATTCATGAGTTTATTTAGATATAGATCATAGTATTTCATCAATGGAAGCATAATAATAATTAATCATGATAAATAATGAGATTATAACAGAAAATCATTACCACTTTGATAACATTGAATCATAAGTACCATGAAAGAATAAAATTAAATGAAACTTAAAATATCATGAAAAAAATTATATTCATGATATAAAATTTCAAAGGGGTACTATATATACCTCATGAAATAATATAGTTTCACAACATAACGTATGTCTCGAAAAATAAAAATTGAGACAAAAATCCTTTACCACTTTAGTAACATTTTAACCATAAACCCCATTAAAGAGAGATCTTAAAATTTATATTTAAATCCCAATAATTCTAATTATAATAATAATAAAATATATTCATGGGAATTATTCACACCACATAAAATAAATAGGTGGTGAACATGGCATGTGTCTTATGAAAGTAAAAAATGAGACGAAAATCTCTTACATTAAGTCTTGAATTTAATCGTATGCATTCAAAAAACCTATATAATAAATATAATTTTATTATAAATATATTATATAACCATATTCATATATATAATACCATGTATTATTTTCTTATTACCTTTTATTACCCATTTATTAATGAATTCATGTTAAAGTTATGTCGCGGTTAATAACCGCTTTGTTTTTCGTATATGTTTTCATTTGTTATATTTTTGGTTCCCTTAATTAGAAAATGGTTTCATATTATCCATAATGTAAAAAATGATACAAATATCATATATATTCATTATATATTTATTTATAGTAATCCATAAAATTTAATTATAGGAAATGAAATACATTGTAAATAGAGGCGGTAAGTCGTACGTACGCATGAACGATGTATACATTTTATTTTCGATTGAAAGAAATAAAAGTAAATGATATAAATATATATATATATATATATATATATATTATCATTAAAGATTCATTTTTAGGTCATATATATCACATACGTTTATAAAATCCATCCTTAATACCTTTTATATAAATCATGAACGAATCACATCGCTTTGTGAGGTGGTAGTCTGCCGTACATACGAGCGATGTTACCATATTCTCACAAAATGGAGAGTGTGAAGGTATCTATGATATAATAATTATAAACTAAAAATAACATAATAAATATAATTTATATCATATATAAACAATAAATTCATTATTATGAATAGCCTTGATAGGTGGTAAAGAAAAAACAAATGACATCAGTTCGCAAGGCGGTAGTCTGATGTACACACGAATGATGATTCCATAACTCATTTGATGGAATATTTAGTGGTCATAGGTAATTAAATTAACATAAAAACATATTTTTGTATGTATGATACTTAATTTATTATATAATAATGATATAAAAATAATTTAAAGGGGTGCAGGAATAAAGAAAACAAAAACCCTCAATGATGAATGTTACCTCTTCTTTAGGTATCCTCCCTAGGTTAGCACTAAAATACTTCCTAGGTTGGATTTATGCCAAAACCAAGGGTCATAGGATTAGTGGAGGAAATTTTGGAAGTTATTTTTTCAGGTTATTTTCTATCCAAATGTCATTTTAAGTGTGAATAAGTGAGGAGAGTGAATTCTATTTTATAATGAAGGAGGAGTGGAATTCGTGTAAATACTGAAAAGTATTCACTATTGGGAGGTCTCCCTTACCTCATGTGTATAAAAAATTGAATAATAATATATTTTAGTGTTTATTTGGTCTATAAAAATCTACACTATACAAAAAAACATTTTTTTATTATGTTATTACTTATTCTTTAAGTTTTCTCAATTTTACCCTTTTAGTTTTTACCATGGTAGCTTGTATCTTTTCATTTATCTAGGTAAGTTATCATTTAATAATAAAATTAAAATGGGTTTTATTAGATAATTTATACCCAATTATTCTAAATATTAAATAAAAAATATTAAATAAAAATCATATTTTTTTTGTAAAATTAATTTAAATACAAACGCATGTAATGCACAAACCCCATATTAACCTTAATCACATTAATTAATTTTAACTGATTTCACTAATTATTATGGTAAAAAATTAATTGAACCTTATTAGATAATATAAATTGTGATTATTCCAAATATTTAGTCTATTTTTTAAAATTAAATTCATATAAGTGGAATGATTTAATTAAAATTAATCCCACAGATGCGTTGAGAAAAGGGTTTTTTTAATGAAGAAATATTCAGAATATTAAAAAGTTTTTACATATAAATTTAATTTGAAAATTATTCCAAATACATAAATTGGATTAATATATTTATAATTTGACTAATTTTAATTTAAAACCAATTTAAAATATAATTTAATTTTATAAATAAATTAAATGAAAAGCCAATCTTCAATTAAAATTCAGTATTTTTCAATATTCATCAAAAAATGACACCTTTCATAAAAATCCCATAAATTAAACCTAAGATAATTTTGATATTCCAATTTAAAAAATGAATTTTATTTTTTCAATTAAATTTTATAAAAGTTTCAAAAATTATTTTTAAAATGAGTGTGCCATAAAAAGGTGAAAAAGCTGTTTTTTATAAAAATATTGTTTTTAAGTATAAAATTAGATTTATTATTATCTCATATCTAGAAAAAAAATATAAATTTTAAATATTTTATTGAATATATACTATAAAAATTTTATTAAAATAATTCAATAAAAATGTTTTTATTTATTTTATTGAGGTAAAACTCATTTATGTGCATAAAATTAGTTTTTCAGAAAATGATTTCCTTTATATTCAAAAATGTTTTCATTTTAATTTATAATTAATTGGTCACTAAATAATTCATTATATATACATGTTTAAACCATATTTTTTATAATTTATTTAATACTGTTCATATCCACTATTCTAATGGCTATGTGATAACTATTATATTAAATAATAATATCTTAATAATATGTCATGTTTATTTTAAACTTGGTGTTGCATGTAACATAAGATAAACTCAATATTCTGTGTAACAAAAGCCAAAATTATTGTTGTGTGTAATTTAATATAAACTTAGTGATATTATGTAATTCAATAAAAATTTAGTATTTCATGTAATGAAAAATATCATAAAGATTAAATTAATTCAAAAAAAATCTTTCACAAACTCTCAGGGTGTTACATACCTTTCTCCATATAATTCTCATAACCCACTTAGATAGTCATGATCACATAATATTTCCATTTTATCTTTTATCTTAAAAGGTTAATGATGTCTATCATCATCATAAACCTTTGAATCTATGCACTGGTTGGAATAATTCTCATACTCCTTGAATTTTAAGCATTAGATAGTGAGTGGTGCATTAGTTAGCATCTTCTTCTCCTCCATTACATTAATCAGACCATTCATAACCTTTTGTAATTAAAGGGATTTATGACCCACCTTTACAAATTTAAATCACCTTAAAATTCCATTAAATTAATTCCCTTGATGTTTCTTCCCATATTTTTTGCATATAGATGGCTGTAATTTCTTTCTATCATGTGATTTATTTGATTTTTCATGAGACTCGATCTTCCTTTTCTTATCAAAACCAAGGGAATAGTGGGAATCTATAATTTGAATTTCTACCTTGAGTGTACATAAAAAAAATCTTCATATCTACTAAAGTATCATATAGATAACACCTTTTAGATGCTTGGTTTTAAGCGGCCAAAGAATTGATCAATTTTTATTTCAAGGCTAATGAATAAACCAAAAGCATGCCTTGAAAGGCTTGTAAAACTTTCCTCCTAAGTAATTATGGATTTATCCTTATTTTTTGTAAACTCAAGGAGTTCCTTCTACATATTTTTATATATAATATGAGAAAAAATACTTACTAAAAAATATCCTCTTAAACTCATCCAATTTCATAGAGTCAATTTTTTACTCTTGTCTTGTATTGTTAATAGGTTTTCATTATTGATCTAATTCTTCTTCCAAATGATAAATGGATATGAAAAAAATTTCATTTTCTAATCATTAGTGAATAGAAAATACCACCTTAATGGTACTGGTCCATTTCTCAACCTCTAGTGGACCAAAATACCCACTAAAATAATGGGGATGTTGCCTCATGAAATACTGAATAGTACGTTGTTACCACCTTTGATCATTTGGATGATCAGTAGGATTCATGGCCTGATAAAGTTGTATCATCATATTAACAATATTATATATTCTATCTCCTAAAATATTTGGTTTCTCATGTTTACAATCATTTCATTTTCCATCAAATCCATTATTATCATGATGTCTTTTGGTTTTATCCATTAACTAAAAGAAAAAAGAAAAATTTAAGCATCAAGATATAATAATCAAAATGAACTATCATATACTCATGAAATATCACTCATATGATGTCTAAATCATGAAACCGTCTTTCAATCTACGGGACCTTAGGTTTAACCTATATTATCCATAATCATTACGAAAACATTAGGATGTTATCCTATACTTAGAATTATACTCAGGGTTTTCACTAAAGTTTTATAATACTAAACTATAAATATTTAATAAACCTATTCTCTAATACCAACTATAGTGAACCAATCTTTTCATATATAAATATTAAATCCTTTTAGAAAAATATTCAATATATTTATTAAATACATGCCAGAGAAATATGAAGGATTAGTGACTTTAGAGACTAGATACACAATATTCTTATTTCATGAAATATCTTCATCATCTCCAATGAAGATATTCCCATTTAGTACTATTCATAGACATACCCTATATAAACCTTAATTCATAACCTAGGGAAAGGAAACATAAGAAAGTGTGTGATCAAATTCCCAATAAGGGTAAAAATTAGATATATCAATCAATAATCATATGAAAACATAAGATAATCGTTAGGGTATGAGATCATGATCATAACATACAAATTTTATATGAAATATTTCCAAGATCATAAAAATGATTCATGGTATAAATCATTATCATTTCAAAATATATAAACCATAATATTGATAAATCTTTATAAATCAATCATAAACCATAAGTTCATGTAAAAATAGTGTGGCACTGGCATAGGTATAGAACCATTTCATATGTCAATTTTAACTACTGAGACCATAAAATCATAGTGTATTAGGAATCCCAACATATTTCCCATATCATAATGGATCAGGAATCACCACCTGTATCCCATATTGGATCAATAACATCAACTTATTTCCCAAAGTGGATCAAGTACGTTGACTTACATTCCATAATTATCGCATGAGATATAAAAATTTACCCAATGGATTAGAAGGATATATAATTATGAGACCACCCATAATATAATGAAAATCATACATATTTTTACATCAATATCATAAAACATTCATCATGTCATCACATTATAACTCATGAAAAGAAAATGGGTTTCATAAACATTTCATCAATCCATCATAGCATAACCCATAAAAAATAAATTGGTTTTATAAACATATAATCATAATAAACCATCCAAATAAATAATATGTATGGTATCATTAGATAATATCCCTATTAAATCATAAATAACATCAAAGGATGTTATCATAGATGAAAATTATTTTAAAATAATCACTGGAATATTTCTTGAGGAAAATACCTTTTTCCCTTTGAAATCACTTATTTAAAATATAAAAAATTTCCAAATATTAAGGAAAACATTTTATTTGAAAATAAACTTGAAATTTTTTTAATGAATTTTTAAATTTTTGGGTGCTCGTGGTTGTGGGAAATTATGTTCATGTTGTATAATTTATAATAAAACATTCCTTTCAAACTTTTGTAAAAAGTCAAAAAGTACCTCATTCAAAAAATGAAAAGAAGATCCCATTTAAACCATTTTTAAAAAATTTATGGTTAAAAATTAATTTGAAAAATCATATTATAATATTAAAAAAATTATTGATAATATTTTTAAAAAACATGGATATGGAAGAAAAATGATTTTCAATCGAAGAGAGAAATAAAGTAGGTTTTCCTTAAAAATTCTTTTTGGGCTCTTGAGTATTTAAAGTTAGAAAAATGAATTAAGAATATTTATTCCCAATAAATAAACACAGGATAAGGAAATTTTTAAGTTTATTGATAGGTAGAACATAATATTTCATCATAGGAAACTAAATCATAAACAATCCTAACCAACAATGAGATTGTAACATAAAACTCTTACCACTATGGTATCTTTCAACTAAAAACCTAAAGAAAGATATAACCTTATATGGAAATGTATATAACCATAATTTTCATGACTATAATCATAAAATAAATTCATGGTCATTATATACACCACATAAAATAGATAAGTGTTGAATATGGAATGTGTCTCATAGGAGTAAATGTGAGATGAAAATCCCTTACCTTGAGTTCCACTTGCTTCAAAATCACTCTAACGTCCTATATAATAAATTTAAAATTATTATAATTCTATATAATAATAATTTATATACTTATAATATCATAAATTATCTATTTAAAATATTTAAAAACCTATTTATCAATAATTCTTTATTAAAATCATCATTTTTAGGTGTTAGCTATTTCATTGTTATAAAAGTTTTAGTTTTGTAGTTTCATTATTTTACTTTGGTAATAGTTCCACTATCTCCAGAATATTTATCATCATATAAATATCACATATATTCATTATATATATATTTTTAGTCATCCATAAAGGATAAAGATATAAAAATGAATTACACCTTTCATGAAGATGGTAAGTTGTATGTACGCATGAATGTTGTTTTCACTTTTAGATAGATGAAACAAAAGAAAGGTAAATATAAATTCACCTTTAAATATTCATTATTAAATTATATATATCATATATATTTATTAAATTTATCCTTATTAATATCCAATTAAATCAAAAATGAAAAAATAATCACATCGATTCTTGGAGGCGGTAGTCTATATGCACGCACGAGCGATGTAATCGCTTTCCAATGGATTAAAAGGTAAGAAGGTGGATGTGATATTATAATTAAATAAGTATAATTATTTCATAAATATCATATATATACTCTAAATCCATTATTATATCCATCTGTTATGGGTGATTATGGAAAATGAATTAAATTGGTTCGTGAGACGGTGGTCCACCGTATACACGATCGATGGTTTCATTTCCCATTTGATAGAATAATAGATATATATAGGTTCTTTAATCAATATAATAACATATAATTATATGTTATATTCTGTTTTTATTAAATTTTTATTATTAATACATAATTTAAGGTGGTAAAAGAATAAGTAAAAAAGAAAGAGCATGGTGAAGACAATTATCTTCGCTTAGAAAAACCTCCTTTGGCTCTATTATTAAGGACCCTAGGGTTGGTATTTTGGAAATACCAGAAGGTATATAACATGTATAATGATTTTTATAAGATATTTTATTATTTTTTAGTCAATATAAATGTATTAATAGGTATGAATAAGTGAGGGGTTCCCTTTTAAAATTGAGGTGAGTGTGACCCTTGTAATTTTTCAAAGTTTTAAATATATGTTAAGTTACTTTATTGTAAAAATGGATCTAAAATAGACTATTCATGAACCTTAGATTATATAAGGTAAAAATATGGCCATAAAATATACATTATACAAGTTTTTAGGTCATTTTTACCTGTATCTTTTTAGTTTAATCCCTGGTAAACTTGTTTTAACCTTAACCACACTAACAGATTTTTACTGTTCTTATTATTTATTATAAAAAAAACTAAGTTAGAATTATTAAATAATATTAATTATTATTATTAAAAATATGAAATCCATTTTATAAAATTAAATTCACATAATTTTTATAATTTAATTTAAAATGAAATTTTCAAACGTGATGAAAAATGGTTTTCCAAAGAAAAATTTTCCTTGAGTATAAAATGTTTTTATATCAAAATTCAACATTAAATTGATTACAATAACCTAAATTGGATTAATAACAATAATTTTGAAATATTTTTTCTTTTAAAAACATTTTAATAACATTTTAAATTCTTTAAATGAAAAGATAATATTTTATAAAAAATAGTATTTTTTACTATTCATTGAAAAAATAATCTTTTTAGAAAATTATCCAAAAAAAATCTAAGATAATTTTTCCAAGTTGATTTCAAAAATTAATTTCATTTTTTCAAATAAATTTTCTAAAAGTGACAAAAAAATAATTATATTGTTTTCTCACAAAATCAATAAAAACCATTTTAAGGAAAAGGTGTATTTTTGAAACATATAATGAATTTACAAAAATATATTTGATTTATCTAAAAACTTTATAATTATTTTTAAAATTTATTAATTCCTATTCATACCACAAATTTAATGGTTATTTTATAATAGTATACTATAATACGATTCATTTAGACATGGTATTTCTTGTATCATAAGTTATCAAAGAGATTAAATTTATTTAAAAAGAAATATATCATAAAATCTTAGGGTGTTACATTATACCCCTGTTAAAATGAATTTCACCCTTGAAATTTCATTATTCTAATTAAAAAAATTATGATATCTCTATTTTATCACATCCTCAGGTTCCCATGTAGCTTATTGTAATTTTTGATTTCTCTAAAGAACTTTAACCACATGAGTAGTCTTATTCTGTAGCACTTTATCTCTACAATCCAAGATTTCTATCAGTTTTTCTTCATAGGAAAGATCATGCTCCAAAATTATGAACTCTAATTTTAGTACATGTGAAGGATCGGGTATATACTTCATCATGAGAGATACATGGAACATATCATGAACTTAAGAGAGGTTTGGAGGAAGCGCAAAGAATAAGTCTTCATCCCTACTTGATTAATAATCTCGAAAGGTAAAATATACATAGAGATCCAAATTCCATTATTCTTGAATCTCATAACCTTATTAAATGGAGAAATTCATATAGATACTCTTTCACCAACTTCAAACTCTAGATCTCACTAATGATTTTCATAATAACTTTTTTGTCAACTCTTAGCTACTCTTATGTGTTGCTGAATGACTCTAACTTTCTTTATCATTTCCTCATCCAGATTAGGTCCCAATATATTTCCTTCTCCAAATTCATCCCAAAACATTGGATTTCTACACTTCCTACTATATAGGGCCTCATAATTAGGCATCTAAATGCTCAATTCAAAGATATTTCTATAATAAAACTAAACTAGAGGAAAGTGTTAATCCCAATAATCTTTGAAATCCATAGAAAAAGATCTCAAAATATCCTATATGGTTTGAATAGATCTCTCAGACTGACCATTTTTCTAAGGATGGTAAGTGGTACTAAAATTTAACTCTGTATCTAGAGCCTACTAAAGTATTTTTTGTAACTATGAGGTAAACTGTGGATCTTGATCAGATACAATATAATGTGGTAATATATGAAACCCTACCACTTCCTTAATATAAATTATGGTAATCTAATTAAGATAGAATCCTTCTATAATAGTAATTATGTTTGATAAATTTTTAATTTTATCGACTAAAAAACAAATAGCATTATGGCCTTTAGAAATCTTTATGAGTCCGATGACAAAATCCATGGTGATGTTTTCCTATTTCCATTCTGGTATGGGTAATGGTCATAAAATCTTCTTATAATTTGTCTCTCAGCATTATCTTTCTGACATACCAAGCACTAAGATACATGCTCTGAAATATCACTCTTTATGTTTCCCCACTATAAATACTCTTTCATATCTCTTTGCTTCTTCATAATTCCAGTATGAATAGAGAATGATGAATTGTGAGACTCATTTAACAGCCCCTTCTTTAAATATAGTATTTATGGGACAAAAACATGGTTTATTAACCTTATCATTCCATCACAATCAAATTTGAACTCAAGGAAATTTATCACCCTCTTTTTTATCTCTTCATCTTCTTTTTTCACCTCTTTAATCCTTACATTGATAGATGGTTGAACATTAATTTGAGAAAGATAATATTTATATCCTTCCTTTGAGATTTCCATATCTATCCTTTAAAAATCATGAAATACTAGATCTTTTTTTACCCTCATTATAGATTGGATAGCATGATCCTTTCAACTCAGATCATCTTATGCATTGTTCACTTTCCTAAGGTGGTAATGTATTAAGTAATCATAGTCTTTAATCAAATCCAACCATCATCTATGGATCATATTTATCATTTTTTGAGTGAATATATACTTTAAACTTTTATGATCAGTATATATATCACATCTTTCTCTATAAAGATAATTTCTCCATATATTTGGTGAAAAAACCATAGTAACTAACTCTAAATAAATATTTGGGTAATTTTTCTCATGAACTTTCAATTGTCATGAGGCATAAGCTATAACTATATCATTCTACATGAGAATGCATCTCATTTCCTTTTTCAGTGCATCACTATAGATTACAAACCCTTATCCACTATAGGTTGATGTAAGAACGGGTGCACTAAATAACCTTCTCTTGAGTTCCTTGAAATTTTACTCACATTAATATGTCCAATGTAACTTGGTTCCTTTCCAAGTTAACTTGCTGATTAGATTATACAGACATGATAAATTCCCCACAAAGCATCAATAATATTTATCCAAACTAAGAAAACTATGGATCTCAGTAACCATGGTTAGTCTGGGAAATTTCTCAATAACTTTGTTCTTTAAAGGATCCAAAAAATACACTCACATGAGATTATATGACCAAGAATGGAACTTTATAAAACTAAAATTCACACTTGGTAAATTTTTCATACAACATCTCCTTCCTCGGGATATTCAGTATATTCCTCAAGTGATTTTCATGATCTTCCTTTCTCTTTAAATATATGATAATATCATCTATAAAGACTACCACAAACTAATCAAGTAATTATCTAAAGACTCTATCCATTAAATTCATGAAGATATCATGGTTATTTGTAAGAAAAAATGGAATCACTATAAATTCATAGTGTACATACCTTGTACAAAAGGTTGTATTGATTATGTCTTCACTTTTGACCCTCAACTGATAGTACCCATATTGAAGATAAATCTTGGAAAATTATTGAGCTCATCATAACTAATCAAACAAATCATTGATATAGGGAAGAGGATACTTTTTCTTGATAGTGATCTTGTTAAGTTCTTGATAATCAATGCAGAGTCACATTCATCTATATTCCTTCTTAAAAAATGAATGGTCCACCCTAAAGTGACACACTTGTCCAAATAAATCCCTTATCAAGATTCTCCTAGAGTTTATTCTTTAATTCTCACAGCTTAATTGGTCTCATTTTATAAGGATTATTTGAAATAGGCATAAAACTAGGTTTGAGTTCAATTAAAAACTCCACTTCACTAATTGGAGAAAGGCCAAGAAATTTTTTTGAAATACATCAAAGAACTCCCAAATAATAGGCATATCTTTTTTTTATTTTGTCCCCAACCGTATAAGTAAAATGGCCTTAATGTATAGGAATTATGACCCAAAATATAGGAGTAATTTCCATTAGAATCTCATATTCATAATCATAGTGATAAATGATCATAGGTTCATTTGGAATAAAAAATGTGACTTCCCTTCCTTGGAAATCAACATGGTATCCATATAAATAAATTCAATCTGTGCCTAGAATAACATAAATTAAACTAAATGGATATTCATGATATTTTTAGAGAGAACTTTACCATAAACAACAATCGTAGAGGAACTATAGACTTGAGATGTGATCATAATACCATTAGGTGTTTTCACCTATAACTAAACATCTAATAATTAAGATGGTAATTTGATACCCATTGAAAATTTCTTAGAAATAAAATAGTGGGTAGAGATATAATCAAATGAGACAATATTTTTTATATAGTTGATGATAATTGTACCTTTCACCACATCATTCTCATAACCCACTTCGACAGTCATAATTTCATGAGATTTCCCTTTATCTTTGATCTTAAGAGGTTAATAATGTCAGTCATCGTTATAAACCTTTGTATTCATGCACTAGTTGTCATAATTTCCATACTCATTGCATTTGAAACATTAGCGATTGGATGGTACATTAGTTAGTGTCTTCTTCTACTCCATTGCATTAATTTTCCCATTCATTGGCTTTCTACATTCATGGGATTTATGACCCATATTTCCACATTTAAATCACCTCTCAATTCCATTCAAGCAATTACCTTTATATTTATTCCCATATTTCTGGCATGTAGATGGATGGAATTTCTTTCCCCCATGTGATTTATTCGATTTTTCATGAGACTTGATCTTCATTTTCTTATCAAAACCATGGAAATAATGGAAATATCCAATTTTCATTTATACCTTGAGTGAACATAGAATAATTTATTCATAGATACTAAATTCTCTTATAGTTAACACTTTTCAGAGACTTTACTTTAAGCCAAAAAATAATTGATTATTGTTTTTAAGGATAATGATCAAACCATGAGAATACCTTTCAAGTCTTGTAAAATTTTCCTCATAAGTTCTAATGGAATCATCATCCTTTTGATTAAGATAAAGGAATTCCATCTCCATATTTTTACATAGAATATAAGGGAAGTAGTTACTGAAAAATATCTTCTTAAACTTATCACATTCCATGGAGTCAATTTCTTCTTCTTGCCTTGTATTCTTAATAAGGTTCCACCATTGATCTGATTCTCCTTCTAAAAGATAAATATCTAGGAAAAAATTTTCATGTTAAAAGAAATGTAAAAGAAATATCTTATCAATGGTGTTGATTCATTCACTCAGCCACTAGTGTATCATAAGACCCACTAAAAGAAGGTGGATGTTGCTAAATGAAATACTCATTGGTATGTTGTTCCCTCCTTTAATCGTTTGGAATATTGATGTGATTCATGGATTGAGAAATTTGTGTGATCATAGCAATAATATTTTTCATTCCAACTCCTGTAGCATTTTTTTTCTTATGTGGATACTCATTGTATTGTCTATCACATCTGTTGTAAGCATGATGTCTTCTAGTTCCATCAATTAACTAAAACCAAAAAAGTAAAATTTAAGCATTAAGTTATAATAATCAAATTGAAATATCATATACTCATGAAATATAATTAATATGATATCTAAATAATGACACCCTCTTCTCAATATATGGTACCTTAGGTTTAACCTAGGTTATCCATGATCATTACTAAAAATTTAGGATGTTATCCTACACTTAGACTTATCACCATGGTTTTCACCAAATTTTTCTAATCCTAATTTCCAAATATTGACTAAACTTGTGCTTTGATACCAACTATATTAGCCTAAGATTTTTCATAGATAAATATTGCATCATTTCAGATGAATATTCAATTCATTTCACAAATACACACTTCAGGACCATAAAGTTTTAGTGCCTTCTAAGACTAAATACACAATATTCTTATTTCATGAATGACCTTAAATATCTTCTATAAGGATCTTACCATTTAGTACTATTCACATAAATACCCTACATAAACCTTTCTTCATAACCTATGGAAAGGAAACATAATAAAGGGTGATCTTAGATTCCCATTAGGGGTAAACATTGGATATATCAATCAATTATCATATAAAATCATAAGATAAGCATAAGGGTATGATAACATGAATATAAATTACAAAGATCATACCCTATCTTTCCAAGATCATAAACTCGAGTCATGTAATTAAGAGTTATCATTTAAAAAGACATGAATTATAAGAGTGATAAATCTTCATAAATCAATTACGAACCATAAGTTCATGTCATAAAAGTGTGGAACCAACATAGGTATATATACATTTCATATGTAAAGGTTTACAACCGAGACCATCAAATCATGGTGTATTAGGAATCCCTACTTGTTTTCTATATCATAATAGATCACAAATCACCACATTCATCTTATAGTGGATCAAAAACATCAACTTATCTCCCATAGTGTAAAAGACACATCAACTTGCATCCCATAATTATCTCATGAGATATAAAACTTTACCCAAGGCATTGGTGGGATATATGATTTTGGGCCCACCCATAACATAATGAAAACCATAAATATGTGTGCCTTAAGATCATAAAATATTAATCATATAATTACATCATAATTCATGCAAATAAAATGGGTTTCATAAACATTTCATTAATTCATCATATCATAACTCATGAAAAATAAATGGGTTTTATAAAAATATCATAATTATAAACTGTACAGAAAAACAATAAGGATGGTATAATTGGATAATATCCATAATGAAACATAATTAACATAAAATTATGTTATCATAGATGAAAATTACTTTAAAATAATCATTTAAATATTTCCAGAGGAAAAACCCTTTTCACTTTGAAATCACTTATTTAAAATAAAAGAATTCACCAAATATTAAGGAAAAAAATTATTTGAAAATAACCTTGAAAACTTTTAAAGGATTTTTCAAATCATTTATGGTTTATAATAGTGGTAAATTCCATTCATTCCATATAATTTAAAAGAAAAAAACCCTTTCACACTTTTGTAAAAAGTTAAAAATTACCTCATTTAGAAAATAACAAGAAAATTACTTTTAAAAAAAATTAAAAAGTAATTAATGGGTAAAACTAAATTTAAAAAATAATATTATAATATTATAAAAATTATTTAAAACATTTTTAGAAAACATGGATATGGAAGAAAAATTATTTTTAATAGAAAAGATAAATAATGTAGGTTTTCTTTAAAAAAAGCTTTTTGTATCTTGAGTACTTAAAGTGGGGAAAATGAATAGAGAACATGTATTTACAAAAAAAATAGAGAATAAGAAGTTTCATAAGTTTATTTAGAGTTATATCATAATATTTCATCATTGTAAACTTAATCATAAACAATCCCAACAAACAATTAGATTGCAACATAAAACTCTTACCACTTTAGTAACTTTCAAAGAAAAAACTCAAGAAAGAGATAACCCTAGATGGATATGTATATACCGATAATTTTCATAATTTTTATCATAAAATAAATTCATTATAATTATATAAACCATATAAAATATATATTTTGTGAATATGTATTGCGTCTCATAGAAGTAAAAGTGACACAAAAATCATTTACCTCGAGTTCCATTTACTTAAAAATCATTCTAACCTCCTGTATAATAAATTTGGATTTATTATAATTATGTAAAAACTAATTTAAATACTTATAATATCATTAATTATAAACTTATATCATTTTAATATTCATTTATTAATAATTCCTTATTAAAATCACCATTTTGGGTATTAACTGTTTCGTTTTTCATAAGAGTTTCAGTTCAGTATTTATAGTCCTTCTAATTTGATCATGATTAAATTATCTCTATAAATTTAATCATAATATAAATATAACATAAATCCATTATATATATATATATATATTCAACCATAATGTATAGTGATAAAAAAATAAATTATACTGTTCATGGAGACGGTATGCAGTACGTACACATAAATGTTGTTTTCACTTTTTGACGGATGAAATGAAAGAAAGGTAAATATTAATTCACCATTAAATAATAATTATTATATCATATATATAATATATATATTCATTAAATATATTCATATTAACATCCATGTGAAGCGTAAATGAAAAACGAAACACATCACTTCGTAAAGGTGGTAGTCCACACGTACACATGAGCGACGTTATCGTTTTCCAATGGATTGTAAGGTAAGAAGGTATATGAGATATTATAATTAAAAAGGTATAATTTTTTAATAAATATAATATATATAATTTAAATCCATAATTATATACATACGTTAGAGGTGGTGATGGAAAACAAATTACATCAGTTCGTGAGGAGGTAGTATGTAGTCAACACGAACGACAGTTTTGTTTCCCATTTGATGGAAGAGGAGATGAATATAGGTTATGAAATTAACATAATAACATCTAATTATATGTTATAAATAGGAATTATTATATTTAAATTATTAATACATGATTTAAGGATATAAAATAAGATGAAAAAAAAGAAATATCTTGATGAAGACAATTACCTTTTCTTAGAAAAAGATCCTTTAGACCTCTTATTAAGGACCTTAGGGGTTGTCTTTTGGGAATAACAGAAGATATATAATATGTATAATTATTTTTGGAATATATTTTGGTAGAGTTTTTTGGATATAAATGGATTAAGAGGTGTTAATAAGTGAGGGAAGGAGGTGTCCTTTTAAAATTGAGGTGAGTGGCACACTTGTAATTTTTCAAAGTTTTAAAATAATTTCAAGTCACTTTCTTGGAAAAATGAATCCAAAATGGAAAATTATAGAACCTTATATGATATAAGGTCTAAATATGACCAATAAATATAGATTATATTTTTTTTCAGTTCATTTTAACCCTTATATTTTTAGTTTAACCCCCGGTAAACCTATTTTAACCTTAACAGTAGTAACATATTTTTCTTCTTTTTACCATTCATTATAAACAAAAATTAAGTTGGACTTATTAAATAATATTAATTATTATGGTTATAAATATTTAATAAATTTTATCAAATTCAATTCATATAATTGGAATAATTTAATTTGAAATTAAATCCATAAAGGTGATTAAAAGCAGTTTTCCAAAGAAAAGGTTTCCTTAAGTATAAAATGTTTTTAAATAAAAATTAAACATAAAATTGATTCCAATGATCTAAATTGGATTAATAATAATATAATTTAACCAATTTTTCTTTTAAAACCATTTAAAAATGGTACTTTTAAAATTCTTTAAACAAAAATACAATTTTTAATAAAAAATCAGTGTTTTTCACTATTCATCGAAAAATTAATCTTTCCAGAAAATTATAAAAAATCACTCTAAGATAATTTTTAAATTTTTATTTTAAAAATGAAGTTAATTTTTTCAAATATATTTTTTAAAATTATCAAAAAATTAATTATATTATTTTCTCATAAAAATTGATAAAACCCATTTTAAGGAAAAAATAGCTTTTGAAGCATATAAAGACTTCACAAAAAAATATGTTTTCCCTATATAAAACCATTATAAATATTTTTAAAATTTGTTTATTCCTATTAATATCATCAATTTAATGTCTAGGTTATAATGGTATACTATATTATGATTAATTTAGACTCATGGCTGCATGTATCAAAAGCTAATGAAGAGATTGAATTTATTTTAAAAGAAATATATCCTAAAATCTTAGGGTGTTGCATTATACCATATTAAAATGAATTTAACCCTCTAAATTAAATTATTATTATTCATAAAAATGAGGATATCTCTATTTCATCACATCCTTAGGTTCCCATATAGCTTCTTTGAATTTTTGATTCCTCCAGAGAAATTTAATCATGTGAGTAGTCTTGTTCTGTAGCACATTATCTCTGTGATCCAAAATTTCTACCAAATTTTCTTCATATGAAATATCATATTCCATCAATATGAATTATGAGTTTAGTACATGTGATGTATCGGGTATGTACTTCCTTGGGAGAGATACATAGAACACATTGTGAACTTAAGAGAGGTTTAGAGGAAGTGCCTACTAATAAGCTAAGTTCTTAATCAATCAAGAATATCAAAGGGAAAATATACATAGGGCTCAACATTCCTTTATTTCTAAATCTCATTACCTTCTTCCATAGAGAAATTCTTATAAGTACCCTTTCACCAACTTTAAACTCTAGATCTCATAGATGATTGTTAGCATAACTTTTCTGTTGACTCTGAGTTTCTCTTATGTATGGCTAAATGGTTTTGACTTTCTCTACCATTTCCCCAGCTAGCTCAAGTACCAATAGTTTTCTTTCTCCAACTTCATCCAAGCATGTTGGAGTTATAAAGTTCCTACCATATGGGGCCTCATAAGGATCCATATGAATTCTTTAATGAAATCTATTATTATAAGAATAGTCAAATAGAGGAAGTTGATGATCTCAAACACCTTTTAAATACATAAAAAAGATCTTAGAATAACCTCTAGGGTTTTAAAGGTTCTATCAAGTTTATCATCTATCACGACCCATCCCATGGGGCCTGTGTTGTGACTACCCTAAGCCTGACTCTAATAGAACAGGGGATGGAGACTAGCACCGAGTAATCATATCCTACAAATGGGAGGAATTTTCTTAGGTACCTGCACACACACACCCATCTCCAAGCCCAAAATTCTGAAACTAAAAATAAACTGGGACAGAATACAAGCCCAACCAAAAGGGAAAGTACAAGCTCCCGTATCTCATCCGTAGAAAACCCTACCTGAAGGGTAGGTACAAAAATATCTATCTGAAGTCACTAAATCACACCTCGTCTTTCAGACCCCTCTCTAAGAACCACCTAGACCTAGTCCATCAAGGACATTGTCAAAGCATTGATCATCTGCACAAGACACGACACTTACAGGCATATCCCGTGTAGGGGTGAGTAAAACAATACTCAATAGGGACCCCAAAACCACAAAGGTACACCACTAAGAAATACATTAAGTATAATATATAGGAAATACATGAAGTACGCCATAAAAAAATACACAAATTACACCACAAAGGAAACACATGAAGTACAGTCAATACGGTCAGCTCACACACGTATAAGTATAAAGAATGAAGAGAAGGAATTACAATAATAGTCCATATATCTCCTAGTCTCTATGACACTAGAAGTGACAGAGGTAAATGGAGAATCTATGGAGAATAGAGCATCGATTCCGCATGGATATTCGATGGCGCACAGAGCATCGATGGCGCACAGAGCGTCAGTGGCGTAGGGAGCGCTGGTGGCACCTAGAGCGGTGATGGCATCCGAGATATCAATGTCGTACAGAACTTCAATGGTTCCTAGAGAATCAATGGCGCATAGAACATCAATGTCACATGAAGAATTTATGGGTCAAGTAGTACCCCAAGTCACATAGTCACTAAGATCACATAGTCACAACCAACTACAGGATTCCTCTTGTAGCACACTCATTCTGGGAGCACCTACTCCTAGATTCATTAGTTCATCAACCAAATTTCACAAAAACTCACTTATAGTATCTCAAAATTACCATCTCATTTCAAGGTTCCCAATGCCTCAAGCGGCTCATCAAACTGATACACGTTTTGAAATATATGGCCAATTTAGTAAAGAGGGTCAGGTCTGGTCCAGACCTGACCCGACTCGGTTTGGTCTAGGCCAGTTTGAATCGGCCTGGCCCATTGGGCTGATGGGCCATGTGGTTTAACCCGCTGGGCCACTGTAGTGGCCCAGTTTTTCTGGCCTAACCCCCCACATGTGGGTCGGCTCCTTCAGCGCACAGCTTGGTTGTGCACTCTCGGTCAATGTGACTACCATGTTCAACATGGACGGCACCGCATCCCATCCCCATTCTCCACAGCTTCCACCATAGAAAGTTCCACGCAGACCCTAGCCACGGGTTCCATACAGACCCTATCCATGTTTCATCCCCATTATCACCATGTCCTGGTCGCCGCTCACGGCCGCCCCACCATCGTGGGATCACGCTGATGTGGCCTATGATCCATGTATTGTCATAGCCTCTTACCGCGGTTTCCTATCCACCACCTGCGGCCTGCACCATCGCGGGGTCCTCCTCTTTCATGGTCCCACTAGACCATAGCTGTGCACCCCGCCAAAACCCAGCCTCCTATTGGGCCATGCATTTTCCTCACTACTGGCCTCCCTATAGGTAGCTCGCCATTAGTCGCACCCTCTACTATAAGTTATCGTCTTCCTTATGTGCTCTCATCACACCTCCACAATGCCACCTCATATCACGACCTTCAATCTAGGATCGTTGCACCATGAATCGTGGGTGAAATGATTTATCATTTGCATAGGATTTCAAAGGGCGAAGAACACATAAAGAATAAGATATATTAAGGAGGGAGATATTAAGAACACGAACAACCAAAGAACGGATCTTGGACTTATTCATTTCAGCCTTGATATATTCATGTCTGCGGGATCATGAAGAAACAAACAGCATAATATTCACCAAGATCTATTCCCTTTAATCCTGCAATAAATTTATTCATCTCACAAGAACAATTGAACCGCAGATCAACCTATTTGTGGGTCGGTATACATTTTTCGTTTGATTCAAAAAGGGGAAAAGAAATCATGAATATATCGACACCCTATCATGAGGTTGGATCAGTCGTTGAAGAATAACGGGGTCCCATGTCATCGTTAATCCTTGATCTTTCGACGTTCGTCATCAGGAGAGAGCTTCCTTATTCTTACCTCAAGGGAATTCCAGGGTTATGGCAATAACCCTAAATTCCTCTAACATATATTCTTAAAAAAAGGAAAATTTCCACTACATCAACAATTAACATCAAATAAAATATTTTTATTATATATTTTAATGATGTTTATATCCAAAATTTAAATTTCACCCTCGACTCGAGTCGGTCAAGGTTAGGCCCCGCCTAAGGAAAACACCCCCTTACGAACATAATAGGGGTCTCAGATTTATAATCTGAGTTACCATTTATGAGTTCTTAGGATTTAAAAAAAATATTTAATTATTTTATTTACAGTTATTCCCTTGGTGAATTTTTCTATAGATAACCCGCGATGACCAATGTTAGGTCATTCCTGGGTTAAACCCACTGCTCTGAGCTCAACGGTGCCCTTGGATTTTTGATCTAGACATTCATTTAAAAGTTGTTTTATTTTTTTATAAAATTTGTGTGTGTGTGCTATTAAAAACTTAACATTTTTAAAACAAATGTTTCAGGAACCTCGGGCCTTGTAATTGAACACCATCTCAGTGCCTGATCTCATAATTTTCTCAAATAATTTCTAAAAAATAAAAATTGGTAAAATTTGAGTCATTAAACCATCTATCTGAGGATGGTAAGTGGCACTAAAACTTAACTCTGTATCCAGAGTGCTGGTACTAAGGGTCATAGTGAAAGTTAGTGGGTTGGGGATTTAAAATTTTTCATCACCAAAGTAATGAAACATCATTATATCTAGTAATATGATCCTCAATAGAGGTCTAAGGATCTCACGTGAATTATCAAAGCAAAAAATTTAAACATAAAGGTTACATCATTCGAATCGAAGTGTGCTTGATAGAATTTCATCACTAGTGACCATTTCTTGAATGATTTGAGCTTGAAACCCACTAGATATTCCACACATGATTCAAGAATCTACATATACATTGATTTTCAAATTTTGTGTGATGGAACATAACTCTGATGATTCTTTTGACGTCGTAACAATCACCTCGAATCCCTTCCTTCAATTCGCGAAGGTGTTCTTGGATCATGTGCTTGGAAGGAGTTTTCATCTCTCTAGTATGTGGGAGGAGAGAGGATCTATAAATTTTAAATGAATGAATAGTATCTGGAATTGAGATCCTCCCTTTATTATATAGTGGATATCAAAAATACCTAGAAAGGGTTCCCCAACCCCCATATATTCAATGTCCACTAAATAAGAAATAAATAACATCTTGTAAAAAACTATGTCATAAGAGTTATTTATATTTTATCACATACTTGTAGTATATAATAAATATATTATGTGGTAGACCTGAGTCATTAACTCAAATCATAATTCCCACAATATTAAATGAACCTTTAATATTAAAATAATATCCATTCATATAATATTTTTTTGTATTCACTTAATTCCTTTTAAATACTTTTAATAAATAAATTCAACCCAATTATTCTATAATCAAATAATAATGAATTTATTTATTCATTAGTGATTGATTACTTGGACAACTCTCAGACATTGTGGTAGGGACCACCATGTCCAGTATTCATATTCACCAAAATATAGAAGGCTTTTGAATATGCTATTGTGTGTAACCCTCTGGGAACTTATCTATTTGGTAATAAATACTATTCACAGACCAATAGTAGAGTCTATCAACCCATCAAATCTCCAAAGGTGATAAGGGAAAATTATATCAATGAAAACCTTTCCTATGAATACACTATATGTAATATAATCTCTTTATCTTGCAATATCTCATAAAGCATGATACATATATTGTGTCATTATCCATTCTTTATTTTTTATTTATTGATCTAACTGGATAGACTTACCTTCAACTACCTTGGAAAAAGATTTATAAAGGTACTACCATCCTAATCAACAAGGCCTGAGATATCACCACCTCAACTCATAAGTGACAAATTATATCTTGACCATTCAACCAATTCCATACCACCTAAAATGCACACAACATAAGCTACCTCACCACTACTTCAATGTCATGGTTTTTTTCTTGCATCAAAGTACACGATCAAATGGTACACATTGATAATGTTCTCAACTCAGGAGACCAATACACATGTACATAGATAGGAAAAACCAATGACACCTAAAATATTTGGTTTTCCTATTGGTGGGTCTATCCTCATGTTCCCACTTACTAGAGATCACCAAGTGTGAAATTCATAAGAATAACTATCAAATATTATGATCCCCCAACACCTGATAATCAAATATTAGCTATTTCTAGTCAGTCTGATATATCTAGACCATAGGAAATATGTTTAAGATTAATTTCTTAATATCTTGATATTCTCCTAATATCCTGGGAACTATTATAACTTTTTTATATGACAAATAATAAATGGACATTACCATTTAAAAAGTGGATAAAAAATATAAACACTATTTTGGTAAGTGTACATCATGTATAAATTGCTATATACATGGTTTGGTAATCAAAAAGTACTAATAAATTTGAGTCTAGGGTGACCACTTTTACAACACTCCCACTTTCACTAGAACCAACTTGCTAACTAACCTTGTTAGTTATCACATGATAAGATCATGTTTTTGTAGAGGTATGGATTTAGATGTGGGCTTTCCATATCACCGTTGCGTGGCTATTCTTCTATCTGTGGTCTTACATCCTTGAGTAAGACTCCTCAAGAGATATAAACCCCGAGTATATATCCTTTTTTCCACTATCCAAACTTGAAATTTTGGATAGTACTGATAATAGAATTATTATAGTTTATATTATGATAAAAAATTACATACTCAGTGTGATTCCTAGAACTTGAATAAATTGTTGTTTAATCTACACTACTTCTTTAGCTACCTTAGAAGACACAACACACTCATTATTTGTAGATATAGCTACCTCTTGCTTGAATGGTATTTTCTTACTCATTACTTTAGCCTAACTACAGTATTAGATCATATTAATCCAAAGGATGACTAGTTTGTATCCCCTAAAAACCAGTATCACTTCCTCTCCCAGTATTAGGTACATATCCTTTATACTTCCTCAAGTACAATTGGATAGTTTTGACTGTTTCTCATGTATTTATCCTATACATAACTGATATTTTACTATAATAAAGTTTATGTTAGCAATATAATTTCTTGTACATATCATAGAATATGTGATTAATCCATCATAGAAGTATATGGAATTCAACTCACTATATTATTCTCCTCCTATGTCCTATACATGTCTTCTTATAGAGATTTATTCCATGTGACATTGGTAATAATTATCTCTCATATTGTTCTAACTTGTATTTTTTCAATACATCATCAGTATATGTACCATTTACTAGGTCTAAGAAACTAATATATATACCCCAGTAGATAATGTTCCCTATAACTTAGGTTGCTACTTTAAGTAAATCTCTAGTGATTTACTTTCATCCTGGTCTTAACTAACTGTAAGACTAATAGATATTATCCATATGTTAACAAACATATTTTACTTGGAAAACAGTAGTTTTACCACTAACCTCTTATTAAAACATAGAAAAGATTCATTATAAATTAATATTCTATGATCTTGTTTCTTCTTAAATCCAAAACAGGATTTTAGTAACTTCCACCCCTTATTAGATTTTTATGGGGTCACTAACACTTTCTAGTTGAATTGTATAGATGCCTTTCAAGATTGGTGGTCTTGAAATAAAATGTGCAATTTTAATGATCATAGAATGTAGCTATGATAAGTAAAATTTTAATGGATTTAGGTATAATGACTTGGTATTACCATTCAAGCCTTACTGTTATAACACTTATACCATCCATGTATAGTCTCACTTGAATACCCATCAAAAAACAGGATTTTAGTAACTTCCACCCCTTATTGGATTTTTATGGGGTCACCAACACTTTCTAGTTGAATTGTATAGACGCCTTTCAAGATTGGTGGTCTTGAAATAAAATGTGCAATTTTAATGATCATAGAATGTAGCTATGATAAGTAAAATTTTAATGGATTTAGGCATAATGACTTGGTATTACCATTCAAGCCTTACTGTTATAACACTTATACGATCCATGTATAGTCTCACTTGAATACCCATCACAATATTCAAAATAATGATCCTCTTTTATTTGATACATGGAATCCATTATTAAATTTTAATTAATCTTTTCATTCTTAGATTATTTTCGAATACTACTTTCTTGTAGGATTTATTATTCTCAATGAATAAGGTATCACTGAACATGGTGAATATAAAACCATTACCATGGTTTTAACCTTCCTAAGAATTATGTGTCTCCAGAACATTCTCTTTCCACACGCTCTTTTGGAACTTGTTCATGTACCAACTACTTGTGAATCTTTGGAATTGACTAAACCCAAGTCAATCTGGATCCAAATATCTCAAATAGATATATTCAACCTTTTATAGAAATATAATCTAGCTCTTTACTATAACTTTTTCTATCATAGGGATTTTTAAATATCCTTATAAAACTTTAGGATAGTTACTTTAGATAAACAATGTATTTTTTTTGCTTCAAGTTTATTTATATCCTTATAAACTTTTGAATCTAAACACATATTATTATGAAATAATGGAATTATATAATACTATAACTCATATGATATCAATTTTTCATTATAGTTGGAATATAATTATAGAATAATTTCATTATTTGTGAAGCATGTCTCAAAAATAATGGAAGTTTATGCAATGCATATTAGTGTTAACATTGATTCTCCTTTTACTTACATCATGACTCTGATGTGTATAATGAAATGTGTTTTAAAGAATTAATCCATGTTATATTTTATTAATCAATACTAACATGTAATAATAATCATCAATCATCCATATCATCACCATTGCTTTGATGTGTATAAAGTAATGTGCATTCAGGAATTACTCCAAGATACATTATATTAATCAATGAATTCTTGGTCAAGATATTCTTCAGCACACCAGCCCAAAGAAACTCATATCTTCTATCTATGCATATACCATAATTCACTTTCTAACTGAATGGCCTAAAGGCCTAAATTTTTATTAGTTTTGGATAAACCCCCTTTTAAGGATAAAGGGGGGAAAACCTCACATGACTTCAAGGACAAAGAGACATTAATAAAATCCGAAAATCAAGAGGGTTGCAACCCAAAACAAGATTATATAGAAAATAACCCTTCCCAACATCAGCATCATTAAGAAACACCTCCACCAGTTCATGGTTGCTCGACAAGATGTCTCATGCAAAAATGCACAGGCCTGAAATCAATGGCAGTGACATACCCTCTCAATCTTCCAAATCCAAAAAACTACTCACAGTGGAGGCGACCAGATCTAAACCACATCCGAAGAAATTCTTTGTAGACTATCTGGGTTCCCCATTAAAAACCATTCACAAGTCCATTGTACCTCCATCATTCTGGATTGACCCTACTATATTCCACTAGACTCCCCCGCCATCGCAGCCGTAGAATCCCGGAAGACAATCCAAGGGACACGAGTTCAAGTCATCATCACCTAAGACTGGATGGCTCAGCACCATACTGAGGGAACGCCACCGATGATGGAATCTAGATCCTCCTAAAATAGAAACCCCACTATGGGTATTGATCTACTCTTCTCAGAACCACGGAAGCACCCACACCGGGTTCTGAAGCAATCCAGTCACAGTGGCAAGAACATCAGCGTGAAAGTGCACTGATAAACCAGTGATGTTGAACCATAACAACCAAATACCTTAAAATCACAACCAATCAAACAAACACCAACATAACCATATCAAAACACCTGCAAAAACCTCACAACAATAATCCCAAAGCCTCTCCCCTCTGAGCCACTGCATATCAGATGTGAAGCCACGCTGGAATCCCGCTGGAGGTCTCACCTAGACATACCAGATGAATCGAGAAGCCAGAGCCACTAATTCGATGCTAGAAAGATCTCTGGAGGTGTCACCTAGACGCGTCGGGCGAACCGAGAAGTTAGAGTACACTAATGATTCCAAAAAGGTTAGGACATACCGAACTAAACCATGTCTGAATTGCACCAAGCTACCTTGACATCCACTTTTATTTTTACTTGACAAATAGTTGTCTTACCATAACTAGGTATAAAAGTATTACATTTATATTCATTAGTTATTATCAATGATTCAAGAATTACTGAACCATTAGCTGATTATAAAACACCAAAAACAATATTCATTACAATAATGGAATAATTTATCATTGTTTCCAATGGAAACATGAGATAGATTTTCTAATTATACTAAATAAAATTTAAACCGGAATCATTAATCTTGGAAATTTGAAGTTTTTTACTTCTCACCACTAACTTAGGAACCACCCTTTATTAGACGCTTGGAGAACACACCTTAATTATTATAGTATTTTTGTTATTACTTGTTTAATATATTTAAATACCCATATGTGATAGGAATATTTTATTTAATACCCAACAAGTATAACAAAAACATTACTTACAATTGATGAATATGCCTGAAGAATAAGTGACCACTTTCTTCTTCTATTCAGTTCATTGCATTTAAACTTCTATAGATTTATCGTGTAACATGAGAAGAAAATATCTGCCTATTTAATACCTCTTTTCTTTTAAGGACATTTTGACTATGCTTTTTCATCACTCTTTCCATTTTCCTTTTTACCTTTTCTTTCATCTTGTTCACTATAAGAACTAAAGATTAAGTTTTCTTCAAGTTCTTATCAACTTGGAAAACCTTACCCAAAAGGTAATGAATCTTTTTATCCATACTTATGGTTTTATAATATTAAAAGATATTGGAGTAAATGGTGATAAATATATAATAAAGGGATGTTGTAATGTCCTGACATAGCTTACAATCAAACCAGTAGTCGGACCGGTGGGTCACATGGCCTCAAGCGCATATTCCTGTATGTCAGAGGCTAGCGACTAGTAGTGAGGGTCTCAAGAGGTGATAGTGGGGAAACTATAACTTTTTATAGAAGATTAATAATAGTATTATCAGGTAATAAACAACAGAAAGTAGAAAAATTAGTAAATAAAGAAATATAAAGTAAAAGAAAAAACTATTATAATGACTATATTAAATTTGGTCAATGCTAGTTTATAAAAATCATGCATGATGGATTATGATACATGAGATAAAAAATAAACATATATAATGTTTTAAATGACAGTACAATACAGGACTTAAGAAAGGATAAGAAATAAAAATCCCAAAGGCAATCTCCACGAGAATCTTGAGCTTCATATCATTCCAATTCTCCTAACTCCTTAGGTACAATCAATACAACATAAGAAATAAATCAAGGTCCACAGCCCTGCGAATAAGAAAATTTGCTCAAGTACCCTAGTGAAATAGTGGGCCAAGTAGGGTGTGAGATATAAATCTCAGTAAGCAGGAACCCACAGTGTATAGCCCAATATAGACAGTGCAATATAAAATTAAATAGTGTTTAGGAATAGTAGGAATAAATAAACAATACTGAATAATCACATAACCTCCCACCCAGGTTCCTAAAGGACACCTAGCAGGACTACCTACTTCATCCTATGGATGGTATGTCTGATCATGTTGCTTTATATATATATAGTATCATTATATATATATACATATAGATATATGTTGGGAAGGATCAGGATGTAACCCACCATCATCCAATTCTATGGGAATCTCTCATGGTCTAGACCCTAACCCAACTCCAAGAGCTCTCACGGTCTCTTGGAATGCACGTATTGGCAGGATCGGGATGTACCCATAGTCATCCATCACTAGGGGAGCTCTCATGGTCTATCCCATGGCTCTGGCTATTGGTAGGACCAAGACGTACCCAAATGTATCCATCACTATGGGCGCTCTCATGGTCTATCCCCTAAATCTAACTAGGAAGCTCACACGGCCATCACTCTTAAGGGATATCATGGTCCCTTGGCATGCATGTGTTGGTAGGACCAGGACATAACCCACTATCATCCATCACTATGAGAGCACTCACAATCTATCCCTTGTCTCTAGCTGCTGGAAGAACCAAGATATACCCAAAGTCATCCATCACTAGGGGAGATCTCATGGTCTATCCCCTAGCTTCAACTAATAATCTCACACATTCATCCCTCCCAAGGGATCTCACTGTACCTTGGCTCCACATTCCTATATGGTTTAATCATTGAGGATATATAATGCATGAGTCATTAACCTCTCATGTGTCTTGTTAGCAAATTCCATTCACATATAAGTAGGCATGATCACATTTATACTTAATTCAACACATCTTATGCATTTCAATTAAAACATTATCATGGGCTTGGTCACATTCAATTCAATACATTAGGTAAGGGCCTCTCGTGCATTTCATTGCCTATATTAAATTCCATTTCAAGAATCTGTTCCATTTTCACCATTTAATACAAGGCAAGAAATTCTTTATGACTAAACCATTCAATCAAGGCATTCCATTTGATGTGAGTCATCCTACTCAAGGTCATCTCACTCAATTTTCTTAAACATAGAAAATTAATTTAAGGTACAATTTCCAAATAAAGGGATAATGTTCATTACCCTTAAAGGTTTCTACCATCTTGCATAATCCATTCTAAATATTCCATTTGGCTTAACCAAATCATTTTCACATTCATAACATGAAAACACCACATAAAATCCCAAGGGTCATGTTCAAGTAAATGGGTTATGGTAGCAACTCAATTACCCACTTGGGTAATTCCAAGTCTAAGTGGACCAAACACCCATGGGGCATCTTAGGTTCATTGAAACTCAGATGAGATAGGGGCCATATTATTTATAACTTAAATTAAGGTATGGTCTCAACATACTATATACCAAAGGTGGGAAAACATAAAATATTACACGCTACTTTTTAGCTTAAAGCTAGTGAACCTCCTTTAGAGGGGTTTTACTATAAAATCATGAAATTTCTTATCAAATAATCATTTATCGCATTAAACGCTTAATTCAGGAATCATACTCAATTCATATTTAATAGGCATTTAATCTAAAGATTTTACTACATTAATTAAAATATAAGAAAAGTGAAATAAGAAATTAATTAATGTATTATTTAAATTAAATTGAAAAAAATGGGACCCTACCTCATAGAGGAACCAAGCCGAACATTCAGCACTTGACCACTTTGATGATGGAAACTCAAAACCATCACGGTGAGGCCAACACACTTAAGGAAAAACACTGGGAACTCATAAATTACAAAAACCCCAATTTTAAAAGTAGAAACAGCAAGAAAGAATGGAAACCATTACCTTAAATTGTTGGTGGAAAACCAAATCTAACCCATCTACCATGCCTTTGGTGATGGATATTGGAATATGCATTAAGGGGTCCCGAGAGACCCTGCACATACCATAACATCAAAGGAAAACCAAAATAACCATATTAGCCCAAACCTTAGGTTTGGATACACCTCACCAGGCAATGAAGAGAGGGAAATAGCTAGAATAAGGAAGGAAAAAGGAGGAGGATGCCTACCTTTAAGGTTCGGTGCAAAATCAACAAGATTTATAGATGAAATCATCTTACGGAGAGGAGGTCACGAGAGGATGTTGTGCACCATGGGAGAGGGAAGGGGTACTGCTTGTGTGAGTGAGAGGGTATAAAGTGCAGGTTAGGGTTTTGAATTTATTTCATTTTAGTTTTAATTAAATTAATTCAATTTTTTAAATAGGGTATCACACATAGTTTGGGCCGCATGGTTTGAAAAACCATACGCCAATTGTGCGCCTTCTACTAGGCACCTGGAGCACCCTGCATGGGCTGGCTGCATGGTTTGTAAATTGTGCTCTAACCATATAGTGAATAGTTCTTAGGTACTACCTATTCCACTAACCATGTGGGCTAGGTGCATGTTTTGGTAAACCGGGCATAGCTTGTGCACACAACCACTGCCCGCCGGCATAAGGCCACAGAGTTTCCTGCTATGGGTAGCATGACTGACTGAATAAATGGCCCAAAGGCTTTATTTTTTAATGATTTTCTGATAAACCCCCTTTTAAGGGATGAGGGGGAACCCTTAGAAGGCCCGTAGGCTTAGAAATTACATTTCCCATAGGCTTCGAGACATTACATGACCCGTAGGTCTTAAGGAAATCATACAGACTGTGACTACTTGAAACTGCTCCTCCCCAGCATCTGCATCATGATCAGCTCTCCACCTTTTCATGACTGTTCGGCTAGAATTTCTATGTGTAGTGGTGCACAGGCACGGTACTGATGGAAAATTCCATACCCTCTCATTCTTCCAAATCCAATTTACTATGGGTCTCATGGTTTTAGAAAAACCGTGCACCTTCTATAGTTCCCTCAAAGCTGTATTTTCCCAGTTTGATGCTCTAGAAACTTCTCAATGAACATGAGAAACTTATTAGGCCTTTACCCATGTCCAAAAACATTACATTGAAGTAGAACAACTCTCAGAATTTCATTTTAAAGCTCAGTTTTAAAATTGGCTCGCCCAGTAAATGAAACTTTTCAAATTTCCAATGGATTTTCATCCAATTAAAAACACGGATCATTACAGCCTTCCCACCTTAGAACTTCTCATCCACAAGAATCCTTCTATAATAGTGTAAAAATCACCCAACTTACAAGGTTTTTGAATATTTTTTCAAATGGTCATGTTGCATTTCTAAACACCCAACGTACCTCGGATCATTTTTTAAGCACACGACACTTAGACAGACAACACTTAATTCGGCACTCATTTTCCAACCGAAACACCAAGACAACACTTACCTAAGACCATTTAACTAGAGAAAAGATCATATCATCATATCGTTAAACATCTGGCCAAAGGTGTTTCCCACATTAGGCTTTAATGTTAGAAAAGGTAAATTCCCTAACCATGGAACTTCCCACTATTGGAATTGCCTTTCAAAGCATTCCCCAAGCATTTTAATGACACTCCTAGCATCATTTTGAACTTAACAAATGTTCAATCCCCCATCTACCTCATTTATACTAGTCAAGATAGCTTCTCGTGAAAAAAAACCTGGATGACACAAACTACACTCCCCTCCACCTGACGATGTGCCTAGAAATATTCCTTCGCTGACTGTTACAACAGCAAGAAGGATAGTAAATCAAACCACCTCCAGCTAACCATTTCTGAAATTCTAAGCTTAGAAGGTCAGCGTATTTCAACATAACCCCAATACCTTCCTTCAAGGCACATTTCATTTACCATGAGGACATTCACTGAATATCATATCCAACTTCCAGTGACATCCTGAGATAAACCACCAACTGAACCTTTAAATTGTCATGTCTTGGCCCTTCAACAAGACCAGGGTAACCTCGGATTCATCGCATTGGAGTATAAATAAATATTACAAGGTAGTACATAGTCCATAACTATAAGCGACACATTGTAAAAAAACCACAAAGTCTTCATTAGAACTATGACTGAGCCCAGAGTTTCATCCGTCTGGCGGTCACGTTAGGAGAAGATGACTGGTGTCCAAGAGTCTATTTAAGGTGTTCCAACATGGGAACCCAAGTATCACTCATGATAACCAATCCCTAATAAGAACCATGTATCCAATGTGCAATAGTGATAAAAATCACCCAAACAACTCAAAAACTTTAAAACTTCAGCGCAACATAAGACTGACACTCTCTTAGTGAATCAAAAATGATTTCAAGATAGGGGACATGATGACTACAAGGTAGAATAAAATAATAGGATTTTAATGGTTTTCAGTCAATCATACCTGGCTATTAGAAGGAAGAAAGGTTGAACCACCACTTTTCAAATAACAGAGAAAGAAACCCAGCTTCACCTGCTGACACGTTATCACTGTAACGACCCGAAATTTTGAATAAATCTTGTTTCCTAATTTTGTGTGTTATTTTATTTATTTTTTTTATTATACTCAACAAAACTGTTTCATTGGATAACATGAGTATAATTAAAATGAGACTGTTGGGTTTTGACTGTTATATGACCATTGGTCAATATGACCGCTGGAAACTAAACATTTCGATATTTGTCTCTAAATACAAGTGATCTTGGTTAATTAATATAGAAAGAAGATTTGATGGCCTCACCCAGTAGTCTTGGACCAATCTAAGCCCATCTAACAGAACTTGGGAAGGAGGTAACACCACTAGGCTTTGCTCCGGACCAAACCCAAGCCGAACTTCATCGTGTGAAGCTAGAACGGAATCGCCTTCATGAGAAGTTCAAACTGATAGAAATTACTACTCGTGCGATGTTGGCCGAGCCTCCCTCGGATTCTCTCACCTTACCACACCTTACACTTAGGTCCTATGCTGGTGTGATAAGGGGCTATGTAAGGAGACCGTAACTGCCTTGTGTAATCCTTCGTTTTAAATAAAATTTTTGATTTCTTCTTATGATGAAGTTTATGAATTTTCAAATGTCCGGATAAATATAGTATGCATATTTTTGGTGAATTTTAGAGAAAGGATATTTTAAAAAAAAATTATGTAAACCATAAATAATTAAAAATGTGTAATGATTTTCAAAAAATGGTCTTCTAAAATTATGTTCAGTACAAAATTTAGAGTCTAATAAGATCAACTTAATTTTTGATGAATAGTAAATTATGAATAGTGATTTTATGCTTAGGATTAGTAATGTGACCAAATGGATTAGTAATCTCACTTAAATAAAGCATTAATATAATCTAGGCACCTTGATTAAGTAATGTGATTCAATAAAATGGTTAAATAACGGTTTCATAAATTATTAGTCAAGTATTAGTTTTTTCGGGTGAATAGTGTTTTTTAATTAAAAATTTAATTAAAAAAATTTAGAAAATTATTTTTCTAAAATGGATTTCATTTTTGAACTTAGAGCATCGATATTATGTTAAGGTAATTTTTGGGGATTTTTCTGGAAAAAAAAATGAATTTTCGGTGAATAGTGTATTTATTTAAAAACTAAATTAAAATTATTTAGAAAATTATTTTTATAAAATGGAGTTCATTTTTGAAATCAGAACATCAATATTTGGTTAAGGTGAAATTTTGGGATTTTTCTGAGAAAGTTGAATTTTCGATGAATAGTGAAAATACATTTTTTAAGTTACGGGTGTTTAATGACATCATTAAATGATGTATTAAGTATGTAATCAATATGGTTGAATTATGAATAGTATGATAAGTTATTAGGTGTCCCAAGTGTCCAATACCATGGGCAAATACCATGGGCAAGCCCATGGTTTTTCCAAAACCACTAATGAGGTGTCCCTTGGCCATTAATGCCTTGTCCCCTCACTTTCCCTATAAATACCAAGACATCCTCTCATCCTTTCGACTCCCAACTCTCCCCCAACTAATATCTGGTCTCATTACCTCCCAAGTAGTCCTTTCAAGGTTCCCCCAATACCTCAAGGTCCCAACCTTTGAGTTTTAAGAGTTACGTTTTAAGGTAAGGGATCTTACCTCCCTCTTTATTTTCAAGTAATCTCTTTTATGTCATTTCTTTTATGCTCCATGCTCTTATGTTGGAGTATGTTCTTTTATATTAATACTACTGTCTTTTTTATGTTCATATGATGATAGACCCCCTCTTGCTCTCATCATTTCATTTTAAGAATGTTAAAGTGGCGTCGTTAGGCTGCCGAATTTTTAAAGGATTCGTTCACCTTTCTCATTTTTCAAAGTTCTACTTTCATGTCAAGTCTTTCAGGTTTTGTTGGGGTATGATCTCTATATATATAATACTGATCTTTTATGTTCATATGATGAGATACCCTATTTTATCTCTTCAATTCAGTATTTTAAAGTTTTAAGTGGCGCTGTTAGGCTGCCGAATTTTTAAGGGATTCGTTCACCTTTCTCATTTTTCAAAGTTCTACTTTCATGTCAAGTCTTTCAAGTTACTTTTTATTATGTTGGGGTATGATCTCTATATCTATCATACTTATATTTTATGTTCATATGATTAGAGACCTTATTTGATCTCGTTAATTCATTTTTTGAAGTTTAAGTGACGCCGTTAGGCTGTCGAATTTTCATAAGAGAAATCTTATTTTTGTCTTCATTTCATGTTCTTCATTTCATATGGTATATCTTTCAAATTTCATTACCATGTTCATATATCCTTCATATTTTGTCTCTATACTGTTTTATGGGTCATTTATGAATGTTTGACCCATGTCCCCTCTCTTTTCAATGTTTTCTAAAACCCCGAAACATAGTCATTATGCTGCAGAATTTCCGTCTCAAAATGTCTCTCTCTTGTTCTAAAGTTCTTTTATTTTATTAAGTGAATACTCAAAGATCTCTATTATATAGGTTTATTCACATATATACCAAAATGTTCTATTTTAAATTCTGGTATTTACATACATGAGACCCACCTTCTTTTTCTGTGGGTTTTAATGTGACACAAAGATCATGTCCTTAAAGTAGGTTTTTTTAAAACGTTATGATTATGAAATGAAACTCATTCCTTTTATGCTATATGGGTTGTTTATGAAATGATTGATGATGATATATGTGGCTCACATGATAATAAAGACATGTCAATGGTGCGCCCTGATAGCGCTCCAATGCATTGGGTAAAGACTTAATCTCTAGAGATGACTATTTTTAACGACGCCATGGTGAATAACCTTGGTAATTTTTAATGACACCTTGGGGATGGAACTTGGTGAAATAGAAATGATTTTCAATATTAAATGTTTTATCCACATCTTCAAGTTATGAAAAACTTTATTTTTATTATGATATGATTCATGATTTCTTTCTCATGCCTTAAAGTTCTTTTTCATGACATTGTTGATGTATCTCAAGTTCACATGTTAAATGTTTCCCCTTGTTTCCCTTACTGGGACTTCTGCTCACCCTTTCTTTTTATGTATGTCCCATGGTTATGAGATGCAGTAATGAACCTAGGATGAACATAAGGATAATCCTTTCAAGTGTTTAAGAATAATTTTTTATGTTTTCATGTTTTAATTTCCTGGTTTCCAAGACACTAAACCTTAAAGATCCTCGGTTTTGTAAAATGTAATGATAGTTTATGTGATAAAAAAGGCAGGATGTTATAGTTGGTATCAAAGGATGGTTTAGTTATTTGTGGAAATTAGGATATGAAAACTTTAGGAAGAACCCTATATAAAAGTTTAAATATAGGAAACCTTCCTGGTATTTTGGTGAGTATTGAGTAAGGGGTTTCCAAGAAAATACATCCTTGTCTGGATATGAGCAGGTAGAGGTGGATCTGGCACAGATGTACATAGGGGTAAAACCTGAAAACACCGCTTTGAGCTAGACTCGAACGGGAACTGGTACACGACAACGGGCCTTGCTGCACTCTTGGTTACGACACTCCCGGGGGATATGCTTTGGTAAATTCATAAGCTTAGTATGAACCATTATTAAAGGAACAAAGATAAAATAAAATAAAGATTCACATAATAATATATTATCATGGATAACCTAGATTGGGACCTAGGGGGTCACAAGTTAGGGTATACTTTTCTTCTACAAGTTTATCCTTCTATGCTTTAAGTTTCCTTTTAATGATTATTGGCTAAGTATTTAAGCCCCTAATTGTACTTTCTTTCCTTAGTTAATGGTGGGAAATGGAAGAACATGTCCCAACAACCAATGTGATAGGAAATGTGACAATTGTCGTATTAATATGATAGAGATGATTAGGGGATTAAAATATGATTATTATTTTGGAAGACGTTCACTATTTTGGGAACCCTATTTGATCGAGGTAAATAGATTACTACGGTATTTTCTTTAAGGAGTAAAGGTTGAATTATATTTTGAAGAATCGATTAATTTAAGGTGAACTTATGGTATTATAGGTTACTTATGGAAATGATTGGCCTATATTGGGGAAAATATGTTTAGGTTAGTTACTTTTGTTATAAGATGTTAGGAGTGGTTGATGTTGTTTGGATATGAATGATAAAGTTTATCTTGTAAGACTATGTTATCAAGTCCTTCTTATATTTGGGTTTCAATCTTAGTTTGGGTTATTTTGAGGAATTTTAAGGACAGTTATTTATGGAATGGTCTATGATGAACTCTGGGTAGTACTGTGAAACTTTGAAGATTTAAAAGTAGTTTCCCTTCCTATGGGATTCTTTCTTTTTTAAGAGTTGTTTTATCTTACCCTTTCTGTTTTTGGGATAAATGTTTAAAGATAGATAGTTTTTCTTGTGTGGAATACGTGATTCTCTAGAAGATTATTCTTGTTCTTTTGATGAGACCAAGTGTTTTTGAATGCTCATCGTTTGGAGAAAAGATTAGTTTTGTTAGAAACTTATTAAAGGATTAAACTCTACTTGAAGGTAGGTATATTTCCTTATGTTTTTATTCTATGTAGTAAATGAATTCCTCAAAATTATGAAAAGGAACATAAAACAAAAAACGTTTTCTGTTAACATTTCCTACTAGGAAATCAAATACTGTTTGACCCATCATAAGTTTTTGATTTTATTGTTGTTAACTTTCTCCTAATCATGTTTTCTATCACTCTCCCTTAGAACGTGACCCTTTGTTTTTTCCTCCATGTCCATGTTTTCCTACATGGGATCCTAGTATGGGTTAACTTGGGTGACCTTTTTACTTCCCTTTATTTCTTTTAAAGTAATAGTTTTACTGACTCCTTTTCCGGTGTGGGACTTTCAATGAAATTTCAAAACCCAGTTATAAAAATTGTGAGGACGCAATTTCTTAATGGGGGAAGATTGTAACGAACCGAAATTTTGAATAAATCTTGTTTCCTAATTTTGTGTGTTATTTTATTTATTTATTTTTTTATTATACTTAACAAAACTGTTTCATTGGATAACATGAGTATAATTAAAATGAGACTGTTGGGTTTTGACTGTTATATGACCATTGGTCAATATGACCGCTGGAAACTAAACATTTCAATATTTGTCTCTAAATACAAGTGATCTTGGTTAATTAATATAGAAAGAAGATTTTATGGCCTCACCCAGTAGTCTTGGACCAATCGAAGCCCATCTAACAAAACTTGGGAAGGAGGTAGCACCACTGGGCTTTGCTCTGGACCAAACCCAAGCCGAACTTCATCGTGTGAAGCTAGAACGGAATTGCCTTCGCGAGAAGTTCAAACTGATAGAAATTACTACTCGTGCGATGTTGGCCGAGCCTCCCTCGGATTCTCTCACCTTAGCACACCTTACACTTAGGTCCTATACTGGTGTGATAATGGGCTATGTAAGGAGACCGTAACTGCCTTGTGTAATCCTTTGTTTTAAATAAAAATTTTGATTTCTTCTTATGATGAAGTTTATGAATTTTCAAATGTCTAGATAAATATAGTATGCATATTTTTGGTGAATTTTAGAGAAAGGATATTTTAAAAAAAAAATTATGTAAACCTTAAATAATTAAAAATGTGTAATGATTTTCAAAAAATGGTCTTCTACAATTATGTTCAGTACGAAATTTAGAATCTAATAAGATCAACTTAATTTTTGATGAATAGTAAATTATAAATAGTGATTTTATGCTTAGGATTAGTAATGTGACCAAATAGATTAGTAATCTCACTTAAATAAAGCATTAATATAATCTAGGCACCTTGATTAAGTAATGTGGTTCAATAAAATGGTTAAATAACAGTTTCATAAATTATTAGTCAATTATTAGTTTTTTCGGGTGAATAGTGTTTTTTAATTAAAAATTTAATTAAAAATATTTAGAAAATTATTTTTATAAAATGGATTTCATTTTTAAACTCAGAGCATCGATAATATGTTAAGGTAATTTTTGGGGATTTTTCTGAAGAAAAAAAATGAATTTTCGGTGAAAAGTATATTTATTTAAAAATTAAATTAAAAATATTTAGAAAATTATTTTTATAAAATGGAGTTCATTTTTGAAATCAGAGCATCGATATTTGGTTAAGGTGAAATTTTGGGATTTTTCTGAGAAAGTTGAATTTTCGATGAATAGTGAAAATTCAGCTTTTAAGTTACGGGTGTTTAATGACATCATTAAATGATGTATTAAGTATGTAATCAATATGGTCGACTTATGAATAGTATGATAAGGTATGAGGTGTCCCAAGTGGCCAATACCATGGGAAAATACCATGGGCAAGCTCATGGTTTTGCCAAAACCACTAATGAGGTGTCCCTTGGCCATTAATGCCTTGTCCCCTCACTTTCCCTATAAATACCAATCCATCCTCTCATCCTTTAGACTCCCAACTCTCCCCCAACTAAGATCTGGTCTCATTACCTCCCAAGGAGTCCTTCCAAGGTGCCCCCAAGCCCTCAAGGTCCCAACCTTTGAGTTTTAAGAGTTACGTTTTAAGGTAAGGGATCTTACCTCCCTCTTTATTTTCAAGTAATCTCTTTTATGTCATTTCTTTTATGCTCCATGATATTATGTTGGAGGATGTTCTTTTATATTCATCCTAATATCTTTTTCATGTTCATATGATGAGAGACCCCTTCTTTCTCTCATCATTTCATTTTAAGAATGTTAAAGTGGCGTCGTTAGGCTGCCAATTTTTTAAAGGATTCGTTCACCTTTCTCATTTTTCAAAGTTCTACTTTCTTGTCAAGTCTTTCAAGTTTTGTTGGGGTATGATCTCTATATCTATCATACTGATATTTTATGTTCATATTATGAGAGACCCTATTTTATCTCTTCAATTTAGTATTTTGAAGTTTTAAGTGGCGCCGTTAGGCTGCCGAATTTTTAAGGGATTCGTTCACCTTTCTCATTTTTCAAAGTTCTACTTTCATGTCAAGTCTTTCAAGTTCCTTTTAATTATGTTGGGGTATGATCTCTATATCTATAATACTGATATTTTATGTTCATATTATTAGATACCCTATTTGATCTCGTTAATTCATTTTTTGAAGTTTAAGTGGCGTCGTTGGGCTGCCGAATTTTCATAAGAGAAATCTTATTTTTGTCTTCCTTTCATGTTCTTCATTTCATATGGTATATCTTTAAAATTTAATTACCATGTTCATATATCCTTCATATTCTGTCCCTATACTGTTTTATGGGTCATTTATGAATGTTTGACCCATGTCCCCTCTCTTTTCAATGTTTTCTAAAACCCTGAAACATAGTCGTTATGCTGCAGAATTTCTGTCTCAAAATGTCTCTCTCTATTGTTCTAAAGTTCTTTTATTTTATTAAGTGAATACTCAAATCTCTCTCTTATATATGGTTATTCACATATATACCAAAATTTTCTATTTTAAATATTGGTATTTACATACATGATACCCACCTTCCTTTTCTGTGGGTTTTAAAGTGACACAAAGATCATGTCTTTAAAGAAGTTTTTTTTTAAAACATTATGATTATGAAATAAAACTCATTCCTTTTATGCTATATGGGTTGTTTATGAAATGATTGATGATGATATATGTGGCTCACATGATAATAAAGACATGTCAAGTGTCCGCCCTGATAGCGCTCTAATGCATTGGGTAAAGACTTAATCTCTAGAGATGACTATTTTTAACGACGCCGTGGTGAATAACCTTGGTAATTTTTAATGACACCTTGGGGATGGACCTTGGTGAAACAGAAATGATTTTCAATATTAAATGTTGTAGCCACATCTTTAAGTTATGAAAAACTTTATTTTTATTATGATATGCCTCATGATTTCTTTCTCATGCCCTAAAGTTCTTTTTCATGACATTGTTGATGTATCTCAAGTTCACATGTTAAATGTTTCCCCTTGTTTCCCTTACTAGGCCTTCTGCACACCCTTTCTTTTTATGTATGTCCCTAGGTTATGAGATGTAGTAATGAACCTAGGATGAACATAAGGAGAATCCTTTCAAGTGTTTAAGAAGAATGTTTTATGTTTTCATGTTTTAAGTTCCTAGTTTCCAAGACACTAAACCTTAAATATCCTCGGTTTTGTAAAATGTAATGAAAGTTTATGTGATAAAAAGGCAGGATGTTATAATCACAACCAATCACAATACCTTTTTTCACCAGAGACATTATAGGATTGTTTAATATTTACCACCAAATCCCATTCAATAATGGTGTTTATCATGGATTGCATACACAACCAACCACGCTAGAGTCGTGTTGCCAAGAAAGCACTGACTTGATTTATTCTTTCAAGCCTCAAAGGCATTCGATCAAAACTGACCATTTCCAAATGGTCCTCCTTGGTTGGGTTCCTTCTACTTGGAAGGTGACGTAACCTCTAGATCCAAAAAGATGCTACCCAATATAGGAGTTTCCTCATCTATGGAAGAAAAGATAAACTATCCACTCATAAGAGAACTAGATCAAAAACACCTTTGAATAACATGTGATGTTACTCTAAGTCAAGATCACATATTTCAAAGAATACAAGGAAGATGGACCAATGAGATTGGTGTGTCAAAATACCTGAGACTCTTGGAAGTCCCCCCGAGCATTGGAATGAACTTGATTATTTAAAATCGGGTCACTCTACTATGGAGATGACCCGAGACCGTACTCAATAGCATAAGAGATTTATTTCAGAGTCATATTTCCCCATACAAGCATTGACCTGGATGACACCATACTAAGTCATATGTCATTGAGGAAAATAAATGGTCAGACAACCAATGAAGCATCTGACCATGCCCATGGAATATCTAACCTGCTGAAACCAATAATTTCCCAATGCTCATTCCCATAAAAAAGATCCAAGAAAAACAAGACCACCCATCTGAATAAGGGTGTCATTTAGAAGGTAATAGTCCTACAAGGGACAATGATTCCTGAATGGCACCAAATGTCATATAGATCATAGAATTTATCAAGGTATTAAGTTCTAAGGGTGATACCTACCATAAGATATCCCCTTAAGAAAAAAAATAATTGACCATAACAAGGTCACGCCAAAAAAAGTCAGTATGCTCGAGATCCTACCATCTAAGCCATTCATAATAAGGAGAAAGCCTATGGAGAACACATATGGTTCCTTTCCAAGGAAACTTAAAGATAAACTCAAACTACCCATACATGAGGGTTCTAAAAAGAGGACATTTCATAGGGTTCTATTTCAAATCCCTTTTTATTTATTCAAATTTAATCATTAATCATCAAAAATATTTGATCAAAACATCAAGTACTATTTTTCAAAACAAAAATTCAAGGCACTTTATTTTTAACCAACTCCCTAAGGGAAAAATAGGCAAGTTCACAAAAAAAATACATTTAAAAACATTTTAAACTTCTTTAAATTCAGTTAGAATTAGGAAATTTATAAAAATAAATTATTTTTAACAGAAACTGTGACCTACGAGGGTTCCACTAAGCCAACCTGGGTTCTTCAGAAAGCAACCCAATAGTATTTTCTTAATTTTATAAATTTCAAACACCTGTATTGGGTCATCTCATAAAAACATTCCCCAACTGACACACTTGGGTCTAGTTGCATTTTAAAATCCAAAAAATTCATTACAGTCTAAATTTAAATTGTTTTTACATTTCACCATTTCAAAACACATCATGACATTACATTTTTAAAATGGGTTTCCATATCCCAATTCATGAATCACTTATACACTTCATGGATTGAAAATTAGCTCCCATTAATCGAAAAAAAATTCATATAACATGATCATATACAGTGGTCCAGTCATATGGGTGGCCATATACCAACCTATAAAGCACCCATACACTTTATAGTTTTTTATTTTGATCCCATTTACTCGAAACCAGTACAATTTATAATTTACACCTTAGAAGCCTTTTAGATTTTCGACAACAACCTTTAATTATATTTACATATAGGTTACTCAATATGGTTTGAATATAAAGGTTGTCATTTCCTAGTTATAAGGCTCTCATATGCCTTATAATCCAAAATCAGTTCTCGTTCATTCACAAACCATATATTTCCATCCCATGCAACCATTTGTGTATATAAAAACCAAACTCGCATTTCATTTCTAGAAGTAAACAAAGAAGCATGCTAATAAGCACAGAATCATAATATAAGGAAAACATGATAGTAAACCAGAAGCATGAAAATAGACGAGTATACTAAATATATCACTGAAACATGTTATCTAAAAAGACATGCAAATAAATACAAGGCAAGGCATGCATTCAAGTCACACAACTCAAATCAGCAAGAAACCTACATATGCAACTTCATGGCATGGAATATGCATAGCATGTGAATTCCTATGAGCCTAATATGATGCTTTCTATGCTTCATCCTTTACATATCGGGCTAAGGTAAAAATACCATAAACTCATAAATCAATAAGCAATGGAAATTATACTAGTAAATCGAGGTGAAATAATATAAACTTTAACATCAAACAGCATGAAAAATCATTCTCATCCCTGGCCACTTGGTCATTTTCTATATGTGGGGTGATCAGTTACAAGAATAGCTATTAACCAAGTTCCAAAACATTACTAGTCTCTTATCGACCAACCTAAAACAGTAAGACAAAGGAAAGAATTTACCACTCTGATACCACTTTGTAACGTCCTAACCCGAATTACCATCAAATTGGTAGGCAGACCGATGGGTCACATGGCCTCAAGCATGTATCCCTGTATTCCAGAGGCTTCCAACTAGTATCAAGGGTATCAAGAGGTGATAGTGGAGATAATATACCCTCTTATCAGAGATACATAGTGTTATTATTATGTAATAAACAACAAACAGTGGTAGAAGCAGTAAATAAAGAAAGAAGAAGTAGTAGAAGATGGTTATTATAAAGACTGTATTAAATTTGTCAAACACTAGTTTATAAAAAACATGCATGATGTATGATGATACATGATATAAATAATAAACATATAGTATGTTTTACAAGATAGTAAAATACAGTACTCAAGAAAATAGAAGAACTAAAAATCCCAAAGTCAATCTATACAAGCATCCTGAGATCTATCTTAGTCTTGTACTCCTAACTCCTCAGGTACGACTAATACATCATAATAAATCAATCAAGGTCCACATTCCTATGAACAAGAAATTCTGCTCAGGTATCCCAATGTAATGGAGTCCCGAGTAGGGTGTGAGATATAAATCTTAGTAGGACGGCACCCATGGTGTCTAGCGTAATCTAGACAGTATAATATAAAATTAAATAGTGTGTAGGAATAGTAGGAATAAGTAAAAAATATTGAATAATCACATAACCTACTTCTTGAGTTCTTAAAGGACACCTAGCGGGACTACCTGATTCAATCCATGGCTCGTATTTCTGATCATATTACTTTATATATATATATAGTATCATTATATATAGAGAGAGAGATATATTGGGAAGTATCAGGATGTAATCCACCATCATCCAATTCTATGGGAAGCTCTCATAGTCTATCCCCTAACCTAACTCCAAGAGCTCTCATGGTCTCTTGGCATGTATGTACTTAAAGGATCGGGATGTAACCACTATCATCTATCTTTTAGGGATCTATCATGGTCTATACCCCGGCTTCAATTGCTGGCAGGACCAATACATACCCAAAGGCATCCATCACTAGGTGATCCCCCATGGTCTATCCCTTGGATCTAGCTGGGAAGCTCACACAGTCATCCCTCCTAAGGGCTCTCACGGTCCCTTGTCATACACATTCTAGTGGGATCAGGACGTAGCCCACTATCATCCATCACTAAGAGAGCTCTCATAGTCTATCCCCTGGATCTAGCTACTGGTAGGACCAGGACGTACCTAAAGGCATCCATCACCAGGGGATCTCTCAAGTTTTATCCTATGGCTCTAGCTGGGAAGCTCACACATTCATCCCTCCCAAGGGCTCTCATAGTCCCTTGGCTCTACATGCCTATATGGAATAATAATTTAGGATATATAATGCATGAGTGATTAACCTCTCACGCATCTCATTATCTCATTTCACTCACATATAAGTAGGCATGATCACATTTATACTTAATGCAACACATCTTAATCATTTCAATTAAAACATTATCATGGTCTTGGTCACATTCAATTCAATACATGAGGCAAGGGCCTATCATGCATATCATTATCCATATTCAATTAAATTTCAAGGAGACATTTCATTTACACCATTTAATACAAGGAAAGAAATTCTTTATGACTAAACCATTTAATCAAGGCATGCCATTTGATTTGAGCCATCCTACTCAAGGTTATCTCACTCATTTTTCCTAAACATGGAAATTCGATTTAAGGTACGAGTGCCAAAGGAAGGGATCATGTTCATTACCCTTAAAGGTTTCTCCCATATTTCATAATACATTATAACCATTCCATTTACATTATCAAAAATATTTGATCATTCATAACATGGAAATGCCACAGACAAGACCAAGGGTCGTGTTTAAGGAAAGGAGTTATGGTAGCAACTCAATTACCCACTTGGGTAATTCCAATTCTAAGTGGACTAAACGCCCATGGGGTGTCTTTGGTTCATCTAAACACACATGAGATATGGAAAAAATTACTTATAACTTCTAATAAGGCCTGGTCTCAACATACTATATACCAAACATAACATCAAGGTATGAAAGAAGGATCAAGGCAACATGACAGGCAAGCATAAAATTCTACACACTAATTTTTAGATTGAAGAAAACATAGATCCATTGGAAGGTTTTTATTATAAAATCATGAAATTTCTTATCAAATAATCATTTATCACATTAAACGCTTCATTCATGAATCATACTCAATTCACATTTAATAGGCATTTAATCTAAAGTCTTTACTACATTAATTAAAATCTAATAAAAGTGCATTAAGTAATTAATTAATGCATTATTTAAATTAAAGGGTAAAGGAATCAAACCCTACCTCAAAGAGGAACCAATCCGAACATTCATCACTTGATAACTTTGATGAAGGAAACTCGAAACCATCACGGTGACGCCAATGCACTTAAGGAAAAACACCAGGAACTCATAAATTACAAAACCTCCAATTTTAAAAGGAGAAACAATAAAAATGGATGGATACCCTTAACTTAAATTGTTGGAGGTGAACCAAATCAAACCCATCCACCACACCTTTGGCAACAGATTCTGGAATATGAACGAAATGGTATCGAGAGAGCCTTTCCATTCCCTAATATTGAAGGAAAACCAAAATAACTAGATTAGCCCAAACCTTAAGTTTGGTTACACCTCATTGGGTGATGGAGAGAGGAAAAATGGCTGGAATAATGAAGGAGAATGGATTAGTAGGCCTAACTTGAAGGTTCCGTGTGAAATCGATAAGATTTATAAATGAAATCGGCCTATAGAGAGAAGGTTGGGAGAGGGGTTCATGTGCCATGGGAGTGGGAGGGGGTACTGCTCACTCAAGTGAAAGTGGGGAAGGATATGTAAAGGTTTTAATTTTATTTTATTTTAGTTTTAATTAAATTAATTCAATTTTTTGAACAGGGTATCATGCATGGTTTGTGCCTCACAGTTTGGAAAACTGTGTGCCAGCCATGCCCTTACTGGGAACCTGGAGTACCCCGCATGAGCTGACCGCATGATTTAGAAACTGTGCACCAACTGTGTGGTGAATAGTGATTAGGTACCACCTCTACCACTAATTGTGCAGGCTAGATACACGGTTTAGTAAACTATGTGAATCATGTGCACACTGCCTCTTCCCACCTGTATAAGGCCACACTATTTCCCGTTATGGGATGCATGGTTTTAAACAAACTGTGTGCCCTCTATAGTTCCCCCAAAACTATATTTTCCTAGTTCGGTGCTCCCAAAACTCCTAAAGACGCCTGGGAAACTTCTCAATCCTTAACCCAAGTCCAAAAACATCACATTGAAGTATTCCAACTCTCAAAATTCGGTTTTGAAGCTTCCTTTTAAAATCGACCTGCCTAGTAAACACAAAAGTTAAAATTTCCACTATGTTTTCATCCGGTTCAAAACATGGATCATTATAGATGTCTTGATAGAACATGATATTCTTTTTAATTTACAAATAACCGGTGTAATAATCACTTAATCATATCTCACTTCACTTCTTCCTTCCATGCTTCCTAGAGATGAGATAACATGTGAAATAATCCATGTACTAATGTTGTATCCACAACTCACATCGGACGTTGATGATAACATTATGACATAACCATCATATGTGTCATACATGAGTCTCTTGTAAGAATTTTTCTCACCCTCACTTCCTAAGGTGTCTCAATAGGTATTTGGAACTCCAACACCTTAAATTTCCTATATCGCATCACATTGCACAAGTGCCTATACTACTCTTGGAAATGTATAAAAATTTGGACATATTCTTTGTCCAATGGTTATCATAGTGTACTTGTGATATTACTTTCCATTTTATACAAAAAAAAATATATCATATTTTTATTTTTATCTTGATTACTAATTATACATTACTGACTAATTTAATCATCAAATATCTCCTACTATTTTATTGAACTCTAGTAACCCTCATTACAATAATTGAATTAATATATCTCTTAATAATTCTAGTGGAAAGGATCATTGAAAACTCTCTTCATAGTCTATAATCTTAGTCTATGCCAATACTTGCAGAGTTTCAAAGTTGGCACTAAACTAGCCAATTTCATTGACTTGCAGCTCCTTAAACTATTGAGTAAAGTCCCAACTTATTGGAATCTTAATCTTGATTCCATCAACACTTTTCCTATAAAGTGGTGGAAATCTATATTTGGATACTCCTTTTATACAAGATTTATTTAATTCAATCCATAACTCTCATATTAACTCTCTCATAGTTTAAGAAACCCTCAAATTTGGCTGATCGAGCACCCCGTACACCCAGTTTTGTTCAAATTCAAATGATGGAAGGAATTTATGGCTTGGTATTTATGTGAGGGTTTTTAATATTTTTGACAAATGTAATCCATTTATATTAATATGTTCATACTATGTTTTCATGATCACAAATGAAAATTAATAGAAAAAACATTCATCACATCTTTATAAATTTTTCTATTTATTATTTTAGGTGTTTTCCACATACAAGAAAATGCATAAAATAATAAACAATTAATAAAGGAAATAAAAGTACCAAATTGGTTTTGATCATTTAATATTGGTTGATCCATTTAAACTTAATGGATCAACCATGACCTAGGGGTACCATACCTAAGTCGGTCTTAACCCTTAATGCAGCTCTCCCCAAATCCAGTGTTTTCACTTCTCATCTGGTATACCACCTCGTCTTGGAGTAGTCCAAATCTTATGTCATCGTCGTCAAAATAAAAATTTACTCACATGTAGGAGAGGGGGTCTTAGGAAACACAATATACATACAGTAATAAAATGATGGATGAAAAGACCCTTATATATATTTAAATAAAGAATATGATGTGTAGACTGTCAAAAATAAATAATTATTACAAACATCACATGTAGTTATAATAAATAATTAAATCAAAATAACCCAAACAAACACAAGTTTGATCACTGATCAAGACCAGTTTATGGGTAAATTAAAAGTGTGACAAAAATTAAATTGTAATAAATTCAAAGTCAATGGCTATTAGATAAATTAAATGAATTAATTTAATTAAAATAATATTTTTTTTCAGTCCAAAAATTAATTTAATTACACTCCCAAAATAAATTAATTTCATTAATAAAAAATTTATTATTAGTATTTTATAAATTCCAAAAATTAAATTAATTTAATTTTGGATATTTAAAATTATTTACATGGATCCCAAAACCCACTCAGACCCATTGTAGGTTAAGACGAACCCATTTAGAGTATTTCTGAGTTGATTATACTCACTAAAGGGGGTTTTGGGTTGGGTAGACCCATTGCAGAGCGTTTCAGGTCAAGTAGACCCACTATAGGGTCTTCGTGGTCACTTAGGACTAGTGGGAGCCCAGAGTTTGACCGATCGGATAGGGGGTTCCATGGATAGGGGTGTTCGTGTATGCCCCTTGCCATTGATTAGGAAAGAGGCTGGATGAGGTCTTCACTGGAGGGGATATCCCACGTCAGAGTGGTAGGGGCGATCTGGTGACCGCCATAGGTCATGAGGATGGTGCCGACTAAGTCATCCTGGGATAGAGAGTGGGGATATCTAGGGTGGAGACTATAATAACTTGGCTCAGATAGGGACCTCGTGGAGGCAGTGACAGATTCTAGTCAACGGTGGGGGTCGATCCTGGGAGTGACTTGGATGGTTGGGAGTGGATGGTAGGGACAGTCAACTGGGCATAGTGTCCATGGGGTCTCAACTGGAGTATCTTGGGGACTGGTAGTGGTTAGGGGAGGAGTTCATGATGAAAACCAATATGTTTTCCATTGCTAATGTGGCTAGGTGAAGATAGATTTACCTACAGATGACGAGGGTGGCACCAGAAAGGAGGAGGCGTCAGCTAGTTAAGAGAAATATTCCTCTCAAAACTTTGTGAAATAATTTTTTTATAATTTTTAAATCAGTTCAATCCTCCCACAAAACAAATGTGTCTACTTTCTTTACCTTTATTTTTTAAAACAAATGTGTGTGTTTGTATGTGGACCAATACAGCCCAGCCAGATAAAACAGCCACCTTATTTTTTCAAAATCCAAGTTTTAGGCATATTGAAATTTTTTTGGGGTTTATTCCATAGTTAGTGGAATTTTTTGGTCACTAGAAAAAACTATTTTGGTGGCCGGATTCCGATTGGACAATAATAATTCATTAAATTCACTATCAAAAACTGAAATGGATAAAAATTAATTTATATTTAAAAATATATGTTCTTCAAATTTTAATACTTGTAAAACTTAAAATGAATTGTATTAAAAATTTTGGATGGACATAACTTGGTCATCCTAAATTAGATCAATGTTTTATCTGTTCCATTGGTTCCGAATTAAAATTATCTACTTAATTTAAATTAAAATAATTTTCCTTGACACATAAAATTTACGAGATCTCTCTAATACCAATTTTTGGTACCAGGGTGCGCAGCAGAAGCCAGTGGGCTAGGGATTTAAAAAATTTCATAATATAAGCAACAAAACTTCATCATCTCTAGTGATTCTATCCCAAATAGAGGTCTTGGGATCTCACGTGAATTGTCAATGCAAAAAAAATTAAACCGAAGGGTTACCTCATTTGAATCAAAGTGTGCTCGACATCATCTCATTATCGGTGACCATTGCTTGAAGGATCCAACATCAAACCCCTATAGATTATCCACACATGCTTCAAGAATCTATATGTATAACAATTTTAAAATTCTAGGTTCTACCATGGATCTCTAACAATTCCTTCGACATCATGATGATCACCTCGACTCTCTTCATTTGATCCGCAAAGGTGTTCTTAGATTGTGCACTCAGAAGGAGTCTTCCTCTCTCTAGGATGCCATAAAATAGAGGATCTCTCAATTATGAATGAATGAATAGTCTCTAGAATAGATCATCTCCCCTTCTAATATAGTGGATGTCCAAAATACCCAAAAAGGGTTCCCTGAACCCCGTATATTCAACATCCACTAAATAAGAAATAAATAACATGTTATAATAAACTAACTTAATCATAAATGTCATTTATATTTTATCACATACTTGTGATTTATAATAAATATATTACATAATAAACCTAAGTCATTAAATCGAATCATAATTCTCATAATATTAAACAAACCTTGAATAATAAAATAATACACTACTATAAAACACGCCTTTAACAGCATTGGAACCGTCCTTTATCAGTTCTAGAAAAGTGTTGACTACCTTAGCGTGGTTAAAAGTCCAGGACTTTTATTAGCACAAATAAAAGAACTTATGAATCATAATTTTATCAGTGATTTTAAAAGTGTAGATGATAAACACTATTTATCAGTTCTTTTATTTAGCGCTGATCAATAGACCCTTTATCAATGCTTTTATTTGCACTGATAAAAATATGATTTATCAGTGTTTTTTAATGCACTGATAAAGATATACTTTATCAGTACCTATATAAGCACTGGTAAAGGAGTCCTTTATTATCACTTTTAAAAGCATTGATAAAGGATAACTTTATCAGCACATTTTGTAGCACTAATAAAGGTAAAGACTACATTGTAATGTTGTCACACACTGCATCACCAGAAACAGGTGCAGTGTGCTGCAACAACACACTGCATCAGTAGAAATAGAAAAAAATACCAAAATAAGATACAAATACTTAATTTAAATGACATAAAATTTCTAACATAAATTTAAGAAAAAATAAACACTATTATAGAGTATGTCAGTTGTTTTTGTTTTACTAAAATTAATGTAAATTTTGAATAGAAAGGCACACTTTGAGTCATATTGGTCACACCGTGTGTCAAATTGAGGTGTGAATGATTCTTACACAACAAAAATTAATTATGGATCATTTTCCTAAAGTACTAAAATAATCAGAATGCTTTTTCTCGGTTTTTAGTATGTCAGTTGTTTTTTTGAATAAAATTAATGTTGGTTTTGAATAAAAAGACACACTTGGAGTCATATCGGTCACACTATGCGTCGTATTGAGGTTTGTCTAATCATTACACTTTAAAATTTATGTATGGATTGTTTTCCTAAAGTACCAAAACAATTCGAATGTGTTTTATTGGTTTTGAGTATGTCAGTTATTTTTTCACTAAAATTAATGTCAATTTTGAATAAAAAAGATGCACTTGGAGTCATACAGGTCATAATGTGCATCGGATTGAGGTTTGGATGAATTCTACACATCCCAAATGACTCATGGATCATTTTTATAAAGTATAAAAATAGTTAGAATATGTTTTATCAATTTTTAGTGTGCCATGTATGTTTTTTACTAAACTGTCATTTTAAACTGGAAACATGCACTTTGAGACATATAGGTGGAATCTTGTGTGGGTTTTACATAAGACTGATTTATACACCTCACAAATTAATTATGAATATTTTTTCTAAATTATCAACAAAATCCAAGTTTATTTTCTCAGTTTTCAGTGAATGAAACTTTTTTATATTAAAATGTCAATTTTAAACTAATAATGGGCACTTGGAGTCATACCAGTCATATTGTGTGTCATATTGAGTTGTTGTTTATACCTACACATAAAAATGATGTATAGATCATTTTTTTAAAGTACTAAAACAATATTAATGTATTTTCTCAGTTTTGAGTATTCCACATGTGTTTTTTACTAAAATTTCATTTTAAACTAGAAAGGCGCACAATAGCTCTTATCTTAAGTGAAAAGTGTTGTTTGAACTTTTAAATAATTGTTCTCAAATACAATCATGATATGATATTTATTATACTTAATTTCCCAATAATTTTATTTTTTGAAATACAATTCTTCTTATCCTCCTCCACCTCGGTCTCTGAATCTACCTCCTCCTCCACGTTGGTCTCCAACTCAGAATATGCCTCTACCTTTGCCTCTACTCCACCTCCACCTTCACCTCTACCTCCACCTATGCCTCTGTGTTATCCCAAAAATTTTATGGTTTGCAGGTCAGCGCTTTTAAACAAATTTATTTCCACCATTACTCTTCCCCTTGAAAAAGAGATCAAAAATAATATATAAGCATTATGACACTAATGATTCACACCCCAAATATCTTTTTAAGGTCATAACTCATACAATATAAAAAAATAGAAAGTAGTCACCTAAATTTTTTGTTGGCATATATTCTGAAAAAAAAAGTACATTTCCCAATCATCTCTAAACAAATTGATTTCATCTTTTAAGTAACTCTATTTTTTAAAATCTTGATAGTACTGAGAAAATATAGACAAACAAATAATTATGAAATATATTTAATGAACTTGTAATTACCTTCAGAAATTACCTATTGGGGGATGCTAGTCTTTTCATGCTTTATGATTTATCTCATAAATTTTTAAACATAATATCTACAATCGATAGCATTATCTTGTTTCGAATACTGCATAAACATTGACCAAAATAAGTAAATTGTTTTGAAATGTTTTGATAGTTAAATATTTCTATATATAACTTAATTTGTTTTCATTTATAGTAATCCACAGGACTTAGGTTTTCAAACATCGACTCCATGCCATGATATATCCTATATTTAGTGATTTCCCTATCATAACAAAGTTCTCATTAAAACACATACCAAACATATAATTCGAAGTTTATCTATAAAAATGATGATTATAGTGTATTATATATTCAAAATACACATCATTTTTAGATGGTTGGTTGGAAATCCATGTATTGAATCCAAAAATTAAATATTCAGGGTGTCTATGTTGACTACGATCAAAATCTGGTGCTTCCTAAAAACAATTAAGTAATGAAAAAATTAAAAATATATTTTATGTGATTAGATCGTAGAGTTTTACCCTTGAATTTACGGGATAAAAAAGAGTCTATCATCTGGTGCTTTTTTATTAAACTCTTTGAGTAACTTGTCTTTTTTCTTCTTAATTTATTCCTTATTCAAAGTAATTTCTGATGTAGAAATGATACAGGGATTAATGAATCCAAATCATGCTTCACATGATATTCCCTTTATATAGTTGTAATATAAACGTCATTACAACATATGAATATATATTAACTCTAACAAAAAATATTTAGATCACTATTTGTACAGAAATATTATAAAAATGTACCTTATGTATGTATTCACAATTGAGACGCCCAGCCATTCATGCTTGATAATATCATTTAGAGTCTCGAGACTAATTTTATCTATTAAGTAATATCTATATATTTCTTATTTATATTCAATGTAAGACATAGTTTTATTTTTAAATGTGGTATCTTCATGAATTTTTATTGAAAACAAATATTTCTCTAGAACTGGAGGGGATAAGGTACTCTCGGAAGGTCATTTTGTTTTCTTGGTTGATTTACTAGATTTTTTTGATTTGACCTTTTGTTCCTCCACCTCTTTATCCATTTGTAATATCATACCTCAATTAAAACCTTTTATCATCAACTGTTAAATGTTTTTCATATGAAATTTTTTTAAATACATACCTCATATATCTTTATAAGATTATATGACCATGTTATGAAAGATCCAATAGAAACATTGACTATTGTAATAACTGGACCATCATATAGAATAAGAAACTCAGCAGTCGGCTCATAAACTACCTCAATACCCACTCTCATGTGATTTCTTGGTAGGGGTTGATTGTGTAGATGGTCTCCCAGGATATTATACATTATACCCATTACAACATGATGGTATGTGGGTTTTGATAGATAAAAATCATATACAACTATACCCTATATAATTTTAGTAATTTAAAGTTATCGAAAGTTGTTTGATTCACATTTAGGAGAAAGAGTACTGAAAAAATTGATTACCTCGGGAAATATATTTGGTTGGGGGGAATGACTAGCCTTAAATATAGTGGGATCATTTGGTTCATGTGTATATCTTTGCACATGAAATCTACCATAGACTCTAGAGATTTCATCTTAACAATAGGGAAGAAAAACAAAGGGCGCAAAGATTACTCATACCTTCCAAATCCAATGGAGACTAGGTCAGGTAAAAATTTGAAATCAAAAGAGATGGAATGCATGTCAGTTTCTATTGGTAATATGTAGGGGAGCCCTAATGAAGTGATGGTTGTTTCTAGTGCTGTCGGTGTGGAAAAAACTGGTGTGGAGAATGTAATTAATGAGAGCCCCTTGGGACTGCTTGTTCATTCAGAAGAAAAAATGGTTGAATATTTTTATTATATCAATGATACCCAATAAGAGGCAGACAAGATGATGGGTAGGCTACTTCGAGTGACTGTAAATAGTGAGCAAGCTGCATGGATCAATAAATAGGATCTTATAATGATATGGTATTTTAAAGAAGGAAAGATAAGTAAAGAGGAGTATTCTTGAACATGGGATAAGTTGGTAGATTTCTTTGAAGACCTCATTACAAATTATCTAGATACACAGGTGCATGATATCTTTTGGAAACTTATTAGGGAGGAATCAGTTGATATGTTTAAATTGTATTTCAATAACTTTGTTATCTATTATGAGGCATGTTATCCTATTTGAATGTATGTGGTTTCTCACTTTTCCTTAAAAGTGTTTGCTAAATAAAAATTTAATTTTCATTTAGGTTTACCAAACCAGACCACAAAATAATATCTTGCAGTGAGTCTATTTGTGTCTGCATTCATCTCATTATATTATATTTATCTTCATGTGGTTTTATCTTCTCACAATATGTTCTAGGATAGACTCAAAAACCTAATCCTTTAACACGACCATATTATTTAGGCCTCCAAGTTACTAAAAGTTTCTTTTCTTCTGATACGGTCATTGACAATTCTTATGTCTAAACCATGTAAAAAAATATGAACGTACTCATTTTTATGTAATATTTTTATAAATCATAACGAATTACAATTATGTTATACTTACACATTCTTCCCATACTAATTTTCTGTTTTCATCAACTAATATACCATCCTTATTTACATGATCCTCCTTCCATAGCACATGACGTGGGATGGAAGTGGCTTCAAATTTTGATTCATCAATCTGCATATAAATTAAGGAACATTTATTGTTTCATATCACATAATTAAACTTTTATTGTTGATTTAAAATACATAAAAATTTCTTCTCCAATGAAGTGTACCCCATCCTTCCTTTGAGATAGGGTATTCTAGTTTTGATGCGCATTCTTTATTTTCAACACTCTTTTTCTATTTCAAAAATTAACAATTTTGAATCAAGTAGGATAAAATAAATAATGTCAAATAATATATTATCAACTACAATGCACCTAAAATGATTTCTCATTGTGATAATTTCTGAAATCAGTCCATGTTTCCTTCTTTATAATGTGTACATAACTAAGTGGTGGGTGGGGCTTTATTTTCCCCTCAACATCCTTAAGATGTAACTTCATCAGAAGAGTCCAAAAGCCTCTAAAGGATTTTATGGAAGCCATTAAGACAAATTTCTTTTATCAATCTTCTAAAATAAATGAAGTCTGAGAGGAATATTGAAAAATAAATTAATTCTTTATTATATAATTTTTCAGTAAAATATAGAAAGTATATTGTAACATTACCATTATATCTTTCCAAACGATTTCCTTTCTTACAGGTTAGAAATAGCACCATGAGTTAATATCAATCAGCACATTCATCCTCGTTGTGACCCCAAGATAATGAATGAACATTGACTTGTTGGGGTCAATAGGTTGGCCATATTGATTCTAACCAACCTCAAATTTTATACCCTGACTTCTTGCCTTGATAATTTTATTCAAAACTATGATGTTGCGTTGTTCTTTTTTTCATTTTTTTAATCAACATGTTGTTGATCCCCTAATAATTCCATAGTTTCATCATCAAAAGTTTGTTCTTTCTCAGGATTTAAAACATCATCATGTTCAGAAGACATTGTCTGAATGATTAGTAAAACATTTAATCTTTCTTGAATAAAAACAATACAATACACTTCATGCATGAAATTCCACAATTTCATGCATCTTGCATGAAAATTTTTACTTTCATGAATAGAGATATAATACTTCAATACTATAGTACAACTAACCTTCAATAACTTTATTTAATCTTTCCTCAGATGCTTGATTGTCTTCCATCTCTTGATGATGGATTTGAGGCTACTCATTCCCTATTTCAAACTAGTATTCCTCCCATCACTGCTTGAGAGGTATGTAATCAATGAACTTTGGAACCACAATGATGGGATGAAGGCCGGTTTGAAAGAGGGATTCTAATCCATCATCAAGAGATGGAAGACAATCAAACGTCTAAGGATTAAAGTTTCCTAGAAACCTACACTAATGGAATCACTCAAAAATTATCCTCAATTAAAGAGGAATTGGAATACCTCCACTATAATGGTCTTGAAGAAATGAATCTCACACCACCTACATTAGAAATCACTTTTTTCTACTCAAGTATTCCTCACCTTCCAATTTTTGATATTTTTTAATCCACTATAAGATCCCTCCAATAACACACATCCCTTTAAAGGGTGAATTTTTTCAACTTATGCTCAGTATTGATCTAGAATTTTTTTACTCGTATAAATAAAATGAATCTATTCAATGAAATACTAAATTTATTATTATGATATATTACTATAAAATATTAGATGAACCATAGATACTTCCCATCATTGAAAATTATACCACATAGCTTGAAGTAGATTTACAATTACCTCTAGGAATGTCCGACTTTACGATTGATAATGATATTATCAGTTATAAAATATAATATTGGAGAAAGGTATACCTAAAATAAATTATTCTATCCTTTGAGGGGATTACACTAGCCTTCAATCACAGAAATATTCTTGAGGACCCTCGATCATTAAAGGAGTGATGGTGCCTTAACCTAGTGATAAATAGTGATCAAAGAAGAAGAGATGTTTGGATATGGAATGCAATAAAAGGGTTAATTATAATAGGGGGATCATATCCCTTTATAGGAACTCTATATTTAATAAAGAGTTCCTTGAGAATTGACCATCATCTCATTGAAACTGATAATTTCATCACGTTAGAGTACTTATTTCATTGAGTGTTTCAATAAATGTTTCAATCCATATATGATTCTCCTTATGATTTATAATTTATGAGAAACCATTTGGGAGAAGTATCAAAATTCATTCATACAATATCATATATTTAATTCCCCACCAAAATCTATGTTGTCCATATGTTGTAGCCTCTGATAAAAGTATATATAAGCTTAAATTTCCATTTATGATTCAAGGATATCATCAAATAAGATATAAATGTTTTGTGAATTTTGGACATGGATAAAAAATTACATGACTTATAGGACATAAATATCCAAACCATCAAAATTATATTTTAATCAATTTTTGTTCTCTCTATGGTTATTCACTATGTTAGGTGACTTTTTAAATTATTTTTTTATCCTATGAATTAATTATCTCTTTATTTTGATTAGTAAATATATTAATAAATCACATATTATGGTTTTCTTGATCAACTATCCAACCATGTATAACTCACATACTTTTGGAAAATACACTATTTATATGGTGTTGTGTATTTTTAAGTCCATTTACCCAGTGATTTATCAACTCTATCCAATCTAGAAAATTTAAAAAAAAATATTGAGTATACTTTTCTCACCAAAGAAATTCCCCATCACTCTTTGTAACCCATGGTTAAAGTTTAATAATAATCTTGAATTAATTAAAAAAACAGAAGTCTCACAACATATATCACTAAAATAATTTTTTTGAAACGTAACTAATTAATTCAATATTTTTTTGAATTCAATAAAAATTTATTCATAAAAATCATAAATCTAAATAACCCATTTCATGGTTTAACAATTTACATGAATAACCAAATTCCACAAAACATGTTTTAATGATTTTTACACTTACCTTAGTCCCTATATGTTCATCACCCATAAATAAGGGCCATAAAAAGGTATTCCTTAATCCTTAAAAACCCTCATAATTAAGCCTTTAGTATCTATAATCTAGTATATAAAATGAATTCAATTTGATAAACTACCTAGATTTTGGAACCTATATTATTCAAATGAAGAGAAAGCTGATGGGGGATGAGAGGTCTCTTTATTAATGTCGATAGGAGAGTAAATCATATATGTATGTATCTAGGGAAAAATGGGATGGACACTCAAATATATATGAAAGGAGAAAAACAATGAAATATAACCACACTCATTGAATTTCAGTAGTGATGGGAAGAGATGTTGGGTTCTTCATGTTTAAGAATAGCACAAAAACGAAAAATGCAAAACTCAAAACATCAAACAATGATAGAGGAAGAGTAGAAAATAACATACAATGGATTCTAGCCTTGATTAATCCAAGGGAACATAGAGGAGTCGTGCCGACATTAGAGGAGTTCTGAGAGGTCTTGAGAATCGTGAGTGACTGAGTTGTGGTTAGTGTTTTTTTTAAAAGATTGGGGACACTTATAATAGCGCTTTAAAAAAAGTGCTAACAAAGATCCCTTTTATCAGCGTTAAATTTATAAGCACTGATAAAATGAATATTTATCAGGGCTTTTTAGCACTGATAAATCTAGAGCTTCATATGCAGTAAAAATGCACTGATAAAAGCTATATTTTTCAGCACTAACATTTTAGCACTGATAAATATATCTTTTAACAGTGTAAAAAATATTGATAAAAGTTTTATAATTATCATTATTTAAATAGATTTATTATAATTTGATAATTATTTAAATAAATTTATTATAATTTTACAATTATTTAAATTACTTTATTATAATTTTATAATTATTTTTTAAAAAGTTTATTATTTTATAATTATTTTTTAAAAAATTTATAATTTTATAATTATTTAAATATATATAATTATTTATTTATAATAATTATAAATATAGTAAATATACATTTATGGATATATTTATTTATAAATATTTATTTACAAATATATTTTTAATATTATTAATGGATATATAATCTTAAATACATGCATTTTAAAAAAAGAGTGAAATTGAATAATTCAAAATGAGTAAACATTAAAAATATTGAAAAAATGGATGAGTTTTATTAATTAAATATATTTTTTTTCAAAATATGGATATATATATATATATATTGAAGTGGATGAATACATATTGAAAATACATAAACATGGTAAATATATATATATATATATAATAGAAAATGATCAAATTTAAAAATAAAATAAAAAATAAAAAACATTAAAAATGAATACCCAAATTGTAGTATTAAAAAAATTACTAATTAAAAACATTATATATATTAAATGTATCATGTTATAATGAAATTCTAAAATATATTAAAATTTGAATAAATTACATAAATATTAGGTGTATGTGTTTCTATATATTGCGTCAATATATTTGTGTGTGCATTTGTGTTTACAAATTCATTAACATATATATATATATACATGAAATAAATGCAACACATGACATTTGATATAGGTTAAATTGAAAAAAACAAACAACATTAAAAATGAATAAGACATTAATAAGTTTTTAATTAACATTTTATATATATTATATTCATTCATTTTATATATATATATATATATATTTAATATATACTACTTATTAATATTTATAATCTCTAAATATGTATATTAAATTTATTCATTTTTATCAATAATTATTTAATTAATAAAATGTTTCATATTTTTCTGAATTTACTCATTTTATTTTTATTTGTTCAATTTTTCATTTTATTCTGGACCTTTATCAGTGCTAAAAAAATGCTAATAAAGGGAAACTTTTATTAGCACTAAAAACATGCTGATAAAGGGCGCCTTTTATCAGCACTAAAAACACGTTGATAAAGGGAACCCTTTATTAGTGCTTATTTTAGCACTGATAAAGATAAACTTTATCATAGAATTTCTCTAGCGCTGATAGGAATGTTTTGTAGTAGTGATATTTGTTTATATAATATTTTTTGTGTATTCACTTAATACTATGTAAATACTTTTAGTAAATAAATTCAACCTAATTATTCTATACTCAAATAATAATTAATTAATTTATTCATTGCTGATCGATTACTTGGACAACTCTCGGACCCTATAGTGGGGCCCACCATGTCCAATATTCATATTCACCAGAATAGGGTAGGCTCTTGAATACATTATTGTGTGTGCGGCCATCTAGGCCCTTATCTTAATAGAAGTGAATACTATTCACAAACCAAGAGCGGAGTCTAGCAACCCATCAAGGCCCCTACTGAGATAAGGAAAAGTTATAGCAGCAACAACCTTTCTTATGAAGATGAACTGTGTAATATAATCTCTTTTTATCATGATATCTCATAAAGAATGATGTCCATCCTATGTCATCATCCATTCTTACTTTATTATTTGTTGATCTAATTGTACATACTTACCTTTGACTACCTTGGACAAGGATTTATGAAGGTACTACCATCCTAATCAACTAGACCTGAGATATTACTTCCTCAACTAAGAAGCGAAAAATTTCATCTTGACTATTCAACCAATGTCATGCCACCAAAGACGCACCCAACACAAGATACCTCACCACGACTTCAATGTCATGGTTTTTTCTTTACATCAAAGTACACTATCAAATTGTACAAATTGAAAATGATCTCAAATCAGGAGACCAATACACATGTCCATAGAAAGGAATCACCAATGACACCTAAAACATGTGGTGTTCCTATTGGTGAATATGTTCTCATGATCTCACCTACTAAAGATCACCAAGTGTAGACTTCATGAGAAAAAATCTCAATGCTTATGATCCCACAGCATCTAATAGTCAAATATCAATTGTGTCCAGTCAGTCTGGTATATCTAGACTATAGGACATATGTTTAAGATTAATGTCAAAGTATCTCGAGGTTCTCATATATCCTAGGAAATGTCATAACCTTTTGATGCGACAAATAATTTATTGACGTTATCATTTAAATAGTGGAAGTAAAAATATCAACACTATTATGGTAAGTGTACAACATGTATAACTCATTGTATACATGGTTTGGTAATCAAAAAGTATTGATAAAGTTGGGTCTAAGTCACCCACTTTTACAACATAGAGCCTACTGAAGACTTCACCAGAACTTTGAGGTAAACCTCAGACCCCGACCCATGGGTAAGAAGCATAGACATGATGTTCTTTCTCCTTGGGTAAGGATGTTGGACATGGAGTTCCTTTTCCTTGGTTTAGGATGGTCAAACATGCATTATGGGAAAATGGTTCTTTGCGACGGGCTAGGCTCCCAATGCAAATATTCAATTTAATCAAGTTATTTGAAACATGCTACATTTCATGTCACAAATAACTTTTTTTAAATTATTTGCAATGGGAATCGATTTCTTGGTGAAAATCCTTTTGGAGCCACTATAAGCCATATAGTGGGAAGTCTATTTGCAATAGGAAACATACTCTTGTTACAAATAATATATCTCCAGGGCAACATTTGTGATGGAACTCATCGAAATGTTTTATATCAGCTTCACTAATTACAACAAAACCCATCACAAATGTTTTTATATCGCCACCGCTAATCGTGACAAGACTTGTCCCAAATAATGTGTTGGCAGAGAAGCATTTGTGATAGAACCAGTCATTAATAGTTTTATATCACCGTCATAGAGATTTATGATGGAAACTATTTATGATGAAATTTGATACAAATAGTTTTATCATAACTAATATAACCTATATATAGGGCCACTGTAAAAAATTTCCAACAAAAAACTTTCACTCCTCTTCTTGATCTCACTGGTTTCTCTCTATAGAAATTTTGACTTTTTTTAAGGATCTGACACTTTTTGCAAGACACCACTGTATTAATTCTAGTAAAGTTTTATTTTTCAAATATTTATATTAATCTTTTTAATTTCTAATTTATTTATTTTTTTATATTATAAATTATTAACAGTAATTAGTAATAATGAGTTGTAATTATCAGTAATTAGTTTTGATTGATATTAATTATAGATAATTGATAAATAATTAGTAATGATTACAATAATTAGTAAATAATTATGGATAATTAGTAATAATTAATGATAATTAGTAAAAATTAACAATAATTAGAAAATAATTAGTAAAAAATAGAAGTAATTAGTAAAAATTAGTGATAATTACTAAAAAATAGCAGTGATTATTAAAAATTAGCAGTAATTGGAAAAAAAATAGTGGTGATTAGAAAAAATTAGCTATAATTAGTAAAAATTGGATTTAATTTCTAGTAATTAATAAAAATGTGGTAATTATTAAAAATTAGTAATAATTATTAGTAATTAGAAAAATTAGTGGTTGTTACTAAAAATTAGTGGTAATTAGTAAAAAGTAGCAGTAATTACCATTAATTAGTAAAAATTAGCTTTAATTGATAAAAATTAGTGTTAATTAGTAAAATTTAGCAGTAATTTGGAAAAATTAGTAGTAATTACTAAAAAATAGAATTCATTCGTAAAAATTAGCTATAATTTGTAAAATTTAGTGGTAATTTGTAAAAATTAGCTGAAATTTGTTAAAATTAGTGGTAAATTGAAAAAACTAGTGGTAATATGTAAAAATTAATGGTAAATTATAAAAATTAGAAGTAATTAATAAAAATTGGTGATGATTTGTAAAAATTACCGATAATTAATAAAAAATAGTGATAATTACAAGTAATTATTTAAAATTAACAACAATTATCGATAATTAGTAAAAATTAGTGATAATTAGTAAAAAATAACGTTAATTAGTAAAAATTAGTGGTAATTAGTAAACATTAGTGGTAATTACTAAAAAAATTCATTAATTAGTAAAAAAATTCATTAATTAGTAAAAAATGTCATTAATTATTAAAATTTTGTGATAATTAGAAAATTTTGTTGTAATTAGAAAACTTTGCTGTAATTAGAAAAATTTAGCAGTAAATTTAGCTGTAATTAGTAAAAATTAGTGTTAAATTATAAAAATTAGCATTAAAATGTAAAAAATGGTGGTAAGTTATAAAAAATAGTGGTAAATTGTAAAAATTAGTGGTATATTATAAAACATAGCGGCAAATTGTATAACTTAGAGGTAAATTGTAAAACTTAGCGATAAATTGTAAAACTAAGCGGTAAATTGTAAAACTTATCAATAAATAGAAAAACTTATCAATAAATATAAAAAATTATCAATAAATAGAAAAACTTATCAGTAAATAGAAAAACTTTTTGATAATTAGTAAAACAGTATGGTAAATAGTAAAATTTTATGGTAAATAGAAAAAATTTGTGATAAATTGTAAAAAATTATGATCAAAAAATTGTGGTAAATAGAAAAGATTTATGGTAAATAGAAAATATTTGTGGTAAATAGTAAAAATGTGAGGTAAATATTCAAAATTATGGGTAAATTGTAAAAATTGGGGGTAAATGGAAAAAATTAGGGGGTAAATATAAAAAATTGGGTATAATTACCAATAATTACTATGTAATATTTCTATTCACTATTATTTTTTTATTTAGTAATAATTTCTGATATTTAGTTTTATATAATATTAATTAATTATATTTGGTAATATTTATAAGTAATTTGTAATTTTTTGATTTTTTTTGGATCATCTCTTCCTTCTATCAGATTAATCATAAGTAATTTTTTTTTCTTGAAAAATATAGAATAGGGAAGTTGACAACAGTTTTTTTTACAAGATCATGAATGGATAAATCATCAAAGGAAGCCAAAAATTTCTAGTATAAATCATGTATATATTGAGGGTGTTGAAGCTTTTTTATTATTTTCATCATCAAAACCAAAATTTGTTTCAAAATAGTCAATTAAGTGTCTATTTAAGAAATATGATATGGGGAGATTTGAAACATTTGATAGTGTTGGGGGTAATCTATTGAGTTTTTGTTTTTTTTAATTATATTTTTTGGTATCAATATGGTGAATGTATTTCCGAAGAAGATCCTAATAATTTAGTTCCATATTCATCACAGTTTCAAACTTTAGTACATGAGGTTATTAATTCATCTTTTTAATAAATAGAAACTCAGAATGATAATTAAACTCCTGAGTTAGAACCATATCAATTTTATGGGTTTTTGAAGTCTACTAAGGATTTCTTATATCCTTGTTTCAAGATAAGAAAATTTGAATTTTTTACTAAATCTATAGTTATTAAATAAGATAATGGAATGTCAAATATCTATTATAATCAAATATTCTCTTTAGTTAAATCATTTTTACCTAAAGGAAATTTATTTCCTATAAATTTATATGATAGAAGGAAGTTGGTATGTAATTTGGGTCTTGGTTATCAAAATATTCATGCACATTCAAATGATTTCATCCTATATTATAGTGAAAATGATTCATTAGTTATTTGTCCTACATGTGGATAATTGAGGTAAAAATAGGCACAATAAGGGAATTCCGGAATGGTTCTTGTTAAACAGTTGAGGTATTTCCTAATTACACCCAGATTATAGTGTTTATTTATATCTTAGAAGATAACGTCATGGATATCATAGCAAAAATCCAATATTTCAACTGGTAAAAGCCTTAATCATCCATATGATGGTGATTCATGGAAACATTTTGATTGGGAGCATCTTTATTTTACTTCAGAAGATTGTAACGTGTGATTGGGTCTTTCTATTGATGGTTTCTACCCATTTTATTCTTACAATAGTCAATATTCTTATTGAACTATCTTTATAACTCTATAGAACTTACCTCCTTGGATGTTGATGAATGAACCATATATCTTTTTGACATTATTAATTCTAGGACACCCAAAAAAGAATATTGATTATTATTTAAATCCATTGATTTATGAGTTAAATTTATTATGGAGTAATGGTGTCAGTACATATGATGTTGTTACGAAATATAATTTCCTAATGAAAGTTGAATTAATGTGGAAAATTAGTGACTTTACATCATATGGAATGTTATTTAGATAGATTACACATGGTAAAAACTCATTTTCATACTGTATGAGTGAAATAAATGTGTTTATGCTCATCAATGGAAGAAAAATTTATTTTTTTGACTATCATCGCAAATTTCTTCCAACAAATGTCATTTCCGAAAGAATAAAAATAATTTTAGAAAAGGTACAAAAGAGAGATGGACCTCCAAAAATGATCTAATGTATTAATTTAAAATAAATAGTATCTTAATTACCTCCAATTTCCTTTAGACCGACAATAAACAAATAAAAAATAGATGGCTTTGGGAAATATCACAATTGGATAAAATAGTGTATTTTTTTGGATCTATCATATTGGTCTGATTTTTTGGTCTGCCACATGTTAGATGTCATACATATTGATAATAACCATTTTTATAATATATTGTATACATTATTGGACAAACCTATTAAGAAAAATGATAATATAGTGGTGTGATTAGTTCTTTCCCAAATTTACAGGCGACTAGAACTTGAGTTATTTGAAAATGATAGATCACGGTAGTTAATGAATCCAAAAGTATATTATATTTTTTATAAAGAGAATAATTTATTATTATATCATTTGATTTCATATTTGAGGTTACCAAATGGTTATGTTTTAAATTTGGATAGATGTTCCAGAAATAGTCATATTACCAGATTAAAAAGTCATGTTTTTCATGTTATAATGGAAATACTTCTACCGATTGACTTTAGAGGTTTGTTGAATTCTTAGATTTAGGATATGCTGATAGAAATATCATATTTTTTATAAGACATTCATATAGAAATATAAGGCTATGATACACTGATTAGGCTATAAGAAGATATTATTTTAATTTTATATAAACTGGGGAAAAAATCACCATCTTTCTTTGATTCAATAGAACATTTGATATTATATTTTATGCATGAAGAAAATTTTGGAGGACCAGTATAGTTCTGATGGATGTATCTATATGAGATATACATTAAAAAATTGGAGAAAAAGGTACATAACAAATCATTAGTTAAAGGGTCCATTGTAGAATCTTATTAGTAAGAGGAAGTTTCTTTTTTTCCTCCCTCATTATTTTCAACATGAATATCCTTCAAAACATAAATGAATGGGGCATAATGAGGGAAATTTTGATGATAAAATAAAAAATTAATTATCATTTTTTAATCATTTAGAACTTGGATTTGGTGGATTTTATAAACAATGGATTTTAGATGATGGACATCATAAGGATCACACATATATCTACTCAATTGTGAATAAATTAAATGATTTATATAGTGAGTTATAATTTCACCTATTATTTATACTTTTTAAAAGTAAATTAATATTTTTTTATTTGTAGATTATATGATGATCGTATCAAGAAACATTTTCCACAAATTACACTAGTTTCTCTTGAATAACATTGGAAACATAATTTTTCCTACTAGTTTTAATGATTGGTAAAGTAAATTTTTAATGGTTTAATATATGAAATCATTTTATTATTTTTTATATTCCTAATTGTTTTTCAATTTTTTCAGGTATCGCAACATACTGATAAAATTGATAATTGATTGTGTGTATTAAGTAACCCACTATCCAAAATGGTTAAATCTTATAATGTATATGTGGTGAATTATTTTTTATTTTATACATGTGAATATGGTGAATAAATAAAAAACAATGAATAGTGGTGTTTTCTTGAGAGGATATCGTCATAGAAAAAGTGAAGTTGATTTTTATGGCATGCTGGATGAAATAATTGAGCATTGTAATTTGGGATACAATATGTAATGATATTTAAATGTCATTGGTTTGATATTGATAGAGGCTTAGATATCCATCTATGGTATGGAATTTTTGACATTAAATATAAAATCCTTCTTGAAATAAATGAACCATTTATGTTGGCTCATCAAGAACATAAAATTTATTATGAAAATTTTTATGATACTTCAAGAGAGTTAATTGATTGGTGGAGTATTATAAAAATGAAATCTCGTGAAAATAAATTTATGCAAAGTAAAATTGGTTCTTCTGAAGTTTAAGGAATTAGAATTTTTTAAGATATAACTTCAAATAAAACTTTTCCATGAAGAGACACAAATATCAATGATGAAATCACATATTTAAAAACTGATGGTGATGATGATGTTAATGATGTAAAAATAAATTTGAAATGGAAATAGATAGTAAAGATGAAGCTCCTATGAAAATTGATGATATTTAGGAGGGAGATAAAGATATTGACATCGTAGAATATGAATATGAGGATGAAGATGAAAAATAATGCAATTACATGTTGGTTATATCCATAATTAATATATAATACCCATTTTCAATTATTTGAAGATAATATTATTTTCATGTTTTAGATGGCTAGTAGCGATTATGATGAGATGATTTATAGACTTAAAAAGGTTCTCCTTCATAGTGATCAGTCTGATGCTTCATCATCTGACTTGCAGGTTTCTTCCAATTCATTATCGACTAGGAGGGGTCATCGTCTTACGAGATTGATGATTCTTGACCCTAATCCTGAGCAATGCCCACATCTTAATTTCAATCCACATATGTAGAGTTATGTTCAGTTGTATATTTTAGTTAATTTTTATTAATTATATTTCTCTTTCATTAATTTATTTATGTATTAATTACTTGGTTATTTGTTCTTTTTTCCTATAGTTTTTCACATGTAGATGTTGGAAAGGGGAGTGCTATTCTACAGAATTATTTTTCAAGATCATGGATAATGTGGGATCGGATTATCATTGATGTCCATCATCATATGTTTGATCATTGGATGGTATGTAAATAAATATTACTTATTTTGAAATTTATTTATTTATTAACATGCTCTTATTATTTGTAAGGTTTATAGTATCTCATCAAATATATCATGAGAGCCCCTATATGGGAAACCTAAGATATTATGTATGTGTGAGTGCTATCATCGGTTTTTTCAAAATTTTAAGAAGAGATCCATATATAAAGTCATAGTCATAGTTTTTTATAAATATTGTTGCACCCATAAACCAAATTATATCTCATCTACTATTTGAGATGGAATTTTCTCCTATTAGATGGGAGATAGTTTTTAGATGAGATAATCATCTGGCCGAAAGAACCAAGGGAAGTAGGAGGTCACGCATAGATTTGGTAGTCATACATTTAGTACTCATCAACGACATATGGTAAATAATTTTATTTAATAATTTATATATAAATTAAATGTAAAATGTTTATTTTATATCCATATAGGCAGTTGAGCATCCTGATGTTATAGAGTTTGATGTTTTTAATAGGATGTACATTGATCCTTCCATTGTAGAGATTACTGGTGGCTGATAATGGTAGATTGTGGTTAGTATAACTTTTTTTATTTTTAAAATTAACTGAAATGAATATTTTAACTATTTTAATTTCAAATTGAATTTGAAGGAGACATATGAGGTTGTGACTTATCAAAAAAAAGATGATATCTAGACTGAAGCTAAGGTTAAGGAGATCAGTGTGTGAGGATTTGATGAGGTAGCATAGATGTAGAAGACTTTATATGCTATCAAGAAAGTTTGATTGTTTGGTATCAGTTCTAGATTGATGCTTACTAGTTTTTATGGTACTACTGCGTGGTTGTTTTCTAGCTCAAGGGGAGCTTATGCTGAGTCGTCATTGTATTCTGCAGAGTATGAGCAGAAATTGTGATATTGAAATGAGGTTATAGTAACCCTATGTATAGAGAAAGAGGAGCTTCATCGATATCAACAACATCAGGAGGAGAAGCAGTGTCTATAGAAGGATCAGTAGCAGGAGCAGATGATAGATTACATGTGATGACTGGTACAGGGTATATGGATGGAGTTCCCTCCACTCAGTCCTCTGGATGACCCACCACCTCCACATTGATTGATATATTTTGTTGAAAAAACGTATTATGATGAGTTTTGATTGATAATATCATGCATAATATTATTATTAATTCATATATATATATATAGTTTTATATATTTGGTTTTTTAAAATTTAGTTAATTTTTTATTTTTTAAATTTTTTTAATTTTTTTAATTTTTTAAATTTTTTTAATTTTTATTTTTTCATCTTATTTGTGATGAAATTAAATATATGTCATAATAGATTATTTGTGATAGATATTTAATTATTTTTCAATAGATTATTTGTGATGAAATTAAATATTAATTACAAATAATCAATTATATATATACAATTGAAAACTATTTGCGATTGAAGAATATCCCATCATAAAAGGATTTTTTTTGTGAAACACCATTGCAAAAAAAATTGTGATTTCATTTACCACTATAAGGAAATATCGATGGGATCCTATCATTATTTACTATTTGTGACAAGATCCCATTGTTATTTCCCTATCGCAAATAACTAAATTTTCATTTGTGATGGTGTTTTGCATCCTCATCTTAAGTTGATGAGCATGGTACCTCATACTATTGAATTGGGTGTCAATATGACAATATGGTCACAAATGGTCTGACATAATGTGGTCACTTGAATAGAAATATTTTTTATCAATAATTTAATGATAACTAAACACCCTCTTTCTTTTTATGAAAATTTTTGACCCTTAGAGCACATGGCGTAGAATTTTGGAGCATGAGTCCTATAAGATTAATTAGTAATTGGATAAATTAAAATATTACTCCTTCATGTATTATTTTTATTGTTCTACTAAAATTATGTATACGCTTATGTTTTGACTGGATATTTCTTTAGAAACCGTTGGTGGTGGCCTACTAAGTTGTACTCACACCCTGCTCGGGCCGCCTATGGTAATCAAGAAGATCCCATGGTTGTAGGTTTGGATAAGGGCTAAGTACCTATGTTATATGGTTTACTTGGGATGGAGGTTAGATGAAGGGACCAAACTTGATGTCAATAACCAACTTTAGAGATTATAAGAATGTATTTATTTTGAATTTTCCTTTATAAGTTTAGAATATCATGACATAACATGTTTATTGTCTCGGTTTGTTGTTATGTTCCCAGTTTGGGAATGTGGTATGTGGTGTGTGGATATTGCTTATTATTTCATGTTATTGTTTATCTTGATTTCCATTTTTGTTTTACTATGGTAAGGAGGCTATAGTCTTCCCACATATCTCATTAGACCCTTTCTACTAGTCGGTAGCCTCTGGAGTATAGGGAGGCATGCCTGAGGTCATGTAACAAACTAGATCAATGCATCGGTTCAATGTCACCCAAGTTAGGACATTAAAAAGTGGTATTAGTCCCTTTTTATTTTTTATTTATTTACTTTTTGGGAAATTTAAACATGGTATTATGATGTTTTAGGACTTGGTTATGAGATCATGTATGGGAGTAGCTGACCTATGTACATGGGAAAACCCAAGTTCCCCAAGGTGGGATTGTCATTCATGATGTTCGTTTTTATAGTTGGATGTTATTTCACCTTGGGTGATACACTTAATGTGTGGTGTTATTGATATATGAGATTTTACTCATGGGATAACATGGCGTGAGATTTTTGTATACATTCATCATCTTAGGCATGAATGGGTTTATGTGACATGCATCATGTTAGGCAGACACAAAAGTGCATGTGGGTTATGGGAAATAAAATGATTTTCTGTTTATTTTATGATTTAAAAGAAGTGGTGACTAATAAAGATAGTGAAATTGTTTAAATTGAAAATATGTTAACTTAAAATGGTTAAAATAGTGCCTAATGAGAAAGTTTCCACTATTTATAAATTTAAAGATGTTAGAATGGTGTCTAATGTGAAATTAAAAATTTAGATGTTTGGTTTACCCAATGTTAACTATGTCCTTGGATAGGGATGGTTGGGTGTTGTGATAGTACTATGGTTATGAATATTGGAATAGTGTATGAAAATAAGTAGCAAGTTATAGCTATTTGTGACCCATATTTTATATAACTATGCATTGGCTTGTTATGTTCCCTGAAACATGTGTTTGGCATTGTAGGAAGATGCCACTTTGATGATGTCTATTGGTAGGGAGATAGTAGGTAATTGCTGAGAATAAACCTCCAGTGTTGGGGAAAGAACCCCCATTGGTTCTAAGAAATAGGGAAGAAGATCAATTTTGTGATAAATTATCCCATTTTATGCAGTTTATGGAGAGATATCCAGGGTAGGTATCACTGAGTATGTTTGAGATGACAAGTGAGTTTCAACTGCAGCACCCTCTGATGTTTTCTAGAGAAGGTGGACCAGAGGCAGCATAGTTCTAGATTGAGTCTGTCTAGATAATATTAGACCACTTATATACCACTCTAAAGAAAAGGGTTAAGTTGGCAGCATATATGTTGTGAGGATCAGTGAAGCATTGGTGGGATATTCAGGTCCAAGATGAGCAGACAAAGGGTATGGCTTGGAAAGACTTCTAAGAGAAGTTCTTGGAGAATTTATACCTAGAGACCCTAAGGTGATAAAGGGTTATATAATTCATGTGTTTGACATAGTTTAACATGTTATTGAAGGATTATATTGTCCCCTTCACTAACCTACAATGTTTTGTTCCAACGTTGGTAAGAGATGAGACAGCAAGGGAGAAACATTTTCAGGTTGGACTTAGGAGTGAGAATAAGTCACAATTGAATATATTTCAACTATATAAATTCACTGAGGTGGTGAATTAGGATCTCATTTATCAGGGGAATATAAAGTAGGCCTCAGTTGGTGCACAGGTGGTTTCAACTAGGGAAATCAGGTGGCACATTATCTAGTGATAGGAAGTTTTGTTATGAGAAATTCCATCGATCAAATGGATGATAGGACACCCAAGGGATTGGACCGACCTCTTAGGGTAGTGGTCATGTGGTCTGGTATTAGTTTGGTAAGTCAGGTCACATGAGAGGTTAGTTTCTTTGACCACTATTGGAGTGCTGATCTTTTGGAAGGATGCGACACCTACTGAGGTTCTGTAGGAACCCTCGATAGATGGGCAGTGATGGAGGGCCTAGGCTGATGCAGAGCACTTATAGATGATATGCTGCACCATACTAGTCAAGCAGTTGTAGTTATATCATCCATACCAGTTGATGTGTTGTACATTGTATTTCAGGGAAATATTATCCATAGTATAAGAGCATTGCAGTGCATGGGGCTCAAACTAGAGCATAGGGTAGAGGGACAGGTCAGGTGCATGTCGTTCATCCTACACCCGTCGATGGTGAGGCTTGAAAATCAACTAACTTAGGTACAATCCTTGTACCTTCTATGATTTCTAGTGCCTTATTTGATATAGGATATTCATATTACTTTATATATACCTGGTTTGTGAATGGTTCAGGTATGATGGTGGAGTTTATGTTTGGGGTTATATCGATCTATATGTTGTTAGGGGTGCGATAGGAGGGTATTCTACAATGTAAGGGGAGTACCCTTGAAGTTTGTTGGTATTGTCTTCTTTGGGACTTGTTCATACTTGAGAAGTTGGGTTTTTACCTAATATTGAGAATGGACTGGTTAGTATTATATCAAGCTCATATTTATTATTACCATTTATGGGTAATGTTCACATTTCCTGAGGATGACATTTATATTCATCGTGGAGAGTGGGATATTCAGGCAGGTCGTGTAGGTCCATGGGTGAACTCACAACTCAAGTGGAAAGTCTTATGATTTATTATGGGGGAGTAGAGCATGATGTTTTCCCTCATATTGTGGATCAGTTTTAGGACATTTTTCTAGAGGAGTTTTTAGGGTTTCCTCCTGAGAGTGATGTTGATTTTATGATTGAATTGATGTATGGAGTTGTTGAGCTAGTTTCTATTATACCTTATAGAATGGAACCTATAGAGATACAAGTGATTAAGACTTAGTTGGAGTATTTTGGGATAAAGGTTTTATCCATCCAATCACATCACCTTAGGGATCTCTGGTATTTTCCAAGAAGGCTGATAGATCCTTTAATTTTTATGTTGATTACTGGAAATTGAACCAGATGACGGTTAGTAACTGGTATCCTCTTTCACATATCAATGATCTTTTTGAACAACTAAGGGGTTCCTATGTGTTCTAAAATATTAATTTGAGATAATGATATAATCATTTGATGGTAATACCTTTTTATATACCATTAACTACTTTTAGAAGCAGTTATGGCTTGTATGAGTTTGTTGTGATGTTGGTTGGGCTAACAAATGCTTCATCTATGTTCATGGATTTGATGAATAGAATATTTTAGTCATGCCTTGAGTAGTTTTTGGTCGTCTTCATTGATGAAATGTTGGTATACTCCCAAACTCATTAAAATCATGATAAAAATCTAGAAATCATCATGAATAAACTAATAGGGCATCAGCTATATGCCAAGCCATATAAGTGTCAATTTCTAGATCGACAAGGTCCATTTCTTAGGTCACATCATCTCAGAGTAAGGTGTGTCAGTGGATCCTGAGAAAATTTAAGTGTTTGTTTCTTGGGAGAAGCCTAATAATGTTTTTTATATCTGAATATTTTTGGGTTTGGTGGGTAATTATTGAAGGTTCATCAATGAATTTTATTTCTTGGAAATTCCACTTTTAGGATTGAATAATTAGTGATCTAAGGCATGTGAGAATTATTTATAATTTCTAAAGATTTTTTTGACCATATCACCAATTTTGATCTTACCTAAACTAGTTGAAGAATATACCTTGCTTTATGATGCATCTAGGATCATACTTTGGGTAGTATTGATATAGAGAGATCGATTCATGGTGTATGGATCATGATGGTTGAGGCCTCATGAACAGGACTATCCTGCGTGCGATCTCGAGTTGTTAGTAGTGGTTTATGCCTAAAAGTGTTGGTGGAATTATCTTCTCAGAAAAATGATTACTATTTTTACTAATCATAAAAGCTTTAAATACATATTTTCTTAGCATGATTTAAATATTTGATAGTGAATATGGGTTGAGTATATATAGTCCTTTGATTTTGATCTAGCTTATATGCTGGGAAAAGAAAATAGTATTGTTGATGATTTGAGCTGGAATACATGGAATCAGGCAGTTTATGAGTCTACTTATAAGTAGAAAATGATGGTTTTTCTCACTGAGATGCATGTAGGTGTTCATGAGGAGTGGGAATAGATGAATTTTTGTCTTTATTCATTTAGTCTCATCTTCTGATCTAGATCAAGGAAAATCAATATGAGAATATGGAATGATTTGTATTGAGGGAAAACTTTGATAGTGGGGATCTAACTCCTGACTAGACTATCAATGATGATGATATCATCCATGATCATGGTCGTGTTATTATGCCTACTTGTATGAATAAGGAGCTAATGCTCGAGTTTCATGCCTCTAAGTGGACGGTGCACCCTGGCTTGACTAAAATTTGTCGTAACCTTCACAGACAGTATTGGTGGTCAGGGATGAAGAAGGAAATTGCATGTTTTATGGCATGGTGTTACACCAGTCAGTAGGTGAAGGCTAAGCACTAGCAACCCACTAGTCTATTATAGCCATTTCCCATTCTAGGATGGAAGTGGGAAGATGTTACGATGGATTTTTTAGTGGTATTACTGAGGAATCCTCAAAAGAAAGATATGATATGGGTAATTGTGGATTAGTTGAAAAAGGTAGCACATCTCTTAATAACCAAGGAAACATTCACTGTGGATCAGTTGAGTGACTTGTATGTTTGGGAGATAGTATGTTTGCACATGGTTCCTAGTAGTATTGTTTCAGATAGAGACCCTTGTTTTACTTCATTCTTCTGACAAGGTTTTCATAAGGCACTGGATACTCAGGAGTTTTTTAGTACAGTTTTTCACTCGTATTGGATGGGAAATCATATTGTGCTATCTAGGTGTTAGAGTACATGCTAATGGTATGCATCCTATATTTTGGTGGAACTTGGGAGAAGTAATTAGTGCTTGTTGAATTGTTCTATAACAAAAGTTTCCAAGAAAATATTCAAATGGAACCATATGAGGTTATCTATGGTAAGCCATGTATATCACCTTGTGTTGGACGGAAGTGGGAGAATTAGGGTTATTGGGACTAAGTCTCATATAAGAGATATTGTAGTAGGTTCAGATGATCTAGAAGCATATGACTACGGACTAGAGCATACAGAAGTCATACACCAATCGATGTCATTGACCCCTTGAGTTTATAGTGGGTGACTGTGTATTTATCTAGGTATCTTAGAGATTGGGTCATCATAGGATTCAAAAATAGGGAAAGTTGGCACCTAAGTATATGGTCCCATTTGAGATTGTAGAAAGGATTGGACTGGTAGCATATCAGTTGGATCTACCACATTGGTACAGTTTTATGCATGATGTCTTTCATGTTTCACAGCTTAGGAAGTATCACCCCAACATTTTCCATGTGATTTATGTTGATGAAATTGAGCTTAAGGTCAATGAAACTTTTGAGGAGTATTTGGTTAGTATTGTGGATCATAGTGAGAAAATTATTTAGGGTAACATCGTGCCATTAGTCTGAGTGTTGTGGCAGTATGGTCATGTTCAGGAGGAAACTTAAGATATAAAGGTTAATATTAGGGCTTATTGGCTTGATCTTTTTACCTTGGAGGCTTAGTGATGCTTGAGAGATCAACTCAAGGATGAGTTATTATAAGGTTAGGAGGTTGTAAGATCCCAACTTTTTACAAGTTACATTCTCATTTTAATTTTAGTTGACTCCATTTTTAAAATGGATAATGAAATGATTCCCAAGAATAGGGAAGGTCTCAGGAGTTCCCCTGGGTTCGGGACATCAAGAGGGAAAAGGGGGTCATTCGGTGTATGGTGCATAGTTCCCACACAGTTAGTACTAAATTTACACCCTAGATGATGGGTTTTCACGGTTTGTAAACCATGCATGGGGGGGCTAGAAACCATGTGATCATGGATAGAGCCAACTGCATGGCCTCTTCATAATTTTCCCATACTATGAGGGCTCCCAAAAAAACTATGTGACCTATGCCTCTCTTGGATAGAGGAGGCCAAATGGTTGGCGTGCGGTTTGTCAAACCATGTATCCAAACTATATGGCCCATTAAAAGTGGGAAATTTACCTTTTTTCCACCCAACCATGAATTTTTCTTCCTTGGTTTTTCACCTCATTTTTCCCCCATAATCCTTGTGTGTAAACCAAAATCTCTCTCCCTCTCCAAGGATCATTCTCCTTCATTTCTTAGGTTTTTGAAGTGTTTTAGTGTGAATTGAAGCCTCGAGTGAGTCTAAAAGTCCTATTTCTTCTATTTTTATGGAAAATAATTATGAGTTATGTTATATTCTTATAAAGATATTAAACCATACTTTTTCTAAGGAATTATTAGATTTTTTGTTTATTATTGTTTTAGCTCGAATTAAGGGCCAAGGTTGGGTGAGTGATTATCTACGAGCTCAAGTTAGGTGGTCTATATTCCATCTCCCATAGTATTGATGTTTTATATGTGTATTTTTAGTGTGTTATTACTTCAATGTGCTATGCATTTGTTCTTAGTTAAGAATAATAAATTTGGTCTTTAAAATGGAATGTGAAACCCTCCATGGATTCTGTTTGTTTAGTTGGAGATTATAAGACTGGGCTTAATGACCACCCAATGGGTGTGCCAATTCCTTGAAAATTGTAAGTGTGGAATGTAAAAATGGAAATAGAGGGTTTATGGTATTAAATCAAATCTTTTTCTATATGTAATTTTAATAGGGACTAAGGGATTGTTTGGAATGACTTGAATTAAAATGCGAAATTCCATGAGATAAAAAGTGATTGAAAATGATGGAAGGAGATTATGTGTGAATTGTTAAATAATTATAATGAGTGATTCATTGTTTAAAAGGGTGAATTAAATGTTTAAATGGTCTAATTTGATAATTTTTTAACAATATTGATTATGGTATACCATGTGATTAATGAACATTTGATAATAATGGGTATCCTTGTTGCCATCATGTATTGAAGATGAAACATGTTGAACCTTGGAAATGATTGTTGATTGTTGATGTGATGTGGTACATGATGCTCCTGAACCATGGGTAAGGATGTTGGACATGAAATTAATTCTCATTGGGTAAAAATGTTGGACATGTCATTCCTTCTCCTTGGTTTATACATTATTGGTGGTAGCCTACTAAGTTATACCCGCATCCTGCTCAGGCTGCCTGTGGTACCTGAGCAGATCTCATGATTTTGGGTCTGGGTAGGGGAAAAGGACCTATGTTAGATGGTTGAATTGGGATGGATCTTGTATGAGGGGACCAAACTTGATGTTGGGACCTGGCTTTGGATATTATTGGTGTGTCTTTACTTTGATTTTTCCTTTTACACTTTAGTTATCATGACATCAAATGTTTTGTATCACCCCCAGTTTCAGGTAACTAAACCTTTATTTATATATTTTAAGTATATATATTGATAAAGTTAAGTTTCATGTGGTTTGGAGGAGTTTTTTCATGCTTTGGAGGCTTTTCTGGAGGTGCACAGTTTGAGAACGGTTGGTACAAACCATGAACCCCATCTAAGAAATCGTGTGGCTTGTGGTAGGAGGGGCAGTAGCTCTGCATGGTTGGTGTATGGTTTTTCCAAACTGTGTAGATTCCTAAGGTAAATCATGTATATCTAGACAAATGAAAAAACACAATTGGTTTATGGTTTTTCCAACCATGTGAGGGGTTGGCTTAAGGTGGTAGGACCACATGGTCAGCGCATGATCAATGCATGGTCTTTCAAACTGTGTGTCCTAACCATGTTGTGTATATTTTTATATCAAAAATTTGTGGATCTAACTCGTATTAAGTTTTGGAACCCTGTTTAATTATATAATCTTTCATAATCCCAAACTCCTTTTCCCCCAAAGGATTGATAGGGTATTCCCTATAATCCGGAATAAAGTTTTAGCCGATTCAAAGTTAGAGATCCAGATTCACCACTAAGTCTCCGCTCTTGGTTATTATTCTAAGATATATTCTCTTCTTATCTCTCAAAACCTTAGATCTAATTTATTGGGGATTAATCTATAGAGACTCTAGTTCATGTAAGACTTTTGAATATTCCTATGAATATTTTTGGAGTCATACACTGAGACGACATGTGATTTCGAGACCCGGTGATCCTGAAATAAGCTTTATAAAAAAATTAAATATATTTTTATTTCACACACATATTTTTCATGAAAAAGTGTAATATATCATAAATGGAGTCTAGGTTCATAAATCTGAGATCATGGTTGAATCCAGAACATGTACTTTACCCTAGGTGTGACCTAAAGTTGGTCGGCACGGGACGTTCAGATGAGGTAGTCATTGGTGGGTACATTTAATTAAAATAAATTATTTATTTATTTATTTATTTTATTAAACAACATAATTAAACCCTCTATAAAAACCCTCTTATGAAAATTTACCAAGGGTTGTCCACATAACTCTTGCTAGATCCAAGAGGAGGAGGAGAGCATTCTTCGTTGGTGGATCGACATCGAATGATGAACGGTGATCAGATTGAGATGGATTGATAGGTAAAGATTGAAATAGGTCTTCCTCATCACTAGAATATGCATTATTCACCAAATATCAATCCATAATCGAGGTAGTTCCCATTATATCTGGTTTTCCTCCCTTATAATTAAAATATTGATCATGGCCATTTCTCTATATTTAATCAGTGATAATTTGAACCTTCACTTGAGCCTGTCTATCGGAATAAATTTTTCCTTCAATTTATTTATTATTCATTCCATGTTTCTCACCCCATTTTCCCTAATATGAAATATTTTTTTAAGAACACTTATCCAAATATGCTTATCACCTTTGTTATTGGTTCTTTTTTTTCGTCGTTCTTCACATTCTTTATCATTGGACCACAAGGTCACAATTCGACTTTGTCGGGGTGGGCTCAAACATGGTCAAACTTCCAGATTTGTTATGGTGGAAATAATTACATATGGATCAATAGTTTGGGGAAAAATTGATAAACGGAAAGGATGGTGTTTTTTGAATGGATCGGTTTGGTACCGTATGTGTGATATTTGTGATCGTGGATGGTTTGGGATTGTATTGGTGATCCCCGTTTTCCCAGTTGTCATGTGGCGATGATGTGTGATGTGATAAGATTGTTTTTGTGAGGTGGTTGTGTGTGAAATCTCATGGAATAGGCTGCTTGGTGTGGACGTGATGGTGGTCAAACTCAGATCTCCAATGAGATGGTTAGACATGGTAAATGCGATGGGCGTTAGTAACTATTATTATTAATAATAATAATGGTGGCATTAAAAAGTGTGGGTGGTTAAGAAGATTAAATTGAATTAATTTATTGGGGGAATTTATGTTTATTATTATTATTATTATTAAGGATGATTTAATGAAAAGAAAAATAAATGAAATTAATGGGGGGCTTGAGGTGTTGTGCATTTAAGTAAATAGGGGGTGAGAGGCCATGCCTCCTCTATTTTGTTTGGATATTATAATAATTTAATTGAAGAAAAAATAAATGAAGAAAAAAACCCCATGACAGGGGCTGGAATTCTGTGTGAACAGGGGAAGGTGGGGAGTATTCCACACCTCACATTGCCTTAATATTAATATAATGATATAATAATATAATAATAATGTTATTATCATTATTATTAAATCTCATTTACATTGTAACTTCTCCACATGGTGTCAGATCAATGAACCATCAGCGGTAACATGACCCTGGAATTAAGATGGTCATTTTAAGATCAATGTTGGATACATTTTTCGAACTCGTGCCTTAGTTCAATGAAACACCCAATAATAATAAAATTATTATTATTGTGGAATCTTTTATCTAGAATATCTCCTTCATATGGTGTCATAATGATGAACTGTTAGTGGAATCATGACCCTGAAATTGAGGCGTGAATTTCAAGAAAAATATCAGATATTTAATTCAGGCTCATGGATTGGGTCTATGAAGCAACATTCGAGCGTGATGTAGAGAAATGTGCCTTTTCACCAGGTGTCTGATTGAGGCAAATGAATAGTCTATATCAAGTGTTTTTCTGTGAAAATCACAACGATGTGATCTATTTGGACATCTAGGTCCATTTTAAGAGGCATATTAGTGAAATTGCATTTTTTCCCTTCGGACTGATGATGAGTCTCTTGTGTTCGTCAGGCTTTTGGTTGAGACATCTCGTGCAGTACCCTTACATGTTGTGTAGTACTATATGTCCAGAAATCTGTGTGATAGGACACGGGATGGTAGAATATTGGGACCACACACCATGTGGGTCCCTTACCTATTGGGTACTCCTTTATGAATCTTCAAACTTCTGTATCTCCTTCATTTGGACTCAGATTTTAGCCTATGAGTAGCCTATACTAAGTGTTTTTTCACATATAACATGATGGTTCCTTCCATTATGGATTTTGAGATACAATTTGGCATGTTACAGGAATGACTCTTGGTTAGAAAATGCCCAACGATGGTAGTGATCGCACAGGATCATCCAAGACCTTCTGAGTGGTGCCCTCCAGTTGAGTTGGGAAATGGGTCCTCAACATCTTTTGAGTGGTACCCTCCAGTTGAGCTGGGTAGTGGGTCATAGATTCCTTCTGATTGGTACCCTCCAGTTTACATGGGCGGTGGTCCTTAACGTCTTCTGAGTGGTATGCTCTAATAGAGATATGTTGTGGGTTCTCTATGTCTTCTGAGTGGTATCCTCTAGTTGAGATGGGTAGTGGGTCCTCGATGCCTTCTGAGTGGTACCCTCCAATTGAGTTGGGTAGTGGGTCCTCGATGTCTTCTGATTAGTACCCTCCAGTAGAGCTAGACAGTGGGTACTCGATGCCATCAGAGTGATACCCCCTTCTATACTAGTTCGTGGGTCCTTAAATTCGAGTTTGTTCCCACTCGACTATGCGACATAGTGATAAGGCATGGTTAGAATTGTACGGTTACTTATGGGTAGATGTGTGGGATTTTGGGCATCATTGATAGGCTTTTGGGACTATTAACTACTCTTCTTCTTGTGCTGAGTTGTGAGATGTAGATCCTCTTACTCTCTTTTTTGGGATTCTTTGACTGAACATATATATTTATCCTTCTTCTATATACACACCTTAGATTTGGACACTCTCCTTCTAGGAGAGGTTAAGATGTGCGGGGTATACCACATGCTTTCCATGTTTAGTTTCTCATGGTTGGATGAGTCTACTCTCCTATAATAGGCATAGAATACTCAATGATTAGTTCATCTACTCACCGTGTCGATCCCCTTGTGTTTGGAAGAGGTTACATTCACTCTCTTTTTGGGTTGATCTATACTCTCTCATTGTACCTTGTGCTATATACTATCTTTATCTTCTATTGTATCTCTTATTGCTCCACCTTCATCTTTTAGGGTATCCTACTAGGTATGTTTATACTCACCCCTACATGGGATTTTTCTTCATGTATCATGTCTTATGAAGATGATAGACAGGTCGACTATGACTATAAAGGATATTAGGTATATCAGGTTCTTAGACCGTTTATAGTGGTCATAGCTTGGTATTAGAGAGCTGGGCTCACTTTTATCTGTTTAATTTTCTATTTTTCTGTCAAGTTGGGACACATTTCTAGTTGGGCATGTATTTTTCCCCTTTACTTTTCAGTTTACACTACTGTACTTTTTTATTTTTTATAGGTTCATGCATGCTTGGTTCACTTTATAGAAGTGTTGTATATTTTATTCTTTATCTCTGCACTTTTTCATGGATATGGGTGTGTGTGTATGTGTGTGTATGTACTTAGTAAAATTCCTCCCCGAGTTAGTTATTCCTTTGGTGCTTGTCTCTACCCTTATGTCCTATAGTGGTGGGCTTCGGGTAGTTGTAGATCGATCCCTAGCTTAGGTCAGGTTGTGAAAGATTGGTATCAGAGCAATTCCTTTTTTTGGGACATTGTCCAGACATATCCCCTTAAGATGATTTTGTTGGGTTTAGGGAGATAGAGTCAAAGTGTCTTGAGTACCACTCTCAGGACAGGGAATATAGGGATGGTGCGGCGGTCGATGTATCTATTCACTGGGATCTTGACTACCTACTTGTTGACTCGGTATGCCAAGACATATGTTTTAAGGATTAATGGTACATGCATCATATAGTATTGAGTCTTTTAATGTTCTTATTAATTCATATTTCCATTGTTGTTGATATATGTGTGTGTGTGTGTGTGTGTGTGTGATCATCTGACAGCAGTACTCCTTAATAACTTTTAGGGTGTCTCTACGATGACAGCCAGCCAAGATATTGAATCTGGTTCATGATGAAGATCTGATGAGCAATGAGGCCTCATTTCAGGGTCCATCTTGTGACCCCCTTCCTCTAGGTGGGTAGGTAGTATCACCCCCCTGCCGAGCAGTAAACCATTATAGCAAAGCAAGATAAGGATGCACGCGATCTTTGAATGCTCTGCAAGTTCCAACATAAAATATCATTGAGGTTATATGGAAATCTAGATCCTCATGAATTAGAGGATTGGCTAGAGTCATTGGTTTGTATCATCAAGATTGTTCGAACCCCAATGGATTAGGTAGTTGCACTAGCAGTTAGCCTCTTCCATGGAGTGGTTGGGTGTTAGTAGAGCCATGTTATGTAGATACATGATGAGTCGACACTCTCATGACCTGGATTCCAGCAGCTATTATATGAGGAGTACCACCCCTCCTTATGCTCAGTTCAGATCCAGAAGCTTCTAGAGATACAGTAGGGAGGGATGATAGTGGATAAGTATGCAGCGAGGTTTATAGACCTTACGTGTTATTCCCTTGACATGATCTCGGATGGCTACTTCCAAACACAAAATCTTGAGAAGGGACTACACAAAGAGATCTAATCTAGTGTTGTTCCCTTTTAAATTCCCACCTATGTAAGGGTGCTGGAGTGGTCACTAGTAACATAGATATTTCTATCAAAGGGATTCTAAATAGCTAAAGATGGCAGTGAGCATCGTGGAGTTGAGTTATCTTCATCAGCTAATAGATGCTAAGCACCAGGATCTCGACATAGGAGACCTTTTCATGATCAGACTTAGGCACATGTTCAGAGGCAACCCATAGAGGGGAGGTGCTTTACTAGTGAAGGGTGAGGTCAAATGGCACGAGACTACCTGAACCGATGTGTGGATCAGCATAGGTAGATAACTGATGGAATGACACGACATAGGTAGCACTGTGATCAAGGATCTCCCAGGTGTAGACTGGGTGGTCCCCAGGGTGATAGAACTGGAAAAGGAGTAGAAATAGCTATTAATAGTGTATGTTGTTATGAGATACTTCCACCACCACCTGGAGGCCCATGTTAGGCTTAGGGAACTAGCAGCCATGGTCATGGATAGTTGCAAGCTTTGGATGTCTATGAACCTTCAGTGCATGAGATGATAAGTGTTATGCTCTATTTATATTCTAATTTATGAAGTATTAATTGTTAGACATTGTGTGAGGTACTCTTTTATTTTAGCTTCTTTATTAAGGTTTAAACCGAGGTGACATGGGGTGTCAGTGTAAGATCATGTAGGTGTTTTTTGATGTAGATTTGAATGCACAAGGAAGTGGGATCCTTCCCCCACTTAGATGCATTTTTGAGATGTGAGAAAAACTGTGAGGGTGGGTCTGTGTCACCCAAAGTGGATAGTATAGAGGTGTAGTGTATGAGTCCCTCTAACTTGTGTGTTCAGAGCTGGGTGATGTGTTGGTGTTTGAAAACAGAGGGTTCGGTAAGACTCAATTGAGAATTTGGGCAGCCCTTTGTTGTTCGTTAGTACCATCATTTTCTTGTAATCAGTTTGTATACAAGACACTTGAGGAGGACATGACATAGTTTAACCAAGCTTTAGAATCATGAAGAATAGGTATGCTTTCCCCACCAAGATGTGTTTTTGTGATGTGACCAAAATCTTGTGAGTGAGTCAATCCCTCCCAAAGAGGATAGTGTCGGGGTGTGGCGAATGAGTTTCTTATACATGTAGGGTATGTCGCCTGATTTTTGTTTCTAGCTTCTCATGGTTGGATGTGTCTACTCACATTCCTTGTTCATTAGTACCCTTGCGTGCTCAGCGTCAACCTTGATGTAGTGGTAGGCAATTATTGCATATGGGTCAAGGCATTTGATACCCCATGAATAAAACTATGTGAATCACTACCTAAAGCTGGAAGAGGTAGTCTTCACCTCAAGGATGTGGAGGCACTACCTTTTGGGGGACATTGACTGTAAGGTCTTGCATGACCAGATATCCTTAGGAGTTTAACATGATGTATTTTTCAAAGAAGGGAATCATGTCATCCTTTTTTAGGGATAAATGGTGATTCTGGTCACATTATAAGAGGAGGTGATGAGGGAGTTTCATACTTCTCTCTTGGATATACATCCTGGTGTATGGAAGATGTATGGAAAATCCAAATTTTGGCTCAACATCCCCACCTTTTCTTTAGTTTGTGATTTTAGGGATGAAATTTTTTGAAGAATGGAATAATGTATAGGCTCTGTTTTTTCTATGTAAGAATTTGGAAAATTCCTAAGAATATTTTTGGAGCTAGGCACTGAGACGATGCGTGATTTTGATGCTTGGTGAGCCTCTAATTATTTTAGAAAAATATTAAATATATTTTTATTATGTGCACATAGTTTTCCTAAAAAAGTGGAATATATCATAAATGGAGTCTCTAATATGAAATATAAGACCACAGTTGAATTCGGAACATGTATTTTAACTTAGGTGTGACCTAAAGTTGGTCATCGCGGGATGTTCGGATGAGACAGTCATTGGCGAGTACGTTTAATTAAAATAAATAAATAATTTTTTTTGTTTGTTTTATTAAATGACCTAATTAAACAATCTATAAAAACCCTATTATGGTGATTTTAAAAGGGTTGGACACATAACCTTTTCTATATACAGGAGGATGAGGAGAGTGTTCTTGTTTGGTGGATCGACATCGAATGATAAATAGTGATCAGATTGAGGTGGATCGATGGGTAGTGATTGTAGTGGGTCTTCCTCATCATTGGTAGATGCATTCTTCACCAATAATTGATCCATAATCAAGGTATGACTTGTTATATGTGGTTTTACACCCTTATAATTAAAATATTGATCATGATCATTTCCCTCTTTTTGATCAGTGATAATTTGAACCTTCGCATGATCCTGTGTATCGGAATAAATTATTCTTCCAATTTATTTCTTGTTCATGCCATGTTTCACACCCAGGTTTCCCCACTATGAAATCATTGGCCAAGAATATTTGTCCAACAATGCTTATCACCTTTTTTATTGGTGCTTTTTCCCTACTGTTCTTTGTGTTCTTCATCGTTGGACCATGGGGTCATGATTCAACTTTTCCGGGGTGGGTTTGAATGCGGTCGAACCCCCGAATTCATTACGGTACACTAAACGAAATGCAAATAGATGGTTTGGTAATGGATTGATAAATGAGCGAGATGGTGTTTGGTGAATGGATCATTTTGGTACTGCGGGTGTGGTCTTTGTGATCGGAGGTGTTTCGGGATTGGATTGGTGATCCCCATTTTCCCAATTGGTGCATGGTGATAACGTGTGGTGTAAAGAGATTGTTTCTGTGTGGTGTTCAGACGTGAAATATCATGGAAAAGGCTGTTCGGTGTGGATGTGGCAGTGGTCAGACTTGGATCTCCAATGAGGTGGTCATATGTGGTCAACGTGGTGGGCATTAATAATAATTAATAATAATAATAATGGTGGCATAAAAAATATGGGTGGTTAAGAAGATTAAATGGAATTAATTTATTGGAGAAGTTATGTACATTTATTATTATTATTTTTAATAATGATGATGATTATATTAAAATAAAAATAAATGAAATTAATGAGGGGGGAACTTGAGGTGTTGTACATGCAAGGAAAAAAGGGGGTGAGAGGCCACGCCTCCTTTTTGTTTGGATATTATAATAATTGAATTGAATAAAAAAATAAAAGAAACCCCATGAGAGGGGCTGGAATGCCACGTGAATAGGGGAAGGGGGTTCTCCATGCCACAAATTTCATTAATATTAATATAATATTATTATTATTATCATTATCATTATTATTAAACCCCATTTCCATTGTAACTTATTCATATAGTGTCGGATCGACAAACCGTCAGCAGTAGTGTGACCTGAGAATTAAGATGGTTATTTTAAGACCTATGTTGGATAACTTTTTTGAACTCGTGACTTGGGTCAATGAAACACTCAATAATAATAAAATTATTATTATTTCGGAATCTTTTAGTTGACGTATCTTTTTCATACGGTGTCAAAATGATGAACCGTCAGTAGCATCGCAACCCTGAAATTGAGGTGGTCATTTTAAGAACAATATCGGATATCTAATTTGGGTTCATGGATTGGGTCTATGAAGCATCATTCAAGTATGATGTGGTGAAATATGTCTTTTTCACTGGGTGTTTGATTGAGGCTAGTGAACAGTCTATCTCGAGAGTTTTTTCATGATGATCACAATAGTGCGATCGATTTGGCCATTAAGGGTCGTTTAAGGAGGCATATTAGTGAAATTATGCTTTTCCCCTTTGGACCAATGGTGATCCTCATGCGTTCATTAGGATTTTGGTCAAGAAATGTCGTGTAGTACCCTTACACGCTATGTAGTACTACATAGCCATAAATCTATATTGTAGCAAGGACACATCCTGACAGCAAAACAGGACCACACGTTGTGTGGGTACCTTACCTGTTAGGTACTCCTTTATGAATCTTCAACCTTTCATATCTCCTTCGATTAGACTCATATTCTAGCCTCACTAGTAGCCTATCCTGAGTGTTTTTATACATAGAACATGATGGTTTCCTCCATTGTGGATTTCTAGATATGATGTAGAATGTTTCAGGCATGGAGATTGGTTAATAAATGCCCGAAGATGGCAGTGGTCGTGCAGGATCATCAGATACCTTCTGAATGGTACCCTCTAGTTGAGTTGGGCAGTGAATCATTAATTTCTTCTGAGTGGTACCCTCCATTTGACCTGGGTAGTGAGTCCTCTACATCTTCTGAGTGGTACCCTCTAGTAAAGTTGGGTAGTGGGTCCTCGATTCCTTCTGAGTGGTTCCCTCCAATTGACATGGGTAGTGGGTCCTTGACATATTTTGAGTGGTACCCTTCAGTAGAGCCAGGCAGTGGGTACTCAACATATTCCGAGTGGTACCCTCTGGTTGAGTTGGGTAGTGGGTCCTTGATTCCTTCTAAGTGGTACCCTCGAGTTAAGATGGGTAGTGGGTCCTCAACGTCTTCCAAGTGGTACCCTCCAGTAGAGATGGGCAGTGGGTTTTCAACACCATCAGAGTGGTACCCCTTATTATACTAGGGTGTGGGTCCTTGGCTTTGAGTTTGTGCCCACTCAGTTGTGCGGTATAGTGATGAGGTGTGGTTAGAATTTTATGGTTACTTATGGGTATACACGTGGGATGATGGGTATCATTTATGAACTTTTTGAACTATTGGATACTCTTTTTTTGGGATGGGTTGTGATATGTAGATCCCCTTACTCTCTTATTTGGGCTTCCTTAACTGAGCATATATATCTATCCTTCTTCTATATCCACAACTTGGATTTGGAAACTCTCTATCTAGGAGAGGTGAAGACATGCAGGGTATGCCACATGATTTCTATGTTTATATTTTCAAGGTTTTATGAGTCTACTCTTATACTATTAATGGTGAAGACTCGATGATTAGTTTGTCTACTCATTGTGCCAAGCCCCTTGTGTTTGGATGAGGTTACCTTCACTCTCCTTTTGGGTTGAACTATACTCTTTCACTGTAACTTGTGCTATCTACTGTATTTATCATATATTTTATCCATTACTGCTACCCATTCATCTGTCAGGTCATTCTACTAGGTATATTTATACTCACCCCTGCATGGGTTTTTCCGCATGTATTATATCTTATACAGACGACGGATAGGTCGACCATGGATACAGAGGAGCTTAGGGATACTGGGTGTTTGTACCACTTATGGTGGTCATAGCTTGGGATTCATAAGATAGGCTCTCTTTTAGTTGTTTACTCTTCTAGGTTTCTATCAGTTTGGGACACATTTTTGGTTGGGAATATATTTTTTCCCTTAACTTTTTAGTTTACACTACCATAATTTTGTACTCTCTAGAGGTTTATACATGCATAGTTTGGTTTATAGTAGTGTTGTATCATTTATCCTTTCCCTCTGCACTTTTTCATTGAGATGGTTGCGTGTGTGTGTACAGGTACTTAGAAAAAGTCCTCCCTAAGTTAGTTATATCTTTAGCGCTTGTCGCCACCCCCTGGCCTATGGAGGTGGTCTTGGGGTAGTTGCGTCTCGAGCCCCAATTTGAGTCGAGTCATGACAAAATCCATGTTATTTGATATATTCTTGATGATATATTGATGAATCCTTACTGAATATAGAGAAGGAAAGGTGGTTCATTATTGAATCTAGAGAATTGTTGTGTCATTATTCATTTTCACCAACCATTGTGAGGTAGGTGGCTTCTCTCTTGACTCCACTTGATTATAACTTGAAGGCTTAGCTTGAAACAAATTTTTTGATTGAAATAATTATGAAATTATTATGTGATCCTAGTTTAAAACCTCTTTAGTGATGGTTTTGAGAAATTGTAGATGTTGGATGGTTTTTTAGAAAATCCCATTTGATGATGGTTTTAAAATTGTGATATTAAACTTATGGTTTTGATTTGATACATGGACAATGGTTGTTGAAATGTTTTAATGAAATAAAGGTTTTATATGAAATGTATTGTCATGGATTTTGGTATATATAGTTGTTGTGGGTTTATTTTCATTATACATGACCATGTGGAAGGGGTGTGTTCTATTGGGGCACCTAGTATTGGTTACCTCATGATGACTTAGTGGATTGATGAGATATTTCTCATGAGTATGAAACTGTTACCTGGGAATGCATATGTGGATGTTTGGATGTTTGGAATCATGGAATGGGTATGCCAAATGTAATTGATAAAGGTTTTAAATTCTTGTTTTATTGCTTTCTATGGAAAACTATTTTTGGATTTGATATAAACTATTTTAACTATTTTAAATTGTTCTCTATAAATTATGTTAACTGATTTTTATCCTAGTGGTGTGATTTGGGAAGTCATTGGGGATATCCTACTAAGTTTAGACTCACCCCCTACTTGGTAACTATTGTGTGTTTGCAGATATCATCTATTGAGACATGGGTAAAGGCAAGGTATCTTAGTTCTTTAGTGATTCTTATTGATACCATGAGTGTGGATTATCATGTTGAAATTTTGAGTAGGTTGAGAGTTATTGGTTTTATGTCTTTGATGTCTTTGGGTTTTGTTGTCTTTTGATTACATTGGTTATGTCACTTGGTTTTTGCTTGTACTCTGATATGGTTGTTGTCTTGGTTATGTTTTGAGTGGTATTTTTATACTCATGCATCATATAAAGGTTTATTGATTATATTCTTGTGGATTTTATGTTTATATTTAAAAGGGAAAATCATCTCCCAAATTTTCTTGTGGAACTTGGAATTTATTTTTAGCCTTTGTCGTCTTGGGGATGTCACCTAAGACCAGTAACACCACTGCATCTTCCCAAGACAATGGGTGAGGGGCGGGACATTACAAATGGTATCTGTTTGTTCAATCATTGGATATTAGTTGTGTTCAATATGGGAGTTGGAAATTGTATCAATCTTGATAAGTTCATTTGTTTATTAGGATGGTATAAAGGATATAGGATTGTCAAAACTTGAAATTTAGAGCATAAAAAGTCATAGTTAACCTCTTTATATTGAACTTCAAGTTACCAGGGTGTTCGGGTACATAAGTGTTTAAGAAACTTCTAGGTGAGTTATCACCTCATCATCATGGATTTAGTTGATAAGAGTTTCATGACATGAATTGGTAGTATGGATTCCCACTGGCACTTCATTGTTCATTATTAGGTTAATAACTTATGGAAATGGTAAGAAGTAATTATTTTTTAAAAGCGTTGAAAATGTTTTCAAATGGTGAGATTTTGAAAAGGATTCATGGTGATATTTTGAAAATGGTTAAAATAGTTTATTGTGAATAAACATGATTGTGAAACTTGTTGAAATGATATTTCGAGATAGCCAAGCCTTTTGTTGCTAGAGAGTGAGACTAAATGGAGTTTGTTTTGGTTATAGTGAATGACACTGGGTAGGCACCGTAAGAACCAACCGAAAGAGGCTGTTAAGATTGTGGTTGCACCTGAGCCATAGGTGAACCAACAGTGGGTCCAAAGTATTGTTTAAGATTTTCAGTCCATGGATAGAGGGAACATAAATGATGAATCAAGACAAGTGGATCATTCAGTTTAGTTCTAAAAAGTAGAATCCACCCATCTTTCGGGGTGATTCAGAGCTAGAAAAAGCAGAAGTCTGGTTGAATAGAATGAATCAAATCTTTGATTTACTTGGGACACCAATAGAGATAAAGGTAAAGATGGATAAGTTTATGCTAGAGGATATAGCACGCAAGTGGTGGGATTTATCAGTTCATGCTAAATTGGACCAAGGCATTACATAGGAGGATTCTGAAGAATTATTCAAAAAAAATCTATCCTCACACATTTAGAATTTCTAGAATAATAAAATTCTTTGGTTTAAAGCATTAGAATAAATTAGTAAGAGATTATATGGATAAATTTATGAATTTAGTCATCTTTTCACTAGAAGTTGTTGTAAATGTGTCCTTGAAGACACAGATTTTTTAGTTGGGATTGAAACCAGAAATTCAATCAAAGATTATAGTCCTTTGTATGATGGATTTTATAGATATGTTCAATAGATAAATGGAATCATAAAGTGACATATTAGGAAATATGGTTGGAGGAAGCATGTTTATTCCTACTGGAATAGTTGGGAACTCCAATTCTAGGAACTAGTGGAGGAGGGACACCTATTATTAAGGGGTGATATATCTCAGAATCATACCATGGGGTTAGTAAATCTTCCTTCTTAGCCCAAAATTAAGTCAGGATTTTTTCAGTGTGGTTCACTGGATCACATCAAACAAGATTGCGTGACACCACCAAGATCATGACACAACTGCAACAAGATAGGACATCTTTAGTGATATTGTCATAATGCTCCAAGGTTGGGTTCTAGAGATACATCTCATGCTTCTAAAGCATCGTATACTTCAACAGGATGAGTGCAATAGAATATCTCTCATCAATAGAACCAAGCGAGCCGTGGTGGTTCTAATAACACCATGACTCCTCAACCTATGCAATCCCAACAAGGTAATAAAGATAAAATTGAACTGAGTAAGAAATCATATGGAGTTGAGAAAATGATCATGGATGATCAATCAAGACCTTCAATGATGATAGGTATGATTATTTTGAATTCTACCCTTATGCAAGACTTTTTTGATATGGTCATGTCCCATTCATTTATTAATTCTCATGTCATTGATCTGATGGGTTTATATATTGAGATGATGTCTTTTATTTTGAAACTCCAAACACCTTTGGGAATAAAAAGAGTTTTGATCCTTAAAATGTTCATCATGTTTGATAATAATCAATAGGACTAAGTTGGTATGACATTTCTCTATGATAGAGGTGGATGTATATAACCTAATTCTAGGAATGGACTAGTAGATGAACTTTAAGGCCCATATCGATTATTATGCACGGAAGGTGAGTTTCAAATATTCTAATGATGTTAGAAATATCTTTAAAGAAGATTGGTTAGTGGATACAAATAGAGAAGGAACCTTGGTATGGGAATTTGGAACTATCTCTTACCAGTTAACAACAATTTCTTTGGCATCAGTAGATGATATTGAAAATATAGATTTTTCAACCATAGTGTACCAGTTACTTGATGTTTTTTCTTGATAATTTCTCAAGGTTTCTACCAAAAAGATAAGTGGAGTTTATGATTGATCTCTTACCAAAGACCAAACATAGTTCCCTTTTGTCTTATCGGATGGCACCAAAATAATTTATGGAATTTAAGGATCAGATGGAAGAGTTTCAAAGTAAAGGGTTTATCTAAATAAGTACATATCTATGGGAAACACCAATTATTTTTATAAATAATGATTATGGAAATCTTAATCTTTGTGTAGATTATTGTACGTTTAACCAAGTTATGATAAATAATTGGTATCTTATTTAATACATTGATGACCTATTTGATCAATTGAGGGGATCCCAATGGTTCTCTAGAATTGAATTACACTCAAGATATCACCAATTGTGAGTTTGGAAAGAGGATATTCTGAATAAAAATTTCAGAAGAAGATATTTCCATTATAAGTTTGTTGTTGTGCATTTTGTTCTTAAGAATGAACCAACCATATTTATAGTGTTGATGAATAAGATATTTAAAAGATATCAAGATTCCTTTATGGTGGTGTTTGTGGATGATATACTGGTGTATTCTAGGACAAAGGTGGATCATGAGTAACATTTGGCTATAGTGTTTTGTATCTTACGAGAGCATAGTCTGTAATCTAAGTTATCAAAAGGTGATTTCTGGATATAAGATGTATGTTTCATTGGCTATGTCATTTCTGAAAAAGAAGTTTCTGTAGATCCTAAAAATATAGAAGATGATATATCTTGGCAATGGATGAAGATTGTATTTGATATACATATTTTCCTTGACTTATCGGGATACAAAATACATTTTGTATGTGAATTTTCACATTTGAAATCACTAATGAAAACTTTGACAATGAAAGGAATTTCTTTCCAGTGGAACGAGGAATGTTAGAAATCCTTTCAATAACTTAAGGTTGGACTTACATCAGCATATATCCTCTCATTTCCAAAATCTGTATAGGGATATATAGTGTATTATGATGCATTAGGATTTGGGTTGGGATGTGTTCTCATACAAGGAGATCTTTTTGTTGCTTATAGTTCATGATAATTATGCTTTCATGAAAAGAACTTCCCAACACACGACTTGGAATTAGTTTTTGTAGTCTATGATTTTAAGACCTAGCATCATTATCTTTTTTTAGATAAATTTATGGTGTTTATAGATCAAAAGAGTTTGAAACAAATTTTATCACAAAGAGATTTTAATTTAAGGCAAAGAAGATGGATGAAAGACCTTAAAATTTTTAACATCGACTTGATGTATATAATGGGTAAAGGAAATTTGGTGGTGGATACATTAAGTAGGAAGACATGTGATCAGCTAGTTAAAGAAGCTTTAGATTAATGGTAGTTGATGTTAGTCATAAAAGACATGCACCTGGATTGTACCGATGTGTCTGATGTTGTAGTTTTCTTATTAGTATCATTTATTCCTGATTTGGTTAAGAAAGTTATAAAGGATCAGATGTCTAATTATAAATGTGTTACTATGAGGTCAAAACTCAATGGTGGGGAGACCGTTGAGGGGTGGAAGCTGGATGGGAGTTTGGTTTTTTAGTTTAGAGATCGAATCATGGTACTTTTGGTTTATGAGAAACAACTTCTTAGTACCTACCAACATTTGAGATGGGTTGTTCACCATGGGATTCAGAAAATGTATAAATCATTGAAAGCATAGTTTCGGTGGGTTTTCATGAAAAGGGCAGTGATAGAGTTTGTTTTGAGATGACTCACTTGTTAGCAGTATTTACCAACGACCAGCGGTCATGTTGAAATCTTTACTGATTCCCATGTGGAAATGGGATAAGATATCCATGGATTTTGTTACAAGTTTACCAAGGATGGTTAGAAAACATGATTTCATATCGGTGATAGTGTATTGTCTTATAAAGGTGGTTAATTTCATCCCTATTCATGAAACTAATTCGGTGGAGGACCTATCCAAAATTTATATCTAATTTGTAATGATAAACGACATTCTAGTCTCGATTGTATATGACATAGATCCCAAGTTTATGTCTTGTTTTTGTAAATCCTTATAGAAATCCCTTGGGACTCGGTTGACTATGATCATGTCATATTATCCTTAAATGGATGGACAATCTGAAAGGGTGGTCCAAATGTTGGAGGACATGCTTAGGTTTTGTGTAATGGATTTTGGTGGCTCATGGTAAGATCACATACCATTATTGGAGTTCTTATACAATAATAATTATCAAGCCTCAATACATATGGATCCTTTTGAAGCATTGTATGGGTGTATTCTTCATTCTCCACTTTGTTCGGTAGAAACATGTGAGGCTTTATTAATTAGACCTGGCCTTGTGTAAGAGACAACATAAAAGATTTAGTTGATCAAAAAGAGGATGGAGACAACTCGTAGTCATCAGAAATCATATGTGGATTATCATCAATGACCGTTTTCATTTGAGGTGATTGATCATGTGTTTTTTAGAATCTCTCTAAGGGTTATCCATTATCGTTTTGGTAAGCAGGGAAAGTTTTTTCCTCAGTACATAGGACCTTTTGAGATACTTGAATGAGATGGTGAGGTGGTATATCGGTTGGATTTTTTACCAATGTTCAGCTCAGTGCATAATGTGTTTCATGTATCTCAATTGAAGAAGCACCAACCCAATCCTGACCATGTGATTCGATAGGATTATGTTGACCTAGAGTTGAATACTAGGTTGATTTATGTGATGGTATGGATTTTGGATAGACTATAGAAATTATTTTTTGGGAAAATAATCAGTCTAGTGTAGGTTTTATGAAAATATGGTCATATTTAGGAAGAAACATGGGATCGTGAAAAGGAAATGTTAGAGCAGTGGCCCAAACTTTTCCAGGATAACTACGGTTTTCTTATTTCTAGGGATAGAAAGACCAATGGTGGGGAGAATGAAACACCCTTGGTTTCAGGTAATTGAACCTTTATTTATGTATTTTAAGTATATATATTTATTGGGTTAAGTTTTGAGAGGTTCTGAGGTGTTTCAACATTCTTTGGAGGCTTTTCAAGAGGTGTACGATTAGTAAAAATCGTGCACCCCATCCAGGAAATTGTGTGGGTTGTGTCAGGAGGGACATTAGCTCTGTATGATTCATGCATGGCTTGGCCAAACCGTATTGATAACCAAGGTAAACCATGCATGTCTAGATAGATGGAAAAGCACAGTTGGTGCACGGTTTGTATAACCGTGCGAGACAATCGTATGAGGATTTGGATTAAGGCAGTAGCACCACACGGTTGGTGCACGGTCTGCCAAATGGTGCAGTATAACCATGTAGTGTATAGTTTTAGATCCAAATTTTTTGTATTTAACTCAAATTGAGTCTCGATACCCCATTTGATTGCCTAATATTTCATAATCTCAAACTCTTTTTCCTTCAAAGGCTTGAGAGGTGATTCCCTTTGATCCGGGAGAAAGTTTTAGGTGATTCGAAGCCCGTTGAAGATTCAAATTCATCGGTAAGTCTTAGTTATTGGTTGTTCTTCTAAGATATCATCTCCTCTGTTCTCTAAAAACATTAGATCTAATTCACTAAGGATAGATCCATATTTTTTGATGGATTCTTGGTGAGATCTTGATGAATCCTTATGAGATCTAGGGAAGGAAAAGTGTTTCATGATCAGATCTAGAGAATCATTTTTTTGTTCTTCATTTTCACCAACCATTGTAAGGTAGGTGGATTTTATCTTGAATCCACTTGATTAGAACTTGAAGGCTTAGATTGAAATAAATGTTTTTCTTGAAATGATTGTGAAATTATTCTGTGATCCTGGTTAGAAACCTCTTTAGTGATGTTTTTGAGAAAATTTGGAAATTGGATGGTTTTGTGGAAAATCCTATTTGATGATAATTTTTAAATAGAAATTTTAAAATTATGGTTTTGATTTGATACATAGAAAATGGTTGTTGAAATTTTTTAAAGAAAGAATGGTTTTATGTGAAATGGTTTGGCATGGATTTTGTAATACCTTGTTGGTGTGTGTTCATTTTCATTAGATGTGACCTTATGGAAGGGGTGTGTGCCATTGGGGAACCTAGTATTTGTTACCTTGTGACGACTTGGTAGATCAATGATAGACCGCCCATGAATATGGAATTATCACATGGGCATGCGTGTGTGGATGTGTGGAATCATGGAATGGGTATGAAAAATGGAATCGATAAAGGTTTTAAAGGCTTGTTTTATTACTTTCTATGGAAATCTGTTTTGGCTTTGATATAAACTGTTTTAACTGTTTTAACTGTTTTAATTTTTTTCTATAAATTGTGTTAACCAGTTCTTGTCCTAGTGGCATGAGTTGGGAAGTAATTGGGGAAATCCAACTAAGTTTATATTCAGCCCCTACTTAGGAACTGTCGTGCCTTTGCAGATGTCATCTATAAAGACACAAGTAAAGGCAAGGTATCTCAGTTATTTAGAGATGCTTCTTGATATCGTTGATGTGTCTTGTCGAGTTGGAGTTTGGAGTAGTTTGGGATTTTTTGGTTTGATGTATTTGGTGTCTTTGGTTTTTGTTGTCTTTTGATTCCTTTGGTTATATCACTTGGTTTCGGCTTGTACTCTGATATGATTGTTGTCTTAGTTATGTTTGGAGTAGTATTTTTGTACTCATGCATCATATTTCAGTTTATTGGTTATATTATTGTAGTTTTTATGTTTATATTTCAAAGGGAAAATCCTCCCCTAAATGTTCTTGAGGCCCTTGACATTTATTGTTAGCCTTTGGTGTCTTAAGAATGTCACCTAAGGCCAGTAACACCACCGCCTCTTCCCAATCCAATGGGTGACGGGCGGGACGTTACCTGTTTATTATCTCAGTTTGTTGGTACTTCCCCAGTTTGGAAATGTGGTATGTGATGTATGGTTATTTCTTATAGTTTCATGTTATTTATTATATTGATTTATGCTATTGGTTTACTCTGGTAAGGAGGTTATAGTCTCCCCACGTATCTCATTAGACCCACTAATAAAAAAATACCCTATGCCAACGGTTTGGAACCGTTGGTATAGGTATCCAAACTGTTGGTATAGCCTATTCCAACGGTTTGGAGGACCGTTAGCTGGTTTGGCATGGGGATAGGTCTATACCAACAGTTCTGGGAAAACCATTGGTATAGGTCATATGAAAAACCTATACCAATGGTTTCATAAAACTATTGGTATAGGTAATTCAAAAAAAACCTGGTTTGGTTTTGATCCTCGCACCTCCCGTTTATAATTCAATGACCTAACCACTAACCTAACATGACTTTTGTGAACATAATTTCATAAATATATATATATGTATATTCATAATTATTTTAACTTTTGATTTATTTAATGTTATTTAACGAAAGATTCTATAAAATAATGTGTGTACCTATACCAACGATTTTGAGAACCTTTGGTATATTCTCTTTGATTTTCTAGCTATACCAGCAGTTTTGGCCAAACCATTGGTATAGGTCCACCTTATACCAATGGTTTGGCCAAAATGGTTGGTATAAGGTCACTATATTGGACCTATACCAACAGTTTTGGCCAAAATTGTTGGTATAGGTCCATAGAAGTGACCTATACCATTGGTTTTGGCCAAACCGTTGGTATAGGTCCAAATTAGTGACATATACCAACAGTTTTGGCTAAACCGTTGGTATATGTCCAAATTAGTGACCTTTACCAACGGTTTGGCTAAAACCATTGGTATAGGTCCTATTTCTACTAGTGACCCTCACTGCAAGTCGGTAGCCTATGGTGTATGGGGAGGCCCACCTAAGGTCGTGTAATGAACTGGACCAGGGAATCAGTTTATTGGAACTCAGTTTGGAACGTTACATCATAATATTTCATCATCAGAAACTTAATCATAAACAATCCCAACAAATAATGAGATTGTAACATAAAACTCTTACCACTTTGGTAACTTTCAAATTAAAACCTCAAGAAAGAGAGAGACTTAGATGGATATGTATATCCACATAATTTTCATTAGGAACATCATAAAAGACATACATGAGCATTGTATACACCACATAAAAGAGATAAGTGGTGAATATGGCATGTGTCTCACAGAAGGAAAAGTGAGACAAAAATCTCTCACCCCGATTTCTCTAACCTTATGTATAATAAATTTAAATTTATTATACTTCTATACCAAAATCATGCACATACTTATAATATCATAAATGATCTTATTATAATATTTCAACATCCATTTATTAATAATTCCTTATTAAAATCGTTATTTCTAGGTGTTAACTGTTTCATTTTCCATGAGTGTTTCAGTTCAGTAGTTCTGGTCCATGTATTTTGATCATGGATCTATTATATCAATAATGTTAATCATGGTATAAATATCACATACATCCATTATATATAGAGAGAGAGTCGTCTGTAAAGGATATAGATGAAAAAATGAATTACACCATTCATGGATACGGTAAGTTGTACACACGCGTGAACATTATTTCCCCTTTTTGAAGGATTGAATGAAAGAATGGTAGATGTTAATTCATCTTTACATAATCATTATTATATCATATATATTATATATATTCATTAAATTTATCCTTATTATCTATATGTAAAGCGGAAATAAAAAATGAACTACATCGCTTCGTGAAGACGGTAGTCCACACATACGCACAAGCGATGTTATCGTTTTCTAAAGAATTGGAAGGTAATAAGGTAGATGTGATATTATAATTTCATAAGTATAATTATATCATAAATATAATATATATACTTTAAATTCATCATTATATTCACTTGTGAAAGGTGGTGATAGAAAATGAACTACATCGGTTTGCATGACGGTAGTCTGTCATAAACACGATCGATGATTTTGTTTCTCATCTAATGGAAAATGAGATGGTTAGAGGTTCTGCCATCAACATGATAACATCTTAGTATATGGTAGATGTTGGTGTTATTATATTGGAATTATTAAGACATAATTGAAAGTGATAAAATAAGAGATAAAAAATAAAGAGTTTGGTGAAGACAATTATCTTTGTTTAGAAAAACCTCTTTTGGATTTCTTTTTAAGGACTGTAGGGTTGATCTTTTGGGAAGACTAGTAATTATAGAACATGGATAAGGATGTTGAGAAGCGATTTTGACAGGGGTTGGTTGATCTAAATGGATTAAGAGGTGTGAAGAAGTGCATGAAGGAGGTGCCTTTTTGTAATTGAGATGAGCAACACACTTTTAATTTTTCAAAGTTTTAAAATAATGTCAAATCACTTTCTTGGAAAAATGACTCCAAAATGGATCATTCTCGAACCTTAGATGAGATAAGGTAGAAATATGTTCATCCAATATAAATTAGACAAGTTTTTAGATCATTTTTACCCTTATATTTTTAGTTTAACCCTCATGGTAAACCTATTTTAATCTTAACCGTGGTAATAGATTTTTATTGTTTTTACTATTCATTACGACAAAAAAATAAGTTAACCTTATTACCTAGTATTAATTATACTTATTCTAAATATTGAATTCATTTTATCAAATTCAATTCATAGAAGTGACAAAATTTAATTTAAAATTTAACCTGCAAACGTGATGAAAAACGGTTTTCCAAAGAAAATGTTTCCTTAAGTATAAAAAGTTTGTATATCAAAATTCAACATAAAATCGATTTCAATTACCTAAATTGGATTAATCATAATATAATTGAACTAATGTTACTTTTAAAATTATTTTAAAACAAAATGGAAGTTTGTAAATGCATTAAACGAAAAGACAATTTTTATTAAAAAATATGCATTTTTCACTATTTATTGAAAATTAATCTTTTCAGAAAATTCTCAAAAAATTATTCTAAGCTAATTTTGACATAGTGAGTTCAAAAATAAAGTTCATTTTGTCGGATACATTTTATAAAAGTGGTAGAAAATTAATAAAATTATTTTATCACAAAAAAACAATAAAAATCAATTTAAGGAACAAGTGTCTTTTTGAAGCATATAAAGACTTTACTGAAATTATATTTTCTTCATATAAAACTTTTATTCGTATTTAAAAAATGTGATTATTTCTATTCATATCACCAATTTAACGATTAGGTTATAACAATATACTATATTATAGATCATTTAGACTCGAGGTTGCGTGCATTGCAAGTTATCAAAGAGAATAAATTTATTTATAAAGAAATATATCATAAAATCTTAGGATGTTACAACGTTCTCCAACAAGGAAAATGACGATAAATCGCCTTGTTCATAAGTGAACAAAGTCCGAATCCAATGGGATTCAAGTTTGGGCCAGTTCCTCCATAGTGCGAGAGGCGCAACCAGAAGGTATCACTCAACTAAACCCCCAGGGGCAAATATTTAAAATATTCATAACAATGTAAGTTTAATAATCATATATATTTGTAAAAATTATGTGAATAAAATTAATAATGTATTTTTATATTTAAATATACATTTCATATTTAAATAGATTTAAACCTATTTATATGTTTATTTATATTCACTTCATATTTATATATTCTATAATATATATGTGTGTGTGTGTGTAATTATGTATTTGTATAGATACACACACACAATTATGACCATATATGTATAATTTAAATTATATGAATATATGAAATTTAAATAAATATGTTTATATATTTAAATACATCTATATCTGTATAATGTATTTATTTTATGCATATATATATATAATGTATTCAAATACATTATAAAATATAATGACTAATATACATTTATTTATAATACGTATTTGTATAAATTATGTAAATAAAATTTATAAATTTTTTTATTTTAATATGATTAATATAATTAATTTTTTTTTTTATATATAACTATATTTTAATACATTCATATATTTATTTATGTACTTTGTATTTATATATTTTATAATATTGATATATAATTATAATTAAATATATGTATCAACACAATCACACAAATATATATATAAATTCTATAATACGAAAAAATATATAAATTTACATCTGAAGTTAAAATAATTATATAAATATACTAAAATATTACTTATTCATATATACATATGTTATTATAATTATTATATATATAATTATAAATTAGTAGAAACCCGATCAGGAAGTTCACCGGGGAGCGTCCAGTACCAGAAGCCGAGGCTTCTGCATCTGCTCATCCCTATTCTATTTCCAGGGTGAAACCCAGCCTTGCGTGCAATCGATTTACCATCCCCATAAACTTTGCAAGGGCCAACGATTTGGTTGAGGAAACTTGTGCGGCGACTCTCCACCGGCATCATGTGAAGAGTGACAGTCGGGTTTATCTTTTAAGTGGTTGGTTGAAGTTTGCTTTGGATGGCCGCATCAAAGCCGGGGATTTGGTCAGGTTCGACCTCATCGAGAATGTACAGAATCCCAACATGAACTTCACTGGTAAATCGAGCCTGTGTTCTTAAAATGCCCGTTCTCTCTCTGTGAATATTGTTAGGCTGTGTTTGACAGCACCTATCACTCATTATAAGCAGTTTGAAAAAATAATTAATGTTTGTTCTATTTATAAACAAACACTTTAACTTAAATTCCTTAGGGTCTGTCTGACAACACTTATTGAAAACTGGTTATATCAGCCGATTAAGTGTTTTTTCTCTGGAATTTAAGTGCGTTTTTCTCAGTAGAACAAACATCACTTGTTTTTTCAAACTGCTTATCATGAGTGATCCGTGCCTTCTTAGAGCCATTGTCACTTGAGTGATTTTATTAAGTGTCATCATATTGCTTATTAAAATGGTTTTTCTATAACTTATTTAAGCGGTTTTCTTCAGGAATTTAAGTTTGAGTATGTTTGAAGATGAGAACAAACTCCACTAATTATTTCAATCTACTTATCATGAGTGATAAGTGCCATAAACAAATCCACTCAACTAAGTGGTAGATATTTTTTAACAAGCAATCTGGAAACATTTGTACAGAATCACTTGTTACAATAAATGATGTTAAATGCAACCTTAGAACATGCAGTTCTTGGCTTAATTTTGTTGTAAAATCTTTCAATGAATGTTTTATTGGGTTGTTGAGAAAACCATGCATGATCTTGTATGTAATAATGTTTTCCCATTTCATGCAGCTCTCTAGTGTTTTTGGGCATTGGCCTCTGTTTTTTTTAATCAAATCTGCAAGTTCTTATTTGGTTTTCGTGGTCTGTAAATTGGGAGTTTCAGGAGTATTTATCCTTCTCCTTTGCCTGTAATAAAAAAAGTTGAGAAAGTGTTTTTGAACATTTGGTGTTGGTGTTTTTTTCTATAAAATTTAATAAATTAGTAGAAATAAATACATGCATACATACATATATCAATGGAGTTTATATAACCATATATATTTATTATTATATAAATCATATTTATGAATGCGTGTGTGTATTAAAATTTGTTAATTAATTAAAATAATATCGTGTATTCTTTCTCAATACTTTTAAGAAGTGTTGAGAAAGGCACTAGCTAGTTCCTTTGTTTAAAGGAAAAAGAGAAAAATGAGAGCTATGATCTCAGAATTCATGATGTGATCTTCACTTAGACACCAAATGTTGAGTTTGAGTAGAAATACGTTTTAATGCCGGAAGGAGCAGATTGGATTTCCATGTGTCGCAAGAATTATCACACACTGAGGGATGAGGATTCCTTAGAAACGTTGCTCAATCCAATGGTACGGTGGTGAGAACCCCCCTCTAAGAGTAGGCCATGGGTTGGGAATGAGAGGTGGGGTTGTATGTTTCACGACCCAAAACGTCCTCAACACGGCCCAAAGGGCCGGGACCGCAGCTTGGCACTGACCCCACATCCCTACTAATGAGCATATTTGGATCTTTTGGAGAAATAATGTTGTTTTGGATCTTTTCAACTCCTCGTCCCAATTCAGTATGGTTAAGTTGATCTTCAATAATCAGTTTACATTCTTCACCTTTATTTGTGCCAAATGTGAAGCCAGGGACCATGAAATTCTTTGGGAAGATCTTTCTTCCTTCAACCCAAAATCTCATTCTTGGTTTATTATTGGGGATTTCAACACCATTCAGGATAAATCTGAGAAAAAAGGTGTTTGCTGCTACTCCAGGAAGGCCATGTATGATTTTAATAATTTTTTGGCCTCTAATAATCTTCTGGATTTGAGTTTTTCTGGAGATAGATAAACATGGTGCAACAATAAGCAAGGTGACTTGTCCAATCTTCAAGGGATGTCGTTCTTTCCAAACTCTTTGGTCACCCACCTGGATAGATTCCTATCAGAACATTCTCCTCTATTACTCTCTTTGGAAGGGGATGGTAGCCAGCCTCAAAGTTTTTCCTTCACAGAGTGCTGGAATCAGAAAGAGGATTTCTTATCAGTGGTGAAATAATCATGGAACGGCCTAATACATGGCCAACCCGGGGATATCATGCAAAGAAAAGTCAGACCTTTAAAAGGTGATCTTAAGGGGAGGTCTTCCCTTCATAATACCTATATTCTTGGCATCAAAGAGTTGGAAAACAAGATTAATACTTCAGATAACAGATTGCAAGACGCATGGAGTGATGATGATTTTATCGCCCTCACAGACAAACGCAAGGAATTATATAATAGGTTACTGGATGTGGAAAGGAATGATCAAGTAAGATGAGTCTGTTGGCTCAAGGAAGGAGATAGGAACTCTTCCTGTTTCCTTGCATGTATAAAAAAAACTGGTTTATTGGTAATATTAATCTGCAAATGGAGGATGGCTCTTTCACCATCCATATCAACATCACAGGTCCAAAGGCAGCCGGACACTTTTACAATCTTCTGTATGGGAGGGGATTAGACACCAGGGGTAGCTATCTCAGAGAGGATATCAACGAGCCTTTCTTCAGCAACATACCTAGATTCATTGACAAGCAGATGAACATCTGCCTTCAAGCCCCCTAGATGTTGATGCGATTCTGCATGCTATTAATAGCTTAAATCCGGAGAGTGCCCCAGGTTCAGATGGATTTCCTAGTGCATTCTTCGTGGTAGCCTAGGACATTATCAAAGTTGATCACAAAAATGAAATCCACTTTTTAAGTGGTCATTTGTCCAGAGCAGCTTGTGCCACTTCGCTATTCCCCTTTCTGAAAGTGCAGCAACCCTTATCATTTGATCAACTCTGACCTATTAGTTTATGCAACTTTTCTTATAAAATTTTGGCCAAAATCATCAATGAAAGACTTTCCAATCTCGTACCTCAGTTGATTTCTAATGAACAATATGGCTTTGTAAAGAACATGAACATTCAAGGAGCCATCACACTAGCAAAAGAAATGATTTATAATATTAACAGGGAGGTGGTTGGGCTCTAACATCATGGTGAAGGTCGACATTGGAAAAGCTTATGATGCAGTCTAGTAAAGTTTCATTATTAAAACCATGCATCACCAAGGCTTTTTTGAAAGGTTTTGCAATCTTTGCTTCCAGTATTTTTTCCTCTCCCTGGTTCTCAATCACTTTGGGTATAAAGAGATTTAACTTCTTCAAATCTACCAGAGGTCTTCATCAAGGAGACCCCATCCCTCCTTTCTTGCCCAGAACACACTCAATAGAAACTTGGCTGGTGCGTTTGATTCAAATTCTATCCTCCCCTTCAAAGGCGGGTGTGGAACCCCTGACATCTCTCACTTGTTTTTTGCTGATGATATGCTTTATTTTCTGAATGGAAGACTGAAATCAATCATGGGTAATCTATTCCAAGAGTAATGTATATATTTCCAATTCTTGCACTGCTATTCGAGCTGCTGAAATCGAGAACAGGTTGGGGTTTAATGGAAGCTCCTTCCCCATAGAATATCTTGGTGCACACAATTTAAGTAGCAATTTTTTGGATTGCCGAATTAAATTTCGTAATAGAAGATTTCATTAGTATTCTTTATTGTAAAATTTTAAGGTATCAATTTAACATATCATCACCAAGATGGTGTCCATTAGAAACTATTGAGAAAAAACTTCTAATTTTTTTGATTTATATATCGAAACTTTGTAGTCCAGATTTGGAAACACATATTTCAACAGCTTACCTCAACAACCAAGGTTTGGCCAGCATCCTTATCTAGAGAAAAATATAATAGTTCTTCTAAATTAACAACACACACAACATATAAGAGTAAATATATTTCTTATATGCATGTGAAACTTTTCGTTTTGTTTATTCATCACATTTTTTTATTTTTTTCCCAAATCACCCAATTTTCTACTTCTTGTGTTCCTTTTTTCAAAACAACACACAACGATAATGATCAACGATGACGATTAATATAAACAAGCAATGAAATCATGTTCGATAACAAAGGAAAATTTAAATGATTGCATGAATGTCACCTCATATGAGAATGAAAATATAATGTTGCGCCCTAGTCTAATCTACAATGTTGGTATTTCCATCCATGAAACATCTTAAAAGGTATTGAGGTGCTTGATCATTTTGGACAATTTAATTAAGTTAAGCTTATGTTATCATGAACTAACTCAAACAAGCAACGGTGTTTAAAGCCTAAAATGTAAATTTTATTTGTGGATTTGAACTGTATCATGCATATAAGTAGTTCATTGACACATAAAACCAACAAATAATCATATATGTACTTCTCCAAGAGATCCAACGAGTGATGAGATCAAGGAAGTCCTTTCCTTCCAGAATGTGTTGGCTTATAAAAGAGTAATTCACGATGGTTCAGTGCCTGCAAGGGCCTCGCATTCCCATATGCATTCTGCAACCAAAGAATTTAAAAAAATGGTAAAGAATTACATTAATTAGTTCCATAGAATCAAGAACTTACATCATGGACAGCAACGTGCAGTAGACGAATTTGCTTCCTCGAAACAGTCCTTATCTGATTGAAAATAAGGAGGCATTAGACGAGAAATGGAGGCGACGAGGGAAATTCAATGGAATCTAACCTTGTCAAAAATGGTCCAGATGACACCCTCTGTGCAAGGGGGTGTGGTGAGGGAGCCCATGTATCTGAAGTACTTTCGGCTCCCAAACCTAAAGCGTTTTGGGTTAACTAAACCTATCATTGTCTCATATTCATCCCTCTCCTCGTCTAACCCTTGCATCAACTAAAACCAGAATCAATAGAAAAACCAGGAGTAAAATGGAGGAATAAATAAAGAATAAACCTTGGAGAGAAATGAGTCTGGACGTCCAATTTTGTAGAGGATAGCTATAACTGCAATGCCATTATGGGAGTTCTTGTGTACCATGTGCAGCTCCATATCAAACCTGTTTTCAGATGAAGCTGTCAAATCTATAAAATCATATTTTATTAAAACCTAGGAGTACCTCTTGTGGTTAAGCCTGTGTTCGGAGGGGATGTGCCAGTGACTCTGTTTCAGATCGTACTTTTTCCCATTTATTTTAATATACCCTGGCCCTTCATCGCCACCCACCCATTCAACCTGCATAATTAAACAATTTAAAAAATATAAAATTATTCATAATTTTATTTAGGGATGACTCTGGGTCAAGTTGGAGTTTCCTAATCCTAAGCTATTTATTTTTATAAAACTAACTCCAACTCTAACCCCAACACATTTATTTTTAAAATACATCAACCCAACTCTACCATGTTATATTTTTAATTACTTATTTAACAATCATAACCCTTTTAATTATCTGATTAGAAATTCAAATATTTAAATTTTATTTATAAAAGAACAATAAACAAATAAAAAAATTAGGAAATATATTTTGCAATTATACTTTATTTAATAACATACATTCAATGAATTTAAATTTAAAATCTACTAATATATAGTCAATGAATTCTAATTTTTTCCCTCTAAAAAAACAAACTCAAAATAAATAAATAATTTTTATAATTGTAATGTCATTTAAAAATTTATTATTGATTAATGAATAATAATTTGCATAATTGGGTTTGGGTTTATGGTACCTTAAGCGCACTGCTTTAACCCTATCCGTTTATTAATCATGTTTTCAATTTACTACCCCAACCCTATAAATACCCATTTAACCTACCCTATTTAATAGGGCCGAGTAGTGTCGGGTGCCCAGATACCCTACTATAGAATCACACTTATTCAATACTATCCTTTATCATCACTAAAAAAACGCTAATAAATGAGGTGTTTTTATCAACACTAGTTAAAAGGTGTGGTAAAATATCACCTTTATCGATGCTTTTTTTTAGCATTGATAATAATAGTCATCCTATCGCTTTTTTAGAACAGATAAAATATGCATTTATCGTCACTTTTTTAGCGCTAATAAAATAAATCAGCTTTTAAAGTCTGCTTCCAACATCAATGATTTTTTAGCACTGGTAAAAGTTTTTTTATGCGTGGATAAAATGTGTGAACTGTTAGGTACCTATTGTCATCCCTTTTCTATTTTATAGAATTTTACAAGGATTTCTCTCTTTTTTTAAAAAAAAATATGTGTTGGGATTTCCGGTGATTAGGTTTTAACACTAGATTTATGGGTAAATCTACCATTAAAAATAGGGACGTATATGCATGAATTTTCTAAAAGCTAAACTAAAATTTTGTTGAGAAATTTTATTAAACTAGATTTATCCTTCATGAAAGAAAGTTTTCAAAAAAAGGGGGTTTTATTGTAACATAAAATTAATCAAACATAATTTAAAATTAAGTAATATTATCAATAAAAACTGATATACTTTCCAATGTCAAAAATTTTAAAATAAGATTTATTCAAATTTAAAACAAATTACAATGTTTTACTTTTTTAAAAAATTTGATTTGAACATCATCAAAATTGAAAAATGATAAAAAATAATTATTTTATCTCAAATACATGGATGGAAAAAATTACAATATTAAAAATTTGGAACATATGTTATCTTCTTTATTGTATAAAAAAAATTATAATAAAAATACATAAAACGTGTTTTGTTGTAAAAAAAACTAAAAACATTCACAAGACATTTGTTCTATCATTTAAACAAATAAAAGATTGAAATGTGTGATATCATTGAAAATAAAAAATTGCAATTTTTTTATTTTATATTTAAAAATCAATAAAGGAACGCAAAACATATGTTATCTTCTTAATTTTGTGTGAAAATTATACTGTAGAATGTATAGATTATATTTTCTTACAAAACCTAACAAAATGTAATGAAAATGATATATTTTTCCAGTAAAAATTAAAATTTGAACAAAAGTAAATTACATATTTTCTATTCAAAAAATCAAATAAAAGAACATAAAACATATTTTTGTCTTTGATTTTATTTCAAAATTTAATTAAATATTAAAAAACTTGTTTTCTTACAAATAAAATTTTAAAATAAAATCATAAAAAATATGTTATACCATTAAAAATAAACATATTATAAATTTTAATGATAACACCATTTATTATTTAATAAAACACATCCAATAACACAAAACATGTGTTATGTTCTTTTTTAGTGATAAAATATATGCTTAATTAAAAGCATCCATTAATGAACAAAAAAGATATGTTTTTTCGTTAGACATAATTTTTAAAAATAATAATAGAACATGGAACTTGTGCCATGTCATTATCTTCCTATGAAAATTATATTAAAAATACAAAAAATAAAGCATTGATAAAATTCAAAAAATATTTTTTAAAATTGTAAGGACTCAGGTCCTTGTAGTTCATTCCTTTGCGTTTTTAGTGTCAGAGGTGTCGAGAGGAGACTCGGAGGAGGGAGGAGGGGAGCAGAGTTGAAATTTCAACTATGAAGTAGGATTGCGGGGTAGAGGCTTGTACTACATCGTGGAGTTCATGAGGCTACGACATGGATAAGAAGCTACTACACAGAGGCTCGGGAGAGGAGGTTTGGGAGGTACTGCCTTTTTCAGGGTCGTTACGTTGTAGGGTTGAGTTGAGGTGTAGCCTTCTTCATTGGCAATTGAATCTTGCAGCGTGGTGGTCTACCGTGCATCATGATCCTCTTCCTAATTTATAGGACATGTGTTGTGGACCGTGCCATGTTTCTCAGACACAGCTTTGACCAGGCGTGTTGCACCACAATCTCTTTTCATACGCCGTAGTTTTGTCCTAAGTCACCACCTTTGCACCGTGGTGTAGGGTGTTGCATCATGGCCTTCTAATTTCCAGTTTGCCTATAAATTCAGGAACCCCCTTGGAACTTGTATTTCTCTCAACTTTTCCCCTCAAATCCTAGGCACATGAAAGAGATTTTCAAAGGCCTTTAAAGCCCGTTTGATCGGATTCAACCCCCACCTTCAAGAGATCGATTTGTGGTGATCTGATATGAGTTTTCCCTCTTTCTCTTGTGGTTTTTCCCTGTTCGATCTTGTTTCCTCTCATTCTACATTTCCATGCTATGACAATTGATTTCTTTCATTCTCATAGAGTTCTTTTTGTTGTAATTGTAGGTGCCCTAGATCCAACTAAACATTACTTTTCAATTACCATTTCATGTATACAATAAGATATGCATGATGTACTCTTACCATTATAGTGTAAACATTTTTGTGTCTACTATTTAAATGGTAATTTTCGTAGATTATTTGTAGTATCAAAATGTTATTACAGACCCCAAACTATAATGAGAACCTCGAGATACTATTACATTAATCTTAAACAAATGTCATATGGTGTGGATACATCATACTGATTGGACACAGTTGATGTTTGACTATTAGGTGCTGGATGCTCATAAACATTGAAACTTCTTCTCATGAAGTTCGCACTTGGTGGTCTTTGGTAGGTAAGATCATGAGGACAGACTCGCCAATAGAAACACTACATGTTTCAGGTGTCATTGAATGTTCTTATCTACGAACATGTGTATTGATCTCCTGACTTGAGATCATTATCAATGCATGTCATTAGATCGCGTACTTTGATGCAAGAAAAAAACCATGATAATGAAATCGTGGTGAGGTAGCGTGTGTTGGGTGTGTCATTGGTGGTATGTCATTGGTTGAATGGTCAAAATAAAATTTGTCGCTTCCGAGTTGAGGAATTTATATATCGGGTTTGATTGATCAGGATGATAGTACTTTCATAAATCTTTGGTCAAGGTAGTCGAAGGTAAGTTTGTTCGGTTAGATCAACAAATAATAAAGCAAGAAAGGACGATGACATAAGTATGCATTGGCTTTATGAGATATTTAAAGATAAAGAGATTATATTACACAATGTGAGTTCAATGTTGGTTGTCATTGTTATGACTATTCTTTATCCCTTTAGGGGTCTTGATGGGTTGTTAGACTCCGCTCTTGGTCTGTGAATATTATCCACCGCTATCGAGATAAGGTTCTAGAGGGCTATACACAATAACGTATTCAAGAATCTGCCCTATTTTGATGAATAGGTAAATATGACATGGTGGACCCCACCACGAGGTCCGGAGGTTGTCCAAATATTGAAGATCATCAACGAATAAATAAATTCATTATTATTCGAGTACAAAATAATTGGGTTGAATTTATTTATTAAAAGTATTCACTAGGTATTTAGTGAATACAAAAAATATTATACGAACGAATATTATTTTAGTATTTATGGTTCATTTAATATTAGCGAAAATCACGAATCAGGTTAAATGGTTTGGTTTTATCATGTAATATAGTTAATATATATTACAAGGATGTGATGAAATACAAATAATATTTATGACGCAATTAGTTCATTATAACTATTTTTTTATTGCTTATTTAGTGAGTGTTTTATTTCTAGGGGTCGGGGAGCCCTTCCGAGTATTTTGAGCCTTCCACTATATAAACAGGAGGAGATGCTCATTCCATGATTGTTCATTCATTCAGAATTAGAGTCTCTCTCTCCTCCCGCTTTTTAGAGAGAGAAAATCTATCTTCAAGCACTCGATTCAAGAACGCCTTCGACGGGTCGAAGACACGAGATCGGCGTGATCGCCGCGATGCCGAAGGATTCATCGAAGCTCCATGTTAGCTTTCAGAATTCGACGAATGGAGATCACACAAATTCTTGGAGCGTGTGTGGATGATCTAGAGGAGTTCGACTTCACATCCTTTGAGCAATGATCACCGGAGATGAGTTGCAATATAACGCGTCGCCAAATCGAACAAATTAATCATTTATTTAATTTTTGTGCTTTGAATAATTCATGAGAGATCCTCAGGGCTCGAATCGTCGGAGACGATAAGTTTTGATGCTCTGGTGATGAAAAGATTTCAATCTCTAGCCCATTGACTTCCGCTGCGCCCCCCAATACCTTCAATTGGTATCAGAGGGATCACATGATTTTTCTGAGAAAAAAATTAATATGCATTAAATTAAGTACTGGGAATTATTTCGGTCCCAACGGATTCGACCATGTGTTGATCTGATCTCGAACGACCAAGTTATGACAATTCAAAAGATTGATTCAGATTGACCGCGAGTTTTTTGACAACACTTCCTCCCGATCTGTCGGAGCCCTCATCCCAACAGTGTGCAGTCGCCAGACCACTCTCCTTCGGTGTTGCCCACCTTCGACCACATGCTAGCCCGTCGTCGCCTCCTTCCAGGTCGCCATCGCCCTCCTCGCTCGAGACCGCCGCTTGTGCACTCGGCTGACCACCCTCCCTGGGTTGTCGCCTCCACTATCATAAAAACAGCTTTACACTGCGCCACCCTATGCTTTTTTTAGTAGTGGTGATAAGGGGGGTCTTTAGCATTTTTTTACTAGCTCTGATAAAGGGTATATTTAAAAATATATATATTTCATTAAAAATAATATATTAATATATAAATATGTAAATATATTTATATTGATATAAATATAATATATATATTGATGTAAATATAATATATATATTGATGTAAATATAATATATATATTTTAAATATCTTTTAGATAAGGCTAAATATACATTCACACTTAATATATAAGATATTTAGTGAAAATGACATGTAAAATAATTTAAAAATATTATTAATTAATAATTTGCTAATTATTATCGAGTAATAGTCATTTAATAACAATTTGAAGACCAAAAAAATCAAAAAATCAACAAAACATCTAAAATAAGTTGAAAACGTAACTCAAACTTCAAACAGCTATAACTTTTGATCCGGGTGTCCGTTTGAGCTCTACCACATATCAAATCGAAATCTGTGATGAAATCTACGCACCAGTTACACAGTAAAACCCTTTGTCACATTTTTTGAGGCAAAAAAAAGACCTCCAAAATTGAGTTTTTAGTCAATATACCTCAAATTTTTAACATTCGATGGACTTTCAGCCTCGTTTAAGGGGGTCTTTTTGCCTGTTTTTGTGGCAGAAGCTTTTTCAATCCTCCAAGGTATCATCCTTGCCCAATCAAAGGGATGGAACCAGGTTTTGTTTGAATATGATTGTCTTGAAGTTGTCAACGCCTTGTCTCGAAGAGGGGAGGACTCACTGCAGTTCAGACTTATTCTTAGAAAGATTTGGTCCTATTGGATCTTTTTCATCTTGTGATTTTTCTTTCATTTTGCATGGCAGAAATCTCACTGCCCATCGGCTGGCAAGTTTTGGGATGTCATGGGGTAATCATTGTTGGGTGGATTCCTTTCCGGATTGGATTTGTATGTCTGGTTCAATTGATTAGTAATATATTTGCCTTTCAAAAAAATTATATATGTATATAAATATTAATATATAATAAATGTAAATAATCATAAATATGTATAATTATATTTAAAGACGTACACACACACACATATATGTATGTATGTATGTATTTATAAACACACATACACTCACGCACAAAAAACATATTTTATATATGTATTTAAATATATATATATATATGGATAAAAAAATGTAACAAAATATATATAAATATATAGATATATCATAAAATACAAAAGAAAATGATACATGAGAGTGGAAAAGGTGCGAGATTATAAGGGAGAGGTCTCAAGTTCGAAACCCACCAAAAGCAGGGGTGCGCACACGCGGGTGGGGCGGCTTCCTAACACTGTTAAAGGGGTGGGGGGCTTCATAGCACTGTTAAAGGGGGGTAGAGAGGCCAGACTAGTGCTATTAAAAGGGCGATTGAGTGCTGATAAAAGAGGGGTTCGATTTCAGAAAAAGAAATCTTTTTAATTTTTTTGACTTTTATCACCATTGATAAAAGGTGGCATTTATCAGTGCTCAAAAAAAGCATTGATAAAGGTCCCTTTTATCATCACTTTTTTAGCACCGATAAAAAGGATCCCCTTTTTAATAGTGCTTCGATTATCAGTGTTTTTTAGCGCTATAAATGTCCCTTTTGCATGCATTTAAAGGTCATATCTGTCGTAGTGCTCGCCCGAATTGCCTCCTCCACCAAGCACCTGAGGTCGCCACCGCTGGTGAACCCTGGAGCTAGCCGCTCGTCGCCGCCTGTTAGGCCCTTTGGTGCCATTTTGGCCTCCAAAGGACCGCTGCTCAGCCACCCTGACAGAAGGCATGTGTCGAGCCACCCATCGCCGCACAACATCTCTCGGAGGCCCGATCCACTTGGCCAACCAGCGCTACCGCCGCCCTCCGAACAACCCGCCTCACCGCTGCACCTCCCTCCTTAGCAGTCGGCCCACATCCAACCGCCTCCGGCCACCTGCCTTTGTCAGTCGGTGCCTCTTGCCAGATTGCGCACCAGAACCATCGCCAAACACGACCCCACCCTATCCCTACCTTTTCTGTTCGATAAAACACACAGATCATACCCCAACCAGGTTTTGCCCGTCTGGTATGAGATTGCACAGGCTTGAGTTGATTCACCCGACCTGGAATGGGTCAGGACGAGTCTGTCTAGCCTAGAACAGCCCTACACGGGTTCTGCCTGGCCCGGAACGGGCTTGCTTGGGGTCGGCCCAACCCGTATTGGGTCGCGCAATGTTTCGGGGCCCGAATAATTTTTTTAAAATATAATCAAAATTAATTTAATTATTTTTTGATTATAAAAATAATAATTTTAATGCTATGAATAATTAATTTAATTTTTGGAATTAAAATTAAATTAATACTGAGACCGAATGAAAATAAATTATTTGAATTTAAATAATTCATTTAATTTATTTAAAAGTCTCCGTACTTTAAATACACTGTAATTAATTTTATTGTGTTGACTGGTCTTGAGAAATTGAACAGCCCTATGTATGTCTGGTTTATTTTATTTAATTGATTATTTAATTACGTGTAATGAATGTAATTAAATAAGACGATATGTGCATCATCATTTTTTTCTCGTTTAATATGTATAAGGGTCCGCGCACCCAGATAAAAGTGAGTTGTCTGTATTTTGCACTCCCGAGTTCCCCTCACCCGCGTGTGAGTATTTTTGTAATATGACGAGGATGTTGTAAGTCGCGGACCACGCCAAGTCGAGGTTAAATCCGGACGAGAAGTGGACACACTGGACCAGGGACGAGTTGCAACGTGAGTAAAGCTACGACTCGGGTATGATGCCCTAGGTCATGGTTGATCCATAAAAGTTTAAATGAATCAACCAATATTAGATGCTAAAGACCAATCAGGTATATTTATTTCCTTTATACATTTGTTTATTATTTTATGCGTTTGCATGACACTGAGAAACACATAAAATAATAAATAGTAAAATGCATAAAGATGTGATAAATGTTTTTTCTATTAACATTCAGTCGTGAGCGTGGTGACAAAAGATGAACAGATTAATAAAAATGGATTACATTCGTCGAGAAAAGTATTAAAAACCCTCAAAGAAATATTAAGTCACAAACGTCTTCCATCGTTTGAATTTGAATACAATCAGGTGTTTGGGATGCCCGGCCAGTCATAATCGAGGGTGCTTCCTACTATTGGGGAGTTCTTATGAGAACAATGAGTTGACTTAACTGAAGTTGACAACGCATGAGTAGTCATAGCTAGCTTGTTACAAATTCAGAGGCAAGTATTAAGTAAATCATTTTTATGATTTTAGAAGCTGAGACTTCACTTAACATATCAAGGAGCCGTGAGTTAATGCTATTATTTAGATAAACGCCTACTTTGAACTCTTTGAGTAGCGGTGTAGTCATAGCTTGTAGACTATGAGGAGAGGTTCAAGCATCCTTACTAGAATACTCAAGTGACAAAGTATTCTGATTCTAGTATAGAAGGTTGCTAGAGTTTGATAAAATAGTAGGAGACATTTAATGATTTAATTAATTAATCAAAAATGTCTAAATCGATAATCAATATAAAAAGTACTAATCTGCTAGATTTTATTTTTATGGAAAATGACAAGTAATACCACAAGACATACTGTGATATTTATTGGACAAAGATAATTTCATATCCAACATGTGTTTCCAAAGAGTAGTACATGCACTTGTGCACAATACTACGATATAGGAAATTCAAGGTGTTGGAGTCCCCAATACCTGTTGATCCACCTTAGGAAGCAATGGTGAGAAAAATGATTACAAGAGACTCATGTATGATGCATATGATGGTTATGTCATAATGCTATCATCAATGCCCGATGTCAGTTGTGAATAAAACATCGACACATGGATGATTTCACATGTAGTCCCATATTTGAGAAGCTTGCAAGGAGACAGTGAAGTGCATATATGAATATGTAATGATTACACTGGATATGTGTAAATTGAAAGATGGATCACAATCTTTCAATGGGTCCTTTTCTCATATCATTTTCACCCATTTACTCTAGTTTTTTTTAAGATTACAAAACAAATAGTATGGAGAAAATGCTTCGTTACCTTCTAGGCAAGGTTTTTCAAACAATAAAAACTTAAAGAAAATATAATCTTAAATTCTTATGGCGAACAAGTTGAAATATACGGTGAAAATACCTATAAGAGTGACGCCAAAAGCACCGTTGCAACGTACTTCATAGAAAGAGGTTTTAAATAGGAGGTTATTTTCTTCACATGTCTTGAAATAAATCTATGGAAGTTTAAATGCAATGAACTGAATTGAAGAAACAAGTAGTTGCTTCTTCTTCAACTATATTCACCAATTATAAATATTGTTTTTATTATAATTTTTGGGTATTAAACACAATATGCCTATGACATATGTGTATTTAAATATAGCAACCAAGTAAGTATATAAACATTAGAAGAAGTAAGGTGTGTTCTCTAAGCGGCTGAGAAAAGGTGGTTCCTAAGTCAGTAATGAGAAGCACACAACTTCTACATTTCCAAGTTTATTGATTCTAGTTGAAAATTTAATGAGTATTACCAAAACATTTATCTCATGTGTCCATTGGATACAAGGAGGCATTATTCCAATTCAAGAATGAATGTTATTTGTGGTCTTTTATACTCAACTAATAGTTCAGTAATGCTTGAATTCATTGGCAATATCTGATGAATATAAAATGTAAAACCTATATACCCAGTTGTGGAAATATAATACTTTGTCAAGAAAAAATAAATTGTTTTCAAGGATATACCCAGTATGATTTTAGAATCTTTGGAGTTAAATACCTTAGGTATTATCGACACACTAATGTACTTAGTTTGGGACAAAGAAGCCTTTAGAAATAAAGGTAATCCACAAAGCTTTCAAAATTAGTTCAACTAGAGAGCGCGAACTATTCCAAGGTGAACCTAGTGGTAAATATACTTCATAAGATTCCTTTAAGTGTTTACAGAATGTGAAATTGAAGTATGGTATATGCATGGTTAGAAGATGTGAGTTTCTTCGGGCTCACATGTCGAAGAATATCTTAACCAAGCATTCATCTATCATTATAATGTAGCGTGGAGTAATTCCTAAATGCACATTACCTTATCCACATCAGAGCTATGATTCTAATAAGGAGGATTGATGATGAATCTTACATGTTAACATTGATCAATAAAATGCAGCATGGATTAATTCCTAAATTCACATATCCTTATACACATCAGAGACATGATGTTAGTAAAAGGAGTATCAATGTCGCGACTAATATTCATTGCGGATACTTCCATTATTTTTCAATTCATGCATCGCAAATAAAGATGTTATCCCACAAAAAAATGCGAACTGTCGTGAAAAATGGATATCATATGAGTTATAGTATGATGGAAATCCATTATGTCATAAGAACATGTGTTTAAATGAAAAATGTTTGTTAAGGATATAAACAAACTTGCATAAAAAACACAATGTGCATCTAAAGTAATTATCCTAAAATTTTATTAGGATATTACAGAAATCCCTATTATAGAAAATTTGCAACCAAGTGATAGACTACATTTCTATAAAAGGGTGCACATCTCTACTTGAGATACAAAGAGCATGATTGACTTTGGTTTAATCAATGCTAGAGATGCACAAATAGTTGACATAGGAAAAAGTTTCACAAGAGCTCATGGAAGAGGAATGTTCCAAAGACACATACTGCGTAGGAAGGATGAAACCATAGTGCTGGTTTTATATTCACCGTGGCTAGTGATACATTATTCATTGAGAATAATAATTCTTACAAGTAGGAAATATATGGAAATTGGCTAAAATTCACATGATCAATTAAAATTCAATAATAGATTCCATGTATCAAAGTGTAGGGGCTTATTATTTTGAATAATGCGGTGGATATTTGTAAAGACCTGGAAATTCCTTGGATTTTCTTCTTCTTAAATACATGGGAATTTTGCGAGTTCGTGAAAACTGACGGCACATGATTCCGAGGTCTGGTGTGCCCGGAATCAATTTCTGAAGTTTTGTTCGGGTACATTCAGTAAACGTACGAGCGGGATTTTATAACTTTTGAACTGATGCTCAGAATTAAAATTCAAGGGCACCGTTGATCTCGCCGCGCCGATATTCGCTTAAAAAGACTTTCCCCTCAACAGAAGATGGTTGGGAATAAAAGATAGTTTTTGGGTTTTACGTGGAATAATAAAATAAAATAGGTGCATGTCTTATTTTATTTTGTTTGTTTTAACCACCATGTGGAGGTTGGAGTTGAGGACCACCACACTTTAACCTCCCATGAGAGGTTATGATGGTGGGGCCCACCCGAACTCAACCCCCGTGTGGGGATTAAATTTAGTGGGGACCACCCGAGATAGAAGCCTCTTGAACTTTCCATTAAGTGGGGAGAACCTCTTGAGCTCCCCACTTTATGGTGCCAATTCACCCAAATTAATGAATTGAGCATCAATTACATAATTTGAATCTTTTTGAATTATGTGCCAATGATTAAATAATAGGTAAGATGAATCTATTATTTGTTTGGCATTTGTCTTGGGAGAGGGGAGAATTTGGGAGAAGGCTCCCGACGAAGAACGCTCCAACCGACGAAGAACGCTCCAACCAACGAAGAACGTCGACCTCGATCCCGACTTCGACTTCCTTCCTCGGAACCTCCTCGACATAGGACACGTTCGTCTACAACGAATTGACGTCCACCTTTCCGCGACTTCGTCAACAATCAACAAAGGTAGGGGTTCAAACTTGTTTCGTTTCTTGTTCTTCGTCTTCCTTCGTGGATTATAATTCAAAGCCGCTTGATATCACCCTAACGCGGAGGGTGCGGGCTGAACAAACACGACCTGACCCCTCCGCCTTCTTTGTGGAATTTGACTCTAAACGCGGCATGAGTCCGGGATGAGCGTTACTCATCAAAAATGGTTGCGGATCGAAGGCGATGTCCCGAGGAGTGCGCGACTTCTTCCGGAACGGGAATCGGGCCACCGGAACTCGTCTGGTGACCCGTGAAAGGTTCCTCGGCGGTCAGAATCGGCGAACGACATCGGTGGAACGAAGGAAGGGCGGCCGGCACACCGGCCGGCCGCGTGGACAGTGGCGGCACAACTGCATCCCCGAAGGAGAAGTCGCGACCCCTAGCCACGGCGGTGCAGCGGCGGCCGGCGCAAGGCCGATCGTGAAAGAAACAGGCGGCTCGACCCGCCGGGTCGATCGAGAAGGCATGGCGCAACGGCGCCGCGCGGTGGAGTAGAAAGAAGCCGCGACCCTTGGCCGCGGTGGTGCAACAGCGGTCGGCGCAAGGCCGGTCGCGAGGAGGTCCAGCGGCCCGAGCCGCCAGGTTGCCGGAGGAGGCGCGACGCAACCGGCGTCGCGCAGGAGGTGGTTGGCCGCTTGGCCAGCCAGGAGGAGCGGGACCCAGCAGGCCCCGCGTGACGCGGACCGGCGCCACGTGGCGCCAGTTGTCTCCCACCCGAACGGCTTAGCCGTTTGGGAACCCCAGGGGGCGCGACCTCCCCCTGGATGCGACTAGGGCGGACCCCACGGGCTGTCGGGTCGGACCCAGCGAGGGTCGGGCCGCCCTCGCTATCCGGGCCGCCCCCGCGGACCGGGTCGGACCCGCAGACCGTGTCGGACTCCAGTCCGGACCGGGTCGGGCCGGGTCGGTTCGACTGGGCCGGACCGGACCCAGACCCGTTTTGACCTGATTTCACCTTTTCGCCCATAACTTGGGCTACAGGTGTCCAATTGACGAACCGTCTGCGGCGACGGAAAGCTCGGAGAAAGAAGGTTCTTTTAGTATACCCCACTTGAGGTTTGGACACAGTTGGGGTATAGTCAGGTTGGAACGTACACGAATCCAATCGGGCCCTCGGGACTAAAAGGCTAATAACTCACAGACCGGGCGTCCGATCGACACGTCGTCTGTTGCATTGAGACCCCTATGATGTGGCAGACCTCTGATATACTTCTTCGTTGCAGTTGGAGCATTGACTAGTAGCTCGTGGAGCAGATCCTTCCAGAGATGAGCGGGCATAGTGTGGGGACTTAGTAGCTGGCTGAGACCTGACGACTACTGATCGATTCGACTCAGAGTGTTTTGACCGGCCCAGTGGGGAGCAACTTGGTGTCGCGGCAGACCCACAGTGGGAAGCGCTTCTATGTGACGCAGCAGACCCATGATACTCAACAGGAGGAGTACCTCAGCGGGCTACGAGGGGGAGCGCCTATGTGTGATGTTGTAGACCCACAGTGGGGAGCGCCTCTATGTGACGCAGCAGACCCACAGTACTCGACAGAAGGAGTACCTCAGCAGTCCAGGATAGTGGGAAGCGCCTCTGTGTGACGCGGCAGGCCCACAATACTCTATAGAGGAGGAGTACTCCAGCAGCCGAAGTTTCGACAGTTTGATTGGGAGTGTTACATGTTACTACCCCTAGAATAAAATCCTGGTTTGAGCTGAGTCAGTGACTTTTGTGTTTACCTCATGACTGAGATGGATTACTTGATAACTTAGGTATATGTATGGGCATATACCTAAGTAATGGATATTCGTTGATTTTCATACTATGTGGTTTATCCTTGGTGGATTTCGAGAGACCATGGTGGTCTCGAGGTCCCTACTGAGTATCGTTATACTCACCCCTGCACGGGCTTTGCCCGCACCTCGTTGTGTTGGTTGCAGACGACAGACAACGTTGACCGAGGCTGAGTGGGCATGACTGGACGGTACCCGGAGGTAGACCACACGGCGTGACGGTACACGGAGGAGACGGACAGACGTGGTGTGTTGTGGATGCTATCTGTACCTACCCTTCAGGTAGGATCCGAGGTGGACGATCCAAGAGCTGGTTTACACCTTTTAACTGTTTTTTCCTTACAGTTGTACTTGTACTTTACAGTTGGGCTTGTATTTCCGGCTCCTTCACTTTTTAGCACTCCTTTTGTATACAGTTTTACTTAGTGTTTTGCTTCCGGCTTATACTCTATTGTGTGTGATTATATTTTATAAAGGAAATGCCTTCCCAGTTTTAGGGATTTACGCCTTTGGTGCTAGTCGTCAGCCCCTGGCCTATGGAAGGTGGGCTTGGGGTAGTCACGACACGGGTCCCGAGGACGAGTCGTGACAAATTGGTATCAGAGGAGTCGGTTCTACCGCAGAACTTAGGACTCTGATCATTCTTTTCTGTGAAGCAATAGTGTTAAGGGTACCGAGTGTGATTTTCAGTTCAGGGAGTCCAGTGTTGGTGTGGTGGCCGACGTATCCATACACCAGGACCCTGACTTCTGATTTCCGACTTAGTGCACGAAAACACTGACTGCGTGTATGTTTTCAAAAGTTTTCTTTAAGTCAGCTCAACCAGGTCAGCTCACTAGGTATAATCTTTTGACCGTGTCGCATCTGTTTCTTTCAGGATGCCTCCCCGCGGACGACCAGTTAGAGCCCCGAGAGTCGTACACACAAATAGCCCACCGAGCGATGAGGCCTCGGTGTAGGGCCCTCTTCCAGCGGAGGCACTAGCGGTACCACTACCCGTTGGGCCATCGATGCCACCAGCCCCAGCAGCAGACGATGCACGCCATTTGAGCGTGTTGCATGAGTTCCAGCACCATAGGCCACCCAGGTTCAGGGGAGAGACGGACCCACAGGCGGCTGAGGATTGGCTGGAGGCTGTGGTGAGAGTCTTCAGACCGGTAGGGACACCATCATACCTTATGGTGATCCTTGCCGCGAGTCTCCTTCAGGCAGCAGCATGAAGATGGTGGAGCCTGATGCTCCAGGTGCATGACGAGGCGACACTACTATGGACAGACTTCGAGAGCCTGTTTCGGGTGGAGTTTTTCCCAGCCACCCTTCGTGCGGTGCGTATACAGGAGCTACTGCATCTATAGTAGGGTAACATGACGGTAGCTCAGTACTCAGTGAGGTTCACCGACCTCTCGCGCTACTCCACAGATATGGTACGGGACCCATTCTTCAGGGCCCGAACCTTCGAGCAGGGGCTCAGGCGAGAGATCAGGGCTTCGATGATCTCACTCAGCATCCCGACACAGGCAGGGGTGCTAGAGAGAGCCCTCCTGGTGGAGAGTTTCCTTGCTGAGCAGTCTCTGGCAGCGAGACCCACCACTAGTCGATATGCAGCGGAGTCTTCTGCAGCTGGCAGCAGACAGATGATGCAGAGGTCCAAGAGGACCAGACCCATGGGTGGACGACCGCATGACTTAGGATCAGTTGTGCGGGGCACCCAGGGCAGTGACATATATGCCAAGAGCAGACAGTGTTACACATGCGGTGGGCAGGGTCACATAACTCGTGACTGTCCGACCCGCCATTCAGATGATCAGCAGACAGTTGAGGGACCTCCCAGGCAGAGGCAGATGTTCGATCGAGGCGGTCTGCAGGGAGGAAGCAGACGTGGAAGAGGAGCTGGTCGTGCAGCTGGCGGTGTACGACATTTCGAGGTGTTACCGACACCACCACCAGGAGGTCTACCCTGACCGTAGGGAGCAGGTGGACATGGGAGAACTCAGCTCCAGGCAGCTGAGTCTTACGATCACGACACTCTAGAGATGATTTGAGGTACGATCTGTGTCTACTCCACCATAGCTGAAGTTCTTATAGACACAGGTTCTAGTCACTCTTTCATTGCCACTACCCTCGTTCGGAGCTCAGAGATTCTGACAGAGCTGTTGGATCAATCCTTACGGCTAGAGACTCTTATAGGAGCAGACTCGACGATTACGCACTGGTGCCGGCAATGTGAGCTTACTCTAGGAGGCAAGAGCTTCAGCTGGGATCTCCTCATAGCAGCATCGATGCCTTACGACGTCATCTTGGGTATGGACTGGTTATCTACAGTCCATGCTCAGATCGACTGTATTAGGCGCAAAGTGCGGTGTGTCTGTACGAATGAGACCAGGTTTACCTTCACCGGCAAGAAGGGAGCCTTTGCAGCACATGACAGACTTACTCAGAGGAGGGTGCAGCTGATCACTCATCAGTTGGATGCCCTTACCCTCGGAGCAGTAGATGTGGAGAGTCCGAGCTATCCTGTAGTGGTGGACCAGTATGCATATCTTTTCCATGATGATGTCCCAGGTCTACCTCCTCGCAGAGAGGTGGACTTCTACATTGACCTGTACCCCGGGACATCACCGATATCTACACCAGCATATCGGATGGCTCCCGCGGAGCTACGCGAGCTGCAGGTATAGCTAGAGGACTTGTAGGGGAAGAGATTCATCTGGCCCAGTGTTTCTCCCTGAGCAGACCTGATTCTGTTCGCCAAGAAGGCGGATGGGAGCTTGAGGCTTTGTGTCGACTACCGTCGCCTGAACCAGGTGACCGTGAAGAACAAGTACCCACTCTCGAGGATTGACGACCTCTTCGATCAGTTGAAGGGAGCACGGTGGTTCTCGAAGATAGACCTCATATCAGGCTATCACCAGCTCAGAGTTCGAGACGAGGATGTGCAGAAGACGACCTTCAGGTGTCGGTATGGCCACTACGAGTTCTCGGTTATGCCCTTTGGTGTATCCAACGCTCTAGCAGTGTTCATGGGACTCATGAACATGATATTCCAGCCATACCTCGATCTCTTTGTCGTAGTCTTCATCGACGACATTCTGATCTACTCGACTACTGAGGAGGAGCATGCCTACCTTTTGCGGGTAGTACTGGACACACTCTGAGAGCACCAGCTTTATGGTAAGCTCTCGAAGTGCCAATTCTGGATTCGAGAGGTTTACTTTCTGGGTCACATCATCTCGGAGGCTAGAATTTTAGTGGATCTAGCGAAGATTGAAGCGATACTTGCTTGGGAGCCACCCAGGAGTGTGGCGAAGGTACGAAGTTTCCTGGGTTTGGCTGGTTACTACCGGAGGTTCGTTCCAGACTTCTCCAGAGTTGCAACACCACTATCAGCCTTGACGAAGAAGGGGCAACCCTTCGTGTGGTCGGAGAGATGTCAACAGAACTTTCAGGAGCTGAGGCAAAGGCTGACTAGTGCCCCCATCTCGAGGCTTCCAGAGGAAGGCGTAGGGTACATAGTCTACTGCGACGCATCAGGGACCGAACTCGGGTGTGTCCTGATGCAAGAGCGAGCAGTGATCGCTTATAGTTCTCATCAGCTGAGATAGCATGAGCAGAACTACGCTACCCATGACTTGGAGTTAGCAGCAGTGGTCTTCGCCTTGAAGATGTGGCGACACTATCTGATGGGCGAACGTTTTACCGTGTAATCTGATCAAAAGAGTCTCAGGTATATATTCTCTCAGAAGGACCTGAACCTGAGACAACGGCGATGACTTGAGTTCCTCCAGGACTATGACTTCGAGATATTCTATACTCCTGAAAAGGGGAACATTGTAGCAGATGAAGGTTCCGGGCGCAAGAGAAGCGCGTGGGTGGATGTGCCCACTTGGATTTTTTTCATTAGCAATGATCAATCCGGGATCAATACGATGATAAACGCCAGTCTCCATGGATCGAATCATTGAAATAGACAAAGAAGATGGATGGTCTCGGAACCACAAACGAGGACCGTCACAGGTTGATTATAATTAATTTAATTAATTGACAATAAGTACCTTTTTTGGGTGTTCTTTCTTCATTGATATTCTTGATCACGTTCCGATGTGATTCGTCGTTGCATCGTAGAAGCCAAGTGTAGACTTCCTCTAGTGGTGATCCACACGTGCACCACGTATCTCTGGATGTCGCCAAAGGATTTTCTGGGTGCTAGCGTGGAGAAACCTTTGCTTGCGTTGTCCGCCTTAGATCGTCTTGATCCGATGGAGGAGGATCTCTTTCAGTCTTGAGAGCGTTCTTGGAGGAAGGAGTTATCTCGGCCTTGAGGGAATTCTCCAGAATTGTTGTGCACAACGGTTCTCTTGGGAAAGGAGTTGGGGTTGTGAGGATATTTATAATCGGGTTTGAGGTTGTAAAGTTATGACAATAAATAAACGTGTTACACATTTTATTTATTTCATTAACTCTTTTTAAAAACCCCATGTCGAGTCATTAATTCCTTGACATGCGCCCACACTGATTATAATAAATATCATTTAATACAATGACATTATTTCCTCAAAATCCTGACTGGAAAAACTACACGGCATGTAATCATAAATACACGGCATGTACTTATTTTTCATTGAAAACTACACGGCGTGTACATTCAATGTACACGACATGTATATCTTGTTTTAATTTATTCATTTCCTTTCCAAAATGAAAACTACACGGCATGTACATTCAGTAATACACAACGTGTACTTGTTTTCAAAATAAAAACTACACGGTGTTTAATCATTAATACACGACGTGTACTTGTTTTCATTTTATTCTTCCTACAACATTAAAACGATTTAGGCTTCCTTGAATAATTATTAAACCATGTACGAGAATAATCTTTATTCTACTTGAGATACTTGAATACACTTAGTATGTGACCCTCTAGGCCTCTTTCTCGTTGGCATTAGGCGGGCTTGCCTAAAGTCCAAGATTACTGTCTAGCAACGGGTCAAGGAACCCAAGAGAAGGAAGTATATGCCGCATTGATGTGTCACCTCATACAAATGCTTATTGTGTAATTTAATCCCTTTGTCTCAATATCTCATCAAGCAGGTTTCATGGAAGTGTCATAGACCTATATGCTTGATCTGTCGTTCTTTGACTACCTGAAATAAACTCGTCGTTTCACCATGGCCATGGAATTTCACGTGATAGTTCTATTTCAATCAAAAGGCCGAGATATTAACTTCCATAAATGGAAGGGACAAATCCTTCCTCGACTTATCCATTAACAACATATCATTCGCGACGCACCCAACGTACCCTAATTCCCGCCAACTGTCTTCATGGCGGGTTTCGTTAGTAAATCTAAGTGTGCGAGTCATGACATGAGTTAATGATAATCTTCCAGTATAAGGACCATTACACACGCTCGTAGATAGTAATGTCTGATGACACCAAGACATGCAGAATTACTACTGGCGGGTCTGTTCTCATAATATCCTATCTTGGAGATTACCAAGTGCGAACTCCATGAGAGAGAGTCTCGTCTTCTTATGAGTACTCACACATGATGTGTTGTATATTATGTGTCCCATCATAGTATGTCATTCAACCGTAGAACTTTATTTAAGAATATTGTTATAGCATTTCAAGGTTCTCATCATAGAAACGATCTTCCATGACCTCATTAATGCAACAAATATTCCAGGACATTATTATATTATAGTCATGCAGAAAAATGTACAATATATAATAAGTGTACATTCATGTACTCAAAGTAAAAAACAGTTGGTTCTTAGGACACCAACCCTAACAGAAGATGCACTCAGCATGAGAACTGGTATACAACTACTAGACGAGGTGACAGAGCAGCTAGCTGCTTTACAGATATCCTTTGTGGATAGAGATGGAGCAGCCTTTCTACAGTCTCTTACAGTCACTCCCCCACTTCTTCAGCGAGTCAGGGAGGCGCAACATGGAGATGCTGACTGCGAGACGCGACGTGCTCAGATATCCACAGGGCAGACACCTGATGGATTTTCTAAAGGTGGGGAGCACGTCATCCTCTTCAGAGAACGTACCATGATACCTGTGTCACTTCAGGAGGAAGTGTTGAGGGAGTTTCACACATCTCCTCTAGCGGTACATCCAGGAGTAGCGGAGATGTACCAGGACCTTCGACGACAACACTGGTGGCCAAGTATGAAGAAAGCGGTAGCAGAGTTTGTCTCTCGATGCCTCACTTGTCAACAAGTGAAGGCGGAGCACCAGGTACCAGCAGGCTTGGTCCAGCCTTTAGAGGTCCCAGAGTGGAAGTGGGATGGGATATCCACGGACTTCGTGACGAGTCTTCTACGTACATCCAGGGGTCACGACTCGATTTGGGTGATCGTCGACCGACTCACCAAGTCGGCCCACTTCCTACTGATTAGAGAGAAGGGTTCAGTAAAGAGCTTGGGATGCCTCTATGTGCACCAGATTGTGCGTTTACATGGTATACCTTCGACGATTGTCTCCGATCGTGATGCACGATTTACTTCCCGACTATGGAAGGGGTTTCAGGAGGCTTTCGGGACATAGCTTCTCCTGAGCACCACCTTCCATCCTCAGACAGATGGTCAGACTGAGCAGACCATTCAGACCCTCGAGGACATGCTACGTGCTTATATCCTCAACTTCGGTCGCAGTTGGGAGGATCACTTACCGTTGGTGGAGTTTTCCTACAACAACAGCTATCTCTCCACCATCGGGATGACACCTTTTGAGGCCTTGTATGGCCGACCATGCAGATCACCACTGTGCTGGACAGACCCAAAGGAGTCAGTACAAGTGGGACCAGAGATGGTACGGGCTACCACGGAGAAGGTGCAGATCATCCAGGAGCAGATGAAAACTGCACAGAGCAGACAAAAGTCATATGCCAACAGGACACGAAGACCTCTGGAGTTCGAGGATGGAGACCATGTCTTTCTACGGGTCTCACCTCGACGAGGTCTACGGAGATTTGGCTAAGGCGGCAAGTTATCTCCGTGATTCATCGGACCTTTCCAGGTCCTCACCATAGTAGGCGAGGTGGCTTACCGCTTAGCTCTTCCACCTCAGTTGCACCGAGTGCACGACATCTTCCACGTATCCTAGCTAAGGAGATACATTCACAACCCTTCCCACATCATCGTCAATGGAGAGCTGGACGTTGACGATGGGGCAACTTTCATGGAGGTTCCAGTGGAGATTGAGGATCAAAAGGAGCGGGTCCTACATGGATGGTTGATACCTCTGGTATGCGTTCTTTGGCAGCACGGGAACCTCCAGGAGAGCACATGGGAGCGGGAGGCTCAGATGCGTGTTCAGTACCCCCATTTGTTCCCATAGTTCGAGTTGTAGCTTACAGGGACGTAAACCCCTGAGGTGGGGAGAATGTAAAGACCTGGAAATTCCCTAGAATTTTTTCTTCTTAAATACATGGGAATTTTGCGAGTCCGTGAAAACTGACGGCGTGTGATTCCGAGGCCCGGTGTTCCCAGAATCAATTTCTGAAGTTTTGTTTGGGTACGTTTAGTAAACGTACGAGCGAGATTTTATAACTTTTGAACCAGTGCTTGGAATTGAAATTTGAGGGCACCGTTGATCTCGCAGCACTGGTATTCGCTTAAAAAGACTTTCACCTCGACGACAGATGGTCGGGAATAAAAGATAGTTTTTGGGTTTTACGTGGAATAATAAAATAAAATAGGTGCATGTCTTATTTTATTTTGTTTGTTTTAACCACCATGTGGAGTTTGGAGGTGGGGACCACCACACTTTAACCTCCCATGAGTGGTTATGTTGGTGGGGCCCACCCAAACTCAACCCCCATGTGGGGATTAAATTTAGTGGGGACCACCCGAGATAGAAGCCTCTTGAACTTCCCATTAAGTGGGGAGAACCTCTTGAGCTCCCCACTTTATGGTGCCAATTCACCCAAATTAATGAATTGAGCATCAATTACATAATTTGGATCTTTTTGAATTATGTGCCAATGATTAAATAATAGGTAAGATGAATCTATTATTTGTTTGGAATTTGTCTTGGGAGAGGGGAGAACTTGAGAGAAGGCTCCCGATGAAGAACGCTCCAACCGACGAAGAACGCTCCAACCAACGAAGAATGTCGACCTCGATCCCGACTTCGACTTTCTTCCTCAGAACCTCCTCGACGTAGGATGCGTTTGTCTACAATGAATCGACGTCTGCCTTTCTGCGACTTCGTCAACAATCAACAAAGGTAGGGGTTTGAACTTGTTTCGTTTCTTGTTCTTCGTCTTCCTTCGTGGAATATAATTTGAAGCCGCTTGATATCACCCTAACGCGGAGGGCGCAGGCCGAACAAACACGGCCCGACCCCTCCGCCTTCTTTGTGGAATTTGATGCTAAACACAACATGAGCCCGAGATGAGTGTTACTCATCAACAATGGTTGTGGATCGATGGCAGCATCCCGAGGAGTGCGCGACTTCTTCCGGAACGGGAATCGGGCCACCGGAACTCGTCCGGTGACCCGTAGAAGGTTCGCTGGTGGTTGGAACCGGCGAACGACACCGGTGGAACGAAGGAAGGGCGGCCGACACACCGACCGATTGCGTGGACAGCGGCGGCGCAACCGCGCCGCCGGAGGAGAAGCCACGGCGGCCGACATAAGGTCGGCCGTGAAACAAACCGGCGGCTCGAGCCGCCGGGTTGACCGGGAAGGCGCGACGTGGTGGAGTAGAAAGAAGTCGCGATCCCTGGCCACGACGGTGCAACGACGGCCGGTGCAAGGCCGGCCGCCGGGTCGCCGGAGGAGGCGCGGCGCAACCGACGCCGCGCGGGAGGTGGCTGGCCGCTCGGCCAGCCAGGAGGAGTGGGACCTAGCAGGCCCCGCATGACGCGGACCGGCGCCACGTGGCACCATTTGTCTCTCACCCGAACGGCTAAGCCGTTCGGGAACCCCAGGGGCGTGGCCTCCCCCTGGACACGGCTAGGGCGGACCCCACGGGCCGCCAACCACGCGGGCCGTCGGGCCGGACCCAGCACGGGCCATCGGGCCAAACCCAGCGCGGGTCAGACCGCCCCCATGGATTGGGTCAGACCCGCGGACCGGGTCAATCCGACTTGGCCGGACCGGACCCAAACCCGGACCCGTTTTGACCCAATTTCACCTTTTCGCCCATAACTTGGGTTACAAGTGTCTGATTGACGAACCATCTGTGGCGACGGAAATCTTGGAGCAAGACGGTTCTTTTGGTATACCCCACTTGAGGTTTGGACATAGTTGGGGTACACTCAGGTTGGATCGTACACGAATCCAACCGGGCCACCGGGACTAAAAGGCTAATAACTCACAGACCAGGCGTCTGATCGACACGTCGTCTGTTGCGTTGAGACCCCTATGACGTGACAGACATCTGAGATATTTCTTTGTGGGACTTCGTGGCAGTTGGAGCATCGACCAGTAGCTCGTGGAGCAGATCCTTTCAGAGACGAGCGACATAGTGTGGGGACCTAGTAGCTGGCTGAGACCTGACGACTGCTGACCAATTTGACTCGGAATGTTTCGACTAGCCCAGTGGGGAGCGCCTTGGTGTCACGGAAGACCCGCAGTGGGGAGCACCTCTGTGTGACGCCACAGACCCACGGTACTCGACTGGAGGAGTACCTCAGCAGGCTATGAGGGGGAGCGCCTCTGTGTGACGCGGCAGAACCACTGTGGGGAGCGCCTCTGTGTGACGCAGAAGACCCACGATACTCGATAGGAGGAGTACCTCAGCAGTCCAGGATAGTGGGAAGCACCTCTGTGTGACACGGCAGGGCCACAATACTCTATAGAGGAGGAGTACTCCAGCAGCCGAGGTTTCGACAATTTTACTGGGAGTGTTACATGTTACTACCCCTAGAATAAAATCCTGGTTTGAGCTGAGTCAGAGACTTTTGTGTTTACCTCATGACTGAGATGGATTACTTGATAACTTAGGTATATGTATGGGAATATACCTAAGTAATGGATATCTGTTGATTTTCATACTCTGTGGTTTATCCTTGGTGGATTTTGAGAGACCATGGTGGTATCGGGGTCCCTACTGAGTATCGTTATACTCACCCCTACATGGGATTTGCCCGCACCTCGTTGTGTTGGTTGCAGATGACGGACAACGCTGACCGGGGCTGAGTGGGTAGGACTGGACGGTACCCGGAGGTGGACCACACAGCGTGACGGTACACGGAGGAGATGGACGGACGTGGAGTGCTGTGGAGGCTATCTGTACCTACCCTTCAGGTAGGATCTGAAGCGGACGATCTAGGAGCTGCTTTACACCTTTTAGTTGTTTTTGTTCCTTACAGTTGTACTTGTACTTTACAGTTGGTCTTGTATTTCCGGCCCCTTTACTTTTCAGCACTCCTTTTGTATACAGTTTTACTTAGTGTTTTGCTTCCGGCTTATACTCTGTTGTGTGTGATTATATTTTATAAAGGCAATGTCTTCCCAGTTTTAGGGATTTACACCTTTGGTGCTAGTCGTCAGCCCCTGACCTATGGAAGACGGGCTTGGGGTAGTCACGGCATGGGTCCCGAGGACGGGTTGTGACAATATTCAAGTGAGATGACACATGGGTGGTACAAGCATGGTACCAATAAGGCTCGATTGGTAACACCAATTCATTATGCCTAAATCCATTAGAATTTATTTGTCATATCTAATTTTCTATGATCATTTTATTGAGCATTGAATGTCAAGACCACCAATCATAGAAGGCGTTTATACGACGTAACCAGAAAGGGTTGGTGACACCATTGAATGCCAATAAGGGGTGCAAGTTATTGAAATCCACTTCAATATTAAAGTAAGAAAAAAGATCATAGAATATTCATTCGAAATGAATTATTGCCATGTGTCTACAAGAGGATAGTGGGAGTGCCACTATTTTCCAAGTAAAATATGGTTAGTAACATATGGAAAACAACTATTAGTCTTATAGTTAGTTAAGACCATAATGATGGAAATACTACAAATATTGACTAAGTATCAACCAAGTTCTAGGGAACTTGATCTGCTAAGGTGGATCCAAATATTACTTAGACCAAGTCAATATTACATATACTAACATGGTATTGAAAAATACAAGTTAGAACAATTCAAGAGAGAATTGTTACCAATGTCACATGGCATAAATCTCTCCAAGAAGACATGCATGGGCATAGGAGGATATTAAAGTGGTGAGTTGAAATTTCATACGCTTCTATGATGGATCAATCACGTATGTCATGATATGTACAAGATCTGATATTTCTAGCATATAATTAATGTCAGGAAAATGTAAACTATATTAAGGAGAACTACAAGCAAAGCAGTTAGAACTATCCAATAATATTAGAGAAAGTACAAAGGATATATACCTGGTATGTGGAGAGGATGGGATACTAGTTTTATGGGGGCATTAACTATTCTTCCTTGGATCTATGTGATTTAATATCGTAGTCAGGTTAAGGTAATGAGCAAGACAAGCTCAATCAAGCTAGAGGTATCTATATCTACAAATACTGAGTTTGTTGTAGCTTCTAAGGTAGATGAAGAAGCAGTGTAAATCATGCAACAATTTGTTCCAGTTATTGGAATCACACCTAGTAAGTAAAGTTTTATCATTATGACAATTCTATTACTAGTACCAGCTAAGATGTCAAGTTATGAAAATGAAAAAAAAAGAATATAATTGGGGTTTTCATCTCTTGATAAGTTTTATTCAAGAAGGTGAGGCCACACATAGCAGAATAGCCATGCAGTGGAGACGCGGAAGACCCATCAACTAAAGCATAGACTTGGTAGAAACATTTTCTTAATCATGTGAGAGATAACAAGGATGATTAACAAGTTGTATCTAGTGTAAGTGAGAGTGTTGTAATAGTGAGTTCCTTAGACCCAACTAAATAATACTTTTCTATTTCTAGTACATGTATACAATAAGATATGCATGATGTACTCTTACTATTATAGTATAGAAATTTTTGCATTCACTATTTAAATGGTAATGTCCATAGATTATTTATCATATCAAAAGGTTATAAAAGATCCCATGCTATAATGAAAACTTTGAGATACTATGACATCAATCTTAAAAAAAACGGTCTAGATACATCATACTGACTGGACACAGTTGATGTATGACTATCAGGTGCTGAGGAATCATAAGTATTGAGACTTCTTCTCATGAAGTTCACACTTGGTGATCTCTGTAGGTGAGATCACGAGGAAAGACTCTCCAATAGGAACACCACATGCTTCAGGTTTCATTGGTTGTTCCTATCTACGAACATATGTATTGGTCTCTTAATTTGAGATCATTATCAATGTGGCTCATTTGATCGCGTGCTTTGATACAAGGAAAAAACCATGATAATGAAATCATGGTGAGGTAGCTTGTGTTGGGTGCATCATTGGTGGTATGACATTGGTTGAATGGTCAAGATAGAATTTGTCTCTTCCGAGTTGAGGAAGTTATATCTAGGGAATGGTTGATCAAGATGGTAGCACCTTCATAAATCCTTGGCCTTGGTAGTTGAAGGTAAGTTCATCTAGTTAGATCAATAAAAACAAGAAAGGATGATAAAACAAGTGTATGTCTTGCTTTATGAGATATCTAAAAGCAAAGAGATTGTATTATACAGTCCGTGTTCGTAGGTTGGTAGTCACTGCTTTGACTATTTCTTATCTCTATAGGGGCCTTGATGGGTTTCTAGACTCTATTTTTTGGTTTTTGAATACTATTCACTGCTAACAAGATAAATACCTAGAGGGTTACACACAATAGAATATTCAATAATCTTCATTATTCTGGTGAATAGGTAAATAGGACATGGTGGGCCCCAACATAGGGTCTGAGGATTTTCAAGTATTTACGATCACCGACAAATAAATAAATTCATTATTATTCAGGTATAGAATAATTGGGTTGAATTTATTTATTAAAAGTATTCACAAGGTATTTGGTGAATACAAGAAAAATATTATGTGAATGAATATTATTTTAATATTTAATATTCATTTAATATTAGTGGGATTTATGATTCGAGTTAAATGAATCAGTTTTATCATGAAATATAGTTAATATATATTACAAGTATGTGATAAAATATAGATAATATTTATATCACAATTAGTTCATCATAACTATTTATTTATTTCTTATTTAGTGGGTGTTTTATTTCTGAGGGTTGGGGAACCCTTTCGGGTATTTTGAGCCTTCCACTATATAAGCAGGAGGAGATTCCCATTCCATGAATGTTCATTCATTCAGAATGAGAGCCTCTCTCTCCTCCCTCTTTCTAGAGAGAGAAATTATCCCTCCGAGAACTCGATTCAAGAACGCCTTTGACAGATCGAAGGAACGAGATCAAGGTGATCATCACGACATCAAAGGGTTCATTGGAGCTCTGCGCTAGCACCCAGAATAAGATGAACAATGAGCACACCGATTATTGGAGCATTTGTGGATGATCTAGAGGGGTTCATCTTCAGATTCTTTGAGCAATGATCACCAGAGACAAGTTGCAGTCGAACGCACCACCGAATTGAACAAGGTAATCGTTTATTTAATTTCCATGATTTGAATAATTCATGCGAGATCCTTGAACCTTTATCGGGGCTCAGATCATTGGAGATGAACAATTTCATCACTCCAATGATGAAATTTTTTAAATCCCCAGCTCACCGGCTTCTGTTGCATGTCCCAGTCTCTTTACTTTTGATTTTTGGCGGCGTGTTTGTGGTGTGGTGTCCATAGGGACCGTTGATTTCTTATAATAGAGGTGAACAGAGATATGCGCTTGTTGTTCCATTCTCATTCGAAGAACATTAAAATCCTTGAGGTAGGGGATTCTTTACTTATCCTTATTTTTAAGTGCACTCATAAAGTTATCATGATTTATCTCATTGGGTAATTATGAAATTAACATTAATGAAGATTAATATGAAATTAAAGAAAGAATTGGGTTTTGGTTGTAGCGATCACATGTGTTTATGTCATGTTAACAGTTTGCCTCTTAATTTGCAAGATAGTGTGTTGTCTTTTTTTATGGTATGGTTTAGCATGTTTGTTATGCTTTGAAATTGGATAAAGTACATAAATTCGGTAATTCTTGTTGGCTAAATAATAAAGAGTTTTGTTTAATTATTTTCACTCTTTTTGTGATGAAACTATTTATGCTTGATGCATGTTTAAGTAATTCATAACTATTTATAGAAGACACATTAGGTTTCATGTGGTTATAACCTGTGATAAATGAATTAGTTAATTCAAGATGGTAAACAATTGTTTATTTGATAAAGATAATTGTTTGGGGCCATGTGAGCTAGTTTTCTTATGAAGGATAGATGCCTTGGTTATAGGGCCTAGTTTCCCTGGTGACTATTTTTGGTTTTCTTGGTGTCTTGTGTGATTGCTCTGGATGCAGAGCCTTGCTATGCGACATGATGTGAGATTGAGATGTATGATGGTTTGATGAGAAATGGGTAGGGATGCCTGAGATTGAGGTGCTAGATGGCGCCTATGTTGGTGGGATGGTTAGTGATATGCATGGAGGCATCAGGGATGACACCAGAAATGATGGAATGGTTTGAAACTATTCTTGTCCATTATTTATTATCCTAAAAGTTGGAATGCTTACTTGATCTTGAATCTACTTTAAAGTTCAGATGGTTGGGTTTCTTGTTTATGCATTTATTTCCATACTACTTAATATAGTTGGATGTGAATGGTTTATACATCTTTTAAAGTAGCTTAGGATGAGTCTTATAGTACATGAAATCATGGAATGATAATGAATGTTAAATAATTTAACCCATGGGATTGGTGGCTTGACAGAATACTAAAGTGGTGATAACTCTTGAGGAAATGTGGAAACAATTGGATTATGCCTGGAGGGCATGAAATTCGAATGTCAATTAATGTAATATGAAATGGATAAAAGAAAGAATTAATTAAAAGTCTATTGAAATGTTTGTGCGCTTATAGGATATCTAGTCCTTAACAATGAAAGTTGGGTGTTTGAGACATGATAGTTGTAGTTGACTCTAAGGCTAGGTTATTTCCCATAGTGTGTTTTGAGCTATATATATATATTCCTATGTTATGTGATTTCATATGCTACCCCACCCATGTCGGTAGGATGACCGACACCAATGGACTCTGGAGGGTGTTTTCCCCAATATCTAGGTTAGCGAGGAACAGATGACTGACTACTCCCTCTTTCCCCACTCTATTCTTCTGGTAGTATTATGTCCTATCATGCATAATGGTTACCTTTCCCATATATGTGTGTAGAGGGATGTAATGACTTATGGTTCTTTTTACACATATGTATCTTTGGATATAGTATCCTATGAATTATTATCGGTATTTTGTGTAAGGGTTGTGATGACTTGACTTATAATACACGATGTACAGATTGTGGTGGCTCTCAGAAACTACCTGGTTACTATATGGATATAGGATGTTGATGAAGATATGATGTGATGCACGAGGTGCATGATATGTTATATTTACCCAAATGTTTTCAGATAAGATTATTTATTGGAGAGAGATTTCTTAAGACGTGTGATGTTGGGGTAGAGCGACAAGCCAATGGGGAAGTGGTAGCGGAGTACCTTCATTGATATTATGTTATATATTATATTACTTATATGTGATACTTTGTGAGAGAACCATGATGAGGCTAAGAACTTAGCATACCTGATTAGGTGATGAGTCAACTTCACTTGTTTATTCACTAGGATTTAGTATGCTTTCTTTATCTTTTGCATGAGAGGCTCCAGGGAGGATCCTACTGAGTATACCAGTTATGCTCACCCTACACATATATAAACTATTTTGCAGGACCGCAAGAGCTGGTTGGTGATCTAGACGGACATTTCTAGCTCGTGGAGTTGTTCAAGAGTTGTTTGGGCTTCAAGGTTGCTAGAGAATATTTTTTTGGTACTTGTAGTTTCCTTTTTGTAGTTGTTCAGTTTGTATGACATTACATGCGTGTATTGGGATCTTTTATCTTTATTATGAGCAGGATTTGTTTGGTGGTTTTTATCCTATCTCTTGTTCCTCATGTTTTTTTAGAGGGAAATGTCTCTCATCTCTATGTATTATACACCATCGATGTTAGTCACTAACCCATGGCCTATTAGAGGTGGGCTTCTAGCATCATTGTCTCTCTTCCCTCATTGTTGGACCAGGAGGAGTACCTTTATGGGGAGGGGTTCGTGACAAAAAAACCTTCGTTTATTAGGGGCCTTGAAATCCCCTTCTATCAGCGCTCTCACACCACCTTTGTCTATGTTATGTGCCCCATGCACACACCCACCTCCCTCTTTATACGTGCTCGCCTAGCACCCTTGCGCTCTTTATAAGTGCTTTCCCCACCATATATCAATGCTTTCACACCATCTTTAGCCCTGCTTGTACCTGGATTCGAACCCAAGACCTCTTCCTTCATTTCCCAACGCCATTACCACTGTTCCATCCATATTTTTTTAATATTTTATAATATATCTATTTATATATATATATACCTAATTCTTTTTTATTTATATATTTATTCATATAATTATATACATTTATATAATCATTTTAAATGCATTTTTAAAATATGTTTATATATATTTACATATAATTGTATATTTACATAGTAATTTTTTTATAATTTATTTATAAATATTTAATGTAAATACATTTATCTAATATATTTCCATAATATATTTAAATACATTTATCTTATGTATATTTATATACATTTATATTATATATATAATGATAATGATATATTTATAAAAACATTTATATGATGTGTTTACACAATATTAACACACACATACACAGGTACACACACATATTCACACACACACACATTTATATTGCTCTCATACACACATATATTTATATTTCACACATATTCAAACACACACATATTTATATTTATATACTACATACACAGACATATATATTTATATATTAATCTATAGAGTTCATATCATTATATCTTATAATATATAGATTTAATTCTAATTATATATATAATTATAAATAATTATAAAATAATATTAAAAATAAATATATATTGTATTTATATAAATATATATTTATTGTTATATAAATTATATTTAAGAATATATAAATATATAAATATATATATATATAATATATAAGAAAGGTACCCTTTATGTGTGTGTATTTATTTACATATATTAGAATATACACATAAATATATATTTGTTTATTAACACACACATATTTATATATAAACATTATATTATATATACACTTATATAGGCGTGTGTATATATATTAATGTATTTTTATAAGGTAAATAAAATGGATAATTTTTTATTTTAAATAAAATGAATTATAAATGTTTATTCCCATATGGTTTATATATTTACAAATACATTTTTATGTAAATATGTTTGAATATTTATTTATATAATTAATTTATTATATGTACATATATAAAAATATGTATATATTTTATTATAAATAACACTAAAATATTAAAAATGATAAAATATGAACACCATAATATCCACATGAAAGTAATCTTTGGTAATAAATTTAGTCTCCACTAAAAAAGGATAAGAATACCCTCTTAAAGGAGGCCGAAGTTCCATCGAATATTAAAAAATCGGGTTACCCTAGGAAAACCCAGTTTTGAAGTCCTTGATGGCCTTTTTGACCTTTAAAAAACATAGACCTAGATTTCCCAAATCCCCATGTCATAGATCTTTTCGCAAGCTTCGATTTGATATATGGTAGAGGCCAAATGGACACCCGAATCAAAAGTTACGGTCGTTTGAAGTTCAAGTCATGTTTTTAACTTATTTTAGAACGTTCATTATTTTGTAAATTTTTATGTCATCCAAGTGTTATTAAATGAATATTAATCAATAATAATTAGAAAATCATTAATTAATATTAATTATTAATTATTTTATAATCCATTTTCACTAAATATATTATATATTAAGTGTAAATGCATATTTAGTCTTACATAAATCATATTTAATAAAATACATTATATTTATATCAATATCAATATATTTATATATTTATATATTATTTTTAATGATATATAATTTTTTTATGAAATATACATTTTATTAGCATTAAAATAACACTGATATAGATCGCACTTTATCAGTGCTAAAAAAGTATTGATAAAAGTGACTTATATCAGCACAAAAAAAATGATAACAAATGGGTGATTTTATCAGCGCATTTAGTTAGTACTGATAAATAGAATCACTTAATATCATTATTTTTGTAGTAGTTCCTACTATTTAGAGCTAAGTCAGGGGTTTCTTATGAGATTAAGTGAATGGCCACACTTGGGGTGTGATTTAGTATGAGAAAACCCTAGGGATGGTATAAGACACCATGTTTGATTTAGAAATGGATAAGGGAGTTAGCCATTGTGATGTTACGTCATGTGTGAGTGAAATCAGGTGTTATTCTTGGAATGACCGGGTGAGGATAAACCCGTGACAAATAATAGACCAATGTATGTCTAGTAAGGGAGGTTGGATACTTAAAATGTTGATGTATAATGACCATGGATTATTTATGATCATGATTAGATTGGACTAGTCATCTCATGTGAGTGATGAGATAAAATGATTGGATGACCATAAACCATGGCGAGTTGAGTGCTTAGTTCTATAAAACACGGATAGGATAAGAGGCTCAACATGATTACTAAGGAATCTAGAGTGTGCCTCAGTTGCGGGGTGTTGGGAACCCGTGAAATGACAGAACCACTTGAGGAATGATGTGGGATCCATAGTGAGTTGGAATGTGAGAGCCATGTGGCAGTGAGTGAGGTCTCAAACTTGAAGAGATATTTATCGAGACTCGAGTGTCATGGTAATGGATTATTGGTGGAATTGGATAGTAGTAGTGTAGAGTACCATAATGGTTATAAACCCTAGAATGAGGCTCATTGGATGGTTATATATAGGTATGAATAGCAAAAATCACAAATGTAAACATTCAACTAATGATGGGATACGGTAAGGTTGGTGCTAGTCAATTGAAGATAAGGGAAATCCTACAGTGAGGAGCCCACCATTAGGTGTGTATTGAGTATGCCCCTTATCTTAAGAGAATTTTGGTAAATGTTGAAGGTGTCATGTTTAGTAAAAATAATATAGAGGCGGTTGTAGTTTAGAGTTGTTACATGGATGCAAACAAAAAGATATGTCGTATAAGATGGAATAACCAGGTATCGATTTGAGATGGCCATGTTGTGTCTGTATGTTTAGAAACTGACATCTATGAGTTTTAGGATAATGGTCTGGTGGATGATTGGGTATAAGTTTTATGAACAGAGAAACATGATGACCAAGTATGAGAAATATTGGTACTTTCATAAAGTATGATGATATATACAATAATGAAAGGCTCCATGATATGGGTAAAACTTGAGTATGGGATTGCGAGTTCAAGGCTTAGGTGATTTGGGATATTCTTAGGGGTATCACTGAGTGAGAGATAGTCTAGTTTAGATTATTGATGTCTGTTATTGGATCATGACATTGATGGAGTAGAAATTCATGAATGTCATCGTGATCGATACATCATTGTGGAGTGATAAATTTATTTAGCTTCGCGATACACGAGTCGTTGGACATCCAAAGGCAATTAGTGTACTGGTGTACCAACTAGAGTATTTCTTAGATGACCGAGTATGATGACTTAGAAATCGACCGAACACATCATTCTATAGATTTTTGACATTTCTTATTGACTAGAGCATGACTCATCCAAGAATTGAAATGTTTTAATAGTTTTGGGTGCAATGATGGAATGACTATAACCAGTAGAAAATTGGTAATTAGAGCATACACCAAATTTCAGAGACCAGTTTGTTCATGAAATATGCATGAGGAGACTTCTCAGGGATGAGAAGTGTTTCATGGGAGAGTTAGTAAAAAACTACGCTGGTACTTGTCGATGTAGTCATAGAAAAGTTAGGTTCCGATGAGAATGGAACCAAGGCTATTTTTAATTTTTTAATTCAAAATAGGAATTGAAACTTATAAACAATTTTTAAATGAATTGAATGATGTTTTTAAATGAAATTTCCATAAAAAAATCCAAGATGAGATTTTAAGCATTAGGGTAAATGAGGCAGTGAATGCGGCTACAAGAGAAGTCCATTGGAACCCTAATAGAGGGCCACTAGAGTTCTAGTGGCAGATAGTGGCTACAATATACCCCAGAAGGAAGTTGATGATAGGCATTGAGACCCTAGTGGTACCACCAAATGTCTACTGGAGGCTATCAGAGTTCAAGTGACCTTACCCAACCCCTGTTTTAAGTGGGGGTAGTTTGGTTATTTCAAAGCCATATTTTTATTACCCTCTTTGGGGATCTCTTGATAAAGCTGTCTAAACCAAAGTGGAGGCCACACCTTTATACTCCTTTCTCTCCTCCTTGATTCCTCTTAATCCATGGAGGTTGGAGAAATTTTCATGGTCGATTAAGGTTGGTTCTCTCTCATTTTTTTCCTTTCATTTCCCCTTCATTTCCTCTAATTTGGAGTTGGCACATTTATGGATTCAGAGGAAATTTCACTGTATCATGGTGAAATGACTTTGAAATGATGGAGATTTTTCATATGTATTATATAGGGATTTTAGGTAGGATAAATACATGTGGTTTCATATGTTTTTTATTAAGGTAAGCCACTGCTTTGTTTTTTTTTTGAAATTCAGGGATTATGGATGAAATCACTCGATGAATTGATGTAGGAAATTATGGGTTTTCTCCTCACAGGCCAAGAGGAATGTTAGGAGTGGTTTTCATTATGTTTCGTAAGATGTTTGTGTCATTACACATTATGGTGAGTTTTACCTTGTTTATACCTAAATAGATGATTATGAATTTATTATGTAGATAAATTTAAACTTTTTTGTGATTAATTTTGGTGCTAATACATTTTTGTCAAGATTGGATAAAGTGAGTAGGAATCACTTTTCTAAAGGAGATAAATCCATCATTGAGGTATATGGTCCCTAATATTATCATTTTTATGTAGTTTTTTATATTGTGTAAACTATAAGTGGGGATATTAAATTGTGACTAACCCGAGATGGAACCATGGGTAGGTCTTATTATGTGAGATGAGGCTAGTAAGTTTTTAATTTCATAGAGAGTCCTTCAAATCATAGGCTTGACCACATGGTCACTTGTGGCTACATCGCCTATGTGTGATCATGAGATAGAGTGGAAATGGAACATGTGATGAGTGTCCATCATGAGCGCTAGCTTTAGTGATCAAGGGATGTCTTATATTTCAACATGTGATGTTCACCTAGAGTGTTAACCTAGGGGTGATCTTCATTATTAGTTATTAGAGTAACCATGTGCAATATGGGTTATAGGTTATCCAAATAGAGGTAACCTAGGGTTTTGATTTGAGATAACCTTGAATGACCTCAAGAAGATTGGGTAGTGTGGATAAGGAATTCCACTATGGGTGTCCTGGTGAGCTAAAGACCCTGATATTAGTTCACCTCAGAGGTTAGAGTGTGTGTTGGGCTAAAAAGAAGCCTCTTTAACTAAATCCTCATATTGTGGCTAACTAGTGAGATGTGATTTTGTAAATGGAATTGGCCAACAATGGTCGGATATGAGTAAAAGCATTGACCTATCGAGGATAGGTCACTTTTTTATTCACCAAAGGGGTGTTTACCTTGTTACCCTGAGCATGGGATTTATGGGCCAAGGCCTAGGTGAATGCATCACCAAAGAGGTTAGTACTGATAGTGAAGGGATGGGCCTTATGTGGTTGATCGTACCAAGTTTATCAAAATCTTTTATGTTTGTGATACAATAATTAATTTTTTTAGGGATAGGACTTAGTTTCACTGGAATACATTCTGTATGAGGTGTGATGAATTATAGCAGAGGGATAGGATTTATGCAAGGAAAAGCCCATGGTTATTGTAATGATTATCTTGAATTTTATATTTATGTGATAAACTTATTCACCCAAGGGGTGGATAGAGGTAGGTCCAACTATTTGGTTGATCACTCAAGTATGAACGATATGGATTATGTCAATATTGAAGGGTATTGTGGGGATATGTGTGGTTATTCTTTATCCTATGAATGTTTCACTTTAACCGGTGATATATAATTAAGCCTAGGATATGTTTAGTGATATCTATTTTGGACTTGATATGTGAATTGGTGATATATAATTCACCCTTTTTATAAGTATTGGTGAAACTTCATTCACACTTTGATTAGTCAGAAGGTTATATATCATTAACCAAGAGATTCCTTGTTCATCCTTGTTGTACTATGGAAATATCTCATTCAGCCTTGTTATTAAGTATGATGATACATCATTCACCAACACACTGATATTTTATACACATTTTTAGCATAATCTAATGATTTTTGAATTATTTTCATAAATAAATACCATGTATTTCAATGATATATCAAAATGTTGGAATTTCCAATGGAAGGAATTAAAATGGTTTTAAAATAATAAAATAATGTTAATTTTGGATTTGAATCTTATATATGATTTTTTATGAATATTTTGTTAAGTGAATTAAATTTTCTTTACATTTCAGGTGGTAGTTACTTTACCAAAAAAATGGGGCAAGGACAACACTCAACTGTAGGGCTACATTCCATATAGGTAGCCCTCAAAATGGCCACTCGACCATGCAAGCCCATGGGAGGGCCAACACAAATTGTAGAGGTGCACGAGGGCATTAGTCCCATGCATAGGTGTTTGAGCCATTCACCGCAACGCTTTCATTATAAACAATCTCACCTTTCCTTCACCATTTTAATGCGGGAAAACTTCTCCTTGGGTATTGTTCATTCATTAAACAAGATGACGTTGTCCTGCTCTCTCCCGCGACCCTATGCCTTGGATAGATCCCTGCCACCAACTCCACCATGCTCTGTCACTGCCACCTTCATATTCAACACCCGCCGCTACTACTCCCACCGGGAAACACCATTTGTTGCATCGAGAGAGGTCGAGTTTGAGCCCCTGCTCACTTCCACCGACTAGGAACACCACTGGCCACCTCCTACACCCCAATCAACCTCCATGATGTTTATTTCAACTCATCCAATCACTGTTAAGGTCAGATGAGGTTTGACGAAGGCCTCCGCTCATCGTTTCCATGCACACTAACCTTAAGCCCCTACATCCCATGAAAATTGTCTACGTCTCCATACCATGCACGAAGAAGGAGTCCATAGTGTCCATATCCACTGCTTGAGAGGATTTCTTCCACACCAAAATGGAAACACCTAAAATCATCAAGTGTTTCCAAATCTTTCACTTGGGTCTCGCAGATGTGAATTTGAAGAGAGATTTGGGGGATATGATCTTGCTTAACCAAAGGAGGCTGAGGAATCCACTCCCCTTACCTATAAAAAGAGACCCTTAACCTCTTCCAAGGGGGAGTTCAACACCACTACAAGGAGAGGCCGAAGTTAGGCCGCTGCTGCTCTTCCTATTTTCATTTCATTTATTTATTTTAGTTTTATTATTGTAATTTAATTTAATTTTATTAAAAAAATTAATTTATACAATTTTCTCCAACCAAGATTTTTCCTTCACCTTTCTTCTTATTCATTCTTATTTATCTTCTTTTCTATTTTATTTTATTTCTTCTTCTCTTATTTTATTTTTATTTTATTATTTTATGTGTTTAAATTTTCTTTCTCTCATCCTCATTCTATTTTCTTTTTATTTTATTTCTTTATCTTATTATCTTATTTCTTATCTTACCACTGTGAACTTTTACCCTAAAAATGAGGGGCTAACCCAAGCCTTGGCTTGGGGGAGATAAGTGGTGTTTTCTATTCATTTTTCACTTAAATTCATAAGTTTTATTAAGTTTGTGGTGAGTAAGAGTTAAGTTCACAAGTGTGGCAGTTGTCCACTATGACACTAAACTCAAACTCATTTTTGTTCTTTGTTTAAATATTTTCCCTCCCTTTCACTAAACATAAGCTCTTCATGCAATGAAGTTGAGCTGTTTAGTGGATGAAACGACATACAATGAAGTCGGGTCTTGGAAGATGTCACACTCTCGATTGAGGTGTGTCATCAACTTTGATTACAGAAGGAGGTGAAATTGAGATTGCTAAAGGCATTCAATATTTCACACCATTAAATAAAAAAAGAGTAGTTTAAGAGTGATATTTCATGATTAAACTATCAAATTAAATTTAAACACCAATAAGAAGAATGATGGAACCCATAAACCAAACAAAAAAGACCAAGTTCTTTCTTTTCTAATCACATTCATTCATTGCATGTTAGTATAAATTTTAGCACTTTATTTATCTTTTAAAATTACAGTAATTTCATAGAATAAATAAAAAAACAAACAAAAAGAAGTACCAGACTGACTTATAAGGAACAAGGCCCTATATGAGGATTTAGAGCAGACACATTCACTAGAGAAGAGCTAATCAGAATTGGAAGAATGAGAGGGTATGACTTTTTCATTGGTACCAAACCCGTTCATCCCTGTACAAGACAGTTAGTCGATCAGTCATGCGAAGGTGGAGTATTGATCACGATGCAGACACTAGGGAGGGGTAGTTTCAAGTAGTCATTATTTGGGATGAATTCCTTTAAGACCTTCAAGTCTTGTAATGTCACAAAGCCTACAGGCCATGAACGAGTTACCCGTCAACCCTTAAAAGTGGAATTATCAAAAATGAATAAAAAAATGAATGCCTCTGGGCCATTCAGGTAGGTGAATTAGATTAAGTGAGTAAACAAACTGAGAAGCTCCTCAAGTGAGACGACCCTGGTCAACCTTTATGTTTCACTAGGAAAATAATTTGCTTTTTCCACACCCTACAACAGGTGTGTGTCATTCACCCTTGGATAGTATGATGATATATCATTCACCCTTAGTTATAGTATAGTTATTCATCGTTCACCCTTTTTGATGGTTATTGAGTTATACATCGTCCACCCAAATTATTAGTATGGTGATACATCATTCACCCATGTTTTTTAGTATGGTGATGCATCATTCGACTTATTAGTATTTTTAATATATCATTCATTGATAGTTTTACATATGGTGATATTCTGTTCACTCAGATTGTTCATTATGGTGATATATCATTCACCCAGGTTATTTAGTATAATGGTACATCATTCACCTAGAGTTAATTTTAGGATGAAGACCCATTCACCTTTATTCTTGTATGGTGATGACCCATTCACCTTTTTTTAAAATTATGAGAGGTGAAAACTCATTCAATTTTTTTAATAGAGCATGGGAGGATCACCCTATTTCAGTACAAGACTAAGTAGGTATGATTCAATCATCAAAGTGGATTCTTGCTCACTCGATAGGATGACATGTGTATTTCTTATGATATTTACATCTTTTATTCATATGATAAATGAATTCACAACTATTATTGTTATTATGAGGGGAACTGTTTGTGGTAGCCTACTAAGTTTTATTCTCACACCTTGAATGTGTAATTTGGTGGGTGTTTATACCCTATGGTTGGCATGAAGGTCAAGGTAGGGACCTTAGTATAGGTAGTGGGCTAGTGGATCTCAACGGGGATTTGGAGACATATCCAAGGCTAGGTCGAGGATAGTATAGTGGGTCTCCTTATTGTATAATATTTTTTTATTATAAACTATATACTATCATCCCATAGAGTGATCCACATTGATGTATGACTCTGTAACCTATTTAGCCCGAATGACATGAAGGACTTCTTTTTATTTTATTATAGATAATCCTTCTTTTAAGGGTTGAAAGGGAACCCGTACATGACCCGTAGGCCCAAGGCACAAGGCCCAACATGACCCGTAATACATGACCCAAAGGCTCAGAGGCATACCATGCCCAATACATGACCCGTAGGCCCAGCCCACTAGAACTGCCCCTCCCCAGCTTCTGCATCATTGATTGTCTTTAGCTCCCCACCTGCATTGCTGATGGGCTAACATTGCCCCGTACAAAGCTGCACGGTGCCTGGTCCCGATGGCGGTTTCCATACCCTCTCATTCTTCCAATCCGGTTAGCTCTACTTCTGGTGACTGTTACTGGTGCTCTGATCCTCATCTGGGGCCTGCTCTGTGTGAACTGGGCTACTTCATGGTCTTCAATGGCCCGAAGGCCCTGTGGGCCGAAGGCCTTTGATGGCCCTGTGGCCTGGAGGCCTTTGATGGCCCAAAGGCCCTAAGACCCGTAGGCCCAAACCGGTGGCCCGAAAGCCCAAATCAGGTGAAACGTCCGGCTGCTACAGTACCGAACAGTGCCTGCTACAGTACCTGCTACAATACTGCTACAGTCCCGGAAATTCGCCTCCACCCAGTTTTGAACCTAGGTCTCTTGGATGCCAAGCAGGAGCCCTTACCACTTGGGTACGAGCTCGTTGGCCTCTGTAACCTATTTGATTCACATTATGTTAAATCATTGTATTGTTATTTATCACGATACACACTTTTCTATAAACATATTGTGGTACTCTGATGTTATTCCTATTATGGATGTTTATGTTATTGAAAGTTATTGTATGTGATGAAACTAAGGGTATAGTCTCCCTGTGTGGTTTTATTTGACCCTCACCGCTAGTCGACAACCTCTTGTATACAAGGTGGCACAATTGAGGTCATGAAGCAACCCATTCAGTTACTGTTTGGGTGAACCAGGTTGGGGATGTTACACTTATTCAAGAATTCTATTAATGAAGAACTAAATTGAATATCCTAATCTTTATTTTCTACCACCTCACTATTATCTTCTTCTCTCATTCCACACTTTAATTCATTCCACTCTCTCTTGAAATATTTAATTCTCTCTCTAATTATGAATTTAAAATTCAAATTCAAATTCAAACATCATTCTCAACTTCCATGTCAAATTTACCCATTTGATAAAATCTAAACTTCACACAACCTTAGATATTATATATGGATATTAGGGGTTGAGTTAAATTACTCCATGTTTCAGACACCAATCCATAACATAAAAATGAGAAAAATTTGGAAACTTCAAAAAAATCATTATTTAATAGTATTCATTACAGTGCAATATTACAGTTACCAAACATTTAATCTCAATTTCCTTTGAAATCAATACACACATCAATATCATTACACCTTTGTTTGTATCATTAAATCTTAATGTATTCTCTTCCACTATTATACATTCACATCACAATGCAACCATATTCCAGTCGTGACTAACAAAATGCTACTTTTATTACACACTTGAGTTGTGGTGTAGTCCAATGTTGTGATGCCCAAAAACATGATCTCTAACTACTAACAACTTTATCTTATAGTGTAATATAAACCTTCATATCACAATCAACTTCCTTCATGGTACAACCAACTCCTCACAATGACAAGTGTAAGTACATTTAAATCAAGACCTCATTTATTATTGCATGACATATATTTCATAAAGAACTATTCAAGCATCTTGACCACTAGACGCGAAGTCATGGTGTAATAATATGAGTTTCAACATGAATTTTATATAAATAGTTTCTTTAAAGGTAATGAAAATGTTGTGGCATAACATAGTATATTGTTTCATGATTTATTCTATAGAATGAAAAATTCACCGAAACTCTTCTCTAGTACTTCTAAATTGTCCAAAACATCTATAAGACCTATAAACTCTGTAATGTTTTTAAATGTATTAATTTCTTCAGTGATTGAATATAATTTCTTGATATTCCATGTTTATTGATGTGAATTTTCATGAATGGAGATTCCAATGGTCAAGATCACATCAGTCCTTAATTTCTCTTTTTTATGTCACCCGATCATTTTCCCTTTCCCTCTCCCATTCATGAGGTGGTCTAACGAAGAACCATCGACCTCTGTAGTGGTCAGCGGTGGGTGCGATGGGAAGTGAAGGTGGCTATGAATCAATGGAGGAAAACTCGGGTGGTAGGTTGAACAATGGTACAATGAGGATATTTTTATTTCTGGCATGGCAGTAGAAAAGGGAGGCAATACAAATGGATTGGATAGGATAACGTTTGAGAAACATAATGGTGGTATAAATGACCATTAATGGTGAGGCGGTGATGAGATGTTATTGATTCGGGGGCAGGAGACATGAATGATAGTTTATTTCACAGTTTAATGGGTGTATTGAGCTAGTTCAACAACTTAGGCTTATGGATCTAGAATTCATGATCACATAATGTGTGGTCTTTGAAACATGCATCATGTAGTGTATTATTGTGGCTAGGGTTTCCGCGATAGAGTTAAATATCACATGGTGTAGATTTTTGAAACACACATCGTGTTTTTCAAGGTCATGCGGCCTAGGGTGCAATGAAGTACATACCCAATCACTGCATATGTCACACATGGTGTGTAATTGGTAATCGCATTCCATGTAGGTTACACGACATGAAAGGGGCCAAGGGTATGTGCCCAAGCCATATCCTGGTTTCCACATGCCATGTCACTTAATGGATACACTATTTAGAACAAGATGACACATATCATGTTTCGACAGTACATGTTGACCAACCCCTATGATTCACATGTCATGTTAGTGAGGAAGGAATGTTATATATATGGTAAATAACATGACTGAACAATGGTAGTGCATGCCTGGATCTAGCCAGGGTCTTACATATCGTGCCCAAGAGATTTCATGCCATGCACTTTCCTCTTCTTGATTTTTTACGCAATTTCCCACCCATGTGTTAGAATTGGTTGGATAAATATTCTATTCTAAGTGTTTTTATACATAGAATATTATAATAGAGTTTTATATGATGTCAGATTTTGTTTATATAGTGTTTTGAGAAAATAATGTTCTATAGCTTTGTGAAGATGAAGACAGGGTTCAAGAGAGGTGTTTATAGTATGAACAAGGCTGATAACTCCTTGCCAACATGTTGACACCATGGCACGAGTCTCCCACATGTGTTATAAGGATATGGAGTTGGAACCCCCCCCCCCCCCAGACAACATGCTAATGTCAGGGAATAGGTCTTTTGCATGCATCAGGGTTTCAGTACCCCCTTACAAATCAGGGGTATGGGTCCTCTATTTCAATAATTTCCAGCATGGAATCAGTAGCCCCTTGATCCCAATAAGGCATGGGTCCTCCATAAGGGTCAATAATCCCCTCGTTTTAAGTAAATTTCCCCTCAATAAGGAATGGATCCCTTATATGACTGATGGAGTAGGACCCCCCCACACACACACACTAAATGAGTTAAGGGTCCTAAAGGAGATGATATGACCCAAAGCCTAGTCTTGAGGATATGTAGCTGCTAATGTATCCTTAAAAAAAGATTGAGGATACATAACCACTAACGTATGATTAACCATTACTTGAGAATGCATGGCTGCCAACGTATCCTTAAGAAAAGGCTAAATACTACACTGTCACCAATGTTTTGTGATATGAATAAGATGTATATCTTAAGAATATGTTTTCTCAACATATAATGGGATTATGGTATGTATGATATCTTATTGTTGTCTTTGATAGTTTTGGTGGATGGATGATAAAATTTGTCATTCAAGGTAATCTTCCACATAAGCTATCATTAAAGAATCATTACATGAGATGTAACATGATGGAGTTTGTTGCATTCATGCATGTGATGCATGAACAAGCTGAAACATTAACTCATGCATTATAATGCATGAGTTGATGAAATATTACCTAAGGATCACCCTCAAGTCCTATAAAAGGTTTCATAGACCGGCCCAGGCCGACCCGACCCGTCACCCAATTTGGCTCGCAATAAGGCATCAAGCATGCCTCCTTTTACATCATAGGCCGCCGACTAGTGGTGAGGGCCTAAAAAAATAGTGGGGAGATTATGCCCTTAAATTAGAGTGCAATAATAGCAGAACACAAACACATCCATGAAAATCAGAGTGTAAAAATAAATAACAAAAACATGCTATAATAAATGGAATTAAGCATACAAACTCAAACAAACTAAAACATACAGACACTGGTTTCCCACTAGTCCAACCACATAAACAAAATAAAAATAAAAATAAATACATAAGGATCTACTGCTACTTCGAGCCGAACCACATACCCGGTCTCCATGATTGTCAAACTGCTAGGAATCGATCTAAAGACTTCGCACGAGCGACTCTTCTTGATCATGCAACACAAGGCCTCTGCCTGATCCACCATTCTGTGCTCAACCTGAAAGTAAACATAAGTTCTGCACACACACTAAGGTGCACGTATAAAGGGTGATAAAAAACTCAGTAGGTCACCCCCAATGGTGGACCTAACATATGTTGTCATAACATGTGAATACACACGTGATATGATTAGCCTAGCTGAACAAAGACCACTGGCATAAAAACAAACAAAAGATAAAAAAACAAAAAGGGTTAAACAAAAGGAAAACATCGAACCTCAGGTTCTAGCCTGACACCCAAGGTAAACCTACCCCCGCTATGGCCTAAACTAGAGGAATTATAGAATGTGGATCACACAACCACAACATCAAGTGTGTCCTCCTAATCAAGAAGGGGATTCAAAAGTACAACGTAGGGAAATACATGAATTTCAAACCCTAGGATCACATCCTAGGCTTTTAAAACAACGAAGCACATCTACCGGGATCTAGGACTCCAATGGTATGATCTGAACTGGTGGTAGGAACTTCTGTTGACCCTGGGAGAATCCTACTATGTCCTAAAAGTCCTACAATACTAAATGGGATCATCAACCTGTCAGTGTAACATTGTCTGACGAAGCCTAAAACTCATAAATTGGGCCTCAAGAGCACAAAAACCTCCACAATACACTAAACCCTAACTAGGGTGATCAACTAAACTAGGGTGGATGCACTCATCCAGATCATTCATTAGCTCCCTAGACCCTCCTAACAATAACTAGCCAACAGAGGAGAGAAACTGAATCAATCTCAGGGCCAACACCTGATCTAGTAATATCCTAAATATCTCCTCTATCATCTATTCATAAACAAGAACAAACTCAAACCTCTAAGCCAAAAGCTCAATGACCAGGGTCGACTAATGCCCGAACCTGCCAACCAAAACCACTAAAATCATCATTATCCATCTCACAGGCCAACAAAGCACGAAGCACCCTCCATGGTCCCCAAAACCTTAGCTCAAGTAAGACACCCTGTAAGGGGCTCTTCTAACAAAACCAAACTTCAGGCCAAGCCCACTAAAAGGAACCACAATCAGCCTCACATCTCACAACAGCACCTGGTCGTACCTGACTTCCCATGATGACAACCCACCCTAAAGGTTCTTACCGATCCAAACCTCAAGATACCAGATTCAAACCTTAAGTAACCAAACTAACAATCTCTTCCAAGAAAACACACTACCCCATCTCCTAGGATCCGTCAAAATAACCTCAAACAAACTCACCTAGAATCCTCAATCCAAGGTGATTAGAAAGCGCACAACCCTCACTTGAGCCTCACAACTCACAAACCAGCCCCCAAGAATATTATAGAACCATGTCCTTAAAGTAATCCTCTTTATAAACTCACTCAGTCCAAAACACCATCCATACGACCTCTACATGCTAAAAGGATTACACCATTGTGATCTATGTGAAAAAATACTCATAATTGAATCATGTTACATCCAATTCTGACCCTAGGGAGAAAACAGGAAAAACACACCAAGAAAGGAAAAGTACGCGATGTGTACCCCCCAAGGCCCTCCCTGGATTTGTATCCTATCCTGAATTGATGTTTACTTTCAAAAGTACACAGTGTGCCTATCATGTACACAATGTGTACCCTACATGGGGTACTCTCCCGTATACCTCATCCCAACTAAATGTGTAAAACGCCCGACTACACGCCATGTACCAAACACACACAGCGTGTCTCCCACATGGGGTACTTGGCCATGTTCCCTACATGGGGTATGGTCATGTACTACACATGAACTTTGGATGTGTACCCTACACAACCATGTTCCTCGACACAGGGTGTCTGACCAAGCCCTTGGTCGCACCCCAATTCGTCCCCACATGGTGGGTCCCAACCATACACGTCATGTAACCCCTTCTTCCTCACCTCATCTGAAAGGGAGAACATGATGCATGTGTTCATAGAACTACACGTCGTGGGATCAGATTTTCACAAACAAAAAACCCTCATGATCACTCAGAACACTCGATTCACCCTAAACCCCACCAAATCGGCCCTCTAGGGGTCCCCAACAACCCAAAAACAAGATTTAAACTTTAAAACAACTACACTGTGAGGATTTATGGTAAAAAAATTAAAAATGCCCCACATATGGGTGGAAACCACTGATGCTTCGATCCAATCTGTGTTCTGTAGCTGTTGTACGACGATTTGGTTCCTCTCGAGCTCCACAGCGGCACCTCCCCCCTCCCTCCCTTCTCCATCCCTCCCTCTTTCCATCTCCTCTCTCGGTCGCGAGGAAGGGAAGCCCAAAGGGGGGCATACATGAGAAGTAAATGGAAAGGAGGAAAAAAGACATAGCGAAAAGGGAAAAAGGAAAGAATAAAAAGAAAAAGAAAATGGGGCCTGACCTCGGACCCAACACCCAACACGAGGTTATGCCTCGCCTAGGAAACCCCCCCATCCCGAACTCAACCATGGAGTCGAAATTCTGATCCGATGATCCAAACATGCGATATCACCTAACGAACATTCACGAATAAATAATATTTAATTAATTAAATATTAAATATTCTGCCAAAATTTGAATGGCTCAGAATTCCAAAAAACTCCTATTCTAGGGTAAACACCCTATTCCAAGACCAAAAAAGTGGTCAAAAAAATTATCTGAGATTATCTGATGGGAACAATTTCCATTTTCCCCTAAAAACCACCCAATAGAAAAAAAAATTATTTCCCCTTTTTTATCAAACCTTTACGACACAATTCATGACAAACTCCCCATCATAAATGCTTATCACCCCTAAGAAGCCTGAACAATCAACCAAATAATAATCTTAAGCCCAAACACCGGTGATTCCAATGCTACCACGACTGTCCATCGACCGGTCTCACAACGCCCACAACACTCCCAACATGAGGGACATTCAATTTTGATCGATTTGATGCTCCCCACCATAGGAGTATCCTTATCATCACCCCTCAACCAAACACTAAACTCTATGACCCATGATTTTTACACTATCGAACACAATGTTTGGACTTGGCTAAACCACTCACAGTAGAGCACCAACACGAAACATTAACCGCCGCCCATTCCCAACTCTCCAGGAATGGCATACCCATGCTCTATGAACCAATTAAAATGAGGACCACCACCTCTGATGGCCTATGGTGCACTCCCCACTATAAGGCTCCACTCACACAACAAGTTTTTTTCCCAAAAATCCCCACAAACCACCACTTTCCTCCTCAAGGCAGAGTGATTATTTAAAAACCTCTCACAGACTATCACGCTGAAATGATCCATGACCTAACAATCCTAGAATAATGAACCTAAACCCCTGACTACGCTCCTCATGCAAGCTAGTTCCAACACACTAGATCACCCTTGACACTCTTCAAAAACAAGGCATCTCCCTCATTCCAAGATCCACCACATGACTACCCTCCACTCGGGGTCGATCCAAAGCCACAAACACCTAACCCCACTCTCATCATACTACACAAAGTGAAACTGAAACAAAAAAATCCATGCATCCAACCAAAATTGCCCACTCCAACTAGCCAAGAAACCATGAGCACACTCAATGCTCCACTTCACAAGCCCAAGGCAACCCCAACCTCACCACCAAACTTCTTAGGGCAACCACAACCTTAGGTAAACTCGATCCTGATCCAAAAATCTCTCAGATATCCCTGCCTTCATTGAGCCAACCACAACAACAAGGCATCCCAAATCCCACACCAACCCACATGGGCCTCCATGCATCCCTCGATGAAGGGATTACATCTCTTCCACTAGATAACACCTCGATATGAGATCCACATGACTTGTCATAAAAATAAAAATACTCACGGTTAATTTGAGTAGAATTCCACCAAGAAGCTTTATGGGACAACACCATATAGGTTGTTGTTGACACTTTATACAATTGGACCTCCATTGTCAGCAAAAACACGCATGGATGTTAGGAGGATCCCACGTGCCTATCATGATGCATGAACACATGCCTCTTGCAATCGGGCCAAGAGCCAAAAATCCATATATCACAAAATTTATAAACACAAGTGCATCACTCAAGATGAAAATCACACAACTGTAACATTTAAAACCAAGAACAATAATCCCATAACCCTGGTAACTTAGACTTCCTACCGAAAAATGTATTCACGACGCACCATCCCGATATCCATCATAAGCTCTGACACATTCCAAGATCTCATGTTGACTAACTCTTTAAATAGTAAGACAAAGAAAAGAATCCTCTGATGTCATTTTGTCATGAATCGTCCCGGGTCAACCCGACCCGTCACCCAATCCAGATCGTAATGAGGTCTCAAGCACTCACCAAAGGTTGCTGACTAGTGGTGAGGGCCTAAAAGGATACAGTAGGGTGATTATGACCTCAAATCAGAGTGCAATAACAATGGAAATAAACTAAACACAAACACATCCATAAATATCAGAGTGCACATAAATAAATAACTAAAATAGAAACATGATATAATAAATGGAATGTGTCATATAGACTCAAAAAACTAAAACATACAAACATTGGCTTCCCATTGGGCTGATCACACAAACAGAATAAAAATAAAAGGAAAATAAATATATAAGATTCGTCTGATACTCTGAGCCAAACCACGTACCTGGTCTCCATGACTGTCTAACTACGCCAACTCGATCCAAAGACTCCACACGAGCGGCTCCGCTCGATCAGGCAACAATGGGACTCCACCCGATCCATCACCCTATGCTCAACTTGAAAGTAAACATAAGGTATGCACGCACATCAAGGTGCACGTGCATGGGGTGAGAAACAAATCTTAGTAGGTCACCCATAATGGTGGTCCTAACATCTGTCATCATAACTTGTCCATGAAACACGTGATATGCCAAACCTGGCCAAACAAATACTATTGGAATAAAAAAAAAGATAGAAAAATAAAACAAAAAGGGATAAACAAAAGGAAAACAACGAACCTCGGGTTCTAGCCTGACACCCAAGGTAAGTCTACACCTGATTTGGCCTAAACCATAGGAATTATAGAACGTGAATTGTGCAGCCACAACATCAAGTGCATCTACCTGATCAAGAAGGAGATCCAAAAGTCCAATATAGAGACATGCATGAATGTCGGACCCAAATATCTCGTCCTAGGCATCTAAAATAACGAAGTGAATCTACCGAGCTCTAGGACTCCAATGGTACGATCTGAACTTATGGTAGGAACTTGTATCGACCCTAGGGGAATCCTATCATGCCCTAGAAGTCCTGTAGTACTAATTGAGCTCACTAACCTGCCAATGCAACATTGCCAAACTAGCCCCCAAACTCATAAACTAGGCCTTAGGAGCTCAATAGCCTCCACAGTCCACTAACCCCTAGCTAGGGTGACCAACTAAACTAGGGTGGATGCACTCATCCAGATCATCCATTAGCTCTCTACACCCGCCTAAAAAACAAACAACTAAAAAAAGAGAGCAGCTGAATTGATCTTAGGGACAAATACCAATCTAGTAATATCCCAAAGGTTTCCTCTCTCATCGAGTCCTGAATAAGAACTAAACTCAAACCTCCAAGCCAAAAGCTTAATGACCAGGGTCAGCTAATACTCAGACTCGCCAACCAAAAATTTAGAAACCAACATTGGTCATCTCACAGGCCAATAAATCATGTGGCACCCTCCATGGTCCCCAAAAACTCAGCTCAAGCAGGATACCCTACAAGGAGCTCCTCCAAAAAAACCAAACCTCATGCCAAGCCCTCCAAAAGGAACCACAGTCGGCCTCTCATCTCATAACCCTAATATCACCCGGCTAGAAGGGAAACCTCAAGAAAAACCACACCCAGTACGACATTCCTCAAACAGTTCCGTCAGACTTATCTCAAACTCGCACAACAACACCTAGTCGTACCCGAAATCCCATGATGCCAACCCAACCCAAAGGCACCTACCGATCCAGACCTCAAGAGACCAGATCCAAACCTCAAGCAACCAAACTAACAATCTCTTCCAAGAAAATACATGATCCCGCCTCCCAGGATCCGTCCAAATAACCTCAAACAAACTCACCTAGCATCCATAATCCAAGGTTATCTGTAAGCGCACAACCCTCACCCAGACCTCTCAACTCACAACCCAACCCTCTCAACTCACAACCCAACCCTCAAGAGGATTCTAGAACCACAACATTAAAGGAATCCTCTTGTTAAGATCTCTTAGTCCAAAACACCATCTAAACAGCCTCTAAATGCCAAAAGGATTCCACCATTGCGATCTACATAGAAAAACAATCAGAATGGACTCCTCTTATGTCCAATTCTGAATCTAGAGTGAAAAACAGGCAAAACACACCAAGAAAAATTATACGGCGTGCACCTTGGGCACACGATGTGTACCCCCAAAGGTCTTCCCTGGTCTTGTACTTTCAAAAGCACATGGCGTGCCTACCCTGTACATGGTGTGTACCCCATATGGGGTACATGCCCATGTACCTCAGCCCAACTCGGCGTGTAAAATGCTCAACTACACACTGTGTATTGAACACACACAGTGTGTCTCCCACACGAGGTACCTAGCCATGCACCCTACATTGGGTATGGCCAAGTACCCTACACAACCACTGGTCGTGTACTACACACGAACTCTGGTCGTGTACCCTACATGACCATTTTCCCCGACACAGGGTATCTGGCCATGCCCTCGACCACACCCTGAGTCGCCCCCACACAGCGTGTCCTGATCATACACGTTGTGTAACCCCTTCTTCCTCACCTCACCCGAAAGGAAGAACAAGCGGTGTGTGTTCATAGAACTACATGTCGTGTGATCGTGTTTTCCTAAAAAGAAAACCCTCATGATCCCTCAGAATGCTCGATTCGCCCGAAAAACCGACCAGAACGGCCCTCTAGGGGTCCCCAACAACCCAAAAACAAGATTAAAACTTTAAAACAATTGCACTATAAAGATTTACATTGAAAACATTAAAAAGGGCCTACCTCTAGGTGGAAACCATCGATGCTTCGATATGATCCGTGTTCTGCAGCTATCGCACAACGATCTGGTTCCTATCGAGCTCCACGACGACACCTCCCCCTCCCACTCTCTCCGTCTCTCTCTCTCTCCCTCTTCTCTCTCAACTGTGATGAAGGGAAGCCCCATGGGGTGCATATGCAAGAAGAAAAGGGCAAGGAGGAGAAAATAAAAGGATAAAAAGGAAAAAGAGGGGAAAGAAGAAAAAGGGAAAAAAGAAAAGAAAAGGGAACCCAACCCTGACGGCCGATAGGAGGTTATGCTTCGCCTAGGAAAATCCCCTCATTCTGGACTCAACCGTGAAGTCATAATTCCGATCTGATGCTCCAAATAATAGATATCACTGAATGAACTTACAAGAATAGATAAATTTAATTAATTAAATATCAAATATTCCATCAAAATTCGAACGACATGGAATTCCACCAAACTCATACCCTAGGGTAAACACCCTATTCCTGTACCAAAGGAGTGACCAGAAAAAAAAATATCTGAGATCTTATGATATGATAAATTACCATTTTTCTCCTCAAAAACTACCCGATAACAAAGAATCAAATTTTCCATGTTTTTCTCAAATTGTCATGACACGGTTCGTGACAGAAGGGGTACTACCATGAGATGGTATGTATGTGAGACTACCCTAAAGCTCAGCCGGAACTCCCTAACCCCCAACTCTCTTCATCTTTCTCTATCTGCGTGACACTAGCACATCATGGGGAGAATTTGGATCTCGTTTGAATGTTTGATGACTCAATTTCAGCTCATGGATACCTCCGGAGTTGGGAGACCTTTGATTTCCACTCTTGTGATCTTCATCAACCACACGTGATGAAGATGGATGTTGCTTTGACTCTTCGGTGTACAATATGCATTTATAGAGTTCTTTATTTCCAATTTTACACACGGTTTCTATAATTTTTCATAGAGATTTTGGTTTGGGTTTCTTAATCGTTACTGCTTCACTTAATAAGTGTTATTAAACTTCTACAAAACCCAACAAACCCTCCATCCATGGAGTCGGTAACCCCCTCGATCGATACATATGTCACTTAACATGGTGTGGGCTCTCCATAGGGGTTGGTAACCCCCTCGACTGACATATATACCTCAGAGAAGTGCAAGTCCCACAATAGGATTTCAGAGAGATGACGTGGAAATTATAAGAGTTGGGTAGTTAGGTTATTTTAGGTCTTATGGCTTATAGGCATTCATGGTTACTTTTGAGATACGTCTTACAAATAGAGGTATCGACTTGGGATTTCTTTACCAAATTGGTTGTCTAAATACTTAAAGTATATCTAGGATTCTTCTTGTGTTTCCGCTGACTTTGGTATTGAGATGATGTGACTTCATATCCCCCCTTGTGTTTTTTGAGCATGTTACTGGGTATTTTTATATTCACTCATGCACAGGGCTTCATGCCCACACGTGTTTTGTTTGTGTATATGGTGTACAATCTAAAGGTGACTTATGATTCAAATATATCTTTTTATTGTGACAATCAACGTGTTTTATATTTAGGAAAAAATCAGGTATATCATGGTTAATGTAAGTACATTAACATTATATTATACTTTATAAGGGATGCAATTAAATTCAAATTAATCAATATGGAATAGGTCTATATGAATGAAAGTGTGGCTGACATGCTAACAAAACCTATGAGTTACATCAAGTTTAGGCATTGCCTAAACATGCTAAATTTGATTAAAAACTTATTTTTTGTAATTATTTGATTTTGTTTTTTATTATGCCTGAATTTTAATTCCAAAACGAAGATCACCATTCAATGATATTTTAGTGTTGTTTTAATTAAATTCATTTATTTCATTATGCAGAATTTGTTTTACTTTTTATTTATCATGTTTTTGTAAAGCTTATTTTATTTGTTGTCAACAATTGTTCAAGTCATTACACCTAACTCGGCCTCACTATATTGTTTGAGTTTGACGATGAATGTCAAGATGGTTAATTTGGTTTGTCAAGGGTCATAACTTTTATTGGGTTTCTAATTGTATTGTATTGATTTTGTTTTTGTTTGTTTTTTCATAATAAAAACTTGATCTGTTTCAAACCATGGATTAGGTCATTTAAGATCTAGGGGCATTAGGCCTTGGATGTTATTTAAACATTCAATTAAGTTTTATGAAATTCTTGTATAATAAACTTTCAATTATGTTTTGAGGGTTAATTTTGTAAGGGTTTCTTTATCCTTGTTTGTGGGGTAAGATTCTCTAGAGGGGGTGAGCAGAAGAGGAAGAAGTGGTAAAAGAGAAAGAAGAAGAAGTTGCATGTATGGTAAGTGAAGAAGAAGAATAAGAAAGAGGAGAAGAAACTGATGTGTGGCCAGTATGTGAAGAATAAGAATAAGAAGAAAGGTGGATGTTTGGTCAGTGAAAAAGAAGAATAAGAAAGAGGAGAAGAAACTGATGTGTGGCCAGTATGTGAAGAAGAAGTAGTAGAAGAAGAAGAAGAAATGGCCAGTAGTGAATAAGGAAAAGGACATGTGGTCAGTAGAGAAGAAGAAGGAGAAGGAGAATAAGAAGAAAGGTGGATGTCTGGTCAGTGAAGAAGAAGAATAAGAAAGAGGAGAAGAAACTGATGTGTGGCCAGTATGTGAAGAGTAAGAAGAATAAGAAAGGTAGATGTCTGGCCAGTGAATAAGAAGAATAAGAAAGAGGAGAAGAAACTGATGTGTGGCCTGTATGTGAAGAGTAATAAGAAGAAGAAAGGTGGATGTCTCGCCAGTGAAGAAGAGGAATAAGAAAGAGGAGAAGAAACTGATGTGTGGCTAATATGTGAAGAAGAAGAAGAAGAAGAAGCCATGATGTAATGGGTGCCTTACCATAATGTAATGGCCTGTGTTCTTGAGGGTGGCGTTGGCGGCCCTGTAATTGCGCTTGAGCCTTCCCAGACGAGGCACCACTTCAACCCTCTCATCCTCCACATCAATGGGGGACTGCAACCTCCCGTCCCCACAAGCACTCCATTCTGGGCGGATCTTCCCCCAGTTGCAAGGCCCGATAACGCTGGACGGGTCATAACTGAACTCCCCTTCATTCTCTGCAACATTCCATCACCCACCCAAAAACACTGTCATTCAACAACACGTACCCAGCAAATCCCTAAAATCCAAAGAATGGAATTCAGGGGTTCGAACTTCCGTTCGGAACAGGACATTCGAAACCCATCAATGCTTCGAGCAGCACCGGACGATGCCACGGACCCAAAACAAGAAACGGTTGCCATGGATGATGGAGCATAGCTCGCCCTTCATCCTCTATTGATAATGGAACACCGGAACTAGAAAAAACAATCGACCAGAAAAATGGATATCAAAACAGAGGAGGAGATGAGGAACTGACCGGCTCCATGGACAGCGGCTGGGGAGAAAGTCAGGAGGACCAGAGCGACGCAGAGACGGCAGAGCAACGAGGAGGGCACCATCGGCTTCGCCATAACCCCTGTTTTGAATGGGGGAATGCGCCCTGGAGTTGCCGCCGGCTGGTTCCTTCAAATTTGAAGAAACGCGCCCATACTAATTGTCTTTAATTAACATTTCGGGGGAATAGCAAGTCATAAAGAGGTGATGATGGCTGTTATGAATTGGATGCGTAGGATGCTTAGCCATTCAGTTGGGTGCGTCTCATCGTATTGAAGTCACCACATTTTAATATGGTTAATGACTTTATCTCTATCCTTATAAGAGGATGAGATAAAACTTCAATAAAATTTTGGATTAGGTTTGCAAAGTCAAAAGGGCTTTTGATAATCAAGTTACAATATGAGGGATTAAAATAAATACATAATAATACATTCATTTACATATACATGTTTGTTTCAATGCAAAAATTTAGTGAAAATTTGCATTTTTGATAATCAAATTTTCCATACTTTTTATTTATTTATTGGAAATTTGCACTATAAATTTGCATTCAAAAAATACATTGTATATTTATATTAGGAAATATATGATGTATGGAAAACATGTATTGAAAATTTGCTTTGGAATTTCATGTGGAAATTTTAACTACAAATTTTCTGTGGAAATATGCAGTGAAATTTATCATTGCAAATGTGGAACACAAAATTACAATACAAATTTACATGGATGTTTGTATATACATACTGAAAATTTCTACAATACCATTTGCATTGTAAATTTATAATTTAATATTATCATGTATATTTGTTTTTGTATGCTTGTTTCTGCGTTTTTTTAGTTTGCATTGAAAATTTTCATATTACATTGAAATTTTATTGGAAATTTTCACTGCAAAATTGTACTATGAATTTAAAATGAAATTATCTAGTGGAAAATATACATTGAAAATTTCCACCGAAAAATTGAATGAGAATTTGCACTGTATGTTTTCAATGGAAATTTGCAGTGAATGTTTTCATAGTAAATTCCAGTGAAAATTTTATTTTTTATTCATGTATTAACATATCTTCATTATAATTTAAAGTGTAAATTTGAACTGGATTTTTCCATTCAAAGTTTGCACTGAAATTTTCCAGTGAAAGCTTACATTGAATTTTTTTTGGGGAAGTTTGAAAATTTTCAAGTATACATTGAAAAATTTATGTGGAGATTTGCACTGAAAATTTCTAGAGGAAGTTTGCACTGACAATTTTTATAGGAAATTTCCAATTCAAATTTTCTATGCAAAACACCATTGTTTATTTTTGTGTTAATATATTTGAATTGAAAATATAAACATGTATTTATTTTATAGTTTTGATAATCAGATTTTTAGTTTAATTATAATAAAAATTAAGTTGAAATGTGCACTCAAAATTTATGTGGAAATTTCCATTAAAATTTTTCAATGGAAATATGCACTAAAAGCTCCTAATGAAAATTTTCAATGCATTTATTTTATTGCAAAATTACATCTTTATGTATGTATTAATATATTTTTCCTAAAAATTTAAATACATATTTATTTTAGAATTATGGCAATCAAATTTATCGTATAAATTTTTAGTATAAAACTTCTATGCAAATACCAAGTATATATTTTCACTGAAAACTATAAACTTTCACTATGAATTTTCATTGGAGATTTCAATAGAATGATGCGACTTTCCAGTGTAAATTTGCATTTAAAATTATATTGTATATTTATACTTGTATATATACACATATATATGTATGTATATATACACGCATTTAGATTTTGTACTTTAAATTTACACTGAAAGTTTTTAGTACATATTTATATCGGGGGAGATTTACAATGTAAATGTAAAACAAAAAATTCCAATCCAAATTTACATGGATCTTTGTATATACATACTGGAGATTTCAAATGTAAGTTTTCACTTGAAATTTATAATTTAATATTACTATACATATTTGTATTTGTATGTGTCTGAGTTTTTTTTACATTGAAAATTGTCATACATTGAAATTTTACTAGAAAATTTCAGTGCAAATTTACATTGAATTTTAAATGGAAACATCTAGTGAAAAATATACATTGAAAATTTACACTAGAAATTTGAATGGAAATTTACACTAAATGTTTCATATGGAAATTTGCACTAAATGTTTCTAGTGTAAATCATCAATGCAAATTTCTAGTGAAAATTTACATTTTTTATTTATGCATCAACATATATTCATTGTAATTTAAAGCATAAATTTGAAGCATAATTTTCCAGCCGAAGTTTGCACCAGAAATTTCTAGTGAAAATTCGCATTGGAAATTTTTAGAGAAAGTTTGCACTGAAAATTTCCAAAGGGCGTGCAGGGGAATTTTGGTAAAAAGTCGAGTTTGGACTCTCAGGTTGGGGGTCCTAACCTGAGACAATATTAATCCCAACTCATCTTCATTGATTGTTTCACTACATTCATTGGGCATTTGTAAGACTTGAGATTTCATAAGATAATTTTTGTTTGGAGTAGATATGACAAAAGAGAGGATGGATTGACTTCTAAAAACTTTTTAGAAATTAAAATTGAACTAAATGAGATTAAAGCAATCAAAGTGAAAAAGTAAAATATAAGAGTTAAAGCATAGCAGAAATATAAAATTAGAAGATAAGTCACAAGACTTTGATAAAGGAGTGACAATAATATACTAAGGAATCTCTATGTCTCCTCCCTTTAATTGCTTGAGAATTCCCGTTACCCCTTGGCTTTAACGGAATCCAACAAACCCATTTACAAGAAGAGCCTTGTTTTTTAGCAAAAAACCCGTTTACAACACTAGTCTTTTAGTGGTTGTGGGCGGAAACCCAATTCCCCACACTTTTAATGATACTGTGCACCAACCTCCTCACAATCAATGGCCGCAAGTACCCAAATAAAAGAAAAATAAGAGACTTGCTTATGCAAACCCTTTGAAACACACTCACAATCCTCTACTAAGAATTTAGAATAAGGAGTGGGAGGATGCGAGACAAGAGTGCACCAGAGCAAAAGAATTATGAAAAAGAAGCACAATGAGCTCAAAAACGATCTTCAAGGTAACCATTAACATCCAAGAACCCTTGGGGGTGTATTTATAGCCTCTAATAGCCTTAGGACCATTTTGGAACCCCTAAGAGTCTAAATGAGCCGTCGAGAGTCAAGTTAAGGCATCAAGGTCCACCACAAATGACTATTTTTTTGTCTATCCAGAAGCCACTGAGTGACCGGTGGGTGTTAACATCTAGCTGGTGGCACTTGGATAAAATTATTGTTCTGTCTAAATACCACCATCCATTTGGTGTACCTAACTAGGTAGCTGTTGGTACTTTCAAGAAGAGGACTCCAAAAATGTCCATGCTCCTCTCGAGCCATCTGTTTGGTTCAACAACTTCATAGTAAAATGTCTAAAATATAAATACTGAAATCCATCAAAATAAAATTGTTAGAAACACAATTGAGTATTTGTGATCAATAAAACTATTTAAGAGAGTGAGATACAATATTATATCCCTTTTTAATGATCACAAAAACTTAAACAATTATCAATACAAAGATAGGTATGATGCATTTTTCATGAATATAACTAAAAAGAATTTTAATATTTCGTAATGAAATTCAAAGGAGATTTTAAGAATATTTTCAATGTTTAATAGTAAAAAAATTTGAGTTCAAAATGATTTGAAATATTTTCCTAATTTGAAAACATTCCTCTCCATTTTCCTTAAAAACCAAATGAATGTACCTTTAATTCCATTACCAAGATCTTATCCCCCTTTGTGATTATCAAACAACCAAAAGAGCTTAAAAGTACATTATCTTTGAAATCACTTTCAAGGAAAAACACTCTACATTCTCCGCAAAAAATTTTTGAAATCTCTAAAGAAATAAATATATATTTGAAATAATAACCACTTACATTCTTCCCAAAATAAACATACCTTTAATATCATCAAGCTCCTCTCCCCTTGGAAATTATCAACAAGCTCATCAATAAGGGTTATAGAAATAAGGGTAATGCATTCTTAAAGAGATCTTTGCATGAAAAACAAAGTAACTTTTGATTTTTTTTAAGACAATCATTAATGTTCTTTTAAGAGAGACACAATCACCATTTCATTAGACATATAAAACTGAGATTTCCATAAAATAAGATTTTGAAGAAAAAATTCAGAACTTAAAAGATTTCAACATTTCAAAATAGATTTTTGAAAACCAAAAAATTGCACACCACATGTTCTTTTTCTTAAAGATAGATCTTTGATCATCAAAAATCTCAAATTTAATTTTAAAATAAGTATCTCTATTGGAACATTTCAAATTTAAAAGGGATGAATCCCCCTCAATTTATGTATACTTTTAAAAGTATAAGGAGACACAAAAAAATAGGCAGATCAAGAGTTAAACAAACAAAGAAAAAAAACTCACTTAAGAGAGTGAAACAAATCAATCAATCAATTCAATATTTTAAACAAATCCTATAATTCAATGAAGCTCAAGGAGAAAATTGAAAGAGAGGAAAATCCTTATGCTTTCTGAAATTAAATGAAATAATTACAAGCCTTCCACTGCTAAATCCCCCATAATAAAATCAAAATTATCAACCGTAATGGTTTTAGTGAAAATATCAACTAATTGAAGATGAGTGAAAACAAAAACCAGCATGATATAATATTTTTGGAAATGGTATCTAAGAAAATGGTGCCTAAGATCAATGTATTTAGTGTAAGAGTGTTGAATTGGCTTTTTAGAAATGAAAATTGCACTAGTTTTGTCACACTTAATGGGCACATGATCATAAATTAAGCCATAATCTTGAAGAGTATGTTTCATACAAATGATTTGGGTGCAAAAACTCCCTGCGAAAATATATTATGCATCGACCATAAAAAGAGAAACTAATTTTTTTCTCACTACCCCATGATATAAGAGATTTTACAAGTAGGTGGAAAGTCCCACTTGTACTTTTCTTATCTAGTTGAAAATGTCCAAAATCCACGTCGGAAAAATATGAATGTTCAAAACATGTGTCTTTTGGATAAAACAAACCAAGATCTTTAAATCCTTTCAAATACTTAAAAATTAATTTGAGAGATTTTAATGGAAATACTTTAGAATAACTTGAAAAAGGGCACAAAGGAATAAACTAAACATGATGTCTAGTTAAGTCATAGTAAGATAGAGAAGACTCCCAATCATATCACTATAAAGCTTATTGTACATCGGTTTACCATCTTTATCCAAAGTAATCTTATAAGAAGTACTCATTGGAGTATTAATCTCCTTAACTTGATCCATACCAAAATGATTTAAAATCTCATTAGTGTATTTTCTTTGACTAAGAAAAGTGCCATAAATTTTTTGATAAATTTGAAAACCAAGGAAAAATTTGAGTTCTCCTATAAAAATCATTTCACTTTATTTACTCATTAAATCAGAAAATTCTTTGTAAAGGGATTATTTGGTTGAACAAAAAATGAAATCATCAACATAAATTTGAATAATTAAAAGATCCTTTGAAATGTGTTAAAAACATGGCAAAATTAACTTTTCCCATTTCAAACCTACATTTTGAGAGAATTAAATATAAATGTGTTGCATAGAAATAAATAAAAAAATTAATTTAAAATGTTTGAAAATTAAAGGTGCTCTAAATCACACTAAACTTCCATACTAAGGTAAGCACCATGTTTCACAATCAATGATATGGTCACAAAAAATTTCCAGAATCATCTTATATGCTAATTAACCAATTCCTTGAAAAATTGAAAAATGTGGATAACCTTTCAAATAATAAACCATTTAATTATTAAGTGTATCAAAATTCAAATAACTTTTAATTTTATTCATATTATAACCTCAAGATAAACATGTTATTTCAAGATTATTTTCACCATCAAGTAATATTTTGGGGTCATTACAAAGTTAAAAATACCATTTCCCCTTTAAGTTTCAAAATTACCACAACGCCCAAGGAAATCCACAAACTCCAAAAACATAAATTTTCAAACCTTTATAGTTTAAATACATTTATATCTATATATAATTTATTTATATTTTAATATATATTTTTATTATGTATTTAAATACATTTTTAAAATATATATTTTCATATATATATTCATATATTTACAATATATGTATATAATGTATTTGATTACATATTAATGTTATACATGTGATTTAATAACTATTTTTTATAATAATAATAATCTTTATTTGAGTATAGTTTTTATTTAGTTTTGTTTTGCTTGAATTTTGGTTAAATAATGCCTTGGATTTTGAATGCTCTATGCACTACATCTCAATTGCATTGGACTTAATAGAAGAAACACCAATCCCCAAGGAAGAGTTACTAGATTTCACTATATATTCCACGATACTTTATTTTATTTCTTTATGGGTTGACTTTTAATTTGAGTTTTCTTGTTTTATCTGACCAATACCAATTGCCTATATCCTTGATCCTTAATATTTTCTTGTGTATTTAAAGAATAATTATCATTGAAACCCCTAAGGTTTTATTCTGGATGTGATTCTATGGATAAGATAAAAAAATATTATATAAGATAGTGACATGCTAACACAATAGTGAGATTTAACCCAAGGCAGTGTGAGCATGATGCTTTGTGCATTTATATGTTTTCTTTGTTTTTCTTTTCAGCTAAGGTGACATCGAGGAGACAATATAAGATTGTATTCTAATAAAAATATTGAATGAAAAATCATTGTACAAGTAATCCAACACATATTATGAATTCAAGACAACACTTTATTGATATCTATACCCAATGTTTGTTAGAGTGTCAATGGACTATTGAGAACCATTATAAGATAACATTGTTAAGTGAACATTGTATTGACATATAGAGAGAGAACATTATTAAATAACTAATACTTTACATCAACCAAATGAGTTAATAATTAAAGGAATAATTTTATATATGTCTCTAATGCTGTAAGTGAACTCATCTAACACTATTTTTTTCTCTGCAACACCCTGAATTTAGTAACCTAGAGTCGATGGTTATTTTATTATATTGATACAAAATAAATAGATCATATTACATAGAATCCAAAATTTTAGTAGTCTTAGAAGACTAAATTCATACATTATCCTTAAATTACATTTTAAATATTAAAATAAATATAAAATTCAACAATTTTTTTATTCTTCAAGGAATATATTTAGATCATTCATAGTACTCATCTTGGTTTCCTAGGTGAAAAGTGAACCAAAATAAAGGAGTGATCTCAGAAATACATTACAAGGTATCATACAATAGAAACTGACATGTAAATATCAAGGTATAAATAATATGGTGGAAATATATAAGCAAATGGATTCCATATGAGTAAAATATATCCATGTAATACATAATAAATGGAATAAATAATTACATAGATAATAATAAATGAATTCATAGTGATGGAATAAATAATGTCAGGCATCTCATACTATCAAGGCCTTGGTGAAGAAATCATAACCATAATATCAAGAACTTATGCCAAGACACCATACATAATAGGGTAGACATACACTAATTACCCTAAACTAGTTTGTATCATGAGATCCACCGATGCATTTAGGGGATATATAATTTCGGTCCCCACTATCATATAACAATTTCAATGGATACATTATATAAAATGGTTTAGATAAAAATACATAACATAATTATTTAAAAGGGACCACATATATACATATGTCTTAATAATCAATACTTTTACATATATAATTAATGAGCATATAGATTTTCAAAGTTTCCCAAGCCAACTGAATTACATATATATCTAGGTGAATATCCATAAATCTAGTAGGAATTATAGAATATTCATAATGAAATGAAAAGTAAAATTTTATAATGGTGTAATAGGGTGGAATAATTTCATCATAAAAGGGAATTAATAGGAATTATTCAATGAATGGAAAGGTGTGAGGCCAAAGAAATGATAGAAAAATCCTTTCTTGAAGTTTATAGAAATACAATGGCTTATGAGGGTGATAAAATAAGAGGTAATAGTAGTTTCCAATTCACAATAAAATCATGTATTTGTAATAATGAAACATAACATAATTATATATGTAAATATATAGTAAATCAAAGGAATTTCAAAAGAGAAATGAAGATAAATTCATAAAAAACCTTACCTTACTATGTCACTTCTCAAAGATTGAGAATGATCTCTTTAGTTCCTTAGAGTTTGGTCACTCAAAAGAGAAATATATATAAGGGTTTTGGGAACCCTTAACTCACTAAGTATCTTGAGAAAAAATCTTTGGATTAACTTCAAGAGAGAAATGTAGATAGAGTATGAAACCATTATCTACCTAAGTCACTTTACTAAGATTTTTGAGAGGGAAAATGAGTGAAAAACCTTCCTCAATGGTTTTAGAGTGGATAAAAATGGTAATATGGGTGGGTATTAATAGAAAATTAGGGGGATTTGTTTTTATTAATTTCTAAACATAGTACTTGGACTTTAGGTTGTGGAAAAATAGAAAACCATTGGTCTTCCGAAGGATTTAAAGAATTGTTTTTAAAATCTTTAAATATATTTTAAGCTTTTGAAACATCTTTATAGATTTTGGAAAATTAATTTTATTATTTTAAAATAAATTATTTTAATTAATAAACATATTTTGGTCAATAAAGGCCTTATATTATTTTTATATTATTTTTACATAATAATGAAGTCACAATTCTTATATTATATATATACTATATTTTACTATTTACCTGAAAATTCGACTCTCACAGAAAACTGTAAAAAAGTATCTATTTGTTAATTTTGATATAATGATTCAAAATTAAAAGTACTTTTTATGAAAATAATTATATATATATATATAATAAATTTAATTATTAAATAAAAATAATTTAATTTTATAATCACACATTTGACGCTAATTTTTTTAAAACTCATTTTTATGAAAAATGTATATAGTTACATTATTATTAATTAATTAATATTCATTGTTACTAATTAATAATTATATTATTATTAAATTATTTATGTATTTTATTAGACAATTGTATGTATAAGGGTTACATTACCATTACAACAGTCATATAGGGAATTTATTATTCTAATAATTTGATTCTCAATGTTCAGATTCTAGCAGTCACCTTACCCTTCCAACTTTCGTATTACCACTTGTATATAAACTTCATTATAACATCTAAAATCTTTCATATAATTCCCTTAGTTTGTATACCATACCTATTTTCTTGATTATTATTTTATTCATAATATCAATTATCTTGTATACTTGTCATTCTTTTTAGAGTATGATCCTGTAGAGTTCAAAATTACGGTGGTGCCCTATATTGTTATATGTTCTATAGTTCTAGCTACAATCATTATAATGAATGAAATATTCTATTTTTTGTTTTACTATTATGATAATAGAATGAACATTGTGAAATAGATTTTATGATCAAGTATTTATTTACTATAGTAGGATCTCGGGTCTTACATTCTCCCCCCTTAAAAAATTCATCCAAAAAATTTATGGTATATATTAGTCAAAAAATAAATTTGATTATTTCTTAAGAATTTATTCCTCATTATCCCATGTTTATTCTTATGAATTTTTATTTCTCTATATTACTTTCACCTTTCGAGTTTCCTAATTTCGCAACACTTACTCTCCAGTGTCAAGAATTTTGACAGTCACTTATTTATAGGACACATTATGATCTAACTCTATTTCTTCAATGGTGAGTTCATGCATTGGGTATATAATATAATTCATCAAAAAATAAACATATAATACAAGATACACTTTATATAGGTTGGGTGGCATAGCTAAATGATAATCCCTAACTCCAATTCTCTCTAAAATCTAAAAAGGCCTAATATAAATTGGACTTATATTCTCCTTCTCACCAAACCTTATAACTCCCTTCCATGGTGACACTTTCAAGAGGATACGATCCCCTACTTGAAATTTAAAGATATTCCTCTGATTATCAGTATAAATTTTCTATTTTCTTTAAGTCATCCTGATATGATTTTGGATGGATCAAAAATTATTTATTGTCTCTTCAACAAGTTATAAACCTACTAGTATAATTTCCCTAACTTCATCCCAATAATTTGGAGTGAGACATTTTTTCAATAAAAATATTTGTATAGTTCTATTTTAATTCTTGAATAAAAGATATTATTGTACAAAAAATCCAATAAAGGTAAATACTAGTATCATGATCCCTGAATGACAAGTGACCATGAATTTAGTATGTACTTTAGTGATTTGATGGTCCTTTCAGATTTCTCATCATTTTGAGGATGATAGGTGGTGGTCAAATGTATTTTAGTGCTTAGAAACTTTTTAATACTTGTTTAGATTTTATATTTGGAATAAGGATCATTATTAGATATAATTGATATAGGTTCACTATAAATCCTTATAACTTCATTAATATGGAGTCATGCAATATTTTAAAGGGGTAGATCCTCCCTTATTGCTATTAAATGTGCAAAATTTGTAGGGAAATAAAAAATAACCCATATTGAATTATTATTCCTATACGTTTTAGGTATACTAGTAACAAATTATATTATAATATTATCCTACTTCCACATTTTTATGAGTATAGGTTTCGTAAAACTCTTTGGGAGCTATCTCTTAGAATTTACTTATTGGAATACCAAGAATCTTAACACACAATTTTCAATTTCCTACTTCATGATATACCTCCAAAAATTTCATCTTAAATCACTATAAATCTTGGTGTTACAAGGATTTATAGAGAAATTTGAGCTATTATATTTATTTAAAATTCCCTCTAGCTCATAAACTGATGATATATAGTCTCTTACCAAACTTCAAAACCCCATCTTCAATGATAAATTCCTTAAGTCTCCCTTAATTCATGAATTTAATATTATTTTATAGATTCTCTTCATATTTATAGGAATTATTTATATTCTTTTATAAATATGGTTATACAATCACTTGTAAAAGGAATGATGTTCACCCTTCCCTAATAATTTTAATATCCAACTTTACTAAATCCATGAATATCAGATCCTTATCCATTCTCATTATGGATAAGACTCTAGGATCCTTCCTACTCAATGAATCATCCATATTTTTTTCCTTCCATGGGTGGTAGTTTATTAATCAATCATAATTATTGAGTAGTTCAAACCATCTCCTTTTTCTCATGTTAAAATATTTCTATGTGAATATACACTTAAAAAATCTTATGATCTGTATATATGTCACATATCTCACCATAGAGATAGTGTTTCCATATATTTAAGGAAAATATTAAAGTTTATTGATTAAGAACATGAGTTGTTTATTTTTTATTATGGGTCTTTAATTATTATGATTCATAAGAAACAACCCTATCATTTTTCTTAAGGATTCACCCTAGTCCTTTCTTCAATTAATCACTATATATCATAAACCCTTACTTTCATAATGGTAAAGTTAATAATATTTCATTGAATAATCTCTTCTTAAATTCCTCAAAACTTTCTTCACATTCCTTTAACCTTGTATATTTGACCCCTTTTCATGTTAACTTGGTTAATGGGATGGCTAATTGGACAAAATTTTGAACAAATCACCAATAGTAACCAGTTAAACCAGGGAAACTATACATCTTGATTATATTAATTGGTGTTGGACATTCTTTGAACACCTTGGTCTTTTAAGGGTCTACATATATCATATATTTATAGATAATATGGCTAAGAAAATAAACTTTTTGGATCCATAATTTGAACTTACTAAATTTACCATATAACTCATTTTCTCTAAGAGTATTAAGTATAGTTAACAAATAGTCTTCATAGATTTTGGAGTATACCTATATATAATCAATAAATACCATAATAAATTTACCAAGATAATCCTTGAAAACAATATTAATAAAATCCATAAGAAATTATAGCGCATCAGTTAATCCAAATGGAATTACTGTAAACTCATAATGCACATACCTCATATGAAATTTCATCTTTAGTATATCTCCCTTCACTACTCTTAATTTATGTTAACCATAATTAATGTCTATCTTTGATAAGTATTGAGAACCTTTAAGTTGATCAAACAAATAATCAATATACAGTAAATGATAATTGTTCTTTATAGTAATGACACTGATTTCTCTATAATCGATGCACAACCTCATAGAACCACCCTTATTTTTTTTAAAAAATAAGGTAGGGGCCTCCCATGGTGAGACTATTGGGTGTATGAATATGTTATCACAAATTCTTGTAGTTGTTTCTTCAAATAAACCAATTCCACTAGGGATATTCTATATAGAGGCTTAGATATGGGTTTTTCATTAGGGATGAGTTTAATAAAAAATTAAACTTCATGTTCATATGGATGTCTAGACAATTCCTCAAGAAATACATCAATGTATTATTGCACAATAGGATGTCTAGGTAATTCCTTGGGAAATACATCAATGTATTATTGCACAATAGGCACATCCTCCATTATTAAGATATCCTTCCAATACATAGATTGTTTTTTCTTTTATTATTCTCCTAGAATTTCATTATGATGATCCACTAGAGGTGGTTATAGACAAGACTCAGGTAATAAAGTGTCTCCTCTAAAAACAAGTGATTATAAGAATCCCTCACAAATTTTAATCTTATTATCTTAGTATTAAATCCGAACATTATTCTTTGAGAGAAAATCCATCCCAAGGATTATGAAAAATTCAACCATATGTATAACAATCATGTTTGAAAATAGAGAATATCCATATATATTAGTAGAAACTACCCAATGTATTCTCATTGCAATGAAATTTCTACTGGGATTTTTGATTGAAAACTCCTTACTCAATGTATTAAGGGATGATTTAGTGTTGTTAGAAAACATGAAAGATATAAAAATAAATCATAGATGTAGAATCAAATAATAAATTATCTAACTTTGATTTTATGATCAAAGTAACTTCTATCATGTCATAAAGAACTTAAACTTATTTTATATTAATTGCATAAACTTGACCTTTCTCCATTGGACTCTTCTAAGGTAGACTCCCTTGATTATTGGGTTATTGATTAGAATAGTTCACCATTACGTTTTAGTTTAAACATTAGAAATTTGAGGATTTTATATTTACCTTTCCTTAATGATCTTGAAAAAACTTATCTCCACATTTATTGAAAAACCCCCTACACTTTAAGAAAGTCCTAGGGTATTATTCCCACAGTTATTCTATGTTAGGAATTCCAACATTCATTTCTTCTCCTTCATCAATGCCCCCTATGTGGTGCTCAATCATCCTCTTATTACCTTACTTTCCTATGAAAATAAAATACTTGTAGAATTCCTTCTCAGTATTTATGTCACTTGAAACTATCTTCTTATATGTAAAAATATTTGATATATTTTAATGTCATTCGAAGTCTGGGTTTTATCACACCAAATAAGAAATCAATATTTCTTTATGGATTGTGTATATAGTCTGTGACATGTCTTGTTAACCTTGTAAAGTTAGACACACACTCAACAACATTTGTGAGATAAAAACAGAGATATAATTTGGAACTCTCATCCACCTAAGTGTCTTCCAAAATATTTTTGATAAATAATATGATAGATAAAACCATGCTCAATGGTTTTGGAGTGGAGTGGAATGAGAGAATGGGTGGGTATTTATAGAAAATTAGGAGGAATTATTTATTAATTTCAAAACATAGGCCTTGAACTTTAGATTGTGGGAAAATAGAAAACCATTGGCCTTCCCATGGTTTTAATACATGGTATTTTACATTTAGTACCCATTTTATTACTTTTAGAAGTTAATAACTAAAAACCATTAAATTATATTATTTTATACATTGAGAAGATATTTATTCATAAATATTTTTTTTTCAAATCTTAAAATATATTTTAGTCTTTGGAAAAATATTTATATGTTGGAAAAATTAATTTTATTATTTTAAAATACATTTTATTAATGAATAGTCATATTTTTTTTGAGAAGGATCTTTTTTACATCATTTTTACCTTATAATGAAGTCCAAATTCTTATCATATACACACACTATATTTTACTATTTTCCTAAAAATTATAATATCTCAAAAATTTATGAAAAATAAACCATTGGATAATATTGACCCGTTGATTTTAAATTTAAAGTCCATTTTATGAAAAAAAACTATATATAAGAAATTTATTTATTAAATAAATTTAAAAACTTTTGTGTGTCAAAACCACATATTTGGCACCAAAAAATTATAAGCTATTTTCAAAGGCAGATATATATATATAGTTACATTGTTATTAATTAATGAATATTCATTATTAATAATTAATAATTATTTTATTACCAAATGATTTTATGTATTTTATTATACACTTGTATGTATAAGGGTTACATTACTATTACAACAGCCATATAGGAAAGTTATTATTCTAATAGTCTGATTCCCAATGGTTAGATTCCAATGGTCAATTTACCCTTCTAATGGTTATATTACCTTATATATATAACATCTAAAAGCATTCACATCCCTCCATTAGTTCATACATCGTGTATATTCCATTACTTATTATTTTATTCATAATATAAATTTATGTTATATACTTTTCATTATTTTTAGAGTATGATCCTCCAGAGTTCAAGAATATGGTAAATCCATATATTGTTACATGTTCTATAGTTCTAGTTATAATCATTATAATGAATGTAATCTTCTAGTTTTTTGTTCTACTATTATGATAATGGAATATGCATTATGTAATAGATTTTGTGATGAAGTGTTTATTTAATATAGTAGGATCTTGGGTATTACAATATCAATACAACATCCAATACTCAAAATAGAATTAATCATGATGTGGGAAGAAATATTATTCCAAAGTATCAATGGGAAAATGATTTTATGGAAACCATGAGTTTACTAGCATTGAGATAATTTGGAAACCTTATGTTTTTTAAATCAGAGAAGACAACTATTTCATGTGATCTATTTATAAAAGGAATATGTAGGATACCATGTTATTATAGTTATGATAGTTACATCGAGTCACTCACATACAACTACTGTTGATCCAAATACTGTAAATGTTTTATCATACTGAAAGTGGGATTTATCTTTGAACTATATTATTTAATTCATGCTCTTAAATCTATTGTAATTTATTCTTTATTATTCCCTTTTTTAATAACTTTTAATTTTTGGTTCATGATTTTCCCTTATAAAATCAGTATTTTATAATGGGTTATATCTCTATAAAAGGTATGTTTATATTAAATTATGAAACTTTAACAAAAATATAGAATACTTGGTTGTGCCTCCTTTATAATAATAATTATTTAATATGTTGCAACTCCCCTTAAAAATTAGGGTAACTATAGTATAATCCATAACTCTCTATGAGTTAGATAGATTGTGAAGAGTAGAGTATTACTTTGATCCCACCACTATGATGTCTTGCCGGGTCATGGTATGATAGAGAAAACTCCTGATCATATATCTATAAAGCTTATTTTCCACCCATTTACTATCTTCATCCAAAGTAATCTTACAAGAAGCAATCATTGGAGTACTAATATCCTTAACTCTATACATACCAAAATTATTTAAAAGCACATTATTGTATTTTCTTTGACTAAGAAAAGTGACATCCTAATTTTTAGAAATTTAAAAACCAAGGAAAAATTTGAGTTCTCATATAAAAATAATTTCAATTTACTAACTCATTAAATCATAAAATTCATTATAAAGAGATCATTTATTTGAAACAAAAAATGACATCATCAACATAAATTTGAACAATTAAAAGATCATTTGAAATATGTTTTAAAAACATGGTCAAATTGAATTTTCCCATTTCAAAACCATTTTATAAAATAAATTGGGTTATCCTCTCATACCAAGCCCAAAGGGATTGTTTCAAACCATAAATTGATTTGGTTAACTTAAAAAAAATGATTTGGTAATTTTTAATTCTCAAAATTGGGTGATTTTTTTCTACAAAAAACCTTTTTGGAAATAAAACCATTTCAAAATGCACTTTTAACATCCATTTGAAAACATTTAAAATTTAAATTAGAGGTGAATACCAACAAGATTATAATGTATTCTAGCCCATTGACTGGAGAAAACCTCTCACTATAATCAATTCCTTCCTCTTGGTTATAACCTTTAGCAATAAGTCAGGATTTTTATGGGAGATATTACCTTTCTTATCTAATTTATTTCTAAATACTCATTTAGTTCCAATAATGAGATGATCATTAGATCATTATTCAAGCATAAAAACATTGTTCCAAGTAAATTTATTTAATTACTCTTGTATGTAAAGAATCCAATTTTCATTATTAATGGAATCATCATGATTTTGGGGCTTTAGGTGTGGCACAAAAGAGCAATGTTCTAATTCATTTAAAATGTACCTCCTAGTATGAGCACTATCTTGAAAATAACTAATAAAATTTTCAAGAGGATGGTCTTTAGATTTAACCCATTCCTTGGGTAAAGGTTTAGGTTCTTTTTTAACTTCAATTTATTTATTAGGTTCAGGTTCTTTTAAGGTCAATTTATCAAGGTCTACCTCAACATCATCATTTTGAGGATGAGTTTTGGGAAAGTTCTCATCAAATTTTATGTGAATTAACTCTTTGATAGTATTGGTCCTTTTATTAAAAACCTAGTAAGCTTTAATTGAGTTTAAATACCTGATAAATACACCTTTATCTGATTTAGGGTCAAATTTTCATAGATTATCTTTTGTGTTATGAATAAAATATTTAAAACTAAAAACCTTAAAATAATAAACCATAGGTAGTTTAACTTTCCAAAGCTCATAAGGGTTATTTTTAAGAATGGGTCTATAAGTACATGATTTATGGCATAACATGCGGTATTGACCACCTTATCCCAAAAGTATTGAGGGAACTTAAATTCATTAAGGTGAGTTCAAGCAATTTATTGAAAAGTTTGATTTCATCTTTCAACAAACATGTTTTGTTAGGGAGTTATAGGAGTAGAAAAAGAATATTTATAACCACATGAAACATAAAAATCATAAGAATCCTTATTTTAAAACTCTACCCCATGATCACTTTGAAGGGAAATGATCTTATACCCCTTTTAATTTTCAAACTTCTTGGTATATTTAATGAATACTTTACAAGCCTCACTTTTATGTTTCAAGAAATGAACCCAAGTAAATATTTTATAATCATAAAAAATTACGAAATTGTAAGATTTACCTTCTATACTTTCAACTTGGTTTGATGCAAATAAATTAAGGTGTACTATATCAAGGGACATAAAGGTTGAAACTTACTTTTTAGATTTAAAATATTAATTGTGTTTCTTACTTAGTTGGCATGGATCACACACAGTATCATTTTGAAAATGTAATTTCGGTAAATCTTAAATTAGATTTTTTTGATTTAGTTTAACATGCAAGTGTGTGATACAATGACCAAGGAAACTATGAAATATTTATGATTCACTATCATGTGCACTCAAGAATTTAACATTTTGGATTTTAAGGTATTTCAAATCAATAACATGAACATTTGGAAATCTAGAGCTGAGAAATAAAATCTTTCCATGGGAATCAAAAACTTTTAAAACATAATTATCTAATGAAAATTTCAAAAAACTATTACAAAATTAACTAATTATAAGAAAATTATAATTCAAACAATTAACATATAAAATATATTTAATAATAGTAGAGTTTTAAAATCCAATGGTATCTATACTAATGATCTTACTCCTTGATTTTTCACCCAAAGTGACATAACCACCATCAAAATCCTTAATGTGGTTTAATTCAATGTAGTCACCACACATATGACTTGATCACCCACTATCCATGTACCATGTATCTCCTTGGTATTTTCTCTTAATACATTTTTCATACAAAACACTAAAGAGCCTAAATATTCTTTTACCCAAAATTTAGATAAAAAAATGTTAGCCAAAAGATATTTTGGAACCCATAATTGATTTGAAAAGTTCTTATAGAATAAACATTTGAAGAAAGATTAATAGATATGGGCCTTCCATAATGAGAATTTTGGAAAACACATTCATAAATCAATTATTCATTTTTTCTATAATAATTAAAAAATTTACATTGAGATCTAACTTTAAGAAAAGTGGTATTTTTGGGATTTCTAGAGGAGAATGCCTGATTTGAGTATCCAAGACCATAATTACCTTTCCAATGTTGTTGGGAAACCTTAATTAAATTCAAATTATTATCACTTTGGGTGAAGTTTTCAAGAGATTTATTAAGATCTTTAATTGTATTTTTAAAATTTTTAACAGTAGGTTGGTATTTTAAACAAATATTTTTACCTTTAACTTTATCCAATTCATTTTTCATGCTTTCATTTTATTTTACTAAAAAATTAAACCATAATTATTGACCTTCATAATTTTTTGAAATAAATCCCCTGTACTTTTAATTTTACTTATTTTAATTTCTTATTTTCTATACAAATATGATCTTTCTCATTAACAAAAAGATTGTATTTCATTTTAAGATTTTTGAATTTTTTGGTAAGATCACAAAATAATTCTTATAATTGTTCTATAGAATAATTAAGATCATCATAATTTAAATAGATAGATTAAAAATAAGAAGAGAAAGAATTTACCTCTTGACTCACCTCAATGTCGGTCATGATAAATTTGGTTCTTCCATCACTTAAAGAAGTTGAGGAGAAAGAATCATTACTAGCACTCAATTTTGATATCATGAAAGCTTTATTTCTTTATTTACTCTATTTTTCTTCCTTTTTGAGAGAGGGTAACTCTGGTTTTATGTGACCCTTTTTGTTACACTCATAAAATCTTACCTATGGTTTACTTTATTTATTATCCTTCTTGTCATGGTGGAATGCCTTATTTTTCTTAAAGATTTTTTTTCATATTTTTGGCAAGATGAGAAATGTCACCATCACTCTAGGAAGAATCATATTTTTTAATTGAAGATAATTACCTTATTCTCCTTTACTTCATTATCCTTTTTCTCAGCTTTCCTCTTTATTGTAATCACATATTTCATGAGTGACCCCATGATCTCTTCAACTGGTATGTTATTTATGTCCTTGAATTCTTGTATTTCCATCACTTTTAGTTTCAAATAGCAAGGGAAAACCCAAATTATATTCTTCACAAGTGTCTATATGGTAATTATATCACCTAAAGACTTAATTAAATTGCCAATATCTGCAAAATGAGTAAAAATTTCAATTATAGAAATATTAGTGTGCATACTAAATCTTTCAACATCGTGTAGATATAAATCAAGCCTAGTATCCTTTACTTTATTAGTACCTTTATAAATAAATTCTAATAATTTCCAAATTTCATGAGCAATTTTACACATAGAATCTCTATAAAATTCAATCCTATATTACCCCCAAAGTAGAGCTTTTATGGATTTTCCATCAAGCTCAAAAACTGATATATCATTGAGAGTCCATTTTCCCTCCGCTTCCTTAGTTGGGGTATATCCGTGAATTAAAATTTTCTAAACCAAATATCCTATACTTCTAAGAAAAGTAGAAACTATAGTTTTTAAATAACTTTAGTCTATTACATAAAATTATAGAGCTATACCCATTGAGTTTACTTTTAGACCACCTTAGGTATTTGTGGTATAATTCATCTTTAAATTATCATTCCTTCAAATAGGTTAAAGTTTTGAGATTAAGGTTTCCTTTAATACTTTTTTTGGTAAAAGTATAGATGGAAAGAGGGGGGGGGTGAATTACCTTTTTTTTATAAATTTAAACTAAACTTGATGATATTAAAACAATTAAAGTGATAAAATAAAATATAATATTTAAATCATAGAAGAAATATAAAATTAGAAGATAATGCACGTGACTATGATAAAAGAGTTTGGAAATAATTCAATAAGTGATCCTTACACCCCTCCTCTTAATTTCTTGATATTTAATATTATGCATTGGATTTATCAGTAACCAAGAAACCTATTTACAAGAAGTAAAAACCTTTATTTTTAACAGCTATAAAAGGAACCCATTCACAACACTATCCTTTTAGTGGTTGTGGTTAGAAACCCAATATCCCACACTTTTAATGAAACTGTGTACTAATATACTCACACTCAATAGTAGTGAGAACCCAAAGAAAAAAACAAATAGGTTTTATTATAAAAACCTTTTAAACCACACTCACAATCCTACAATAAGAATCTAAAACAAGGAGTGGTAGGATGTGAGACAAAAGTACACGAGAGTAAAATAATGAAGAAGAAGAAGCACAATGAGCTCAAAAAATATCTTCAATGTAAACATTAACATAAATTCACTCTTTGGGGTTTATTTATAGTATCCAATAGCCTTAGGACCATTTTGTAACCTCCAAGGGTCGAAATGAGCTGTTAGGAGTCAAATTAAGGCACCAAGGTCCACCAAAAATGATTATTTTTTTCTTGTTGGGAATCCATCGGGAAGCTGCTAGGTGTCATTGGCCGACCATTGGTATCTAGATTGAACTACTATTATTTCTAGCTCCCATCATCCATCTGATGTACCCCACATAGTAGCCATTAGTACCCATAATAGGACTCTAAAAATGTCCTTTATGCTCCTATTAATTCCTTTATTTGTTTTGGAAACATCATAGTTAAATTTATAAAATACAAATAATAAAATCCATAAAAATAAAAATTTTAGAAAAAAATTGTGTATTTGTGATCATTAAAACAAATTAAGAGAGTGAGGTGCAATAATACCCCATTTCTAGAGTTATTGTCATTAATGGTATGAATGGTTTATCATTTTTACAAAATATGATTCGAAAATTCCCCATGCAGAATGCATCTTTTGTAATTGAAGTGGTTGTGATACTGAAAAATGCTTGAGCAAACCTATATAATAATGAGTGTATAAGAATAAAGCTTATTTAAAGTCTAGAACAAGCTTAGGTAATCCAATTTCTTCTTTGGGTTTTGTAGCATCTAACATAATAGAAGAAGGCTATAATGTGACCCTCCATGATTATTAAAAAGGGTTGTACACCTACCTTGACCTTATAATCTATCAATAATAGGGGAAAAAATTATGACTAAGCTCATAATTTTTCCTCAATTGTCTCCCCTTAATCAGATTTCTTCAATGTACCAGGTAACTATTATGGTGCCTTGGATCCGTACACCCAGATCTAGTGTTAAAAACATACTCTTTTAATTCTAGATTTAATACCAACTAAAATAACCCAAAATTAACCATCCATAATCACAATATCAATAAAAAATATTGAATTTCTCACATTCCCAAGAACTTTTAGGTTTATATTTTTAGAGAGTTGGGAAAACCCCATTAAATAACAAAACCCACATCTTTTTATCCAAATGGAAATGTTTCCCATCATACCAAGAATTTATTATTTCACATAATGTCTTAAACATCCCCCCCAAATTATCTAAACAAGATTCTATTCTATACATACCATATGCAATAATCTTTTTCAAAACATAGGGAAATAGAAACATAATAAGGGTGATCCAAACACTTAGTAAGGGAAGCATACATCAAGAGCTATCATAGAATAAACAAGGCATGAATAATATGACAAGAATAAATTATAATAAAAAATCACATATAACTAATCACATGAGATTGAAATATATACTTGGATAATAATATAAACAATAATGCGGATAATAATAAATGATTTTATTGTGATGGAATGCATAATTCCATACATCTTAATCTTACCATCAAGGCCTCATGTCAAGACATATTACATACCATCAAGGCATCATGCTAAGAAATTATAAATAATTGAAAAAACATACAACAAATTCCCAAGATCATTTGTCTTATGAGAACAATTTCCAAGCTTTTTTTATCTAATGATACCTACTGATACATTGAGGGGCTATATAATTCTTGGTCCCACCCGTCACTTAAACATGTCCATTGCATTCATCATATATTGAATACACAATACATCATCAATATGCCTTAGTAATCAATATGCATCCATATTGAATCGAGTATAAAGAATTTAAAAATTTCTCCAGTACATAATCAACCCACCTTAACAATCAATAATCATCCGTATAGAAGTAACAAGTTTACAAATTATTAATATTTTTTTTAGTCAATAAATGATTTATTTTTATTATTAAACACCTCCAATTTGATTTATATAAATTAGGGAGTTTACTATATATAAATTAATGGGTATATGTTTAATTAAATACTAGAAATAATATAGAAAGCATCCATGATAATAAAGAACATGGATATAAAGGATAAACATATAGTCAAATGATAGATGGAGAGTGATAGAGAACATATTTATAAGTTATTTAACTAAGAATATTCCTTAAGAGAAAAATAATTTATAAACCATAAATCAGTAAAGGATAAAATTATTCCATAAATTCATAAAAAATGAATGTTTTACAGTAAATTCTTTGGGGAGGTATATGAAAAAATACAAGTGAAACATTTAAAAATAATTTCCTCAACAATTTTGTAAAATTGTTACAAAAATAAAGATATAAATCACTTAAAAACTCATTTAATGAGGCATAAAAGAGACTTTTAAAAAATATTTTTTAAAATAATTTACAATAACGTGATCTCGAAAAAAAACTATGCTTATTCAATCAAATGTGAAGTGAAAGGTAAAAGTACACATAAGTGAAGTGAAATCCCTTTTCAATTTTTTTTAAAAATAATACACTTTTCTATTAATATAAAAATGAAAAAATTCATAGAATAATGGGAATATATATTACTTTTGAAAACCATTAATACATTTAAAAGAAACTAAATAATGAATAATGGTCAATACAATGGGAAAATCATTTCATGCAGAAAATGAAAAAAGAGACCCTTTTCACAGTTTTGTTAAGAAAGTAAAAAATGACTTGTATGGAAAATGTGAAAAATATTCATTTAAATTTTGAATAGAAAGTTAAAATTAACATAAATTGATCTTATGAAATTATTTAATTATATAAAAAACATTCTTGAAGGAAAGTAAACAATATAGGCATGGAAGAGAAAGATTCCCGACCAAAAAGGAGAAATAAGGTTGACTTTTATTATAAACATTTTTAATGTTTTTGAGTACCAAGGAGAGGGTAAAAGGAAAGAATGCCTAAAAAACCTATAAATAATCAGTTTATAAGAAAATAGATGGGTTTTATTAGAGAAATAACATATAATTTCCCCAATAGAAATTGAAACAGAAATAATCCTGATAAAAAGTAGCACTGTAAAATAAACCCTTACAAATTTGGTAACTTATGTATCAAAAGCCATAAAAATTTAGAACATGATATGGTGTATAACATGTGAAGAAGAAAAATAATAATAATAAGAAGAATACATGGAAAAAATTGAAGAATAAAAATGACATATAGTCTATAGTGAAGAAGAATAAGAATAAGAATAAGGACGTGTGGTTAATATTCAACACCTACCATAATGTAATGGCATGTGTTCTTGAGGGCAGCATTGGAGAACCTGTAATTGAACTTGAGCCTTCCCAGACAAGGAAAAAATTCAACCCTATAATATTCCACATAAATGGGGGATTAAAAACTCATGTTCCCATAATCACTTCATTATGGGTGGATCTTCCCCTAGTGGTAGGGCTCGATAACACTAGATGGATCATAACTGAACTCCCTTTTATTCTTTACAATATTCCATCACTGACTCAAAAACATTGTGATTTAAAAACATGTACCAAAAAACAATAATAAAAAAATAATAGAATTCAGGATTTCAAACTTTTATTTGGAAGCCAAATATTCAAAATCCATCAATTCTTTGAGCAGCACCACACAATGACACATTCCCAAAACATGAAACAATTACTATGGATGATGAAGCATAGATCACTCTTCATTGTAAGATCCCATTTTTCTATAAGGAAAATATCCTTTTAATTTTTATTTTAAATATCTTTTTTTTATCTATACGACAATTTTTAAAGAGGTCATTAAGGTTTCAAGAGAATTCGGGGATTGTTAGGATCCCAAAGCTCTATTTTTTAGAGAAACAATATGAGTCACATGGTTAGTGGTTACCATGTAGCTCAACCATGTGATCCAGTAGGAGGGGTGCATAGTTATTTTAACCATTCAAGTGAGGTATCACATCCATGAAAAACCTATAGGAAATTATAGGTATGTTAGGAAAGGGTTGCACATGGTTTTCCAAACCACACACCTTTCCATGCAAGTGGGATGTCTCCTTGGATAGTGAGCATGCATGGGCTGCATAGGGTTTGTCTAACTATGAACCGAGCCTGTGCGGGGTGTGTTCCATGGGATAGTGCTTCCATATAGTTTGGATAACTATGTGGCCAAACCACACACCCTATTTAAAACCATGAAAAATGACCATTTTACCCTTTTCCCTTAAAATCTAAAACCCATTTTCTCCTCTTTAATTTCCAACGGTTTCTCATCATAGGTTATCTATTTCTCCTCCTCTAAGGGTTGGTGTTAACTCCTCCATATGGAATCTGATTCAAGCACTATCTATCACATTGGATAACTCTCGGCGTATCTCTCATTCCCATTTCTTCTTTTCTTGTTTTCTATTCCTGCATTGGATATTATTTTTATATGAGTTATCACATTGGATAACTCTCGGCGTAACTCTCGGTTGTTCTAGCTCTTTTCCCTAAAATTTTTATGTCTATATCATGTGCCATCATGCCACATGTTTCACCTTCCATGTGATTCCCTTTTTAATATCAAATTAAGTTAATAAATTACTGTCACCATGAATTGGTTGTCCTTGAAACCTAGTTTTTATTGTCAGAGGTTATCTACCTCAACGCAAACCACCCATGAGGGCACTTTGTTTAAAAATTTATGAAAATTCCATACCTTATTATGTATCTAAACCACCTTTGAGGTGTGTTGGATTGGATTATATAAAATAAGTGGTTTAATTGAATTAAACGGAATGGTGTGATACCTTGATAGGCCTCTAAGAATTGGCTATGTAATTAGACCACCTTCTTAGGTGTGTTGGATTGCCTTTACAACTGAAATGACTAAATAGTTTAAATGGAAGGTGATTAGTATGACCATGACACCCATCACTTGTTTAATTTTAAAGTGTTATTATGACTATCATTATGACCATGAAAACTTGATTAATTATTATACCATGTTTTACTATGGTCATGGACTTGAATTACTTTACTGGTGTGGCATTCCCTAAGCGATACTTGGACTTTCATTGTGGTTTTCCTTGAAGGGTCTCATGGAACACCAGTCAATTCATTGATGTATCTTCCAAATGAAAAACTACACTTGGATTTGGTCTTTTTCTTAGACTATGAAGGCCCCGACTTGGTATCAAGGGTTAAATTTAATGCTTTGGATGATTCTCCTTGGGTTTGGATTAATGTTACGAACCACCTTGAATTTTTCCTTGGTATCCTTTCAAGTCTCATGTTGAGTCTACCTAGGACATGTTCCTAGGACTCAGGTAGAATTTCCCCCTTAGGGTGAATTTCCAAGGGTACAACCCTATGGATTTCACCCAGCTTATAAAACTCAAATGTCATGGAAATTATAGAACCTTATATGATTATCACTATATATGGACACCTTGGTTGTATGCCTCAAGTACCAACCTTATCAATATAAATAAAAAATGTAAATTTCTAAAAGACATTTTGGCTTAGGCCAAATTAGGTAGTATCAGGTTAGTACCCATGGAGAACTTATACTACATGGTTTATTTATTCACTACCCATATTTATTATATTTTTAAACTAATCATCTTATATTCATAGACCAGATTACGCTAGACACTATTGGTGGTGGCATAATGAGTTTTACTCACACCCTGTTCAGAGCACCAATTATTACCCAAATAAACTTCATGGATGTAGGTAAGGATAAAGTAAAGTGACCATCTTTGTATACTTTATTTTTTATACTAGGATGGAGTATGGGATCAGAGGATTGATCTTGTTCTTGCGATGCTATTGGTGATAGATTTTGGTATTTTGGTATGTTTTGTATAACATATACATTCCATATGTATACTACCCTATTTCCATTGTATCCCCTATTTTTGTATATAATTATGAAATAATTATTTTGAATCTAACAATAGTTATGTATTCATCGATTTATATTGATATGTATGATTTATCCTCCACTGCTTTATTATCTATTTTTATTGTTTATCTATTATTTAACCATTGTGCTCAACTTTAATTATAAGGGTATAGTCTCCCCACCATACCACCATATATCCTCACTTCTAGTCAATAGCCTCTAGCATATGAGGAGACAAACTTGAGGCCATGTGGCCAACTAGGTTTAGTTACATATGAGTGAACCAGGCTTGGGATGTCAAAAAGTGGTATCAGAGCTTTCTTTTCTTTATCTTACTACTTTGGGATGGTTGATTGGTTTCTAGGAAGTATTGTAATTTGGTAATGGGACCATTCTTGGGAGTGGCTAACCTAAATATAGGAAAAAATACATGTTTTATGGGATGGGACTTGATGTATTGGTTTTTGCCTATTACAATTGTACCCATTTCACCCTCAGGTGATGCATATGACTTGTGATGTTTATTATCATTATGTATTTTATTTTACCCTTTACCTAGTATGAGAAGGAGGTATTGTACCATGCATCATTATAGGCACGTATATATTCACATTCCATGCATATTCCATGCCATGTAGATTGCATTACTTGATTACCTATTTCTTTTGATATGTTACTTGATTTCTATATCTATAAATTGACTAACGTTTCTTATAAGAAGGGAAATAATTGGTTAATTAATGAGTATGTATCAACTTTAATGGTGTTTTCCCACATATATTGACGGTGTAACCTTAATTAGACAATTATCACATGTTTAAGCTATGTAACCATGGGTACATGAGTTGAAACATTAGTTGATTATGGTTAAATGAATGCCAATTATAATTTATAAAGTTGGTACTTTTATAAATTGGGAATAAAGATCAGCATAATCAAATCAATGTTTGGTTGTAATTACATGAAGTGCTAATTGAAACTTATAAAGCATATAAATTTATAACTTGGTAATGATAAATCATCTAACTGGACCATGATATATATATATATATATATGCATATGAAATTATTGATTTTTGAGAAGTGTAAATAAATGGTTCCATTAAATGGGGATTCCAATTGAAATTTAAAGAATATTTTCTTCTATATCTTGCAATTGAACCTCTATATATCGGGACCTCTATTATATGATATGAGACCTTCACCCAAACCTGACCTTGTTAGTGGGTAGTTGGGAGTGTCTCTTGTATTCTTTCATGATCTTATAAGTTACCTAGACCCATATTTAGGAGTAGGAACATGAGTATTGAATCTTTATAGGAAGTCTTGTACCTATCCTATTGTAACACCTCAAGTTTTAAAAAGGAAACACATTGTTCAATAACGTACATGATATGCCACATCAAGCTTAAATGAACAACTAAATATTATTATTTAATATGGTAGTTATCAACTAGCCATTATAATGTAGGGAATGAATAGTGTTAACTAAATTATGTAAATATGGTTTACACATGTTTATATAATGATTCAATGGTTACCAAATTAACTTGAAATGAAACTAAAAACCAATTGAATATAAAGGATGTATTTTTATAAAAAACTTTTTAAATGTGAATAGTTGTGTTTATAAAATAATTAAAATCACTATTATTGGATTATATTAGTGAGATATTAATTCAATATAATGTTTCAAATTCATCTTATATGTTTTCTAGACATGATATAAGATCATATTTAGTTTTATACAAAAAGGAGTATTTTTCAAAAAAAGGCATTTTACCAACTTTTAATGGAAAACCCTTTTCAAATCTAGTTTTTTTTAACTTTTATATGTTCCATTTTACAAAATATACTTCTTATTTAGAATTAGGAAATCAAAATTTATATTGGATAAAATTTTGGTATTTTTCTGATAAAATTCATTTTCTAATGAATAGTGAAAAACACTGCATTTTAATTCAAAACTGCATTTTCATTTAATTTATTTATATAGTTAGATTATATTTTTAATTGGATTTAAAGTATAATTAGATTAATTTTTTATAATTTAATCTAATTTCTGTCATTGGAAGTAATTTTACTTTGAAATTGGATATAAACATGTGTCAATCTTTTGATGGTTTTTACATCTTAAAAACTTGTTTTCTCAATCCGACAACGAGATTAGTGTTAAACTTAATTTTACCACTTCTATGAATTAAATTTTCAAAAACTAAGAGACATGGTTATAATTATGGTGAAAAATGTGGTTTAATAGGATCATTATTTTTTTTGGTGAATAGTACATTTATTATTTTATTTACCACGGTTAAAGGTAAATGGGGTAATTAAAGATACAATTAATATGATAATAATATAAAAATACCCTAAAATTTGACCTAATACTATTTTATGAGTTATGGGAGACTAATACAACACTTGGGATGTAAAGTTGGCATTTGGGAGCCACTTGGGTGAGATAATGGCTTGTTATAATAATTAATTTAAAGTAAAGAGAAATATAACATAAACATGTATCCTTTACTAAAACAATTTTAATATGGTGTTATATAATTGATCTATTCAAATATAAATATTAATTAGAAATATAAAAATATTTAATAATTCATGTTATTTTATTTATAATTTTATACATTAAATAAAAAAATTTATTTATGACACAATGATGATGCAGTGATTACCTTATTAATGAAAGATTCAAATAAATGATATTATAAATATTAAAATAAATTCCATTTGATAATTTTATACCATAAAGGAATTTTATGGATGATTAATACATGTTATATTTTATTTAATATATTTTTTTTCGAATAAATCAAGTTATTACGACTTTTACAAAAATCAATTATTAAATAGTGTCAAAATTGACATAAATGAGTTTAAAAAATACTATTTTATTAAATTATATAATAGTCTTAAAAATATAATATTCATCAAAATTACTTAGATAGTGTTTAAAATATCATTAATGAACCACTTGAGGTTCTATTGGTATTTTGTAGTAACCATATTAACCATATAGTATGAAAATATAAGAAGACATGGTAAGAGTTAATTTATTTAACTAAGGGTTAAAGCTAAAAGATAAGGTTAATTTTGTGACCTAAACTTTTATAAAACCTATTTTTTGAGAGTATTGAAACCCATAATTATCCTATCCTCTAAATATATCACTTTGGATCTATTAGAATTCAAAAATAAATTTATAATAAAATAATATTTCAAGATTTTCCTAAAGTGCCCCTCCTCCCTCTTATAATAGGCTACCACCTATTCCCACTTCCTCACACCTCTCAAGCCCCTTGGATCGCCCAAAACCTCTAAAAATAAGCTCCCAATATCACTAAATTCCTCTTAGAATCATTAACTTGGTAATAAGGCAATTCAAGAAAGCCTTTTGGCTTAAATCAAAAGGAGTTACTCGATTAAGAGGTAACATCTTCTTTCAAGCTGCTCTCTTTTATTTTCCTTCTACATCCCATAAACTACCTTTATTCCATTATTTTATGAAAAAATAGTATAATAAATATACTGGGATGTTTTTTATTTTAATATTTATACCTACACTTACACATACCTCCATTTAATAGATATAGAACATACTGTTTCTGTGTACGGCGAACTACTGCCCCCCGAAACGATGATTGTTCAATTTTCTCCTAACACCTCTCATAGTGGAAATTATTATGGAAATTTATTTATATATTATATATATTATATTTATATTATCTCTATGTTTCTATAATTTGCATTTAGAACATACCTTTTTGCTTTTCATGTTGTATAAATACGATAATTTCATTTGAGGAAGTGTGGATTACCGCCCCCTCAAAGTGACATGACTCGTTCATTCTATACATGGAACATATAAAGGATTATTTTAATGAAAATATGTAACATAAATAAAATATATTGTAATTATAATATACCTCTGTATCATTTAGTTTTCATTCTTTTAATATGACAAAGAAATGAAAGTAACATTCATGCGTATGTACGACCTACCGTCTCCATGAATGGTGCATTTCATTTATCATCTTCAAATATTATGAATTATTATAAATATATAAATAAATGATATTTATATGTTATTTAAATCATTAATATCAATATGGAGATGATGGAATTTTGACCACATGGAAAATTTACATCAAAACAAGTTTATTTTTTACTCAAGTACTGAACATCAACAAAATGTCTGATATGAACTCAAATAATTAAATAATTGTTATAACATGGTAATAAGTGATATAAAAGGAATAATAAACTTGAAAGAGGTTATAAAAAAAGTATAAAATAACTTGATTTTATTATTCATGAAGTTAAAAAACAAATGATAAAAGTTGGACTTAAGTTAAGGGACTTTGTCTCAATCTCTTTTCATTGAGGCATATTTTGATTTATGCATGACCTTCTTTATAATATGTATAATCAACTCCTTTGAATTTTAATTTCATTAAATGGTTTTAAAAAATGAATCTTTTTCTATGAATCATTTTACTAAATGAAAGAAGGAATTTTTTTAACATATGTGGTGACAACGACTTCTCCGTTGCCGTGACCATTATTTGATATTTGCCTTCCTTTACAAGCAATATTATTTTTAAAAGAAAAATATATACCATATAACCTTTTCATGTATTTTGGTATTGAAAATGGTTTTGATAATTCATTGATTATGTCAATATCTTGAAATTATATTTTGTGATTGCAATGTGGAAAATTTATTTTTCCTTTATACTTGTTTTATGTATTATGATTATGAAATAGTACTTGGAAATTTGATGGGTGGTTACGTGATAAACCAAATGACAGGTGGTTCCGTGATAAACTAAGGATGGGTGGTTATGTTATAACCTTCAATGAATTGGGTATGGAGCCATATGACTATTCTATTTGTAAGAATGATATGTATGGAAGTTGTTAGTATGGCTATTCCATGTGTAAGAATGATATGTATGGAAGTTATCTGTATGGTTATTCCATTTAAGTATGATTATATCCCAAGTTACCTTTATATGTTATATGTGCTTTCTATGGTTTTTATGGTAATATTTTGGTTACAAAAAGGGTAAGAAATGAGCTTATATTTAGTGAAGAGTATTTACTACTTCATAAAGGATAAAATTATTACTTTATGATAAAGTATTAATGTTTACATGTTTTCAAAAGACTAATAGTTTTCCTTATTTATGTATCCCTTACTGATATTTTTATGCTTATCCCAAGTTTTGAAATGTTTTTCATAGGATTTAAAGGAGAATAGAGTCAACGATGTGATCAAGGAAAAGTTGTGATGTTTAGGAAGAAATGAAACCATGTTCTTTTTGATTTTTTTTGTTTTAATGATGAAGTTTATAGTGAGTAGAAGTGTCTAATTTGTAATAATCAAGTTGTTATATATAATTTATGACCTAATTCTCTAAATCTATAAACCTAAAAATAACCTCAATGTAAATTATTACTTAATTCAATATTATTTAATGTTTAAGGCTAGGGCCTTATAGTTGGTATCAGAGGTCGGTTTAGATAAATTTAGTGGATAGGGTGTTATTTAAGCATAAGTGACACGATGTATATAACCACAACGGTCATAATATTAGAAATATTCATAGTTATTTTAAGTTTAATGAGTTTAGGATAACATGTATAAGAATATCTTTGTGTTTATCTTCTTCATATAATAGTATACGATGATTTTACTGATATACTCACACTAACCTTTTTGGTTTTAGTAAATAATTGGATCTAGTAGGCACTAAAGTGAAAATAGACATGAAGTAAAATGTTGTATTTATCTGAATCTGAAACCAAATGAAATTGAATATGTAATGAGAACTCTTGTGGTTATTCTAAACCAACTATCAAGAGTCATGATTGACCACTTGAACCTTGGTGATTCTTCTAAGGAATCTTATATGAGACAAATAAATACCTATGGAAGATCAGGTAATAATACTAAAGGTAAGTATATTCTATGACATATGTGTCAAGGATGTGGAAAGAAACACCTAGAAAAATGTTTCAAAGGGACGAGAAGACGTTATAGATATGATAATGAAGGTCATAAAGCAATAACCTTACAAGGAAAAAGGAAGAATTCGGTTGACTTTAGGAAAGGGAAATAAGTTCTTTCCATGGAATCAATTGAATGTTTTAAATGTGGATAACATGGTCATTATTCAAATAGATGTACTACAAAGAAGGTTTGAAAATGGGATCAGCAGGACCATACAAATATATGTTTAGAAATACCTAATGCCATTCCAATTGAATATGAGGAAACTAAAAATGACCTATAAGGTATGGATTATTTCTTGTCTCATGTTTTGAAATTATTGAATCACATGACAAGATTCATGTTTTTTTTTGTAGGAAAAATGTATTAAGGAATAAAAAAATCATGGTTAAGGGATCATGAATAATGTTGGATGATTAAGATGTATACATTTTTGAAATTCGAGAGTTATGTTTGATATATGGGTGATGAAATGATTAAATGTATTAATGAACTTTTGATGATGAGATTATATTGGAATACTTTTCGGTATGTGTAACCCTGAAGTTTGTTATGTGAAAATTTTATTTGAGGAAAAATCATCTTTTCTTATGTGCACATATTTATAAAGGTAATCATTAGGGTTTATATGATCCTTGATTTTTGAGGTAATTATGGGTTATTACTTTTTGGGATACAAAATTAAAGGCATGATATAAAATATGAGATTAAAATATGTTATGATTATTTTTGAAGACTTTATCTCATTTTGGTAATGTTATAAGAATTATATAGTTTTAGAAAAAGGGACAACATGCAGATCATGTGACAACCCGTCGCGTCAGAAAAGGCTGTAGGAATCAAACCCACAACAGAAGTGCGGCAGGGCTTTACCACCTACCACTGACCTATGTGAAGTCCCTCATTAGTATGCAATCATTATTTTTTTAGTTAAACGAGTTGAAGAAAAAATAATAAGTTGATTTTGGGAACTTATATTTTGTCAAATGGATAATCATTGGGATTGGTAAATGATTTTGGGATTAAGTGATAAATGTTATTTTGGAAGACATTTTTTATTTTAAGGAACTTTATATGATTAAGGTAAATAAAATACTATGGAATTTTATTTTAGGAATAAAGGTTTAATGTTTTTTAGAAGAATATATGATTTTAATTGTGGAGTTATGGAGATTCAGGTTATTTAGGGAAATGATTTACCTATCATGAAAAATATGTGATTAGGTTAATTAAATTCAGTATGAGACATTAAGAGTGGTTGATTTTATTTGGAGATAAATGATAAACTTTGTGTTAGAAGACTATGTGACCAAATACTTCTGAATTTTGGGTTTCAATCTTAGTTTGGATTGTTTTTGGAAATTTTATGGATAGTTGTTTATTGAATGGTATTTATTGAACTTTGGGTATTGTATGTTGAATTTTAGAGATTGAAGTAGTTTTTCATCATATAAGGATTATTATTTTTGGTAATTATCATATCATGTACTAACCTTTTTGTTCATGTTTAATGTCTAAAGACAGGATAAAAATATAGTTAATCTTTTGTGGATTATGTGATTCTATAGAAGTTGATTTATCATGAATAATCATCGTTTGGAGAAAAAGATTAGTGTGTGGTGAAATTGATTAAAGGATGAAAATCTACCTTTCAAGTAAGTATATTTCTTCATGATCTTAGTCTATAAATGAAATGAATTCCTCAACTCTATAAAAATAATCCTAAAACAAAAACATTTTCTATTTACTTTTCCTCCTATGAAATAAAAGACCGTTTAACCAATCACAAATTTATAGCTTTGTGGTTGTTAAATTTTTCCTGAAAATGTTTTCTATCACTCTCCATCATAACTTGATGGTTATTTTCTCTTCTATATCCATGTTTTCCTACATGGAATCATAGTATGTGTTATCTCAGGTGACCTTTATACTTTCTTTTCATTATTTTAAAGTGGAAGTTTTATTAATCCTTATTCTAATGCGGGATTGCAATAAAGGTATTTTGAAAAGTCATACGTTAGTTACCAAACCCAAATTTAAATTGTGAGGATGAAATTTCCAAAAGGGTGGTAGAATGTAACACCCCGAGTTTTAAAAAGGAAACACATTGTTCAATAATGTACATGATATGCCACATCGAGCTTAAACAAACAAACAAATATTATTATTTAATATGCTAGTTATCACCTAGCCGTTAGAATAGAGGGAATGAATAGTGTTAACTTAATTATGAAAATATGGTTTATAGATGTTTATATAATGATTCATTGGTTACCAAATTAACTTGAAATGAAACTAAAAACCAATTGAATATTAATGATGTATTTTTATGATTTTTTAAATGTGAATAATTGTGTTTATAAAATAATTAAAATCACTCTTGTTGGATTATATTAGTGGAATATTAATTTAATATAATGTTTTAAATTCATCTTCTACATTTTCTAAACATGATATAAGCTCATATTTAATTTTATGAAAAAAGGAGTATTTTTCAAAAAAGGCATTTTACCGCTTTTTGATGGAGAACCCTTTTTAAATCTATTTTTTTCACTTTTATATATTCTATTTGACAAAATAATTTTTTTATTTAGAATAAGGAAATCAAAATTTACTTTGGATAAATTTTTGGTATTTTTTTGATAAAATTCATTTTCTAATGAATTGTGAAAAATATTACATTTTAATTCAAAACTACATTTTCATCTAATTTATTTATATAGTTAGATTATCTTTTTAATTGGTTTTAAAGTATAAATGGATGAAGTTTTTATAATTTAATCTAACTTTGGTCATTGTAAATAATTTCACTTTGAAATTGGATATAAAAAGGTGTCAATCTTTTGATGGTTTTTACTTCTTAAAAACCCATTTTCTCGATCTGACAACATGATTAGCGTTAAACCTAATTTTACAGATTTTGTGATTTAAAATTTCAAAAACTAAGAGACATGGTTGTAATCAGGGTGGAAATTTTGGTTTAATAGGATCATATATTTTTTTGGTGAATAGTAACTTTATTATTTTATTTACCACAGTTAAAGGTAAATAGGGCAATTAAAGGTAAAATTAATATGATAATAATATAAAAATACACTAACACTTGTAATAATCCTATTGGATGAGTTTTGGGCGACCAAGAAACCACTTGGGATGTAAATTTGGAATTTGGGAGCCACTTGGGTGTGATAATGACTTGTTATAATAATTAATTTAAATTAAAGAGAAATATAACATAAACATGTATCTTTTACTAAAACAATTTTAATATGGGGTTATATAATTGATCTATTTAACTATAAATAGTAATTAGAAATATTAAAATATTTCCTATATCATGGTATTTTATTTATAATTTTTAGACATTAAATAAATAAATTTATTTATGACACAATGATGATGCAGTGACTACCGTATTAATGAAAGATTCAAATAAATGATATTATAAATATTAAAATAAATGTCATTTGACAATTTTTATATCATAAAGTAATTTTATGGATTATTATGACATGTTATATTTGAGTTAATGTAGTTTTTTTAATAAATAAAGTTTTTATGACTTTAACAAAAATCAATTACTAAATAGTGTCCAAATTGACATAATTGAGTTTTTAAAACAAATACTATTTTATTAAATGATATAATAGTCATTAAATTCTTAGATTCATAAAACTGACTTAGATAGTGTTAAAAATTTCATTAATTAACTACTTTAGTTTCTATTGGTATTTTATAGTAACTATATTAACCATATAGTATGAAAGTACAAGAAGAAATGGTAAGAGTTAATTTATTTAACTAAGGGTTAAAGGTAAAAGATATGGTTAATTATGTGACATAAACTTGTATAAAAACTATTTTTATAGGATTTATAACCATACTAATAATATCCTATAAATATATTACTTTGTAGCTATTATAATTCAAAAATAAATTTATAATAAAACAATATTTCAAGACTTTTTCTAAAGTGTCCCTCCCCCCTCTTATAACAGGCTACCACCTCTACCCACTTCATCACACCTCTTGATCCCATTGGCATGCCTAAAATCAGTAAAAATAATCTCCCAACATCCCCCAATTCCTCCTAGAATCATTACCTTGGGAAGAAGGTAATTCAAGAAAATATTTTGGCTCAAATCAAAAGGAGTTACCCGATTAAGTGTTAACGTCTTCTTTCAAGCAGCTCTCTTTTATTTTTCTTGTCCACACCCTAAACTCTCTTTATTACATTATTTTATGAAAAAATAAGTATAATAAATATACTAGGTTGTTTTTATTCTATTATTTCAACCTAAACTTACACACACCTCCAACTAATGGATATAGAACATATTGTTTCTGTGTACGGCGAACTACTGCCTCACGAAATGATGATTGTTCAATTTTATCCTAACACCTCTCATGGTGGCCATTATTATGACACTATATTTATATATGATATATATGATATTATATTATCTCTATGTTTCTATAATTTTCATTTATAATATACCTTTATGCTTTTTTATGTTGTATAAATATGATAATTTCATTTGAGGAAGTGTGCACTACCGCCCCCTCAAAGTGGTATGACTTGTCCATGCCATACATGGAACGTATAAAGGATTGTATTAATGAACCTATGTAACATAAATAATATAGATATTATACTATAATTATAATATACCTCTGTTTCATTTAGTTTTAATTCTTTTAATTTGACTAAAAAATGAAAGTAGCGTTCATGCATATGTACGACCTACCGTCTCAATGAACGGTGCATTTCATTTCTCATCTTAAAATATTATGGATTATTCTAAATACATAAATATATTATATTTACATGTTATTTAAATAATTAATATAATTTTGGAGATAATGGAATTATGACCACATGGACAAATTACATCAAAACAAGTTCATTTTTGACTCAAGTACTGAACATCAATGAAATGTCCGATATGAACACAAATAATTAACTAATTGTTATAACATGTTAATAAGTGATATAAAAGGAATAATAAACTTTAAAATGGTTCTTAAACAAGTATAAATTAACTTGAGTTTATTATTCAGGATGTTAAAGAATGAATGAGACAAGTCAGACTCAAGGTAAGGGACTTTATCTCAATCTCCTTTCATTAAGGAATATTTTGATTTATACACGACTTTATTTTATACAGTGTATAATGAACTCCTTTGAATTTTAAATTCATTAAATGGTTTTAAAAAAGGAATATTTTTCTATGAATTATTTTACTAAATGAAAAATGGAATGTTTTTAACGTATGGGGTGACAATGACTTCTTCATCACCATTACCATTATTTGATATTTGGCTTCCTTTACAAGACATATTGTTTTTAAAAGAAAAATATATACCATATAACATTTTCATGTATTTTGGTATTGAAAATGGTTTTGATAATTCATTTATTATGTCAAAATATTTAAATGATCTTTTGTGATTTCAATGTGGAAATGTTATTTTTTCCTTTATGATTGTTTTATGTATTATGATTATGAAATGGTACTTGGAAATTTGACGAGATGTTATGTGATAAAAAAATGATGGGTGGTTCCATGATAAACCAAGGATGTATGGTTACATTATAACCTCAAATTTATTGGGTATGGAAGTCCGCTATATGGTTATTCCATTTATAAGAATGATATGTATGGAAGTCGATCGTATGACTATTTGATCATACTGCGATTCACTGTTTCATTTTCACCCTTACACCACCGTGATAAACTAGTTTTGTATTGAAAATTATAAAAATAATAACAAATTTCACTTCATATTTGATTCAATTATTTTTTGTTTATCACTGTTAAAAATGTAAATGTTACTTTTTTTGATAATTGCATTGAAGGTGGAGGTGATTTGGAGGGCCCATGATAAAGTTCAAGAAAAGTGGGCCAAACTGCGTATGATCCAAGAAAACCGGTGGACTAAACCACACACTTATACTAAACCGTGCATCAAAATGGGATTAAATTTTGTGTTATGGTTCAAAATTTATTTGGATACATTTCATATGAAGGAAACCAGGCCTCATTCTGCTATCTGGTGTCCCAACTGACCTGATCTATCTAGCGCACCGAATCTGCACGAAGTCAAAAGTGGTGTGATATGATCTATCCATATATAGAGATGTGATTGTTCAAATGGATACAAAATTTTTTTGGAGATATTCAGGATGTTGGTATATGACTTTTTAGTTTTTTCAAAAGTTATATAAGACTTTTTGGCCATCAAAAACCATGGGCCAAGTGGTTTTTTGAAATCAGGGTGCTCAAAACCACCTTCCAATTTTCCTATAAAATGGAACCTTGGGATCCCCATTTGAAAGTTCTACCATGAGAGGGAAGTGATGAAAAATTTAAGTTATAGAGGATTACTTTAATCCCATTTAAGTTTTTGGAGCTCCCTTTCCTCATAGGGGGATCAAGAATGAAGAAGTTCCACCTAAGCTTCCTCCTCCTCCCGATATCGAGCTAAATAGTGGGTCTTCATTGTGAGGGATATACACACATGTCAAGGGAGTTTTGACACATATATTAGCCATTGGTTTGAAGTAATTTGGTTTTTTAAACATTTCATTCCATTTATCTTACATGATATAATATTTGAATGCTTGTTTTGATGCATATGAATGTTATGCTCTTAATTTCTAACCGATCAGTGTGAGGTTTTGAGTGTGTGATTTGTATTGTTCCAATTGAACAACATAAGAATCCTTTTTATACTCACCTTCTTGAGATTTCAATATGATTTTGAAGCTCTTATTCCATACATAAATGTTGTAACTTGACAATATGATTGTTACATCAAGGTTTGGTTCTTTAAGCATTGAAATAAAAGATTAGGAATTAATCGAGATTCCAATTAATCTCAACCAAATAATTACCCCAAAATTGAATGAATATATAAGAAAAATGAACTTGAAATGTGTTTAGTGAAATCACAATGACCCATTTATCTCATATTTTTCAAAATCAACTTGGTATTTCATCTTTTAAACTATTTTTATTAAGTTATTTTCTCTAAACTGTTTTCAAAATACCCCCTCTTTTAGTAATATTTAATAATAATACATACTATAAACTACTAAGGATCCTTGAGAGATGACTTAGGGTTTTACCTATACTATAAATTAAACTTAAAATCATAATCAATTTGAAATTTCATGACAACACAGTCAAATTTTGGCATTGTTTCCAGGGAGCGCTTTGGTTTTTAGTGCGTGTTTTTGATAAGAATTTTGTAATTTTTTGTGAATATTTATTTGTTTTATCTTATACCTTTGCATATATTTTTGTGTTTTGATTTATTTATTATGTAGGTTCTATGAATGGAAAATCCTACTCTGGGATACTTACCACCTTTCGAACCTGAACTAGAGAGGATCCTACATTAGTGTCACTGAGATGCACAAGACAACCTTTTGAAGGAGGATACACCACCACTTGAGATTTTTCTAAACCCCTCTTTTTATGGAACCAAATTAGAACCTAAAAATAATGTGTATAACATGGATGAAAACAATTGAACACTAAAAGAAATAACCTCTACTGATGTTGATATCCAACCCACATACATTCAAATACAAGGAGAGGCACCCAATTTTGAACTAAAACTCGGTCTAATTCAATTATTTACAAGATTTCATGGACTTGCTGGAGAAGAAACTCATAAGCACTTAAAATAATTTCATACTATTTGTTCAACCTTAAAACCTACTAATGTGGATGAATAATATGTAAACCTTAGATCATTCCCATTTTTTTAGAAGTCACTGTGAAAGATTGGTTGTATTATGTTAATTCACCAATTAGAGGTTGGGTAGACATGAAATGCCTTTTTCTTGAAAAATACTTCCCAGCCTCTAGAACCATTACAATAAGGAAATAAATATGTGGGATAAGACAATAAAAAGGAGAAACATTACAAAAATATTGGTAATTCTTTTAAAGGTTATGTTCAAGTTGTCCACACCACCAAATAAGTGATCAAATTTTAATTCAGTATTTTTATGAAGGTTTAATTACTATTGATCAAAATATGATTGATGCTGCTACAGGTGATGCACTAGTTTATAAAAACCCAATTTCTACAAGGAACTTTATTGAGAACATAGAATAGAACACTCAACAATTCAATACAAGGTCTAGTGTACCCATTCGAGGTGTCTATGAGGTGAAAACTACCAAATTCGAGAAGAAGGTGGACCTGAAGTTCGAAGACGTAAGTAACCTTCTTCAAAAACTTGCTCTTTCCTAATATAAATCCCAATATAATCCTCCCATCCATTATGGTATATGTTCTTCTAATACCCACTACTCTAATCAATGCCCCCAATTGAGAGAAACTACTAAGAGTTGTGAGAAAATCTTTCCAGGCCTCCCCTATAACCAAAAATTTAGGAAAGAACCATACTATCCATCCAACTCTGGGTGGAAAGAAAACCAAGATTATAGGAAAGGGTGGTATTCAAACCAATATAAAAAATAATGAAACCAACTAGGGCAGAGTAGTCATCCACCACCACCACCCAGAAATACCCAACCACCATAAAGGACATTCCAACCACCCCTCCAAAACCTGAGCCTAGAAGAGAAGATATGATGAAAAAAATAGCATCTAACAATCTCCAATTCCAAAAAACCACTCAAGTAGCCATACAAGACCTAAAAACCCAATTAGGGCAACTATCTAACTCTGTGGGGGAAATTCAAAGTCATGGGTCAGGTAAACTACCCTCTCAACCATTAGTTAACCCTATTGGTAAGGGAAATGTTAGTTCCATCACACTTAGGAGTGGGAAACAACTTAAAACCCAAATTATCCCTCTATTAGATTCATCCACTCCCAAGGAAACCACAATCCCAACTACTGAAAATGGTCCAAGAGAAGAAAATCCTTATCATAAGAGAAGTCCTTATAAAGGAAATAGTGTGTCTATTGATGAGTTACCTATCCCAACAATTCATCTTCCATCTACCCAAAGGTACACCCATCCTAAGAAACAAAAGGAAACTGAACTTGATAAGAAAATATTGGAAACTTTAAAAAAAGTGCAGGTTAACATCCCCTTGATTGATGCTATGAAGAAAATTCAAAGACATGACAAGTTTCTGAAGGATATGTGTAAAAATCGAAGGAGACTTCGAAGTGATGAGAAGGTGAGATTGTGATGGAATGTCTCAACATTAATAGAGCCATCACTTCCCACAAAATTCAATGATTTGGGAACATTATCAATTCCATGAACCATAGGGGAGTATTCCTTTTCCAATACTATGATTGATTTAGGTGCCTCTATAAATGTGATGTCTCACTCCATTTACTCTTCATTGTCGGTCAAAAAACTAAATCCCACTGGAATTTTTGTTCAATTATAAAGTCGGAGTACATCACACCCTTTTGGTGTGTTAGAGTATGTTCTTGTGAGGGTCTAAAATTTAATTTTTCATGCTGATTTTTATGTGCCTAAAATATAAGATGATAGGATGAATGAACATTCCCTGATTATATTGGGGAGACCCTTATTGAAAACTGATAAAACAATAATTAATGTCTATAATGGTACATTATATATGGAGTTTGGTGATGACATTATTCACTTAAATATCCTTGATTCCATGAAGCACCCCTCAGAAGAACATTATTCTCTCTTTATTATTCAATTAATGTACTCCTATCCCCTAAAAAAACTTCTTTTCATTCCCCTGATCCCCTTTTTGTGTTTTCATCATTGATTGAAATGTTTGGTAATGAATCATGTATTGAATGTTGTACCAGTCTAGAAAAATGTCATGCTTCTTTGTTAGTTGATGATTTCTAGAACACTGAGGATCACATGACCATCGATGATACTGTTAAGATTATAAAAGCTCATTCCTCATCTGGGGATGATTCCATTGAACAGTTAGATGAGATTAGTGACCTCTCACTTTCACACACACTCCCATAAATCCAAAATCCCCTTGAACTGGAACTAAAATAACTGCCTCGATATTTAAAATATTCATATATTGATAATGTAAACAATTTTCCTGTCATCATTGCTAGTTCACTCCCTCCTGAGCATGAATTATGTCTACTTGAACTTTTGAGGGAGTATAAATAAGATTTGGGATGGAAACTTGCTGACATTCTTAGTATTAGCCCATCAATTTGTACACATCATATATTGTTAAATGATGAGACTAAACCAGTGAGTCAGTCATAATGTTTAATGAACCCAAACCTACTAGATGTTGTTAAAAAGAAGGTAACAAAATTATTGGCTACTGAAATAATTTACCCCATCTTTGACAGCCAATGGGTCAGTCGAGTACAAGTGCTTCCTAAAAAAAATGTTCTTACGATAATTAAAAATGAAAACAATGAATTGGTTCTAACTCATGTGCAGAATAGTTGGCATGTCTATATAGACTATCACCGATTAAACCAACACACTATGAAGGACCATTTCCCATTTCCATTCATTGACTAAATTCTAGAGAGGCTAGTAGGGAAGTCCCATTATTGTTTCCTTGATGGGTATTATGGATACTTTCAGATCCATATTTCCCCTGAGGATTAGGAAAAGACGACCCTAACTTTCCCCTTTGGCACATTTTCATATAGGAGGATGCCATTTGGTTTGTGCAATGCTCTGGGTACTTTCCAGAGATGCATGGTTAGTATTGTTTAGGATTAATTGGAGAATTTTATGGAAGTATTCATAGATGATTTCACTATTTATGGATCCTCTTTTGATGAATGTTTGAGTAGTCTTGGTTTAGTCCTACATCACTGTATTGAAAAGAATATTGTATTAAATTATGAGAAATTCCATTTCATGGTGCAAAAAGGTATAGTTTTGGGACATGTCATTTATGGGGATGGTATCCAATTAGATAAATCAAAATTGGATGTCATTTCTTCCCTACCATTCCCCAAAAATGTATGGGATGTGTGGTCTTTCCTAGGTCATGCTGGATTTTACCGTCGTTTCATTCATTACCTTAGTAAAATTACTCCCCTATCCTGATTTCTCCAAAAAGAAAAGGAATTTTTTTTTGATAAATAATGTGATGAAGATTTTAATAAGTTAAAATGGAGTCTCACGTCACCCCCAGTAATCCAACCATATCGATGGGATTTACCATTTTAGATCATGTGTGATTCCTCCAAATATGCAGTTGGGGCGATCTTATCACAAAGGGTTGATCGAGCTCCACATGTCATTGCCTATTCCTCACATACATTGGACCCTTCCCAAGAAAACTACACCAAAACTAAAAAATAATTTCTTTCTATTGTGTATTCCTTGGATAAATTTAGGTCACATATTTTAGGGTCCAAATTCATTGTGTTCTTAGACCATACTTCCCTCCGGTATCTCCTTAAGAAACCTAAATCCAAACCACAACTCATTCACTAGATGCTTCTCCTTCACAAATTAAATTTAGAAATTAAAGATAAAAAAGGAGTAGTGAATGTGGTGACTGACTATATTAATAAGATCCACCCATCCTCAGACATTGAATCATACCCCTGTATTCCCATAAATGACATGTTTCTAGTTGAGCAATTGTACCAAGGGCAAGATTCTATTCCTTGGTATGCCAAAATTGTAAATTATTTGGTAGCATATTGCATTCCTGCTGATTTCAATAAAAACCAGGCCGACCGTCTAAAACATGAGTCCCGTTTGTACATTTGGGATGACACTACCTTTGGAGCACATGTAGTGATAAAGTACTTAGGAGTTGTGTTCCCGATAGTGAGTTTCATTATATCCTTAGGTTCTGACACACTTTTCATTACGGGGGCCACTTTGGTCCCCAATGGACTGCTTTCAAGGTCCTTGATTCTAGTCTCTTTTGGCCCACATTATTTTGGGATACCCATGGCTTCTGTAAATCTTGTCCTCACTGTCAAATAATGGGGAATGTATCTAAAAGAAAATAGATTCTAAAAAACCCTTTCTCTTCCATGAAATTTTTGATGTTTGAGGCATTGAATTTATGAGACCATTCCCTAATTCATTTGGGAAATTGTATATTATTCTGGCAGTGGGTTATGTTTCAAAATGGGTAGAGGCACAATCCATAAGGATAGATGATTCCAAGAAAATTGTGGAGTTTTTGAGAACCCAAATCTTCTGTAGGTTTGGATTACCTAGGTTCATCATTAGTGACCAGGGTTCTCATTTCTACAACCAAACAATTTAATCTATTTTGCATTGGTATGAGGTCGGGCATAGAGTGTCTACTGCTTATCACCCACAAACCAATGGACAAGATGAGGTGTCGAATATAGAGGTAAAATAGATTCTTGAAAAAATAGTTCAACCTAATATAAAAGATTGGAGTCTTAGACTCGAGGATTCATTATGGGCTTACCGTATCGCCTTTAAAAATCCCATTGAAATGTCACCCTATCAGCTTGTGTTTGAAAAGATTTGTCACCTCCCTATTTTTATTGAGAATCGGGCCTACTGGGCCATCAAACAATGAAATTATAATATTTATAGTGCAGGTTCTCAAAGGAAGTTGCATATTAAGGAGCCGAAGGAAATGATAAGAGATGAATATGAGAACTACAGGATTTATAAGGAGCAAACCAAGGCTTCCCAATACCATATTATCCTTCATAATCAATTCCAAATCAGGAATAAGGTACTTCTCTACAATTTAAGGCTTAAGTTTTATCTGAGTAAAAAATTAAGAAACAAAGAAAACCTTCACTGTCAATGGGAAATGGCTTAAACACTTTCACAAAGCCCTTCCAGAGCCCCTGATGGAGGACCTCCATGTTCAAGAAGTAGTATATGAATGAAACAAACTAGGTTTTATACTTCCTTTCCATATTTTATTTTATTATATTGAGGACACTACACACACTAGGTGTGGGGTATGGGTACATTCCTGGGTTAGTAATTTTCATCATCTTTCATATTTTTCTCTTTTTAGCTTGTTGAATAGTTTTTTTACTTCCCCCCTTTACCTCCCCCTCACCTTTGTGCTGGGATATTGCTTTTTTTATACCCACTTTATCATGGAAAATGATGCCTATTTAATCATAGATGTTATTGAAAATTAATGAGTAATTTCTCTATTTCATATTGTTTTAACATTCAAAAAAATCTAATGAAATATGAATTTCAATAAGAATTCAATACTGTGGTGTGAATTTATTTTAAAATTTTATTCTTTTTCGATGATATAAATGGTTGTATAATTTAAAAACCTTTGATAAGAATTTTACCCTTTTTTTAAATAGTTTTGAGGGGAAATTATTTCACTTAATCTCTCTACACATCTTTACACCCAACCATGATGTGTGAAAATTTATTACTTAATGGAAGGTAAATATAAGTTAGGTTGATTTTTATCTACTTGATAGAGCAAATGTTTTCAATTAATTTATATTTAATATCTTTTTTTTAAACCCAAAAAAGTGTTCCTCTAAGATGAATTGTTTCATTTTTATGATATTGGTGTTATTTCGAGCTGAATAGTAAAAATGGGCCATTTCAGATTTTTAACAGTTTTAAATTATTTATATAGTTTGACCATAACATTATCTACACTAATCCAAATTGAAAAATTATTTCTTTTACAGATTCTACACATCTAGGGATTCATTTACTATTTTTGTACCAATAGCTGAATCGACCATATGGAAGCTCCAAAGAAGCACACAAGTTTGATCAAGAAAAATGTTTTTAGTTCTGTCTAGTTTTGGTGTGGGTTCCATAACTCATTCATAGTGGGACCAATTATTGTGAAATTTGGTGGGGGTACGCGAAAGGAGTTTTGGATAATCTTTAATGAATGCAAATCCACATGAATTGGCCATTTAAGGGGTAATTAAATCACCCTAATTCGGAGGTTTGCGATTTGGAGAGTCTGACTGGACAGAATAAATGCTTAGAGTAAAACAACCATAACCCTCGGAATACATGTACAAATTTGCTGATCTTTTGAGGGGAAACGACCAAGAGAATTATGAACAACATTCAAGAAGGGCTCAATGCGTGAAGATTTCATTTAATGGGGATACAATGTGTCACCATTCGGGGGACAAATTCTGGCTATAAAAGAAGGAGAGCTCCACCCTCTCAAATCATCTCTCATTCCATCCCATTCCTTCTGGGACACCAAGGAGGAGAACTTTTCAGATTTCTATTTTATTTATTTTCTTTTTCATAGTTTTTTAATGTCTTATTCTTCCCCATTCATCTCTATTACCCTTACCATAGTGGGGTAAACATTTTGAGTGATTGGGGAAGGGTTGGTTTTCTACATTGTAATGCTTGAGTTCTTGGATGTAATTGAATAAATTTATTTCTTCTTAAAAGTTGTTTTAAATTTCTTATAGAGGATTTTATTATCAAGTGAGATCATTCTTGAATATTAATTCCATTATTGATTTTTTCCTTAGTAAAATAATCATAATCTCCCTCCACTAATTTTTGTTTAATATACGATGGAATAGACCAGGGATTAGTGGTGAAGTACTCGACGATCGTCAGTACGTGTAAAAGGTGTAGTGAATGTTCTTGATTGTTTGGGATAAAAAAAACCTGATCAGGTATTTCCCATTTAAATTAAGGATATTCAATACAACTATTTTACACATGGAAGGAGAGTGGACCAAACCGAGATCTTGGTAAGGTTTTCTCTCATCATCATAATTTCACCAAGGAAGTGAGAGGAAACGATTGTGGAAACTCACTTTAATCAAAAAAGAAGAAGAGGTTTGAATTAAATTAAACAAGGATAGAATTACAATTAGAAAACCAACCCCGACCTAATCACCTTTTTAATATCATAGTTTTTTAATCATTTGAATTTCAAATTTCCTTTCAAAAGCACAACATTTTTACACTCGTTTTAAAGTGACAAACCATTTTGTGTGAACTCCTCTTTGAGAGAAATCCTAGGTCAACCCCATTACTACATTTTAAATTAGGAAAAAAATTGTTTTGCCACGCCCTATGCCAGGCATGCGTCAAACTTGGCGCCTTTGCCGGGGAGGCAGTGCCTCAAAACTGTTTTTTTATAAAAAATCTATTTTGAATGACCCGTAGTTCAAATATAAATTTATTGGAATTCGATCCAGAAATTGAGGGCACAATAACCAAATTGAGAAATCAAAATATTCCAAAAGATTTCGAAGAAATCAATCTCACCGATTCAAGTGATACCTTGAGTAAAGGCTTTGAACTTGTAATAATAGCTGTAAATCCCAACCGAACCCTACGCGACATCTATGCACCTAAATTTTTCAATCAAAATTATCAACTTACAATTTCTACCTTAGAAAATGATTTTGAATTACGAATTAACATGATCCAAGTGATTCCTAAATTTCATGGTCTTGCAGGTGAAGACCCGAATCGATATATTCAAGAATTCACCTATGTCTGCTCCAGCTTCAAACCTCGAGGAGTCGCGAAAGAGCATGTAAAGTGGAGGGAATTCCCCTTCTCACTAGAGGGATTAGTGAAGGAATGGTTGTACAATCTGCAATTGGGGGAGATCAGTGACTGGGAAGATATAAAAAAATGCTTCTTACAAAGATTCTTCCCAAAATCCAGGAGCACTGCAATAAAAAAGGATATTTATGTCATCCATCAATCAACTGGAGAAACACTCTATGAATGCTGGGAACGTTTCAAGAAGCTTTGTGCAAGTTTCCCACACCAAGAAATAGAAGAGGACCAATTAATTGTGTGCTTCTACCAATTATTGCTTGAAAATGATTGGAATCTACTAGATGCATCATCGGGGGAGCCCTCATTGACAAATCACCTACATATATCCGAGTTCTAATTGAAAAGATTGCACAAAATTCACAATAGTTTGGCACCATAGGTACGATAACCAGAGGAATCCATGAGGTAAGAACAAATGATTTAGTAGATTTAATTAGAAATGAAATGGGTTAACTCACCAGGTTAGTGTGACAAATAGCTGTGAACCATGTGAAGGAACAACAAGGACCAAATCAGGTATGTGGTTTATGCTCTTCTAATTCTATTTACACTGATCAATGTCCAGAAGTGCAGGGGACAAAAAGTTGTGCTGCAGCCTATCAACAAAGGCAATACCAACCGCAAACCCAACCAGGCTATGGGTTTCAACAGAACCAAGCCAGAGCACCTTTTCAGCAACAATATCAGAACCTGATAGCATTCCAACAATCTTATAAGAAGCCCTTCAAACAACAAAAAACTCTCCAACCGCCACCCTTCCAGTGAAAGAGTTATGAGAAACCATCCACAAGTGAATCGACAACTGAAGATCAACAGCTGAAGATAAGAGTTGTAGGATTAGAAGATAAAATGGACAAGTTAGCTGATTAATTTATAAGCATTATGGATGCTCTCACTAAGAACCAAGGCAAACTTCCCTCACAAACAATTCCCAATCCAAAGGAGAATGTTAGTGCAATCACCACCCAAAGTGGGAAGGAGCTCACACCACCAGAAAAAAATGAGAAGGATGATTCCAGGGAATCTTCTGAATCTCGTCCTATCCAACCAAAAGAAGGAGTCGACAAAAAAGGAGAAAGAATAAGGTTTCAGAAGGAAATAATAGAAATACCTTTTCAAAAACAACAAAGGGAGAAAAAGGATATCTCAGCACCATTCCCATCAACATTGGTTGAGTCAAAGAAGGGTGAAGAAGAATTAATTCAATGGGAAATTCAAGAAATATTCCAAAAAGTTGAGATTAACATCCCACTACTGGATGTAATAAAAAAATCCCTAAATATGCAAAATTTTGGAAGGTGATTTGTACTAAAAGGAGACTGGATATAAATGAAAGAATCAACTTAGGAAGAAGCATCTCAGAATTAATCACACCACCGATACTGCAAAAATGTCAAGATCCAGGGACTTTCTCTATTCCCTGCACTATCGGTTCTTTAAATTTTACTGATGCATTATGTGATCTTAGAGATTCGATAAATGTGATGCCTCAATCAGTGTTTTCATCTTTACAGATCGGAGAACTAAAACCAACTCGGGCGATGGTACAATTAGCAAACAGATCCACCGTTTTCCCAGCTGGAGTCGTTGAAGATGTACTTATAGGAGTGAGAGGAATAATCTTTCCAGCAGACTTTTATGTCCTTGCCATAGAAGAAGACTGAGCACCAGCCCAATCTCCCATCATCCTAGGGATACCATTCCTGAAAACAACAAGGACAATCATCAACGTGCATGAAGGAACACTCACCATGGAGTTTGGAGAGAGAACAGTTCAATTTAATATTTTTGAATCCATGAGGCACCCATCAGATGATCACTCCCTATTTTCACTTTCCCATGAAGTTGGTGCAGAACTAATTGAAGAATCAGGTATGTTCTATGAATTATTACACTTATAAGAGACTTCTTACCTTGGAAATATCATTGAACATGTGGATGCTGAAGATGTCGGAGATTCTGACTTGATGTGGGAGGAAGAGGTAAAATCTGATTTCTTTGATGATTTGTTAAATGATGAGGAAGATGATATGGTTTCTTGTGTGTAGGAGGTACAAAATTTGGAAGTGGAAAACATCAATTTAGTCTCATCCCTTGAGCATCCCCCTGATCTAGAACTCAAACCACTCCCAACTAATTTGAAATATGTATACCTTAGGGAGGGAGAGAAACTACCAGTGATAATTTCTAATAATCTCTCTAAAACCCAAGAAAAATCATTGATTGAGCTTTTGAGAGAGAATGTCTAGGCAATAGGATGGAGCTTAGGGGATATCCCAAGAATAAACCCAAAAATATGCTCACATAGAATTTTTCTTGAGGGAGATTCCAAACCTGTTAGATAGCCCCAAAGGAGACTAAATCCCACCTTGATGGAGGTTGTGAAGAAGGAGATCGAGAAGCTCTTGGAAGCTGGGATCATATATCCCATTTCAGATTCGCAATGGGTCATCCCTATTCATGTTGTTCCAAAAAAAACTGGCCTGACCACTGTGAGGAATGAAAAGAATGAGTTAATCCCTATGAGAATTCAAAACAACTGGAGAGTGTGCATTTATTTTAGGAAATTGAACCAGGTCACTCGAAAAGATCATTTCCCCATCCCCTTCATTGACTAGATGTCAGAAAGATTAGAAGGGAGAACTCATTATTGCTTTTTGGATGGATTTTCAGGTTACTTTTAGGTACCCATTGCTCCTGAGGATCAAGATAAGATGACATTTACATGCCCTTTTGGTACTTTTTCATATAAAAGAATTCCATTTGGATTATGTAATGCTCCAGGTACATTTCATAGGTTCATGATGAGTGTATTTTCTGATCACATTGAAAATTTCTTGGAAGTTTTCTTAGTTGATTTCATAGTTTTTGTAGATTATTTTGATCATTGTTTGAAAAATATGGAAAAAGTTTTGAAAACCTGCATTGAAAAAAATCTTGTTTTAAATTTTGAAAAGTGTCATTTCATGGTTCAAAGAGGAATTGTACTTGGTCATGTCATTTCCCAAAATGGAATTGAAGTGGATAAATCAAAAATTTAAGTGATAAATTCATTACCTTACCCTACTTGTGTGAAACATGTTAGATCATTATTAGGACATGAAGGATTCTACAGGAGGTTTATCAAAGATTTTAGTAAGATTTCTCTCCATCTCTCTAGATTACTTTTGAAAGATGCTGATTTTGATTTCAATGGTGCATGTAGGGAATCCTTTGATGAGTTGAAGAAGAGATTGATTTCAACACCCGTGATGCGGCCTCCAAATTGGGAAGAACCATTTGAACTACTTTGTGATGCCTCCAACCAAGCAGTTGGAGTAGTCATTTCTCAGCGAATTGAGGGCAGACCAAAAGTCATTTCATATGCCTCAAGAACTTTATATGCGGCCCAATTAAATTACACAACCACAGAAAAAGAGTTCTTAGCAATTGTTTTTTCTTCAGAAATATTTAGATCATATCTTCTTGGAACTAAAATCACTGTGTTTTCTAATCATGCAGCTTTGAGGTACTTGATGAAGAAAGCTGATGCTAAACCAAGGTTAGTGAGATGGATTATACTACTGCAGGAGTTTAATATATAAATCAAGTATAATAAGGGATCTGAGAACCAAGTGGCTGATCACTTAAGTAGATTGCCAAACACTGCTGAAATTGAAGTTCCAGAAAGAGACCCACTGAATGATCAAATTCCAGGAGAGCAGTTGTACTTGATTATAGGAGAAGTGCCTTGGTATACTGACATAGTCAATTTTCTGGTAACATCTCAGGTACCATCTCATTTCAATTCTCACCAAATTCAAAAACTGAAAGCTGAATCTAGGTATTACATTTGGGATGATCCATTCCTTTAGAAGATTTGCAATGATCAAGTAATAAGAAGATGTTTAACTGAAAGATAAATTAAATCTATCTTTTATTTTTGTCACACTTTAGATTGTGGAGGACACTTTGGACCTCAAAGGACAGAAAGGAAGGTTTTAGAATCTGTAATTTATTGGCCCACCATTTTTAAATATGCTCATGAATTTTTCAAAATATGTGAAAAATGTCAGTTTTCAGGAAATATTTCAAAGAGACAAGAAATTCCCCAAAATCCAATGAATTTTTGTGACATTTTTGAAGTTTTGGGGATATATTTTATGGGACCTTTCCCGATGTCATTTGGAAATTCTTATATCTTGCTTGTAGTTGATTATGTTTCCAAATGGGTGGAAGAAAAATCCACAAGGACTGACGATGCTAAAGTTGTTTGTGATTTTGTCTGGTCTAACATATTTTATAGCTTTGGAGTGCCTATAGAAATCATCCGTGATCTTGGGACTTACTTCTGCAATTGGAGAATGGAGACTTTTCTAAAGAAGTATGGGGTGCATCATAAAACATCAACTCCCTATCATCCATAGACTAATGGGAAAGCTGAAGTTTCCAATAGAGAAATCAAAGGAATTTTGGAAAAGACTGTTAATCCAAACATGAAGGATTGGAGCCAAAGGTTGGAAGATACCTTATGGTCTTATAGGACAGCCAGAAGACCCTGATTGGAATGAGTCTATATAGGCTGATTTATGGGAAAATTGGTCAATTACCTATGGAACTGGAGCATAAGGCGTATTGGGCTGTGAGGAAGATGAATCTGGATCTTGGAAGTGCTGGGAAAGAGAGAAGGTTTCAGTTATAGGATCTGGAGGAAATTATAAGAGAAGCATTTGAAAATTTCAAGATTTACAAAGAGAGAACAAGAGTGGCTCATGACAAGCTGATCCAACTGAAAGAATTCCATCCTGGAGATAAAGTGTTACTATTCAATTCCAGACTCAAGCTGATGCCAGGTAAACTTCGTTCTAGATGGGAGGGTCTATTTATAGTTACTCATGTATATCCTTTTGGTGCTGTGCAGATTGTGAAGGATGGAGAGTAGGATCCATTCACTGTGAATGGGCATAGGTTGAAGAAATTCCTTGGGACCCTGCCATTAGAACCAGTGGAGGAGATACTTCTCCTCCAACCTGTCTATCAATAAGAGCCATCAGGTTGTACCTCTCCTTCACACTTGCTTGATGTTGTAATTCATTTAAAAATTGGTTTACATGTTAAATCCACTTGAATTCATTGAAGAAACTGCATCATTTAGGTGTGGGGGATGGAACCTTGGTAGTTTAGGATTTTCATTTTGTGTTTTTTTTTTCAAAAAAATTAAAAAAATTAAAAAAATCGTGTGTTTTAAAATTTTTGTGTGTTTGTTTTTCAGTTTTTGGTGTGTTTTTGAAACTTTTGAGCTAAAATGATTATCATTACCATTTTTGAAACCCATTTCAATGAGTGAACCAATCTATTCCATGAAACTGAGCTTAAATGGATGCTGAAATGACTTTGTTTCATGTTCAAATCTTTTGGAATTTCATGAAAAGTACACTGATTTTTGAATCCCATGCCATATTTCACTGTATATATCATTTAAATCACTTTCCTATGAGGCTTCTAAACCATTTTTGTCATATTCTTTTCATTCGCCTCATTTCTTAAGAGAACCAGACCATGCTTGCTTAAACCAGAATTTGATTTATTCCTTTAAAAACTTGAGGGTTTGGGGTACATGTGTTTTAAATTATTGAGGCATTTATTTGGTTTTAATCCCCCTTTTTCAAAATAATCCTTTTCATTATGGACCACCTTTACATTTATGCTTCATTGTAGCCCCTAGTAGCCATGACTAGCCTATTAGGTTAGCCAAATTACAAGCCAATTTTCCCTATCCTACCAGCTCTTGAAGTGAATTTAGTTGAACTTAAGTGTGGGGGAAGATTACTTGTGATGTACTACCTCATTTGGTGATACTTTTGGTGGAATATAAAATGTTGAATAGCTGATGAATATTTCATTTTGTTAAAAGATGTGCCTATCTGGAGCTTTCAAGAAAAATCAAGTTTGAAAAGATTGATTTTTTTTGCTGCTGAGCTGATTGAATTATGATGGAGCCTATTTTCTACAAAGGTGAAGAGAAGGAGACCATATTTGAGTGAAAATTAGAATCTTGCAATTTTGCTTCAAAAAGAGCCAAGCCCTCCTTTTTCGGCCTCATAATTTTTAACATCTAAATCCTACCAACCGAAAGCCACAGAACAATCCTGAAAAGTCCTCATGATAAACACATTTCCTTGACTCACATAGGGTGGATAATTAGTAATTTATCAAGCCTATGGTGACTCTTGTGTTAGTTTGGATGAGAAAATCCTTGTTGAGCATTTACATTTGTGAGATGAGAGAAAATTAATGCGAGGTAGGTGTTTTGTGTACATGGGATAAGAAATTAAGTGTAAATATATTAAAATATAAAATGGATAACTTGAAATAATTATTTTTGATGAGGCATGATATCTTTTTGTTTCTTAGTGTGGATTTGGTAGATCTCATTGGTATGTGTTTTGGATTTGATTTGATTTAATTTTGATGTTTACTTGTCCAGGAGTCCAAGTTCTAAGTGTGGGGGAATTGATAGAACAAATAGTTTCAATTAATTTATATTTAATATAATTGTTTTGAACCCAAAAAAGTGTTCCTATAAGATGAATTTTTTCATTTTTATGATATTGGTGTTATTTTGAGCTGAATAGTAAAAATGGGCCATTTCGGATTTTTAATAGTTTTAAATTATTTCTGTAGTTTGTCCATAAAATTATCTACACTAATCAAAATTGAAAAATCCTTTCTTTTAAATATTCTACACATCTAGGGATTCATTTACTATTTTTGGACCAATAGCTGAATCGACCATATGGAAGCTCCAAAGAAGCACACAAGTTTGATCAAGAAAACTGTTTGCAGTTCTGCCTAGTTTTTGTGTGGGCTCCATAAATCATTGATGGTGGGCCCAATTATTGTGAAATTCTATGGGGGGACGCGAAAGGAGTTTTGGAGAATCTTTAATTAAGTAAAGTCCACGTGAATTGGCCGTTTAATGGGTAATTTAATCACCCTAATCTAGAGGTTTTCGATTTGGAGAGTCTGACTGGATAGAATAAATGCTTAGAGTAAAATGACCATAACTCTCGGAATACATGTCCAAATCCGATGATATTTTTAGGGGAAACTTCCAAGAGAATTATAAACAACATTAAAGAAGGGATAAATGTGTGAAGATGTCATTTAATAGGGATAAAACGCGTCACCATTTGGGGGAAAAATTATGGCTATAAAAGGAGAAGAGCTCCACCCTCTCAAATCATCTCTCATTCCATCCCATTCCTTCTGGGACACCAAGGAGGAGAACTTTTCAGATTTATATTTTATTTCTTTTATTTTTCATAGTTTTTTAATTCCTTATTCTTCCCCATTCATCTTTATTACCCTTACCATGGTGGGGTAAACATTTTGAGTGATTGGGGAAGGGTTGGTTTTCTACATTGTAATGCTTGAGTTCTTGGACGTAATTGAATAAATTTCTTTCTTCTTCAAAGTTGTTTTCAATTTATTATAGTGGATTTTATTATAAAGTGTGATCATTATTGAATATTAATTCCATTATTTATTTTTTCCTTGGTAAAATAATCATAATCTCCCTCTACTAATTTCTAGTTTATATACGATGAAATAGACTAGAGATTAGTGGTGAAGTACTCGACAATTTTCAGTACATGTAAAAGGTATAGTGAATGTTATTGATTTTTTGGGATAAACAAAAACCGATCGGGTATTTACAATTTAAATTAAGGATATTCAATACAACTATTTTACACATGGAAGGAGAGTTGACCAAACCGAGATCTTGGTAAGGTTTTCTCTCACCATCATAATTTCACCAAGGAAGTGAGAGGAAACAATTGTGGAAACTCACTTTAATCTACAAAGAAGAAGAGGTTTGAATTAAATTGAACAAGGATATCATTACAATTAAGAAACCGACCCTAACCTAATCACCTTTTTAATATCATAGTTTTTCAATCATTTGAATTTCAAATTTCCTTTCAAAAGCACAACATTTTTACACTCGTTTTAAAGTGACAAACCGTTTTGTGTGCACTCCTCTCCGGGAGACATTCTAGGTCAACCACATTACTACATTTTAACTTATGAAAAAAATTGTTTTTCTACGCCCTATGTCAGGCGTGCTTCACTACTTTCCAAAATCATTTTTCTATACATTCATTCCTTATTTAATATATTTCATTACTGCACCAGATTGACCTATGAATGTATACCTGTTATCAAACTATTGTATTCCCTAAAAAAACAAAAAGGGTTGTATATTAGAAAGTCAAAAACCACCCTTCCTTGACTTTTTATCTTTTTATAACTATTATAATTAGTGTTGTGAGGAGATCAAACAAGGGTTAGGAGAAGAGTGTGATATTTGTTCCAAGTGAAACTTTTGAAAAAAATAATAAATGAGGGGAGTGATGAAATGTGAAACATATGGGGAAATCTAGGTCAGGATATTATGGTTTTACTTCTGAGAATGCTTGAGTAAGTGTGTCTTGGAATTTTATTTCAAATGATATAGGGAAAATTTGGTGGAAAGGATCATATAAGTATATAATTTTTAAAATAACTTTTATTTAATCAATAAAAAGTAGGAAGAATAGAATGAAATGGTTTTCACACACCCACGTGGAGAATTACTGACATGATTATCTTTTGAATTATTTTCTTTGATTGGTATCATGAATATCTTGGAATTTTTTTCTGATACAATTTTTGAGACATCTTTTTCCATTCTCATTGAGAATAACTCCTCGGTGTGATTTTTTCTTTGATCACATTTCTATTGGGAAATAAATTTTTACTGAGTGTTAAATATTTATGAAGTTGGAAATATCAACATGCATAATTTTTGGAAATATGAATTTTCCCAAGATTACAAATGTTTAGGTGTGGGGGTGTGATCACACCGCGATTCACTGTTTCATTTTCACCCTTACACCACTGTGCTAAACTTGTTTTTTATTGAAAATTATAAAAATAATAAAAAATTTCACTTCATGTTTCATTAAATTATTTTGTGTTTATCACTATTATAAAGGTAAATGTTACTTGTTTTGATAATTTCATTGAAGGTGGATGTGATTTGGAGGACCCATGATGAAGTTCAAGAAAAATGGGCCAAACTGCGCAGGATCCAAGAACACCAGTGGAATAAACCACACACTAATACTAAAACGTGCATAAAAATGGGATGAATTTTTTTGGGATGGTCCAAGAGTAATTTTTATACATTTCATCTGAAGTAAACCAAGCCTCATTAGGCCATAGGGTGGCCCATCCTACCTGATCTGTCCAGCACAATGAATCTACACGAAGTCAAAAGTGGTGTGATGTGATCTGTCCATATCTCGATATGTGATTGTTAAAATGGTGCTAAAAATTCATTAGAGATAGTTAGAAGGTTTTTATACAACTTTTTAGTTTTCTAAAAATTTATATAAGACTTTATGACCATCAAAAACCATGGTCCAAGTGGTTTTTCAAAATCAGGGTGCTCAAAACCACCTTCAAATTTTCCTATAAAATGGAACCTTGGGATCCCCATTTGTAAGTTCAAACAAGAGAGGGTAGTGCTTCCAAATTAAAGTTCTAGAGGATTCCTTTCATCCCCTTGAAGTTTATGAATCTCCCTATCATCATAGGGGGATCAAGAATGAAGAAGGAGTTCCACCCAAGCTTTCTCCTCCTCCCGACATCGAGCTAAATGGTGGGCGTTCGTTGTGAGGGAGCTAAACACATGTCAAGAGAGTTATTATGAATATATTAGCTACTAGTTTAGAGTAATTTTGGTGTTTAAACTTTTAATTCCATGTATCTTACATTATTTAATATTTTAATTCTTTTTTGATTCATGTGAATGTTATGCTCTGAATTCCTAACTGATTGGTGCGAGGTTTTGAGTGTGTGACTTGTGTTGTTTCGATTGGATAACACAAGAATACTTTTCACACCCACATTCTTGATATTTAAATCTTATTTGGTATCTACTATTTTATTCATAAGTTATGGACCTTGTAAATAGGATTGTTACATCAAGTTTTGGTTTTTTAAGCATTGAAATAAAATCTTAGGAATTAATCGAGATTCCAAATAATTTAAACCAAAGAATTACCCCAAACTTGAATGAATCTCTAATAAAAATGAACTTGAAATGTGTGTAGTGAAATCAAAATGAACCCTTTATCTCATATTTTTCAAAATTCACTTAGTATTTCAACATTTAAACTATTTTTATTAAGTTATTTTCTTTAAACTATTTCAAAATCACCCCCTCTTTTAGTAATCTTTAATAAGAATACATACTAAAAATTACCAATGATCCTTGAGAGATGACCTAGGGTTTGACCTATACTATAAATTAACCTTAAAATCATAATCAATTTGATTTGTCATGACAACGTGGTCACTATTCCATTTGTAAGAATGATATGTGTGGAAGTAGACTATATGGTTATTCCATTTAAGTATGATTATGTCCCAAGTTAACTCTATATGTTATATGTGATTTCTATGGTTATTATGGTAATATTTTGGTTACAAAAGGGTAATCAATGAGATTATATTCATTGAAGATTATTTACTACTTCATAAATGATAAAAGTATCACTTTATTATAAAGTATTCATGTTTACATATTTTTGAAAGACTAATAGTTTTCCTTTATGTATCCCTTACTGAGATTTTTATGCTCATCCCAAGTTTTGAAATGTTTTTCATAGGATTTAAAGGAGAATAGAGTCAAGGATGGGATCAAGGAAAAGTTGTGATGTTTAGGCATGAAACAAAACCACGTTCTTTTTAAACATTTTTTATAAAATAGTGGATAGTGAGTAGAAGTGTCTACTTTGTAATAATCAAGTTGTTATGTATAAGTTATGGACTAATTCTCTAAATTTTTAAACCTAAAAAGATACTCAATGTGAATTATTAACCTAATCCCATATTATGTAATTTTTAAGGCTAGGGCCTTATACCTATTATTTTATTATATATATTTTCCATTATCAAGACTCATTTTTAGGTGTATGGTTGGTGTTATAGATATATTCCTCCACGACGGCCTTGGGTCATGGGCTAAGAGGGTGGCAACGACCTTTCTCTGGAAGTGGTGGGACTTAACCCACCAAAAGTGTCACCTATGGAACCTTCCATTATTCCTAGCTTGGGCATCAATTTCTAGCTTTTAGAGTGTTTACTATAGTTATTATAGTCCATGTAAGTAGCTCTGTGGCCTGTATCTACTATGCCAGAGCCAACGTGAGAGTTCCAATAGTATCACCCTCCTACATTTTTGGGGGAAGGCAGTCCTTAGGTTATTGAGACATTGCTATATTCCATGTTATCTATCTTTGATCAACTAGATACACCTCCAGATAGACGAGTTAAGCTTTCAATAAACATGATTAGAGGGTCTTCCAAGAGATGGTGGGATGTTTTGACCTAAGATGATCATCATTAGGCTATGGTCTAAATAGATTTATATAACATCTTCCATGATTATTTCTTTCCTAATATGTTGAGGGATAACCAATGAAGAGAGTTTATACACCTTAAGCAAGAAAATTTATCAGTTATGGACTACTATTATCTTTTCATGGAGCTTTAGAATTTTGTTTCTACTCTCCTTGGTAATGAATTTTAATGGGATAGGTGAATTGAGGATGGAATAATGTATACTATCTGATCTTATGTGAACATGTTTTTTTAACTATCATCACTAAGATAGTGAACTAGGCCCTAATCTTAGAGTGTAGGGGGTGGTTTAGTACCTCAACCAGAATGCTATTCGAATTGCTGCAAGAAACACCATTTTGAACCTTATCATAAAGGCAATAATATTAAATGTGTTCCCAGGTAGCTATGTGATATGTCACAAATGTGGTAGGCCAGGACACATAAATCCCCACTATATTAAGGATATAGTTGAGTATCCTTATTAAAAAAAGATGATTCATCTTCATAGGTTTTACAGAAAATTTCCTAAACTGGGCAATGAGAGAGGATCTACACCAATTCTAGGTTTTGGAATAGGATGAGCCACCCCACGTTAGGTAAGGAGTTGAGAAGTACTAGCCGATCAGGCTAGGAAAGTGGTCATGGTTAAGGAATCCAAAATTTAGGCATGCAGTTCCAATAGAGCAGACCTTCCTAGGGTAGTTAGGTGATATATTAGAATCGTGGATCATGATAGATATATACAATACAGCTAATACCTTAGGAGAAGAGTGAAAATCCATCTACAGTTCTAGGTACAATTTTAGTAGCCTCAACTTTAGTGTCTGTTTTATTTTAAATAGGTTCTTATCACTCCTTTATATCTATGGATATCGTGGAAATTCTTGGTCTCTAAATTCAATATTTTTATGGAGTGATGACTCTTTATAATCATTTGGGAATATGATCAGAAAGTGTATGCCAATTCAAGGAGTTCCCCCTTGATATTGACAACTATCATTTCTTATAGAACCTTTTCATCCTTGAGATGATATGATTTAATATAATTCTCAGGATAGATTGGTTAATACCTTATCATGATCATGTCAATTACTATCCTCGCAGGGTGTCCTTCACATCACATGAGGGTAGTAACTATATTCACAAAGGATAATGGTATGTGAAGAAAATTTGAGAAAGAACTAATCATTATGGTTTGGGTAGAGTGATAGCCGAGATTTATATTTTCTTTGAATGATCAAGAAACAAAATAGATATATTTCCCTCCTATGGTGGATTTTTCAAGTATGTTTTCCCTAATGACTTTTCTAGGTTACCTTCTAAGAGATAGGTGGAGTTCACTATTGAGATGGTTCCTAAAGCAGAATTAGTATCTATTCCTACTTACAGGATGACTCCAAATAAGATTTAGGAACTCAAGATATATCTAGAAGACCTAGAATCTAAGGATTTTATACGACCCAATACATCACCTTGGGGTTCACTCATGATTTTTACCTAGAAGGTAGATAGAAATATAAGGATATACATGGATTATGAAAAATTTAATTAGTTTATGGTTAAGAACTGTTACCGTTTACCTCATATAGAATACACTTTAAACCAAGTCTTGGTGGTTCAAAATGTAAATGATGAAAACAAGATGGGGGTGAATTATTTTCTTTTAAAAATATTGAAAAATTCAAAATGTCCCTCTTGAATTAAAGTAATTATTTCCTTCTATCTTAAAGATGAGTATACAATGGAAAATAAAAAAAGGAAAGAACTGAACATGATTATGTATAGTGGTTTAGGGCATAGAAATACCCTATTCCACTACATTATCACTCTCTCTATGATCTTTCTAATTTTCACTAGTAAGTCCTTTTATCAAGAATCTCTACAACTGAGTGTAGACAGTTGACACCTTACAATATGTATTTTACAAGGACTTATGATTATTTTACAGGAACCTCAAAGTCCACTACTTGGTATGAGAAGTTGAAACTCCACCCTTATTTAGTACAAGAATATGAAACTTACAAGAAATTAGTTTTGATGTAGAATTTGAATACTGGTTCAGCTCACATTTGCAGCAGAAACTAACAAATGTAGATGATATTCAGTAAAGAACAATAGAAAAAATAATATTCAATATCACACATGCTTTTTCTACCTCTATGAAATATAAAATTAAACACTCAGTATATTATAAACATGCATGTATCTAAAGTGTAACTTTGATAGACGTTTTGATAAACTACAATAATAGATTGAAAATGGATACAATAACAAAAGTATAATAATAAAACAAAAAAAGATCAAAACATGTATGTCTCCAAAGAGTAGATCTTTAGATAACTAGATACATAATCACATCTCTTTTTTTAGAATAATAAACTCTCAATATTTAACAATATGATTCATTTACTTAAGGTAAAAAATCCATAAAATCTACATGTTAAATCATGATTATTTGAATTTAAATTCTTAGGGAAAATCATAACTTACCTTAGAAATATAAATGATTTAATCTATTGAATATGGTTCTTTTAATTGGTACTTAAACAAATTTAAAAAGATAAAAAATTATGATGAAACCATTGTAGAAATTGAAAAAATAATCCATAATTAAAATTTCATAGACGACTAGGTCAAACACAAGGTTATACTACCTAGGGATAATCTTCAAAAATATATTTGAAAATGAACATATGATTCCAAAATCAAGGTTTATAAACCATATGTTAAGTATGAAAATATAGGGTAACTGAAAAAAGTTTGGTTCCAAGACCATACATTTACCTCAAATATAGGGTTCCAAAAGTAGAAATCCTTAAAAAGTAGGGTTCTTGATCCTTAATTTTACTTCAAATGTAGGGTAAAAAAAGAGATTCCTGACTACTTTGAAATGCCCAAAATACTAAATAAAATTAAACTTTCAGTCAAATTTCAAACTAAAGTGATTCTAGAATAAAATAATTATTCCAATAAATATTATCCTAAAATAAACTTAAATAAAATTCATTATTAACACAAATTTGGGTGTTTGTGAGAATCAAAATCAATGATAAATTAATGAAATTATTGGATCAAAACATGACCAACAATGTCCCTCCTTTTAATGATCACAAAAACCATAAAATAAAAACCATAGAAATTTTATATAAACAAAAAAATACAAGAATTAATAAAAAAATAAAGGATTTAATAATAAATAAGTATACTTCTCCCTAACTAAAGAGAAATAAAAATATTGTATTTTTTAACAACATATTTATCCAGATTTCTCAAAAAAAATAGATGTGTTGTGTTTATTTAGATTTCTTCTCTCTTTTATTTTGTGATATAAAAAAGAAAGTATGAAATGGATTAATATATATTTAAAATATCACAATTCTCTTAATGAAATTTATGTTTATAAAAATGTATATTTTAAAGAAAAAATATGTTTATTCATGAAATAATGATAAATAGTAAATAGATAATAAATATGATAGAAAATAGAAAGTTGTATTTAATATCCAATATTCCAAAAGATATTCTGGACTCAGGGGTTTGGATATACTAAGGTGTAGGATAAGAAAAAGGATTAGTTTTTTTAGATAGGATGAGGGGTGCATTTTCACACTATAAACTCCAATCTCTTCTACCCATTGATGCTAAAATAGTTGAAAAAATATCTATTTTATTTTGAATATCTATAGATCTATGAATTTTTGAAGATGAATAAAATTGTTCAACTAAGAACACTTTTAGCTCATAAAGATATGATTTATAAATAACTTTGAATCTTAAATGAAAAACTTAATGAATTATTTATATTTTAAACACATAAAAATCTATTCTTAAGATTGAATTATTATTTATAATTTGATACTACACTTGAAGAAATTCACAATCTATTTATAAAAAAGAGTTTTTTATCTCTTAAAAATATTTCCTAGGACTTTTAAATTCTTCATACAGCCTTACTACTTCATATTTTAAAATATTAAACTTAGATTCCATTTACATAGATTCAAAATTAGAATGATATTTACAAAAATAACTCATCATCATTAGATGGAATTTTTTGAGACTTTTTAGTGGGTATTCCAGCTTTAATCATTTAAAGTGATTTAACTTTTGGTTCTTCACAACTAAGAATTTATTAATCTTTTCTAGAAGACTTCTTTTAGGATAGTTTAATAAAAGAAAATGACTATTCCTAAAATATATCAGTTAAAGTTTCAGGTAGAGAAATACCTTTCTTATATATTCCTTTAATTTCATTCTTATCAAAATATTCTGAAAAAATGTTATAAAAAAATGTTCTAAACCTTGATAGCTTAGAAATTGAGGCAAATATCTTTCTAAAATAGATAGATTTAGACTCTTCATGCCACTCAGACTGGATTTATCATAGGTATTTGAGTTTGACATTGAAAATAAGAAATATGAAATGTTTGATAGGGATTTATAAAGAGTAAATATTAGGGTTTGAAGGAAGAAGAAGTAAGGGTTTTATTCTGATGGTTCTCAAGCTACAATTCAGTTTCTTGATCCAAAATTGTAGTGTAATCATTTTGGATTTTAAAATAAAAAATATAGTTTTTCATAATAAAGATTACTTAATTAAAATTTCAAATAATCTATTTAACATAAAATTTAAAAACAAAATTTCAAATAGAATGAATTAATAGAATATAAATATAAAACAAGAAAAATTATAGGTTTTACATTGATAGAACTAACTTACCTTATATGTGTTTTTAATACAAGAAACATTATAAATCCCCCCTTAATTAATCCTTCCTTCAAAAGATAGAATTTAAGAGTTATGAAAACATGTAAAATATTATTCAGTGTATAATATGGGATTTATAATAAATTAATTCATGTCAAAATATGATAATTTTTTGAAATAGTTCTCCCTTAAACTAAAAAAAGATATTAAATAAAATTATTTTTAAATATTTTAATTTTTTTGTGCATGTCATAAATGACCAAAACATTCTAATGATTTAATAGATTTCAATTATAAAAAATTTAAATAGTATAAAGTTGTTATAAAATTAATTCATCACATAAAATAACAGAGTGAATAAAATGATTCAACAATTCAAGCCTAGAAATAATAAAATATAGAGAAATTAAGTATTTCAAAATTATAAGTTTTTCTCCCCTCTATTAAAACACTTCGTATATTAAAATAGAAATTAAATAATTCCTAGATTTTAACAGTTCCATCTTTAAGGATTTTTCCTTTCAAATAATGAAAAACTTTAGGGTTGGTCAATATTCATAAAATAATTATGATTTTCATTAATCATAAATCTTCACATATTTTTCAACCAACCACTCATTGATATGACAAATGAAGTTTAGTGGTACACTTTTGGGAAAACATCCATCAAGGTAACATTGCATAATTTTTGGGTTGGTTGTGGTTGTTGACAATTCAGGTTTCCATGGTGAATTGTTGAGTTCCAGAGAATTTGTTGACAATCCATGTTGACAAAGAAAAATGATAAAGGAACATAAGATCTAGAGGCGATACAAAAGAATAAATACAAGGTGTTGCCGTTTCCCAGTGTTTTCCAAATTTTTGGGGTCTGAAATTTGAAGTTTTGTGAGCATCACGAAAAGTGTATATCCTTGAATATCTCATCAAAATATGGAAAAGGAATGAATTTTGCAAAGATAGGCTTCCTGGATTGGATTTTGTGAAGACATGAAAAATGTTGAAGGTGTTTCTTCATGATTATGATGAGCTTCATGAATAGAAGTGTTGAGGAGCATTGCGGCGGTGAAGGGTATTGCGAGTGGAGCTTCACAGCGAAGGTGTGAATGAATTGACAGGATGCTCTAAGATTACGATGAGCTCCGTGATTAGAAAATTGCAGTTGTGCTTCGTGATTTTGAAAGAATTTCGGCAGGAACTTTAGAGCTTTGCGATTTGAGATGACATGGCATTGAATTTTCATGGAAAGTTTGAGGGTTAGTGAAATTTCCTATAAATTGACCTTGACCCCCTCAAACGAAGTAGAGAGAGTTTTCAAAGAAAATATTTTTCTCTTGTCTCGCGAAGGTGGTTCGTGAAGTCAGTGTGCTTCGCGAAAGGAAGGAGCTTCGCGACGGATAACCTACCTCCACGAAAGTTGCGTGATTCGCATTGGCTCAGTGAGCTTCACGAAGGAAGTTTCTCTGCAACGACTTGAGATCTGCGATGACCTAATATTTGCAAAGGCTTGAGATTTGAAACAGTCTGAGCTATGTGAAAGCAATGTGCTCTACAAGGAAAGAGCTCTGTGAAGGTGTGTGCTTCGCAAAAAGGCAGGGACTTCATGAAGGCTTGAGCTTTGTGACGGTCTGAGCTCCGTGAAAGCAGTGTGCTCCGTGAGGTAGGAGCTCTGAGAAGGTGTGTGCATCGTGAAAAGGCAGTGACTTCATGAAGGCTTGTTTGAGATTCGCGAAATTGGGAGCCTTGCAAAGTAGGGTGCTCTATAAAGGTGTGTGCTTCGCGAAAAGGCAGGGACTTCACGAAGGCTTGTTTGAGCTTCACGAAATTGGGGTCCTCATGAAGTAGGGTGCTTTGCAAAGGTATTTCCAAAGGAATTTCCCAGTGTTCAGGGGAAAAGGGGTATTCATCAGTGGATGAAATTTGGACTTCAATAGAGTATCTACACACAGTGGAGGATGCATTCATTAGTAGTAATGAGTAGACATACAGGTCTATAAACTGTGAGTGGATCTTCTAAATAAGTAGTGATCTCACTTCATTTGAGAGAGCAGTGAGTTCTTAAATTGTGAGTGGTTGTAAACTAGGAGGGACAATGATTCCACTTAGAACTTGTAATTAGCAGTGCGCTTATAGTGGAATTGGTACATCGACACACCACCGATGTATGCTCCTTGGACGTATCCCAATGATGGTGAAACAAGTAAAAATTACTGTGTTTTGTATATGCTTTAAGGTTTATTCATACTCTGCAATGGGAAGGAGAGAGAAGAGGGTTTTGTCTAACAACAAAACAAGATCAAAAGGGGCGGTTGTTTTAATCTGTCATACCCTGATTCACCCCCCTCTCAGGGTATCTATCCTAGTGGACTTAACATACACCTATATAAAATATCAAATACAAGTACCTTTAGGTACCCATATTCTTTTTTGTTTGGGAGTGTTAGTAATTAAATATTTAGGTAACCAAATCTATTTATTTTGAGTAGAAATTCCAAAATTATATTCAGATAAGGCTTTTGAATAATGAACATTCTTGAAATAAAAAAATTAAGGATTATAAAATAAAAATAATAAAAATAATGTCCATTAATACCACAATTAAAACATTTAATAGTAGACATGATTTTACTTTTAGAACCAGGAACAAAACAATTTATATATAATTTGGTATTTTCTTTATTACTACCAATACCAAGTATACCACTATAAATTTTATTTTTAACAATAATTTGATTTAAATAATTTTATACTTTTATAAGAATACTAGAATATTGTTTTAAATTATTAAATTCATCAAATAATTCCTTAATCTTATATTCATGTAAAGTGTAAGAATTTTTTGAATAGTTAGTTCTTAAATCTGATGTATGATTTGACAAAAAATTATTTTTCAAGAGAAATAGAATACTAATATTTTATAAGTTTTCTATTCTCTTTATTTAAGGATTAAAATTTATCTTGAATCATAAAATTATTTATTAAGTTCTCTATAATAAAGGCTTTCAGAATTAGAACTTTGAGAGAAAGATGACTGTACCTCATCGGTATGAGCTACAAGACATTGATTTACCTTTTGATTTTCATGATCAGATTCAAAATTTGTAGTAGATTTAAAAATTGAATCCTTAGAAGCACTCCAATCATCCTTCATAACTTTCTTACCTTTTATTTTATAATTATCTCTTCTTTTAGATTTAATCATAGGTCAATCGTGTCTCATATAACCTTTCTTCTAACATTTATAGCATTTGAATTCTTTATCTTTGTTCATTTTTAATTTCCTATTTATCTATTTATATAACTTTCTGAATTTTCTATCAAGATATGAAAGCTCATAAATTGTACCTGAAAGACCAGTATTCAAATATTCATCCATCACAAGTTTGAGTTCAATATCTTCCTTTTTGATAGAAATATTATTTTCATATTTTGCTTTCATCTCATATTTATACATAATTAAGCTTCCAATCAATTCCTTTATTGAAATATTTTAAAAAGGATTATATTGTATGATTATAGTAGATATTACATTCCAATTTGAGGGAAAAAGTATTATAAATTTTAAAGAATGACATGGTTTTGGAATATGTTCTCCTATGGCAGTAATGCTATTGAATATTTCAGCCAATTTTCCATTAATTTGAGTGATTCTTTCATCATCATACATTTTGAATTTATCAAATTTTATTTTTTTAGTATTATATCTAAATTGTCTAATATTATTGGTTACTTTGTAGGAAACATAAATTTTATGCCATATTTCATACACTGCATCACACTGACAAACTTAATTTAATTTTTTAGTTCCTAATCCACAAATAATATAATTCATAGATTTTAAATTTAGATCATAATCAGTTACTTGAGTATCACTCCATTTATATAGATATTCTTTAGGAATTTCATATGGATTGAATACTTTTAAATAAACTCTTATTCCAATATTCTTCAAATAAATAACCATGCATTCTTTCCACCATCCATAATTATCACCATCAAAATAAGGAGCACAGATCATCAAAATACATTCTATAAGATCATCCATTAAACTTTGTCTTATTTTTAATCTTTAAATCAGACTTGTTAGAGCCAAAAGAAATAAGTCCACTTAAGCCTGTCTTATTAATACCAAATGATATTATCAGGTAGAAAAAATAGAATCTTCAAGGATTTCCAAAAAAGATAAATATATCTAATAGACCTTATCCTTTGATACCAATTGTTGGGTTAGAATTCCAATGATGAAAACATAAGAGGGGGGGGGGGAGTGAATTGTTTCCTTTTAAAAATCTTGAAAAATTTGAAATGTCCCTATTGAATTAAAGTAATTCTTTCATTTTATCTTAAAGATGAGTAAAAAGTAGAAAATAAAAAAAGGAAATAATTGGACACAATGATGTATAGTGGTTCGGGGTACATAAATCCCTCAATATACTACACCAATACTCTCTCCATGATCTTGGTGATTTTCACCAGCATGTCCTATTACCGGGGACCTCTAAAACATAGTGACGGTGGTTAACACCTTATAATAAAGATTTTACAAGTACTTCTAGTTATTTTAAAGAAACCTAAAAATACCCAACTCACTATGAGAAGTTGACACTCCACCATGAATGAGTACAAGTATCCAACACTTATAAGAAATTAGATTTTATGTAGAAGTTTAATACTATTTCAATTCATAGTTGCAACAACAACTGATAGATGTATATGATATTCATCAATGTATAGCAACATAAAAATAATCTTAAATTTAATGTAGGATTATTCTACCTCTAAATATTAGAAAAATAAACAATCAGCATGTGATAAGCATGTATTTCTCTAAAGTGTATCCTAGATAGTTTTTTGGATGAACTGCAATAATAGATTGACAATGGATGTAACAACAACAACACAATGATAAAAAAAGATCAAAACATGTATGAATCAAAAGACTAGATCTTTGAAGAGCTATAGACATCATCACACCTATATTTTTAGAAGAATAAAATCTCAGTATTTAATAAGATGCGTCATTTACTTTAGGTCAAACAGATCCAAAAAATCAGCCTAATAAATTATGATCATTTGAATTTAAACAATCATAGAAAATCATAACTTATATTGGAATTTGAATTATTTAATCCTTTTAATAAGTTACTTTGAATAAGTCTTTAATTTTTTTTAAAAATATAAAAAAATTCTGATGAAATAGTTAAAAAAATCATGGAAATAATCCTTAATTCAAATCTTATAGGTGACTGGGTCAAATGTAGGGTTGTAATGGATAGGTATAATCTTCAAAAGTATGACTAACAACATAAAGATGATTCCAAAAGTAGGGTTAATGAACCATTGTTTAAGTACATAATTATAAGGCAGCTGATAAAATTATGGTTCCCAAACCTTACGTTTACCTCAAATGTAGGGTTCTAAAAGCAGTGATCCTTACAAAATTACGATTCCTGAACCTTACTTTTACTTCAAACATAGGGTATAAAATAGTGATTCTAGACTACGTTGAAATTCCTATAATACTTAAGAAAATTAAAAATTCAACTGAATTTAAAAATAAAGTGATTTCAGAATAAAATAATTATTCTACTAAATATTATCCCAATATACACTTAAAAAAATTCATTTGTAACACAAATGTGGGTGTTTTTGTGAATCAAAATCAATGAAAAATTAATGAAATTGTTGGATCAACACATTCCCAAAAATATCCCCCTTTTTTATGATAAGAAAAACCATAAAAAGCCATATAAATTTTATATAAACAAAAAAATACATGATTTAATTACAAAAAAAAATACAATATTTAATAATAAATAAACAAACTTCTCCCTAAATAAATAGTAATAAAAATATCACATTTTTTAAAAACATATTTATCTAAAAAAAGACATGTTGTGTTTATCCATATTTATCCCCCTTTTTTTGATATAAAAAAAAGTATGAAAAAATTAATACACATTTAAAATAGCACAATACTCATATAAAGTAGAGAATAAAAATGACAAAACATTGAAAGATATATTAAAAATCCAATATTACAAAGATATTTTGGACTTAGGGGTTTAGATAGACTAATGTGTAAGATGAGAAAAAGGATCGGTTTTTTTAGATAGATTAATGGGTGCATCTATATATTCTAAAATATGAAATATTCTACCCATTTATTCTACAAACACTTGATAAAAGATCTATTTTATTTTGAATATCTGTAGATCTATGACTTTTTTAAGATGAAGAAAACTATTCAACTAAGATAACTTTCAGCTCATGAAGGTTTTATTTGGAAACATATTCACGTATGATCTACTAAACTTGATCAACTATTTTGATTTTAAATAAATCAAAATCTCTTCTTGAGATTGAATTATTTTTCATACTTTGATACTATGCTTGAAGAGATTCAAATTCTTTTTTTAAACTAAAAGAGTTTTTTATATCTTGAAAATATTTCATAGAACTTTCAAATACTTTATGAAACCTTACTAATTATTCTTTTAAAATATTAAACTTAGATTGCATTTCCATAGAAAAAAATGAGAATTATCTTCACATAAAAACTCATCATCATAAGATGGAGTTTTTTGAGACTTTATAGAGGTAATTCCACCTTTAATCATTTGAAGTGATTGAACTTCTGGTTCTTTACAACAAATAATTTATGTATCTTTTCCTGAAGACTTCTCTAAGGATTCTTCAACAAAAGAAACTGATTGTTCCCCAAGTAGATTAGTTAAAATATTATTTAGATAAATATCTTTCTTATAGATTTATTTAATATTATACTTATCATCACATTCTAAAAAACTGTTATAAAACAACCATTTGAAACCTTGATAAATTATCATTTGAGGTAAATATATTTCTAAACTAGAGAGATTTATCCTCTTCATACTAATCAAGGTAGATTAATCAGAGGTCTTTGAGTTTTAAATCAAAAAGAATGAAGATTAAATTTTTGATAGGGATTAGGAAAGATTAAGGATTAGGGATTAAAATAATAATAAGGAAGGTTTTTATTCTGATGGTTCTTAGGCAAAATTTCGGTTTCTTGAGCCAAAATTATAGTGTAATCATTTTGGATTTTATAATTGAAAATATAGTTTTGTTTAAGATAGATTACATAAGTAAAATTTTAAAAAATTTATTTAACATCAAATTTAAGAATAAATTTTTAAATAAAAAAATAATAATATAAAGATCAAACAAAAAAAATTATAGGTTTTACATTGAATAGACCCAACTTCCCTTACATGTGTTTTCAATACAAGTAGCATTATAAAATCCCCCTTAATTAATGATTCCTTCAAAAGATAGACTTTAAGAGTTATTAAAAAATGCAAAATATTATTAAATGAGTAATATGGAATTTTTAATAAATTAATTCATGTCAAAATATAATAAGTTTTTTAAATAGACCCCCCTTAAACAAAGAAAGGATATTTAAGAAAAATATTTCTAAATATTTTAATTTTTTTTCACATGTCATAAATGACCAAAATATTCTAATGATTTAACACATGTCAATTATAAATTTTTTAAAGAGTATGCAATATGTTATCAAAACAATTCAAGTAATTAATTCATCACATAAAATAATAGAGTGAATACAATGTTTTAATAGTTCAATCATAGAAACAATATAATATAGATAAACTAAGTATAAAAAATCATAAATGTTTGTCCCATATATAAAAATAGTTAGTATATTAAAATATAAAATAAATACTTCAAGGATTTCAAAAGTTATAGTTTTAATCATATTTCCTTTTAGATAAAAAACTACTTCATATTTAGTTAATATTTTTAAAATAATTATGGTTTTAATTAATAAAAAATATTCACATATTTCTCAAATAGACATTTACTAATATTAAAAATTAATTTCAATGGTGAACATTTGAAAAATATCAAATAAAATTTCCTTTTGGTACCTATATGTTTTTGGGTTTGATAGTATTAGAAATTAAATATTTAGGTAACCAAATCTATTTATTTTGAGTAGAAATTCAAAACTTAGATTCAAATAAAGATTTTTAATAATGAATATGATTGAAATCACAATTTGAGGATTTCAAAAATAATATTCATTAGCATAATTTCCATTAATACCACAATGAAAATATTTAATAGTAAACATGATTTTAATTTTAGAACTAGGAATAAATAATTCATATATAATTTGGGTTTTTCTCTATTACTACCAATACTAAGTTTGCCTTTATAAATTTTATTTTTTCTAAGAATTTGATTTAAAGGATTTTCTCTTTTGATAAGTATACTAGAATATTGTTTTAAAGTATTAAATTAATATAAAAATTCCTTAATCTTATTTTCATGTAAATCATAAGAGGTTTTTGAAGAGTTATATCTTAAATATGATATCTAATTTGAAAAAAATTCCTTTTTCAATAGAAATAGAATCATAAGATTTTTTAAGTTTTCTATGATATTTATTTAAGGATTAAAATATATCTTGATGCATAAACCAATATTTATTAAGTTTACTATAAGAAAGACTTTTAGAATTAGAAATTTCAGAGTAAGATGATTTTACTTCATCAGTACGAGTCGTAATACATAGATTTACCTTTTTATTTTCATTCAAAACTTTAGAATGTGTTGTTTATTCAATGCTTGAATATTTAGAATCACTCCAAGTATCCTTCATAATTTTCTTTCCTTTTTATTTTATAATCATATTTTCTATGAGATTTAAGAATATGATAATCTAGTCTCATATGACCCTTCTTCTTACATTCATAGCATCTAACTTCTTTATCTTTGTTCATTTTTAATTTCTCCTTTCTCCATTTATAAAAATTGCTTATTTTTTTTGTAAGATCTAATATCACATCACTTTAACCTAAATGACTAGTATTTTAATATTCATCTATCGTAACTTTGAGTGAAAAATATTCTTTTTTTGACAAAAATATGATTTTATGCGTCTACTTTCATATCAGTTTCATACATCATTAAGGATTCAATAAATTCCTTTATTGAAAAATATTTAATTATAGTGTATTGATTAATTGTTATAGATATTCCATTCTACTTTAAGGGTAAAACTATTAGAACTTTTAAATCCTGATCTGGTTTGGGAATAGGTTCTCCCAGGGTGGTAACACTATTGACTATTTCAATCAATATTTCATTCATTTGATTGATGATTTCATCATCATACATTCTAAATGCATTAGATTTTAATTTTTCAGTATTATATCCCAACTTTATGATATTATTGGTTCCTTCATTGGCAACAACAATTATCTACTACATTTCATATGTCATAACATACTGAGAATTTCTATTGAATTCTTTAGTTCCTAATGTATAAACAATATCATTCATGGATTTTGAATTAAGATCATAATCAATTACTTGAGTAACACTCCATTATTATGGATCATCTTTAGGAATTTAAAATGGATTGAATTCTTTCAAATAAACTCTTATTCTAATTTTATTCAAATAAATAATCATGTTTTCTTTCTAGAATCTATAATTATTACCATTAAAATAAGTATAACAAATCATTAACATACCTTCTATAATATCACCCATTGAACTTTATATTTGTCTGGATATTTAACTCAGACTTGTTAGAGCCAAAAATAAATAAATCCACTTGATCTTGACTTTTTGATAACAATGATAGTATTAGGTAGAAATAATATAATCTTTAAGGATTTCTAAAAAATATAAATATATCCAATAGAGTTTAGACTTTGATACTAATTTTTGTGTTAAAATGGAAATGAAGAAAACATAATAAGGGGTGAATTGTGTCCTTTCAAAAATATTGAAAAATTTGAAACATCTCTCTTGAATCAAAGAGATTCTTTACTTCTGTCTTAAATATGAGTACGCAAAAAAAAAACAAAGGAAATAATTTGACATGATGATGTATAGTGGTTCAGGGCACATAGATCCCCTAGTCCACTAAACCAATGCTCTCTCTATGAGTTTGGTGATTTTCAGTAGTAGGTCCTTTTACCACGAACCTCTGAAACTGAGTGCTAGCAGTTGAAACCTTACAATAATAATTTTACAAGGCCTTGTAGTTCCTTTATAGGAGCCTCAAAATACAAAAATTAGTACAAGAATATTAAACTCCACCATAAATGAGTATAATAAGCCAACACTTATAATAAATTAGATTTTATGTAGATTTTGAATACTGGTTCATTTCAAAATTTCTAGAAAAACTGACAAATTCAGATGATCTTCTGTAAAGCACAATAGTAGAAAAATAATCTTCAATGTCATACAAAATTCCTCTACCTCTAAATAGTAACAAAGTAAACACTCAGCAGATGATTAACATGAATTTATCCAAATTTTATCTCTGATAGTTGTTTTGATAAACTACAACAATAGTTTAATAGTTGATAAAACAATATAAACATAATGATAAAAAAATATCTAAACATTTATGTCTTCACAGAGTAGCTATTTAGAGAACTAGATACACTGTCACACCTCTATTTATAGAAGCATAAACTATCAGTATTGAAAAAGATGCTTCATTTACTTCAAGTTAAATAGATCCATAAAATATGTCTGATAAATCATGATCATTTGAATTTAAATGCTCAGGGAAAATCATATTTACCCTTAGAAATATGAATGATTTGATCCATTGAATAAGGTAATTTGAATCGGTCATTAAATAGCTTTAAAAAGATAAAATAATTATTATGAAACCATTGTAGAAATCATAGAAATAATACATAATTCAAATATCATATAGGATTGGGTCAAACACTGGGTTTCATTATATAGGGATAATCTTCAAAAGTACGATTAACAATGTATGAATGATTCAAAAAGTATGGTTGATGAACCATACATTAAGTATGAAAATGTAGAGTAGCTAATCAAAATATAGTTCCCAAAACTTACATTTACCAAAAATATAGGTTTAAAAAGTATAAATCCTTACAAAAGTAGGGTTCTTGATCCTCACTTTTACTTCAAATGTAGGGTATAAAATAGTGATTCTAGACTACTTTAAAATGTCTAGAATACTTAATAAAATTAAAATTTATGCTGAATTTAAAGCTAAAGTGATTCCCGAATAAAGTAATTATTCCAAAAAATATTATTCTAAAATACACTTAAATAAATTTTTTTAGTAACACAAATATGGGTGTTTTTTATCATAAAAATCAATAAGAAATTAAAGAAAATTTTGGATCAACACATGCCAAACAACTCTGAAGAGTGAGGGTATTATCGAAAATTGATTTAAGGTTGGGCTATCATCAGTTATGATTTAGGTATTCAAATATAACTTCTAAAAATTTCCAAAGTAGATATGGAATTTATGAGTATTTTATAATATTGTTCAGTCTAATGAATGCGCTGATAGTTTTTATGACACTGATGAATTGGGTTTTCCACCTATACTTGGATTCATTCATTTTGGTTTTCATGGATGACAACTTAGTGTATTCACATACTCAATGTGATCATTCCAAAAACCTTGACATTGTATTGACTACAGTCAGAGTGCATAGGTTGTATGCTAATATCACAAAATACCACTTATGAATTGATTAAGTTTACTTCCTTGGTGACATTATCTCAGATTCAAGAGTATCTATTGATCCAGAGAAGGTGAAATCTGTGGTATCTTGGGATCATCCTAAGAATGTATTTACATAAGGAGTTTCTTGGGGATATCAAGATACTATAAGAATTTTATTTAGGGTTTATCATGCCTTTTAGTACCTATTACTATCTTGAAAAAGAAGGGTGTGAAATTTGTATAGTATAAATCTTGTGAGAAGGCATTTCAATAGTTGAAAGAAAGGCTTACCTCAGCACCAATTCTGATTTTACCTAAACCTAGTATAGGATATAAATTTTATTCTGATGCATCAAAAATTGGTATGGGATCCATTTTAATGAAAGGGAAACGAGACATTGCATATGGGTCTTGGAAATTGAGGCTTCTTGAGTATAATTACCTAATGAATTACCTTGATTTAGTAGTTGTGGTTCATGCCTTACGTTGTTGGATGCATTATATATTGGGAGAACAGTTTGTTGTATATATAGATCATAAAAGCCTCAAATACATATTAAATCAACATTATTTGAACCTCAAACATAAAAAATATGGGTTGAATACCTACAATATTTCAAATTTGATCTTATTCATATGATTAGGAATGGAAGTGCAGTGGATAATGCTATGATCTGGAAGACTTAGACACAAGCTATTTAGGAAGCTAGTGGTTAATGGTAGTTGATGACTATATTTTTTGAGATGCATATGGAAGTTCAAGAATTTCATAGGAATCCTTTCTTCTCAACTCTATCAATGACTTATTTACTTTTGGAATGAGTTAAGATGAGGCAAATTTTAGAACCCGAAGGCTTATTCCTAAGGGATTTTTATAGGTGAGGACCCACCACCATATTAGGTCATTGATGAGGATGAGGGGTTGTATATTCAGGGATGTGTATGGGTACTTGAAGACATGTGGGAAGAGATGATGTGAGAATATCATGCCTTTAAATGGGTAGTACATCCTGGACTTATAAAGATGTACTGTGACTTATGCCACTAGTATTGGAAACCATGAATGAAAATGAAAATTGAAGGCTTTGTTACTAAATATTCTAAATATTATCAAGTGAAGGTGGAACACCAATGAACTGCTAGAATTTTATGGCCACTACCCATTCTAGAGTGGAAATGGGATGATGTCACTATGGATTTTGTGATAGGTTTTCCAAAATCCCCTCAAGGAAGTGATGTAGTATGGGTGATTGTTAATAGGTTGATGAAGGTCACCCAATTTTTTCCTATTCGAGATACCTTATCAGTAGATGATCTAGGAGGGATATATGTCATGGAGATCATATGCCATCATGAAGTTCCACATACTATTATACTGAACAAGGAAACTCATTTTACATCATGGTTCTAGTTGGGTTTGTAGAAAACACTTGGTTCATAGGTGTTTCTATGCACAACTTATCACCCTCAAACCAAAGGCTTGTCTGAGTGCACTATACAGAAGTTGGAGGAAACACTATGATCACATGTCATTTATTTTGGAGGTCCTTGAGAGAAAAAACCTACCTATAGTTGAATTCACTTATAACAACATCTTTCAAGTGACTATACAGATGGATCATAAGGAAGACCTATATGGTAGACCATGCCGATCACCTCTGTACTAGTTAGAGGTAGTAGAGGTAGTTCTATTAGGACCGTATATCATTTAGGAGACATTAGATAAAGTGAAACTTATCAAGAAATGTAGGGATACAATACAGTCTAAGAATAAGTCTTATGTCTATCATCACCATAAACCTTAGGAGTTTGAGGTGGGATATTAGGTATTATTATGTGTCTTGATGAGGATTCGACTATCGGTATATGGTAGGTGGTCTATCTCTTTTGTTTAAAGGATTTGATGTCTATATCATGCACCGTCATGCTGCACAATGGACCTTCCATGCAATGACCTTTTTAATTTCAAATTAAGTTAATAAATTTCTATCACCATGAAGTGGTTATCCTTACAACCTAGTTTGTATCACTGAAGGTTATCTACCTCAATGAAAACCACCCATTAGGATGCTTTGTTTAAAAATTTATGAAAATTCTATAACCTAGTTATTTAACTAAACCACCTTTGTGGTGTGTTAGATTGGATCATATAAAAGAAATAGTTTAATTTAATTAAATAGAATAGTGTGATAACTTTCTAGGAACCTAAGCCTTGTCTAAGTAATTAAACTACCTTCTAAGCTGTGTTTTTTTGTCTTTAAAACTGAAATGACTAAATTATTTAAATGGAAGTTGAGTGGTATGACCATGAAACACAACCCTTGATTAATTATAAAGTGTGAATATGACTATTATTATGACTATGGAAACTTGATTAATTATTATATCATGTTTTACTATGATAATGGGATTGAATTACTTTATAGGTGTGGAGTTCCCTAAGAGAAACTTGGACTACCATTGTGGTTTTCCTTGTATGGGCTCATGGGAAACTATCTAATTCATTTATATGTCTACAAAGTGAAAGAACACACTTGGATTAAATCTTTGTCTTAGATATTGAATGCCCCGACTTGGCACTGAGGGTTCAATTATATTTCTAGAAATTAAATTGAATGCCTTGAATGATTCTCCTTGGATTTAGTTTGATGTTACGAGACCACTTGTGTCATTTCGTGGTCTCCTTTCAAGTCTCACACCAAGGCTACCCATGACATATTCCTAGGGCTCGGGTAGAATTTCCTCCTTAGGGTGAATTTCCAAGGGTACACCTTTGTGGATTTCATAGATCTTATAAAACTTAAATTTCATGAAAATTATAGAACCTTATATGATTATCACTCTATATGTACCCCTTGGTTGTATGACTTGGGTCCCGACCTTATAAATATAGATAAAAAATGTAAAGTTCTTAGATACATTCTTACTTAGGTAGAAAAAAGTAGTATCAGATAGGAATCCCACAGGGAACTCAGAATGAAATGATTTATTTATTTAGTTCCCATATTTATTATACGCACACATTACTCATATTATATTCATAGACTGTATTGTTCTAGACATCATTATTAGTGTCATGATGAGTTTTAATCACACTATATTTGGGTTTTTGATTAGTATCCAGATAGAATTAATGGATGCAAGTAGGGACAAAGGAAAGTGTTCAAATTTGGACACTTGATTTTATATAATATGATGGAGTATGGGAGTAGAGGGATGAGCTTGTTCTTGTGATTCTATTGGAGATAGATTTTGTTCTTTTATATGTTTTGTATATCATGTACATGTTTTATGCGTGCTACCCTATTTACCTTGTATCCCCCATTTTTTTATAGAATCATGACATCAATATTTTGTATATAACACTAGTTATGAATTCATTTGTTTATATTTATTTAGATGATTTATCTTCCACTAATTTATTATCTATTTACATTGTTTATCTATTATTTCATTGAAATTATCCACTTCGATTATGAGGGTATAGTCTCTCCACCAAACCATTATAGACCATGACTGCTATTCAATAGCCTTTGGCATATGGGGAAGCACACTTGAGACCATGTGGTAGACTGGGTTTAGTTACTTATGAGTGAACCAGGCTCAGGATGTTTCATCACCCTCTATTGATAATTGAACATTGAAACTAGAAAAAATAATCAACCAGAAAAAGGATATAAAAATAGAAGAGGAGTTGAAAAACTGACCAACTCCCTAGACAATGAATGGGGATAAAGTCAAGAGGACTAGAGCATTGTGGAAATTGTAGATAAATAAGGAGGGAACCATCAACTTCACCATAACTCATACTATTTTGAATTGGGGAATACATAGGAATCTTCCAATCATCCTTGAGTTGTCGTTGGTTGGTTACTTCAAATTTGAAGAAACACGCCCATACTAATTGTATTTAATTAACATTGTTGGGAATGGTAAGTAATAAAGAGGTGATGATGGTTGTTATAATTTGGGTGTATAGGATGATTATCCATTCAATTGGGTGTGTATAATAATATTTAATTCAACACATTTTAATATTATTAATTAATTGATCTCTATCATTATAAGAGTTTGAGATAAAACTTAAATAAAAAATTGGATTTAGTTTGAAAATTTATAAGGGTTTTTGTCTAATCATGTGGGATAACTTGATAAGTTTTTTTATATTCTTGAACATGATACTTAGAAAATTGATAATCCATTCTCAAGTTCTATTATGATCAATTAAGTTTTGAAAAATTAAATATTTTAATTCCTTATTTGTAAGATATTATTGTTTTTTTGCACATTATTTAATGGTTTGTATGGTCATTCTCACAGGTCAAATCATCTGTATGTATAGATTCAATGCATTTATTAGGGGTTTTATATTAATATTTTGTAAGATACCCTCTTTCTACATTTCAATTATCTTGATTAGATTCTTAAAGAAACACTATTAAACTTTTCAACCAATTTTTATTTTTCTGGTTTAAACTTTTACCAACTTGTAATATCTATATATAACCTAAACATCATATGCCTAGTACATAAATATTCCCAACCCATTGATAATATCAGGTAAATTTTCTTTTAATTTGATCATATTAATTTTTTTTATAAATGATAAATTTTCTAACCAGAACAAGTCATTTTAAGTCATTTTTAAACATGTTATAGAATTAAACAAATCATAAACCATGTATATTAAAAAAACCTATATCATTTCATTCAAACAAATATTGTTTACATGGTATTATCAAGAACTAAACGTGATAAGATACACATATTATGATAAATTTATCCAATCTTAGAACCATCCAAGTTATCAATGAATGTTCCAAACGTAGTAGAAACACCTTTATGGGTGGTTAACCACTAAGGTTTTTTTGTATTCGATGGATCATTATCAAATTGTGAAATATGTAAATGTAATGAACAAATTTTTTTTCCATTGAATATTGATATAGAAAATCTTAGAACCCAGAGAGAGGATATTATGGATGTTAAATTATTAATTAATTTATATTACATTTGAAAAATTAATACCTGATTTGAGGATATTTATTTGATGACGATGTTGACCATACAAAACAATTTATGGACTACCTTTTTTGCACAAGGAGGGTCAAAGTGTAGAATCCCTATAGCGACGATACACACATTCTTCATTGATATTCAACCAGCACTAATGGAATGTCAGGTGCTAGTATGGTAGATCTATCATCCCGTGTTGTTCTTCTTGATTCCTTTGAGTTACTTTGGTTTTCTTGAGAGGATGATAGAAGTATGAATTTGATATAGAAATCCGTTGTATATAATGATTCTCAATTCTTGATTAACCCAACATAATAGAAATAATTATCTATTTATAGTGTTATGGTTTAAGTTAAAATATTATTTAATTATGTAATTAATATTAAATAATATAATAAACCTAATCTTACCTCATGCTACATAAAAATAAAAATAATATTATTTTATGGTGTGCAATAACTGACACAATAATAAATATTATTTTACTAGATTGAAAATTAATATTTATCATTGGACACATTCTTGTTTAATTAGGATTCCTCAGAATTTATCAAATACATGAATAAATATTTATTAAAAATTCAATAAATAAAATAAATATTCTTATTCACAATCGAGAGAATAAATATTTATTAAATATTTATGATCAATAAAACTTGAATAAAATAATTCCTTGGAATTGAGAATAATATTCACTCCAATAATTAAATTCAAATAGAATTTAGTTGAGATTAATGGAAACACTTAGTGTGTGATCCTCTAGGATTTTTTCTTATTTTCATTAGGCAGTCTTGCCTAAAATATAATAATATTGTCTAGAAATGGGTTATGGAACCAAATATAGATAACTTAATGTTGCAACATCGAAAACCATATATAAATGCTTACTGTGTAATATAATCCCTTTATCATAATATCTCATCAAGAAGGTTGCACATCTTTGTCATCAACCTATGTTCTTGATATATATATATATTTCTTTGACCATCTAAAATAAAATCATTATTACACCATGTCCATGTAATTTAATGTGATATTTCCATTTAAATCAAAGGGATGAGATATCATCTTCCATAAATATATAAGGGAAAAATCCTTATTCAAATTATTCATTAATAACTTGTTACTCATGATGCACCAAATATATCTAACTTTTCCAGGAACTATATCCTCAAGTTTTATAAAATACATATAAATTAATGAGTCATAACATTCATTAATAATAATGTTAAATTCTAAGGACCATTAAACACACTCGTATATAGGAATATTTGATGACAAAAAAATCATGCATAATTCCTATAGGTGGGTATGTTCTCATAATATCCCATCTTGGAGATTACCTAGTGAAAACTTCATGAGAAGAAGTCTCATAAGCTTAAAAGTATTCACACATAAAAATTAATATTCTATATGTCCCATCATATTATGTTATCCAACTATATAACTAAATTTAAGAATATCACCATTACATTTGAAGATTCTCATCATAATGGGAAACTACTATGACCTTATCAGTGTGACAAATACTCTAGAAAATTATTATATTAAATTCATACATAACAATGAAAAATATGTAACAAGATGTTTTATACATATTCAAGTCCTCAAATATACATGTAATCCAAATTAAAAACAATTGGTTCTATAACACCAACTCCAATAGACTCCCAATTAGACTAGATTCAACTACCTATAAATTTTAGTCTGATGGACCTCACTTTATGACCATGTTTCTACCGATTTAAGACTTTAGTCAAGGGTCTTCCACATTGTATTCCATAAATATTATGTTCACTATGAATTCACCTCTCTGAGAAAAACCTTTCAAGAGATGATACTTATGAAGTATCTAATTCATCCACTGATGTGACCTTGGATCCCTTACAAGGTCTACCACTACAGTATTATTACAATAGAGTGTGATAAGATCTTTAATGTTAGGTATCACATCAAGCTCTTGGATGAAGTTTCATATCCAAAATACTTCTTTAGTTTCCTCAGAATCCATAATATACTCAAAATTTGTGTAAAATATGAAACCACAACTTTCTTTGAGATCTTCCAGCTCACAAAACCTCTATTCAAAGTGAACATTTATCCCGTCTACAATTTCATATGATCATGATCTATTTGGAAACTAGTATATTCTTATTCTATAATGACTAGTTCTTCATCTTATCCACTGATCATGAAAATATACTTAGTTTGACCTAGATACTTAAGAATAGTCTTGAATTCCATCCAATGACAATCACCTGGGTTAGGTTGATATCATTCTATCATACTTTAAGGAACATGTGAAATCTAGACTTGTAAATAACATATCATGCATGATTTACCCAATTGATGATGTGTATATAATCCTTTCTATCCTCCATTTTTCCTTATGTGTCTAATGACACATTTTCCTAAAAAGGCGAATTCCACGTGACATTGGAAACAAACCCCTATTGTATTGTTCCATAATGAATCACGTCAGTATATTTTCAATATATGTACCTTGACTTATACCAATAAGTATATTTAATCTATCATGATTGATATTGATCCCAAGAATATATACTTCTTCACCTATATCCTTCATGGATAAGAATTTATTCAACCAAGATTTAACATACTATAAGGATGGTATTTTATTTCCAACAAGTATTATTTAATAGCTATATACACTACTATAAAACAGGCCTTTAACAACATTATAAATGACCTTTATTAGCTCTATAAAATCACTAAAAATGTGAGTGATGTTAAAAGACCAAGACTTTTATCAACACTGAAAAAGCACTGATAAAGGGGACATTTATCAGCACTTCTTAAAACACTGCTAAAAGAATTCTTTATCAGAACTATAGAAGTGCCGATAAAAGTCCATACTGTAGTGTGTTGTTATAGCACACTGCAACCCCAGAAGCACTAGAAGCACTAGAAACACTAGAAACACACTAGATATATCAATAAAAATAAGTCCCAATACAAAATTTAAATGAAATGAAATTTAAAAAACAAATAACAGAAAGAAAACTTTATTATAGACATTTCGAACATTGTTTTATACAATTACATAAATAAAAATTATTAAATATATTAAAAAAAATCCTAACTATCAATGTTACCTTGGTTTCCATTAAATTTCTTTGTTGAACTAGCAACACTACATGAGAAGCTTTGAAAAAACCACATCAACTTGAACAAAAGAATCCACTTGTATAAGAAAAAAATTATCATGTGAGTAATACTAAGAATAAATAAATTAAACATATATATAAAATAATAAATTAATTATTTGGATAATAATTTTACTGTGAAAACATCAATATTACCTCTGTGATTGAGCATGGGCAACATCATTACTCTTTCTGCAAAGGAAGTGGAGGTAACTTGAAAGAAAGTTATAAATGCACCACTACATGGGTGAAAAGTTTTTATGGGAGAAGAAGAATAAAAGTTGTAAAGATCATCCCAACTCAAACAAAAGAATCCACCTGTATAAGAAAACAATTATTATGTGAGTAATACTAAAAATAAATAAATTAAACATAAATATGTAACAATACATTAATTCTATGGACATTGATTTTACTATGTAAACATCAAGATTACACCTACGATTGAGTATAGGTAGCATCGTTTCTCTTCTTGAAAAGGCAATGGAGGTAACTTGAAAGAAAGTGATAATGCACCACTGCATGGGTGAAAAGATTTTAAGGGGGAACTCAGACAAAAGAATCCACCTGCATAAGAAAAAAATTATTATGTGAGTAATACTTAAAAGAAATGAATTAAACATAAATATGAAAAAATATATTAATTCAATGGAAAATGATTTTACTATGAAAACATCATGATTACCTCTGTGATTGAGCAGAGGAAACTTCGTTGCTCTTCCTGAAAAGGAAGTGGAGGAAAATTGAAAGAAATTGATAAATGCACAACTGCATGGGTGAAAAGATTTTAAGGGAGAAGAAGTATGAAAGTTGAATAGAGCACCCCAACTCGAACAAAAGAATCCAGCTATATAAGAAAACAATTATTATGTGAGTAATACTAAAAATAAATGAATTAAACAGAAATATGAACTAATACATTAATTCTACGGACAATGATTTTACTGTGCAAACATCAAGATTCCCTAACATGACACATTCAAGTTACCCAATTACCCAGGATTCCCTTTTATTTATGTTCAATCAAGTTTCACATTCACATGTCACTAATATAGCACATTTACAAACACAAGTAAGGCAAAAAAAGTACACATAGTGTGCCTCTACTTACACACCCAAACCACATTTGAAAACATACACACACCAAACCATTTCACAATGTTAATAATTCATTTAATTTTTTTTCTAAAATAACCCCTGGAGGCATCGTAAGGCTTTACATAAAAAACACACCCAAGTTGACATGAAAATGATACTTTTAAAATCAAATTCACCACATAACCGCATCGAACATAATTTTCAACACTTATATAATTTAATAAATCTATTAAATAATTTATAGACCACTTCTAATTAACAAAACCATAGTTTTAACCAATTCACAACCAATTCCATAGAAATTCCCTTTTTTAAAAATTTGTACACAACCCAAAATCAGTTTCAAAACACGTCTTCCATCCTTTAAAATAATTTACAATTCACATAAAAAAGGTACAAATGTTCAACATGGAAAAGTATGTCAATTTCCTTTAAGAACTTACTTTAAAACCTATACGTATTTATGTGCCTTTGAAAAAATGATTTTAACCTTTCAAACAACTCATAAAACCCTTCCATGGAACACCATATTAAAACACACACACACACACACAACATAGCTGTTTCCATTACAAAACCCAAACCCAACAAAAAGCATTCCAAATCCTTCAAAAAAACATTTCACATCACTCACACCATTTAATAAACCATTTACCCATCCCAAATTTCATTTCTAAAACAAATTCTTCATTATTTAAACACTTCACAACTCATAATCAAAAGTGAACAACAAGACTAACATGCCTAAAATGATCCATTTCCCATCAAAAATACTTTTCAACACACGCTCACATTAAGCACCCATAAAAACACATTTCACCCTACTCAAACAATTAATTGAACACTTCCACTATTTTTTCACAAAAAGGACTATATAGAAACATAACAATTTCTCTTTAGAAAATTTATTTTAACACAAATTCATGTAAAAGAACTTATAAAACATGTTCGAACCACCAAAATAAACTATAGAGTATACAAAAATTAACAAAGTTAGAAAATTAAATTATCTAAAATTGTTAGGGCATGAAACCACCTACCTTAGGCGGAGAAATTTCCAAAAAGTGATGCAAAAACCCACTCTCATTGCAACCGAAACTGAAAACCAGATGTTAGATGAGATGTTCGTGCAACTAGAGCACTAAAAACAGTTGAGTGGTGTGATTCGAGCTTCGATTCACCGAGGAGTGCTGGAAGCGGGTGGCTTCCAAGAAAATCTCTTGATATCATGATGAGTTCACAAATGGTTAGGGTTTTTAAAATAGACCAGGACACTTTTATCAAAACTTACAAATAAGTACTGATAAATAGCCTTTTATCAGCGTTAAAAAAGCATTGATAAAACCAATATTTATCAACACTAAAATTAGATCACTGATAAATATTTATTTTATCAGCACTTTATTTAGTGATGATAAATCCTCATCTTTATCAGCGTGGAAAAAGTGCTAATAAAGATTCTTTTATCAGTGCTTATTACTGAAGTGTTTTTAAAGGATCTATAATTATAAATATAAATAATTTTTTTTAAAATTTTATAAATACTTAATAAATATATTTAAATATCAATATTGTAAATATATTCATTTTTTAAATATATTTATTATAATTTTATAATTATTTATTTATAATTATAGAAATATTTTTAAAAAATATTATTTATATCATTATATATGTCATGACCTGTCCCCCAGGGCCCATGTCGTGACTACCCAAAGCCCACCTTCTATAGGCCAGTGGCTGGTGACTAGCACCGAAGGCGTATTCCCTAAAACTGGAAAGACATTGCATTTATAACCTGCAAGCACATGTAACCAGGCACACAGTAACATATGATCACAAGTAAACTGAACTGTAAACAGAGTGAGTGCAGTAAGTAAAAGGGTACAGAATACAAGACCAACTGGAAAGTACAAGTACAACTGTTAAACAATACAACTGAAGAAAAGGGAAGGTCAGCTGCTGGGTCATCCTCTGAGGTTCCTACCTAAAGGGTATGTACAAATAGCCTCCTCATCACTCCACGTACACCTGTATCCTCTGCGTACCGACACGCCGTATGGTCCAACTCTAGGTACCGTCCAGTCTTGGTACTCTCAGCCTCAGTCAGCGCTGTCCGTTGTCTACATCCAACAAAACAAGGTGCGGGCATAGCCCGTGCAAGGGTGAGTATAACGATACTCAGTAGGGACCCCGTGACCCTCTAGGTCTCACAAAATACAACAAGGATAAAACACAAGTAATGAAATCAATATATAACCTTACTTAGGTATATTCCCATACATATACCTTAGTTATCATGTAATCCATCTCAATCATGTGGAAAACACAGAGGTTCTGACTCATCTCACACCAAGATTTATTCTAGGGGTAGTGTTAAGTAACATTCCCAGTCACAACGTTGAACACCTCGGCTACTGAAGAACTCTTCCTCTATCGAGTACAGTGGTCCGGCCGCATCACACAGAGGTGCTTTCCACTAAACTTGGACTGCTGAGGTACTCCTCTTGTCGAGTACCATGGGTCTGCCATGTCACATAGAGGTGCTCCCCACCATGGGTCTACCACGTCACACAGAGGCGCTCCCCCTTATGGCATGCTGAGGTACTCCTCCCATCCAGTACCGTGGGTCTGCCGCATCACCAAGGTGCTCCCCACCGTGGGTCTACCGTGTCACCAAGGCACTCCCCACTACACCCGTCGAGTCACTCAGAGTCAAAACAGTTAGCAGTCGTCAAGTCTCAGCCAACCACTAGGTTCCTGCACTACCCTCACTCGTCTCCGGGAGGATCTGCTCCATAAGCTACTGGTCGATACTTCAACTTCCACGAAGTCCCACGAAGAAGTGTCTCAAAGGTCAGCCACATCATAGGGGTCTCAACGCAATAGACGAAACATCAATCGGATGCCTGGTCTGTGAGTTATTAGCCTTTTAGTCCAGGAGGCCCAGTTGGATTAGTGATCGATCCAACCTGAACCTTCCCCAACTTAATCCAAAACATAGTGGGGTATCGCTCAAAGGGACCGACTCACTCCAAGGTTTCCAACGCCACTGACGGTTCGTCTAACGGATGTCTGGTGCCAAATTTATGGCCAAAAGAAAGTAAAAGGGTCGTAGTGGGCTCGAGTTCGGTCTGACCCGGTCGGACCGACCTGGCTTGACCCAGCCCGGACCGACCTGGCCTGGGCCGACCCGGTTCGGGTCGACCTATCACGACCCGTTGGGTCTGCTTTGCCCCGCAGAGCGGCCAGGCCCGTTGGGTCCAGCTCGGCCCGTGAGGGCCACAAGGGTGCCGTGAGGGCGGCTCAGCCGAGGGGTACCCCGAGGGCGGTGGACCGGCCGCGGGGGCGCGAACTAGTCACAGGGGTGCGGACTAGCCGTGTGGGCATGGACCGGCCGCGTGGGCGCGGACCGGCTGTGTGGGCGCAGACCAGCCGCGGGGCGCAGACTGGCTGCGGTTCGGCAGTTCGGCCGCGAGAAGGCGGTCCAGCGGTGGCAGATCAGCAGACGGTGGTGGTGGCTCGGCGGACGGCGGCGGCGGCTTGGCAGACAGCTGTGGTGGGTCGGCCCAGGTCGGCAGCGACGGCTTGGCCCAGATGGCGGTGGCGGCCGTGGGTGGCGCGGCGGGGCTGCGAGTGGTAGATCTGCGGGGCACGGAGGTCGCAAGGTGGTGGTGTCCACGGGGCGGTGTCGTTGCGTCGTCGCCTTCTTCACATTCAACATCCCAAAATATGACAAGATTTGCAGAGGGGTCGGGCCATGTTTGTTTGGCCCGTACCCTCCGCGTTAGGGTGGTAGCAATTGTATCATCAAGAACATGAACGAATAACGTCAAACCCTCCTACAAAAGAAAACATATGCGGATCAACTAATTAGAAAGTTGATCTGTGTTCCTTGTTTTAGAATGGAAGAACATGGGTAAAAATGTAATCATTCACAAATTAAACCCCCACCTTGGGTTGTCCGTTGACGTTGGCGCGAGAAAATAGTACGGACATCGATTCATCGTAGAAGAAGACGTCCCACGTCGGAAGAAGTCTTGAGGAAGAAGGTTGAAGTCGAGGTCGACATTCTTCGTTAGCAGAGCGTTCTTCGTTGGGATGTGAAGTTCTTCATTAGAGAACTTTATTTCTCCCAAGGATCTCTCCTCTCCCAATTCCACCCAACAAAAAGAAAGAGGTGCCAATATAATTAACTTAAGAAGAAATTATGTTGGCACACCCAAGTTGGTGTAATTAATGTACCACATTGGCACAATTAATTAGCTCAATTAATTGGCCCAATTTAATGGATCAATTCTATGATAGGGGTGTAATATTGGGGAGTTGGGAGGTTTCTCCCCATTTAATGAGGGAGTTGAGAGGTTTAGGCCTCGGGTGGTCCCCACCACTATAACCAGTCATGGGAGGTTAGGATCGGGTGGTCCCCACCACCATAACCTCTCATGGGAGGTTAAGGTCCGTTGGTCCCCACTTCTCAACTTCCACATGGAGGTTTCAAATAAAAATAAATTGTAACACAATTTTATTTTTATTTTATTCTTTCACGTAAAACCCTAAAACTAACCTTCACTCTCAATCAACTACCATCGAGGTGAAAGTATCTTTAAGCGAATACTAGCACTGCGTGTTCCACGGTGCCCTTAGATTTAAATTTCAAGCACCGATTTAAAAGTTAGAAAAACCCACTCGCTTGTTTACTGAACATACCCGAAAAAAAAGTTTAGAAATTCATTCTGGGCACTTAGGGCCTCGGAATCACAAACCATCAATTTTCACGGACTCATAAAATTCCTATTTATTTTAAAAAAAATTTACATGGAAATTTCCAGGTCTTTACATTCTCCCCAACTCAGGTCTTTACGTCCCTGTAAGCCTCAAATAATAACTAGGTAAACAAGTGGGGGTACTGAGCACACATCTGAGCCTCCCGCTCCCATGTTTTCTCCTGGAGGTTCCCGTGCTGCCAGTGAACATGCACCAGAGGTATCGACCGTCCACAAAGGACCTACTCCTGTTGATCCTCAATCTCTACTGGAACCTCTGTAAAAGTCTCCCCATCGTCGATGTCCAGCTCGCCATGGTCGGTGATGTGAGAAGGGTCATGTACATATCTCCTCAGCTGGGACACGTGGAAGACGTCATGCACCCGGTGCAACTGAGCTGGAAGAGCTAAGCGGTATGCCACCTCGCTAACTCTGCTGAGGACCTGAAAAGGTCTGATGAATCTTAGAGATAACTTGCCGCCTCAGCCAAATCTCTGCGAACCTCGTCGAGGTGAGACCCGTAGAAAAACATGGTCACCATACTCAAACTATAGAGGTCTCCATCTCCTGTCGGCATACGACTTATGTCTGCTCTGTGCAATCTTCATCCACTCCTAGATGATCTGCACCTTCTCTGTGGTAGACCGTACCATCTCTGGTCCCACTAGTGCTGACTCCCCTGGGTCAGTCCAGCACAAAGGTGATCTACAAGGTCACTCGTACAATGCCTCAAAAGGCGCTATCTCAATTGTAGAGTGATAGCTGTTGTTGTACACAAACTCCACCAAAGGTAAGTGATTTTACCAGCTACGACCAAAGTTGAGGACACAAGCATGCAGCATGTCCTTGAGGGTCTGAATGGTCCGCTCAGTCTGACCATTTGTCTGAGGATGGAAGGAGGTGCTCAAACGAAGCTATGTCCCAAAAGCCTCCTGCAACCCCTTCCATAGACATGAAGTAAAACGTGCATCACGATCAGATACAATCGTTGAGGGTACTCCATGTAACCATACAATCTCTTGTATATAGAGGCTTCCCAAGCTCTCTACTGAACCCTGCTCTCTGATCAGTAGGAAGTGGGCCGAATTGGTGAGTCAGTCGATGATCACCCAAATCGAGTCATGACCCCTGGATGTACATGAAAGTCTTATCATGAAGTCCATGAATATCCCATCCCACTTCCACTCTGGGACCTCTAAAGGATGAACCGAGCCTGCTGGTACCTGATGCTCCGCCTTCACTTGCTGACATGTGAGGCACTGGGAGACAAACTTTGCTACTACTTTATTCATTCCCAGCTACCAGTGCCGTCGTCAGAGATCCTAGTACATATTCACCACTCCAAGATGTACCGCTAGAGGGGAAGTTTGGAACTCCCTTAACACTTCCTCCTGAAGTGAAAATGGTACCATGGTATGTCCTCTAAAGATGATGACGTGCTCCCCATATTCAGAAAATCCATCAGGTGCCTATCCTGTGGATATCTGAGCACGTCGTGCCTTGCAGTCAGCGTCCCAACATTGCGCCTCCCTGACTCGCTGAAGAAGTGGGGGAGTGACTATAATAGACTGTAGAAAATCTGCTCCATCTCTATCCACAAAGGATATCTGTAAAGCGGCCAATTGCTCCATCGCCTCACCTAGAAGCTATATACCAGACCTCTTGCTAAGTGCATCTTCTTAAAATTTCCCCTTCCCAGGATTATAGAATATCTCGAAGTCATAGTCCTGGAGGAACTCAAGGCAACTTCACTGTCTCAGGTTCAGGTCCTTCTAAGAGAAGATATACCTGAGAATCTTGTGATTAGAGTACACTGTAAAATGATCACCCATCAGATAGTGATGCCACATATTCAAGGTGAAGACCACTACTACTAAATCCAGGTCTTGGGTAGTGTAGTTCTGCTCATGCTATCTCAGATATCGAGAACCATATGCGATCACTGCTCACTCTTGCATTAGGACTCATCCGAGCCCGGTCCCTGATGTGTCGCAGTAAACTACATACCCTATTCCCTCCTCTGGAAGCCTCAAGATGGGGGTGCTAGTCAGCCCCCGCCTCAGCTCCTGAAAACTCTGATAGCATCTCTCTGAACAAACGAAGGGTTTTACCTTCTTCATCAAGGATGATAGTGGTGCTGCAATTATGGAGAAGTCTGGCACAAAACTCCATTAGTATCCGGCCAAACCCAGGAAACTCCATACCTCCGTCACACTCCTGGGTGGCTTCCAAGAAAGTACTGCCTCAATATTTACTAGATCCACTACAAATCCAGCCTCCGATATGACATGTCCCATAAAGTGAACCTCTAGGATCTAGAACTGGCACTTCGAGAGCTTACCATAAAGCTGGTGCTCTCGGAGTGTGTCTAGTACTACCTGCAAATGATAGGCATGCTCCTCCTCAGTAGTCGAGTAGATCAGAATGTCGTTGATAAAGACTACTACAAAGCGATCAAGGTATGGCTGAAAGATCCTATTCATGAGTCCCATGAACACTGCTGGAGTGTTGGTCACGCTGAATGGCATAACCAAGAACTATTAATGTCCGTACTGACATCTGAAGGCCATATTCTGCACATCCTCATCTCACACTCTGAGCTGGTGATAGCCTGAACTGAGGTCTATCTTCAAGAACCACTATGATCCCTTCAGCTGATCAAAGAGGTCGTCAATCCTCGAGAGTGGGTACTTGTTATTCACAGTTACCTGGTTCAGGCACCGATAGTCAACACAAATCCTCAAGCTCCCATCTTTCATCTTGGAGAACAGAATCGGGGATTCCCAAGGAGAAACACTGTTCTAGATTAATCCCTTCCCCTGCAAGTCCTCTAACTATACCCGCAGCTCACAAAGCTCTATGGGAGCCATCTGATATGCTGGTGTAGATATCAGGGCCTTCCTGGGGTACAAGACAATGTAAAATCCCACCTCTCTGTGAGGAGGTATACCCAAAACATCATCAGGGAAAACATCCACGTACTGGTCGAACACTATAGGATAGCTCGAACTCTCCACATTAACAGATCTGAGGGTAAGGCTAGCCAACCGATGAGTGATCAACTACACTCTCCTCTGGGTAAGTCCATCCTATGTTGCAAAGGATCCCTTGTCACTGGTGAAGGTAAACCCGGTCCCATCCGTGTGGACACACCACACCTTGCGCATAATATAGTCAATTTGAGCATGGAATGTAGATAATTTGTCCATACCCAAGATGTCATCGTAAGGCCTTGACGCCGCTACTAGGAGATCCCAGCTGAAACTCTCGCCTCCTAGAGTAAGCTCACACTACCGGCACTAGTGCATAATTGTCGAATCCTCTCTTGTAAGAGTCTCTATCCGTAAGGATTGAGCCAACAGATCCATCATAATATCCAAGTTCCAAACAAGGGTAGTGGAAATAAAAGAATAACTAACACATGTGTCTATAAGTACTGCAACTATGGTGGAGTAGACACAGATCATACCTCGTATCATCTTTGGAGCACTGTGATCGTAGGTCTCAGCTGCCTGGAGATGACCTCTCCCCAATCCACCTGCTCCCTGTGGTCGGGGTGGACCTCCTGGTGGTGGTGGTGGTAACATCTCAAATCATCACCCTCCTCCACCTGCACAGCCAGCTCCCCTGCCACCTGCTTCCTACGGACCTCCTCAGTCGAACCTTTGTCTCTGCTTGGGTGGTCCCTTGACCATCTGCTAATCATTCGTACGGTGGGTCATACAGTCATGAGACATGTGACCCTACCCACTGCATGTGTAACACTGCCCGCTCCTGGAATGACCATCTCTTCCTCGGGTGCCTCGTACAACCGATCCTGAGTCATGCGGTCGTCAACCTATAGGTCTGGTCCTCTTGAACCTCTATGACGTCTGTCTACTGCCAGCTGCAGAAGACTTTGCTACATGATGACTGGTAGTGGGTTTCGCCGTTGGTGACTGCTCGACAAGGAAACTCTCCACCAAGAGGGCTCTCTTTAACACCCCCGCCTGCATCGGGATGCTGAGTGAGATCATCGAAGCCCTGATCTCTCACTTGAGCCCCTGATCAAAGGTCCTGGCCCTAAAGAAAGGGTCCCGCACCATATCTGTGGAGTAGCGTGAGAGGTCAGTGAACCTCATTGAGTACTGATCCATAGTCATGATGCCCTACTATAGATGAAGAAGCTCCTGTATTCGCACTCTGCGAAGAGTCACTGGAACAGACTCTGCCTGAAATAGGCTCTTGAAGTCTGCCCAGAGAAGCGTCACCTCGTCGTGAACCTGGAGCATCAAGCTCCACCATCTGCCTGCTGCTACCTATAGAAGGCTGGCGGAAAGGATCACCATGAGATTGGATAATGTCCCTATGAGTCAGAAGACTCTCACTACAGCCTCCAGCCAATCCTCAGCCGCCTGCAGGTCCATCTCTCCCTGGAACCTGGGTGGCCTATGGTGCTGGAACTTGTGCAATGCGCTCAAGCGGCGTGAACCGTCTGCTGCTGGGGCTGGTGGCATCGATGGTCCAACGGGTAATGGTACTACTGGTGCCTCTATTGGAAGAGGTCCCTTCACCGAGGCCTCATTTCTCGGTGGGCTATCAATGCGTACAACTCTCATAACTCTAGCTGGTTGTCTTCGTGGAGGCATTATAAAAAGAAACAGGTGTGCCACGGTCAAAAAATTATACCTGGTGAGATGAAAGTTATTCCTGGTGAGTTAACTCAAAATATCACAAAGAAAAAATATTAAAACACACATGAAATCAATGTTTTCATGTACTGAGTCGGAAATCAGAAGTCAGGGTCTTGGTGTATGGATACGTCGGCTACCGCACCAACAATGGACTCCCTCAACTGAAAACCGCACTCATTACCCTTAACACTATTACTTCACAGAAAATATCAGAGTCCTAGTTCTGTGGTAGAACTGACTCCTCTGATACCAATTTGTCACGACCCATCCTTCGGGGCCCGTACTGTGACTACCCCAAGCCCACCTTCCATAGGAGAGGGGCTGGAGACTGGCACGAAAGGCATATTCCCTAAAACTCGGAAGGCATTGCCTTTATAACCTACAAGCACACGTAACCAAGCACACAATAAGATATGATCACATGTAAACTGAACTATAAACAGAGTGAGTACAGTAAGTAAAAGGGGCCAAAATACAAGCCCAACTAGAAAGTACAAGTACAACTGTGAAACAATACAACTGAAGAAAAGGGAAAGTTAGCTGCTGGGTCGTCCTTTGAGGTTCCTATATGAAGGGAAGGTACATATCACCTCCTCAGAACTCCACATCCACTCATCTCCTCTGCGTACTGACACGCCATATGGTCCACCTCCAGGTACCGTCCAGTCCTGGTACTCTCAACCTCCGTCAGCACTGCTCGTCGTCTGCATCCAACATAATAAGGTGCGGGCATAACCCATGCAGGGGTGAGTATAATAATACTCAGTAGGAACCCCGAGACCCTCTAGGTCTCACAAAATCTAACAAGGATAAAACAAAAGGAATTAAATCAACAGATAACCTTACTTAGGTATATTCCTATACATATACCTAAGTTATTAAGTAATCCGTCTCAATCATGAGGAAAACACAGAGGTTCTGACTCAGCTCACACCAGGATTTATTTTAGGTTTAATGTTAAGTAACATTCCCAGTCACAACGTAAAACACCTTGAATGCTGGAGAACTCCTTATCTATCGAGTACAATGAGCCTACCGTGTCACACAATGGTGCTTCCCACTAACATTGGACTGCTGAGGTACTCCTCCTATCGAGTACTGTGGGTCTGCCGCATCACACAAAGGTGCTCCCCACCATGGGTCTGCCGCATCACACAGAGGCGCTCCCCCTTGTGGCTTGATGAGGTACTCCTCCTGTCGAGTACCGTGGGTCTGCCGCGTCACCAAGGCGCTCCCCACCATGGGTCTGCCTCATCACCAAGGCACTCGCCACTGGGCCTGTCGAGTCACTCCGAGTCGAAACGGTCAGCAGTAGTCAAGTCTCAGCTAGCCACTGGGTTCCCGCACTACGCTCACTCATCCCCGGGAGGATCTGATCCACAAGCTACTAGTCGATACTCCAACTTCCACGAAGTCCCATGAAGCAGTGTCTCAAAGGTCCGTCATGTCATAGGGGTCTCAACGTAATAGACGATGCGTCAATCAGACGCCCGGTCTGTGAGTTATTAGCCTTTTAGTCCCGGGGGCCCGGTTGGATTCGTGCTCGATCTAACCTGATCATTCCCCAACTTAATCCAAAACATAGTGGGGTATCACTCAAAGGGACATACTCGCTCCAAGTTTCCCAACACCGCTGACAGTTCGTCTAACGGACGTTCGGTACCAAAGTTATGGCAAAAAAAAGTAAAAGGGTCGTAGTGGGACCGAGTTCGGTCTGACCCAGTCGGACCCACCCGGATTTGGCAGACCCGGCCTGAACCAGCTTAGGACGACCTGGATTGGGTCGACCCGACCTGACCCATTGGGTCTGCCCCGGCCCGCAGAGCGGACCGACCTGGCCCACGAGGGTGCCGTGAGGGCGGCTAGGCCGAGGGGTACCGCAGGGGCGTGGACAGGCCGCGAGGGTGCGGACCGGCCATGGGGGTGCGGACCGGCTGCGGGGGCGCGGACCGTCCTTGGGGGAATGAACCAGCCACAGGTCGGCAGTTCGGCCGTGGGAAGGCAGTTTGACAGTATATCAGCGGACAACTACGGCGGATCGGCGGACGGCGGCTCAGCGGACGGCGGCAGCGGCACAACGGACGACGGCGGCGGCTCGGCCTGAGACGGCGGCGGCGGCTCGGCCCGGATGGCGGCGACGGTCGTGGGTGGCACGGCGGGGCCGCCGGTGGTGGATCCTCGGGGCGTAGAGGTCACAAGGCGGCGGGGGTCGCAGGTCGGTGTCGTTGCGTCATCGCATCCGTCGTGTTCAACACCCCAAAACATCACAATATTTGTGGAGGGGTCAGGCCATGTTTGTTTGGCCCGTACCCTCCGCGTTCGGGTGGTAGCAAACGGCTCATCAAGAACATGAATGATTAATATCAAACTCTCCCACAAAAGAAAACATATGCGGATCAAATAATTAGAAATTTGATCTACGTTCCTTGTTTTAGAAGGGAAGAACATGGGTAACAAATATAATCATTCACAAATTAAACCCATACTTTGGGTTTTTTGTTGATGTTGGCGCGAGAAGAAAGTACGGACGTCGATTCTTCATAGATGAAGATGTCCCACATCAGAATAAGTCCCGAGGAAGAAGGTCGAATTGGCGGAGCGTTCTTTGTTGGGAGGTGAAGCTATTCGTTGGAGAACTTTATTTCTCCCAAGGCTCTCTCCTCTCCCAATTCCACCCAACAAAAAGAAAGAGGTTCCAATATAATTAACTTAAGAAGAAATTATGTTGGAACACCCATGTTGGCGTAATTAATGTAACACATTAGTACAATTAATTAGCTCAATTAATTGGCCCAATTTAATGGCTCAATTTAATGACAGGGGTGGAATATTGGGGAGTTGGGAGGTTTCTCCCCATTTAATGAGGGAGTTGAGAGGTTTAGGCCTCAGATGGTCCCCACAACCATAACCATTCATGGGAGGTTAGGCTCTTGTGGTCCCTACCACCATAACCTCTCATGGGAGGTTAAGGTCCAGTGGTCCCCACTTCTCAACTTCCACATGGAGGTTTCAAATAGAAATAAATTACTACACAATTTTATTTTTATTTTATTCTTTCATGTAAAACCCTAAAACTAACCTTCACTCTCGACCAACTGCTGTCGAGGTGAAAGTATCTTTAAGTGAATACCGGCGCTGTGAGTTCAACTATTCCCTCAGATTTCAATTCTGAGCACTGGTTTAAAAGTTAGAAAAACCTGCTCGCACGTTTACTGAACGTACCCGAACAAAAAGTTTAGAAATTCATTCCGGGAACTCCGGGCCACGGAATCACACGCCGTCAATTTTATAGGACTCATAAAATTCCTATTTATTTTAAAAAAAATTACATCTAAATTTCAAGGTCTTTACAATATATATTTATATAATTATACATATATATTCAATAAATATATATAAATATAAATACAGTAAATATATTCATCATTTAAGTAAATTTATGATAAATTTAATAATTATTTAAATATACATAATTATTTATTTATAATTATATAAATACTTTAAAAAAATATTTATTTATTTATAATTATAAATATATAATTTTGTAAATATAGTGACTGTACATTTATAAATATATTTATTTATAAATATTTTTTTACAAATATTTTTTTATAAATATTTTTTAACGTTATTAATGAACACGTCCTTCTAAGTGCATCCATCTATGTTAAAATTGAGTGAAATTGAATAAATTAAGAATAAGTACACTAAAAATACTGAAAAATGGCTAAGTTTGGTGTCTGTGCATTGTATATAAAAATGCATTAATTACGTATATGTAAAATCAATATAACAGACATTTGATCTATGTTAAATTTAAAAATCAGACGAAATTCAATTATATGCTAATTACTATGCAGTTATAGTCAATATTTTTAATTCATATTAATTTTTAATTATAAACCATTATTCAATAAACACATGACTATTTAATGTAAAGCGCATAAATATTTTGGAATATATAAATCATATTTATAGACATTAATATATATCTATATATTTATTATATACAATTTAATAACATTTATTATCATAATTATATAATTAATAAAATGTTTAATAATTAATAATGTTTAATCAATCTATTCGTTTTTATTAATAATTATTTAATTAATAAAATTTTTATTAAATTTTTAATAATTTTTTTATTTATTTAATTATTTCATTTTATTTATATAAATATTAATCAGCACTAAAAATAAAGCACTGATAAAGGATACCCTTAATCAATGCTAAAATTAAATCACTGATAAAGGATACCCTACATTAGCACTGAAAATAAAGCACTGATAAAGGACACCCCTTATCAATGCTAAAATTAAAGCACTGATAAAGGATACCCTACATCAGCACTGAAAATAAAGCACTGATAAAGGATACCCTTTATCATCACTAAAAATAATACACTGATAAAGAATACCTTTATCATCACTAAAAATAAACCACTAATAATGGTTTTCTTTTATCAGCACCAAAAAAGACGTACTGATAAAATGTTAAATTTATTAGTGCTTTATTTAGTGTTGATAAATATGCCATTTATCAGTATTTTTTAGTAGTGCTAATAAATACCAGTGTTGTTAAATGTGTGTTTTGTAGTAGTGATACTATTAATAAAATGACCGCACACCCACTAAACTGGTTATGGATACAAGGCTCAAATTCATTCTTTATAATACCAAATTATATTATGGATTCATCAAACTAAATGTTTCATCACCTAGATGCTTTCTTCAATCTATAAATGGATATTTTCAATTTTTATACCTTAATGGCACCCTTTGGATTCACAAACCCTTTAGGTTGTGTCTTATAGACATCTTCCTGAAGGTTGCCTTTAAGGAAGGTTGTTTTGATATCCATTTTCCAAATCTCATAGTCATGGAAAGTTGTAACAACAAGTATAATTCTAATGGATTTTAGAATAGAATCTGGTAAAAAGTTTTCATCATAGTCTTTCCTCGATGCTATTTGAACCCTTTAAAACCATTCATACCTTATAAGTACTGAATTTTCCATCCATGTCCAGTTTCTTCTTGAATACCCATTTGCAAGCAATGGGATTTACATTCACTAGATGATCTACCAAAATCCAAACTTGGTTTTGGTACAGGTAATCTATTTCAGAATTCATAACTTATTTCCAATTAGAAAAACCTATGGCACTTACTTCTTCCTTATAGGTTATAAGATCATTATTATCAACCAATAATGAGTCACCATCCTCAGTGACTTTAAAACTATACCATTCTGGTTATCTAACCGCTCTTGTACTCCTATGAAACACTTTTATCTATAGAACCTCTTCTTACATGGGGATTTTTGGAAATTTTTCTCATGTCAACTCTTGTGTATATTGAGTATGGAATTTATAAAATTATATCTAACTCTCACTATCTCTTATATATATATATATGATCCTTCTTAAGGAATGTGGAACATCTATCAACCAAAACCATTTTATCCAAAGGATTGTATAGGCATCATCCACTTATTTCCTAAGGATATCTTATAAAGATACACTTTGTACCTCAAGGTGTAAGATTATTACCTAAAGAGGACTTAACAAATGCTTCACATCCCTACACATGTAAGTACAACAAAAAGGGTTTCTTTTCACTCCACATATAACAACTGGGCCATATTGACAGCACAGACACCCACCATAACATGGCCAGTGGCCAAACAGGTCATCTAACTAATGACTGTCCCCACAGGCCAACACATGTCCTTTCTAGTGTGCTTTTTCCTTACCCACACACACCCTAGGAAACTTCCCAAAAGGTCACCCATCCTGATCACTAATCCAGACCAAGTATGCCTAACTATGGAATTCTAATCAGGTAGACTCCCAAAAAAGAAGTTTCACCTTGTTTACATGAGTCACATCATTTAATCATTTGAACCTTTATCATTCTGGGGTATTACAATCACCGCCTTTAGAGAACAAAATCCTCATTGTGGGCCCTACATCTCAACCCAGGTAGTGCACTGCACTTAAGGCTGAGTTCTTCCTATGATACCAAATATAACAACTGAGCCCTGCTGACAGCATAGACACCCCGCTATAACATGTCCATCGGGTCCTGGCCCGCCAGGTACCACCAATTGCCCCACAGACACGTGGTACCCACCCTAGGGTCCACCCACATGCTCAAACAGGTCCTCTGACTAATGAATGTCTCCATATGCCAACACATGTCCTTTTTAATGTTATTTGTCCTCACTCACACACACCCTGGAAAACTTCTCAGAAGGTTACTCATCCCGATCACTACTCCAAACCAAGCAAGCTTAACTATAGAGTCCTAATCAGAGAGTCTCTGGAAACGGAAGGCTCACCTTGTTTACATGAGTCATATCATTTAATAATTTAACCCTTTATCATTCTAGGGTATTACAATCACCCCCCTTTATGTTGTAACAACCAGTTACTGTTTCAAGTATTCCTAAACCCACTTGTTTTAAATTATTAATATCTTAAGTGGGAAAAATGATTTATCAATGAATTTTCAATAAATGTGTTATAGACTTTAAATTACAGTTAATATCTTGGGATGTTCAATTAAATATTTTTGGAGTTAAACACTGAGTTATTGTGATATCCCAAGGCCCGCAAAGCCTCGAAAAAGACTGAATAAAAATATTAATTATATTATATAAAGTGTGCAATTTTTGTTCAAAATAATTGAATAACTCCAAAATAGTGAATTAGATGAGAAATTTGAGACAACAATTATGTATGAAATATTGTGTTTTCCCTAGGAGATTTATAACATTCGAAGGCACTAGATATTTGGATGTATCGCTTGTGAGGTAGAGTTTTTTAAATAATATTTAATATATTATTTACTAAAAATAATTAAATATCTCCCAAAAGGTGTAACATATGGGAAATCTGAGACCACATATGAGTCCAAAATGAGGGGTTTACCATATATGGGGTATAACATTTGTAAGCATTGGGCGTTTTGACACCTCGTTCGCAAAAATAACTCTTTTTTATTTTAATTAATTAATTATTCCTTTTTTTAATTAATAAACCATGAATTTATCTAAAATGGTTCATAGTTTGAGAAATCTGAGAGCACCGTTGGATCCGGAATGAGAGGATTACCCTAGATAGGACATAACATCTATGTGCAATGGACGTTTCATGTTATTTAATTTTTTATATTAAATAATTAATTTAGTTTAATATTTAAATCTGAATTTTAATTATGAAATTAGTTTTTTTCTCCCCTTAATCTTATAGGAATGGTCATACTCCATTGAAGCCTCATTCAATTTTCAAAACCTTCCATTTCTTAACCGTTTCAATCGGTTTCAGTTTCAATGCAATAGTGAGGGGAAATTAATGACTCCATCATTAAATTTTAGTTGAATCATAGATTAATTGGGGTGTTTTAAAATGGTTTTAGGTGTGATGTATTTTTTTAGAACTCTTAAATTTTTAAAAACCATTAATCATAAGTGTTGGTCAATTCTTTTGAGTATGAGTGATTCCAAGTTTCCTTCCAAGTGATTGTTAAATAGTTTGTCAGACCGACACTATTCCGTGTGACCATTCCTTCACGCGAGGTTTCTATTTTTTTCATTACTTGGAACGCTACAAGGTTGAATGAGGTGATTTTATTTATTTATTAGCTTAAAGTATTATTATTATTTTTTATTATCATTCTTTCAATATTCTAAATTAAATAACTTCTTCATTAATGATCAGATTTGTGCGCCGTCAGTACCATTGAATTCGTCTCGACGAGTAGAATCAAAATAATATATATATTTTTTGTTTTGAAGGAAACAAGGTATTCCTAGATATGATTTTCACATTTTAAAGGATCTTAGAAAATATATTATCAAAGGATAAATTCTAAATTTTAAATGGATAATTTGTGAAAAATTATAATAAAATAATTATAGATGGATAAATTGTAAAATAAGTTATTATAATATAATTATATAAATTATTAAAGGACAATTATAAGGTAATTATCATGTGATACAGTTTATCAAAATTATCATAGTATAATTATGTGTTTTATCAAAGATTAATTGCATGGAAATATCAAATATAATTTATATATATATTATCAAAGGATAATTAATATAGTAATCAAATGAAAATTTCAAGGTTATAAAAGGTTAATTATTAATATTATTAAAACGATAATTGTGAGTTTATCAAAGATAATTATTTTGATGGATAATCATGAGCACATGCATTGACCTAACGATAAACTAAAAATTTTCAATGAAAGATAAATATTATCACATGTGATAATATATATTTAATTTGAAACTTATCCTGGCGAGATAAATTATCATCACATGTGATAATATAAATGATAATCTAAAAATTATATTGGAAAGAGAAAATGTTTTCACATTTGATATTTTAATTCCTTATGGAATAAAATAGTTATTTTCGGTTCTAGGAATCCTCGATAAACATCGACCATTGGTGTGTCTATGATTACGATAATAGGGTTGTGTAAAGTTTTATTGAACCACATGGGGTGGTTTATCATTGCCACTAACATCAATGACCTTGAGGTAGGTGGTTCCATTTTGATTAGCTAGAATTGATTAACTTTGAACTACTTGGTTTATTTCAAATGTTGATTCAAATTCAATTGCTTATATTTTCTTTCAATTCATGTAATAAAACCCATTTCCTTTGAGTTGATAGGTTTGAAATGGTTTCGACATGAGAATTTGGAAAAAACCTGATTCCTTTGAATTGGTGTGTAGTTATGGAATTTTGGATAATTTAAATTGTTTAATTTAAATTATAGATTTGATGGAAATTATTTCAATCAAATTATTGAATTTAATTGTGAAGGTGAATTATGAAATAAAGGAATTGGTTTTCAATGGATTTCAATCTTGTGAAAATGGATTAAAATGTTTTGATAAAAACCTAGTTGTTTTATATTATTAAAGATGCATGTATTTGATTAAAACCCATTTTGGGTTTAAATGGAAAATTGGAATTTAAATGCTGTTATGGGATTTGATTGTGTTTTAAGTAGTCTTAAAATAAATTTTCCATCATTGATTGTGCAAGATCACATGCAAGCCTTAGGTAGATTTTGAGTAATTTGGACACACTCTACAATTACTTCAATGTTATAAAACATACATGCACCAGGTCACATTCCTTAGGTGATGGTGATGAGTCCTCTTTGACCAGTGTCCAGAGGACATATGTGTACATATTTTTCTGAGTTCACATAGAGAGTGCGGAGTCCTATAGTTGGAAATACTATCGTACCTATTTGGTAGATGACTATGTTGCTTGCTTGTGATTTATATTTGAGATATAAATGTATTCCAATGTTTTAAAATTCTTTATATGCCTGTTGATTTTACATAAAATATTTTATTTAATCCATTATTTTAGAAAAATTCATTCATTTGTAAAGTCTTTTCTTAATATATTTTTTTCTCCATTTGAACTGTATAGCATGATTTGTTTAATTATTCTTTAAAATTACAAACTTATTTATCTTTTAAAATTGAAATAATTCCATTAGTTAATCAATTTTTGGAATCTATTATGGGATGTGTGGTGAGACCCTAATGGGGTTTTTTATCTCACACCCAAATTTTTTCCTTCGGGTGTTTTATACTTTCTCCTTCTATGTCCGAGAAAGGGGAAAAGATCTCTTGGAGGTGTATCCAGCTATTGAGTGTTAGGATTTGTGAATTTTGTTCCTCAAAGCCTTGGGCTGTTTTCCATGTTTTGGAAATTTGGTTATAGTGATTTGGGTTGGTTTATTCATTTTTTTATTCTATTTGTTTAATCCCAATGGAGTTTTCTTTTTATATTTATAGTGCATTGTTTCTTTTCTTTCCACATTGTTAGTGGAAAAATCATTCTCACATCTAGATTGTATGATGCCGGGTGATAGTCACTGACCCATGGGGATTGGGAATGCCCTTCAAGCTATGTCAGGGTCAGTTCAGTTATCAGGTTACCAAGGTACCTGGGATGGTTCGTGACAAAGTGGTACCATAGGAGGTTAATATTTTATCTTGAAGTCAGTATGCATTTGTGAAATGTTGTCAGGACTTAGGAGGTAGTTTCGATTGAGTGCTTGGCCAAATCTCATCACAATGAACCTTAAGTCTCTAGGGGTTGTTAGAGAAAAAATGTCTTGTGGTTTAGTTCTAGTCTTTTCCCTATTGTGATTTGGGTATAGTGAAATCCAAATCTTCTTTGTTCCTTCTACTGAAAATAATTTCTATCGTTACTCTGTCTAAATGTTAATATAATTTATTCCTTTTGTCTGCTGATGTTGTGTAACATTATTCCCTAAAGAAGATGTGCAAATAGGATCCAGGAGTAGGCTACTTCTGAACCTCAGTGAGCGAATCATGTTTTGGATTTGAATCTAGTTGAGGTGATCATGTGTACTGTCCAAGATTTGGGGCATGCACCACCACTAGTCCCCATTCAGGTACCAGTTGTGGATCCTCAGGGGATGTTATTTGAAATCATTCTCAAGAGTTCATTCACCAATAACCAACTTTTTTCAAGGGCTCTACCAATCCTCAACATGCTGAGGAATGGTTGGGTTGGATAGAACGTCTGTTTGAGTTCATGGAGACACCAGCAGAGATCATGGTGATGTGTGCCACCTTCGTGTTGGAGGGTCCAAGAAGGAGATGGTGGGATAAAATTGTGACGAAAAATAAAAATTGGGGGCTAGATTGGAAGTACTTCAAGGTTATTTTCACTAACCACTTCTATCCATAGTAAATGGTGTTGGATAAGGCTATTAAGTTTATCAATCTTGAATAGGTTGACAGAACTATGGATCCTGAAAATGTTTAGGGAACTTGCAAAAGTTCTGCAACAACATTTCCACTCCGTACAGTGGAACTGAATCATCACCTCCTCCTAAAACTACGGGGCAATAAAATTATTCACGTACAAAAGGGTTCCAGCCTTAGGCATCCAGAACAAATCTTCTTCTCATAGTGGAAGGGTCTCCAGATAAAGCTGATATGATCCAAGAACCGTGGGAGGTATCATTTCTATAGCTTCATCATTGGTGACTTCTCTATTTTATATTGGTGTGCCTCACTCATTTATTTCAACCCGTATCATTAATCTGTTTTATCTTTCAATGGAGAAACTATCTTGTGCAATGGATATTAATACACCCCTTGGTACAAAGAGAGAGTAGGGTCTCTGTAGTCTTTCTTGTGTCTTCTCTCTATCAGATGTCGATCTTGCTTGGAGTTTTTTGGTTCTTGACATGGAATCTATAAACGTCATATTTTGGATGGATTGGCTCATTTCTAATAAATAACGGATCAATTTTTATTCTTAGATGAGTCTACCTTAATACACCCAGTGTGCCTCTTGTCTTTCAAGGAGAATGAGACCCAAGGTCGAGCTAAGCTAGACCTTCTTATCCAGAGTTGGGGAAAGTGATATCAGTGTTTGATTTTGATCAGAAGCATGATTCAATGAGTGGTGATCTCCCTCCAGTAATCATTGAGTTTCCCGATGTGTTTCCTTCTAACTTCTCTAGTTTTATACTGGTAAGGGAGGTTGAGTTTTCTATTAACATAACCCCTGGTACTCAACCAGTTTCAATTCTATCTTATCACATGACTCCATCTGAACTGAAAGAGTTGAAGTCCCAGTTGAATATTTTACAGAAGGATATGCTTAAATCTTGTGTTCTTGACTTTTGTGGGGCTTGGTATGATCATTTAGGGTTTCTTGAGTTTTCTTATAACAGTTACCGGTCTATGATTGGAATGGATCCTTTTGAGGCATGGTATGATTGTTCTTGTAAATATCTGTTGTGTTGGTTGTAGATTGTAGAAAGTTCCTTGGTTGGACAGAGATTGGTCCAAGGGATGACATCTAAGATTTTTTTTGATTCTTTATAGAATGTTAATGACATAGATATGATACAAGTCTTATGTCGATCGTTGCCTTATTCCTTTGTAATATTCAGTTGGTGACTAGGTATTCTTGAAGGTTTCACCCCAGTTGGGTTATCGAAGACATGGATAATTTTGTGGAACCTTTTGAGGTTATTGATCAGGTGGGGAAAGTTTCATATCATTTGGTAATACCACCACAGCTGACATCGATACATAATGTGTTTCATGTATCTCAAATTGAAAGTTTTTATCTGACCCATATCATGTTTTGATCTGGAGTGATCTTGAGATTGAACTAGATTTATCTGTAATTGAACGACCATTCAGGGTTGTTGATTCTGAGATCAAGGTACTTCATGGGAGGACGATACCTCTAGTCCATGTGTTATGGCAATATGGTTATAATTCTCATGAGATGTAGGAGAGGGAGGAATTGATAAGAGAGCAGTGGCATCATATTTTTGACATGGATGATTCTTTGTAGGCTTTTGGGGGATAGAAAGTTCCTATGGTGGGTGGTTGTAACAACCTGTTACTATTTCAAGTATTCCTAAACCCACTTATTTTAAATTATTAATATCTTAAGTGGGGAAAAATGATTTATCAACGAATTTATGATAAATGTGTTAAAGACCTTAAATGATAGTTAACATATTGGAATATTCAATTAAATATTTTTGGAGTTCAACATTGAGTTATTCTGATGTTCCGAGGCCCGTAAAGTCTCGACAAAGAATGAATGAAAATATTAATTATATTATATCAAGTGTGCACTTTTTGTTCAAAATAATTTAATAACTCCAAAATGGTGTGTCGTATTAGAAATTTAAGACCACAGTTATGTCTAAAATATGGTGTTCTCCTTAGGAGGGTTATAACATTCGAAGGTGACAGAAATTTGGATGTATAGTTCATGAGATAAAGTATTTAAATAATATTTAATATATTATTTATTAAAAATAACTAAATATCTCCCAAACAGTGTGATATATGAGAAATATGAGACCATATATGGGTTTAGAATGAGGGGTTTACCATATATGGGGTATAATATTTGTTAGCATCGGGCGTTTGGATGACTCGCTCGCAAAAATAACTCTTTTTTATTTTAATTAATTATGTATTCCTTTTTTTAATTAATAAATCATGAATATCTCTAAAATGGTTCATCATTTGAGAAATCCGAGACTATAGTTGGATCTGAAATGGGGGGATTGTCCTATATGGGACATAACATCTATGTTCAATGGACGTTTCATGTTATTTAATTTTTTATATATTAAATAATTAATTTAATTTAATATTTATATCTGAATTTTGATTATGAAATTATTTTTTTCTCCCCTTCATCTTATATGCACGGTCATCCTCTATTTAAGCCTCATTCGATTTTCAAAACCTTGCGTTTCTTAATCGTTTCAATCGGTTTCAGTTGCAATGCATTAGTGAGGGGAAATTAATGACTCTTTCATTAATTTTCGGTTGAATCATAGATTAAATGGGGTGTTTTAAAATGGGTTTAGGTGTGCTCCCTTTTTTCAGGGTTCTTAAATTTTCAAAAACCATTAATATTTAGTGTTGTTCGATCCTTTTGATTATGAGATATTCCAAGTTTCCTTCCAAGTGATTATTGAAGAGTTTTTTCAAACCATCACTATTCCACACGACCATTCCTTCACACGAGGTTTCTATTTTCTTTCATTCCTTGGAATGATAAAAGGTTGAAGGATGTTATTTTATTTATTTATTACTTTAAATTATTATTATTATTTTTTATTATCATTCTTTCAATCTTCTGAATTAAATCACTTCTTCTTTTAGGATTGAATTTGCACGCCATCAGTACCATTGAATTCATCTTGACGAACATAATCAAAATATTTTTTTTTGGTTTTGAAGGCAGTAAGGTATTACTCAATCCAAATTTTCACATTTTAAAAGATATTTGAAAATAAATTATCAAAGGATAAATTCTAAATCGATAATTTATGAAAAATTATAATAAAATAATTATAAATGGATAAATTGTAAAAGAAGTTATTAAAATATAATTCTAAAAATTATTAAAGGTTAATTATTAGTATTATTAAAATGATAATTGTGAGTTTAGAAATGATAATAATTCTGATGGATAATCATGATTTCATGCGTTGACCTAATGATAAATTGAAAATTTTCCATTAAAGATAAATATTATCGCATGTGACAATATATATGTAATTTGAAACTTATCCTAGTGAGATAAATTATCATTGCATGTGATAATTTAAATGATAATCTAAAAATTATCCAGGAGAGAGAAAATGTTTTCACATTTGATATTTAATTTCCTTGTGAAATAAAATAGATATTTTTGGTTCTGGTAACCCTTGAAAAACATTAACCATTGGTGCGTTGACACTTACAATAATAGGGTTGTGTGGAGGTTTATTGAACCACATGGGGTGATTTATCATTGCTGCTGACATCGACGATCTTGAGGTTGGTGCTTCCATTACGATTAGCCAAAATTGATTAACTTTGAACTTATTGGTTTATTTCAGTTGTTAATTTAAATTCAGTTGCATATATTCTCTTTTAATTGAGGTAATAAACCCCAATTCCTTTGAGTTGGGAGGGTTGAAATGGTTTCTTCATGAAAATTTGGAAAAAACCTCTGATTCCTTTGAATTGGTGTGTGGTTATGGAATTTAGATAATTTAAATTGTTTAATTTAAATTATGGATTTGATGGAAATGATTTTAATCAAATTGTTGAATTTAATTGTGAAGTTGAATTGTGAAATGATGGAATTGGGTTTGAATGGATTTCAATCTTGTGAAAATGGCTTAAAAAGTTTTGATAAAATCCTAGTGGTTTGATCTTATTAAAGAGGAATGTTTTTGATTAAAACCTATTTTGGTTTTAAATGGGAAATTGGAATTTAAATGGTAGTATGAGATTTAATTGTATTTTATACATTCTTAAAATAAATTTATCATCATTGATTGTGTAAGAGCACATGCAAGAATTTGGTAGATTTTGAGATATTTGGACACACTCTACGATTACTTCAACATTATAAAACATACATGCAGCAGGTCACATCCCTTAGGTGATGGTGATGATTCCTCTCTGACCAATGTATAGAGGACATATGTGTTCACATTTTGTTGAGTTCACATAGAGAGTGCAGATTCCTATAGTCGTAAATACTATCGTACCTATTTGGAAGATGACCATGTTGCTCACTTGTGATTTATATTTGAGATATAAATGTATTCTAATGTTTTAAAGTGCTTTACATGCCTACTGATTTTACATAAATTGTTTTATGTAACCGTTTTATTTAATCCATTGTTTTAGAAATATTCCATCATTTGTAAAGTCTTCGCTTAAAGTATTTTTTCCACTATTTGAACTGTATAGTATGATTTGAATAATTATGATTTAAAATTACCAACCTAATTATATTTTAAAATTGAAAGCATTCCTTTAGTTAATCAATTATTGGAATCTGTTATGGAATGTGTGGTGAGACCCTACTGTGCTTTTTAGCTCACACCCTATGTTTTCCTTAGTGTGTTTATAGAAGCAAGGGGAAAGGATCTATTAGAGGTGGATATAGCTATTGAGTGTTGGTATTAGTGAGTTGTGTTCCTTAGGACCGTGGGCTATTTTTCTTATTTTGGAACTTTGGTTGTAGTGCTTTGGGTTGGTTTATGCCTTGTTGTATTCTGGTACTTTACTCCAAGTGGATTTTTCTTTTGATATGAACATTGTCTTGTTTCTTTTCTTTTTTTCATTGTTAATGGAAAAATCATTCCCAAATCTAGTTTTTATGGTTCCAGGTGCTTGTCACTGACCCATGGGGATTGGTAATTACCTTCGAGCTATGTCAGGGCTTGTTCACTTATCGGGTTACCAGGGTACCCGGGCTAGTTTGGGACACTACATTTGGTATGGAATATCATATTCTACTTTAGTGGGAACTATATTTAGTATGTACACTACTTTTTATACCATGTATCCTCAAAAAGTATAATGGAATACTTGCATGACTCATCAGTTGTCTCATCATATTCGACAAGGTGTGGTTCCTCCTTTTGATAACATTTCTCCACTGAGGTGTATAAGGAGAAGTGGGTTAATATAGAATATCATAATCCCAAAAATAATCAATGAATCCTTGATTAAGATATTTTCCACTATGGTATAAGTAGAGTTTCTTAATATTCTTACCATTTGGATCTCAACTTCATTCTTGCATTCCTTGAATATTTCAAAGGAATCTGACTTATACCTCATTAAGTAGACATATCTATATATACTTAAATAATCAGTAAATGTTATGAAGTATGAGTACCCACCCCTTACTTCAAATAGAAATGTTCCACAAACATTGATATAAACTAATTTAATAATATCTTTTTCCCTTTCACTTTTTACACTAAATTGGGTTTTGGTTATTTTTCCTTAAACAATCCTGACATACACCAAGTGGTTTTAGTTCAAAGGAATATAAATAGAAATATTTGTGTAATTTTATAAAAATATTTTCATTTACATGACCTAGCCTATGATTCCATAGTTGGGTGTGGTATAAGTCATGTGAAGTAGTAGTTTCTTTATCAATTTCCATTACTTAGTTTTTGTAATCAAACACAAAAATACCCTTATTTAAATATTCCTTACCATAAAAATGATATATTTATAAAAGAAGACATATTTATTTATAAAATTGAAAATAAATACATCTATATAAATTTTGGATATATAAATAATGTTTTTGGTAATAAATTACACAAAATAAAATTATTTTAAAACCAAAATCATTCCAATCGACAACATGAGGTGGTAGTCCTCAATATGCACAACAGAAAGTCTGAATCCCTTGGTTGTTGGTAGATGTACCTCCCCTCGATAAATCTTTTAGAATCTACTTGGTTCATATATTTGAATACATATGTGAGAACCACATTATTTATCTAATACCCAATTTTTAGAAATAGATAAATTACACTTGATAACAAACACATGTGAAGCTTCCCCTTTCTTCTTTGACTAGGTGTAATTTTTTTTCCAGTGGCCCTTCTTGACACATGTGAACCACACAACATCCTACTCGATTTATTTTCCCTTGACCCTTCTCTTATTAAAAGGTTTTTTTGAAGAAGCTTTGGGATTAAAGGTCTTCACCTATCCTTTCCTTTTATTCACCACAAATATGGAAGGATTTTCACGATTCATGTCCTTATCAACTTGGAGAAGTGAGAAGATATGGGAGAGACTTATCAATGTTATCCATATTAAAATTAACAACAAATCTACAAAATATCTGAGGGAGTGATGTAAGAATGAGATCAGTTCACAATTCCTTAGGTAATTTAAACCCTATAACTTATAGGTTATCAATGTAGCCAATAAGTTTGACTATTTGAGGTCTAGTTGGAACACCCTCTCCAATATTACTTTAAAATATCACCTTGGATATCTTAAACCATTCTTAAATATCTCTATTATAATAAAGACAATGGATATTCCAGATCATGATTTAAGAATCCATGTTTTATGAGACTTCATGAGTTCACTATAAATAGATGAAAGCATTAAAAATTGAATTCTGACCATATTAATCAGTGTTTATCATAGACAATTAACTCTTCATCACTTACCTTCTTTTTAGGTGGATTATGTAGTGAGGATTCTAGCACATAATATTTCCATTCATGGAATAACACAACCCATAGGTATTTGAAATATTCATGAAAGTTACTACTAGTAAGGATATGCACTTTATCCAATATTTATCATAGTGATAATGTGGATGATGAACATTCCATTATTATATAATTAAAAGAGAAAATTATTAGTACTTTTCTTGATTAAAAATTATGTGAGACATAATAGTAATTTCAATTTTATTAAGCCTCCCACTATTTTATCAAGTATCAACTGTTCTCACCATTGAACTTGGAATGTCCCATCACTCAAGAAATTTTAGTGGCTAGGATCCATATCTCCTTTCTTATAATATAGATATAGGCCATGAAAATTACAAGAAAGAATTTAGGCAGGCGGTCTTTCCAACTCCAAATTGGAAGATCCTTGATCCATTGAGTGGACTCCCCAATCTTGAAATCCTAACTGAGATTTCCTCAACACTTACTTGAAAATTTCATTAGATAGATGTATACCATTAAACCCAATAAAAATTATGTTACATCAACCCAATATCCTAGTTAAAACTTCCTCATAATTAAAAGTGCCCTTGATTTAGGCCAAACCGACACTTTAGCTACAAGTTCATCTTAATTCAGATGATTAAAGGCTTAATAAATTAATATTAACTTGATGGATTTTGTTTTATTATGTGTAGATATTTCTTGTTTCATCTTTTACATGTACCATTAATATTAAGTGGATTTTACATAAGTGATTAACCATGTTTCGATAAAACAGTTATGTATATTTCATTTATTTAAATTTCATCTTTGCACAATAGTCCATTTATTTATGTGATCACTATCTTGCATCTATAAAATAAATAACGCATAAGATAGAAATAAATAAATAAATAAATAAATAAATAACCTGATCAAGAGCTTATATAATGGTTGATTTATTGAGCGAACAATAAATCAACCTATAACCTAGGGGAAAACTCATTATGATGATATTTACATTAGTTACAGTATTCCACCTATCCACTCATGCACCAATTGGGTTGGAATCATCTCCGTTCTGTCTTGAACCACCTCTATACACCTTTAGATACTCCTTTTATTATATATATTTATAACTCACATGTAGGTGAGGGGAACCAAAATACTGGTTAAGGGGAATTACAAAAATAACCATGGACATGAAAGTCCTACACAATAAAGGTGGGAGATACGAATCTTAGGCAATTATATTTATTTTAATAATAAATAATTTTAAAACCATGCAATAAATTAAATTAAATAAAACCAACACATACACAAGTCTTGGTCAAGGTCATGATTGGTCATATAGATGCAATGAATACACATAAGTATATTGGATAACATTCATTTCAATTAATTCTTTTTTATTAAGATGAACAAGCTTGTATTAATTAATTAATTAATTAATTCCATTCATCTTTGGAGATACCCATAATGAAATGAATTAATGGAAAACAAAATGGCATAACCAATAAATATAGATAATTATAATAAATCAATTGATAATTTATTAATTCTTAAAAACCTTTATTACATAACCAAACACATCTGGTTTAAACAATATAATTAGGTTTTAATGATGTAATTAATTATTTTAATGTAATTTAAATCTATCCTTTATTGGGAGACTACACTATGCGTACTAATGAGAAACACATGTTGTACCTTGATTTCTATGTATCCAAGATAAATGACCATAGATTTGGAATGTTTCTTAGGCATATTACACAACATGTACTAACCTCATACACACCATGTGTTCCATTTACCATGTGCCCAGGATAAACACATGGGTCTTCAGTGTGTATCTCAGTTAGATTACATGACGCGTACTTACGATATACACACTGTGTGGTCCACATTCCGTGTGTCCACAAAACCCACCATAGGACTCAATGTGTTCTTCAAATGTGGGAATTAAGGTGTTATATTTTGTGTACAACAGCTACACATTAGGTGTCTCATTAATGTTCTAGGATTTCAGTCTCATGCAGTTAGCATGAATTTTTACGCTAAACTATGAAAACTACACATTGTGTACACCAACTACATTCATTTTAATCTAACAAGTCATATGCCAGACTATCCCGATATACACATAGTGTGAAATGAATTCATCATATGCAATTGATAATTGGAATTTCATTTATCCCATGACACGTCCAAATACAGTTAACTTGGGTACATGAAGTGTACTCTAACTACATGATGCGTAACCCAATCAACTGGCCAAAAAAAAAATTGGCACCTCCCGATGAAATCTCTGATCATTATTTATCTATTCTTGGGAATTAAGAAAACACGAATCTTGAATAATGAAATTAAAATGTTGAAATCATATTAATTAAACATCAAATTACAGAATTAATTTTCTTGAAATGAAAGATCTAACCACCATTGCACATATAGATCAACAATCAAATAATTAATTATAAATTTAAAACATGACCACTCTTGATACCTATTGAAGGTTTCAAATGCAGTAGAAGTGCCTTGGTGGGAGGTTGACCACTAAGGTTTTTTCAGATTCGATCGATCATTAAAAAATTGTGGAAGATGTAAAATTCACTACCAATAAATTTTTTTCATTAAATATTGACAAATAAAATCCTAGAACCTAGAGAGAGGATCTTATGAAATTTAAATTTATAATTAATTTATATTAGATTTGAAGGATGAATACTTGATCTAAGTATCTTTCTTTGATTATGATGTTGATAGTGTGAAACCATTTTCAGATTATCTTCATTGTGTAAGGAGGATACAAGTGTATAATCCATCTAGTGGTGATCCACATGTTCTCTTTTGATCTCTGAAAAACACCGATAGAATGTCAACTACTAGCACAAAAAATTTATCATCTTGTTTTTTTCTTCTCAATAAATTCTAGATCCTTCGAGATTAAAGTATTCTCTCTAGTTATTCTCATTCTTGATATGGGGAGATAAGGAGGAATTTGAGAGAGAAATCTGTTGTGCACAATGATTCTCAATTCTCGATTAACCCTTCATAATAGGCATAAACATCTATTTATAGAGTTATGGTTGAGGTTAAAATATCATTTAACTGTAAAAAAACCCTTAAACAATATAATAAACTTAATCCCACCCCATTACACATAACAATAATAATAATATTATTTTATGGTGTGTTCTAGCTAGTGCAATGATAAATATTATTTTACCATCTTGAAAATTAATATTTATCACTGGACACATTCCTGGTTTCTTTGGATTCCTTGAAATTTATCAAATTCCCAAATAAATATTTATTAAATATTTATTCATTAACAAATATTCTATTCACAGTATGGTGAATAAATATTTATTAAATATTCAATAAATAAAATAAATATCCCTATTCAAAATCTGATGAATAAATATTTATTAAATATTTGAATTCAACATAACTTGAATAAAATTATTCCTTTGTATTGAGAATAATATTTATTCCAATAATTAAATTCAAATATAATTTAATCGATATCAAAGGAAACACTTAGTGTGTGACTCTATAGGATTATTTCTCATTAACATTAGGTTAGATTACCTAAAGCCTAAGATTACTGTCTAGTAATGGGTCAAGGCACCCAACATAAAGAACTTATTGTTGTATTTTCGAAAACCACATATGAACATTTACTTTTGTAATATAATACCTTTTTCATAATATCTCATCAGGAAGGTTTCATATATGTGTCATCAACCAATGTGCTTGATATGTATTTATTTGACTATCTAAAATAAACTATTTATTACACCATGGACATGGAATTTAATGCGACAATTCCATTAAAATCACAGGGATGGGATATCATCTTACATAAATATGGAAGGTACAAATACTTCTTCGACTTATTAATTAATAACTTTTCACTTGTGACACACCCAACATATCCAACTTCACCATGAACTAAATCATCAAGGTTTACAGAATAAATCTAAGTGCATGAGTCATAACATGCATTAATAATAATCTTAAATTCTATGGACCATTACACACACTTATAGATAATAATATTCAATGACACATAAACATGTAAAATTATTAAAGGTGGGTTTGTTCTCATAATCTACCATCTTATAGATTTCCAAGTGAAAACTTTATGAGAAGAAATTTCATCAGCTTACAAGTACTCACACCTAACAGTTAACACTCCATGTATCCCATCATAGTATGTTATTAGATCATAGAACTAAATTTAATAATATCTTTATGATATTTTAAGGTTCCAGTCATAATGGGAAACCTCTATGACCTTATCAAAGAGACAAATACTCTAGGACATTCTTATATTAAATTCATGTAGAATAATGAACAATATGTAATAAGATGTTTTATTAAAATTCAAATCCTTAAATATACATGAAATCCAATGTATAAATAGTTGGTTATAGAACACCAACTCTAATACTCAATGTAGAAACCCCTTTTCTCCATTACTTAAAAGAAAACTTCATAATCTAATTCTTTATCAACTTTTGACCTTCTATATATTTACAAAACTTTAAAAATCATGTAGTCGATATCATATATCTATCAGAAGAATAATATTTATTTCCATAACCAACAAAGTTTTAAGGAAACCTTTATTCTCATAAAGTCATAACTATATTCAATCATATTGAATATCATTTTACATGCCCAATCATATTGAGTATATGAGACTAAAATTCCTTAAATCATTGATGCACCCAATCATATTAAGTACATGAGTGGTGACTAATATTCCTTTGAATATTTTTCATCTAATACATTTAAAACCTTGAATGTATCTCTCTATGCTTCTATAAGAATATATATTCACTTGTTGAGTAATTCCAAAACTTGTTTATTGAGGAACAAACAGTTCCGAGACATGTAATTTTTCTTAAGAACTTTTCTTAAATCACCAATATTTTTTAAGAAATTTCCTTAAGTTATTGATATTAAGAGATACTTACATCAAGCTTATCCTTATAAAGGATTGATCATAAATTTTATCTTGAGGATGAAAATGATATTATCCACAACATAATATTTTATCAGATGAGTATCATGGATTATTAACCATTTAATAAGGACTTCTATTAAATCTTCTCCCACTAAAATGATGTCCCCTTTTTCATATCATATTTATTAGGAGGAAAAAATCAATATTTCACTAAACAATGTGTCTACTATAGAGTTCCTCCCACCAATTTTTTATTTAGGTAGGGAATCTCTCCAATCATATCACATATGATTCTTGTATAACTGAGCAAAATAACCATTTTCCAATCCATTATATGGATAAACTCAAATTTTTTCCTCTGGCATCCTTTCTAAGGGTTTCCCGGCTAAGTGTAACCCAAATAAAATGCTAAGGCTTTGGCCTCCTGGTAAGTAGGTAGTCTAACCCCAAGTCACTCTACCTTGGGGTACTTTAATTAAGAGATAATCTAATTCATCATAACTATAACACTTAATATGCACAAACTATATTAAAAAATTAAATTCAAGTTCATAACTTCAATTACAAGCTATGGTCAAGGTATCTGAAAAACTAAATTCATTATCATATATAACATGTAATGAAAGTATATATATTAGAATTTTTTCAACCTTTTAAACTAAACCATACAAAATTCATCATATAAACATTTTATAACTATGAATAAAATGAGGAATAATATTTAAATAAATTAATAATTAAAATATTTAAACATGATATAAACATTTATGAATAATAAACAACTAAAAGATAATTATAAATACTTTTATAATATCAACTTTAATCATTATGGAAATTCCATAACCTTGAATATAAACCCTCTATATTCTTTTCAATATCAACTTTCTCATATTCGTCCTTATAAGTAATTACCATTTTAAATATATAATATTATATGAATTGTAAACTATTTATAATCTAATTTCTATCATGTAAACATTTTACAAAAATCTATATATGATATACTTAATAATTATTTAAACCATGATCATATCAATCATAAAAAAACTTTTGATTTTGGTTAAATAATATCTAAACAAGGATCCATTTTATTTTGAACAATTCAAAATAATTAATTTTGAACAATTCATAATTTAAATATAAACATTTTATATTTTGGCCTTATTTCAAAATTTATAACCCTTTATAAATTATTTATTATTATTTATAAATAAACACTTTTTATTTATAGAACATAATTCATTCCATGTAATTTAGTCAAGTGGTATTTAAAATATAAACATTTAATATTGGAAAAAATAAAAGTATCATGAACATTTATTTGATTAATTATAAACCATTTATAATTAATTAATTTATAAAATCATTATAAATTAAATATTCCCAAAATAAATTTTATAATGATTTATAAACATTTTATAAACCATTAAAAACATTTAAGAATTTAAAAACATTTTTTTAAAAAACTTTTCTATTTACCCTTACATAGAATCAATTTCATGCGTAATGGAATAATCCCTTTACCCTTACGCATAAACTCTATGTAAGGGTAATTTGATTCCAGATCACTTTCATATATGTAACCAATTTCTTACCTTTATGAAATCCATATGTGAAAAGGTAACGTCGTGATAACTTTTATGTAGTCACGTTTCACATAAGGTTAAGTGGTTGGTTGCCGTTACATGGGTTTGAGAAAATCTCGGCTACCTTCACGTGAAGTCCAGTTACATTTACAAAAGATTTTAAATATCCTGATTACTTATAGTGACCCTAGCCTTTTACACATATTATTACATTATTTTAAGCATAATTAACCATTAAATACAAACCAAGGATTGTAAATACTAGTGTCTTTGGAAGATTAAGAACATAATTAGAAAGCATGAAACCAAAATAAAGACATATTTTATTTAAACTCTATAATGATATCCAAAATTCCTTTGAGATCTTAAATATACATAGGATAATATTGGGAATACATAAACAAAGGGATGAGATAAAAATCCGAGTAAGGGAATAAACATGGAAATAAAGCATAACACATGAGTTAGAAGGCATAACATGATGCCATTAAAAGGCATGGAAAATGAATAAACATATGGAAGCATAAAATATATAACATGGTATCAGGTAACTATGACAACATAGGAATATGATAGAAACATATAACAAGACTTTAACATGAGTCAAGGCTAACTGCCAATACTATATCACATGGTGGACAAAGTCCCATAAAGGAATTAGGTTTACTCCCTATCCCAACATAAAATATTATGAGACTAAAAATAACCCAATGCATTGAAGTGATATTTGGGTGCACCCATCATAACATTTTCATGCATATGTGTTCTATATAAATAATCAAACATTAGGAATAAACATAAGGGTTACCCATGGAAAGAAACGAGTATCGTAATCATGTCACAAGGCATAACCAATGGGCGTTCCATAATGGTGTCCATGAAAGAATGGATTTAAATCATATATGGACATTAATAAGGGAATATAGGAATATATAATGAAAAATTATGTCTAATTTAATTGAAAACATGGAAAATAGTGTTTAAGAAACATAAAAAATGGGCCACTTTTTTTGCGGTTTAATGGAAAATATAAAAGAGTATTTAAAGAGGACAAAGGCATAATTATTTGCATAAAACCAAAAATTAATTAAGACAGTTTTTCATGCTAAAAATATTTATTTTAGAAAAATATTAGTGGATAAAACAGATTATAGAGTGTACTTGAAAATGGGTAATAAATTGGGAATTTTCCTTTAATCGGGTTTTCTTATCAGGAGGAATTGAGAAGGGAACCTTATAAAAATGTATTTACCCATAACAGAAATATGAATTGAGATAGGTGAATATATGAATTGAAATGTATTTACCTTATGTTCAAAAGTGTTCTACAGTTGCACTTAATGTCCTGGATAATAAAATTAGATCCATAAATAAATAAATTAAGAACCAATTGTACATGAAATTTATTTATTATAATTTTATTAAGTTCATTTATGGCCTTTTTTTATGAGTTATATGATTCAATTTCTTCAATTCAGGAGCATTTGTTTCATAATTTTATGATCGGTTCCCTTAAGTTTAATTATAGGAGTTCTTGATGAATGGAAGAAAAAATCCAGAATTATAATTATATTATATTGATTCTCCTATATAATTTTAAATGGTCCCATATATCATTTTTTTTATTTCTTGTATGAGGAGGATTCATTAGATATAATGTTAATGATAAACATTTAGTTTGTTTTGGCATTTTTTTCGATCATCAGGAGCTAGTTTTATTTTATTATTTAATATGATGAATATATATATATATATAATTTAAATAATATAAAAAAAATTTTAATTTAAATTATACATTTTTTAAACCATTATAATTATTTTATTACCAGCTATGAAGGCGACAATGGAAAATGAAAACTCGTCATCCACAAAGGCAGTGAATTGACACCTCACAGATGATGTTTTCATTTTTAGAATAAAAGGAGGATAGAAGAGACTTGATGATGGATATTACATTAACATAATAAAATTATAGTATATATATATATATTATACTAGATTTTTTATTCTATTTTGGATATAGGGTGTGAGATAAGGATAAGAAATAAAACTAAATTAAAAGAGAAAGAAGAAGGATTTTACCTCTTGAATGTCGTCTCCATGAGAACCTCCTTAAGGCACTTGGGTTTGGACTTTTGGTGTGACCAGAAACACTAGTACATGTGGAATATGTTTGGGAGAGGAATTGGGTATAATATAATCAAGATCAAAATATTAGAAGGTGTGATTAGAATAGGTGGCGAGGGGTGGTATTTATAGTGGGAGGAGATGGGTGTTTTTGATTATTTTATTCATTTGTTTATTATTTTATCTTAAGACTATAAATAGTGTAGATTATTATTATTAATTATAGTAAATAGTTCATTTCAATTCAAAATAATGGGTGATTACATCATCCATGACTCAAAAATTCCTGTATTTGGCTTAAAATGTTAAATACCGTAAATTACCATATTTCACTATTCACCAAAAATTCAACTATTTTAGAAAAATCCAAAAATATAACCCAACCATTTTTTGATATTTATATTTAAAAAATGGTATCCATTTTATTAAAATAACTTTCTAAATATGATAAATTTAATTTTTAGTTAAAATCATCATTTATTCAAAAAATACCGATTTTAATATTATAACTAAATTATGACACTTTGAAAAATTATTTAAGGACTCATAAATTTATCTTATAATCATAATAAAACAAAATAATAATTTATGAATATACTTTATGAAGATAATTTTTATTTTAAATCATTATATTAATTACAAAATTATAAGTAAACATTTACGTTTCACAAAAATACCAACACTTAATTTATCATTTTTAAAACATTTATTTACTTATACAAAGATATAAATATATCATATTTTCATTTATAAGATGCCTAAATTTTATTTATACTTTCATAGGTTAGGTTACAGTTCTATTATTCAGGTTACTATTCTTAATAGTCATATTACTATTCCAGTGGTCAAGTTACTATTCCATCAGTATAGGTTCCTTAATTTCTATAAATACCAATTATTTCATTCTTAATTTATGAGAAAAATGTTTTTATTGGTATCACTATGTGATTTATGTGTTTTATAATATATAAGATAATTATAAGAAGGGAAATTCCATTGATAAAATTTTGGGTCATTACATTCTTCCCCCTTATAAAATTTCACCCTCAAAATTTCATTTTATATACTAAGGTAAAAAAAGTGGGGGTATTTCTCCTTCATCAATTCATCCGATTCCCATGTATCTTCTTCATACTTATGATTCCTCCAAAAAACTTTGACAAGATGAGTCATTTTTTTGTGTCAGAATTTTTCTCTACAGTCCAAGATCTTCACTGACTACTCTTCATATGAGAGGTTGTTCTCCAGTTGTACCACCTCTAGATTCACTACATGTGAGGGGTCAAGTATGTACTTCCCCAAGAGATATACATGGAACACATCATGAACTTGAGCCATATTTAGCATTAGTGCAAGCCGATAGGCCACCGCTCCAATGTGATCAAGGATATCAAAGGGGCCATTATACATTGAGCTAAGCTTCCCTTTCTTTCCAAACCACACGACTCTCTTCCATGATGATATCTGAAGGAAGACTTTGTCTCTAACTTCAAACTCCAATTCCCTTCAATGGGATTCAACATAGATATTTTACTGAATCTAAGTATATTTGATATGTTTTTGGATGTTTTGAACCTTATCTATTATCTCTTACACATGATTAGGTCCAAGTATATTTCGTTCACCAACTTCATCCGCACAAGTTGGAGTTATACATTGCTTCCCATATAGATCTTCATATGGATCCATCTGAATACTTGAGTGAAAATTGTTGTTTTATAAGAACCCAAAAAATGGTATATGCTGATCCTATCCTCCTTTGAATTCCATCGAGGAGGTTCTTAGAATGTCCTCGTGTGTCTGGATATTACTTTTAGATTGGCCATAAATTTGGGGGTGATAAGACGTACTAAAATTAAATTTAGTACTCAAAGCATTTTGAAGACTTATCCAGAATTTATATGTGAACCTTGGATCATGATCAAAGATGATAAAAATTGGAACCCCATGAAACCTCACCGCTTCCTTACAATATATCTTGGAAAGTTTTTCAAGTGAGAGATCTTCCAAAACCATGATAAAGTGGATAGTCTTGGTGAGTTGATCCACCTCAAAACATATCACATTATTTAATTTGGGTGTTTTCAAGAGACCAGTGACAAATCCCATAGTGGAATTGTCCCATTTACATATGGGTATAGGCAATGGTTGTATAATCCATTTGGAATTATGTCACTTTGCTCTAACTTTCTGACATACCAAACACCTTGAGATATACTCTACAATATTCTTCTTCATATTTTCCTACAAGAAGTGATCTCTAAGATCATGATACTTCTTGGTATTTATAGGATGGATGGAGAAAGATGAGCTATGTGAATTATCCAATAACTCCTTATTTATCTCAGGTGATGAAGGCACACAAATCCTTGTTCCAAACCTAATCACACCATCATCATCAATATGTAATTCTTGTATATTGCTTTCCTTTACCACTTTTACCTTCTTTTATAGATCCAGATCATCCATTTGTGTTTCCTTGATATTATCTTGGATAGATGGTTATGCAATCATATGGGAAATATAAGATGTATTCCATTCCATTATTATTTCCAAATCTATCATTTGACTACCCATGAATATGGGGTCTTTCTCAATCTACATCATGGATAAGTTAATAGTTTCTTTTTTTCTAAGAGCATCAGCTACCTTGTCTTCCATTCTCGGATGGTAGTGAATAGAGTAATCATATTTATTAATTAGCTCTAACTATCTTATTTGACACATGTTGAGTTACTTTTGTATGAAAATATACTTTAGAATCTTGTGAATAGTATATATGTCACACTTATCATGATAGAGGTAGTGCTGCCATATTTTCAAGGAAAACATCACAGCTACTAGCTCTAGATAATATGTCACGTAGTTCTATTGTGAGGCGTAGACTATCTCTTTTATCATTATGCAGGATTAAACAATCCAATACTTTTTTAAAGCATAATTGAATATAAAAAATCCTTCTCCACTTTTTGGTAGTGTGAGTAAAGGTGTAGTGATTAGTCTCTTCTTGAGCTCCTTGAAGCATTCCTCATATTCTTTTATCTAGACATAATTTACCCCTTTTCATGTTAACTTAGTTAGCATGTTATAAAATCATTATAAATTCCTCAAAAAATGTCAATAGTACCTATCTAAGCTAAGAAAACTATGAGTCTCTATTATAGATGTTTGTCTGGTCCACTCCTCAATTGAATTTTTTTTAGAAGGGTCTACATATATTCCTTTTCTGGTGAAACATGACCTAAGAATGATAATAAATCCATACAAAAATATCATATACTATAATTTTCATATAGTTTCTCCCTTCACAAATTCATTAGAAAAGTATTCAAATTCTCCTCATGTTTCTCTTTGTCTTGAAGTATATCAGAATATCATCAAAAAAGACTACCAAAAATTTGTCGAGATAATATCTAAAGACTTTATTCATTAAGTCCATGAAAAATTATGGAGTATTAGTGAGTCTCAAGGGTATCACTATGAACTCATAGGGTCTATACCTCATTCAAAAGGTAGTCTTGGGAATATATTCCTTCTTCACCTTTAATTGGTGATATTGAGACCAAAGGTCCACCTTAGAGAAATACTTGGCCCCATGTAGTGGACTGAACAAGTCATCTATCTATGGAAGGGGATACTTGTTCTTTATCATTATTTTGTTGAGATCATTATAATCAATGAAAAGGTTCATTGATCCAGACTTCTTGAAAAAGAGGATCGGCACACCCTATAGTGAAGCACTTGGGTATATGAAACCCTTGTCCATATTCTCTTATAACTTCTTCTTCAGTTCTTTCAACTCAATAGTGGCCATTCTATAAGGAGTCTTTGATATAGGTAGAGATCCAGGAATAAGTTCAATTCAAAACTAAACCTCTCAGTCAGGAGGAAGACAAGAAAATTATTTAGGGAATACACCAGTGTAGTCCTTCACAATGGGCATGTCTTTGATCATAATTATCTCCTTTGTATAAATAATTTTAGCTATATATGCTTGCCCATAAGGCAATAATATCCACAATTGAGATGACGATTATGAAGGAGATTCATCCTCCTCCTTATAGTTGTATAGAATTAGAGGATGCATTGGGATGTGAATAGTGGTATCCTTTTCTTGAAAATTGATATTGGATTTGTATAAAGATATCCAATCCATAACCCAAATAGAATCAAACTATACCAAAAGAAGTAAGAAAATATTTTCTATGAGGTTCATCCCACAAAAATTAAGTAGAGAGGATTTATATACTTTAGATGTAGTAATTTCCCCATTTTTTGTTCTCATGGATAACTCAACCTCCATATTTTGAGGAGGTTTTTGAATAGTTCTTATAAACTTTCAAGTTATAAAAGAATGTGTAGAACCATAATCAAATAGTACATTCACTATTCTTGAATGAATAACTAACGTACCTATCACCACATAATTTTCAGGATCCACCCCAAAAGTAGTGATAGAATATGAAATTCATTATTTTTTGGGAGGTTGTTGTTGTTGATTGCCTCTAATAACCCTTGGCTCAGGGAATTGGATTGCATAATGACCACATTTCTTACTATTGAAACACTATACTATAGGCTGAGTATTGATCTGAACCTTCCTCTCTTATTATACATTTCTGGACTTCTTCATATCACTTTGGAAATAATAATCCTTAAAGAACCTTTTTGATGTTTTGTTTTTAACAATGTTTTGTATTTTTTGACAATTAATCTTTTGTAAAAGAATGTTTTTAAAAAATAGGCGAAGGTTTCTAATTTTTTTGAATCCAAACACAAAAGGGGAGAAAGGTTTTTATCTTTGAGAATGTTGTTTTCTAGACATGGGTTTCTGGACAAAGGTTTCCAGACATAGGTTATCAGATCTAGAAGTATCAAAAACATAAGTTTTTATAAGTTTTAATGTGTAAATATGATGAAGTTTGAAGAATTTAAAAGTTATTAAGTAGAGTTATCATCAGATGCATAACATCCTAATGATTTTTTCATCGTAATTTGAAATATGTTCTAATGAAGAAATTTAGTTAGATGGAGTTGAAGAAGATCCATTGGACTAGGTATAGACAGATATCCATCAGATTAGGAATATAAGACAATTCACCAAAATGAATGCCTCACACTGATAACATATCAGAGTGGTTAGAGTTTCGGATTCTGATCCATCAATTAGAGATAAATTATGAAAAGAAGTGAAGATTATAAAATATTTGTGTTTACTTGAGAAGAAACAAAGGGATAGTTCAGGTTTGCAATTATATGAGCTATGACACTAATAAGTCATATTCTAAGGAAGTTAATTATAATGATATGAGAAAGTCAGATCATAATGAGTAGAGTAATAAATCTAGATCATAATGAGTAGAGGAAGATAGTTAGATCATAATGAGAAGATAAAGATAGTCAGATCATAATGATCAGAGAAAGAAAGTCAAATTGTAAATAGTAGAGGAAGTTAGTCACATAAGATTAAAGTTGAGTAAGTTAATTGGACTGAAGCTAAGAATTTAATCAAACTAAATTTGAGGAAGATACATCGGATTGAAGAAAATTTAGTATATTCAAGACTAATGATTTAGGAGAAATCTTGAGAAGGTTTTAAGTAGTCAAAGTTGAAGATTAAATGTGAGCGATTTTCAGAGATTTGAAATTTTAGTATGCAATAAAATTTTTTTAGTTTCCAACCATTTCTATTCTGAGTTACCTCTAAATAGAAGCACCGTACATTCGTAATTTTCAAATTTTCATGAGTGTGGAAAAGACAGAGTGCTGTATATTTCTTATCAAGTTTTATTTATGGAATGAGATATGAGAAGATGGTTGGACACCTAAAAGTTTTTTATAAGACTGAGAATATTAGAATGAGGAAGATTATACTGATAAATTAAGTAGAGTTTGAGAAGTATATATTGAGAAAGGTAGAATTGTATTGAGTTGATTAGACTGAGTCAATCATATTTTGTTCATCAAACTGAAGGCCATTGGACTTAGGGTCATCAGACTCATGAACTTTTATGGATCAGGTTGAACAAAGTCTTTATACTTTTTTTGGATTAATTTTTTATAATAAAACTTTATAAACTAACAAGAGTTAGTATAATCATTATTATTGAGAGATATAAGGAATCTAATGGGAGTTGGAACAAGTTTTATTCACTTCTTCTTAATAGTGAATTTCCATAGACCCATGGGAGTGGCTATGAAAAAGATTTAGGTTATCACTCTGAGGTTGAGCCTTGTAAATATTGCGTGCTTTACTTTATTTAATACTTTTTCATGCATGAGTATTTACTAAAAGATGACAAGGAAATTAACTTTAATAGTTTTTAGGGGTTAAATTTATAAAAGTATTGAAACTTATAAAAATTTAACAAATGATTCAACCCCATCCCCTTCTCAGTTGTTATTTAAGCCTTTTTTAACTTTAATTGATATCAAAGCAAAATGTTCCCTTGTTTATTCCTTATCATGGATAATATCAATTCTGTTAAAAATAGAGGAATTCATACATTTGATGGAAAAAATTATTATGGATGGAAAATTAAGATGATTCCTTATCTTCTATCTCTTTTCCTAGAAGTTTTTTATGCTACTACAATTTGTTTTCCACCTATTGAGAAGGACGACTTGATGAATTTTACTGATAAGAGAAATATAAAAGTTGATGGAAAAACTATAAATGTTATCCTTATGTCCTAATATAAAAAATATTATATGAAGGTGGTGGGTATTAAAACTTAAAAGAGTACATTGAAAAAGATGGGAAGTATTTTAGAAGGGAATACTAAATCGAAGGAAGAAAAGATACAAATTTAGTGTAGTAAGTATGAAGACATAAGAATGAGAGATGAAGAAATAATTGATGAATAATTTATGAGATTAAATGAAAATTTTTGTAACATTAGAGGATTTGGAGATGCCCTGGAAGACTCTATAATTGTGAATAAACTTATGAGAAACTTTTTAGACATATTTGATTTTAAAATTTCTTTTTTAGAAGATAAGGATGATTTATCTCTTGATGAATTAAATAAATTTCTTATTATTTATGCAATGATAAAAACTTTAATGTTCAAAAAGGAGATGAAAGATGAAATGTATTTTGAATCCATGAGAAAAATGAAAATACAAGATACTAAAGATGTTGATCCTTGTAACTTTGAAGATAAAGAGTATGATGAGTTGAATGAAAAAGTCATGTATCTTATATCCAAAAACTATAAAAGTGGAAGAGGAAATTATTGATGTAAAATTACCCTCAAATATTTTGAGTGTGGTGGAATCAGACACTTTTATATGAATTTACCCTAGAATAAAGTTAGTGAATTTCGAGACGATTCTAATGAAAAACTTCAATTTAAGAAGTAGAAAAAAATAATAAATAAGAAAATTCATACAATAAATATAAGAAGAAGTTTACTGGGAATAAGAGAAGTATGTTGAGTAAAAAAGAGAAATCAGACTAAAAAAATCAATTCTTTATAATATGGAAGTATAAAAAAGGTTTGAGCATTCATTGAAAAAGTTGAGAAAATAGAATACTCTTCAAATAGTAAATAAGAACAAGGTGAAAAATCTTACAAAGCGTATCAGATCAGAACAAAACTTATTACATGTATTGAGAAAAACAAATCTCTTAATAAATAATTCGTAATGATAAATAAAGAAATTGGAAAAGTTGTTGAATGTGAAAATGATATTTTCAAGAAAGAAGAAGAACACATCTAAGATATCTTAAGTTACAAACTAAGAATTGCTGAATAGGGAGAGATAATTGAAGATCTTAGTAACAAGTTGAAATATAAGGAAGGAGAAGTTAATAGGTTTCAATCAAAACTTTTTTAAGTTCAAAAGTACCTTGAGGAAGATGAATGGAAACTTAAATAGATCCTTGTAAGTAAAATCCGAGACTTATAAAGTTACTGAGAAAATTCAAATCAAGAATCAAGTGAAATTCTCACCCTTCAAAAATAATGTTTCATATGATCTTTCTAACATTTCAGGTGATAAGAAAAGTTTTGGGAATGTTTGGATTGAGAAGGGATGTGATAAATCTATCACATATACAAAAGTTAAAAACTTTCTCAGTAGGAAAGATGGTTCATGTCCTAAGTATGATAGATCAGAAAGAATTCATCAACCTCAACAAAGTTTCTATAGAGAATAATCTTACTTCAGTAGAAAATAGATATTTGATAGTCATTGTTGGTGTTGTAGAATCTATGGGTACAAAGCTTATAATTGTTGTCATAAATTTTCACTTCCTTAAAGAAGGTTTGAATAAAGAGAAAGCAATGGTGTAAGAAGGATGTGTAAATTTCCTAACCCACTAAAAGTTAGAAAAGAAAAACTCAAGATGTTAGAAACCTTCCATCAAAAAATCAATTTGAATGTCTAGAATAAGTTTTTGGAAGATGTGATTAGGATGGTTATCATGCCAAAATATGTTTGACACTCATTCTAGAACAAGTTTCTTATGATAGAAAAGAAAATGAAGTTGTAATGAAGAAAGTTTAGGAAAGATATTTTGTTGTTGAGACATATTTGAAATGAAGTAAAAGAAATAAACCATGAATACTTAATAGTGGATGTTCTTCACATATGACATGTGATATAAATTTTTGAAACATGTTGAAATTAATTATAGAGGAGCAGTTACCTTTGGTAATGATAGTTCCTTAAAAATAATAGAAATAATAATGGATGATATTGAATAAGAAAAGTTGAAATCCAAGAAAGTTTTATTTGTTGATGGGATAAAATATAACTTTCTTAGTGAAATCCAACCTTTTTATGATGGAAAATAATTAATTTTTAGAAAATATTTTTGTATCATTAAAAGTATGAAAGATGGAAAAGTTATCACAAAATGAGAAAGAACTAGTGGTAATTTATTTCAACATGGAGAGTTTATTAACTCATGTTACTTGAGTTATGAAGATGAAAAAAAATTCTGGCACCAAATAATTGGAAAACATGGAAAAAAAAGAATGAAAAAACTTTCTAAATTTTACGGTTTCCATTAATTTCTATAATTGAAAATAAGAGATGAATATGTTTGTGTTACTTGTAAATAAGGGAAGATAACTAACAAAAGTCATAATAGAGTTGAGATTTAGTCTACCAAATGTCTTAAACTGATTCATTCTGATTTATGTGGGCCGATGAGGCATAAATAAAAAAAATAAGATTTATACTTTATCACTTTTATTTATGATTTCACTTGGATGAAAAATATCACGTTTATGAAACACAAGTTAGAGGATTTGTAAATGTTCAGGTTTTTCAGAAAATAAGTTGAGAAAGAAATGAGGGTTTATATAAATAAGTTGAGAAAAGATAATGGTACCAAATTCACAATAAATATGTTTAAAAATTATCTGAAAAATCATGGTATCAAACATCAGTATATTGATCCCTAAACTCCACAATAAAATAGAGTAGTAGAAAGAAATAAAAGATTTTTGGTGGAAATGGGCAGATGTTTGTTAGGAGAATACAAACTTTCAAAGATATATTCAAGAGAAGTTATTAGTACTGTTGTACATGTTAAAAACAGATGCTTGTTGAGAATAGAAACCAACATGACTTATTATAAAATGTGGTATAACAAAAAATCTTAATTGAATTACTTCAATGTTTTTTGAAGTCCATGTTTACTTAAAATCAAAAATCCAAATTTGAGAAAGTTTGATGAGAAATGGTATCAAGATAGTACATCCCCAGTAAAAATGATCATAAAACATTTATAAAAATATGGTATATGTTATCATAAGATATAAACCTCAATTAATCATAATATTCAAAAAATAGTGTTGAAATAGATGAAAATACTCTAATAAAATCATTGAAATCTTCCTGAGATAAATACAAATTTTAATTTGAAATAATTTATTTAAAAAGCCACACAATTATAAAAGAAAACATTTTATTTAAAAATGAAAATTTAAACTTGTAAAGAATTCCTCAATTCATTAAGTCTTCATGAAATCTGGAAAATCCACTCATGACATATATGTTAAAAAACATTTTCTTTAAACTTTGAAAAAGAAACATTTAAATGAGTATTTTTAAAAGAAAGTGTGAGCGTTTACCAAATGAATCGATTATGTGTGTTAGATATAAATACACATAAGATAAGTTTAAATACAAGATAATATAATCAAAATTTATTTCAAACATAATCATATCATGACATAATCATTGGAGTATAAGTTTAACCCAAAGAATATAAATTGGGTTAAGAATTCCCTTACCACTTTGTAAACAGTCTGATTGTATGCCCCATAAAAGTAATAATTATCAAATGAAACATTTAATAACATGAATATAAAAGGATTAGTGATATTATATGTCAAATTTAAGTATACATAAACCACAAAAAATTAATAAGTGGTGAATAAGTCATATCTCACATAAATAAAAGTGAGATGAGCGAACCCTTACCTTATGTTGAAAATCATTCTGAACTTGTACTTAATATCCTGGATAATCAAATTATATTCATCAATTACTTAATTAAGGACCTATTAAACATATATTTTATTTATTATAATTTTATTAAGTTCATTTATGACCATTTATATGGGTTATAATGTTTAATTTTTTTTTGTTCCAGGTGTGTTCATTTCATGGATTTAATAATAATATAGTTATTAAAAATATGAATGTGATATTTTATAAATTTCTTTAATTTAAATAATATCAAAGTCATTTTCATGGAAAAGTGACCATTAAATAACTAAAACTAAAACCTTAGGTTCTAAGGGTAAAATATAAATCATATAATAAAATTTGGGAAAATTTTAAGGTAATTTTATAATCCTTATAATTTTAAATTTAACCTAAATTACCCAATTTACCCTTTACTGTAATAACAAAAATTACTAATGTTACTATTCATATTAATAAAAAATAAAAGTGACATATTTAATAAATTTAGAAATTATGAATCTAAATATAAAATAAAATTTTCAATATTCAAAACATATAAGTTGAATAATTTAATTTAAAATTAATCCCGCAAAACGCAACGAAAAATAGTTTTATTGAAAAATATATTTTTAAGACAAAAAATATACTTATACCAAAATAAGGTATAATAATTATTAATATAAAATAAACTATATTATTTTTAGCTAAATATTATTTAAGTTACATTGATATCAAATTCAAATCATATACTTTCAATATAAATAAATTGATAGTTTTATAAAAATCGATATTTTCACTATTTAGTGGGAAATAAATATTTTTAGAAAAATACCAAATGTTCATCCTAAAATAATTATGAAAATAATATTTTAAAAATTAATTTTATTACGTTCAAGATAATTTATAAAATTGTCAATATTTTGTTTTAAAATAAGTGTGCCATTAAAAGGCAACAAAACTGTATTCATAAAAATATAGCTTTTTATGCATAAAATTAGATTTTTTCTTATCTTATTCCTATCAAATATATTGGATGATTGTAAATTTTTTTATTGAATATATAATATATAAATTTCATTAATATATTTCACTAATAGTGATTAATTTAATTTATTAAGATAAAATTCCATTGTGTTCATAAATATAGTTTTTTATAAAAAACCATACTTTATGTTCAATTGGTTTTTATTTTCATTTCAAATTAATTGGTAACAAATGAAGTCATTTTATAAACATATGTAAACTATATTTTAATAATTTATTTAATCTTATTCATTCCCTCCATTCCAATGACTAGGTGATAACTATCACAATTAAATATTTAATCATTTGTTTAATCTCATAAGATATCAAATAAGTTAAATTTAAAAAGGGACATATTGTAAAATCTTGGGGTGTTACACACTGAGTGATAAAACTAGAAATCGTCAGTTTCATATAAGGATACCAATATTGGCAATGTAAGTCTTGATACATCTTGGTGACATTAGGATGAACTGCCCAAATTGAGGCATGACACTCCCACATCAGCTCATATCTGATGTCCGGTGGGACCCATACAATACCATGAAAATGTAAGGTCTCATATGAATCAACAATCCAACCAGAAGATTAATTGTCATCTAAGAATCTTTCCCTTAGGATTTGGTCCTGAGGATCAAATAGTTGCCTCATTCTCACCCGTTCTAGAAGGGTAGAGGTCACTACTAAGTTTGAGAGGATAGTCTGACCATGATCCTCTTGAACCTCAACATGCATCTTTGAAAACAAATACATTAGCTTCCACTCACCATTGGACTCCTGAACTGCCTATTTGTAAGTATTCCATCTCTGAGCATTGACTATAATATTGCCATTACCTGACATGTAGGGAAGCTCAAAATTAAAGGATTATAGGTACTTAACCCATCTGCACTACCTTAGATTTAGATCACATTGTGTAATTATGTACTTGAGGATTTTTTGATTAGTGAATAACACAAAACTATCTACAAGAAATTTGTTTCTCCAACAACATAGATCATGAACAACAACAGCTAGCTCAAGGTCATGTTGTAGTTAATCCACTCATGAGGCCTCAACTGATGAGACTCATACATAAAGACTCACTTTTCCTAGATCAGTAAAACTCCCAACCCGATACTTAATTCATCACATTAGATCATATAGGTTTTTCCATGATTAGGAAGAATTAGTATCACCACAGAAGTCAAATATACCCTTCAACTCCTAAAAGGATACTTCACAAGATTTTGACCATAAGAATTTCACACCCTTATTTTTAAAGATCGTAAGTAGTGATACAAGGCATGATAAATCCAAAATGAAGCATTTGTATTATCTATATATCCCTAATAAACATTGTATTTCAAAGAAATTCTTGGGCTTCTCCCAAGAAACTACAACTCTCATTTTCTCTAGGTCCACTGAATCTCTTGATTCTGAGATGATATGACCCTATAACTGGGATTTATCAATCCAAAAGTTTCATTTTATAGTCTTATTATAAAGATGATGATATCTTAGTGTATTCAGTATGATATCAAGATGATTGACATGGTCTTTTTGAGAATGAGAATACACTAATATGTCATCTATGAAGACTACCATGAATGAATCCATATATGGGTGTAAAACCTAATTCATTAGATCCATGAAGACTATAGGTGAATTTGTGAGTCTAAAAAACATAACCAGGTACTCATAATGACTATAACAGCTCCAAAAATCTATTAGAGGTATGTCTAAAGATCTAACATGTGCCTAATGATAGACTGACCAAAAATCTATATTTGAAAACAATCTTTATCTTCAAAGCTAATCAGAGATGTCATCTATTTGAGGCAGTGGATACTAATTCTTCATCATAATATGGTTCAGTCGGTGGTAATCCATGAAATGTATGAGGGTACCTTCTGACTTCTTAGTGAAAAGGATAGGTGAACCCCATAGAGAATTTTCAGGGAATATAAAGTCATTAGACTCTATATCTTCCAACTATTTTTTAAGCTCCAGAGGCTCTGTAGTTTACATCCTATAAGGAGTAATAGATATTTTCACTGCTCCTAACACTAGATCAATAGTGAATTATACCTCTCACACTGAAGGTAGCCCAAAATTTCATTAAGGAAAACTTCCATGAAATGATCAATAATAGAATGAGAAACAACGGGTCATAACCCCCAATACTCCAAGAAGATACAGGTGATCTGAGCTATCACACTACCAAAACTTCATTGCTCCAGTCTAGCTTGAGTTTCATGAACATACCATTCTTCCTTATGAATGTTCCTTCTGCCATCTGGTGATGTAAACATTACCCTTTGATGATAGTAGTCAATATGGGCTCGATAGGAAACTAACCAATCCATCCAAATATTTACATCAAACCCATCATATCAAGGATGAAAAAATTCATATGAGGAGATATATTCCTATCTCAAGGGGACAATCCTTACAAAATTGTATGCTCTCTGATCATAAACCCAATGAGGTATCAAGCATTATCACACCATATAAGTGTTCAATATTGAGGCCTAGGTTCTTCACAATTTTCTCAGATATGAAAGAGTGAGATGAGCCAGTGTTAAAAAATGTAGACACTAAAGTAGAGACTACTAGAATAATACCTAAAACAGAAGAAGGTCCGGTGCTCTGCTCCTTCGGTATGGGTTGTACTTCATATAACTGGCCCGTACCGTGACCTTAATTCACAACTTGAATTCCCTGAGTAATCCCACTCTGTTGGTACTGAGAATCATGAGTCTGACTACCTTTACCTCGATGGTCACCTTGGCCTGAGTGGTTGGTGGTATTCTAGCGGCCTACCTAGAGATATATTACTTGCCTTACTCCAGAACATGGGGTAGGTATAGATCCCCACTCTCTAGGCACTGAAGAAAAGGTCATGTAGAAGCACTAAATATGTCCCATCCTGGCACAACCTCCACATTCCACCGAATCCCATAAACACTGGGGTTTCTTATGTCCCAAATTCTTTCATTGGTTATAGATAATAAATATATAAATCTAAGGTTCCTAACTACATCTACCCCTATGAGAAACTTTTAAGCAATGCTTTATCCCACTAGAAAGAACACCGATAGATTTGGGCTTTGAATCACAATGAATAACACCATTTACTTCCCTCATATTCTGCTCTATAATAAAGGCTTAGTTAAATATCTTATAAATAGTGTTCAACATGAAAACATTGACCTCTAATCTGATAGCCTATACCATCCCATCCTTGAACCACTCGACATTCACAAGATCATCACTCACTAGAGTCTGTGCAAACTGCCGAAACTCAGTAAAATGAGTATAATAATCCATGATAGACATGGTCCCCTGCTAAATGTTTATAAAATCTCTAGCCTATTCAACCCCCAGAGTATGTCGAAAGAAGTAATTGTAAAATATTGTCTAGAAATCTTCCCAGATCAAATTTAGATTTCAGTTTTCCTAATTAATAACTTCCCACCATCACTTGGAAGAAGTGCATAGCATATAAGTTGAAAGATTGACCCTCATCTCTAGAGTAATCTCCAGATTCTCAAAGATATAAAGCATGTCCTCTATCAATGTATTTTCATCACATGGTCCTCCATCCCCTAAAAATTTGGGAGGATGCTGCTACTAGAACTCTTGAGTCAACTCTACCATAGTCAGGTAGGTCGAGCACCACCTTTCATATTTTTCATCCTGTGAAAGAAACACTCTTGTAACTAGGTGTTAGTGACCATATCAGGAACAAGAATAGGTTCAATAGGTGGCACTATAGGAGAGATCACTGGAGGCTCAAGGCCATCCACCTTAGGTGGATGGTCATCACCACCTTCCTAGCATATGACATGAGGCCATCATTGTGGAATGATTCTATAATTCCAAAAGCATGCCTCATAAGAGAATTTAATAGTCAAGAAATCATAGATAGACTACTAGGATAGGTATGTAACCTTCTTATGAAAACATAACACCTCTCTACCTTCTCCAAGATCTAGTTATAGGAGAAAAATAAAACCATAATTGGCTATAATAATGTAAGAGACTCCCATCTAACCACTAATAAGGTTAGGTATGAGATCAGTTCTCTATTTCACAATTCAATTTAATTTAGATTCACATTTTTTTGCATTTCTCTTTAAATGGTCAAACCAAATGGTTAACCTATTCTTATTCATAAGGGACCATACACCTCATGAATCAAAATATAGTTTCCACTTAATTCATACTATAACACATTCCAACCCACGTGACCAATGGTTCATGAGTCATCATGAAATAATTGACTTCTTAGGGTGTTTGCTATAGCCTAATCTGGAAAAACTATTTTGGTCACAACATATACTCTAAGAACCAAATATGTTTTTCTAATTCCCTATAAATATATAATAATCAATCACAAACTATATTCAATGGGAAAATTCACATAAAAAATAAACATGGTATGAAAAATACATGGCATATTAGTCTTATTGTGCCTATAATTATGCATGAACTGAATGCCCTCATTTAATTGGGCCATAGTGAAAGAAATCTATTTGAAATAATAAAAAAGTATTATCATCACAAAATAAGTGTGTCACCCAATGGTGAAGTCATATCGACTATAACAGGTGAAAACTAATAACAAGAATAACCCATACCATGAAATTTGGGTTTCTTCTGTACATGGGTTAGTATCTCCTAAGCATAGAATCATTATCATATACCATTATCTCTTAGTATCCTATCTAATACCTAAACTGTATGACAAATAAAAAATAAAGTTCTGATATCACTTTTTAATGTACTGAACCAGGATCCACTTAAACCATGACCCGATCCGGTGGGTCACCTGACCTAAAGTACGCCTCCTTGTATTCCAGAGGATACCAACTAACAATGAGGGTCTAAGGTGGTATATTAGGGATACTATACCCTCATATCATAGTGAAACACCATATAAAAAAATAAGAAAAAATAGTAGAAGCATAATATTATCAGATACTATAACCATATGACTAGTAACCCACCATAGTAGAAGCATATACAATATATAAATAATTAACTACCAAAACATAAAAAAATTATAATATTTAATAAGAATATAAAAATCCAACTGGATGAGTCATGTAGAAGATGATGTCACGGCATGTTGATATACAAAAAGAGGAAACATGGGACATTCATATATAACATGCTATACAAAACTAATAAAAAGGAAAAAGACTATTCCACTAGAATCTTGAGAATATACTCAGTCCTATACTCCTATGATCCAACTATAAGTGAAGTATATCAAGAATATTTATTAGAGATATTTCCCTTATCTATACTTATAGACAAGTAATCTACCCGGGTAATAAAGGCAGCCTGAGTAGGGTGTGATGTCACGACCCCCTCCCCAAAAAGTCTACCCCTCCTGGGTCGACAATGTGAAAAGGGAGATAATGACCCCCGAGTCCCACCTCCATTAGGCCCCGTGTTGGCGACTAGCACCGAGGGTAGAATAAACACACAAATGGGAGGCATTACCCTCTAATAGAACACATGCGGAAGAGAGAGATAAGATAGACACCAATCAACTCCAACTCAGACTGAAATATAAACGAAAAACCAAGTACACATATGAGATTCCATGAAAAAGTACTACAACTGAAAGGTAAAACATCAAGTACCCAAAAGAAAGTAAAAACAACAGCAACCACAAGCCCGAATAGCTCCTGCAACCCCAAGCTAGTAAAAACCATCTTGATCTCCAACCTGCTCCAAGTGACCTGAAAAACAATTTATATATACATAGGGTGAGTACAACAGCACACTCAGTAGGATCCTCCCTCAAGCCTCTCATGAAAACGTAAAGAAAACATGCTAAAGCACAGTGAAGAACAAGTGAAACTAACCCGTCATCTAAACAGGCATACCAAGTTCCTAACCTCACCATGGATACTCTCACCAAGTAACGCATACAAGAATATATCATATAATAAAGAATATAAAGGGTACCCCGCTACTACTTCCCCACTTGTTTACCGTTTTCCCCAACGTCGCACGTCCTAAGCATCTCTCTCCAAAAAGGCTTGCCCACAGACACCTAGGTGTAGCACGACAATCTGCACCTCGTGCACCACAAAGGCTTGCCTACAGACACCTGGGAGAAGCACCAAACCATTCTCACAACCAAAGGTAACCAGGTAGTTTCTGGGAGCCACCATAGCTCGCATAACATGTATCATACGTCAGGTATTATACCTCAATCCATTAAACCCATACACTGAGTAAGGATCCTCAAACCATCACAACCTATACACGTTACACCTATAGTAATCTATAGAAAACTATATCCAGAATGTATGTGTGTGAATAACCACAAGCTATTACAGCCCTCAACACAAATATATGGGAAAACTAACCAATGTGCCTACCAGCACAAGTAACTACCAAGAGAAGAGAGCGGGGCCAAAGGGGGTAGTCAGCCATCCATCCTCCCACCAGAATGTTGGGGAAAACACCCCCCAGGGCTCAGAATCCCTGGGGTGTCAGTTTCCCTTACTGAAAGGGTAGAGTAGCATATAAAAACACAAAAAGTACAGAATATACTATAACTCACAACCACACTATGGGAATAACCTAGTCTAATACCCACTACAGCTAATGTCTCTCAGACTCTGGGATGCTACTTCTAAGACATGGTATCCTATATGCACACAACCATTTAAAGAGATTTACTAGATTACTCCATTCCCTTTTTATCAGTTCCACTGTACGTTAATTAATTCTTTAAAAAAATTAATTAACTATGAACAATTCCACATTAAATTTCATTAACATCATACCCAAGTCAACTGTTCCTTCAAAATTTCAACCTCAACATTATGTTCCAGCATCTCCATCCCCATTGGTTAACACCATTTATTAAATTATTCATTAATGAATTAATTTCCCACATTCCCAGGCATTCTAGAAAAACATTCTATGCTACTAAACACAAAGGGCTAAACACGGTGAGTAGATGTACTACCCATAAAGTCTTTGCCGCTTATATCAAGAGCATAAATCCATCCTTCCATGAGAATCTCAGCATGGAAAGCACGTGGCATACCCCACGTGTCTTTGCCTCTTTCGGAATAAGGGTAAGCAAGTCCAGCTGCCTTGAGTAGTGGGAAAAAAGTAAAGTAGATAAACAACCAATAAGAATCAGCAAGCATCCAACAACCACAACCACTTCATTCCATCATCCCTGGTGTCCTCCCTGACACCCACATGCATAAAATGATGCATCTCTCCACTCTAGGCATCATCTGCTGCCACAACCAAAAAGACCTCCATGCCTCCACATATTACCACAACCATCCAGGATCACATCACAACACAACCAGTAGGAAAACAAACACCACATTAAATGGGCTCTTGGGACTTTATCAATCAAGAGGGTTACTTAGAACCCCTTAAATAATTATTAAATAGTCAATTCTATAATCCATATTGAATTAACATATTTTTTATTCGTAGGTTCCAAATTTGGGAAACCTAATTAGTAAGAAATCACCAATAATTAAACATGCTTACTGCACTAATTTGATTAACATCAAATTACAACAAGAACCAGATTCGTTTTCATGCCTCTTTATTTTTAGCCAACAATTATCAATTAATCCTGGTTTACGTTCATTACTAATTTCCATCAAGAACAAACAGCTAAGCAAAGAAATCATAGATATCACACTCTCTAGAAAAACAAGAGGAAATAACATACGATCAATATCAATTTATTTACCAGATTAAAATATTTATTATTTCAATTCCATTGTCATCCAGTGGGATTAAACATGATAATATTATAGTTTCACGTAAAATAACAGAGAAGCAACGAATCCCCTACCTCAAACAGTTCCTCACGTTCTTTATCCACACAACGGGTCACGATCGCTTCCTCTCAGGACAACTGTATCCACCCGAGGATACCAAGATACGACCGCACCAACCAAAACCCAAGAAAACTCCATTAGAAGCTTGGAGATTACATGCTGTAATATGGAAAGGAGAAACATGAGAAGATGATCCCCAAAGGAAGGACTATAAAACACACCTTATATCGACGATTGACCGATATAGCTCGGTTGCATCAAAACAGAGCGAAACCAATCCAAGGAGTAAAGTTTGATTGTGAAATTCCTATGGGAAGGATTGAAAGGTTCTAGCATCTCATAGCCGAGAACAAATAGGAAGAAAAAGGGAGGAAGATATCTCATCCCTTTTGAAGATTTAATGGGGCAATGGTTTAAGATACGCTCAATTCCCCATTAAAAGTGGATTGCATTAACCCACGTGTTTTGACCAAGTAAAAACATCTCAGGCCTTAGGAATAATTAATATAGGATTTATGGAATTTTAATTGGACTTAAGAGTCCTTAAAAAATAAGGCTTTAAATGTATTTTACGTTAAAGGAAATGTCGAAGGGGAAAAACTGTAGGAAGCTGGAAACACCGTTCACCTACCGTTACTGTACACCTACCATTACTGTACACCTGTTGATATGTAAAACTGATCTGTGAAACCAATATGTGAAATACTGTACACCTACCGTTACTATACACCTACTGTTACTGTACACCTAATGATCTGTGAAACCGATCTGTTAAACACTGTACACCTACCGTCACTGTACACCTACTGTTACTGTACATGTAATATCACTGTACACCTACCAATCTATGAAACCGATCTGTGAAACACTGTACACCTATCGTTACTCTACACCTACCATTATTGTACACCTACCAATTTGTGAAACCGATCTGTGAAACATTATACACCTACCGTTACTGTACACCTACAGTTACTGTACACCTATCGATAGAACAATTCATAAAACTATAAACACTGTCCACAGAACTGGAAATTTGGAAAAGTGTTGGGGATATGTCACCTTGACCTCCTAGAACACCTCCAACACCACTTTTTCACAAAGTAATGGACCAGAGAGGTCCATGCCATCACATCAGATACCTCTCAAAACATTCTCATACTCAAGAATTCAAAACCCACCAAAAGAAATGGGGTCTGATCAACCACACATCAAGATACCTCTCAAAAGCGAGTAATCCACAAAAGAAAAAAAAGAAATTCATAAATAAAACATGAATGGTCTAACCACAAAGGGAACATCATTACATGAAAAGAGTTAAACATCAAAAAACTCTGGGTATTAAGCACGTATTTGTGACTCATGTTCCCAGGTACTCTCCTCCATGCCACCGTGTCGCCACAAGACACGAACTAAGGGGATAGAATTCCCGTGCAACACATTCTCCTTGCGGTCTTGGATCTCTACAGGTCACTCCTCGAAGGTTGCATCATCATCAACATCGATCTCTCCCCAATTGATGATGTGAGAGTCATCATGAAGATAATGATAGAGCTGTGATACATGGAAAACATAATGTATCTGACTCATCTGTGGGGGAAGTGCTACTTGATACGCCACAAATCCAACACGAGATAACACCTCGAAAGGACCAACAAACCAGGGAGAAATCTTACTTCCACGACCAAACCTTCGCTGCCCACGATGGGGAGTCACCTTCAGAAACACAAGATCCCCAACATTAAACTCTAAGGGCCTCCTTCTTTGATCAACATATGATTTCTGATGATCTTGTGCTATCTTCATCCTCTCACGAATCACCTGAACCATCTCTGTTGTATTCTACACTAGTTCTGGTCCGAGAATTACTGACTCTCCGACCCCAGTACAACACAATGGAGAACGGAAAGGCCGGCCATACAAGGCTTCAAACGGTACCATAACGATGGTGGAGTGAAAACTATTATTGTAAGAGAACTCCACTAAGGGTAAGTTCCTAATCCATGAACCTCTAAAATCAAGAACACATAAGCATAACATGTCTTCAAGAGTCTAGATGGTTCACTCCGTCTGGCCATCCGTTTGAGGATGAAAAACAGTGCTAAGGCATAGTTGAGAACCAAAAGCATGTTGGATACCTATCCACACCCTAGAGGTAAAATGAGGATCTCGATCAGAAATGATCATCCTAGGGACTCCAGGAAGTCTCACCACCTCCTCTAGATACTGCCTCAACAAAAATTCCACTGATCTTGACTCCTTGATCGCTATGAAGTGGGCTGATTTAGTTAAATGATCCACCACCACCCAAATAGCACCATGTCCTCTCAGAGCTCAAGGTAAACTAGTAACAAAGTCCATTGAGATTTACTCCCACTTCCACTGAGGAGTCTCTAATGGATGGAGAAGACCACCAGGAACACGGTGTCCATTCTTCACCTTCTGGCATACTAAACATCGAGACACAAACTCCGCAACCGCACGCTTCAGCCCAAACCACCAAAACTGACTCCTTAAGGCTCGGTACATATTTTGTCACTCCAGGATGTACTACTAAAGGAAAAATATGGAACTCTTAGAGAACCATCTCATGCATCATCAAGGGAACAAAAAGCCTTCCATGATACAACAATCGGTGTTGTTCATCTTCAGTCCAACCATCATGGGCCTCACCAAAAAAAACTCGGTCTCTACAGACCTCCACCTCAAGATCCCCCAAATGGGACTCTTCCACCTTCTGCACCAGGGATGACTATTTCCGTCATCTGAAAAAGGAAACCTCTACCCCCAACTTCTCCCATATCAAGATGCAATGCTGACAGTTCTTCCATTACTCTCCAGGAATCACCAGATTCACGCATAGCATCACTACGTGACTTTCGGCTTAATGCATCAGCTACAACATTCCCTTTTCCAAGTGTATACGATATTTCAAAGTCGTATTCCTGTAATAACTCCATCCACTGATGCTGTCGTAAGTTGAAGTCATGCTAGGAGAAAACATACCTCAAAATCTTATGATCAGTGAAAACTAGAAAGCGCTCACCAATGAGGTAATGTCTCCACAACTTTAGAGAAAACACCATGGCTTCCAACTAAATATCATGGGTGGCATAGTTGCATTCATGGGGATGCAACTGCCGAGACCCATAAGAAACAGCTGACCTCTGCCGCATGATAACACAGCCTAAACCCAAATGTGAAGAATCACAAAAAACATCAAAATGAACTCCCTCAGCTGGAATACTAAGGAATGGAGCACTTACTAACTTCTCTTTTAGATACTCGAATGCTTCCTGACACTGATCAGTCCATATTAATTCTTGATCCTTCCTAGTCAAATCTATTAGCGGAGTTTTAACTCAGGAGAAATTGGATACAAACCTCCTATAGTAGCCTGTGAGACCAAGGAACTTCGCACCTCTGAAACTGTCTTGGGGGCTGCCCAAGACACAACTGCTTCTATATTTGATGGATCCATAGATACTCGCTATTGGGACACAACATGCCCTAAGAAACGGACTTCTCAAGCCCAAACTCACACTTCGACAACTTCCCAAACAGTTGATGTTTACGAAGAAATCCCAAAATAGCATGTAGATTCTCTGCATGCTCCTCTTCAGATGTGGAGTACACAAAGATTTCATTGATGAAAACCACCACAAACTTGTACAGGAACTCATGGGACACAACATTCATCAATCCCATGAGCACAACTGGAGAATTCGTCATGCCGAACGTAATTACAACGAACTCATAATTCCCATGACGACAACGGAAAGAAGTATTCAGGATGTCCTCATCCTTTACATGCATCTGATGATATCCTAACCATAAGTAGAACTTTGAGAACCAACTTGCACCCTTAAGTTGATCAAATAAATCATAAACTCATGGAAGAGGATAGTGATTCTTTATTGTCACTTTGTTTAAGCGACGATAATCGACACACAACCGCAAACTTCCGCCGACCTTCTTCACAATCAAAACTGGTGCACCCCATGGTGACACACTTGGCTGAACAAAAACGCACTGCAATAGACCATCAAGATGTATATGTAGCTCTCGTAACTCATAAGGGGCCATCATATATGGAGACATAGAGATAGGAGACACTCCTAGCTGTAGCTCGATCCCAAACTCGATCTTTCGTCGAGGGGGTAGTGCTACAACCTCTTCTAGAAAGACATCAGGGTACTCCTCTATGACCCTAGGAAATGCCAACTGCTGAACCTTTGAAGAACTCAACATCATCTCAGCCAGCATGGATTATAAGGATGGAACATGCCTGTGACGCATCTGAGGGTCTCTCTCACCAACAAACACCACTGGATATCTATCTTCACCAATGAAGATGACCTTCTTCCTGAAGCAATCCACGATAGCCTACACCAATACAACCAATCCATGCCGAGGATGAAATCATAAGGTTGTATTCATAAACATAGGAAATATCCCCAAGAGAGGTGTTTCCCCAACACTAGCTCACAGTCTCTACATACTTCAAACAAGTCAGCTCGACCTCCAACTGGTGTAGTCAATGCCAAGGGCACTAGAAGCCTCTCTACCTCAAGTCCCAAAGCATGGACAAGGGTAGGTGATATGAAGGAGTGTGTTTCTCCTGAATCAAATAAGGCATACAACAAGGTAGAAAATAAGAAAAGGGTTCCTCGAACGATGTCTGGCTCACCTGGAGCTGGTAATGCTAGAGCATGAAGCTGACCACGACCTCCTCCACGACCTCTCTGACCCTGATGACGACCTACTCCATAGCCGCGCTCTGCTCTCTGAGGACGGGGAGCGTTATGGAGCTTTCCTCTGCCTGCCCCATCTACCCTCTGCTAATCTGAAGCTGGTGCAACTAGTTAATGATGCCTTAGCTAAAACTGCCTCAACAGAGGAACCAAGAGCGTAACTCCTGGTGCACGATGACTGCTCTGAAAGGGCAGGCACTCCTGCTGCTGATGACCATGACCACCACATGAAAAACAAGCGCCTGATCCCTTGGAATAGGCCTGAGAGTTGCTGCCTATGGAGAAATGAGATGTGAAGGGCTGGTACCTACCCCGAGCTGAATGGAAACTCTTCTGTCCTAAAAACCGGGAACCCCGGACAACAACTCTGCTTCATAAGGAATCATCCCAATTCCCCTCTCGTGATGATCTAGTCCTGGCCAAAGTCCTTTCGATAACCTTTTCCCTTTCCAGCACCTCAAGATATGTTTTCAACATAAAAGGGGTGACCTGGTGCTAGATCTTTGGACGCAGAGCCTCCTCAAAATTCCTCTCCCTGGACTCCTCATCTGGAAGTAGGTCTGAAGCATATTGTAAAAGGTTCCTAAAACGGATTCGAAACTCTTGAACATTGGAGCTCCCCTGTCGAAGGGTAAGAAGCTCCTAGAGACTGGACGCATTCACAGTCGAAGAAAGAAACTAGACTCTAAACCTGTCTCGGAAATCCTCCCATGAGATCGCTGACTCCTCACAATCCCAGAGGAACAAGAACCACCACTACCTTACTGCTCCACGCAACATCGTCACAACCAAGGACACCCAGTGCTCCTTACGAGCATGAATCAAACTGAAGCTGATCTCGACCTCCTCTATCCCGTATTCCATGACTGCATCTGAAACGGAGCCCTCACACTTCTGCAGAATATGGTGCTGAAACTCTCGGAGTGTCTTCCTCTAAGTGTCGCCGTCATCAACCTCTACCCGACGATGATCTACTCGCACAACCTACTGGATATCTTCTATGCGAGCCTGATGAGGATGTCGACCTAGACCCATACCTGCAAAATAAAAAACAGCCAGAGCTCCTAAACCTAGAATATGGAAGACTCAACATTAATTAATTAATTAATATTATTTTTTTTATTAATTTTAGGTTAACCTATCCCAAGGTCTACCTATTCAAACACATGCACAACGAAGAATGATGCATGATCCTTTCCTTAGTCTCTACCCTGAAACTAGTATCACCTAGTTTAGTATCCATTATAAACTTAAAGGTCCGTACATCAGATCATAGGGGGCCCTAAATGCCTATGTCTCAGCCGGTCTCTAGTGTTTACCTTACATGCTAAACATGAATGACACCATTGCCCTACCAAACCATGCAACCTCACCTCTGCCTAACTCCAAACTCCATCTTATCCCTCAACCTCCCTATGATACCACTCTGTCACGACCCCCTCCCCACAAAGTGTACCCCTCCTAAGTTGGAAATTTGAAAAGGGAGATAATGACCCCCGAGTCCCGCCTCCAATAGGCCCCGGGTAGGCGACTAGCACCGAGGGTATAATAAACACACAATTGGGAGGCATTACCCTCTAAGAGAACACACACGAAAGAGAGATATAATATAGACACCAATCAACTCCAACTCAGACTGAAATATAAATGAAAAACCAAGGACACATATGATATGCCATGCAAAAGTACTACAAATGAAAGAGAAAACTGCAAGTACCCAAAAGAAAGTAAAAACAGTAGCACCCACAAACCCGAACAGCTCCTGCAACCCTAAGCTAATAGAAACCAGCTTGATCACAAACCTTCTCCAAGTGACCTAAAAAACAGTTTATATATACATAGGGTGAGTATAGCAGTACACTCAGTATGATCCTCCCTGAAGCCTCTCGTGCAAAATTAAAGAAAGCATGCTAAAGCACAGTGAAGAACAAGTGAAACTAACTCGTCATCTAAACAGACATACCAACTTCCCAACCTCACATTGGATACTCTCACCAAGTAACACATACAAGAATATAACATATAATAAAGAATATCAAGGGTACCCCACTATTAATTCCCCACTGTTTTTCCACTTTGCCCGAATTTCGCACATCCTAAGCATCTCTCTCCAAAAAGGATTGCCCGTAGACACCTGGGCATAACACCACAATCTGCACCTCGTGCACCACAAAGGCTTGCCCGCAGACACCTGGGCAAACCACCACACCATCCTCACAACCAAAGGTAACTAGGTAGTTTCCAGGAGCCACCATATCTCGCATAACGTGTATCATATGTCAGGTATTATAACTCAAGCCATTACAGCCCATACACCGATAAGGATCCTCAAGCCATCACAACCTATACACGTTACACCTATAGTAATCCATAGAAAACTATATCCAGAATATATGTGTGTGAATAAACACAAGCCATTACAACCCTCAACACACATATATGGGGAAAACTAACCAATGTGCCTACCAGCACAAGTAACTACCAAGAGAAGAGAGCGGGGCCAAAGGGGGTAGTCATCTATCCATCCTCCCACCAGAATGTTGGGGAAAACACCCCCAGGGCTCAGAATCCCTGGGGTGTCAGTTTCCCTTACTGATAGGGTGGAGTAGCGTATAGAAACACAAAAAGTACAGAATATACTATAACTCACAACCACACTATGGGAATAACCTAGTCTTAGACCCACTGCAGCTAACATCTCTTAGACTCTGGGCTGCTACTTCTAAGACTAGGTATCCGATATGAACACAACCATTTAAAGAGATTTTTTAGATTACTTCATTACCTTTTTATCAATTCCACTGTACGTTAATTAATTATTTAAAAAAATTAATTAACTATGAACAATTCCACATTAAATTTCATTAGCATCATACCCAAGTCAAATGTTCCTTTAAAATTTCAACCTCAACATTATGTTCTAGCATCTCCATCCCCACTGGTTAACACCATTTATTCAATTATTCATTAATGAATTAATTTCCCAAATTCCCAGGCATTATAGAAAAAAATTCTATTCTACTAAACACAAAGGGCTCAACACAGTGAGTAGATGTACTACCCATCGAGTCTTTTCCACTTATATTAAGAGAATAAATCCATCCTTCCTTGAGAAGCTAGACACGGAAAGCACGTGGCATAAACCATGCGTCTCTGCCTCTTTCGGAAGAAGGGTAAGCAAGACAAGCTTCCTTGAGAAGTGGGGAAAAAGTAAAGAAGATAAACAACCAATAAGAATCAGAAAGCATCCAACAATCACATCCACTTAATTCCATCATCCCTGGTGTCCTCCCCGACACCCACATGCATAAACCGATGCATTTTTCCACTCTAGGCGTCATCTGCTGCCACAACAAAAAAGGCTTCTATACCTCCATATATTACCACAACTATCCAGGATCACATCACAACACAAGAAGCAGGAAAACAAACACCACATTAAATGGGCTCTTGGGCCTTTATCAATCAAGAGGGTAACTTAGAACCCCTTAAGGAATTATTAAACAATCAATTCTTTAATCCATATTGAATTAACGGATTTTTTATTCGTAGGTTCCAAATTCAAGAAACCTAATCATTAAGCTATCACTAATAATTAAACATACTTACTGCACTAATTTGATTAACATCAAATTACAACAAGAACCAGATTCGTTTTCATGCCTCTTTATCTTTAGCCAACAATTATCAATTAATCCCGATTTACGTTCTTTACCAATTTCCATCAAGAACAAACAGCTAAGCAAAGTAAGCATAGATATCACACTATCTAGAAAAACAAGAGACAATAACATATGATCGATATCAATTTATTTATTCAGTTAAAATATTTATTATGTCAATTCCATTTTCATCCAGTGGGATTAAATATGCTAACAATATAGTTGCACATAAAATAATAGATAAGCAACGAATCCCCTACCTCAAACAGTTCCTCACGTTCTTTATCCACACAACGGGTCACGATCGCTTCCTCTCGTGACAACTGCATCCACTTGAGGATACCACGATACGACCGCACCAACCAAAACCCAAGAAAAATCCATTAGAGTCATGGAGATTACATGCTATAATATGGAAAGGATAATCAGAAGAAGATGATCCCCAAAGGAATGAATATAAAACACACCTTATATCAAAGATTGACCGATACAACTCGGTTGCATCAAAACAGAGCGAAACCAATCCAAGGAGTAAAGTTTGATTGTGAAACTCCTACGGGAAGGATTGAAAGGTTTTAGCATCTCATAGCCGAGAAAAAAGAGGAAGAAAAAGGGAGGAAGATATCTCGTCCCTTTTGAAGATTTAATGGGGTGAAAGTTTATGATATGCTCGATTCCCCATTAAAAGTGGATCGCATTAAACCACGTGTTTTGACCAAGTAAAAACATCCCGGGCCTTAAGAATAATTAATATAGGATTTATGGCCTTTTAATCGGCCTTAAGAGTCCTTAAAAAATGAGTCTTTAAATATATTTTACGTCAAAGGAAACGTCAAAGGGGAAAAACTGTAAGAAGCTGGAAACACTGTTCACCTACCTTTACTATACACCTACCATTACTTTACACCTACCGATCTATGAAACTGATTTGTGAAACTGATATGTGAAACACTGCACACCTACTGTTACTGTACACCTACCGTTAATGTACACCTACCGATCTGTGAAACCGATCTGGGAAACCGATCTGTGAAACACTATAAACCTACCATTACTGTACACCTACCATCACTGTACACCTACTGATCTGTGAAACTGATATGTGAAACCGATCTATGAAACTGATCTGTGAAACCGATCCGTGAAACACTATACACCTACCGTTACTGTACACCTACCGATCTGTGAAACCGATCTGTAAAACACTATACACCTACCGTTACTGTACACCTACCGATCTGTGAAACCGATTTTCAAAACCGATCTGTGAAACACTGTACACCTACCGTTACTGTACACCTACCATTACTGTACACCTTCGGATAGAACAATTCACAAAATTGTAAAAATTGTTCAAAGAACTGGAAATTTGGAAAAGTGTTGGGGATAAGTCACCTTGACCTCCCATAACGCCTCCAACACCACATTTTCACAAAGTAATGGACCGGAGAGGTCTGAGCCATTACATTATATACCTCTCAAAACATTCTCGTCCTCGAGAATTCAAAACCCACCAAAAGAAACGGGTTCTGAACAACCACCCATCAAGATAACTCTCAAAAGAGAGCAAGCCACAAAAGCAACAAAATAAATTCATAAATAAAACATGAAAGGTCTAACCACAAAGGGAATATCATTACATGAAAAGAGATAAACATCAAACAACTCTGGGTACTGAGCACATATATGTGTCTCGCATTCCCAGGTACTCTTCTCCATTCCACCGTGTCGCCACAAGACACAAACTAAGGGGATAGAACGCCCACACAACACCTTCTCCTTGTGGTCTTAGATCTCCACAGGTCGCTCCTTGAAGGTTGCATCACCATCAACATCGATCTATCCCCAATTGATGATTTGAGAGTCATCATAAAGATAATGACGAAGCTGTTATACATGGAAAACATCATGTATCCGACTCATCTGTGGGGGAAGTGATACTTGATACGCCACTGCTCCAACATGAGCTAACACCTCAAAAGGCCCAAAAAACTGGGGATAAATCATACATCCACGACCAAACCTTCGCTTCCCATGACTGGGATTCACCTTCAGAAACACATGATCCCCAACATTAAACTCTAAGGCCCTCCTTCTTTGATCAGCATATGATTTCCGACGATCTTGTGCTATCTTCATCCTCTCACGAATCACCTGAACCATATCTATTGTATTCTGCACTAGTTCCGGTCTGAGAATTGCTGACTCTCTGACCCCAGTCCAGCACAACGGAGAATGGAAAGGCCGACAATACAGGGCTTCAAACGGCACCATAACAATGGTGGAGTGAAAACTATTATTGTAAGTGAACTCCACTAAGGGTAAGTGACTCATCCATGAATCTCCAAAATCAAGAACACAAGAGCGTAACATGTCTTCAAGAGTCTGGATGGTTCATGTAAGAACCTGGGTTTTTGGAATGGGTCAAAATCCCGACCGTGTTTAAAATTTTGACTTGTTTTCGAAGAAACTGGATAAAATGGGAAGTTTCTAGAAATTTCCATACTACACGCCGTGTACATTATAGTACAATCCATGTATAGGTTTAGCGAGTGTCGGCCGTGTGCTCTCCAAGTACATGCCGTGTGGTGACCGTGTAGAATTTTCTTACTAGACGACGTGTAGTTTTACACATGTCGTGTAACCCCGACAGTGTGGTGGCTATAAATGGAATGTAGGCCTTTTGGACGGGTAGAACCAGGTACACGTCGTGTTCCTTTTGGACACGTTGTGTAGTTTAGCCATGTATGAGGGATATACATGGCATGTGGGTAAGTCAGCGTGGAAGAGAAGAGAAACCCGACACACGCCGTGTACCCATAGGTACACGCCATGTACTCATTTCGGTAGGTATGGAAAGTAAGTCGGTGGAATCCTATCGTCTTATGAACAGTTAAATGAAATATACACGGCGTGTATTCCTAAAGTACACGCCGTGTACTTTTTTTTTGTGCTAAAATGGGCAGTAGCCTCGTTTTGAGGCAGAACACATCTCCTTCGCCCGGTTTCGTGAACCAAGCCAGCTGGACCTCTCTCCTTCCCCCGATCGTCCATTCGAGACCCGTTTCAAGCTCTGATTAGTGCTTTAGAACCCCCTCGGTAAGGCCTCAATTCCTCTTTGGCTGTTTTGTCTGATTTTTGTTCTAGAACGAGATATAGGTGTTTGAGCGGTTTCGAATCTTTTGTAGATATACCACGTTTTAGACCGAATTTGTGGCTGTTATCGGAGGAGTACTGTCATACGAGTCTCAGGTAGGTGGTGCATACCTTATTTTGTGTTTTCGTGGTTGTTTGGGTGATGCGGCCTTCAGCGCGTTTTCGGGTATTTTGAGCGGGACCCATTTTATCTGCTTTTTCATACTATATTTCTTATGGGACCTCTGGGATGCTTTTGGGTATGCCCGGTTACCAGTTTGTGTGAGCAGGGCCGGGTGAGGGGCCGTTGCTCGTCGGGGCATTTTGGCCGGGGAACGCCAAAATGGTTTTAATTGAAATATTATTGTTATAAACTGTTTAGTTTAATTTATTAATGCCTGATATAAATTGTTGGAGGAATTTAAGATCTCAGTGCTGGTATGTGACAACATCTGGTCTAGTGAAATTCTATTATTTAGTGGGTTTTACCTGTTTATGTTTTATGTTTAAATATGTTATATAAGAAATTATTGAATTGCATCTGCTGGACCCCTTGGGTGGTGTTGGGCATGGCCCGGATATTCTTGAGGTAGTATGGCTGTCAGGTTGGGCTTGGCCCTGGTTACTTTGGGTGGTTTTGACCACGAGATTGGGAATCATGGACGTCGGATTGAGGCAGTACGACTATCAGGTTGGGCATGGCCCGGGTTACTAGGATGGCGATGCCATCAGACTTGATCGACATGGTCGCAGGGACCCGAGGTGTCAGATGTGTTGGTTGCTTAGGTACTTTTTGGTGATTACCGATCACCGGGACTTTGAGTAGTGTGCACATAGAGATACTCTGTCGTGTAACCCGGCACCATGTGCCACCTGACACAGAGTATCTCTATGTGCACACTACTCAAAGTCCAGCACAACGGAGAATGGAAAGGCCGACAATACAGGGCTTCAAACGGCACCATAACGATGGTGGAGTGAAAACTATTATTGTAAGTGAACTCCACTAAGGGTAAGTGACTCATCCATGAATCTCAAAAATCAAGAACACAAGAGCGTAACATGTCTTCAAGAGTCTGGATGGTTCATGTAAGAACCTGGGTTTTTGGAATGGGTCAAAATCCCGACCGTGTTTAAAATTTTGACTTGTTTTCGAAGAAACTGGATAAAATGGGAAGTTTCTGGAAATTTCCATACTACACGCCGTGTACATTATAGTACAATCCATGTATAGGTTTAGCGAGTGTCGGCCGTGTGCTCTCCAATTACATGACGTGTGGTGACCGTGTAGAATTTTTTTACTAGACGACTTGTAGTTTTACACATGTCGTGTAACCCCGACAGTGTGGTGGCTATAAATGGAATGTAGGCCTTTTGGCCGGGTAGAACCAGGTACACGTCGTGTTCCTTTTGGACACGTCGTGTAGTTTAGCCATGTATGAGGGATATACATGGAATGTGGGTAAGTCAGCATGGAAGAGAAGAGAAACCCGGTACACACCGTGTACCCATAGGTACACGCCATGTACTCATTTCGGCAGGTCTGGAAAGTAAGTTGGTGGAATCCTATCGTCTTATGAACAGTTAAATGAAATATACACGGCGTGTATTCCTAAAGTACACGCCGTGTACTTTTTTTTGTGCTAAAATGGGCAGTAGCCTCGTTTTGAGGCAGAACACATCTCCGTCGCCCGGTTTCGTGAACCAAGCCAGATGGACCTCTCTCCTTCCCCCGATCGTCCATCCGAGACCTGTTTCAAGCTCTGATTAGTGCTTTGGAACCCCCTGGGTAAGGCCTCAATTCCTCTTTGCCTATTTTGTCTGATTTTTGTTCTAGAACGAGATATAGGTGTTTGAGCGGTTTCAAATCTTTTGTAGATATACCGCATTTTAGACCAAATTTGCGGCAATTATCGGAGGAGTACTGTCATACGAGTCTCAGGTAGGTGGTGCATACCTTATTTTGTGTTTTCGTGGTTGTTTGGGTGATGCGGCCTTCAGCGCGTTTTCGGGTATTTTGAGCGGGACCCATTTTATCGGCTTTTTCATACTATATTTCTTATGGGACCTCTGGGATGCTTTTGGGTATGCCCGGTTACCAGTTTCTGTGAGCAGGGCCGGGTGAGGGGCCGTTGCTCGTTAGGGCATTTTGGCCGGGGAACGCCAAAATGGTTTTAATTGAAATATTATTGTTATAAACTGTTTAGTTTAATTTATTAATGCCTGATATAAATTGTTGGAGGAATTTAAGATCTCAGTGCTGGTATGGGACAACATCTGGTCTAGTGAAATTCTATTATTTAGTGGGTTTTACCTGTTTATGTTTTCTGTTTAAATATGTTATATAAGAAATTATTGAATTGCATCTGCTGGACCCCTTGGGTGGTGTTGGGCATGGCCCGGATATTCTTGAGGCAGTATGGCTGTCAGGTTGGGCTTGGCCCTGGTTACTTTGGGTGGTTTTGACCACGAGATTGGGAATCATGGACGTCGGATTGAGGCAGTACGACTGTCAGGTTGGGCATGGCCCGGGTTACTAGGATGGCGATGCCATCAGACTTGATCGACATGGTCGCAGGGACCCGAGGTGTCAGATGTGTTAGTGTCTTAGGTACTTTTTGGTGATTACCGCTCACCGGGACTTTGAGTAGTGTGCACATAGAGATACTCCGTGATGAGGTGGTTTTGATCACTCGGTATGTGAGTAGTGTGCACATAGTGTCGGGTTACTATCCTTGTAAATGCATGATTTATTAAACACATATATTTGGTATGCACCGTTGAGTGGTATCCTACTAAGATTTGTCTCACACCCTGCACGGGCCCTTCGGGACGCATGCAAACTTTATGGATTTACGTACAGAAAAGGGGCTAGCTTCAGGAGTTGGGCTACATTAGTTGTTTTATGGAGATGGTATGGACCATGAGGTCGTGCCTAGCTGGGTTTACTTTATTTTGTTTAATTTTCTGTATCAGCATGCTTACTTGTTGTAGCTACTGTTGGTTAGCCATTGGCACCCAGTTTATATTCAGTTGTGGATGACCTATTTTGGATGCATGTTTTACTATTCATTAGTAGTTACATGTTATCAGTATGTTGTTGTGTTTATTTCCGCTGTTGTTGTCATACTTACTGCTTCAGCTATTTATCTATATTGATTATGCATCCGCTCTGCGGGTCTGGTTCGAGTCTGCTGAGACTTTCTTTCCGCTGCATCTTTACTGTTATGCTTGGACCAGTACCCTTATTATGATCCTCCGAGAGGGTATAGCCTCCCCACTATACCTATCAGACCCTCACTGCTAGTCGGCAGCCTTTGGCGTTCAGGGGAGGTGCACCTAAGGTAGTGACACCCGACCCGTTCGGCACTATTCGAGTGCCTGGCTGGGTCCGGGTTGTTACAAAGTGGTATCAAAGGAGTTCTTGACAAGGATTTAGTAGCAGTGATCTTCTGGATACTAATGATATTGAGACTTCTCTTTTTATTTATTCTGGTTTTACTATTTGGGATATGGTAGACTGGAGATAAGTTGTTGTTACTGGGACTGGGTTTTTAGCTTGTGCTTGGGTGCCTGCAGCTCCAGGTATGAGGGATTGACCTAGTTTCCATGGGTGGGAATTGTTGTTGCTTTTTCTCAGATTACAGTTTATATGATTTCCACCTTGGTGGCTCACTTGATGTTTGATGTTTTTGATTGTGATATGTGACCCTTGACCCGGTGTGGTAAGGGAGAATTTTACCTTGGCCCGGTATGGCAAGGCTTGTTGTTTGGCTTTTGATAGGCACTTTTTTTAGGGTATTTCAATTTCATAATTACATGTATTCTTTGAGAAGTGATAATTACATGTGAATAAAAATCAATTTCCATGCTTTATATGCTTTGAAATGTGAACTGGTGAAATTCATGATAGAATTTCTAGTTGTGAAAATGTGTATGCCATGCTTTATATCTTTGTAGAATTGCATGTTTTAGGATATTTGGGTCTGAATCTTATAAGAGAAGGCAGGTACTATGGTTGAGGTAGTGTAACTGTCAGGATTGGGTGACTTGGTCATCGGTTTGAGGCAACGTGAGTTGTTAGGACGGGCATGGCCCGAGTTACTTTGATACTTGGCTCTATTGAGGGTGGGTAAGGAGGCCATGAGGCCAGGATGCCATGGGGAATGGGTTGCAGTGAGGGGGAGTAAGGGTAGTTGTTATGCACTTCCTTTTACTGCTTTCCTTATATGTGTAGAATATATTATTATATATGTATGGACTGTTTAACCATTTATGGTATTTAGTGGGTTACTCCTTCATGACTTGATGGAGCATCAGAAAGGAGGTGATGCAGTGCCGCAGGATCAGGTTCAGGATTCAGTACAGGCAGATCACGAGCCGTATGTACAGGCTCATGGACAGGATCTAGTGCAGGCAGGACAGAAGCCGAGTTTGGAAACGTTTGGACCATGGATTGATGAGAAGCTCCAAGCTATCCTAGGACATGTCTTGCAGGGGTTTGACGGAGGCGCACAGGGTACAAATCCTTCTATGGAGTATCTGACGCAGGAGTTCCAGTTGCAACACCCACTGCTTTTTCAGGGTGAGGGTGGTCCACAGGCGGTTGAGAACTGGATTGAGAGTATGTTGATGATCTTCGAATAGCTCGAGACGCCTCCAGGGTGGAGGTTCAAGTTGTCAACGTACATGCTGAGAGGACCGGCGAAGTGTTGGTGGGACGTACAGGTTTAGGCTCGTAGGAATGAGAGACTGACATGGAAGGACTTCTAGGACAGGTTCTTCGAGCACTTTTATCCGTAGATGCTGAGGGCAGAGAGAGCTCGGGAGTTCTTGAGTCTTTAGTAGGGAGATATGTCCATCATGGACTATGTGGCTACCTTCACATAGTTGTCTCGTTTTTCACCTGGTATGGTGAGTGTTGACGCAGCTAGGGTGAGGGGCTTTGAGGATGGATTACGACACGCCATTCGGGTCCAGGTGAACATCTTCAGGATGAGTTCTTTCTCCGAGACAGTGAATCAGGCGCTTATAGCCAAGGGCAACGAGAGAGAGAAATCTCATTTGGTCAGGGAAACAACTACAGGTGATGGTTCAGACAGTAGTAAAAGAGGACGAGATGAGTTCCAGTAGGGAAGTCAGGCCAGGGATTCAGCTAGACCACCTCGTGGGAGTTCTTCGGTGATTTTCTTCCAGTGCGGACAACCGAGACATGTTCGGGCACAGTGATATAGGCCTCCGAAGGAGTTCTAGGCATGTGGGTAGGATGGGAATCTGGAGAGGTTTTGCAGGAAGCCTTCTCAGATAGCCGGCAGACAGGGGCCCGAACAGACTGTAGCATCTGGATTGGGTTCAGGTTCGATACCCGGAGAGGGTAGTCGAGGTTCAGCTATGCACAGAGGTCATGACAGAGACAGTGGGACCCAACTAAGGGGTCAGTGGCTGGTGACTGGAGCAGCATAGTAGGGAGGTCAGGCATCAGGCAGCCATATTTCAGGCCAGGTGCATGCTGTGGAGCTGCCAGAGGCTGAGCAGGCTGGTGAGCTGACGACGGTTAGAGGTACACTGCGGTGTGGCCGTGATCACCATGTTTCCTTTTTGGCATGACCTGTAGAGGCATGTCTGTTTTGGGTGCACGTGGTGCACATGATCTATGTGGACTAACTAGATGCTAGTTAGTGGGATTGGCACAATATCGGGTGTGTGATATATATATGTACGTATGAGATGCGTAGCATCAGGGCATCGAGGATGCGAGTTACTTGAGGTGCCATGGGCATCGGGGAATCGGGGATGCAAGTTACTTGAGGTGCCGTGGGCATCAGGGCATCGTGGATGCGGGTTACTTGAGGTGCCAGGCACCAGGACCTCATGGAGGCAGACACCGATGCAGTGCGGGATACATTGGGTGTTGGGAGTGATGCAGGAACGCCAATGAGGTGCAGGGGTGAATATGCGTCACAGGAGGACAATGCATCCACAAAATAGGTTAGTAAACCTTATTTTCTTTACGTTTTGTTGGGTTGAGACCGGGTAAGGATATTACTAAGGTGGGGAGCCCCCTTGAGGAATTTAGCCGGAACCATTGAGACCGGGGAAGTCCGGGTTGCTTTGAACAGAGTGGTATGTTTGGTTCCATCTCCGGGTTTCGTTTGATAGATCGGGGACGAGCTATGTTAAGGTGGGGAGTTTTTAAGAACCCAGGTTTTTGGAACGGGTCAAAATCTCGACCCTGTTTAAATTTTTGACTTGTTTCCGAGGAAACTGGATAAAATGGGAAGTTTCTGGAAATTTCAAGGCAACACGCCGTGTACTTTTAAGTACATGCCGTGTATAGGTTAAGCGAGTGTCGGCCGTGTGCTCACCAAGTACATGCTGTGTGGTTAGCATGTAGAACTTTCTTACTACACGGCGTGTAGTTTTACACACGCCGTGTAACCCCGACCGTGTGGTGGATATACATGGTGTGTAGGCCTTTTGGCCGGGTAGAACCAGGTACACGCTGTGTTCCTCTTGGACACGCCGTGTAGTTTAGCTGTGTATGAGGGATATACATGGCGTGTGGGTAAGTCGGCGTGGAAGAGAAGAGAAACCCAGTACATGCTGTGTACCCACAGGTACACACCGTGTACTCATATCGGTAGGTTTGGAAAGTAAGTCGGTGGAATCATTCCCTCTTATGAACAGTTAAATGAAATATACACGACGTGTAGTCCTAAAGTACACGCCGTGTACTTTTTTTTTGTGCTAAAATGGGCAGTAGCCTCGTTTTGAGGCAGAACACATCTCCTTCACCCGGTTTCGCGAACCAAGCTAGCCAAACCTCTCTCCTTCCCCCAATCGTCCATCCGAGACCCGTTTCAAGCTCTGATTAGTGCGTTGGAACCCCCTCGGTAAGGCCTCGATTCCTCTTTGGCCGTTTTGTCTGATTTTCATTTTAGAATGAGATATAGGTGTTTGAGTGGTTTCGAATCTTTTGTAGATCTACCCTGTTTTAGACCGAATTGGTGGATGTTACCGGAGGAGTAGCGTCGTACGAGTCTCAAGTAGGTGGTTCATACCTTATTTTGTGTTTTCGTGGTTGTTTGGGTGACGCGGACTTCAACACATTTTCAGGTATTTTGAGCGGGACCCATTTTATCTTCTTTTTCATACTCTATTGCTTATGGGACCTCTGGGATGATTTTGGGTATGCCCGGTTACCAGTTTGCGTGAGTAGGGCCGGGTGAGGGGTCATTGCTCGTCCGGGCATTTTGGCTGGGGAACACCAAAATGGTTTTAATTGAAATATTATTTTTATAAACTGTTTAGTTTAATTTATTAATGCCTGATATAAATTTTTGGAGGCATTTAAGACCCCAGTGCTGGTATGGGACAACATCTGGTCTAGTCCAATTCTACTATTTAGTGGGTTTTGCCTGTTTATGTTTTCTGTTTAAATATGTTATATATGAAATTATTGAATTGCATCTTCTGGACCCCTTGGGTTTTTTTGGGCATGGCCTAGATATTCTTGAGGTAGTACGATTGTCGGGTTGGGCTTGGCCCGGGTTACTTTGGGTGGTTTTGACCACGGGATTGGGCGTCATGGACGTCGGATTGAGGCAGTACGACTGTCAGGTTGTGCATGACCCAGGTTACTAGGATGGTGATGCCATCAGACTTGAGCAACATGGTCGTAGGGACACGAGGTGTCAGATGTGTTGGTGGCTTAGGTACTTTTTGGTGATTACTGCTCACCGGGACTTTGAGTAGTGTGCACACAGAGATACTCCGTGATGAGGTGGTTTTGACCACTCGTGTGGGTAGAGGCCCCCATAGTTGCGGTTAGGTATTTTGGTTGGGGGTGCTTGTCGTAGAAAGCCACGTGGGAGGTGAGGTGCCTTCAGGGGATGGGCGTGCCTTCGGGATGTCTGTACTTGAGACACTATGTGTCAGGAGGCACATGGTGCCGGATTACTATTTTGGGCGTGCCTTCGGGATGTCGGTACTTGAGACAAAAGGTTTCAGGAGGCACATAGTTCCAGGTTACTATTCTAGGGTGTGCCTTCAGGACGTCGGTACTTGAGACACAAGGTGTCAGGAGGCACATGGTGCCGGGTTACTATTTTGGGCGTGCCTTCGGGATGTCGGTACTTGAGACACAAGGTGTCAGGAGGCACATAGTGCCAGGTTACTATTCTTGGGCGTGCCTTTGGGACGTCGTTACTTGAGACACGAGGTGTCAGGTGGAACATGGTGCCGGGTTACACGACAAAGATTCTGGGGTTGGCCGAAGCAGGTGACACTCCATGGTGGCTGTTGAGAACTAGTGTAGTTTGTATTTACTTGTGTATTGTACTATTTACTGCTTTCCTTATAAATGAATGACTGCTTAAACACATATATTTGCTATGCACTGTTGGGTGGTATCCTACTGAGATTTGTCTCACACCCTGCACGGGCCCTTCGGGACGCATGCAGACTTTATGGATTTACGTGCAGGAAAGAGGCTAGCTCCAGGAGCTGGGCTACGTTAGTTGTTACATGGAGATGGTATGGACCTTGAGGTCATGCCTAGCTGTTTTTACTTTGTTTTGTTTACTTTTCTGTATCGGCATGCTTATTTGTTGTAGCTATTGTTAGTTAGCCATTGACGCCCTGTTTATATTCAGTTGTGTATGACTTGTTTTGGATGCATGTTTTACTATTTATTAGTAGTTACATATTATTAGCATGTTTTTGTGTTTATTTCCACTGCAGTTGTTATACTTACTACTTCAGCTATTTATCTATATTGATTATGCTTCCGCTCTGCGGGTCTGGTTCGAGTCTGCTGAGTCTTTCTTTCCGCTGCATCTTTACTGTTATGCTTGAACGAGTACCCTTATTATGATCCTCTGAGAGGGTATAGCCTCTCCACTATACCTATCAGACCCTCATTGCTTGTCGTCAGCCTTTGGCGTTCAGGGGAGGTGCGCCTAAGGTAGTGACACCCGACCCATTCGGCACTGTTCGGGTGGCTGGCTGGGTCCGAGTCGTTACAGTTCGCTCTGTCTGACCATCCGTTTGAGGATGAAAAGTAGTGCTAAGTCATAGTTGAGAACCAAAAGCATGTTGGAGACCTCTTCACACCCTTGAGGTAAAACGGGGATCTTGATCAGAAATGATCATCCTAGGGACTCCATGAATTCTCACCACCTCCTCTAGATACTGCCTCGACAAAACTTCCACTGAGCTTGACTCCTTGATCGCTATGAAGTGGGCCGATTTTGTTAAACAATCCTCTACTACCCAAATAACGTCATGTACTCCCGGAGCTCGACATAAACTAGTAACAAAGTCTATTGATATGTCCTCCCACTTCCATTGAGGAATCTCTAATGGCTGGAGAAGACTACGAGGAACACGGTGTTCGGACTTCACCTTATGACAGAATAAACATCAAGACACAAACTCCGCAACCACACGCTTCAGCCCAGACCACCAAAACTGACTCCTTAAGGCTTGGTACATCTTTGTCATGCCAAGATGTACTACTAATGGCGAACTATGGAACTCTCAGAGAACCGTCTCGTGCATCGTCAAGGGAACAAAAATCCTTCCATGATACAACATTTTGTGTTGTTCATCTTCAGTCCAACTATAAGGGGCCTCACCACAAACAACTCGGTCTCTCCAGACCTCCACCTCAAGATCCCCCAACTGGGACTCTTCCACCTTCAACACCAGGGATGACTATTTACGTCATCTGAAAAAGGCAACCTCTACCCCCAACTTCTCCCATATCAAGATGCAATGCTGACAATTCTTCCATTACTCTCCAGGAATCACCAGATTCACGCACAGCATCACTACGTGACTTTCATCTTAGTACGTCAGCTACAACATTCCCTTTTCCAGGTGTATACGATATTTTGAAGTCGTATTCCTGTAAGAACTCCATCCACCGATGCTGTCGTAAGTTCAAGTCACGCTGAGAGAAAACATACCTCAAACTCTTATGATCAGTGAAAACCACAAAGTGCTCATCAATGAGGTAATGTCTCCACAACTTCAGAGAAAAAACCAAGGCTTCCAACTCAAGATCATGGGTGACATAGTTGCGTTCATGGGGATGCAACTGACGAGACCCATAAGAAACAAATGACCTCTACTACATGAGAAAACAGCCTAACCCCAGATGTGAAGCATCACAGAAAACATCAAACTGAACTCCCTCAGCTGGAAGAAAAAGGACTTGAGCACATATTAACTTATCTTTTAGATACTCGAATGCTGACTGACACTGATCAGTCCATACGAATTCCTGATCCTTCCTAGTCAAAGCTGTTAGAGGAGTTGCAACTCGGGAGAAATTGGCTACGAACCTCCTGCAGTAGCCTGCGAGACCAAGGAAACTTCGCAACTCTGAAACTGTCTTGGGGGATGCCCAAGAAACAACTGGTTCTATATTTGATGGATCCACAGCTACTCCCTATTGGGACACAACATGCCCCAATAAACGGACTTATCAAGCCCAAAACTCACACTTCAACAACTTCCCAAACAGCTGATGTTTACGAAGAACTCCCAAAATAGCATGTAGATGCTCTGCATGCTCCTCTTCAGATGTGGAGTACACAAGGATGACATCAATGAAAACCACCAAAAACTTTTCTAGGAACTCACATGACATAGCATTAATCAATCCCATGAACATAGCTGGAGAATTTGTCACGCCGAATGACATTACAATGAACTCATAATGCTCATGACGACAACAGAAAGTAGTCTTCAGGATGTCCTCATCCTTTACACGCATCTGATGATATGATGACCGTAAGTAGATCTTTGAGAACTAAAGTTCACCCTTCAGTTGACCAAATAAATCATCAATTCACAGAAGAGGATAGTGATTCTTTATTGTCACTTTGTTTAAGTGACAATAATCGACACACAACTGCAAACTTCCATCAGCCTTCTTCACTAACAAAACCAGTGTACCCCATGGTAACACACTTGGCCGAACAAAACTGCACTGTAACACATCATCAATCTATATACATATCTCTCGTAACTCAGAAGGAGCCATCCTATATGGAGACATAGAGATAGGAGACTCTCTTGGCTATAGCTCGATCCCAAAATCGATCTATCGTCGAGGGGGTAGTGCTACAACCTCTTCTGGAAAGACATTAGGGTACTCCTCTACGACCCTAGGAAACGCCAACTACTGAACCTCTGAAGAACTCAGCATCATCTCAGCCAGCATGGATAATAAGGATGGAACATGCCTGTGACCCATCCGAGGGTCTCGCTCGCCAACAAACACCACTGGCTCTCCATATGCACCAATGAAGACAAACTTCTTCCTAAAGAAATCCACGATAGCCTGCACCGAATACAACCAATCCATACAGGATGACATCATATGGTTGTATTCGTAAACATAGGAAATCTCCCCAAGAGTGTTGTTTCCCCAACACTAGCTCAGAGTCTCTACATACTTCAAATAAGTCATCTCAACCTCCAACTAGCGTAGTCAACGCCAAGGGCACTGGAAGCCTCTCTACCTCAAGTCCCAAAGCATGGACAAGGGTAGGTGATATGAAGGAGTGTGTCGCTCCTGAATCAAACAAGGCATACACCAAGGTAGAAAACAAGAAAAGGGTACCTCGAACGATGTCTGGCTCACCTAGAGCTGGTAATGCTAGAGCATGAATCTGACCACAGCCTCCTCCATGGCCTCTCTTACCCTGATGACAACCACTTCCACGGCCATGCTCTGCTCTCTGAGGATGGGGAGCATTATGGAGTTGTCCTCTGCCTGCCCCATCTACCCTTTGCTGATCTAAAGCTTGTGCAATTGGCTGCTGATGCCTTGGCTAGAACTGCCTCAATGGAGGAACCTGGAGCGTAGCGCCTGGTGCACGAAGACCACTATGAAAGGTCGACCACTCTCACTACTGATGAACACGACCACCACAAGAAAAACAAGCATCTGATCCCTTGGCATAGGCCTGAGAGTTACTGCCTCTGGAGAAACGAGATGTGAAGGGCTGGGAACTACCCCGGCTGAATGGAATCTCTTCTGTCCTGAAAATCGGGAACCCCGGAAAATAACTCTGCTTCATGAGGAATCATGCCGATTCCCCTCTCGTGATGATCCAGTCCTGGCCAAAGTCCTTTCGACAACCTCTTCCCTCACCAGCACCTCAAGATATGTTTTCAGCATAAAAGGGATGACCTGGAGCTGGATCTATGGACGCAAAGCCTCCTCAAAATGACTCGCCCTGGCCTCCTCATCTGGCAGTAGGTCTGATGAATATCGTAAAAGGTTCCTGAAACGGATTCCAGACTCTCGAACACTGGAGCTCCCGTGTCGAAGGGTAAGAAGCTCCTGGCGACTGGACACCTTTGCAGTCAAATAAAGAAGCTCGACTCTAAACCTATCTCGGACCTCCTCCCACGAGATAACAGACTCCTCACGATCCCTGAGGAACAAGGACCACCACTTCCTTACTGCTCCACGCAGCATCGTCATAACCAAGGACACCCAGTGCTCCTTATGAGCCCGAATTGAGATAAAGCTGATCTCGACCTCCTCTATCCAGTCTTCCGTGACTGCATCTGAAACGGAGCCCTCATACTTCTACAGACTCTGGCATTGAAACTCTCAGAGTGTCTTCCTCCGAGTGTCGTCCTCATAAACCTATACCCGGCGATGATCTGCTGGCACAACCTTCTGAACATCTTCTATGTGAGCCTGACGAGGACATCGACCTAGAGCCATACCTGCAAAATAACGAACACTTAGATCTCCTAAACCTGGAATATGGAAGACTCAATATTAATTAATTAATTAATTAGTATTTTTTTATTCATTTTAGGTTAAACTATCCCAAGGTCTACCCATTCAAACATAGGCACAACGAAGAATGATGCATGATACTTTCCTAGGTCTCTACCCTACAACTAGTATCACCTTATTTAGTAGCCATTGTAAACTTAAAGGTTCATACATCAGATCATAGGGGGGCCTAAATGCCTATGTCTTAGCCGGTATCCAGTGTTTACCTCACTTGCTAAACATGAATGACACCGTTGTCCTACCAACCCATGAAACCTCACCTGTGCCTAACTCCAAACTCCATCCTATCCCTCAACCTCCCTCTGATAACACTCTATCACGACCCCCTCCCCATAAAGTGTACCCCTTCTGGGTCGGAAATGTGAAAAGGGAGATAATGACCCCTGAGTCCCGCCTCCAGTGGGCCCCGGGTTGGTGACTAGCACCGAGGGTATAATAAACACACAAATGGGAGGCATTACCCTCTAAGAGAACACATGCGAAATAGAGAGATAAGATAGACACCAATCAAATCCAACTCAGACTGAAATATTAACGAAAAACCAAGTGCACATATGAGATTCCATGAAAAAGTACTACAACTGAAAGGGAAAACTGCAAGTACCCAAAAGAAAGTAAAAACAGTAGAAACCACAAACCCGAACAGCTCCTGCAACCCCAAGATAGTAGAAACCATCTTGATCTCCAACCTTCTCCAAGTGACCTGAAAAACAGTTTATATATACATAGGGTGATTATAACAATAAACTCAGTAGGATCCTCCCTGAAGCCTCTCTTGCAAAAGTAAAGAAAGCATGCTAAAGCACAGTGAAGAACAAGTGAAACTAACTCATCATCTAAACAGGCATACCAAGTTCCCAACCTCACTATGGATACTCTCACCAAGTAACGCATATAAGAATATATCATATAATAAATAATATCAAGGGTAACCCACTACTACTTCCCCACTGGTTTGCCACTTTGCCCCACATTACACTTCCTAAGAAACTCTCTCCAAAAAGGATTTCTCATAGACACGTGAGCATAACACCACAATCTGCACCTCATGCACCACAAAGGCTTTCCCGTAGACACCTGGGTGAAGCACCACACCATCCTCACAACCAAAGGTAACTTGGTAGTTTCTGGGAGCCACCATAGCTCGCATAATGTGTATCATACGTCGAGTATTATACCTCAAGCCATTATAGCCCATACACCGAGTAAGGTTCCTCAAGCCATCACAACCTATACACGTTACACCTATAGTAATCCATAGAAAACTATATCCAGAATATATGTGTGTGAATAACCACCAGACATTACAGCCATCAACACACATATATGGGGAAAACCAACCACTGTGCCTACCAGCACAAGTAACTACCAAGAGAAGAGAGTGGAGCCAAATGGGGTTGTCATCCATCCATCCTCCCACCGAAATGTTGGGGAAAACACCCCCCAGGGCTCAGAATCCCTGGGGTGTTAATTGACCTTACTGACAGAGTGGATTAGCGTATAAAAACAAAAAAAGTAAAGAATATACTATAACTCCCAACCACATTATGGGAATAACCTAGTCTTAGACCCACTGTAGCTAACGTCTCTCAGACTCTGAGCTACTACTTCTAAGACTAGGTATGCTATATGAACACAACCATTTAAAGAGATTTATTAGATTACTTAATTCCCTTTTTATCAGTCCCACTGTACGTTAATTAATTCTTTAAAAAAATTAATTAACTATGAACAATTCCACATTAAATTTCATTAGCATCATACCCAAGTCAACTGTTCCTTCAAAATTTCAACCTCAACATTATGTTCCCGCATCTCCATCCCCATTGGTTAACACCATTTATTCAATTATTCACTAATGAATTACTTTCCCAAATTCTCAGGCATTCTAGAAAAACATTCTATGCTACTAAACACAAAGGGATTAACATGTTGATTAGATGTACTACCCGTCGAGTCTTTGCCGCTTATATCAAAAGCATAAATCCATCCTTCCTTGAGAGGCTAGACACGGAAAACACGTGGCATACCCCGCACGTCTTTGACTCTTTCAGAAGAAGGTTAAGAAAGACCATCTGCCTTGAGCAGTGGGAAAAAGTAAAGAAGATAAACAACCAATAAGAATCAGCAAGAATCCAACAATCACATCCACTTCATTCCATCATCCCTGGTGTCCTCCCCGACACCCACATGCATAAACCGATGCATCTCACCACTCTAGGCATCATATGCTGCCACAACCAAAAAGGCATCCATGCCTCCACATATTACCACAACCATCCAGGATCACATCACAACACAAGAAGCAGGAAAACAAACACCACATTAAATGGGCTCTTGGGCCTTTATCAATCAAGTGGGTAACTCAGAACCCCTTAATGAATTATTAAATAGTCAATTCTTTAATCCATATTGAATTAACATATTTGTTATTCGTAGGTTCCAAATTCGGGAAACCTAATCAGTAAGCTATCACCAATAATTAAACATGATTATTGCACTAATTTGATTAACATCAAATTACAACAAGAACCATATTTTTTTTCATGCCTATTTATCTTTAGCTAACAATTATCAATTAATCCCAGTTTACGTTCTTTACCGATTTCCATCAAGAACAAACAGCTAAGCAAAGAAAGCATAGATATCACACTATCTAGCAAAACAAGAGGTAATAACATACGATCGATATCAGTTTATTTATCCAGTTAAAATATTTATTATGTCAATTCTATTGTCATCTAGTGGGATTAAACATGCTAAAAATACAATTGCACGTAAAAGAACAGAGAAGAAACGAATACCCTACCTCAAACAGTTCCTCACGTTCTTTATCCACACAACGGGTCACAATCGCTTCCTCTCACGACAACTGCATCCACCCGAGGATACCACGATACGACCACACCAACCAAAATCCAAGAAAACTCCATTAGAAGCATGGAGATTACATGCTATAATATGTAAAGGAGAAACATGAGAAGATGATCCCCAAAGGAATGACTATAAAACACACCTTATATCAAAGATTGACTGATACAGCTCAGTTGCATCAAAACAGAGCGAAACCAATCCAAGGAGTAAAGTTTGATTGTGCAAATACTACCTAAAGGATTGAAAGGTTCTAGCGTCTCATAGCCAAGAACAAATAGGAAGAAAAAGGGAGGAATATATCTCGTCCCTTTTGAAGATTTAATGGGGTGACGGTTTAAGATACGCTCAATTCCCCATTAAAAGAGGATTTCATTAACCCAAGTGTTTTGACCAAGTAAAAACATCACGGGCCTTAGGAATAATTAATATAGGATTTGTGGCCTTTTAATCGACCTTAAGAGTCCTTAAAAAAAAGCTTTAAATGTATTTTATGTCATAGGAAATGTCAAAGGGGAAAAACTGTAGGAATCTGGAAACACTGTTCACCTACAGTTACTGTACACCTACTGTTACTATACTCCTACTGATCTGTGAAACTAATATGTGAAACTGATATGTGAAACACTGTACACCTACAGTTACTGTACACCTACCGTTACTGTACACCTACCATTACTGTACACCTACCGATCTGTGAAACCGGTCTATGAAACCGATCTGTGAAACCGATCTATGAACACTGTACACCTACCGTTACTGTACACCTACCATTACTGTACACCTACCATCACTGTACACCTACCGATCTGTGAAACTGATCTGTGAAACAGTGCACTCCTACCGTTAATGTACACCTACCATTACTGTACACCTACCGATATGTGAAACACTGTACACCTACCGTTACTGCAAAACTACCGTTACTGTACACCTATCGATAAAACAATTCATAAAACTGGAAACACTGTTCACAAAATTGGAAATTTGGCAGTGTTGGGGATAAGTCACTTTGACCTCCCAGAACACCTCAAACACTGCATTTTCACAAAGTAATGGACCGGAGAGGTCCAGGCCATTACATGTGAGATAAAATCACAGTAATCCATTACTAAAAATATCTAGAAGTAATCCAACCATTTTACATAGCTAAGCGGTGTGTAGATATAACTGAATAATAAGAAACATTGGAAATAAGTTAATAATAGTCATATCAGGTTCTTATAGGACACCTAGAAGACTTCACCTGCTTCAATGTGGGCCAAAATGAGCCTAATTAATTATTATATATATTTTAATAACATATATACATATAGTATAGTTATATACTATATCCAACTATATGCACTAAGTATGTGAGGTTGTAAGTACAAATATACCTGGATACTAGGTTCTGGTTGGACTGGGGCATAACTTAGGCATCCATAACGAATCTAAATGAGTCTATAAGCTCCAACCGATGGTATGTGTCTTGATACTCATAATTAATGTGAGACATCATGCACATCACTTGAGATAGGTGGGGTGATAAGTCATTAATAACAACCTAATAGAGGAATGTGGAACATCATGCTTATTGCCAGATAATAGTATAATGGCAAGAGACGTCATGATCAACACCCAATGTAAGAGAGAGTGAAGCTTCATACTCAACATGTCCCTTAACCATTGTTCCACAACCAATATAAATGGAATAATCATAATAACAATAATAACATGTGGGATCACCACTTAACCATAATAATCATCAAACCCAATCCAACCAAGGAATCAAGGTTTATATAATCAAGTTCATTATTATAAAAGATGACAGATGGACTTTCCACCCAATTCTATTTAGTTCATTTAATCATAGAAAACCATCTTGAAGCTAATCAGTTCAATATAAACAATCCATTTAATAAATGTAGGTAAGGTGATTTATAAACAAGGTATGAAAATCCACTCAGAAGGTGGTTGTTCAATTTAAAAATTTATATCAATAAGTAAATTCTATTTATAATACAATACAAGAACTTAGGAGGTGATTTGGTTCAATAAAAATTTATATAGAAGGGTAAATTTCATTTATAACTCAATCCGAACAATTAAGATATATTCAAGTCATTTAATTAATGAATTATAAATGAGAATTTCAAGAAGACACACCCAATGGGTGTCTATAGTCAAGGTTAACATCCTCTAATTACCTAGAAAGGCTCATTGTGAGTATAAAATTGTGTATATATCAATTTATAATCAAAAAACTCATTTTAAGGAAATTAACGACAAAGATCAGTGTGTGGCACAATGATGTTACTATGAAAACAACTCAACTTTTAAGGTAAAACAACTAGACCACCTACCATTGGGTCATAGATGACTCCTCATCTGATATCAGCTTCAGATTCAAGGTGGATCAGAAGAAAAATTAATAATAATCCAATGCCTTTAAAATAAGGTGAATGAGATCACACTTAAATAGTGAAAAGAGATATGAAGAGAAACCATCAAAGGAAGTAAGAGGATTTCAGAGCTTACCAACGTAGATAGGATGCTTCTGAAAGTGTTTGATTTAAAGTCTGAACATAGGAGGCACCTTTATCTCTAGGAGAGACTTGAGGTAGATCTCATGGGATATGGGAGAGATTCTCATCCACTGGAAAAAAGAGGAGGAAATAAAGGGTTTAGATATTTAGGTTATTAATGGTAAAATAGTAAATTCACCCTCAAAATCAAGGGTGCACGATTTGGCCAAACAGTTTGGCCAAACTATGCTCTAACCGTGCTCACCTCTCTATCTAAGGCGAGACCCCATATGGTTAAGGTACCTAGTTTTCCTAACCTTTCATAAATCGTGTGAAATTCCTCTGTTAAGATGTCAAAAGTTTTTTCACGAGCATGCACCTCAGGTTTCATAGTTGCAGAAAAACCATGAGGCCCCTACTTTTCAAGAAATTCCCCACACGGTTACCCAACATAATTAGTTATAACCATGCTGTAACCATGAAGCCTACACTATTCGCCCAATTCATAGAGCTTCAAGATCTGAAAAAGCCTCAGATGCTCCACCAACCTTCCTTAGGCTGTAACACATGTCTATAAAGAGGAAAAAAGGATTCAAATTGAAAAATAAATGATCCATAACATTGTGAAAAAACGGTTCATTATATAGCCAAGATTTAATAGGAGGTTCCCCTCATGGATTTGATTTTATAACCCTCTACTTGATAGGTGTTGGGTGAGACCTTGAGAGGGTTATGGGATGGATGGTAACTTGGCATTAGAGTGACAAGGGGGTTTGTTTTTGGGACTCTTTGGATAGTTCCTTGAATTTAGAAATGAGTGATGACTTGGATAGTCCTATTGGTATGTATCCTAGACACTGGTATGGTTTCTCATGGTTTCTTGGCTTGTTTTTGTGAGTGGTTTCTCAAGGACTGGTTTTCTTAGAACCATATTGCTTGGATGGTACCATGGGGTTTTAGGCACAACATGGGCCCATCGAGTGAAGATTTGATATGGGTATGAGGGACTCATGAGGTTACCCTTATGGGTGGGTTGGTGATATAATTTGAGGTTTGGATATGTAAGATCCATTTTTGGGATGAGATAACACTATGGGGTGTCAAGCATGACTAAGAGCCATTGGTATGCTTTGTAAGTGGATCATAGAGGCTCCTTTGGATGCCCTTATGGGTGCATTGATGATTGAGGATTAATTGGAGGATACTGAGTGCCGTTTGGGGTTTCCCTTTATGATGGGATTTGTATGGGAAGTTTGTTGAGTTTGAGAAGACCCATATAGGAAATCCTACCTTTTTGTTGGTTCTAAGTACCAGATAGCTTTACCTTTTATTTAACCCCTTGTGAGAGTTGTGGTGAGACTAATGTGGCAGTGTTGAGGTAATCTAGGGGGCTATGGGACCCCTATAAGATTTTTCGGCTGAAAGTGGATTGATGCTGAGACTTCATCTTTCCAGAAAATGGGTTCTAGAGTTGATCAATCCTTATTTTTATGGCCTTTTACTGGGATTTTGAGGCATATATTTTTCAAGAGTGGATATAAGATAATAAATTTGGGATATCTTGGATTGAGCATTGGCCTTGATTTGGTTTTCTACTATATTTTCTGGTTGTTTGTTAGATGGGAATAAAAAGCTAATGGAAAATCTGGAGGAGTTTAGAACCTCCCTAGGATAGTAGATGTATTAAACTGTCTAGGAATTGGGTGCACTTGGTTCAAGAGGTTTTGATAGTCTCAGGTGGTGGGCTATTTAATTCTTCGATTTAATTATATGGAGTTGGTTATTTATATAGGACTATCAAGCTACAAAAAGGTTCTCTTTGTGATAATAGATTTATTGTCACCTGTTCAGATCATGCCAATGGAGTCCAAGATCATGGAAGAGATTCGTGTTATCATGGAAACCTACAAATATTCCCTATGGTTTGACATTTATTCCTATTTCATTATTACATGTCTTGGGGATTCTGTGTAGATCGGGTAGATGCACCTAATGTTGTGTTCCTAGGTGAGCCACACACTATAATTACTCTTGTTAAGACTAGAGTAAGGGTAGATTTACCTTGGGTATTAGTCTACAACCCATGGTTAGATTTTTTATTTATTTTATTCAGAAAACATTTTTATTAACTTATGCGGTTATTAATCTTTTTAGATGCTATTAGTTTCGACTAGGGTAATCATACCACATGTCACATCAACATGACATAATAGTAAATTATAGGTTTATCATTTGGGTTGGTATACTGAGATTTATTTCTCATCCCCTATAAATGTACCTTGGTGCACATTTAGGCCTCATATATATTTTCTAGTTGATCACAGGTAGCATAGTGGATTAGGAAGAGACCCCATATTGCTTAATCGAGCAAGACTGCTCATGGGGAGTTCAAGGATTGAGCTGATATAGTTCATTCATGTAGAGACAGAGTATGTGGTATGTATCAAAGTTGGAAATGGATCATATTTTTTTTTAGTTTATTTATTTTATATGTGGTCATCCCAGTGGGTGACTAGTTGTTGCGTACAACATGACTCTATCTATATTTTGTTTTCTATATTCCATATTTTTAAAATGTGCTTATGATTCAATCATTTATATTGCATACTCTGATGATTATGTTATGGTCATGTTTGGATATTTCCAATTTTATTTCACTCTGACCAAGGGTATAGTCTCCCCACTATATATTTTGGACCATTTCTACTAGTCGATAGCCTCTGGCATACTAGGATGTGCACTTGAGGATTTTTGGTGTGCCAGATCAAGTGACGTGTTAGGTTGAACTAGGTTAGTTCCACATAGGTAGTTAGTAAAATAAAGGCAACCAATTTTCTTGATGGTGTGTGAGTAGATTCTTTGACTAATGGAATGTTAGTAGCATCTTCAACCATTAGTGTGAGAGTAGCAGCTACCTGATTGGAATCAAGGAAAACATCTCGATTATGAGATCAGATTTAAATATTTATCTTAACATACTTACCTTTACCATCTTTAATATAGTGGTCTAGATCCACTTTAATATCTTCCAAGGGATCACAAACAATATCTACTTACCAAAAGTGGATGGAATTGACACGATGAAGTGTATAGAGAGAAATAACATTAGAATGAGCATGGATAATGATATATCCCCTTACAAATTTTATTATAGGGACACAATTTATTTTTGGTTTTGTTGAATAGGTTGTATCAGAACCTTTTTTTGTGGAGTGAGAGCAGATGTGTTTCAAAAAACAATACCGGTAATAGATAAAATGGGTTGTAACTAGTTTTTTATCATTATTCTAGGGTATCCAGTGACTGAGGAGGTTCTTTTTTGGGCTTTGTTTCCCCATGCTCGAGGTTGTGATTATGTTTGATTATAAGATTTGTGACCTATGATTTTGTCAATGATAGACCAACCCATTGATAGGAATACCTCTACTAGTGTAGTTTTAGATTATTTAATGGATGTTGTAGTGGTTCCAATGATCCTGTACCCTAGTGATACAGGCTCCTGCTTGGCATCCAAAATACCCAGGATCAAATTCGGGCAGGGGCGAATTTTCAGGTACTACAGCAGTACTATAGCAGGGCACTGTAGTAGTACTGTAGCAGCGGCGGAACTATAGCTGCAATGGCACTATTGCGGCAAAGGGACTATAGCAGGTACTATAGTGGCGGTTGTACTGTACCAGCGTGGGTACTGTAGAAGTACTGTTCACAGAGGGGTCCTTTGGGCCAAAAAATGGGCTTTCAAGCCTTGTATTCATGCCACTTGGCCTAGGGGCTTCGAGATATGTAATGGGTCTCCCTTTACCTAGTTTAAAGAGGCCTTTTCTTTAAATAATAAATTTAGGCTTTGATCCCAACCTTTAAAAAAATGGATGTTGTAGTGGTAAGCATGATGTGATATACCCTTTCCATATCAATTTATATTATTAAGTTACAAGTATTCACTTCAAGATAATCTTTAAAAAATATCATGATTGAACTTTTCATCATTCAAATGATGTGATTTGTCTTTGAATATCCATCCATTAATAATAATATTTTTATAATATATTAGAAAGCATGACCTAATAAATTACCTCATCTAATAAAATATACTTTTATTCAAAATCATAAATTAATTCGACCCATTATAGAAAATGGATTGAGTCTAATCATACATAAAACAAAGTGATACTATTTAAATACTTATCATACCTATTTTGAGTGTACTTCAATGTGGTAATATAATTTTTTCCATAAGGAAGATGTGTGGTTGGGAAGGATCCTGGCAGCGGAAAGCCCATGACATTTTTGGGTACATCACGACTCAAGTGTGTGGTAGGTTGTAATGGTGGAGATCACATGAAGATTGTGATCAGTACCATAGGTATTGACATATTGTGAAAGGGGAATCAAGATAAATTTCAATTAGTGGTGGTGAATGAGGAAAGACCTCACTATGATATGAACTCATATAGCATATAAGACAAATTGAATCCTTACCATAAGGAATTTGAGTAGAGAATGTGAACTACACTCAAAAAAAATATATCAATGGGAAAAATTAAATAATATTTATAATCCATTAAAATGTGTTCATCCATGGATATAGATATCCACCCCCTTAAAATTATTTTCAAAATAAAATGATAATTCAACATAATTAAGTAAGATAAAACTAAAAAATAAAATAAAATAAATAAAATAAAATAAATAAAAAAATCATGAAACTGAGAAAAGGGTAAAAAATGGGTTGATAGAAAATAAATAAAATTAAATATATTATTATACTATATTATAACATTAGTTATCATCATTTGTAAATATTTCCAAATAATATGGAATGTATTTGATTTTGTGCAATGTCATGAGGTCATGTACAAATTTGAATAAGCATTCATGGAGGATATTTTCAATGAAAAATATCAATGAAAATAACAAATAGATTTGTTTTTCAAACCTTGATGGAGAAACATGAATCAATATAAATACATTAGTGAAAATATTCAATATATAAAATAACTTCATATTTATAAAAAATTAAGTGCACACAAAATAAGTCACATTTTTTGGATTTCCAAATTAAATTTTATAATATAAGATTCCATTATTATTATTTATTGTAATTTTTAAGGAGTCAATTTTACATCGTATATCAAAGACAATGTCCATTAGAAACTATTGATAAAAAAATTCTACTATTTTTTTGATCATCTATATATTGAAAATTTGATGTCCATATTTGAAAATACATATTTCAACAGCTTACCTCAACAACTAATGTTTTTTCTAGAATATTTATCCAGGAATAAATATAATGGTTATTCTATATTAACAACACACACAAAAAATAAGATTAAATATTTTTATTATATATATGTGAATTTTTATCTATTTATTCATCACATTATTTTATTATTCCCCAAATCACTCAACTGTATAATTCTTGTTTCTACTTTACTAAAATAGACCATGTGATCAACTAATGATAATTATCAATGATGACAATGACTATAAACAATAAATGACATTAAACAAACACCAACATCGATGATGTTTTCTAAAAAAGAAGGGGAATTTAAATAAATGTCACTTTATATGAGAATGAAAATATAATGTTTCACCATAGTGTAATCTCCAATATTGGTATTTCCATACTAGAATTATCTTGAATGGTCTTGAGGTGACTAATAACTTTGGATAATATAATAAAGATAATATTATGTTATCATGAACCAAATCAAATAAGGAATGATGTCTAAATACTAAAATGTAAAATAATTTTATTTTTGGATTTGAATTGTATAAAGCATATAAGTAGTTTATTAACACATATAAAACCAAAAAATAATCATATATGTACTTATATTAGATGTCACGAACCAGCCTGAGTCGACCCTGAACCGGTCACCCAGGCCAGCCTGCGACAAGTCCCGAGATGCGTTCCCGATCCTCCCGGGATGGTGACAAGCACCAAGGGCATGAATAGAGTACACAAGGGAACTATTTCGCCCATATATAGACAATCAAACAAACAGCGGAAATAAACGGACAGCCCAAAATGAATTTATATAAAAATTGAACAAAATATTTTTTATACAAGAAACTAAAGGTAGAACAAAAACAAAAACTCAAATGAACAATACCAATGACCAACTAACTCCATGTGACACTTCTGGTCACTCTCCAACACAATGATCAAAATTCTCCCAAGGTGATCGAACTAAAGATGAAACCTGCACAAGGGCTAAAAGAAGAAGAAGACTATAGGCGTGAGTATTAAAACTCAGTAGGTTAGCCCGATATTCTATTCCCAATGCACATTCCTTTAAAATAAATGAAACATAAATTTAAAGTTTGAAATTCAAGATATGAAAGTATGGTTTTCAAATGAGGTTCCATGCTATAATAATTATCAGACAAAAACATGCATGTTTAATAAACAAAAATGCAAGTAACTATTTTTTTCAAAGAGGTGAAACTTCAAAATGAACATAGTTTTCAAGAGGGCTTCTTTAAAGAATTTTAACATTAAAATAAATAACACATACTACTGAATTTACCAACCAAACACACCGTATGCCGAAGGTGAGTACAAAATAGCCAATGAGCACTAGTCATGGGAATACCCCTAGGCACTAGTTAGTTGTGAGCCCCAGGTACCTCGTATCTCGGTGAAAGTAACCATAATAAATATCCGTTCTCGTGAACGAGCCACTAGTAGGGAACATACCCATAACCTAGTGGTCCCCAATCATCATCATCATCATATTTTACTTAGTGTTGTCATCGTCAAACTTGCTACGTGAAACATGGGCTAACCCCCACAGAATCACTAGCATACTAGTACACGTCCACCCACCTAGATACCCGGGATTCCCTTTAGTGCTAAATCAAGTTATACATATTATCAAATACACATTTCACATCCAAATTCCATTACAAAACCATAAAAACACAAACAACCCATAATCTTTCTTCACATTTCTTACACTAATCAACAAACCGCTAAATATTTTGGTAAAACAATTTCATGAAGTGCATTGAGGCTTTGCACATAAAACTCTTTAAAAAACATTCTTTAAATTATAAACACACATCATAACCAAAACAAATCATATTTGGAATCCCAATAAACATTTAATAAAATCATTTAATGGACCATAAAACAATCCCAATTTCACAACTTGTTATATACAAGTAAAACACTCCTTCGTTTCTAGGAAATGCCAAACGGGCCTTTAAACATTTTCTCAAAACTAACCTTTGATGAAGGTATGCATTTTAATTTTATTAAGGATCTGTATAAACATCATTTACGGTAGAAAAAATCATTCATAAATCTCTAATAATACTCAGGTTACATATTCAAAACACAACCATTTTCGTAAAGATGTGAAACGGTCCATTTTTTTGGCAACTCCGGCCAAAATATGTTGTAAATCAAAACCCACTTTTTTGTAAAAACAAATACAAATTGGAAATCAATATAAGTACCCAAAAATAACATTTATAATTCTTCCAATTACTTTATAAATCCAATCAAATAACTTTTAAATCACACATCACACATAAAATCCAACCGGGCAATTTACCGAACACATGTCATGTCCTTTTTAAACAAAAAAATTTATTTTATGTACATGAAAAGGAATAAAACACCAATTGAATGTCATATTTTCATTAAAGATACTGTAACATGTTAAAAATACCATAAACCAGATTATAAACCTCAAAAAATATTTTCAAAGATAATGGAACATTTAAACAAACACTTGTTGATTACTTTCATGACAAAACAACACTACCTTTCAACAAGTGTTTGTTTAAATGTTCCATTATCTTTGAAAATATTTTTTGAGGTTTATAATCTGGTTTATGGTATTTTTAACATGTTACAGTATCTTTAATGAAAATATGACATTCAATTGGTGTTTTATTCCTTTTCATGTACATAAAATAAATTTTTTTGTTTAAAAAGGGCATGACATGTGTTCGGTAAATTGCCCGGTTGGCTTTTATGTGTGATGTGTGATTTAAAAGTTATTTGATTAGATTTATAAAGTAATTGGAAGAATTATAAATGTTATTTTTGGGTACTTATATTGATTTCCAATTTGTATTTGTTTTTACAAACAAGTGGGTTTTGATTTACAACATATTTTGGCCGGAGTTGCCAAAAAAAATGGACCGTTTCACATCTTTACGAAAATGGTTGTGTTTTGAATATGTAACCTGAGTATTATTAGAGATTTATGAATTAGGTTTGCTGCCGTAAATGATGTTTATACATATCCTTAATAAAATTAAAATGCATACCTTCATCAAAGGTTAGTTTTGAGAAAATTTTTAAATGCCCGTTTGGCATTTCCTAGAAACGAAGAAGTGTTTTACTTGTATATAACAAGTTGTGAAATTGGGATTGTTTTATGGTCCATTAAATGATTTTATTAAATGTTTATTGGGATTCCAAATATGATTTGGTTTGGTTATGATGTGTGTTTATAATTTAAAGAATGTTTTTGAATGAGTTTTATGTGCAAAGCCTCAATGCACTTCATGAAATTGTTTTACCAAAATATTTAGCGGTTTGTTGATTAGTGTAAGAAATGTGAAGAAAGATTATGGGATGTTTGTGTTTATATGGTTTTGGAATGGAATGTGGATGTGAAATTTGTATTTGATAATATGTATAACTTGATTTAGCACTAAAGGGAATCCCGGGTATCTAGGTGGGCGGACGTGTACTAGTATGCTAGTGATTCTGTGGGGGTTGGCCCCTGTTTCACGTAGCAAGTTTGACGATGACAACACTAACTAAACTATGATAATGATGATGATTGGGGAACACTAGGTTATGGGTATGTTCCCTACTAGTGGCTCGTGCACGAGAACAGATATTTATTATGGTTACTTTCACCGAGATACGAGGTACCTGGGGCTCACAACTAACTAGTGCCTAGGGGTATTACCATGACTAGTGCTCATTGGCTATTTTGTACTCACCGTCGGCATACGGTGTGTTTGGTTGGTAAATTCAGTAGTATGTGTTATTTATTTGAATGTTAAAATTCTTTAAAGCATCCCTCTTGAAAACTATGTTCATTTTGAAGTTGCACCTCTTTGAAAAAAATTGTTATTTGCATTTTTGTTTATTAAACATGCATGTTTTTGTCTGATAATTATTACAGCATGGAACCTCATTTGAAAACCATACTTTCATATCTTGAATTTCAAACTTTAAATTGATGTTTCATTTATTTTAAAGGAATGTGCATTGGGAATAGAATATCGGGCTAACCTACTGAGTTTTAATACTCACGCCTATAGTCTTCTTCTTTTTTTAGCCCTTGTGCAGGTTTCATCTTTAGTTCGATCACCTTGGGCGACTTTTGATCATTGTGTTGGAGAGTGACCAGAAGTGTCACATGGAGTTAGTTGGTCATTGGGATTGTTCATTTGAGTTTTTGTTTTTGTTCTACCTTTAGTTTCTTGTATAAAAAATATTTTGTTCAATTTTTATATAAATTCATTTTGGGCTGTCTGTTTATTTCTGCTGTTTGTTTGATTGTCTATATATGGGAGAAATCGTTCCCTTGTGTACTCTATTGATGCACTTGGTGATTGTCACCATCCCGGGAGGATCGGGAATGCCTCTCGGGACTTGTCGCGGGCTGGCCTGGGTGACCGGTTCAGGGTCGACTCAGGCTGGTTCGTGACATTAGATGTCCAATGAGTGATGAGATCAGTAGAGTCCATTACTTCTAGAATGTGTTGGCTTATAAAAGAGTAATTCACGATCATTCAATGTCAGCAAGGTCCTCACATCCCTATATAAATTCTAAAACCCAATAATTAAAAAAATGGAAAAATTAAATTAATTAGTTCCCTAGAATCAAGAACTTACTTCAGGAATAGAGGAATATATTAGTCATATTTTATTTCTTGAAATAGTTTTTATTAGATGAAAAATAAGGAGGCATTGGATGAGAAATGGAAACCATGTGGGAAATTAAATGGAATCTAACCTTGTCAAAAATTGTCCAAATGACACCCTATGTGTAAGGGAGTGTGGTGAGAGTTCCCACATATTCAAAGTACTTTTGGTTCCCAAAATGAGGCATTTTAGTTTAACTAAACCTATAATTATCTCATATTCATCCCTCTCCTCCTCTAAGCCGTGCATCAACTAAAATCAAATTCAGTACAAAAAAAGAGTGAAATGGGGGAATAAATAAAGAATAAACCTTAGAGAGAAATGAGTCCAGACATCCAGTTTGGTAGAGGATAACTATAAATGCAATGTCATCATGGGAGTTCTTATGTACCATGTGTAGCTCTGTATCAAACCTATGTTAAAATTAAGTTGTAAAATCTATAAAATCACATTTTATTAAAATGTAAAAGTACCTATTATGGTTGAGTGTGTGTTCAAAGGGGATATGCTAGTGGAACAATTTTAGATTGTACTTTTTATTATTTATTTTTATATAATCTGTCTCTTTATTTCTAACCACCCATTCAACCTACATAATTAAATAATTTAAAAAATATAATTTTTTTTTATAATTTTATTTAAGTATAACAGTTGGTCAGGTTGAAGTATCGTAATCCTAACCCATTTATTTTTACAAAACAAGTTTTAAATCAAACCCTAACCCGTTTTTTTAAAATTCACTAACCAAAATCTACCCTGTTATACTTTTAACTACTCATCTAACTACCCTAACTTTTTAATTACCCAATTATAAATTAAAACATTTAAATTTTATTTATAAAAGTAAATTGAGAATATCAAAAAATTAAGTAAATATAACTCATAATTGCACTTTATTTAATAAAATATATTCAATTAATTCAAATTTGAATTTACTTACAAACTGTTAATGGATTAAAATTTTAGTCTTATAAAAAATGAAATGAAAATAAATAAATATTTTTTATAATTTCAATGTCTTTTTAAAATTTATTGTTGATTAATTAATAATAATTTGCATAATCATGTTTGGTTTTTTGGTTTCTTAATGGAATTACTCTAAAATTTACTATTTATTAATCATTTTTTCAATTTACTACCCTAAACCTATAAATACATATTTAACCAACTATATTTAATGAGGTCAGGTTGTGATACCCATATACAATACTATAAAATCGCACTTATTTAGCACTACCATTTATTAACACTAAAAAAAGTGCTGATAGGGGGTTGTTTTTATCAACACTAGTTAAAATCATTGATAAAAGACCACCTTTATCAATGTTTTTTTAACACTGACAAAGACTACCTTTTATTAGTGTTTTTAGCGCTGATAAAAGCCACATTTATTATTTTTTTAGTGTTTATAAAAGGTGACCTTAATAAAAAAATTACATATTATTAAAAAACACATTTTAATATAAAAATATATTTCTATTCATATATATATATCTATAATATTTTATTAAATATGATTTATATAATACTAAATATTTATTTATAATTAATATATAATATATTTAGTTAAAAAATTTATAAAATATTTAAAAATTAATATTAAATAATAATTTTCTAAATAGTATTGATTAATATACATTTTACAACAATTTCATGATATAAAAAATTAATAAACCAATTAATCTCTTAAGATTAGTTGAAAATTTAAGTTGAACTTAAAACGAGCATAAATTTTGATTTGGGTGCCTGTTTAGGTTCTAAAATAAGTCAAATTGAAGCTTGTAAAGAGATATAATCCATTTAATTTAAGGGAAACTTGGTTCCTCTATTTTTATAGTAAAAAAGGTCCATAAGGCCTCCAAAACTGAGTTTTTAGTTGGGATACACTGATTTTTGAATATTTGATGGAATTTCATCTTTTTTTAAGAGAGTCTTCTTGATTTTTTTTGATAAAGAAAAAATTTATTCTCGAAGCCACTTTCATATAAATATTATGTTATTCATATTTTATCATTTTTTATATTTTAGTGTTATTTATAATTAAATATATATATATATATACACACATGTTTGTATATATTTACATATAAAAATTTAATTATACAGATAAATATTTAAACATATTTACATGTAAAATATATTTTTAAATATATAAATCATATGAAAATAATTATTATCCATTTTATTTAAAATAAAAATGAATGACTATGTATATACTTATAAAAATGCATATATAATTTTTATATATAAAAATATGAGTGTGTGTGTTTCTGTATTGAAAAACACATGTACATTTATATATGTATTCTAATAATATATAAATGAATATTAGTATATAATATATTTAAATAAATATAAATATATATATCTATATATATATATATATAGACACACACACACAAATATAATTTATAAATGTATTTAAAATTAATTATATAAATATAAGACTAAATATATGGATAAAAAATATGTTTCTAAATATATATATAAAATATATATATCATAAAATATAGAAGAAATAAACATCAAGAAATGGTAAGGACATAGGTGCATGTGGGTAGAGGTCTCTGGTTCGAATCCATGCAGACGCACACACAGGTGGCTAGGCAGGCAGTGGGGCAAGCATTGATAATGGAAAGGTAGGATGATGTTGATAAATCCATTTTAGGAATAATGAGAAAGTAAGGGTGGGGGTGTGTGAGTGTTGATAAATGTTGTGGTGTGTGGGAGCAATTAAAAAATATTTATTTAACACCGATAAATCCATGTTTTATTAGCACTAAAAATGATAATAAATGTCATTTTATCAATGTTTTTTTAACATTGACAAAAGGTTATTAGAAATTTTTCTAGCACTAATAAAAAAGATAAACTTCTAAAGGTGATTACAACATCATCTTTTTTGAGTGCTGATAAAATAATATTTGCATATTTATAAAGACATTACATGTCAGGTACCCATTATTATCCCTTTTTTATTTTATAGACTTATTTATAAGGATTTCTAAAATTTACTTTTTTTAACTACGAGTTGATATTTTGGATAATTAAGTTTTAAAAATAGATTTATGGGTAAATCTACCATTAAATATAGAAATGCACATGCATGAATTTTTTAAAATCTAAGGTAAAAGTTTTTCAAGAAATTTCAACAAACAATATTTACTATTTTCATGAAAGAACATTTTCAACAAAAAAGGTTTTATTTTAAAAAAAATTAATCAAACATAATTTAAAATTAATTGTATTATTAACAAAAAACTAATATACTTTTCAATATCCAAAAATATAAAGTAATATTTATTGAAATTTAAAACAAATTATAAATAGATTTTATTATTTTTTTTAAAAAATTGGTTTGAACATCATCAAAATTGTACAATTAAAAACAATAATTATTTTTATATTAAATAGATGGATTGAAAAAATTATAATATTAAAAATTTGGAACTTATCTCCTGACCTTTATTGTATAAAAAAATTACAATCAAAATGCATAAAGCATGTTTGGTTTTAAAAAAACTAAAAATACTTATAAAACATCTGTTCTATAATTAGAATAGATAAAAGATAGAAAATTTTATTTTTTTCTTCAAAAAAGGTAATATAATAACATGAAACATATGTTACAGTTTCATTTTTTTGGGAAAAATAAGATATTTAATAGAGAAAACATATTTTAAAAAAATATTAGATAAATGAATCACATAACATGTGTTATGTAAAGACCTCAACCTAGTTTCCTAGAGCTGGTGTATTACTTTATTACATTGGTATATATATAAAAAATAAAATCCCAAAGTACTAATAATTTTATTAGTATTGGAGAACCAGATATATAAAAGATACCCATTTTACATTGGGATTTGAAAATAAAACATAGTACATAACAATATAAAATACTCAGCATCCTTGAAAACTCATTTAAAGGATTTATCTTTATAACCCAGGTAAATGAAACAAAATAATAGTGAGCTCAAATACTCAATAAGGGTTAGGTACAGTGAAATCTATCATGAATAAATAAGCATAATAAACATAGAAAGGTAAATAACTGATCACATTTTCCATTAAAATAACAAGACAAGGAATAATCAATATGGAAAGGTAAATAACTAACAACATAAACTATTTAAATAATTGGATAAGGAATAATCCTTATGGAAAGGTAAATAATCGAGAACAAAATACATTTAAATATTTGGATAAGGTGTAATCAATATGGAAAGGTAAATATCTAATCACAAATTACATTTAAATAACTAGATAACGAGTAATAAATATGGAAAGGTAAATAATAGAAAACAAATGCCATTAAATAAATAAAATGAAAATGAAATGAATCTAGAGATAATATCATAGTGAAATTATCATGGATAATAATAACTAAACTATTAATAAAGTAAATTCATAATTATTGTATTCCATGATCTCAAGGATTAGCTCACGAACATTAGCCTCTGAGCGGTGGATTCTCCCATTTTCCTCATGTGCCTAGGGTTTCCTTATCAATCATTCTCCTTCCCTCCTCCGGCATGGCCCGACCTCAGCGTCAGTGGTATCGTCTCGGCTCGGTGTCATTGGGTGAAAGTTCCATGTGGTCTAGATTTGTTCTGGGATCGGTGGTGGCTTAGCTAGCTGTTCGGCTTGGGGATATCACCTCGGCTTGGGTGAGTTCGTCATCAGCTCCAGTGCGCTCTTGGATGCAGGATCTCATCTCAGCTTCGGGATCTCGCCTCAGCTAGGGTGTTTCGTCAGCTCTGGTGCACTCTTGGCTTCAGGATCTCATCATGGCTTTGGGATCTCTCATTGCCTTCATCATCAGCTCCGGTGTGCTCTGGGATTTTGGATCTTGTTGCCGCTTCAGTAACTCACCTCAGCTCGGGTGTTCATCGTTGGATTCTATGCCATCCTAGCTTATAGATCGCGTCACAGCTTCGGGATCTCTGCTCAGCTCGGGGTTCGTCGTCGGCTTCGGTGCGATACTAGCTTTGGGATCTCGTTGCGACTTCGGTGTGCACTCAGTGTTGACAGAGTTGGATCCGAGATTCGTCTTAATTCCAGTGTGCTATTAGTTCTTGCGTGCTTCAGTGAGCTCAGAGCTGGCACTAGTGGCTTAGAGGGTGGGGGGGGGGGGGGGGAGGCCATGTGTTTTGGTTCTGCTGTTATTGTCTCTAGGTTTTTTTGGTAAAGTTGGAATCATAGTTGTTTTGCTATGAATTTGGGTTTGTCTATTCCCTATTGATTTGTTGGAAGTGAATTGGAGATCTCTTGGGGAACCCAGACAAGCTACAAGGTTTTGCTTCAGATGAGGATAGAGATGGTCGACTTCTCCATGCATGACTTTTTAGATTCGGAAGATTGAGAGGGTATGGCATTGCCATCGGTACCGTGCCCATGCATTCTTACATGTCACTTCTTCCTGATCCGTCATACTTTGGTGGTGGCAGGCGTTACTATTGTTGATGCTAAGCAGAGGTACTTCTGCGTAGTCTTCTCTGGGTTTCACCCCCTTGTTTCCTGAATTTTGTTAATGTTTTTATGTCCTTAAAGTCTTGGTTTCCCCCCTTTACCCTTAAAAGGGGATTATATAAAATCAATAAAAATTTCGGCCTTCGGGCCATTCATCCAGTTTTCCATGATCTCAAGCATCATGATACCTCTACTATCATGACCTTTCACAAGACAATTTAAATACTATAGGCAAAAACCCATTTATTTTGTCCACCTTAATTTGTCTCATGAGACCTAACGATGCATCAAGGGGATATATTATACTAGGACCCATCCTTATATATAGTTAAAAATCATTCCTCATATGTAAAATAATATATTTAATTCATGAATCAATATCCCTTATCATCAAATATTCATATTGAGTAAATGATACAGATTTATTAATATTTCTCCAATTAATCAATTAACTTTAAAAGTAAAAACTATATGTAAAAAGGGTATAAAGTTTAAGAAATAATCATATACATCATACAAGATTATGTATTTTTAAGATAAATTTAATTTCTAATGAAAAAGTATTATAAGAAAGTTATTTTTTTAGGAGAAAGTTAATAATCATAAAAGAAAGTGATATTATACAATAACTTTACCACTTGGTAATTTTCATGTCAAATACCCATGGATGAAATGAATCAAATTGAAACTTAAAATAACATTAAATATGTTTGAATCATTATATTAAATGTTAAAGGGCATTATATATACCATAGAAAATTTCATTGGTTTATAATAACAGATAAGTCTCAATGGAATGTAAATTGAGACGAAATCCCTTACCTCATGCTTCCTTTTTATAGAACATTACTTAACATCCTATATAGTGTTTCTAAACATGTGATTAACTTATACCAGAACTATATCAATATTTAAAATATTATATACGATCCTTTTATAACATATTATTACCCATTAATTAATATTCTTTCATTATTTTCATTGTTTCGGGTGTTAATTGCCTTGATTTATCACGCGTGTTTCATTATGAAAGATCTGGTTCTTGTGAATATAATGTAGTTTTATCATATCTAGAATAATAATCATGAAATAATTATTATATTTTTACATCAATTTTACTTTTAAAATCAATCATGAATGATGATTTTGAAAAATGAAGTATGTTACAATCATTGAGATGGTAGGGCGTATGTACGCATGAATAACATTTCCATTTTTCATCGAACATTATAGAAATGTGGTAAGTAATATTTTACCTTTAAATAATGATAATAATATCATTAATACCATATTATATACTTATATATAGATATATCATCCATATGGTTTAGTGATGAAAAGACAGTCACATCGCTTCGTGAAGGTGGTAGTCCACATGTACACAAACGATGTTATCATCTTTACGTGAGTGAAAATAAAAGAAATAAAATGATATATATTATCTTTAAATAATGATAAATCTTTCATTTATATCACATATAATCATTAAATTTATCCTTATCACCTTCCATGTGAAGTGTTATTGAAAGACGAATCACATCGCTTTCTGAGGTGGTAGTCTGCTGTACACACTAGCGATGTTATCGTATCTCCTACAGAATAGAAGATATTTATAAATGTATATATTTTATGTAATTAATAAATATGTATAAATATGTTATAAATATATTATATATACATTAGATCCATCATCATACCCAAATGTGAAAGGTGGTAATGGAAGAACGAATGACATTAGTTCGTGAGGTGGAAGTCCACCGTACACACAAACGATGATTTGAAAACCCATTTGATAGAAGTGGAAATAGTTTTAGGTCATTACATTATTATAAAAAAAATAAAAATAAATGTAATATAACAAGGTTATTATATAATAATTTTTTAATAAAAATTAAATGAGGTGGAGAAAGAAGTAAAATAAAGACGCTCATTGAAGAACATTACCTCTTCTTCCGGTATCCTCTTTAGTTTTGCACTAAATCCTTAATAAGTTGGATTTATGCCCAATATAAGGATTTTAGGATGAGTTTAAGATTTTTTAAAATTTATTTTGGTAGGTATTGGTTGAAGAAAATAGGTTTTAAGGTATGACGAAGGGGGAGAGTGGGTGGCCTTTTATAAGTGGGGGAGAGGACACACTTCTTATTTTTGAAAATAATTGTGTGCTCCCATGTTTTGCATATGTCAAAAGGGTCAAAAATGGACTATTATTAAAACTTAGATGTGTAATGGTAGAAATATGTCTATAATATAGTTTTATACAAGTTTTTAGGTCATTTTTACCCTTATCTTTTAAGTTTAACCCCCGGTAAACCAGTTTTTACCTTAGTCGTCATAATTAATTTTTACTGTATTCACTATTAATTTTGGTCAAAAATTAAGTATAAATTATTAAAAATTAGAAAATATTATTATTGAAAATATAGAATTTATTTTTTCAAATTAAATTCATACAATAGGAAATTTTTAATTTAAAATTAATCACAGTGACACAACGAGAAAGAAAATTTTTAAAGTGAAAATGATTAAAAGTTTACAAAGTTTTTATATCTAAATTAAATATGAAAATGTTTCAAATGACCTAAATTGGATTAATTAATATAAAATTGAAATAATTTTACTTTAAAACCAATTCAAAATATAATTTATCTTTATAAATTATTTAAAAGAAAAACAGTTTTCAATTAAAATTCAGTATTTTTCACTATTCATCAAAAATGAAACTTTTTAAAAAAATCCAAAAAATTCATCATAAGATAATTTTAATATGATGATTTTAAAATCAAGATTATTTTTTAAAATAAATTTTCTTAAAGTTTTAATATTTAATTTTAAATTTAGTGTACAAAGCGTTCCTAAATAGTGTTTTTTGAAAACCCAGTGTGAATCACAAGCTATAGACAAAATTAAATTTATTATAAAAGAAATATATAATAACATATTTGAGTGTTATATGTTATATAATTGAAAATATAAAATATAAAATTTATATTTTATATTTAACAAATCAATAAAGGAATACAAAACATATACTATCTGCTTAATTTTGTATGAAAATTATATAGTCGAACATATAAAAGATATTTTCTTACAAAACCTAATTTTTTTAATAAAAATTATATATTTTTTCTATAAAAATTTAAATTTGAAAAAAATAAATTTTTCTATTTTTTATTTAAAAAATAAAATAAAAGAACATAAAACATATTTTTGTTATTGATTTTATTTCAAAGTTTAATTAAATATTTAAAAAAATTATTTTATTACAAATAAAATTTTAAAATCAAATAATAGAAAATATGTTGTACCATTAAAAGTAAACAAATTAAAATTTTTAATGACAAAATCATTTATTAATTAATAAAACACATAAAATAACACAAAACATGTATTATGTTATTTATTAAAGATAAAATATATGATTAATTAAAAAAATATATTTATGAACAAAAAATACAACAACCCCATACCCAAACTCCCAGATCCAATGCTATAAACATAATATTGACATTTATGGATTTTATAATAATAAATGTTACCCAATTTCAACTATCAAAAACTTAAAACCTTAAAAAGAAATATTGGATCACTCACATACCCAAGGATCTTTTAGGTTTAGAGTTTTAGAGATTTAGGAAAAAATATTACATAATAACCTAGATACATAAACAACCGGTTAATAAAAATCCACACCATCTCTCACTAAGTTATTCAAATCTAGTAACATTATTAGGCATAACATTCTTAAAAACTTTCTTCACAACCCGGGGAAAAGTAAACATAAGATGGGTGATATCAAATTCTTAGTAAGGGTAAACATAAGCATTAATAATTGAATATCATCAGTGAACATATGACGACCATAAGGGTATGATGACATAATCATAGTTCCTGATAATAAAATAATATAATTCATACCCATCAAAACCCGAATCATAAAGCATGAGACATAATATAAAGCTTTAATATAAGGCAAGATTTATATAAGTCAACAATCATGATCCATGTGATATAAATATTAATCAAAGTAACCCTTAAAAACTTATAGAAAGTATAAATAAAATGTGTTGGTATCTTGGAACATTATCTTCATAGAACCCTTACAAGAACCATTAAAAGTGGAATAACCAATATAGTTAACTTCTAACATAATTATCTAGAGAACATAATCATTACCCAATGCATTGGAGAGATATATTGGGATTACCCATCATCATGAGCTATATTGGGATCACCTATCATTATGAGATATATCAGGCTCAACCATAATTATAAACAATGTACAATAACCATAAAATAATCATAACATGTGAAAGATTTCATTTTTCAACATAAAAATAATCATTTTTATTTCCTAGATTTATTTACCCATAGAAAATAAATGGGTTCCATGACATTATCATAATCCTTTTAGAGAAGGAATAAGGTTGATATCATTACAACATATCTATAACGGAGCATAAGTAACATCAAAGGTTATTGTCATCGATGAATATAAATACCATAAAAATATTATTAAAACATTCTTCAGAAAAATACCCTTTCCACTTTTAAAAACACTTTTAAAAACTAAATATTCAAAAATTATTTTTCTTTGAAAATAACCTTGGAAAATTATAAATTCATCTTTAAATAAAATAACAATAAGGTTGATGGGAAAACTCATCCATGCCATAAATTTTAGAAATAAACATTCTTTTCAATCCTTTATAAAGAGAGTTAAAAGTGACCTATACTGAAAATGATATGGAATATCATTTTAAAACCTCTAAAAATAAGGTCAAAGATCAAAAATAAATTTAGAAAATAATTTATGTTTAGAAAATAATAATATTAAAAACATTTTACAAAACATGGACATGATAGAGAAAGATTCCTAATATAAAAGAAGATATAAGATAAGTATCACTTACAAACAACTTTATTGATGTTTCTTTAATGGAAAAGGGAATAAATTGAAGATAAACATATAAAAAAAATTCATAAACAAGGTAAAATAAAATATATTTGGTTTAATAATATAATATCATATTATTTAACCCAAAGGAACCTTGAACATAAGAAATCTAGAAATGAAATGAGATTGTAAAATAAATCCTTTATCGCTTTACTAACTTTCAAAATAAAAATTCACTGAAATAAATAATATTATATGGTTCTATAAATACCATGAAATACTTGAATTAATATTTCAAAATCGATTCATGGGGTATTAAGCACAACATTCAAGGAAATTATGGTATATGACATGTAACATGTCTTAGGAAAATGAGATTGAGACAAAGAAAACCCTTCTAAAGATCATAAATCTTGAAGTGATAATTAATCCATGAAGTAATTATGTAAACATATGTAAATCCATATAAATAAAGTGAAAATATATAATAAAAAATTGATATATCATTTCACACATAATCATGGAATAACAAAATCAATTAATTAGAAGTATAACCTAGTGAATGGAAATTGAGTTAATAAACCTTTTACAACTTGGTATATTTCAATTCAAATACCCTTGGATGTAATAATTTGGATTGAAACTTAAAAGTCCATTAATTATGAAGGATTCATGATATAACATGTTAAAGTGTCTGTATATACACCATATAAAATAAATTAGGTGCATAACATTAAAATATGCATTAATGAAGGGAAATTGAGACGATATCCCTTACCTAGAATCCAAACTTTCCATGTATGTATTTTAAGTATTATATAATAAAATTATAAAAATTATATAATTGTTTAATAACCTTTTCCAGTTTTATTACTTTATTAGTAAACTATTTTTTTTCATTTATTACAATTCCATATTTAATTACTTAATCGATTATGTCTTCATCAAGTTTTTTGAGGACATTCAATTCATAATTTCAAAATGACTTTGATACATTGAATGTCGTAAAAGTTGTAATTATTAAATCATATACAGAATAATAATCATTAAATAATAATCATTTTTATAAATTAATTACACTTTTAAAACCAAGCATGAAATATGTTTATGAAAATTTAATTACATTATAATTATCAAGACAGTAAGTCGTATGCATGCATGAGTAACGTTTTCATTTTTAAATGAACATAAGAGAAAGAATGTAAATATTATTATATATTTAAATAATTATTATTATACCATAAATATCATATCATATCTTTAAATAATTTATATATACCATCCACATGACTTGGTGATGAAAAACGAATCACATCGCTTCGTGGAGGTGGTAATCCAAACTTACGCACAAATGACATTATCATTTTTCAATGGATGAAAATGTAAGAAAATAGATGAAATATTATATTTACATAATTATAATTATATCGTGAATATATACATTAAATCCATAATTATAAATATCCATGAGAGGTGATGATGGAAAATGATAGATATCACTTCCTAGAGGTGGTAGTCCACACGTACACACGGATAATGTTTTTACTCCATATAAGACGGAAAAAGAGATAAAAAGGGTTGTACCATAGTAATAATAACAATTAATTATAAATGATAATTTTTTTTATTATATCATAATATTTTAATAATATTTTAATGGGTAGAAGTAGAAATAAATTTAAAGTGTCCGGGTTGGTTGATTACCCCTTCTTCGATAAACCTCCTTTAGATCCCTTCTCAAGGACCCTTTGAATGATATTTTATGAAGAAATAAACCTCTAATTCATGGATATGGAATATTATAAGATAATTTTTTTTTATTTTTTGAATATATATGGCTCAAATCGGTGTGAGTAAGATAAGAGAGGAGGTTCCCTTTCATAATCAAGGGGAGGGACACTTTTTGGAAAAACATGAAATGTTATAATATAATATGCAGCTAAATCATATAAAATGGTTCAAAAATGATATTTTTTTAATATATGGTGGATATGTTATTAATATAATCATCCTATAATTTTTTCATATGTTTATATATCATTTTAAACCTTATATTTTGGATTAACCATTCCTTTAACTGTTTTTAACCTTAATCACTATAACAACCTTTTCAATATAAAGGGGTTATAAATTTACTTCTAAGTTAAAAATTGGATCATAAATAGAAAAGAGATGAAATATTATACCATTTATCATATTTATTGTCCACTTTAAATATATTTATGATTTATAAATAATTTAACAAAATATATTTAACATAAAATACTATTAATGTCATTTTAATAACTATTCAAATAATTTGACTTCGAAAAAAAATGAAACTAAAGGAATTAAAATATAATACATTTATAAATCAATAATACTTTTTTATTAACTATAAAAATAATTTTAGACCATAATTCATTAAAAGTTATTACTTTTGATGTTTTTAATACCATTTACTTTAATTTTACGTTGCTTGAACAAATAGTGTATCAATATTGCATAAGCATTTAAGGTAATTATTTCATCACTAAAAATTAAAAATAAATTACCATAATAAAAATAATAATTTATATTTAAAATAAATAATTATAAATTAACATAATTTATTTTTAAATGTTTAAAAAAATATTAAAAATATTAAAATCAAAAGATTGACATTTTGGAATTTATCCTTTACTCAAAATATTATAAAGTTCAAATAAAAAATAAATGAAAAAGGGTAAAATTTTATAATCTTGAAAAATTATGGATGAAATAGACTTATATGATGAAATTATTATGAGTTTTTAATTAATTTTAATCCTTATGACAATAGTTTGAACCCTAATTAACCTATTTTACCATTACCGTGTTAACATAAATTTACTATGGTTACTATTTATATTAACCAAAAATTAAGTAGAAATGATTAACTATTATTAATTATGATTATTCCAAATATTTAATTTATTTTATCAAATTAAATTCTTATAAGTGGTATAATTTAATTTAAAATTAAACCCACATAACACAATGAAAAGAGATTTTCCAGGTTAGTCATATTTAAGTATACAAATGTTTTTATACCAAATTAAAATATAATGTTGGTTACAATAAAATTTATTTGATATTTTTTAATAAAAATTAACTTATTAAATTTCAAAACTAATCCAAGTCATAATTTTAATTTATAATTACTTTAAAAGAAAATATAATTTTAAATGAAAATAATTATTTTTTATTATTCATCAAAAATTTCAAAAAATTGTCAAAAAATAATCCTAAGATAATTTTGAAATGATGAATTCAAAAATGATATAATTTTTATCAAATAAAATTTCTATAAGTTATATAAATTAATTATAATATTCTTAAACAAAAATTAATAATTTTTTGAAGAAAACATATTTTTGGAGCATAAAATGACTTTACTAAAAAATCGACTGCTTATTTACTAATTATAAATAAATAAATATGTATTGAGTATTACCTTTATATATAATTCATAATGTGGTTAGTAATATTGATACCATCTAATTTAATGACAAATTTATAACTATAACTTTTATATATTAAAATTTCATGGTTCGTTTAAGCTTTGTGTTGAGTGTTTTATACGCTATCAAATTTAGATTTTTTTGAAATATCAAGATATTACATCCTCTACCATTTAATAAATTATGTCCCCATAATTTGAAATTAATTTTGGTAATGAAGGGTTTGAAATTTGAAAATACCTTTTTTGAAAACCCACAATGTAAAAGGGTTAATAAAACTTTACTTTGAAAACAGGAAAATGGAAATACGAAGGTCATTTGGAAAAAAACATACTAGTTAGTGGGAATTGAAAATATATACTTGGATGAAAAATGAAATGTACAAATAATGATGGTGATTTGTAGAGAACATTGATCATAAGAAAGTTAATAATCATGAGAAAGTCAATGACCACAAAACCATAAACTAATGAGGCATGAAAAATACTATCGATTCATAAAAAATGAAGGTAATAAGATAATAGTTTTTTTCAAGGCCCTTTTCCTAGATATAAGGAATTAATTTACCATCTAGAAAAATAACGTAAGGAAATACACTTACTTGAAAATTATAATTTCACCCTTTAATCAATTTTCAACACAATATTATCTTTTCCTTCAAACGCTGAGTATTCAAGATGAATTTTTCATACCTAAAGCACTAAAATAAACTTTTATTAGATCAAATAACCCACAAAATGATAGTAGTATATTACTTATATATTTAGATATTGACCAAAACTAAAATAGTTATCACAATGTAATATATTATCCAAAGTGTATAAACCTTCATATAAACAAACAATACATTAATATTCAAAATTCAATAATAAAAAAGGTTCAACATAGGTCGTTACATAAATAAATAAAATTATATCCTAAATAACCTCAATAATCTCAACATTAAATAAAATTTTAACCTAAAAGTGTGTCCCATACCTTTAATCATAAATCCTTAAAAATTTAATATCATTATTCCTAAATAATACTTCACATTAAACCAATTGGTTATATATACCTCAACCCAAAAAAATGTTTCCCAAAATATCATTGATTCCCTTAAAATCATATAACTAAAAATCTAAAATGGGGTGTTTAAGATTTTGAACTTATGATCAACCATAAACCTAAACACCAACAATGGTATCCATAACTCCTAAGATAACCTCACATAAAAACATAATAATCTCCAAAGTTGTATAAAACCTTCTCTAATACCAACTATAACAAACCAAGAATTGCACTCTCAAATCTAGTGCTATAAAGTTAATATTTACATTTTTGTCTTTAATACTAATAAATATGATACAATTTCAACCATGAAAAACTTACAACAAAAAATGAAATATTTTACCACTTATATACCCAAGGACCTTTTAGGTTTAGATTTTTAGAGATTCATGAAAAAATATTACACAAAAATTAGATACATGAATAATAGGTTCATAAAAATATATATCATCTCTCACTAAGTTCTTCACATCTGGGGACCTTCTTAGGAATAACTTAAACCATTTCTTTACAACCTGGGGAAATTGAAACATAAGAAGGGTGATCACAAATACCCTGTGAGGGTGAACATAAGCATTAATAATTAAATGTAAACAATGAAAAAAAGATTAAAATAAGTGCGTGATGACATAATTAAAGTGCATGAATATAACATAAGACAATTCAAACCCACTGAAACCTAGATCATAAAACATGATACATGGCATTAAATATTAACATAATATGGGAGTCATAAAAGTCAACAATCATGATCCACGTGATATCAATCTTGATAAAAGTAACCATTAAAAAATCATAGAAATAATAAAAAAAATTTGTTTGTATCTTGGAACATTATCTTAATAGAACCCTTACAATAACCTTTACAAGTGGAATAAATAATACAGTCAAATTTCAATATAATTCTTTAGAGAAAATAATCATTTCCCAATTCATTAGAGAGATATATTGGTCTCACCCCTCATCGTGAGATATATCAGGATCAATCTTCTTCATGAGCTATATCAGGCCCACTCTTCATCATCAACAATTTCCAAGAACCATAATATAATAACGACACATTATATATTTCATTTTTCAATATAAAAATAGTAATTGTTATTTTATTTCTTGATTTACCCATTGAAAATAAATGGGTTCCAGGCCAAACTCATAATCCATCTAGATAAATAATAAGAATAATATCATTATAACATATCCCTAGTGAATCATAAGTAATATCAAGGGTTATTGTAATTTATGAATATAAATACCATTAAAAACCATTAAAAACATTCTTGAGGAATATACCCTTTCCACTTTGAAAATAACTTTTAAATACTAAAAATAAACAAAATATTTTTCTTTAAAAATAACATTAGAAAATTATTAAGGGAGATTCAAAGAAAATAATATTCATAACGGTGGTAAAACCCACTCATACCGTAAATGTTAAAAATAAACATTCATTTCAATCTTTTGTAATGAGATTAAAAAGTTACCCTTGCCAAAAATAATAAATAATTTCATTTTAAAACTATTTAAAATAAAATTCAAAGATCATGTAAAATAACTTTATGAAATAATTTATGTTTTGAAAATAAAATTCTTTAAAATATTTTAAAAAACAAGGACGTGAAAGAGAAATATTCTTGATCTAAAAGAAGATAAAATATCGGTAAAAAAATTTCTTGATGTTTATTTATTGGATAAGGGAGGAACATTTGGTCAATATAATATAAATATACCCTAGAGGGGGGTGGGGATGAATTATTTATTTTTTATAATATTAGATATAATATGAATTTTATAATTCTTAGTAATTTATCATATATGAAATGTTTTATTCTGTAATATTTTTGTGCAGCGGATAAACAAAAAATATGAGAACAAAATTTTTTATAGTGGTTCGAGGAACAAACGTCCCCTAGTACACTCCACCTATAATCTCTCTTAAAGCTTGGTGAATTTCACTAGAAATGTCCTATTATCATAAGAACTAAAACAACTTAGTGAAGGTAGTTAAAACCTTTATAATAATGCTTTACAGAGACTTCTGGATCTTTTACATGGAACCAATTTATTCACAGCTTAGTCTGAGAAGCTGATACTCCACCACGAATGAGTCTGAGGAGCCGAAATTCTAATAAATCCATAGAGTTTGATTTTATTGAATAAAAAAAGTCTTCTTCATGGTTGAAACACCAACTGGTAGAAAATGGATCTTCTTCTTCAAAGATAAAAGTATTTAAGAAAGAATAACTTCGAATAGATATTAGTTGCAAATGATATTTAATAAAAAAATAAAAAAATAACAAAATTAGTAGTTACTTAGTAGTTTTCATAGTAGTAGATTGAAACATGTATATCTCCAAAGTGTAGTTCTTCAGAACAAAAAAGATAATCAATCTTTTTTCTTTTTTAGTAACTTTGTTATTCAAAAAGATATCACACAGTATATCATTATTGAAAATTAAAATAATCTTTCTATTTTTTAAGAAAAACTAAGCATTATTTGGGTTGAGTAGATCCACAAATATCACCCGATAAATCATAATAATTTGAATTTAAATTATTCCAAGAGATTTGTAACTTCCCTTACAAATAGGAATGATTTAATCCATTGAATATGAGCCTTTTGAATCGGTCATAAAACTACTTTAAAATAATATTTACTTCCATTAAGACCATTACAAGGAATCATGGATAATATCTTTAATTTAAAACTCTAATGTTGATTGGTCAAATGTATAATTCCTCCATATAGAAAAAAACTCCAAAATTAGAGTTGACAACGTATGGTTGTTAACAAAAGTACGGTTGATGAACCATATATTTATTCTTTTAAACATAGAGTTACTTCTAAATGTAGTGTTGTTGATCTATACTTTTCTAATAGTGTAGAGTATATTATCCAAACGTGTTATTACAAATGTAGGTTTTCTAAACTATACATTACACTTATAAATTTAGGGTATTCACAATGATTCTAGAATAATTTTAGACATATTATGAGTACTTAATCTAAACTTATAACTCGTAAATAATATAAACTTATCAAGAAATATATTCCTGAAAAATACTTAAATCAAATTCATTTGTAAAAAAACAAGGGTATTTGTGAGCATCAGAATCAATAATATTTGTAGAGTATTGTTGATAAAATACATTCTCAACAATGTCCTCCTTTTTATAATCACAAAACCCATAAAATAACTTATATAAAGTATAGGAATTGTAAACACAAATGATTTTTTTAATTTTTTCTATATAGTAAACATTTAAATTGTCAGAATTAAAAAATATTAAATAATGATGAAATTAAGAATGTTTTGTTTACCCAAATTTATCCCTATTTTTGTGATATCATAAAGAAAGTAATTAAAAAATTGTTTAAGACACATTCAATATAACACAGAACTGTGAATTAATGTTAAAATATTTTACGACAATAATGATAATTTTTTCTAGTAGTAGAAATGGAAAAAATAATAATAAAATTGAAATATTAGTCATAAAATAATTTCATGAAAATTCATTTTGAGTACAATAAATATTTGACTGAGAGATTTCAAAAGGTTGGGATGGATGAGGGTGAAAGGTCTGGTTCTGAATAGGTGATAGAGGCTTGAGATTCCCAAACGACATGAAGAACTTCCTTCATGAATACAAACTATACTAGTGGATTTAAAATTTACTTTCTCCCTGTTAGAAATAACACCAATTTCTTATTGGTCTTCACCACTAATAGGTAATTTTTTTTATGGTGCTCTATAAGATTCCTAATTTTCTTATAGTTTTAGAATTCAAAATGTTACTATGATGACACCTGGTGTTGAGTTGTACATCCCAAATATTTTTCAATTTATAAAAGCGAATAGAAACTATCCTTACAAAAGGATATAAAGAAATTCTTGACTCTTCTTGATAGCAGTGATGCATGTATCGAATCATATATCTAGGGAAATTAAGATTAATATTTCTCATTTTCTCATCATGAAAAATAGTATATACATGTTCGGATAATGAATATTTTCTAGCTCAGAAATTCTTGAAAGTATTTTTGACTGAATAAACTTGAAAAACACATTTTAGTCAGCCTTAGGATATTTTACAAATTTTTTTTGGATCATGGTTGAATTTAAAAGAAAATAAATAATATGATCAAACTTATGTTCTTGATTTCCAACTGAATGAAGATCAAAATGGAAAAATCCATCACGAGGACACTAAAAAATAATTCTATTTCTATAGAATAGATAGTAAATTCAGTATCATTTAGCCATGATATAATGACATTTTTTAGGTCTCCAAAACTGAACTAAACATTTTTAAAAAACTATTTTACCTCGATTTAGAAAAATAATGAGGTATTTTTCTAATTAAAAATAAATTTTAAGACTTTCAATGTTAGATCTTGTTTCAATAGTAGTTTCATCTAGTTGATACATTTGAAATCTATAACCTATCCCTGAAGAGTATTTATGTAGGTTACACATTAATGCTTCATTATTCTTGGTTCACCTCCATCTATTCTCTTGATCATTGACCTTGCAAAAAATTTAAAGGTTTAAGGTTTATATTATAGGATTTCAAATGGAAGAAGGGAGCTTTGGAAGTCGAAAGGGTTTGAATACTAAGGGTAAGAGTGAAAGGGAGAGAGATTAGTGTTTTTATAGTTTTGGTGATGTTAGTTCTGGTTTCTTGATCCAATTACTCATTGTGATCATTATTTATTTATTTTTATTTTAGAAATATGCACTATTTAAAAAATGAATAGTAAATTCTCCTTTTAAATATTTAGTAAAATCACAATCAAATGAAATAAAAAAAATATTATTAAAAAAAATTTATTTAAAACTAAATATATATACCCCCCTTAAAAATTCAAAACTACCAGTGAGAAGTGGTTTAGTGAAAATATTAGAAAGTTGATATTCAGTATTTACAAATTATAAAGAAATATCTTTTTTCAAAACTTGATCTCTTAGAAAATGATTTCATATATCAAAATTATTAGTTCTAGAGTGACTTATAATATTTTTTAAAATTTTTATTTCACTTCTATTATCACATAAAATTGGAATAATATTAAAATTAAGTCCAAATCCCAGTAGATAATGTTTCATAGACAACACTTTTGCACAACAACTACCAGCTGATATATATTATGCCTTATCTATTGACAAGACAATTGAATCTTGTTTCTTACTTGACTATTAAAACTAAAGATTTTCCTAAAAAGTGATAGGTTCTTGATGTACATTTTCTATATAATCTACAACCTCCAAAATTATTATCTAAATATAAAATTAAATTAAAATCATAAGTTTTTGGATAAATTAGAGATTAAAAAATAGTTCCTTTTAAATATCTAAAAATTATTTTAATAACAGTATGATAGGATTATTTTGGGTTTGATTAAAATCTAGCACAAATACAAATAGAAAAAAATCATGTTTGGTTTACTGGCAGTAAGATATATTAAACTACCAGTCATACCTTTATATAACTCAGCTTTATCCAAATCTAGTTTTATATTAGTACACATGGGCATTGTATAAGTCTTAGCATTTTCAAGTCCAATATTTTTAAATAAATGAATAATATATTTACTTTGATTTAAAACATTTCTTTAATAATTTTAATAGATTTTAAATCCAAGAAATAAATTTAATTCTCCCATCATACTCTTTTCAAATTATTTACTCATAAGTTTAGAAAAATAATTACAAATCTTTTTTTACTGAAAAAACAACAACATCAAATAAATATATTTTAAAAAAATATTATATTAGAAAAAACTATTTTACTAAATAGAGTAGGATCTAATAACCCTATAGAAAACCCATTTTCTAATTAAAAAGATCTTAATCTCTCATTCCAAGCTCTGGGTGCTTATTTAAGGCCATAAAGAGCTGTATTAAGTTTGAAAAATTATTTTGGTGGATGAGAACTTTTAGACCATAGTGGTTGTTCAATAAAAAAATATATCCATTAAATATCCATTTTAAAAAACCAATTTTATATACATCTGATATAATTTAAAATTCAAATGACATGCATAAGCTATAAGAGTTCTAATAGCTTCTAATATTGAAACAAGTGAAAAGGTTTTATCATAAGATATTCCTTCTTCCTAGTTGTATCCTTTGGATACTAATATAGTTTTCTTTCTAGGGATTATTCCATGACCGTTTTGTTTATTTCTAAAAATCCATTTGGTTCTTATTACTGGATGATTGTTAAGTCTGTCAACTAATTCCAAGCCTTTATTTCTAGTTAAATATGTTAAGTTCTTCTTGCAAATCCATTTGACAACTTTCATCTTTTAAGGCTTCCTATATAGTCTTAATTTTTAACTATGATAGGAAGGTATAAAATTTATCTAAGTTTCTTAAATTTATTCTAGTTCTTACTCCATCTGCATTAGCATGCAAATTTTTGGGTAACCCTATTTGCTTAATTTTTCTAAAATTTATAGTACTTTATTAATAAATATTTATAGAAGTAAAAGAATTCTTAATTATACTTATTTGAGTATTTATTGAAAAAAATTTATTAGAATAATTTTCTTTAATTCCTTAATAAAACCAGGTAACATTATTAGAACTTTTTATAGAATAATTTTTATATAACTTTGATTTTTCACCCTTACTACTATTCAATATTTTTCCTTTATAATGAAATTTTTACAAGAATTTCATTCATAGTTTTCTATCCTTTATTTAATATACTTGCATTAATTTTAAATGAATCTACTTCAACTTGTAATTCTTTTATTTTGTTTTCATGATCAGTATAGTTTGATTTATATTTAATAAATTTTTCTTTTAATTCTTGATATAATTTTAACATTACATCTTTTTATCTTAAAAAAAATTATGAATATTGTTTAGAGGCTTATGCTTATTTACTAAAGATTAATATATTTCTTCAAGAATGGATCGATAAGTAGATATTTTTTTTGTTAAAGTAGCCTTTATAATCATAAGCATAAGAATAATAGGTTTTTACCTCATCTTCTTCCTTATCTATAAATCACATATTTTACTTCAATTTTTTTTGGATATTTTTCTAAGTTAGATTTGGAATAACCGATGAAGTATTTATAAACACTCCAATTATCCTTTATATATTTCTTACTTTTGGGCTCATAATCATATTTTATCTGATTTTTAATTTCTTTATTTTCCATATTTATTTTTTATTCTTCTAGCAGTGGGAAATCAGGTTTGATATGACCTGTCTATTTGCATTCATATCATTGAACTTATTTAGATAATTTCTCATATTTATTGAAAATATTCATGAATACTATTTTCTACTAATAGAATTTACTAAAAATTATAGCTAGTTGATCCAAATCCATTTTAGAATTTGAACTTTTTGAATCATTAGAATCATCTTTTGATTTCTTTTCATGATTCTGAGCAGTAAATTTAGGGGCAGTTTTTTACCTTTCTACCATCTTACGATCACCAGCTTCATCTTTCATATCATATTCATACATCATCAGGGTTTCGATCAATTATTTCATTCTCAAATAATTGACTGTTGATGACTGTTCTATAGTAGCAGATATCCCATTCCACTTAGAGGTTAAGACTTAGAGTACTTTTAGTGCTTGATTTGATTGTGATATTTTAGTTACCAAGGAAAAAAAATCATTTACTATATCTATCAATATCCCATTCATCTGGGTGATGCTTTCTCTATCATACATTCTAAAATTATCAAATTTTATCTTTACAGTAGCATATCTTAATTTTCTGACATTTTAAGTTCCTTCATAGACAACAATAATTATTCACCACATTTTATAGGTAGTAGGACATTGAGATACCTGATTAAATTCATTTAGACCAAGTCCACATATAATGGCATTCATTTATTTAAAATTTATATCATACTATACTTCTTTGGTAACATCCCATGTGTCTTATTTTTTAGGGATTACATATAGAGTGACAATATTCATGTATAATTTGAATCCAAGATTTTTTAAATAGATAAACATGTGGGATTTTCAACATCCATAGTTATCACCATTGAAATAAGGATAACAGATCAATGACATACATTATATAGGATCATCCATTGATATTTGTCTTTGTATAGACCTTTTAAATTTAGCTTGATAGTGCTTATCTTATTTCTTCAAAAAGAACTCATATGACACTAATTGTTAGGTTAAAATAATACAAAGATACACAATAGGAGTTGAATTGTGTCTTTTAGATAATCTTAAAAAGAATCTGACTTTTATCCTTCTTCCTAATTTAGTATATATACAGGATTCACTTCTGTATGATGTTTGAGTAGCAGATAAACAAAAAATTTTAAAAAAACAATTTTTATAGTGGTCCATGGCACAAATATCCCCTATTCCACTCCACCTACACCCTCTCTATGAGCTTGGTGGATTCCACTACAGGTGTCCTCTTATTATAAGACCTAAAAAAACCTAGTGTAGGTAGTTGAAACCTTTACAATAACAATTTATAGAGCCTTCTGTATTTTTTACAGGGAACTAATTTATCCATAGCTTAGTCTAAGATGCTGATACTCCACTATGACTGAATCTGAGCATCCAAAACTCTAATAAATCAATATAGTTTGATTTTATTTGAACATAAAAAGTATTATTTACAGTTGGAACATTAAATATCAGAAAATGGATCTTTTTATTCAAATATAAAATTCATCAAGAAAGAATAGCTTTGAAGAGATCCTGGTTTCAAATGATCTTCAATAAAACAATAAGAGATAAATAACAATAGTAGTTACTTATCATTTTTTACATCATAATATTGAATCATGTATGTCACAAAAGTGTATTTCTTCATAACAACATAGACAATCAATCTTTTATCTTTTGAAGAAACTCTATTATTGAAAAAGATATCAAATAGTATATCATTATTGAAAATGAAAATACTCTTTCTATTTATAAATAAATATAAGATTTATTTTGGTTGAGTAGATCCAAAAATATATCATCATAAATCATAATAATTTGAATTTAAATCATTCAAAGAGATTTAAAAATTTACTTAGAAATAGGAATGATTTAATCTATTGAATACAAGACTTTTTAATCAGTCTTAAAACAACATTAAAACAATATTTACTTATATCGATACTATTTTTTGAATAAAAAATATTATATTTAATTTAAAACTCTATATTTGACTGGTCAAACATAGGGTTCCTTCATATAGTGACGAACTCTAAAAGTAGAGTTGAAAAAATACAATTATCCACAAAAATAAGTTTTATAAACCACACATTTATTCATTTAAACATAGGGTTCCTTCCAAATTTATGGTTGTTGATCCATACTTTTCTAACAATGTTGGGTATATGATCCATACAATTTTATTCCAAATACAGGGTTTCTAAACCATATGTTATGATTACAAACATAGGGTATGAACAATGTTTCTACTATACTTTTAAACATGTTTAGAATACTTAATAAAAATTAAGAACCCACAAATAAGATAAACATCTCAAGAAATATATTCCTGAAAAATAATTTAAGTAACTTCATTAGTAAAACAAACAAGGGTATTTGTGAGCATCAAAATCAATAAGATTCATAGTGTATTTTTAAGACAGTACAAGACAAAAAAGAAAATGGGAACTAAACATATAAATAACATCCATAACTATAGAAGAATAAAGTAGATATAGTTTATGAAAATAAGAGTATATGATTTCCTCCAAAGGAACTTTGAATATAAACAATCGCAAAAAGAAATGAGATTGTAACATAAAGACTTTACTGTTTTGTTAACATTCAAAATCAAAATTCATTTAAATAAATAATATGACATGGATCTATAAATACCATAAATGAAATGAATTAATATGTAAAAATTCATTCATGGGTAATTAAGTACGCCATTCATGGAAATCATGTCACACTATATGAAACAAGTCTCGGGAAATTGAGATCGAGACAAAGAAAACCATTCCAAAGATCATAACTTTTGATGTGATAATAAATACATGAAGTAGTTATATGTATATATATAAATACACATAAAAAGTGTAAATATATAATAAAACAATTTAGATATCAATTCACATATAATCATGGAATAACAATGTGAATAAAGTTGAAGTATAACCTAATGAATGGAAGTTGAGTTTAGAAACCCCTTACCACTTGGTAACTTTCAAGTTAAATCCACTTTTATGAAATAATTTAGATTATAACTTAAAATATTATAAAGTATGAATAATTCATGATATAACATGTAAAAATGGTAGTATATACACATTATAAAATAAATTAGGTGCATAACATTTAAATATGACTCAATAAAGGGAAATTGAGATATTATATAAGGACTTGGACTTTAACATTACATAATCTTGAATTATGTTAATAATTCACATTGATGATCTTTTCAGGTCTAGAGATTTAGAGAATTAGATCATAACTTATACATAACAACTTGAATATTACATGTGGTCACTTCTACTCAGTATCTATTTTTTTATAAAATAAAAACTCTTAAAAGAAAAGAAACATGTTTAATTACATGTTTTAAACGACATGAATTTTCCTTGATCTCATCCTTGACCCTATTACACTTTAATTCCTATGAAAAACGTTTCAAAAACTTAGTATGAGCATAAAAATCTTAGTAAAGGATACATGAAGAAGGAAAATTGATAGTTTTTCAAAACAATAAGTAAACCATGGATACTTTATCATAAAGTAATACCATTCACCTTTAAGAAGTAGCAAAAAAACTTCAATAAATATAATATCATTTCTTACCCTTTTTTAACTAAAAGATTAACACAAAGCCCATTCAAAGCAACATATATCATATAATGGTAACTTGGTACATAAACATACTGAAATGGAATAACCATACGGTTGACCTCCACACATATAACTAAATAGAATATCTATAAGGCCGACTTACATACCCAATGCATTGTAGGTTATAACGTAACCACCCATCCTTGGTTTATCACAGAACCACCCATAATTTGGTTTATCACATAAACACCCATAAAATGTTCAAGTACCATTATATAATCATCACACATAAAATATTTTAAATATCAACATTTCAATAATAACATTTCATTTGCAATCACAAGAAATCATTTTAAGATATTGAAATAAAAAATCTATTTCAAAATCTATTTTCAATAATGAAAACACTCAAAAAGGGAATAAGTGATTCCTTTTTTCCTTTTAAAAATAGTAAGGCTTATAGAGGAAGCGAAATATCAAATAATGATTATGGAAGTAGAGAGGTCATTATCACCGTATTAGTTAAAAAACATTCCTTTTGTCCTTTAGTAAAATGATTCATAGATAAAAGATTCCCTTTGAATGAAATGAAAAGTAAAAGGGGTTTAAAAAAATTATAAAATAAAGTTGTGTATAAATCAAAATACACCTCAATGAAAGGAGATTAAGACGAAGTCCCCTACAAAAATTCAGCAACCTAACGACGTCACTTAAAAATTTAGAAAATGAGTTAATGAGCATGAAAAGGGTATCTCATCACTTGGATATAAAATATATATAAATAAGGATGTAAAATAACATATCCCAACATAAGATAATGGGAATTAAGATATATAACATAAAATAAGTATTTGACTAAAAGAGGAGGGTGAAAGGTTCCCTTACATTGTGTTTAACATGACTCATTTGTTATTTTATTTCCTAAATAATAAACTTATGTTAGTTTATACTTGCTTCAGAACCTTTTTTAAGTTTATTTTTACTTTAATATCACTTATTACCTTGATATAACAATTAGTTAATTATTTGAGTTCATATCAGGCATTTTGTCGATGTTCGATATTTGAGTCAAAAATGAACTCGTTATAATTACAAATTGTCCATGTGTTCAAAAGTACATTATGTAGAGAATATTATTCATATATATATATATATATCATATTTATCCAGTATATATGTATTTATAATATTCTATAACATTTGGAGATAAGAAATGAAATGCACCATTCATGGAGATGGTAAGCCGTACGTATGCATGAACAATACTTTCATTTCTATTTAATATTTAAAGAAATGAAAACTAAATGATACATATGTATATTATAATTATAGTATAATATTATATGATATATATGTTACATAAGTTCATTAATTCCATTCTTTATACGTTCCATGCATGGAATGAACGAGTCATATCACTTTGAGGGGGCGTTAGTCTGCGCTTCCTCAAATAAAATTATCAAGTTTAATCATCATGAAAAGCATAAAAGTATGTTGTAAATAAAATTACAGAAGCATAAAGACAATATAAACATAATATATATCATAAACAAATATAGTTCCATCATAATGGCCACCATAAGAGGTGGTAGGAGAAGATTGAACAATAATCGTTTCATGAGATAGTATTTCGCCATCCATAGAAAAAATATGTTCTATTACCATGTATTCTTGTATATTCATATTAAATTAACCTTACCATTTAGCTTTAAACCTTAGTTAACTAATTTAACTGTTACCATGTCTTCTTGTATATTCATACTATATGGTTAATATAGTTACCATAAAATGCCAATCAAACCTAAAGTGGTTAATTAATGACATTTAAAACATTATCTAAGTCATTTTTCTGAATCTTATATTTTTAGAACTATTATATAATTTAATAAAATAGTATTTTTTTTAAAATGCATTTATGTCAATTTATATACTATTCATATCATGACTTTTTAAAAATCCATAGAACTTGATTATTTCAAAAAAACATCATTAATTCAAAGATAAAAATTCATAATAATCTCTAAAATTATTGGATTACATACAAAGTTTCAAAATAAATTTATTTTAATATGTATAATCTTATTTATTTAAATCATTCATTAATAAGAAAATCACTACATCATCATTGTGTCTTAAATATATTTATTTATTTGATGTTAAAAAATTATAAATAAAATACCATGATGTAGGAAATATTTTTATCATTATAATGAATATTTATAGTCGAAGAGATCAATTATATAACACCATATAAAAATTGTTTTACATGAAGATACATGTTTATGTTACATTTTTCTTTACTTTAAATTAATTCTTATAAAATGTCATTTTCACATCTAAGTGGTTCCATGTGGTCCCAAAATCTACCCAAGGATTCCTGTGGTTGGAAATATCTCATATAATAGGATTAAGACACGTTTTACTGTAATTTAATATTATTATAATATTATTTTCACCATTATTTACTAGATTCACCCTTTAACCATGGTAAATAAAATATTTATTGAAGTTACTATTCATAAAAGTCTAAAAATAAAAGGTTCCTATTTAAAAAATTTGGACCTCCTGATTCCAAATATGGAATCCATTTTTCCAAATTCAAAATAAAAAAGTTTCAGTAATTAATTTAAAATTAATTTCCGTTGTCAAAACTAAAAAGCGTGTTTTTAAGAAGTAAAAACTATCAAAATATTGACATTTTTTTAAGTCTAATTTCAAAGTGAAATTACTTACAATTACCAAAATTGGATTTAATGATAAAAACATAATCCAATTAAACTTTAAAATAAATTAAAATTACAATATAACTATATAAATAAATTAGATTATAAGGTAGTTTTGAATTAAAATGCAGTATTTTTCACTATTCATAAAATATGAATTTTATCAAAAAAATACCAAAATTTCTTCCAAAGTAAATTTTGATGTTCCAATTCTAAATAAGAAATTTATTTTGTTAAATTGAACATATAAAAGTGACAAAAACTAGATTTAAAAAGGGTTCACCATTAAAAGGCAGTAAAACTACATTTTTAGAAAAATACTTCTTTTATTTGAAAAAATGAATTTTTTCTTATATCATATTTAGAAAATATATAATATTAATTTAAAACATTAAATTGAATATATATCATATATTTTTCATTAAATAAAAATCCATAAAGAGTGATATTAAAACACAATTATTCCCTTTTAAATAGGTTTTCATAAAAACACACCCTTTATATTCAATTAGTTTTTATTTCCATTTCTAATAAATTTGGTAACCAATGAATAATTATTTAAACATGGGTAAACCATATTTCAAATATCACTTGATACTATTCATTCCCGCCATTCCAATGTCTAAGAATTAACTATTATTTAAAATAATAATATTATTATTGTATTATATTTTGTTATAACTCAAAGTTATGTGCAACGTAAGATTTCAGAGAAATCCATTGTTGCATGTCAAGTACACTATTAGACGAAGGGTCCCCTTTAACATAAAATTAATATATTATTCATAAGTATTAAGATAAATAAAAAGGTATTATTCTATAAATATCTGGGTCGTTATATCCTTCCCCCTTTTAGAAATTACATCTTAACAATTTTAAAATTGGGCTTGGAAACTTCATTGAAAGTCCCACATTAGAAAAAGGGTCAATAAAAATATCACTTTAAAAGATAGAAAGAGAAGTAGAAAGGTCACCCTATATAACCCATACTAGGATTCCATGTAGGAAAACATGGATATGGAAGAGAAACTAACCATCAAGTTCTGATGTATAGTGATATAAAACATGATTAAGAAAAATATAACCACCAGAAAATCACAAACTTGTAATGGGTTAAACAGTCTTTGATTCCCCAGTAGGAAAATTAAACAGAAAATTTTTTTGTTTTAAGTTATTTTCTATAAATTTGGGGAATTTATTTATGATCTTGACAAAGAACATAAGGAAAAATTATTACTTTTCATGTAAACTTTTATCCTTTACTAAATTTCTACCACAAACTCATATTTTCTCCAAAAGATGAGTATTCAAGATGACTTGGTCACATAAAAAGCACTAAAATCAACTTCAATAAAATCACATAATCCAAAAAATGAACTATATATTAACTAAAATCAAAATGGTTAGTAAGAGATCAGATAATCCCTAAAATAATAATACTTTATAAAAATAAATACTACTCTCAATCTCCAAAATTCAACAAATAGTACCTAAAGTTAAAAAAAGACCATTCAATACACAATGGTACTTAAAATTATTCAATATAATCCAAACTAATATTGAAACCCGAAACTCAAAAGAATTTAATCACATATTATTCCATAGTAAATCATAACATTTATCTCCAAACAACATAGACAACTCTTAAAGTCTCATACTAAAGTGTAATAAACCTAATCACACATTCTCTATGATAGGTTAATTATTTCCATAAATTACCCAAGTCACCATACGTCCACAATAAACACAAAGATTCTTCCAAAATAAAATTTCAACCAATACTCCACAAATTAAATCCCATATTATTCTATTTTCTTTAGGAATATAGTGTTCCCAAAAAGAGAGAATGTCCTCCAAAATAACCTTTATCACTTAATCACCAAATCATTTTCTTGTAATAAGGATATCTATTTGATAAAACATAAGTTCCCAAAATCAAATTATTATCGATCCATTAAATCATTTAACTAAAAGAATAAGTCATAAACACCAGGTAATTCATGTAGGCCAGTGGTAGTCGATAAATCCTAGTCACACTTTGGTTGTGGGTTCGATTCCCATGGCCTTTCTGGATGCGACGGGTTGTCACCCATCTTGTAGGTTATCCATTTTTATAAAACTCAAAAATAACCCTAACATGTTTTAAACTCAATGGTTTTCTTATACCTCTCATTTTCATCCCAACTCATAATGACCTCAACATCTTAATTCATGAAGTATTATATATATTTACCTTTTTTTCCACCTCCATATGATAAAATAACACTATTCCCAAATAAAGAACATCGTACCTTGATCATGGTGTCCAACTGGTTTCATCATTATCTTGTTCATGCAGATTAAAGGTCCATGCATTGAAAAAATGATTTAGAGATCTTTCAAAATCATCTTATTCCTTTATCCAAATACACCTTTCACAACTTGGGTCATATGAGTGTTTACAGAAAAATAGTTTCGGAAAATAATCATGTATGACATATAATTTCAAAATATATGATAAAACTTGCTTTTTATGAAATAGTCAGACCGATTTTGAGTTAAAACATTTAATCAATGGTCCTTTTAAAATACCATAAGTATGTTCTAAAATAATATATTTTAAAAGAAAATATAAATAGGTTTCACAAGGGTCTCCTTCTTAAGCACCTTTTTCAAAATCATAATATTCTTCAAAATCTTGTGATAAGGTAAAATATTTGAAAATGCCATGATAATATTTACCTTTCTTGAAAATATGATAATATTGAGAAAATAGGTTTGATTAAATACAATCCATGATCCATGATGATATCGAGGTATAGTGGAGGTGTTTGATATCTCAAACAACTGCATTCAAGTGAGTTATATGCTATAAAAAGTTTCACAATCATCTAAACATGTCTTTACAATAATTATTGAAAGCATGTCATCAGGAAGAGATAAAAATGTTGTTTGAGATCCTCCTCCTTCCATTTGTAACTGAATTTCCTTGATCTGAAAAATTTATAAAACAAGGATTTAACTAAAAGAACTGACATAGGGACTAACCATGTGTTTAACGAAAACTCACAATCCCTAAAGTTGTTTAAACCTTTCATTTGATACTAACTGTAAGGACCTGACCTTTAACATTACATAATCTTGAAATAAGTTAATAATTCACATTGAGGATATTTTCAGGTTTAGAGATTTGGAGAATTGGGTCATAACTTATACAGAACAACTTGAATATTACATGTAGACACTTCTACTAAGTATCTATTTTTTTTATAAAATAAAAATTCTTAAAAGAAAAGAAAAATGTTTAGTTCCATGTTTTAAAAAACATGAATTTTCCTTGATCTCATACTTGACCCTATTCCACTTTAAGTCCTATTAAAAACATTTCAAAAACTTGGGATGGGCATAAAAATCTTAGTAAAGGATACATAAAGAAGGAAAACTATTAGTTTTTCAAAACAACAAGTAAACCATCAATACTTTATCATAAAGTAATACATTTCACCTTTAATAAGTAGTGAAAACACTTCATTGAATATAAGATCATTTCTTACCCTTTTTTTAACTGAAATATTACCACAAAGCCTGTAGAAGGCAACATATAATAGATAAAGGTAACTTGGTACATAAACATACTGAAATAGAATAACCATACAGTAGACTTCCACACATATCACAAAATAGAATAGCCATACAACTAACTTCCATACCCAATGCATTGGAGATTATAACATAACCACCCATACTTGGTTTATCATAGAACCACCCTTCAAATGTCCAAGTACCATTATATAATCATCACACATAAAATATTGCAAATATCAGCATTTCACTAATAACATTTCATTTGCAATCACAAGAAATAATTTCAAGATATTGAAATACAAAATCCATTTTAAAAACTATTTTCAGTAATGAAAACACCCAAAAAGGGAATAAGGTATTCCTTTTTTCCTTTTAAAAATAGTACGACTTATATAGGAATCCAAATATCAAATAACGATTACAACGGTGGAGAGGTCATTATTGCCACATTAGTTAAAAAACATTCCTTTTATAGTTTAGTAAAATTATTCATATATAAAAGATTCCATTTGAATGAAATGAAAATTCAATGGGGTTTATACACCTTATAAAAGAAAGTCATGTATAAATCAAAATATGCCTCAATGAAAGGAAATTGAGACGAAGTCCCTTATGAAAATTCAGCAACCTAACGACGTCACTTAAAAATTCCAAAAATGAGTTGATGATAGAAGAAAGGGGTATCTCATCACTTGGACATAAAATGTACATAAATAAGGATATATAATAAAATATTTCAACATAAGAGAATGGAAATTAAAAGACATAACATAAAATAAATCTTTGACTAAAAGAGGAGGGTGAAAGGTTCCCTTACCTCATGTCTGACTTGACTTGTTCATTCTTAATTTCATGAATAATAAACTTAAGTTAATTTATACTTAATTATGAACCTTTTTCAAGTTTATTATTCCATTTATATCACTTATTACCTTGCTATAACAATTAGTTAATTATTTAAGTTCATATCAGACATTTTGTCGATGTTTGGTATTTGAGTCAAAAATGAACTTGTTATAATTAAAATTGTCCATGTGGTAAAAAGTACATCATATATAGAATATTATTCATATATATATCATATATATCTATTATATATTTATTTATAATATTCCATAACATTTGTAGATAATAAATGAAATTCACCATTCATGGAGACGGTAAGCCGTACGTACGCATGAACACTACTTTAATATCTATTTCATATTTAAAGAAATGAAAACTAAATGATACATAGGTATATTATAATTATAGTATAATATAATATGATATATATGTTAAATCATTTCATTAACTCCATCCCTTATACATTCCATGCATGACATGAACGAGTCATATCACTTTGAGGGGGTGGTAGTCTGCGCTTCCTCAAATGAAATTATAGTGTTTACTAATCATGAAAAGCATAAAGTTATGTTGTAAATAAAATTAAAAAAATAATAAATACAATATAAATACAATATATATATCATATATACATATATTTCCATCATAATGGCCACCATAAGAGGTGGTAGGAGAATATTGAGCAATCAACGTTTTGTGAGGCAACAGTTCATTATCCACAGAAACAGTATGTTCTATACCCATTAGATAGAGGTGTGTGTAAGTATAGTTAGAATACTTCTCATAAAAAAATAGTATATTGATGATATTGTTGTTGTTATATAAATAAATAATAAGAATATCATAGGGAGTGGAGAAGGAAAAATAATGAAAAGGAACTTCAGAGAAGATGTTACATCAAATCGGGTAACTTCTTTTGATTTGAGCCAAAGGGATTTGATGAATTGGATTATTCCAAGGGGAAGGATTATAGGAGGAATTTAGACATTTTGGGAGCTTATTAGAGCATATTTTGGATAAGAAAAGGGGGATTGAGAGGTGCGAGTAAGGGTTAGAGGTGGTGTCCTTTTATAAGAGGGAGGAGGAGAACTTTAGAAAAGTTTGAAGTATTATTTTATTATTAAATTATTTTTGAATTATAATAACAAAAATGTGATGTATTTAAAAGATAATATGATTATGGTTAGAAATAATCTCAAAAAATGGGGTTTAGACAATTTTTGGTTTCAAATTTAACCTTATCATGTAGCTTTAACCTTTAGTTAACTAATTTAACTATTACCATGTCTTCTTGTATATTCATACTATATGATTATTATAGTTACCATAAAATTCCAATAGAAACTAAAGTGGTTAATTAATGAAATTTAAAACATTATATAAGTCATTTGGGCAAATATTATATTTTTAGAACTATTATATCATTTAATAAAATAGTATTTGTTTTAAAAACTCATTTATGTAAATTTATATACTACTTATATCACGACTTTTTAAAAATCCATAAAAACTTGATTCTTTTAAAAAACTTCATTAATTAAAAGATAAAGAGGTATAATCATCCCTAAAATTAATGGATGGCATAAAAAGTTTCAAAATAAGTTTATTTTTGTATTTGTAATCTCATTTATTTAAATCATTCATTAACAAGGAAATCACTACATCATCATTGTGTCTTAAATATATTTATTTATTTGATGTTTAAAAATTATAAATAAAATACCACGATGTAGTAAATTTTTTTATATTTCTAATTAATATTTATTTTCAAAGATATCACTTATATAACCATATATAAAAATTGTTTTACTAGAAGATACATGTTTATGTTACATTTTTATTTACATTAAATTAATTCTTATAAAATGTCATTTTCACATACAAGTGGTTCCATGGGGTCCTAAAATCGACCCAAGGATGACCAAGGTCCGAAATATTTCATTCAATATGATCAGGATGTGTGTCAGGGTAATTTAATATTATTATAATATTATTTTTTACCCTTATTTACCAGATTCACACTTTAACCATGGTAAATAAAATATTTACTGAAATTACTATTCATAATTTTTGAAAATAAAAGGTACATATTTGCACAATTTGGACCTCCTGATTCCAAATATGGAATCCATTTTTCTAAAGTAAAAACATAGAAGTTGCAGTAATTAATTTAAAATTAATTCTCATTGTCAAAACTAAAAATAGTATTTTTTAGAGGTAAAAACTACTAAAATATTGACATTTTTTAAGTCCAATTTCAAAGTGAAATTACTTCCAATGAAAAAAATTAGATTAAATGATAAAAATATAATCCAATTAAACTTTGAAACCAATTAAAATTACAATCTAACTATATTAATAAATTATATTAAAAGGAAGCTTTGAATTAAAATTCAGTATTTTTCACTATTCATAAAAATATGAATTTTATTAGAAAACCGCCAAAATTTCATCCAAAGTAAATTTTGATGTCCTGATTCTAAATAATAATTTTTTTGTCAAATTGAATATATAAATGTAATGGCTCAGACCCTCCTGACCCATTACTTTGCTAAAAGTGAGGCTCCACCAAAACAGTGGCACCGGGAAGGTGGCACTGAGAGGCTGACACCGTGACGGTGACACCGAGAGGGTGACGCCGTGACAGTGACACCGAGAGGGTGACGCCATGACAATGAAACTGTGAGGGTGGCACCGTGACGGTGGCACCATGTCCTCTTCGTTCTTTTCCTGTTCCTGACTTTTCCGCTCCCGTAGTAAATTAATTCTTTTACCCTTATTAAAGCCCATAATTAATACCTAAAAATCCTGAGAAATATCCCCGATGGGGGATATTAAACAAAAACTTAATACCATCGTGTGTAACCACCCAAAACACATGGGAAACCACGATCCGACTTTCAAGTCATTCAGAATCTACATATCCCGTAACAATGAGATTTTATCTATAGATCATAGAGGAATTTCTTCTTTATCTTCTTCCTTTTGGAAGACTCTTCTTCTCCTCCCTGGTGAGTTTGGAGTCCCCCCCCTTCCCGAGACTCGTGGTGCGCCTACGCTCGAGTCTTCTGCTCTTCCTTGGAGTTCCCGACGTCCCTCCCCAGCAAATCACGCATCCCTTGTTCTTGGCGCGTGGAGAAAAACGTCAATCCTTGTTCCATAAAGTATGGATTTTCTCCATCATCTCTCCTTTATGTGTATCATGAGGGGTGGGTATGATTTTGTCTCTGTGGAAATTGATGAAACCGAACTTAATGAAGATAATTAACATACCTTTAAATAATGAAAGGGGGTGTGATTAATGTTCTGCTATACTCTTTTATGTTGATATGTGTTGTTAATTATACGGGCCTATGCTTACTGAAAATCATGGCCGTTGGTGGTCTTTCTCTGTGCTCGAATGAACCTCGGTGCTCCTGGATGTTTAAATAAATGTAACATGTAATTGGTTAATTATGTATACTCGGTTAAATAAATTGAAAGCACCAGGATCAACCCTTTTCTATGATAACTTTGGTTAAAGCCCAGTGGAATTGAAACCATGGAGTGTGTTAAATCTTTTAAATCTGAAAATACCTGCAAGGGCCTGCCTTGTGTTGGTGGTAGTGGTTTGGTTGTTTTCTTTCACGGGCCTATTGCCGGTGACTTTATGGTTTTCTTGGATGGGAGCATAGATTACTGGGGTGATATGGGTGGGGATGGGATCCCCTGTTGTTATACTTTCGTTGGTTGTGAATCTGAGGCTGTGTGGTTGCTCTGCTGTGACACAAATTCGGGTGGGATCCTCTGTTGTTGAGAAACCATTGGCTCCTGGATTTTGGGGACATGGGACTGTGTCTCGGGGTTTGTTTTGTTTCCAGTACTTCGAGGGATCTCACTTGATCCATAGTTGTTGTGACTTGAAAAGAGAACCAGGTGCGAATGCTTAAATTGTCGTTTAGTTGTTTCCGTTCTATGGCTGGTATTTGTGCCTGTTAGTTGCCCAGTAGTGTAGTTTTCATCTAAATGGGATCACTTGAACATGAAAACAAGAATGGGTTAAATGGGAAAATTGGTTCTAGGATGGATTGTGACCTGGCTGTGGGTGGTATACCTTTCATGAATGAATAGTAACGCGGTGTTTATGCTTAGGCTGGTTTCGGAACCCTAGGTTGGGTTAAGTGATTGTTTATTTATGTATATGCTTGTAGTTTTTTATGTTTCTTATTCGCGCCCCACCCAAGTTGAGCACTTAAGTGCCGAACGCTCCCATTTCACGGGGGAGGGTGTTTTTCCCAACACTGTTATGAGTGGCTGGTTATTAGCTCCTTTTCTTCTCCCTTTCCCGAATATCCCAAGACTCTTTGGGAGGCTATGATGGCCTGAAGTCCATTATTAGCCCAAGAATCTTCAGGCAGGGTAGTTGTGATGGTCGGCCCAGGTGTTTGCGGGCAGGTTGTTTCCCAAGTGTCTTTGGGCATGACAGTAGTTTTCTGGCCCAGGTGTCTTCGGGTGTGGCAGTAGTTGTTCTGACCCAGGTGTTTGCGGGTGTGGTTACACATGGTGGTTGTGGCCCAGGTGTCTATGGGTGGGATGTGCGGTTATGGCCCAGGTGTCTGCGGGTGGGGTTTGGCAGTGGGACTATGTGAGGATATGGCCCAGTTGTGTGCGAGCGGGGTGTGGTAGTGGGACTACGGTAAGAATGGCGGGATTGGTTCGATGCATAGGATGTCTTCAATAACCAGTGGAAAAGTGGCGCAAGGTACTCAAATATCGATGTGCTATTACTATACGTTACTTGACTTGCGTTATTTTGGGAGCGTGCCTTGGTAAGGGTTGGGTGGATAGCTTTTCCTTTTTGGGTGTTTGATTATCTCTTTTACCACAGGACATTAGAATGTTTCCTCACTTGTGCATGAGAGTCTTTGGTTTTCCCTACTAAGTATACTTGTATGCTCACCCTACATATATAAAACTACTTTCAGGTTTCCAGGAGGACTTCCAGGATCGTGCGGGACCGTACTAGCTCGGACCTTTGGGGCAGTTGCTGTTGTTTATTTCCTTTTCTTGGTATCTTTTTACCTTTGGAGTTTTGTGGCTTGTATCTTTTACCTTTGAACATGCATATGGGAATGGTTTACTTTCAGCCGTACTTGTACTTTCAGTTTTGGTGTTGTGGGATTTACTATCTTATCTCCCGATCCTATTAAAAGAAAAAGGGTAATGCCTTCCATTTAGTGCATGATTTTATACCCTTGGTGCTAGTCTCCACTCTGGGACCTATCGAAGGCGGGTCTCGGGGGTCATTATCTCTCCTTCAACTTGAAGAAGGAAGGGTCTGGTAATCTGCTGTCCCTTCCCTCATCTTGGTGAAGGCGGGTCATGACAGAATGGTATCAGAGGAGGGTTTGAAAGATAGGATGGAGTCTGGAGTTAGGCACAGTGAGGATTTCATGGGATGGTAGGGAAACAGTGTTGGGTGACCTTGGTGTGTGAATTAGGCCAGGGAAGACCGGCTAGGACATGAGATTTTAGGGCCCCCCGTGATCTGATTCAAGGACTCTGGACCTACCGAAGGACTAAGTGAGGCCACACTGATTGTAGGGTAAAGACCCTAGGAAAGGTACATGCATCATAATGACTTGTGTTCTCATGTTTAATGTGTGTCTTGGGGATTCAAAATAAATGAAGAAGTCTAAGAAAATTTAAGAACAATATTCTACACTACTTGGGCTTAGGCATTCCTTGTTTACCTTGCAGCTATGGCACCTAGAAGGTGACCCCGAGTAGTAAGGACGATCGAGGCCTAGGAGGTTGACTTGGCCGATCGACAGAGGATCGACTGAGAGGAGGAGAATAACCAGTGGAAGAAGATGCTTCGAGCCTTTTAGCAACAGACCCTCGGGAAGTACGAGGGCATCATCTCAGACGTGGAGATGGAGAGCTGGAACCAGGAGGTAGTGATAGCTTTCGGCTTGATTCGGGCTCCAACGAAGTACTGGGTTCCTCTAGCCATCAGCCAGATGCGGGGATTAGCGCGTCAGTGGTGGGCACTTTATCTTGGAGAGAGGAGGAAGAATGAGGTTTCATGGGCTGACTTCGAGAAGGAGTTCCGGGAAGAATTCCTCTCTTCCATGATGAAGGCTGCGAAGAGACAAGAGCTACTCTCCCTCCAGTAGGGGAGTATGTTAGTGAGAGAGTTGGGGATCAAGTTCAAGGATCTCCTTCACTTTGCTCCAGACCTCTTTCCGGATGAGGAGTCTCGGATGAGATGTCTAGAGGTGGCACTCCGACCTTCTCTTCAGTATGCTGTTGTTCCATTTTCCTTACCAACATAACTTGAGGTGTAGAAGAAGGATGAAGTGGTGGATAGGATGCACACGCTGGGAGGTGTGTCATGAGAGGGGATCCAGTTAGGCCCATAGAAGGGGAAGGCCGTCAGTAGCAGGCCTCTGACATTAGGACCCTCTAGGTTTCGACCGGCAGGAAGCATGCCTCAGCAGTTCCAGTTCCGATCCCCTGGTCCTTGCCCTTTTCTTTCGGGCCCAGGACTGAGGTTCTTCGTTTGTGGGAGCCATGGACATATTTGGAATCAGTTCCCGAACAGAGTGCATTACAACGGGGGTGGGCAGGTTCAGCGCCCACCTCAGCCACAACAGTTTCCATCCAGGCCCTTTCAGCAACAACAGCAGGGGCAGCAGGCTCCCGCCCCTCCGAGGGTAGACATTGCAGGAGGAGGCTGACCTCAGGGTGCTCCTCAGGGACCTCGACTAGGGTGTGGTCAGGGAGGCGGAAGATAGGAGAGAGGTAGAGGATTTAGGCGTGGGCAGTTGCACGCTGCAGAGGCAGTAGTTCCAGTAGGGCTAGAGGTCATTCGAGGTACGATCAAATTGTCTACTCTTGCCTATGCCTTGTTCGATACCGGAGCTTCACACTCCTTTGTTACACCCGGTCTAGCCCATGATTTGGGTTTAGATGTTGAGATACTTTCAGCACCCCTGATGCTGAGCACGCCAATCGGAGGTCAGACCAACTTATCTTATGTTTGAAGAGGGTGTAGACTGATGATAGGGCCGCATCAGTCTATCAGGGATCTGCTATTGTTTCAAATAAATCCATACGATGTCATCCTAGGCATTTAATATCTATTCTCTATGTGTGCCTTCATTGATTGATTCTGAGGAAGGGTTGTGTTTTCATATTTGGGAGGTCATCGTGTAACTTTCATCGGCGAGTGGGGTTGTCAGAGAAGCAGTGGGCGAGAGGAGCCCCTCCTTTCCTTGTTGGTCGAACTATTGGTGGAGTCAGTAGATGCAGAAATGGTGGAAGTCCCAGGAATCTTCAGTGAGTTTATGGACGTATTTCTTGAGGAGGTTGCGACTCTACCCCAACGTCATGATGTTGAGTTCGGGATAGACTTGCAACCTGGTGCTCGTCCGATTTCGATGGCTCCCTATCAGATGGCACCTTCTGAGCTGCGGGAGTTACAGATCCAGATTGATGATCTGATGAAGAAGGGTTTTGTTCGGTCAAGTGCGTCACTATGGGGTTCCCCTGTTTTGTTTGCGAAGAAGGAGGATGGTGGTTTAAGGCTGTGCATAGACTACAGGAGACTGAATCAGGTGACGGTAAAGAATTTCTACCCTCTCCCAAGGATAGAAGATCTCTTCGACCAGCTAAGGGGAGCGGGTTGGTTCTCAAAGATCAATCTGTGGTCTGGATATCACCAAGTGAGGGTGAAATCTCGAATACTACCTTTAGGTGAAGATATTGGCACTTCGAGTTTGTAGTCATGCCGTTCGGCATTACGAACGCACCAGCTGTGTTCATGGGGCTCATGAACTCCGTCTTTCGGGAATATCTAGACCGGTTTGTGTTCGTGTTTATTGACGACATTATAATATACTCAAGATCAAAGGGGGATCACACAGAGCACCTGAGGACAATTTTAGAGGTCCTCCGATGGCACCAGCTCTATGGGAAACTGTCCAAGTGCAAGTTCTGGACGCGAGGAGTGCATTTCCTTGGGCACGTGGTGTCTGAGCAGGGGATAGTCGTGGACCCATCGAAGGCCGAGGTGGTTTTTTCTTGGGCAGTACCCAAGAACGTGGCAGAGGTTCGTAGTTTCCTCGGGATGACATGTTACTACTGGAGGTTTGTGCCCAACTTCTCCCAAGTTGTGGCACCTTTGACAGCCTTGACCAAGAAGGACCAGGCTTTCATGTGGAATGGGCAGTGCAAGGCGGCCTTTAGTTATCTAAAGGAAAAGTTGGTAAGTGACCCAGTGCTGAGGTTTCCAGAAAAAGGGGCGGCGTATGAGGTATTCTGTGATGCTTCAGGGAAAGGCCTCGGATGTGTGCTGATGCAGCAGCAAGGGGTGATCTTCTATGGGTCTAGGAATTTATGTCCCCATGAGCGTAAATATTCCACCCATGTCCTAGATTATGCAATGGTCGTGTTCACACTAAAGTTGTGGCGACATTACCTCGTTGGGGAGCACTTTGTAATCTTCACAGACCACAAGATCTTGAAGTATATCTTCTCCCAGTGAGACTTATACTCGCGGAAATGGAGGTGGATGGAGTTACTTTAGGACTACGACTTTGAGGTTTCCTACACCTCAGGAAAGGGGAATGTGTTGGCCGATTACTTGATCAGAAAACAACAAAAGGATGTGGTCTGGGAGTTGGCAGATTCTTGGAAGGCAATGGAGGAGTTGGCTGCCCTGCACCTAGATACAAGGATGGAAGGTGGTAGAGGTTGCTTGTATCAGATGATAGTGCAATATTCTTTGTTGAGGTAGGTAGAGGAGTCCCAATGGGGAGACTCAGAAAGTGAGGTGATACGTGACTAGGTTAACCAAGGGGATGCTCCGGAAGGGTGGACGAAGGATGGTCAGAATCAGGTGCTTTTCCGAGGAAAGCTGTTTGTTCCAGAGGCGATGCACGAGAGAGTTCTTAGTGAGTTCCAAAACTCACCCCTAGCAGTGCAGCAAGGATTTTCCAAGATATACCGGGGCTTGAGAGGTCAGTTCTGGTGGCCCGAGGTGAAGCGAGAGGTGGAAGAGTTCGTGGCCAAATACTTGGTGAGTCAGAAGGTGAAGGCTGAACACCGTGTTCCAAGCGGTTTGTTGCAGCCTCTGGATGTCCCCGAGTGGAAGTGGGATGACATCCCGATGGATTTTGTCACGGGACTACCTAAGGCTCAAGGAGGTTGTGACGCTGTCTGGGTAGTGGTGGACTGGTTGACGAAGTCAGCTCACTTTCTGGCGATCAAGGAGACGGGTGCAATGGATGCCTTAGCAAGAAGGTACGTGGATGGGGTGGTGCGGTTGCATGGAGTTCCGAGATCCATAGTCTCAGATAGGGATGCACGGTTTACCTCAAGAGTCTAGAGAGGATTTTAGCATGCTTTTGGCACCCATCTACATCTTAGCACTACCTTCCATCCCTAGACAGATGGACAGATAGAGCGCACCATCCAGACCTTGGAGGATATGCTGCGGGCATGTGTTCTGGACTTAGGAGGATCGTGGGTGCAACACTTGCCTCTGGTAGAGTTCTCCTACAATAATATATATCAATCTACCATTTTCATGACTCCATTTGAAGCCCTATACGAAATTCCATGTCACTCACTGGTGTGCTGGACTGATGTTGGGGAAATGAGCGTTCTTGGCCTAGAGGTGGTGGAGAGCACGACAGAGAAGGTTTAGCTTATATGGGAAATGATGAAGGTGGCCCAGGACCAACAAAATTCATATGCCAATAGCAGGAGGAGGCCCTTGGAGTTTGAGGTTGGAGACCATGTGTTCTTGAAGGTCTCCCCTCGGCATGGACAACAAAGGTTCGGTAGAGGGAGTAAGCTTTCTCCCAGATTCATCAAACCCTTCGAAGTGTTGCGGCGGGTCGGTGAAGTGTCTTATCAGCTAGCGCTACCACTGCCGCTACTGAGGATACATTATTTTTTCCTTGTGTCCCAGATCCGTCGGTATCTACACGACGATTCACACATCCTCGGCTGGGGAGAGCTAGATATCGAGGACGACATGACCTTTGTGGAAAGACCAGTGAGGATCGAGGATCGTGAAGAGAAGGTGATTCATGGGAGAACCATTCCTTTGGTTCAAGTGTTGTGGAAGCATAGTGGGCTTGAAGAGAGTACATGGGAACAGGAAGCACAAATGCGCGCCCAGTACCCAGAGTTGTTTTGAGTTTTGTGCTATTCTGTTTATACTTGTTTGTGATGAAACACTTTACCTTGTAGACTGAGGAATGTATGATTTTCCTTATTCTCTGAATGTGTGTGAAAAGTCCTGGCTATGGGGAGGGGAGGGCCTGATCCTTAATCAATACACATTAAGGTGGATGTGATTAAACCCGTGCAGGCGAGTCAGTTCCGTCCAAAGCAGATAGTATCTTGACATGGGGGAAGAGACTCTCCAACCCATATGACTGGGCAGTTTGACCCTGGTATGTTTCTTGGTTCTTGAGAGGGAGGTGTTTCTAAATAACAATGATGTTCACTCCTGAGAGGTATCTTTCGAGGTGGTTGTTCATACCCTCTCTTCTCTTCTTGTTTGTTTTGATTCTTGAGGGCAAGAATAGATTAAGAGGTATCTAATGTAATGACCCAGACCCTCCTGGCCCATTACTTTGCCAAAAGTGAGGCTCCACCAAAACAATGGCACCGTGAGGGTAGCACCAGTCATGGTGGCACCAGTCACGGTGGCACCGTGAGGGTGGCACCATGACAGTGGCACCGAGAGGGTGACACCGAGAGGGTGACACCGTGACAGTGACACCGTGAGGGTCACACCATGACGGTGGCACCGTGTCCTCTTTGTTCTTTTCCAGTTCCCGACCTTTCCGCTCCCGTAGTAAATTAATTATTTTACCCTTATTAAATCCCATAATTAATACCTAAAAATCCCGCGAAATATCCCTGATGGGGGATATTAAACAAAAACTTAATTCCACTGCGTGTAACCACCCAAACCATATAGGAAACCATGATCCGACTTTCAAGGCGTTCAAAATCCCCATATCCCGTAATAAAGAGTTTTTATCTATATATCATAGAGAAAGTTCTTCTTTCTCTTCTTCCTTTTGGCCGACTCCGCTTCTCATCCCTGGTGCGCTTGGAGTCCCCCCCCCCCCCTTCTTGAGACTCATGGGGTGCCTGCGCTCTAGTTGTCTGCTCGTCCTTGGAGTTCCCGACATGCCTCCCCTGCAAATCGCGCATCCCCTATTCTTGGCGCAAGGAGAAAACGTCAATCCTTGATCAATCAAGTAGGGATTTTCTCCTTCGTCTCTCTTTTCTGTGTATCATACGGGGTGGGTATGCTTTTGTCTCTGTGGAAATTGATGAAACCAAACTTAATGAAGATAATGAATGGACCTTTAAATAATGAAAGGGGGTGTGATTGATGTTCTACTGTACTCTTTTATGTTGATATGTGTTGTGAATTATATAGGCCTATGCTCACTGAAAATCATGGCCGTTGGTGGTCTTTATCTGTGCACTAATGAACCTCGGTGCTCTTGGATATTTAAATAAACATAACATGGAATTGGTTAATTACGTATACTCGGTTAAATAAATTCAAAGCACTAGGATCAACCCTTTTCTGTGATAACTCTGGTTAAAGCCCAGTGGAATTGAAACCATGGAGTGTGTTAAATATTTTAAATCTTAAAATACCTGCAAGGGACTACCTTGTGTTGGTGGTAGTGGTTTGGTTGTTTTCTTTCACAAGATGATTGCAAGCGACTTTATGGTTTTCTTGGATGGGGGCTTAGATTTTTGGGGTGATATGGGTGGGTATGGGATCCCCTATTGTTATAATTTCATTGGTTGTGAATCTGAGGCTGTGTGGTTGCTCTGCAGTGACACGAATTTGGGTGGGATCCTCTGTTGTTGAGAAACCATTGGCTCTTGGATTTTGGGGACATGGGGCTGTGTCTCGGGGTTTTTTTTGTTTCTAGTACTTCGAGGGATCTCACTTGATCCCTAGTTGTTGTGACTTTACAAGAGAACCGGGTGCGAATGCTTAAATTGCTATTTGGTTGTTTACCTTCACTAGCTGGTAGTTGTGCCTGTTAGTTGCCCAGTAGTGTAGTTTTCATCTAAATGGGATCACTTGAACATGAAAACAAGAATGGTTTAAATGGGAAAATTGGTTCTGGGATGGATTGTGACCTGGCTGTGGGTGGTATACCTTTCATGAATGAATAGTAATGCGATGTTTGTGCTTAGGATGGTTTCGGAACCCTAGGCTGGGTTGAGTGCTTGTTTATTTATGTATATACTTTTAGTTTTTATGTTTCTTATTCGCACCCCACCCAAGTTGAGAACTTAAGTGCCGAAAAATCCCATTTCATGGGGGAGGGTGTTTTTCCCAACACTCTTATGAGTGGCTGGTTATTAGCTCCTTTTCTGCTCCCTTTCCTGAATAGTCCAAGACTCTTAGGGAAGGCTGTGATGGACTGAATTCCATTATTAGCCCAAGAATATTTGGACAGGGTAGTTTTGATGGTTGGCCCAGGTGTTTGTGGGCAGGTTGTTTCCCAAGTGTCTTCAGGATGAGGCCCAGGTGTCTTCGGGCGTGATAGTAGTTTTCTGGTCCAGGTGTCTTTGGGAGTGGTAGTAGTTGTTCTGACCCAGGTGTTTGTGGGTGTGGTTACGCACGGTGGTTGTGGCCCAGGTGTCTACGGGCGGGATGTGCGGTTGTGGCCCAGGTGTCTACAGGCAGGGTTTGGCAGTGGGACTGCATGAGGATATGGCCCAGGTGTGTGTGGGCGGGGTGTGACAATGGGACTGCGGTAAGAATGGAGGGATTGGTTTGATGTGTAGGATGTCTTTAATAACTAGTGGGAAAGTGGCGCGGGGTACCCAAATATCGATGTGCTATTACTATATGTTACTTGACTTGCGTTATTTGGGGATCGTGCCTTGGTGAGGTTTGGGTGGATAGATTTTCCTTGTTGGGTGTTTGATTATCTCTTTTTCCACGGGACATTAGAATGTCTCCTCACTTGTGCACGAGAGTCTTTGGTTTTCCCTACTGAGTATACTTGTATGCTCACCCTACATATATAAAACTGCTTTCAATTTTCCAGGAGGACTTCAGGGATCCTGCGGGACCGTACTAGCTCAGACCTTTGGGGAAGTTGCTATTGTTGATTTCCTTTTCTTGGTATATTTTTACCTTTGAAGTTTTGTGGCTTGTATATTTTACCATTGAACATGCATATGGGAATGGTTTACATTCAGACATACTTGTACTTTCAGTTTTGGTGTTGTGGGATTTACAATCTTATCTCCCGATCCTATTAAAAGAAAAATGGTAATGCCTTCCATTTAGTGCATGATTTTATACCCTTGGTGCTAGTCGCCACTCCGGGACCTATCGAAGGCGGGTCTTGGGGGTCATTATCTCTTTTTCAACTTGAAGAAGGAAGGGTATGGAAATCTGCTATCCCTTCCCTCATCTTGGTGAAGGCAGGTCGTGGAATAAAAGTGAAAAAAATATATTTAAAAAGGATTCACAATCAAAAGACGGTAAAACTACATTTTTAGAAAAATACTTCTTTTATTTGAAAAAAATAATTTTTTTCTTATATCATATCTAGAAAACATATAATATGAATTTAAAACATTACATTTACTATATATAATATATTTTTCATTAAATAAAAATCCATAAAGAGTGATATGAAAACACAATTATTCTCTTTTAAATTGGTTTTCATAAAAACACATCCTTTATATTCAATTTGTTTTTATTTCCATTTCTAATAAATTTGTTAACCAATGAATCACTATTTAAACAAGTGTAAAACATATTTCAAAATTTTTATTTATAATATTCATTCCCTCCATTCCAATGGCTAGATATTAACTACCATTTAAAATACTAATAATATTATTGTATTATATTTCGGTATAACTCAAAGTTGTGTGCAACATAAGATTTTAGAGAAATCTATTGTTATGTATCAAGTACGCTATCAGAATAAGAATCGAATTTAACATAAAATTAATATATTATTCATAAGTATTAATATAAGTCAAAAATTATTATTCTATAAATACTTGGTTCGTTACATAATATCTCTTACCTTAAGTCCAGACTTGCCATGTATGTCCCTTAAATACCGTTTTATAAAATTATATCAATTATTTAATTATTTAATAACCTTTTCAATGTTTATTACATTATTATTAAATCATTTGTTTCATTTATTATAATGATATATTTAATTACTTAATTAGTTATGTCTATATCAAGTGTTTTGAGGACATTCAGTTTATAATTTCAAACAGCTTTGGTATGTTGTCAATGGTAAAAGAGGTAATAATTAAATCATATATAGAATAATAATAACATATTTATCATTTTTACATATTAATTATAAATTTAAAACCAACCATGAAATATGGTTATGAAAAATAAATTATATTACAATCATGGAGACCGTAAGCCATACATACACATGAGAAACATTTCCATTTTTCAATGAAAATGAGAGAAAGAAGGTAAATATTATTTTATATTTATATAATAATTATTATATCATAATTTTCATATTATCTCTTTAAATACTTTAGGTATACCAGCCCTGTGATACGGTGATGAAAACTGAACCGCATCGTTTCGTGGAGGTGGTAATACACATGTACACATGAATGAAATTATTTTTCAATGGATGGAAATTTAAGAAAATAGATAATATATTATATTTATATAATGATAATTATTTCATTAATATATAAATTAAATCCATAATTATAAATAAAAATGAGTGGTGTAGATGGAAAATGAAACACATCACTTCATGGAGGTGGTAGTCCACATGTACATATAAACGATATTTTAATTCCTCATAAGATGAAAAAAGAGATGAAAAAGGGTTGTAACATATTAATGATAACACTTAAGTATATAATAGATACTATTTTTATTATATCATAATGTTTTAATAATATTTTAATGGGGTATATTAAGAAATAAATTGAAAGAGGTTGGGTTTGATGATTACCTCTACTTTAGTTGGCCTCCTTTAGATCCATTCTTAAGGACTCTTGGAATGGTATTTTAGGAATAATGATACCTATAATTCATGGATATAGAATTTTAGATGATAATTTTGTAGGTTTTTGTTATGATATATGGCTCAAATTGGTGTAAAGAAGAGAAGAGATGAGGTACCATTTTATAAATGAGGGGAGGGGTACTCTTAGAAAAACATGAAATATTATAATATAATATGTTTCTAACTCATGTAAAATGTTTCAAAAATTATGTGTATTCAAGTATAAGTAGTATATGGTCTTAATATAATCATAAAATAATACTTTTACATGTTTATATATCATTTTAAACCATATGTTTTGGATTAACCCTACCGTTAAGCATTTTTTACCATAATCGTGGTAACAACTTATTCAATATAAAAGGGTTAAACATTTAATTATAAGTTAAAAATTGTATCATAAATGGAAAATGGATAAAATTTAAAAACATTTATCATTATAAATTTACTCTTTTTACTCTTTTTATATTTTTTAAATAATTTAATAATGTATATTTAACATAAAATACTACTAGTGTCATTTTAAGAACTAGTCACATAATTTGACTTTCAAAACAAAATGAAAACAAAGGAATTAGAATATAATCCATCTAACTATCAATAATAAATTATTATTAACTATAAACTTCATGTTAAACCATAATTCATGTAATAATATATTACTTTTTAAGTTTTTAAAATCATTTACTTTAATTTTATACTACTTGCACAAACATTATGTCGGTGTTGCGTAAGAATTTAAGGTAATTACTTCGTTATTAAAAATTAAAAATAAATTACCATGATAAAAAATAATTTATATTTAAATTAACTATTTCTAACTAAACACAATTTTTTTATCCCCTTCACAAAATATTAAAAATATTAAAATAAATTGAGTAAGATTTTTTTACTTTATCCTTACTTAAAATGTTATAAAGGTTAAAATCAAATATAAATGGAAACAAAGATCATATTTTTGAGTTTTGGATGATTATGGTTGAAATAGACTCCTCTGATTAAATTAATTTAAGTTTTTAATGACTTTTAAACCTCATCACAATAGTTGTAACCCTAATTAACTCATTTTACATTTACCGTGCTAACAAATATTTACTATAGTTACTATTCATATTGACCAAACATTAAGTTTAAATTATTACCTAATATTAATTATTATAATTTTAGATATGGAATCAATTTTTTTCAAAATTCAATTTATTGAAGTGGTATAATTTAATTTAAAATTTAACCTGTAAAACGTGAGGAAAAGTGATTTTCCAAAAAAATGTCTTTTTAAGTATAAAAAAGTTTGTATTCCAAATTAAAGTATAATGTTTTTTCCAATAAAATTTATTAGATTATTTTTAATAAAAATTAACTAATTGAATTTTAAAACTAATCCAAAATAGAATGTAACTTTTTAAGTACTTGAAAAGGAAAGATAGTTTTTAATAAAAATATGTGTTTTTCACCATTCATCAAACTTTTTAGAAATTATCAAAAAACATCCTATAAAAATTTAGAAATTATGAATTCAAAAAAAAATCCATTTATAAAATAGAATTTATAAAAGTTATAGAAATTAATTATAACATTTTATCACAAAAATTAATAAAACCCATTTTTGAAGAAAACATATTTTTGAAGCATAAAATGAATTTACTAAAAAAGTGAGTGCTTATTTTTTGAGATTTAATCAATACATTTTTGTTGAGTGAGAAATTTATATAGAATTAATAATTTAGTTAATAATATTCATACTCTCTAATTTAATGGCAAGGTTATAACTATAACATTTAAATATTAATATTTCATGGTTCATTTAAGCTCAATGTTGTGTGCTATATATGCCATCGAACTTAGTGTTCTTTAAAAGTCTCAGGATATTACAAAAAATATTTATATTTTTTTAATTTGGTTTATGTAGACATAATTTTTAAAAATACATAAAACATTTTCTATTAGATAGAAACTAACAAAAAATATCTAAAAAATAAATTTTTTATCAATAAAATAATAAACTATTGAAAATTTTATATCTTGTGTTAAAAAATTGTAATTAAATATCACATAAAATATGTTCAATAAAAATTTTATTTTAAAAATATATTAAAATAACAAAAAATTGTTTTTTAGAAAAAACCCAAAATATTATTGTCACAAAATATATATTATTTCATCAAAAAGAAACAAAAGATAAAAATATTTTTTTATTTCATTAGAAAATGTTAATAATATAACATGAAACATGCGTTCTATCATTATTGTCTTATAAAAATTATATTAAAAATAAAAAAACATGGCCTATTGTAATCAAAAAACCTATTCACATAACATATGTTTTTTACTGAGAATAAATAAAAGATAAAAAACTTTGATGATTAAACACATTCTATATCTTAAAAAATAAATAAATTAAACATAAAATATGATCTATCATTATTTAATTACACAACACATGTTTAATTAAAAATTAAATAAAAAAACATATATTATATCTTTAAAAATAAAAAAATAGAAAACATTAACAATAAAAATATTCTATTTCATATGATTAAGAAAAATGGAGGAATTATAGATAAATAGAGTCACTTGTGTTCATCTATGAAAGATTTGTGGGTTGAAATATGGAGGAGGAATAAGTTTATGTGGTGATTTATGTAGGTTTATGTGGATACTTGGATGATCTTTTCAGAATATATAATGTTTCTTGAGTAACCTAAGATTTTTCACAACACTAGATTGGTGAATATAAAATACTGAACCATATTAGTGCATTCTAAAAGCACTGAGAATTAGTTTATTTTTCATTGGGTTTTCAGTGTGGAGAAATCTTACCCTTTGTTGGTTCTTTTTATCATTGATAAAGTGTAATATTTCTAAATACTAAAAAATAACTGAGAATGATACCCTTTCTCAATGATTTTACTTATAGTGATAAGATAGGGTTCCCAACATTATAAACTTAGTTGACCTCCTCCTTCTTTTCTCACTTGTCCGCATAGATCGATAGTCCATCTCAACTATATAATCATCACCATTGGTCCATTTCATACATCAAACTAGTTTTATATCATAATTATTTTAATCTAATTTATTTTCTGAATCTAATTCTATTTTTTCGAGTTATAATTTTTTTTTATTTTTCATATGTGTTTTTTGAAATATCGCATCACACACACACACATATTGGACTTGGATAACATGTGTGATAAGATTTTTATAGGATGATGGATAATCTCTTGAGACATGAAATTATTATAGAGTCAAGGAGTCGATATTTTTCCCCTCAATACCACAAAAACCTACATAGTCAATGCTAAAAATGGGATTTGTTAGTTCTAAAAATAATTGAAAGAATTAGTTCCCTTAAAATATTTTGATCTTTATAAACACTAAAAAAAGAACTAATAAAGGCCACCTTTATCAACGTTAAAAATAAATCATTGATAAAGGGTTACTTTATTAGAGCTTTTTTTAGTACATATAAAATTCAAAAGAATATTTTTTCAAATTATAAGAGATTAAATCCTTGTATCCAATTACTTTGTGTTTTATGTGTTGGAGGTTCTTATTAAATGTTTGATGGAGGAAGGAGGGGAGTTGAGTTGAAATTTTATCTTCAAAGTTGTATTTTTGTGTCAAGGCTTGTAATATATCATGGAGCCCATGAGGTTGTGGTGTGGATAAGAAGATATCGAAAAGTGTATAAATAGAGGAGGTCTGGGTGGTTTTACCTTTTTAGGGCCATTACACCGTAGGGTTGAGTTACGACATAGCCTTCTTCCTTGGTAATGGAATGTTGTGGTGTGGTGTTCAACCTTTTACCATGGTTCTCTTACTAATTTATAGGATATGTACTATGGGCTGTGCCATTTTTCTCAAACATGACTTTGATTAGGAATGTTGTGGTATATCCTCTTTCCTTATGTCATAGTTTTTTTTTCCGAGTCATTACCTTTCCACCATGGTGTAGGGTACTTCATCATGGTCTTCTAATTTCCAATTTTACTATAAATTTATGTACCCCATTGGAACTTGTATTTATCCTAACTTTTTCTCTCAAATCATAGGTTCCTGGGAGAAAATTTAAAAGTACTTTAAATCCCATTTGATCAAATTCAACCCCCACCTTATAGAGATTGATTTATGGTTATCTAAGGTGAGATTTCCCTCTTTCTCTTGTGTTTTATTATCTATTAGAACTTATTTCCTCCCGTTAAACCATGTTTTACTATGGTTGTTTATGTCATTCATTCTCATGGAGATCTTTTGATTTTTGGGGGTGTGTTCTTGGTGTGGTGTCCATAGGCACCAAAGATTCCTTATGAGAGAGGTGATCAAAGATATATGCTTATTGTTATATTCTTATTAGAAGAATTTTGAAAGAATTTAGGTAAGGGGTATATTGATTCTTCTTGTTTTTAAGTGAAATTGTAATGTTTTCATGATTTATATCATTAGGAAATGGTGGAATTAATATTAATGAGTATTAAACTTAAATTAAAGAAAGAATTGGATTTTTTTAGCGATTGAATGTGTTTTTGTCATGTTAATATTTTTACTCTTGATTTTATAGATAGTGTGATATTTTTTTATGTTATGTTTTAGAATGTTTTTTATGCTTTGAAACTGGATAAATAATGTAAAGTTGGTAATTCATGTTTGTTAAATAATAGAGGCATGTTTAATTGTTACCATTATTTTTGTAATTGATGAAACGAGAAGCTATGATCAATGTATGTTTAAGTGATTCATAGTTTTTTATAGTTGAAACCTTAGGTTTACTATGGCTGTAACCTGTGATAAATGAATTAGTTATTTCAAGATGGTAAAAATTTGGTTATTTGATAAATATAATTATTTGGGGTCGAGCGATCCTGTTTTCTAATGAAACTTGGATTCCTTGGTTATTAGGCCTAGTTTCCCTATTAAATATTTTTTTCTACCATGTGTGATGGTATGAATGATGATCCTTGATATATGATGTGATGTGAGCCTGATATGGATGATGGTTTGACAAGAAATGGGAAGGTAGTCCCAGGTTTGTGGCAGTTGTTGGTGCCTGTGATGGCGAGATGGTTGGTGATATGAATTGTAGTGTTGGGGAGGGAACCATGACTGATGGAATGGGTTAAATATAAAATTTCCCACTATTTTTTGTGCTAAAATATGGAATGATTTCTTGATCTTGAATCTTCTTTAAAGAACCGATGGTCGAGTTTCTTGTTTATGCATTTCTTTTCCCAAATACTTAACATAGATGGATGTGTATGGTTTATATATATATATATATATATTTTATAGTAGATTAGGATGAGTACTAGATTACTTGGAATTAAATAATGATAATGAATGTTAAATAATTTAACCCATGGGGTTGGTGGCTAGAAAAAATGATGAAATAGTGATAACTCTTGAGGAATTATGAAAATGGTTCGATTATTCCTTGAAGGCATGGTATTAAAATGGAAATTAATGTAATATGAAATATTTAAAAGAAATAATTAATGTAAAGTCTATCAAAATGCTTGTGTTCTTATAGGATATATAGTCCTTAGTAGTGGCAATTGAGTGTCTAAGAGATGATAGTTACAGTTGAGTCTAGGGATAGGTTGTTTCCCATTGTGTGGTCATGAGATCTATCTATCTATCTCTCTCTATATATATATCTCTCTCTCTATATATATTTTTATGTTATGTGATTTTATATACTAACCCACCCATGTTGGTAGGATGACTGACACTAGTGGGCTCTAGATGGTGTTTTCCACAACATCCAGGTTAGTGAGGAACATATGGATGATGAGCCCCTCTTTCCCTGATATCTTCCTATTATAGTATTATGTGTTGTTATACACAATGGTTAAATTTCCCATATATATGTGTAGACTGATATAATGGATTTTTTTTTTATTTTATTATTCATGTATCTCTAGATATAGTATCCCAAGTATTACTATTGGTATGTTGTGTATGGGCTGTGATAGCTTGAGGTATAATACATGATGTACGAGCCATTGTGGATCTAGAACACTACTTGGTTACTATCTGGAGATGGGATGTTGATGATTAGATGATGCGATGCACAAGTTTTATGATATTTTATAGTTTCTTAGGTGTTTTAAGGTAGGATTATTTATTGAAGAGAGATGGATCAAGACGTGCGAAATTGGAAAAGAACGACAAACCAATGGGAAGTGGTAGTGGGGTACCTTAATTCAAATTATTTTGGATATTATATTATTACCTGTGTGTGGTACTTGGTGAAATACATGGTGAGGATGGTAATTTAGAATACCTGATTAGGTGATGAGTTAACTTACTTGTTTATTCGCTGGGATTTAGTGTGATTTATTTTTCTTTTACATGGGAAGTGCTAGGGAGGATCCTACTGAGCATACCTTTTATGATCACCTCACACACACACACATAATCATTTATATATTAAAAAAGAAAAGAACCCTGAATAGGAAGAACAAGAAAAACTATGGGGGCCTAAAAAAATATAGACCGAGAGAGTCCCCAAGAATGATAGCAGCCCCCTCAGAGGGAAGTGACCCTAGGCTAGCAAAACAAGTGAAAGAGTCATCAAGAGGAGCCTGAGAAGCAAGATAATCGGCAGCCCTGTTGCCCTCATGCCAAGTGTGTGAAATATCTAGTTCGCTGCCAATCAACCTCTTGATTTTCTGGACGTGATATGCTATGGACCACGGAGTGGAGGCAGTACCCAGGATAGACTTGTGGAGAATCTGGGAGTCCGTCTCCAAGGCACCAATGGAAATGTTACCCCTTGTGCATAAATCAAGGCCAGCCAGCATAGCGAGAGATTCTGTGTGTATTATATACCATCACTACTAATCTCCAACTTATAGCCTATTAGAGTCGGATTAAAACATCATCATCATCTCACATCCATCATTATTGACCTCTGATGGGTACCTTTGTGGGGAGGGGGTCATGAAAAAAATCTATGTTTATTTGGGGACCTCAAAATCCCTTCTATCAATGCTCCCACACCACCTCTGTCAGTGCAATGTTACCCCCACACACAAGCACCCCCCGCTTTATAAGCGCTGACCAAAACCCCTTTGTACCCTTTATCACTCATCCCCACCATATATTAGTGATTTCATGCCATCTTCAGTCTTACTCGTGCCTAGATTTGAACCCAAGACCTCTTCCTTCATTACCTAACACCTTTACAACTGATCCATCCATATTTCTTTAATATTTTATGATATATCTATATATATACACATAATTTTTTTATTTAAAAATTTATTCATATAATTATATAAATTTATAGAATTATTTTTAATTACATTTTTAAAATATGTTTATATATATTTACATATAATTTTATATAATTTTATATAATTTATTTAGAAATATTTATTGTAAATATGTTTATATAACATATTTATATAACATATTTATATAATATATTTAAATACATTTTTGTTATGTACATTTATATACAATAATATTATACATTTAATGATAATGATATATTTATAAAAATACATTAATATGATGTATTTACATAATATTGACACACACACACACATATATACGTATACAAACACATATTCACACACACAAACATTTATAATTCTGTCTCTCTCTCACATATTTATATTTATATTTATATTTTACACACACACACATTTATATACTACATACAAAGACATATATATTTATATATTAATCTATATAGTTCACATCCCTATATTTTATAATATATAGAAGTAATTATAATTATATATATAATTATAAATGATTATAAAAAACATTAAAAAAAAATATATATCGTATTTATATAAATATATATTTATTATTATTTAAATCATATTTAAAAATATATAAATATTTATATATAAAATATATACACAAGGTACCCTTTATGCATGTGTATTTATTTAAAAATATTATAATATACACATAAATATATATTTATTTTTTGAAATACACATATTTATATTTAAATATAAAGTTATATATATACTTGTATAGGTATATATATATATATATATTAATGGGGTTTTATATGGTAAATAAAATAGATAATTTTTTATTATCAATAAAATTAATAATTAAAATTTATTTCAATATGGTTTACATTTTTAAAAATATACTATTATAAAAATATTTTTAAACATTTAGTTTTATAATTAATTCATTATATGAACATATATGAAAATATGTATATATTTAATTATAAATAAAACTAAAATATAAAAAAGGAAAAATTTGAACACCATAATATCCACATGAAAGTAAGATCTGGTAATAAATTCAATCTTCACCGAAAAGGGATAAGAAGACCCCCTTAGAATTTATACACAAGGTACCCTTTATGCATGTGTATTTATTTACATATATTAGAATATACACATAAATATATATTTGTTTCTTGAGAGACACATATTTATATATAAACATAATGTTATATATACACTTGTGTAGGTATATATATATTAATGGGTTTTTATAAGGTAAATAAAATTGATAATTTTTATTTTAAATAAAATTAATAATAAATATTTATTTTTATATGGTTTATGTATTTAAAAATACATTTTTATGTAAATATGTTTAAAAATTTATTTATATAATTAATTTATTATATGCACATATATGAAAATACGTATATATTCAATTATAAATAAAAATACAATATTAAAACGGCAAAATTTGAACACCATAATATTGACATGAAAGTAAGATCTGGTAATAAATTCAATCTTCGCTGAAAAAGGACAATAATACCCTCTTAAAGGTGGTTGAAATTCCATAGAATATTAAAAAATCAAGGTACCCTAATAAAAAACTCAGTTTTGAAATTTTTTTGGGACTTTTTATACCTTTAAAAAACACTAAATGAGGTTTCTCCAATTCCCACATTATATATCTTTCACAATATTCAATTTGATATGCGGTAGAGCTCAAATAGACATCATGGTCAAAAGTTATGGTTTTTAAAGTTAAAGTCATGTTTTCATCTTATTTTAGGTCGTTCATTAATTTATTGTATTTTTATGTCTTCTAATTGTTATTAAATGACTATTAATCAATAATAATTAGAAATTTTTTAATTAACATTAACTTTTAATAATTTTATAATCTATTTTCACGAAATATATTATATATTAATTGTAAAGAATATTTAGTATTATATTACTCATATTTAATAAAATATATTATATTTATATCAATATCAATATATTTTTATATTAATGTATGATTTTAAATGATATATAATTTTTTTATGAAATATACCTGTTATTAGTGCTAAAATAGCGATGATAAAGGCCACCCTTTATCAATGCTAAAAAAAGCACTGAAATGTGATTTTTATTAGCACTAAAAAGTGATGAAAAGGAGGATATTTTATTATCTCTTTTACCTAGTGTAGATAAAGACACCCCCTTTATTGATTATTTTTTATAACTAATAAAGGGTATCTCTTAATATCACACATTTTGTAGTAGTGCCTATTGCTTAGATCTAGGTCAGGGAATTTTAATGAGATTAAGTGAATGATCACACTTGGTGTGTTGTTTTTTGTGAGAAACCCCTAGGATAGATATATGACATCATATTTGATTTATAAATGTATAAGGGATTTACCCATTGTGATGTTACATCATGTGTGGGTGAAAGAAAGTTCTATTCCAGGAATGTAAAGATGAGGATAGACTTGTGAAAAATGGTAGATCAAGGTATGTATAGTACATGAGGTTGGATATCCATAGTGTCGATGTATAATGACCATGCATTATTTATGATCATGATTATTTTGGATTGTTCGTCTCATGTGAGTGAAGATATACAATGATTGGATGAACATAAACCATGGTAAGTTGACTGCTCATTTCTTCAGAACACGGATAGGATAAGTGGATCAACATTATTACTAAGGAATCATCCATCCTCTAATTATCCAACAAGATCATCAGGCACCATTGTTCCTTAGGAGGCCACTCAACAATCTTCAGATCCACCAGTATCTTATGGTTATGAGTATTTTTAATGAAATACCATTACCTACTGCATAGACCATATAAAAGTAAAACATCTACATGTACACTACCCAATGCCTATGCCTTAGATTGATGTCCTAGTATGTGAAGATATAACAGAGGATCTTGTGGTCTTTGTAGAAAACAAACCTCTCACCAAAGAGATAGTTTCACTAACACTTCAAGGTGTGGACCATAACTGTTAGCTCCAAGTCATGGGTAGGATAGTTCATCTCATGGGTTTGTAGTTGATGTAACCCATAAGCTACTACCCTATCCCTATGTATTATTACTACTCCTAAACTAATTTTTGATTAATCAAAACAATCATTATAATAAATCCCTAGCTCGGGAAGTAAAAAAAATGGAGCTGTAGTTAACCACATATTCATCTCAATAATGCCTCTTCACACTGGTTCAACCACTAAAACTTCACTCCCTTATTCATCAACAAAGTCATGGGTGATAATAAATGAGATAAGTCATAGATATAATGTTGGTAGTATCCTAATACATATAGAATCTTCCTAATCTAAAATGTTTTCTAAGGACATGTCTAGGGCATCACCACCTCCACTTTTTATAGGTCCACAAATATATCTATCTCAGAAACCATATTCTCCAAGAATTTAACCTATTGAATCCGAAAGTTATACTTCAATATATTGTCATAAAACCGATGTTCACAAAGTGTATTCAGAACTATCTGGATATGTATAACATATTTCACCAGTTTTAGTGAATAGATAAGGATGTCTTCAATGAACACCATGATGAATGAGTCCAGATATGGGTGGAAAATCTTGTTCATGAGAGCTATGAAAATTTTTAGAGCATTCATCAGTCCAAACGACATCACTAAGTACTTATATAGACAATACATTCTTGGAAACTCCCTATTCTAAATGTCCACATCTCAAAATAATAACTAGTGATAGCCTTATTGAAGATCAATCTTGTAGAACCATCAAGATCCCAACAATTGATCAAAGAGTTCATGGATTATAGGGAAAAGATACATTTTCTCCACCATCACCTAATTTAGCTTATGATAATATACACAGAGTCGAATGCTATCATCTACCTTCCTGGTGAACAAAATAAGTGCACCCCACAGTGAAGTACTCAGCCTGATAAAACCCTTCCTCTCTAGGTCCTCAGGATATACCATGAGCTCCTTCAAATTTGATGGTTTCATTTGATAAGGGGGTAGTGAAATGGGTTGCACACCAAGCATGAGATCTATCTCAAAGTCAAATACTCTATCAGAGGGAGATTCAGTAAATTATTTTGGTAATATATACTAATATAGATCCATGACTAGGGGAAAGGATAAGGAGGATTCCACTTATCCTTCTAAAAGAGTCAAGCCCAAAATCTATGTTGTGATCATCCAAAGATAAATCAAGTCTGAACCATCTCTACCTGCTCCCAGTTCTCATTCTCCAACCATCATATACTTCTCTCCCTTCAGTGAAGTAAATGATTCCCATATATGATAGTAATCAATGTGTGCTTAGAATTTAGCTAGCCTATACATAATAATAATCACATCAAAGATCACCATATCTAGTATCATGAAGTCAAAAAAATGTCTATAACAAAAAATGACTAAGGGAAACTCTAGAAATTACTGAATATGGTTGACATAGTCATATTTTTCATGTATTTTTTGATATAAAACACAATGTCTTTGCAATTTAAATGATTAATCATGCTGGTATTTTATATGTTTTTTGGTAGGATATAGAGTTAAATAAAAAATGAAAAAAATAGATGAATATAGTGTTCCAAAAACACTTCACATTGCAACATTAAGATGCATGGAGAGAAAACATACTTTTGATAATATATTGAAGATGCAACATAGTAAAAGACCCTACCCGAATCTCGTAAATGAAGAACCAGACTAAACTAGGTGAATCCTTCTTGAAATCAACATTATACATCTTGTAAGTAAATTACATGATGTGTAAATTGAGATATTTTTAGGATGTAAAGAATTACATAGTGTGAAGAAAAATCATGGTCCCAAACATTAAAAATCATGTATACTAATTAAAAGTTGTTTAAATTATTATAAATGACAAAAAAAATCCAATCCTAAATAATTAAAGGAGAAGAACAATTTTATGACCCTGTGATCCACAAGGATGAATTTTTGAATCATTTATGATTCCATTGATGGCACTCGAGGTGGAATGAGGCCTCTAATTAAGAAGTTGGGCTAGGGGATTTAGAATAAAATCCCGAGGATCCCCCACTATGCTGTGTTGTAGGGATACTATTTCTTTAGGAATTATTTATTTTCTTTTTTATTTTATTTTCCCATGTAACATATTCACATTTTTTTATTAAAGTGTTTCCATTTTCTTCTCCCATACCTAATCTCATTCTCTCTCTCTTTTATATTTCCATTATGATGTATTTTTACTTTGCTATGGAAAGTGAATAACCCAATGCTTAGACATGAGTAAGGTTTCATAATATTTTTAATTATTGAGCTTCAATTAAGCATGTTTTTATTCTATTTGTGGTGGATGCGAGAGTATTTTAGGAGTTTGATGGTCATCCACCATGGAATTATTTCCAATTCCATTCATTTTATACGATTCATTATTTTTTCTCCCTTATCTTGGGAAAACTCTTCATACGATGAAGTTGGGAAAACCTAAAGGGATGAAACAACATATGGTGGAGCTTAGAATTTTAGTAATTTCATTCTCAGTTGAGGTGTTATCCTATTTGACTATTTGAGCAGGTGGGGTTTGGTGCGTTGAAGTCATGATAAAATTAAACAATCAAAAAATCATAGGATAATAATTTTTTAATGTGGTTTTATCAAATGAATTATCAAATTGAATTTAAATAAAAAATAAATAATGAAAGAACTAATGCAACCAACCTTAGGACCAATACATTATTTCCAACCCTCAATCTTTATTACATCTTCATGTTATATAGTTAAGTAATTTTATTCTATTGAATTTATTTTCCAAAACCCAAAAACCTAGAATTTCATTATTTTCATAAATAAATAAAAACTAAAAAAAGTGATAGATTATGTGGAATTATAATTAGTGATTGAATAGATTTTGATTCTCCTTAAGTGATATGACATTGATCAGCCTTTTTGCTGCATTAGGAAAATAAAAATTACTTTTTTCACGCCCTATGCTAGGTGTGCGTCAATGGTCCAATTTCGTTCCCAATAGTGCATAAAGGAATGGTAAATCAAAGGATAAATCAACAAATAAGTTGGGTACATCAACAAATTATAAAAATATAATAGAATTTAAGTCATCGATATCAAAAAATATTGTATATAAAGTAGAGGTGATCAATACCATACCTTGAATAGTAGATGGTCCCTCACCACCATTTGTCAGATTCGGATCCACTATATAAACACAGTCTACCTCAACTTTGTGAACCCATCCTTGAGAAACATAAAAAATATATGTCATCATCTAAGTTTACTAATAAAAACCCTAGTTGGATACCTACGTCATAGATTTCATTCATTCGACACCTCTGTGGAAACTCTGCCTCAAAGACCTAGGGAAAAATTGCTAAAGATTACCTTTATTTACCCATGCTAACACTTTCTCAGAGGTTCTATACAAAAGTTTCAATAATTACTGACCTTCCCATAGTTATAGCACTAAGGGGATCCTTCTAAGGGGCCCGAAGAATTCATGATTTTGTCATCCTATATACCACCACTCTCCTGCACATCCCCAGTCTTCCTCTTCCTACTACTAAAGGAGATTCCAACTACAATAATAAGAGGTCCACCCACTTACGTATTGAAGGGTGGAAGAAGGAAAACTTCCCAATATTACTTTAGGTCATTCTCAATAGTCAAGTACTTGAACAGAAACTCTAATTATGATGTTTGGTTGAAACTCCAAACCTATCATCTAATTCCGTGATGAAGTCTGATCTCAAACTTTCTTGGACTTCTATGCCTCTCTTCTGGACACGAGAGGAGAAAAGTAAAGTAGCTCGGTGAAATAAATGAATTATGCGGATATCATCATGGAAATATAATATAGATCCATGAAATCCTATGTTTAATCCAACTTTAGTGTATTATGAAAGAACTCCATGAAGAACAGGTTCTTGAAAGTCTCCTAGGTGAGACCCTCATGCCTTCTACCCTGTCACAACATGCTCCACCACCTCATGGAGGGTACCAGTTGCATGAACAAATTAAAAATAACCTTTCTATCCTAAGGTGTCTCCTTGAGGTCAAATAAACCCTTGACGATGTCTATACAGTCCCCAACATTCCGCGATATGCTAGTACCTTGAAAGGACGACGAATTTTAGAGCTAGAATTATTTGGTGTAGTTGACCATGGACCTTAATACCTCTACCTTGTATGTGAATAATTGGGAGGGATCCTGAATGTAGTAGGTCTACCCCCTGTACTACCATATGAGTATGGTCTACTACCTATGATACCAAATAAAGTGTGAGATATTTCTTTGCTACACCCTCCATATAAAAAGTGGTGGAAAAAGGGTGTCCTTCCTAGAGGGAGAACCCCAACCAATGTCGGCTAGTGGTCCCATTAGTTTTATTTAAGGAGGAATCTTCTGTAATATTAAGGAACCATTTAGAAAAAAATAAATTCTTTAGTATAAGTCCTAATTAGTTATTGGATCACACAAAAGTTGACCTATGATTCTTGTAATGTTCCCTGATCCAGAAGTCCCTCACATGGCCAAATCAGGTTGGTTATAGGATCTCAAGAGCACCTCCTTGTATGCTAGAGGTTGCAGACTAGTAGTGGGGGTATGATGAGTATAGTGGGGATATTGTACCCCTTGGTAAAAACTTACAATATAATAAGAATAAAAAATATGAATAGATATCAGATTAAGAGAAATAGAAAAAACAATGCAACTTACAACTAGGAAGTAAAAGGAAGAACCAATAAACCAATAATAATGAATCATCAAATTATAGGCTGAAATGTATCTAAATGTAAAAATAAAAGTAATACAGATAAAATAACTATATGACACAAATAAACTCAAAATAACCTAGCCCATCTTGCAAGCAATAATCTGGAAAAAGGTCCCTTTACCTTATCCAAATTTGCATCCATGTAATCTGCTCGGGTACCAAATTATGGCTTGAATATGGTGTGAGTAAAACTTAGTAGGTCAACACCACCACATGTAAACAAAAACTAGTTTGAAAATAAGTGCAGGAAATAAAGTGATAAATATGTGTATTAATTAATCAATTACTAAAATACAATAATCAAACTACATCAACACCTTACCAAAATATATTTCAGAATGTATCACAACCATGCCAACCATAAACACAAACCATGTCATAATCACATAACTAAGAAAATCCCTCTATATAATAATTTTAACATCCCGACCAATCCATATATATAAACATTTCAGCATATGGGCATATCCATATCTATATGCATTTCAGTATCTGGGCATAACCCTCTATATAAGCATTTCAGCATCCAGGCCAAGCCCTCTATATAATAATTACATCATGAAACTGGTCCAAGCCCTCTATATAAGCATTACAACATGAAACTAGGAAAATACCACTATATATGCATTATAGAATGTAACTGGGCCAATCCCGCTATATAATAATTACAACATGAAATTGGAAAAATCCCATTATATAAGCATTACAACATGAAACTAGGATAATCCCACTATATAATCATTAAAACATGAAACTGAAAAAATCCCACTATATAAGCATTACAACATGAAACACAAAACATTTCATAACATCAAGGATATTATGATATTATATAATAATCCTCAATGGTTAATTATTAAAAATTAATATTTTTCGTTCAATTTCATATTCATTTTTTACCAAACTATCACCAATCATTTTGATAAACAATAATCCATTACAAAAGTGATTCTATATCAAGAAATCCCATGTGTTCTCATGTCATGATAAACCCATTTCAATACATTATCTAATTCATTATTATTTAAGGGTTTTCTCATATAATGGGTAGCCACAAGTGAGGTATCATTACCATTGAATTCAAAGGGATCTAAGGAATAATCTAACACATGATTTATCATTATTAATAATTCAATTAATTAATGTGCACATTGTGTTGGTGAAATTAAAATATTTCACATACTCAAATAATTAAATAGACCATAGGGTTAGGTTTTAGACCACCTACCATTTAACGATGATCAAAAAAACGGTCCAACAAGTAATTACAATAAGAATAAAGGTGTAGAAGATTTCAAGAAGAAACCTAGATAAAAAAAATACCTAGATCAACACCTAATTCCATAGAGTAAAAAATTTACACTGCTATAATGGAGAGAAATTGTGGTTAGGGAGGAAAACCTTATAAAAACAACTCATAAAATATTGATTTTGTGAATGGGACATCTAGAATGGAGGAAGGTACTCCTAAATCATATGGAAATAACATAAGGATTGAGAGAGGTGGGATGCACACAAGAGGAATGAAAATATATGTCCCCAACATGACTTATAATCACTGATCCTAAGAATTACACAAAGTGTAAAGGTATTACACAAAATATAATTCTTAATTTAAGAGAACACTGACATTTATGTCACCTCAGGTGAATTTATCCCTTCCCGAACATTACACATTATGTAATGTAGATTCACAGTGTGTAACTAGTTCATATCATGATCCGGTTCATAGTCTATATTCCTTTCATGGAATCTTCTAGGCGATTGTTACACATTTTGTAATACATATACACATAATGTAAATGTACTGAATATAGTTTTAAGCCAAAAATCCCCAGAAGAGACAAAACCATCTCTAAATGCTTATAAACTCATGGGAAACCCTGACTAAAAGTTAACTTTTTTATTGATAAAAGTAGTAAGGAGATACAAATCAAGAAGGGAAGAAATGATAAATCCCAAGGGAATATCCCCTTATAATGAGATTTCACTTAGGAGAAGAGAACCAGTACTAGAATAAAGAATAATACCCTCCCTAGGGTCACATTTTCTAGCCAAAGCATCAATATCATAGTTACCTTACCTCTATGTGTGTGAGACTTTCATGTCCTGATCAATGATCATTCTACACTTCCTTATCACGTAAGCTACCTGCCAAACAAGATTGGATTTTTTTTTCTAATAAAATAAAATAGTATTTTTTAATCTAATTCAACTTCTATAATTCTAATGTTGAGGAGCCTTCACATCATCAAAACAGAAATAATATCCCTCATGTCTATGCCAATCAAGTTTCCTGTCCCATGGTAAGTACTATTACCCAAGAGCACTGATCCTCTGGTGTCAGGGACAATACCCCAACCCCTCATAATTCCATTGGAATAGGAACCATAAACATTTAGTTTGGAACCTGTGCTTGGTGGCCTCTAGTATACCCATTCCCCTTGAATATTACTACCTCTTCTTCCATCACATAGAACCACTCTTGGAAAGAGGAACTACAAAGAAACCAATGACTCCCCATTTGACATGATCTCCCCAAGTTCCGCGATTAGAGATTTAACATGTTTATACCTAGACTCTATTAATTTAAACAAACATACATCCTCAACCTTTAGGTCATTTCCACCCAAAAAAGATCTTCATCTCTGAATGAGAATTGACCAATGAGGTCTAAATACAAATTAAAAACCAAACAAAAAGAGGTTCAATGAAAAAAATGAGGGGAATACCTAAAAAAATATGGGATCTTACAACCTCCCCACTATATAACAGCTTATCCCTGAGTAATTGAAAGTACCACTATAGGGTATCAACAAACAAGTTTGGACACTATGCTCACATATCATACTCCCTCTCCCAGGTCTCCTCCCAAACACGTCCATGCTTCCACATCACTTGAACTAGAGGTATAGTTATAACCCAGATATATTTCTCACTATGGTCTACAATCCATCTTGAATTCCTCTTAAAGGATGAATCTACAAAAATATTGACATCCTAGACTTCTATCACATGAGAAGGGTTAGGATGATATCTCTAAAGTTGTGACACATGAAACATTTCATGTATGAAACTGTAGCATTTTGAAAGGGATAATTAGTATTCTAATAAACCGACCCTTTCCACTATCTCAAATAGCCTATAAAACTTGGGTTCTAGATTTACTTATTTTTTGATATGACATTTACCCAACCTAGGTGACACCCGAATGAAAACACGATGACCAACCTAAAACTTAATAGGCCATCTATGATGGTCAGCCTAATATTTAGGCTTGCTCCGAATGGTCACTAACCATGTCCTGATCAACTAAACCTACTCATATGTATCTTGTATGAGACTAGGTCTAACAACCACTGACTCAGTAGCCTCCAACCAATAAAGAGTTGAATGAAACAACATGTCATACAAATCCTCAAAAATTTCCATCAAGATTGATGTCTAGTAGATTTTATTATACAAAAAATCCATGAGTACCATATTATAATCCCATAAACCACCAAAAGCTAAAAAAAATCCTAAAAAAAAATCCTCCATAACTTTAATAGGCTCCTCATGTTTATCTTTAATCTGATGATGATAGGATTTTCTCAAAAGAACCTTTGATCCACTAGCCTTCTGAATACCTACCATAACTGAGATGTGAAATGGGGATCTCTATCAAAAATTATACTCCTTGGAGAACCGTGCAACCAAAATATCTCATGCACATGAAAACTAACCAGATCATAAATAATGAAGGTCTACCTTATTTAATAGATCCATGATCACCCATAATAAATCATTCTCATGAGGTTTCCTAAGAAATACTATCACAAAATACATAGTAAAATCATCCCATTTCTTCTCCAAAATGGGTAGAGTCTGCAAAAATCCCAGTTGACCTCTGATGCTCAACTTTGACCTACTAAAAGGTTAAACATCTATCCAAAAATCCAAATACCTTCTTCTTCATTCTTGAACACCATTATTATCTATAGATATCATGATACATCTTTGTCAAAATAGGATGGAAAAAAATATATAAACATGAAAATCTCCCATCAACTCCTTGTGTATGCCTATAAGAACCCATACCTGACCATAGGAAAGAATAGAATTTATATTTCCAAGAGACCATCCTGATGGTGTCTCTACACCATATAAGATGTCTCTTAGAACTATTCCATCTAGATTAGATAAATGATTAGTCTTAATCCATTCAAGAAGCACAAATATAACAAATTTCTAAGTCGAAGCTACTCATCCCCATGACTCTTAAACATCTAGATGCATGTCTATAAAGAGGTCTATCATCTTCCATTCATCATAATACTACAACAATGCCTCTATCTATGCATTTTGGCTTAAGTAATTAATCATAATGTTTTCCTTTCTCAGTATACAATCCAAATCAAATTTAAAGGACTATAGATACTCAACCCACCTCCTCTACCAAAGGTTTGGGTTTTTCTAAGAAAATATGTACTTGGGGCTCTTGTGGTCCATTTACATCACAATACAATCACCCAAAAGATAATGTCTCCATAATCTCATGGAATGTACCACCACTTCCATCTTTATATTGGGAGTAGGGTAATTCCTCTCATGTGGTCATAGTTATTAGGAGTCCTAAGAAACCACTCGATACTCCTACATCATAATTAATTTGATACCAATTCTAGATTCGTCATTGTACATAGAATATACTTTTCCTAACACAAGTAAAGTGATGATAGGGTTTGAGGTTATCTTTCTCTTCATCTCTTAAAAATCTATCTCGCAAGAATCCGAACAAACAAACTTCATTATTTTCTTGGTTATCCCAAAAAACAGTGCTTCTAAATAGTAAAAGTCTTGGATAAAGCGCCAATAATAACCAGCTAAACCTATAAACTCATAATCTCAAAGACATTCTTGGGTCACTCCCCAGATACCATGGCTGCAACCTTCTTTAGGTCCACTGACACTCCTACATCTAAGGTGACATGGCCCAAGAAGTGCACTTCATCAATCCAGAAACTAGATTTGGTTAGCTTGGAATAAATCCTATGTTCTCTCAATGTACTCAAGACGATGTCAAGATATTGGGCATGATTATATACCAACTATATGTACCCTAATATATCATTGACAAAAGCCATAAAAAAATGATCTAGGAAATGATGAAAGATCCAATTCATCCAGGAGATGAATACTGTCAGTGCATTTGTCAAACCAAATGAAATCACTACAAACTCATAAATTTCATACTTACTCTTAAAAGTAGTTTGAGGTATGTCCAATGGTCTCACCCTCAACTTCTGGTATCCTAATCTAAAATCAATATTAGAGAAGATATTATCATATCTAAACTAGTAGAAGAGATCATTGATTTGTGAAAGGGGATACTGGTTCTTTGTCATCATTTGGTTAAATATATGATAATCCATACATAATCACAAAGTCCCATCAATATTATTGGAAAAGAGAACTAGAGAACACCATAGAGGTGTACTAGGTTGTATAAAACCTTTAGTTTCTGGATCTTCCAACTAAACTTTAAACTCCTAAAGCTCTGTCAATGCCAACCTATAAGGTGGAATAAAAAATGGCTCTACCCTTGGAACCAACTCGACTGTGAACCTGATCTATCACTTTGGTGGTAATCCATAGAACTCGTAAGGAAAGGCATTCTGAAAAAAGTCTATCACTGAAGGAAAAGTAACCTACTACATTCCATCACCGTCCAGAACAAGGATTGCTATATGATCCATGATACAATCCAATCTGCACTGAATTGGTCTTGCAAAACTGGCCTAAATATCCCACTCACCCTAGTGAGAATATTTACCTCCTTATAGAGATAGGAAGGTATCCATACCTTGGTAACATTCGATGTGGTCCTTTTATAAAAATAGACAATCCATACAAAGAATAAAAAAACCTTTATTTTCAGCACAAACAGTTCCCATAGGAAATGGTAATAACTAATTTCTGGAGAACATGCCTGGTAACTTTTTATATTATTTGAATGCATTAAAAATGGTGTATAAATGGTCAAAAAACCACCCAAAAATTCTATAACCAAGCCTAAAATATTTTGAAAAAAAGAGTATATAAAAAGGAATGTGATGCTCCTATATCAGACAAAACATAATAAAGTGTAGATGATGAAAGAATCATACCTCTAACATTAGAAATTACTATATCCACACTAGCCAGAGTAGTCTACATAGCATGAAAATGAATTTCCCCTATGACTTGGGCTCCAGTGTGACCCCCTCATGCTATTTCCTCTACCTGGTTCTTCTTATCCTATACTGGGGTACTATGCCCCTACCTTGACCTAAACATCCTATGGAACTATAACTATATTTCTACCAAGGAGTAGTTGATTTCTTCCCAGAATCTAGTACCTATCCTGATCCCATTCCACTGCTCTACTATGATAAGTTACTACAAAACTTCTAAATATTAACCAACTAGCTGCAAGCATGACACTACAACATAGGGTATAAACATTGAAGCTTCTTGTAGACCAACTTGGCACACTGATAGCACTGTAATGGAACACTATATTGAGTTGGCTTCCCACTACCCTGACTTCTCTTACTAATTCTTCCTTAATGATAACTATCATAGAAACATTTCTTTCCATAATAATAAGATCTCCTAGTTCACCCTGCTAAAATATCCTGGATGCTACTCAGGACCTCTCTCAGATTCCCTTCCAGGATGAGTGCATGATTCATAACATCTAAAAATCTAATCAAGTAAAATATTCTCACCTATGACCTGATATTCTACGAAATCCCATCCTAAAAATGCATCACCATAGAGATCTCATTTTCTTCTAAATATGGTGAAAAGCACTACTGGTTAGTGAAAAGTCCAGTGTAGTCTATCAATAACATACTCTCCTGTGTCAAGTGTATAAAATCATGAGACCTATCATCTCTCAATGTCTCAAGATATAAGTGTCTTAGAAACTTATCCTAAAATTCCTTCCAAGATAACACCTCTTGCTACCCATATTTTTCTAGAATGACCCACCAATGCTTGGAACATCTACAAAACATGTATGCAATAAGCTTCACCCTCATATATGCAGGTCTCTCAAGGCTCTTTAAGATTTTCTAGACTGAATTGATCCATAATTCATCTTTCTGGGGGCCTCCCTCCCCAGTGAATGTAGGAAGATGCAATAGCTGAAACTCTATCATCATATCAAACATCGAAGGATTGGTGTGGATAGTATCCCTTTATATGGATAACATAACCCTCAATAAATTTTCACAAATATGAACATCTATCTGATCCTCAAGAGCTACATGATCCTACTAAAAAAATTCATTAGGATCATTCGGGTTGATACTCTTCTGAATCTCAATTTGAAGATTAGGAAGATGCATCTTCTTTAAAATATAAGCACACTCCTTAAAAAACTGAATAAATCAAGATTAACCTCGATGAGTGACAAAAATAGAGAACCAATAGATCTTGGTCTTTATAAACATGGATTAAAAGTTTTTTTAGCATGATATATCAATTATTTATTTTCCATTTATCAGATATAACATGTATCTCATTACATAGTTCATACATGAAAATATATCTTATGCAATAAATATGTTCCAATCCTAAACAATTCATGTCAATAAATATCCCAATGTTTCTATCAAGATGTATGCATTCACATATCATTCCATCCTAGTCTATGAGTATAAATATTAATAAATAATAACATCACACATCATGTAAATCACCCAAGGTGATGTAACATCAAACATAACAAGTGAACATCATGAACAATAATACCATCCCTAGGAACTCTAATTTTCCCCCTTACATGGGTTAACTAATCCCATGAAAAAGATCATTACCAAGTCCTGACACATCCTAATAACATTTATTCCTTTCCCAAATAGTAAAAAATAGAAAAAAAACTTGATCTCCACTTTTACCACTTTGTAACATCCCTAAATCTGACACTCTCTCACATGGAAAAATCAGGATGGTTATAGGACCTCTAGCATGCCTCCCCATATTCCAGAGGATGTCGACTAGTAGCAAGAGTGTGATGAGTATAGTGGAGATACTATAACTATAAGGCCCCGACCTTAAACATTACTTAATCTTGAATTAAATTGAATAATTCACATTGAGGATCTTTTTAGGTTTAGAGTTTTAGAGAATTAGGACATAACTATTACATATCAAAAGATTACAAAGTTTACACTTCTACTAAATAAAAAAAACTCTTAAAAGAAAAATGTCTAGTTCCATGTTTTAGATAGAATGTCTTTCCTTGATCCCATCCTTGACCCTATTCATCTTTAAGTTCTGTGTAAAACATTTCAAAAACTTGGGATGGGCATAAAAAGCTTAGTAAAGGATATAAAAATATGGAAAGGAAACATGAGTACATCTATGCATAAGAATCAATGAAATCATACTTTACTCATAAAACATAAGCACTTTAACATACCTCATCAAATCATGAATAAAACATAGAAATCATAAGGCATAAAGGTAACTTGAGGCATTCATAACATTCTTACGTAGGGAGTAACCCTCTTAGTTACATTTGGAATACCCATCACAGTATATCCCCTAAATCTATTCGGATAAACCTTAAAGTTTAACTCCTTCGCGTTACCCAATGAATTGGAGAGATATATCGAGCTCACCCGCCCTTAGTTTATCACAGAACCACCCATCTTCATAATAATTCCCAATAACCATAACATAATCGTATCACATAAAACATGCATAAAGGAAACATAACATTTCCACTTTTCAATCACAAGATATCAATACAAGACAATGATATAAAAACATTATGAAAACCATTTTCAATACCAAAATAAAATAAAAGTAAAACATGGTATTTATTTTCCATTTAAAAAAAGGTATGGCTTGTAGGGGAAGACTAAACTCAAATAATGGTCACGACGGCGGAGAAGTCGTTGTCGCCGCATACGTACGACAAAAAAACATTCCCTTTTTTTATTTAGTAAAATGCTTCGTATAAAAAAGATTCCTTTTGGATAAACATAAAAGTAAAAGGGGTTTATACACCGTATAAAAGAAGGTTGTGTATAAAACAAAATATTCCTCAATGAAAGGAGATTGAGACGAAGTCCATACAAAGACGGGATCCTTGGATTAAGGATAAATCAATTACATAATTATGTGTGTAAAACGAATACACCAAATATAAGTGGATATTAAGTGTAAAACAATCATAGGTTATTCACACATATTCATAGAATGACATATTAAAGGAGTACAAGTTTATCCCAAAGAATCAAAATTTGGTTAATAAGTTCCCTTGCAAAAATTCGACAGCCTAACATCGTCACTTAAAAATTCAGAAAATGAGTTGATGAGAGATAAAAAGGGTATTTCATCACTTGGACATAAAATTTACATCAATAAGTATATATAAGAACATATCCCAACATAATAGTATGTTAATTAAAATACATAACAAAAGAAGTCTTTTAAAAAGAGGAGGGTGAAAGGTTCCCTTACCGACTTGGGTAACTTTCGAAACGTACAGCCAATTGAAGAAGGGTCGTACAATGAATATGTAAATACCCATAAATGAAATTATATTACACAAAGAGTATAATAATGGGCATTAAATACACCACTCAAAGTAACTAGGGGAAAATGTAGCATAAATCTCACGAGAATAAAAGTGAGATGAAAAATCACTTACGAAAACTCGGCAGCCTAACGACGCCACTTAAAACTTTCAAAAATGGATTGATGAGATCAAATAGGGTCTATAATCATATTAAAATAAAATTTACAGAAAGAGGAATATAAAAGAACATCCCCCAACATAACAAAGAGGAGCTTAAAAGAAGTGACATAAAGGAGAGTACTTAAAAAGAAAGAGGGAGGTTGGATCTCTTACGAAAATTCGGCAGCCTAACGGCGCCACTCAAAACTTCCAAAATGGATTGATGAGAGAAAATAGGGTCTCTCATCATATGAACATAAAAATTACAGTAAGAGTAATATAAAATAACATCCCAATCATAATAAAGATGAGATTAAAAGGAATGACATAAAAGAGTGTACTTAAAAAGAAAGAGAGGAGTAGGATCCCTTACCTCATGTCCGACATGACTCGATCATTCTTTAATCTCCTAAATAATAAAATTTGGTCAATTTATAATTTCTTAAGGACCTCATTTAAATATTATTATTCAGTTCATATCACATATAATAATGTTATAATAATTGGTTAATAAAGTGAGTTCATATCAGTTGTTTTTGTCGATGTTCGGTACATGAGTAAAAATTGAATTTGTTGGAAAAGAATTTTCCATGTAGTTATAGGTACATCATATCCAGAATAGTATTTATATTTTAAGTATAATATATATCCATTATATATTCATTTTATACTATTCCATAACATTTGGAGATAAAAAATTAAAAGCACCGTTCATGGAGACGGTAGGCCGCACTTATACATGAACACTACTTTCATTTTTTTGTCATATTAATGGAATTAAAACAAAATGAGAGATATATATATATTATAATTCCAGAATGATATCCATTATTTAGATGTAATATATTACATATATATCCATTATATATATGTACTTATAATAGTACATAACATTTGGAGATAAGAAATGAAATGTAGAGTTCATGGAGACGGTAAGCCGTACGTATGCATGAACGCTACTTTCATTTCTTTTTTTTTGTATTCAATGAAATGAAATAATAATGATATAAAGGTATATTATAATTCCAGTAGGATATCATATGTAATACCATTAATTCTATCGTTTATACATCCCACATATGGCATTAACGAATCAAATCACTTTGAGGGGGCGGTAGTCCGCACTTCCTAAAATGAAGATATCGCGTTTACCCATAATGGAAACCATAAAGGTATGACATAAATGAAAAATACATAAGATTAAGGAAAAAATAAACCTATTATATATCATATATAAATATAGAGACATCTTAATGGCCACCTTTGAAGGTGTTAAAAGAATATTGAACAATCATTGTTTCGTGAGGCAGTAATTCACCATCCACAGAAACAGTATGTTCTTTAACCATTAGACGGAGGTGTGTGAAAGTGTAGCTCGAATACTTATTATAACAAAATCCTAGTATATTTAAGATACTTGGGTTGTTACAAAAAAAGTAATAAAAAGATTTTAGGGGGTTGGAGAATCAAAATAAAACAAAAAAAACACAAGTGAAGACAATACCTTTAAATCGGGTAACTCCTCTTGGTTTGAACCAAAAGGGTTTCTTGAAGAGAATTATTCCAAAGGTGAGGCTTCAATGATGAAGATAGGGATTTGGAGAGATTAAATGGTCAGGGGTTGGATGAGACAAAGTCTTGAGAGGTGTGTGTAAGGTGGTAGAGGTGGGGGCCTTTTATAACAGGAGAGGAGGGTCACTCTTGGAAAGTTATAAAATATTACTTTATTATATAATGATTTTCGGATTTTAAAGGTCCCAAAAGGATATATTTCAAGGATAAGGTGATAAGTTTTTGAAATCCACCAATCCAATAGGTTTGTGACAAGTTTAGGTCTTAGATTTTACATTATCTTTTCATTTTATTTAAATCGTTAAATAATGAGGTAATCGCTGCATCATCATGGTGTCATAAATAATTTTATTTATTTAGGGTCTAAAAATTATAAAAAAAATCATGATGTAGGAAATATTTTTATATTTATAAGGAATATTTATAGTAAAAAATATGACTTGTATAACCCCATGTAAAAATTGTTTTAGTAAAAAAACACATGTTTGTGACATTGTAATTTTAACTTTAAATAAAAAGGTATTAATTTTATTTTCCTACCAAAGTGGCTCCATGGGGTCCCCAAGTTGACCCATGGATTTTCTTGGTCGGACATGACTCATAAAATAAGGGTAGGACATGTGTTAAGGTCATTTCATATTATTATAACATTATCTTTACCTTAAATTACACTAATTACCTTTAATCGCGATTAATAAAACTTAAAAGTTACTATTCAACAAAAAATTATTTTAATCTCATTGAACCAAATTTTAATTCCTAATGATAACCATGTATGTCGGATTTTTGAAAATCAAATCATATAAGTGGTAAAGTTTCATTTAAACGAAAAATTAGTTTCTTTAACTACCACTTAGTGGTTTCACTATTCATCAAAAATTGAAGTTTTTCAGAAAAATACCAAAAATTCACCCTAAGCTATATTTGATATTCCGAATTCAAAAATGATGTCTATTTTAAAAAATTCAAAACATATAAGTTGCATTAATTAATTTAATAATTAATTCCCGTTGTCAAAACAAATAGCGTGTTTTTAAGAAATAATATCTATTAAAATATTGACACTAGTTTAAGTCCAATTTCAAAGTGAAATTAATTCCAATGACCACCATTGGATTAAATGGTAAAAATATATTCTAAATACAAATTAATCTCAATTAAAAATATAATCTATCCATATAAATAAATCATATTAAAAGGAGGTTTTGAATTAAAATGCAACATTTTCACTAAAAATGATCTTTATCGGAAAAATAACAAAAATTTACACAAAGTAAATTTTGATGTCCATATTCTAAAGAAGGATTTTATTTTGTCAAATAAAACATATAAAATTTTCAAAAGTATATTTAAAAAGGGTTCTCCATCAAAAGCTGGTTAATCGACCTTTTAAAGAATATTAGAAGATTTATGCTTAAAATTGGATTCATTTGCATTTTAAGCCTCTAACATTTATTGGATAAAACTAAAAATATTTGACAAACATATATAATCATTTTGTAGTTAGTTCCAGTCATTCCCGCCATTACAATAGTTAGGCGTTAACTACCCTTTAAAATAATATTATTTTATTATTAGATTGCAACGTAAGATTTCAAAGAAACTCGTTGTTGCGTATTGGGTACGCCATCGAGCATAGCGTTCCCCTTAAAGTAATATTAATATTATATTCAAAAATAGGGATAAATATGAAAATTTCATATTCTTTACTTACATGGGGTGTTACAACAACCCTGGTACAAAGTTATAATAAAATATAAATAAAAAAATATGAATAAATATCAGAGTAATGGAAATAGAGGAAACAAATAAACATACAATTGGAAAGTAAAAGGAGGAACCAATAAACCAATAATAATGAATCATGTAATGAAAAGATGTAATATATCTAAATTTTAAACTGAATGTAATATAGATAAAAGAACCAGTTGGAACAAATAAACTCAATAGGCCTTAGTCTCAAACCCCATGTTAGTGCCATCTTGAAACTCCATCCCATATAGTAAGCAACAATTAACAACACAGACCTTTTCCCTTGTCCAAAATCAGTTCCATGTAATCTTATTGGGTACCAATAAGTGGACCAAATAAAGTGTGAGTAAAACTTAGTAGGTTGACACCACCAACTCTAAAAAAACTACTCTAATAATAAGTTCATGCAATAATGTGATAAGCATATGTATTAATCAATCAATTAATATAATACAACAATCAACCTGCTTTGACACCATGCCAGAATATATATGATCATGTAGAACAACCATACTAATTATAACCACAAACCATGGAATAATAATTTAATTATAAAAATCTCTATGTATAAGCATTTCAGTATCTGGTCCAAGCCCTCTATATAATAATTTCAGCATCTGGGCATATCCATCTACATAATAATTTTAGTATCCAGGCGCATCCCTCTATAGAATCATTCTATCATCCGGGAAAAGCCCTCTATATAAGTGTTAAAACATTAAACTAGGCCAAACCCACTTTATAAGCATTACAACATGAAAATGGGAAAATCCCTCTATATAATCATTATGACATGAAATTGTGCCAAGACTGCTATATAAGCATTATAACATGAAATTGGGAAAATTTTTCTATATAAGAATTATGACATGAAACTGGACCAAGCCCACTATATAAGCATTATGGAATGAAATAGTAAAAATTAATTTATATAAGTATTACAACATGTAACACGACACATGCCATAACAATAACGATATCTTAATATCATATCATAGGTCTCAATGGTTAATTCTAAAAATTATCATTTTTATTTCAATTTCACATTTATTTTTATATCAAAATATCTCCAGTCATTTAGATACACAATAAGCCATTAGAAAAGTGATTCTATATCAATCGATCATCTGAGTTCTCATATAATGATAAAAAAACTTTAATCCATTATCCAATTCATTATTATTCAAAGGTTCGATCTCCCAACAGATAGCCACAAGAAAAGTATCATTACCATTGAATCCAAAGGTATACAAGGAATAATATAACACATGATTTATCATCATTAATAATTCAATTAATTAATGCACATGTAGTGTTATCTCAATTTTTATCTTTCACATACTCAAGTAATTAAACAAACTATAGGGTTAGGTTTTAGACCACCTACCTTCAACCGGTGATCAAACAACAATTCCAATTGTTAATTCCAACAAGAATGAATGTGAATAAGACCATAATAATAAACCTAGATCACATAATACCAAGATCAACACCTTATTCCATGGTGGTAAAGAGTTTACACCTCTACAACATAGATCAATAGTATAGAGTGAGGAAAACCTAAGCAAAAAAACTCATCAGAGATTGATTTATTGAACAAGATGTCCTGATTGGAGGAAGGCACTCCAAAATTTCATGGAAATCACTTAGGGATTGAGAGAGGAGGGTTTTATGTAAGAGGAATGAAAACATACGTGCATGTAAAAAATTCTAATCACTGACCTCGAGAAGTACATGACGTGTAACTCTTAATTTAAGAGTATGCCTAAATTCCTGCCACCTCAGGTGAATTTAACCCAGCTCAAACATTACACATTGTGTAATGTAGATTCATGGTGTATTACTAGTTTATGCCATAAACTATTTCAAAACCAGTATTCCTTTCATAGAATTTTCCTGGAGACAGTTACACATTATGTAATACATATACATGATGTGTAAATGTCTTGCAGAAAGTTTTAATCCCAAAATCCCCAGAAGAGATAAAACCACATTTCAATCCTTATAAACTTATGGGAAACACTTGTAATACCATTTAACATGTTTATACCTGGAATCCATTAATTCAAGAAAACATACATCCCCAAACTATAGGTTATTTTCCCCAAAAAAATCTCTACATCTCCAATAATACTTGACCAAATAGGATTAAAAATAAAGAAACCCCCCCAAAAAAATTTTCAATGAAAAACTTAAAGAGGGATATACCTATAAAGATATGAGATCTTAAAATTATACCCGTAACCCAAGATGGAACCATTTTAGCACTAACCATGGTCTCTATCCCTATATGTTAGTCATAATAATATATATACAAACATAATAACATGCTTTGGTTCTACTAATTATTGCTGACATAAATATATCAAAACAGAAAGATAAAAAAAATTACACAATAGTGTAAAAATCTATCTTGAATAGATAACAAAAATAAAGAAATTAGATTAAATAACTAATATGTAGAACACAATAGGTATATATATAGAATATGATCCTTCATGCATAATCATGATGCATGAAGACACCCAAAATCTCAAAAAATATAACCAAAATCTCATCAATGGTAACTCAAAGGTCTGTTACACATGATTTGGATATGCACATGACAACTCCCCTACCTGAGTTCCACACTGTTATCTAATTTCAACCGTGTCTCTATTTAGTCAAAAAGAAAAGAAGAAAATTGTGATCTAATACCATTTCGTAACACCCTAACCCAATCCACCAGGTCTGATCCAGAGTTCCACAATACCTCATGCGCACCTCCACACATGCAAGAGGCTTTCAACTAGTAGTGAGGGTTTGAGTCCGTAAGTGGGGAGAATATACCATCAGTATCATTCCCTTGAACCAAGAAAAATAATAAAATAAAATAATTAGAGTAACATGTAGAAACTAAATGATCATAATGTAATGAAACATGGAACATGAGTCATATGGATAAATAAATAGGCTTCTAATGTGGCAATCCAAACCAAATTATAAGTATATAAAATAAGTAAATTAATTGGTTACTGTAAAATCCTTAGGATTATGTCCCAGACCTTCCAAAATCTCCATTATCCTTGATTCAACCATCTACCATAATCCACTTTCCCTTTATTGGATCCCAATATATTAATTCTTCATGTTCATCAAGATGCCCATATAGGGTGTGAGTAATAAAACTTAGTAGGACCCACAAATGGATCCTTATAATGATTTCACATGAATAAGAGTGTATACCATGTTAATAAATAAAAGTGAAAACAAGAAAACAACAACACCGATCATTTATGCACTAACCAAGCTTCCATGAACCATGGTTATACCTTCTTTAGCGCCTCATTAAAAAAAACAAGTGGTCATGGAAATGTCACAAGTTTAGGAGCCAAGATCGATATTTCTCAATAGTCGTATGGGATTTAGGCCTCTAGGTCAGGCTATAATTGGACACCACTCTCTATTTTTATATCTCAAGTCTGATCACATAGACCATCATGCCCTTTGTTACCTCATGGGTCAGATTTCATGGACCATCATTCCCCTTGGTCAAGCCATACTAGGCCATCATGCCCCATTATCTAACCCAATATAATCATCATGTCATATGCAGCATCAGAATATTCTCCCCCTCTAGGGCCACTGAGCCACAATTATTACACCAGTCACTTTGGTATTATACATAGAGTAACATTATAACATATACCAAGTATAAACACAAGGAAACAAGGAATAACATAAAAAGGCACACATAAAATATCATGAGTGTGAAAAAATAGCCAAAACATGCACACATGCATTAAAAATCAACATTGTCTAGAGAATATCAACACAATTTTTCATATCATTCTAATGATCATATACACAACCTCTATGAGGTAAGGAACTTCTTACCTCAAGGTTCTTTATGTCATGTAAAGGTTATCAATAGAATCATCACTCGAACCATGTTTTCACACCAACTGAAAAAATCACTCATTCCAAGAAATCCTAGAACCAGTTGTAATCTAAAATGAAAAAGGTTCTTGAGTAAGACATGGAAGAAGGATAATCCAATGGTAGAATCAACACTTACCCAATTTTCAATCACCCTAAAAGGTAATATTTGACTTTGATTGAAGGAGGAAGAACTTTTCTGCTTATGAGCAATGAAAAGAGAAGAGAGTTAAGGACCCTTTGAGTATGAAACATAAAAAAAAAACTCATCCCATGATAATTCAAGAGGGAAAGAATAAATTCAACCAAAAGGAAGAAAGTCTCACTGGAAGGATTCCACAAAAATTCCCAAAACCGAGAGCACCTACAAGGAATAAGAACCAAGACATTAAATCGAAAAAGGGGAGGTAGGATGGATCCAAAAAGGTGGATATCGAGGCTCATATAGATATCACATAGGGTCAGGACCTAGGTATTACATGAATTTAGAATAATACCATAAATTAAAGAAATAATTAAGAGGAGGGAGGATGATTCAATCAATAGGGGTTGGAACCGATTGAAGAATGCATTAAAATCCCCACATTAAATCCATGTGTATTTCAATTTAATTTTTGTTAAGATCTAGGAAGAAATATGTGTGTTTTTTCCATTTCAAAATGAAACAAGAACATCACCACACCCTATACCACAGTCTGACCATGGTTTTGGTGTCCTAGAATGTTTCCATGAAATGAATTACAAATATGATTTTTTTTCAAACCATAAGTTGTTTTAACCTCACCCTTCCCTCAAAAATAGACATGATGTAGTTTTCCATGGTCTTAGACAAAAGGGACTTTCACTGAACACCATGGCTTAGACACAACTTTTCTAAGTAGTTCCTTTATCCTGTTTTCACCAAAATATGTTGTTCCTTCTCCACACCCACAACCATTCCCTAGACTATCCTTTTCCTTACTATTTTTTCACCAAGACATGTCAGGGACCACTAGGTAAAACACCACAGTTGTGGTATTTCCCGTTTTGGTCCAAAAATAACTAAAACCTATATTAAAGCATTCAAAATCCACTCAAAGATCCCAAGGTTCCATCCAATCATGGTTCCACTTAAAATTCAAGAAAATAAAGAAACAAGGCTTCTCTTATTTGAAACAAAAGATCTGTGATTTTACACTTATGCTTATTATAAGAATCTAAATCCATTTATTGAATAGATTTACTTTCTGGTTGTTCATAAAGGGGTTGCTAAAAAAATATAATTTTTCTTCATGATTAAAAATGATTCATACTTTCCTTTACAAGTTTATGAAGTTTCTTACATTAATATTTTCCTTCTCAAGGGCTGATCTCAAAGTCATGTTTGATGATGTTGATTCCCTTTTATCTATAACACATTCTTTTATCAAATGAGTATCATATTTTGCATTCTTTTAATAAGAACATTTATTAAATCTTATCCCACTAAAATGATAACCCATTTTAAATCCATCATATCAATTAGTGAGATGAGATCTTTATTTGACTATATAATGGGTCTATTTTAGTGTTTATCTCATTGTTTAGAATTTTCAAAAATCCATCCGTCCAATCACATTGCATATGAATCTTGTATATTTAAGTATAAAATTCCTTTACAAAGATATAATAAGGATAAAATTAACTTTATTCCTCTAGTATCCTATCTTATAGGATTTATCTTCTAAGTGTAACCCAAAGATTCTAGCGATATTTGGTTACCTAACTCTTAAGGTTATCAATTTCAACCATGTCAGACACAAAATAATACATGGACACCTAGATTTAACATAAAACTACCTGACTAGATGATCAAGGTCTTAGAATGTGTTTTATTTGGAAGGAATTAAACACTTTTTATTTTATTTAGGCTTTATTATCTCACCATATTATCTCATGTATTACCTTTTACATGTATATTTTCTTCTTATGATTTAGTTTTTGAATCTCATTTCTTTCACCCAATCAATGTGTTACAACCATATTAATGTGTAGCTCTTTACACAACACATTTCTTGTGTTACTAACACAAATTAAAATATAACTTATATTTATGAATATTTCAATTTTTTATATGCTTAAGGTATATGAAATCCTTTAATGTAAAGGATAATAATCAGTTGAAACCAAAAATATCTACAATAGAGTGATAGGTATACAACCCTCACTTTTTTAGATAGTGCCTAAGATCCTAGGATAGTGTATAGTTCAAACCAAAGTCCCTCTACCCATAGTCAAGAGACACCTTAACTCGATAACAATTCTTACACCTAATATGTATAAACTATAATTAACTTTTTAATTCAAGTTTATAACCAAATACAAGGAAACTTCAAGGTAGAAGAAAACTAAATCAATTATCATACCTATCATTTAACTCCTTAAATGTATGTATGATAACTTATAGAAGCTAGTTAACACTTTAAACTAAAGTATACATCCATCTATAATATAAAAAATTTATATTTGTGAATAAAAACAAGGAATAATGGTAAATAAATGAACAAATCATAAATTTAGTCACGAGATATATATTTATGAACAATTCATAAATAAATAATGAAATTATAAACACTTTATAATTTTATAATGCATTATATAAATTTTTCAATTAAATAAATATAAATACTTTATATTTATTTCCAATACAAACTCCTTCTTAGTATCCATTATTGGTAATTTACTTAAATATAAGATATTTCAAATATAAACATTTTATATTTCATATCTATTATGTAAAAATTTTATATACTTAAAATTATTACACATTTAATATTATTTAAAACAAGATTATATCAATTTATCTAAACTTCTTTTGATATGATTCAAATAATTTTCTCAAATAATTCCTTTAATTTAAATATTTGAAATTAAAAATTATAAATAATTTATAATTCAATGTAAAATTCTTTATATTTTCCCTTATTTTATAATTTATAAAAATTTATAAATTATGTTATAATTTCTTTATAAATTTTTTTTATCAAAATTATACGTCATGCCAAATAAATCAAAGGTATTTTAATATTGACAATTAATAATATTTATATTTATTTTTTAAATGTCTCATAAAAACTTGATAATTAATTATAAATACTTATAAATAATAAATTTATAAAAACTTTTACATACATATCACAAAATACCTTTTTCTATAATTTATAAAAAAATTTAAAATTATATAAATCAATTTATAATTAAAAAAATATAAAAATAAAAATTTTCTACATGTCATATTTAACAATATGTCCATATCCCAATCCATGATTTAGCTCATGAATGGTGAATTATGTACCATAACCTATGATAAGTAACACAAGATTTATCTATTGTGTTTGAAAATATCATTATAACATATTCCACACCAATGCCATACCGTGTTATATGATAATATCGTGAGATAACATTTTGCACATAGGAAGTCATACTTTAAGATATAAGTTATATCATATTAGTGATATGATGCTTTATTTTCAACTTCCTGGTCAGTCTATATCAATTCCCTCATATGTGAAAATTCCCTATATTATATGTTACAATACATCAAAACCAAAGGAATTATGTTGCGTCGCATGTTACGATGTTTCATATTATTTAGTATAGTAAAATCGTATATTATGATATTTCCTATCATAAAGCCACCCATAGTATAAATTCTATATTATTAGTTTTGATATCTCATATCATAAATGAATCCACAATTTAAATTTTATATCATATTTAACAATATGTGATATGATTTGCATTTTCTTTAATTTAGAACATGATGTTAAGAATAGTTTGAAGCATGACTTCCTATAGTACCATTGTTAGGTTTATATGGATAAAATAAAACTTATTCATATAGTGTAAGACATAAATAAGCCTAAAATAAGATCAAATATGCTATGTAATTAAAACCATATATAATATAAAATTAAAATCACGTTTACCATTCACCAAATTTGGTCGAATCTCTTATCATGAAACAAGATTTTAATAAAGATCACTAATGAGGAACCAATGAGATCCTTCATTCATGGTGTATCTATAATATGACTTGAATCACCCAATGTTTTGATGGGATACTCCTTTCATCCATGAGTTTTTAGTGTATCAGGTAGCAAATTATGATAAGGAATATAGGTTTGTCTTGAGAGAATCCACAAGAACCATAAAATAAGTTTGGATTCCATTTTATGGCCTTTATCCACTTTATATAGGTCTCGAAGATGATTCTCATGCCTCCCATGAACTTACTCTTATGTTCATAACATATGATTAAATTTAATGTGGTTACAAACTATTTAAAATCATTTTCCCATGAAAATAATATTTAAGTTCATTCATATCTCATACATTTCAACATATGAAACATTTATTGTTAGATATACACTAAAATTAGAATCACCATAGCATGGTGGTTTATGTGGATATCATGTTCATCAATCTTGAATTCATTGTTTTACATGAATGGGATGAAATTTATTACCATGTACCTCCCCACTCAACTTTCAATGATCATAATCCATTTTGATTGGATTAAACATGGCATGTATAATTATTGAATCGGTTCAATGAATAATTCCAATAATAAGTTTTATATGTTGATATGTTTCATATGAAAAATTCATTTCATTTTATAAAACATTTCAAATATGGATATATATATATATATATATATATATATACAATCCCTCATGTTGTGGTTTTTCAATTATATACGAGATAGTTGAAGCTATCTTCTCCCTGAAACACAATTTATCACTCACTGTGAAGGTTCCAACACACCTTCTGTGCTTTGGGATCCTCAAGAAACATTCTGGGATCCAAAGGCTGGTGTAATCCCCGTAAAGGAAAGAAGATTTTTTTTGTTTCTCTGGCGATCATCATAAAACATGCTCCATCCAAGAAGAAGATGGTGGCCACAACACTGGCATTACAAGTTTGCTATTAGAATTTTGGTATGATCTATTTTTTGAATAGTTTTATACATTTATTTATTGAAGATATACTAATAAATACTTGGGTTTTCTTCCATTTCTAAGGATCATATGTCGATCCTTGAAATACATCAGTGGTATCAAATAAAAGTCTTAAGGGTTAGTCAATTCCAAGAAACTCTCATTAATGAGCAGTGATGAAGTGTGGATCTCTTCCCCAAACCTCAATTTTTGATGAAAAGAGTTTCATAACCCAAGTGTTAGGGTAATGGAGTGATTTTGTAGGTTCATATGTATGTCATATTGGACATGTTAATATGAGGGAAGGTATTCCAACTACCCATCAGTGGTATCATAGTAGGCTTGTACAAGGATTATATATGCGTATCAACCGGTTTTCAAATAATATATACTAGCACCATGACATGGGTGTCCCTATAGTGTTGTCATGGTAACCATAAAAATGTCTAGTACACCATCACTATGACATAGTTGAAGGTATTGTGGTTATTTACTAATATTTTTCTAAACACTAAGCCTTTCACCACAATATTCCCTTCCTATAGCGGTGAGTGTGGCACAATTTGTGGGAATGAACTATGACATTGAAAATTTCCATAAACACTAGAACATGGAATTTTTTCAAGGTGATTTACCTTACACTGTGGCCAATTCCATGACAAAGTAGACCTGTTTAAAATGATCTCCATTTAAGAACCATGATGTGGTGCAAGTCATGGTTATCCTTAAATGGTCTAAATATTTATTTTGATAAATTAACTAACGGTTTATAAATTGGTTATAAATAATAAGTGATATAAATTATAAAATGGTATTTTACATGAATAAATTCAATGTGAATAGTTTTTTATTTATGTCTTATGTTTTGGAAAATAAATAAAATGATTATTTTTTTAATCCATTAATATTATTGTTTTGTAAATTGTTTAAGAAATATGAATATTGAGCATGAAAATTTTATATAATAAATTAATTCTAGGAAATAGACCCCGCATTAAATGATAGGTATGATTTCACAAGATTTGGTTTTCATCCACCTTAACCTTGGTTTTAATTGAATTTATTATCTTGAATTTAGTTGTTGGCCATAGTTTGTGAATATTATGTTTTAGAATTATCCTGAATTGAATTCTCTCTTGAGTAAATTATCACTGAATATAGGGAATTTAGATCATACTTCCTATTGTCCTAGAGGCTTATGCCTTATTCTCAAAATGCGGGGGTTTTCTATTTGTGGATTCAGTATTACTCATGTAGAAATTTCTTATAATGAACAAAAACCCACACTTATGGATTTTGTGTTGAAATCTATAACTTTACATTCCCGACTATGATGCTAAGAATTATGACCTAGTTTTTTTCCATCAAAACCTTAAGATATTAAAATTAAAACTTGGATCACATACATTATGGAGGACATTTTAGGATTACAATTTTAGAGAAATAGGATAAAGTCCTACATAAATAATTCACAAGTCAAAAAATGAAAACTTCTCCCATTTATCCTGTCTTTTCTTATTTTATAATAGGTCATCAACATCTTCCTTGTGAAATAATTTATAGACATAAATCATTAAACATAATTCTTTATAACCTAGGTAAAAGGAAACATATGAAGTGTCAAATCAAATGATCAGTAAGAGTAAAAATAAGCATTAAAAATTGAATGTCATCAATGATAATAAAAGTGCATAAGGGTATGGTGACATAATCAAAGTTCATGAGTGAATCATAAAATAACTGACACCCATCAATACTTGGATCATTAAAAAATAAAACATGGAAAAGGAAATATTAATCAAAATTAATAATCAAGATCCATGAGATATTAATCTCGATCATTAGAAACATTATAAACCCATATCAAGCATGAAGAAAACATGGACATACTTGTGGTATCATTTTCACTTCACTCTTACATTGACTTTTACAAATATAATAACTATACTGTTGACTTCCATACCCAATGCATTGGAGGGATATCACGGACCCACCCATTATTGGTTCATCACGTTACCAACCATCATTGGTTTATCATGGAATCCTCATCATTGGATTATGATGGAACCACACATCATGGGTTTATCACAAAACCAACTTTCATTCGTTCATAACGTAACCACCCGTAAAATGTCTAAGTACCATTACAAAATAAAAAATGTGTAAAATCATTCATTTCATCATAAAATCATTAAAACAACCCATAACCCTTTCATAACATTATTAAACGATAGAATATAAATGGTTTATATAATAATATCTTTGAAACATGACTAAACTAAGGAAATGAAATGGGATCCACAATAATCTCTTTAACCCAAGTAAAAATAATGGGTTCTATAATAATCTCTTTGAAACATGATTAACCCATGGAAAAGAAATGAGTTATATAATAATATCTTTAACCCATATAAATGAAATGGGTTCTATATCAATCACTTTGAAACATGATTAACCCATGGAAAAGAAATGAGCTCTATAACAATCTCTTTGAAACACGATTAACCCATGGAAAAGAAATGGGTTCCATAAAAATCTATTTGAAACATGATTAAACATTGAAAAATAAATAGGTCCTATTATAATATATTTGAAACATTATTATCTCATGGAAAATAAATGGGTTCTGTAAAAATATCTTTAAACTTGGTTAACCCGTGAAAAATAAGTGGTTCAATAGCAATCTCTTTGAAACATGATTATCCCTTGGAAAATAAATAGGCCATATAATAATCTATTTGAAAAAATATAAATACTATTAGAAAGTAATGAGGATGGTATCGATAAAAAATATCACAATGGGAGGATAAGTAACAACAAGGGTTGTTGTTTCTGATGAATGGGAATACCATTAAATGATTATTAAAAACATTAATGAATAAAATAATCTTTAAACATTCCAAAATGCCCCATAAAACGTTGAAACATTTGAATCATAATCCCCATGAAGGAAAAAAATTAAATGAAACTTATAATATCATGATAATAAGGATATTAATTATATAAAATTTCAAATTATTAGAATATACACTTCATAATTTAAGATAGGGGTATAACATAACAAACGTCTCAAAGAAAGAAAATTGAAACAAAAATCCATCACTGCTTTGGTAACTTTGAAACTGTAAACCTCAAGAAAGAGAGATCATAAAATTGATATGTAAAACCTCATAAATTAAATTATAATAGCCATAAAATAAATTTATGTGATATATATACACCACAAAAAAAAAATAAGTGGTGAATATTAAATAAGTCTTGCAGAAATAAAAGTGAGACTAGAAATCCCATTACAACTGTAGTAACATTTAAATATGTAACCCAAAAAGTAATATACATAAAATGAAAATTTATATTCTATGAATATAAAATAATTCATGATATAATATTTCAAAAGTTTCAGTAGATACACCTCACAAAATAAGTAAGCGGTGAATATGACATTTATCCCACATATGTAAAAAGTGAGATGAAAATCTCTTACCTCGAGTCCAATTTGTCATTATTGTCCTATATCTTCCTGAATAATAAACTTAAGTTAATTATTTACTTGAATTATAACCTTTTAAAATTTTATTATTACTTTTAATTCACTGATAAACAAGTTATATAAAATTTCTTAATGAATAATGTTTAAGTCAGATGATTTGACTATATTCAGCTTATGTGTCAAAACTGACTCTCATAGGCCGACTAAGGTCAATGAGGTCATTATTTAAACATATAAAGAATAATAATCATGAAATATTTATAATATATATACATCAATTATATTTTTAAAAATAATTATGAAATATTGTTATGAAAAATTAACCAATGATACAATCATGGAGATAGTAGGTCGTACGCACACATGAGTAACGTTCCCATTTCTTAGTGATCATTATAGAAAGAAGGTGAGTAAAATTTAAATTTACAAAATAATAATTATATAATAAATAAAATATTATTTAATAATATGTACTTATATATATAATTTTTTTAATTCAAAATGAATCACATCGCTTTGAGGAGGTGTTAGTCCACACGTCAATGGATGACGTTATCAATTTTCAGTGTGTGAAATGGTAACAAACAAAATGATATATTATATTTATAAAAAGATAATTATGTAGTTATATAATATATATATATTATTTATATCAAATATTTTTATTAAAATCATCCTTAATACATTCCAAGTAGAGCATGAAAAAATCACATCTCTTTGAGGAGGTGGTAATCCACATGTCCACAAACAATGTTATCATATTCTCACAAAATGGAAAACATGAAGGTATGTGTAATATAATAATTAAATAAAAATAAAGAGTTAATAAATATCATATATATCATATAAAAATATTAATTTCATCATTATTACCAACCTTGAAAGGTGGCAGTGAAAGAAAACACGACATCAGTCCGTGAGGCGGTAGTCTGCCGTACACACACACGATGATTGTGTATCCCATTTAATGGAAGTGTGTATAGGTGCAGGTAATACTCTTAAGATAAAATAATATCAGTATGTTTAGGATATTTTTGTTTTTATATAAATAATATATAAGAATAACTGAAATAGTATAGAAATAAATAAAGAAAAAGTGCTCGTTGAAGAACGTTACCTCTTTTTCAGGTAACTCCTTTTGGTTTATAAAAAAATCATTCATTGGATTGATTTTTGACCAAATTTATGACTCTAGGATGAGGGGATGGATTTTTTAGTTTAATTGGGTAGGGTTAGTATGATCTAAAAGGTCTTGATATGTGTGAATAATTAGGGAGAGTGATTTTCTTTTTATAGTGGAGGAGTGATATTCTTATAAATATAAAAAGGTAAACACTATTGGGAGGTCTCTCTTACATAAAATGACTCCAATAATGAAAAAAATTGATCCAAGTGGTAATATGGTCTAAATATATCCATATTATGGGTTTTTAATAATTTTATAGGCTATTTGTCCCCTTAAGATTAAAGTTTAACAACTAAGTAAACTCATTTTTACCTTAATCGCTTTAATTAATTTTAAGTTATTTCACTAATATTTTTGGTAAAATAATAATTTGACCATAATAGAAATTATAAATTATAATTTTTACAAATATTTAATACATTTTTTCGAATTGAAATCATAGAATTGGAAGAATTTAATTTAAATTTAATCCCGCATACGGAACAAGAAATCGAGTTTTTAATGTAAAAAGTTCAAATGTCTGGAATGTTTTTATATCCAATTTCAGTGTAAAATTGATTCAAAATAACTAAATATTATTAAAATATATAAAATTTCTATAATTATACTTTAAAAATAATTAAAAATATAATTTAAATCTATAACTTATTTAGATAAAAATGCAGTTTTCAATTAAAATCCACTATTTTTCATAATTCATCAAAACATGAAACTTCTCAAAAAAATACAAAACAAATAACACAAAATAAATTTTTATATTATTATTTCAAAAATAAATTTTATTTTTGAAAATATAATTTATAAAAGGTTTAAAATTTATTTTTAAAATAAGTTCACTATTAAAAGGTAGTAAAACTGTACTTTAAAAATATGCAGCATTTTATGCTTAAAATTAGATTTATTCTTATCTTAAGCCTATAAAAATTATTGGATGAATTTTAAAAAATTTGATTAAATATATAACTCATAAATTTTATTAATATATTTCACTAATAGTTATTAATTTTATATATTAAGATAAAATGCCATTCTGGTCATAAAAATAGTTGTTCATAAATACACATCCTTTATATTCATTTGGTATTTATTTTTATATCTAATTAAATGGTTACAAATGAATTAATTTTATAAAACTGTGTAAAATATAATTTCATATTTTAGTTAATATCATTCATTCCCTCCATTCGAATGGATATGTGATAACCATCGTATTAAATATTAATAGAATATTGTTATTCTGTAAAAATCAGTCTTGCATGTCACACACATTATCAAAGAAAATCGATGTTTCTTGAAATGAAAAATGAGATTTGTGTTGTGTATAATGAAATATAAACTATTTATTTAATGTAAGATAAGATATAACTAAAATTTAATTAATGGTAAAGAATATAATTTATAAAATTTTGGGATGTAACATCCCACCCCCTTGAAAAATGAATTTCACCCTAGAAATTCATCTTGGTTATCAAAGGACTTTTATAATTAGTTAATTAATAGAAAATTGTAAAAATGAAATAAATAAAACATACCTTTAAATGTAAAGTGGGAAACATAAAGGCCACATGAAGTTACACATAACTAGGATTCCTCATAGGGAGAACATTAGTTGAAATTAATATATTGATTTGGAAGGAAAAACTAATTCCCATGGACTAATATAGAGTGATAGATAATATGATCAAGAGGAAGTAAATGATGAAAAAATGAAAAACCAAATTGGTGTGGAAAAGGTTGTTGATATCATAAAAAATGGTAATAGGATAAAATATTAATTCAATATCCTTTTTCCTAAAGTTAAAGGATTTATTTAACCATCTAGAATGAAAACATAAATAAATATACTTACTTGATGAGTGAATTTCATCATTTAACCAATTTACAAAAAATCTCATATTTTATCCAGATGATGAGTATTTAAGATGAATTTTCTTATGCTTGAAGCAAAAAAGTCAACTTTTAAAGACCAAATAACCATACAAGGGTTAGTCAATCTATTTCACCTATCTTTATACATTAGAAAAACCAAAATGGTTAGAAATAGTAAGATAATTTCAAAAATGAGTAAAAAATGAAATGATATATTAATATTAAAAATCAATACCCAAATTTCTAACCAAAAAATTCCATAAATAATCATACTTAAAATTATTCAAACATTTCTTAAGAAAGTTTGAAACCTAATGATTAGAATTATTTGATCATATATTCTTCCAAAATAAATAAAACATTATTATTAAAATAAAATACCATCTACTATTGAAATAAAATTAATATTTACCTATAAAAATATTATAATAAATAGAAAACCACATTGGCTAGTGGTATATGTAAAACCCTTATCATCCTTCAGTCATGATTTCAACCCCCACAACCTAGCCAGATGCAATGAGTTGTCACCATGCATATGACTTTCCCCCAATTTTTTCTTTAATACCGAAAAATAATTCCTCCATAAAAATACATTATTTTGATCCTAGGGGAAACAAATAACTCATCAAAGAAAACATATCCAAAAAAATAATTAATAACATCAAAATTTAAACTACTTAAAAACCTCAAGTGTGGTGTCTTATGAATTTGAACTTATGATAAAACATAATATTATAGTCTTATAATGGTATAGATAAAACTTAAGATAATATCACATGAAAATATCATAATCTCAAAGTTATCTAAACCGACCTTTTATACCAACTATAATGGACCAAAACCCATACTTCTAGATTCTATGCTAAAATCCTTAACTTTACATTCTAGGCTATGATTCCGATAATTTTGATCTAGTTTTTTAAATCAAAACCTTACAACATTAAAAGGAAAACGTGGATCATATACATTTTGGAGGACCTTTTAGGTTTAGAGTTTTATATAATTAGGATAAACTCCTGTATTAATAATTCACAAGTTATAAAATGAACATTTATCCTATTTAACCTATCATTTATTATTTCACAATAAGTTATCAACATCATCCATGTTAAATCATTTATATACATAAATCATTCAACACCATTCTTTATAACCCGAGGAGAAGGAAACATAAGAAGGGTGATATCAAATGCTCAGTAAGGGTAAAAATAAGCATTAGTAATTGAATGTAATCAATGGGCGTAATTGTGAATAAGGGTATGATGACATAATCAAATTTCATGATATAATCATACAGTAACTCATACCCATCAATTTCTAGATCATCAAAAATAAAAACATGGAAAAGTAAAGAGTCATTAGAATTAATAACAAAGATCCATGTGATATCAATCTAGATCATTAGAAACATTATAAACCCATATAAAGCATAAAGAAAACATGTACATAATTGGAATATCATTTTAACTTCACTCTTACATTCACTCTTACAAATGGTATAACCATACAACCTAATTCCATACTCAATAAATTGGAGGGATATCACATACCCACCCATCATTGGTTTATCATGTAACCAACCATCTTTGGTTTATCACAAAACTACTCTTAATTTGTTTATCAAAAATCCACCCATCATTTATTTATCATGGATCCACCTGTCATTGGTTTATAAAATAACCACCCATAAAATTTCCAAGTACCATTACAAAATCAAAATTCATAAATCTTTTATTTAATCATAAACTCATTGGAACAACCAATAAACCTTTAAAAACACAATTAACCCGTGTAAAAGAAATGGGTTCTATAATAATATATTTAAAACATGACTAACCCATGGAAAATAAATGGGTTTCATAATAATCTCTACAATCCATGGAAACGAAGTGGGTTCCATAAAAATCTATTTGAAACATGATTAACTAATGGAAAATAAATGGGTTTCATAATAATATATTTGACCTTAGTAAAATAAATGGGTTCCATAACAATGTCTTTGAAACATGATTAACCCTTGGAAAAGAAACATTTTCCATAAAAATCTCTTTGAAACATGATTAACCCATGGAAAAGAAATGGGTTCCATAACAATATCTTTGAAACACGATTAACCCATGGAAAAGAAATGAGTTCCATAAAATATATTTGAATCATTATTAACCCATTTAAAATAAATGGGTCTCATAATAATATCTTTTGAACCTTATTAACCTCTGAAAAAGAAATGGGTTTAATAACAATCACTTTGAAACATGATTAACCCCTGAAAAAGAAATGGGTTCTATAAAAATATCTTTGAAACAATATTAATACATATATAAAAAAATGATAATGGTATCAATACAAAATATCTATAGTGTATGACAAGTAAAAACAAGGGTTTTTGATTTATTTGAATGAAAATACAATTAAAATATCATTAAAATCATTAAAATCTTTCATGAGGAAAATAATATTTAAAAATTCCAAAGTGTCCCATACCACTTTGAAACATTTAAAGCATAATACTCATGAAGGAATGAGTTTAAATGAAATATATAATATCATTAAAATAAGGATATTCAGGATATAACATGTCAAAGGATCATCATATACACCGCATAACTGAATACATGTGTATAACATAACAAACATCTCAAAGAAGAAAAATTGTGACAGAAATCCATTACCACTTTGGTATTTTAACAACAGTGAAACCCATGAAAGATAGATCCTAAAATGGATATATAAAACCTTATAAATTCAAGTATAATAATAATAAAATACAATTGTGGGTATTATATTCACAACACAACAAAAATATGTGGTCAATATTGAATAATTCTCACTGAAATAAAAGTGAGACTAGAAATCCCATTACAACTATGGTAGCATCTGAATCAGAAACCCTAAAAGTAAAATTCATTAAATAAAACATTTAAATACCATGAAGATAAAATAATTCTTGATATAATATATCAAAATGGTTAGTATATACAACAAAAAAAAATTAAATGGTAAATATGACATTTATCTCACATATGTAAAAAGTGAGATTAAAATCCCTTACATCGAGTTTGATTTGTCATGATCAGACTCTATCTTCATGATAATAAAATTATGTTATTTATTTAAATTATTTATTAAATATTACATGTTTATTATTATTATTTTTTCAATTATAAATAATTTAATTAAAATTACTTAATTATTAATTTTTAAGTCAGATGTTTTCACCGTATTCAGATTATGTGCCAATACTGAATCTCATAGGTCTACTAAGGTCAATGAGGTCATTAGTTAAACATATAAATAATAATAATAATAAAATAATTATCATATCTATACATTAATTATACTTTTATAATAAATAATGAAATATGGTTATGAAAAATGATCTAATGTTACAATCATAGAGATGGTAGGCCTTACATACGCATGAATGACATTCCCATGTCTCAATGATTATTATGGAAAGAAGGTAAGTAAAATTTATCATTATATAATGATAATTATATCATAAATACCATATTATTTAATCATATATAATTATATATATTATTTTTGGGATGTGAAAGGAATCACATCTCTTTGAGGAGGTGGTAGTCCTCACATCCATGAACGATGTTATCACCTTTTCAGTGTGTGGAAAGGTAAGAAAGAAAAAGATATATTACATTTATATAAATATAATTATGTCATTAATATAATATATATTATATTTATTTCACATATTTTTATTAAAACCATCCTTAATACATTTCAAGTTAAGAGTGAATGAATCACATTGCTTTGAGGATGTGGTAGTCCACATGTCTACAAACGATGTTATCGTATTCCAAAAAAATGGAAATCATGAATCCATGTGTTTTATAAAAATAAAAAAAGCATAAAAACACCATAAATTTCATATATATTATATAAAAAAGTTATTACATCATTATTACCAACCTTTAAATGTTTTAATGGTGGAAGAATGAACGACATCGGTTTGTGAGGCGGTAGTCTACCGTATACATGAACAATGATTGCGTATCTGATTTGATGAAGTATGTGTAGGTGTAGGTAATAATCTTAAGGTAAAAAATATCATCATATTTATGATACTTTGGTTATTATATAAACAAAATATAATAATAATTTAATGAGTATATAAATAAATAAATCAAAAGTGCTCATTGAAGAATGCTTCCACTTATTTGGGAAAATCCTTTTGGTTTATACCAAAATATTTCCTTGGATGGATTTATAACAAAGCTGAGGCATCTAGAATGAGTTAAGTGACTTTTGGAGTTTATTTTTTCAGGGTTTTTATGATCCAAAATGGATTGAGATGTGTGAATAATTGGGTAGGGTGAGTGCATTTTTATAGTGGAGGAGGAGTGACATTCTTATAAATATAAAAGGATAAACATTATTAGGAGGCCTCCCTTACATCATACGACTCAAATAATAAAAAAATAAATAAAAATTGAGTATATGGTAGAAATATGTCCAGTTTATGGGTTTTTTACATGTTTATAGGTCATTTTAACACTTAAGATTAAAGTTTAAGTATTAAGTAAACTCATTTTTACCTTAATCGATGTAATTAATTTTAATTTCTTTCACTAATATTTTTTTTGTTAAAAACTATGTTTACATTACTATAACATATAAATTATTCTAATTCCAAATATGGAATCCATTTATCCTAATTAAAACCACTTAATTGGTATAATTTAATTAAAATTTAATCCCGTAGATGGAATGAGAAAGCAGGATTTTAAAGTAAAAAGTTCAAGAGTTTGAGATGTTTTTATATCCAATTTAAATATGAAATTTATTCCAATTAACTAAATTGTACTAAATTATAATAATTTATCTAATTATACTTTAAAACTAATTAAAAATATAATTTAACATTATAAATTTTTTAGATGAAAAAGTAGTTTTCAATTAAAATCTTGTATTTTTCACTATTCATTAAAACATGAAACTTCTTTGAAAAATACCAAACATTCACCCAAAATAAATATTGATATTAAAATTTAAAAAATAAAGTTTATTTTTTCAAATATTATTTATAAAAGTTTAAAAATTTATTTTTAAAATAATTGCACCATTAAAGATGGTAAAACCACCTTTAAAAAATATACAACTTTTTATGCTTAAAATTAGATTTTTTATTATCTTAAGCCTATAAAAATTAGTATATGAAATTAAAAACAGTTAATTAAATATATAAAATATAAATTTCATTAATATATTTCAATTATAGTGATTAATTTAATATAATAATATAAAATCTTTTCTGGTCATAAAAATATTTTTTTTTCATGAATACACATCATTTATATTCAATTTATATTTATATTAATTTATAATTAATTGGTAACCAATGAATTACTTTTATAAACATATGTAAACTATAATTTTATAATTTAGTTAATCTCATTAATTTCTACCATTCTAACAGCTATGTGATAACTATCATTTTAAATTTTAATAGTGTATTGTTGTTTCAGAAAACTCTATCTTTCATGTAACACATGTTATCAAAGAAACTCATTGTTGTGTGCAATGTACAATAAAAATATTGTTGTGTATAATGTAAGATAATATGAAAATTTTATTTAACACAATTTTTTAAATAATATAAATTAACTTGAAAGAATATATTTCATAAAATTTCATGATGTTACATTTCTAACCTCATATAGTTCTGAACTTTTACATGAATAATTCATGTACATTATGAATATGATGCATATTTATATCTATGAATATGTTTGGATTATATATTATTTTGAGTAAAAAAATGGTGGTTTGTCTAAATAGTTACAAATTAATGTGGTGCCAAAACATTAATTTGGTGGTTTGAATCAAGAATATAAAAATAACTTGTCATAAGAATGCATACAGAAAAGGAATAAAACATGAGATGATAAAGGTTTCATAAGATGAAATAGTTATGGATTTAATAGGAATATGATATATATTAAATTAGTGAGACTTTAAAATAAAATCCCTCAAATACTAAGTGTTATATTTCTTTAAAAGTTTCACTTATCAAGACCTAGATCATTCAACGACATATATTCTGCTAAAGTAGACTGCCCATGAATTAACGTGTGTAAGGAAAGAAAGAAATAAGTTGAACTAGTTCATCCTATGGTTGGTTCTTCCAAATTAGAATTCCCCTAGATTTTTTAGTGTTAGTATATTATTATATTTTTCTTTGGTTGAAACATATTTGGTAAACCCTAAGAGTTAAGATACCAAAGGAATAGTGTTACGCTTATCCATGTGATAAATCTGGGTGAAGAGTTTCCTAGTCAACTATCCAATAGTCATAACTATTTTGATTGTGATGATAATATACCTTGATAAATAAGTGGTGATAATAATTCCAAAGTGGACTCATTAATTAAGGAAATATAGATCTTGGATCACTAATTTTTTATGACGTATGAGGTCATTATTTTTAGTGGGATCAGTTTCATTAAAAGTCCTTGATGAAAAGATTTTAAACATGATAATCACCCATTGTTATATCTTTATTATATATTATGGATTACATCATTAAAATCATATAGATATAAATTATAAGTATAACCTATAAAATATTTAGAGGTTTGAATATAGGGATGAGAAGGGATGTTAGGGTTAAACATTTAGATCCCCTAAATGGGAATGTTATAGAGATCATTTTTACTAATTCTCACTCATGGGTATTATATATCCGGTGTGCATTAATTTTTTTTTGATAATAAACACAAACTCAGAGATATAAGTTAATTGATTAAGGGAGATGTAGATATGTATGTTGGTAATGGAGAAATAATTTTTTCATTAGATGTCCGAAGTTACGATCTAAATCTACCTAGTTGATTGGTCCTAGAATTAGAGAACTATTCTTATGTACATCCTATAAAAATAAATTTTATTTATGTATCTTGTTTTGAAAAGATTGGTTTTTTATTAACTATTAAGAACAAGATTTTATATATATATATAATAATAATTATAGGATTAATGGCATTGGGAATATGGTAAACAATTAATATATTCTAGACATGGATAATCATATTTATAAATGAGAAATGCATTCAAATAATCCATAGAAATGGATTGTTGGACTCATTAGATTATAAATCATTTTAGAACTATGAATCTTGTTTATTGGGTAAGATTACCAAAATTTTTTTTTGGAGAAAAGGTAAAAGTAATAGTATGTTATTGGATCTCATACATAGCGATGTATGTGTACCAATGAGAACACATGCTAGGGGTAGTTATTGGTATTTTGTTACCTTTAATGATGACTGTAGTTGGCATAGCTATGTTTTTATAATGAAACACAAGTATGAAAAATTTTAAAAGCTCAAAGAGTTGTGGAACAAATTATAGAATCAAATAGGCAAGAGTATGAAGATTCTTCGATTAGATCAGGGTGGTGAATACTTAATCCAGAAATTCATTGATCATCTAAGAGATTGTAGAATAATTTCACAACTCACTCCTCCAAGAACACCACCATGGATTGGTGTGTTTAAAAGGAGGAATCATAGATTTTTGGAAATGGATTGATCTTTATGAATCCATATGTCCTTCTTGTTTCATTAAAAGGTTATGATTTGGATACTATGTATTTATTTCTAAATCATGCTCTATCTAAATAATTCATAAATACACCATGTGAGATATGGACTAAGAAGCATCCTAGTATATATTTTATAAACATTTGGGGTTTGTAAGAATATATAAGATGTTTGGATTTTGATAAACTTGACCATAAATCCAATAAATAAATCTTTGTTGGCTATCCCAATGAAATTAAGGGATATTATTTTTATAATCCTACTGAATTCAAAGTGTTTGTAGCAAAATTTTCTATATTACTTGATAATTAATCTATTGATTATGAAGTTTTTGGGAGGAAATTTTTACTTGGATAAGTTCAATACCAACAAATAGGAAATAATCCTAAGATGGAAGTGGAGATGGTACCATAAAGGGTTATTTAAGTAGAATTGACTCAAGTTATAATATAACTCTAAAGGTCTGATAGGATACATTAGGAACCTGAGAGATATAGATTTATTATTACAAATGATGAAGAAGTAAAATTCATAAGAGATGAGCCTATTTACAACATGATTCCATTGAGAGTTCTGATTCGAATAAATGGTTAAAAGACATGGAATCTAAGAGAGAATCCATGTACACAAACCAAGTTTGGAACTTGGTTGATGCACCTGAAGGTGTAAGATCCATAGGGTGAAAGTGGGATTTTCATAATAAAACTGACATGGATGATAAAGTGCCTACCTATAAATCACACTTGCTAGAAAAAGGTTAAAAACAAATTCTAAGCATTGATTATGAAGAAACATTTTCACCTATTGCAATGATAAATTCCATCAATATTTTCCTTCCATAACAGATCATTATGATTATGAGATTTATCAAATGGATTTCAAAATCACTTTTCATAATGATATTTTTTTAGAGGATGTGTATATAATAAATCCTGAATATTTTTATGTTCTAACTGAAACTGCTAAGGTATACAAGTTGAAAAGGTCCATTTATGGATAAAATCATACTTCTTAGAGTTGAAATATCCCGTTTGATGATGCAATCAAAGTGTATGGTTTCATCAAGATTGAAGATTATTCCTATGTATATAAGTGGATTAGTTGGAGAATAATAGTGTTTTTTATATTTTAGGTAGATAACATACTTATTAGAAATGATATCTCAATAATTCACTTTATGAAGATGTGGATGGGAAAATGCATCTTGATGAAAGATATGGGTGAATAAACCTACATATCACATATAATAATATATAGTGATAGATCTAAGAGTCTATTTGGACATGGTTAGGACACGCATGTTGGTGAATTACTAAAGAGGTTTAGCATGAAGAACTCTAAGAAGGGGTATTCACCAGTGTTGCATGGCACAAATCTTAGGAAGATTCAGAAATATAATAAAGAGTTGGAAAGGATGAATATAATTATTTATGGGCCTACTATAAGATTTATCATGTATTCTATATTGTGTACTCGACCCAATCACTACAAAAAGGTGTTTCCTGATGTTTTTTGGAATTTAGCGGTAGTTTTTTTGTTTATTTATTTATTTTATTTTTTATTTACCTAATCAGTTTATTTACTATTATTTATTTTTTATTAATTGTTAACGCAATTAATTAAATTATTATTTATCATTTATCATCATTATTATTAATATTATTAATGTTGTTATTTATTTATTATTATGATTATGATTATGATTATGATTTATGATTTATGATTTATTTATTTTTACTTATTATTTATTTATTACTTATTTATCTCACCATGCATGCATATGCAATGCAATCCATAAATGCAATGCATAAATATGGTATATATATGTGTCGAGATAGATTTGAACCCCTTTCCTCTTGGATATTTCACAAATACTTTGCCACTCCAACATGCTCTTCATGTGATGAGAAAATAGTATGTAATATACTTATATATATACAAATAAAAAAATAATGATATCAATGAATAATAAATGATGAATATACAATGAATATATAATAAATAAGAAATAAATAAATAATAAATAAATAAATAATTTATCATAGATAAAACATAACTAAATAAAAATTAAATATACAATAAATAAATAATAATTAAATATTAAATAAATAAGAAATAAATATTAAATAAGAAAGCAATAAATAACAACAATAAATAAAACTAATAATAATAATAATAAATAGTAATAATAAATAAATAATAACAAAAATCTAAAAAATAAAAAAGAATAATAAATGAAAAAGAATAATAGAGTAATAAATAATAATGAATTATAATTTATAATAAATAATAAATAAATAAAAAATAAAAAATAAATACATAATAAATAAATAAATAATAAATAAAAAATAAAAAATAAAAAATAAATAAATATTAAATAAATAATAAATAATCAATAAATAACAAAAATAAATAAATAGTAAATAATAATAAATTATAATAAATTATAATAAATTATAATAAATTATAATAAATAAAAAATAAATAAAAAATAAAAAATAAATAAACAATAAATAAATAATATATATATTAGGTGCTTGGGTACAAATACATTCAAATACACACACACAGGCCAGAGAGGTAGGTCATAGCTACCCTAAAGGGATAACCCACCCATCAAGTCTTATTTATTTTTTACATTGTCTGCAAGCACAATGGGAAGGATTAAAGCCCATTACAACCAACCAAAACCCCAACCGTGTGCACCTAGCTTGTGTGCCACATGGATCCACCGACCTTTACTTTTTTGTGTTGCATGTTGTCGTCCAGGGCATCACCATCAGATAGGCCATTGGAGGCCCATGCATTCCCATCCGCTATTGTTTTTGCTAGCTTGCTTGTCCCCTTTGTAGTGCCTTTGTCTGCCACCAACGTAGCAAATCCTCATAAGAGATCTGTTTTCCTCCCACTGCTCGACCGACTAGAATGTCGTGCCATCAATCAAGCCACCTATGTTCGCCTTCGATGTAATGACTCCGTTTTACCAATATTCCACTGACCAAAAGGTCAGTGCATCGCACCGATCATCACACCATCGACCAGACACATTTATTTCCATGAACCAGCAGCCCTACCATCGGTTTCAGTTTGTCACTATGCGGAGATTCCACCAACCTCAAAATTGGGGAAATACCTGTTGCTGGTGGGAGTGGAACCATGGACTCCACACCCATTTGATGATGTGAACGGACACAAGTCACCAACTGACATGCACCCCTTTAGCAATTAATTGACAAATAACAAAAACATACATATTAAATAAACAATAAATATGTAATAAATAAATAATAAATATTAAATAAGTAATAAATAATAATAAATAATAAATAATGAATAAATAAATAATAAATAATAAGAATAAAGAGTAAATATTAAATAAATAATAAATAATAAATAAATAGCAAATAAATAATAAATCCATAATAAATAAATTTTAAATAAATAATAATTAAATTATAAATAATAAATAAATAGTTAATAGATAACAAAAATAAATAATAAATAATAATAACTAATAATAAATGATAATAAAAAATAAATAACAAATAAATAAGAAAAAAGAAAAAAGAAAAAAGAAAAAATAAATGAACAAACAATTAATTACTAAAAAAATAATAAATAATAAATAAATAAATAAAATAGTAACTAAATAATAAATAATAAATAGATAATAAATATATAAACATTAAAGGAATAATTAAAAGGGGTTTCTTAGCCTCACTTTAAAAAAATAATAATGATTAAAATGTATAAATTATAAATAAATATACATATATCCATAAAAGTAAAAAGATATATATATATATATATATATACATACAATAGATAATTAATCACTAAAAGGGGGAAAACTACAATAAATTAAACACCATCAATTCAATTTTGATGTAATTAAAAGAAGTTAAATCATAGATGACCTAAAAATCAAAGGAAAACACCCTTAAAAAAAGATAAAATCTCATTGAATATTCAAAAAGCATGATATCTGAAAAAAATATGTTTTGGAGGCTTTAAGGAGCCTATTTTTACCTCAAAAATAGTTATTGGGGTAACTCTAGCCCATCACAACATATATCTAATTTTAGGCTTTGATTTGATATGTGGAAGAACCCAAACTGACACACGAATCAAAAGTTATGACTGTTTTATTTGTAACATTTATTAAAACTATAATGAATTTTATTCTATTAGTTATTATGTAATTATTATATAATTTTATTTTAGTTCATTTGATATGGTTTGATTTTACTGATTGTGAAGCTAAAATGGATACTCTAATTAAAAGTTCTCGTCATTTGATGGTGATTTCTAATTTTCAACATACATAATAATTAATTTAAGTTTCAGATAACTATTAACTAATAATTATATTTAATTAATAACAAATACATTATAATTTATTAAAATTAAAAATAATAAAAAATAAATGAATATAAATAACAAATCATAATTGCTAATAATAAATCATAATTAAATATTAAATATTTAATATTTTTCACATTAATTTAGTGGCATTTTTAATAAAACACCAATAAAAGTAAATTAATTTTTTTTAAAAAAACTAAAAAATATAAATTAGTGATGGTTTTTTAAAAACTCAAAAAAATTTAAAAAAAACACATTTAGCGGAGGTTTTAAGAACTTTCTCTAAAAAACGACCGTGATTTTTTTGTCTTAAAAATTTAAGTGGTTTTCAAAATCACCACAAACCCCCTTTTATTGTCAATGTTTCAAATTATTTTAGTATAAAAAGTAGATAGTAATCCAATCATGGAAAGAGTCACTGGATTTCTTTAAAGAACATACTAAAGTACTTGAAAAGGACTAAGGATATGTTCTTATTCTTTAGAGGAGACGATGAGATATGTGTAAAATGATACATAGATGTGAGTTTTCAATATGATCAAGATGATATTAAATATCAATATGGTTTCATTTTTTTCCCAAATGGTGGATCTATCACTTATAAGAGTCCCAAACAATCCACCATAGTAGAATAAAAAATAGATGTAGAGTAGTTCATTACATCAGATGTTGTAAAGGAAACTATTTGGATAAGAATGTTCATCTCTGAACTTGAGGTGGTTTCTAACAATGAGGGGGTGATCAAGATTTACCATGAAAATAATGGATCTATCACTCAGGTAAGGGAACCCTGGTCTTACCAAACGATCAAACACAACCTTCAAAAATATCATTTCATATGGGAGAATGTTGAGATAGGCGATGTTATGACATGTTGGGTGCCTACTGAGGAGAATCTAGAAGATTCGTTGATGAATCCATTAATGTAGAAAAAAAATCAAGGGAAATTTGATCTCTTCATATATTATACATTAGATATTTATTTTAATGGTTGTATAATATTTTATAATAAAGGTAATATCTATTTATCATCCATTCATATGTGTTGCATTTTTATTTTTCATAAATGGTCAAATGATAATACCCCATCAAAGTGATACTTTAGGTTGTCCCTAAATAATTATCATTATCAAGTATAGTTAGTTTTTATGATATGTTAAGGTTAGTATGAATAATGTCTCTCACTCATTACAAGGGGCTATATATGGGATATGATGAATATATTCATGAGGTAATAAGTAGATACTTATTACTTGGATTAACCCACCAAAGTATATCTTATGGAATGAAATATAGTCATTAATATACTAAGGGGTGTATGCTTATTATTAATCATTTTTACCCAAGGTTAGTGATATAACTAGAATGATAACCTTTATAACTTTATACATTTCTTATATAAGTTTGAAAATAACTTCACTAATCAGGGGGTAGTTGGGTATGTTGTTGATCATGTAATCAGTTGGAGTAGAAAAAAGATGTGATTTGTCCACTTATATGACATGTTAATACATCTTTCCATTGATTAAATTAGATATAGGTAATGTGTAGTCATGATTAGTTAAGTTACACATGATGTTTTCAACTATTTGGTTGAGGGGTATGTGATGTACACATCTATTAAAAAAATGACATTTTATATATTCATAACCTTATTATTCTTTTTCAGAGACTCAAGAAAATATTAGATAACCAATAATATTTTGAAATTTTCCATGTCCAGTGTTCACTTGATGTTAGGGAAAAAAGGATTATATAGGTGTATATATGATGTATATGATACATCTTGTGGTGGATATATTCACATAGAGATATGAGTATGTTTCATGGAGATCACTACATACCCCTTATTAGCTTGAGTAGCACTAATTCTATGATAGATTAAAATCTTTTATTACATATAAAAAATAGGGATTTAATATTTTTTAGCACTAATATGGCTCATAGGGTCACATAGTTATCCTTTAATATTAGGATTAAGTTTTGGAAAAAGTGCTTGGTATAAAATGAAGAAAGTTCAATGAAATCATATCCAAAATGAGTTTTATATGGATTCATGAAGAGTGTTTAAGTTTGGAACAAAGTCCCTTTGAATTTTAGTGTGAGTGGGACATTTTTGAATGTGCACTAAAATGGAAAGAACAATGGTGTGTTGGTGTATGTGGATGTTGTGGTTGTTAGCCTTGACTTCACCATTTTGCATGAATTGGATGAATGTGATTAACACATCCCTCCCATTAAGCTTTCATCAATAATAATATATTAAAAATATATTAAAAGTAGAATTCATATTAATTTAATGGGTTGAATTAATAATTCCAACATGATTTAATGTATGTCAATATGTTGAATATTGAGAATGCATTTCATTTGATGAAACATGTCAAGGATGGCTATATAAGGGATACGATCCATCTTGCTAGGGTGTGTCAATTGCATACAAGATATATAAATATCTCTTCCCTTTGAAATGTAGTTTATCACTCACTATGAAGGTGATAATACCCCTTTTACATTTTGGGATCCGAAGGTTAATGTAATCCCCTTGGAGGTATGAAGAATTTTTTTATTTCTCCAATTATTTTCAACAAAATTGGTATATATAAGAATAATATAGAGGTCAAAACACTAGTATTATAAGTATACTATACAAATTTTGGTAGTATTTGTTTTACATTACTTTTTTTACATCGATTCATTGAATATAGATCAAGAAATATATGGATTCTCTTATGCTTCTTTGCATTATATGATGATTCTCAAAAACCATTGTTTATAAATGATGATAATCATATATAGAAGGTTAGGAAACATTAAAAAATAAAGTTTGAACACTATAATCAATCATAACCCATCCATATGAATTTTATAATATAATTCATCATTTTATAAAAATTATTATATAGTATTATAATGAAATCATATTATACAATACGATAAGATTAAGCAGTGGCACAATATCTCTATTTCATATTGTATGATATACCCAGACCAATGGCATACGGTATTCTTTGGTTTCCTCTATGTTATACCATACAACACACACACATGAAAACATATATTTTAAACTAGGAAATAGGATAAAATACATTAGATATATATATATATATATATATATATAAGATTTGAGGCATATCTCCAACAAAGGTGTCAGGGAATCTCATATTCATCTACCATACTAGGGAACCCAGTATAGGTGCAGTGGTATATGTATCTTTTTTCAAGGAATGTAATAACCTATTCGTTAACTCAGGCTGTTAAGGAATCCTTTTTAGAGAATGAAAAAGAGGGTATATGAATTATATGTCATGGAAGATGTGATTTTTATCCATTTAATTTTTAAGTCATGTGAAACAAATATGCTTTAAACAATAATGGAATGATCTTATTAACTAAAGGATGCTACCCCACATACAACTTAGTAATATTTCAAGGTAGGGTGGTTATGATACCATACAAGTTATAGAGCCTTATTCGGTGATTAGTTGATTCATGAGTAATCGATTCAGATACCTAATCATAAGGTATATCTACCTTGTTGGTAGAGATTAGTTCCTCCATCCTATTATAGAGAGAAAATCCTCAAACTATTGAGAATATAGTAGTTTCTCTTAAGAAGGATGTGACTACCTATAGGTTTAGTGTTTTATATTAGTTTAAATAATATAGGGATTTGTGGTTTCATTGCAAGCTTAATCCTTATATGAAAAAGGATTTTATTGAGTTTATGAATCATGTATTCCATTAGGTTCATCCACCGAGTTCCCAGATAATGATTATTCCATAGGGCTTCCTTCATAGTGGAGTGATCCATTGGTGATATTTATTTACTCACACATATGATGAGACTACATTATCATAGTTGGATTTCATGTTCATTTTAAAGGATTAGTTTTATCCAATGATGATGGGGAAGGTGTGAGTTTATAAATTGTTGGAAATTTTATAGGGAAGTATAAACATGATCATGTATGCATCAAGGTTCACATATCTCATTATATAATCCCTAGAAATGGTTTTAAATGAATGATTATGATGTTGGAAGTTTTAAAAAGGAATCCATATAAAATTTGAGTCAGTGCTACACCTCGATTCATATCGACATTTTTTGTAGTCCTAGTGCGAGATTTGGTGATTGATATCTTCTTAGTAGAGATACATGATGGTGCTAGAGTAGGTTAGGGTTCATCTAGAGAGTATTCATCCATATAATCATCCATAAAATTATATCCATTATGATCTTGATGTTGGATTCATACATATAAATGATCCCAATCTCAGATATTTGTGTTAGGAGAGTCACAAAAATGATTGAACCAGTAGGGTGGGAAGCTTATCTATGTTTATAAATTTCAAGTAAATATTTATCAAGACTGTCTAAATAGGTAATAATATGAGAGAAACTAGAATAGTACCATATATGGACAACCAATCAGAAGTATAACCTGAATCAAGGGCCTCCACATAGTGGAAAATATGACCCTCTAGGATGTGGTTTTAGTATAGGACTTAGTAGCATGGTAGGAGGAGATGGAGGTGGATGGTTCTTTGAACCAAATTCATCACCAAAACCTCTAAGTGGTCCAATAAAATCATAGGATACTATATATTAGGGCTATGGATAGATGTACTCAATGAAAATATTTCATTAGGTGGTTTTAGTCATTGTTTGAGGTACGATATGTGTCTTTTACACATTGAAACTTTTACATGTTGACACTAACATAATTTATTAATTTTTTATTTCATTGTTATTATAAGAGTTAGAAATACTGGATGATCCCTTGACATGACCTATATGGTTGGAGACTCTTACTAAATGAGATCAAATTCTCACTAATGTTTTTTAATGATGAGATATTTACCTGGGAATAAAGAATTTTTTTTCTCAAGATCACATCATAATAAAGATAAATCCCTATGAAATCATCCTTTGTATGGATTGTTTAACTAAAATCTAGGATTGTGTGATTCTCTAGAATTAATAGGTGATATTCTATAGATAATATGGTTTGAAACCCACCTTAACTAGTGAGTGTGGCCTTCTATTTGAATGAGCAGGGCCAACACATAGGAAGTGGAAGTCTATTACCCCCTAGTTGGTGAGTTTGGATTTGTGTGTTACAAAAAATTCATAGGAATAACTACCTATAGTTGTAGAGAAATTCATGGATATTTTTTCATATTATGTTTTAATATCCCCCTATAGATAGTTCAATTTTATTATTGACCCTCACCCTAATATCTCACTGATATCTAATGAAGCTTATCATATAGTCTCAATAGAGCTCAATGAGTTGATGCTGAAATTGGAGGAACTTTTGAAAAAGGTCTTTTTAGACCTATTATCCCCACCTAGGTAGCTCCAATTTTGTTCTCCAAGGTATAATACATATTTTTATGGCTTTTTATTGATCAAAATTACTTAAATTAAGTGATAGTAAAAAGAAAACAAAATTTTTGGGGATCAATGACCTCTTTGGAATACTAAAGGGAGTGAATTGGTTCTCAATGATAGAGATCAGGTCCAAATATTATCCAATTTTGGTTGGTGAGGAATATATCCTATTTTTTTATTTCCATGAACATTGAAAATTACTAGTAATTTTCTCATAATGCATTGTGAAAGTGTGGTAGTTGACACCCTTAGTAGAGAAAGTTGAACCATGTTGGAAAAGGGGGAACCTGAGGAGTGTCATGATGGAGTAGCCTAAATTTGTGAAATTAATCTTGGTGGAGGAGGGGTAAGTCACCTTCAATTAGAGGAGGATATTATAGTTTCTTTACATTCCTATTTATAGCTTTCAGAAAGAAGAAACAACAACCCAACCAATTCACCTATGGAGGAGGATGTGAAATTTGAGAGTGTCAGAGGTCTAGGTGTAAATCCACATTAATGTTGGAGAAAATATTAGGAATGATGATTAGTGTTATCCAAAGAGATTAAAGCCAATATCATTGGTTCACATGCATTCTCAAAAGATTACGAGATTTGGAAGAAGACCTTGAGGAATGTATTACCTTGAAACTCATGTGGGGTGATAAGTCGAATTCATATACATATTTTGGACACATTTATTTAATGTTTAATTATGATTTATTTGATAATACATTGGATTTTGATGCATTTTTTAGGAATAAATAACTCCATACTCATGGGCAGAAATGTTGAAAAAACATAAAAATAATCATTACACGTTGTGAATATGAAGTACATGATGTGTGATCCTTGAGCAGAGAACCTACTAGCTAGAGGCCAGTCCATGAATCCCAAATATAAGGTGTGAAACAAGTACATGACGTGTATCTTGTTTACACAACATGAAAGGCTCAAAGTTTAAATATGACGAGATACACGATGTGAACTCAATATATGATGTGAAAAGTTTGAAACCTAATTACTGCTGAAGATTCAAACAATGAAATACATGAGATCCAAATTTTTTGGATATTATTACAAAACTGAAGTACATGGTGTGAAAAACATGTACACAACATGAATATATTAAATAAAAATCCACTTAAAGCTTTCATCAACCCCGACTTGCAAGGAAGACTAGATGCCCATAATTTATTTGGTCATTTCTTCTATATTTAATTTATGTTTTCTTTCCCACCTACTCCTATTTATTTATTTTATTATTTTATGTATTCCTTTATTTCCTTTTTACATTCTGAGACTCATTTGTTTCTTGTTTACTGTATTAGCATTTGAATCTAATCATGTTTTTTGTGTAACTTTGATTGTCGATTCATTATTCATCATTTATTAATCCAAGTTAGTATTGAATTTATTTTTCATGATTTTAATTATTGATTTCTTTGATTTGAGTTATTTGTTTGTTATGTCAAGAATGCCATCAGTTTCACTTCTTTTATTTAATTCCATCATGTGCAGATAATCCACTTAGGGTTAGGGGTCAAGAGTAGGGGTGGCTTGAACCTAATGAATATCTAAATAAAAACTTGGTAACCCTATGTCTAGTAATTTGGTTTAAAAAATTGTAAATATCATTCTTTTGTAACTCACCTAACCATCCAAGGTGAAAAATAAATGCCTGTGACCTAATTGGAGTTGAGCAGGGTAGGACCAATAGCTTGTGATTATTTCTTCCAAGAATCCAAGTTTACTGCACTAATATTTTCAAATGTATCTAGAGAAAAGAGTAATATACAGCTTGGGTAGATATAATTTGTTAGAACAAGATCAATTGGTGATTTTTTCACCCCTTTGTATCCTGAGACATAGGTCTGTCCCAATCTATATTTAGGATTACTCATTTCTCAATACCCTAAAATTGACCCTGAAACCTTAATTTCAATTTGAATTAATCCCATGCTATGTAGCATTAGAAACACCAATCCAAATATAGTGAACATGTGGAATACTTCCCAAATGGTTCTTGTTTCTAGTTTTTTTGTCTACAAGCTGTCTCTATGGGTTCAAACCTAGACATACACTTTACATTGAGTTAGTAGATGAGTGTAGTTTGAGAAATATAAACTTAATATGATCAACACCTATGCATAATCAATGATGTCATATGGGTTGGTCAAATTTTGGTGCCTTTGTTGGGTATATATGTTCTTAGGCACAGTGAACTTTGGTACAAAACATGGATTACCTCCACCCATTTTTTTCTTTTTTTACTTCCTATTTTCCATTTATAAAAATTTTCAAATATATACTAGAACCTGTGTCCACTTTTATTTAGCTTAGTGCATGCTTCAGGGACCTCTGACTAATTTTAGGAGCCTTGAAACTTAAAAACTTATTCCTTTTGATCCTGAAATAAAGATATCTATAGTTACATGCCAACATTCCATCACGACTGAACACAATGTTCTTGCATTACCATACCCCTAGAACCTCCAATATGTGTCACTAAACATCAAGGAGAGAAACTAGTGATGGAAGAGTTCCCTATGATGGATTATAGATTGCTGTCCATCAATGGTGTCATTCCCAAAATTCTGCATCCTCCTATTCAGGCACACTCATTCGAGATAAAACCTATACTCATCCATATGATCCTGAACATGGGTAAATTTAGTGTACTGAAAAGAGAAGACCCCCATGAGAACAATCTAAATTTATTAGTAGTTTGGAACACCTTTTTCAACCAAGGTGTATCATTAGACATAATAAAACTGATTGTGTTCCCATTCTAATTGTATTATTGAGCCAAGTATTGACTTAAAAGTAAATCTCTTGAGTCAATCATGACTTGGGATTATCTAGAAGTGAAATTTATAGATAAATAATTTCCATTGATCCAAACCTAGAAGATTAAAAATGAGATTCAAAATTTCAATTAGTAATTTGGAGAATCATCCTAAGAGGCATGGGATCATTTCAAGGAACTGAATCGTAAATTCCCACATCACAAACTCTATATGAAGATATAGTTTCAAAACTTCTATCAATTATTCCAACCATCCGCACACACTATTGTGGATGATGCCACTGATAGAGGGCTCATGTGAAAGACACCCTAATTCAGTAGAGTGTTGTTATATGAGATTTCACACAATTTCAATCTATGGAAAAGTGATAGAGGACTTCCCTGATGTGTAATCCATAAGGTGGAGGACAATACACACATAGTATCCCAAATTGAGGCATTAACCAAGAAAAATGAGACTTTTCAGCTGCCTACATCACCACTAACTCCTACCCCTATTATGAAGATACAATATTGTGAAATGTGTGGAGGCATACACCTCTACTAAGACTGCTGGGAAAGAATTGAAGTGCTATAGATCCAAGATTATAATTATATTAATTAAAATCAAACAAAATTAGTAGTACCAACAACCTCAAATATACCAGCAAAAATAATATCAGCAGAGGCCAGGTCAACATCCATAAAAACCTAATCAAATTTACTTCTAATATAGGAGTGGTCAAGAACCACCATGGAATCGAGGACCACTTGGGTACCCACCTCAAATTCCAGATCCTCGACCACAGTAGTAATTTCAACATCCTTTTTCTCTTAGATCTTAATAGTTTTTACCTACTCAACACCAGTAATTCCAAAAATCTATACTAAGACTACCACAATAATCCCAAAATCTTCAATTGAATCTTGATAACCTTTTCACTTCCTTTTTGAAAAAATAAGACATAATGATGACAACCTAATAAACCAAAATGAAAAACCAAATGGATGTCCTGTGAAACCTTGAACATCAAGTTGGAAAAATCTCTAAGACTCTATTAAATATATTATTAGGTATTTTGCTCGATAATACCAATAATCATATGAGATAGGATTCTAAGGCTATATTTCTAAGGAGTTGATAGTTACTGAACTTCTAGTAGCTATGCTTAAGTGAAGAAAGGAAATTGAAAGAATATAAAAAATGTGCGACGATCATTAGTAAGGAGAGCGATGATATCACCCATAAACTTGATCAAGAAATATATCTATAAGCATAGAAAATTTAAAAATATACCATACATGAGATTCCTTAAAATGATTATGTATATGTGGAACTTCCACCATATACACCCTGTCTTCCCTTTCTATAGAGGATGAAACAATCTAAAAGAGTGGGAAATTACAAAAAAAATAGAGATGTTTAAGAAATTACACATCAACATTAACTTTGTAGAAGAAATTGCATAAATGACTGATTATGAAATATTATTTATAGATTTTATCTCAAGTAAGAAGAAAATAGAGGACTTAAGATTCATCTCCTTAAATGAAGAATACTCCACAATTGTTTAAGGAAAGTTGCCACTAAAGATTAGAGGCCCCAAAAGTTTCTCAATTCATTGCACTATAGGGACATGAAATTTTGAAAGATCCTTGCAATCTTGGTATAAAAATAAATATTATTCATATTATTGTCTTCAAAAAGTTTGGGTTTTAAGAATTAAAACCAACAAGACTAGTACTCCAACTTAACAAGTATCTCTCCAACTAATTTCCTCATCTAAGACATGGACTTGGAGGAAGAAGGAAATGACCCCATAATTATAGGGCTACCATTTATCACCCATGGGAAGGTGTTGATTGATGTAAACCAATGAAGGTTGATATTCAGAGTTGGTGAAGATCCAGCTGTTTTTGATTTAGTGAAAGCTGTTAAGAAAGGAAACGAGTCATTGGATTTATAGGCAATATTTTCTAATGATAATAAAGATGATCATAAAACCATTAAGGAATAAATAAAGATAATAAAACCAAATGAAAATAGATATAGTAATCACAAGTACATTAATTTCACTACACCTATGATGAGGAATACCATCCTTCCATTCATACCCTCTGTTATCAGAAACCAATCCATGAGGGGAGAGTCCTTATTTTTAAAATCATCTGAAGGGGAGAATATATAGATCTCTATAATAAATGAAACACTAACTGGGAGTCAACCCATGATAGGTTAGATTATATTTTCAGAAAATTTAAAAGTTCAATAGTGCTAGAGATGCTTTAGAGGGTACTTTAAAAATTATTTTAAATTTAAATTTTAAAATTTAAAATTTAAAATTTTAGTAAAATTCACGTCATGTAAAAGAAATAAATGACATGAAAGAGTCAGGATCAAAAAATAGAAACCTTGAGAAATGCATGTCATGTATTAAATATACTATTTTAATTCCTTGGGGATGATTTAAAAATAGTGAATCTAGGGTTTACGGCCAACCCCCATCCATCCATTACTCTCCCACACACTCTCCCCTCTCCACCCTGACCACCGAAGCCCCATTCGATCCTACTCACCAACCATTATCCTCCTTATTTCATTCTTCCGCACCCTCTAGTCCATCCCTTATCCCTGTTATAAACCTAAATTCATAATGTCCTGCACTAAAACGGTCAAGCATTCTACCCAACAGGGCAATGATCCTCCACCACCCAAGCAGCCGATCATTGCACTTCCACCTCCACCAGTGGATCTGAATCCCTCACATTACACATCCATTTGGATACTCTATTAATCTATGATGAGTGGCATTCTACTGCTAGATCATCCTAGGGTGCTTCCCTTTGGTGGCACATGCACCTTTGCTTCCACTTCTCAGTACCCGAGCATCAGGTATGTTTATTCAATCTTCAGGACATGTTGATTCAGACCAACAAGACGTTGGGCCTAGCCATGCTCAAGAATATTCCAGTACATTAGATATTAATTAATCTTTTAGGCCAAATACACATCTACAAAATTATATAGTTCCACAAGGAGACATATCAGGATCTCTTCTGTGAGTTCTTTGCCACGATGGATCTCGATGTGGCTCACATAACCTTTCATCTTGGTGGTCGATATTGGGATCTGTCCTTAAGAGACTTTGCAGTTGGAATAAAAATTTAAAATGAGGATTTTATTTCCTCACCTACATACTTTACAATGAGAAGAGATACAATAAAGGAGGATGCAATGGGGTGTTTTCCACTGATCACCAAGGATCTACAAATCATCCATGATCTGCGTATGATGAAGATCACCCAGTTGTGATGTACCGCCTTACAGATTCTTCATGGGGTGATTGCACATGGATAGTTGGACAAAGGATATTGTCATGGAAAAATCATTTAGATTGAGGTTCTCATACTCATCTTATCCATGGGTGTACCTTCCATCAAAATGGCTAGAAAGTTCACCCATTGCTACGAGACCCAGGTAAGGAGGGCTCGTGGAACTATCATGGGGGAGATTTCATCACATATTTGGACCAACATATCATCATATTTGATGCCACTAAGAACCTCAATTAAATAGGGAAGATGGAAGAGATTGATATCCTCATCTTTCAAAAAATATGGCTCTTGAGTAAGATTGGGGGGAGATACTAGTGGGTCATAGAGTACATCACCAATCTTGCTGCTACTCTAGGTCAACCAGCTCAAGATACCACCCCTACAGATCCATTGAACCCTACTTCCACTTCAATCCCTACTTCCACATATTCAAATCCTACCAACAATTCACCATCCCATCACCACTTCTCCTTCCCAACTTATTCCATTTGACATATGGTCAGTTTTCCAGTGTCTTCTGGAGAACAAGTGCCAAATTTACCTTCATCTTGACATCTAATTCACAAATCCATTCCATTTAACAACCATCGTTCTAACCCGCCCCTTCATCTTCCTAGCCACCACCACCTACAGACCCCACCAATACCTCCATTACCACCCCTTTCGACCTACCTCCCGAGCTCACCAACCCTAAATCCTAGTAGAAGTATATAGCAGAGCAAGCCTGGTGGTTCAAGGGACCCACATTACTATATTCCTCTAACCACCTCTGATTGATCAAACTACTAGATATACAACATCAATATGGATCAAAACCTCACCCTAACCATCCTCAATTGAGACAAATATCTGTACTATGACACCCATATAATGGTCAATCCTCCAGACTCCACATCCATAGATAAAAAATATTTGGTAGATCTGATCCATGCCCCCACTCTTTGGGAGGGGACATCTGATGCAGAGACCTATGATCATTCCCTTACTGTTTAGTTTTTTTCCATGACCCCTCCCTTGTTATACATTGGCTTGATGTATATTTTGTGTCTTTACATCGTATTCCCATTTTATCTCATATGAAATAATGTATCATTTCTTATATATATGTATGGAAAATAGTTTTGACTTCAGTGAATGGTTTTATTATTTTTATATTTTAATTCTGCATTACTTTATCCATGCCTAGCTCTGCTATATCGTCTATGGTCATTGATGTGTATGTTAGGACACCCTATTGCCTCCCAAATGAGATCTATCAACATGTGGTTGATATATAGAGAAAAATTAAGGAGATCTAGATATATATCCATATATGGTAGGATACTCCTCCATAATATTCATGGAATTTACTACTTTCACATGATCATTTTGGGTGACCTATTTTTGAGGTGATTAATCCAACCAAGATTCCTCATGAGCACGATGATATAAAACCTAGTTCCTTAAGGAGGTATAAGATATTTTATTTGATGGAAAACACTAATTGATTCTTTTTTCCATTTATTTAGATGGAAACATCATAGTTAGCGCTTTATGAGAGGCAACACAAATTTCTTGTTTTATTTTTTTTGTGCATGGGACTTTTGTTTTTCCTTTTTTTAATTATAAATTGATTAACCCCCATGTAATAATTGTTTATTTAGTGCAAGAATTTTGTTTCTATTTTTTTTCATGTATCCAAATTTCTAATAAGCATCTAATAAGTTTCTCCATGGCATGAGTTTCACTACAAGGAGCTATCGATTCCCTAAATTTAAATTTATAAATTTCCATTTCATGTTTTTCAATACTATACTTTCTATCTCTCCCATGATGCTTTCCAAAACAGTGCAAACACTGTATCATTTTAAGTGTGGGGGAGTCTTTATCGAGATTTATTGTTGATACACTTGGATTTTTTTTCTTGTTTTCATTAGTTTAAGATATATTTTTTATTGAAAGAATGATTTAAACTTGAAACATCATTACAAAAATTTAAATTTAAAAAAGTTAGGATATAGATTGTTGAAATAATTTTTTATTCTTGTTTATATTTCTAGTATGATTAATAAGCTGAGTAATTTAATTCTAATTCTAGATTCTAGAAATTTATTTTGATTGGATTATTACTGGATACTATGCTCTAAGTGACTAACAATTATTTTTATATATATACTCCCATTCTTGAGAGGATTTTAGATCTATATTGTCATATTATTTTCTAAGAATATTTTTTGAGAGATATTTGGGACATGTAAACCTATCATAAATATCATTGGAATCTTATTGAGGCTATAATTTAACAAATAAACTATTAAAATGATTGATGCAATCTATGTTGAGCCATTTTTATTGAGACTCACCCATACATATTTCACTATTTAGCTCATTGCATCCATGAATATCCTTGTTAGGATGGATCTATTTCAAGATTATCATCCCTCCCTACCCTACTCTTGGTACTATGTATGATTTTATTTTGAAAAAGGGTGGTAGATTTTAATCTCTACCATATACAGGATGTTGATATTTAGGATATGTATGGTGGTATTTTCACCAGATTTATATGGCATGGTTTATGATTACCATCAACATTTTATATACAGACCCTATTATTTTTAAAAAATAAATATAAAAAAATATGGGTTGTGTATTTGGAAGGCCAAAAATTTCCATTACTAGATTGATAAATCTTATGATGGATCATATGTGGATAGGTGATGGATGTGAGATTTGGGCAAGACATGACTTTTGAAAAATAAATAAAAGGAAAAAAATAAAGGGATATAGAACATTCTTTATGATATCTTGACACATTCATGGACCCACCTTGAGTTGTTTAAAGAATAATGGTATTTTTCTTAGGAGGATTTACTTCATTGAAATGTTCATAATTATCATGAATTATACATAAGATCTTACCCTCCTTTTTGATATTGAATTTTTATCATCTACCCACCTATCCTCAACCTCATAGATATTTTAAAATTATTTCTTAATACCTAATGCTTAATTTTTCATTTGTATTTATCAAGTGGAGATGTTATAACCAATGAAATCCTATGGTTAGGAATTTGTATTTAGGGTATGATCATAAATCCAATTTTATTTTAACTTGATTTATGATATAAAATTTACTGTGAAGTAACTTTTAAAATGGTATAACATCTAAGGAATAATTATGAAATTGTAATTAAAGGAATAATGAATCTAAATAATGAAAATAACTATTTTTCATGACTGATTTTCTATGCAGGACTGATTCTAGAGGATTTACTTTTTTTCCTTTTTCACATAGTTTTATTTTCCTGGTTGTAATGAGTGTTTCTTTCTTAAAAACTGTTTGATTTAGAATCCCCATTGAGTATATATTTTTTACTTGAGGACAAGAAATTGTTCAAGTTTAGGTTAATTTGATAATTTTAATTCATATACATATTTTGGATACATTTATTTAGTGTTTAATTATTCTTTATTCAATAATACATTGGGTTTTGATGTGTTTTTAGACGAATTAGGAATGTAAGATTCAAAGGAGGAGATGTTGGAAAAATTGAAAAATCATCATTACACATCGTGAATTGTAAGTAAATGATGTGTAATACTAAAGAAAATTACCTTCTAACTAGAGGATAGACCATGAATCCAAAATAAAATGTGTGTTCCAAGTATATAACATGCATCCGGATTACACATGATTAAAAACATGAAGTTCGAATTTGATGAGATACATGATGTGAACTCAATACACGATCTAAAAAGTTCAAAACCAAATTTTCACTAAAGATTCAGGATATGAAATCTGTGATATACAAAATGTTCAATGATTATTATAAATCTGAATTATATGGTTTAAAAACCATGTTCACATTGTGAATATCACAAAGCATAAGCCACTTAAATCTATTACCAGATGTGAATAAAGTATACATCATTAGTAGAACAGAAACCCAAAATTTATTCTATCATTTACTATAAATTTATTTTCCATTTTCTTTCCCATATATTATTATTTTTTTATTTTTTTATTTGAATAATTCATTTGTTTTTTCTTTCCATTCCAAGAATCATTCATTTATTTTTTGTTGTACCGATGTCTGAATCGAATCCCATTTTCTATGTGACTTAGATTATATATGTGTTATTGTTTTTTAATTAATTCAAGTTATTATATAATTAATTTTTCTTTATTTTAATTTTCCATTTATTAGTTTTAAGTTGTTTATTTTTTATTTCAATCATTCCATCTATTTCCCATATTTTGTTTAATTTCATCATGCACGAATAATATGCTTAGGTTTAGGGCTCGAGAGTAGGGGTGAATTAAACCTAATTAATATCTAAATAAATGATTATAAACCATATAGATAGTAATTGGGTTTAAAATAAATTTTAATTCCATTCTATTCAAACTATATTAACCATTATGGGTGAAAAATTAACAACCATGACCTAATTAGAGTTGAGCAGGCCAGAACCAATAGTCTATGATTATTTTTTCCTAGAGGACAAGCTTCTTATACTTATTTTATCAAATATATAGAGGTTGAGGTGTATTTTATGACTTACATAGATTCAGTTGGTTGGACCAAGATCAATTGGTGACTTTTTTATAGCTTTTCAGCATAATCCATAGGTCTATCATGAGCTAGATTTAGGATTACTCTTTTTACAGTACCCTTAAATTGACCCTAAATACTTCATTTGAATTAATTCCAATATACTTAGTTTTATAAAAACCAAACCAAAGAGAGTTAATATAAGTAATCCTACCCAAAATGTTCTTACCACTAGGTTTCCTGGCTATAAACTGTCACTATAGGTTCATCCCCAGACTTCCGTTTTATTATGCCATTATAGCTGAGTGTAGTTTGAGAAATATAAATTTAATATGATCAATTCCCATGCATAATCAATGATTCCATGTGGTACAATCATGGTGTTAGTTTATAATATTTCATATATAGTTCTAGTACCAAGGTTTTATATGAATGAATTATCCTCATGTGTTACTCTTATAGGCTGAAAATTAGAGATGGACAACATAATTCTCTCGTAGAAGGTTCACTTGCTAATATACCATTTTAAAATCGATATTAATGGTTTGTAGTTTTTATTTTCACCATGAATATGGATTAATTATGGATTTAAAAGGTATTGGGTACTAAAACTTGTAAATACTTGTGTCATTCAAGCTTATGAATTTGTGGTGGTATTACCCCAATTCATTCTTGATCCAATTATTTCGATGATGAAGTGGAATTATATAGAAATAAGCTCAAATAAAAGTGTTCAAATGAGGATTTTTTATCATGTATTTTTTATTTTGGGCCCATGTAAAAGTTTTACCATAGTGGTGTAAGAAGTGCATGTGAGAGTATGTCATTATTCACATGATGTTATTTTATGAGTTTCCTATTTTCTGGATTCAAATATTTTATTTTTTAGGATTAATGGTTTATATGTGGAGAGAATATAGTGATTTTTTTTTCATTTGGAAGGACATAGCTCATTTCTGAGATGTGAAACCTCAACCCCCCTTGAAATTGAATAATAGTAATTTCACCATAGTAAATAGCCACATAAAAATTTTCTAATCATTCAATTTATCCCAAAACATGGTGATTACCTATGGGTGGAGTTTTGAGGAAGTTTATTGAAAATTTAATTTTATGTGGATATTTATTAATTATTTAATAAATAAATATCTTTCTACAAATGTGAGAATTTATATCTCCTAAAAATATCCTCAAATTAAAATTCCAACACCATGGTTGTGTCTGTAAGTGGGGGTTTAGCTTAATAAAGATGTTACTTTCATTTAGGTTCTTGGTCTCCAGACTGTCCCATTTTTGGGATTTAAATATTTACTTGGTTGACCTAAATTAAGGGATATAAATTCATCTTTATGTCTCCCCATGAGGGTCATCCACACATGATGATGAAATCCCAGGAAGATAAGGATAATTGAGAGGGGGATATCTCATTCATTGAGTAGTCGACATTGAATTTGTGAAGAAAGGGTGAATTTGCGAGATGATGATGAGAGAATCTCAGAGCTTCAGTGAGTTTCCTTAGATATGGTGGTTACTGAATTCTATTTCCTTGTTCATTCATGCGACTTATTTTTTAATTATTTTTATTTGGTTCTTTAATATCCTATAGTTTATCAAGATTATAATATATGATTTTTCACACCCTTGAATTATTTTTAGTGGCTATATGACAATCTCTCAAAATAAATTCTTGATCTTCCATGTTCTTTGATGAACATTATCATGAATAGAGATTCTAGTGGTCAAGATCACATCAGTCCCCAATTTATCTATTTTCATGTCTCCCATTCATTTTAACTCTCCCTATCTTTTTCATGTGGGGTTCTAACAAAGCACTGTCAACCTAGGTAGTGGTCGAGGGTGGGTGCGTTGGGCAGTAATGATGGTTGTGATTCGATGGAGGAAACCTTGAGTGGAAAACCAGATGATGGTATAATGAGAGTTGTGTCATTATTGGAATGGAATTAGTATATATAGATTGGGTAAAATAACATTCAAGAAATGCTGTGGTGGTAAAAATGAACAATAACAATGAGGTGATGATGAGAGGTTATTAATTTAGGTGTAAGAGGAATGAATGGTAGTTTATTTCATAGTGGAATATGTTAATTAAGCTATTTCAGTGTCTTAGAAATTTGGATTTATAATTCATGATCACACAATGCGTGTTCTTTAAAACACACACCAATTAGTTCATTTTTTGGATAGGATTTCCATGATATAATTAAATATCACATGGTTTATAGTTTTGAAATACACGTAGTGCCTTTCAAGGCCACACAACCCAAGGTGTAGTGAAGTACACACCAAATCACCCCATCAATCACACATGGTGTGTAGTTTTTTATCACATTCCATTTAGGTTATGCGATATAGGATGGGCTAAGGGTATGATCCCATGACATCTCTTGGGTTCCACATTCCATGTAACTTAATGGGCACACTGTGTAAAATAAGATGATACAAATCAAATCTCAATGGTACATGTCAACTAACCCCGATGATTCACATGTCATGTCACTAAGGAAGGTATGTTATGAATTTGGTAAATGAATTGATTGAACAATGACCATATACATTCTCAGATCTGGCCGAGGTCTTATATACCATGTTTGATAGATTACATGTTGTGTACATTACTCTTCTTGATGTTTTTCTCAATTTATCACCCAAGTGTTATAATTGGATAGATAAAAATTATATTCTTAGTTTTTTTCTAAGTATAACATTATAATATATTTTTCAATGCTATAATACATCGTTTATATAGTGTTTTGATAAAACAATGTTCCATAACTTTGTGAAGATGAGGGAAAGGTTCAAGATAGGTGTTCATAGTAGGCACAGGGATGGTAAACCCTTTCCAACATACTTATACTAGGGAAGAGTCTCCCACATCAGTTATAAGGCTATGGAGTTGGCACCCCCTTTATGAAATGCTAATGTCAGGTCATGGGTCCTTTTGATACATCATTGTTTTCAGTACCCACTCACAAATATGAGGTATGCATCCTTTGTTTCAAGAATTCATGCATGGAGTTCATAACCCCTTGATCCCAATAATGTGTGGGTCCTTTATGGAGTATCCCCCCCGCTAAATAGGGAAATGGTCATGAAGGGGATGGTATACCCTATAGCTTAGGATTGGGGATATATATCCAAAAATGCATCCTTAATTATAATCTTTAGGATACATAGTCACTAATGTATGCTTAAGCATTACTTTAGAATGTATGTTTACCAACATATACTTAATAAAAATATTAGGACTATGTTTTCACCAATATTTATTGATATTAATGATATACATATCTTAATAATATGTTGGATCAATATATGATATGCATGAGATGTTACTATTGTCTTTGATAGTTTTGGTGGTTGGATGATAAAAGTTATCATTCAAGGTAATATTCCTTGTAATTTATCATTAAATAACCATTACATGAGATGTGGCATGGTAGAGTTTTTTACATTAATTCATATGATACATGAAAAATTTTAAACATCAACTCATGTATTATAATACATGAGTCAATGCAATATTACTTGAGGAGAATCTTAAAGTGATATAAAAGGGATACTGCCATGATATGGTATATATGTGAGTCTACCCTAAATCTCAGTTGAAACTCCCAAAACATGAAGATATATTTATCTTACTACTTTAACTATGAGTGTAACATTTTGACTAGGCAACCACTAAGATGGTTCCTCGAGTCGATCGGTCACATGGCCTTAAGCACGCCTCCCCATATGCCAGAGGCCTGTGACTAGTAGCAAGGTTCTAATGATGGTATGGTGGGGAGAATATACCCTCATGGTCAGAGTATTATAGTAGTACATAATAAATAAATCAATAGTGAAAATAATAATCAATAAAGAGTAGTAGAAAATAAATTAGTTAAACTAGAAATGATAAATGATACAACAATATATGTTCATGTGATACTACAAAGCAGTAGACACACAATAGGCAATACATAAATAGTAATAAATAAATAAATAAATCCATAAATTCTATCTACACGAGCATCCTAAGCCCCAGATCAGTCCTATACTCCTAATATCCCATGACCAAGTATAGTAGTAAGAAATTAAAAGCAGTAAGAAACCCAAATCCATAACCTGATCCTGTAACCATGAAGTATGTTCAAGTACCCCAATGTAATGGAAACTCAAAAATGGTTTTAAATATAATTAGTAGGACACTAAAAATAGTTTCTAATTATATATAGACTATGAATATAAAATAAATTAGTGTGAAATTATAATGAAAAGACAGTAAATAAATGAATGTAAACAAGTCGAGCTTGGGTTCCCCAAAGGACACCCGACCGACCATACCAACTTCGGCTTAATCTGGAGTATCTATGATGTTGTGTCTACATGTATAAATTTGTTTATGTATATATATAGGAATATATATAAATACTATATAAGTGATCATCTATATAGACATATACATAGATAAGTGATACTAGCTTGGACCCGTGGCGTAACTCAAGAATCCATATAATAGTAGCACAAGAGTCACTTACTTAAATAAGGAAATAACCAAAACATCCTAACTAGGAAATATAAATAAGGTTATAAAATTATAAAAGTCACATAAGACCCAAGTTAAACCAATGAAATCCACATATATAGGTGATCAAGCAAGTAATCACCCATCTATCCAATGGCCCAAGCAAGTAATAAAATCTCCTTTTCCCCGTGATCTTGTTCATGGTATTCCTTCTTGGGAAACCATGTATCACTCAAGGAATAATATAAATAATTTAACCAATGATCCCTTCCAATGAATTCCATGCATGGAACCCAAGTATTTCTCAATGGTCTATTGAAATTCATTTAATTAATGAGCTCATCCAAGGCATTCCACATAAACAACACCAATATCAATCTATGGTATATTGAAATTTATTTATCCAATGAGACCATCCAAGTAATTCCACATAAAGAACCTAGGTATCTCTCCATGTTCTATTACAATTCATTTTACCAATGAAACCATCTAAGGAATTTCATGTAAGGAACCCAAGTATCACTCATGGATTGAAATAATTTATTTAACCCATGATCCCATCCAAGGTGTTTTGTGTAAGGAACCCGAGTGTCGCTCATGGTACATATAGTCTCAATCAACTTATGAGTCTATACAAGGAATTTAGTATAAGGAAACCCAAGTATCACTCAAGGAAAAAGTATTTCATTCAACCCATGATCCTATCTATGTAAGTCCATATATTGAACCTAAGTGTCTCTTAAAGAATTTTGCATTTCATCTAAACATTTAAATTTATATAATGAGTCTATGTTAGAACGTGTATCATATCACAATTAAAGTATAAAATTTGGGGCAATTATATTTATAATTAATTTAGTAGGCCATGGTAAAATCGATTCCATTCATCATTTGAACAAATATAAAACAATTAAATTAATTATATTTAGTAGTTGGGGTCCTGGCCTGGTGGTTTATGTAGCCCTACAATCCTAGATCTAACCAGGGTTCTAACCCTAAAAGCTCCAATATTTGGGGATTTAAAGTCTACCGATGGTGGGTGGGCCTTACGCTCAGCAGGGCGTGACGACAGATAGACGGTATGACGAAGGTCTACAGGAGGCGGGTCGCTGGGTAGGTGGGATGACAGTGACTTCGATCATTGGGCATTGACGATGACATTAAAAAACAATCAGGGATGAGGTGGAATAGGCTACGAGAGGCAGGTCACTTGACAGGGAGATGCCAGCGGCTATCACTAGGTTTCGACGATGACAACGGTAGGTGACTCAAGATGATGTGGTATGATGAAAGCTTCTATGAAGATGGGGGTTTCCTCAGGTAGCGTCAGCGTGCCTCTACAGTGGGTTAGGGATGACTTAATAGTTCAGGAAAGATTACAGGTCATTATAATTTGGGTTTAATTCCTCCTATGTGGATTTGACCATTGGGCCTTGATTTCCATGTAACAGGTTATCTCTCCTCTCCTTGAAAAAAGAGGTGGTTTGTGCTTTAATTAATAATAAAGGAAGGGGTTCCCTCCTACCTTTAAAAAAATTAATTCTATTTATCACTTCACTTACCAGTGAATGATTCCATCATTCCATTATATAATCTAGTTAGGGATAATGGTAAATCCTTTCTTTAATAATTACATTCAATTTTAATTAGAAATTTCATTTATGTAGGATGGCTCTAGCATATTATAAATATTGATTTTAAGCTAAGTGAGTTATCCAAACAACTTATAGTTTTTTAATTCCATCAAACCATTTCATTTGAGGGAAAAAAAGTGAACATGATCAAGGGTGATTTTAATTCCATAGCTAAAGAATAAGGGTTATGGAATATAAGAAACACACTCCTAGGAGGAGGTTTTAGTTGAGGTGAAGAACCTATAATGGTTAAATTAAATTCACAATGGTAATATAAATTAAGGAATTATCATTTTCAAGATCTATTTCACTTTTATGTGGAAACACAGAGAAAGTATGGCGTATGACACAAAGACGTATTTTATAATCATTCTAAACATTAAGAAAAAATACATATACCACCTACCTCATTCATAGGATGATTCAATAATCCATTATCAATACTTTATTCAATCTGGTTTTAGAGAAATTAGAAGAATAGAAAAAATCCCTAAAAACATGTCATACTGGGTCACATTTAAATAGAATTCAATATGGATAAAGGAACTGATAGAGGTGGAGGGATGAATCATAGAATCACTGAGTGTGTTAAAACATGATCAACAATGATCGATTTGTAGTTTTAATAAAGGAGAACCATCCATGCCTAGTAGGATAGGAGGTAGCTCATGTAGCCTACTGTACATGATAGGAATGATGAAGAAAAGATGTGTTTTAGTTTTAAAAGGAAGGATGGGAAAATAGTTATTTCCACCTCTTTAATGAGTTTCATGGTTTGGAAATTCAATTTTCCAAACCATATAACAAACTTGTGGATTCTTCTATTTAAGATACACACCCCACATGTTTTGTACACATGATTAAGAAAACCAGGAACCAACCGTGACTTTGGCTCTGTCTCACTCCCACACCCTATACAACCAAGTGTTTGGTTAGACAAACCATGCAGATCACCTATGTAATAAACAATATAGGTATTGAATAGTTGTCAACCTCCTCCCACATAGTTATTCCAAACAATTCTCCCCAACACATGGGCCTCATGGTTTGGGTGCATGTTTTTTCACTAACCATGTGCAAACCATGACCCCTATTTTCCATTTCCAAACATTGTGTTTTTTAGGACCAATACAACCAAAACTCAATGGAACACCCAATACAAATCTAATACATTAAAATCTATCTAAAAAAACTTTTAATTGTTACAATGTTCAAATTTAAATTATGAATTTTGTTTTATAATTCTACCCATCCACTAAATGGGGAATTCAAATTCCTTTGTAAAATTTTTCTGGTCTAAAAAAATTGGACCTTAAAATCTCCCAACCTTAGAAATTGTCAAACCTAAGAAGTCTTGGGGAAGAAAGAAACATAAACCAACCTACTCGGGTCATGAAGTTTTTTCTAAAATGGCTGTGTTTTATTTTAAACATCGGATGCACCTGTAAGAATTCATTATAGAATATGGTACTTAAGCTGTTAAAATTGAGCCCATTATCATATTCAAAATTGAGCATCGAGATGGTGCTTACCCAATCCCATCTGACCTAAGATACAATCACATCACTATCTCTTCACCAAATAGATTTTGATGCTCCAAACTACATGCTTTTAACTGAAATGGAAAATTCTGAGCCATGGTGATCCCACCATCAAAATTACCTAATAAGACAATCCCTTAGTGCTCTAATGATTCTACTCGACATGATTCTCAACTGATAGAATAATAAACTCATAACTGACCATATTTATTCTGGTCATGCTAGATTTTCAATGAAAAATATCAGATGATATTTTCACTGCACTCGTTTTATCTTGATGATGGTCCTAAAGTAGTTCCCCCACTGACCACATTCAACAAACAAGGGGAAGTCAAGTCAATCCACTACCATTCAACTATCTCTAAAAACCATTAGATTCATCAACTACAACATTAGAAAACTTAATTATAGCGACTTTATTCTAAGGCATACTGAGTTCATTCCAATAATTCTCACTAATTCATATAGTCATTTTCCATTGATGTTTCTTACTGAACTAATAATTTATGTTTTCATGCCACAACATGAACATATGTGTATACCCGATCCAGTATCCTTGGATTTTCACACTCAAAAAATAACATCTGAGCTTGACTGCAAGCCCAGGGTAACCTTAGAATCTACTACTAGAGTCCATGGAGATCATAAAAGGTATTACATTCTTAGTAGATTACAAGTGCGATGTTGGTACAAAGACAATATTTCCACGTATCAAGATCACTTACAAATCCCAACGGTGGTATCTCACCTAACTATCAAGTCAAATAATTGATTAGTTCATATGAGTCTATCCAAGGCCTACCTAAATGGGAATCCTAGTATCACTCAGGATAGTACACACCTCTAAAATTATCCATGCTCCCCAAGTGAAACTTTTAAAGAGTATTTATTGATCTAACAATTAATTTAAACTTCATATATTTAGTACAATGTATAAATGATGCTCTCTTAGTGAACCCTGGATGATGTCATGAAAAGGGGGCATGTTCATTAATAGGATAAGAGTATAGTAAGAGGATATTAATGATTTCCAAAATACCCAAGAAACTCCCATCATATCCAAATGAAGTTCCTTGAATGGTTTCCAACCAAATATATCCGAATATGCATATGAAAGAACTATTGAACCACCTCTCTCTAAATTCCCTTGAGGAGATTGACTGCACCTTCCGACGCATCATTATTAACTAACCACAATGCCTTCACAACAGATTAATTTGATGACTATTTAAAAAAAATCCCACTATAGTCCAACATCAACTCATGGTGTCCTGTAAGGTTGTATTCATAGCAAAAAATACCATCATTGTGCTTCCCTTTAAGAATGAACATGTATCATAGGGGTTACATCCTAGGTCTCTTATGCACCCAAACACTAAATCTAGCATCTAGACTTGATACCAATCCATAACTCAGTTTTATACCGAGTATCTTATGAAGGACGAGAACTAGATTATACTATCCTCATGGGCATTTAGGAATAAAAATAACCATTTCTAGGTGTGCATTTATGGTTTCAAACCCTCTATATGAAAGAAAATTCTAAAACACGCTTAACTTGATACTCCCCACCTTAGGAGTGTCTGATTAATCATTTACTGAGAATGGTAACTCATATCATGGAACATGATCCATCCAACATTAAAAATGGGTTACATATGTGTCCAAAAAACTTTCACCATGCGCTAGAGTGAAAAGAGAGAAAAACTAGCCACTTAAAAGTGTGTTAGATCAGATTTATATGAATGTACGTGTGATGTTCTCTTGAATCCATTCTCATTCATATCATTATCACCAAGCATATAAGCCAAAACTAAACTGATCGATAGTGTTACAACACCTTATCCTTTTGAAATGTCATATAGAGCACTAAGATAATGCTAAATTCTTTATACATCCAGGTCATTCTACCCTGAAGATGACCCAAAAAGATATCGTAATAGATCAAGGATTAGAAATTTCCACCGAACTCATATGGTTTTCTGCATCATTTTACCATCTTGATGAACACCACATGTATCAACATATTCTACCCCAAGATTTAATCATCACAAAAACACATCATTTGATACTATACATAGTCCTATAATACATATTCATCCTAGTATATGATGGCCCATACAAAAGATTCATCCTAGAGTCATATTATCCCATAAAAAAATTAACTTGTTGAACAACCTCCCAAGTCATCATAAATAAAGAAATGAAGGGTCACACGACCTACTAAGAGGCCAATCAAGCCTTAGGCATGTCTAACCAATTGAATCTAAGAATTAGAAGATGCTCATGTACCTAAAAAATGTCTATTTACCAAACATACACTTGTATTTATGAGGGTTTCATCTCACCACTAAGATTCCTACTCAGGACAAACAGAACCCAAAAAAAACCTCATGTATAATTATTAAAAGAAATATTTATCAGTTCTAATTTACCTTAGAGGGAACTAACTCAAATTGGAAATACCTTTACTTAAACATTAAGAACTAACCCTATAACTGGGTCACACCAAGAAGGTAACAAGGCTTACCAGCCTAAAATCTTATCCCACCATAAAAGAATAAAGGTCAAAATATAACTATTGGAAACATACATGTTATATTCTAAGGATAAACTCATAGAAAGATTCAAAATATCCTTACATAAGTTTCAAACCTAAGAACACCGTATTAAGGTTTTATTTAATCCATTACAGTGATTAAAATTTAGTTTTAATCATTTTAAGTGACTTAATTTAAGAAACAACAAGTACTTGTTACGAATGTCAACTACACTTGGTACTTTATTTAGCTAACACCATAAGGAAACATAGGCTAGTTATCTCAAACTTCCTTTCAATCATTATTTATTTAGCTGAAATCCTATCCAAATTAGGAAAGTTATCTTATAAATTCCTTTTATCCATTTTTTTATCCATAATGTTCTCACAATTAGGTTTAATTAAATAAAATTTCAATTCCATGTTGTAGCAGAAAACACCCTTTAGGTTGTAATTATCATTTTAATTAAATAAAGCCTCATATAATAAAGATCAAAAGAAGATAAAAATTACCTTATTATTTAATTGGGGATCAAATCAGTAAGATTCCACCATAAATATATACATAACCCATATAATTGGATGATAACACTTCAAATAACCATCCCTATATAGCATTAGTATACCCTAAAAGGGTTAAGTAATAAGGGATAAAAGATAAAGGTGATCTACTAGTGTCCCTTCAAGGTAATCTAGACTCAGTTAATTGCAACTCATAATAGATAAATACTTAAAATTTTAAAAAATTCTTAATGGGTTTATCTCATAAGAGTCATTCACCAACTTACCTACTTGGGTCCAGTAATGAATTTAGAAATTTAGTCAAATGGGTTTTCATGATCAAACTAAATAGGTACTAGCCCCCAAAAGGGAAACCATTTCCTGTAAGTATTTCAATTTAGAAATTCCATGGTTGAGTTAGATACATTAACATTCCCAAATTATAAAGGAAATTTCACTTATAATATAAAATTGGCATGAATGTAGTTAAAACTAGGTTTTTTTATATTTGATTTCAAAGTATAACAAGCCCATTTATAATGTTTTGATTATATAGGTTACACTTCCCAATTTATAAAAGTTTATACACTTTATAACTTTTTATTATTTCCTTTTTAATCAAAACCATAATTATCTAATCCCATGAAACAAATGGTTTATGGCTAAAACATGTCATGATTTGTTAGTTATGGTTCCACTATCAAGGTATATAGGAAAAAACTATTTATTTTAATGCATACACTTTAATAACCAATCATATATCATAATTATAACAAGGAATTAAATAAAATAGTCATAATTAATACTGACATATAAATAAGAAATGGAAAATGAATGTATATAAGAAATCATGCCAAATAATAGCCTAAACAGGGTATACATATAAACATGCTCTGAAATCACACAAGGCACATGAAATATGTGTCAGAAAGTTAAGTAATGAAACCTACATGATATGGTATATGCATGTAATGTGAATTTATATGTGTTTATAATTATGAATGTAATGATACATACTTTACATACTAGACCAAGGGTATAATCTCATAAATTAGTAACTATAAGAGGTACAAAAATCACTCAAGGTGAAATAATAATCGACTATGATAACGAACAACATAAACAATAGTACCATCCCTGACCACATGGTATTTTCCCAATGCATGGGTTGACCACTACTAGAAATGACTATTTACCATGTGCCAAAACATTCCTAGTATCCTGTATAGCCACCCAAAATAGTAATAAAAAGGAAAATAAATATCTGACACAACTTTAGAATGTACCAACCTAGAAGACATTGAAATGGTGCCCTAAGCTGGTTGGTCACATGAACTAAAGAACACCTCCCCCTTTTCCAAATGATGGTGAATAGCAGTAAGGGTATAATGGTGGTATAACGAGGATTCTATACCATCCCGATCATATTCTCACAATGGTACATAATAAATAAATCAATATGGGAAGAAATAATCAATAAATAACATAAAAAAAACTAGATAAACTGGAAATTCCAAATGACACAAAAATGAATGTCCATACGATACTAAAAAGAAGTATACATAAAATAGTTATTACATAAATAGTACAAAAGAAATGAATAAAGCCCCAAAGGCCCTCTAGAAGAGAATCCTAATCCCTGAATCAATTCTTTGCTCCCAAGATTCCATGTATAAGTATAACAAAAATAAATTAAAAGCAGTGTAAAAGCTGAATCCAAAACCCGGTCCTATAACCCTACAGTCTATTCAGATACACAAATGTAGTGTATTTCTGAATAGATTTTGAGATATACTCTATGACAAACTAAAAATTGTGTCTAATTCTATCTATACTATGAATATAAAATAAAACAATGTGCATGTATAACAAAAAGGAAGAAAACAAATGAATTTGAACAAGTTAGGCTCACTTCCTCAAAGGACACTTGACCGACCATACCAATTTTGGCATAATATAGAGTATCTATGATACTATATCTCCATGTATAAAGGTTTTCCTGTATATATATCGGTATGTATATATATATATACTATATATGTGATAAACTATATAGAAATATACATAGATATGTGGTATTATCAAGGACTCGAAGCTTAACTCACGCATATATATATATATATATAAATATATATATATATATATAAAATAGTAACACAAGAGTCACCTACTTAACTAAGGAAAAAACCAAAAAATTATAACTAGGGAACATAACTAAGGTTATAAAAGTATAAAAGTCATATAGGACCTAGGGTAAACCCATGAAATCCACATATAAAGGTGATCAAGCATGAAATAAAATCTCATTTACCCCACGAGCCCGTGTATGGTATCCCTACTTGGGAAACCATGTATCGCTCAAAGAATAATATAAATCATTTAACCAATTATCCCATCTAAGGTGTTCCACATAAGGAACCCAAGTATCTATCCAAGATCTATTGTAATTCATTTAACCAATGATCCCATCAAAGGTGTTCCATGTAAGTAACCTAGGTATCACTCCATAGTCTATTTCAATTCATTTAACCAATGATCTAGTCTAAGGAATTAAGCATAAGGAGACCAGGTATCACTCATGACTTAAACAAAATTTATTTAACCCCTAAGCCCATCCAAGGTGTTCTACATAAGTAACCTGAGTTTCACTCATGGTAAATATAGTCTCAATTATCCTATGACTGCATCCTAAGCATTCCATATAGGGAAACCCAAGTACCACTCAAGTCACACATATTGAATTTAAACTATGAGAACATCCATAGAATTTAGGAGAAGGAACCAAAGTATCAACAAGTAATATTTCACTTCATCTAAAATTTTAAATTTATATAATAAGAAATTCCATGTTAGTAAGAATTTTGTATCACAATTCAAGTATACAATCTGGGGATATTCTATTTATAAGTAATTTAGTTTTATATGGTAAATTCCATAGAATTCATCATTTTACCGATCCAAAATAATTCCATTAATTCTATTTATCACTTCACTTATGAGTTAATGAGTTAAGAATTCCATCATAAAATTTAGTCATGGCCAAGGTAAAATCCTTACCTTAAGAATACCATTAAATTCTAATTAGAAATTTTATTTATGAAGGATTGATATAACATATTATAAATAATTATTTTAATCTAATAGGGTCATCCACACCACTGACTATTCATTCAATTCTGTTGAACCATTTCATTTGAGTAAAAAAATTGAACATTCTCAAGGGAGATTTTAATTCCTTAGCTATAATATAAGGGTTATGGAATATAAGTGACACACCCTAAGGGGGTTGTTTTATTTGAGGTGAATGACCCAAAATGGTTTAATTAAATACAAAATGTAAATATAAATTTTTTCATTATCATTTACAAGACCAATTTCACTTTTATGATGCGATTCATAAAAATTCTAGCACATGGCATGACGATATATTTTATAAGCATGCTAGAATTTAAGGTAAATTACATAGACCATCTACCTTATTCTTAGTATTATTCAATCATACATTATAGAGATTTTATTTAATATAGTTCAAGATAAATCATAAGAATATAAAAATTCTTTGAAAATAGGGAATATTATCTCTCGTTGAAATAACATTCAATATGGCTAAAGGAACTGAGAAAGGATGAATTAGGAATCATAGACTCATTGAGGGTTTCTAAACAATATTAATGATGATCTATTCCAAGTCATAATAAATGAGAACCATCCATTACTAGGAGGATATAATGAAGATCATGCATCCTTCTATGAATTATAGGAATGAGGGATAAAAGATGTTTTTTAGATTTAAGAGGAAGGAGGAAAAAATGGTCATTTCCATCTCTTTAATGAGCCACATCATTTGGATGCACAATTTTATAAACCATATAATAACCATGAAAATTAATCTATCTACTATGCAACCCATATGCAGTTTTTGTGATTTGATAAGAAAACCATGCGCCGACTGTGCATTTGGCATAGTCTCACCCCCATACCCTGCACATCCAAGTGCACAATTAGATAACCAATGCACAAGCCATACAACTTCCCTCTATAATAAACTATATATGTCTTACATGGACATTCACCTCACCCCATATGGTTATTCCAAACAATGTTTCCCAACATATGGGCCACATGGTTTTGGTGCATAGTTTTCACTAACCATGTGAAAACTATGCACCCCTTTACCCTTTCCAAAAACTAGGTTTTTGAGACCGGACACACCTAAAACTCAATGAAACACCTGAAACACCTCTAGATAATTGGAATCCATATAAAAACAACACTTTTAAGTGTTCCAACATTCAAATTTATATTCTAAATATTGGTTTATAATTCATCCCATCCACAAAATTAGAAAGTCACATTCCTTTATAAATTCAATTGAGTACAAAAACAAAGGAATTTATAGTGAGACACTAGCCTATAATGAGAAGAATGTGGATCTCATCTGAATGTTTGATGATTTGGTTTCAGACTATAGATACCTCTATAGTTCGGAGACCATTGATTTCCACTCTTATGATCTTAATCAACCACATATGATGTAGGTATATATTTTTATGGATCTTTAGTGCATGATATGAATTTATAGAGTTATTTATTTTTAGTTTTAGACATGGTTTCCATAATATTAAATAGAGATTTTAGTTTGGATTTCTTAATTGATACTACTTCACCTAATAAGTGTTATTATACTCTTATAAAACCCAATAAATCCTCCATCCATGGAGTAGGTAACCCCCTCAATCGATAAATATGTCCCTTGATGTGGTGTGGGTATTCTATAGGGGTCGGTAACCCACTCGTCTAACTTATATAGCTCAAAGAGGTGTATGTACCAAACTATTATTAAATATATATGTTGTGGAAATTATGAGAACAAGGTAGTTTGGTTATTCGAGGTATTATGACTTATGGGGATTCATGGTTACTTCTGAGATATGACTTACAACTAGAGCTATCAACTTGGGACTTACATACCAGACTGGTTGCATAAATTCTTAAAGTATATCTAGGCCTTTTCTTGTGTTTTCACGGACTTTGGTTTTGAGATGACATGTATTCCTATCCTCCCTTGTGTTTTTTGGGCATCTTACTCAGTACTTTTAGACTCTCTCATTAAAAATGATTCATTTTCACATATGTTGTGTCTATGAAGATGGCATACAATAAATAAGGAAACTTATGTGGATGTGGATATGTAGTTTAGTGGTTGTTTGGGGTGTTTTATGTTGAAATTTATTTTTAAGTTCATGCCATGACTCTTTGTAGTGAGGAGGTGTTTTACCTTGTCATGGGTTTATTGTAATTTCCTATTTTAGGATCTTATATTTATATTTATTATTGGGGTATTCCTATATCGTATTTTTTTGGATATTTTCCATCTCATACATTCATATAATACTACTTTTTGGTTATTTATTATATATTGGGTTTCTGGTTGTATTATATTATGTTTTTGATATGTATTTTTTCTTTATCTTACCATTAGTCTCACGCCTTCATCATGTGTGATACATCTTCTAGGTACTAGCCACCAGCCCCTGAAATATTATATATAAGATTAGGGTGGTAAAATTAGACTAATAACCCACCCAAGTGGGGGTACCTTTGGGTTAGGTTAGCATTAAATGAGTATAATCAACAAGAAAAAAGTTGTAGATATTTTGTGAAGCTACTAACCAAGATATTTAACAAGATAGAGGATAGGATAACCAGAGGATTAATAAAATGGAGAACAATATTCATAGTTAAAGATAATTTTAATATAGAAAACATGATTACACATCTAAGGAGAATATTCTATAAATGAAGAATATGGATAATTTTTATATATATGAAAGTGAAGGTGGTGGTAGATTCTAGATCAAAAGTGAAAATTAAATGAGAGATTATCCAAGAATAATACAAATAAACCCATACAAATTGTGTCACACTCAAACCATTGATAATATATATCACTTATAAGAATTTAAGATCATATATTTTTATGTGATAGTTAGTAAAAGTTCAGACAATGGTACATGGGCAAAGATGCTTCAAACCTAAACCATGCATTGGTTAGTCCGATATCGTATTTGTGTATGTGAAGTATTAAATTACCTGAATGCATTGGATTATCCTACACATTAGGGGTGAACCAATTAAATCATTAATGTTTCATGTTTGATTTACATATTGTTTGTGTATGAGAGTTTAAGTGGAAATAGAAAATGATTTATGATAAACATTCAAATGGGAACCTACAAACATGGGATAAATATATGTTTGAGTGAGAGGTTTAAAAAGAATAAAATTTGACTAAATATTAACAACCTGATTGACCTTCCCCTTGCTCAGGGTTTCTCTCACAAGAGCCCTATGGTTCTAACAACATTATTAATTAGGTTTGAGGATTATTTCTTTAGGGTGGTTATCAACTAAAAATATAATTTTCAACCAATTCGTGTTTTTATCTAATTAATCTAAACATATAGTTGTGAAAAAGGTAGTAAAATAAGATTTATATCTTAAGAGGTTAGGTAGGTAAAATTTAATATAAGATTCAAATCTATATTTATATTGTGATAATCAATGTGTTTTTTATTTAGAAAAATATTAAGTATTTCATCGTTGATGTAAGTGTATTGAAATTATATTATAATTTATAAGGGGTGAAATTAAATTAAAATTAGTCAATGTGAAATAGGTCAATATGGATGAAAACCTAGAAAATGTTATAAAAAAACTAGAGAGTTACATCAAGTTTAGGCATTACCTAAACATGATAAATTTGATTGAAAACTATTTTTTTAAATTATTTTATTTTGTTTTTTTTATTATTCATGGTTTTTAATTCCAAATAAGTGATTACCATTTAATTATATTTTAGTGTTTTCTAAATAAACTCATTTATTTCTCTATACATAAATTAGTTTAATTTTTATGTATCATGTTTAATTAAAGTTATTTTATTTATTTTTAACAATTGATAATTAATTGTGTCATTACAACTTACTCAACCTTACTATACTGTTTGGTCAATGTTTTGGTTCTATAGTAACCCCTTTCTAAAGAAGAAAATAATATTCCAATGTCATTGAAATTTCTGGTGAGATTACAGTAGCTTCTTTGACATATTACATTAGCACCATGCCATCACCATGTTTTTTACACATCATCAGTTGATCTCGGTTGTTGACACTTATTTAGTCATATATTGATTAATCAGTGTCTGATTTTGATGATCTAGAAGTCAATTATACCATTTTTGACCATTCTGAACACAAAATTATACTCATTTTTTCAAAATTATACTTTTTTTATAAAATTGAAATTAAATGGATGGACCATAATGTTGATTTATTTGAACTACTCCATTTGGAAGTCTCGAATGGAAGATATCCAAAATTTTAAAGACCTATTTGACCCCATTAAAATAAGGGAGTTAGCCTCAATGCTTCTAAGTAAGTAGAGTGGAAGAATCTAAATAATAATATGATAAATAAAATATACTAATGGATAAATAATAATGTTTACCACCACATTAATTAATATAATTGTGTGTATGTAGTATGGATAAAGTTAGAGAATATGTACCAATCAAATACTGCTTGAAATAAGATTCTCTTGTTAAATTGGTTGGTAATTATTTGAATATAGAGTGGGATATCTATAGTCAAACACACTAGTGAGTTCTAAAGTCTGTTGAATAAATTGGTGGCTGTAGGTAACGCTTTCAATAATGAAGATCACACGAACCACCTACTATGCACACCTTGTGATAGTTGGGATATGCTTGTGGTCACAATCAATAACTCGGCACCCAAAGGAAAACTTATCATTGAAATGTTAAAGGATGATCTATTTAACAAGGAGGCCTAAAGGATGTATGTGAGTTGAAACCACACACAATCTATCATCCTGGAGAAGTGAGAGAGGCAACAAAGAAGTGGTTGAGGGGTAGTAAGTAAAGGCCAATGAAAGAGAAGAGGAAGGTAAACAAATGGTAAGAGGATAATATATAAAATCTAGAATTATAGAATAGAGTGACACATGAAGAATAACTATCAAAATTTTCTACAAGAAAAGGGACAAAGTAGAAACCAACAAAAAAGAAATGAAGATGAACATGTGAGTGTCATAGGATATGTTTTTATTCTCTCTAAATATAAATAAATAACTTGATTTCACACATAAATCCAAGACATATAATGGGTGGTTGACACTGTAGCATCGCACAATGTCACTCCACATCAAGAGTATTTATTGAATTACCAAATTGGTAACTTTGGTGATGTCAAGATGAATATTACCAATTCAGTGTATCCAAGTCAAGATGACTGTTAGATATAAAATAACCCTAAAGTATATTTGACATGATCAAAAACATTAATTCAACCTATTACCAGGAATAACCTTTGATCAATAAGGGTATGTCAACATATTTATCAATGAAGCATGTAAGAGATTAAAGGATCCATCATTATTTCCCAAGGGAAAATATATGGTAAGTTTTACAAAATTCATGTGAATATATATGCTGGAAACCTCAATATAGTGAAGAATGAGTCATCATCCATTCTATGGCATAGATGACTTGGATGCATAAGTTTAAGAGGGTTATATACCCTAATAAAGAATAAGTAAATAATTTTTTAAAATTATACATCACTCGATCCTTAAAAATACTTCTTATATAGGAAGAAACATAGTGTATCATTCAATACTGTTTCATCAAGGAGATTAGAGTTGCTAGATCTGGTGCAGTCTGATGTATGTGGACCCATGGAGGTGGATTAATTGGAAGGTAACAAATATTTCCTATACTTTATTGATGACGTATCTCAAAAGGTGTGTGCGTTATTATTGTGGATGAAGTACCAAGTACTAGAATACTTTAAGATGTTCCATGCCACAGTGAAACGTGAAGCTAGACGAAAACTGAAGTATCTTCATTCACAAAATCGAGGAGAGTAAAAATCCATGAAATTTGATTCCTATTGTAGGAGTTAAAGCATCATAAATGAGAGGATATTCCCACACAACCCACCATACAATAGAGTTGTGTAAAGGATGAACAAAACCATCATGGATAAGGTTAGGATCTTGGTGAGTTTGTATAATCTTCCTAATACATTATACAGAGTTTCTATTCAGCTTTCATGCTACCTTATCAAAAAATCACCATTAGTCCCATTGAATTTTGAGATTCCATAGAAGATATGGTCTGGTAAAAATCTCTCTTATTCTCATTTATAAGTATTTGGATGTTTTAAATTTTCACATTTATTCATCGATCTTAGAAAAAATATAGATAATAGATCTACTCTACGAATCTTCATCAGCTACAGAGATGAGGAGTTCAAATACAAGCTTTGGGACTTAAAGGAGAACAAGGTGATTAGAAGCAGATATGTTGTGTTCCACAAAAACTAGATGATCAAAGAAATTCAAAATACCTGAATGTATCAAAGTGAATGTTTTGAGGAATCATATCCTAATCCAACACCTATACCATCACCACCTATCACTAAAGAGGGGTAGGTGCAATAATAATTATCAATAGTAGACCAGAAGGAAGTGGATAAGGATATTGAGTAGGGGGTGACTCAGTCCTCTCTACAAGAAGTTGTAGAACCATCATAGGATTTAGTTGATATTGTGCCTCCCGAACCTAAAATTTCTCATGTTTGAATATCTTCATGAGGAAGGATTCCATCAAAAAAATATTTGTAATTACATTACCTATTACTGAGAGATTATGGGGATCCATAAGGGTAACATGAATCATTATCTCATCCTAATAATCTCAAGTGGTTGTATAAAATGGAGGATAAGATGATGTCTTCAAAAAATAACCCTACATATTATTTGGTGGAATTACCCACATGTAAGAAGGAACTAATAAAAAAATGGGTGTTCAGTCTGAATAATAATGATAGTAGAATGGATATCAAGCACAAACCTCAATTATTGGCCAGAGGATTACTTTAAAAGAAATGATTTGACTTTGATGAGATCTTTTCACCCATGGCAATGATGTCTTTAATCTAAGTCATTTTTGAATTGGTGTCTATCTTGGACCTTGAGATTGAAAAAATAAATGTGAATAAAAATTTTGTTTATAGTGACCTCTTTTAGGAGATCTATATGAAGAATTATGAAGGTTTTTAGGTTTTGGGATAATAAAATCTTACATGAAAATTAAATAAGTGATTGTAAGAACTAAAAAAAGATTCCAGACAGTGGTCTATGAATTTTGACTTATTCGTAGTGAGTCATGGATACAAGTAGACATTGGTAGACCAATGTGTTTACTTACAAATATTTCAAGATGGAAACTTTTTTTCTATTCTACTTTATATTGATGACATGTTAATCATTTGGAAGTATGAAACAAAGACAATCCATTTGAAGAAGGAGTTATCCATGTCTTTTTATATGAAGGATTTGGAAGCATCTCAACTAATTTTGGGGATGTAGATCATTCGTTAAAGAAATAGGAGGTTGTTATGGATATCTTAAGAGAAGTATATTGAATGTGTTCTAAAATGTTTCAACATGGATAAATAAAAACCAGCAATAATTCATCTTCTTGTCCATCTAAAGTTGGTAAAGAGTTCATTTTTATCATCCAAGTATAAATTGAGGTGATCGAGAGGATACCATACTCCTAAATAGTTTGGAGATTGATGTACACTATGGTAAGTTTGAGACTAGACATTTCCCATGCAGTGGCGATCATGAGTAGATTTATCTCCAATCCCGATAAGTACCATTGTGATGTAGTTAAGTGGATTATGAGTTATCTTAAAGGCACATAAAATCTAGTTTTATGCTACAGAGTTGATGAACCTCTCTCAGAGATCTATACAGATACATATATGGCTACAGATCATTGTAGTCAGAAGGCTACAATAGGATACATCTATAATTTTTTAGGAGGGCCTATATCATGGTGGTCAATATTACAAAAGTGTGTCGCATTATCCATGAAATAATCAGATTAAATTACCACTTAAAAAGCTATTAAGAAGATACTATAGCTAAATCATTTTTAATAGGAGCTCAGATGCAACCATAAGAAGTAAAAGGTTCATTGCAATACTCAAAGTGCTTTGGACTTGATCAAAAACTCCATATAACATTCATAGATGAATATCATTGACATTATCTTTCATTGGATATGTTCTGTGATGTATTAAAAAATACTGTGACTTGTGAATATCCATACGAAGGAGAATCCAGAAGATATGTTGACAAATGTGGTTTCTCAAGAAAAGCTGGACCATTGTAGATGTTTTAACAGATTGCAGCTAGTGGGGTTGAATTGATGGAGTTTTTTTTCCAATAGCTTTGGTTGGTGGATGGTTCACCAACCCTACTAGACCCTTGTATGATTCATCATAGGCTTCATATATGCTGGATATGTAGGATTCCATGTGTGAAGTCCAATGTTTCAGTGGGTGTATGTGTGATAGTTGAGAGTTGTGTCAAATATGGACTCCTCCCACCTTTTCTATAAAACAAGGGCATGGTATCCTACCATGACCATCCATCAGAGAAAAGGAAGCTCTTATATCTAGTGATATAACCTTGAGAGTTCTTTGTGTGAGAAAGAAAAGGAGGCATGGGAGGGGTCTTTTTCAAACCTTTTCTCTAGATGAAATAGTCATTTCTCCTAAATTCATCTCTCTTAGTGACCAATGAATTGCAAAAACTTCAACCCTATCATCCTCCACATCAATGGGGGACTAAAACCTCCTGTTCCCACAAGAACTCCATTTTAGGAAAATATTCCCCCAGTCATAGGGCTCGATAACAATTGATGGGTCATAACTGAACTCCCTTTCATTCTATACAACATTACATCATCGAAAAAAACAATATTATTTAACAATATGAATCCAAAAAATCTATATAATCTGAAGAATATTATTGGGAGTTCAAACTTCCATTTGGAAGCTAGATATTCAAAATTCATATATACTTCAAGCAACACCAGATGGTACCATAGACCAAAAACATGAAATAGTTAAAACAGATGATAGAGTATGATTCTCCATTCACCCTATATTGATAAAAGAAAACCAAATCTAGAAACAATAATCAACCAAAAAAATGATATTAGAATAAAGGAGGAGATGACGAAACTAATTGGCTCCATGGAAAATTAATGGGGAGAAAGTTAGGAGGACTAGAGTAATGTATAAATTATAGAGAAACAAGGAGGGAACCATTAACTTTGCAATAAATCCCATTGTTTTGAATTAGGGAATTAACAAGAAGTGGAAAATCACCCTCAAGTCACCACCGAATGGTTCCTTCAAATTTTAAGAAATTCACCCATACTAATTGTCTTAATTAACATTCTAGAGAATAGTATGTAATAAAGAGGTGATTATGGGTGTTATGAATTGGTTTTTTAGGTTTCTTATCCATTTAATTGGGTTCACCTAATTGTATTTAACTCAACATATTTTAATATTATTATTGACTTGATATCTATGTTTATAAGATATTGTGATAAAACATAAATAAAATTTTATATTTTGTTTTCAATGTCAAAATAGTTTTTGGATAAGCCCCCAATATAACTTGATAAGTTTTTTGATATCTTGAAAATGATCCTTAGGAAACTGATAATCGATTCGCAATTTATATTTTTGGGTATTATGTTTTTTTCAAAAAATATATTTGAGTTACTTATTTGGAATATATTATTATTTTTACATCATCGAATAGTCTGAATGGTCATTTTCATAGGTTGACACATTTATATGGATGGTTTAACTGCATTCCTTGGGTGTTTATAAGGAATTATGTTGAGATTTCCGAAGATACCTATTGGTTGGAATATATATAAAAATATAGAGGATGAATTTAATTTTAAAATATTTTTATAAATTAAAACTAAACTATATGATATTACAATAATTAATGTGGAAAAATGATATATAAGAGTTTAAGCATTGTATAAATATAAAATTAAAAAATAATGTGCAAGACATTGATAAAGGATTTAAACAATAATCCACCAAGGAATACATACATCTCATACTATCAATTTCTTGAGAATTATTGTTACTATTTGGCTTTTGTAGTAGACAAGAAACCCATTTACAAGCAGTAAAAACAATTCTTTTTTAGTATTTGTAGTAAAATACTCATTTAACATACTAGAATTTTAGTGGTTGTGGATAGAAATCCAATCCCATATAATTTTAATGATAGTGTGAACTAACTTCCTTACACTCAATGATAGTGATCACCCAAATAATATAAAAATAATAGGCTTGATTATGAAAACCCTTTGAAGAACACTCATAATCTCCCAATAAGAATTTAGATTAAGAAGGAGTTGGAGGATGTGAGACAAGAGCACCTATGAGTAATAGAATGATGAAAATAAGCACAATAAGATAAAAAATGGTATTTAAGGTAACCATTAATATCCAACCACCATTATGGGTGTATTTATATCCTCTAGTATTCATAGGACCATTCTAGAACCTTTGTGGGTTAAAATGAACCGTTTTAAGTCAAATTAAGGTGATAGGGTCCACCACATATGACTATTATTTTTACTTATCTGGAAGCTAATGGGTAGCTGGTGGGTGTCACTAGCCAGTTCGTGGAACCTAGACAAAATATGTGTTATGTATAGATCCCACTGACCATCCAGTACACCTCACTAAGTAGTCTTTGGTACTTGCAAGTGAAGGAATCCAAAAATTCCATTTATGCTCCTCTTGAACCATCTGTTTGGTCTGACAACTTCATAGTAAAATTTCTAAAATTTAATTCCTAAAATCCATCAAAATAAAAATTTTATAAATACAATTTTTTATTTTTGATCCTTAAAACCCCTTAAGAGAGTTAGGTACGTCATTATTCCCCCTTTTTATGATCACAAACACATAAAAAGTATCAATAAAAAGATAAATGTGATGAATTTATCAAGAATATAACTAAAAAAATTCAATATATAATCATAAAATTCAAAGAATATTTTAATAAAAATTTCAATGTTTAATAGTAAAATGATTTGAGTTCAAAAGTATTTGAAATATTTTCCTAATTTAATAAATTACTTGCTCATTTTTCTTATAATAAAAATCATGAATGTAACTTAAATGTCATTACCAAGATCTTTTACCCCATTGTGATTATCAAAAATCCTAAAGTTATTAAAATTAAAATATATTTAAAATCACTTTCAAGGAAATTTTTTTACATTCTTCTAAATATATCTTGAAATATCTAATAGAATAAATATATATTTTAAGTAACAAATTTTTACGTTATCTTAAAAACAAGCATTACTTTGATATCATCATGGTACTCTCCCCTTTTATATTATCAACAAGCACATAAAAAAGGCTTAGATAAACAAGGGTAATACATTCATAAAGTGATCTATGCATGAGAAACAAAATATATGTTTAATTTTATTAAGACCATCATTAATGTTATTTTAAGAGATAAAAAATCATTTTTTCAATAGAAATATAAAAATGAGATTGGGATAAAATAGTATTTTCAAGGAAAAAAATGAAAACGTAAAATATTTTCACATTTCAAAATAGACTTTTGAAATCCAAGAACTGCTAACCATATATTCTTTTTCCTAAAAATAGATTTTTTAAATCCAATTTAAAAAGAAATCACTCTCTTTTAACATTTTAGATTTAAAGGGTTGGATCCTAGTCAATTGATACATAATTATTTAGGTAAATCAAGAGTAAAAAAAACAGTGAAAAAAAACTCACTTAAGAGAGTGAAACACACCAATCAATCAATTAAAGTTCTTAAACAAAGCCTATAGTTCATTGAAGATTAAGGAAAAAATTTAAAGAGAGTAAAATTCTCATGCTTACTACAATTAAATGAAATAATTACAGGTATTCCATCCCTACCTCTCCTGTAATAAAATCAAAATGATCAACTACAAACGTTTTAGTGAAGATATTGACTAATTTAAGATTAATGCAAAAATAATGTAGCATGATATCACCCTTTTGGAAATGGTCTCTAAGAAAATGGTTCCATAGGTCAATGTGTTTAGTGAGAGTGTGATGAATTGGATTTTATAAATGGTAACCACACTAGTGTTTTTCCACTTAATGAGAACATGATCATAATTTAAACCATGATATATAATATTATATTTTATCTAAATGATTTGGACATAACAACACCATGTGACAATATATTATAATTCGATCATAGAAAGAGAAAACAAAATTTAATTATAAATACTCCATAATACAAGTTATTTTCCAAGTAGTTATAAGTACCACTTGTAATTTTCTTATCTAGTTAGAAACCACCAAAATCTATATTGAAAAAACATGAATGTTCAAAACACGTGTCTTTTGGATTAAATACACTGATATTGTTAGATCCTTTCAAATACTTAAAAATTATTTTGAGAGATTTTCAATGTAATTACATTAGAATAATTTGAAAACTGGAATAAAGGCGTATAAAAATATGATGTACAGTTAGGCCATAGTATGATAGATAAGTCTTCCAATCATACCTTCATAAACTTATTGTCTCCCTGATTACTAGTATTAAAACCCATATATTTCATATACTTTACTTCATGATTTATTTCATAAAAATCGAACTAATACAATCCCAAAGGATCATGAGGCCTATTTTATTTGGTATATTATGCACATAACATAACAAATTGAAATAGAAATATAAATACATAAAATAAAACTCTAAAACATACCCTTAAATTTCCTTGGTCTTCTAATACTTCAAAGGATAACCTGAGGAAGTACATAATAAAGGGGTGAGATATAAGTCCCAGTGAGGTGATAATCAAAGTATGGAATAAGGTAAATAAGTAAATTTGACCCTAGAGGCATATCATGGTATAATAAGAGGGGTGATAATCATAAACTTGAACATCAAAACATGATATAAGATGATAACAAAAGGGCAACTTGGGAATGTGGTAACTACATGAAATATGACATCATAAGCATTAGTAAAGGCTTATCACCAAGAGATCATGACATAGTGTTATTAGAATAACCAAAATTGTACCACACATGAAATATCATATAATAAAATCATTATGCAATTCATTGGTGGTATATATAATTCCGATCCCACCCATCACATATGTACATGCATAAGTATGCCACATAGATCATTGAACATAGTATCATATTTCATCACATTTAGTCCCATAATTATGTAGTGTGAGTTAAATACATGTAAGTACACAATCAATAAATTATATTTATATCTAGGTGAATACTATTGATTAGAAATGGGGATGGGTATTCACGACACAAATGTTTGTCCTGGAAAAATCATAGGATAATTTCAGCAACATAACGGGGGTATATAATGATTAATGGATGGGTTTAATGAGAGTGAAACAGATCTATAATCAATTATAAATCATAAGTACACTCTGGTTTATTTTTAAAAACGAATCCCAACATAAAAAATTGGGGATAAAAATACATAATATAAAGAAGTTCTTGAATAAAGAGGATTAGGATATGATCACTTACATTGAAAGGGTTCTTCTTAAAGCTTGGGAGGATCTTATTAAGTGCCTGAGGAAACCTTAAGATGGATAGAGATAGGTAATTTAAGAGTAAATTAATGATAAAATGGTTTTGAGTAAAGAGTAGTGAAAGGTTGGGTGGGTTTATATATCAAAAGAGAGGATAAATCTTTATTAATTTCTAAACATAGGGATTGGACTCTATATGATAAATTAATCCAAAACACAAACCATACCATGATATTAACCTTGGTTTCTACCAAAGAGGAGTGTATTTCATTATTTTATAAAACAAAGAACTTGAATAATTAAAATAATAGCCTTGGTGATGCAGAGGTTAGTCGTGTTCATAAAGAATTGATTTTAGAACCTTAAAATATAATATATATTTTGGTGGATTCATTAAAGGTTTATAAAATTAATCAAATAAATTTAAAAAAAAATTAGTTTACAGGGGGAAAATAATTTTGTTTTTGGTCTCTCTTTATAATATTTATTAAATAACTCTTGGGATTTTATGATGTCCTAATATATATCATACAATTATATATTATTTAATTTTTACCCAAAAAATTTATTATCTCAGAAAATTATGAAAAATTCACCATTGGATAATTTTGATGTGTTTATTTTAAAAATAATATTTATTTTATCAAAATAATTATATAAAAAAGATAATTTTCCCATTTATTGAAAAATACTGGGTTTTTTACAATAATAATTTTTTAAACCTTTTAAAAATTACATTTGACTTTATAAAATTATAATGTCATTTATATTTAATAAATAATATTTAAGAATAATATTTTATTAAAATATCTTTTATTTTAGAAGAATTTTAAAATAATCAAAAATATTTTCTTGATTGAAACTATATAATTCCCAAAAAATAAAATTTTTATTTTATCATATCAAAATTCAATTTTTATCAAAATTATTATTTAAACATTATAAAGTGATAAAAGATAAAAACATAATTATTTTATTAAAATTATAAATATAAAAAATCATACTATTAGGGTCTAGGTATATATACATTTATTGTACTAGTAAATTTCCTAAGGTTAAGGTGTGTGATGGTGATTTTTTCTTGTACTGGTTTAGTAAACATGGTTTGGGCTGTGATCTAAATGAGCTTGAACTTCTCCCATAACCGGTTTCATCCATGCTTTAATTTTTTAATCTCATATTGGGATTATTAAAGGAAAAATTATAGTGATTCTATCTCTTTTATAATCTTTAATAAATGGGATTCATTAGGTATGATCCTATTGTTCGAGCCTGTCAATTCCATTTTCTTTGTTAATTGAATTTATCATAACCCTATACATATATTAATCATATGATTACCATATAAATGATATACTATTAATGGTTATGATTCTTAATAGTATTTTAAATTCTATAAGATATAAATTATAATGGTCCAAAATAACTAAATTAGTGCATGTGTTTTTTTATAATTTCTTTTCTCAATAAGGCATTTAATCATTTAAAAAAAGAATTTCATTTATAAATGTTTAGTTCATTACAACCAGCTTCATCCAAAGTAACCTTATAATAAGTACTCATATGAGTACTAATATTTTAAACTTAATCTATACTAAAATGATTTAAAATATCATTAGTGTATTTACTTTCACTAAGAAATGTTCCATACAAATTTTGAGAAATTTGAAAACCAAGGAAAAATTTGAGTTCTCCCATAAAAATAATTTCAAATTATTTATTTATTAAATCATAAAATTAATTATAAAGGGATTTTTTGGTTGAACCAAAAATTACACCATCAACATACATTTGAACAATTAAAAGACCCTTTAAAATATTCTTTAAAAATAAGTTCAAATAATTTTTTCCCATTTTAAAAACATTTTCTAATTTTTTTATCTTCTCAGATCAAGATCAAGGGTACTATTTAAAACGAAAAAGGTTTTTGGTTAACTTAAAAACAATATACAATAATTTTTAATCCTAAAAACCATTTGTTTGTTCCAATTTTTTTTTGAAATAAATCCATTGAAAAAATCACTTTTAAAATCCATTTAAAAAAGGTTAAAATTTAAATTAGATGAAAATCATAACAAGATTCTATTGGATTATTTCCTAGGGACTGGAGAAAAGGTTTCATGATAATTAATTAATTTATATTGGTTATATAAATTAACTACAAATTGTGATTTTTATGGGTTATATTACCTTGATCATCTAATTTATTTAAATATAACATGTGGTTCCAAAAATGTGATGATCATTGGTCCTTAATACATGCATATAAACATTGTTAAGGGTAAATTTATTTAATTATTCTTGTATAAAAAGTAAAAAATTTTCATCATTAATGGAACCATTAATATTTTGGGGATTTAAGGGTGATAAAAAATTGAAATGTTCTACTTCATTTAAAATGGAACTCTTAGTTTGATTACTAGAATGAAAATTACTGATAAAATTTTTAGAGTTATGGGATTTAAATTTAACCCATGCATTGGGAAAAGGGATAAGTTATTTTTTAACTTCAATTTCTTTATAAGGTTGAAGTTCATTTAAGGTAAATTTATCAATGTCTCCATCAACATAATTAACTTGAAAATGAGGTTTGGGAAAATTCCCATCAAATTTGATATGAATCGACTCTTTTATGGCCTTGGTACTTTTATTTAAAAACTGTTAATCTTTACTTTGCATGGAAAACATAAGAAATATACCTTTATCTTATTTAGGGTCAAATATTCCTAGATTATCTTAGGTGTTAACAATAAAATATTTATAAACAAACACCATAAAATAACCAACCTTGGGAAATTTACCATTCCAAAGCTTACAAGGGGTCTTTTTATGAATGGGTCTTATGAGTACATGGTTAACAATATATCATAAAGTATTGATTGCATCAACCCAAAATTATTAAGGGAGATTAAATTCACTATGGATATTTGTATTAATTTCTTAAAATTTTTGATTCCATATTTCAACAACCCCACTTTGTTGGGGATTTCTAGGAGTGAAAAAATAATGGTAATAACCTTGTGAAACATAAAAAACATAATAATACTTATTTTAAAACTTCAAAAGATAAATTTGAATTGAAATGATATTATACCCTTTTTTATTTTCAACCTTATTGGTATATTTAATTAATACATTAAAACCCTCACTTTTGTGTTCTAAGAAATAAACCCAAGTAAATCTTGTATAACCATGGAAAATTACGAAAGTGTAATATTTACCTCATATACATGAAACTTGGGTCAATCAAAATAAATCACGGTGGACTAGATCAAGGGACTTAGAGGTTAAAAATTACCTTTTAGATTTAAAATAGGACTTATCTTGCTTACTAGTTTAGAATGGATCACACACAATATCATTTTGAAAATGTAATTTTGGTAAATCTCATATTATATTTTTTCTAATAAGTTTAACAAGTGAGTGTATGCTGCAATGAACAAGGTACCTTTTTAATTTACATGAATAACTATTATGTGAACTCAAGCATTTGACATTTTTTATTTCAATGTATTTCAAATCAATATCATAAAAATCTAGAAATATAGAGGAAAATAAATAAATCTTTCCATAGTAATCCAAAACATTGAAAACATCATTTTCTAATTAAAATTTTAAAAAGATATCACATAATTAACTAATGATAAGAAAATTATGCTTTAATCCTTTAAAATACAAAGTATATTTAATAATAGTGTAGTTTTCTAACGTTATGAATTTTCAATGAGGTGCGTTATATTTTAGTTTTCATTAAATATGGAGACCACACCTAAGGGTCAGTTGGTTCATTTCAGGAAGGAAGGTAAAATATGGGATAAAACCTTGAATTAGGACAAATATATATTGTTTATATAAATACATGATGTCTATTTAAATACACGATATGTATTTGGCTGGTTAGACCCCTTCCATGATGCTTGGAGGATTTTCATTGGGAGGGAAATACTGAGCAATAAATAATGTATAATTCACCTAAAATTCATGTAAATTTTCATGCATGTTTTTTTAAAATAGGTAGGTGATATTTTTTTTAATATATCTCCCTTTTATCCTCCCTCGTACAATAGGATCCATACATGGGAGTCCCCCTCCACCAAGACCTAGGTTACTCTAGTTGTTCTCTATTCGGACTCTATTTGCTTCATCGTCCATTGTGTTATACTCATCTCAGTAAGATATAAACTCTTATTCCTTCTATTCTTTGTTTATCATCCCATATATTTCACTATTTTGGTGTGAGGTCATTTGTTTTATTTTCGGGGCATTGATTCGTTCTTTTGATTTCTCTTGTTCCATCTTGATTCAAGGGCCGACCCTAGATGAGGAGAGTGTTATAAACCTAAGGAAGGTAGTCTATATTCATTCTCTCATGTTTTTTGAATTTATATTATGTTTCATCGTTTTGTGGATAAAAATGATCTGATGAAACCTCTAAAATATTTTTTAAGTTAAATAAAATCATTTCCCATGACCTATACAGTCTTAGCTAACAGTGAATCACCACCATGGGGTGAATGATTTATCTCAAGCTACACCATGGTTGTACCCTCCTTTGAGTCATATTACCCATTCACCTAATGGTTTTTTTAAAAAAAAATTTAGGTGTGTTTACCTAGTAATAATTATAATGGAATGTGAATTAAATTAAGAATGATATTGTTCATGACTTAAGGCATATGTCCTATGCCTAGTTGAATTTATTAATTAAATGTATTGTCCAACTCGATTAAAATGTTGTAATTTCAATGCCTTGTTAAATAATTTGAATTGGAATAGATAAGAAAAACATCATTTCAAGATGGGAGAGATAATTGGATCCTCATGGGATGACTTGGATGGGATCATTGGGCTTTATAATTAAAACTTTTATTTGGATTGTATATATACTTGGAAAGATACTAGGTATTCTTAGTATGGGCTCACCATGTGTTTACCTTAACTCCATGTTAGCGATACTAGTTCCATAGGGGAGGTACCATGGATGGGCTCAGTGGCTTGATGGTTAGACCAGGTTAGGAGTGATACTCAGGTCCCTATATGAGAAACATGGTAAGAGCTCAGAGGGTTGATTTTACGCCATGTTGAAATTGATACAAGGGATTCCATTTATGGATTGCATTGGATGGACTTATACTTTATTGCATATTTATATTTCCACTGAAGTGATACTTGGGATTCCTTCCATATAATTTTGGATTGGACCAGGGTTCCCCTTGATAATTTCTAAAGGTGGAATTTAACTAACAAATATTAATGTGTAGTTAAAATCTAGGGATGCATCTGCCAAGACAAAACACGAGCTTATGGATAGTCCTCATTTTTTACCTTATTATGATTAATCATCTGTACATTATATCACACTTGTATAGGTTCCCCTCAATTTAGAGACATCTGTCCCTGGTCAAAGTAGGTATAATTGGTTGTGTATCCCATGAGGAAACCAGATCTATATATTGATTTATTTATTGCCTAGTATTAATTATTATTGAAAAAATAATCATTTTATATGCACTGGATAGATTGATATAGACAACATTGGAGATGGCCAACTGAGTATATCTCACATTATTTTTGTACTATCCTTGATACCTAAGAAGACCTCATGGTTATAGGTGTAGATAAAGGGAAGCATCTAGCTTCTGATGCTCGATTTCTAGTACTACATTGGAGTATGAGATTAGAGGGCCAAGCCTATGCTCATGAAGCTAGTTGTGGTATATTTTATCCTTTTTGTATATTTTAAGAAGGTGGTATATTCCCTACCCTATATCCAGTGTAACATAATTTTTATAGCTATATGAAATTATCATCATCATTTTGTACCTATTTATTTTTCAGCTTCAATCGTTTGTTTATTTCTCTTAGATGGTTTATCATCACTATTTACACTTCTACTTGTTTATTATTATTATTTTTGATATTTTTTTGTATTGATTACCAATGTGCCATACTTTGACTCATTATGGAATAGTCTCCCCACAAACATACCCTAGGTCCTTGCTTCAAATCAACAGCCTATGGCATATAGGGAGACATGATTGAGGTCATGTGGCCAACAATCTCATGGAAACGTGTAATGGATTCTAGGGAGGGATGCTACAAAGTGGTATTAGATCCCTTTTTTCCTTATGCCTTACTATTTGGGTATTATACAAGATACTAGGATTTTTGGAATTTGGTAATGATCCTGTTCCTCAAAATTTCTAACCCACGTATAGGGAAAAACCAAATTACCCAGGATGGGTTGTTATTGTTCTTTGTTGTGCTTGTTACAGCTGTACTGATTTAACCATTAGGTGAAACACATGATGAATGACGTTATTACTATTGAATTATTATAATAAAATTTATTTATCTTATTCTAATGAGATAAAGGATAATAAATTCATGCATCATACTAGAAACATCAGGACTTAAATATCATGTATTATTCCATTCCATATCTATATTTCTACATGAATTACCTGTAATTCATGCGATAGTTGTTAGTTCCTTATTTTTCATATATTGCAGTGTGCTATGATTTCTTTATAGAATAATATAATTGGATCAATTAAAGTTCTTACTCTGATATAAATGGTGTTTTACTACATAGATTGGTTATGAAACCTTAATTAACCAATTATTCCATTTGATTCATGAGCCACTGATTATACGGGATGAGATAATAGTTTGTTTGATTGATAGATGCCAAAGGAAATTTAAGAATAATGTTCCTCCATAAATTGATAATGGTAGTAATTCAATAAAATCATTATAAATGATCTATTACATCTTGATACCAGACGTACATGTCACGTCGTATTTATCTAAGGTACCAATTTCAATTTATAAAGAGTACTAGCCTTTGTTAATTTGGAATTGGTGATAAAACTAACTGGATTTATATATATATATATATATATATTGAAATAATTAAGAATAAATTTTATAAAGTTAAATCTTTAAAATGAAATGGTTACTGCTAGATGGGGCATCCAATTGCAATGTAATTGGAGTTTTCCTCTATAATTTGTAATTAACACTCCATATATCAGAACCTCTGTTGTGATGTGTGATACCTTAAACCAGACCCAACCTTAGTAGTGGGTAGTAGGAAGTTTCTACTATAATCTTTTTGTGACTCTTCCTTACCACCTAGAGATAGCTCGAGGAGTAGGCGGAGAGGTGCGATCTATTTATAGAAAGTCTTGTTCATATCCATTCCTATTTTCTCTTTTCATATATACTATTAAATATTTTATAAGGTGTGCACTTGTAAATTGTAGACCTATGACAATTTTACTTCTTAGATTCATATTCCAGGAGGGTGGTGATAACCATGCATCAAAGGTGGTAGGAATTGAGCCAATATTAGTACCTCATACAGTGATACATGAGGTACCTATTGTTGATCTTTAATTGGGAATCAATGATCATTTTAGAGATAGCTTCTTAAGATTTATGCAGTCTATATAGGGAGCCTTACAACCTATCCCTACTATGGAAGAGTTGACATGAGAAGTCCAACAATAGCATCCCCCCACATTCTTAGGGGATGGCGGTCTTCAGGATGTTGAGTCATGGCTAGAATTTATGATTCTGATTTTGGAGCATCTAGAGTGTAACAACTCGATATTTTATGATAAGTATTCTTTTTAATTTATTTGATGTCATGTGTTTTATTCTACAACAAGATTATCTTGTTCTATACGCCACACTGTATTAGCTTGAAGTATACGCAACACTATTCTTAGATTGTGTTACACACAATTTCAAGTTCGTTTTATAATAGTCATTCTATGAAACATTGAGTATATATATATATATATATTCAATGTATAAATGAAATATGGTTGTATTTTGTTATACGAAATAATAAAGGATTCTTGCACAATACACAACCCTGACATGGCTTGCATTACACGCAATCACGACCTTCCTCGATAGCGTGTGTTGTACGCAATACCAGGTTTTACTAAACAACGATATATTATTATAATATTATTATGAACTAGCCATTATGAATATTATTAACTAAATTTTTAATTTTATAACATTATTATTCATCTTACACATTTTCTAGAACATGGTATAAGAACAAAATAAATTTTTCGGGTAAAATAAGTATTTTTCAAAAAATGCAGTTTTGCCGCCTTTTGTTGGCGCACCCACTTTAAATCTAGGTTTTGACATGTTTATAAGTAAAATTTTACAAAATAAAATTATTATTTGGAATCATGATATAAAATTTTACCTTGGATAATTTTTTCATATTATTATGATAACTTTCATATTTTAATGAATAGTAAAAACACGCTATATTTTAATTAAAAACAACTTTTTTCATCGTAATAACTTATATGGTTAAATTATAATATTGAATGCTTTTAAAGTATAAATATAATATATTTTTACCATTTAATATAATTTATGTCATTAGCCTTGATTTTACATTGAATTCGTAGGTTAAATAAATTCAATCTTTAGCAATGTTTTAACTTTTAAAACCCGTTTGCTTAACAACGGGATTAATTTTAAATTAATTATTTCAACTTCTGTGTTTTGAATTTTGAAAAATGGATTCAATATTTGGAATCAGTGGGTCCAAATTATGTTAATAGGTTACTTTTTTTTTTTGATATTATGAATAGTAATTACGGTAATTTTTTATTTACTACGGTTAAAGGTAAATAGGGTAATTCAAGGTTAAAAGAAAATTATAATAATTCAAAATTACATTGACACTTGTCTTAACCTTATTGGATGAGTAGTGGCCGACCACTGGCATCCTTGGGTCGATTTTGGGAGCCCATTGAGCCACCTGGTAGTGACAATGACAATTTGGATTAATTAATTTAATGTAAAGACAAAATTGACATTAACAAAAATCCTTTAGTAATTAATTTTTATAAGGAGTTATATAAATTATATTTTAGACTATAAATATTAATTGGAAATCTAAAAAGATTTCCTACATAATGATATTTTTTTATAATTTTTAGACACCAAATAAATTAAATTATTAATGACATAATAATGATGAAGTATTTACCTCATTAATAAATGATTTAAATAAATACGATTATAATGATTAAAATATTTTCCAAAACATGTCCAATTCTGATTGGATGATTTTATTTCGACCATGAGTCATCTTATATTTATCTTTAATGATTTTTGGAACTTTTTAAACCGAAGATAAGTTTATAATAAAATAATATTTCCACACTTTCCAAAGGTGCCCCTCTCCTCCCTTATAAAAGGGCACCTCCTCCCTCTCTTCCTCACACCACTTTGAGCCTTCAAGCTCAGCCAAACCCTGCCAAATTATCTTCTCCACTTCCCTAGAAACATCCTAGAGGTCCTGGTATTCTTCAAAGACCAATTTTAGTGCCCTAAGAGGAGGTCTCAAAGAGGCGCTTCAAAGAAGAGGTAATGTCCGTTACCGATTCTTTCAACTTTATTTCTTCTTCCACTTCTTCTTATTAGGTTGTTTCATTATGAAGTAATAACATTAGTATCACTCATATACTGATATGTTATTATAATTATGAAACAACCCTATTTCACCATCTATCCATCCTACGGAAAACGAAATCACAACGCGTGCGTACGTATGGAATACCGTCTCCACGCCGTGGTGTAATCTATTTTCCACCACCACCTTACTTGGATGGGTATAATGGTGTAAATAATGACTATATATGATTATTTTAAAGTGATATTTATTCTGAAATATTATACATACACTCCAATACAATTACATAGGAACAATATCATCGCTCGTGCGTACGTACGGATTACCGTATCCACGACGCGATGAGATTCATTTTCAATGTTAAAAATTCAGGAATGATTATAAAGTATATATAATAAGTAATAATGAAATATATGACATAATAATGCTACTGGATTTTTGTACATATATATGTATGTCATATACTTAATTCCATTCAATTCAATAAGGAAACGAAAACAGCGTTCATGCGTACGTACGACCTACCGTCTCCATGAACAGTGTATTTTTTTCCATTTATCGATCTATTATATATATATGTATATTCTGAATATATATTATATATAAATCATGTTTTACATTCTGAATGTAAGTAATCATGATCTATGTAATCATATGAATAATTACAAGTTAAAACACGAACAACAAATGAAACGATTTTACCCAAAATGCTACCTTAACATGAATTTACAAAACAAAGGGTAATATAAAGTCAAAAGTTGACCATATATGATATAATAACAATGAATATGATTCTTTAATGAGTCAATGACATTATTTAAATCATTATATAAGAGTTTTGGATACGTACGAAGCATATCAGACCTAAGGTAAGGGATAATTTTGCAAATCTCATTTTTATCCGAGATTGCTTATTCGTAAGTATTTACTGGGGTTATTACAATCATCCATGTCCATGTTTTATAAAAGTGTATTCATGTATTTTTAAAGTCCTTTTTACCCATTCTTTACTTTTACTACATGGTATGTAAGGAATCTTTCTTTTGTTTACGTTACGAGGTACTTTTTTGACTTTTCCAGCAAAAGTACGAGAAGAATGTTTTTTTAACTTATATAGCCTGAAAAGATTTTTACGGTTTTATAAAGACTTATTTTCATGAAGCTTCCTCCAAAATATTTCATGACTATTTGCAAAAAAATCTACTTCTTTTAAAATTGCATGACGTTTTGTGAAAAGAAATTGATTTTGAAGAAGAAAGGATATTTTCCTCTAAAATTCATTTCAAATGTTTTATCAAAACCATTTTCCATCTAAGATGATATTATTTCATATGTGTATGTTTCAAGTTTAATGTCTCTATGATTTAAATGGTTTCACTTTTCTTATTATGAAATAGTATCCATTTTGTTTATGGATTATGTGGTGATGGGATGATGTTTATGAAACCCATTTTATTTATAGGGTTATTATGAATGACGTATGTTTATTTTGTGGAAAAAGTAAGAATTATTTCATTATGAGATGGGTGGGACCTATATCTACCTCCAATGCATTGGGTAAAGATTTATATCTCATGAGATAGACATGGCTGGAACAGAAAGTTAAACTGGTTCAGTAATACAGGACTGGAACGAGGAGTGAACTCGATTCATAAAGGGACTTTGTCCACTAAGATGGTCTTGGCAGCAATGTCTTGGCTAATATGGAAATCATATCATGTGCTTAATGGTTTCCGCAATTACATATTTTATTCCCATGCTATGTTATCATGATTTATGTTCCATTATGATCTATGCCTTATGTACTTCCATGTTTTAAGTCGTTGCTCATGATTTTGATGTTTAAAAATTATGTTCATGTTTTTAGGTTCAAATGTATATGGTATGTTTTATTTTATCCACGCTTACCCTTACTAAGCATTTGAGCTCACCATTTTTATGTTTTATTTTCCCCCAGTATTAAAAGAAAGGTTTTAGGTAAGGAAACAAAAATTATAAGATCTTTATAGGAGATGTTGAAGATCTTTCACCACGATTAGAAGATTACGTTCCAAGTTTCCAAAGACACTAAACTATTATGGTCCTTGTGTGTCTGTTTTTGTTATGTATTATATATTCCGAAAAAGTAATGTAATATCTATGTACGTCAAGCTTTGGGTCTCTACAGTTGGTATCAGAGGAAAGGTTTATTCAACCTTTGGAAACTAGGATGCGAGAACTTTAGTGAGATCCCTAGAGATATTTCTAAGGTATGTCTAGGGATGTCCCTAAGGATAAGTATACGTATAGGATATAGTCCTAGAACTACAGTAACTATATTATAATTTAACCTAAGATGTTAGATATTGAGGGTAATCCCCCTTTACTATGTTGTTTTCCCTAGCATGATTTTTGCCTCTCAAACTATTCTTTTTGGGGTTTAGACGATGGCTAGAACCCGAATGAACCATGTTGATCAATATAATGGACAATGTAATTACTATCCTCTTGAAAAAACCAATGTTATGGGAGATGGAGTGCAAAATATTATTATTATACTTACACAAGCTATGAACCATTCTGGACTTCCAAATGAGTAGAGAAGGGAACAATATTCTATTGAGTCCTTCATGAGGTAACATCCACCTTCTTTCAGTGGGTCTTCCGATCCACTTGTTGTTGAACAATGGATCAGTACCACTGAAAAGATATTTTCAGTTCTTCAATGTTCTGAACATGATAAAGTAATCTTTGCGGTATATCGTTTGGAAGGTGAAGATGATCAATGGTGGAATCTTATCAAGAATACGAGGCCAAGAGTTGAAATTGAGTCCATGGAATGGGACGAGTTCAAGAACTTATTTTTCAATAAGTACTTCCCTCGTATTCTTCAAACAAAGATGGAGAAGGAGTTTTTTGAACTAAAGCAAAAGGATGATGAATTTGTTGGTGTATACGAAGTGAATTTTACAAGGCCTGCAAGGTATGCATCTGGATTTATCATCCAACCTAAAAGTAAAGTTGATCGATTCTTCAGTGGCTTAAAACCAAATCTTCAAAGGGAATTATCTATAAGAGACTTTAGTAGCTATGAAGAAATTGTGTGTTGTGCTATCAAGGTAGAAATGGAAGTTGGTGTTACATATCTATCTCATGGTTTTGACAAGAAACAAAAGATGGAGTTTAGGGAGAAATCTTAGAATAATGGTGAAAAGAAGATGAATATTTCCTTATGCTCAAAGTGTGGAAATAAGCATGGTAGAGATTGTCTTAAAGGGACTAGAAAATATTTTAAGTGTGGAAAAGAAGGTCATCGAGCAGCTGAGTGTTGAAGTAATGGAAAAAGGGTTTCTAATGACGTGAATAAAGAAAATACTGCAGAGAATTCACCACCAACACTTCAATGCTTCAAGTGCAAGGAAATGGGGCATTATTCTAATAAATTCCCTAATCCAAGGGTTAGTGATGATCGACATGAGCAACCACTTAAGGAAAAGTACAAAGGGAAGTCACATGTGATCACTATTGGCGAAGTTGAATATGATAATGATGTGGTGGAATGATTAAGTGTTTATGTAATTAGATTCCAAAATAATGTTGTATATAGTATCATGGAATATTGGAATATTTATGTATTGGTCTATTGTAGTTTTCAAAAATTTTATGGTGCCGGTAACCATGGAAAGTGATTGAGATATTATTGGAAATAAGATGATATGTGCATAATGAATGGATAAAGAGAAAATAAAATGTTTGACAATATTCATGAGCTCATGACAGATATAAGGAGAAGGTTATATCATGGTTTGAGTATATAGAATTTTTGGATTTTGGTATGTGGAAAGAGTTAACTTTTGACAGCATTCATGTTTTCACTAAGGTTCAATGTGTATTCATTTTTTCAATAAAATACATGATTAAGGTATTCACATGATTGGAATGTTACCAACAAGATAATGGGGGATAAATGATGGTTGGTAGATGACATTTCAAGTAATCATTTTCTTTATACTATGAGCTTGGACCGAAGTATTTTAGATAAATATTGGAATGGATTATGTTGGACATAAGATAGTATTGTTTAAGGATATAACTTTTTTCTATATTATTGATGGGATGTTATAGTAATTTTGTTTTAGAAAAAGGAAAACCTGCAGGATGGGCGACAGCCCATCGCGTCGGACAAGGCTGTGGGAATCAAACCCAGAACCGAAGTGCGACTGGCCTTTATCGCCTACCACTGGCCTACAGGAAGTCCCTGTTTAGTAGAAACTAGTTTTATTATATTAAGAAGTATGATATATGAAGTATAAGTCCATTTTAGGAACCATATATGATTAATCGCACTATAGATAGACTTATGTATTTTTTGATAACTTTTCTATCCTTTTGTTTGAGACAGATGGAATGACCCATAATTCTATCACATGATCTGCTAACACTTCACGAATGACAAATTCAACTTCATTTCTTTAAGAGATGAAGTGGAAATTGTCCAAAGAACGACCAACGGTGAGACTATACCAAAATCATAAAAGTATTTCATCTAATTCCAATTTCATTAACTTTAGGGAAATAATCTTGAAAACCAAAAATGTTGTCCTAGTGCCCTTATATCCGATGAATCAGATGGTACCCTAGATCATCACAAATTTATGGCTTTTTAATTGTTGGATTTTTCATAGCCATGTCCTCTACCACTCTCCATCAGAACTTGATGGTTAGATTTTTCTTCCATATCCATATTTTCACCTTTGTTCTCCTATGTGGAAACCCATCGATTAGTTAATTTGGGTAACTGTTATGTTTCATACTTTAGTTTTTAAAGTTAAGTTTTGGTATTTCATTTTATGATGTGTGTTGCAATTAAAGAAACTTTCAAGTAGAAAACCATGTATAACCCCGACAAATTTCGAGGGCGAAATTCATTTTAAGGGGGGTAGAATGTAACAACCCGATATTTTATGATAAGTATTCCTTTTAATTTATTTGATGTCATGTGTTTTATGCTACAACAATATTATGTTGTGCTATACGCCACACTTTATTAGCTTGAAGTATACGCAACACTATTCTTAGATTGTGTTACAGACAATTTCAAGTTCGTTTTATAATAGTCATTCTACGAAACATTGAGTGCATATATATATATATATTAAATGTATAAATGAAATATGGTTGGATTCTATTATACTAAATAATAAAGGATTCTTGCACAACACGCAACCCTGACTTGGCTTGCATTACACGCAATCACGACCATCCTCGATAGCGTGTGTTGTACGCAATACCAGGTTTTACTAAACAACGATATATTATAATAATATTATTATGAACTAGCCGTTATGAATAGTATTAACTAAATTTTGAATTTTATAACATTATTATTCATCTTACACATTTTCTAGAACATGGTATAAGAAAAAAATAATTTTTTCGTGTAAAATAATTATTTTTCAAAAAATGCAGTTTTGCCGCCTTTTGATGGCGCACCCACTTTAAATATAGTTTTTGACATGTTTATAAGTTCAATTTTACAAAATAAAATTATTATTTGGAATCAGGATATAAAATTTTACCTTGGATAATTTTTTCATATTATTCTGATAACTTTCATATTTTAATGAATAGTAAAAACACGCTATATTTTAATTAAAAACAACTTTTTTCATCGTAATAACTTATGTGGTTAAATTAAAATATTGAATGGTTTTAAAGTATAAATAGAATATATTTTTACCATTTAATATAATGTATGTCATTAGCCTTGATTTTACATTGAATTCGTAGGTTAAATAAATTCAATCTTTGGAAATGTTTTAACTTTTAAAACCCGTTTGCTTAACAATGGGATAAATTTTAAATTAATTACTGAAACTTATGTCTTTTTAGTTTTGAAAAATGGATTCCATATTTGGAATAAGTGGGTTCAAATTATGTTAATAGGTTACTTTTTTTTTGATATTATGAATAGTAACTATGGTAATTTTTTATTTACTACGGTTAAAGATAAATAGGGTAATTCAAGGTTAAAGGAATATTATAATAATTCAAAATTACATTTACACTTGTCCTACCCTTATTGGATAAGTAGTGGCCAACCATGGGAATCCTTGGGTCGATTTTGGGACCCCATTGAGCCACTTGGTAGTGACAATGACAATTTGGATTAATTAATTTAATGTAAAGACAAAATTGACATTAACAAAAATTCTTTAGTAATTAATTTTTATAAGGGGTTATATAAATTATATTTTAGACAATAAATATTCATTAGAAATATAAAAAGATTTCCTACATAATGATATTTTTTTTATAATTTTTAGACACCAAATAAATTAAATTATTTATGACATAATAATGATGAAGTATTTACCTCATTAATAAATGATTTAAATAAATAAGATTATAATGATTACAATATTTTCCAAAACATGTCCAATTCTGATTGGATGATTTTATTTCGACCATGAGTCATCTTATATTCATCTTTAATGATTTTTGGATCTTTTGAAACCGAAGATAAGTTTATAATAAAATAATATTTCCACACTTTCCAAAGGTGCCCCTCTCCTCCTTTATAAAAGGGCACCGCCTCCCTCTCTTCTTCACACCACTTTGAGCCTTCAAGCTCGGTAAAACCCTACCAAATTCTCTTCTCCACTTCCCTAGAAACATCCTAGATCCTGGTATTCTTCAAAGACCAATTTTAGTGCCCTAAGATGAGGTCTCAAAGAGGCGCTTCAAAGAAGCGGTAATGTCCGTTACCAATTCTTTCAACTTTATTTCTTCTTCCACTTATTCTTCTTAGGTTGTTTCATTATGAAGTAATAACATCAGTATCACTCATATATTGATATGTTATTATAATTATAAAACAACCCAATTTCACCATCTATCCATCCTATGGAAAATGAAATCACCGCGCGTGCGTACGTACGAAATACCGTCTCCACGCCGTGGTGTAATCTATTTCCACCACCACCATACTTGGATGGGTATAATGGTGTAAATAATGACTATATATTATTATTTTAAAGTGATATTTATTATTAAATAGTATACATACACTCCAATACAATTCCATAGGAACGATATCATCGCTCGTGCATACGTACGGATTACCGTATCCACAACGCGATGAGATTCATTTTCCATGTTAAAAATTCAAGAATGATTATAAAGTATATATAATAAATAATAATGAAATATATGACATAATAATGATACTGGATCTATGTACATATATATGTATGTCATATACTTAATTCCATTCAATTCAATAAGTAAACGAAAACAGCATTCATGCGTAGGTACGACCTACCGTCTCCATGAACGGTGTATTTATTTCCATTTATTGATCTATTACATATATTTATATTATGAATATATATTATATATAAATCATGTTTTACATTCTGAATTTAAGTAATCATGATCTATGTAATCATATGAATAATTACAAGTTAAAACACGAACAACAAATGAAACGATTTTACCCAAAATGCTACCTTAACATGAATTTACAAAAGAACGGGTAATATAAAGTCATAAGTTGACCATATATGATATAATAACAATGAATATGATTCTGTAATAAGTCAATGAAATTATTTAAATCATTATAAAGGAGTTTTGGATACGTATGAAGCATATCAGACCTAAGGTAAGGGATAATTTTGCAAATCTCATTTTTATCCGAGATTGCTTATTCGTAAGTATTTACTGGGGTTATTACTATCATCCATGTCCATGTTTTATAAAAGTGTATTCATGTATGTTTAAAGTCCTTTTTTCCCATTCTTGACGTTTACTACATGGTATGTAAGGAATCTTTCTTTTGTTTACGTTACGAGGTATTTTTTTGACTTTTCTTGCAAAAGTACGAGAAGAATGTTTTTTTAACTTATACGGCATGAAAAGATTTTTACGGTTTTATAAATCCTTATTTTCATGAAGCTTCCTCCAAAATATTTCATGACTATTTGCAACAAATTCTCCTTCTTTTAAAATTACATGACGTTTTGTGAAAAGAAATTGATTTTTAGGAAGAAAGGATATTTTCCTCAAAAATTCATTTCAAATGTTTTATCAAAACAATTTTCCATCTAAGATGAAATTATTTCATATGTGTATGTTTAAAGTTTAATGTCTCTATGATTTACATGGTTTTACTTTTCTTATTATGAAATGGTATCCATTTTTTTATGGATTATGTGGTGATGAGATTATGTTTATAAAACCCATTTTATTTATTGGGTTATTATGAATGATGTGTGTTTATTTTGTGTCACAAGTAAGAATGATTTCATTATGAGATGGATGGGACCTATATATCCCTCCAATGCTTTGGGTAAAGATTTATATCTCATGAGATAGACATGGCTGGAATGTCAAGTTAAATCGGTTCAGTAATACAAGACTGGAACAAGGAGTGAACTCGATTCAGAAAGGGACTTTGTCCACTAAGATGGTCTTGGCAGCAATGCCTTGGATAATATGGAAATAATATCATGTGCATAATGGTTTCCGCAATTACATGTTTTATTCCCATGCTATGTTATCATGATTTATGTTCCATTATGATCTATGCCTTATGTACTTCCATGTTTTAAGTCGTTGCTCAATATTTTGATGTTTAAATATTATGTTCATGTTTTTAGGTTCAAATGTATATGGTATGTTTTATTTCATCCATTATTACCCTTACTGAGCATTTGAGCTCACCCTTTTTATGTTTTATTTTCCCCCAGGATTAAAATAATGGTTTTAGGTAAGGAAACAAAAAGTGGAAGATCTTTATGGGAGATGTTGAAGATCTTTCACCACGATTAGAAGATTACGTTCTAAGTTTCCAAAGGCACTAAAATATTACGGTCCTTGTGTGTCTGTTTTCTTTATGTATTATGTATTACAAAAAAGTAATGTAATATCTATGTACGTCAATATTCAGGTCTCTACATAGAGACACCTCAAAAGTGGAGCATCAAGATCAATACCTATAATATTCGAGATTCTGATAAACATTTGTGGGATGTCATTACCCCGGCAAGGCGTCATCCAAGGATGGTATGTGTGGGATTTCAAAAAGATTTATTTGTCTTATTTTCACCCCAGAAGTTGTGAGTAGACCATGATCAAGAGTTTATTGACCTATAGTATAGTTCCAGGATAGTGATAGAGAATTTGGATCATTTCACCAAGATCCAAAAAATTTCAAAGACTCTTAATAATGATGAGCTAACAACTACGAGGTGATTTGAGGATGGGATTGCGTACGCCATCTGATCATAGTTGAATGTATTTTGGTGGACTAATGTTTCAAAGATAGTGAACCAGACCCTCATCAAAGAGTGAAACCCGATGGAAGGTGGAAATGTGATCCATGGTGGTTCAACTTACAGGAAGGGAGATGGTTTATCTAGTGGAAGGGAGTGTTGTTTTGATGGTGAAAGTGGAGGTAGTTCTTTCCAGATGACACATACTGATATCAATGCACTGTGTCACCAATGTGGTAGGACATGCCATAAGAAACCCACGTGTATGAGGAACCTGATAGAGTTCCGAGGTTATGGAAGGATGGGTCACCTGCAACATTTCTAGTAAAAATTTCCTCTTTTATCTTCTAAGAGGGGAAACATTTTGAAACCACTTTCACGTACAGATTCATAAACCCCAAGTATGGCTGGGAGTCGGTATACTACCTTCTGATCAAGCTAAGGAGGTGGATGTGGCTGAGGTAGTCAGACATCTGAGGATTAACGCTAGCCAAGTGGACCTATCCAGGTTAGTCAAGTTGCATCTCAGTTTCGTAGTTTAGGAAAAATCTATGTAGTGTAGCTACACCTAGAGAGTAGATCCAATGGCCTTCTATAGTACAAGGTATTAGTATGGAATCCTCTTCCTCATTTTATGCCTTATTTGATATAGGTTCATAAAAATCCTTTATATTAGTAACAATTATGGAAATTATGGGTTTAGAAATAAAGTAATCTAGTGGAATTATGAATCTTAACACAATATTAGGGGTCCAACCAAAGGGCATGTGCTAGTTCAAGGATTTACCACTTATCATAAGGGATACCATTTCTTATGGAATTTATTCATTCCCGAGATGACTAGATTCAACGTTAATCTTGGTATAGAATGGATATTGCCTTATCAATTTCATATTGATTGCTATCACCGATGAGTGTACTTCACATCAACAGAGGGAATAATGTATATTAATCAGGGAGAATGGAATATCTAGGTGATTCAATTTGGACCCGAGCATACTAGGCTAGGTAGGGTGACAACCTAGATGACCAGTCTCCTTATGAACAATCAGAGGATGCATCTTACGAAATTCCCAACATTGGTGGAATGTTTTAGGGATTTCTTCCCTAAAGAATTCCCTAATTTACATCTAGTGAGAGAGGTGGATTTCACCATTTATCTAGTGCTAGGTGTGGCATTGGTGTCTATTACTCCTTATAGGATATAACCTACAGAGCTCCAGGAACTCAAAAAAGTAGTTGGAAGACTTAGAGGAGAAGGGTTTTATCTAAACTAGTACTTCACCATGGGGTCCACTTATCCTTTTCTCCAGGAATAAAAAATGGTACCCTCAAGTTGGGCATGGACTACCAATGGATGGACCAGTTTACGGTGAAAAATCGATATCCATTTCCTCACATAGATAACCTCTTCGACTAGCTCCGAGGAGTGGAAATTTTCTCAAAAATTGATTTGAGGACAAGATTCCATTAGGTGCATGTGAGAACATCCGACATAACATGTAAAATAACTAAATAAGGTTTAACTTGTATGAATATCTAGTTATGAATTTTGGGATTACAAACATTCCAACAATATTTATGGATCTGATGAATAGGGTTTTCCACCCGTACTTGGATTAATTTTTTGTAGTGTTTTTTGACGACATATTGGTGTATTATCACACCATAGACAACCATGTAGCCCATATTGAGATCGTGATGAATACAATGATAGAGAATTATCTATATGATAAGCTCAAAAAATTCCACTTTTTGATCAATAAAGTTCACTTCTTAGGTCATATCATTTTAGAGGAAGGTGTTTCTGCTGACCTAAAGAAGGTGAGCGTTGTAGTTTCCTGGGTGACTCCCTATAATGTGTTTCATATAAGAAGTTTCTTGGGGATAACTAGATATTATAGGAGATTCATTTAGTACTGCTCATGCCTTGAAGTGCCTCTTATGTTCTTGACTAATAATGGTTTGAAATTCCTATAGTCTGAAGCATGTTAGAAAATCTTTCAAGTGTTGAAAGGGATAATGAATTCTGTGCTGATCCTGATTCTATTATATTTGATAAGAAGCTATAATATCTAATTTTATTCCTTGAAAATTAGTCTAGAAGTAATTATGATGCAGGGTGATTGAGTTATAGAATATGGGTCCCACCAGCTAAGACCTGATCGTAAGAATTACCTTACACATGACCTCAAGCTAGAAGTCATGGTTAATGATTTATACTATTGGAGGAATTATATTTTAGGTTATTATTTCATTGTTTATATGGACCATAAAAGTTTGAAGTATATCTACACACAACGAGACTTGAATTTGAGGTAGCATCGGTGGGTAGAGTACCTACAGTCGTTTGAATTTGAGCTTGCTTATAAAATTGTGAAGGGTAATATAGTAGTTGATGACCTGAGCTAGAAAAGTTAGAAATAACCATCCATGAGGAAATAAGTGAGTGGAAATTGATGGAAATATTTTTTGAGATGAACCTTGAGGTTTAGAAATGTCATGGGAAACCATTTTCAGCAGCTCTAGTAGTGAAATCCTCTCTGATGGAGTGGGTTCGCAAGAGACAACTATCAGATCTCAAGGGCCTCATTCTAAGGAAGAGTATCTCAAGTGAGAACCCACCACCAGGTTGGGTTATCGATGCGAATGTGATACTCTTCTTATGTTGATGCATCTAGGTTCCTTTGAAAATACATAAATAGCTGATGTGGGGATATCACACCTATGTTTGGGAAGTTCACCCTGTGCTTTCCAAGATGTTCCAAGACATACATTTTTAGTATTGGTGTCCAGGTATGAAGGGGAATAATTAATGTTTTATCAGGAGGTGTTCCACTTACCAGAAGGTGAAGGTCAAGAGATAGAAACCTACTATACTTTTACAACCTCTATCCATTCTTGTGTGAAAATGGAACGATGCCACCATTGATTTTGTGATGGTATTGACAAGATCCCCCCAAGTCTGTGATGTAATATGAGTGATCATCAATAGGTTGAATAAGGTCAAACACTTACTAACTATCTAGGATACCTTATCAGTTATTGAGATTTGTAAGATTTATATCCCAGAGATTGTGAACCATCATGGTGTTCCTCGTTCTATCATATTGGATGGAGACACCCACTTTACACCATGATTCTTGTAGGGGATACAAAAGGATTTGGGTTCACAGGTTCTCTTGAGTATAGCTTATCACCCTCAGACTAATGAGAATTCCGAGTAGACTATATAGGTGTTTGAGGACATGATCTAGGTATGCATCCTTGATTTTTTAGTTTCATGGGAAAAACATATACCTCTTGTGTAGTTTTTCCTATAATAATAGTTTTCAGGAAATTATCCAGATTGATCTGTATGGGGCCTTTTATTATAGGAAATTACATTAACCCTAGTGTTGGTTAGAGGTAGGTTAGGCAACACTATTGGGTCTTCATCTCATTTAGGATACCTTAGTGTAGGTAAAACTAATTTAAAAATATATGGCTATAGCTCAGTCTAAGAAGAAGTATTATACAGATCGTCGCTGTCGAACTCTCAAGTTCGAGGTGGGACATCAGGTCATCCAATGATTATCTCCTAGAATGGTTCATATATAGATATAGAGATAGGGAAAGATATTTCCCCATTACATTAATAATTAAGAGATATTATAGAGAGTCAGGCCGATAACTGATCAGTTGTAGTTACCTTAGAGGTACCATGCCATGCACGACGTCTTCCTCATATCAAAACCTCATCGATATCATTCTGAAGAATCTCATTCATTTAATCTTGGGGATATTTTGCCAGATTTAGATTTGTATTTTGCAGATAATCCAATAAATATTGTTGATCAGAGCATAAAGTCTCTTTGAGGCAGGTCAATTCCACTAGTCTGGGTGTTATAGAATCACAACCTTGTACAAGGTGAGACATGAGAGAGAGAGGTCGATGAAAATGATTAGTGGTTTGAGATTTTTTCAGATGATGTTTTATTACCCTTGGAAGGGAAACATGAGGATGATTAATTTTAAGTATGGGAGGTTTTAATGTCCCACCTTTTTAGTGAGGTACATTATCTTTTAGTTTTGGTCAAATCAAGAGACCACACCTAAGGTCCGGTTAGTTCATTTCAGGAAAGGAGGTAGTATATGGGTCAAAACCTAGTTATAGACTAAATACATGTTGTGTATTTAGCTGTCTAGACCCCCTTTCACAATGTGCAGATGGTTTTCCATGAGATGAAAATCCTAATAATTACATTATGTATAGTGCACTTACATTTTGTGTAAATGCCAAGGTGTATTTTAAAAAAAGTATAGGGCACCTTTTCTTAATAGATCCCCCTTTTCTCCTCCCACGAACAACCAGAGCCCCACATGAGAGTCCCCCTCCACCAAGACCTAGGTTCCTATTATTATTCTCCATTTGGATTCCCTTTTCATCACCATCAGTTTCATTGGAAGCCTATCAGTAAGATATACACTCATATTCCTTATATTCTTAGTTTCTTTTCCCACATCTTGTGCCATTTTGATGCAATATCATATTCCTATTTTTAGATAATTGATCTATTATTCCAATTTCTCTCATTCCATATTGATTCAAGGGTCGATACTAGATAAGGAGAGTTTTAAGAACCTGAGGTGGGTGGTGTAGCTTCTTTCACTCAAGTTTTATTGCATTTATATTATGAAATATCGTGTTGTACACCATATTTCTTTAGTTACACCACTAAAATGTTTATTAAATTAAATTAAATAGTTTTCCATTTCTTATATAGTCTTATATAGTGACTAATTTCCACTATGGGTTGATTTCCTTGTATTGATACACCCTACGGGTGTTCCCTCCTTGGAGGCTTATTTCCCATTTACCTAAAGTTGTATAAAATGCCTTTTGAGGTGTGTTTCTCTAGTAATAATTTTAATGGAATGTGAATTGAAATAAGAATGAAGTTTTCCATAAGTTAGATGCCATTATTTATGTATTGTTGAATTTCAAAATTAAATTTTTTTAAAAACTTGATTAAAATTTTGTAAGTGAAATTCCTTTTTAAATTAATTTTAATTGTAATAGCTAAGTCATACCTCATTTCAAGATGGGAATGAGACTTGGATCCTCATGGGATTCCTTAGAAAAAATCATTAATCTTTATAATTAGAATTGATATATGGATTTTATACACATTAGGAGAAATACTAGGTATGATTGGGATGGGCACACCATGTGTTTACCTTACCTAAATGTGAGTGATACTAATTCCCTAAGAAAGACACCATAGATTGGCTTAGTGGCTAGATGGCCAGAATAAGTCATGAGTAATACTCAGTCCCATTTGAGAGATTCTAGGGATATGATCAGAGGGTTGATTACACACCATATCAGAAGTGATACAAGGGATTCCATTTATGGATCACCTATGACATACTTATTTAGTATTGGATATTTATAGTTACCCTAGATTGATACATGGGATTCCTTCTAGATCACCTTGGTTGGGATCAAACAGCCTCTTGATAATTTCTAAAGATATCCTTTAACTAAATAATACGAATATATAGCTGAAAATATAGGGATGCGTCTTCCAAGAAAAACACAGGATTAGGGATGGTACACCTTTCTTACCTTATTATGATTACTCATATATACATTATATCACGCTTTTAAAGGTTCAAATCAGTTCAAGAGATATTCGGCCTAGGAAAAAGTAAGTATAATTTGTTGGGTATCCCATAAGGAATCCAAACCAATGTATTTATTTATTGGTTACCATTAATTTATTATTATTGGAACACTGATCATTTTATATACACTTTTTAGATTGATCTAGACACTGTTGGTGGTTACCTAATGAGTATATCTCACACCCAACTTGGGCCACCCTTGGTACCCATGAAAAACTCATGATTATAGGTATAAATAAAGGGAAGCATTTGGCTTTTGATTCCTGATTTATAGTACTAGGTTGGAGAATGGGAGAATAAGACCATTCTTATGCTCATAATGCTAGTAGTGCCAACTTTTGGCCTTTTTGTATTTTATTAGCAATTAATATATTCATGATCCCCTGTATCCCGTATACTATATTTTGTTTAGAAATATGAAATCATCATCATAATAATTTTGTACATATTTATTTTTTACCTTCCACCTGTCATTTATTTCTCTTGGATGGGTTATCATCATTATTTTTTATGCTTCTTGTTTATTATTCTTGTTTCCACTGTTTTTCTACATTGATTACCACTATGATATAATCTGACTCACAAGGGAATAGTATCCCCAAAGAAATACCCTAGGTCTCACTAATATTTGGAATAATCTGACATATAGGGAGGCACAATTGAGGTCATGTGGCCAACTATCTCAAAGAACCATACAATGGCCTATAGGGTGGGACACTATAAGTTTAAAGAGTCAATGATACCTATACCAACGATCTCACTCCTTGATTTTTCCCCAAAATTTACATATACACCATAAAAACCTTCAAGGTGTATGCACTTGATATAATCACCACACATATTCCTTAAGAACCCACTACCCATGTATGATATAGGCCCTTGGGATTTTATCTTGAGACATTTTTCAAACAAATGAATTAAGAGACTAAATATTTTTTTACCCAAAATTTGGTTCCACAATGGTTATCCAAAATATATTTATAACCCATAATTTATTTGAAATGAATTTTTTAGAATAAAAATTTGAATAAAGATGAATGGATTTGGTTCTTCCATAATGAACATTTTTTCAATCACACTCATAAATCAAATTCCTAGTTTTTCAACCATAATTACAAAATTTATATTGATATATACCTTTTTAAAAGTATTATTTTTATAATTTATAGAGTATCTTGATTGATATGAGTATCCAAGCCCATAATTACCTTTACCATTCCATTGGGAACACAAAATCAATTTAAAATTATGCTCATATTGGGTGAACTTAGAAATAGGTTTCTTAAGCTATTTAATTGTATTTTACGAATTTTCAGTATTGGGTTGGTCTTTTAAATTAACCCTTTTAACTTCTAACTTTATATAATTCATTTTTGAAACTTCTATTTTTTTCTAATAAAAAATTATTACCTCTTTTGTGATATTAATCATTTTTTGAAATAAAATTTTTTTCTTTTAATTTTACTCTTTTATTTTTTCATTTTACTCTTAGTTTCTCATTTTCTATAAAAATATGATCTTTCTCAATAAAAAAATATTTTATTTATTTTTAATATTTTTTAATTTTTTGAGTAATCTCAAAAATTACTTATTATAATTATTCTTTAGAATACTTAAGATCATCATAATTTAAATTTTTATATAAACAAGAATTATAGGGATAATTTACCTCTTGACTCACCTTAATATTGGTAATGAGACATTTGGTGATTCCTTTACTTGATGAAGTTGAGGAGAGATAATCTCCACTAGCGCACCATTTTGATGTCATGAAAGGTTTATTTTACTATTTATTATATTTTTCATCCTTTTTTAGAGAGGTACACTCTTGTTTTATGTGACAATTTTTTACTTTCCTATAATCTTACCACCAATTTTCTTTTTTTTCTTCTCCTTCTTATCATGGTGGTATTATTTATTTTTCTTGAATATATTGTTTATATTTTTGGTAAGATAACTAATCTTTCTATTGGATGAATCATAATAGTTTTCCTTTAAGGTAATGGAATTATTCTCCTTTATATCTGTATCCTACTTATTGTCTTGCATCTTTATTGTAGTATCATAGGCCATGAGTGATGAAAATTTCTCTTCAACCAACATGTTCTTTGTATACTTCGCTTATTGTATTTCCATAAATTTAGGTTCCCAAGACCAAGGAAAAACCTAAATGATGTTATTACTAAGTGTCTATATGCTAATTATATCACATAAATACTTCCTTCCATTGAAAAAATATATGAAATGAGAATCAATTTCAATTATAGGCTCGTTATTATACATAATCAATCTTTTAAAATTGTGTAGATATATATCAATCCTAGTATCCTTTAATTTATTAGTACATTCATTAATAACTTCTAACAAGTTCCAAATTTCTTGATAAGTTTTACACATTTAAACTTTATTAAATTAATTCCTTCTTAACCTATAATATAGAGAATTCACGGGTTTTCCATCAAACTCAAGAATTGATATACCATCAAGAGTCCATTTTTCAACTGTTTCCTTGGTGGGGGTATATCCATGCATTAAATTTTTTCAAACCATGCATCCTATTCTTATAATAAAATCAGAGATTATTGCTTTAAAATAACCACAGTCTTATCCAAAAAATTATATAGATATACCTTTTGAGTGTCCTTGAACTTAGTTATTTGAGTTAGAATCCATCGTTAAATGATTGTTCCTTGAAATGAGTTAAGGTTTTGAGATCATGGTTTCATTTGATACCAATTGTTGGTTGGAGTAGATATGGATGGGGGTGATTTAATTTTAAAAACATTTTATAAATTAAAACTAAAATTTTTGATTTTAAAAAAATTAAAGTGACAAACTAAAATATAATAGTTAATGCGTAATAGAAATATAAAATTAGAATATAATACATAGGACTTTGACATGGGAGTTCAGAAATAATCCACCAAGGGATACCTATATTCCCTCCTCTTAATTACATGAGAGTTATTTTTACTCCTTGGATTTATTAGTAAACCAAAAACCTATTTATGAGATGTAATAACATTGATTTTTCAATGTTGTAGTAAGAAACCCATTCAAAACACTAGCCTTTTAGTTATTATGGCTAGAAACCTAATATCACACTCATTTAATGGTAGCATGTACCAAACCCCACACACTAATGGTAGTGATAGTATAAAGAAATTAAAAAATAGGTTTTATTATATAAACACATTTAATAACACTCACAATCCCCTATTAAGAATTTAGAATAAAGAGTGGGAGGATGTGAGACAAGATTACATGAGAGAAAGAGAATGATGAAAAACAAGAACAATGAGCTCAAAAAGGATATTCAAGGTAACCATTTATATATGAGAACCCTTGGTGTGTATTTATAGACTCCAATTTCTTTATAACCATTCTATAACCTTTTAGGGTTGAAATAGGCTTTTAAGAGTTGAATTATGGCATCGAGGTCCACTATAAATATCTATTTTTTTCTTGTTTGGAATACATTGGGTATCACCCTCAAACTAGTGGAAATTAGATAGAAATGTTGTTCTGTATAGCTCCCACCATCCATCTGATGTACCCCACTGGGTAGACGATGATACGTATAGGTGGAGGAATCAAAAAATGTCCTCCATTCTCTTCTAGAGTCCTTCATTTTGTCTGAAAACATTATAATAAGATTTCTAAAATATAAATTCTAAAATCCATCAAAATAAAAATGTTAAAAAAATAATTGTGTGTTTGGGATCATTAAAACCACTTAATAGAGCGAGGTACAATATTACCCCCTCTCTAGAGTTATTGTCATTAAGGGTATGAATAGTTCATTATTTATAAAAAATTTCATTTGAAAATAGCCTCCATGTAAAATGAAAGCATTGGAATAGAATTGGATATTATTATGAAAACATATTGATAAAATCTACATAATAATGAGCGTATAAGAGTAAAGAATCTTAAATGGATGTAATAAGCTTAGGTAATCTAATTTATTCATTGAGTTTTGTAGCATCCAACATATTTGGAGCGAGTTATAATGTGAACCTCTAAATTTTTTAGAATGGTTTGGACTGTACTCCTGACTTAACCTCATAATCTACCAATAATGGGGGAAACATGATAACTAAGGTCACAATTTTTTCCCAGTTTAATCCCCTTAATCATATTTCCTCGATGTTCTAAGAAACAATTACAACACCTTGGGCCCATACACCCAGATCCAATGCTAAAAACATAATACTTTAATAATAAATTTAATACCAAATAAAGCATACAAAAATTAACTATTAATGACTATAATATCAATAAAAAATATGTAATCACTTACATTCCTAATAAATTTTAGTTTTAAAGTTTTAGAGAGTTAGAAAAAAACCATTACATAACAAAACCCATGACTTTATTTCCAAATGTACATTTTTCCCATTATACCATGACTTTATTATTTCACATAAAGTATTAAACATATATAAAAACATCATCTACACAAGATTATATTCTATAAATAGATTATGTAATACACTTTTAAAATTGGGGGAAATGAAAACATAATAAGGGTGAACCCGAACACTAAAAAAGGGTAGCGTACATCAAGAGCTATCATAGAATAAAAAAATCATAAATAATATGACAATAATAACTTATAATCAAATAATTCCATGAAAATAATAAAACTATCTTCAAATATATCAATATATAACATTATAAACAATCACATGGATAACAATAACTGATTTCATAGTGATGGAATGAATAATTCAAAATATCTTAATTTTATAATCAATGACTCATGTAAAGAAATATTACACACCATGGAGGCATCATGAAATGAAATTAAAAATAATTTAGAATACATATACAAAATACACAAGCATGTTAGTATTATGATACCAATTCCCAAGATTGTTTGTCTCATGAGACACATCAATGCATCGATGGACTACATAATTCTTACCCCCACCCATCACTTAAACATTTCCAATGCATTCATCATATATTTAATGAAAAATAAATCATCAATAATAATTAGTAATCAATATGTATCTATATTTTATGAAGTATATATAATTTAAATATTTCCCTAGTAAATAATCAACCCACCTTAACAGTCAATACTCATCCATATATAAATAACAAGTAGATATATTTTCAATATTTTCTCAGTAAAACATGGGTTATTTTTCTTGTTAACCACACCTAGTAATATTTATGTAACATAAGGAGTTTACACCATATAGATTAATGGGTACATGTATATTTAAACACTAAAAATGATATATAATAAATCTATAATAATAAAGAACACGTATATAAAGGAGAAACGTATAGTCAAATGAGATATAAAGAGTGATAGAAAATATATTTTTAAGGAATTGATTGAAATGAGAATATTAATTAAGCACAAAATACGGTTTAAAACATAAATCAGTAAAGGTTAAAATGATATAATAAATTCATAAAAAAAGAAGGCGTTATAGAAAAGTAAAGTATTTGGGGATGTTTAATGAAAAATATTAGAGAATATTTTAAAAAACATTTCCATAAATATTTTTAAAATTATTGAAAAAACAAAATTTTAAATCACTTAAACAATATTTTCATGAAGTGATTTTTTTTTTTAAAAATAATTTATAAAATAATTTAAAATAATTTAATCTTTAAAATAAACTATACTTATGTAACCAAATTTGGAGTGGAAGAAAAAAATACACGTAAGTGAAATTAAATCCCTTTTTAAAACTTTTAAGAAACTAATATACTATTCTGTTAATATAAAAATGAAAAATTAATAAAACAATGAGAATAGATATTAATTTTTAAAACAACTAATTTTTAAAGGAATTTGAATAAGGAATAATGGTAATGGTGGTGGTAAATTCCGTTCATGTAGAAAATAAAGAAAAAGATTCTTTTCACACTTTGTAAACAAAGTAAAAAATGACTTAAATGAATAATTTTAAAATATTTATTTTAATATTTTGAATAGAAAATAAAAATTAAAATAAATTCATTTTAAGAAATTATTTATGTATATAAAAAAATAATCTTGAATAAAAAATATAATATAGATATGGAAGAGAATGATTTTCGACTAAAAAGGATAATTGAGGTCAAATTTTCTTATAAATATTATTTCAATGGTTTTGAGTACCAAAGAGAAGGGATAATGAAATTATACTTGAAAATCCTATAATTAACTACTTTATATGAAATTAGATGTGTTTTAGTATATAAATATAATATAACTCCCCCAATGAAAATTTAAAAATAAATAATCACAATAAAAAAATGAGATTATAAAAAAAGCCTTACAACTTTGGTAACTTTTAAATAAAAAGACACAGAAAGATAAAACATGATTCAATTATGTAGATCCCATGAATTAAATGAAATAATATGTCAATATATATTCATATAGAAGTAAGTAAACTATAAAAATGAAATAATGGTGCATAATATGAAACATTTCTTAAAAAATTGAACCTAATATGTAGAACCCTTATAAATAACATTTGAATTGAAACATATTGAAAGAGAGAAAATAAAATTTGAATTTAATATCAATTATTAAGGATTATATCATGATATAATTTTTTAAAGAGTCATAATATACACTATAAAATGGAAATAAGTGCATAATTTAAATCATGTATCAAAGAAGGATGTTTGAGATGAGAAACCCATGCCTCGTACTTCAGCATGGTAGAACATGATCTGACCACTTATATAATAAATTTATATTTATTGTAAATATATATATTATAACCATATTTAAATTTATATAATTAGATACTACTCTCTTATAATTTCTCACTACCCATTTACTAATAATTTTATTTTAAAATCAAAATTTTGTTGTTAACTATTTTGTTTTCCATGTATGTTTCGGTTCAGAGGATATTATCCATAAAAATTGGTTATATATTCATCATTTACATAATTATAATGAACTTTTATAGTATTTTTTTGATATATTTATATATTCCCATGGTCATTTCATATTATTAATGGTAACAATTTGCATGAAATGCTTAAAAATCACTTTTTTAAGAAATTACATTTTCATAAAAAAAATGATTTTATTAAGCAATATACATAGATATAATAACACTCCACAATTATAAAAAATCATAAATTAATCATCATTACATTATATTATAAATATAAAATTCCTTAATCATTCATGATATAAACATTATAACAATGTTCATGTAGGTTCTAAAATTGACCAAAACATGAAAACGCTATAATAGTTGAATGAGTAAGAAAATGTTATTTTATACTGATAATATCAATTTTATAGAATATTTAAAACGTTATAAATATAATATTTATTTAATAAATTCATTTTTATAACCATCCATTTAATTTGATGATGCAAAATGAAATACGTGGTCCATAAATCTGGTAGTTCTCACATACATCACAAGTAACATATTCATTTTTTAATGGATAGGGGGGAGAAATTAGATAATTTTTTATCTTTAAAATATAATAATTATTTCATAGATTTTGATATTAATTTATTAAATATATATTTATAACCAGACATGTGAGGTAGTGAGGAAAAATGAAATATGTCATTTGTAGAGGTAGTAGTCCACACATACACACAAATAACATTTTCATTTTATATTGGATATAAAGGTGGTTGATAATGATTGTTCCATTAACATAATAAAATTTCAATAAACTAATGATTGTTATTTCATTATGTTAATATTGTTATATATGATTTGGAATAGGTTTAATAAGGAAGAAACTTGAAAGAACCTCGTTAAGACAAATACATCTTCCATGGGTATCCTCCTTTGAATCTCTTGTTAAGCATACTTAGGTTGGTATCTTGTTGAGAAAAAAACCTTCAGATCATGGAAAATTGTGTTAGGGATTTATTTTATTGGTTTTTCGAGCTAAATTTATTAAAGTTGGTGGATAAGTGAGGGGGTGAGGGGATCCTTTTATAGGTGAGAGGAGTGGAACCCATGTAAATTCTCTTAAATTTAAAATAATATAAATGTATTTATCAAGGTCAATTAGAAAAAAGGAAACCCTAATTAAAATATTGGATATTATATGTTTAAATATACTAATAAAATCAAATTATAGAAATTATTTTATGATATTTATAACCTTATCACATAGTTTAAACCCCTTTTAATACGTTTAACCCTTATTATGGTGACTAACATTCACAATGTTAACTTAATTGTATGACTAAAAATGAAATAGAAATTAATAAATAATTTAAATATGGTGATTCCAAATTTTGAATCCATTTTTTAAGATTAAATTTCTTGATATGGTATAAATTTATTTTAATATAAATGCACAAAATTAAATGAAAAATAGTTTTAAGAAAAATTCCATTCTAACATAAAATGAATTTACACAAAAAATAATGTATAATATTTATTCTCAGGAAATTTATTAATATATGAATAATAAGGTGATTTATGTGAATTTAAAACTTATAAAAATTGAAATTAAACCCTATTCATATGTAATTAGGTAAAAATATCCAAAAGTAGTTTTTAATAGAATAAAATACCACACAGGTTCCAAAATTTTAAATATTGATTTATAAATAAAACATAAAATTTTTAAATAATTTATTTCCATATTTGAAGATATATTTGTTTAAGAAAAAATGTTTAATAAAAGTTTAGGTAGATATTATATCATGATGATGTCTTAAAAGTAATGGTATTTGTAAAAATTTTATTTTTCACTATTAACATAAAAATCAACCATTTTAGAAAAATCTCAAAAAATAATCCTAAGAAAAATTTTGACATGATGAATTCAATAATTAACTTAATTTAATAAAATTAAAATTTTAAAATATATCAATTTAGTTTTTAAATGAAAATGGTAAATATAAGTAAAAACCAATTTTACAAAAAAGTGACACTTTTAAATTTCAAGTATTCTTAATCTTATATCATATCTATTCATAATTAATTTTGTGATTATTTATCAGTTTTAACATTGAAATATTGCATATAATTATCTTTTAAAAGTGATCAATTCAATTTACTAAAATAAAAAACACTTTAAATACAGTTCTTTGAAAAATATTCATATTTATCATTGAATTATTTAAAAAATATCACATTATTTATTTTATAATCAATAATTTTCATCAATCAAAACAAAATAATAATATGTAATAATATTAATTTATTATTATATTTTTATTTATTGAAGATTTATTCTTCTTGTAATTGTAATTTGTCATGGATTATTTTAGTTCTGTGTTGTGTGTGTTATAAGTTATTCAACATACTTTTTATTAAATGTAAAATACACTCTAAAATATCTTGTTTTTTATACCCCCATACAATAAATTTCATCCTAAAAATTTTAATTATCACTTAGTAATGAAATTACCTAAGGGTATCCATAAGGGTGATATAAATCAAGATATATTTTCTACTGAGATATCAACCTCACTATCCTAGGAAAGGATTTAAAACATATCATAAATATTTCTTAAATAATATATAAATCTTTATAAGACTGATACTTGTGGTTTTTTTTCAAAAATCATACCTTTATAGTGGGAGATAATTTCTAAAGAAGAAATGATAGATTTATATTGATTTTTTTGAATTTAATTAATTATTTTACCATCAAGACAGAAAATATGATAAAATGTAATTACTTGATTTCTTTCTATTCTATAAGAATAATTTCATCACTCTATTTTGTTTTTATTAGTTTTAACCTTTGATTCATCTCACTTTCTAAACTATTAATGAAAAAGATGAATTTTTTATGCTTGAAAAAAAATTCTAAAAGATCCTGATATCCAAAAAAAGGATTACAAGTTATTCTTCCAGTTTTTATCCATTTATAAAAAAAATGGTTAGCACAAGTTAAGAGAATACAAAATATAAATAAGACTTATTATGAAGAAATAATACACCAATCTCTAAAACCACCATGATAAAAACCAAATTTAAACTTTAATCTTTCCACTTATAACTAACCCTAAATTTTTTCAAAATATGCCTAACCAAGTTAGAAATTAAAAAATCATAAATATTTGATTATATATTTTTCCAAAATCAACATAAAATTAATATCTAAGAAACATTAATCACTCATAAAGTTATATAAAAAAATTATATACCCTAATAATATATTATAAAAAATATACTAATATACTCTCAAAATAATTTGAGTCTATATTACATAATTCCATATGATTCTAAAAGTTAACTCAATAATTATCCCTCAAATAACATCATCCACTTAAACACTTGACAATATATACCATAACCCTAAAATAAGGTAAACATCTTCTTGAATAAAATTTTCACCAAATTACCTTTAAATCATAATGTTTATATACATTTTCCCAAAAATAGGTGAAGTACCTATTGAATCAGTGCAAACAACAGGGGGTGAATCATGTGCCGACAATTTTTTAAAAATTCTAAATTATTCTTTAATTTTTTTACCCTCTTTAGAATTAAACATCTATTATTAGTTAGTGTAAATAGAACTATTAATGATCAAACTATAAATTAATCAACACTATGTATGGAAGTAAATAATTAAATAATCACAACAATATTTTACAAGTTTCGATACTAAGATACACTCCTTCCCTTGATTTTTTGTTTTCCCCAATAAAGGATTATCCCCTATAACCGATCATAAATTAAAATGGGTTCAGTAATTCCCACACCTAAACTGCATGCATCTCATAGTAATTCCTTTTTTTGGAATCACACTGAACTTACATCAAAATATTTAAATTTTTTTCACCGAGTCACACAATTATTTCTCTTAATACCTTATATCTCATAGCTTCTATAGAGTCCCACCATATATATGGAAGTTATTTATTTGAAGTTATTATTTGGAAATAGATATCTGGATGACATAGGTATGTCAAAAAATCCACAAACTATATGCACTCCTTCTCAAAATAGGATCTTATAATGATTCAATATATTCGACCAGATGAATGTAACTCAGTTCCTGATATCAACTCAACCTCACAAATATTAAAAACCTACTCACTTTTCCATCTCTTTGCTCTTTAATAAAAATACCTGACTCTCTAAATGTGATCCTAGAATGATGGATGACTTATCTTATTATATCACTACAATAGTCAACATATAATTTTTTTATTCTTTTTCTTTGAGAGGTCATCCAATCTTTCACAATAACAAAACTCTCAATTCTCTCAGTTTTCTCGCACTTACCAATAGTGGTTGCTTCTTATTTTTGTATTTCAACCTCCTCAATATTCACATCCACTCAATTATATAATATGATTGTTATTTAATCCCTCTATTTTACTAATACCATAAATGGTATTTCAAGGAGACAAATCAATAGAAACTACAAAATCAAAATATTATATTACACTTTTGGGTTCCCATATATTATCGTGTACTGATTTTTCAATTCAAAATTGTATTCCCAAAATACACTCATTTATTAATTCACATTTTTATTTTAAAAAATTACCAAAAGTGTCTTAAAAAAATATCTAGTATAGGAACAACTTTATATTTATCAAAACATTCCCAAAAATATCCACATAATCATTTTACACATTTCTATTAAAATATACATCAAATAGATATGGTGTGGAACTTTTATACTATTCTTGTAACTCCCAATAGTTATTATTATTACTCTGTAAAATTCCCATACTTCAATCTCAATAACTCATTATCACCCACATGAACATGAATAAAAAGATAAAGGCCAAGATGAAAAATAGATCAATATTCGATGAAACATCATCTTTTTTATTCTTGAAAACTCATAAAATGAATTTTTAGAATTAGTAACATATGTAGTAGTTCTCCTCATTTGATCTTCCGCAAACTAGGATCAGATTATGGATTCTCTAATTTTCATGATGTTTCAATCTTTAATGCACATCATCAAGATAAAATAATCTGCATTTCATTATAATTAAATAATTATAGATGTTCCTCTTTTCATATTTCCTTGATTTTCCCTTTACCATGGATAAAGAGTGTCTCCTATTTTTTCTCATAATTAGATCAAAACCCTTTTGTGGTTTTTATGATGTTTAAACCATGAATAAATAGATCTTGAAACATATCAAATGATTTGTTCCTCATAATAAAAATTTTTTGAATTCTATAAATTTCACCTAGAACACAAGGGAAATTTTACCACCTAAATTTCCATTTTGTGTATGAATATTTATATACATGAATAATTCCATTATGAAGTTCCTAATGTATCAAAATATTGATAGGTGGTGCTTCCATTCCAATGAACCTACATGAGTCTTCATTCATATATTTGGATTTGATTTTATATACATAGTATACTTTGGATACATTTAGTTCATACATTCCACATAAATTCCTTACATGTGGAACTTGCCTATGTCACTTTATTCGTCTATAAGAATCATCATTAATGTAAGAAGTTTCTGAATTTCATTACACAACTATTTTTTTATGAAAATATTCATATGTAGGACATTTAGCTACTTCATTTCATTCACATACATGTATTTTAACATAAGAAAATATTTTCATATGTGTGACTTTGACTATATGGATTTATCTACATGGGAATTCACCTACAAGGAATTCTACCATACTGGAATTTTCACACATGGAATCTGGACTTTTCTATTTTTTCATTTTTATATCCATTTAGAACCAAGAATCCTCCACTTAAACTCTATTTAATATCATCCATTCATAAACTCATCAAAATACCTTTGTAAATTTATAAACATTTTTTAAAACTTAAAAATTATTTTAGGGACATTATAGCATATGAAAATTCACCTATTTGTGTTCTTTAATTTTATGCAATGTAATTCATATTTCAGACACTAAAGACCTTCATTTTAGTCTTTATCCATGTGTTTCATCATTGTCTTCCGTATTCATGTTCACCAACAAAAAGGATTACCTTATCCAACTCATAAGCCTTAAAAATCTAATCATCTTGTAGTTTTGAAAGTGATTATAACAACTCTTAGAACTATTCATAGTAACCAACACTCATACTTTTAAAAACTACTTTAGATAGTATTGTAACTCCTTATGAAACATATATAAGATTCTTTCATGATGTTTGGCTCTTTCAGTCATCAGATGTATATAATTTTACCACTTGAATCTATCAAACTGGGTATTCAAGGGAAGCCAACTCTTCATTTTTTTAGTGGGTGGATACTTCAATATATCACCCAAGACATGTCTTATTTTTATTTATTACCCTGAAAACCTAATTGATATCAAATAAAAATAAACGGATTTGGGCACCCCAATCTCCAACATTGTGTTTTTTCAGTTCCAATCACTTCTAAAGAGTCTATATTGGTCAATGTAATTATTATCCCCTAATTGAAAATAAATTTAAAGGGAAGGAAATTATTTTCCCCCTAAATTTAAGGGTCACTTTACTCTCCCACTTATTTACAAGGTTGGTATGTGGGAGGTCTTACTGAAATTTTAACTTCTTCTCATCAACCATGTTTGATATCAGATGAGATGGGATTCAAATTGAAAGATTATTCCATTTTAGCTTAAAAATGATTCTGGTTAAAATAAACGGGGAGGATATTCTTCAAATTACTCTCCCTTCAATAATAATATTTCAAGTATTTAAAAATATATTCTATCCTTATAGATCATCACATGTTTTTCTTGATAAAATGATGGACTTTGCAGATACTAATTGAAATTTATAAATCATAATACTAATTGAGGATTATAAATTGTTATACCATTTGTGAAAGACACAACATTAAATCCCCATTCTTGGTGCCCAACTTCTCCAATAATTCCTTGAGATAAGGAATTAATCTTATGTCTTATCTCACTAGTTACAAGTGACAATAATAAATGAATATCAACATGACATTGTCTAAATTTCTTAACATCACATTTCACTTATAAAAATTTCATAAATAAGTAAAATCTAAGTCTATGTGGGATAACCATTTTTAGAAAATAAGTGTTAAAATTTTATTGAAAAAAGATAAGCACTTTTTTACATTTAAAACCAATTTATTTATTTCTTATATTTAGGGGTAGCACATTCATATTTTTTATAGAAATTTAGGAACCAACACTCACTTGAAGTATTAAATCAAAATCATTTATGTTCTAGGTCATTACTACAAGTTAGATAAACACCCCATTGATAAAAATAATTTGTACTTGTTGAAATTTAATTTGGAGAATAAAAATAACAACCTGACCTTCTGATTTTATGGGGTTGTCTAGATTTACTAATTGATGCTATTAGATAAATTCTGGTTAATTCATTCATTATTATAGCTCCATATTAAGGGAACACTCTCCATCTTTCAGAACCTTCCCTGAAAATAATATGAAAACCATAAAAAAATATGGGGTGAGTTTTTATTTCAAAACAACTATTTTTAATGAGAAAAAGGGTTGAGATAGATTTTCAAACATGTGAAATTCCTATACATATTTCTTCATGTTTTCACCCTTAGATTTCCATTTCTGTTCACCTTTGGGAAACATGGTTATCTTTACATATTCACTTTACTTATTAGTTGGAGTGGGTGTATTAACTTTTTAAAATAGAGCACTTGTTTTATTTTTACCTTTCTCTGGATTTTTATCCAACTATAACTAATATGACTATATGTATAGAAATACTATGAGCACATACTCCACTTTCATGTTGGTCATGGATACCTTATTTGAAATAATAATTTTTGAACTTAATCTCATAGTTTTTTTTAATTTTTTTCATCTCTATAGGAAAACCATCATAAATATGACAACAATGTTTCCTTCTTGGTTTCACCTCCCACACACTTCTTCTACAAATTTTTCCTTACCTTTTTTGGTGTCTTCCTAATCCCATCACCAAAAATTTCCTCTACCATACCAATATTCTTGTGAACATATTTGATTAACTTTCTATTTGTTTTTATATTACTCTATCCATATTTTTATTCCTTAGTTTATTTTCAACAATCCATGGTGTGGAATCATGTCCATAGTAGAATCATCCACTACTTGTTGGTTGGAAATCCAATTTAGTATTCTTCTTATGACTTTCATATGTGTACTTGATTTATTTTTCTCCCAGAGGATTGAAAATACTCCTTTTAGTTGTTCACCAACATCTGTGACTTTAGTGGTTATTTTTTTCATTAAAAACACATGACACCTATAAGGATTATACTGAAGTTAATCATAACCATGACCACTAATATTAAACAACTCATATAAGTTTATCAATATTTAAAATCTATTTTTAAAAGAAAGATTCTTTATTTCCCTAAAGTTTGATTATTCTTATAAGGTTTATTTATTTCTTCAATATTCCTCCCATTTATTTATAACTTATTTTATTTTATCATACGGATATATTATTTCAACCTTCTATTTACCTATTCATGATTATCTAGAAAAACTAGTAGTAGACAATAAGCCTTGTTCTCTTTTTTCTAATAAAAATATGTCCAGATTGTTATACATGCTATTTTATAATAGTTTCAACACTATTTTAGTCTTGGTTTAGTTAACTTAACTTTAAGTAATTATATACTACCATCTTTAATATATCCCTAGGATTGAATTCATTTCTATATGCTTTTATTTTTATAATTTTTTAATTTTTTCTCGCACATTCAGAAATTATATATTTTATGAAAACAAATTTAACTACACCATGGGTTTAATTTTTCAAAGATACCTATGTGTATTATTATAAAAATAATCTATAGAATTATTTTCCACTAATATGAGCCTTATTTGATTCAGGACACACTTAAAAAATTTTAGTTCCAATACACCTCTTCTGTTGAGGTTGGGGAGTTCTAGATTTTTCTTCTTCTAGATTTTTCAATTGAATTTTTAGCTCTAGAAATTACAGGATGAGAGTGTTCTTTTCATATTCCATAGATCTCAACCTATCTTCCCAATATATATTAAGATTTTTAATTTTATCCTCATTCATTTTTCCCATCTCCGAAAAATATTTATCCATCTCTTTCAACCTTTTGATTAAACTTCTTGTTGGGAAAATTTTACATACATGGAGACTTCATAAAACTTCTACAATGAATGGAATACTTACTTTTCAACATGATTAAAATATTATTTATAATATAAAACTATTTTCAATTATTAATTATTTTGATAGAATAATTCATTACAAATTGCAGGTGATTCATCCTTTTCTTTAACGAGTCTTAAGAGAGTGTTGGAATTTCCAACCTGTTTGACTAATGCATCTTCCATTTCATCAGCTACTTAGTTCAACTATGAATAATAATTATATAGTACCTTTATATATATTGGTATATATAAAAAACCTAAATTAAAACTAATACAATATACTCCTTGATTTTAGAATAAAAATAACTATGTGATTTACAATTTTTAAGCTCTTTAAATTATACACAGTTTGAACTCACTTCATATGATGAATCTCTTTCACAATGTTTGATGGAACACATACCACAATATAAAGACACCTGGGATGGGGTGAGTCAGGTGTTGAATTTTTTTATCGATTCCAAATTCTTTTTAGATTCTTTTATCCCTTTATAATTAAACATTTGTTTATAGTTAGTGAAATTTGATCTATTATTGTTCCACCTAATAATCAGTCATCTATATGTATGAAAGTAAAGTAGAACAGAAAGAAAAAATAATTTTATAGGGTTCAGTATTAAGACATACTTCTTTCCTTGATTTTTTATCTTAATGAAGGATTCTACATTATAATTAGTCATATATTACATTGGGTTCACTGCTTCCCACACCCACAATGTCCCACATCTCACAAGAATTAATTTTTCTAGAATAACACTAGACTTATATTAGAAGAATCACACTATTTTCACTAAGTCACATGGTTATTTTCATAAATACCCTGAGTCTCAAAGGTTTTATGGAGTCCCACTATATATATGAAGGAACATTATTTAAGGTTATTCTTTGCAATCAGTTTTCTAGACGACACAAGGATATCACTATATCTACAATGTAGATCTACTCTTTCAAAACACATGATATTAAAATGATTGAATATCTTCAACATAAATACATGAAATTGAGTTCCTGATATCAGTTCATCCTCATATATCTTCAAAACCTTCTCACATGGCCATCTCTATTATCTTTACTCAAAACCTTCATATCTCACATACTAATCTTAGAATGATGGATAACTCAAATTCTTTTTCTCCATTACAATATGATGTTGATTATTCTAATTCTTATTCAAGAGGTAGTTATATCCCCCACAACATCATAAATCTTGGTTCTCTTAGTTTTCATGCACTTATGAGCATATTTTGGTTCTTATTTATGAAATTATACCTCCTCAATCTTCATATATGGTCAAGTGTATGATTGAATCATTAATTTATCTCTTAATTTTATAAATATCATAAATAATTTATCAAGGGGATAAACAAAAACCATCACAAAAGTACAATAATATAATACTGATTTTGGGTTCATGTTTATTTCCATGAACTATATTTTTAACTCAAAAGGTATTTCCATATTATACTCATTTGTCGATTCTCACTTTTCTTTTGAAACAGATTCAAACAAATATTCCCAATTTCTCTACTGTATCTGTGGTTTCATCTCCCTCAAAACAATTCCTCAAATATCCTCATAATAATTTTCTAAAGTTTTATGAAAATATACAACAAACAGATGTGACATGAAACTTTTCTTCACTACTGGTGATGCTCAATAGTTCTTGTCATACAAAAGTCTTGGGAAAATTCCTAGAATTCCATATCAATAACCCATGAACACTTGAAAATACTTGAATAAAAATGATAAAGTCAAAGATAAACAAAATCCGTAGGTTTGATATAATATCATCTTCTTTAAACTGGAAAATCCATGAAACTCAATTTTAGTATCAGGAATATATGAAGTTTTTCTCCTCATTTGGTCTTCCAAAAACTAGGCTCAGATCACAGATTCTCTATTATTTATTATGTTTTAATATTGAATGTATAACCTCAACATTGACTTATTTTTATTTCCTTATAAATAAATAATTCTAGAAGCTCTTCTTTTCATATCTCATAGACCTTCCCTTTACCATGGATATAGATCGATTCCTATTTTTTTTCTCATTCTTGGATCAAAACCCATTCTACATTTTTGGGATGTTTAATCCATGAATGTATATATATTTCATCATCCCAAATGATTTTTTCTTTATGTGAAACAATTATGTAATTCTACAATTTTTACCCAGTATGTAAGGGAAATTGAACAATGTGAATTTCCATTTCATGCATTCATATTTGGTTACAAGAATAATTCCATTATGTGGTGATTCATGTATTGAAATTTGGATATGTAGTGATCCAATTCCAATTCAACTACATGATTAGTTATTCATGTACACAAATTTTCTTTTAGATACAAAATAGAATTTGGATATGTATAGTTTGGATACACCACAAAAATTCTATACATGAAAAGTTTAGCTACATTACTTCCTTCAGCTATGTTGAGATTCATTTTCTTACATGATTTCTGAATTTGGATACACTACTAATTTTAGCTATGTAAATTTGTGTATGTGGGATATTCAACTACACCACTTAATTTGAATATATGGATTCTCATTTCAGTAAGTATTTATATATGTGAGGCTTCATCTATGTTGATTTATACAGAAAATCACCTATATAAGAATTAAACTATACTAGAATTCATGTACACTAAATCTAAACTGATCCATTTTTCAATTTTTATCCATTTCAAACTAATCCCCCACCACTTTAACTCCAAATGATATCCTATATTTATAAACTCATCAAAATTACTTTGGGAATTTATGAACCTTACTTAACAATTCAAAAAAAATCCCAAGGACTTTGAATCATATGAAAAATCACCTCTTTGTTTTCTTTAATATCATGGACTTCACTTTGGATTTCAGACAACTCAAAACTTCATTTCAATCATCATCTATTTGTTGAATTACCATATTCAATATTCATTTGACGTATCACACAAATATGGCATTCTCCCAACTCATTGTTCTTCAAACTCCAATAATCTTGAAATTTTACCACTGATTATAACATCTCATGGAAATATTTACTATATCTAGCACTATTATTATTCCCAATTATTATAGACAGTACCATAACCCCTTCTTTATCAGATTTCATGTTCTTGCATTAATTTTATCTATTTCAATCATCAAATGTATATATTATTCCAACTTGAAAATGTCCTTATAGGTTTTTAAGGATAGCCAACTATTAATTCTTCTTTAGTGGGTGGATACTTCAATCCATCACCCAACACCTATCTTCTTTTAATTTATCACACTGACAACCTCATTTACATCAAATAAAACCAAAACCCTTTTGTAACTTCAATACAAGAACCCTTTCCCCAAAAATAACCACAATTACTTTGATTAAATTCATATACTAACCCTAATGGTTATCTATACCTTCAACTTGTCCCCCCAAAAAATTCATCTAAAATAAATTCTACACTAATTCACATACCGAACCCAAGGATTATATCTCCCTTAATCATGAATTCCTTATATAATTCCATCAATTACTCCAAAAAAATATTTTTATTCCCTTCAAAATCTAGTCACATACGATCTAAAAAGGGTACCTATAACATTGATCATGTAATTTACCTTAAAATTATTAACCCATGATGGTATACATTAATTTTTAAATTATTCTTATCTTATAAGATCCTAACCTCAACATTTATCAAAAATGTTCTTTGATACCAACTATAGTTCCCCATACCTTTACACCCTAATAAGATACTTAAAACACACACTTTTCATACTAGGTTTGGTACCAACTAAAGTAACCCAAAATTAACCATCCATAAATTACAATATCAATAACGAATACTAAATCACTTAAACTCCTAAGAACTTTTAGGTTTATAGTTTTAGAGTGTTATGAAAGACCCCATTATGTAATAAAACCCGTGTCTTTCCATCCAAATGGGAATTTTTACGTTATATAATGAATTTATTATTTCACATAAATTCATTAATTTACCCAATAAAACTATCAACACAAGATTATATTATATAAACACCATATATAACACTCTTATTTATAACATGGTGAAATATAAACATAAGAAGGGTGATCTAAAATGCTGAGTAGGGTTATCATACATCAAGATCTATCATATAATAAAAATTCATTAATAACGTGAAAAGAATTAAAGAAAATAAAATATTTCCATATAAGTAATAATATGAGATTAAAATATATCCATGTATAAAAATATAATCAATCATATGAAAAATAATAACTAATTTAACGGTGATGTAATGGATAATTCTAGACATCTTAATCTTACTATCAATGCCTCATAAAAATACATCTTACATATCATCAAGGACTCATGTCAAAACATCATAAATATTTGGGTAGACATACACTAAATTATCATTCTTTTTTGTCTAATGAGACCTACCAATAAATCAAGAGGCTATGAAATTTTGGGCCCCAATCATAACTTAATCATGATCATTGAATTCATTATATATTGGATTTACAATACATAATCAATATGAATTAGTAATATATATGTATCCATAGTGAATAAAGTATAATTTTTATAATATTTTCCTAGTACATAATCATCCCACCGAAATAGTCAATAATTATCCAAATATAACTAGAAAGTGTACGCATTCTTCGTATTTTCCCAATCAATAAATGAGTTATTTTTCTCAACAAACACTCCCTAATATGATTTATGTAAAATAATGAGTTTACACCATATAGATTAATGGTTAAATGTTTCAGTCAATATTAGAAATTATATATAATAAATACATGGTATTAAAGAATATGGAAATTAATGAAAAACATATAGTTAAATGAGATACAAATAGTGATATAGAATATATTTACAAATATGTGATTAAGTTGGGAATATTTATTAAGTGTAGAATAAGGTATAAAACATAAATAATTAATGTATTAAAGGTGACTATAAATTCAATATAAATAATTTTTTATAGTAAAGTAATGTCTTTTAGGAGGTAGAGAGGAAAATGGAAATGAAACATTTAAAAATAATTTCTTTGAATCTTTTGTAACATTTTTGTCTGAAAGAAGTTATAAATCATTTCCAAACTCTTTTCCGGATGTTTCCAAGTTAATTTTAAAACATCTTTTGAAAAATAATATAAAATAATGTAATATTGAAAAAAAATTATTCGTATTTAATAAAAGATTGAGTAGAACATGAAAATATATATAAGTGAAATATATAATGAAACTTTATTTTAATAAAAAATTGAAATATTCATTGGATATTGGGTATATATATTAATTTGTAAAAAAAATTAAACAAATTTAAAGGAATCTAAATAAGGAATAACGGTTATGATGGTAGAAAAATCTGTTCATGTGGAAAATTAAAAAAAAAGATAATGTTTTCACACTTTTGTAAATAAAGTAAAAATTACTTGTATATAAAGCATTAAAAAAATTAATTTTATTCATTTGAAGAGAAATTAAAAATTAATATAATTATATATTAAAAAATTATTTATGTTTATAAAAAAATCTTAAAGGAAAATAAAGAATATAGTCATAGAAGAGAAAGTGTTGGGAAAAAATCCCTCAAGGTATCATTGAAGCATTTTTGAGGTGATTGTGTTTGTTGACAAAGTGGACAACTAAGTGGTGATTGTTGACAAAGCAAAACAATGACATACATTTTTTTTGATAAAGAGGATTCCATGGTGGAATGTAAAGTTCAAGAGCTGTGGTTAACGATCCATGTTTGATTCAAGAACATCGATAAAGAGATGGATGATCTGGAGGTGGTACAAAAAGAACTGATACAAGGTGGCGCCGTTTTCCAGTGTTTGCCAAATTTTTGGTCCTGAAAATCGACAAATGAAGAAAACCAGTTTTTGGAAAAGGGACTTGCGCGCCATGTAATTGAAGTCTTGGAAACTTGTGCGCCATATGTTTTTCAAGATCATATCATCAAAATATGGAAAAGGGATTAAGGTCGTGCAAGTATTGGTGAGGTCGCGCAGGTGAATTGCACGCCGTGAAGAGACTTGCGCGCCGATGCCTAGGAGGATTGGGAACTTGAGCCCCTATTGTTTTTCCAGATCAGAAGATCAAACTATTGAAAAGGTAAGAGGTTCGCGCAAGTTTGGAATTAGGTCATGCAAGTGACTTGCAGGAGAAGAGACCAGCGCGCCGAGACTTGCGCGCCGAGGAGAGACTTGCGCGCCATTGCGTAGGGGTGACCAAATGCCTATAAATACTGGACCACTACTCTTCATTCTTCACCGAAGTTCAACACTTTGATAAATCAGAGGTCCCATCACATAGTTGTGGTGGTCGCGTAAGTGGTGGTGTGTCGCGCAAGTGGGACTTGTGCACCAGATTTGAAGAAGGGCGATTGTTGGCAGTTGTGTTCCAATATTGGATTGGGCATAAAAGGAAGTGATTCGTGCAAGTTTAGAGTTGAAGAAGCTTGTGTCGTGCAAGTGTTTGAGGTGGATTTGCATGCCAGTTGTGACTTGCGTACCGATACTTGCGCACCGAGATAGACTTGCGCGCCAAGTAAAGGTTTATTTCCGGCAGTGATTTTCGGACTGCGTGGAAACTGGAAGTTTGCTCGACACCTTCGGTGAAAAGAGAGATTCATCTACGGGTGAAAGTTGGGCTTCAAAAGAGCATCTACTTATAGAGGAAGATGCATTCCTTCAAGCAAATGAAGAGACCTAAAGGTCTATAAACTATGATTGGATCCTTTCCGACGCAGTGAGCAAAGGAAGAGGAAGAAGGTGATCCTCTCCACTGGCAGTGACCCAGAGAGAGAGAAATAGGGAGTGACCCTTGGGAAAGCAGTGAGCTAACCCTAAACCTTGTAAAGGTAGTGATCCTGGGACAGAGCGACTGTTCCCGAATCCTTGTATCAACATCTAGTGAAGAATAGTGGAATTTGGTACGACCAGAAACTTGTTAGTGTATGCTCCTTGGATGTAGCCCAGTGAGGGTGAACCAAGTAAAAATCTTTGTGTCTGCCTAATTACTTCCCTACATTGCATTTAAAGCATCATCATCTAATAAATAAGAAAGTAAGTGATCATAATAAACACACAAGTGAAAACAAAGTGACCCTTGTAATAAAGAGGTCAAGATCTAGTGGGGTAGAAAGAATTTTGAAAAAGAATATCCATACCCTGATTCACCCCCCTCTCAGGGTATATAGGCCCCTATTGGTGCTAACAGAAAGATTATATTCCAAAAAGGAGAAATAAGGTTTATTTTTTTGATAAACATTATTTTATTGGTTTTTAGTACCAAAGAGAAGGAAAAAGGAAATAGAAGATGAAAACTCTATAAATAACTGGTGTATAAGAAAATAAATTGGTTTTATGGGAGAAAAAAATAAGTAATTCCACTAATTATAATTGAAACATAACCAATCTTGATCAAAAGTTAGATTGTAAAATATAGCCTTACAAATTTAGAATTTTTTTTATCAAAATACATAAAAAAAGTTAAAATGATATGGTTTTATAAATACCATGAATTACATGAAATAATATTTCAAAATATATTCATCAGTAAGTAAGTACTCCATAAAAAATAAAGCATGATGTATAACATGAAACTTGTCTCAAGAAATTGAAATTGAGACAAAGAACCCTGATGACTTTTATACCATTTAAATAAAAAACTCTTGAAGTATAGAACATTAAATTGATGATTAATTACCATTATTAAATATTTTATCATGATATAATATATAAAATATTCATAATATACATTATATACTAAAAATAGGTGCATAATTCAAATCATGTCTCAAAGATGGAAGTTTGAGATGGGAAACCCTTAACTCGTACTTCCCCTTTTTCGAACACATTATAAAATCATATTTAATAATTTTATATTTATTATAAATATATATTGAAACCATATTTATATTTATAATACTAGATACCATTCACTTACAATTTATCATTACCCATTTATTAAAAACTATTTGTTAAAATCAATATTTTTGTCTTAACTATTCCATTTTCTATGTATATTTCAATTCAACATCTTCAAAACTTAAACATTGGTCATGGTTTCATCATCTTAAGAATTATCATGAAATTTTATATTATTTTATGATATATTTCTAGATTCCCATTGTTATTTCAAAGAACTTATTGTAATGAATTTTTTTGAAATGCTTAAAAATATATATATTTAAGAAATTTTGATTTTATAAAAAGAATTTATTTTATTAAACAATATAGATAGATTTAATAATATTATATAATTATAAAAACATATTAAATTCATCAGTATTACACTATATTTTCATTATATAACTTTATTTAATCATTAATGATATAAATACTATAATAATGTTCATAACATGAACACATTAAAGTAGTTGAATGAGTATGGACATGTAATTTTATAATGACAATATCACATTAAAAGAATATTAAAAATGTTATAAATTTAATATTTATGCATTAAATTCATTTTTAGAACCATCCATTTAAGGTGGTGATGAAAAATAAAATATGTCTTCCTTGAAGCAGATAGGCCGCATGCACACACATGCGGCGTATTATATTTTTAATGGGTGGGAGAGAAAGAAAGTAGATTGATCTTTCTTTCCAGAATCATAATTATTTCATCAATATTTCAAATATTAATTAAATTTATCTTTATAACAATACATGTGAGGTGGTGATGAGAAATGAAATACATCGTCCATAGAGATGGTAGTCCACACACACACACAAATAACTTTCTCATTTTCCTTTGTGTGAAATAAAGGTAGATAATAATTATTTTACATTATCATAATATAATTTGATTAAACTAATTGTAATAATATAATTATTTTAATATGGTTATATAAAAAAATAATTATGTTTAAGAAGTAATAAACTTCAAATAACTCTGTTAAGACAATTACATCTTTCTTGGGTATCCTCCTTCGGATCACTCCTTAAGCCAACATAGGTTGATATTTTGGTGGGACCAAAACATCTATGTTATGGATAAGGTTGTTGGGGAGTTATTTTATTTGATATTGGTCAATATAAAGTTCCAAAATTTGGTGGATAAGTTTGTGGTAAAGGGCTACATTAATAGGTGAGAAGAGTGGCCCCCTTTTAAATACTATAATCTTTTAAATAATATAAATATATTTCTCAGGGTCAGGTGGAACCATGTAAACCCAAATTAAAATATATGATATTATAGGTATAAATAAACCAATCCAATAAAATCATAGATAATAATTTTTGATATTTGTAACCTTATCATGTATTTTTAACCCTTTTAAACCCTTTAAACCTATTTAACCCTTACCTTGGTGAATAAATATTACTACTATAACTTAATTTTATGAATAAATATAAAATATGAAATATTAAATAATTTTAAAATAATTATTAAAAAAATTTAATCAATTTTAAAATATTCAATTAATAGATATGGTAAAAAAAAACTTTCAATATAAATATGCAAAAAAATACAATGAAAAATAGTTAAAAAATTCATTTTTAACAGAAAATGAATTTACACCAAAATCATGTATAGAATTGATTTTAATAAAATTTATTGTCTTATGAATAAAATATTATATTTATGTTACTTTAAAACTAATGAAAAATTTAACTTATCTTTTTTATTACTTAATTAAATAAAAATAACCAAAAGAAGTTTTTGTTAGATTAAAATAACACTTAGTTTCCAAAAAGTTAATAATAGATTTATAAAACAAAAATAAGATTTTTAAATACTTTATATCACTCCTTAAATGTAACACCCCAAGATTTCATAGTGTGTTATTTCTTCAAAATAATTCAATAACTTGCACTACACGCAACACCGAGTTCAATCACACCATGAATTACAAAAAAAAAAGCCATTCAAAAGAGGTTATGAATAGTATTATCTAAATTTTAAACTTTATATAATCCTTATAATTTTAGAATCTATATTATGAGTTTCTTAGATATAATGGAAGAACAAATTCATTTTCAGTATTGCACTTTTATCAACTTTTAATAGTGAACCCTTTTTAAATACAATATTTTAAACTTTTTGACTAAATGGGGACATCAAAAATTTAAAACGAAACATCCCAAGCTTCTACGGTACGCTTTCTTTGAATAATACAGTAGCGTGTGTTGTACGCAACCTTGAGTTTTAACACACACCACAACCAATCAAACTAGCCGTTATGAATAGTAATACCTACTTTTCGAAATTATATATATTTTATATTTTAAAATGGACTTCATTTCTGGATTAGGAATATCGAATTTAGCCTAAGGTGAAATTTTGGTACTTTTCGGATAACTTTCATATTTTGATGAATAGTGAAAATTACTAAATTTTAATTAAAAACAACTTTTTTAATCAAAATAATTAATAGTGATAAATTATGAATTTGAGTGGTTTTAAAGTATATTTAGAATATATTTTTACCATTTAATATAATGTTGGTCATTGGACATAATTTTACAATTAAACCGAACATAAACAAGTGTCAATCTTTTGATAGTTATTATCTCTTAAAAACACGTTTTTTTGTTTTGACAGCGGGAATTAATTTTAAATTAATTTCTGCCACTTCTGTGTTTTGAATTTAGAAAAATGGATTCCATATTTGGAATCAGGATGTTCAAATTGTGTAAATAGGTAACTTTTATTTTTAGACATTTTGAATAATTACTGCGGTAAATATTTTATTTACCATGGTTAAGGGTAAATCCGGTAAATAAGGGTTAAAAAAATAATATTATAATAATACTAAATTACCCTAAAACGTGTCCTAGCCTTATTGGTTGATACATGTTCGACCATAGGCATCTTTGGGTCGATTTTGGGACCCCATGGTGCCACTTGTAGGTGATAAGGACACTTTATTTTAATTAAGTTAAAATGAATACAAAAATGACACAAGCATATATCTTTTAGCAAAACAATTTTTATATAGGGTTATATATGTTGGATTTTAGATTATAAATATTCATTAGAAAGATAAAAAGATTTCCTACATAGTGATAGTTCATTTATAATTTTTAGACATTAAATAATTTAATTTATTTATGACACAGTGATGATGAATTAATTACTATAATAGTGAAAAATTAAAATAATTGATATTATAAATACCCAAATAAATATAATATGAAACTTTTAATGAATTAAACTAATTTTCTAGGATAATATGATATATTAGTATTGATTTAATTGACTTTTTTAGAAGTAATCAATCTGTTATGAGTTTCACAAAAATCAACTATTGAATAGTGTCAAAATTTTCATAAAAGAGTTCTTAAAACAAATATTATATTATTAATTGATATTAAATTCCTAAAAATCTGAGGTTCGGCCAAGAGACTTATATCATGATAGGTTCATAATTAATGGACCACTTGGGAACCTCTTGGATGTATATAGTAAGTTTATTAACCATATTATATAAAAATACAAAGAGACATTGTAAAAGTGAAACTAATTAACTTAGAGTTAATACTTAAAGATAAGGTTAATATAAGTACCCAAACCTGTCTAAATTCTATTGGTTGAGTGGTTTTCGACCTATACCCACCTTAACCTTTGAATAATCAACTTTGGAGCCATTAGAAACTGAATATGAATTTATTATAAATTAATATTTCTAGCTTTTCCAAAGGTGCCCCTCACCCCTCTTATAAAAGGGCACTCATCCTTCTCATTTCTTCACACCTTCAAAGCCTTTTGGTTCGGCAAAAATCTGCCCAAATACTCTCCCAAAATCCCTCAATACAACCTAGAGGCCTTATTTTGATCAGAAAGCCAACCTAAGGATCCCTTTTGATCAAATCAAAAGGAAGAACCCGAAGAAGAGGTAATGTTTTCACCACCCCTTTTCAAGTTCCTTTCTTATTCCACTTCTTCTTTCTTTGTTCTTACCATTCTAAAATAATAACTCCAGTATCTCACATATACTGTGATGTTATTATAAATATGTTACAACCATATTCAGTATTCTATCCACCCTTTGAATAACATGTCACCATACGTGCGTACGTACGACTTACCGTCTCCACGTCGTGGTGTAATTGTTATTCAATATATTATTATTTGGATGGGTATAATAATGATGTGTAACTCATGTAAATAATAAATATAACATGTTAATGATTCTTTATATATGATATACCATCCATTTATATATTATTTTAATATCAAAAGAATGATATTGTCGCTCGTGCGTACGTACGGACTACCGTCTCCACGAACGCGATGAGATTCATTCTCCATCGTATCCATTCAAGTATAATTATCATTTGATGATTTAAAAAATGATGTTTAAGGACTTGATATCATTCTGTATATGAATAAGATACAACAAACATGGCTTATGTAACAAAACATATAAAAGAAAATGAGTAAGTTAACACCCGAAACGACGATAATTCTAAGATATTATTAACAAATCAATGTTAAAAGATCATATATGATATCATATTAATTTATATGATTCTTGTATAATTTAATAACAATTATTTCACCATTATACATGAGGTTAACCTACCCCAACCAAGGAAAAGTACAAGGTAAGGGAATTTCCTATCTCACTTTCAATTCCGTGAGATTTCCATTGTTCGCCACTAAATTATTGAAAGTGGTGTATTGTGTACTGCCATTTGATATATATTATCATTATTCTATTTATATTCATTTTATTCTGGAAATCATTTGGTGGTTATTAACTTTTTTCCATACGACTCAGTTGATTAACGTGGTAAGGGGTTTTCATCTCACTCCTTATTTCCGTGAGATTAATGCCATATTGCCACCATCACCTTTTGTGTGGTGTATGTACTGCCCATAATTATATTCTTTGTGTAATACACTATAATTTATGTGTATTTACATATTCATTGTATGATACCTCTTTCATGGGTTGTATATTTCATAAGTTACCAAATTGGTAAGGGTTATTTCACAATCTCTTCATTATCCGAGGTTGTTTATATGTAATAATCTACTGGGTTCTCTTTATCATCCACATCCATGTTTTCTTAAAAATGTATTTCAAAACATTTTTATTATTTACAAGAATATGGGTTAAAGTCATTTATACCATTGTTTTAATTTTTATAAGAGGAATCTTTCCGTTTTTTTCAAAACAAGGTCCTTTTTAACCTTTTCGACAGAATTAAGCTAAGAATGTTTTTTTAACTTATACGGTGGGTGCCGCTATTTACCGCCGTTATAAAATCGTCAAAGCTTCCCTTACAAGATTATAAGAATATTTTCAAATTGAATGTATTATTTTATAATTATGTTACTTTTAAAATGATTTCAAAAAAAATATATTTCTATAAAATAGTTTTGATTTCATCTATGTCAACATCCTTTGATGGATTTTAAGCTTATTTGAAGTTGACTTATTATGATACAAAACATCCATATTTTATTGAAGGTTTTGTGATATTTTTGATTGTGGATAAGTTATTCTTAAGTCACTCATGGTTTTTGTTTAGAGTATTGACATTTCATAAGTTATTTGTAATCTGAATGTTTATGTTATATTTCAACCTTTCATTCAGATGAATGTGATAGACAGGTATGTTCCGGGTTGGGGACCGGTAAATGTAAGCCCTCCGGTTTGGTCTCCGGTTATTAGAGGAACTCCGGTTTGGTCTCCGGTTATTAGAGGAACTCCAGGTTGGTGTCCGGTTATTAGAGGCACTCCGGGTTGGTGTCCGGTTATTAGAGGCACTCCGGGTTGGTGTCCGGTTATTAGAGGCACTCCGGGTTGGTGTCAGGTTATTAGAGGCACTTCGGGTTGGGTTCCGGTTACAGTTAGCCCTAAGGTCTTGGGATGAGGCCTTGACAAAGAAATTAAAGTTCAGAATTATGCATTCCAACATTATGAAAGTGGTTATTGATTTTTGCATGTGATTATTCGATTAGTAGAATATCCATGTGAATAAGTAAATGGCATTATTTCATTTTATTAATGCCATACCATGTTTAAAGTTCATGTTTGAAAGGATTTTGTTTTAGTTATACATTGCCTTAAATGTTTATTCTTATCTATGGAAGTTTCCGCTATATTGTTATCCTTACTGGGCATTTGAGCTCACCCCTTTTCTATGTTTTATTTTTCCCAGGAAGTGAAGAAGTAAGTTATGAATGACCTGTAGGGATATTATGTGGGGATATGAGTGTGGATTATGGATACATTATGTTGTTGTAGTAGTTTTTCATTTTATGATGTAATGTAAAACTTATGAATATATCTAGTGTTTCCAAGGCTACTAAACCAATCGGTCTTTCGAGATTTGATCTTTCTTGTGATCATGCCAATGTTATGTAATAATGCACCGACTCTGGGTAACTAGGGTCGGGGCGTTACAGTTGGTATCAGAGGAAGTTTAGTACAAACCTTGGAAGCTAGATTTAGATAAACTCTGATTAGAGCACGTAGACCTAAGATGAACTTTGAGGATTAGTATAGAAGAACTTCCTAGAATTTTGGTATTGTAGAGATTTTGTGAGTTTTCCGAGTAATAAATCCCTGTCTGGATACGAGCAGGTAGAGGCGGCTCTGGCCCATATGTACCTAGGGGTAAAACCCGAAAACACCGCTTTGATCTAGACTCGAACGGGAACTGGTGCACGAGAACGGGACTTGCTGCACTCTTGGTTACGACACTCCCGGGGGATATGCTTAGGATAACTCTCATTTTCTCTACAAATCTTTCTGAAGGGATTATGAGTATATACTTCCTCAAAGAAAACATTCTTATGGATTATATCCATAAATAGTTCAATTTATGTTAAGTGTTTCATAAGTATGGGATTATGTATTTTGATTCATAAACTGATCTAGTGTATGCCATTGTTTAGAAATGGCGCCCAGTAGAAGGAATGAGAACTCCAGAAATGCACATGATCCAAAGAGAAGGAAGGATCATATCTTTCATGGTCTTAATCTAGAATTTATAAGAGAAATAGTCTCCCATGTATTATCATCATATGAAGAAATAATATCATGTATTGATAAGATAAGTAAAGAGTTTACTGAGTCCTATGGATTTGAAGGGAAGCAAGAGAAGAAAAGGATGGAAGAGAGAAAGATGGATAAAGGGAAGAGGGAAAAGAAGAATTTTCCCATATGTGGTAACTGTGGAAAGAAACACCATGGAACTTGCCTGAAAGGAATGAGAGTTTGTTATAAGTGTGGAGGAAAAGGGCACAAAGTACGTGACTTCAAGGGTAAGAAAATGGTTTGAAATGTACAATGCTTCATTTGCAAGGAGTTTGGACACTACGCGATCCTATGTCCCAGTCATCAGACTATGCCACAAATGATGTTATTAGATAATAATCAAGTTATGATACTACCACGGATGAAGAGGAATGATTAGAGTTCTTATGTTGATTATGTCAATTGAGTGTTGTATCAACAATGTACTTGTTATAATAATTATGGAGTATATAAGGATTGTACTGCAGTACTATTTCATTAAGGACTTGAGATTGTGTGGAACAAAGAAAAGTGACTCAATAGCAGGATAAATTTTTGGAAAATATATGGTTGAGATAATGATAAATCATAATATAGTTTTGATACTGAGGTAGTGATTTTGGAATAATATGCGATTGTTTTGGATAAATTATATTGGATATTCTTGACTACCTTGGAACTGATTAATGATTTGTATATTCCATCATTGTTGGGGTTTAAAACATTTTTGGATTAATGAAGTATATCCAGCATTCTATATGGAATAAGGGAGCATGAATGTAATCAATAAGGAATATGGTAATACATGATGAAGGTATTCATATGCTATTACGGGGTAAAAAGGATCTATATTATGTTTACCTTCCTTATAAATGTTGGACTGTGAGTTTGGACAGAAGTATTTTGGATAGTTCTAGTTTGGATTATTTTGGATTGCCATAAAAGGACAACCCGGAGGTCGGGCGGCAACCCGTCGCGTCCGGCAAGGCTGCGAGACTTGAACCCGCAACCGAAGGGCGACAAGGGTGTATCACCTACCACTGGCCCACGAGATGTCCTGGATTAAATAATGTAGTTTTTTTTAAAAGATCTGGTAGATGAATTATAAATTCATTTATTTTGGAACCCTATACGAATAGTGTAAATAGAATTTTTTTTACATTCTATTATCTTTTAGAGTGAAAGATGAGTTTGTGGTAGAAATTTATTAATGGATAAAACTCTAATTATAAAGTAAGTATATCTCCTTATGATCTTAGCCAATCTCATAAATAAATTCCTCAATATTAAGAAAAGCAACTTAGAACAAAAATGTTTTCCTAGATGGTACCTTAAATCATCACTAATTTATGGCTTTGGGATTGTTGGCCTTTTCATAGCCATGTTCTCTACCACTATCCATCAGATAATTAATGGTTAGATTTTTCTTCCATATCCATATTTTCCTACATGGAACCCTAGTATGTTTTATTTTCGGTAATCTTCATACTTTCGACTCTTTATTTTAAATAGAGGCCTCATTAATTCATTTTTCGATGTGGGATTTCAACTAAGATATTTCGAAACGTCAAAAATGTGTTATCCTAATACCCTATGTTTTGTTGAACCGATGGTATTTCAAATCATCATAGATTGATGAATTTAAGGACCTCAATTTTATACTTGTTTGTGATTGATGACCTCAATCACTACCTATAAATATTTACGTTTTTCCTCCAATTATATGTCTCTAATTGCCACCAATGTTCTCCTAATTGAGATCATAATTTGGTGGTGACCCTTTCATTTCTCTTTTCCTCATATTAAGACTAAATTTTAGTAACCCAATTTCCGATGTGGGTTTTCCCCCAAATATATTTTCTATTTTCAACCTTTTATTTTCGAAGAACAATTTCAAATTGTGAGGACGCAATTTATTGAAGGAGGGGATAATGTAACACCCCAAGATTTCATAGTGTGTTATTTCTTCAAAATAATTCAATAACTTGCACTACACGCAAAACTGAGTTCAATCACACCATGACTTACAAAAAAAGCCATTCAAAAGAGGTTATGAATAGTATTATCTAAATTTTAAACTTTATATAATCCTTATAATTTTAGAATCCATATTATGAGTTTCTTAGATATAATGCAAGAACAAATTCATTTTTAGTATTGCACTTTTATCAACTTTTAATAGTGAACCCTTTTTAAATACAATATTTTAAACTTTTTGACTAAATGGGGACATCAAAAATTTAAAATGAAACATCCCAAGCTTCTACGGTACGCTTTCTTTGAATAATACAGTAGCGTGTGTTGTATGCAACCTTGAGTTTTAACACACACCCCAACCAATCAAACTAGCTGTTATGAATAGTAATACCTACTTTTCGAAATTATATATATTTTATATTTTAAAATGGACTTCATTTCAGGATTCGGAATATCGAATTTAGCCTAAGGTGAAATTTTGGTACTTTTCGGATAACTTTCATATTTTGATGAATAGTGAAAATTACTAAATTTTAATTAAAAACAACTTTTTTAATCAAAATAATTAATAGTGATAAATTATGAATTTGAGTGGTTTTAAAGTATATTTAGAATATATTTTTACCATTTAATATAATGTTGGTCATTGGACATAATTTTACAATTAAACCGAACATAAACAAGTGTCAATCTTTTGATAGTTATTATCTCTTAAAAACACGTTTTTTTGTTTTGACAGCGGGAATTAATTTTAAATTAATTTCTGCCACTTCTGTGTTTTGAATTTAGAAAAATGTATTCCATATTTGGAATCAGGATGTTCAAATTGTGTAAATAGGTAACTTTTATTTTTAGACATTTTGAATAATTACTGCGGTAAATATTTTATTTACCATGGTTAAGGGTAAATCCGGTAAATAAGGGTTAAAAAAATAATATTATAATAATACTAAATTACCCTAAAACGTGTCCTAGCCTTATTGGTTGATACATGTTCGACCATAGGCATCTTTGGGTCGATTTTGGGACCCATGGTGCCACGTGTAGGTGATAAGGACACTTTATTTTAATTAAGTTAAAATGAATACAAAAATGACACAAGCATATATCTTTTAGAAAAACAATTTTTACATAGGGTTATATATGTTGGATTTTAGATTATAAATATTAATTAGAAAGATAAAAAGATTTCCTACATAGTAATAGTTCATTTATAATTTTTAGACATTAAATAATTTAATTTATTTATGACACAGTGATGATGAATTAATTACTATAATAGTGAAAAATTAAAATAATTGATATTATAAATACACAAATAAATATAATATGAAACTTTTAATTAATTAAACTAATTTTTTAGGATAATATGATATATTAGGATTGATTTAATTGACTTTGTTCTAAGTAATAAATCTGTTATGAGTTTCAAAAAAATCAACTATTGAATAGTGTCAAAATTGACAAAAAAGAGTTCTTAAAAATATATTATATTATTAATTGATATTAAATTCCTAAAAATCTAAGGTTCGGCAAAGAGACTTATATAATGATAGGTTCATCATTAATGGACCACTTGGGGGTCTCTTGGATGTATATAGTAAGTTTATTAACCATATTATATAAAAATACAAAGAGACATTGTAAAAGTGAAACTAATTAACTTAGAGTTAATACTTAAAGATAAGGTTAATATAAGTACCCAAACCTGTATAAATTCTATTGGTTGAGTGGTTTTCGACCTATCCCCACCTTAAACTTTGAATAATCAACTTTGGAGCCATTAGAAACCGAATATGAATTTATTATAAATTAATATTTCTAGCTTTTCCAAAGGTGCCCCTCACCCCTCTTATAAAAGGGCACTCCTCCTTCTCATTTCTTCACACCTTCAAAGCCTTTTGGTTCGGCAAAACTCTGCCCAAATACTCTCCCAACATCTCTCAATACAACCTAGAGGCATTAGTTTGATCAAAAATCCAACCTAAGGAGCCCTTTTTATCAAATCAAAAGGAAGAACCCGAAGAAGAGGTAATGTTTTCACCACCCCTTTTCAAGTTCCTTTCTTCTTCCACTTCTTCTTTCTTTGTTCTTACCATTCTAAAATAATAACTCCAATATCTCACATATACTATGATGTTATTATAAATATGGTACAACCATATTCAGTATTCTATCCACCCTTTGAATAACATGTCACCATACGTGCGTACGTACGGCTTACCGTCTCCACGTCGTGGTGTAATTGTTATTCAATATATTATTATTTGGATGGGTATAATAATGATGTGTAACTCATGTAAATAATAAATATAACATTTTAATGATTCTATATATATGATATACCATCCATTTATATATTATTTTAATATCAAAAGAATGATATTGTCGCTCGTGCGTACGTACGGACTACCGTCTCCACGAACGCGATGAGATTCATTCTCCATCGTATCCATTCAAGTATAATTATCATTTGATGATTTAAAAAATGATGTTTAAGGACTTGATATCATTCTGGATATGAATAAGATACAACAAACATGGATTATGTAACAAAACATATAAAAGAAAATGAGTAAGTTAACACCCGAAACGACGATAATTCTAAGATATTATTAACAAATCAATGTTAAAAGATCATATATGATATCATATTAATATATATGATTCTTGTATAATTTAATAACAATTATTTCACCATTATACAGGAGGTTAACCTACCCCAACCAAGGAAAAGTACAAGGTAAGGGACTTTCCTATCTCACTTTCAATTCCGTGAGATTTCCATTGTTCGCCACTAAATTATTGAAAGTGGTGTATTGTGTACTGCCATTTGATATATATTATCATGATTCTATTTATATTCATTTTATTCTGGAAATCATTTGGTGGTTATTAACTTTTTTCCATACGACTCAGTTGATTAACGTGGTAAGGGGTTTTCATCTCACTCCTTATTTCCATGAGATTCATGCCATATTGCCACCATCACCTTTTGTGTGGTGTATGTACTGCCCATAATTATATTCTTTGTGTAATACACTCTAATTTATGTGTATTTACATATTCATTGTATGATACGTCTTTCATGGGTTGTATATTTCATAAGTTACCAAATTGTTAAGGGTTATTTCACAATCTCTTCATTATCCGAGGTTGTTTATATGTAATAATCTACTGGGATCTCTTTATCATCCACATCCATGTTTTCTTAAAAATGTATTTCAAAACATTTTTATTATTTACAAGAATATGGGTTAAAGTCATTTATACCATTTTTTGACTTTTTATAAGAGGAATCTTTCTGTCGTTTTCAAAACAAGGTCTTTTTTAACCTTTTCGACAGAATTAAGGTAAGAATGTTTTTTTAACTTATACGGTGGGTGCCTCTATTTACCGCCGTTATAAAATCGTCAAAGCTTCCCTTACAAGCTTATAAGAAGATTTTAAAATTGAATGTATTATTTTATAATTATGTTACTTTTAAAATGATTTAAAAAAAATATATTTCTATAAAATAGTTTTGATTTCATCTATGTCAACATCCTTTGATGGATTTTAAGCTTATTTGAAGTTGACTTATTATGATACAAAACATCCATATTTTATTGAAGGTTTTGTGATATTTTTTACTGTGGATAAGTTATTCTTAAGTCACTCATGGTTTTTGTTTAGATTATTGACATTTCATAAGTTATTTGTAATCTGAATGTTTATGTTATATTTCAACCTTTCATTCAGATGAATGTGATAGATAGATATGTTCCGGGTTGGGGACCGGTAAATATAAGCCCTCCAGTTTGGTCTCCGGTTATTAGAGGAACTCCGGTTTGGTCTCCGGTTTGGTCTCCGGTTATTAGAGGAACTCCGGGTTGGTGTCCGGTTATTAGAGGCACTCCGGGTTGGTGTCCGGTTATTAGAGGCACTCCGGGTTGGTGTCCGGTTATTAGAGGCACTCCGGGTTGGTGTCCGGTTATTAGAGGCACTCCGGGTTGGGTTTCGGTTACAGTTAGCCCCAAGGTCTTGGGATGAGGCTTTGACAATGAAATTAAAGTTCAGCATTATGCATTCAAACATTATGAAAGTGGTTATTGATTTTTGCATGTGATTATTCGATTAGTAGAATATCCATGTGAATAAGTAAATGGCATTATTTCATTTTATTAATTCCATACCATGTTTAAAGTTCATGTTTGAAAGGATTTTGTTTTAGTTATACATTGCCTTAAATGTTTATTCTTATTTATGGAAGTTTCCGCTATATTGTTATCCTTACTGGGCATTTGAGCTCACCCCTTTTCTATGTTTTATTTTTCCCAGGAAGTGAAGAAGTAAGTTATGAATGACCTGCAGAGATATTATGTGGGGATATGAGTGTGGATTATGGATACATTATGTTGTTGTAGTAGTTTTTCATTTTATGATGTAATGTAAAACTTATGAATATATCTAGTGTTTCCAAGGCTACTAAACCAATCGGTCTTTCGAGATTTGATCTTTCTTTTGATCATGCCAATGTTATGTAATAATGCACCGACTCTGGGTAACTAGGGTCGGGGCGTTACATTAAATACATATTTGTTTTATAAAAAATGTTTTGTATACGTTTAATTCATTATTATATCATGATGATGTCTTAAATGCAATGATATTTGTAAAATGATATTTTTAACTATTCATAAAAAATTCAAACATTTAAAAAAACCTAAAAAACCTAAGATAATTTTGAATATTTGCATTTAAAAATGAATATCATTTAATAAAATTAAAATTATAATGTATATAAATTTATATTTTTAAATAAAAAATTTAAATATAAAGAAAAACTACTTTTTTAGAAAAATGACCCTTTTAAACTTCAAGTATTCATAATCTTATTTCATATCAATTTATAATTATTTTTTTGTTAATATATTTGTTTTTACATTTAAATATTACATATAATAATTTTTAAAAATGTTTAATTTAATTTATTAAAATATACAACACATTAAAAATAATTATTTGAAAAATATATCTGTTAAAAATTGAATGGTTTTAATCATATCACATTATTTGTTTTATAATCATTAAATTTATTCAACCAAAACAAAATAATAACATGTAATAATATTAATTGATTAAAATATTTTTATTTACTAAAGGTTTATTATTATTGTAATTGTAATATGTCAAAAATCCTTTTAGTTTTTTGTTTGATGTGTTTCTTGTTATTCAATATAATATTTATTTAAATGAAAATACACACTAAAAACAAAGAATGTTACATTCCCAAGTTTAAATAAATTGATTCCTCAAAATTTTAATTATCATTTACTAATGGAATTGTCTAGGGGTATCCATAAGAGAGATATGACTCAAGATATACATTCTACTAAGATATCAACATTACTATATTAGGTAATAATTGGAAACATATCATAAATATTTCTGAAACTATATATGAATATTTATAAGACCCATACTTATGAATGCATTTCTAAAATCATACCTTGATAGTTGAGTGATAATTTTTACATAAGACTTTATAGATTTATCTTCCTCTTTCTAGAGTTTAAGGAATTATTTTTCCATCAAGATATAAAATATGAGAAAATATACTTACTTAATTTCTTTTGTAACAACTTGTGTTTTTTTAAATTACAACACTCTATTCAATAGCATACATGATACGCCACATCGAGCTTAAATGAACAAATAAAAATTATTATTTAAATGTTACCATTATAACATAGCCATTAGAATGAAGGGAATGACCAATATTAACTAAATTAATAAAATAAGGTTTATATATGTTTATATTATTAATTATTTTGTGAATAATTAATTATAAATGAAAATAAAACCCTTTCTAAAACAAAAGGAAATGTTTTTTTTGGAAAAACTATTTAAATGTGAAAAAATGAGTTTTATACCAATAAATAAAAAAATCACACTTGTTGGATCATATTGATGATATATATATATTCAATTAAATTTTTAAATTTCATATTTTTGTTTTCTATACATGATATAAGAACAAATCCAGTTTTATCCATAAAAGAAGTATTTTTTGAAAAAGGAAGTTTTGCCGACTTTTAATAGCACACTTATTTTAAATATAGTTTTTGATACTTTCATAAACTATATTTTAAAAAATAAAGTTTTTATTTGAAATTTTAATATAAAATTATTCTTTGGATGTATTTTTGGTATTTCTCTGATAAGTTTCATGCTTTTATGAATAGTGAAAAATACTGAATTTTAATTGAAAACATATTTTTCATCTTAATAATTTATAGTATTAAATTATATTTTTATTAGGTTTAATGTATAATTAGATAACTTTTATATCATTAATACAATTTAGTTCATTAGAGTCAATTTCAAATTTAATTTGAAAATAAAAACATTTCTATCTTTTTAATGTTTTCACTTTAATAACTCATTTTCCCACCCCATCAATGAGATTAATTTTAAATTAATTTTATCCCATTTTATATTTGTGATTTTCAAAAATATATTTAATATTTGAAATCATGAGGCCAAAATTTATTAAATAAGTCCATTTTATTTTTTGTTAATATGAATAGTAACTTTGTTAATTTTTATTATCACAATTAAGGGTAAATCAGGTTATGAAAGGTAAAAATAATATTATAAATATTATAAAATTACCATAAAACCCATCCTAATTTTATTTTATGATTTTTTATACCAAAAAAATCCTTCGGATTATTTTTTAAGCTCTTGTATCCACTTGGATGACTTTAATCCATTTATTGTTTGTTATTCAAAGAAAAATCAATTTTATCATACTTTTGTTTTTAACAAGTGAAATATTTTCATACATGAGGTTTTATAGAGATTATTTTGGTCTATAAATATTCTATTGAATTAAAAAACGTTTATCATAATTATGGTAATTTATTTTAATTTTTGGAGATAAATAATTACTTTAAAGGCTTACACTATGATGATATAGTAATTATTTAATTAAAGGAAATATAAAATAAATGTTATTAAAAATATTAAAATAAATACAATTTTAGATGATTAATGTCATTAAATAATTTTATATATTATTTTTATATTTAATTCATATGTTAAAAGAGTTTTTTTGAATATATCATGTTGTTTTGATATTTTAAAAAAGTGAATTATTGAATAGTTTCAAAATTGACATTAATGATTTTTAAAATATAAAATATTTTATTAATTGAAAGAAAATTTATAAAAAACTAAAATTTATCCAAATTATTGGGATAAGGATTAAAATTTCATAAATGACTCATTTATTGGTTGTTTGAAATTTTTAAAAAATTATATTAACCCTCAAAGTGTAAATTACATGATATCACATTAAGAGTTGAAAGGGTTAAAATAAAAATATAAGGATTAAACAAATAAATAAAACTCGTTTAATTTTCATTGGATGAATTTATTTCGACCCAAAATAATAATATATTCTAAATAAATCAGTTTGGAGCTATTTGTAATAGAAAATTAATTTATATTATTTTAATATTGTGAGGAATTCCAAGAGTGTCCCTCCCCTCTCTTATAAATTGGAACCCCTTCTTCTCTTATATTCAAACATAAAAAACCATTTGGTTTGGAAAATATCTACCAAAATCCCTTCCTATAACCTCTAAACACAACCTAGATCTCTTATTTTATCCATAACACCACCCTTAGTGGTCTTATGGTGTTACAAAAAGGATATTATTTCAAGAAAAGGTATTGTTTAATTAAGTGTTACTGTTTTGTTTCTTATTACAAATTATTCAAATATTATTCAACCATGATTAAATTTTATATAAATTATCCTAAATATTATTATATTTTATTATTCTAATATCATCACCAAAATATATCTCCATTTTCATTAAATGGGAAAAAATTATTTTTCATGTATACGATGAACTACCACCTCACGAACCGATATAATTCATTTCCATAACCATCTCTCAAGATTTTTTATAATGACAGAATTAATGTTCATATATGATATTTATGACATATTTATCATTATTAAATTATAATATATCATTTTATTTCATACCATTTCTATGCAAAAAAATGATAATGTCATTCGTACGTACGTGGGAACTATCACCTCCACGAAGCAATGTGATTAATTTTTCATCACCACATCATATGGATGATATATATAAGTACATTTAAATGATTTATATGATATTAATGATATTTTTATCATTATATAAAGATAAAATAATACTTACCTTCTTTCTGTAATGATCATTGAAAAATGGAAACGTTACTCATGCGTACACTTGACTTAATGTCTCCATGATTATAAAATACTTCATTTTTCATAACCATAATTAATGGTTTGATTTAGATGTAACACCCCGAACCTAGTTACCCAGAGTCAGTGCATTATTTTAACACATTGGAATTATTACAAGGAGTCAAGTCCCGAAGGACCGATCGATTTAGCAGTCTTGGAAAATAGATTATATACATGAATGTTACATTACATTATAAAATGAAAAACAACAACAAAATTGTATCCATTTACCAAATTAATATCCCTTATATTATCCCATCAGGTTAGTCATAATAAAATTCTTGGAATCTTGGGAAAAATAAAATATAGAAAGGGGTGAGCTCAGATGCTCAGTAAGGATAACAGTATAGTGGAAACTTTCATAAATTAGAATAAACATTTAGGGAAATGTATAAAACTAAAAAAAAGAATTTTAAACTTAAAATTCAGCATAATATGGAAAAGATAAATCAAATAATTCCATTTACCTATTCACATGGATATTCTACTAGTGGAATAATAACATGTAATGTCAGTAGCTAATTTCCTAATGATGGAATGCATAATGCTGGATATCATAACCACATAGTCAAGGCCTAGTGCCAAGAATAAAAATAAGATTTTTTCAAGGACTTGTGCCAAGACACTATTTTGTCTCATGAGACCTACCAATGCATCAAGGATCTATAGTGGGCTCCACCCATTACTTACTAATTCTAATGCATTACTCACATTAAAAGGTTGAAACATTACAAAAACATTCATATTAATACTAGCATAAAAAATGTTAATATGTTAACCATAAACCATGAATGGTATAAAAATAACTCATCCATATTTAAACATATCAAAAAACCTTAAATAAAATATGGAATATTTTTATCATAATAAATCAACTTCAAACAAGTATAAAATCCATTAATGGATGTTGACATAGATGAAATCAAAATTATTTGAGGGTAATATCTATTTCTATTTTAAAATCATTTAAAAGTCATGTAATTATAAAATAAAAAATTTATTTTGAAAATATTCTTATAATATTTTAAGCAAATGTTCAAAGATATTATAATGGAGGAGAATAACCGCACCTACCGTACAAGTTTAAAAAATATTATTACCTTAATTTTTTGAAAAGTTCATATTGTACCTTGTTTGGAAAACGACAGAAATATTCCTTTAAAACCATTTTATAAAAATTCAAACAAGGGTATAAATGAATTTAACTCATAGTCTTTTAAATAGTAAAAATGTTTTGAAATTCATTTTTAATAAACACAGATGTGGATGATAAAGAGGTCCTAAAAGATTCTTATGAAAAAACAACCTCGGATAATAAAGAGATTGTGAAATTAACACTTACCTTGTACTTTTACTTGTTTGAGGGTATGTTAAACTATTGTATAATAGTTAAATAATTGTCATTAAATTATAAAAGAACCACATACATAAATATAATATCATATATGATCTTCTAATATTGCTTTGTTATTCATATTTTTTGTAGTATCATTGTTTCAAGTGTTAACTGATTCGTTTTTCCTTTATATGTTTTTTTACGTAATCCATGTTTATTATGGATAGGAAGTATTTGATTCATATCTAGAATTATATTATGTTCTTAAATATTATTTTTAATAATCAAATGAAAATTACTCTTGAATGGTTACGATGGGGAATGAATCTCATAGTGTTCATGGAGAGGGTAATCTGTACGTACGCACGAATGCTACATTTCATTTTTTTAAAGGAAATAATTCCAAATGATACATAGGTACATTATTATTCCAGTATAAAATAATATTTTATATATGTTACATAAGTTCATTAACAACATCCTTTATATATTCCATGTATGGTATGAACGAGTCATATCACTTTGAGGGGGCAGTAGTCCGGACTTTCTCAAATGAAATTATCGTACATATACAACATGAAAAGAATAAAGGTATTCTATAAAAGAGAATTTCATAATATTATAGATAAAATAAATATCATAAATATCATATATAATTACAGTTCCATCATAATGGCCACCATAAGAGGTGGTAGGAGAGGATTGAACAATCATCATTTCGTGAGGCAGTAGTTCACTGCCCACAGAATCATTAGTTTCTATACCTATTAGATGGAGGTGTGTGTAAGTGTAGTTCGAATAATTTTCATAAAAAAACCTAGTATATTGAGGATACTGCTGTTATTATAAAATAATGGAATAAAGAGAGTTTAGGTGTCTCGAGAAGTAAAATAAAATAAAAGAACTTAAGAAGAGATGTTACCTTTAAATCTGGTAAATCCCTTTGGTTTGAACAAAAATGCTTACTTGAAGTGCCTTATGCCTAAGGTAATACTTCTAAGAAGAAGGGAGGAATTTAGGGAGCTTAATTGGTCTGAGTTTTGATGAGACAAGGGGATTGAGAGGTGTGAGAAATGGGTTAGAGGTGACATCTTTTTATAAGTGGGAGGAGGGGCTCTTTAGGAAAGTTTGAAAGTATTATTTTATTATATGATTATTTTCAGTTTATAAAGGTCAAAATATAATTAAATTCTAAGATAAGATGACTCATGTTTGAAATAAAATCATCCAATAATAATTGGATAAGTTTTGTATATATTTTTAATTTTGATAATCTCATTTATTTAAATCATTCATTAATGAGGTAAATAGTGCATCATTATTGGGTCATAAATTTTTTTTTATTTGATATCTAAAAATTATAAAAAAATAACATGATATAGAAAATCATTTTATATTTAAAATGAATATTTATAGTCGAAAGTATAACTTATATAACCCCTTTTAAAAATTGTTTTACTAAAAGATATATGTTTATGTCGTTTTTGTCTTTACTTTAAATTAATTAATACAAAATGTCATTATCACTCTCAGGTGGATCTATGGGGTACCAAAATAGACCCAAGGATATACATGGTCGGACATGTATGAACCAGTAAAAATAGGACACATGTTAGAGTAATTTAATATTATTATTATAATATTTTTTTACCCTTATTTACCAGATTTACCCTTTTACCATGGTAAATAAAATATTTACTGAAGTAAATATTCATAATGTCTAAAAATAAAAGTTTCCTATTTACACAAATTGTTCCTCCTGATTCCAAATATGGAATATAGTTTTCCAAATTCAAAACACAGAAGTGGAAGAAATTAATTTAAAACTAATTCCCATTGTCAAAACAAAAAGCGTGTTTTTAAGAAATAATAACTAACAAAAGATTTATACTTGTTTATGTCTAGTTTAATTGTTAAATTACATATAATGAACTAAATTATATTAAATGATAACAATATAATCTAATGATACTTTAAAACCACTCAAATTTATAATTTAACACTATAAATTATTTCAATTAAAAAAAGTTGTTTTCAATTAAAATTTAGTATTTTTCACTATTCATCAAAATATGAATGTTATCAGAAAAGTAATAAAAATTTATCCAAACTAAATTTTTATCATCTAATTCTAAATAATAATTTAATTTATTTAAATTGAATATATAAAAGTGTCAAATATTGGTTTTAAAAATGGATCTCCATTAAAAGGTGGTAAAATTGCATTTTTTGAAAAATACTTATTTTATCCAAAACATGAATTTATTCTTATTTTATGTCTAAGAAACACATAATATGGATTCTAAAATTATATGGAGTATATGAAATTCAAAATTCATTTAATACTATTCATAACCGCTTTTGACCAGCTAGTTTGGTAAGTCGTGGTGCGTTCGAACTCGGTGTTGCATGTAACACAAATTATTGAATTACTTTGAAGAGATAACATACTATGAAATTTTGTGGTGTTACATTAGAAGTATAACTGATGTATAAAAATTATAATGATTTCATGAATATTATTTTGGAGAAGACGCAATTATGATCATTTTGACTATTGACATCATACCAAATTCATTTAGGACATAAGTAACAAATATTGTCAAAACATCTCAAATGAACTTGAATAATTAGGTAACTGTTATAACATTATAATAAGTGATATAAAAGAAATAATATAATTTAATAAGTTTCTAAATAAATTAAATAATTAACCTATGTTTATTATTCATAAATATAAATATTTTACGTGATGAGTCAGACTCAATGTAAGGGACTTTGTTTCAATCTACTTTCGTTGAGGCATATTTTGATATTATACACCCAAATTCTTTTATAAAAAGTATTAAAAGAAACTTTGATATATAATATCATGAATTTATTTATTATAATTTTATTAAATTTTTTGTTAAATTGTTTTCCTTCATGGGGCTTATGATTCAAATGTTTCAAAGTGGTATGTGACACTTTGATTTAAAAATAATCTTTTAAATTTTTAATTTCAAAATAATTTCCTCCATGTTAGTATTGTTGATATTATTTTATATTTTTATTTAAAAAGGAATTATAAATGATTTTTATGCCTGTTATTTAATTTCATTCAGAGGATTTTAGAAAGGAATATTTTTATGTTTTCTGTACAAAGTGTTTTCTTTCATTACAAACATAAAAAGGAATGTTTTTTTAATGTATACAGAGAAAAAACTTATCCAACAACATGATAATTATTTTGATATATGGATTCCTATACAAGCATACATTTTTTTAAATGAAAAATTTACTCTTTTCCCCCTTTTTTTTGGTATTTTGTTTTTGAAAATGGTTTTTGGTAATGGATTCTGTATTTCAATAACATGAAATATTTCCTTATTAGTGGAAATTAAATTTAATAGTGACATGTAATAAATTGAAATATATTGTTTGTTATGATTATATAATGGTAGTTGGACATGTTACATGTGGTTATGTGATATACCAATTACAGGTAGTTCTGTGATAATATAACGATGCGTGAGTCCATGATATCCCTCCAATGCATTATGTGTGGAAGTCGATGATATGGTTATTCCATCTGTAAGAGTGACATGTATGGAAGTAGAATGAATGGTTATTCCCTTTTAGTATAATTATTTCACAAGTTACCTACTTATATATTATATGATTGCTTATGAGTTTTCATGATTTTTTTATTTTAAAAAGGTAAAATAATGGTCTTTTGGATATGATTATTCCTTTTTCACAGTAAAAAGGTATGTTTTAAGGAAATATTGTCATGGGTTTTCACTAGACTAATGGTTTCCTTTATTTTATGATCCTTACTGAGATTGTTTTCTCATCAAAAGTTTTAAAATGTTTTTCACAGGGTTTACAGAAGATTTGGGAAAAGGATGAGATCAAGGGGAAAATTGTGAAGATTTTTCATAAAGAGAAACCATGATTTATTTTGAAACATTTTTCCTTAGATGAAAAAATGGATACTGAGTATAATTGTACACATGTACTTTACAGTTTCACTATGTAAGTGTTTTTAAGAATTATCTAGAACTCTAAACTTAAAAGTTATTTGGGAAAAGAAAGTGATTTATAGTTTTAAAAATAACTAGAATATGTAATTTTTAAGGATAGGTCCTTACAGTTAGTATTAGAGTTGGGTTTAGACAATATTAGAGATTAGGATATTTTCTTAAGAGTTATGAATATCATCATGGGTTTATAATTTTTGGGTTTATCATAAGTTCAATGTCTTAGAACCAACTTTCTTTGGCTTTTAGTTATGAAAATTTAAGGTGACTAATAGTAAGTTTGGAGGCATTCATTTTTGAGGTAATTATGGTTTATTACTTTTTAGGATGAAAAATGAAATGTATGATATAAACATTGAGTTTAAGAAATATAAAGTTTATTTTGAGGATGTTTCTCATATTTATATAATTTTATAATGATTATATTAATATATTTTTAGAAAAAGGACAACCCATGGGATGGGTGACAACCCCTCACGTCCGGCAAGGCTGCGGGAATTGAACCCATAATCTAAGGATGATAAGGGTGTATTGCCTACCACTTTCCTACATGATGTTCTAATTAGTATAATTTTTTTTATTTATTTAAACCATTTTATGGGTAAAGTTTAAGTTCATTTTGGGAAGATATGTTTTATAAATAACCATGAGATTGAAAATGATTTACTGATTAAGTGATTGATATTATTTTGGAATATGTTTACTGTTTTGGGAATCTTATAGAATTAGGGTAGAAAAAAACACTATTGTATTATTCAGATTTTTTTGGATAATTATTTTTTGAATGGTTTATGTTGAAATTTGGGTATTACTTTTGAATTTCGGAGTTTAATGCAGTTTTTCATCATATGTTGGTTTATTATTAGTGGGGAATTATATTTTCTTATCCAAACCAAATTGGTTTTGGTTAATGTTTCATGATAGTAGAAATAGATAATTAATATTTTATGGATCATGTGATTCATTAAAAGTTGATTATAATGCTTCAGGCATGAAAAATTTATCTTAAATACTTATCATTTTAAGAAAAAAGACGAGTTAGTTGTGGAAATTTATTAAAAGAAGAAACTCAAATTGTCAAGTAAATATATTTCATTATTTTATTAGTCTAAGTAGTAAAAAGATTCATCAAATATATGAAAATAATCTTGAAACAAAAATGTTATCTATTTACTTTTCTTACTAATAAATAAATGATCTTTTTAACCCATCACATATTTATGGTTTTGTGATTGTCAACATTCTGATGGAAATGTTCTCTATCACTATCCATCAGAGCTCGATAGTTTGTTTTCTATTACATATGCATGTTTTATGACATGTGACCCTAGTATGTGTTATCTCAGGTGACATTTGTACTTCCCATGATTTATTTTAAAGAGGAAGTATCATTAACCCATTTTTCTGATGTGTAATCAATATAAATGTATTTTGAAAATCTGAAAGATAGTTACGAGCTTGAATTAAGTATTTCAAGGATGAAAATTTAAAGTGGGGGGGGGGGGGTAGAATGTAACATCTTGTGTTAAAAAAATAACACCATGTTCGATAGAATACATGATACGTTACATCAAACTTAAATGAACAAATAAATATTATTATTTAAATGTTATCATTATAACCTAGCCATTAGAATGGAGGGAATTAAAAGTATTAACTGAATTAAAAAAATATCATTTAAAAATGTATATAGAATTAATTATTGGGTGAAAAATTAATTATCAATGAAAATAAAACCATTTTTAAAATAAAATGATTTTTTCCTAAAAATCTATTTAAATGTGAACAAGTGTGTTTTATACTAATAAATAAATAAATAACATTTGTTGTATTATATTAAATAAATAAAAAAATAAAAAAATAAATATATATATATAATATTCAATATAATTTTTAACATTCATATTATTCATTTTTTAGACATGATATAATAACAAATCCATTTATACGCAAAAAAGATGTATTTTTCTAAAAAAATAGTTTTCCATATTTTGGTGGAGGACTTATTTTAAAAATAGTTTTTTACACTTTTATAATGTAATTTTTTTTATTTTTCTGATAAGTTTCATGTTCTGATAAATGTTGAAAAATACTGAATTTTAATTGAAAGCAGTTTTTTAATAAAAATAATTTCTAGTATTAAATTATATTTTTTATTGGTTTTAAAGTATAATTATATAAATTTTATACCATTTAATCCAATTTATTTAATTTAATTCAATTTCACATTGAATTTGGATATAAAAACATTTCAATCTTTTGGATGTTTTTATTCTAACAACCTGTTTTCTCACCTTGTCCATGAGATTAATTTTAAATTAATTTTAGCCAATAATGTGATTTTAATTTTGAAAAATGGATTCAATATTTTAAATCATAATGTCAAATTTTATTAAATAGTTCCATTTTATTTTTGAAAAATATGAATAGTAAATGTGGTAAATTTTATCACTACAGTTAAGGGTAAATCTGGTAATTAAGGGTAAAAATAATATTATAAATATTACAAAATTTCAATAAAACTTTTCCCAATTTTATTAGATGAGTGATTTTCGACCAAAATAATCCTTATTACAACTTTTGAAGATCACTTGGATGTCTTTAATATATTTATTGTATTTTATTCAAACAAAAGTCAATTATGTCATTCTTTTGTTTTTAACAAGTGAAATATTTTTAATATGGGATTATATAGGGGATATGTTCATATATAAATAGTATTTTGAAATTAAAAATGTTTATATTCATCATGGTAATTTTTTTGAATTTTTAGTAGAGAAATAAGTACGTTAAATTCTTACAAAATGATGATGTAGTAATTGTTTAATTAAAGAACATATCAAATAAATGATATTAAAAATTTTAAAATACATTTAATTTGAGATACTTAATGTCATAAAATAATTTAATAGAAAATTTTTATATGTCAGTGATGTGTTTAAATAGTTGTTTTGAATATATCATTTTGTTATAATATTTTTGAATTGTCAAGTATTGAATAGTGTTAGAATGAACAATAATGTTATTTTTAAATATAAAATATTTTATTAAATGGTATAAGATTTATAAAAAATTAAATTTTTTCAAATTGGTTAGTATAAGGCTTAAAATTTAATCATTAACTCATATATTGGCCATTTTAAATTACACAGTAATTATATTAATCCTCAAAGTGTAAATTAAATGATATCACAATTTCAGTTAAAAGGGTTAAATAAGGGTTAAAACAAAACGATAAGGATTAAAAAAATAATCAAAACACATATAATTTTAATTAAATTAATTTTTTTCAACAAAAAATCCTCCTATATATTTTTGAAATATGTTTAAATTCATTTGGAATTGGAAAATAATTTATATTAATTTAATATTGTTTGGAATTCCAAGATTGCCCCTCCCCTATCTTAAAAAAATGGAACCCCTTATTCTCTTTTTTTAACACTTAAAAACCTATTTGGTTTGGAAAATATCTACAAAAATACCTTCATATAATATATCAAAATATCATTGAGCTCTTAGTATATTCATAACATCACCCTTAGTGGTCTTAAGGTGTTAAGCAATAGAGATTATTCGAAAAAAGGTATTGTTTTTAATTAAGTGTTTCTGTTTTGTTTCTCCTTCCAACTCCTTAAAATATAATTAAAACATGATTATGTAAAAAAAATAGCATCTTAAATATACTAATATGTTATTTTGTTAATATCATCACCCAAATCCATCTCTACTTCCATCAAATGGGAAAAATTTATCATTCATGTGTACGTTGAACTACTGCCTTGTGAACTGATATAATTTTTTTTCCATCACAATCTCTCAAGAATAGTTATAATGATGGAATTAATGTTTATATATTATATTTATGAAATATTTATCATTATGAAACAGTAATATATAATTTTAGTTTGTACATTTCCATGCACAGAAAAATAATAACATCATTCATGCGTACGTGTGAACTATCACCTATTCGTAGCGATGTGATTCGTTTTTCATCGCCACATCATACATATGATATATATAAGTATATTTAAATTATTATTATGATATTAATGATATTATGATAATTTTGGAATATTAAAATAATACTTACCTTATTTCCATAATGATCATTAGATAACTGAAATGTCACTCATGCGTACGTATGAATTACTATCTCCATGATTATAACACAGTTTATTTTTCATAACCATACTTAATGGTTTGATTTAAAAGTATAACTTATGTATAAAAATGATAATAATTTAATGAATATAATTTTATAGATGAGAGACTACAATTTTGACTGTTGAAAACATACCAAATTCATTTTGGACTCAAGCACTGAATATATTCTAAACATCCCATATGAACTTGAATAATTAAGTAATTGTTATAACAAAATAATAAGTGACATAAAAGGGATAATAAAACATTAATAAGTTTATAAATCAAGTAAATAATTAACCTATGTTTATTTTTCAGGAATATAAATCTTGTACGTGACTAGTCAAACTCAAGGGAAGAGACTTCGTCTTAATCTATTTTCATTGAGCCATATTTTGATACTATACACCCACCTTCTTTTATGAGGTGCATTAACAACCCATTTGACATTTCATATACTAAATTTATTTATTCTAATGTTATTTAATGTTTTGTTGAGTGTTATTACTTCACGGTGATTAAGATTTAATTGTTTCAAGTGGTATGTTGCACTTTGATTTAAAAATTTTCTTTTAAATATTTAATTTCCAAATCTTGTACTCAATGTTATTATTCTTGTTATTATTTTAATTTTCATTTAATGAAAGAATTATAAATGAAATTTTATGCATATTTTTGAATTTCATTCAAAGGATTTCAAAAAGTAATCTTTTTATTTTTTCTGTATGGAATGTTTTTCTTTCTTTACAAATGATAAAAGGAATGTTCTTTTTAACGTATATGGTGAAAAAAAATCTCCACAGCCATGAAAATTGTTTGATATCTAGCCTCTCTTCAAACCATCACGTTTTTAAAAGAAAAAGAAACCATTTCCACCCTTTTTTGGGTATTTTGTTTTTGAAAATGGGTTTTGTAAATAGATTGCTTATTTCAATAATACGAAATATTTCCTTTTGAGTGGAAATGAAATTTAATAGTGACATGTTGGAAATTTCAAGCTTTTATGTGTTGTGATTATATAATGGTACTGGGAAATGTGAGGATTGCTTCTGTGATAAACCAATTATGAGTAGTTCTGTGATAAAATAATGATGGGTGGGTCCATGATAGCCCTCCAATGCATTGGGTATGGAAGTCGACGACATGGTTATTCTATTTTAGTATAATTAGTCCTAAGTTTCCTACTTATATATTGTATTATTTCTGATGAGTTTTTAGGAAAATCATTTGTTTTTCAAATGGTAAAATAATGATCTTTTTGATATGATGATTCCTTTTTCATGGTAAAGAGGTATGTTTTTAAGGAAATGTTATTATGGGTTTTCACCAGACCAATACAGGAAAAATCATTTTTTGTGATGTGTTATTTCCGATGGATCAGCCACCCTTTGCAAATTGTCTGTCAAAACTGACTATTTGTGATAAGAAATTTATCCTGTCACAAATATTCAGTAAAAAAATTGAATTTCTAATGGGAAGAGGTTCCCATTGCAAATACATTTGGTGCACCGTGTGTGCCAAACCAGACAAAGATTATTTATGATGGGATTATAACCCCATCGCAAATACTGTCCGTTGTTTTTTTATTTACGACGGGAGAAAAATCTCATGGAAAATGCTTTGTCAGTAGGAATGTATTTACGACTTGACCTGTCACAAATACCTTCTGTCTTATTTTGTTATTTGCGATGAGATTTACTTCCATTGCAAATAAACTACCGACAGAGGGTATTTGCGAGGGGACCCTTCACTAATAGTTTTTTAATCATCGCCAAAATTAATGATGATGGAACTATTTGGAAAGGAATTCCCATTGCAAATGATCTAACCTATATACACCCCCTGATTTTTTTTCATTCCAACCTTCTCTGAACTCCCTCTCACTCTCTGCCCTTATATTGTTCCTTTACCATTCTCCAAGGTTTAAACTTTTCAGCAGAGCAAGTTTCAAGATTTGCTTCCATCGAAAGATTATGTTTTAATGTATTTATTTTATATTTTTTTAAATTTATTTTATTTTATATTAGTAATAATTATTATTAATTAGCTGCAAGTATATTTAATTATAATTAGTTATTTTTCTTCTGCATTAATTAGTTTTAGAAATATTTTCTTTTAATTAGCAGTGATGTTTTAAATTAAAAGTAGATACTTTGAATTTGTAATAGTTCAGTTCAATTAATAATTTGGTGTATTTAATAATAATTTGTTGTAATGAGTGATGATTAGAAATAATTAGTAATAATTTTTAATAATCAATAATAATTATTAATAATTAGTATTAATTAGTATTAATTAGTAATAATTAATATTAATTAGTAATAAATAGTAATAATTTTAAAAAATGTTTGAAATTCATAAACTTTACAATAAATTGATATAAAATTATATAAATTATTATAAATTATAATAAATTTAAAAAAACATTATAAACTAACATATATTAGTAATAAATTGTAAAAAATAGTAATAAACAAATAAAAATTACTACTAATTAGTGGTAATTAGTAATAATTAGTATAAATTGGTAATAAATAGTAATAATTAGAAATAATTAGTAACCATTAATATTAATTAGAAATAATTAGTATTAATTAGTAATAATTAGTATTAATTAGTAATAATTAGCAATAATTAGTAACAATTAGTAAAAAATGTTATAAAGTAATAAAAAAATTAATAAATTGATATAATTTACAATAAATTGACAAAAAATAACATAAATTATTATACATTATGAAAAATTAATAAACAAATTTACGAACTAATAGAAATTAGTAATAAATTTTAACAAGTAATAATTAATGTAATAAAAATTAGTAAATATTTGTAACAAACTGCTATAAAATAAATAAAATTAGTAAAAATTATTAATAATTAGTAAAAAGGATTAATATTTTGTAATAATTAGTGAAAAATTGATATAAATTATTGGAAATTAATAAATTGATATAATTTACTATAAATGGAAAAAATAGTATAAATTATTATAAAATATTAAAAATTATTAAAAAAATTATAAATTGTAAGAAATCAGTAATAAAATTTAAAAATTGGTAATAAACTAATAAAAATTAGTATAAATTAGTAATAAATTATTATAAATTAATACAAATTAGTACTAATTAGATGTAATTAGTGATAATTACTATAAATTAGTAATAATTATTATTAATTAGTAATAATTAGTAATAATTATTATTAATTAGTAATAATTAGTATTAATTATGAATAATAAGTGTTAATTAGTAATAATTAGATATTAGTTATTATTAATTAGAATTTATTAGAATTAATTACAGTTAATTTGTAGTAATTAGTAGAAATTAGAATACATTAGCAGTAATTGGTATACATTATTGTAACATCCCAAGTAAGTAATGAATAATAGATATTTTTATCTATGTCTATTAATGATTAAGATAGTGTCATAGAAGCTTAAAATGAAAATAAATACAATCTTATGCATGGAATACACTAATATTCTTAAAAGATTGTTTTACTGCCTTTTGATGGCAAACCATTTTTGAATCTATCTTTTGACAATTTTATAAAATATTTTTGTTAAAATAAACTTATTCTGTATGATTGGGACATCAAAATTTACCTTGTGTGAATTTTTGGTATTTTTCTGACAATGTTCATTTTTTAATGAATAGTGAAAAATACTGCATTTTACATCAAAACTGATTCTTAATATAATTTATTTATATGATTACATTATGTTTTGAATTGGTTTTGAAATGAAATTAGAATATATTTTTACCATTTTATCCAATGGTGGTCATTGGAATCAATTTCACTTTGAAATTAGACTTAAACTGGTGTCAATCTTTTGATACTTATTGTTTTGTAAAAACACGCTATTTGCTCTGGCAGCGGGAATTAATTATTAAATTAATTAATGTGACTTATATGATTTGAATTTTGTAAAATAGACTTCATTTTTGAATTCGGAATATCAAATATAGCTTAGGGTGAATTTTTGGTAATTTTCTGAAAAACTTCAATTTTTGATGAATAGTGAAACCACTAAGTGGTAATCAAGCAAACTGATTTTTCAGTTAAATGACAGTTTACCACTAATGTATATTGAATTTTGAAAATCCGACATACATGGTTATCATTAAGAAGTAAAATGTGGTTCAATGAGATTAAAATAATTTTTTGGTGAATAGTAACTTATTAAGTTCTTAATCGCGATTAGTGGTAATTAGTGTAGTTTAAGGTATAAATAATGCTTTAATAATATGAAATGACCTAGACACATGTCCCAACCTTATTGGTTGTGTCATGACCGACCAAGACAAGCCATGGGTCAACTTGGGGACCCCATGGATCCACTTTTGTTGGAAAATGACATAAATTACTTTTTATTTAATGTTAAAGTGAAAATGACACAAACATAATATGTTTTGCGAAAACAATTTTTAAGTGGGGTTATACAGGTCCAAATTTGATTATAAATAGTCATTGGAAAGATAAAAAGATTTCCTACATCATAGTATTTTTTTTATAATTTTTAGACATTAAATAAATTAAATTATTTATGACATAATAATGATGCAGCGATGACATCATTATTTGACGATTTAAATAAAATGGAAAGATAATATAAAATCTATGAACTACACATGGCCAAAACCAATTGGATGAGTGGATTTCGAACCCTTATCACCTTATACACGAATTCTATCAATGTGGGACCTTTTAAAACCGAAACACATTTTCAAATAAAGTAATGTTTCTTTACTTTCCAAAAGTGCCCCTCCTCTCCCCTTATAAAAGGCCCCCACCTCTACCTCATTTCACACACTCTTCAAGCCTTTGGCTCAGCCAACCCCTGCCCATTTTCTCTCTCCACATCCCTCTCCTAATCCTAGAGGATTCCCTTTGGTCAGAATCCTTTCAAAGGAAGCCTTTAGGCTCAACTCAAAAGGAGTTACACTTTTAAAGGTAATTCATTCTCTCATGTTCATTTGTTTTATTTTGCTTCTCCAACCCCCTAAACTCTTTTTTTTACTTCTTTTGTAACAACACCATTATCTTAAATATACTAGGATGTTGTTATAAGATTTATCTGAGCTACACTCTCACACAACTACATCAAGTGGTTAAAGAACATAAGGTTTCCGTGGATGGCGAAATTCTGCCTCCCGAAACGATGATTGTTCAACACTCATTTAACACCTTCAAAGGTGGCCATTATGATGTCACTATTTTTATATATGATATATAATATGTTTATGTTTTCCTTAAGCTTCTGTTTTTTTTTCATTTTGGGCATACCTTTATGGTTTCCATTATGGGTAAAACACGATATCTTCATTTTAGGAAGTGCGGACTACCGCCCCCTAAAAGTGATTTGATTCGTTAAAACCATATGTGGGATGTGTAAAGGATAAAGTTAATGATATTATATATGTTATTATACTGGAATTATAATATACTCTTATATCATTATGATTCCATTCCAGAAAATATGAAATAGAAATGGAAGTAGCGTTCATGCGTACGTACGGCTTACCGTCTCCATGAACGGTGCATTTCATTTCTTACCTCTAAATGTGATGTAATATTATAAATGAATGTATGTACTGGATATATATGACATATATGATATCTACATCATGAATACCATTCTGGATATAATGAACCTTTGACCAAATTAACAACATGTAAGTATAAGAAGTATATTTTTGACTTAAGAACCAAATACCGACAAAATGAACATTATTAACTTAAATGATTACATGATGTTCATAACATGGTATAAAAGGAATAATGAAATTGAAAAAGATTCATAAGCAAGTAGAGATTAACTCAAGTTTATTATTCAGGAGTTTAAAGAACGGTCGGGTCAAGTCGGATACGAGGTATGGGACTTCGTCTCAATCTCCTTTCGTTGAGGCATATTTTATTTTATACACAACTTTCTTTTATATGGTGTATAAACCCCTTTGACTTTTACATTTATTCAAAAGGAATCTTTTTTATACGAAGCGTTTACAAAACGAAAAAAGGGAATGTTTTTGTCGTACGTATGCGGCGACAACGACTTCTCCGCCGTCGTAACCGTTATTTGAGTTTCGGCTTCCTCTACAAGCCATACCTTCTTTTTTTTAAAAGAAAAATAAATACCATGTTTTATTTTGGTATTGAAAATGGTTTTCACAATGTGTTTGTGTTGTATTGATATCTTGTGATTGAAATGTAGAAATGTTATATTTCCTTTATGCATGTTTTATGTGATATGATTATGTTATGGTTCTTGGGCATTATTATGAAGACGGGTGGTTCCGTGATAAACTAAGGGCGGGTGATCCCGTTATAGCTCTCCAATTCATTGGGTAACGCGAAGGAGTGAAACGTTAAGGTTTCTCCGAAGAGATTTTAGGGAATATACTGTGATGGGTATTCCAAACGTAACCAAGAGGGTTACTCCCTACGTAAGAATGTTTTGAATGCCTCAAGTTACCTTTATGTCTTATGATTTCTATGATTTATTCATGATTTTATGAGGTATGTTAAAGTGCCTATGTTTTATGGGTAAAGTATGATTTCATTCTTATGTATATATGAACTCATGTTTCCTTTCCATGTTTTTTTATAACCCATACTGAGTTTTTATGCTCATCCCAAGTTTTTGAAATGTTTTTCACAGGTCAAGGGAAAGGTACATGATAAGATGATAGAGTCAAGGATGTGTCAAGAAATAATTCATGTTTTATTTTAAATGTGTTTCCATTGATGGGAATGAAGAATACTATCTTTATGTAACCACTTTGTTTATATGTGGAATGTAATGCAAGTTTTATGATCTAATTCTCTAAAACTCTAAACCCGAAAAGATCCTCAATGTGTAATCTTGTAATAACTCAAGATTAAGTAAGGTTTAAGGCTGGGGCCTTATAATTATAATAAATTAATATTAGTTAGTATACATTAGTATAAATTAATAGTAATTAGTATAAATTAGTAATAATTAGTATAAATTTGTATGAATTAGTATAAATTAGTATAAATTAGTATATATTAGAATAAATTAGTATTAATTAGTTTTAATTAGTAATAATTAGTAATAATTAGTAATAATTAGTAATAATTAGTAATAATAAGTAATAATTAGTAATAATTATAAATAATTAGTAATAATAATTAATAATTAGTAATAATTAGTAATAATTTCTATTAACTTGTTATAAATTAATAAAAATTATAAATTTATATAAATTGACAAAAATTCTATAAATTATTATAAATTATAAAAAATTAAGAATTTTTTATAAAATAATAAAATTTTGTAATAAAATTTAAACATTAGTAATAAAATAATATAAATAAGTAAATATTAGTAATAAAGTGTTATAAACTAATAAATATTAGTACTAATTAGTTGTAATTTGTGATAATTAGTGTAAATTAGCAATAATTATTATTAATTAGTAATAATTAGTAATAATTAGTAATAATTATTAACAATAAGTAATAATTAATATTAATTAGCAGTAATTAGTTGTAATTACTAGTAATGTGGAGCAATTAGTAGTAATTAGTACTAATTATAATTAACACGTATAAATTAGTAGTAAAAGTATAAATTAGTATTAATTAGTATAAATTAGTTGTAGTCAGTATAAATTTCCATTAATTAGTATTAATTATTCTTAGTTAGTAATAATTAGTAATAATTAGTATAAATTACTATTAATTAGTATTAATTAGTATTAATTTATATTAATTAGTAATAATTAGCAATAATTAGTAATAATTTATAATAATTTACAATAATTTTTAATAATTTTTATTAATTTATAATAATTTTTTTAATTAATAATAATTTTTATTAATTAGATTTAATTAGTATTAATTAGTATTAATTAAAATTAATTTTTATTAATTTGTGTCAGTTTATATTAATTTGTTTTAATTAGTATGAATTTTTATTAGTTAGTATTAATCATAATTTTTTTTTAATTTTTAGAGAAATATAGAGTAAGAAAGTCAATGATAGTCCTTATTATATGATCATGATTGCATATATCATTGTAAAAATCCAAATGGTTATGCTATAAATTCTTTATATATTGAGGTTGTTGAAGCCTTTTTATCATTTATATAATTAAAACCGATAATTGTTTCAGAGGGGACAATTAAGTTTCTAGGTAAGAAATATGATCTGATGAGGTTTGAAACATTTGATAACATTGGGGGACATCTATCATGTTTTGGATTCTGAAAAGATTATGTTTTTTGGTATCAACATGATGAGTAGTTCCAAATAAGATACTGATAATTTATTTCTATTTCTATCATGGTTTCAAAATTTAGTACCTTATTAGGCCGGTACACCTTTTCAAAAAACTGAAAATCATTATGATATTGATTTAACTCTTGAGTTGTAACCTTCCCAATTTTAAGTGTTTTTAATGTCCGCTAGGATTAATTATATCCTGGTTGCATGATAAGAAAATTTCAAGTGATTGAACATTTTATGGCTATTAAATCAATTAATCAAATGTCAAATAGCAGTTTTGATCAGATATTCTTTTTGGATAAAGCATTGTTCCCTAAAGGAAATGAGTTGTCAATAAATTTCTAGGAGAGAAAGAGGCTGGTTCATAATTTGTATCTTTGTTATCATAAGATTCATGCTTGTTGAAACGATTTCAGCTTCTATTATGAAGAAAATGATTCATTAGTTTTTGTCCTATATGTGGAAAATTGAGGTACAAAGAGGCTCAACTAGAGAAGTCTAGATTGATTCCAATAAAACAGTAGACGTATTTCTCACTCACATGCTTATTGTAGTGTTTATTTGTGTCTTAGAACACAGTTTCATTGATTTCATGGCACAAAACCAACATTTCAGTTGGTAAAATATCAAATCATTATACTTATGGAGATTCATGGAAACATTTTTGACCAAGTATATCCATTTTTTATTTCAAAAGCTCAAAACATGAGATTTGGTCTTTCTATTGATGGTTTCTGTCCATTTGGTTCATATGATAATCAATTTTCTTATTGGACTATCTTTATAAATAATTATATTTTACCTCCTTGGATGTTCATGAATGAGACAAATATCTTTTTGATCTTATTAATTCCAGGACATCCAAAAAATAATAATGATATTTTTTTAAATCTATTGATTTATGAGGTAAATTTAGGGTGGAGTAATAGTATCAGTGCATATTATGTTGTTGGGAAACCAAATTTATTAATGAAATTAGCATTGATGTGGACAATTAGTTACTTCCTAGCACACAAAAATTTATTTTGATTGAGGACACATGATCCAAAATCATGTTTGTACTCCGTGAGAGACAACAAAGCATTTATGTTTGTGAGTGGAAGAGAACCATGTTTGTTTGACTATCATCAATGATTTATTCCTACCAATCATCCTTTTTAGAGGAAGATATATCATTTCATAAAAGGTACAATTGAATGATATGGACCACAAAAAATAATATTAAGTATTGAGTTAAAATCCATTGTATCTTAATTACCTCCCATTACCTTTAGACTGACTATAAACCAACAAAAAAATGGCTTTAGAATAGAAAAAAAGTGGATAAAATAGATCATTTTAGGATCTTCCAAATTTTTTTGAATTGTTAATTCATTACATGTTAGGTTTCATGCATATTGAGAAGAATTGTTTTGATAATATATTTTATAAAGTTTTGGAAACACCTGATAAGACCAAAGATAATGTAAAGGAATGATTAGATCTTACCCAAATATGTAGGCGACCAAAACTTGAACAATTTGAAAATGATAGATAAAAAAAGTTAATAAATTAAAAATAAGATTATATAGTTTCCAAATTAAATCATTTATTTTTTTGTTAGTGGATTGTAGATTTAAGTATTCCAAATAGTTATGTTTCTAATTTTTCTAGATGTGTTAGAAATGGTCATATTACCAAATTAAAAAGTCATGACTATTATATTATAATGGTAAGACTTAACTTGATTGGATTTGAAGGTTTCTTGAATTATATGATTTGGGATGCGCAAATTGAAATATCATATTTTTTCCAAGATATTTATGTAGTGTCATCAGACTATGATGTACTAAGTATACTGTAAGAAGATGTTGTTTTAATTTTATATAAATTGGAAAAAATATCTTCCCACCAGTTTTCTTTGATTTTGTGGAACATTTCATATTACATTTTTTGAATAAAGAAAAATATTGAGGTTCAATACAGTTCTGATGGATGTAACCATTTAAGAGATGCATGTAGAAATTGAATAAAAAGTTATGTAAAAAAAGCATTGGTTGAAGGATCAACTACAGAAGCTTATTTTCAGTAGTAAATTTCTTTCTTCTCCTATTATTATTTGAAATCAAAATATACCTCAAAAAATAATCATGTGGACTGTAATGAGGGAACAAATGGCTATTAAATAAACAATCAATTATTAGTTTTTAATCATCCTGAACTTGTCTTTAGTGGAGTTGATGAATAATACCTTTCGGATGATGAACATCACATGGCTCATATATATGTTCTTCTCAACTGTGATGAAATGACACCATTTTTACTATGAGTGATCCTATCACATATTCTATAAATTTTTTAATTAAATTAATATTATTTTATCTATAGATTATATGAAAGTAATATCAAGAAACAGTTTCCACAAATTACAACAGCTAATCTCGAAGAACGCCAAAAAAATAAATTTTCCTACTAGTTTCAGAAACTAGTAAAATAAATTATTTGTGGTTAAAAATATAAAATAAATTTATTACTTTTTATATTGATAATTTGTTTTCAATTTTTCATACATCTCCACATGATGATAAAATTGATAATCAATTGTGTTTATCAGGTAACCAATCATCCAAAATGGTTAAATCTTATAATGAATATGTAGTGAATGGTTTTAGATTTCATACACGTGTATATGGGAAAGAAATGAATAATGGTGTTTTCTTGAGAGGATCTAATCATAGAGAAAGTGAATTTGGATTTTATGAAATTTTGGAAGAAATAATTGAACTGTGTTATCTGGGACATAATTACGTAATGACATTTAAATGTCATTGGTTGGATACTGATAGAGGCCCATGTATTCATACGCGCCATGGAACCATTGATGTTAAATATAAAAGTCTTCTTGTAGTAAATGAACCATTTTTATTTGCTCATCATACAAATCAAATTTATTATGAAAATCAGGGTGCCACTTCTAGAGAGTTGAGTTACTAGTGGAGCATAATAAAATTAAAATCTCATGAAAATAAATTTATCCAAAGTGAATGTGGTTCCAATGAAGTTAAAGGAACTAAAAAATTTCAAGATAATACTCCAAATACATCTTTTCCAGGAAGAGACATGAATATCAATGATGAAACCCCATAGTTATGGTTCAATGGTGATGATGATGTTATTTATGTAAAAAATGAATTTGAAATAGAAAGAGATGATGAAGCTGAAACTCCTATGGAAATTGATGATACTGAGGAGGAATATGAAGATATTGACACCATCATAAATGAAGATAAGGATGAAGATAAAAATTGACACAGTTAAAGACTTTTTATAATCATATAATAAATAAATAAATAAATATATATATAATACTCATTTTCAAAAAATGTCTAACAAAAGTCATTTCGTGTTTCAGATGGTCGATGAGCATTTATCTGATCTATTTCATGAGTTGGAGGAGGTTCACTACCTGGAGACGAGTTTGTTATTACATAATATGACCCTTAAACTATTGGTGGTTCAATTAAGACTTGGAGAGGTCATGGTCTTGAGAGATTGATGATTCCTAACCCTATCCTTGAGTGATGTCAATGTGTTGAGTTTGATCCACGCACACAGCTGTTTGTTTAGTTGTATATTTTAGTTAGTTTTGATTAATTTATTTATCTACCAATTATTTGATTATTTTTTTTCTAGTTTTTCATAGATTTTCGCATATAACTATTGTATATGGGAGTGGTATATTGAAAAATTAGTTTTATTGAGAATGAGTGACATGAGATCAGATTCCCATTGATGTTTGACACTGTAAGTTTGAACATTGGATGGTACGTAAATAAATAATAGTTATTTTGAAATTTATTTAATTAGTAACATGATATTATTAATTATTTATAGAGTTTATGGTATCCCATCAATGATATCACATGATCCTCTATCTTGGAGGCATGAGATATTAGTATGTGTGGGTGATGCCACCATTTTTTCACAATATGAGGAGGACGACCATGCACAAAGAGGGGGTCATAGATTTTTATCAGTTTTACAGATCCTACCAACCAAATTACTTCACATCTCAGGTTTTGGATAGATTATGTTCATACTAGATATGATCTAATTTTTGAAAAGAGCTCATTGGGTTGACAAAATCAATAGAGATATGAGGTGACCCATCGAGCTAGTTGTTGTACATTTAGTACACATCAATAACATCTAGTAAGTAATTTTTTAATAATTTATATAACTTTAAATATAAATATTTATTTTATACTCATATAAGTGGTAAAATATCCCAATATTATGGAGTTATAAATTTATAAAAGGATTTATAATGATTTTGTTACTGGAAAAATTAAAAGTGGTATCAAGTGGAATATTGTGGTCAATATTTTTTTGAGTTTTAAAATTAAATAATAATAATATTTTAACTATTTTAATTTTAAATTGAAATTAAAGGAGTCATATGAGGCCACAGAATCTCAAACATAGGATGAGATTAAGGCCAATACTGAGGATCAGACAACTAGTACAAGAACACTTGATGATGCATCATTAATACAGACAACTCAGTATGCCTTTGAGAAAAGCTAAGTTGTTGGTATCGGCTCTCGATTGACACTTGGGAGTAATTATTGTATTGACACGATGTCAGCGTCTTGTTCAAGGGGATATCATAGAGAGTCATCATCATCATCTATTTCATAGTATAAGAAGAAGATGCGAGTTAGAGGGAGATTATAGAGACCATGAAAAGGAAGCAAGAAGAACTCTTTTAATAGTAGGAAAAATAGAAGAAGGTGATACATCGATGGAAGAAGCAATAACTTGGGCAGAGAATGGAGTAAATGAGAATTTTGACTCATAGACTAGAGATGGAGTTCCCTCCACCGCCTTCGATAGACGATCCTACCTCCTTAGTGATTTACGTATTTTTATTTGTTAAACATTTGAATGTATATATTTATTGTAATATTTTTATTAATTCACATATTTACAGTTTTATAGTGTGTATTTTATATTTTTGTGTATATATTTTTATTTTTATTATTTATTATTATTATTTATTATTATTATTATTAATTTTATTTTTTAGATTATTTGCGATGAGAATGTCCAACTATGACAAATACTATTTGCGATGGGTGGGCATTCCCATCATAAATAATTATTTATAAAACTGGATAAGAGTATTTGTGATAGGATTATATACCATTGAAAATAGTTTTATTTACAACATTCTGCCATAGAAAATAGTATTTTCAATGCCATTTTCTACAATGGGGCCCCATTGTAGTTGACTATTTGTGATGCGATCCAGTCACAAATAACCCATCACAAATAGTTAAATGTTTTGTGGTGGATTAATGGTTTCATTTATTTTATTTTCATAACAATGATTTTATGATCATCCCAATTTTCATATGTTTTTCACAGGGTTTAAGGAAGATTTGGGATAAAGATTGGATCAAGGGAAAAATTTTGAGGATTTTAGATAAAGATAAACCATGATTTATTTTAATTTTTTTCCTTTAAATAAATAAATAGATACTGAGTATAAGTTTCCACTTGTAATGTATGGGTTTACTATATATGTTTTTTTACTAATTATCTATAAATCTAAACCTAAAAGATATTTTGGAAAAGAAATGATTTGTAGTTTTAAAGATAACTATAATATGTAATGTTAAAGCCCAGTTCCTTACATATTTTCAATCCATAGGTATTATTTCATCCTTTAGTAGTTTTTTTAGTTTTACCACTAATTTATCTCAAATTATAAATGATTAATGACTAAGAAGGATTTATCATTCCTAAATCACAAAAACAAACATATAATGGATCAAGATATTTATAAAATTATGAAAAGTTATTCCTCCCTTTTCTATCCATTTACCAAAACCAAAATGGCTATCACAAGTTAAGATAATAAAAAATATAAATAAACCTTCATATGAATAAATAATACATTAATATCTAAAACCACAACAATAACACCGAAATTTTAAATTAAATCATTCCATAAATAACTAACCCTAAAACTATTCAAAATACGACTAACCATGTTTGAAACCAAAAAATCAGAAAGACTTGATCACATATTATCACAACCCATCACAGAGGGGCCTGTGCTGTGACTACCCCAAGCCTGCCTCTAATAGGATTGGGGCTGGTGACTAGCACCAAGTAGGAATATCCCAAAAAAAGGAGGCATTAGCCTAAAGTACCTATACACATGCACACATATCTCATCTATACATGATAGAATATTAAAACACTAAGTATACAATGCATGAAAACCACTCTATCCCACAACCATAGTACAATAATGAAAGTACTGGAAAGTAAAAAGGGACAAATAGAGTCCCACCAAAAAGTGTCTATAACCACAAGTCCAACTTGTTATAAAAGAGGTACTAGGACTATTGTTATAATAGTCACAGGAACACACCTCAGTTTACCTAGTCTCACAAAGAACCTCATGGTCCTGGTCTACCAAGAACACCATTGAAAGGTCGATTGTTTTCCTAAGACACGACATGTGTGGGAAAAAACCATGCAGGGGTGAGTATAAAATACTCAGTAGGGTATCCCATATCCATCAATAAATACCAAAATGAAATATCACAATGAAAATTAAAGTCAAATCTATATAGGTATATTTCTACAACACATATAACAATGACATCTATATATACTCAATCTAATACACAAAGTCTAGAGGTAACCAATTACCAGCCACATGATTCTTCTTGAAGCATGATCGTCCTAGGAGAATTCACTCCTCGAGCTAAGATATCATCAGAGACACTCACGAAGAGGTCCTTATTATTTGGCCCCTACCCAAATAGGACACATTGTTCAAGGAAGACTATGATACATAGGGAGGAGATCCTACCCAGAAACATTGGGGAATACCATGTACCCAATATAGATCAACCCACAATGGTGAGGAGCCTACCCAAACACATTGGGGAATACCATTGACCCTACTAATGTGGCCTTATAGATAGAGGAACAATTACTTGCTCTTGGTGGTTACGTTGATTCCAAAAAACTCTACTAGGGGTGATATAAGATCACTCTGTAGTCCCACAGAGGGATATCATACTCTATCTGGGACTTTGCCTCTAGAGGGGATTACAATCTAGTGATATAGACATAATGTCTCACTGAACCCTCAAGGAAAGAACTAAGGGAACACTCTCAACCTATACTGGTACAAACTAAAAAATCACCACTTGTCTCAAAAGTACCTTTACAATGTCAAGGTCTAAACGCCATAAACAACTCATCAATTAGACACTCCATTTAAAAGTTACAGCAATTTTATGTTTTAAAGGGGGTCATTAGGCCTATGGACCAACCAAAAAGTCTGTCTACCGACCACCGCAGTCGATTGGGGAAATTGACTGTGGTGGTCGATCACACCCAGCAACTGTGATTGTGGAAGATGAAGATGTTGTGGCTCAAAATCTACCACCATGGTTGATCATGGCCCATCTATGCCCTGATTTCCCTGGGTCTGACCTAGGTTTGACTAGCCTGACCTGACCTACCTGGCCTGACCATCCTGGCCCAATCTACTTGGACTGGTCCACCTAGACCGAATCATTCAATCATCCAGGTTTTCTCATGTGTAGGCCTCCTAGACTGCCGCACATGAACCATTTCTTATACTACCCTACTCCACATAGTCGTTGACTGCATCCCATGCGACTGCGTCCGGTGGTTCCACCACCTGCAGTGTCGACTATGCCGTGACATGCCACCTCTGCCTTTCGATCGCCAGTGCCATTCTAGTGTTCCTTTCTGTGGACCACCACACCTCATCCGATGCCTGAAACTTGAAACAATCATAGATACGAGCTCCTTGGGTGCTGATCTACATAGATCCGGTATCTATTGTCGATTTGTCTCTAATCTGGGGGTCCGATCGCATGCGGATCCACTCAGGAAGGCTGAGTCGTGACCATGTGGATCTAATGGTGAAGAAATTGAATAAAGAAGGGATAAAAGCACAAAGAGTAATCCCGAGGAATGAATCTCAACCTTTTTTTGTGTCGGCCTCAATTTGTTTCTGTTAAAATGATAAATGGAGAGGAATAAAGATCAATATCTCGATAATCATGGAGATAATATTCCATCCCACAAAAATGATCAATCCATGGTCTAATCTATTCATTTATTGGTCTGTGTTCATCTTATATTTTAAGAATGTGGAAAAAAACTCAAAACAACACACCCAACATCGATTCAGTTTGATGACTGGTGAAGAATGAAGCGTCTTTGTTGTCGTTGGAATGGTTTGTCAAATCTAAGGTGTATCTTTTGATCATTCCATCGTTGTCTTCCAACATTTTCTCTAGAGGTTATTTCTCCATACCTCCAGAGTAATTTTATCATTATGATGGTAACCCTAAATTTATAACAAATACTTAATAAAAGAATGTTGTTTTATTAAAACTAAATTATTTATTAAATTATTTTATTTATAGTTACGTCCTTTGTGACTTTTTCTATAGATGACATGTGCCGACTATAGTTAATTCATGACTAGGGTAAATTTAACATTTTTAACTCAATGGTGCCATTATATTTTTAATCTGAGTCCCCATTTAGGTGTTATTTTATTTTTTCATGAAAACCACATTCACGTGCTATTAAAAAGTTTAATATTTTTAAACCATTAATTCCAGGCACACCAGGACTCAGAATCGTGCACCATCTCAAAAACTGGTCTAGAATAAATCCATATAATATCTAAAAATAATACATGGAAAATCCGATACATTACATTCTCCCACTTCCATGTGCTCACTTAGATATTTTTGTGCTTCCACCGAACATGCAATGACGGAATCAATCACCCACAAAGGATCCATTCCTATCGATCCTTGATATCCACTAGGTACACAGCAAAGGTCACTCTATCCATGATGTCTAGATCTCCCCAGTAGATAACATGAGATGGGTCATACAAGTACCACCTCAGATGAAACCCATGGACGATGTCGTGTACCCTCTCTAACTACAGAGGTATATCCAAGAAGTATTCTATCACATACTCTACATAGTATTTATAAAGGGCCGATGAACCACGGAGATAGCTTTCCACCCTAGCCAAATCTTCATAATCCACATTGAGGTGAGACCTGAAGGAACACATGGTCTCCTTCCTAGAATTCCAAAGGCCTCCTTCACCTATCAGCATAAGACTTATGATGAATCTATGAAGTCTTCATCCACTCTTGGATGATCTGCACCTTCTCTATAGTAGTTTTCACCAACTTCGGGTCCATGAGTGCTGACTCTCCTTGGCTAGTCCAGCAAAGGGGTGACCTGCAGTGTTTCCCATACAAGGCCTCAAATATTATATACCAATGGTGGAATGGTAGATGTTGTTGTATAAAAACTCCACTAATGTTAGGTGATCCTACCAACTACGACCAAAGTCCAACATGAAAGCCTACAACATGCCCTCCAAGATCTGAATAGTCAGCTTAGTTTGGCCATCCTTCTATGGGTAGAATGCTATGCTCAAGCATAACTGGGTCCCAAATTCCTCCTGCAATCCATTCCAAAACTGGAATATAAATATATCATCACTTCTGAAACTATCATTGATGGAACTCCATGGAGTCGAACAATCTCCTAGATATAGAGGCATCCCAAGCTCTCTACTAAACTCTACTCTTGGATAGCTATGAAGTGGGCCAACTTAGTGAGGCGGTCAAAAATCACCCATATGGAATCATGTACCCTAGAAATATGTGTTAACCCCATAATGAAGTCTATTGATATCTCATCCCGCTTCTATTATAGTACCTATGTGGTTTGGGCCAAACCCAATGGAACCTAGTACCTAGCCTTCACTTACTAACAAGTAAGGCATTAAGAGACAAAATCTAAAACTACCTTCTTTATTAGTGGACACCAAAACTAATATCAGAGGTCCTCGTACATCTTTTATACACCTGGATATACCACCAAAAGGGATGTGTGAAACTACCTCAAAACCTACTCCTTCAATTCCACTGGTACTACTGTGTGTCCTTTGAAAATAATGACATCCTCCCCACCTTTCAAATATTCATCCGGAGCATGCCATGTGGAAATATGAGAACATAAGGTCTCATAGTCTATATCCTCAAGATTTTATTCCCTAACTATATATAAGAGTGGAGGGGTGACAACCATCGACTAAAGGTAAGCTATTCCATCTCCATCCACAAAGGATAACTACAACAAGGCTAACTGCTATGATTCCCCATTTAGTAATTGTGAACTGGAGCTGTTGCTGAAATCATTTTCCACTATGTTCCACTTCTCGATAGTATATAAAATATCAAAGTTAGAGTCCTAGATGAACTATATGAATAACCTATATCTCTTGTTTAGATCATTCTGAGAGAATATATACTTTAGACTCTTGTGATTATAGTATATGATAAACCACTCACCAATCAGGTAGTGTCTCCAAATCTTACATACGAAGACTACCAATGAAAACTCAAGATCATGGGTCATGTAGTTCGGCTTGTGTGGTCTCAAATGATATAAACCTTAGGTAATCACCACTTTACTCTTTATCAAGACACAACCAAGCCTAGTTCTTTATGCATCACATAACACTACGTACTAGGTACCCTCCTCTGGAAATCTCAATATGGGAGTACATATCAATCTCTACCTCAAATGCTAAAAAATCTCTTGGAATTTCTTCATCCAAATGAAAGCATGACCCTTTTATGTCAAAGATATCAATGATGTTTCCACTCTAAAGTATTTAATTACAAAACATCGATAATACCCTACCAAACTAAAGAAACTCTGCACCTTAGTAACACTCTTGGGTGGATCCCAAGAAAGCACCGTATCAACCTTCACTGGATCCACTAAAACTCTAGCCTCTGACTCCTAGAAAATGTACCTCTTGAATCCATTACTGACACTTTAAGATATTCCCATAAAGATGTTGGTCTCAGAGTGTTTCCAAGACCATCCTCAAGTGTCTTTTGTGCTCCTCCTCGGATTCCAAGTACACTACAATTTCATCAATGAATACCACCATGAACCGGTCTATGTAGGACTAGAATATTCTATTAATGAGTCCCATGAACACTGATGGGGAATTCCTCACACCAAACAACATCATCAAGTACTCTTAGTGGCCATAACGACATCTAAAGGTTGTCTTTAGTATATCCTCATCTTGTACTCATAGCTGGTGATAGCCAGATATGAGGTCAATATTTGAGAACCACCATGCCCCTTTCAATTGGTTGAAGAGGTCATCGATCTTCAGCAGTGGATACTTATTCTTCTCAGTCATCTGGTTGAAGTTTTATTAATCCAAAAATGACCTTGTGTTGACGTCTTCCTTCTTGGAAAAAAAACTGGGGCTACCCTAGGTGAAACACCAGGTCTCATGAATCCCTTTCTATTCAAGTCCACCAACTTTACCCTCATCTCACGAAGCTCTGCGGGAGACATCTAATATGCAGGAGTAGATATCAGTTCCATACTTAGTTATATATCATTAAATAAGTCTATCTACCTATTGTTATTTAAACATGGAACATACCCATGAAATACGCCCTCATACTTCGACACCACTACAGGAAACTGATGACTCATATCATCCACCACATTGAGGGTCAAGCTAGACAACTGATGTGTGACTAGATGAACCATCCTTTGTGTGAGTCCATCTTGCACTACTTGTGTTTCCATTTCACCAAAAAATGAAAACCTAGTTCCATAACAATAGAAACACCACACTCTGCACCTAAATAATCCAATCTGAGCATGAACTGTGAATAACTAGTCCATACCAAGAATGACGTCATAAGTCCTAAACACCACTACCAAGAGATCCCATCCCAAAATCTCACCTCCAAGAGTCATGTCACACTATCAGCACCAGTCTATGATCATCGAATATCTTCCCATATAATTATTCATATGTAAGGGTTGAGTCAACAGTTCAACCAGAATCCCTAAGTTTCGAACAAGATTCATGGAAAGAAAGAAATAATTGTATCCCATGACTATAAAAGATAAAAATAACATGGAAAAGACATATATCATATATCAAATCATCCCTAGAGCCTCATGGCCATAAGCCTCCATTTCCTACAACTGTCCTTGTCCTTATCCACTAGCTCCTTGAGCCTGGCATGGACCACCTAAGGGTGGTGCTGGTAATCGGTCAAACCTATGACCACATCATAATTCCCTACCTGATCCTCTGCCACATATGCCAACCGGTGAACAACCCTACTCCTATATTTTCCTCTACCTCGGTGGTCCCTTAACTATCTCCCAACCATCTATACGATAGGTTGGGTAATATTGTGCCATATTTTCTTGAACGCTGCATGAGTAACACTGTCAATACCCAGGTTGATTTGAGCTACCCTGGGATCCCTACACCACTGAAACTAAGTCCCAGGATCGCCTCGTAAAGTTCTTGACCTACTTGGATACCTTATACTACCATCATCTACCTACTTTTGAGGTATAAAATACCTATTTACCACTACTATATCCCACTACCGGTGTCTACTCATACAGAGAGATCTCCACTAGATGGGCTCACTCAAATACCCCAACATAGGTAAGAATGATAAGGGATACCCCTCATGCCCTGATTTCCTGGTGTAATCCATGATCAATGGTTAGATCTCTAAAGAGAATGTCCTGCACCATATCTATAGTATATCCCTAAAGATCAATAAACTACATCTAATACTCTACCATGATCATACTTCCCTACTACAAATGTAAAATCTATTGTATGTGCACCGATCATGATGTGGCCGGACATAACTCCTCTATGAATATATTCTCGAATTCTTCCGAGGAGAAAGTTGTCTCATTATGTTTATGAGTCACTAAGCTCCACCATCACCCTATAGACCCCTGAATGTTGACTCACAACAATGGATGCCATCTAATTAGAAGGCAACCACACAAGGTAGAAAAAAGGGTGGCAACCTCTAGCTAATTGTCAACTATATATAGATCTAGCTCACCCTGAAAACCAGGAGGTCACTACCTATAGAACTCATGAAATGAACTCATCCTACATGCATCCTCATATAGTAGTGCTGGTAGTAGCTACCACTCGATGGATGGCGGTATTTCTGGTAAACCACCCGAAGGTGCTATCTTTTGTACAAGTCCTTCTACAGATGCCTTGTCACTAAGCGGATCATCCTTGTGATCAGATGGTGGAATCCTGTATTGTTGTCTATGTGGATGAGTCTTAAAATAAAACAATATACTCAATAGTTAGTAGAGTATATCTATAGATATGACTCAATAAGGACATGGAAAACACAAAAATTCATATATGATGCATGTACCATTGTTTTTTCCTAAAACCAATGTTTTCATGTACCAAGTCAAAAAGTAGGTTCTCAGAGTCTTGGTGTATGGATATATCGGCTGCTGCTACAACACTGGATTCCTTGGCATGAAATACAGACTCAAAACACTAATCATTGTTTCCCCAAACCAATCTCACAGACTCCCAATACTAAAGTAAAACTTACCCCTATGATACAACTCTCCGATGACCTATCCTGGTGGGGCCCATGTCATGACCATCCTAAGCCCACCTCCAATAGGACAGGGGTTGATGACTATCTCTAAGTAGTAATATCACACAAATGGGAGGCATTATGTCAAAGTACCTATACATACGCACACATCTCCCATCCACAAATTCTGAAATGTAAAAACCCTAAGTAAATAATGCATGCATACAACTATATCCCACAACTATAGTATAATAGTGAAAGTACTGGAAAGTAAATAAAGAAAAATAAAAGACCACCAAAAAGATTCTGTAACCACAAGTACAACCTGTAAGAAAATAGGTACTGATACTTCTATCTAAAAATCCATAGGAACACACCTCGGTCTATCCGGTCTCACAAAGCCCTGCCTTGTCCTAGTGTACCCAGGACTCTGTTGAATGTTCGATCATCTTCACATGACATGGAACGTGTAGGAAAATAACATGTTGGGATGAGTATAAAAATAATCATTTATGAAACCCAAAATTAAAAAGGAATAAAACAATGAAATATAAAAAAAGGAAAGTACAGTCAGCTCTACACAGGTATCTGTATACTTTCACACCCAGTTTTTTGGTCTTATCTTTTGTTCCAGTTCATTTTGAATCCCATTATTTTCCCTGAGTTTCTGGTGTGAAGAGACTTAAATTTTAAAGTGTTTACTTGCCTTTTTTTTATCCCATGGTTTTCCCTTGGTTCATTTGGGAGTTTTTGGAGAAATCTAAAAATTTTGGCTTGGAAGTGACCTACACACGGTTAGTGCACGGTTTGATAAACTGTGTGGCCAAACCCAAGTGAAGTAGATGATAGGTTCATAAAGAGTCTTCCACATGGTCTACACATTGTTATTGAGACCATATTGGTTTTATGTGTGGTCGATCTCATCACAGGCATTGGCTTTCGCATGGTTTCCACACAGTTTGATAAACCATATGGACAAACCATGCGAGATGCCTAGATTTTTTTTTGTTTTTCTAATTTTCCCCCTACTTATTTTTAACCCAAATAATATATATAATTCTTTAACTAGTGAGTTTTACCCTTGGGATCCTCCTCTCTTCTTCTATAAGCCTCCTACCTTCTTCTATGGTGTATATCTAGAGTTCTTTCAAGGTTTGGGGCTAATTTGTCATGTAAATCCTCTCCTCTCCTCTCCGTCTTCCCCCCTCCTTCCATTTCATCTGGTGTTTCCCTTATCCCATGGCCATGTCAGCTTAAGGATTGGTTTTTATATTTATTTATGTTGGTATTTTTCTCATTTAGGGTTTCTCCTCATATATCTAGGGTTGTTGAACCATTGTTAAGTGATTTCGGGCGTGTGTTGTTGGTGCACCATGGATTCAAGGTAGGTTTTCCCATACACTTTTTTTTAATTTAAGAATCATTAATTTAATGCTTTTATAACCTTCTATATATGATAAATGATTTTGTGTGATATTTGGATAAACGTTTTGGTGTGAAAAGTGGTGTTTTATGCCTTGTTATGTGATAAATAGAATTGTTTGGTTAAATAATTCACACCTTGTGTTCGATTAAATGATCAGTTGGATTTTATGGATGATTTGTGATATAAAATTCATGGTTTTAGTTTGTAAATATATTGGATATATGATAAATGATGTTTGGGGTACCTTGTATGGGTTTCCCTAGTAGTTTTGGTTTTTATAAAAGAATGTGTATTTGATTTTATGGTGATTTGGCACATATTTCTAGTTAGTGGCCTAATTATAATTTTAATAAAAAAATGGTATTAGCTTGAAAGTGTGATGAAAATGTTTTAAAAGAGTTTGCAAATGATTTTTTAAATGGAAAATGGCGTGTTTAAACCCTTTATTAATGGTGTATTTATATCTTTGATAAATGCTAATTTGTGAAAAACACTTAAAGGATCATCTAAAGACTTTCTGAAAAGGATGAATGTATTTATTATGAAATCCTCCATTATATGATTATCACAACTTATCTATGTTTAATGGGTGAGATGTACTTGTAGTTGAATCCTTGGGATCCATTATTAAAGAACCTCAGTATAGACTCCTTGTGTTCTATTTGTTCTATGGAATGAGATTGGTCCTTGTAGTGACTCATTGTGAGGCATGTTGTTGGATTATTATTATTATATGCTTGTGATTGGATGCTCGGATAGTATCAGTTGGATCACCCCCTTCAAAAATGAGACATGGGAACCTAGCATAGTGAGATAATTTTATTATAACAATTGTTGTACTTGATATTTTATGCACTAGCTGGGGGCCTATAGTAGGTGGATATATTTGGGTTCATTACTATGGGATTTTCCCCTTGGTCTATCCCGATTTAGGGTGTCTGAGAGTGTTAGGGCGTTTTTTATTTCATCATGTGTGGCATGCTAATGGGGATGAGTATCATGTATTAGTTTTTTTCTAGATTAGTCACAATCTCATAGGTTCACCCATGTCAATTAGAACTTAGCTTCCTGTAGTGATGATTGAGATGCTTGTATGTTTATTTTCATTATCCTTTTTATGTAATGATGGTAGTGTTCCATGTGTGGTGTTTTTCCTGGAAAGTGATGAGTTTTTTCAAAAAATTTCATGAAATTTTTTTTCAAAACAAAATCATTTTATACTACCTTGTTTTATTTGAAAATAAAAGAGTAACTTTCCCCATGAAAATGTTATGGTATAACCATTGGTAACAAATCTTGGTTTTGTAAATGAAAAAGGGAAATGGGATGTACTTTGTTTTAAATAAAATGTGTAGAAAAGAATACTTTTATAAATTGTATTAAAAAATTGAAGTTAAAGTTTCATTTATTTTAAACAATGTGCATCGGGAATAGATTATCAGGTTAACATACTATGTTTTAATACTCATGCTTGTAGATCTTTTCTATTTTTAGCCTTTCATGCAGGTTTCATCTCGAGTTTGATCGCCTAGGGAGACAATCGATGTTTGTGTGGGAGAGTGACCTATGGGGTCACATGGAGATCGTATGGTCATCTAGTTTTGTTGGTATTATTGTATATTTTGGTTTTATTTTCATATTTTGTATGAAATATTTTCAATTTAGTTTTATTCATATTGAACAATTTTACTCATTTTCCACTTTTTAGTTTCTTTATTATTTATTGGATGAAATCATCCCCTTTGTGTACTCTATTGATGCCCGAAACTAGTTTCTAACCCATGGGGACTGAGAACGTCCTTCGTGATATGCCACAGATCAGATCAGGTGACTGGTTCAGGGTTGAACTGGGTTGGTTCATGAAACAATGGCATTAGAGGTGAGGTTAGATATTAAATGACCTTGATTTTCAGAGTTCCCTTTGTTAATTGGGGATGTAAGGGTAGATGGAGTAGTATTTTATGAACTCAGGGGGTAGGTGCAAGAAGAGCATCGTGAACTCTTTCTCATTCTAATCCATGGGTTTCCATTGATGAATAGTTTTATGAGTTTTTGTTTCTTTAGGGATTGTTTGGTGATTGGGATATGAAAAGGAGAGTTGGGCTAATTGTCTCCGTGAGCTCTCAGTGCCTAGAAAGACATGTGGATCCAGGGCATAGTCTTAGAAGACTCTCTATGTTGGTGGTGTGTTTGACATGTGTCGTCCAACTATATAGTCAATTCACCCACCAACACTAGTTCCCTCTTTTGGGTCTCATTGAATCTTATTTGAATTTTGAAAGTTTTTTTTGAAAACCCTTGTGTTAGAATTGTGCAAATGAGGTTTTAATGGTAATGGTTGGGTTTTTGAATGTGGAGACATGGGATTTTCAGAACTAACCTTGCAAAAGGATTTAGAAAAATGATTTTTTATAAAATGAACTCTTGGGGGTAAAATATAAATGATTTATTAAATTGTACTTTTATAAAAAAAATACTTGGAGTTTATAGAAAATGGATGTTTGTTTTGTAATTTTTTTGAAATGAAAAGAAGTGGGTTTTTAGACAAATTTTTTCGATGGAATGGGATTTTTTGAGTTGCTGGAAAATGTTCTTAGTGAATTGAAAGGTATTTTTGATGGAAATGTAGGGGGATTTAATTTAAAGAATGGTAAAATGGTTTGATGAGTGGAATCTAAAAAATGTTTTTTTGGATTGGTGGCTAGTGAGACTTTGTAAGCTCTATGATTTTTTAAATAGGGTTGAATGATTTGTTTTGGAAAATGATGATGTTTTTTAGCCTGGGTGTTCCCATGGGTGCTCACATATGTGGTTATATATGGAAGTGTGTATGGGTTCATGGGGTGGAACAAAAATATGCATGTGCGCAAGACTCTAAGGAATAGAAATGGAAAGTGTTCAACCCACCAAGTTTGTTTTAAATAAAAAATATTTTCAAAAGGAATGTTTTGATGTAAATAGTTGCTTTTTTTGTGTTAAAAGTTTTTCACCTATGCAATGTTTTTTCTTGAGGATATTTGTCATTGAGTTGGCCTTGATGTAGTTCTTGTATTTCTTTTGTCCAGCAATTTCCCAAAAGGATCTTTGATGAGTGATCGTATTGAAACTATAGGTGATTCCCCATTAGTGGGATTTATAGTGGATAAATCTTTGGATTTTGTTCTTGTGTTTTAGAAATTAAATCCTCCTCTCTTATATGGCCAAGCTGATCCTCTCGAAGCAGAAGAGTGGATGAGAAAAATTGAAAGTAACTTTAACCTCATCAAGTTTCCTGAGCTGTTTAAGGTTAATTTAGAAACTTTCATTCTTGAGGGTTCACCGTGGATGTGGTGGAAGTTGGTATCTCAAAACATGCCTCGTGAAGATCTTACTTGGGAGTTTTTCAAGGCTTCATTAATCCATCAATATTTTTATTAAAAATAAAGGGTTAAAAAGGTTATGGATCTATGTTTCTTATAGTAAGGAGATGGATCAGTGATAGAGTATCTCCATCATGCTATGGACCTAGTTCCTTAACTTCTGAAGTATGTTACAGATGATTCCATGAAGGATCAGCATTTTGAGATGGGGATTTATCCCGATCTACAGTTGATGGTTTGAAAGTTCAATATAACTTATATTACTATTGTGGTGAGGCATGCTATTCATGTTAATTCTATGATGGAGGGAGTGATCGAGGTAGTCCTCCCTCCTTCAATCCCAGAAAGTAGTGTGGAGAATTTCAATAAAGAGATAAGAAATCGGTTCAAATTTGATGGAGTGGTTCATGGAATTAAAAGGCCTCAGAATCATTCATCAACCTCTTCTAGGAAATAGATTTTGGTATGTTATTAATGTGACAAGCCAGTTCACAAGAAGCCATCATTTCCAAATGATCCAAAACCCTACCATGCTTGTGGATGCTTGGGTCACTTGCTGTAGTTTTGTTGTGGAATTTCTAAGAAGCGTCATAGAGACAACTCTTATAAGTGACATGATATTGGGAAGTCATTTAAATATGATTTGGTGTAAGTTTACTACATTTTAAGTGGTTTTTTGTTGTTGTGGCAGATGTTCCAGTGGTGTTTTTCATTTTTGAAATGTAAGGGAATGTTATGAGTCTTTTAATGAACTCCTATTTTCAATAGAAGTGTGGTTTTAATTTTGGAAATTCCGATTCTTATTTTAATCTATTCGGGTGACACATATTCTGAGATGGTGTTATTATTTCATGGATGCACTATAGTAGATGCTTCAAACATTATATCTCCATCCTTAGGTCTCAGATTGAATCTTTTCACGTAGTCATGAGACTGCCAAGGGATGCTGGGAATGTTGGATAAATTGTTATCCCTTCCATTCAAGAGTGGGTAGTTTAAATTCTGTTATTGCGTCCTTCTTAGTTTTGGTTGGTAGGCCTATATGGAAGGGTTGTGATTGGCCCATATGGTAAAGTCCTAATGTTGTCTCGTGTTGAGTTCATGTTTGGTTGGTTCAAGCTAGTTGGTTCTTAATGGTGGGGAGAGCCATTGTGGGTCTTGATGAAGTTTCTTCGAAAGCTGTTAGTGTTAATATCTTCCTAAGGTTGGGGAGTCCATGTCGGTTTCCCCCAGGGTCATTGGTTTTTGTGTGATATTAACTTTGAGTGAGCATTGGGATTCTCTAGGAAAGGCCCTACAGTAATGTTTTTGGTTTTTTTGGGGATGTTGTGGCTTGGCCTTTTCTATTGATTTTCAAGAGATCATATCAGTTTGTTGTTCGGTGTGGGAAAGTAGCATAAATTCCATTTGTATATGGGTGAGATATTCATGGTACAAGATGTTGGATTGTGTGGTTATCGGTCAATTAGTTTTTGATCAACCTGCTTTAAACTGTATTGGATTTCTGTGAGAGGAAAGCATTAATGATGGGGAGAATTTTACCTCTCGGTTTTTCAAGTCTTGTTTTTATTCTGGTTAATTTGAATCCCAGTCTCTTACTCATGTGTTGGGTGTAACAGGGGATCAATTTTGAAGTGTTTAATTATCTTGATTTTATCCTGTGGTTTTCTTTGTATCATTGGGGGGGTTTTGGAGAATCTAAACATTTTTTCTCGGAAGTGACTTGCACACGGTTTGATAAACCGTGCGGTCAAACCCAGGTTACCGTGTGACAAGTAGGGGGTTTGGGAAGAACCTACCACACGATATATGCATGGTTTGTGAACCCATGTGGGTTTTCCATGTGGTCAATCTCTTCACAGGTAGTGACCGATTCATAGTTTCTCCATAGATTGATAAACTGTCTGGAAAAACCATGTGAGATGCCTAGATCTAAATTTTTGTGTTTTTCCAAGTTTTCCCCCTCAATATTTTTAACCCAAATCAACAATATCCTTCATTACATGGTGTGTGTGACCCTTTGGTGCCTTCTTACTTATTCTAAAAGCCTCCTCCCTTCTCATATGGAGTAGATCTAAAGCTCTTTTAAGGGTTGGTGCTAATTTCTCAAGGTAAACCCTCTCATCTCCTCTCCCTCTTCCTTCTCCTTCCATTTCATCTTGAGTTTCTCTTCTCCCATGGTCATTTTATCCAAGGGTTTCATTTTTCTTCTAGATTTATTTTTTGGTTTTGATCATTTATGGTTCCTCTTCTTAGACCTGGGGTTTTGAAACCCTCATGAAGTGATTTCAGGCATGTGTTGTTGGTGCACCATGGATTTGAGGTAGGTTTTCCCATGCACTTTCCTTTTTTAATTTAAGAATTGTTAATTTCATAATTTTCAAACCTTTTATATATGATAAATGTTATTGTATGATCTTTTTATTTTTTTTGGGTGTAAAAAGCGGTGTTTTATGCCTTTTTATGTGATAAATATATTTGTTTGGTTAAATAATGCACACCAAGTGTTCGATTAAATGTCAGGTAGAATTTTATGGGTGATTTGTGATATAAAATGCACAGTTTGGGTTTGTAAATATATTGGAAACATGAAAAATGATGTTTTGGGTTCCTTTTATGGGTTTCCCAAGTATTTTTTGTTTTTATAAAATAATGTGTATTGGATTTTATTGTAGTTTGGCATATATTTCTGGTTAGTGGCTTGATTGGCATTTTTATAAAAAATGGTCTTATCTTGAAAGTGTGATGTAAAAGTTTTAAAATAGTTTGTAAATGATTTTTTAAATGGAAAATGGTGGGTCTAAAACCAATATGAAAGGTGTATTTATATCTTTAATGAATTTTGATTTGTGAAAAATGCTTAAAGGCCCATTTGGAAACTTTGTGAAAATTATGAAGGTTTTTATTATAAAAACCTACATTGGATGATTCTCATGACTTATTTATGTTTAATGGATGTGATTTACTTATTGTGGAATGCTTGGGATCTATTTTTGTAGATCCTCAATACAAACTCCTTGTGTTCTATTTGTTCCTTGGCACGAGATCGGTCCTTGGAGTAACTCAGGGTGAGGCCTGTTGTAGGATTATTATTATTATATGTTTGTGATTGGATGATCATATGGAATCGGTTGGATCACCCCATTTATACATGATACATGGGAACCTAGTATACTGGGAGATTTTTTTGAGAATTATTACTGCACTGGCTAGTTTACACACTAGCCAGTGGCCCATAGAAGGTAGATATATTTGGGTTTATTAATATGGGATTTACCCCTCGGTCTATCCTGAGTTAGGGTGGCTAAGAGTATTAGGGAGTTTTTGATTTTATCATGCGTGGTATGGTACTAGGTATGGGTCTCATGTATTTGTATATTCTGAATTATTCATGATCTTCTAGGTTCACCCATATTTATTATCTCTTGGCTGCTTGCAGTGATGATTGAGATGCTTGTATGTTTTTTTTTTCATTTCTATTTTTATGTAATGATTGTAGTGTTCTCATGTCTGGTGTTTTTCTTGGAATATGACGAGTTTTATTCAAAAGGTTTCCTGATTTTTTTTGAAAACAAAAGTGTTTTATACACTCTTATTCCATTTGAAAACAAAAGAATCACATTCCCCTTAAAAAATTTATTGTGCCACCAGTGGTAACAAATCGTAGTTTTGGAAATGAAGAAGGGTAATGGGATATACAATTTTATGTAAAATGTGTAGAAAAGATTAATTTTATAATTTTTTTTTCAAACATGAAGTTTATATCTCTTTTATTTTAAATAAAGTGCATTATGAATAGATTATTAAAATAGACTATTGAGTTTTAATACTCATGCCTATAGTCATTTTATATTTCTATCCTTTGGTGTAGGTTTCATCTTGAGTTCGATCGCATTGGGCGATGGTTGATCTTTGTATTAGAGAGAGACCCATGGGGTCAGATGGAGATTTTGTGGTCATATGGTTTGGTTGGTATTATTGTGTAGTTTGGATGTATTTACATATTTTGTATAAAATATTTTCAGTTCAATTTTATTTATGTTGAACTATTTTATTAAACTTTCCACTATTTAGTTTCTTTATTATTTATTGGGCGAAATCATTCTCTTTTTGTACTCTATTGATGTCCAACCTAGTTTCCAGCCCATGGGGATCGGGAATGCCCTTCGGGCCATAAAACGAAGCGGGTTGGGTGACTGGTTTAGGGTTTTCCCAGTTTAGTTCCTGACATCTACAACACATATAATAATAAAATCCAAATATACTCAATCAATGACACAAAGTATAGAGGTAATCCAAAACCAATTAAAAACCACAAGATTTTGCTCGAACCATGCTCGTTCTGGGACAACTCACTCCTCGAGCCAAGATATCATTGGAGACACTAAAGAAGAGGTCTAGGTAATTTAGTCCCCACCCAAAGAGAACGAATTGGTCAAGTAATAATATGATACATAGAGTGGGGGTCCTTCCCAAACACATAGGGTAATACCACATACCCAATCTGGATTAACCCATAATTTAGAGGATCCTGCCCAGACACAATGGGGAATACCACTGACCCTGCTGATGCGACCTCTTAGATAGAGTATAAAAAACCTTCTCTTAGTGTTTATGTTGATTCCACAAAACTCTACTTGGGGTGATAGAGGGTTTCACTCCTATCACACAGAGGGACATTATACTCTATCTAAGACTCGACCTCTATAAGTGATTATAATCTAGTGATGTGGATGTAATTCCATACCAAACCCTCAAGAAAATGACCAAGTGAATGCTCTGAACATATAATAGTCTAAATTAGTAACTCACAACTTTTCTCAAATGTCTTTCCTCAAAGTCAGGGTCTCAAATCTGTAGACAGATCGTCAATTAAATTCTCCGTTTAGAAGTTATGGACTTTTTTATGTTTTAAAGGGGGGTCACTGGGCTTGTGGACCTTTCGCCATAGTCAATCGTGGTAGTCTATCATCCCCAAATTCCATAGTTGAACATGGAAGTCAACCACCCCTATCTACCATGGTCACAATAGCTGTAGCTATCATGGATCACGTTCAACCACTACGGTCGACCGTGGCCTGACTCCACCCCAATCGCCCTGGGTCCGACCTGGGTTCGACCCGCCTAACTGGCCTTGCCTGGTCCGACCCACTCAACCTAGAACACCTAACCCGAACCATTAGCTTGACCCAATAGTCTCGTGTGAAGGTCCCTTGGACCACTGTACGTGGCCTATTTCGTCTATGCTTGCTACTGTAGTGTCCCACATGGCGTCGGTTGCCTCTGCCGGTCGTGCCACATCACATCGACATCTTCCACCACCTGTATTGCCACCGCCTGTGCTGCCTTCACCCTCCAGTCACTGATGTCACACCGTTGGTCCCTTACATGGATCATCGCGCCTCCTCCAATTACCAAAACTTGAAGTGGTAGCAGATCTGAGCTCCTTGGGTCTCGATCTACAGACATTTTTCTTCTATTGTTAAATTTTCCCCAATTCAGGGGTCCAATCGCATTTAGAGTCACCTGGAAAGGTTGATCCATGACCTTTAGTATCCAACAGTGAAGAACATGAAGAATTGAGGGAGAAAATAACAAAGATAAATCCTGAGGAACAAACCTTGGCATATCACTACTAGAATTATAGGACATATCCACACTGATATAGCCACGGTTTCCAAAAACCATGGCTATAGCCTAATATATCCCCATGGGTCTCAAGCTACCCATGGTGCTACACCACCAACCCTCGTGATTCCACCCACGATGTTGATTTCACCTCCCCATGAGTTAGAGAACCTTCTCACCCGATGCTGCCACCCACCTTCCGATATCCTCCTTCAACAATGAGAACACCCAACTTCGATCCTCCTCCGACGATGTGGCCACCCAACCTCAGGATGATCTTCCTCCAACGACGCGACCACCCAAACTCCCCACGATAATCTTCTTCTGACACGACTCCACCTCCGCCTCCCCATTCGAGCCAACCTCTTCCTTAATTCACCTGTTTTTCATTCTTCAGACATTCCAAGCGCCCCTCCCCATCCCATCGGTGGGCAGTCTATGACTCACAACTTGTGAGTGGCCTGCGGTAGGGTGAGTTAGAGTTTGTTTTCTATTTCCTCAAATATGTATTCTATTTATGCTGTTTGGGTTTCAATTATCTCTAATTTTCTCCAATACACAATAGTATACATATGAACCAGGATGGTTCTAATTCCTCACATGCCCTATGGTTTTTTCCACAGAGAATAGTTTTTTTTTATTTTAGATCCACAACCTCTTCAATTTTCATAGGGTAAGATTTATTTGTTTTTATTTATTTTCTTCTAAATTGTCACATTTGTCTTTAATAGGGTGTATTTTTTTCACTTATTACATTAGGAATGATTTATTTTATTTTTTGTCTTATTTTCATTGAGTTTGATTGTATTATAGAGTTTAAACATGCAAATGCTTGAAATTAAAAGTTACGATGATATGATTTTAAGACGAATGAATGGTCTATGGTGAGTTCTAAAAGAAAATTTCATAAATATATAGTATTCATTTATTATTATTACTTTGTTTGATGTCAATCTATGTTTCATTGTGATGTATATATTACATATCATGATATATTTGCAGTTGTTGATTAAAGTAATGTTTGGAGGATTTACTAAATTTTATGTTAACTTATCAATTTTTTAGAGAACATCATTTTCCAATATAAATAAAATCCAATACAATTATGATGAGTCACATAGAACATGCATTTTTTGAAACCATGATGTGATAGAAGTATAGGATATTATTTCCCCATAGGGTCTTATTCATTTCCCCTTGGATGTTTAGTCTTAGGTTTTTTTCTAGAGGTTAGTCCACACAACCCTATACCTCTCTATCAATTATAATAGAAATAAAAATTTGGGTTAATAATTGGTTAAGATAAGTGTTTACCCAATCCTTGATTTATCAATGTATTTAAAATAATAAGTATTTTTACATATTTTCTTTTTTAACTACTTAATATTAGAACCACGGGTTGTCAAATTAGATTTTTGATTACCTCAGTACTCTATCGTTCTCTATATGACCTTCATGGATGGATCTTGAATTTGTCCTTATGTTTGGTAACCTGTTAAAGTTTGAGAGTTTTTACTTACCTACTATAAGTGTTGTGGATAATAAATCTATTATAAAATAAATTAGAAGGGTGTTTTAGAATGATATTTCTTTCTATATCCATATGATACAATTGAATACTCCTTAAAACCATGGTTGTTCAACCACAATTGATGGACCCCCATCAAGTGTCTGCACTGATCTAGTGGGATCTATAATTGGAATAATAAAAAAAAAATTCTCTGATTGGATTTATATTTTTTCAAGTACTAGTGATTTTTTTTTGAATTATATTAACTGAAAAATAATACGTTTTATTGAAGGTCCTTGGATATAAAACTCAATTTTCATTCCTATTGAATTTGAATTGAATTTCTTATCTAAGACTTTAAGTAACATGAAGAAATAAGAGGCTACTGTTAAAATAAATAATTCTTAGGAGAATGTGATTACACCACTATTTGAAGGTAATCAAATTGGTTTCCTTCTATTAAATATACTGAGAATGATTCTTATAATGAATTAAGTTCATGTTGTGATGAAGTTATTTCCATTGAATCATTCAGTGATATCAATTATGAAATCAAGTATTGTCTTAAAATGGACCCCATTGAAGTTATTATATACATATGTGAATATATTAAGGGGATACAATATTAGAAATCATAGTTATATTTAGATTCTACATCAATTAAATATAAATTCTCTAAAAAGGTAAGTAAATATATCACTATTATAATGTTTATTGAAGCTAAAGAGATATTTCTATCACTTTTCAATGAAAAATTGTTTATAAATGAATAATAATTGAAAAGGAGAGTTTTTTATGAGGTTGTTATTATAGAAGTGGTATTTACACTAGAAAAAATATATTGGACATCTATGGATGTCAATGATTTATAGCTGGACGTTAAAGATAACAGTATTAAAGAACTAGATAGTTCTCTTATAAATGCTAATAAAGTGTATGTAGATCTGATTTTCAAGTTACAAAATGGATATAAAGAAATGTTAAAATATCTTGAATATGATATTTATTATCTAAACCTATAATTATTGGAGTAAGAGGTGAAATTAATAAATCAAGAAGTCACCCAAGTTGAATCATTACATGTTTTTATGAAAATAAGAGTAGTTACCACACAAACTAATGATGATAATATTACTAACAAAAAGACTCATAATTGTGTCAAAGTAACTTTAATTGGTCCACTAATTTTTTCACAGTAATCTCATTGAGGAATGTGATAGACTATCCGAATAAATATATCAGTACTCATGCATATTTATCTATTACCCATGGTTTCAAAACAAATTCTGTACAAATATGGGTGTGATTAAAAAATGGGAATCCATCCATATCATCTAATTTGACTATGAGCATGAATAAAATACTTGGATCTCTAAATAATGCTCAGGATCATATTGTTGTTGTCTAAAAATAGAAAGAAATAAAAAATAGATATACTATATACAATAGAAATAGAAGGTGATTTAGTTGTCAATAATTATGATACAAGAAATTTGGACAGAAGTATAGTGAATGTTGGCATAATATGTCGACCTATGAAGGATATATAAGGTCTATATTTTGGCGGATAAGACCATATTTTGAAAGAATTCCTTTAAGAAAAATGAAGAATTCACAAAATAGGCGTAATCTATCTATAAGAAAAAAATTCAATATTTTGAATATTTTTGGTAAATTTGAAAAAACTGATCATAGTTAAGATACTTTTTTTCATATACCAACTCTATACAAAGTACATACTAATTTCAGAATAAGAACAGAATAAAAATTCATGTAGGTAAGAAAATTAAATGAATATACCTTGGGGAGAAAAAAATAAAGATATTATGTCATGTAATCTCAATAATTCAATGAAGGGGGTTGAAGAGGATGTTGAAATAGATATGAACTTCCTACACTATGTAATAATAGTCTAGATTATGTACCATTGAAAATTTTCCATTAATATCATGACTGATAGAAGTGAGCTAAAGTAACAAATGGAATCAATTCAAGAAAGGAATCATAGAATTAATTTAATTAAAGATATCCTAGAAGAATAAAAGTAATACTGAATTCTAAATAATGATATTATAAATAATATCAAAGAGATAAATGGAAGATAAAAAATTCTAGGTTATACAAAAAACAAATTGTTAACTTCACTTTCAGAAGAAGAAAAACTATTGATGTGAAAATATAAAACATTAGTGGCTCTAAATATCAAGAAATGTTTTGTAGAAAAAGTTTACACACACATTAATTAGGTAGATAATGTTCATAAATGGCGTATGATAATATGTTCTAAGTAATTGGTAGAGCCTAAAAAGATGGATCTAGTAGAAAATCATAGAAGAGATCTATTTTCTAAAATAAGGTTTCATGTTCCATCTTTAATGAATGACGAAAAGAGAAGAAAATAATATTTTCCAATGATTTATATATTTTGAAAATCAAGGGTGAATCTGGAATGAATAGATCTAAATATTTAATTTATGAAAAAAATATTTTCTTGGTTGGGATACAAGTCATGACCTTATTAACTTGATTATTTTTTTCCAAATTTTGATGGGAATTAAAGGTGATAATGAAAAAAGGATAGAACTACTTGGAAGTTATTATCATTAAAACATTGTGGGTTTTATCCATCATGGTTTATTCAAACTGGTATAACTATCTCATAAAAATTCCAAAAGAATCCAATGATTAAGAATAAAAATTTTCTTTGAATAAAACTATCCATGATGAAGACAATTGGGAATAATTCCTAGAGGATGGGGGGTGGGCTGTGGAGGGGGAAGTGGGGGGGGGGGATGGGGGAGGGGATGGGTGCTGGAGGGGGGGGGGGTACTATGGTGGGGTGCAAGGGGGCTGGTGTAGGGAGGACTGGTTTGGGGGGGAGGTGCTAGGGGGCTAGTGCTGGGGGCTGGGAGGAGGGTAGCAGGGGTGTAGGTGGGGAGATCAGGGCTAGGCGGAGGGGCTGAAGGGGGGTAGGGGTGTTGGGTGCTAGTGTATGATGGGGGTAGAGTGGTGCTGAGGGGTTGGGGGGGGGGGGGGGTTGGGGGGTGCAGGTGGGCGGTGGGGGGTGCTGGGGGCTGGGGGGGAGTGGTGTAGGGGGGATGGTGTAGGGGGGACTGGTGCTGGGGAGGGGGGTAGTGCTGGAGGTTGGGTGGGGGGTAGTGGGGGTAAAGGTGGGGGGAGAGGGCTGGGGTGATGGGCTGGGGGTTGCAGTTCTTGGGGATGGTGCAGGAGGAGGGTGGTGCTTGAGGTATGGGGGGAGTGGTGAAGGGGGCTGGTGGGGGGGGGGCTTAGGGCCGGGGGTGGGGCTGGGGGTATGGTGCTGGGGGGATGGGGCAGAGTGGTGAAGGGGGGCCGATGTATGGGGGACTGGTGCTAGGGGCTGGGGGGTAATGGGGGTGGGGACTAGAGGCTAGGGGTAGGGCCTGGGGGAGTGGTGTAGGGGAGCTGGAAATCAAATTTGGGAAGTGTTTTGGAAATGAACAGAATAAGGAAAATGGAAGGGCAAGAGAAATAGAAGATGAATATGAGTTCCTTTATATTCAATTTGTTGATTATATAATGACCATGCACAACTTTTTTTATATGATTTCATATGGTAATTGTGATATATATTAGAAATAAATGTTAAGAAGATAATATGGAATGGAAATGATAATATTGAAGAATGGGGAATGCTTCATGGATGTGTTATTTCTATTGTTTATGCATGTACTGATGCAATGATTATTGATATTATGATGAAAAATGTGTGTGTTTGTTACTGTTTTGTGTTAACATGAACACTATAAATTATCAGTCTAATGGGAGTGACTAAATGATGATATTATGGTAATAATAGAAAGAAATTATAGAATCTTTAATGGTAATGGATTCATTTATCATTTATCATCACTGATCACATATATATAAGTAGTCAATATATCTCATTTCTCTTCATAATATTTCCTTACAAGTGGTTTCTTTTAATTAGGATGGTTCTATCCACCACCATCAACAGAAATGTGTTCAACATTGGATTTGGGTGAGATTTATTCCATTTTTATTCTTTGGCCAAAATTTAATTAGGGATTTTGTGTTTTTTGGGTTTTATATATTTTTTGTAGTGCTTTCTGGATGTTGTTGAGGTGGATTTGAGTTGCCATTGACGAAGGCTTACATTAATATGAATAGGTAGGAATATACATATATAAGTTCCCCCTTTATATATATTCACTCAGTGAAGTATGAATATATATATATATATATATTGGGGCTAGGTGTGCTTATATATAGATATGAAAAATGCATAAATGTGGAAGTGTAAAGGGGTATATGCAAATATAAACATATATCTAAGGAGCCCCTTGTGAATATTTGACCATGAAAATATGTACATAGGGGATAGGTTTCCTTATATATATGTGAAGTTGCATATGCGTGCAAGCGTAGAAAAAGGAAGATTCGAGTTGTCATCGTAAAAAACAACGTACCTTGATGTTGAGGTAAGTTCCCTCTTCCTAACCCTTTAATTTGAATTCTGTAATTGCTCGAGTATTTTAAAAAATTATTTTCATTATTATATAATGTGTATATGCTATGAAAATTGGTTGTGTCTCTTTGAAATGATATTTTCACATGGTTTACATGATTTCCCTAAGCCTTCAACATGGACTAGTAGAAAGTTCATCCAACTCAATAGTAGAAAATGAAATTTCCTTCACTTTAGAGATGAAATTACCCTCATTTTGAGAAAAAATGAACTGATAATTCTCATAAAAATATAAAACTTAAAGAAAATCATTGTTTTGATTTCATAAAACACAAACAACCAGCCTTGAAAACTTGAAACTTTCTTAAGTAACATCATTGTGAAACGCTTGACCCAGAAAAAGATAGAATTTAACCTATTAAAATAAATCCACCTATGCATGATTCACAATGTGGCTAGGGATTTTACACCATGAATCCCTACCCCTATGAATCTCATGTCTTGAGATGAGGTTCACAGCTAGAAATGTTCGAGATAGGGGGTTCACCCCTCAACCAACCCCATTCAAGGAATAAACCCGATGGGTCATATCATAGAAGGATACAGTAGCTTAAATTTCAGTTATTTTTCACCATGAACCTCCACCAACTTCCACCATAACCTCAGATGTTCCAACATGGGACAAAAACCAAATCCAAAAATACCATTTAGGAACATCTAATGTTCAGATTTCTGATCCAAATTCCAATTTAAGAAACAACCCATGCTTCATATTAAAAACCCAAATTTCCTCCAAAATTAATGAATCAGAAACCTGTGGGTTATTAAAAACTCCCCACCTTAACCCTTATCATCCCAGAGAAACCTTGGTATTTGTCAAAACATGTCTCACAAACTACTATGGTTGTCAATTCCTTGAGAACTCACTATTCTCTATCTCTGAATTCTAAACATGTTTTTGTTACAAACATCCAAACATCAAGGCATGCTTTGCACCAGAAGTCGAGCCACTCACTCACGAAAAGGGAACATAAAAGATAGGATCTTCCCACACACTAGCATCACTCTTTCACCTCAATTGTTCAATGATCAAACTCACTGCAACAATGAACCATATAACATGAGGGCCAGTCACCCACAACTGATATAATTCTCTCCACCATAAGAGTAGCATTATCATTTACCTTCCAAAAAAACACTTGGTCTCTGTCGCCATAGTTTTATCCATCACTAAATGCAATGGATAGACATGGATGAACCACTTATCCTTAAATTAAAATATGAAATATCCATTTCCATCGACTCTCAGATCACCATTGATCATCCATGCCATCCAATGATAGTTAATTGTGCACTCACCACCCTATGGATTCCCATATATGATTCCTATGGATTCCCATACACCACTACTCAACCGCTGATCCAAATGGGTCTTATCAGCAAACCTCACTGACAATACCCCTGCTAAGGACCAAAAAATCAAGCTATTAGGGGAGGGGGTGCTGGTTTTTATTGGATGAGGGGGGGGGGGGGGGGGTTCATGAGGTGGGTAGGGGGTGTGATGGGGGAAGGGTAGGGTGGGGGTCCAAGGTGTGTGTGCTAGGTTTTTCACAAGGGATAGGGTAGGGTTCATGGGGGTGGGCATGGGGGGTGTTCTTGGGGGTGTGTGCAGTGTGCAGGGGTGGTGTGCTTGGGGGGTGGGGGTGCTGGGGGGAGGGGTGAATGGGGGGTCCAAGGGGTGTTTAGGGGAGGGGGGTGGGGCGTGCAGGGTTCTTTTTCAAGGGGAAGGCGTAGGGAGTAGGGGGTGTACTGGGGGGAGGTGAGAGGGGGTAGAGGGTGTAAGGGGGATGGGTGTAGGGGGGGGGGTGTGGTCCAAGGGGTGTTCAGAGGAGGTGGGTGTGTGATGGGTTATTTTGGAAGGGGTAGGGGTAGGGTGCAGGGGGTGAGGGGGGTGCGGGGGGGGGGGGGTTTCTTTCTTATGGTATGAAATTCCTTCATGATGAACCAATCATGATTTTTTTAAATGTGAAGATTATTTCACATGAAATTTTTAGATTTATAACTACATCTAATTATCCATGGATTAACCATGTGAGAATTACTACACTATCCTTATTTATTGAGTTATATTATTTATAAATTTTCTAAGATGTTTTGTTTTACCATAATTTTAGGGATGAGCACTACTATGTTTTACCTTGTGTTTTAGGTACTTGTGAGCTGGTTATATACTTCTTTGATAATTTGTCTTATAGGGAGACTCATGTAAGTGCAGTTATGTGTTTTTTTATATTTGGAGTTGATTAATTATTAGTATTTAAGTAGCTTTAGTGTATAATTTAATTTGGACAGTGAGTACTATGTTAATATTCTGTGTGATAAATAGAGTAACTCATTCTCATTTTGTAACATTGTTTTTAAACCCATGAAATATATTTAGTGTCTTGGAAATTTCACAAATGGTTAGTATATCCTCTGACTTGATACAATTCAATGTGTTGGGATGTTAGTCGGGAGAGGGACTGGTAGGAGCAGGGTGGAGGGAGATTGGCATGGGATGGGGGGAGGGGAATTTGGTAGGGTGGGGGGGGGGGACAAGTAGGGGTGGGGGTGGGGATTGGCAGAGGCAGGGGGAGGGAAAAATTGAAGAGGGAGGGGAGAAACTGGAAGGGGGAGGGGGATTGGTAGGGTCAGGGGGGAGGGGAAACTAGAAGGGTGGGGGGGGGGGGAGTAGGGTTGGCAGGGGGGAATTGGAAGGGGGGAGGGGAAACTGGCAGGGGGAGGGGGGGAACTAGCAGGGGAGGAGGGGACTAGCAGGGGAGTGAAAGGGGAAAGGTGGGTGGGGGTAAAGGGGGTGACTGGAAGGGGGAGGACAAGGTGGGGTGGGGGTGGGGGTGGTAGGGGAACTAGAAGGTTTGTGGGAGGTGTAACTCATAGGTGGGGGGGGGGGACTGGCAGGGGGAGGACTAGTGGTGGTGGTGGGGGGGGACTGGCAGGGGGAGGACTAGTGGTGGTGGGTGGGGGACTGGCAGTGGGGTGGGGAACTTGAGGGGGGGGGGGGAGATTGGCAGGGGGTGTTCAGGAGGGGGTGAAAGGGGGCACGAGTGTGCAGGGTGGTGTCTAGGAGGGGGGGGGGGGTTAAAGGGGGGCCATAGGGAGGGTCGGGGGAATGGGGGCATGGGGGTACAGGGGGGGGGGGGTCAAGGGGGTTCAAGGGGGTTTTCCCTGGGGGGGGGGTGCAAGGGGGCTATCTAGTGGGGCATGGACAAGGGGTTGGGGTGTTCACGGGGGTTCAAGGGGGCTGTCTCGGGCTCCCAAGAAAGTACTGCCTCAATCTTCGCTGAATCCACTGCAACTCCAGCCTCCGAGATGATGTGTCCCAGTAAGTGAACCTCTCGAATCCAGAACTGGCACTTTGAGAGCTTACTATAAAGCTGGTGCTCTCGAAGTGTGTCCAGTAGTACTCGAAAATGGTAGGAATGCTCCTCCTTAGTAGTCGAGTAGATCAGTATGTCATCGATGAAGACTACGACAAAACAATCGAGGGAAGGCTGGAAGATCCTGTTCATGAGAATCATGAACACTGCTGGTGCATTGGTTATGCCAAAGGGCATAACCAAGAACTTGTAGTAGACATACCAACACCTGAAGGCCATCTTCTGCACATCCTCTTCTCGAACTCTGAGCTGGTGATAGCCTGACCTAAGGTCTATCTTTGAGAACTATCGTTCTCCCTTTAGCTGATCATAGTGGTCTCCAATCCTTGGGAGTGGGTAATTGTTCTTCACGGTCACCTGATTCAGGCGACGGTAGTCAACACACAGTCGCAAGCTCCCATCCGCCTTCTTGGAAAACAAAATCGGAGATGCCCAGGGTGAAACACTAGTTCGGATAAATCCCTTCCCCTGAAAGTCCTCCAACTGTACCCATAGCTCACGATGCATGGTGGGAGCCATCCGATATGTTGGAGTAGATATCAGTGCTATCCCAGGGTACATGTCAATGTAGAAGTCTACCTTTCTGTGGGGAGGTAGTCCGGAAACGTCGTTAAGGAAAACATCCACGTACTGATCCACCAAAACAGGAAAAAACGGACTCCGCACCTCAACCGTTCTGAGGATGAGACAAGCCAACTGATGTGTGATCGGCTGGTCCGTCCTCTGCGTAAGTCCATCCTGCGCTGCAAAGACTCCCTTCTTTCTGGTAAAGGTGAACCTAGTCCCATCCGTGTAGATACACTGCACTTTGCACCAAATATAATCAATATGAGCATGAACTGTGGATAACCAGTCCATACCCAAGATGACGTCCTAAGGCCTTGACGCCACTACAAGAAGATCCCAACTGAATATCTCGCCTCCTAGAGTAATCTCACACTACCAGCACCAGTGAATAATCATAGAGTTTTCTCCCATAGGAGTCTCTAGCCAAAAGGATCGAGTGAACTACTCTGTCAGAATCTCCGAGCTCCGAATGAGGGTAGTGGCAATAAAAGAATAACTTGAACCTATGTCTATAAGTACTACAGAAAGGGTGGAGTAGACACAGATAATACCATAAATCATCTCAGGTGCGCCATGGTCGTAGGTCTCAACTTCCTGGAGCTAAGCCCGCCTCTATCTGCCAGCTCCCTGTGGTCTAGGTGGACCTCCTAGTGGTGGTGGTGGTAGATCCTTGAAACGTCGCCCAACACCCGCTGCTCGGCCAGCTCCTCTTCCACGTTCACCTGCTCCCGGCGGACCACCATGGTCGAGCCTCTTCCTCTACTTGAGAGGTCCCTCTACTATTTGATTCTCATCTGCATGGTGGGTCAGGCAGTCACGAGTCATGTGGACCTACCCTCCACATGAATAGAACTGCCTACTCCTCATATAGCTGGCTCTATCTCGTGTTCCCCGCACAACCGAACCTGTATCCTGGGGTCTCCCACCAGATGGCCTAGTCCGCTTGGACTTCTGCGTCATATGTCTTCTACCGGTTATAGAAGACTCTTATATGTGTCGCCCTATAGTGGGTCTCGCCACTGGTGACTGCTCAGCGAGAAAACCCTCCACTAGAAGGGATTGCTCCAGCACCCCCACCTACGTCGGAATGCTGAGGGGAATTGTCGAAGCCCTGATCTCATCCCTGAGTCCGTACTTGAAGGTCTGGGCCCTGAAGAATGGGTCCCATACCATATCCGTGGATTAGAGTGAGAGGTAGGTGAATCTCCTTGAGTAATGAGCTACTGTCATGTTGCCCTGCGGTAGATGAAGTAACTTCAGAATCTGCACCGCACGAAGGGTGGCTGGAACAAACTCCGAGCGAAAGAGAATCTTGAAGTCTATCCAGAGTAATGATGCCTCGTCATGCACCTGGAGAATCAGGCTCCACCATATGCCTGCTGCTGCATGCAGGAGACTGGTGGCATGGATCACTATAAGGTCAGCTGGTGTCCCTACCAATCTGAAAACTCTCACGACAGCCTCCAGCCAATCCTCAGCTGCCTGTGGGTCCATCTCTCCCCGGAACTTTTGCGGCCTCTGGCGTTGGAACTCTGGAAATTCACTCAGGAGGCGTGTAGTATTTGCTTCTAGAGCTGGTGGTATCGGTGGCCCAGCAGGTAGTGGTACCACTGGTACCTCCGTTGTGATGGGGCCCAGCACCGAGGCCTCGTCGCTCGGTGGGCTACCATCTCGTACGAAACTCGGAACCCTAGCTGGCTGCCTTCATGGGTCAATCCTAAAAAGAAACACGTGTTCCACGATTAAAATAGTACACCTGGTGACCTGACACAAATTATTCATGAAGAAAACATTTTTTTAAAGGAAACACACACGCAATCAGTGTTTTCGTGCACTGAGTCGGAGATCAGAAGTCAGAGTCCTCGTGTTTGGATACGTTGGCCACCACACCAACACCGGTTTCCCTAAACTGATAACCACACCCAAAAAACATAACAATATTGCCATTAAAAGAATCATATTCCAAGTTCGGTGGTAGAACCGACTCCTCTGATACCAATTTGTCACGACCCATCCTTAGGGCCCGTGCTATGACTACCCCAAGCCCGCCTTCCATAGGCTATGGGATGGCGACTTGCACCTAATGTGTAATCCTGATAAAAAGGGAGGGCATTTCCTTTTAACCTATAACACACACATAGTATGAACACAAGTAGTAGAGGTAACAAGTACTAAAATATAAAAGAGAGGTGTGATGAAAGTAAGTGGGCCAGTATACAAACCCAACTGAACAAAAAGTACAAGTACAAGTAAAAAGGGAAAACAGCTCCTGGATCGTCTGCCCGGAAATCCTACCTGAAGGGTAGGTACAGAACTCGAACAAATCATCCCTGCGGTATGTCCCATCTAGTCCAGCTCCGAGAAGTCTTCCATCCATCACCCTCAGCCTCGATCACTATCGTCCTTCATCTTCACAGAACACAACAAGGTGCAGGCGAAACCCGTACAGGGGTGAGTATAACAATACTCAGTAGGGGAACCCGAGACCCCCAAGGTCTCCCAGAATCCACAAAGGATAAACCATAGTAGAAAGATATGATCACGAAGTATCAACCAACCCTACTTAGGTATATACCCAAACATATACCTAAGTTACCAGTCACAGTCCGGATCCAACCCTCGAGCCCAAGCACAACCGAGTCCACAAAGGAAGTAAAGTCAATCACCACGATGATAATGGTAGAAAGACATGACTTAGATCACACAGGTATACATCTTTCGTAGAGTGATATATATGATCAGATGTAGTCACTAATTCATCTAAGCTATCAGACCCACATAGGATACAGGACCAGCTAAGCTGTCGGACCCACACAGGATACATGAATAGCTATTCTGTCGGACCCACACAGGATACAGGAACAAAAATCAGAATTGTCGGACACACGGAGGATCCCGGTACAATAGCATTGTCATCAAACCCATAGAGGATTCTGGTACAGCAGTCATCACTGTCGAACCCACGGAGGATTCTGGTACAATTGTCATCTCTGTCAAACCCACAGAGGATTCTGGTATAATAGCGTCGTAGTCGAACCCATGAAGGATTCTATCATCTCAGTCACAGCCAGCCCTAGGGTTCCCGCATACATCACGCTCATTTCCGGGAGGGTCCGCTCCTCAAGTCAAGTGTCGATACATCAAATATCACGAAGTCTTGAGTTGATGTATCCCGTAGTTCCGACTCATCATAAGGAACCCAACGTGATAGACGACACACCAATCGGACGCTCGATCTAACAATTATTGGCATTTCTATTCCAGGGGCCCGGTTGGATTTACGCTCGATAAAAACCCGAACATTTTCCAAATTTGTCAAAAACTCACTTAGAGTATCACAAAAGGACCACCTCGTCACGAGGGTCCCAGTGCTGCAGACGGCGCGTCGATCAGACGTGCAGTCTTGAAGTTATTCTCATTTAAGAGAAGACGTGCCCGACCCGTCAAGCCCAGTGGGCTGGCGGGTTGGCCCAACCCGGCTCAGCGGGTCTGACATGGCTGGGGATTCATCTCGACCCGGTGGGGCACGACCGACCTGCAGACCCAGCCCACGCTGTGGGCCGGTCCGGTTCTCCCGGCGGCCCCAAGCGGTGCCGCATCCTCCCCTGACCGGTCGGCTATTGCCGACCGGTTCTGCCCGGCCCACGCGGCCCACACAGCGGGCCACTGTTCTTCCCACGTGGCACTTGCAGGTGCGGTGTTTATCCAGCCTGTCCGGCAGGCGGCTGGCCAGTTCGCCCAGCCAAGCAGCCCACAAATATGAGCCACGATCTCCTCCACGCTGCGCCTGAGGGCGCCATGGTCCTCCAGCCCAGCCGACAGGCGGCCGACCCGTTTTTCCAGCCGAGCGACCTACAGATGCGGGCCGTAGTTTCCCTCCATGCAGCCAGCGCTATGGCTCCGGTCCACCACCACCACAGCCCGGCCTGGCCGTAGCCTTTGGCTCCACAGTGCGGCGCGACGGCGCTGCACCTCTTCATCCGCCGCGGCCCTCTCGGCCGTAGTTTCTCTTTCTTCTGCCATGGTCCTCCTGGCCACGGTTATTCTCTAGCACGATGCGATGACACCGCGCCCTTTCGGATCTTCATCCGACGTCATCAAAATGAAACAACAAAGGTGGGGGGGTGGGGGTCGGGCCGTGTTCGTGCGGTCCGAACCCTCCTTGTCATATGATATCATTTGGTTTTCCAAACTATAATTTTGTACGATGAAGAACGAAGGTGTAATCTCATATTTAAAATTAATACAAAATTCCCCTACCTCACAACCACAGATCGCTTGATGGTGACACAGGAATACAGTGTCATTCTGTTGACGTAATAAGAGGAAGAGAGGTACTCGTTGTTGGCGGATGGGCGTTTGAAGGTGACGAAGTCGAAGACGACGTCAGAGTTCCTCACGAGCATCGCTTCCCTTTCCTTGCCCCGGTTTAAGAAGGAAGAATACGACCTTGATTATTGGTGGAAGAAGCTTTCTTCTTATTCTTCACGAAGAGGATGAAGTTCTCCAAAGGGTTTCCAGGATCCACCAAAAGAATGCTCAACCAATATAATAGAGGAAGTCTCTATTATTTTTATGGAACCACAACACATAAGTTGCACTTAATTAAATGAGGAAACTCATTTAATTAAATGGGGTCTAAAGGATTCAAAAAGATTTGAATTTAATTGAATTAATTCTCTTCATTAATGGTGGATAGTTGGCAAGAATTAAACCATGGAAGGTTAAAGGTTCCACCACTTATGGAGAGTAACAAGGGTTATAACTCATATGGGTCCCACCATAAATATCCTCCCAAGAGAGGTTAGGGTGTATTGGGCCCCACCACTAACCTCCACTTGGATGTTTTAACCACCAATCAAATAAAAAATGTGTCACACATGTTTTTATTTAATTTATTTAGAAACCCCAAAAATTAACATCCACTCTCGATGAAATGCAGTAGCGGTAAAGGTCTTCTTAAGCGAATATCGTCACTACGAGTTCATCAGTGTCATTGGATTTCAATTCCGAGAATTGGTTCAAAAGATATAAAATCCCACATGTACGTTTACTGAACATACCTGAACAAAACTTCATAAATTGATTTTGGGCACACCGGGCCTCAGAATCAGGTGCCGTCAGAAACTACAGACTCGTAAAATTCCCATGTATTTAAGAAAAAAAATTTCCACAGAATTTCCGAGTCTTTACAATGGAAGTGAAGTATTTAAAATAATCTATCATTAATGTTTTTTATTTGTAAAACCATTAAAAACTTATATAAGAATCTCAAGGTTGTAAAATTGTTATGGAGGATGTAAAGACTATTTATGCCATATAAATTAGAAGAAAATGTTCCTTTTTGACTTTTTAAAAAAATGTTAAAAATTACAATTTCAAGAAAAAATTCTAAATATTAATCTAAAACCATGTAAAAAGTACTTTATAACTTAAAATGTCATTAATAAATTATTATAATAATAAAAAATAATTTTTTAAAACAATTTTGAAAAATATGGACGTGGAAGAAAAATATACCTAATCTAAAAGGGAAATAAGAAAAACTTTTCTTTTAAACAATTATTTTCTTGATTCAGGTGAAAAGGGAGAAATAAATAGGATTAAAATATGGTAAATCATTAAATATCTATAGGATAAGAAAATTTATGGATTTTAATAAGTATATATTATAATATTTCATTAACAGAAATAATAGCAATCCAAAAATTGATATTGTAAAATAAATTATTACAGCTTTGGTGACATTAAAATTGTATATCCTTGAAAGAGTAAACTCGAAATGAAACTTTAATAACCATGAATAAATAAATATTCAAGTTAAATACCTAAAATTGTTAGTATATACACAATATAAAAATAAAAAGGTGTATAATACTAAATACATCTCAAAAGAGTTGAAATTGAGACAAAATCCCTTACCATAGGCCCAAATCATCATGTAAGTTATTCATATTCCTGAATAATTAACTTATGTTAATTATTTAATTTATTAATAAATGTTTTTTAACTTTATTATTAATTTTAGTTTATTTATTATCATGTTATATTTAATTACATAATCAATTAAGTTTAAATTTGACGTTTTGATGATATTTCATTCATTTGTCTAAAATGAATTTGATGGGTTGAATATAGTAAAATAGGTACTTTTTCACAAATATCCTGAATACTCATGACATAATTATCATTTTTATATATCAATTATACTTTTAAAACCAACCAATAAATATGGTTAGGAAAAATTAACTATGTTATAATGATGGAGACGATAAGTCGTACGTACGCATGAGTAACATTTCAATTTTTCAAAGATCACGATGTAAAGAAGGTAAGTATTATTTTATCTTTGTATAAAGATATTTATATCATATATACCATATTATTTCATTAATTAAACACATATGTACTATCTATGTGATTCAATGATGAAAAATGAATCACTTCACTTCGTGGAGGTGGTAGTTCACACGTATGCATGATCGACACTAAAATTTATCAAAGAAGTCAAAAGTAATTTTTTTGACATATTAATATAAAAAATGCTAAATATGTCATTAATATATATATATATATATATATTAAAACCATCATTACAACCAACCATGAGAAGTGGTGATAGAAAATGAATTATATCAGTTCATGAGGCAGTAGTCTGCTGTACTCATGAACGAATGTTTTGTTTCCCATTTAATGGAAGAGGATATGGATAGAGGTTATTAAATTAACATTATGATATATAAATATAGGTAATATAATAGTGTTATTATTTTTATAATTGTTTAATAATATATTAAGGACATGAAAGAATAAATAAAATGGAAATGCATGGTTAAGAATAATACATATTTTTCAAATAACATATTTAGGTTTATACATAAATTTTTCCTGGGATAGTTTTTTTAATAAACAAGTAACTATAGGTAATAGGTAGGGATGTGAGTAATGTATTAATTTAGGTATGGGATTAATCAAAAGGCTCTTTAAGTGTGGTGCAGAGAGAAGAGGGGGTGTCCTTTTATAAGTGGGGGAGAGGACACACTTGGATTTTTTAAGAGAATAAAATATATTAACAAATTATTAGTGATAAATGGGTACAAGATGAACCATTTAAAAATATTATATGAGATAGGGTAAAAATTGGAACAAAAAATTTTATAGGTCATTTCAACCCTTATCTTATTAGTTTAACCAATGGTAAATTAATTTTAACATTAACTATGGTAACCAATTTTTACCGGTTTTTACTATTCATTATAACCAAAAATTAAGTTGAACTTGTTACCTAATATTAATTATTCTGATTCTGAATATGAAATCCATTTTATCAAATTAAATTCACATAAGTGGAAACTTTTATTTTAAATTTAAACCTGAAAAAATCAGATGAAAAAAATGTGTTTTCAGAAAAATATCTTTTTATATATAAAAATGTTTTATATCAAATTAACGTATAAAATTAATTAAAACAACCATAATTGGATTATTAATAATATAATTTAATAATTATTTCTTTTATTCAATTTTAAAATAAAATATAACTTTATAAATTTTTGAAATGAAAAGATAATTTTTAATAAAAACCAGTATTATAACTATCCATTAAAAAATCACACTTTTCATAAACATCCAAAACATTCACCCTAAGATAAAATTTAAATAACAAATTCAAAAGATAAGTTCATTTTCTAAAATTATAATTCTACAATTTTGATTTTTTTAAATAAAGTTATATAATGCATGAAGATTCAATTTGGTTAGAAATAAATCTTTTTTCCTTTTGGCTGAAAAACTACCCAATATCCTAATAGCTCTATAAAATATTATCAATTATTTGAAATGATTTATTCTAAAATTACATGGGTTTTAAATTCTCAACTCATTTAAAATTTTCATCCTCAATTTTTTCATGGATATTAGTTTATAAACAAGAGAGGGTGGTTATTCTTCATAACATCCTCAGGTTCCCACATTTCTTCCCCCATTTTATGATTTCTCTAAAGTACCCTTACCAATCGAGCAACTGATTCTTAAATTTTTTTCTCCAATGTCAATAATTTGGATAGGATCTTTATAGAATGATAGATATGGTTTCAGTTCTATTTCTTCAAAGGTGGAAACATGCATTGGGTCTGACATATACTTTCTTAATAAAGAGTTATAGAACACATTATTTTCTTTAGAGAGGCTTGGGGGAATTGAAAATCAATAATCCAAAACTCTAATTATTTATAGAATTTTAAATGGTCTAATGTACCTGGGTCTCAGTTTTACCTTCTTACAGAACCTTATAATAGCTTTCTATAGAGACACTCTCAATAAAACATGATCTCCCAGTTGAAATTAAAATTTTTTCCTTTAGTTATTAGTATAAATATTTTTTGAAATGCCCTGTGTTTACATGGTACACAACCTTTTAAATAATTCAATATCTTACACAGTATGCAATATCGAGTTCAATCACACCATAACCTATCAAACTAGCCGTTTAAAAAGTTTTTATAAATAGTATTAAAAAAATTGTGAAATTTATTAATTTTATTTTTCTAAATAGAATTAATTTTTTAATTAACAATATCAAAATTAGATTATGGTGATTTTTTATGAAAATTTTCAATTTGGGAAGAATACTGAAAAATACTGCATTATTGTTAAAAATACGAACTTTTCATTTAAATAATTATTCTATTTTGAATTTATTTTAAAGTCACAATATATAAATAATATATATATTAGTACAATTTAGGTTAGAAGAATAATTTTTATAAGATAATTAGATATAAATTTTTTATTAAACTTTGGAACGCCTCTTTTACCCGCCTTCTAAAAACATATGCGGATAAGTATTAAACCTAATTTTTCCAATTTTTTAAATTAAATTTCAAAAAATGGCATAAATGATTGTAATCAGTATGGAAAATGTTGTCTAGTAGTATCAAAATAATTTTTATAGAATTGTAACTTTTGAATTTTATTTACCACAGTTAAAGGTAAATAGGGTAATTGAAAGTAAAAATAATATTATAATAATGTAATATTACCCTAACACTTATCTAATTTCATTAGATAATTGTTTTCGACAAAAATAAAGCTTAGTTTGAAAATATGTTCCTTTTTAATCCACTCGTGTTAGGTTATGACATTTATTATATTTTATTTAAAGAAGAGTTAAAAATGTCATATTAAAATTTTAATAACTATATCATTTTTAAAATAAGGATATATTACTGAAATGGTTGACTATAAAAAGTATTTAGAAATATAAAATTATTATCTACATAATGGTAATTTATTTATAATTTTTGGAAATAAATAATTAAATTAAATAGTGACACAATTATGATTCAGTAATTTAATTATTAAAGAAATAATCATTTAACTGATATTTAAAATATTAAAATAAATATAATTTTAATTAATTAATTACATAAACTAATTTTATTAATAACATAGACATATTATTGACACATTTTATGCATTGGGAAGAAGTTATCATGTTGGTTTGATATTTTTAAAAATGAAAATTTTGAATAGTATCAAAACTGACATAAATTATATTTTAAAATAAATAATAAATAATTAAATGTTATAAAATTCATAAAAATATATGGTTTTGAAAAATAACTATTATAATGGTAATTTTTTTATAAATTATAAAATTGGGTTACGTTTGGTAATTTATTGTAACTATATTAACCCTGTATTATAAAAGGAGAAGTAAACACGATAAGAGTTAAACTATTTATATAAGGGTCAAATCCAAAAGATAAGGTTAATTTTGTGACCGAAAATTTTCTAAAAATAATTGGATGATATTATTTAGACCCATAATCATCTTAGACTCAAAATAAATAACTTTTTATCAATTTGGAACTGAAAATAAATTTATAATAAATTAATATTTTAAGATGTTCCAAAAGTTCCGCTCACCTCTCTTATAAAAGGGAACCGTTCATTATCTTTAATTCACATATCAAAATCCATATAGTTCGGCCAAAATTTTCCCAATTATCCTCAAAAATTCCATAAATTAATCCTAGAGGAAATAATTTGGGCATAAAGCCATTCTAAAGAGTCCTTTTGTACAAACCAAAAAGAGATACCTGAAAAAGAGGTAATTGTTTTATCACCTCTTTCAAAGTTATTTTATTATTATACTTATTCTTTCTATGTTGTTTCCATATAAAAATTATAACTCTAATATCATCCATATATTTATATGTTATTAAAATCCTAGAACAACCATATTTAATATTTTATCCTTCATATGAATAAAAATATCACAATGCGTTCATATGTATAGCTTACCATCTCCACATTGTGATGTAATTTGTTATTCAACACTACATTAATTGGATGGTTATAGTGATGCATATAATGGATATAAATAATAAATATAACATGGTAATGATTCTTTATAATTAACTTAATATCCAATTCTATACCATTTAACCATCAAGGGAATGATGTCGTCGCTCGTGCGTATGTACAACCAATCGTCTCCACGACGCGATGAGATTCATTCTATCTATAAACCATTAAAGAATGATTATATAGTTATTATGATGAGTAAATATAATGTTTATTAACATAATATCATTCTATATATGAATAAAATATATATATTATGCATAACAACAAGAGTTACATAATAAAACCGGAATGGGAAAACGAAGCATTTAACACCTGAAACAATTGTAATACTGAAATACTATTAACAAAGCGATATGAGAGGATAATATATGATATCATAAATATGGATATGGTAATTTTATAATTTAATAACATACTTTATATATTATACAAGAGGTTAACTCACCCTCTACTAAAGTAAAGTACAATGTAAGGGTTAATTTCATAATCTCATTACTATTCGAGGTTGTTTATGTGTAAGTATCTACTATGACATCTTTATCATCAATGTCCATGTTTCTTAAAGTTTATTTCAAAATATTATCAATAATTGTTTAAATTAATATTCACCATGTTTTAATTTTTATAAAATTATTTGAAAGGAATCTTTCTGTCATTTTCCAAATGAGGTACTTTATGAACTTTTCGACAATTTAAGGAAAGAATGTTTTTTAACTTAGACGACATGAGTAGATATTTCCTCCATCATTAATTTTTTGAAGATTACCTTAAAATATTACAAGGTTATTTTCAAAAGTAATGTTTTCCTTTATAATTATGCTTCTTTCAAACAATTTCAAAGTAAAAAGGAATATTTCTCTCATAGAGTTTTAATGATTTTATTAGAATATTTTCATCTATATCAACATCCATTGTCAGATTATATGATTAATTGAGGTTGATTTATTATGATAAAATATCCCATATTGAATTTAAGGGTTTATCATATATTTGACTATGGATGTGCTATTTTTATACAATTCATGGTTTATAGTTAAAGTATTAACATTTCATATTCTTGTTTTAAGATAAATGTTTATTGTTTGTTTTACCCCTTTCATAATAGGAATGAATTGGAATTAGTATGTGATGGGAAATTCCTACTATATCCCATTGATGCATCAGTATATATCAGGAGACAAACTAGTGTCTTGAAATAAGGCCTTGATGGTATAGTTATGTATGTTCTTGGCATGAGGCCTTGATGGTATGTTTATAATGTCTCACATTATATATTCCATCATTATGAGATTAGTTATCGATATTAAATTTTATTATTCAACTAGTAAAATATCCATGTGAATATCTAAAGATAATTATTTCATTTATTCTTTTCATATTATTCTGAATATTATGTTTAAATGGATTGTGTTTTAGTTTTATACGTTACCTTAAATGTTTATTCTTATTTATTATAGCTTCTGTGTTATTGTTTGTCCTTAATGAACATATGGGCCCACCCATTTATTATATTTGTTTTTCCTAGGATGTGAATAAGTATTTTATGATTAACCTATAGGGATATTCTAAGAGATATGAGAATTTTCAAAGGGGATAATTAGAGTTTTTAAAGGGGATAATTTTTTGTTTTTAATTTAAAGATTAAATGTAAAACTTATGTTTTATATATTTTTTCCAAGGCTACTAAACTAATTGGTCATTTAGGATTTGATTTCTTTTAATCATTCAAATTTAATAAAGTAATTCATTGAATCTGGGTAACTGGGGACAGGGTGTTATAGTTGATATCCAAGGAAGTTTAGTACAAACATTAGAAACCTGATTTAGAAAAACCTTGATTAAGTAACATTACCATAAGATAGACTTCGAGGAAAAGTATAGAAGAACATAGTATAATTTTGGTAATGTAGATATTATGTGGGTATTCCTAGAAAATACATCCTCATATGGATACTACAAGTGGATGTGGTTCTGGCACAAATGTACCTAGGGGTAATAACATTGACAAGGTTTTCTGGGCTAGACTCGGGGTAACCTGGTGCATATCAACGAGCCTTATTGCACACCTAGTTTGAAACTCCTGGGGTATATGCTTAGAATAATTTAAATTTTATTTCAAAACATTATGAAGTATTTATCTGTAAATATGTCCCCAAAGAACAATTTTTATGATTATGAATTATATATTCATAATTTTTTCAATTAATGTTAAGTATTTTAATGGTTTGGAATTATGCATTATGGTTCACAACCTAATTAAGTGTATTCCATTGTTTAGAAAAGATTCCTAGTGGAAGTAATAGAAACTGTATCAACACACATAATCCATGTAGAGATTTCCCTCCTATGAAAGATAATGATAGTGGAGTTGGTGATACAATTGGTGATGAACAGCTTATAACCATACTGGGGAAACTGACTCGGGCTTTGAATAATAACCTTACCTGTATGGACTAGCCTGATTTATAATTCTTTGGATCAATGTTTTACCAATTTATGAGGAAATAACCCCCAAAATTATATGTTAATACAAATCTTTTTTTATCTAAGTAGTGGATGAGTTCTTTATAGAAAATATTTCTTGCTTTAGGGAGTAATTAATCGGAAAAACTTGTTATGGTAGTCTATTGTCTATCAGTAGATGAAAATCAATGGTGGTCATTAATTCAAAACATAAAGGAGGATTAAGAGGTAAAAAATATGTAATGGAGGGAATTTAATGAAATCTTCCAAGAAAAATACTTTCCTCGTGATCCATGAGTGGATATGGAGAGGAAAGTTTTGAGCCTTAGGCAGAAGGAGGATGAGAAAGTTACAAAGTACGAAGCTTAATTCACAATGTTAGAAAGGCATACTACAAACTACATACATAATCGAAGAATTAATATTGATAGATTCATCGATGGGTTAAAACCAATCCTTCAATAGGCACTGGTCACATAATATTTCTCATCATATAAAGATATTGTCTCATGTGCCATCAAGATAGAAAAGGAATTCTCTATGTCTTATGACTTAAAGGGAAAACATGAGAAGAAGAGAGCTTCTGAATACTGTGGAAAGGGAAATAAGGGGAAGAAGGGAAAAACAAACATTCCACACTATATTAATTTTGGGAATAAACACCTTGATACACACATAAATGGGATGAGAGTTTGTTACAAGTGTGGAGAAAAAGACCACCAAGCTCAAGATTACAAGATGAAGAAAGAAGATATCAATGTTCAGTGCTATAATTGTAAAGAGATAAGATATTATGAAAATTATTGTCCTATGTATGAAATAAACATTCCATAGAAAAGTCCATGGGATAAAGGACAAGATTTTGTGATCATAACTGCTAAATTTGATGTTCCAAATTATGTGGTGGAAGGTACTTTAATCGTTTCCTAAAATTTAGTCAAATATTTATTTGATTCTAGATCCTAACATTCCATTATATCTTTCCTGTGTGATTTAGAAATTATATTTTTCCAATTCATATTAACAAGGGATTTTTTAGTCAAAACCCCTAAGGGAAGTCTCATTATAACAAATATGTGTCAGGCAGATCCAATTATGGCATATAAACATGCATTATATACTGAATTTATCATCATACCTATGATTTAATTTGATATAATCCTCAGTATAGATTGGATATCAAAATATGATGTGAATATTTATTCTAAGAAGAAGGGAGTTTTGATTTGTGGGGAAGATATAGAATCTATTATCTTTATAACAGAAACTTAATCACCCAATTCTTATTGAAATCCACCCCCAGTAGCTTTACTAAATGAGATTATTGGGGAGGAAAAGAAAATAACATATAGGGATGAAGAAAGAAATATTTAATTTAAGGATATATCTATTGTATGAGAATACATTGATGTATTTCCAGAGGATTTACATAGACATTTTCCAAAGTGGGAAGTTGAGTTTACTATTGATTTAATCCCTGATGAAAATCTAATATCAAAAACCCCCTATATAGTGGCCATTTTGGAATTATTAGATCTAAAGAAGCAACTAGAGGAGTTGAGTAATAATGAATTTATTCTCGCTAGTGTTTCTCAATGGGGAACCCCAATTCATTTTATTAAGAAGAAAAATAGATCAATAAGGTTTTTCATTAACTATTGAGAAATCAATTCTATTACAATAAAGAACAAGTATCCTAAGCTGCACATTAATGATTTATTTGATGAAATTCATACGGATCAATATTTTTCGAAGATTTAACTTCGTTATGGATATCATCAACTAAGTGTAAAAATGAAGATATTCCAAATACATCATCTTAAAAGAGGTATGATCATTAAGAATTTATAGTAATGCCATTTGGATTGACTAATGCACCCTATGTTTTCATGGATCTGATGAACCGAGTGTTCAAGGAATATCTTGATGATTTTGTTTTTTAGTATTTATTGTTGATATCTTGGTATACTCTAAAAGCTACTAAGACCTTAAGAACCACTTATTGATTTTTCTGAAGACTCATAGAAGAAATAAACTATATGGGATGTTTAGAATGTGTGAATTACGACTTCATGAATTTTCTTTCCTTGGCCATATTGTCACCAAGGATGAAATCTATGTTGATCCTAAAAAGACAAAAGAAATTTAAGAATGTCCTACACCAGTGAGTATAACCATGGAAAATAGTTTTATTGTTTTATCTAGTTACTATCGGTTTTTCATCCAGAATATTTCTTGATTGGAAAACCCATTAACCAAGATCACACATAAATAGTTTAAATTCATTTGGAATAAAGAGTGTGAAGAATTTTGTGAACAATTAAAGAGAATATTAGTCAATGCTCCTATATTGACTTTACCATATAGAAATTATGGGTTTACGATTTATAGTGATGTATCAAGGAAAGGAATCGGTTTTATACTTACGTAGAATGATAGGGTTATTTATTATGCATCAGGGCCATTAATAATTCATGAAAAAAACTACCCAACTCATGATCTGTAGTTAGAATCATTAATCATTGCTATGAATATTTGGAGAAACACTCTCTATGGTGAAAGATATGATATATATACTCATCACAAGGGTTTAAAATATATTTTCTCAAAAATAGAACTCAACATGAGACAAATAAGATGACTTGAGCTACTCAAGGATTATTATTTCACAATACACTACCACCCAGAGAAGAAAAATAAGGTGGTAGATGATTTGAGTAGAAAGGACCATGGATTTCTAAACAACATGAGAGTTGAAAAGGATCTTATATTCATGGATCTAGTAAAGATGGATATGAGAATTTTCCGGGAAGATGAAATATCACTATTTTTTAAATGGTTGCTAAAAAATCTTTACTGGAAAGGATAAAAGGTTCTCAGTTTGATTATGAGGAGATTCAAACAAAATTAAAGCTATAAATTATGGGAGACTGATTGAATTCGTATTTGAAGATGTTATTTTGAAATTTGGGAAGAGGCTTTATATTGCTACTTTAACTGAGATAAAAAGGAAATTATTGGATGATTCTTATAGATATAATTTCTCTATATACCTCAGTGGCACTAAGATGGATAAAGATTTGAGGAAACATTTTTTGTGAGACAACATGAAGTGGGATATTTCTGATTATGTGTTGAGGTGTTTGGTTTTTCAATAAGTGAAGGCTGGAAGAAAACATCCTAGAGGAGTCATACAACCTCTTCTTATACCTATGTAAAAATGGGATTATTTTAGGGTGGACTTTTCATGGGGATACAAAAGTCACCAAGAATAAAGGATGTGATATGGTTTGTTCTTGATCATCTTACAAAATTAGCACATTTTCTTTCAATAAGAGAAGATTTACCACTTGAAAATTTAACAAGACAATATATTAATGATGTTTTAAGACATCATGGTGTACCCCTATCAATAGTTTCTGATCATGATCCCCATTTTACATCATATTTCTAGAAAAGTCCTCAGAAGGCCCTAGATAATGAGCTTCGTTTGAGCACTACCTGCCATCCTCAAACGAATGGACAATAAAAAAGGACTATTAAATCCTTAGAAGACATGTTCAGATCTTACTCACTTGAATTTCAAGGTATGTGAGATCATTATTTATCTATGGTATAATTTTCCTATAAAAATAGCTTCCATTCAAGTATAAAAATGGAACCATATGAAGAATTGAATGGAAAGAGATGTTGTAAACCAAATTGTTGGGATGATGTTGGTGAAAGAAAACTCATAGTCCTAGAACTTGTGGAGGAAATAATAGAAAAGGTAAAAATAATTTAGACCCATATCAAAATAACTCAAAGTAGGAAAAATAGCTATGATGATAACCAAAGGAAGGATTTAGAATTTCAAGTGGGAAATCATGTCTTCTTAAAGGTATATCCATGGAAGGGTGTTATAAGATTTGGTAAGAAGGCTAAATTAAGTCCTAGGTACATTGGACCTTTTGAGATTCTAGAATGAATTGGAGCTATAGCTTATCGTTTGGAAATGCCGCCAAGTCCTTCCAAATTCATGATGTGTTCCACATATCAATGTTAAATAAATTCATGCCAGACCCAATACATATACTCACCTATGAATAAATAGAACTAGAACCTGATATATCTTCTTGTGAAGAGCCTATAATGATTTTTGATACAATAGAACAAATGTTGAGAAATCATTAGACTCTTCTGGTAAAGGTTATTTAGAGAAACCATAAAATGGAAGATGTGACGTGGGAACCTAAATAACATATAATGAAGAACCACCTGAATATATTTATGAAGTGATATTCCAGAAATTTTGAGGAAAAAATTATTTGAAGGTTGAAAGAATATAACACTCCAAGCTTCCATGATATGCTTCCTTTTAAATAATTTAACAGATTGTACTGCATGCAAAATCGAGTTTGAGCGCACCATAACCTATCAAACTAGCCATTTAAAAAGATATAATGAATATTATTAATTAAATTATAAAATTTATAAAGTTTATTTTTCAAAAAATAATTCATTTTTGAATTAGGAATATCAAATTTATCGTATGGTAATTTTTTGGTATTTTTCTAAAAAGTTTCAATTTTTGATTAATAATGAAACATACTGCATTATTGTTAAAAACCGACTTCTTCATTAAAATAAATATTTTATTTTAAATTTATTTTAAAGTCATAATAGATAAATAATAAATATTATAGTCCAATGTTGGTCATATGAATCATTTTTATAATATAATTAGATATAAACATTTTATTAAACTTGTAATATCTCCTTTACCTGCCTTCTAACTACATCTGAAGATTAGCATTAAACATAATTTTACCACTTCTGTGAATTAAAATTCCAAAAATGGACATACAAGTTTGTAATAAATAAGAAAAATTTGGTATAATAGGATCTAAATTTTTTAGTGAATAATTACTTTTTAATTTTATTTACCACGATTAAAGGTAAATATTGTTATTAAAGGTAAAAATAATATTATAATAATACAATATGACCCTAACACTTATAATAATTTCATTACATAAAGGTTTTTATATTAAAATAAATCTTAGGTTGAAAATATGATCCCTTTTAAGCCACATGTGTTAGATTAAGACATTTATTATATTTTACTTAAGGAAGAGTTAAAAGTGTCATATTCAAATTTTAATAACTGTATCATTTTTATATGAGGATATAGAATTGAAATGGTCAACTATAAATAGTATTTAGAAATAAAAAATTATTTTCTAAATAATGGTAATTTATTTATAATTTTTGGTAATAAATAATTAAATTTAATGGTAACACAATAGTGATGTAGTAATTGAATTATTAAAGGAAGAATCAATTAAAGAATAATAAAAATATTAAAATAAATATAGTTTGATTTAATTAATGATATAAAATAATTTAATAGACAATGCAAACATGTCAGTGAAATTTTGGAATTATTGGTTAGATGTTATCATGGGGTTTTTATATTTTTAAAAATGAAATTTTTTAATAGTATCAAAATTGACAAAATTGATACTTTAAAATAAAAAATATTTAATTAAATGTTATGAAATTCATAAATATTTAAAGTTTGGCCAAATTAATAGGATAATTTTAAAAATATCATAAATGATCCAACTGGGGTTCTTTTGGCATTTTATAGTAACTATATTAACCCTATCTTATAAAAGGACAAGTAAACACGGTAAGAGTGAAATTATTTAACTAAGGGTTAAATCCAAAATATTAGGTTAATTTTGTCACGACCCCCTCCCCACAAAGTGTACCTCCCCTGGGTCGGAAATGTGATAAGGGGGATAATGACCCCTGAGTCCCACCTTCAGTAGGCTCCGGGTTGGCGACTAGCACCGAGGGTATAATAAAAACACAAATGGGAGGCATTACTCTCTAAGAGAACACATGTGGAAGAGAGAGATAAGATAGAAACCAAACAAATACAACTCCAAATTGAAATATAAAAGAAACCCAAGTGCACATATGTAATTCCATAAAAAATTATTACAACTGAAAGGGAAAAAACTTCAAGTAACCAAAACAAAGTAAAAACCATAGCAACCACAAGCCCGAACAGCTCCTGCAACCACAAGCTAGTAAACACCAGCCCAATTTTCCAACCTGCTCCAAGTGACATGAAAAACAGTTTATATATACACAGGGTGAGTATAACAGTATACTCATTAGGATCCTCCATGAAGCCTCTCGTGCAAAAGTAAAGAAAGAATGCTAACACATAGTGAACAACAAGTGAAACTAACTTATTACCTAAACAGGTATACTAAGTTCCCAGCCTCACCATGGATACTCTCACCAAGTAACACATACAAGAATATATCATATAATAAATAATATCAAGGGTACCCCCTACTACTTCCCCACTGGTTTGCCACTTTTCCCCAACATCGCACGTCCTTAGAATCTCTCTCCAAAAAGGATTGCCCGCAGACACTTGGGCAAAGCACCACAATATGCACCTCATGCAACAAAACCACCACGTCCACACACCAAAGTAACCAGGTAGTTTCTAGGTGCTACCACAGCTCGCATAATGTGTATCATACGTTGGTTATTATACTTCAATCCATCACAACCCATACACCGAGTAAGGATCCTAAATCCATCATAGCCTATACACGTTACACCTATAATAGTCCATAGAAAACTATATCCAGAATATATGTGTGTGAATAACCACAATCTATTACAACCCTCTACACACATATATGGGGAAAAAAAACCAATGTGCCTGCCAGTACAAGTAACTACCAAGATAAGAGAGCAGGGCCAAAGGGGGTAGTCAGCCATCCATCCTCCCACTAGAATGTTAGGGAAAACACCCCCTAGGGCTCAGAATCCCCAGGGTGTCAGTTGCCCTTACTGACTTGGTGGAGTAGCATATAGAAACAAAACAATTACAGGATATACTATATATCACAACCACACTATGGGAATAAACTAGTCTTAGACACAACTGTAGCTAACATCTCTCAGAATCCAGACAGCTACTTCTAAGACTAGGTATCCTATAATCACACAACCATTTAAAGAGATTTATTAGATTAATTCATTCCTTTTTTTATTAGTTCCACTATAAGTTAATTAATTCTTTAAAAATTAATTTACCATGAATAATTCCACATTAAATTCCATTAGCATCACACCCAAAGTCCATTGTTCCTTCAAAATTACAACCTCATCATTATGTTCCAGCAACTCCATCTCCATGGGTTAACACCATTTATTCAATTATTAATTATAGAAAAATACTTTCTGACATTCCTAGGCATTCTAGAAAAACATTATATGCTAATAAACATAAGAAGGATCAACATGGTGAGTAGATGTTCTACCTGTCGAGTCTTTGCCGCTTTTAGAAAGAGTATATACCCAACCTTCCTTGATAAGCTAAACATGGAAAGCACGTGGCATACCCCGCATGTCTTCACCTCTTTCAGAAGAAGGGTAAGTAAGACCAGCTACCTTGAGCATAGGAAAATGTAAATAAGATAAAGAACCAAAGAAATAGTATGCACCCAAAAATCACATTCGTCCCATTCCATCATCCCCAGTGTCCTCCCCGACACCCATCTGCATAAAATGATGCATCTCGCCACTCTTGGCGTTATCTGCTTCCACAACCAAAAGCCTCCATGCCTCCACATATTACCAAAACCATCCAGGCTCACATCAAAACACAAGCAGCAGTAAAACAAACATCTTCACAATTGGGCTCTTGGACCTTAAAAAACAAGAGGGTAACTCAGAACCCTAAAAGTAAATATCTTTTAACAACCACTAGTTATTTAATCCATCTTGGATTAACTAATTTATTATTTTTTAGTTCTAAATTTGGGAAACCTAACAGTAAGCTATCACAAATAAATGAACATGCTTACTACACCAATTTGATTAACATAAAATTACAACAAGAACCAGATTCGTTTACATGTCTCTTTATCTTTATCCAAACAATTATCAATTGATCCCGGTTTACATTCTTTGCTGATTTCCATAAAGAACAAGCATAAATATCACACAATCTAGCAAAAATAAGAGGCAATAACATATGATCGATCTCAATTTGTTTATCTAGTTCAAATATTTATTATGTTAATTACATTGTCATTCGGTGGGATAAAACATGCTAAAGACACAGTTTCACCTAAAAGAAAGAGAAGCAATGAATCCCCTACCGCAAACACTTCCTTTCGTTCTTTATCCACACAACGGGTCACGATACTCCTTTCATGACAACTGCATCCACCCGTGGATGCCACAGTACGACCGCACAAACCAAAACCCAAGAAGACTCCATTAGAAGCATAGAGATTACATGCTATAATACGTAAAGGAGAAACACGAGATGATGGTCTCCAAAGTAATGATAATAAAACATACCTTATATCTAAGATTGATCGATATAGCTTGGTTGCATCAAAAAAGAGCGAAACCAATCTGAGGGGTAAATTTTGATTGTGAAACTCCTATGGGAAGGATTGAAAGGTTCTAGTATCTCATAGCCAAGAAAAAAGAGGAAGAACAAGGGAGGAATATATCTTGTCCCATTGGAAGATTTAATTGGGCGACGGTTTAAGATACACTTAATTACCCATTAAAAGAGGATTGCATTAAACCACGTGTTTTGACCAAGTAAAAGCATCCTGAGCCATAGGAATAAGTAATATAGGATTTATGGCCTTTTAATCGGCCTTAAGAGTCCTTAAAATAAGGCTTTAAATGAATTTTACGTCAAAAGAAATATTACATGGATGAAATAGTAGGGAGATGGAAACACTGTTCACCGTTGGAACCTCACCGTTCTGGAAATACTGTACACCTACCATTACTATACACCTACCGTTAATGTACACCTACCTCACCGATAGAACTGTTCACAGAATCTCACCAATAGAACTGTTCACATAATCTCACCGATAGAACTGTTCACTGAACCTCACTGATAGAACTGTTCACTTAACCTCACCGATAGAACTGTTCATAGAACCTCACAGATAGAACTGTTCACAGAACCTCACCGATAGAACTGTTCACAGAACCTCATTGATAAAACTGTTCATAGAACCTTACCGATAGGACTGTTCACAAAACCTCACTGATAGAACTGTTCACAGAACCTCACCGATAGAAATGTTCACTGAACCTCACTGATAGAAATGTTCACAGAACCTCACTGATAGAACCGTTCACTGAATTGGAAATTTGGAAAAATGTTGGGAATAAGTCACCTTCACCTCCCAAAACACCTCAAACACCACATTTTCAGAATGTAATGTACCGGAGAGGTCTAGGCCATTACATTAGATACCTCTCAAAACATTATTGTCCTCGATAATTCAAAACTTATCTAAATAAAAAAAATAAACGGGGTACGAACAACCACCCATCGAGATACCTCTCAAAAGAGAGAAAGCCACAAAAGAAAGAAAAGAAAAATTATAAATTAAACATGAAAGGTCTAACCACAAAGGGGACATTGTTACATGAAAATAGTTAAACATCAAACAACTCTGGGTAATGAGCGCATATCTATGACTCACGTTCCCAGGTACTCTCCTCCATGCCACCGTGTCGCCAAAAGACATGAACTAAAAGGATATAACTCCCACACAACACCTTCTCCTTGTAGTCTTGGATCTCCACAGGTCATTCCTCATAGGTTGCATCATCATCAACATCAATCTCTCCCCAATCGATAATGTGAGAGACATCATGAAGATAATGACAGAGCTATGATACATGGAAAACATCATGTATCTGACTCATTTATGGGGGAAGTGCTACTTGATACACCAAATCTCCAACACGAGATAACACCTCGAAAGTCCCAACAACCTGGGGATAAATCTTACTTCCACGACCAAACCTTCGCTACCCATGACGAGGAGTCACCTTCAGAAACACATGATCACCAACATTAAACTCTAATGGTCTCCTTCTTTGATTAACATATGATTTTGATGATCTTGCGCTATCTTCATCCTCTCACGAATCACCTGAACCATCTCTATTGTATTCTTCACTAGTTCTGGTCCGAGAATTACTGACTCTCCCACCCTAGTCCATCACAATGAAGAACGGCATGGTAGACCATACCAGGCTTCAAAAGGTGTCATACCGATGGTGGAGTGAAAACTATTGTTGTAAGTGAACTCCACCAAGGGTAAGTGTCTTATCCATGAGCCTCCAAAATCAAGAACATAAGAGCATAACATGTCTTCAAGAGTCTGGATGGTTCGCTCTGTCTGACCGTTCGTTTGAGGATGAAAAGTAGTGCTAAGGCATAGTTGAGAACCAAAAGCATGTTGGATACCTCTCCACACCCTGGAAGTAAAATGAGGATCTCAATCAGAAATAATTTTCCTAGGGACACCATTAAGTCTCACTACCTCCTTTAGATACTGCCTCGACAAAACATCGACTGAGCTCGACTCCTTGATTGCTATGAAGTGGGCCGATTTTGTTAAAAGATCCATTAACACTCAAATTGCATCATGTCCTCCTGGAGCTCAAGGTAAACGAGTAAAAAAGTCCATGGAGATATCCTCCCACTTCCATTGAGGAATCTTTAATGGCTGTAGAAGACCACCAGGAACACGGTGTTCGGACCTCACCTTCTGGAAGACTAAAAATCGAGGCACAAACTCCGCAACCGCATGATTCAGACCTGGCCACCAAAACTAACTCCTCAAAGATCGGTACATCTTTGTCATGCCAGGATGTACAGCTAAAGGCAAACTATGGAACTCTCTGACAACCGTCGTATGCATCGTCAAGGGAACAAAAATCATTCCATGATAAAACACTCGGTGTTGTTCATCCTCCGACCGACCATCAGGTGCCTCACCACAAACAACTCGGTCTCTCCAGACCTCCACCTCTAGATCTCCCAACTGGGACTCTTCCACCTTCTATATCAGGGATGATTACCATCATCTAAAAAAGACAACCTTTACCCCCAATGTCTTCCATATCACGATGTAATGCATAAATTTCTTCCATTACTCTACAGTAATCACCAGATTCACGCACAGTACCACTACATGACATTCGACTCAACGCATGAGCTACAACATTCCCTTTTCTATATGTATACGATATTTTGATGTTGTATTCCGATAAGAACTCAATCCACCAACACTGTCATAAGTTCAAGTCACGCTGGGAGAAAACATATCTCAAACTCTTATGATCGGTGAAAACCCCAAAGCGCTCACCAATGAGGTAATGTCTTCACAACTTCAGAGAAAACACCATGGCTGCCAACTCAAGATCATGGGTGGCATAGTTGCATTCATGGGGACGCAACTACCAAGACCCATAAGAAACAATTGACCTCTGCTGCATGAGAACACAACCTAACCCTAGACGTGAAGCATCGTAGAAAACATCAAACCAAACTCCCTCAGCTGGAAGACAAAGGACTGTAGCACTAACTAACATCTCCTTTAGATACTCAAAAGATACCTGAGATTGATCAGTCCATATGAATGCATGATCCTTCCTAGTCAAAGCTGTCAGCGGAGTCGCAACTCGTGATAAATCAGCTATGAACTTCCTGTAGTAGCCTGAAATACCAAGGAAACTTCACACCTCTGACATCGTCTTGGGGGATACCCAAGACACAACTATTTATATCTTCTATGGATCCACATCTATTCCCTATTGGGACACAACATGCCCTAAGAAACAGACTTCTCGAGCCCAAAACTCACTCTTCGAAAACTTCCCGAACAACTGATGTTGGCGAAGAACTCCCAAAACGGCTGGTATATGTTGTGCATGCTCCTATTCATATGTGGAGTACACAAGTATTTCATCGATGAAAACTACCATGAACCTGTCCAGGAACTCACGGAACACAGCATTCATCAATCCCATGAATACAGCTAGAGCATTTGTCATGCCAAATGGAATTACAACGAACCCATAATTCCCATGACGACAATGGAAAGCAGTCTTCGTGATATCCTCATCCTTCACACACATCTAATGATATCCTAACCACAAGTCAATCTTTGAGAACCAACTTTCACCCTTCAGTTGATCAAATAAGTCATCAATCCATGGAATAGGATAGAAATTCATTATTTTCACTTTGTTCAAGTGACGATAATTGACACACAACTGCAAACTACCGTCAGCCTTCTTCACGAACAAAACGGGTGCACCCCTTGGTGACATACTTGGCCAAACAAAACCACACTGTAACATACCATCAAGCTGTATACATATCTCTCGTAAATCAGAAGGGGCCATCCTATATTGATATATAGAGATAGGATATGCTCTTAGTGGTAGCGCGATCCCAAAATCGATCTCTCATTGAGGGGGTAATGATACAACCTTTTCTGGAAAGACATCAGGGTACTCCTCTATGACCCTAGGAAATTCCAAATACTGAAACCTTGAAGAACTCAGCATCATCTCATCCATCATGGATGATAAGGATGAAATGCTCCTATGACCCATCCGAGGATCTCTCTCACCAATGAACACCACTTTCTCTCCATCCGCACCAATGAAGACTTCCTTCTTCCTAAAGCAATCCACGATAGCCTCAACCAAATACAACCAATCCATGCCGAGGATGACATCATATGGTTGTATTCGTAAACATTGAAAATCTCTCTAAGAGCAGTGTTTCCCCAACACTTACTCATAGTATCTACATACTTCAAACAAGTCAGCTCGACCTCCAACTGGCATAGTCAACGCCAAGGGCACTGGAAGCCTCTCTACGTCAAGTCCCAAAGTAAGGAAAAGGGTAGGTGATATGAAGGAGTGTGTCACTCCTAAATCAATCAAGGCATACACCAAGGTAGAAAACAAGCAAAGGGTACCTCAAACGACATCTGGCTCACCTGGAGCTGGCAGCGCTAGAGAATGAAGCTGACCACGACCTTCTCTATGGCCTCTCTGACCTTGATGATGACCACCACCATGACCATGCTCTGCTCTATGAGGATGGGGAGCATCATGGGGATGTCCTCTACCTGGCTCATCTACCCTCTACTGATCTAGAGCTGGTGCAACTGGATACTGCTGCCTCAGATAGAACTGCCTCAACGGAGGAACCTGGAGCGTAGCACCTGGTGAAAGATGACCGCTTTGAAAGGTTGGGAACTCCCACTACTGATGGCCATGACCAACACAAGAAAAACAAGCACCTATTCTCTTCGCATAGGCATGAGAGTTCTGCCTCTGGAGAAACAAGATGTGAAGGGCTGGGAACTACCCCTGGATGAACGTAAACTCTTCTTCCTTGAAAACCAGGAACCCTACACCATAGCTCTGCTTTGTGATGAATCATGCTGATTCCCCTCTTGTGATGATCCGGTCTGGGCCAAAGTACTCTCGACAACCTCTTCCCTCTCCAGTACCTCAAGATATGTTTTCAGCATAAATGAGGTGACATGGCGCTAGATCTCTGGCCACAAAGCCACCTCAAAATGTCTAGCCCTGGCCTCCTCATCTGGAAACAAGTCCGAAGCATATCGTAAAAGGATCCTGAAACGGATTCCAAACTCATGAACATTGGAGCTCCCCTGTCTAAGGGTAAGAAGCTCTTGGCGACTGGACGCCTTCACAATCGAAGAAAGAAACTCGACTCTAAACTTGTCTCGGAACTCCTCCCATGAGATTTCTGACTCCTCACGATCCCCAAGGAACAATAACCACCACTACCTCGCTGCTCTACAAAGCATCATCATAACCAAGTACACTCAGTGCTCTTTCTGAGCATGGATTGAACTGAAGCTGATCTCGACCACCTCTAACCAGTCTTCCATGACTGCATCTGAAATGAATCCCTCGTAATTCTGCAGACTCTGGTGCTAAAACTATCAGAGTGTCTTCCTCCAAGTGTCGCCGTTGTCAACCTCTACCCTACATCGATCTGTTGGAATAGCCTGCTTGATATTTCATGTGCAAAACTGATTAGGACATCGACCTGGAGACATACCTGTAAAATAACAAACCGTTAGAGCTCCTAAACCTAGAATATGGAAGACTAAAAATTAATTAATTAATTATTTTTAGTTATTCATTTTAGGTTAAACTATCCCAAGGTCTACCCATTCAAACATAGGCACAAATAAAAATGATGCATGATCATTTCTTAGGTCTCTACCTTGAAACTAGTATCACCTTGTTTTGTAGCCATTGTAAACTTAAAGGTCCATATATCAGATCATAGGGGGCCCTAAATTCCTATGTCTTAGCCAGTCTCTAGTGTTTACCTCACTTCATAAACCTGAATGACACTGTTTCCCTACCAACCCATGCAACCTCACTTGTGCCTAACTCCAAACTCCATCCTATCACTTAACCAGACCTCTGATACCACTCTGTCACGACCCCCTCCCCACAATGTGTACCCCTCTTAGGTAGGCAATGTGAGAAGGGAGATAATGACCCCCCAAGTCCTACCTCTAGTAGGCCCCAGGTTGGCAACTAGCACTGAGGGTATAATAAAGACACAAATGGGAGGCATTACCCTCTAAGAGAACACATGCGGAAGAGAGAGATAAGATAGACACCAACCAACTCCAACTCAAAACTGAAATATAAAAGAAACCTAAGTTCACATATGTAATTCCATGAAAAAGTACTACAACTAAAGGGGAAAAATTGCAAGTACCCAAAAGAAAGTATAAACAGCAGCAAACACAAGCCCAAACAGATCCTGCAACCACAAGATAGTAAACACCAGCCTGATCCCCAACCTGCTTCAAGTGACCTGAAACACAGTTTATAAATAAATAGGGTGAGTATAATAGTATACTCAGTAGGATCCTCCCCGAAGCCTCTCGTGCAAAAGTAAAGAAAGCATGCTAAAGCATAGTGAACAACAAGTGAAACTAACTCGTCACAAAAACATGTATACTAAGTTCCCAGCCTCACCATGGCTACTCTCACCAAGTAACGCATACAAGAATATATCATATAATAAATAATATCAAGGGTACCCTTGTACTACTTCCCCACTAGTTTGCCGCTTTGCCCCAACATCGCACGTCCAGAGCATCTCTCTCTAAAAAGGCTTGCCCGCAGATACCTGCGCAACGCACCACAATATGAACCTCATGCAACAAAACCACCACGTCCACACACCAAAGTAACCAGGTAGTTTCTGGGAGCCACCAAAGCTCACATAACTTGTATCATATGTCGGGTATTATACTTCAAGCCATCGTAGCCCATATACCGACTAAGGAAAATCAAGCCACCACAGCCTATACACGTTACACCTATAGTATTCCATAGAAAACTATATCCAGAATATATTTCTATGAATAAACACAAGCCATTACATCCCTCTACACACATATATGGGGAAAACTAACCAATGTGCCTTCCAGCACAAGTAACTACCAAGAGAATAGAGAGGGGCCAAAAAGGGTAGTCATCCATCCATCCTCCCAACGAAATGTTGGGGAAAACACCCCTACAGGGCTCAAAATCCCCGGGGTGTTAGTTCCCCTTACTGAATGGGTGGAGTAGCGTATAGAAACACAAAATTTACAGGATATACTATATCTCACAACCACACTTTTAGAATAACCTAGTCTTAGACACAACTACAGCTAACGTCTCTCAAAATCCAGGCTGCTACTTCTAAGACTAAGTATCCTATAAGAACACAACCATTTAAAGAGCTTTATTAGATTACTTCATTCCTTTTTTTAGAAGTTCCACTATAAGTTAATTAATTAATTAAACGTTAATTAACCATGAAAAATTCCACATTAAATTTAATTAGCATCACACCCAAAGTCCATTCTTCCTTCAAAATTACAACCTCATCATTATGTTCCAGCAACTCCATCCCCATGGGTTAACACCATTTATTCAATTATTCATTACAAAAAATACTTTCTCACATTCCCAGGAATTCTAGAAAAACATTCTATGCTACTAAACACAAGGGGGCTCAACACGGTGAGTAGATGTACTACCTGTTGAGTCTTTGCCTTTTATAGCAAGATCATATACCCATCCTTCATTGAGAAGATAAACACGGAAAGTAAGTGGCATACCCTGCGTGTCTTCACCTTTTTCAAAAGAAGGGTAAGTAAGACCAGCTACCTTGAGCATGGGAAAAAGTAATGAAGATAAAGAACCAAAGAAACATCAAGCACCCAGCAATCACATTTGTCCCATTCCATCATCCCCGGTGTCCTCCCCGATACCCATATGCATAAAACGTTGCATCTTGCCACTCTAGGCATCATCTGCTGGCACAACCAAAAGCCTCCATGCCTCCACATATTACCACAACCATCCAGGATCACATCAAAACACAAGCAGCAGTAAAAAAAACATCTTCACAATTGGGATCTTAGCCCTTAAACAAACAAGAGGGTAACTCAAAACCCTTCAAGTAATTTTCTTTTAACAACCACCGGTTATTTAATCCATCTTGGATTAACTGATTTATTATTCGTTGGTTCTAAATTTGGGAAACCTAGTAGTAAGCTATCAAAAATAAATGAACATGCTTACTACACCAACTTTATTAACATAAAATTACAACAAGAACCCGATTCGTTTACATGCCTCTTTATATTTATCGAAACAATTATCAATTGATCCCAGTTTACGTTCTTTACTGATTTCCATCAAGAACAAGCATAAATATCACAAAATCTAGAAAAAATAAGAGGTAATAACATATGATTGATATCAATTTATTTATCCGGGTCAAATATTTATTATGTCAATTCCATTGTCATCCAGTGGGATAAAACATGATAAAGATATAATTTTACATAAAAGAAAGAGAAGCAATGAATCCCCTAGCTCAAACAGTTCCTCTCGTTCTTTATCCACACAACAGGTCACGATCCTTCTCTCGCGACAACTTCATCCACCTGAGGATGCCATGGTACGACCGCACCAACCAAAACCAATGAATACTCTATTTGAAGCATGGATATTACATGCTATAATATGGAAAGTAAAACAGGAGAAGATGTTCCCCGATGTAATGACGATAAAACGTACCTTATATCGAAGATTGATCGATATAGCTTGGTTGCCTCAAAATAGAGCGGAACCAATCCTAGGGGTAAAGTTTGAGTGTGAAACTACTATGGGAAGTATTGAAAGTTTCTAGCATCTCATAGCCAAGAAAAAAGAGGAAGAACAAGGGAGGAAGATATCTTGTCCCTTTTGAAGATTTAATTGGGCGATGGTTTAAGATACACTTAATTCCCCTTTAAAAGCGGATCGCATTAAACCACGTGGTTTGACCAAGTAAAAACATCACAACCCATAGGAATAATTAATATAGGATTTATGGCCTTTGAATCAGCCTTAAGAGTCCTTAAAATAAGGCTTTAAATGCATTTTATGTCAAAGGAAACGTTAAAGGGGTGAAACAGTAGAAAGCTGGAAACACTGTTCACCATTGGAACCTCATCATTCTGGAAACACTGTACACATACCATTACTGTACACCTACCTCACCGATAGAACTATTCACAAAACCTCACAGATAGAACTGTTCACAGAACCTCACCGATAGAACTATTCACTGAACCTCACAGATAGATTTGTTCACAGAACCTCACCGGTAGAACTGTTCATAGAACCTCACTGCTAGAACTGTTCATAGAAACTCACTGATAGAACTATTCATAGAACCTAACCAATAGAACTGTTCATAGAACCTGACTGATAGAACTGTTCACAAAACCTCACTGATAGAACTGTTCACAGAACCTCACTGATAGAACTGTTCACACAACCTCACTGATAGAAATGTTCACAGAACCTCACCGATAGAATTGTTCACTGAATTGGAAATTTGGAAAAGTGTTGGGGATATGTCACCTTGACCTCTTGTAACACCTCAAACACCACATTTTCAAAAAGTAATGGGCCGGAGAGGCCCGGGCCATTACAAATTTTGTGACTGAAAATTGTCTCATTTTTTTATAATAGTATTTCTACCCATAATCATCTTAGACTTTAAATAAATCACTTTATATCTATTTAAAACTAAAAAAAATTTATAATAAATTTATATTTTACGATCTTCCAAAAGATACCCTCAACTCCCTTATAAATGGGAACCCTTCCTTCTCTTTGATTCATAGATCAAAAAACCATTAGTTCAACCAAACCCAACCCATTTATCCTAAAAAATTACCTAAATTCATCCTAGAGGCCGTAATTTAGGTTTAAATCCATTCTAGGGAGTCCTTTTGTACAAACCAAAAATAGATACCCAAAAAAGAGGTAATTGTTTTATCACCTCTTTCAATGTTCTTTTCTTCTTCAACTTCCACTTTCTATATTGTGTACATATCAAAATAACAAATCCAGTATCATCCATATACTATGATTTTATTATAATCATGAAACAACCATATTCCTCATTTTATCTATCATATGAATTATAGTATCCCCATGCATTCGTACGTCCGACTTACTGTCTCCACGACATGGTGCAATTTTTTATTCAAAACTACATTAATTGGATGGATATAGTGATAAGTATAATGGATATAAATAATGAATATAAATTTATAATTACTCTTTATAATTAATATTCCATCCAATTCCATACTATTTAACCATAATGGGAATGATATAGTCCCTCATGTGTACATACGAGCTACCGTCTCGACGACGCGATGAGATTCATTCTCCACATTAACCATTCAAGAAAGATTATAAAATTATTATGATGTGTAAATATAATGTTTATAAAATTAATATAATTATATATATGAATAAAATATATATACTATTCATAAAAAATGACTTATGGGACAAAACTAGAATGGGAAAACGAAGCAGTTAACACCTGGAACAATGATAATATTGAAATATTATTAACAGACAATATAAGAGGATAATATATGATATCATAAATATATATATGGTTCTATTATAATTTAATAACATACTTTAACCATTATAAAAAAGGTCAAATCACCCTCTACTAATGAATTTTACATGGTAAGGGTCAATTTCACCATCTCATTATTATTAAAGTTTGTTTATACGTAAGTATCTATTGGTACATCTTTATCATCCATGTCCATGTTTCTTAAAATGTATTTCAAAATATTATTGAAAAATGTTTAAATTCCTTTTTACCTATGTTTTAATTTTTATAAAATGTTTTTAAAGGAAACTTTCTATCATTTTCCAAACAAGTTACTTTATGATCTTTACAAAAAATTAAGGAAAGAATGTTTTTTAACTTATACAGCATGAGAAGCTATTTACTCTATAATGAAACCTTAAATTTTTGAAGATTACCTTACAATATTACAAGGTTATTTTCAAAATTAATTTTTTCCTTTATAATTATTTGTATTTTAAATGATTTTATAGTAAAAAGTGATATTTTTATTGATTATTTTTAGTGATTTTATTAGATTATTTTCATCAATTTCAAATTATTTTGTCAGATTTTATGCCTAATTAGATTTGAATTATTATGATACAATATTCCATATTTTATTTTTGTTTTTATGATGTATTTAACTATAGATATGCTATTTTGATACAATTCATGGTTTATGGTTAAAGTATTAATGTTTCATTTGCTAGTTTTAATACAAATGTTTATGTTATGTTTTACCCATTTCATAAGAGGAATACATTAGAATTAGTAAGTGACGGGCAGTTCCCTCTATAGCCCCTCGATGCATCAGTAGGTATCATAAGACAAACTAGTGTCTTGGCATAAGGCCTTGATGGTATGGTTATATATGGTCTTGGAATGAGGCATTGACTATATGGTTATGATGTACGACATTATGCATTCCCTTATTACAAGAGTAGTTATTAATATTACATATGATTATTGGACTAGTATAATATCAATGTGAATGTTTTAATGGAATTATTTTATTTATTCTTTTTATATTATGCTTAATATTATGTTTAAAAGTAATGTTTTTTAGTTTTATACCTAGCCTTAAAAGTTTATTCTTAATTATGATATATTATACTATATTTTTTATCCTTACTGAGCATCTAAGCTCACCCTTTTCTTATGTTTATTTTTCATATGATGTGAAGAAGTATATTATTATTGAATTGTAGGGATAGTCTAAGGGATATGAGAGTTTTAAATGGAGATAATATGCACTTTTTCATTTCAAGATATAATTTAAAACTTATGTTTGTATTTTGTCTTCCAAGGCTACTAAACTGATCAGTCATTCAGGATTTTATTTCTTGTGATCATTCCAATGTAATAAAATAATTCACTGATTCTAGGTAACTACGGTCTAGGAATTACATTTTTCCTTTCTTTGATATGCTCTAATATTATTTAGAGTAGTATTTAACTTTATAATTTTCTCCTCAATGAATTGTGGACCCTCAATATTACTACCACCATCTTCATCCCAAAAAATTGAAGTGAGACATCTCTTGCAATATAATGCTTCATATGGCACCATTTGAATACTTATATGAAATCTATTGTTATTGGATAAATCCACCCAAGTTCAATACTGATCCCACATAGATTGAACATAAAGAAGGAATAACATAAAAATATCTTACAATGTTTAAATATTCCTTTTGGGCTTCCCATCAAATTGAGGTTGATATGCTGTCCACAAATGAAGCCTGGTATCAAGATAATTTTGAAGACTTTTCTAGAGTTTTATTATAAATCCTGGATCATGATCATAAAAATTGAAAGATGTGCACCATAAAGTCTTAAAAATTAATTAATATTGATACATTAAAGGTTATCAAGAGGTAAATTTTCTCTTATAGAGAGAAAATGAACATATTTGATAAGGTGAGCAACAATAACACACATCACATCATTCTTTCTAGTATTATTTGGTAATCTAGTTAAGAAGCCCATAATAATTTTATCCTATTTACACATATGAATGGGTAGAGGTTACTTAAATCTTCTAGGACGATGTATCTCACCCATTATCAATTAAAAAAGAATAATATTGATACATAATTTTTAACTTCCTACTTTATGATACCCCACTAAAAATTTTCATTCAAATCACTATACATATTGGTGTTAGAAGAGAGTATAGAGAAATTATAGTTATGAGAATCATTTAATAATTCCCTTTTTAGATTAAGTATATATGGAAAATATAGCCTCTTTACAAATTTTAGAACACCATCTTCATATTCAATGTCTTCCAATTTCCAATCAGTCATGCCTTTAATTTTCTTTTAAAAATTCTCATCATTATGGTGACAAATTTCTATATTTTCTAATAAAGACATTTTAGTAATAATTTGAGAAATGATCCCCTTACTTAATAATTCTCAAATCCATATATACTAAATTCATGAACATAATATCTCTGTCAATCCTCATTTTATCTAGAAATCCATGATCTTTCAGGTTTAATGCATTATATACCTTATTATCCTTCCCTATGTGATAGTGTATTGAGAAATCATAATCCTTGAGTAGATCAAGACATAATATTTTCCTCATGTTGAGATATTTCTATGAAAATATGTATTTTAAAATATTATTATCTATGTATATATCACATCATTGACCATATAGATAATATCTCCATATTTTCAAAGAAATGATAAGGGATACTAACTCAATATCATGATTTGGATATTTTTGTTTAGGTTTCATTAACTAGCTTGATGCTTAGGCAATAACTTTATTGTTTTTCTTAGGGAAACAACAAATTCATTTCTTTTATGTACCACTATATATCACAAATCCATCATTTACTGGTGGTAGAGTCAAAATTGGTGCATTTACAAATCTAAACATTAATTATTCAAAAAATTATTCACATCACTGTATCCGTATGAACTTAACCCATTTATGTGTATGTTTGGTTAATGAGTTATCTAATCAGGAAATATTTTGAACAAAATTCTGATCGTAACCTCCCAGACCAATGATACTATATACCTCAGTAACATTCACTATTGTAGGACATTCTTGGAATGCATTGTCCTTTACAAGTTTAATTGAGATTCCATCCTTGGAGAAAATATTACCATGAAAATAATACTTTTGAATTCAAAATTCACACTTTTTAAATTTAACAAATAAATATTTTTTTCGAAGAGTCTCTAGAATGATCCATAAGTGATTATCGTGGTCTTTATATCTTTTAAAATATACAATGATATCATCAATAAATACCACAACAAAATTATCATCATATTCATTTAATACTCTGTTAATTAGATCTATAAAAATAGAGGGTGCATTCATAAATCCAAATAGATTTTATATATATTTTTAATTCCCATAACTTATATGAAATGATTTTTTCATAATATCTTCTTTCATTACTTGAAATTGTTAATACCTATAATGAAGGTTTTTAATTGAAAAATATTTGGCTCTATGAAGTTGATAAAATAAGTCATAAATGTGAGGAAGAAGATACTTTTACTTTATCATGTTTGAATTTATTTCCATATAATAAATGAAAAAACACATAGATCCATCATAATTCTTAATGAAATGAATAGGGGATCCCCAAGGTGAAACACTATGGTGTATAAATATAAGGCCCCAGCCTTAAACCTTACTTAATATTGAGTTATTACAAGATTACACATTGAGGATCTTTTCAGGTTTAGAGTTTTAGAGAATTAGATCATGAAACTTGCATTACATTCCACATTTAAACAAATTGGTTACATAAAAGACAATATTAATTCTTCCCATCGACAGAAATATATTTAAAATAAAACATGGATTCTTTCTTGACACATCCTTGACACTATCATCACATATTGTACCTTTCCCTTGACCAGTGAAAACATTTCAAAAACTTGGGATGATCATAAAGAGCTCAGTAAGGGTTATAAAAATATGGAAAGGAAACATGAGTTCATATATACATAAGAATGAAATCATACTTTACCCATAAAACAAAGGCACTTTAACATACCTCATCAAACCATGAATAAATCATAGAAATCATAAGACATAAAGGTAACTTGAGGCATTCATAACATTCTTACATAGGGAGTAACCCTCTTGGTTACGTTTGGAATACCCATTACAGTATATTCCCTAAATCTCTTCAGAGAAACCTTAATGTTTCACTCTTTCGCGTTACCCAATGCATTGGAGAGCTATATCGGGCTCACCCGCCCTTATTTTATCACGGAACCACCCGTCTTGATAATAATGCCCAAGAACCTCAACATAATCGTATCACATAAAACATGCATAAAGGAAACATAACATTTCCAACTTTCAATCACAAGATATCAATACAACACATTGATATAAAATCATTATGAAAACCATTTTCAATACAAAAATAAAATAAAAGTAAAACATGGTATTTATTTTTCTTTTAAAAAGAAGGTATGGCTTGTAGAGGAAGCCGAAACTCAAATAACGGTCATGACGGCAGAGAATTCGTTGTCGCCGCATAAGTACAACAAAAACATTCCCTTTTTTCGTTTAGTAAAACGCTTCATATAAAAAAGATTTCTTTTGGATAAACGTAAAAGTCAAAGGGGTTTATACACCATATAAAAGAAGGTTGTGTATAAAACAAAATATGCCTCAATGAAATGAGATTGAGACGAAGTCCCATACCACCTTGAAGCTTTTAACATTTTAAACCATTAATATCCATATAAATAAATCCTTAAAACCATTTTGAAAACATGTATATTAATAAGAACAAACAATTAAAACATTTAAAGTGATATTTTGGTTAAAGGGGTTTTACCAAAATTAGAGACACTTGAATACAATAATTGAGGAATAAAATTTAATCAGAACTTTATAATATCATGAGAATAAATGGATTCATGATATAATATTCCAAAGGACATTATATACACCATATAAGAGTGAATTGGTGCATAACAACAATGAAGTCTCAATAGAGATGTAAAATGTGATGAAATCCCTTATAAAGAATGTATCCTTAAATAAAGGATAAATCAATCTCAAAATTATGTGTGACAAATATAAATACACCCAATATAATTGGATATTAAGTGTAAAACAATAAAAGGTCATTCACACATATTCAAATGATTACATATTCAATAACTACATGTTGAACCCAAAGAAATCGAAATTAGGTTAAAAAGTTCCCTTGGTAAAATTCGACAGCCTAACGGCGTCACTTCAAAAATTCAGAAAATGAGTTGATGAGAGATAAAAAGGGAATCTCATCACATGGACATAAAATTTAAATCAATCAGGATATAGAAGAACATATCCCAACATAATAGTATGTGAATTAAAAGACATAACAAACGAAGTCTTTTAAAAAGAGGAGGGTGAATGGTTCCCTTACCGACTTGGGTAACTTTTGAAAAGTACACCCCATTGAAGAAGTGTCATACAATGAATATTTAAATACCCATAAATGGAATTATATTACAAAAGGAGTTTAATAATGGGAAGTACATAAACCACTCAAATGAAATTGTGGCAAATGTAGCATAAATCTCACGGGAATAAAAGTGAGATGAAAAATCTCTTACGAAAACTCGGCAGCCTAACGGAACCACTTAAAACTTCCAAAACGGATTGATGAGAGAGAATAGGGTCTCTCATCATATTAAAATTACAGTAAGATTAATATAAAAGAACATCCCAATAACAATAATGTTGAGCTTTAAAAGGAATGACATAAAAGAGCTTACTTAAAAAGAAAGAGAGGAATAAGATCCCTTACCTTAGGTCCGACTTGACTCGATCGTTCTTTAAAGTCCTGAATAATAAACTTGAGTTAATATATACTTGCTTAGGAAACTTTTTCAAGTTCATTATTCCTTTTATACCATGTTATGAACATCATGTAATCATTTAAGTTAATAAAGATCATTTTGTCGGTATTTGGTTCTTAAGTCAAAAATAGACTTCTTACACTTACATGTTGTTAATTTGGTCAAAGGTTAGTTATATCCAGAATGATATTAATGATTTGGATAACATATATATCATATATATTCATCATATACATGTATTTATAATATTACATCACATTTAGAGGTAAGAAATGAAATGCACCGTTCATGGAGACGGTAAGCCGTACGTACGCATGAACGCTACTTCCATTTCTATTTCATATTTTCAGGAATGGAATCATAATGATATAAGAGTATATTATAATTCCAGTATAATAACATATATAATATCATTAACTTTATCCTTTACAAAACCCACATATGTTATTAACGAATCAAATCACTTTTAGGGGGCGGTAGTCCGCACTTCCTAAAATGAAGATATCGTGTTTACCCATAATGGAAACAATAATGGTATGCCATAAATGAAAAATACAGAAGCTTAAGGAAAGAATAAACATATTATATATCATATATAAAAATAGTGACATCATAATGGCCACTTTTGAAGGTGTTAAATGAGTATTGAACAATCATCGTTTCGGGAGGCAGAATTTCGCCATCCACGGAAACCGTATGTTATCTAACCATTTGATGTAGTTGTGTGAGAGTTTAGCTCGAATAAATCTTCTAACAACATCCTAGTATATTTAAGATACTTTTTTTGTTACAAAGGAAGTAAATAAAAAGAGTTTAGGGGGTTGGAGAAGCAAAATAAAACAAATGAACATGAGAGAATGAATTACCATTAAAAGTGTATCTTCTTTTGATTTGAGCCTAAAGGCTTATTTTGAAAGGATTCTTCCCAAAGGGAATCCTCTAGGATTAGGAGATGGATTTTGAGAGATTAAATGGGCAGGGTATGGCCGATCCAAAGGCTAGAGGAGTTTGTGAAATGAGGTAGAGGTGGGGGCCTTTTATAAGAGGAGAGGAGGGGCACTTTTGGAAATCATGAAACTATTATTTTATTTTCAAAAGTGTTTCGAATTTATAAGGTCCCAAATTGATATAATTCGTGTATAAGGTGATAAGGGTTTGAGATCCACCCATCCAATAAGTTTTGGACATGTGTAGGTCATAGAGTTTACATTATCTTCTCATTTTATTTAAATCGTCAGATAATGATGTCATCGCTGCATCATTATGATGTCCTAAATAATTTAATTTATTTATTGTCTAAAAATTATAAAACAATTACTATGATGTAGGAAATCTTTTTATCTTTCCAATTACTATTTATAATAAAAAATCTGACTTGTATAACCCCACTTAAAAATTGTTTTAGTAAAACATATCATGTTTGTGTCATTCTTACTTTTACATTAAATAAAAAGTTATTTATGTCATTTCCCAACCATAGTGGCTCCATGGGGTCCCCAAGTTGACCCATGGATTGTCTTGGTCGTCCATCACACATACAATGAGGTTATGACATGTTTCAAGTTCATTTAATATTATTAAAAGATTATTTTTACCTTAAACTACACTAATTACCTCTAATCGCGATTAAAAACTTAATAAGTTACTATTCACCAAAAAAATATTTTTATCCCATTGAACCACATTTTACTTATTAATGAAAACCAGTTATGTTGGATTTTTGAAATTAAAAACACAAAGATGACAAAATTCCATTTAAACGGAAAAATCAGTTTTTATAAGTACCACTTAGTGGTGTCACTATTCATCAAAAATTGATGTTTTTCAGAAAAATCCAAAAAATTCACCCTAAGATATATTTGATATTAAAAATTCAAAAATGAAATCTATTTTAAAAAATACAAAGCATATAAGTCACATTAATTAATTTAATAATTAATTCCCGTTGTCAGAGCAAATAGCGTGTTTTTATGAAACAATAAGTATCAAAAGATTGATACTAGTTTAAGTCCGATTTCAAAGTGAAATTGATTCCAACGACCACTATTGGATTTAATGGTAAAAATATATTCTAATTTTACTTTAAAACCAATTCAAAAGATAATCTAATCATATTAATAAATTAGATTAAAAATAGGTTTTGAATTTAAAATACAACATTTTACACTATTCATTAAAAAAATGAACTTTATCAGAAAGATACCAAATATTTACACAAAGTAAATTTTGATGTCCCGATTCTCAAGAAGAGTTTTATTTGGTCCAATAGAATGTATAAGAGTGAACAAAACTATATTTAATGACGGTTCACCATCAAAAGAAGATAAGTGAACCATTAGTGAAAACTAGGTCATATATGCCTATAATTGAATTCTTTCTGTATTTTAAGCCTTTATCTTTTATTGGATAAATGTAAAAACATTTAAAAACATATATAATCATATTTTAGTTATTTATATCCATTCCCGCCAATACAACGGCTACATGTTAACTACCATTTAAAATAATATTATTTTATTATTATAGTGCAACGTAAGATTCCCAAGAAACTCGTTGTTGCGTGTTGGGTACGCCATCGAGCATATTGTCCCCTTTAAAGTCATATTAATATTTTATTCACAAATATGGATAAATAAGAAAATGTCATATTCTTTATTTACCTGGGGTGTTACAATAAATCCCTTATCACATAACTACTATAGTAGTTTATTTTACTCCACTAAATATATTGTGTCCATTCAATATGAATTTTTTAATATATTTATTGCATTAGGGATTATAACAATGAAAATATCAAATTTATGATTTGATGTATTTCCACATAATCCCTCAGAAAAAACATAATTGTATACCTGAATAGTATGTAAATTTCTAATTTCAAGATTACATTTTCCTTATGTAGGTTGTGTATAATATTCTTCCCCAAAAATAAAATTCATAATAGATACAGGGGTGGATCTAGAAAGGAATCATATGATAATGTCTCCCCTCTAAATATAATAAATTCCACGTCTTCATCATGAACCATAATTTCCTTCTCTTTGTAATACTTTTCTTTATCATATTTTGAAATCCAATCCAGACTTAGGTTTATATTAAAAATATACCACAAGTATAATAAATACGTTTTAAAATAGTAATGTTTTTGTTTCATAATGAGAATTGACCAAAACATCCTTATTTAGGTGATATTTCCTTTAGGATATTTGACTAAAAAAATCCCTTATTAAGGTGTTATGGAAGTATCTAATATTCTTATAAAATAAGGAAAATATAAAATATTGTGAATATCCTGAATCAAATAAGAAATATCTAAATTTTAAGGTATGATTAAGTTAACTTCCATCATATCCTTAGAAACTTCAACCTCAGATGTAGTGATCTCATAAGCTTGGACTTCTCTATTTAGCATCTTCAAGAGTTTATTCCCCTAATGCTTGAGACATTGGTTTGAATAATGACCAATTAATTTAGATATTGAAGCAATGGATAGTAGTGGTCACTATATTTTCATTACATTATGTATCTAGATGACCCTTTTCTCCAAACTTACAATGAACTCCCATTCCCTTAAATCATGTTTTCTAGATGTTTTCTTCATAATTTTTACATGATGGAAATTTCTTTATTCAATTATTCTTCTTTGAACCATTCCATTTTTCTAGGTTTTCAATCAAAATTTTATTTTATTGATTTCCTTTGAATATATAGAATCTATAAAATTCATTCTCTATATTATTGTAACTTGATAGTATGTCCTCATATGATGAAAATTCTTGAGAAACTAGTTATTTATGGAAACTCAGTTAAATACTATCAAATAAATGATAAATATTACATTCCATATTACATAGGTAGTCAGAAAAATGACTTACCAATCTTGTAAAGTTAGCCTCCTAAACTAACACATTTTATTATTTATTCAACTTTAATGTGAGGAACATCCTCACCATTTCAGATTTATACTCTTTATGGAATTATCTCTCAAATAAAACCATGTTAAAAGTTATCCATTCCTTGATTTATAATTTTCTATCCACTTCAGAATTTAAAATCAATGAACACCATTGATATGTATCTTCTTTCAAACAATACACTACCATAATAACTTTTTCGCTTTTATAACATCCCAAATTAAGGAATATATTTTCAAGAGACTAAATACAAATCCCAACTACCAATGGATTAATAGTTCCACTAATCGATGAAGGCTTCTTTCACATAAAGAGATCCATGATTAGAGAATCACACTATAAAACAACATGATTCTCCACTTGGGAAAGGTCATTCATCATAACCTAAATAAGCTTTCCTAATATGGATTTGACCTGTTGAGTTTCAATACCTGCTATATCAGCTATCTCAGAAGAGCATTCTCTATATTGTATATGAGTGATAATTCCCTTTTTTCCATCAGGCACCATCCCTGAATAATGGAACACACTTAGTTATCTAATTTTAATCATGAATATAAATCCATAAAATAAAATATCTATAATGGTAAATGTTCTCAACTACGATATGGGATTTTTATAATTCTTAAGGTAGTTATGTTCATTTAAAATATTGTTCCCAAGGTTTATACTAAAATTTATCTAATACCAACTATAACAAACCTAACTTTAGTAACCTAAAGTTGGAGTATACTTTATTACATTGGTATATGATACAAAGGATCAAATCTAAAAATTGAGATCAATTTAGTAGTCTTAAAGAACCAGATACATACATGATTCCCATATTACATTGGAAATATAAAATACATAACATAAAAAATATATTTCATCCTTGATATTATAAATAATATCCTTCTTCATATCCTATGGGAAATAAAACAAATAAATGGTGAGATAATATTCTTAGTAAAAGTTATGTACAACAGAATATATCATTAATTAATAAGGTATAATAAATATGGAAAGTTAAATTACCAAAACAAATGAAATTTATTCAACAATTTGAGAATGAAATGCATCCATACATAATATAAAATTCAATAATCTAATAGATATTAATAAGTGAATTTTAAATGAATGAAATTCATAATATTAAATTTCATGATCATAGATATCATGATATATATACCTTTATGGACTTATGCCAAGACAGTTTAAACTGTGGCCATGCATACACCAAAACCCATTTAAAGAAGGTAAGTTAACTTGTTTTTCTAATGATACCTTTTAATGGATCGAGGGGCTATATAATTTTGGTTCCAAAACATAACTGCATGAACAATTCATTCCACATATATTGAATGATCAATTTAGTTCATATAAAATATTTCTTATTAATAAATGTCTGTATTGAGTAAAGAATACAGAATATCTGTATTTTCCCATTCCATAAAATAACATTAAAAGTACATCACCATGTGTATAAATGAAATAAATATTTGGATATAATAATATCCATGATAATATATATATATAAATATATATAAGAGAAATATAATATCTAATGAAAAATGATCACATGAAAGTGAATGTTTCAAGAGAAATTTAATGGCAATAAAATTAATTAATATATGAGAGATGAATATTAGAGAAGAATATTTTATAGTAAAATAAATTATTTAATGAATATAATAAAATGGAATTAAAACATTGATAATAATATTTCATTAAAGAGATTTATTTTTAAAACCATTAAAAACATGTATAATATGCTAAAGGGTGTAAAAGAGTTATGGTTGAAGGAAAGTCCATTAATTCTATATATGTTAAAATAAAACATTCCTTTTTATATTTATAAAGAAATTGGAAAATAAAAATTTCAGAAAAAAATTTAAAATATTATTTTAAAACCAAGTAAAAATTTAAGGATAAATTAAAATTTATTTATTAAATATTTTGAGTAATAAAATGTACTTTTTAAAAAAATTTGAAAAATATGTACGTGAAAGAAAAATATACCCGATAAAAAGTGAAAAAAGGTCAAATTTTCTTTTTAAAGTTTTTTTGTTTGATTATAGTGTGAAAGAGAGGAACATTTGGAATAAAATATGTAAAATCCATAAATATACAGAGGATTATAAAATAGATGGATTTGAAGTAGTATATATTATAATATTTCTTCAAATAAAATAATATAAATCCTTAAAATGAGAATGTAAAATAAATTATTACCTCTTTGGAATCTTTCAAATTTTAACCCTTAAAAGGTTAAAGTTGAAATAAAAATTTAATTATTATTAATTAATATATATTCATGTTAAATACTTGAAAGTGTAATTATATACACAACATAAAAGTAAGGATGGGTATAATACAAAATATGTATCAATATAGTGGAAATTTAGATGAAATCCCTTAACTTAGGTCTGAATCGTCACATACCTTATTTATCATCTGAAATAATAAACTCATGGTAATTATTGTATTTATTAAGAACCTTTTTCAAGTTAATTATTACTTTTATTTTTTTTATTATAATGTTATATTTAATTACTTGATCATTTAAGTTCACATTAGACATTTTTTTTAATATTTGGTTCATATGTCTAAAATAAATTTGGTAGTTTGACTATGGAAAAGAGGTACTTTTTTCAATAATATTGAGAATAATAATGACATAATTATAATTTTTATACACCAATTATACATTTAAAACCTATCAACAAATATGGTTAGGAAAAATGAACTACTTTATAATCATGAAGTCTGTAGTCCGTACATATGCATGAGTAACATTCCCATTTTTCAACGATCATGTTAGAAAGAAGGTAATTATAATTTTTTCAATAAATAAAGAAAATTATATAATATATATCATATTATTTCTTTAAATAAAATTTTATTTTTTGAACTATGTGATGCATTGGTTAAAAAAGAATCACATCGTTTTGTGGAGGTGGCTGTCCACACGTACACACAAACGATATTTTCATTTTTAAATGAATTAAAAAGTAAGAAATTATGTGATATTTTCAATTTATATAATGATGAATATTTCATTAATATCATATATATACATTAAATACATCATTTTAACTAATTTATAGAGGTATTTATTGAAAAATAATTACATCAGTTCATGAGGTAGTAGCCTACCGTACTCACAAACAATGCTTACATTAACCATTTGATGGTAGAGGAGATGGATATAGGTTATTAAATTAACATAATAAAAACTATGTATAGGTAATATAATTGTTTTATTATTTTATCATTATTTAAGAAGACTTTAAGGATGTGGAAGAATAAATAAATCAAAAAAACATGGTTAATAACTATATCTCTTCTTTGGACAACCTCTTTAGGTTTATACCTAAAACCTTCATAGGATGGTTTTATGATCAAACCAGGGACTCTAGGTTATAGTTAGAGACATAAGGAATGGATTTTTATAGGTATTTTATGAACCAAAATTCTCTTTAAGTGTGTATTAGAGAGGAGTGGGGGTGTCCTTTTATAATTGGGGGAGAGGACATAATTGAATTTTTTAAAAATAATTAAATATATTAATGTATTAATCAAGACAAATGTCTAAAAATGGATATTATATGAATATTAAATGATATATCGTCAATTTATTTCTTATAATATAAATTATAAAAGTTTATAGGTCATTTTATCCCTTATCTCATCAGTTTAACCCAACGGTAAACTAGTTTTAAAGTTAATTGTGGTAACTCTTTTTTGAACTATTTTTACAATAAATTATGAAAAAAAATTTAGTTAACCTTTTTAACTAATACTAATTAACCTGATTAAAAATATGGAATCCATTTTATCAAATTCAATTCACATAATTCAAATAATTTAATTTAAAATTAAACTTAAAAAATGCTATGAAAAAAAGTTTTTCAAGAAAATGTATTTTTAAACCTTAAAATGATTTTTTAACAAATTCAAGAATAAAATTAATTCTAAAGACAATAATATAATTATTAGTAATACAAATAAATCAAATTTTATTTCAAAACATTTTAAAACAATATTTATCTTTGTAAAATTTATAAATGAAAAAATATTTGTTTAATTAAAATCAGTATTTTTCATTATTCATTGAAAAATCACACATTTTAGAAAAATATCAAATATTAAAGTCAATATAATTTTTACATGGTGAATTCAAAAACGATATTAACTTTTTAATACTAAAATTTTATAATTTTGAAATAAAGTTTTTAAATAAAATCATATAATTCATTAAAATAAAATTTGTTTAAAAATACTTTTTTTTCATTTTGGCTGAAACAATTACCTAATATTCCTATTAAATTTCAAAATAAAATTAATGAATGAAAATTATATATCCTAAAATTATATGTGTTGTGATAATCTAGGATATGGGGTTATTTTTATTAGTTATTTTTAAAAACCCTTATCTTAGTGTATTAGTTTTCATAGTGTCCACATTATTTAATGTTGAAACAATATAAATTATGTTTATGATTGATATTGAAATTGTTATTTTCAATAACATTTGAGTGATTATTTTAACATATTATACAATAATTTAATAATTTACTATATTTTAACACTTATAATATTTCTTAGTCCCCTTTTGAAACTTCCTAGGATGATTCTTTCCACACTTTTGACATGTGTGGTATTTTATTTTCTTGCCACTATGAGTTTTATTTGGTGATTCTCTAGAGTTAAACTAATTTTGTTTCTTATTTCAAATATTTGGAGACCACTAAGAATCTCCCATTTCCACACCAAATTTTTTGGAACATCAAAAAACATCTATTTAACCTTTAAAGTCTCAAATTTCTAAAGCTCTCCATAGGCTTGTATTTTGTATACAAAAGAATAAATCAACATTAATTTTAGTGTTAATGAGAAAACCAGATGAAAATCATGAATGTTTTGTGATGTTTTATTTATAAGATCTAATTTCCTCATCCCCATGTTTCTTTAGTGTAAGGAATTCACTCTCTATTTTAAAATGGAGAGTCCAAGGGAAATAATTATTGATATATAATTTTTTGAATTCATCCCACTCCATAGATTCCATGTCTTCTATAGGTATTGTATTCTTGATTAATGTCCCCCACTAATCAAATTATCCAACAAAAGTGGTAAAAAAATAGAATTACTTTCTATTTCTCAGATTATTAAAGGGTGAATAATATTATATCAATGGAGTTAATCCATTTTTCATAGATTATGGGATTATAAGATCCACTAAAATCTAGAGGTCTCTAACAAATAAAGGAATCAAATGAAACTTGATCACATGAACAACATCCCACATGATTCAAGTTATTATTCATAATATAATTTAGTTATACTAGTAATTCCTTAAGGTCCTCATATCCTACTTCTATTATGTTAGGAATTTTTTTAGGGCATTCATAACATTTCCCATTTCACAAGTAATAAACAAAATTCCTTATACATTCTTCCATTTTCTAAAATAAAGGTTAGTTAGGGATTATTATGCATTGATTAATACATGTATAAAAGGAAAACCATAAACTTAGAATAAGTAAATAAAAAATTATGTATGTAACCTAGATTAATAATCTATAATTTTTAATCTATGTTATCCATGTTCATTAAATATTAGGTTCTCAAACCTAATTAAGTTCCATAAATAAGGATTTTCCAATCATTTATAATGGTTTGTAAATATAATATGATTAACCAAATTATATTTCCTGGGAGTGTTTATATAGGTTTAAAGTTAGGCCTCTTTTTTATAAACTAGTTTATAGTTGAGTTAATACCCAACACTCACTCTTCAGGGTTATTACCCCTAGGTAGAATAGTTCTAAATCCTGCATCCACTTACCAGTATCTGGATAGGGATGTAATTGCAAATAAAACAAAATAATATCTAGTTTACCAAAATTTTATGATATTTTTCTATATATATTATTATCCCTTGGACTTATCTATATGTCTTTCCCTAATTTTATGTCATCCTAATTTATAAAAATAACTAGACCCTGCCATTTCTACCAACTATAGAGACACAAGCCTTAAACATATATATTTTATGATTCTTAATATATATTTCCCATTAATAAAAGCCATGTATCGATAAGCTTAGTGTATTTTGATGATTATACAAATAAATACATTTTATTAGTTGAAGAAACACCCTATTTATTTAAAGCTAGAAATAGTTATCATAACTCGTATAGATCTTTTAAAATTACATAGGATACCCAAGGAAAATACATAAGGAAAAGGGAGAGCTAGAAAGACTAGTAAAAGAATAAAGACGAAAATAAAGCATAATATGAGCGTATAGAGGAATGAAATGATATCATAAAGAGAATTATTATAATAATAAAAACAAGACATTAGAAAATGAAAGAATAAGATCATAGAATAATGGAATATGTGGAAACAATATAATACATGAATTATGAACATAGGTTAAGAGTCACTCCCAAGACCATCATCATAATGTGGACAAAGTCCCATGGTTGATTAGATTCACTCCCTAATCCATTACATAGAATCTTATGAGATATAAATCATTACCCAATGCACTTTAGGGATATATAATTTTTGTCCCAGTCATCACATAACATAGTGTTCTTAGCCCAACCACTTGTGAACCATACATAGTGGACATAATACCATAGTGGATTATCTTCACTCCCTAATCCCATACATACTATCTTGTGAGATATAAATCTTTACCCAATGAATTGGAGATCTATATAATTTTAGGCCCAAATTTCACATAATAAAAATCATACATATATGTGATATATGAATAAAAGATACCATATATAAAACACAAGCAGGATCAAACCCCTAGGAATGAAGCATGTTTCATGATTCTGGTTCAAGAAATAATCGAAGAATAAATCATAAATATTATAAATAGAATAAGTAATTGAATAATTTTTAACATTCATAATTGAAAAAGGTCCCTAGTTATTGAATATGGAGTTCCAATTTATAAAATTCATGAGAAGTATTTGGGATAACAATGGATAAAAATGAAGACTTGTGTAACACTTTATCAAATAAGTATGAATATTTTTAAAAAAGGAAATAGAATATTATTTTCAATAAAAAAATAATTAAACCATGATTAATTTCTATAAAATAATAAGGGTTTTGAAGAATATATTAATGGTTTAATAACATTTTATGGGGGTGATTATTGATATGAAACAAGAAATAAAGAAGTTACTTTAAATCGGGTTTATTTAAAAGTGTGAATCTCAAAGGGAACTAAAAACATGTATAACTATGACATCTCATACTAGATGACACTAAATGATGATCTGATTTTATGTTATACAAGGTATTAAGAACACATATCTGTACTATAGAGGTTGTCGACTAGCAGTGAGGGCACAAGGTGGTACAATGAAGAGACTATACCCTCATGATCAGAGCATCACAATGGTTAAATAAATAGATAAATAGAAGAATCATAATAAATAAATCACAGTGCAAGGTAAAAATCTAGATGTAATAAATAAAATATATCAATAGTATATAACATCATATAAAAAATGATATAATTTCATGTGTCTATCTGAAGTAAGTAGACAAGAATGGAAGTAGGCATGTAATACAATACATATGTCAAAAGAACAAATGATCAAAAAGTATATCTCCAATAACTTCATGAGCCATATATCAGTCATGTGCTTCCACAGTCCCTGAATATAATCAAATCTATTATCCAACACTAGGTGTTTACCCTAGTCCCTACTTACATCCATATAATCGACCTGGGTACCATTGGTGACCCATATAGGGTGGTAGATAAAATTAATAGTCCACCACCATTGGTGTCTATAAATACCTAGTTATTACATCTAATTTGATCTGTGTGAAAATATATTAATGAAAAGGAGTAATAAAACTAATAAAGGGTCCATCTCTAGTTTGCGAAAGATAATAGGCTGATACTACCTGCTTCGTCCTGTGCTAGAATTTTTTTGAACAAGTAACCATATGTATTTCTATATATTGTTGGTATACATAGTGAAGTCTACAACCATATATAAAGACACTACTAATAGTCTATACCCAAGGTGTAACTCTCAAATCCAAGACCAGTAGCATGAGTATCGCTAGATTCATGGGTCTCTATACCTGATATCCTAGGAATAACGGATTCCATACACAGTATCATAACAATATGGTCACCATGCCCATATCATCACTATAGGGTCACTCTGCCCAAATCATATTAGTAAGGGTCACCATGCCCATATCATAATTGAAAGATCTTCTTTCCCAAATCTTAATAATAGGTTCATCGTCACTATGTATCATAATCCATAAGGGTCTTCATGCTCGTATCATAATATAATGTCTCGATTCCCATATCATAATATAGGGTCACTATTCCAGTATCACAATATAGGGTCACCATGAATGTATCATAATATATGGATTCCATTCTTGTAACACAATATAAGTATGTGATGACTATATCACAAAATTAGTATAAGGGACACCATTACCATTTATCATAATAGTGATAAGTAGTAAATGTTTTAATTAGATCGAACATATAATTAATATTTTAATAACATTCCTTATTAGCAAGGTAATGACCATTATTCAATACTAGATATGTGACATGGACATACCAATCACCTATCATTTAATTTAATACAGTTTGGTAAGTCTGCTGAACATGCTACACCACTTCATTCATTTATTTCATTTTGATATCATCATTTAGAATTAAATCCAAAAACATTGATAGGTGTTTTGTCTATATGAACATGAAAGACAATTTGGAATATAACGGGAGCACCCAAAGGGGTGGAACACATTGAGTTTGATGACCTCAAATGTGTCTTGGAATCTATTAAGGTATTTAGGTTCCATATCATAGAATCCAATTTAATGAAGATTCATTTTAGTAGAAACACATGGTGAAACCAGTGTGCAAAACACACAAAATAATATAAATCATTACGACATTGAGGGATAATTACTAGACTACCTACCTTATGCCTATAGAGAATCACTCATCCATTATCAGCCTCTGTTTTGGTCTAGATCAGATGAAAATAGATAAATAGATGAATGACCTGAAAATAGGGCATAAGATTCTTTACCTAAATAACTCTTTTGAGAGGAAGAAAAACAATTAAAGGTGAAAGATGAATAGAGAAATCACTAATTTCCATCCAATGAGATGATCATAAGTCAAATTGAAGGTTAGATAAGAGAATTATCCAAGAACTGAGGGGGATTAGAGGAAGAGATCAAGTATTAGGAAACAATATACTATCCTCTAAAATAAGGAAATAATAAAGGATTTTGAAACATATAAGAAAATAATTGAAGAACAGTAATTTCAACAAAAAATAAGGGGTCACATGTTTTGGCCACACGGTTGGCCAAATCGTACACCAACTATGTGTAGAATATTGTCCAATGAGGGGACCACACAGTTCATGCTCATGGTTTGGGAAACAATGTGAAAACCATTTGATTTTCCTATGATAAATATTCTAGAGCCACCAAATGGGAATGCACCCTAGGTTACACAGTTATAGAAAACCGTGTGGCCTATTTCTAACCACTGAAATGCCCCACACTATTAGGAGAAACCATGTGGACTGTGCTGCATGGTTTTTACAAACTTTGTGGCTTGATGTTCTCTTACACCAGCTAGGATTCCAGGATCTATAAAAGCCTTGGACACCCTCATTTCATCCATAGCCTTATTATGAATCCATATTAGGTCAAAAACAAAAAATTATACTGAATATTAAAGGATTCATGCCTTATAAAAAATACTAGTTCTTTAAATCTTACCCCTTAATGGAACTTGTCCCTAATTTACCCTTCCAAGGGAGGTATAACATTATTTGGGAGTATATTCGGCCAATAATCATGTACACCAACCTCTTCATCCCACGTATCATCATTTACCAGCACATGCCACCATAACACCCATACTAAATCGATAAAATATCCTTATAGAACCTTTGTGATTTGACCAATGATACATATGGGAAACTCCTCGCAAGAAGTATTAACATCCATGTCAACATCCTTGGGATCGAAATTATGATATGGGTCGACAAGATAATGGTGAAGTTGTGATATGTAGAAGATATCATGCATGACATGATACCTATGAGGTAATAAGAATTTATAGTCTAACAGACTGACTCTATACAAGATCTCAAAAGAATCGACATAATGATGTGTCATCTTCCATTTACTCTGTATCCATATATGCCCATGTCTTGGTGAAACCCCAAATAAAACATGATCCCAAACCTCCAACCCTATAAGTCATCAATGATGATTGGTGTAATATTTCTATCAAGACTAAGTAGTAGATATTCACTTTCGGATTATCTACGTATACTCTAAAGTCTCATATATAATAATGGGACCTAGTATCACTACCTCCTCTCTTGCCTCTAATTATCACAGGGTTAAATGGAACAACCTACCATATAAGTCCTCATACAGATCCATATGAATTGTTTATAGAAATCTATTATTATAGGAAAACTCAATGATAGGGATATGATTCTCACAAGAACTACTAAAATCATGGACCCATTCTTCAATAATGTCCCTTGAAACCTGTATAGTTTGTTCTAACTAGCCATCGATTTGAGGGTGAAAAGATGTGCTCAAAATTACATACCCAAACATCTCTGCAACCCATGAAAAAACCTTGATATGAAACCAGCATCCTTATATGAAATGATAGTATAAGGGACCATATTGTCAACTGATAAAGTCTCCTAGATAGAAAGGAAGTGGGTAACCTTTTTTAGTTGAGCAATGTATACCCAAACTGTGCCACTACCTCGAGGTGCCCTAGGTAAGACAAATAAAAAAACAATTGTAAAATATTCCTACTCCTATTCTAGAATTGGTAATAACTATAATAATCTCGTGGGTTGTAAGTGTTCCACCATCACCTTCTGATAGATGGAACACTGTGTAAAAAAAACCATTATCAAATGTGTTATCCCTGGCCACCAATACTGACGACGCATATCACAATACATCTTGGAGATACCTAGGTGCACTGCCCACTATGAGGCATGTGATTATCACATTTTATCCTCTCTCATGTTTGTAGGAACCCATATATTCCCATGTATACGTAGGAAGTCATCTCCATCAACAAACCTATATAGAGGCAGATTCTCACCAAAAATACTTTCCCATAGGACCATGCCTTTATGTTCTGAAAACATCCTCACATTAACATTCTCTATAAGTGAATAGGTCACTAATAGTGATGAAAGTACAGAATATCCATTGAGTTACAAAACCTCTAGGTGCATCTCAATAAATTTCCATAAGTTGACACTCTCTACCAGCCTCCTGAACCATCTATGTTTGAGTCCTCCTAGTTAATTAATAGGCAAAAACCTTTCCCTTTTAGGCATATAGGCAAGATCAAAGTCAAAATATTGAAGGTATTCAACCGAACTTCATTTATTAAGATTCAAATCACACTGTGTGAAAATATAACAGAGGAATTTTTTTGTAAACATCACAAAACTCTCTCCCAGTAGGTAATTCCTCCAATAATGTAAATCATGAAAAACAACTTCCTACCTGAGATCATGTGTTAGTTAATTCTACTCATGAGGTCTCTGCTGCCATGACATGTATGCAATCACTAAATCTTCATGAATTAGAACCACTACTAGATCAATACCTAAGGCATCACAATACACTATATAGATTCTACCAAGCTCTAAAAGAACCAAGATCAACACTGATGTCAATATCCTTTTCAACTCCTAAAAGAATGCCTCACATGATTATGACCATATAAAATTCACACCCTTTATAGATAATCCCATAAGAGGTGATACTAAGAATGTTAAATATTTTATAAAGTGCCTATAATAGATAGATATCCCCAAGAAACTCAGTATATCAATGATGTTCTTGGGCTGCTGCAAGGTAACTATAGCTCTTACCTTCTCTAGGTCAACTGAAACTCCTTCCTATGAGATAATATGAACCAAGATTAATTTTTTTTTCTATAAAAAATTATATCTTACTAAGCTTACCATACACCCATGACCCTATTAGTGTTTTTAGAATGATCTCAAGATGTTTTTCATGCTCTCTCCGAGTATGTGAATACACCAAGATTTCATCTATGAAGACCAACATGAATGAATAAAAAAATGGGTGGAAAACCTGATTCATCAGGGGCATGGAAGCTACTTAAAAATTTGTGAGACCAAACGATATAACCAAATACTAATATAGACCATACCTTCTTAGAAAATATGTATGAGGTTTCTTCGAAGTTTAAAGATGCACCTGATGATAACCTGATCTCAGATCAATCTTTGAGAACACTATAGTTCCTTGGAGCAAGTATAAAAGATCATTTATACAAGGAAAAAGGATATGTGTTATTCACTATAAGCTGATTAAACTTATATTAATCCACAAAAGGTCTGTGGGTTCTATCCAATTAGTTAGGAAAAAGGACCGGTGAACCCTATAGAGAATTACTAGGCTGTATAAAACCATTATCTTCTAAATCCTCTAGCTGCCTCTTGAGTTCCTACAACTCTGTAGTAGGAATTTTTTAAGGAGGAATGGATATCGATGTAGCACTAGGAAATTGATAAATAGTTAATTATACATCTCTATAAGGAGGTATTTTAGAAGACTAGTTGGGGAAATCATCCTTGAAACAATCAACTACAGGAGAAAAATCATCCTGATGTAGTCTCTGATCATCCATAAAAGGATATAAATCTTAGTGGTTACTCCACCTAGCCCATGATGATCTAGTCTAGATCTAAATTTTTAGGCATCCCACTGGATATTATGGGCATATTTGTCACCCTATAATGATTTTAAAGGCACCCTCTAGTGATAAAAATCCACATAGGTGTAATAGGGGACAAACTGGTCCATCCCGAGAATGAAATCAAAGCCTTCCATCTTGAGGGAGAAGAGGTCCCATAAGAAAGGATGGCTACTTACCTTAAGGGGGAATTACATTAATTGAAACACACTCTCTAATCACATTACAAAAAGTGGTTTCAAGAGTCATAATGCCACAAAATTACTCAACATCAAGACCATGTATTTCTGTAATAATCACATAGATAAAGGTGAGATACACACCTATATCAAACAAAGAAGATACAATAGTATAGGCTACTAGAGTATTACTTTGAATGATAGATATCCAAACATTCTACTCCCTTAGTTTAGGATCCACTGAATAAATTTAGCATGATCCACAACCATGTGCTACAACTTAACCAACATGAATGGGTCCACTTTATTAGTGTTGTGCATCTAAAGATTAACTACCTCATCCATGACCTATCCCTCCACATATATGGTTGATAGTACTCCCGAAACCTACACAGTGAGATTATACTAATCCCACTCCTAAAGGTGGAGTTTATATGGATCCTATCACACTAAACACAAATAGAAAGGTCCTGAAAAATACTGAAGATCCCTAACCTTCTTCAACCTTAGCACTTAAAAGGGTATATAATGCATTGGGGATTCTTATGAACTATATCCCCACACTAGGAAAAACCCATGTAACTATAAATGGGTGTCACCTAGAGGCCGCTTCTCATGTGTGTAGTCTCAAAGCATCACCTCCGACCGATAGTCGAACCAGGACCCTTTCTCAGTTCTGAACTACCTTGGTTCACAATATTATCTTCCCTTAGGTTCTACTCAGTTATAAGAGCCTGTTTCACTATATGAGACATGTAATCTACCGAAAAAATTCACATGAGAATAGATAGGATACCTAAGCTCATCCTCAAATAGTATTTTATTCATTGGCTCAACAACAATATAGATTGGAATAAATCAATGAAGCTATTTAAAATGATACGAAGAGTCCATAAAATACATAAAACCCAACTGCAGGATAAAAAACTCCTAGGAAATATTATCCCTCAGGGTCCTAGAGAAGAAGTAGTCACAGAAGTGACATTATAAATACCTTTAAATGAATTCTTGAGAAAATCCTACTTGATTAAAAATATCCAACCAATGTTTTTAGAATCTATGAATCATATAAGTTTCAACCTCCAATCTCCTCTCAGGAGGTGTCTCAATATGCTTGAAAATAGGCAAGACTAAGTCCATCTATAACTTTTCTACTAGGAGCCACTATCCCCTAAAAAATTAAGTGGATGTTTCTTCTGAAACACCCATGTCAACTCTCCCATAGAAGAGGAAGGTCATATAGCTCACTGTATAATATACATAAGACACAGAAACTCCACTCAAATAGGACATCATAACCCACATCAGGGATAATAGGTCGTTCCATAGGTGGAACTACTAAAGGTATAACATGTGGATTAGGGTCCACCACCCTCGAAGCATGTTCGTCACTACCCTCCTAGAACACAACTAGGGGAAACCATAGTGGATTATCTCTATAAATTATAAATACATGAGTCATATAGGTTCAACAATGGTAAAGATCATTGATACATAAAAATTGTAGGAAAACTCTTTCATATGAAATGACCACACCCCTCTTCTTATTCATAGAGCCAGTTCTGGCTGGTAATAAAAATTATATAAAACATAAGATATGCTACATACTTCCCACTACTAAGATTAGGTTCAGGTTAAGCTCCTTGTTATTAGTCTGAGGTCCCAGTTTATATAGTGTCAATTGCTATTTATAGAAGAAAAAACCCTTTAAATTACAATTTACATCCCTATTTAATGGTGACCATTTCATTTTAGAATTAAATTTCATTTAATTTAATTATCATATATATAGTACTTTTTTTAAAAGGTTGAACTATATGGATCACCACTTCTAATTTATAAGGTCTCACATACCTTATAAATTGAAGTGTGGTGTCTATTTAATCACAACCCTTGATTTATAAAGTTCTTACATGAAATTTTATGCTAATTAATAGATGTAGATATAATGCACCAAAACATTATTCAAGCAATAAACATAGTAAGTAAACATTACATCACATAAAGCATGACATATAAATCTTGTAAGGTGTATAAAATGATCCATTATAAAGAATTTTTTTTGTATAGGGACAATAATGAAATATAATCCTCAATCATTTTAATAAGAATTACACATCACGTGTTTCGCCCAATGGTGGAATAAAATTTTCTATAATAGGCATAAAGCAAAACATAATATCCCATTCTAGGTAATTTGGCCTTTCCCTATACATGAGTTAGATATTCATTGAAACAAATTAATTCAAAATTCTAACACATTCCAAATATCTCTTCTTATATTCCCAAATGATAACACAAAAGAAAAGAAATCATCTACTACCACTTTGTAATGTACCAAATTGTATGTCACTAAATGGTTCCCGATTCGGTGGGCCACATAGCCTCATGCGTGCCTCCCTATACACTAAAGGCTTCCAACATGAAGTAAGGATCCAAGGTTGTACAATGCGTATTATATATACTCATTAATATATTACCACAATAGTGAAATAAATAGAAAAATAATGGAAACACAATAAATAAATCACAGTGGAAGGTAAATATATAGATTTAATAAATAACTGACAACAACAATATCCAACATCATATACAAAATGATGTAATGTCATATGCCTATAAAAATTAAACAAGTAGACATGGAAACAGGAATGAAATACAATACATGTATATAAAGAATAAAATGGCCAAAAATTATATCTCCAATAGCATCACAACCCATATCTTGGTCCTTTGCTTCACCACTCCCATGCTATAATCAAATTAAGTATCAACAACTAGGATCTTTCCCATATCCCTACCTACATCCATATAATCTACTTGGGTACCATTGGTGACTTGAATAGTGTGTGAGATAAACTCAATAGGACACCACCAAAAGTGTCTATGAATACCCAATATATGCATTTAAAATGAGAAGTCTACAGATATAATAAATGATAAGTAATAATAGGATTGGAAAATGGGTTGGCTTTGGTTCATGAAAGAAACCTGGATGACACTACCTGCTTCAGTCTATACTGAAAAATATCTTAACAAGAAACCAGATGTATACATATATGTGGTCTCTATACTCAGGGGAATTTACTACCATATATAAGGATACTACTACTAGTATGGACCCAAGGAATAACTTCAACGTCCAATAGTAGTAGCATGATTGTCACCTGTGTCATGGGTTTCCATGATTGGTATCAAATGAATACGGGAAGACATGACCTGTATCATAATAGCAAAATCACCATGCATGTATCATAGCTACATGGTCAGCATTTCCCAATCATATCAATAAGGGTTTCCATGCCCATATCATAACAATTTGGTAATCATGTATGAATCATAATAATTGGGTCATCATTCCAATGTATTATAATCTATAAGGTTCTTCATGCCCATATCACAATATAGGATAACCATGCATTTATATCGACATAGAGATTAAATACCCCTAAAAAATTATACGATTCCATGCCCGTATCAAAATTATAGTATAATGGAATCCGTGCTCGTATCATAATTCTCGAGGTTTACTATTCCCATTTATCATAACAGTGATGAGTAGTCAAGGCTTTAATCAGATCCAACAGATAATTCATAATTTAATAATATTCCTCATTAATAATGGAATTTACATTGTTCAATTTTAGATAGGTGATGTGGTCGAACCAATCACTTCCCATTTAATTCCATACAATATGGTAGGTGTGCTATCCATGCTAAATCAATTCATTCATTCATTAAATTATGATATCACCATTTAAATGTAAACCCAAACACACTAATAGATGTTTTGGATATATGACCATAAAATCCAATTAGGTATATAAAGGATGCACCCAATGGGGTGGCACACATTGAGTTTGATGACCTAAAATGTGTCTTGGGTTCTAATAAGGTCTTTAGGTTCCAAAATAAAGAATCCAATTTAAGTAAGATTAATTTTAGGAGAAACACATATTGAAATCAGTGTGCGACACTCAATGCATAATATATAGCATTATGACTTTGAGTTATAATTACTAAACCAACTACCATATTCATGTAGAGGGGAACAAGTCTAGTATTAGCCTTTTGTTTGGTCTAGATCGAATGAAAAAAACAAAATATATGAAAACACTAAAAATATGTAAAAGATCCTACACCTAAATAACTCTTTCAAGAGGAAGAAAAATGATAAAAGGCACAAGATGAATACAGAAGTAACCAGAGTTCATCTAACAAGAGGATCAGAAGTTGAATCTGAGTCTGGATGGGAGATTTATCCAAGAACCATGGTGGATGGTAAGAGGAGCTAATATAATAGTAAAATGAGTTACTTTCCGCTTGATGAATGAAATAAGAAATAAGGTTGAAACATATAAAAAAATAAGGGAAATATAGTAATTTAAAAAAAAAATAAGGGTGTAAACAATTTGAATGCATGGTTGGCCAAATCGTACACCAATCGTGTGTAGAATACTATCCAAAGAGGGGAACCACACATTTTATGCACATGATTTGGGAACCTGTTCACAAATAGTGTGATTTTACTCATAAAAATTATAGATCCCCCACATGGGAATGTTCCCTAGGTCACACAGTTATGGAAAAATGTGAGGCCCACTACTATCCACTGAAATGCCCCGCACGGTTAGGATAAATCGTGTATAATGATCTTCATATTTTCTACTAACCATGAATCCTCATGTTCTCTTCCATCGAAAGGGTTTCTGGGATCCAAAAAATACACATACACTATTGTTTCCTCCATATCCTCACTAGGCATCCACATTAGGTCCCAAACAAATAATAAACCTGAAAATTAAAGGATCTATAACTCATAGAAAAATCAGGTTCTTGCAATTACACTAGAAATGAAATGATTATTTAACTATGTAAATATATAATGGACATATATAATTAAATATATGAAGTTCATGAGAACAATATTTCAAAAATATGGATAAAAGGAAAGATACAGTGTAAAAATCAAGTAAGGAAGGTGGTACAGAAGATCCCATACCTTATGTCTAAAAGCTCAATTCACTTTCACTTAACTTCCAAAATAATTAAATTAAGTCCATTAAATATATACCCAAGAAAATTATTCATATATTTTAAATTTATTATGGTCCATCTGTTATCTTTTTTATTTATTATTAATATAGTTTTTTCTTATGTTGGTTACTTAGGGTTGTTTGGACAATTTCTTCTTTATAATGTCATTTTTTTGGTTGTGGTCAAAGGTGTAGTAAAATAAATTCATGATCTCATAATTTGTGGAGTTTTATTTACTTTATTATTCCAATAGTATAATACTTATATAATTTCAAATGGTATCCCAAAAAATATATAAATTAAGTAAGGTTCCTTGATAAGCCTATTTAGGGTGGTTAAAGTTAATATAACCATTTAATATTTTTATTACTTATAGATTATAATATATTATCATTAAATAATATTAATAAGGGAAAAAATATTATGTTTATATAATAAATAAATTTTTATTTTAATCCATGTGTGGTGGTCATGGAAAACAAAACATGTCATTCATGGAGCCAGTAGTCCACACACAAGTATAATGACATTTTCAATTTTCTTATTGATTTTGGAGGAAATTATAAAATGGATACTCCCATAGTTTAATAACATTTCAACATAGTAAAAATTATTTTGTTATCATACCTTCATGGATATATGGGACTTGAAGGGTTTATAAGAAGAAAATAGCATCGAAAAGTTAGGTTGAGAGTATTACATTTCCCTTGAATGTTCTCCCTTGAGTAACTTCTTAAGACTCTGGAGCTTGATATTTTGGTGAGAATAAGTATTAAAAGGTGTGAGGATGGGTTTTAAGAGAGAATATTTTATATTTAAGATTGATAAAATTATTTGGAATTTGAAATAGACCAAGTTTTTTTGGACCTTTTTTTCATGAATAAATTAATTTTTTATATATTTCTTATAATGAACTAATTCCAACATTCCTTTCACACGGAACTAACTTGGCTTATGTTATACACAACACTGATGTTTCTATAAAACATCATTTTATTGTTATAATTATTTAAATGAGATAATTATTACCTAGCCATTAAACACAGTTTTATGATTTAAAATAACTACTTTAAAAATATTTTTTATAATTGTTTTATATAAATAAAATTATTTGATAATGAAAGATATTTTTTTTGGTAAAGTCCTTATATATAGCAATTTCTCAAATGAACTACTTTTAACGAACGTCTATGGAAATAATAAAATTAATTTTAGCACAATTAGAAATTTAATTTTATAAAATAAAATTATTTTTTGAATTTATATTTTAGAAATTATTTTAGGGTGAATTTTTGGTATTTTTTTTGAGAAATTTATTTTTGGGATGAATAGTGAAAAATACCAGATTTTAATTTAAAACTTATTTATCATATAATTTATTTATAAGGTTAAATTATATTTTAATTTGGTTTTAAAAGTTTAATTAGATCATATTTTTATTAATCGACACAATTTTACTCATTGGAATCAATCTGACCCTAAAATTGAATATAAAAAATATCAAATGTTTGATTTTTTTATGTTAAAAACTCACAATGTCATCCCATTATCAGGATTAATTTTTAATTAATTTATACCAGTTATGTAATTAGATTTTGGAAAAATGGATTCCATATTTTGAATCAAAATTATTTTTAATTTCTAATAAGGTCACTTTGTTTTATAGCAAAACTATTTTTGAATGTGATCTAAATTAATTACACTTATTAAGAGAAAATTAGGTTAATAAAGTACTAAACCATAAATTTAAGAATCAAAATGACCTAGAAACTTGTAAAAACCCATTGGATGGACATTATTATTCCATTAAACTTACATTTATTTTTTTTTGGTTTAATATAAATTTTGTTAGGTAAAAACAAGGGTACACCTAACTTGTTTTAAAAAATGTAAAGTTTGTCATTTCCCTTCCATATAAAGTCCACCACATCTCTATATTAATCACACCAATCAAGACCTTTCGATAGAAAAATATCGTCCATAATTCCATCCCTTGATACTTTAATCCCCCCTTTAGGAATAAATTCTTACAAGTAATCCTTTTGTCACAAACCAAAAGGAGTTACCCAATTAAGAGGTAACATATTCCCTCAAGCTCATTACTTTTATTTTACTTCTCCATCCCCTCCACTATATTTATTACATTCTTGTATAAAAACAAAAGTATCATAAATATAAAATTATTTTTTCTAATAAGGGTTCAACCTACAATTACGCAAACCTCCATCTAATGGGAAATGAACGTACTGTTTACGTGTTTGGTGAACTACCACATCACTAAATGATGATTGTTCATTTTTTTATTACCTCCTATCAGGGTGAAAATTATGATGGTGAAAATATTTAAAAATGTTATCTATTATATTTATTCTATATTTAATCTTATTTATTCTTTTTTCAACACTTGTCTTTTTTATATTCCATTTGGCGTAAATATGATATTTTTGTTTGAGGAAGTGTGGACTACTACCCCCTCAAAGTGATGTGATTAATTCCAACACTACATGGAATTTAGTAAGGATAAGAATAGAGAAATTATATGATATATAGAACATTATAATGCAACTATAATTATATTAGATACATATATACATATAAGGTATTTTTTCTTTCTTCCAACACAACAATAAAAATGGAAACAATGTTCATACGTACGTATGGTCTACCCTCTCTATGAAAAATGTATTATATTTCATAATTATATATTTTATAGATTATTATAATAAAAATATAATATATTTACATGATATTTATATTATGTTTTAGATTTTTTAAATCATGATATAAGTATAAGGACCAAATATATAACAAATTAAGACACATGCGAAAAATGAATCAAATATTACCCAAAGTGAAACCTTAACATAAGATTGCCAAAAGTGGGTAATATAAAGTAATAATCAAATGATGTGTGGTATTTGATATAAAAATATGATTTTTTAAAATATTTATAATAAATTTCTATTTAGTATATAGGTGATTTTCATGAGTATGATGAGAGTCAAGACGCAAGGTAAGGGGTTTCATCTCCCTTTTTATTTCTTTGAGATACATGCTTTATTCACCACCCATTATTTTTGCGTGTGTGTATACTTACCATGTACATGTTCAATGATTCCAATAATTAAGTTTAAGGGTATTTACATATCCATTCTAATAATTTTTAAGTTTCAAATGTTACCAAATCTGTAAAAAAGTTTTGTCTCAATTTTCTTTATTTAAGACTCAGGTTTTGTTATTCACCTAAATTATTTTTTGAGGTGTATATAATTTCATTTTATGTGTCATATAATTAATATCCTTATTTTCATGATATTTATGCATTATGTAATTTCATTTTCTTATATGGAGAGTATGATCACAAGTAACCAAGTGGTAAGAGTTTATTGAAACAATATCATCGCTTTTCAATATTGTTAATGGTTATGATTATTTAAAGAAATCATATGAGTTTCCTTATAAATTTTTTAATAAATATATATCCATGTATTAGAACCATTTTTATACTCTTTGGTACTTAAGAAAATTCTTTTAAGAAAATCTGACTGTATTTCTTTCTTCAGTAGGAAATCTATTGTTTTCAAAAACCATGTTTTCAAAAATGTGTTCAAAAGATCATTGAAGACCATTTCTAGGGAAAAAAGGAATTTAATTTTTTTATGGTTTTAAATGATTCCTTTATATGTTTTAAAATTATTTTTCAAAGAAAAATGTTTTCAAAAGGTTTTATGTTTTAAAAAGAGTTTTTCAATCCAAAAAAGGGTATCTTCCTCAAGAAATATTTTTAAAATATATTTAAAAATTATTTTCCATATAAGATAACATCCATTGGTGTTAATAATGAATTTATAGCGACATTATTAAATTTTTCCATTCATATTATTTCTCTAAATGGATTGTGTTTTGATGGAATGATGTTTATGAAACCTATTTCTCTTTCACGGGTTATATGCTTTTGAAACATGCTTCTCTTCATGGGTTATGTTTTTGATAAAATGATCATGAAACCTGTCTCTTTCCACAGGTTATGACATGATTACATGTTTATAATATGCATTTAATTTCATGGGTTATGATAATATTTTTAATGACCTTGTGTCACATGTATGTTTGATTTCACTTTGAGATGGGCGAGACCTATATCTCCCTACAATGAATTGGGTAATAATTTATATCTCATGAGATAAACATGAATAGAATTGGAAATGAAATTAGTTCGGTATTATAGGTATGGAAAAAGGAGTGAACTTGGTTCAGTAATACAGGGTTGGAATGGGGTGTGTACCTGGTTCAGTAAAGGACATTGTCCACTAAGATGGTCTCAAAAGTAATGCCTTTATTTCTATAGAAATAATTATATATACTTATGTGTCTTCCATAATTCAATGTTTTATTCCTTTGTCATGATTTTAGGGATTATGTTATTTATTTCATTCTGATTCATGTCTTATGAAATTCCAAGATTTATGCCATGATCCATGTTTTTCATCTTTGATATGCAGGGTATGAAATTCTATTTTTATGATGATGTTATCATACCCTTATGATCATGATTATTCTTACGCACCTACCTTGTTTAACCTTACTGATCATCTGAGATCATCCCTTTTTATGTTTACATTCCCCAGGTTATGAAGATATATATTAGGTTTGATGTGTCTAAGAAGGGTGTTATTCAAGAAGAACCTAGTGGGAGATGATGTAGCTCATTTATGTACCAGTATTTATGTTTTTGTATTTCTAAAGGCACTATACTAGTATGGTCTTTGGGAGTTTGTTTGTATAATGTTATAATTATTACACAAATTTTATTTAATTTTAATGTATGAATTGTGAGGGTTTCTGTAGTTGGTATGAGAGAAAAGTCCTAGTTAACCTTAAGAAGCTAAGATGAGAACACTTTAGTGAGAAACCGAAGGACATGTCCAAGGATAAGTCTAAGGATAAGGAAAAGTATAAAAGAATGTCTTGGAAATTTGGTAATGGATCGAGTGAGTGATTTCTTAGAAATACATCCATGTATGGATACTATAAGTGGATTTGGATTTGGAACAAATGTACCTTGGTGTAACAACTCGGAAAACTTGTTTTGGCTATGACTCAAGATAATCAGGTACACAATAACCGGACATGACGCACACCTGGTTTTATAATCTCACGGGATATGATTTAGGAATTCAAAAACTCTTCACAAACCATCATGAATGATTTAAATATACGTTTATTATGAATAACCAAGGATAAACCTAAGGTTTTATAGATTAAGGAAGGTTTCATAGTTTAGACATCCAATAAGTGAATTTTCATTATTATATAGTTCCTCAATATGATAATTGTGTCTTACTGCATGATTTTTGGGTTTATTCAATGGTAAGAACCTAAAGGAACCACATTAATGGTGATTGTGGTAGACAATTCTAAGATTTTCCTCCCATGAAACTGAATGGTATGAGAGCTTGAATGAAAAACCTTTCTTCAATACTCAAATAGATTTATTAAGATATGAATCATGGTGTAATTCCAAGTGATCAAAGGAGGGAACATAATTTTATGTATTATTTCACAAGGTAACATCCACCTTCTTCCATAGTATCTTCTAATCCACTTGTTTCTAAATAATGGATCACAACTATTGAAAATATATTCTCCGTTATCTAGTGTTTAGAGCATGAGAAAGTCACTCTAGAAATCTATCAGTTAGAAGGAGAAGTAGACCAGTGGTGGAATCTAATCAAGAATACAAGGAAGCTAGATGAGATTGAATCCATGGATTGGGACAAGTTCGAGAACATATTTTTTAATAATTACTTTCCTTAGATTATTTTTACCAAGATGAATAAAGAGTTCCTTGAGGTTAAGAAAAGGGATGATGAATCTATTGGTTCCTATGAGGCTAATTTCATGAGACTTACAAGGTATTCTTCAGGATTATCATCCAACAAGAATGTAAAGTAGATAGGTTCTTTAGTGGCTTAATGATTTGTCTTAGAAGGGTGTTTTCCATTAGATTATATTGTAGATATGAATATATTGTGAGTTATGATATCAAGTTTGAAATAGAGGTGTGAGTAACGTATCAACCTCACAGTTTTGATATGAAAATGATTATAGAGTTAAAAGGAAACACTAAAAACAATTTAGAAAAGAAGATGAATTTTCCATTATGCTCTAAATGTGGGAATTAACATTGAGGAATTTTTCTTAATGGGTGAGGAAAGGAAGGTCACCAAGAAATTGATTATTGAAATTATGGGAATATGATAGCTCCAAATGCTAATGGAGAGAAAGATATACAAAATAAACCTCCCACGATCCAGTGGTACAAAAGTAAGGAGAATGTGAATTATGCTAACCACTACCCAAACCTAAGGGATGGTGATGATGATCAATGTCAGCAACCTCTTAAGGCAAGGGGAAAGGGGAAATCTCATGCAATCACTATTTCTAATGAGGGATGTGATAAGGACACGATGAAAGGTATACTTACAATCTACTATAGAACTACTAATTTCATAATAGATTATGGATCGAACCACTCTTTAATAACAAAAGAATTTTCAAATATTGTTAAGATTCCACCAAAACAACTAGATATGGAACTAGTGGTAAAAACCCCAACTGGTATGATGATTGGATCCCATATCTATGATTTCTCTCCGATTGAAGTTTCTTGGATTTTTATTCTTTCAAATCTTGTCATTATTACTTTGGTTGAATTTGATGTCATCTTGGAAATGTATTAGATTTCTCTACATAAATCCTTCATAAATTACCAAGGAATGGAAATTATGTTTGATATTTTAAAACCTAGTATGATCATCCATCAATGTGATGATAATCATAAACTTTCTATGGAGATTAGACTAGTGTATGGGTCTTAATTCCCATTAAAAAGGGTTGTTTATCAAAAATAGATGGGGAGAAAATAAAAATATATTATATGACTATTGTTTGATAATTTTTACATGTATTTCCTAAATATTTTTCTATTATTCCACCAAAATGTGATGTGGAGTTCTCAATAGAACATATACCTGGTTCCACATTGATATCAAAGTCTCCTTATAGAATGACCTCAATGGAGTTGGAGGAATTTAAGAAGAAAGTCAATGAAAACCTTGATAATGGATTCATTCGACCAAGTGTGTTACCTTGGGGATCACACATTCTTTTTATCACAATTAATGATGGATCAATGAGGCCCTGCATTTATTATCAGGAGTTGAACAATATCATAATAAAAAACAAGTATCCTCTTCCCCCCATTGATGACTAGTTTGATCAATTGTGTGGAGATCGATACTTTTTCAAGATTGACCTTCATTATGGATGTCATAAATTGAGGGTCAAGAAGGAGGATGTAACCAATATGGGATACCATACAAGGTATGGACACTATTAATATATAGTGATACATTTCGGTCTTACTATTTCCCCTGCTATCTTCATGGATTTAATGAATAGAGTCGTTAGATATTACCTCGATCAGTTTGTGGTAGTCTTTGTAGATGATATTGTTATCTATTCAAAGAAAACATAGAAGCATGAATATCACTTGAGAATTGTACTAAAGACCGTGAGGAAGGAGAATCTATATGAAAAATTTAAAAAGTGAGAATTTTTTCTGAAAAATGATTCATTTTTTGGTTATATAATCTAAAGAGATTGTATAATAGTAGATCCATCAAATAAAGAGGCTATTGAATGATGGCCTAGACCAAAAAAGGTGACTAAGATCCATATATTTCTTTATTTACCTGTATATTATCAATAGTCTATGGAAAATTTATCATAACTACCTAATCCTCTGTCCAAGTTAACTCGAAAGGGTGTCAAGTTCCTCTAGACATATGAATGCGAGGAAAATTTCAAATAACTGAAGAGAAGGTTAGTCAGTGAACCTATTCTTACATTACCATGTTGTGGAGAAGGGTTTTTAATCTACATTAATGAATACAATAAGGGAAAGGGATGTTTTATTATGTAGAATAACATGGTTATCGCTATGCCTTGTGACATTTGAAGATTCATGAAAAAAATTACCCAACTCATTATTTGGAGTTAGAAATAGTAATTTTTGAATTAAATATATGGAGGAATTATATTTATGGAGAAAAGTGTGATACATATATATATAATGATCATAAAAGTCAAAAATATATATTCACATAGAAGTAGTTGAACATGTGATAGAGAATATGGTTACATTTGATAAAATATTATGATATCCCAATACATTACCACCCTGGGAAAGTGAACAAGATGGCCGATGATTTGAATTAGAAAGATGATAATAGATTATCCATGATGAGGATAACCTAAGACCTAATATTTCTGGATTTGAGGAGGATGGATCTAGAAATCCTGAAGAAAGTGGAAAATCTTATTTTTGTCAAATAAATGTTCAAACCTGTATCCTAGTGAAGATTAAAGGGGAACATAAAGAATATGAAGAACTGAAAAATAAATTTAGAAATTTCCTTGAGTTTAACCTTGATCAGGATGGAATGATATGGTTCATGAGTCATGTTTGTGTTCCTTCCATACCAGATTTAAATAAGGAGCTATTATAGGAAGATCATAGTTATTTATTATCTATTTATCCTGGAAGTAAGAAGATGTATAGGGACTTAAAATAATACTTATTTTGGGATGATATGAAGAGATATATCACAAAGTTTGTATTGTTTCTTAGTATGTCAATAATTTAAAGCTAAATGTTAAAATTCTAAATCGAAGTTTCATCCATTACCCATACCAAAATGAAAATTGGATAACATCACTATGGATTTTGTCATTGGACTACCCAAATCATCTAAAGGGTTTAATGCTATATGGGTGGTATGAGATTGCCTTATTAAGTTAGAACATTTCATATCTTTCAGAGAAGAATTATATTTGAATCAGATTGCCATGATATACATTAAGAAACTCGTAAGGTTGCATGGAGTACCATATTATATTATATTATACCTGGATATGAGGATTACCTTAATGTTTTGGTGAAATCTTCAGCAAGTACTTAATAAAAAATTGAGTTTTAGCACTACTTACCATCCACAGATGGATGGTTAGTCTAAAAGAATAATTCAAATTCTAGAGGATATGTTGAGATCTTATTATCTAGATTTAAAACGTGTTTAAGATCAAAACCTTCATCTGGTTTATTTTTCTTACAACAATAGATTTCTCTCTAGCATTCATATGGAAATATTTGAATCCATTTATGGAATGAAATTTAGAGCTCCAATATGCTGGGTTTGGGTTGGAGAAATAAATCAATTGAAACTGAGAATGTAAAAGGAATGGTCGAGAAGGTTAAAACCACTCAGAAACATACCAAGTTAGCTTAAAGTCATCAGAATAGTTGTGCTGATAACCATCAGCATGATCTAGAATTATAATTTGGTGAAATGGGTTTTCTACGAATCTCACCCTGTAAGAAAGTAATGAGATTTAGGAATAATGGGAAAATAAACCCTTGGTATATCAGTCCGTTTGAGATTATTGATCATATCGAGACTGTATCCTACCTCTTATAACATTATCCAAATCTCTCTCAAGTCTATAAGGTGTTCTATGTATCTATCTTGTGGAAGTACATAACTGAATCTTCACATGTGCTGAACTCAGAGGTCATACCCTTGAAGTAGGATATTTCTTATGAAGAACAACAAGTTGAAAGTCTTGATTGATGAGATAAAGTTATTCCAAATAAGACAACTCACTAGATTAAAGTTATTTCGAGAAATCACTAATTAGAGTAAACTATGTGTAAACTTGAGGATATGATGAAGTGGAAGTATCCTCATTTCTTTTTACCCAAGTGATGAATTTCGAGGGAAAAACTCATTTTAAGGGGGGTAGAATGTAAGTCCCGTAGTTTTTATGGAATTTTTTCTATAATAAATTAAATTTTCATCTATTTATTATAATTCACTAAGTTAAACATTCCTTCTATATAGTACCAACTTGGAATATGTTACACACAACACTAATGTTTCTACATAAAACCATTTTATTATAATAATTATTTAAATGAGATAATTAAACCTACCCATTACCAATATTAATATGAACTATAATAACTAATTTTCAAATATTGTTTATAATTTTTTTAAATAAATAAAACATATTGATAATGAAAGATATAATTTTTTGTAAAGTCTTTATATATAAAATTTTCTCAAATGAACTGCTTTTAATGCACCTCTATGAAAACTAATAAAATTATTTTTAGAAAAATTTATAAATTTAATTTGATAAAATAAAAATCAATTTTGAATTTATAATTTTGATATTATCTTATGGAGAATTTTGGTACTTTTCTATGAAACTTCATTTTTGGATGAATAGTGAACAATACCAGATTTTAATTCAAAAATTATTTTTCATTTAATTTTTCAATAAGGTTAAATTATATTTTAATTTAGTTTAAAAGTTTAATTAGATCATATTTTTATCAATAAAAGTAATTTTGGTAATTGGAATAAATTTTAATTTGAAATTGATTATAAAAATGTAGAAAACTTTTGATCATTTTTACTTTAAAAACCCACAGTGTCATCCCATTAATGAGATTAATTTTAAATTAATTTCTGATAGTTCTGTTATTATAATTTTTAAAAAAATTATTCCATATTTATAAATATAATAATTTATAGTATCTACTATGGTTGATTTTTAATCTTGAAAAAATGTTAGTGAAAGTGATTAAAATTAATTACAATGATTAAAAGAAAAATTACGTTAATAAATAACTAAACTTAAAATTTAAGTTATAAAAGACCTATACACTTGTCCAAAACCCATTTAATGGAAATTTTGATCAAAAAAATTTAATTATTTAGATTTTTTGTTGTTTATGACTTTTTTTAGGAAAAAACGTGTGTACACCTAACTTGTTTTCAAAAATGCCAAGTGTGTCCTTTCAATTCCCAACAAATAACCACCATCTATCCCTCTTCTTCACACCTCTAATTCCCTTTGGATCAAAAAATATTTGGAAAAATATCTCCCCAAGTTCCCTCCCTTCCTCCTTGAATCCTACATATGGTAAGAAAGTCTTACAGGGTATTCATTTTAACAAACCAAAAGGAGTCACCCGATTAATAGGTAACACATTCTCTCAAGATCATATATTTTATTTTACTTCTCCACCCCTTACAATATATTTATTCTATGATTATGTAAAAAAATTTCGTTAATATAATAGAATGTTTTTAACATAAGGTTTCAACCTACACTTATACACACCTCCATCTAATGGGTAACAAACGTACTATTTTTGTGTACAGTGAACTACCAACTCACTAAACAATGATTGTTTATTTTTCCTTTACTGCCTATCATGGTGGAAATTATGATGAATTTTTTTATATTTGTTATTTTTTACATTTATAATATCTTTAAGCTTATTTATTCCTTTTACAACACACATATTTTTACTATCCATTGGGTGTAAACACGATAATTTCTTCTGAGGAATTGTGGACTACCACCCATTCAAAGCAAAGTGTTTCATTCACATACTAAATAGAATGAAATAAATATGGGTTTAGTGAAATTATATGTTATATATTGAATTATAATACTACTATAATGATATTAATAAACATATTGTCATTAACTGAATCTGGTCACCGCCAAAACCGACACCAAACCCAGCCCGTGACAAGGCCCGAAGGGTATTACATATCCCCATGGGCTGGCACAAGTTTCAGGGTATCACTTATCTTGGTTTGGGAATGATTTACCCAAATATGTATAGATAAAACACTAAAACGATTTGATAAAATGAATTTGAAAAATTCATACCAACAAGGATTATACAAAAATCCAGAACTGAATACATATGTTCAAATGAAATACAAAAGGTCCAAAGAAACAATTAAATAGAAACAAAATAGCCCCATGGACTCCACATGACAAGGGGTTATCACCCTTAAGTTGTCTCCACAACTCCTCCCCAAGGATGGGGACTAACACCCTGAACCACCATCACCCTTAGCGTTTCCTTTACCTGAGTAAAACATAACCAAGTCTACTTAAACCCAAGGGGTGTAAGTAGGGTATGAGCCTATGCCTAATAGGATACCACCCAATGATTCCAAAGAGCATGCAATACAATGTAAAAAAGCAAGCAGTTTTAATATGCAAAGAAAAGAAGTGATAAAATCCAAGAAATGCTAATTTCAATTAAAAACATTTTTCTGGATAAAGTTTTAAAAATTTTAACACATTTAAATAGACATGTTAGATATTGTAATGTACTTCCAAAAACACCCCAATACATGGGAAAATTCCACAAACCCAATGAGCAACAAAATCGGGAACACCCCTAGGCACTAGATAGTCTCAGGCCCCATGTAGCTCATACCTCGGTGTAAAGTAACCAAATTAAAATCCATTCTTGTGCACAAGCCACTAGTAGGGAACATACCCATAACCTAGTGTTCCCCAATCATCATCTACATAGTTTAGTTAGAGTTGTCGTTATCCAAACTCTAGGTGAAATAGGGACAAAACCCATCCAGTCCACTAGCCGTACTAGTACACATCCGCCCCACCTAGGTACCCGGGCTTCCCCCTTTGTGCTCAAACAATTTTAGAATTTAAAAAATATACATTTTAATGTAAAACACCACTACTGGTCACATACACCAAATAAAATATATATCGCATTTTATACCACTTAAAACACACAACAAACACTTTGATTTTGAATAAAACAATTTCTCAAAATCCCGTGTTGTTTTGCACACAAAACCACTTAAGAACCCCACTTGTACACTATGTTCACACTTTTATGTTACCAAAACAGTAAAGTCAGACCAAGAAATTTCAATTAAAACAAAATATCAATTTTTTGGCATCTTCTTGTTAAACAAGAAGTGATAACTTTGTAAAATCTTCATTTTTACACAAAAGTGGAACCAAAACATCACTTTCTTTACAAACACAATTAAAACCCATTTTTGCATAATAAACAAAGGGGATAAACATTATAAACAATATTTAAAGCATTATTACAGGTCAGTAAAAAAACTAAGTATTTATAGGGAATCCCCAAATAAACAAATAAAATATTTCTTTGGAAAACCCCCAATTTCACACCAAATTGAAATTTAAAATTCAATTACTATAGAAACATCATTAGAACCAATTTTTTCAGAAATAATAAAATGATACAAAATAAAAAAATATGATAAATACAGCATGCTAATACACAAATATTTCATCGAAATTGGAATCACCTACCAAATCAAATGAAACACTTGAATCCTTTGTGCGAAAACACAAATGCACCACCGTAACACCTCAGTGAGGGTAGATCAAACCTAAAAATAGAAAATTAGACCAAAAAAACCCAAGGTTAAACCTTAGGTCTGACACCTTACCCTCTGGAATTTTGGGACTTCATGTATAAGGGAAGAAACCCTAATCACATTGAATGAAACCCTAAGAAAAATGAAAGAAAATGATGAAGACTCACTCACTTGAGGGTTCTTGAAGAAATCGCCCCAAATACACCAGTGGGTGAATTTAAAAACAACCGAAAATTCAATTGAGGTTTGAAAATGAAATATAAGGTTAATTGAGAACTGGAATTGGGGGAATAGAGTTAATAATGAATGATTTATGAAGGAATCAAATAACCTTTTCAAATATGGATGAAATGTGAGTGCTTCAGAATTTGTGACCTAAAACGCGAGGCAAATGAGCTGAAAAGAGGGTGGTAGGATACTGGACGCACGTCTGGGTTCAATGGGCATGTGTGGGGCTTGAAATCACCGAGAAAACCTTAATATTGAATAAGTTATTAATTAAAAAAATTTTATTTTTAAAAATGGAATTGGGCTTTCGGGCAGGCCCAATCCCTTAAATAAAAACACATATACAACTTGGTTATGGATTTATAAAGTCTCAAAACTACAATGGTGGTGTTAATATGTCAGCAAGACCATTTAGAAATTTTAATGGGTGAAAAATATTAAGAAATGAAAAACTTATAAAAGAAACAAAATTTATTTTTAAATCTGGAATTGGGCTCACGTTTTGGCTCAATTCCTGAATACTCACCCATTCCACCAGGAAAGCTTGAAAACCCCAAAAACAAAGCATAAATGGAAATTAAATGAAATTTTACATTAAAATAAGTCATGTATGTGACACATACATACATATAGGTCTTTTTTTATTTATTTTTAATAAAATAATAAAAACAGAAACAACATTCATTCTTACGTACGACTTATCATATCTATGAATTGTGTATTCTATTTAATAATTATATATTATACAGTATATTATAATACACATATAGTGTATTTAAATGATATTTATATCATGGTTTACATTATGGAAATCATGATATAAGTATAAGGACTAAAGATATAACAAATGAAGACACATGTGACGAATAAAGCGAATATTACCTGAAGTGAAACCATAACATAGGATTGTTGAAAAGTGGGTAAAATAGGGTCATAATAAAAAATTATATGGTACACGATATAATAATATGGTTTTGTAAAATATTTATAATAAATTTATATTTATTATATAGGTGGTTTTTATGAGTACGACTAGAGTCAAGACAAAAGGTAAGGGGGTTTCATCTCACATTTTATTTCCATGAGATACATGCTTTATTCACAACAAAATCATTTTGTGTGGGGAATATAATTCCCAAGTATATATTCAATTATTCTTATATTTAAATTTATAGGATTTTACATATCCATTCTATGATCTTTATTTCATGAGGTTTATGTTTCAAAAGTTACCAAATCGGATAAATAATTGTCTCTCAATTTTCCTTTTTTGAGACTCATATTTTGTTATACACTTAAATTATTTTTCAAGGAGTATATAATTAAATTTTACATGTTATATCATGATTATCCTTCATTTAATGATATTTTATACTTTATTTAATTTAATTTTATTAAATGGATCGTATTATTATAAGTAACCAAGTGGTAAGAGTTTATTGAAACAATCTCATCGCTTTTAAAGATTGTTAATGATTATGCTTCTTTACTGAATTATTATAAGTTTCATTCTCCACTATTTATTCAATTTATATCCTTGTATTAGTACCATTTTTAAACTCTTTGGTACTGAATATAATAAATAAAATGTTTTTAAAAAAATATGACCTTATTTCTCTCTTCAGTCGAAAATCTATTGTATTAAAAAACCATGTTTTCAAAAAATGTTTTCAAAAGATTTTTGAATCCAATTTCAAATAAAAGAGGATTTTAAAAAGCTTTTTGGTTTTCAATGAATCCTTTATAAGTTCTCAAATTTATTTTAAAATAAAATTCTTTTCAAGAATTTTTATTTTCTTAAAATATTTTTTCAATGCAGAAAGAATAATTTAATCAAAAAATGTTTTTAAAAGATATTTCAAAATTATTTCCCATCTAGGATAACATACATTGGTGTTAATCAAGCCTTTATGAGAAAATTATTCAACTTTTCCATTCATATTATTTATCTGAATGTAATGTGATTTTTTGGAATGATGTTTATGAGACCCATTTCTCTTTCACAGGTTATATGCTTTTGAAACCCACATCTTTTCACGGGTTATATTTACGATGAATTGATCATGAAACCCGTATCTTTCCACAGGTTTTGATATTATTAAATTTTTATAATACCCCTTTCATTTTCTGGGTTATGATAATATTTTTAATGATCTTATTTCACATGTATTTATTATTTCACTATGAGATGGGTGAAACCTATATCTCCCTTCAATGCATTGGGTAAAGATTTATATCTCATGAGATAAACCTGGATAGAACATGAAAAGAACTCAGTTCAGTATTATATGTTTGGAATGGTAAATGAACTCAGTTCAGTATTACAAGGTTGGTAGTAGGAGTGAACTAAGTTAAATTATATAGGGATGGAATGGGGTGTTAACCCTATTCAGTAAAGGACATTGTGCACTAAGACGGTATCAACAACAATGCTTTGACTATTATGGAAATCATTATATATGCTTATGTGTCTTGCACAATTCCATGTTTTATTCCTATGTTATGATTTCATGTATTATGTTCATTATTTTCTTATCATTAATGTCTTATGAACGAAGAATATTTATGACATGATTCATGTCTATGATCTTTGATATTTAGGGTATGATCTTATATTAACACGATCATGTTCTCATAGCCTTATTCTCATGATTATGTTAACATTTCTCCCTTGTTCACCCTTACTAAACATCTGAGATCACACCTTTTTATGTTTTATTTACCATATTTATAAAGATATGTATTATTTTTTATGAGTCTAAGAAGGGTGACAGTCGAGAATAACCTAGTGGGAGATGATTTAGCTCATTTACAAACCAATATTTATGTTACCATGTTTTCAAAGGCACTAGACTAGTACGGTCACTGGAATATTTTTATATAATTTTTTAAGTATCCGAAAAATTTATGTAATGTTAATGTATGAAAATAGAGGGTTGCTTTAGAATTGGTGAATAAATGGGGTTTATGTTGTCTCCTTTTATAAGTGGATATAATGTAACTTTGGTAAAAAAAATATTATTTATGTATAATACCATTCCATTATTCAAGTAAAAAGGATCAAAAAAGGAAAATAATGGTATGGGTAAATATATAAGGCCAATAATCCCTCTAAAATATAATATAAAACAAGTTTTTCAAATGTTTATGCATTTTAAACTGTGTTAAACCACTTTTAACCTAATTTACCCTTACCGTGGTAACCCCGCTTTCTCCCTTGGAAAATAATTTTAATATAAAAAATTAAAATTTGAATTTTTTACAAGTTTGAAAATTTTGATATTAAATATTTAAATAATTTTAGAAAATTAAATATCTAAGAATTATAGAAATTATTTTTTGTATTGGACCACGTGATGTGTAAAATCCATTTCATAGAAAATTTTTATTTTATGATTAGAATTTAGGCATGAGATAAGATTATAAATGTTTTTTACTTTCAACAAATAAATTAGTTTATTGTAAAATAAATAAATTTTATGTTGAATTAAAATAAATTCAAAAATTAATTTAACAACATCAATTTTAATTAAATGGAATGAATAAAACCAATTTTTTATTGGAATATAAATACTAGCTTTATATAAGGTTAAATGTATTTTTTATATGTTAGAATAAATATCTTTAAAATTCATAACCTTTATTCCTTAAATATATATTATATAAATTAAAAGGTTTTATAAAATTATATGTGTCACTTATATACTGATAATGTAAAAAAGTCACCATTTTGAAAAACCATACTTTTCACTATTCATCTAAAAATCATCTTTATGAAAAATACCAAAAATTTATCCTAAAATTATTTCCTCATGATGAATCTAAAAAATAAATTCAATTTTTATATTCAACTTATATAAGAGATAAAAACCAGTTTTTAAAATAATTTCTTAAAACAAAAAAAACATTTTGTTTTAAAATGGATTTTAAAGCCAGAAATATATCAATATTAGTACTGTACCACAAATTAGTTTTTTTATACTGACGATAATATTATAAAAATTTTATGTTATGAATTAATGGTACGGTGATATTATTTCTTATCATCTATATTACCTTATAGGTTAAAAATTTATATTTTGAAGGTAAATTTATCTATATTAATTCAAGGTTGTTACAAAGATTTTTTTTAAATCATAATTATGTCATTTATATAATATTTATTCCTTAAATACATATTTATAACCATACCTACGAGGTAGTGATAAGAAATGAAAGACATCTTCTAGGGAGGTGGTAGACCACATGCACACACATGTGGTGTTTTAATTTTATATTGTATAGAAATTAGGTTGATATTGGTTGTCACATTAACATGATAAAATTTAATTAATATAATTATAATTATTTAAAAATTTTAATATGTTTATATAATATTATTAATAGGTTTAATAAGGGATAAACTTGAATAAAAATAGTTAAGACAATTACAAATTCCTTGGGTATCCTTCTTTAGATCTCTATTTAATCATTATTAGGTTAGTCTTTTAGTGATACCAAAACCTCTAGGTCATGTAAAAGGGTGTTGGGGAGTTATTTTATAAGATCTATATTTATATAATATGCTAAAAGTGGGTGAATAAGTGAGGGTGTGAGGGGATCCTTCCATTGGTGAGAGAAGGGGAACCCTTGTAAATACTCCTAACTTTAAAATAATATAAATTTCATTCTAAAGGTAATTTGAAACCAAGGAATAAAAAATTAAAATATAGAATATTATTGGTTGAAATTAGATCATAAAATAAAATTATATATAGTATTTTATTATATTTCAGACCTTATCACATAACTTAAACCCTTTTAACCATGTTTAACCCTTACAATGGTGATTACCATTTACTATGGAAACTTAATTTTATGACAAAAAATTAAATAGAAATTGTTATATAATTTTAATTATTTGTTTGAAAATGTGGAATAAAATTTAAAATATTCAATTTTTATAGGTGGTATAAATTACTTTAATATAAATATGAAAAACAATATTTATTAGAATAAAATTCCACCTAGGTTCTAAAATTTAATACATAAGATTATAAATCCAATAATTTTTTTATATTATTTATTCCAATCCTTGAATTAAAATTTGTTTGTTAAAAAAGGATTCATAAAATTTCATGTCATTATCATATCATGATAACTCCTTACAATTGATGTTATTTGTAAATATTCTATTTGTAATTTTTTTTTCATTATTCATCTAAAAATAAAAAACATCAGAATAATCCCCAAAAAAATATCAACTAATTTTGACATGATCGATTTAAAAATTAAGTTAATTTAATAAAATTAAAATTATAAAATGTATAAATATATAATATAAATGAAAATATTAAATATAAAGAAAAAGTGATTTTAAATAAATATAACCATTTTAAACTTCAAGTGTTCTTCATATTATTTCATATCAATTTATAATTTATTAAATTTTAATATATTATTTTTTATATTTATATTTTACATATCATCTTTTAAAAGTGATCAATATATCTTATTAAAATACACAACAATTTAAATCAGTTCATTGAAAAATATCCCTTTTTAACATTGAATAAATTTAATCATATCACATTATTAATTTTCTAATAATTTAATTTTATCAATCAGAAAAAAATAATACTCTATAAGAATATTTATTTACTACAATATTTTTATTTACTAAAACTTTATTTTTTGTAATTGTAACATGTCATGGAATGTTTTAGTTCAGTGTTGTGTGTGTTACATGTTATTGAATAGAAATTTATTTAAAAAAAATATGTACAAAATTATTGGGGTTTTAGAACCATCATGGAGAGGAAATGGGAATCCATATTTAATTTTTGACATATAATTCAATAACATAATTCCAATTCTTTAGTATCCTTGAAAATTAAATCTTTTTAAATTTATCACATCATGTGATTTTTATAAAAATTCATTTAGATAATGTTAAAAAAGTAATGTTTGTATTAGTGTTTTCATGATTTAAATGGTAGTGCCCTCTATGATAGTATATGGGATAAAACATCTCCCTTTCCTCTACACTATATATTAAATGGGGATTTATTAGTGATTTTAAATATATTTTATCCTCTAAAGATAGAAAATATTGAAAAAATAGTCATGTTTTATATGATTGATGAGATTTTGAATTTATTATTTCTTATAGTTTACCTTTCGCTAGTTTCTTCTATTTATATTATACCTAGTACAAAATAAATATATTATGTAATAAGGCTATATTAATGTTAAATAAATATCATGTTAATCCTTTATGAATGATATATTTTCTAGAGTCTTCAGTTATAGTCCCCCCGGTGCTTTTGATCATTGCATGTTTATGGTGTTCATTCTTTAGTTTTTTACACATATCCTGATGGAAATATTCCCAAAATATTTTTATAACTTATAGTATGATTGGGTGAGTAATATATTATAATAGATGATATTTTAATAGGATTTTAATTTATTCTTTGGGCATATAATATTTAATAATATGGTGATATTGTATGATGACAATTTGTATATATCGTATTGTATGGTATCTTTAAGTCATAGTGACTAGTATCAAATAGTTCAATTATATCATAATTTATATGATTAATAAAACTGTTTGAATGTTAAAGGGTTAACGTTAAAGGTCTTTTACACATCAACTATTATTAAAAAAGCATTTTATGGGATGAAATGTGTGGGAGAGATAAGGTTGAGAGTTACATGCGATATTACTCAAGAAATTACTCAAATATTTATAAAATATATAAGTAGATTCTCAATAATTATTCCTGAAATTTTTAGAATACCTTTTTCTTATATAAAATTGGCCAAGACCTTGGGGAGTGTGTGAAAAATACACCAAATAAACCATTACTAAAAAAATCTTCTTCTCAAAGATCTCGCTTAATCCTTCTTCGTTTTAGGAGAGTAGTATATCATGAAGGTTTAAATAATCCCACCAAAATAGTTTGGGTGATTTATCACTTCCTATAGATATACCTTATATGGAAGAAAGAATTGGTTATTCCTATGGTTATCTTTATCAAACATATATTGTTAACATTAATTATATGATTTTGATGGTGAAAGGTATTAATGTTATTCATTTTCTGTTTAATAGGTTTTCCATTTCATATATATGGTGATATTGGTAAAAAGTTTACTTAATTCTTCTGTTGATTAGATTATTGGTTAATCAATTTCAATAACCTGTCCAAAATCACTAGGTATAATCCACAGTGCCACATGACCTCATGCATCCCTCCCCATGTACAAGAGGTTTTAGACTAGTGGAAAGGGTCTAAAGGTTCCTTGGGGACACTATACTATTGAAAATGTTATCCATACAATAGAATATAACAACATATACTTAGGTCAACAAAACATCACCATATTAGATAACATAAAAAGTTGATATAATAGATTTCATGTCAGGTCATACAATAATTACCAAATGAACCCCCTATGTGAAAGGTAACAAGTTAAAAATACAGGTGGAAATAAATAAATAAAATATGTTATGGTATCTTTTTAGAGTTCATCCTAATACTGCATCCATTTCCTAAATCTAGGATCCTCAACAAACTTCCACTGGGATCTTTACCTTCTCTAGTTCCCTGATCATGATGTCTGTACATGAAATGATATTCTCTTGTAGGGTGTGAGTATAAAATTAGTAGGACACCAGCAATACATCCTTGAAATAAGTTAATGTGTATATATAGGAGTATATAATTATATAAAAGTAAATGTGCATTCAATTATATAAATATTAATATATTGAGTGATTGTGCGCTAACCATGATTCCATAAACCCTAAATTTACCTACCTCAGTTCCACGCTTGAAGAATGTCATATATAGTCACTACATGAATTAGATCATTCTATGTGGATTTACACATCTTTAAGGGAAACTAAAACCCATATCCCATTGATACCTACTCTTCTATAATGATACACATGATTGGAAAACTTAAATCAATGTAACATTACACTTATGCAAGGACGTTCTAGGTCAACACATTATACAAGAATATAGAAACTATTTTAATGGAATATGATGTTTCCACCATGGGATAATCACATTAAAATCACTGGGACATACCATCTTGTATCCAGACTCAAAATCAATGAGTCATGTCATCAAAGTCCCCCTATAAGGGGATGATTAAGCCCTTTAGGGCCACCTGTCAACCTAATCACAGAAACAGAGGTTCCACAAGATACGTACAAATAAACATGTAAGGAATGAAATAGTAATGATAAATATATCAAAATAAGTTTTCCACATACTATGAAACATTATAAAAGTGAGGAAAAATATAGCCAGGAATAAGTAGGGCATATCAGGTATTCAACTGGCTAAGAAAAACCACATATATGGTACGGTATGTTAAGGAACACTCAAGCCATACCAATTGTAGGCGTCACGAACCACCCACACATGTTTAATTATACCTTATCATGAAAGGGTCTCTAAACTATTCATAGACATATAATTCAAGCATTCCAACAACTCCATACTAGGGCCCATGAGGGTAAAGACTTCTTACCTTTAGCACATTGATGCTAATTTCCAAGATCTTCTGAGTGATGTTACCCATATCATTCGCATGCACTAAATTTCACTAGAACATGGACAAATTCATCATGATAGAGTCTATATAATAGGAAATATAAGAATATATCATTCCATGAGATGAAATCCAATTTTTTTTAAATTGTTTCATATCCAAAATAATATCTTGGATTAATCAAGGTGAAGTCACCAATTCACATAATCCAACATTTATATATCAATAAAGCATGAATCGTCTATTATATATATGTGGATATTCATATATTTATCCAGAATGGATTATATATATGAGTAATTATAGATAAATTTTAATAATTAAGATAAGAATATATATTACCTTAATAGATACCTACAGATTAATCTAGAATTTAATCACCCTAGAGGAGAGAAAGAGGGAGCCTATAAAACTAGGAAGATATCATCAGAAGGTTCTAGTCAAAATGGGGTCATATTAAGTTGATGGTTTGGATAATAACTAGATTAGATAAAAATGAACAAAATTATATTAATAGTATTTTCATCTAGAACCATGTGTTGGATGGTGTGTGTGGGATAAATATAGAAATTCTACCTTAGCCACTAACAGACTGGTGGGTTCCATCGACTAGTTGGTGGGTTCTACAGAATATAGCTCCCTCTTCCAACACCACCATCTATCTAGTGCACCTAATTGGTGATCTAGTTTCTTTATTTTAGTCACCATGAATCCCACACATGCCTATATCCTCTAAAATTTTAACTTTGAGAGACCTTACCCATAAGACACACCACTAAAGGAATAAAAAAATAGATACATACTAACTAAAAAAAATAATACCTTGAAATTAAAGGGTGTTACCTAGATCATTCCCCTGCACTTTCATTACTCCATGATACTTAAATGAATCCATTAACTGCTAATTCATCAAACTCATTATGCACCATTCATAATATGAAGGCTTCTCTCTAAGATCATGCATCTACTATATTTTCCTATAAAGATCATCTGCAAAAAAAAATTGAATTAACATGGAGAATAATCTATCACAAATTAAAATATATGAAAATAATCGACCAAATACCTCTACCCAATATTTAGATCTCATTGAGAAAAGATGTATCATAAGCTCTTGTGGTCCTTGTAGATAAAAAAAATCTTGAGATGAGATATTCTCGCCAAAACTTCTGTTCATGGACCATGAGTACAAACATTAATTCACGCACTAGGTAGTTTCACTCATGGGGTAATAGTTGAATTTTCCCATAAGAAACAACCTAATCCCCTTGTATAAACATATCTCCCAAACCAACACCCTAGGCATCATAGTATACTATTTATTTCATCCTATAATGTAGAAGAATTAAAACCATAGATGTTTTTAATATTCTATTCAACTCTGTAAGGCCTCTTCACTCTTACTAGACCACTAAAACATTAGGCCATTTTTAGTCATCTCTATCTGTAACACTATAAAATGGGAGAAGTACTAGATAAAACATTGATAGTACCTCACAAGCCTGAGGAAATCTTGATCTCAAACACATTCTAGGGGTGGGTCCAAGACTTCATATACTCTACCTTCTCTGAGTACATTGAAATCCCTCAATAATAAATTAATTGCTTGAAGAACTAGACCTCCTAAATATAAAAATCAAAACTTTGATAGTTTTACATAAAGATGATTTTGTAGAAGTGTACCCAATACAATCTCATAGTGCCTAACATGCATATCTAAAGATCTCAAATATATCATGATATCATCTGTGAGTAACATGATGATAGAGTAACGATATGAATATAAAATATTGTGCATCTAGGAAATGAACACTGATAGATCATTTTTAAACTCTAAATGCAACAAATTGATATTTTATAATATATTTATTTTTAAATAGTTTATTTGATACCTTGTATTACATGAAACACCATGTTTAAATGAACCATGATATACTATTAAAATATTATGGGATAGTTGTTGCCTATCTATTGGATTGGAGGGTACGAATAGCATTAACTAAATTATTATCATTTTTGGTTTATATATAATAAAATAAATCCATTTGTTTCAAATTAATTCGAAATAAAAATAAAATCATTTGAAAGTAACTACAATATTTTTTCTAGATAACTTTTTTATGCGCACAAGAACATTTTATCTTAATAAGTTAAAAAACCCATTATGGTGAATACATTCAATAAAAAATTTATATTATAAATTTAATTAAAATTTTTAACATTCATCTAATATTTTTTCTAGTCAGAGAATAAGAATAAAATTCAATTTAATGCTTAAAAAAATATTTTATAAAAATACAGTTTTCATCATGTGTTGCACGATTATTTTAAAATTAATTTCTAAAACTTATAGAAATTGAATTGAGAAAAATTGATTCCATATTTGGAATCATTTGGTCCGAAATTTTCAAATAGGATCCTTTTATTTTTATGCATTATGAATTACAGCCATGGTAAAATTTGTCACCTTAGTAAAGGTTTTATCTGGTTAATCTAGGATAAAATTAATGATAAAGTAATATTTATTTGTAGTAATTAATATTTTATGAAGATAATTTTATACCAATCATCTTAATATATAAGTTTAATTTTTTAAGAAAATCATTTCCATGATAATTCCCAATATAATATTTAAATTAAGGAATGTTTCAAAATTCCACTCTCTTCATTTTAAATATATATTATGTTTCCACATAGAGAAAAAAGAAAGATATGAATAGATAAAAATTTTCATTTTGATAATAATTAAATTATTTTAATTACATAAACTTATTTATAATTTTTATTTATTATATAATTACATTAAATTTTTATGAAACACTAATGCAGTATTTTCTCATTTAACAAAAAAATAAAATATATGATTTTAAAAATATTAAAAGTATTATAAATTGGGAAATTAATAGTGTTCCACGAATTTTTGGGATAATTATAAAATATTTTAGAGTTGATAAAGTAGTGGACACGAATTTCAACTTTTTTATTGAGGTATTTTATGTCAAATTAAGTGAATAGTGTTTAAATTAAAAATAATGATATTTTATGAAAGTAATACTATATTAAACTACTTAAAAATCATTAAAATATTAAGATGAAAAGGGAGATAATATATGGTTAAAAATTTTATCCCTTACCAATTTATAGATAATATTTAACCATATTTTCTTGAGAATGACTTTAATATATTTTAATCTTTTATAAAATTCCAAGATTTCCCCCCTCAATTATAAAAGGGAACTCCTCATTTATTTATTCACAACAATTTGAGCATTATATATAAAAAAACTCCAATTAATTATATTTTATACTCCCCTATAAAAATTATATAGGTGATGGTATTCTTAAAATACAAACCCTAGAGACCTTAGGAGGAGATCTAAATGAGTTGTTTTAATGAAGAGGTAATCACCTTAACCAATCACTTCCATTTTAATTCTTCTTTTAAATCCTATAAAACTGTTATATTATTTATTAAATAATAAATTAATAATTTTAAATATATTTAAATATTATTATTACTATAAAACCACAAATATTTACCCACTTTCCATTAAATGTGAAGTAAAATTATTACTTGTGCGTACGTATGACTTACCACCTCCTCATAGATATACCGTTCATTTTTCATCACCATATTTCATGGATGGTTAATATGATTAGTTTAAATTTTATATATATGATATTTTTTTATATAATTATTCTTAAGGAATGATATATCATATCCAACATCTTATCTTAAAAACTATTGGAAGACGATAACGTTTCTCGTGCGTACATGTGGACTACCACCTCTACAAAGCGAAGTGATTCATTTTTCATATCCACTTTACATGGATGGTAATAAGAACAAATTTAAAGAATTTATATCATTTATACGATATAATAATTATTTTATAAATTCTAAATATTATTAACCTTTCTTTGTTTTTTATCCATCCAAAAGTGAAAAAATTGTTTAGGCGTATGTACGACCCACCATCTCCAAAAAGGGTGTAATTCATTTTTTGTATATAAATTTTATGGATGTATTTATATATATAGATTTGTATATATAATTAATATTTATGTTATTTATATCATTATTAACATTCTTGAAATTATGGAAGAATGATAAAAGTAAAAAAATACCAAGACTGCTGAATTGAAACATACAGGAAAAAAGAAACAATTATCACCCAAAATAGTAATTGTAATAAAGAATTGTTAATGAATGAGTGATAAAAGGTTATAAGTAAATAATATATGGTATGATATATAAGATTATGGATATTAAATACATGTATATAAAATCAATATTTATAATATAATATGTTTTTATGTTAACAAGAAAAGGCGATACTTGAGGTAGGGGGTTGTTTTTCAATCATATTTTGATTGGGATTGTTTATGCTTGAATTTACATTGAGGAGATTATGTGATTCTTACCTAATAAATCCATTCCATTTTTATTATCATAATTTTATTTATGCACAATACATGTTTTATATTTATTTTTCATAATATAAGTATTTAATAGATTTAAAGAGTGTTTTTAAGAAAAATCAACTTTATCCATCCTTCCAATCTAAAATACTTTTTTCCATATCCATATATTATAAAAATATTTTCAATAATATTTATAAGATTAAAATATATTTGATTAAGGTCATTTTTACATAAGATTTTATTTTTTAAAAATGTTTTAAAATTAATATTCTTTTCATTTTATGAACAAGGTACTTTTTGACTTATTCTATAAAATTTTGAATAGAATGATTTCTTTTAAATTATATGACAAGAATGGAATTTTCCAAAATCACGAACACTTAATTCTTTGAAGGATACTTTAAAATTTGAAATATTTATTTTCAAAAGAAATTTTTTCCTTTATATTTTTTAAAGTTTTATATTTTAATGAATTTATTTCAAAATGGAAGGGATATTTTTCTAAAAAATTATTTTAATAGTATTTCTGTTCATAAATGATAAAACCATTGGTATTGTTTATTTTTATTGGGGATATGATCCATTGGTACCATTTTTTTCTATTTATGGTTTATGATTATGGTGATGATATTTTTTGAAACCCATTAATTTTCAATGGGTTATGCTACGAGGAATTTATGTAATGTTTATGAAACTTATTTTCATTTTACGGGTTATTATTTGATGTTACAATGAATGTTTTATTATCTAATGGAACACAAATGTGTGGTTTTAATGGCATTATGGGAGACTATGTTATAAATAAAGGAGGGTTATTATGTTATAAACCAATGACAATTGTTATATTATAACCAAGGGTGGTGGTTACCATATAAACCAAGGGCGGGGGTTATGTTATAACCAATTTCGATAGTTATGTTAAAACCAAAGTATAGTGGTTACTTTATATCCAATTATGGGTGGGATCAAAATTATATATCCCACTAATTCAGTGGGTAATGATTAATATCTTCTGAGGTAAATAATACTTAAATAGGGAGTGAACCCAGTTTAGTAAGGTACATTTTCCAAAATGATAGTCTTCGGAGTAGGCCTTGAATACCATGATAGAATAAGGAGTTAACCCAATCCACTATGATAGTATTTTAAATGACACTTGAATATTAAGGAAATTATTTTCTATGTTTATTTGTATTCCACAATTCCATTTCTTATGATAATGTTATTCTCTCATGGATCATGTTCTTTGATCCATTTATGATTTATATCTTTTAAACTATCAATATTTATGATATGAATCAAGATTATGAAATTTTATATTTAGTGTATGGTTTTCAAATGATATTATCATGTTATTATACCCTTATTCTCATGTTATATTCATGTATTCATTGATATATCCCTTATTTACACTTAATGAGCATCTAAGATCACCCTTATGTTTTCTTTCCCTAAGTTATGAAGAAAGGAATTAAGTATGATATATCTAAGAATCATACTATTTATGATAAAATTAATGGGTGACCCTTATGAATGAGTGGTTTATGTGTCCATGTATTCAAATATACTATACCTATGAAATTATGGCTTGGATTGTAGTGTTATATAATGAATATTCATATAATAATATGAAATATCTATGGTTAAAAATTATGGGTCACAATATAAAATGCATAACAAGATACATATATAGTCTATATTTACTCCTATATGCTGTTTTTGGGAATATACCCCTCTTTGACCCACAACTGATAGTACCCTATGTGAAGAGAAATCTTGGAAAACAACCAAACTCCCTATAATTGATTAAATATATTTTCAAACCAAGATAAAGGGTACCTATTTTTAACCATTACCTAATTCAGATTATTATAGTTTACATAGATCTATAGACTACTATCTGTATTCTTACCATCAACACTAGATCACCCAAACGAGATGTACTAAGTCTAAGAAAGACATTTTCCTCCAAATCCTCTAACTCCACCTCAAACTATATTAACTCATATAGTGACACATGATAAGGAGGAGTTGGTATCAGTTTCTACCCAAGTATAAGATCAATATAGAACTGAATTAAACTATTTGGAGGAAGACTCAATAAGTCAACTAAGAAAACATTTTGATAGTGATATTTCATTGGAGGGAATATAGAGCATGATACTGCTGATTCTTAGATGAGAGCCAAGCATGACACTTGAAAAAAAATGATATACCCAATATGTATTGGGTTTATCTATATCCTTATTACACCAACATCCCACTCACTTGTTAACATGAACCTTTATCCTCTAGGAATGGTGAAATATATATGTCTCTACTAGTAGTTGATATGATATTGATATCTGGTCAACTATCCCATTATGAATATCACATAAAAACTAGTCATTTATAAGGTGATGAATCCCCAAAAATATTAATATAAATAAACCACTATAGGACACTTAGGAAATTACTATAGATAGTCAAATGTTTTTCCTAAGGGCATCTTAAGATCGAGAATATCAAAAGATAACCTTATTGGTAAATATAGGATAGTAATGGCTTGATAAGATATAAAATAATGGGAATATCATACATAAAAAATTAATAGATATCTTATAGGTAGTAAAAAATTCACAACTAAATTTATAAGGTCCCTCTCTATCTACAACCAAAAGCTCATATATCACATACATCCTACCTTCATCAGGAGAATGAAATTGCCTCTATGATGCATAAATTGCCCGAGTAACTTGGGTATGTGGTGCATGGGTCTACCAATGAGGACTATTTCATACACCCTAACCTAACCAATTTGAATGTGGATGTGAAACCTTAGCACAAAAACACATTATATGACACACCTTACCATATTGACGACATTCCCTACGAGGTTTCATGCACAAAGTACTAAAATGTACCTTCTATCCACAATTTTATAACTTGGTAGAACATCCTTATATAGGGGGAGTAGAAGAATCCCGATTTATTATCCACCTATCTTTCACCCTTCTTTACATCCTCATCCATTATATTCCTACTGCCATAAGATACTATGATAACCCATGTCTTTAATACACCATAATTCATGATTTATTATATCAATATACGCCTAGTACAAACCCAAAAGATCAAAAGTCCCAATGTATTTTAGTACTTATATACATAACACATTAACATAAAAAGGGATAAAACTATATTATTTAGAAACTACACAAAATTACCTTAAATTCCATTGATCTTCTAATATTTCATGGGATAACCCAGGGAAGTACACATGAAATTGGTGAGCTATAAATACGTGTAATAGAATTATCAAAAAATAACATAAGGTATATCAATATAAGTGAGCCAAGAGTCATTATCTTACAAAATAGAGAGGTGAGAATGAAAATCATGAATATAAAATCATTTTATAATATGATAACATCAAGATAACAAAAGAATTTGGAAATGACATAAAACATGGAATCATAATAATAAGTCAAGGATAACCACCAAGACATCATAAAATATTTTTCTTAGATTAAACACCCATTAACCATATATGGAATCCCATGATATGAAAACATTAACCAAATCATAATAGGTATATATAATTTTGAACCCACCTATCACATTAAAATTATGTACATAATTTTGTGTTTCATATAGATCATTCAACATAAGATCACATTTCATAACTTTTAATACCATTATTAAGTAGTGTGCATCAAATACATGGAAATAAATAATCAATTAAGTATAGTTACATCAAGGTGAATACCCTTTAGTGGAAATGGGGATGGTAATTCACTACACAAAAGTTTTTCATTAAAAAGAGTAAGATAATTTTGAGAACAAAACGAGTGTACATAAAGGTTTATGGAAGAGGTGTATGGGTGTGAAAGGTTGTTCTTTAATTACATGGGAATAATAAAGAAATTAATTGGATGTTTATAATCACATTAAAACATGGAAAAAGGAAATAAAAAAGGATTATTACAAAGAATGTACTTAAAATAAAAAGAAGTGGAGAGAGTCCAATACCTTGGGAGGGTGCTTCTTAATTAATGGGAGAATATTCTCTAGAGCTTTATAGAACCTTGGGAAGACTTTATAGAGGGATAAGAAGAAAAAATACACTCTCAATGGGTTTTTAGTGAAGAGGAGTGGGTGGTTTAGTGGGTATTTATAGAAAAAGTGAGGGGAATTCTTTATTAATTTCTAAACATAGGTTTTGGACTCTATATGATAAAATAATCAAAACCACAAATCATACCATGGATCTTGAACATGTTTTATTCAAAATAGGAGTGGTTTTAAATATTTTACAAGGACGTAAACCCAAATCCTTAAATTAATACCCTTGGTGATGTGTAAGTGAGTCACGTTCATAAAGAAATAATTTTAAAACATTTAAATATAATATAGGTTTTGGAGGATTTATTAAGTGTTTATAAAATCATTAAAATAAATTTAAAAACAAATTATTTTAAATTGGAAACATAGTTTTGGGTTTTTATACTCTTTATAGGATTTATTACATCTCTTTTTGTATTTTATGATGTAATAATATATAACATATTTAATTTTTATAAAAAAAAATAATTTTCTTAGAAAATTATGAAGAAACCACCACTAGATAATTTTGATGTGATGATTTTTAAATAATGTTTACTTTATCAAAATAGTTTTCTAAATAAGAGAATATTTACTTTGAAATAAAAATCATTATTTATTAAAAATACAATTTTTTATAATATTAACTATATTTTGAACTTTATAAAAATTACATTGGAATTCATTAAATTATTTTACCAATTATATTTAAATAATTATTATCTAATAGGAATATTATATTAAAATATAATTTTTTTTAAAAAATAATTTAATTTATAAAATCATTTTTTATTTGAAACTATATATTTCCAAAAAATACAATTTTGATTTCTTTATGTCAAAATATAATTTTTTTCAAATTCATCATATAATAATTGATAAATAAAAAATAAAAAGAGATAAATATAATCATTATTTTATTGAAAAGAAAATATAAAAATTCATATTACTTGGGTCTAGATACATAACCCCTTATTACACTAGGGTATGCCTTAAGGGAATGGTGTGAGATAATGTAGCTTTCATAGGGTGGTTCAGTGAACATGGTTTGGGTCATGATATCAATATTCTTGGAATTATCCTCTAAATGGTTCTTATAATGTTTCAACTATTAGATCTTAGCTTAGTCTTGTTCAAGGGAAAAAACCATCTGATTATGATTAATGGGCTTCATAGGGTATTATCCTTCTTGTTGAGGATAACACTTATTATATCTGTGTCAATTGGGTTTTATAATAAACCTTAATATAAACTAATCATAACGGTCATTGAACAAAAACCATTTTATCAATGGTTAATATGATTAATAGTCTTTTATGTCTGACAAGCTATATTTTATAATGGTCCAAATTATCCAAATTACTGTATGTTTTTTTCAATTACTACATTAATCAGTTAGGTATTTATTCATTTAGAAAGGGAATTTAATTTATAAAAGTTTTGGTATCTAAAATTTTTTTCTATTAAAAATTTCTCCATAAAATTTTATTTCAAACACTAAAATAGATTTGGGTACTTATGTTTCATTGAATCTTCCATTTCTAATGTTTCTTCTTCATGATTGTAATCTCAACCAAAATTATTTTTCTAGGTGAGTTGTCTTGTTTCATACAAAATTATCTCTATGATATAATATCTTCAATGGACACTCCTCATAAGAAAGATAATTATCTAGGGGTTCCACCTCTATATTCAATACATGTGAGGGTTATGGTATATACTTCTTCAAGTGGGACACATAGAACACATAATGAATGTGATATAGGTTAGGTGAATGTACGAGGCTATAAACCACAAATTTGATGTGATCAAGGATATCAAAGGGGATAATGTATCTCTGACTAAGCTTTCCCTTTTTCCCAAAAATCATGAAGTTCTTCCATAAAGATATATAAAGGAACAATTTATCTCTAACATTAAAATGTAGATCTCATTAATGATTATCAATATAACGTTTCTATTATTTTTTTTCTAATTTCATATAACATTGAATGGTTTGAACCTTCTATATTATATCTTAGATAAGATTAGGTCCCATACTATTCTTCTCTCTAGCTTTATTCTAAAATAGTGGATTCTTACATGCCTTACCATATATATCCTCATTTGTTTCCATTTGAATTCTTTAATGGAAACTATTGTTAAAAGATAATTCCTCTAGGGTAATGTCTTGGTCCCAACATCCTTGAAAATTCATTGAATAAGATCTTAACATATCATCAAGATTTTGAAGGGTTCTATCAGATAGACCATCCATTTGAGTGTGATAACTAGTACTAAAACTCAATTTTATATCCAATGCTTGTTAAAGGATTCTCTATAACCCATATATAAACCTAATAGCTCTATCAAATAGAATTGAGAGTGGAACTCCATGAATTCATACCACTGCCCTTATAGATATCTTGTAGAGTTGGTTGAGAGAGAAATATTCCATGATAATAATGAAATTTACAAATTTTTTAATATTCTCAACTACCACCAATATTGAATTATTATCTGTGATATCTGGAGGATTACTACAATGAAATCCTTGGTTATGTATTCCCATTTCATTTCTGGTATGGGAAATGGTTTCATCACACCCTTATACTCGTATCATTCATCCTAGATTTTTTTTGGAATACCGAGAATCAAGATATAAATTCTACAATATTCCTCTTCATGTTATCCCACAATATTTTTTTCATCATATATATATATATATATACATTTTACTAAGTCTTGGGTAAATAGATAAGGATGATATATATTCATCATCCAGAAGTTCCCTCCTCAGTTATGGTTTTTTTGGGACACATATCTTTGTTTCAAACCATATAACTCTGTCTCAAACAAAGATTAATCAAGAATATTTTTTAAATTTTTTCTGTAGCTTCATGTGAACTTTTTAGGCATACTTTATCCTCTCAAAAATTGATGGTTGAGTAGTTATTTTATCAAGGAAGGATGAAAATTAGTTTATTATTCCCATGTCCAAACTTTATGTGTCCAATAAGATTGGACCCCTTTCATTCCTCATCAGGGATAGGGTTAAAATATTTTTATACTCAGAGAAATTCAGTTTTCTCACCTTCATAGGATAGTAATTTATTGAAAAATCATAATCTGTGACCAGATATAACCACTTTTTTGGAGCATTTGGAGCTCCTTTTGTGTAAATATGTACTTGAGTGATTTATGATCTGAATATATGTCACACCTTTCCCCATAGAAATAATGTCAACAAATATTTAATGTAAATATCATAGCAACCAATTAAAGATCATTTTTTGTGTAGTTTTTTTATGGATCATTAATTGGGAGGAGCATAATCTTTTAATTTATCATCTGTCATGAGTACAATACTTAATAAATTTTATGTCACATTGCTTTAGATGAGAAATCCTTCCCCACTAGTGGGTAATTTGAGAACAAGAGCAGTGATTAGCCTCTTCATTAACTCTTTAAATCTTTCCTTCAATTCATTAGTGTATAAAAACTTCACTAGCTTCCAAGTTATCTTAGTTAATGGGCATGAAAATTTTGATAAGTTTCTAAAAAATTTATGAGATTACCCATTTAATCCAAGGAAACTAGGGATCTTTATTACAGATGTTTCTATAGGTTATCCTTCAACTGTCTTTTTTTAAGAATCTATAGATATCCATTTACTGGGGAAAATATTACCAAGGAATATCACTTTATTCAACCAAAACCTTGATTTAATATACTTCGCATAAAATTTTTAATTTCACAAGGTCTTCATTATTGGATTCAAATGCTTCTCATTTTCCACCTTGTTTTTTGGAGTAGATAATACTATTTTCAGCAGAGACTACCCCAAAAATTTCAAGGTAATCCCTAAAAAATATATTACTTAAGTCCACAAATATTGATGGAGTATTAGTGAGTCCAAATGGAACCACTATGAACTAATAGTACCCATGAATTATAAAAAAATAATCCTTGGGGATATCTCCATTGTCCATATTTACTTTATAAAATCTGAATCGAGGGTCCACCTTAGAGAAGTACTAGGATCCATATAGATAATAAAATAAGTCATTACTACATATAAGAGGATAATTTATTTATCATGATCATATTCATATTATGATAATCAACGAAGAGGAATATTGGCCAATACTTATTCTTATGGAAGAGGACTATCATACTCCATGGTGAAGTAGTTCGATGTATAAACCCTCTATCTAAATTTTCCTGTAGTTTCTTATTCAGATACTCATGTTCAACATTGGCTATTATATATGGATTCATAGATATTGGTGGTGCTCTGGGTATATGCTCGATTCTTAACTCAACTTCACAAAATGGAGGAAGGAAAAGAAATTATTTGAGAAAGACATTAACATATTCCCTTATAATGGGAATGTAATCAAGGTTGATCTTTCCCTTAGTCTTAGTCATTTGATCTAGATACACTTACTCATAAGGAAACTATACCTTTTATTGATATGATGATACTAAAGGATATTAATCATCCTCCTTGAACTTGTATAGAATCATATAGAGATTCATGATTTAGAGGGTGATTTCCCTCTCCTGGAAATTTATGTTGGATCCATATAAGAAAATCAAATCAATACCCAGGATTTAATTGAATTCCACTAAAAGGAGTTTCTCTAGGTTTTCTAGGAAATTAATATAGTAAATATGGATTGGAAAAGTTATAGAATTGGGAAATAATAATTACTCCATTTTAAATTTTCAAAGATATCTCAACTTCCAAATTTTGAGGTTGTGTTTGAATAGTTCTAATAAACTATCAAGATATGATCAAACATGTAGAAACATGGATGAAATTATTTCATTTCTATATTTTATTTTGCTTCTAATAATTTAATTAGACTAAAATAGACTTAAAGATAATAATTTTGAAACTATTATACCAAGAAATAGGTTACTTTGAGAATTTATCGGATAACTCATGATTAACATACATTCCTTATCCTACTAATTTATACATTTAAATCTAAGTTATCTATGGTATATTTATTAATATAAAATTTTATAGGAATTTTTGTTCGATTCATATTTTTTTTCAAGGATATTGTGAATTTATAATAGCATACCCATTAGGTGTGTCAAACAAGTTTTTTATCAAGGCCTCTTTATCATGCACTAGGTGATAATTGATTCAAATCCCAATGCACCCTTTTTATGGCTATTACCCCTAGGTAAAAAAAATTTAAGACACACTCACATATAGTATTCAAAAAATGATTTTTTTATTAGAAACCATTTACTCTATACTTATCGTAATATATTGATTTTTTTCTATGTTTAGTATTTTCCTTATGGATTTCTCAATGTTTTTCTAATCCCAATCCACAAGAATAACTAAACCTTAACCTAATACCAACTATAAAAACCCATATATTTAATATTCCATATTTCAGAATTTTTACATGAAGATAAACTTAATAAAAAACCATAATATTTAGATGTATAGATCATTTAGTAAATTAGGAGCATAACACAATAACATGAAATAGGGACACAGTGTTATTATTTAAAATCCCCACCAAATTCCCTTAAAATCAATCAATCTTCTATTTCTAAATGGGAAATCTTATGGATGTAAAAATGAAAATAGTGAGATAAAAATCCCACTAAGGGAATATTCAAATCACAACATAATTTAAATATTTATAAGTGAGTAAATAAGAATTTCATGATGACATAGAGAGGTGAAAATCATAATCATTAACATCGAAGAAAAGTATAAGATGATAACATCAAGGTAAAATTGGAATGTGGAAATAACATAAAACATGAAATCATAAGCATAAGTCAAGGATACAAACCTTGAAATAATAATATAGTTTTATTAAAATTACCCCCCACATAATACACAACATCTCCTGGGGTAAAAACATTTCCTAATGCATTAGAGTGCTATAAAATTCCAGAACCACCCATCACATTCATATCATGTACATGCATTTGTGTGACACAATGATCACAAAACATAATAAAATATTTAATATTTTTTAATACCAATATTAAAGAGTGTGGGTTAAATACATGGAATTCCCAAATTAATGAAGGATGGGTCTATCTAGGTGAATATACTTGAGTGAAAATGGGGACATGTATTCACTACCCAAATGTTTGGCATCGAAAGTCATAGGATAATTTTGGCAGCCTAACAGATGTACATAAATGTTGATGAAAGGGGTGAATGATAGTTAAAGGTGATATATCATTACATGGAAATCATAGGGAAAGTAAAGTTATGTTTAAAAAACAATATAACATGAAAAATTGGAAATCAAAATGGATTAGTTTAAATAAATTACTTCAAATAAGGAGAAGATGAGAGAGTTTGTTACCTTGGGAGGGAACATTAAAAACATGATATGATCTTATTAAGAGCTTGGAAACACCTTGGGAGATATTTATAGAGGAATATGTATATTAAATTTACGATTAATGGGTTTTGAGTGAAGATGAGTTGGATGAAGTGTGCATATTTATAAAAAAAGAGAGGGTAATTCTTTATTAATTTCTAAACATAGGTTTTGCAATCTATATTAATAAATAATAAAAAAAGTCAAACATCCCCATAGTTTTTCCCATGGTTTCTACCAAAGATTATTATTTTTCAATATTTTATTTTTATTTGAACCCAAATCATTAATATAATACCATTTCTGATTTGTACGTGAGTTATGTTCGTAAATAAATAATATTAAGACCTCAAAATATAATATAGGGTTGGAGGATTGATTATGTGTTTATAAAATTATTCAAATAAATTCAAAAAATATTATTTTAAAGTGGAAATATAATTGTTTTTTCATATAATATTTATAGTATTTTTTACATAATTTTTGTCTTTTACGATGTCATAACACATACTTCATATTTATAATGTATACAATTTTTAATCAAAAAATTAAATGTCTCAGAAAAATATGAAAAATCAACCAATATATAATATTTATGTGGTGATTTAAAAAATAATATATATTTTATTAACATAATTTTCTAAATATGGAAGTTTTATCTTTTAAATAAAAATTCTTATTTACTAAAAAAATTTAGATTTTACGATATTAGCCACTTTCTGACCATTATAAAAATTACATTAGACTTCATTAAATTATTTATCATTTATATTTAAATAATTATTATCTAATAAAAATATTATACTAAAATATCATTTATATAAAAAAATCATTTAATTTATAAAAACAGTATATTATTTGAAACTATATATTTCCCAAAAAAAAATCCTTATTTATTCAGGTCAAAATATAATTTTTATCAAAATAATTATCTAATCATTGATATAGTAATGATAATAATATATAAATATAATGATTATTTTATTTTAAATAAAACATATAATTCATATTACTAGGTTTTAGATACATGACGCCTTATTAGACATCTTTGCGCCCTAAGGGCAAGGTGTGTAATGGTGACACTTTCTTTGGGTAGTTCTACAAATATGGTTTGGGCTGTGATCTTGAAAATATTGAAATTATCCCATAATTGTTTTCTAACATGTTTTAGTTATTTTATCTTAGACTGGGATTGATCAAGTGCAAATACTAATGATTCTATCTTCCTTAAAAGCTCTGATAAATAGGCTTCATAGGGAACAATCCTACTGATTGAGTCCATCACTTCTCTCATCTCTGTCAATTGTATTTTATCATAAACCATAATATATACCAATCATAATAGTAACTTTACAATGTCTATATTATCATCATTTAAGATAATTAACTGACTTTTAAGTCGGACAATCTATATTTTATAATGGTCAAAAATAACAAAAGTAGTGTATATGTTTTCTATAACTACATTAATTAATAATGTTTTTTATTTAAAAGGGTATCACATTTATAAACAATAGGGTAATTATAGAGGCACTCTTTGTAGGATTGGATAGTCTAATAATAAAAGTACCATAAGATGAAAGAAAACCTCAAAGCCTATCCTACTTTACCCCTCATCAAAATGTTGGGCCTTATGAAGAACCTCCGTATATGTCATTAGGTAAAACTCCCTAACTCGATGTCTAATCTATAAAAAATCCCAATATTAAAATTTATATACCTTTTCACCTCATTCCTAGAAAAAAGTGGGTCAAATAATAACAACTTTATAAAATAATAAGAGTAAATAGATAACGACATTGTTTCCAACTAATTCTCCATAAAATCCATTGCTCAGTAAAAATTAAATGTGTGGGGAAATAACTCCTTGAAGAATAGATACTTGAAGGCCTCTCAAGTAAGACTAGTACACTTGCCTGCCTATACCATAATAACCCACCATCTCCTGTTGGGTTCTTGAATCCTAAAGGCTTCCAAATTCACTCTAATATCCTATGGATCCCCTACCTAATCAAATATTTCCTCAATAATTTCAATATTTTACTTATCATCCTGATTACCACAAGTACATTATAAGGTTGGAAGATAATGGAGATGTAAATATTAGTCATATTAAACCATCATCATATATTAACTTATACCCTAAGAAGACACAATTTGGAATACTCTAAGCTAGGGTGGGGTTTCTATTTGAACGACTATAGTGGGTGTAGGAGTATTCTTAGGTGCATACTCATGCATATCCTTTAGTGGATCGAAAATTTCTTCCTCCTTAGTATTATTATGGATTACTCTTCTATGAAACCCCATCAAAAGTATATAAGGTGTAATTTTTTATGAAACACAAATAAACATTTATAACACCTATGGAAACTTGCTAATGAGTAAAAATTAAGAAAATATAAGGACAAAATATTTTATTTCTATAGGAAGAACTATCCTAGGAGACACACACACACATAGTATAACCCTCATAGTTATAACCCCTGGTCCAGGTTAGATCTCCATAACAACCCATTTGTCCCAACCATATATATATATAATAACAACATGAAAATGTTCAAAAAAATTAAAATATAGATATATCACAAAATTAAATAATATAGATATATCACTAAATATATTACACAAATCCAGATATTTTATTAAATAACTACTATGTAGTTGTCAACAGGTATATACTAACATGTGATTGTACATTCCTATTCATGTGGAATAAACACACCTAAATCCCCTAAAATGTAGCAATAAAACATAATTAGGATTAACATAATACTGTATGGGAATAATAGTAATAACATTGCCATCACAATAACTAAGTGGTCCATTATACATGAGCTGGTCAGACACAAGTAAACTCCCCTACATGAGTTCCAACCAACCAATATCATCTATTCCATATCCAAAAAATTAACAAAAATATGATAAAGGAAGTCTCAAGGTTTGATACCATTTTTTAACACACCAACCTGAATTAGTTGGTCCATGTTGTGGTGAAACATGACCACATGTGATACTCCCTATATGCAAGAGGATGCAGACAAATAATGTGTATCTAAAGGTTCCATAGGAAGACTATACCCTTTATAATAAAAGATATAATCTAGAACATAACCAAATATACATTGGTTAACAAAAAAAAATAACTAAATATAACAAAAAAAGATAATATAACAAATTTTATTTCATGTCATGCATTAATAACCAAACCGATCCTTGGTGTGATAGGGCAATAAGTGTAAATAATAAAATTATAAATAAATAAATAAAAAATGTTGTGGTAGATATCCGAAGTCTATCCCAATACAGATTCCTTCCCCTAAATCCATGATCGTTAGAAAATTTTCATTAGAAATTTATTCTCTATAACACCTTGATATTTTGTGAACTATATATTTTGAATGAATTTAAACTTTTTGATATTTTTCATTTCACGCAACAATGAATATAACTTACTTTATATGAAAGCACCAAGTTATTATTTCTTTGTACTCTCACTATGCCAAAATTGTTCTATACAAAACAATTATATTATCTTGAAACATATACAACACTATGTTTGTATTTTGTTACACATAATACTGATTTCCTTTGATAGCTTCCGTTACATGAAAGACCTTGTTTCCCCAAACTACAATGTACTATTTATATTATTATTAAAATATAATTATAGTTGTCACCTAGCCATTGTAATTAAGGTTATTTAAAATATTATTTAAATTATAAAAATATGGTTTGACTATGTATATAAAAACAATTATTTAGTGACTAATTAACTATAAATGAAAATAAAACCCTTTTGAATATGTAAGAAATCTTTTGCTGGAATACTATATTTATGAAATCAAACAAGTTTTACATATTTAAATTTATTTAAAAAAACTTGATAAATTATTTTAATGATATATATACATATATGTTATTAATTCAACTATTTAATATTCATCATATGTGTTTTCTAGATAAGAGAAGAATAAATCCAATTTTCTGAATAAAAATATGCATGTTTCTAAAAGGAAATTTTATCACCTTTTAATGGAGAAACTATTTTAAGTATAAATATTGAAACTTATATAAATTATATTTGGGAAAATATACTTTATTATTGAATTATTAATTTCAAAAAATTTCTTATGGTGAATGTTTTGTTATTTTTCTAAGAAATTTCATTTTAGTGCGAATAATGAAAAATACTAATTTTTTAATTCAAAATTATATTTTTGTATAATTTATTTATATAGTTAAATTATATATTAATTTTATTTTAAGTTATAAATAGATATATTATATATTAATTTATATAATTTATATAATTAGAACTTATTTCATGTTGAAATTGGATATAAAAACATTTCAAACTTTTGAACTTTTTTAATTTAGAAACTCATTTTCGATTCATATCCTTGAGATTAATTTTAAATTACTTTATTCCAATTATGTGATTTTAATTTATAAAAATAGTTTCCATATGTATAATAATAATAATTTATAATTTCTAATGAGGTGAAAATATATTTTTACTAAAAATATCGATGAAAATAATTAGGATTCATTACAACAATTATGGTAAAAATGAGTATACTTAGTGGTTAAACTATAAATTAAGTGGCTAAATAACATATACATGTAAAAAATAGATTTTATAGACATATTTAGACCATATAGTTCATTTCAAATAAAATGTAAAATTATTTTAGGAACATTATGTAAGGGGGACCTCTTAATAGTGTTTACCTTTTTATATTTATAAGTATACAACTCCTCCTCCAATATAAAAGGGAACTCTCCCCCCTCACTTCCTTAAACCTATCAATAAACTTTGGATCACATAAAAATTTAACAAATAAGATTCTAAATTCTATAATATAAACATTTAAGCATTAATTTGGTCATAAATACAACTGAGTAATCCCTTTGGTGCCATGTAAAAGGAGTTACCCAAAGAAGTGGTAACATCCTTCCACAATATCTTTTGTTTTATTTCTTTCTCCACCCCCAAAATTCATATTATTGAATTTATATACAATGAAATCAATATAATAAATATAATGATATTTATTTATGTTATGTTTTTCACCTACAATATCAAACACTTCAATCAAATGGGATAAAAATTCATTGATCGTGTGTACGACGGACTACCACCTCACGAATTGATGTCGCTCGTTCTTCCATTTCTATCTTTCAAAGTTGGAAATAATTATTGGATTTATATTTTTATGGTATACATGATATTTATGATTTATTTATTCCTTTTTAATTATTATATATAACATACCATCATGATTTTAAATTTTTGGAAATACAATAACTTCATTTTTGGACGTGTGAACTACCGCCTCCTCAAAGCGATGTGATTCATTCTCACCTTACAAGGAATGTATTAAAAATGATTTTATAAAAAATAATATATATATATATATATATATATTAAATAAGAAATATAATCTAATTATAATATATATACATATATATAATTTACTTTCTTATTTCAATACGAAAATAAAATAGAAACAACATTCATTTGTTCGTACGACCTACTATCTCCATGAATAGTGTCTTCCATTTCATATTTATATCTTCTATAAATTATTATAAATATATATATACTGAATATATATGATATTTATATATTTTTTATATTACTTAAATAATTAAATCATGATCTAAGTAAGAGGAACAAGAATAACAAGTCAAAACATAAATGAAAAACAGTGAAAATTATACAAAACATAATATTAACATTAAATTGATAATAAAAGAGTAATATAAAGTCAAAATATAATCACATATTTTATTACATATAAAAAAATTTATCTTTTGTATATGTATAATAAACTTATATTTATTATACATGAGTTTTTAATGTGAACGAAGAAAGTGAGGACTTAAGATAAGGGTTTTCTCATCTCACTTTTATTTTTATGAGATACATTCTATATTAAAAACATTTAAATATTATGTGATGTATATAATTACCTATTAAATGTTATATAATGAATTTAATTTATTTAATGATATTTAATGTTTCAATTGATTTTATTATTTCATAGAGGGCATGATTTAAAAGTTACTCAAGTATTAAAGGATTTCTAGTCTTACATTAATTTCTATAATATTTATGACATATTTACCACTCATTTATTTGATGTGGAGTATATATTTCACATGAATGTATTAAATTATTATTATAATTAAATTTATGGGTATTTTTATATCCATTTTATAATCTTTATATCATGAGGTTTATGGTTCAAAATTTTCAAAATTAGTAAAGTAACTTTTTTCCCAATTTACCTTATTTGAGATACATTACATGTTATGAACCTATATTTTTCTATGGGGTGTATATAATTTCCATTAAGTTGTTATATAATTAATATCATTATTTTCATGAAATTTTATGTTTTATGTAATGTTATTATTTCATGGGGATTATGATTCAAAGTTATCAATGTGGTAAGAGTTTATTTCTACAATCTCATTGTATGTTGGGATTTTTTATGATTTCACTTCCATTGATGAAACATTACGATCCATATCTCAATAATTATCAATGGTTTTATAATAACATAGTTATTTAATATATATTTATGTATTGGTAACATTTTCTGCTCTTTGGTACTTAATATAATCAATAAAATGTTTTTAATAATATCTGACTTTATTTCTCTTTGGTCGAGAATCTGTTTTATTCAAAAAACAATGTTTTTAAAAAATGTTTTCAAAAATGTTTTAAATGATTTTTTAAGATAATTTTAAATGAAAAAGATTTTAATTTTCCTTATATTTTAATAAGGGGATTAAATTCGTTTTCAAATCATCATTTATATGTTTTCAATGTTATTTTCAATGAATTTGGGTTTTAAAGTATTTTAGGTTTTAAATAGAATTTTTCAAAGTGGAAAGGATATTTTCCTAAAGAAATGTTTTAAATGATACTTTAAAAATTATTTTCCATAAAAGATTAAATCATTTGATATATTTTATTATTTTTGGGGATAATATCTAAGGAAACCATTCTTATTATTTATTTGATTGGTTTATGTTTATGGTGACATGTTTCATATGAAACATGTTTCTCTTCCATGGGTTATACGGTGTTAAAATTATTATGAAACCAAATTATTTTAATGGTTTATTATATAATGGAGTTATTGTGAAGCATATCTATTTTTCACATGTTATTAATGGATTTTGTTTTTATAATATCCATTTTTTGTCATGAGTTATGATATGATGTTTATGAAACCCATTTCTTTTTATGGGTTAAGATACAATATAAGTTTTATTATCTTGTGGTACATGTTTTTATGATTTTATTATGTGAAGGGAGGGAAATATATCTCAATAAAATGTATTGGGTAAATATATATATATATCATTAGTATCATAGGGTTGGAATGAGTAGTGAACTCGGTTCAATATGATATGACTGGAATGAGGATTGAACTCTGTTCAATATGATTGGTATGTAATAATGAATGAACACAGTTATGTATAAGAGGGATAGAATGAGGAGTGAACCCAATTCAGTAATATAGGGCTGGAATGGGATGTGATTCTAATTCAGTAATACATGGATGGAATGGGAAGTGAACCATGTTCAGTAATATAGGGATGGAATAACAAGTGAACCTAGATTAGTAAAACAGAGCTAGAATGGGGAGTGAACCTGGTTTAATAAAGGATTTTTCCAGTAATATGGCATTGTAAGTAAGCCTTTACTACCCTATAAATAATTTTATATGTATTCTAAAACTCTGTGTATTAATCCTATGTTATGTTTTCATGGATTATACTCTCGATTACCTAATGATTCATGTTTTTTAAAATGCCAATCTGTATTTCATGTCTCTTGATTATGATATTTGATATTTAGGGTATGATCTTTTAATGATATGATCATGTTCACATAACCTTATTATCAATATAATGCTTACGTATCTCCTTGTTTTCCCTTACCAAGTCTTTGACCTCACCTATTTCTTATATTTCTTTTCCTTAGGTTATAAAGAGAGGTTTTAACTAGGATTAATAAAGGGGAAGGTCTTTATATGATATGTTAAATATAATTGGCCAAACATGAAGAATGATTTCTAAGTTTCCAAATACACTAAGCTATTATGGTAGTCGGGCATGTATTTTTTTCGTGTGATGAAGATTAATCTAAAATGATGTAATATCCAAATATGTTAAGCCCGAGTATCTATAGATAGTATCAAAGGAAAAGTTATTCAACCTTTGGAAATTAGGATAATAAAAATTTAGTGAGATCCCTAGGGATATTTATAAGGATATGTTTTTGGATTTAACTAAGAATAAAGATCATGTGTTATAGATTAACAAATTAGGATTTATTTTTTAGACATCATATAAGTAATTTTTCATGATTATGTGGTTTTCTACAATGATAAGTATTTCAGACACTATGATTTCTATTATTTATCATTAGCAAGAACTAGAAGGAAATAGTTTAACATTGAATGTTTTAGATTTGGAAATTATGGGAATTATGAAAATCGATGTCCTAAGTGGAAATCTCATGAAGAGAATCAGGAAGGAGACATGAGTATTAGTTATACCATTGAAGATAATGAGACCGTGAATGACATGTTAAAAGTATGGGAAGTTCTAACAGTATTTTTTAAAATAAATGTAATTATAATGATTAAATTAAGATAGAGTAACCTTAATACATGATTTATATTTCATATTATAGGAAAGGGGTATTAAGAAATAAGATGATAAAGCATGACTAATGGTTTAAAAATAAAGTTGTATGACTGATGTATATGTGTTTTAGAATTAAATTTCTATGTTATAAGAATCATGAAATATATAAGTATTTTCATTGTAATATTTTCATTAAGGATTTAAAAGGATATGTTGAATGGTGGTGATGATATAGAAGAGTGATTTAAAGGAAAGTTATTGTTTTTATTTGGGGATGGTAACCCATAATGTGTTCCTAATGTTGAGAAAAATTTGTTTGTCTTGGATAAAGAGATGATTAGTTTGGATAAAGTAAATTGGATAGTATCAATCACCTCAGAACTGATAAGTTTTTTTTTTTTGAAAAACTTGTATATTTTATCTTGGATGACATTTACAATTAATTTTGGATTTAAGTAATATATCCAATAATTTGTGTTTTATGTAATAAGTGAATAAGCATACAAGTTTTCAATAAGAATTTATATTAATTCAGGTCATTACCATGTTTTAAGAGAAAACGTGATAAATATATTCAATTTTTTAGAATGTGACAACAAAGAGATACTATATGATATACGGGGGATCAATGTTAAGCTTATTTTGAGAAATTTAGTTACCTATTTTCTAGTTTTTTTGGTTTTTATCTTTTGTATGGGTTACGTAGTTGACCATCGATGCAATGGTTTAAGTTAAACTTCATATGAGGTTTTAGAGATTCTAGTATTATCTCTTCATATGAGGATTTTTTTATATTGGATAACTTGTTCTAACATTTTTTCTAGGTATATATGTAAAGATAGATGGAATGAATTATCATTCTACCACATGAACTATATGTAATTCAAGAAAGAAAATTTCATCTTCATTTATTACAATAAGAGATAATGTGGAAATTGATCAAGTCACAACAAAGGGAGAGGTTTTAATGAAATATTGTTAGTATATGTTCTCATGAAAACTCTTGTACTTTAGGAAAAATGGGTCATGAAATAAAATATTGTCCTATTATCATCATTTTTGATGATATCAATGACCTTTTTTCAATCTTCTTTGGGTTATGGATTTGTGATAGTTAACTATATCATTTCTATGTTCTATATAACTCTCCATCAGAACTTGATAATTATATTTCTCTTCCAAATCCATGTCTTTACTTTTTACATATTTTCTTCAACGTGGAAAACTTTTTATGTGTTACTATGGGTAACTGTTATGTTTCCAACTTTTATTTTTAAGAAAGGAAGTTTTAGTATTCAATTTTACGATGTGGGTTTCTATGAAAGAATATATCAAATATTAAGCCTTTAATAACCAAGATAAATTTTGAGGGTAAAATTAATTTTATTTTGGGTAGAATGTATCACCATAATAATTTTTGAAATATATATATTTTTGAATTAATTTAAAATTTTCAATATTTTTTCATTTCACACAACACTTAATATAGGATGTTTTATATTAAAGCATAAAAATGTTATTTCTTTATACAAAGAACCATGTCAATATTGAGATTAATACACCAATTAGATTATATTATAGTACACACAACACTATGTTTGGCTTTTGTTACACACAATACCAATTTGCTTTGATAGCTTGCGTTACACGCAAGACCATGTTTAACCAAACTACAATATACTATTAATAAAATTATTATTATATTATTATAGTTTTAACTATTTTATTTGAATATGGTTATGAATAGTAATAAATAAATTATAAAAATATAGTGTACACATGTATATAATAAGAATTGTTTGGTAACCAGTTAACTAGAAATGAAAATAATACCCTTTTGAAAATACAAGAAATCTTTTGTAGGAAAACTATATCTTTGAAATCAAACAATTTTCACCTAAATAAATTAATTAAAGTACTTTTAATAAATTATTTTAATTAAATAGATATATTTTATATTAATTAAAATATTTAACATTCATCTTATGTGTTTTCTAGATAACAGACAAGAATAAATGCAATTTTTTGAATAAAATGATGTATTTTTCAAAAAGGTATTTTTACCAAATTTTAATGGAAACTTATTTTAAATACTAATTTTCACAATTTTATAAATTATATTTGATAAAATAAACTTCATCTTTTAATTTTTAGTGTCCAAATTAGCTTAGGGTTAATTTTTGGTATTTTAGATGAAGGTTCATTTTTTGATGAATAATTAAAAAAATTGAAATTTAATCTAATTTATTTATATAGTTAAATTATAATAAAATGAGATTTTAAAGAATAAATATATCAATTATAAATAAATTAAAATAATTTCGGTAATTGGAAGAAATTTCATACTGAAATTGGATATAAAAAATTTTCAATCTTTTGAACCTTTTAATTTTTAAACCCACTTTCCCATCACATATGTGGGATTAATTTTAAATTAATTTATGACAATTATATTGAAAAGAATTTTCTTATTATAAAGGAAAGGATTTTTATTTTTCAATTTAAAACCTTGGTTTAATCTTGTAAAATATGTAATATGGCATAAGGAAGATCCCAGGAGTTCCCATGGATCATTCGGAGATCAGAGTTCTGGAAAATGGGCCAAATGATGGGGTTGCACGGTTAGAAGAAATAATGAAGCCCACCCCACACAATTATTTATTAAGATGTTATGATAAATAGATGTTCATCAGGAGCCATAAAATATTTTTAAAACTATGGGACTCCAGGTGCAAGGCCTTGTGAACCACCTGTAACTTTTAACAGTGGTTTTTTGCACCATTTGCATACGTTTAGTGAAACTATTTTCCTTAAACATGCATGGTCTATCCTTAAGCAGTGATGGTAGCATGGTTTGTGAAGTGGTTGGACAAACCATGCAACAAAATTTTGTGCCCCTTATTTTTAGGGTGTAAAGTCTCTTTTTTCCTTAATGACCCTTTTTTACTTACGTCTCATTTTCCTCCTCTGATTTCGAGTGGCTGAAATGGTTTTTCTTCTCTTGTATGTTTCCAAGATCCTTAATATAGGTTCATATATAATTCTCTGATCCAGATTTCTAATAAAGACCCATTAGAAGCATTAGATCCATCTCGGTAAGATCTATAATCCTCTACCTTCCTATCTCAGTTTATCTTTAGATCTGTTTCATTATTTAGGTGCAAACCCTTTTCCTCTACTTTTAGGGAATTGGATTGTTTCATCGATTTCTTCCAGCCTAATTCAAATATAAGGCCACCATTAGATGAGGATTTATCAATGACCCTAAGGTAGGTGTTATCAAAATTTTCCCCATGAGTTTTGGAATTTTCATAGCTTACTGTTGTGCCATACACTAACCTTTTATATATGATGACATTTAATTGAGTTCTTCATATCAGATTGATCTATTCACCTTGATATACACATTTTTATCGTTGTTTAGTTGGATAGAGGACGTTAAACTCAATTATGGACACCCCTTGGGCATGAGAGCTTACTTTTCCCTTATTAGTCAATTAATTAAATGTCTGGATTTCCATCTATGCATTCAACTTAGTTTATAAATGGAACTGCCTATTTTATATGAATATTTAATGAACCCAAGGCACCTGTTTAGTGTTTGGCCAACTTATTATTATAATTTATTGTATAGGTAACTACACCTTTGACAATGAAACCATTTTAAATGACCCTTGAACATTATCAATTGAAATTACAATGTTTACATAACTAAATAGATTTAATACATGGGATGAATTTTTCATGGTGTTTTTCTTTTCCATGAGTGAATTAAATGGATTCATTGAAATTATTAAAGTGTGGAATGGTCACACCTATTGTTTTATTCTTTATCAAGTGATTTAATTTAATTGTTATGACTTATATATATAGGATTGGTAATTATGTTAAATGGTAGGTAATTCCATATGATCAACATGAATATTAATACGCCTTTGATAAAGGATGTGGTATGATGGTAAATGGATAGTTAGACACAATAGTTTCACGCTCCCTTACATCAGGTGATGAGCATGAAATATCACACCATTAACACTATTTGGATGGAGGGAAAGACACACCACATTACTTTCTTTAATTTTTGACATGATGGAAGAGTCACCATATTGATCGATGAGAATTACTTCTTGCACTCATTATGTTATGTAGGGAATGTACCCTATTTATTGAGCTCATAGGACCATTCGGACTAGTTATAGATGACTGAGTTACACTTTGTCCAAGTTATCCTCTAGTATTTCAAGTATATGGCCACTGACATCCACACTTATTCCATATACATGGATACAAAATATAACTATAACTATATATATATATATATTTCTATATATATAGTTACTGATCAGACACTCTTATGTTCATGAGATAAAGTTGGTAGATCCACCTGCTGTCATTTAGGAACATGAGCAGGCTGCTATTTATTTTTTCTACTTTGTTAATAAATTATTATGACTTATATTCAATTTAGCTATGATAACCACTTGGATTACTTCTAGACACCATTGGTGGTGGCCTAATAAGATTTTATCTCACACCCAAATTGGGCTGCCTTTGGTACACGAGAAGATTATAAAACTATAGGTATAGATAAGAGAAATCACTCTACTTCAATGTTTTGATATGATTGACTTATAGATGGATCATAGCAGTAAAGGATCAAGCATATGCTCGAGATACTAATATAACACATTTTTTTAGGTTTTTTATAGAATGATTGTATATTCCTATCCCCTATTCACCCTCTGTATATTTGTATGCCATTCATCCATGTATATGACACTAACTTATGGATTTTGATTATTATTCTGTGGTTTAATTTTTATTATTATTACATTTCTTGAATATTTATTAGGTCTATTTATATCTTTTTCCACTATTCTATATTTATGGTTATATCTATCATGCCAATATATTAGGATGGAATAGTATCCCCATTGTACCACCTTTACACCCACAATGATAGTCTTCAATCTCTGGCATATGGAGAGGTGTTCTTGTGATCATGTGATGCACCAGCATGGGGTATGTGTTAAGTGGACCCTGGGTTGGGATGTTACAAAGTGATACCATAGATTAATTTTTTTACTTACTGTTTGGGTATTAGACCAGATATTAGGAGTTAATGGAATTCAGAAATGAACCCATGTCTGGACATAGCTTACCCATGTATAGGGAAAACCCAAATTATAGGGGATGGGAAATTATAACTACTAATTATGTAATTTATGGGTGATATGAGTTCACCATTTGGCGATACACTTGTTTTATGGTGTTGTTATTGTTGGTATTATTGAATTGGTGATTTATTTACCATGGCATAATAAAACGAGGGCACTACATTACATGCATCATTATAAGAACAATAAGACTAAAATTTCTTAAATTTTTTTATGAAAAATCTATTTTCAATGTGCATTTTCCTTTTTTAAATTATTAGTTACCAAAACATATATTTAATTGTGATAACACTTCTTACTGGGATTAGAAAACATAATTTATACTTAATTTTTCTACCTTATAATAACATAATTTTCCTTTAGAAGTTATAGAACACACCTTAAACAATAAATTATGGCACATTGAGACATGGAACATGAGTTACATGGGATAGAATGTGTTATGGTGTTGGTTAAGTGGATACCACATTTGGTTCATAAAGAGTATAAGCTCTTATGGATCGGAAATGGTAATACATCTAATTCAACCATTTTAAATTTATTTAAATATTTAAATGAACATTAATTTAAAATAAATATTACTTTTAATGTGAATATATCCATCTTATATATATATATATATTTTACATAGTCACTTAGACCAAGACTTGGACTTAGTAGTGTGTAGTGGGGTATATCTTATATTTTTATGGACTTTTTGGTATTTTATACTACCTAGACCTGGATTTTTTTAGTAGGAAGAGATTTATAAGCCCTTTTATTTATCATATATTCCATTTAGAATAAATTTAATTGCATTTATAGATTTACAATACACACAACACCTGATTTAAACAAAACACTATTTAGTCATGTTTGGAACAATCAATTAAATAGAAACACTTTTATAGTTTTTATTGAGTAAATTTATATATTATATATCCAATAACATATTTTTACACTAATAAAATATATTTTATAGGTAAAATATAAGAACAATCCCTATATTACAAATAAAATACTATATTTTTATAAGGGTAGTTTTTCCTCCTTTTAATAGAGAACCCATTTTAAATAATTTTTTTGACCATTTTATATATTTAATATGTAAAAATAAACTTCATTTTTGGAAGAGAAATAAAAAAATAAATATAGGGGAAATTTTTGGTATACTCCTGTGATGTTTCATTTTTAATGAGTAGTTAAAAATATTGAAATTTAATTCAAAAATGTTTTTTCAGATAATTTATTTACAAGGTTAAATTATAATTTAAATTAGATTTAAAGTTTAATTAGAGAATATTTATATCTATTAATCATATTTAGGTTATTTAAAGTAATTTCACTTTGAAATTGACTATAAAAACATTGCAAACTATAGGACGTTTTTACATTGAAACCCCACATTGTTGTCCCGTTAGCGAGAATGAATTTAGATATTTTTCTTCCAATATTGTAATATTAATTTTAAAAAATGGATTACATATTTATAATAATATAAAATTTTAATTTTTAATTATGTCTAATTAGTTTTTGACTAAAAATATTAGTGAATGTGATTGAAATTAATTATAACGATTAAAATTACATTAAGATAAATAAGGGACCAAACCTTATTTATAAGTGCCCGAATGACCTATAAACTTATCAAAGATCCAATTTATAGCCATAAATAGACACTATACACATTTTTATATAAATTGGATCATTATGGTATCCACTTTCACTGTGAAAAATGTTAATGGTATTCCTTTTTCAAAATATTACTAGAGTGGCACCCATCCTCCACTATAAAGGAGCCTCCTCTCCTCCCACATCCTCAAACCAATCAAGCCCCATTGGGTCGACCAAGATCTTCCCAAATAGATCCTCAAAATCCCTCCCCTCATCTTAGATGACTCCCCTTTTCTAAGAAGTAGTCCAAATAATATTTTTGGTACAAACTAAAAGAAGTTACCTGAATAAGAGGTAACAAACTTTCTCAAGGTTTTTAGTATTATTTCAATCATCCACTCCCAAACCATTTCTTATTCCATTATTATATAAAAAATACGTTATTATAAATATACTAGGATTTTTTTATGTTATGGTTTCAACATATACTTACACACACCCCCATCTAATGGGTAACAAACATACTGTTTATGTGAATGACGAACTACCGCCTCATGAAATGATGATTGCTTGTTATTCATTTTATGACTCTCATGGTGGTCATTATGATGGAAAATATATTTATATATGATATTTATGATATTTATAATATATTTATTATTTTTTAATTATTTTATTACACATAACTCTATACATTCCATTTTTTATAAATACTATAACATCGTTTGTGGATGTGTGGACAACCAACTTCTTAAAGTGATGCAATTTGTTCACGCTATACATAGAATGTATTAAAAATTATTTTAATATATTTAGATAAATTATATAACATATATATGATACTTTAATTATAATATACATATGTATAATTTAATTTTCGTCCTTTTAATATGACAGAGAAATGAATGTTGTGTTAATGTGTATTCACAACCTACCATCTTCATGAATGGTGCATTTCATTTCTTATCACCAAACATTATAGATTATTATAAACACATATGCACTAAATATGTATAATAATTAAGTAATGGGTTACAGTATATATATGATTACATCATGATCTAATTATAAGAAATAAGAAATCACAAATCAAAACATACTTGAGAAAACAAGGCAAGTGACGCCCAAAATAGTTAAAATAGTGAAAGAGTGTTAAAAAATGAGTAATAAAATATCTTAAGAAGTTATTATATGACATTATGAACATTATTATATTTTTTGTTTATGTTATTTACATATTTTAAACCACTATAAATGAGGATAAATACCACATAACAATAATAATATTAGGGTAAGGGGTTTAGTCTCAATTTACATTCTGTTAAGACTTATTTGTTGTTATGAACCAATTCACTATTATATATTTTATATAATGAAATATGAAATGTAATATAATGAATATCCTTATTCTAATGATATTATAATTTTCATTTAATTTCATACCTTCATGGGGATTATAACTTAAATGTTTCAAAGTGGTATGAGACACTTTGGAATGTTTAAAGATTATTATCGTCAAAAATTTTCTTAATGATTATCATTGAAATATCACTTAATTTTGTGATTGTTATCTTTATATTGAAACAATAACTTTATTTCAATAATTTTTCATTTAAAATTTACTTGAATATCCATATTCCCATAGAATGGATATTTTTATTGCCTAAACTGTATACCATTTTAGATATAGTGTCTACTTTGATAGTTATTAGATTATTTGGGGAAATATTAATAATTTTATTTTATTTATTAAATATGAATATTTGATAAGGTATATTATTTATTTTCATTAATCAATAAGAGGAATTATTTGTAATATTAATGACATGTGGATACTATACTTTATATAGCCCCTTGATGCATCAATAGGTTCTCATGTGACGAATAAGGTGGACAAATTAAATGGATTTATATCTGTAGTTTTAAACCATCTTGTTAAAGGTCTTGAAGTTATATGTTATCATGTTCCTTAGACATGAAATCCAATAATTATTAATTTTATTAACAAGTATTTAAGTTATTTTTTTATTATCCATGAAATTTTTTATTGACATATCTATAGATGAATTATACACTCAACTTATTGATTAGTGTCATGTGTTTCAGTTTCTTACATTTTCCATATTGATTTTAAATTATATAGTTATTTTAATGGAATGTGTTATCAGTTTATTACCTTTCTATGCTGATTTATTATCAATAATTCTTTCTTTATTCCACTTCACTTACCTTTACTGATCATTTGAGCTCAACTTATTATGTTTCGTTTTCCCAAGTTATGAAGAAGATATCTATGAATAAGCTTTTAGGACATAGTTTATTTTTTTATGTATCATGTTTGTATTTCCTTATTCCCAATGTCTTATGGGTATCATGTATATAACTTGGATTTTCAAGACTACAAAGTTATCATTATTTTGGGATTATATTCCTTGTAATCAAGATAATGTAATAAAACAATGCACTGAATATGTGCTTATTGGGTCATGGAATTATAATTGGTATCAAAGGAAGTTTAGTAGACACCTTGGAAACTATATTTATAAAAATTAGATTAGGTAGAACAACCCTAAAATAGACATTGAGTATAATTATTGGAGAACATCATAAAATGTTGGTAAGGTAGATATTATGTGGGAATTCTTAACAATACATCCCTCTATGGATATATAAGGGGATGTGGTTCTGGAAGAGACGTACTGAGGAGTAATAACTCTAACAAGATGTTCTAGGACTAACTTGGTGTAACCTAGTATATGAAAATAGGCCTTACAGGGCACCTATTTTGGCACCCTCAAGGGATATACTTCTAATAGTTCATATTCTCTTTACCTTCCATATAAAGGAATTTAAAGTAAATATTTCCCCAAAGTAACCAATGTTTATGAAATTAGGATTTAAAATTCATTAACTTATTTTATGTTCTATACCATATTTAGAATTATAAATTATGATTTTATGAGCAAACCTCGTATATGTCATTGTTTGAAAATGGAACTTGGAAGGATGAATGATTTCAATACTCATGAGAAATATAGAGATTTCCCTATTGAGAAAACCAATATAACTGGTATTGGAATAGATAAAATCATGGCCATATCAGGGAAACATAATCAGGTTAGGAAAATTAACCTTACCCAAATAGAGGAACCTATTCCACGAAGAGATTCCCCTATGATGGATCTCATTATGTGGAAGAATCCCCCATCATTTAGTTGTAATAATAATATAATTTTACCTGGGAAATAGATTAAGTCTCTAGAGCACATATTTATAGCCAGGGAATATTTACAAAAGTAAAAGGCTACACTTGTGGTTTATTGTCTCCAAGGTGATTCTAATCAGTGGTGGGATCTTATCCAAAATAAATGAGAGGAATAAGAAATTGAACTCATGGAATATATGGATTTTAAGGAGACATTATTCTATAAATATTTCGCTCATGATCACAAACTAGGATGAAGAGGAAGTCCCTTATCTTAAATAAAAAGGAAGTATAAATTGTTTCAGATTATGAATAAACGTTTAGAAGGTTATCTAGATATGCTACAGATTATATACGTAATACGGTGTGAAATATAAACCACTAATTTGAATGTATTAAGCCATATATCACAAGGGATTTGGTTTCTTAGAATTTTTCATCATATAAAGATATTGTTTTATATTCCATCAAGATAAAGAATGAATTTTCTTGAATTAATATATTCAATGGAATCCAAGAAAAGGAGTGGCTATTTAAGAACCATGAAAAAATGAATTCATAAATGAATAAAAAGTTTGAGCAAATAAAATTATGTGAAAACTATGAGAAAAAACACTATGGGAAGTGTTTGAGGGATTGAGTGTTTTCTATAAATATAGAGTTATGGGTCACCAATCTCATTAATTCAAGGGGATGAAACTTATTAATGATGTATAGTGATATAATAGAAAGGATATGGGGAATTAATCAAACGAATTCCCCATGCCTCAAGGGAATCTACCATAGAAGAATACAAGAGGAGATGGCCAAGATTATGTAATCACAATAGCTGATGTAACAGTACCCATTGGAATGATGGTAGGTACATTAATTCTATCCTTAAATTTATCCAATGCATTATTTTATTCTGGATTGTTTCACCCTTTTATATCAACTCGGTATTCAATGAAAATTATACCTTTGTATTTTTATTTAATAAGAGGTGTTTCAGTCAAAAATCCTAAGGGAAGTATCATTTCAATTTAGATGTGTCGAGAAGTCCCCATTATGACATATAAACATACTTTATGTTCTGAAATTATTATCATACATATGGTTGAATTAGATATTATCCTCATTATGGACCAAATCTAAAAATATAATTCAAATATTTATTTAAAGAGGAAGGAAATTAATTTTTTTGGATGATATAGAATCCACCATCTTTAGAGAATAAGCTTACCTACCTTATTCTTATCTAGATCTACCCCCAGTAGCTCTATTGAATAAAATACTTGGTGAAGAATGGAAAACAACACCTAGTGAAGAATAAGTTAATCTTCAAATTGAGGATATACCAATTGTTCAAGAATTCATTGATGCCTTTCCTAAATAATTAACTAAATGTACTCTAGTGAACGAATTTGAATTTTACATTGATTTAATCCCCGATGAAAGTCCAATATCAAATAATCCCTACAGGATGACCATTGTAGAATTGGTGGAATTGAATAATCCACTAGAGGATTTGAGTAATAAGAGATTTACTCACCCTAGTTTTTCACTATGGGGATCCCCTATCCTTTTTGTTAAAAATAAATATGGATCCATGAGTTTTTGAGTTGATTATAGTAAAATAAATTCCATTATAATAAATAACATATATCCTCTAATTCGCATTGATGACTTATTTGATCAACTTCACAGAGACCAATATTTTTAAAATATTGATCTTCATTATTGGTATTACCTATTACGAGTGAAGAAGGAAGACATTCCAAAGATAGATTTTTGAATGAGGTATAGACATTACAAGTCTACGATAATTCCACTTGGCCTGACTAACTCACCTTAGGTTTTTATAAACATAATGAATAGAGAATTCAAGGAATATCTTGATTATTTTTTTGGTATTCATTGATGTAACATCCTGGTCTGAGAAGACAACCTGAGGCACCCCGTACTTGGTTGGTCACGTGGACTCATGTGCATTTCCCCGAACACCAGAGGCTACCGACAAGCAGCGAGGGCCTTGGGTGTGATAGTGGCGAAACTATGACCTCATTGGTAGAGAAAAAAAGCAGAAGAGAAACAGATAACAGTAGAAGAAGCATTGATAATATCAAATAATAAGAGACAGTGGATGACTGAAGAAATAAATAGCTAGAGAATATATATAAAAATAATGCTCGATATATATGTCTAGGAAAGTATCCAAATAATTCACAATGCAGAAAATACAGTACTAAACCAACGTATAAGAAAAACAGTAAACAGCTCCACAACATCGCAAGCCTCATCTTGGTCCCATGCTCTTCATCTCTAAGCAATTAAGTACCAGAAGTAGAAGGGCACTTTACCTTATCTATACCTGAAACAATATAATCTGTTTGGGCCCAAATCATGACCCAAAAAGGGTGTGAGACTAAATCCTAGTATACAACCACCAAGAGATCTGTGCCTACCAGTCAGTGAATATATATGGAATGCAATAAGAAAATGAAGCAGTAATCAAGGAAGTACTAAAAAGTAAACATCCCAACAGTTACAAGGCATTAAAAAAAACACCACACATCAAGTAAGAAGATAGTCAAAAATAGGTAACCCTCTATGATGTACTCACAACTGATCCCCTGTAGTCCTACCTAGTAAACACAAGCAACCCTCTGGGAAGTACACACATTCTAACCCCTCTGGTTCAGCTCTTGTAAAGGCTCTATGAGGAAGCACTCAACGTCAATTCCCCTTGTAGCCAAGTATTATTAAATACTCTCTGAGGAAGCACTCACCGTCAATTCCCCCTATAGACTTTTAATTAAAACTACTGGCACTCTGAAGAAGCACTCAACGTCAATTCCCTCTGTGGCCTCATAACATAACTATAGACCCTCTGAGGGAGCCCTCAATGACAATCCCCCCTATGGTCTCACAACATAACTATAGACCCTATGAGGGAGCAATCAGCATCAATCCCCCTTATCTTCTTGTAGCGTGATAAAATAACAAACACTCTGGAGAAGCCCTTACGTATATTCTCCCAATAGTCCACTACAATAGGTTCTCACAAACCTATGTAAGTCAAAAAAAATATAGCAATGCATATCAGCCAAGGTAAACCTCATGAACTACTTGTCTAATAGTCTACAACATAACAGCATGAAAGATAAACAAAATCACTCCATCCAACAATACTAGGCATGGGAAACAAACAAGGCAACCTAACAAGCCAAGTAAGGACAACAAAACATGCATGGAAAAACACCTCCAAATCATAGAAATTAACCCTATTCTCATTCAATTAACCTCTATTCAAGAATAATATCATAGTAGGAAAAAACAGATCTAAAACAGTAAACACACAATACCCAGTTCAAGGGTATTGAGCACTTTTGCACATATAACTCAAATAATTTGAACGGAAAGGCACAAACCACCTACCTCGGTGTTGTAGGATCAATATACGCAAACCTCAAGCCTTGAATCACCCAAGAACACCGTAGATCTACAAAAATGTTAAAAATGATCAACCAATGATATATTGATAAAGAGGAGGAATTAGAAAATGGTGCTTAAGAAGAAGAGAGAAATCATCGATGTGATTCCAACACAACTGATGGAGTTCGATTCAGAGAACAGACGCTCAATCGGGGGCTCAGAGAAAGATCGTGGCTGTACGGGTTCTCTTAGATGAACTATGTTGAGAAGTAGATGGTTCTATCCATCAGACACAACCCCAATGTGTTTAATTAAAAAAATAAAGTTCACGGTGTGTACTTTATAAGTACACGACGTGTACTTTCCCTCACCAGCCCTCGCATTAAGCGGTCTCCAGGTCACCACACACGGCCGTGTGCGTGGTCGCTATAGGGCCAGCACACGACTATCCACTGTAACCGAGTTCACAGTGTATACCTAGAAAATTCCCAAAAACTCCCATTTTTCTCAAAAACACCATAAAATGAAAAAAAACTTGAAAATAATATCCAGGTTCTTACAAAATTCCCCCCTTAAAGAAAATTTTCCCTGAATTTCCCTAGCAAGGTGACGTAGAATAACAATCATCAAACAGCTCCGGCCACTATGATCGTACATCGGTCTCCCTCTCCCAGGTCTCATCCTATACTTTCCCATGCTTCCATAGCACTCATACCAGAGGAACAGACTGGCCATAGAGAACCTTTGTACTGTGATCAAAAATCCGTATAGGATTCTCCTCGAACGAGGCGTCCACCTCTAACTCAACCTCCTTGGGTTGAAAAACATGAGATGAGTCCGAGAAGTAACATCAGAGCTAAGAAACGTGAAAAATGTCATTAATATCCTGACTGTTCTGAGGTAACTTTCACTGGTAGGCAACCAAGTCTGCCATAACTCAAACGGCCCAACGTACCCCAGCGAAAACATACCCTCTCTCCTAATCCTCTTGTGACCCAACCTCGGTGTAACACGCAGGAAAACCTGATCCCTAACTTCAAACTCTAGAGGTCATCTCCTTTGATCAGCATAAGAGTTCTGCCGAGATTGTACAATAGCCATCCTCTTCCAAATCAACTCTATCTGTTCTATGGTCTCCTGGACAAGTCGAGGTCCCAGTATAGTTGCATCTCCTGCCTCCAGCCAACACAAGGGTGATCGACATGGCCTACCGTACAAAGCACCATAAGTTTCCATTTAAATAGTTTATTAAAAACTATTATTGTAGGAAAACTCCAAAAGAGTTATGTGATTCTCCCAAGAACCTCCAAAATCCAGGATACCTAATTGGAGAATGTCCTCAAGCACCTCAATCATACACTCGGACTAGCCATCCATCTGGGGGTGGTAAGCTGTACTTAGAAGTACCTATGTACCTAAGGCCTTCTACAGCCCCTTCCAGACCTGAGAAGTAAAATGACCATCCCTGTCTGAAACAATGGAGTGTGGAACCCCATGTAAATGTACAATCTCTCGGATTTACAACCTTCCCAAATCATCAACACCAAAGTTCTCCTTGATTGGAAGGAAGTGAGGAACTTTTGTGAGTCTGTCAATGACAACCGAAACAACATCATTCTCTCGAGGAGACCTTGTAAAACCTGTCACAAAATCCATCGTGACATCATTCCACTTCCACTCAAGAATGGGTAACTACTGAAAAAGCTCTTCTGGTTGCTGATGCTCCACATTCACCTGCTGACAGGTTGAACACCTCATCACGAAACCAGCAACATATCTCTTCATACATGGCCACTAATACTGACTGTGTAGATCACGATACATCTTGGTGATACCAGGATGCACTGCCCAAACTAAGGAGCAAAAGTCCCACATTAGCTCCTCGCGTATGTCTGCTGACACCCATACGTTCCCATGAAAATACAAGATCTCATCCTCACCTATGGTCCATCCTAGAATAGGGTCCTCTCCTGACACAATTTCCCATAGGAATAGGCCTTCATAATATGATAGCTTCCTTATTCTCACTTGATCAAGAAAAGTAGAGGTAACAGGTACAGAAGAAAGAAACATCCGCCCCTGTCTATCATGAACCTCAAAATACATCTTAGAGAACAGGTCCATAAGATGCTACCCACTGCTGGCCTCCTGAATTGCATGTATCTGAGTCCTCCTCCTTAGCACATTATCCACCACATTTCCTTTCCCAGACATGTAGGCAAGCTCAAAGTCAAAAGACTGAAGGTACTTAACCCACCTTCACTGTATCAAATTCAAGTCATGCTGAGTGAAGGTATACTTCAGACTTTTGTGGTCTGTGAAAACCAAAAAATGCTTTCCCAAAAGATAATGTCTCCAACAGCATAAGGCATGAACAACCGCAGCCCACTCAAGATCATGCATCGGGTAATTCCTCTCATGTGGCCTCAACTATCAAGACTCGTACATAGTGACTCCTCCCCCCTATATAAGCACTTCTCCAAGCCTGATACTTGATGCATCACAGTAAATAGTGTAGCTCTTTCCTAGTTCTAAAAAAACTAGTATCGATGTTGAATTCAACCTCCCTTTCAGCTCCTAAAAGGTTGAATCACAAGAATTCAACCACAAGAACTTTTCACCCTTCATAGTCAGGCCTTTTAGTGGCACTTCTAAGCATGATAAGTCCTGTATGAAATGTCAGTAGTATCCAATCAGCCCCAGAAAAATCCATACCTCAAAGATGTTCTTCGGATGCTCTTAGGAAACTACTATTCTCACTTTCTCTGGGAGTACTGATACTCCTGTCTCTGAGATAACATGACCCAAGAAGTCAATCTAATCCATCCAAAAATGGCATTTTGACATATTGACATATAACTGATGCTCTCTCAGTGTACTCAAAACGATCTAAATATGCGTATCATGGTCATGTCGAGTGTGATAGTACACCAAGATATCGTCCATGAAAACCACCATGAATGAATCCAGGTATGGATGGAACACTCGGTTCATTAGTTCCATGAAGACTAAAGGTGCATTCGTGTGACCGAATGACATAACCACATATTCATATAGACCATACCTACTGCGAAAATCTTTAAGAGGTATATCAGATGGTCTAACGTGAAACCTATGGTAACCAGACCTCAAGTAAATCTTCGAGAACACTCGGGATCCTCAAATTTTATCAAAGAGATCATCAATCCTTGGAAATGGATATCGGTTCTTAATCTTCAACAGGTTCAGCTTTTGATAACCTACACAAAGTCTGAGGGTAACGTCCACCTTCTTCGAAAATAGGACTAGAGAACCCCAAGGATAAGTATTGGGTTAGATAAAACCCTTTTCCTGCAACTCCTCCATCTACTTCTTGAGCTCCTGTAACTCTAGTGCATCCATCCTATAAGGGGGATGGACACCAGTGCCACTCTTGGAAGATGCACAATAGAAATGTCCAACTCTCACTCTGAAGGAAAACCTGAAAATTCCTCTGGAAAGATGTCCCTAAAATGATACACCCCTGGAGAAAAATTCATATGAGAAGTCCCCTAGTCATCCAGATAAAGACCATCAATCTGAGATGTAACTCCTCTTAACCCATGATGCTCAGGTCCTTCTTTTCTCACCTGTACATCCCATTCTCCCTTATAAAGAAACGATCTTCCCTCTAGTGATGTGAAACTCACCCTACGACGATCGCAATCAAAAACTTCCTAGAAGGGAACTAACCAGTCCATTCCGAGAATGAAATCATAGCATGTTATCTCTAAGACATAAAGGTCCCATAAGAAGTGACACCCACCAACCTCAAGAGGGAACTCTTTGCACTGACATACACTAGCCGTTCTAGTCCCCAACAGTGTGTCCAATGTCAAGACATCAACAAAAGTAAAGATACAGAGCTCAAGGCTCTTCACAACAGTAACAGATATAAAGCTATAGGAATCCCTTGTGTTGAAAAGAGCAGATGCTAAAACTGAGGCAACTAAGATTGTATCTCGAACTATAGAGGGTCTAGGATCTTACTCTTACTAGGTTTGCTCCACCGAAAAAGTGTGACCTGCACCACGACCCTGACACCCTGCCTGACCACTCTGAGACGACCCATCTTGCTTTTTCTAGAGGCATTATAACTGACTAGCATTTCCGCGACCTCCACCTCGGCCTGAACGGTTGGAAGAATTCTAGTTACCAGACTGATGAGAAACTGGTGGCGCTGCTCCTGTATGAGGAGTCATAGAAGAACCCCTGTCACCAGCTACTAGCGAGAAGGTCTGACAGAAATGATGAAGATGACCCATCTTGCCACAAGATCAGCACTGCACTGGGTCTCTCGGGCAATGTGGCCTCATATTCTTGCTCTTTCTACATTTTTAGCACACCACCTGGCTACCAAAAGAAGTTCCTCGCCTCCTTGGATCACCGTGTGAAGATCCCCAGCGATGGTTCCTGCTGTCAGCCGGCGAAGCACTAACTTTGGATGCTGAAATGCCCTGGATCAAAGCTCCCGAATACCTCAGTTTATACTCAGTGATCAATTCCTGGTTGACGATAGAAAATATTGAGGTCAACCTGAAGATATTAACCTGATCCTGAATCTCTTTCCTTAGACTATCCTCAATCTTCCATGCCAGGAACAAACCATCAACCCCCAGAAAAGGTGTAAATCACTACATATCAGTGAAAATAGAAGAGTAATCCATAACAATAAGAGTAACCTACTCCAAAATCATGAAATCTCGAGCTCGATCGGCCCTCAAAGTCTTCGGATAGAAGTAATTTTAGAAAGTATGCTGAAACTCTTCCCAAGCCATATCCTTTTGGCATCTCGCCTGTGAGATCACATCCCACCATCTCTTGGAGAAATTCCGAAGCATATACATAGCAAGGTTAAAACTACTCTCCAGAGGCATCTCCAGATGCTCAAAGATTGTCAACATGGCTTTTAACCATGACTCTGCTACCTGAGGTCCTCCTTCCCCGGTAAAAGTGGGAGGATGTTGCGATTGGAAAACTCGGGTCAACTATTCCATAGAAGGGACATGATATAGTACTTCTCAAAAGGTCTGCATAAACCTCATGAATTCCTCTCAGAAATATGCATTAGCACTTGTGTCCGGAAAGATGGTTGGTGCCAATACTGACACTATAGGAGGATCCGCTGGAAGTCCTTGATCAATCATGTCCATTTTCTGATAGTTTCCCTATAACTGGTGTACAACTGGAGGACGTCATGGTGGCATGACTCTGTAAGGTCAATTGCACACCTTAGAACAAGATTACCAAGGAATGAAAACTAGAATAGTAAGGAGGGAACATGAGAAAGAAATCATTCAAGTTTTTCAAAACAAGGATACACGGTGTGTATAATGCCTACACAACGTGTTCCCTTAATCCTTTCACATAGATGTGTACCTCTGCCAAAACTGGTCGTGTAACAACCCCATACATGTCGTGTTGTCCTAACACATGACGTGTACTTGAATCCTCTTACCCTTCTCGAATTCCTTTAGACGGCTAGGCCACACAGTTTTGCTAGAACAAGACTACACAGCATGTTAGTGCTAGACACGGCGTGTACTAGACGAGATTCACCGACCCGTGTTGTTAGTGACACGGCTAGATACATCGCTCACACTACACGGCATGTTCCATATGGACACAACGTGTACTTGGAAGATTTCACCAACCCATGTTGTTAGTGACACAACTGGATTCCAGGGATTACACTATATGGCGTGCTCCAGACAGACACATTGTGTATTAGAAAAGATTCAACTGATCCATGTTGTTAGTGACATGGCCGGTTACACAGTTCTACAACATGGCATATACATCTGGTACATGGCGTGTCCTACCAAATATTTACAAACCCCGTGTATCTTCCCACATAGTCTATGACATGGTAAGAGTGTAACACCCCGAGATTTTATGAGAATTATTCTTTTTTAATTTCTTTGATGTCTTTTGTTGTACACTACATCAAGATTATATTGTGCTATACACAACACTGTATTAGCTTGTAGTATAAGAAACACTAATCTTGTCTTTTATTACACGCAATATCAACCTTCCTCGATAGCTTGCGTTGTACACAATACCGAGTTTCACTAAACAACGGTATGTAATTTAAATATTACATAAACTAGCCGTTATGAATAGTAATACCCACTTTTTGAAATTTTATAAATTTTATCATTCAAAATGGACTTCATTTTTGGATTTGGAATATCAAAATTAGCCTAGGGTAAATTTTTGGTATTTTTCTGAAAACTATCAATTTTTTATGAATAGTGAAAAACACTGAGTTATAGTTTAAAACTGAATTTTTATTTAAATAATTATTTATTTTATTTAAATTTATTTTAGGTTGAAATAGATACATAATACTTATATAAGTTCAATGTAACTCATTGAAGTCATTTTTAAAATAATTATAGATATATAAAAATTTCATTGAACCTTTTTACCGTCTTTTACCCACCTCCTAGAATAATTTGCAAATTTACATAAAACTTAATTTTGCCGCTTCTATGAGTGGAATTTCAAAAATCCGAGAGACACGGTTAATATCATGGTGTAAAATGTGGTTCAATAAGATAAAAATAATTTTTGGTGAATAGTAACATTTTACTTTTATTTATCACGGTTAAAAGTAAATAAGGTAATTAAGTGTAAGAATGATTTTATTATTACCCTAACACATGTCCTAATTCTATTGGATAAGTGTAATTAGACAAAAAACAACATTAGGAATAAAATATTACCCTTTAGGTACACTTGGATTAGATTAGGACATTTATTATTATTTTATTTAAAGAAGAGTTAAAATAGTTAAAATCAATGTTCAATAACTAAAACATTTTTAATATAGGGTAATAAATAAGAAAAATTTGACTATAAATATTCATTAGAAATCAGAAAAATATTTCCTACATAATGGTATTTTAGTTACAATTTTTAGACATTAAATAATTTAATTTATTTATGACACAATGAGGATGCAGTAGTTACCTAATTAATGAAATATTAAAATAATTGATATTATAAATACCCAAATAAATGTAATTTGAGACTTTTTACAAATTAAACTAATTTTTTAGGTTAACATAATATATTAGAGTTATTTATATGAATTGTTTTCGAAGTAAAAATTCTTTTATGAATTTAGAAAAAACAAAATACCAAATAGTGTCAAAATTGACATAAAAGAGTTTTTAAAACAAATATTATATTATTAATTTATATTATATTCCTAAAAAATCTAAGTTTCGGCAAAAAGACTTATATAATAATATATATGACATTAATGAACCAATTGGGGTTTTATTGGTAGTTTATAGAATGTTTATTAACCATATAGTGTAAGAATACAAGAAGACAAGGTAAAAGTTAAATTATTTAACTCAGAGTTAAATCTAAATGATAAGGTTAAAATGGTAACTTAAAATTGTCTAAAACCTATTGGTTGAGAGGATTTAGACCCATCCCTACCCTAGCTTCTAAATAAGTCACTTTTGAGCCATTATAAATCCAATATGAATTTATTATAAAATAATATTTTAAGTTTTTCCTAAGGTGCCCCTCACCCCTCTTATAAAAGGGCACCTCCTCCCTCTCCTCTTCACAACAATTTGAGCCTTCATGCTCGGAAAAACCCTACCCATTTCACTTATACACTTACATAGAAACCTAATAGATGTAATGGTCATCTTTAAAGACCAAATTTAGTTCCCTAAGAGGAATTTAGGAGGAGCCGTGTCGAAGAAGAGGTAATCTCTTCTACCAATTCTTTCAAGTTTGTTTATCATTCTACTTCCTATTCATTAGTTGTTTCATCATAAAGTAATGAAATAAGTATAAATAATATACTGATATGTTATTATAAATATGAAACAACCCCATTTCACCTTATATCCATCATACAGAAAAGGAAATCACCGCGCATGTGTACCTATGGAATACCGTCTCCACGCTGTGGTGTAATTTGTTTTCCCACCACAAACATACATGGATGGGTATAATAGTGTAAAGAATAACTATATATGGTTATTATAACATCACAATTATTCTGAGATATTATATCATCCACTCCAATTCCATTAAATAAATATGGGAACAATATCAACGCTCGTGCGTACGTACGGATTACCGTCTCCACGACGCGATGCGATTCATTCTCCATATTAACCATTCAAGAATGATTATAAAGTATATATAATGAATAATTATGATATATATGAAATAATAATGCTATTTTATTTATGTATATATATATATGTCATCTTCTTACTTCCGTTCAAGTCAATAAGGAATGGAAAACAATGTTCATGCGTACGTACGACCTACCGTCTCCGTGAATGGTCTGTTTCATATCATTTATCTATGTATTATATATATATTTATATATAATGAATATATATGATATATAAATCATTTTTTACATTCTGGAAGTAATTAAATCATGATATAAGTAATAATAATATCAATAACAACATGTTCAAACACGTATGATTAATGAAACGATTTTACCCAAAACGCTGCTTTAACATGGAATTGATAGAAGAAAGGGTAATATAAAATCATAAGTGAATCATATATGATATCATAAATATTATTATAGTTCTATTAAAAGTTAATAATATGTTTAAACCCACTATACAGGAGTTTCAGACACGTATAGATGAAATTCGATCTTAGGTAAGGGATAAATTTTCGATCTCTTTTTTATCCGAGATTGCTTACACGTAAGTATTTACTGGGGTTATATTTTTCATCCATGTCCATAAAAATGTTTTTCATAAAGTGTATAATATTCTTCCATGTATGTTTAAAGTATTGTTTACCCATCTTTGAATTTTACTTTGTGTTATGGAAGGAATCTATCTTTTGTTTACCATGTCTGGTACTCTTTGACTTTTCCATTAAAAGCATGAGGAGAATGTTTTTTTAACTTATACAGAATGAACATATTTTTACGGTTTTATAACGCCTTAGTTTCATAAAGCTTACTCTACAATATTTCATTACTATTTTCAACAAAATCATTTTCTTTTAAAATTTCATGGAATTTTGAGAAAAGAAAATTATTTTGAAGAAGAAAGTATATTTTCCTCAAGAATTCATTTCAAGTGTTTTATCAAAACCATTTTCCATCTAACATTACATTATTTCATATATGTATATTTCAAGTATAATATCTCTATGATTTACATGGTTTTAATTTTATATGGATGAAATTATATCCATTTGTTGTATATGGATTATGTTATGATGGGATGATGTTTATGAATCCCATTTTATTCTTTGGGTTATGATGAATGATTTACGTTTATGTTGTGGCACACGTAAGAATGATTTCATTATGAGATGGATGGGGCCTATATCTCCATACAATGAATTGGGTAAATATTTATATCTAATGATATAGACATGGATGTAATGGTAAGTAAATCTAGTACATTAATACATGGATGGAACGGCAGGTAAACCCAATTCAGTAATGGACTTTGTCCACTATGATGGTCTGGGAAGCAATGCCTTGGCTACTATGGAAATCATATCATGTGATTAATAGTTTTCCACAATTACATGTTTTATTCCCATGCTATTTTATCATGATTTATGTTCCATTATGATTTATGCCTTATGTACTACCATGTTTAATGTCATTGCTCAAGATTTTGATGTTTAAACTTTATATTCATGTTTTTATGTTCAAATGTATATGGGTTGTTTTATTTTATCCATGGTTACCCTTACTGAGAATTTGAGCTCACCCTATCTATGTTTTCTTTTCCCCCAGGTTATAAATGGAAAAGTTTTTGGTAGGAAGAAAAAGAAGATCTTTATGGGAGATGTTGAAGATCTTTCACCATGATTGGAAGATTATGTTCCATGTTTCCAAAGACACTAAACTATTACGGTCCTTGGGTGTCTGTTTTTGTTATTTTTTATGTATTTCGCAAAAGTAATGTAATTTCCATGTACGTTAATTTTGTGTCTCTATAGTTGGTATTAGACGGAAGTTTTAGTTAACCTTTGGAAACTAGGATGCGAAAACATTAGTGAAATCCCTAGAGATATTTCTAAGGTATGTCTAAGGATGTCTCTAAGGTTAAGTAAACGTATTGGTTATAGTCCTAGAATTACGGTAATGATCTTAGAATTAAACCTAAAATGTTATATATTGAAGGTACTCCCCCTTTATTATGTTGTTTTCCTAGCATGATTTTTTCCACTCACACTATTCTTTTTGGGTTTTAGAAAATGGCTGGAAACAGGAAGATTCACGATGATGGATGATATGATGGAAAATGGAATAATATTCTTCATGAGGAACCAAATGAAACAGGATTTGGAAGTCCAAACAACATTATTATTCCCAATAAGCTATCTCATAATATGATCAATAATCTCAACTTTGGTAAGTATCCCAACTCAGCTAAAAAGGGAAAGATAGAGTTTCATGATGATCATAGAGGAAAGAAATTTCAATTTCCATCATGTAAATCATGTGAGAGGAGGCATCCGGGAGAATGTTTCAAAGGAACTGGAAGATGATTTGGGTGTGGAAAAGAAGGACACAAAGCCAGTAATTGCAAAGGAAAAGGTTTAGTTAACACCATGGACAAGGATAATGGTATTGCTAAGACATCAACAATGGTTAAATGTTTTAAATGTGGATTGTACGAGCATTAAGAAAACCAATTCCATAAGGGAACATCTCATGAAGAGAATCATCATGGTCATATGGGTAGTATTTATATTGTTTATGATGAAGAGACTACAAATGATATGTGAGATGAAAGAATTGTTGAAGCTCGATCAATGGTTTAAGAAGGTAGTGGAATGATTTATGTTTATCAAGAGTTATGTTGTATAGGTAATGATACAATGGAATAAAGACACATATAAGGATTGTTACACTATTTTTTTTCCTAAAGTATTTGAAAATATATGTTGAATGGTACCAGTAACCATGAAAGGTTATTCATATATTTTTTGAAAGTAGATGATATGCACATAATGAAGGGATAAAGAAAATATGAGATGTTTGATAGTATTAATGAGCTCATGACTGATATAAGGACAATGTGATATCATTGTTTGAGTATATATAAATTTTGGGATTTTGGTATGGGGAAAGAGTTAACTTTTGACAGAATTCATGTTTTCACTAAGGTTCTATGGTAATTTATGTTTCAATAGAATACATGATTAAGGTATTCACATGTTTTGAATGCGATCAACAAGATATATCTTATGATATATGGGGGATAAATGATGGTATTCACATGCTTGTTATGTGACCTTTCCAGTAATAGTTTTATTTATACTATGAGATTGGACAGATGTATTTTGGATAAGTCTAAATATTGGAAAGGATTATGTCAAACATCAGATAGTATTGTTTAAGGCTAGAAATTTTTTCGTTATTATTTCTGTAATGTTATAATAGTGTAGTTTTAGAAAAAGGACAACCTGTAGGATGGGCGACAACCTGTCGCATCGGACAAGGTTCCGAGAATCGAACCCACAACCGAAGTGTGATAAGCCTTTATTGCTTACCACTGGCCTACATGAAGTCCCTGGTTAGTAGAAATTAGTTTTATTTTATTAAGCAGGATGATATATGAAGTATAAGTCCATTTTTGGAATCATATACGATTAATCTCACTATAGATGGACTTATGTATATAACTTTTGCTAACATTATGTTTGATACAGATGGAATGACCTATCATTCTATAGCATGATCTACTGACACTTCAAAAATGACAAATTCAACTTCATTTCTTTTAGAGATGAAGTGGAAATTGTTCAAGGAATGACCAACAATGAGATTGTACCGAAATCAATTAAGTATTTATTCTAATTCCTTTTTTTTCAACATTAGGGAAATGATCTTGAAAACCAAAAATGTTATCCTAGATGGTACCTTAGATCATCACAAATTTATGGCTTTGTGATTGTTGGCTTTTTCATAGCCATGTTCTCTACCACTCTCCATCAGAACTTGATGGTTAGATTTCTTTTCCATATCCATATTTTCACCTATGTTCTTATTTGTTGAAACCCAATAATGAGTTAATTTTGGTAACCTTTACGTTTCATACATTAGTTTTTAAAATTAAGTGTTAGTATTACTTTTTACAATGTGTGTTTCTATGAATGAAACCTTCAAGTAGTAAACCACTTATAACCCCGACGAATTTTGAGTGAGAAATTCATTTTAAGGGGGGGTAGAATGTAACACCCTAAGATTTTATGAGAATTATTCTTTTTAATTTCATTGATGTCTTTTGTTGTATGCTACAACAAGATTATCTTGCGCTATACGAAAAAACGTATTAGCTTGTAGTATAAGCAACACTATTCTTGGCTTGCATTACATGCAAGAGCAACCTTCCTCGATAGTTTGCGTTGTACGCAATACCAAGTTTCACTATACAATGATATGTTATTAAAATATTATATAAACTAGTAGTTATGAATAGTAATACCAACATTTTAAAATTTTATAAATTTTATCTTTCAAAATGGACTTCATTTTTGGATTCGGAATATCGAAATTAGCCTAGGGTGAATTTTTGGTATTTTTCTGAAAACTTTCAATTTTTGATGAATAGTTAAAAACACTGAGTTATAGTTTAAAACCAAATTTTTATTTAAATAATTATTTATTTTATTTAAATTTATTTCAGGTCAAAATAGATTCATAATACCTATATAAGTTCAATTTAATTCATTGGAGTCATTTTATAATAATTTTAGCTATATAAAAATTTTATTGAACTTTTTACCGTCTTTTACCCACCTCTTAGGAGACTTTGCAAATTTAAATAAAACATAATTTTACCACTTCTGTCAGTGGAATTTCAAAAATCCGAGAGACACGGTTAATAACAAGGTGTGAAATGTGGTTCAATTAGATAAAAATAATTTTTGGTGAATAGTAACTTTTTACTTTTATTTACCACGATTAAAAGTAAATAGGGTAACTAAGGGTAAAAATGATATTATTATTACCCTAACACATGTCCTAATTCTATTGGATAAGTTTAATTAGACAAAAAACAACCTTATCAATAAAATATTACCCTTTAGGTCCACTTGGATTAGATTAGGACATTTATTATTATTTTATTTAAAGAAGAGTTAAAATAGTTAAAATCAAAGTTTAAAAACTAAAACATTTTTAATATAAGGTTATACAAAATATAAATTAGACTATAAATATTCATTATAAATCTAAAAAGATTTCATACAAAATTTTGTTTTATTTATAAATTTTAGACATTAAATAATTTAATTTATTTATGACACAATGGTGATGCAATAATTACCTAATTAATGAAATATTAAAATAATTGATATTATAAATACCCAAATAAATGTAATTTGAGAATTTTTATGCATTAAACTAATTTTATAGGTTATTATAACATATTAGTATTGGTTAGATGAATTTTTGTTGATGTAATAATGCTTTTATGAATTTAGAAAAAACAAAATACCGAAGAGTGTCAAAATTGACAAAAAATAGTTTTTAAAACAAATATTATATTATTAATTGATATTCTATTCTTAATAATATAAGGTTCATTAAAAATACTTATATAATAATATATATGACATTAATGAACCAATTGGGGTTCGATTGTTAGTTTATAGTATGTTTATTAACCATATAGTGTAAGAATAAAAGAAGACATGGTAAAAGATAAATTATTTAACTTAGAGTCAAATCTAAATGACAATGTTAAAATGGTAACCTAAACTTGTCTAAAACCTATTGGTTGAGAGGATTTTGACCCATCCCAACCCTATCCTCTAAATAATTCACTTTGGATCCATTATCAACCAAATATGAATTTATTATAAAATAATATTTTAAGTTTTTCCTAAGGTGCCCCTCACCCCTCTTATAAAAGGGCACCTCCTCTCTCTCCTCTTCACAAATATTTGAGCCTTCAAGCTCAGCCAACCCATGCACAATTCAGTTTTCCACTTCCATATAAACCTACTAGCGGTCCTGGTCTTCTTCAAATACCAACTTATGTGCCCTAAGAGAAGGTTAAGGGGAGGCGCGTCGAAGAAGAGGTAATCTCTTCTACCGATTCTTTCAAGTTTGTTTATTCTTCTACTTCCTCTTATTTAGTTGTTTAATTATAAAGTAATGAAATAAGTATAACTAATATAATGATATGTTATTATAAATATGAAACAACCCCATTTCACCTTCTATCCATCCTACAGAAAATGAAATCACTACGCGTGCGTACGTACGGAATACCATCTCCACACCGTGGTGTAATCTGTTTTTCCACCACCACCTTACTTGGATGAGTATAATGGTGTAAATAATAACTATATATGGTTATTATAACATCATACTGATTCTGAGATATTATATCATCCACTTCAATTCCATTCAACAATTATGGGAACGATATCATCGCTCGTGCATACGTACAGATTACCGTCTCCACGACGTGATGAGATTAATTTTCCATATTAACCATTCAAGATTGATTATAGAGTATATATAATGAATAACAATGATATATATGACATTATAATTCTACTGGATTTATTTATATATATATATATATATGTAATCTACTTACTTACATTCAAGTTAATAAGGTAAGGAAAACAATGTTCATGCGTACGTACAGCCTACCGTCTCTATGAACGATCAGTTTCATTTAATTTATCTATCTATTATATATATATAATGAATATATATGATATATAAATCATGTTTTACATTCTTTAAGTAAGTAAATCATGATATAAGCAATAATAATATCAAGAACAACAAGTCCAAACACATACGATAAATGAAACGATTTTTCCCAAAAAGCTGCTTTAACATGGAATTGACAAAAGAATGGGTAATATAAAGTCATAAGTGAATCATATACGACATAATAAATATTATTATGGTTCTGTTACAAGTTAATAATATGTTTAAACCCACTATATAGGAGTTTCGGACACGTATGGAAGAAATTGTACCTAAGGTAAGGGATAATTTTTCAATCTCGTTTTTATCTGAGATTACTTATACGTAAGTATTTACTGGGGTTATATTTTTCATCGATGTCCATAAAAATGTTTTTCATAAAGTGTTTAATATTCTTCCATGTATGTTTAAAGTTATTTTTATCCATCTTTGACTTTTACTTTGTGTTATGGATTAAATCTTTCCTTTGTCTACCATACATGGTACTCTTTGACTTTTCTGTTAAAAGTACGAGGAGAATGTTTTTTTAACTTATACGACATGAAAAGATTTTTACGGTTTTATAATGCCTAATTTTCATGAAGATTACTCTACAAGATTTCATTACTATTTTCAACAAAATCATTTTATTTTAACATTTCATGGAATTTTGACAAAAGAAAATGATTTTGAAGAAGAAAGGATATTTTCCTCAAGAATTCATTCCAAGTGTTTTATCAAAACCATTTTCTATCTAAGATGACATTATTTCATATGTGTATGTTTCAAGTATAATATCTCTATGATTTACATGGTTTCACTTTTCTTATGATGAAATGATATCCATTTATTTTATATAGATTATTTTATGATGGGATGATGTTTATGAAACCCATTTTATTCTTTGGGTTATGATGAATGATTTATGTTTATGTTGTGGCACACGTAAGAATGATTTCATTATGAGATGGGTGGGACCTATATCTACCTCCAATTCATTGGGTAAAGATTTATATCTCATGAGATAGACATGGTTGTAACAACAAGTAAATCCCGTACAGTAATACAGGGCTAAAACGACATGTAAACCCGATTCAGTAATGGACTTTGTCCACTATGATGGTCTTAGCAGCAATGCCTTGGATACTATGGAAATCATATCATGTGATTACCGGTTTTCCATAATTACATGTTTTATTTCCATGCTATTTTATCATGATTGATGTTCCATTATGATCTATGCCTTACATACTACCATGTTTAATGTCATTGCTCATGGTTTTGATGTTTAAACTTTATGTTCACGTTTTGAAGTTCAAATGTATATGGGTTGTTTTATTTTATCCATGCTTACCCTTACTAAGAATTTGAGATCACCCTTTCTATGTTTTATTTTTACCCAGGATATAAAGGAATGTTTAAGGTAGGAAAGAAAAGAAGATCTTTATGGGAGATGTTGAAGATCTTTCACCATGATTAGAAGATTATGTTCCGAGTTTCCAAAGACACTAAACTATTATGGTCCTTGGGGTCTATTTTTGTTATGTATTAAGTATTCCGCAAAAGTAATGTAATGTGCATGTACGTCAAGTTTGGGTCTATATAAAGAGACTATACAGTGTGTATATATGGTACACGACGTGTACTTAAGAAAAAAAATTTCTTCCCAAACAGAAGAACACAAGGCATGTATTCATCATTACATGGTGTGTATTCTGAGTTTTTCCAGACAGTAAGCCTCAGAAACTACTATGAAGCCCAGAAAAACACAGAAATGAACATTTAAGTGCCAAATTCTGATCTGTGAGGGCCCATACTCACCGTGAATATAATATTTGCAACATATACATGTCATAAACAAGGATAACATGGAAATGATCCACCAAATTCCGGTCCATGAGGGACAATAACACCTCAAGAACCAATTTTTGGTGTTCATTCAAACAAAAACTTACACAAAAAATACCCTATAAAATAGTAGGTATTTTTATCATGGCATATATCACAACTACATTCATATCCACCACAACACCTATCACAAAAACATGAAATCGCTAATTCACCCTATATGGCATGGAAAGAATGCATGACATGTGATCCCTAGCAAGTGTTTATATGATGCATGATATGGAATTCCATTATCTCATCGGGTTGAAACAAAAATCAAACCTCAATAACATCAACAATAATATCACAAAATATTCGAATCACTCAAGGTGAAATCATATCAACTATAAAAATTGCAAAACCAGAAAAATTGCCATAAACGAGGTAGATTGGATTTTCCCTATACACAGGTTAGATACTCCTAGGCACAACTTATTACCAAGTACCTATTCCTTCCTATCACTATCTATAGGCTCCAAATAGTATGCCAAGAGAAAAGAATTCCTCTGATACCAATTTGTAACGTCCCGGTCCTGGAAGCCACCCAGAAGCGCCCCGTACCCGGTTAGTCACATGGCCTCAAGTGAATTTCCACAAATTCCAGAGGCTGCCAACTAGTAGTGAGGCCCTTAGGTGTGATAGTGGGGAAACTATTCCCTCATTGGTAGAGTAACACATCATGTAACACCCCAAGATTTTATAGTGTGTTATTTCTTCAAAATAATTCAATAACTTTCATTACACACAACACCGATTTCAATTATACCATGACTTACCAAACAAGCCATTCAAAAGAGGTTATGAATAGTATTAGATAAATTTTAAAGTTTATGTAATCCTTATAATTTTAGAATCCATATTATGAGTTTCTTAGATATAATGCAAGAACAAATTCATTTTCAGTATTGCACTTTTATCAACTTTTAATAGTGAACCATTTTTAGATACTATATTTTAAACTTTTTGACTAAATGGGGAAATCAAAAATTTAAAATGAAACATCCCAAGCTTCTACGGTACGCTTCTCTTTGAATAATGTGATAGCGTGTGTTGTACGCAACACCGAGTTCTAACAACCAATCAAACTAGCCGTTATGAATAGTAATACCTACTTTTTAAAATTATATATATTTTATATTTCAAAATAGACTTCATTTTTGGATTCGGAATATCTAATTTAGCCTAAGGTGAAATTTTGGTACTTTTCGGATAACTTTCATATTTTGTTGAATAGTGAAAATTACTAAATTTTAATTAAAAACAACTTTTTTAATCAAAATAATTAATAGTGATAAATTATGAATTTTAGAAGTTTTAAAGTATATTTGGAATATATTTTTACCATTTAATATAATGTTGGTCATTGTACATAATTTTACAATTAAACCGAACATAAACAAGTGTCAATCTTTTAATAGTTATTACCTCTTAAAAAAACGCTTTTTGTTTTGACAGCGGGAATTAATTTTAAATTAATTTCTGCCACTTCTGTGTTTTGAATTTAGAAAAATGGATTCCATATTTGGAATCAGGAAGTCCAAATTGTGTAAATAGTTGACTTTTATTTTTAGACATTTTGAATAATTACTGTGGTAAATATTTTATTTACCATGGTTAAGGGTAAACCCGGTAAATAAGGGTTAAAAAATAATATTATAATAATACAAAATTACCCTAAAACGTGTCCTAACCTTATTGGTGGACACATACCCGACCATGGTCATCCTTGGGTCGATTTGGGGACCCCTTGGAGCCACTTGTGTGTGGTAGGGACACATTATATTAATAAAGTTAAAATAAAAATGAAAATGGCATAAGCTTACATCTTTTAGAAGAACAATTTTTACATAGGGTTATACATGTTGGATTTTCGATTATAAATATTCATTAGAAAGCTAAAACGATTTACTACATAATGATATTTTATTTATAATTTTTAGACCTCAAATAATTTAAATTATTAATGACACAATAATGATGCAATGTTTACCTCATTAATAAATCATTTAGATAAATAAGATTATAATGATTAAAATATTATCTAAAACCTGTCCAATTATTATTGGTTGATGTTATTTAGAAAATGAGTCATCTTATCTTCGACATAAATGATTTTAGGACGATTATAAACCGAATATAATTATATTATAAAGTAATACTTTCACTCTTTCCTAAAGAGCCCCTCCTCTCCCTTATAAAAGGAGACCACTTCTACTCATTCCTCACACCTCTCAAGCCACTTGGCTCGTCCAAACCCTGCCCAAATACTCTCCCCACTTCCATAACTACAACCTAGAGGCCATAGTTTGATCAGAAAGCCAACCTATGGAGCCCTTTTGATCAAATCAAAAGGAAGAACCCGAAGAAGAGGTAATGTTTTCACCACCCCTTTTCAAGTTCCTTTCTTCTTCCACTTCTTCTTTCTTTGTTCTTACCATTCTAAAATAATAAATCCAGTATCTCACATATACTGTGATGTTATTATAAATATGGTACAACCATATTCAGTATTCTATCCACCCTTTTAATAACATGTCACCATACGTGCGTACGTACGGCTTACCGTCTCCACGTCGTGGTGTAATTGTTATTCAATATATTATTATTTGGATCGGTATAATAATGATGTGCAACTCATGTAAATAATAAATATAACATGTTAATTATTCGGTATATATGATATAACATCCATTTATATATTATTTTAATATCAAAAGAATGATATTGTCGCTCGTGCGTACGTACGGACTACCGTCTCCACAAACGCGATAAGATTCATTCTCCATCGTATCCATTCAAGTATAATTATCATTTGATGATTTAAAAATGATGTTTAAGGACTTGATATCATTCTGGATATGAATAATATACAACCTATCCATTACAAACATGGATTACGTAACAAAACATATAAAATAAAACAAGTAAGTTAACACCCGAAACAACGATAATACTAAGATATTATTATCAAATCAATATTAAAAGATCATATATGATATCATATTAATATATATGATTCTTGTATAATTTAATAAAAATTATTTCACTATTATACAGGAGGTTAACCTACCCCAACCAAGTAAAAGTACAAGGTAAGGGATTTTCTTATCTCACATTCAATTCCGTGAGATTTCCATTATTCGCCACTAAATTATTGAAAGTGGTGTATTGTGTACTGGAATTTGATATATATTATCATGATTATCTTTATATTCATGTTATTCTGTAAATAGTTTGGTGGTTATTAACTTTTGGCCATACGACTCAGTTGATTAACGTGGTAAGGGGTTGTCATCTCACTCCTTATTCCCGTGAGATTCATGCCATATTGCCACCATTACCTTTTGTGTGGTGTATGTACTGCCCATAATTATATTCTTTGTGTAATAAAATTTAATTTAGGGGTATTTACATATTCATTGTATGATACCTCTTTCATGGGTTGTATGTTTCATAAGTTACCAAATTGGTAAGGGTTATTTCACAATCTCTTCATTACCCGAGGTTGTTTATATGTAATAATCTACTGGGATCTCTTTATCATCCACATCCATGTTTCTTCAAAATGTATTTCAAAACATTTTAATTATTTACAAGAATATGGGTTAAAGTAATTTATACCCTTGTTTGAATTTTTATAAGAGGAATCTTTCCGTCATTTTCAAAATAAGGTCCTTTTTAACCTTTTCGACAAAATTAAGGTAAGAATGTTTTTTTTACTTATACGGTGGGTGTGGTTATTTTCCGCCATTATAAAATCTTCAAAGCTTTCCTTACAAGATTATAAGAATATTTTCAAAGAAAATGTTTTATTTTATATGGCTCTTAAAGGATTTCAAAAATATAAAGATATATTTCTCTAAAAAGTGTTTTGATTTCATCTATGTCAACACCCTTTGATGGATTTTACGATTATTTGAAGTTGATTTATTATGATATAAAACTTCCATATTGTAATGAATTTTTGTGATATGTTTGACTGTGGATGTGCTATTTATATAGCATTCATGGTTTATGAGTAAAGTATTGAAATTTCGTATGCTAGTTCCAATAAGAATTTTTATGTTATGTTTCAACCTTTTCTTCATATGAATGTGTTGGACAAGTATGTTCCAGGTTGGGGACTGGTTAAAGTAAGCCCTCCAGGTTGGGGACTGGTAAAAGTAATCCCTCCAGGTTAGGGACTGGTAAAAGAAAGCCCTCCGGGTTGGTCTCCGGTTATTAGAGGCACTCCGGGTTGGTGTCCGGTTATTAGAGGCACTCCGGGTTGGTGTCCGGTTATTAGAGGCACTCCGGGTTGGGTTCCGGTTACAGTTAGCCCCAAGGTCTTGGGACGAGGCCTTGACAAAGAAATTAAAGTTCAGCATTATGCATTCCAACATTATGAAAATGGTTATTGATTTTTGCATGTGATTATTCGATTAGTAGAATATCCATGTGAATAAGTAAATGGCATTATTTCATTTTATTTATGCCATACTATGTTGAAAGTTCAAGTTTGAAAGGCTTTTGTTTTAGTTATACATTGTCTTAAATGTTTATTCTTATTTATGAAGGTTTCCTCTATATTGTTATCCTTACTGGGCATTTGAGCTCACCCCTTTTCTATGTTTTATTTTTTCCCAGGAAGTGAAGAAGTAAATTATGAATGACCTGCAGGGATATTATGTGGGGATATGAGTGTGGATTATGGAGACATTATGTTGTTGTTGTAGTTTTTTATTTTATGATGTAATGTAAAACTTATGAATATATCTAGTGTTTCCAAGGCTACTAAACCAATCGGTCTTTCGAGATTTGATCTTTCTTGTGATCATTCCAATGTTATGTAATTAATACACCGACTCTGGGTATCTGGGGTCGGGGCGTTACACAACATAAGAAAAACAGATAACAATAGCGGAAGTAGTAATAATATCAAACAACAAGAAACAATGAAAGACTGAAGAAATAAATAGCTGAAGCATATATTTAAAAATAATTCATGATACATATATCTATGAGAGCAGCCAAACAAGTCACAATGCTAAAAATACAGTACTAAACCAATGTACATGAAAAACAGTAAACATCTCCACAACATTGCAAGCCTCAGCTTGGTCCCATGCTCTGCAGCTCCAAGAAGTCAAGTACCAGAATTAGAAGGGAGCTTTCCCTTATCTATAGATGCAACAATATAATCTGTTTGGGCCCAAATCATGACCCAAATAGGGTGTCAGACTTAATACTAGTAGGAAACCACCAAGAGATCTGTGCCTAACAGTCAGTGAATATATATGGAACACAATAATCAAAAGAAGCAGTAAACAAGGAAGTACTCAATAGTAAACATTCCAACAGATACAAGGCATTAAAAAAGAAAACATCACAAATCAAGTAAGCAGATAGTCACAAACAGGTAACCCTATGGTATGTACTCATAGCTTATCTCCTCTGGTCCTACATAGTAAACACAAGCAATCCTTTGGGAAGTACACACAGTCTGACCCCTCTTGTTCATCTCTGGTAAAGGCTCTCTGAGGAAACACTCAACATCAATTCACCTTATAGCCAAGTATAATTAAATAATCTCTGAGGAAGCACTCACCATCAATTCCCCCTATAGTCTTTTAACAGAAACTACAAGCACTCTGAGGAAGCACTCAATGTTAATTCCCCCTGTGGCCTCGTAACGTAACTATAGACCCTCTGAGGGATCACTCAGCTTCAATCCACACTATAGTCTCACAGCGTAACTATAGACCCTCTTAATGAGCACTCAACATCAATCCCCCCAATGGTCTCACAACATGATAAAATAACAGACACTCTGGAGAAACCCTTATATCTATTCTTCCTATGGTCTACTATAATAGGTTCTCATAGCCCTGTGTAATTCAAACAAACATAGAAATGTGTATTGGCCAAGGCAAACCTCAAGAACCATTTGGAAAGTAGTCTATAGCATAACAACATGGCAGATAAACAAAATCACTCCATCCTATAATACTAGGCATGGGAAATAAACAAGGCTGCCTAACAGGCTGAGAAAGGAAAAACAAACATTCATGTGAAAACACCACCAAAGCATATAAATTAACCCTATTCTCATTAAATTAACCTCTATTCAAGTATACAAGAATAGAAGGAAGAAACAGGGATAAAACAGTAAACACACAATACCCCATTCAAGGGTACTGGGAACTTTTGGACATATAACTCATAGAATTTCAATGAAAAGGCATGAACCACCTACCCTTGTGTTGTAGGATCGATATAAGTGAACCACAAGCCTTGAATCTCCAAAAAACACCATATATCTACTAAAACGTTAAAAACCCTCAACCAAAGATAACTTAAGAAAGAGGAGGAATCAGAAAATGGTGGTCAAGAAGAAGAGAGAACTCACAGATGCGATTCCAATGCAACCGATGGAGTCCAATTCAGAGAAAAAATGCTCGATTAGGGGATCAGGGAAAGATCATAGTCGTATGGGTTCTCTCGGACGAACTCAGTCGAGAAGTAGACGGTTTTTTTCATCAGACACGACCTCGGTGCATTTAATGAAAAAATGAAATTACACACCATGTACTTTATAAGTACACGACATGTACTTTCCTTCACCCACCCCCACATTAAGCGGTCTTCAGGTCACCACACACGACCATCTGCATGGATGCTACACGGCCAACACCCAACAACCCATGGTAATCGAGTGCATTTCATCTAATCATAAAGTACACAACATGTACTTCAAAAATTTCCAGAAGCTCCTCTTTTTCTCAAAAACACCAGAAAAAGAAAAACATACCTGAAAAGAAGATCCGGGTTCTTACAATTTATGATAACATGGTGTATTCTAAAATCTATGTTGATCAAGAAAATCGCTTGAAGATCATTATTAAGAATCTTAAAATTTAAGAGTTATATGGGAAATTCAGTAAATATGATCTATGGATTCAATAAGTTTCTTTTCTTGGCTATATTGTATCCAAGTACGGAATATGAGTTGATCTTACAAAGACAAAGGCAGTCAAAGAATGTCCTATGCCAACTAACATAATTAAGGTACATAATATCATTGGTTTGGTAGGTTACTATTAGTGTCTCATTCAAATTTTTTCCTTATTATATAACCTGTTAAACAAGTTTACATGTAAAAGGGATACGTTTTTCTTGAAAAAGGGTTGTGAAAAATGATTTGATGAACTAAAAATAATATTATTCAATGAGACAATTTTGACTCCACCAACTAGGAGTGATGGGTTTTTTATATTTAATGATACATTAAATAAGGGACTTAGTTCTGTCCTATTAAAAAATGATAATGTTTTTTCTTATTCATTAAGGCAATTAAAGACTCGAGAATAAAACAATACAACCTATGATATTGAGTTAGCATATGTAATATTTGATTTGAATATATGGAGACATTATCTATTTGGTGAAAGATATGAGATATACACAGATTATAAGAGCCTCAAATACATCTTATCATAGAAAGAGATCAATATAAGACAAAATTGATGGCTCGATCAACTAAAAGATTATGATTTCTCATCACATTACCACCTAGGGAAAGAGAATAAGATAGTCGATTATTTGAATAGGAAGTATCATAGAGTTGTAACCTAAAAGGGGATTGATAAGAATCCTATGTTCATGGATCTAGTACAGATAGATATGATAATTTCTAAGGGAGGGGGAAATCAATAATTTATCAAATTATTTAAAACCATATTTTTTATAAAGCCTAAATAATTACCAATATGATGACGAGGAAATTCAAAAGAAGAACAAAGATGCGAATGCTGAAATATTAACAGACTTCATTTATGAAGTTTATATTATAATATTTGGAAAAAGGATATGTGTTCAATCTATAACAAAGATAAAAATAGAATTTTAGGACGATGATCTAGCTCAAATTTATCTATAAACCATGGTAGAAAAAAAATCTGTATATAGATTTGAAGGAACATTTTTTGTGGGATAACATGTATTGAGAAATTGAAGATTATGTGTCTAGATATTGGGTTTTTCATAAAATTGAAGGCTGTGAGGAAGAATCCAAAATTAGTCTTGAAATATCTTCCTATTACTATATAGAAATGGGATGAAATTACAACATACTTTTTCACATGACTTCCAAAGACTCCTATAAGAAATTATGTAATATAATTTTCCATTGATCGACTAACCAAATCAGCACATTTCTTTGATATAAGTGAAGACCAGAATCTTGATAGCCTCACATGGTTCTATATTAATGAAGTCACAAGACTTCATGGTGCACCTATATCAATTGTTTCTGATCTATCTACCCACATTACATCAAATTTTTTGAAAATTCTTTAGCAAGATCTCAACACTGAGATTTATTTGAGTACTGCCTACTACCCCCAAACAGATGGACAGTCCAAAAGAACTATTCAGATAATGGAATACATGTTCAGATCATGCTCACTCAACTTTTAGGGTATGTGGGATTAGTACTTACCTTTGATAGAGTTTTACTATAATAATAATTTCCATTAAAGAATTCAAATGGATCCATATGAAGCACTATATGGAAATAGATTTCGAACTCCAACTTGTTAGGATGAATTTGGTGAAAGAAAACTCATAGGTCTAGAACTTGTTGAAGGGATGATGATAAAGTTAAAGGCTATTCAAGCTCATATTAAATTCTCTAAAATTAGGCAAAAGTTCTATGGCAATAATCGGAGGAAAGATTTAGAGTTCAAAGTGGGAGATCATGTTTTCATGAAATTATCTCTATCGAAGGGTGTTATTAGAATCAATAAAAAGGTAAAATTGATTCCCTGGTACATTAGACCTTTATAAATTCTTAAAATGGCTGGATTCATTCTTTATCATTTATCAATGCCTCCAAATATCTCAAAGGTACACAATATGTTCCATATATTTATGCTAAGGAAGTACAAGCCATACCCAATGCATGTGCTCGTCTCTGATGAGATAGAGTTGGAAAATGAAATTTCATATTGTGAAGAACCCATATGTATTCTTGATACTAGATAGAAATTATTGAGTACTCCGATGACACTTTTGGTAATGGTTCTCTCGAGAAATCACAAAATAAAAGATGCAACATGGGAACCAGAGAATTTTATGAAGGAGAACTACCCACATATTTTTGAAGGTAATAGCCCAAAAATTTCTAGAAATAAATTTTCCTAGGAGTGAATAATGTATCACTACAATACTTTAACATATTTTTATTTTAGAATAAATTTAATTTTATTTATAGCATTACAATACACACAACTCCCGATTTAAAAAAACATTATTTAGTCACATTTTGTACTATTATTTAGAATTTAACACATTTAAAGAGTTTATATATTAAATTTATATATTAAATATCCAAAAATATATTTTTGACACACATCCAATATATTTTATAGACACAATATTAGAATAAACCCAATATTACACATAAAATACTATATTCTTTTAAAGGTATTTTTGTCACCTTTTAATAGAGAACACATTTTAAATTAGAATTTTTACCCTTTTATATATTTAATATGTCCAAATTAACATTTAATTTTTAATAAAAAAATAAAAATTATCTTAGCAGGAATTTTTGGTTTTTTTTCTTTGAAGTTTCATTTTTTAATGAATAGTGAAAAATATTCACATTTAATTCCAAAATAATTTTTCATATAATTTATTAATAAGGTTAAATTATATTTTAAATTGGTTTTAAAGTTAAATTATATCATATTTTTATCAATTAATCTAAGTTAGGTCATTTTAATCAATATCACTTTGAAATTGACTATAAAAACATAGAAAACATTCGAATATTTTTACTTTAAAAACTCACATTATCATCCTATCCATAGGATTAAATTTAAAATTATTTCTTTCACTTATGTGATTAAAATTTAGAAAAATGGATTCAATTTTTGGAATAAAAAAAATTATAATTTTTAATAATGTCAACTTATTTTTTTACCAAACGTTTTTGTGAATGTAATTAAAATTAAATACAATGATTAAGGTAAAAATAAGCTTTATAAGGGACTAAACCTTAATCTTAAAGGCCCAGATGACATAGAAACTTGTCCAAGAGCCATTTGATGGCCTTATTTCGGCCATATCCCAACTTTTATTGAAATGTTACCATTATGGGAGAAACTTTCAATGTAAAAAAATGTGTTTGGAATTCCTTTGTCAAAATATTACAATAGTGCCACTCCTCTACCACTATAAAAGAGCCTCCTCTCCCACCACTTTCTCAAAACTATCAAGGCACCTTGGATCGAACAATATCTACCCAATTATCTCCTTAAAATTCCTCCCCTCATCCTAGAATACACCTCTTTGTAATGAAACAATCCTAGGTATCCTTTTGGTACCAACAAAAAGAAGTTACCCAAATAAGAGGTAACAAACTTCCTCAGGTTTTTTTAGTTTTATTTCCATTATCCACTCCATAATATATTATTATTAAATGATTATATATAAAAAAATGTATCATTATTATACTATTATGTTTTTATGTTAGGTTTTCGATCTACACTAACACACACCCCCATCTAATGGGTAATGAAGATACTGTTTATGTGTTGGACAAACTGCCACCTCACGAAATAATGATTGTTCATTCTTTCTTTTCCACCTCTCACGATGGTCATTATGATGGGAAACATATTTATATATTATTTATATGATATTTATAATGTATTTATTATTATGTAATTTTTTATAACACATACCTCTATTCATTCAATTTGGTGTAAATATGATAACATCGTTTGTGGAATAGTGGAATACTGCCTCCTTAAAGAGATGTGATTCATTCATTCTATACAAGGAATATTTTAAGAACAATTTTAATAAAAATATTTAACATATATAACATATATATGATACAATAATTATAATATAAAAATTTATCATTTACTTTTCATCATCTTATTACAATATTGAAATGAAAGTAGTGTTCATGCGTAGGTACAACCTACCATCTCCATAAATGATGCATTTCATTTCTTATCTACAGACATTATAAATTACTATAAATACATTTGTAATGAATATATATGTTAATTAATTCATGTTTTAAATTCTAGAGATGATGAAATTTTAATCTAATTAATAAGAACAAAAAATCATCAGTCAAAACATACTTGAGAAAACTAGGCAATTAACACCTGAAATAGATAAAACAATGTATGTGTGTTAACAAACAGGTAATAAAATATCATAATAAGTTAATATATTATATTATAAACAATATTATGGTTCTATTACATGTTAGTAACATATTTTAAACCACTGTATAGTATGATAAATACCAAACAACAAAAAATTAATGTTTAGGTATGGGGTTTCTTCTCAATTTACATTCCATTGAGACATATTTGTTGTTATGCACCAATTCACTCTTATATGGTGTATATAATGCAGTTTGAAATGTAATATCATCATTATAATTATTCTCATGATATTATACATTTCATTTAATTTAATACCTTCATGGGGATTATGATTTAAATTTTTAAAGTGGCATGGGAAACTTTGGAATGTTTAAATATTATTCTCCTCAAAAATGTTCTTAATGATCATCCTTGAAATATCACTTCCTTTTGTGATTGGTAACTTCCTATTGAAACAATCACTTTATTATAATCAAATTTCAATGGAAACTTACTTGAATATACATATTATAATAAAATGAATATTAGTATTTCTTAAACCATATACCATTTTACATATGATGTATACTTTGATACTTATATTATTATTTAGGGAAATATTGATCATTACATATTATTTATTCAATATGGATATTTGATAAGGCATATTATTTATTGGAATTATTCAATAATAATAATTATTTAGAATAGAAATGATAGGAGGATCCTACACTTTATAAAGCTTCTCAATGCATCGACAAGTTTACATGAGATGAATAAATTGGCCAAATTAAATGGGTTTCTATATGCAATTTAAAACCATATTTTGAAGGGTCTTGATGGTATAGGTTTTTATGTGGCATAGACATGTAATTAAATAATTAAGCATTTAATTCACATATATTTTAGTTATCATTGTTATTATCCAAGATATGTTTCACCTAAATATCCATGGATTCATTCTACTCTTAATTTATTGATCAAGTGACATGTGCTTCCATTTCTTACCTTGAGATGTTGATTTTTCATTATCTAATAAATTGAATGGTATGTGTTATCAATTATTTAAATTTCTATTTGGATTTATTCTCAATGTTTCTTTATTGATACCACATTACTTACCCTTATTGATCATTTGGGCTCATCCTTACAATGTTTCCTTTCACTAGGTTATGAAGAAGAAATCTAAGAATAAGCTTTTAAGGAAACATTTTATTTATTTTTTATGTATCATGTTTGTATTTCCCAATTCCCAATGTATTATGGGAATCATGTATATAACCTGGTTTTCCAAGAGTGCTAAACATATTGGTCATTTGGGATTTGATTATTTGTAATCATGCCAATATATTAAAATAATGCACTAACTCCTGGCTTCTAGGGTCAGGGCATTATAAGAGTGCTGTGATCAATTCTATTGGAATGATATTCACCTGCACTTGTTTTATGTTTGTAATATTTTTTTATGGTTAAAATATATTTTGAAGCATGCATTTGGAATTGTAGTATCATGCCATGATGATGTCCTATAGTCGTATGCCCTAAAGATGGTGACAATCATGCACATGAGGTGGCGGTCCTTGAGTTGATAGCCATTCTTCTTGCAATGCCACATGTGGAACCCTGTCCTATTTTTAATATGGTCACTAACACCTAGTTATAAGAGGTTTTTATATCTATGTTTCATAATATGAATGGTGTTGTTCATCATGCCTTGAGTATGGAAGAGTTGAGTCGGCAGTTCCAGTAGAAAAATTCTCCTGCATTCTCAGGGGATGAAAGAACACATACTGCTGAGTCTCAGGTCTAAGTGATTATTTCTATATTATAGAATCTAGAGACACCTCTATATCATGAGGTCAAACTTGTTGTTTCTATTCTATGGGATTCTTCCATGTGGTGGTGGGATGTAATTACCTAGGTAGATTGACATAGAGATATGGTTTGGGAAGATTTCTAGATGATCATCTATGGCCATTTCTTTCCCCTAACTCTAATAGATGACTGATCTAGAGAATTAATGAACCTCCTATAGGGGAGAATGTTTGTCATGGATCACTATGACCATTTTATAGAGATTTAGAGGTTCAATCCTACTTTAGTGGGCGATGATCTTATAACCATGAGATAATTCAAGGATGGGATGGAATACACCATCTAGTGATAGGTCATTGTATTCGAGTTGACTAATATTTATGAAACAGTCAACCCGTCCCTTATTATAGGGAGAAATTTTAGGTAAGATAATTATGAGATTTTGGGAGGATTGGAACCCAGATATATTAGTAATTCTTATGGGTGAAAGAGACAATTTGAGGCTACTCATGGAGGTAGGAACAATCAATATCCTTAAATTGAAAAATTTATGATATGTCACCTGTGTGGGAATCTAGGAGACAAGAAGCCTCATTGATCATGAGATCCAGTGATATATAAGTGCTACAACATTTTTGACAATATCCATCATTTTTGTTGGACCTTTCCTTTAGTGCCTAGAGAGAAGGGATCTACACCTGCTCCATATTCGGGAGGGGGCCAGTAGGATCACGTCAGGTAGGGAGTTGTAATACCACTGACCACTCATGCCAAGGTGACAGTTGAGGTTGAGGTTTTATGACTCATTATTTTCAGTTCCAGTAGAGAAAATTTGATGAGGGAAGTTAGGCAGTGACTAAAAGAAATGGTACTAGCCAGTTACATGCATTTCAACCTTTACCAAAGGAGAAGAGCATCAAACATTCTATAGTTACTGGTACAGTTCTAGTAGCCCTCACTTTAGTGTCTACTTTATTTGACACAGACACATCTTAATCATTTATATCTGAGGAAATAATTTAGAGTTTGGGCCTCAAGATCGAACACTTCTATGAAATTATATTTTTAGATAATCCATAGGTATTTAGTTAGAGGGTGTTCTCCTTTGTTAGGATTGTACTCTTGACATAGAAAGATACATTTTCATGTGGGATCTTTTCATCCTTCACATGGAAGGATTTTATTTAATCATGAAGATAGAATTGTTAGTTCCCAATAGAGCCCATATTGACTGCTATTGTTGGAGGGTTATGTTTACATCACTAGATAGGGGTTGGAAAGCGCATAAGGTAGATTGGGATGACAGTGAAATGAGAGATTCACATGGGAAACAAAGGCTGAGTAGTGTGATTGATCAGATCACCAGTCTTTTCATTCATGATCAGGGGTTAAAACTTAATGTTTTTTCTCCTATAGTTGTTTGTTTCTATGATTCCTTTCACAAAGACATCAATAGTATACCTCCAGTGTGAGAGGTAGAGTTACCACAGATATTTTTCCAAGAGTATCACTAGTGAACCTTCTTCCTTAAAGGATCCCACCAATAGAGCTTATGAAAACAATGAAAGAGTTAGAGGATCTAGAGGCTAAAGGATTAATTTTTCCAACACATTTTTTGGGGGTTCACTGGTCCTTTTCTTAAATAATACAAAAGGTATCTTCAGGATATGTGTGGATTACTGTTAATTGAACCAGCTCAAGGTAAATAATTTGTATCTACTACCTATAATAGACATCTTTTTTGATCAGTTCCAAGGAGATAGAGTGTTTTTAAAGATATATTTGAGGTTATTCTATCATTAAGAGTGTTTTAGATCCTTAGATAAACATTGTACAACTTTTAGGGTAATTTTTGTTCTTTAAAATTACCTGGTTATGTTATTTGGACTCACGAATGCACCTGCAGTTTTTATGGATCTTATGAATCAAGTTTTCCATCCATATCTTGATTCATTCGTGGTAGTATTTTTTAAATACATATTAGTGTATTCATTATCGAGAAATGAACATTCCAATCATCTTGAGATATTAATGAGTACATTGAGAGAGCATCAACTCTATACTAAGCTTAGTAAATTACACTTTTGGATCAACAATGTCCACTTCTTGGGTAATATCATCTCAGAATTGGTAGCTTTGGTAGACTCAAAGAAATTGAGAGTTGTAGTTATCTCAGAGCATCCCAAGAAGGTATTTGACATTATTTGTTTCTTGGGAATATATAGGTATTATATAAACTTCATCCATGTTTTCTTAGGTCTTTCAGCACCGCTTATATTCTTGAAAAAGAAAGGTGTGAAATTCATATGGTTAGAATATTACAATGAATCCTTTTAGGAGTTAATGTTCCATTTTAATTCAGTGAGAATAAAAATTCTAATGGATCTAATAAGGTAATTTACAGTGTAATGTGAAACATCAGGAATTGGGCTTAGAGGTGTTTTAATGCAGGTTGATCAAATATTTTCATATGGGTCTCATTAGTTGAGGCCCCATGAGTAGAATTAACGGATGCATTACTTCAAACTAGCTGCTGTTTTACATGACTTACTCTATTAGAGACACTATCTACATGGAGATTATTTTTTGGTATTCACAAATCATAAAATCCTCAACTACATCTTTACACAATGAGATATAAATCTCAAGAAATGCAGGAGGTTTGAGCACCTATAGTTATTTTATTTCACACTTACCTACACACCTTGTAAAGGAAATGTTGTAGTATATTCTATAAGATAGAGTACTTAGATATAGGTGGTTTAGGAGGATAGTGGAAAATAGAAGATCTTGGCCTTATTCTCAGATATTCACATTGATATTTAAGAGGATCATGGCCATACTGTCTTCTCATCCTTAACAGTGACCTCCAATCATCTATAATGGGTAAGTATCAGGAATGTATTTGATATCGAAGGCCTATCCTAAGGAAAAGAATCTATGATGATGATAAATCTTCAGGTTGGACCATAGTGGGGATGATAATCTAATATTCCATGGGTGTGTATAGTTCTAAGAAGACTTCAAAGAGGAGCTGATGTGGGAATTTAATTCTTCAACATGGGTGGTTCACCCCAATTTCACCAAGTTGTTTCCAGAACTATGGTGATAGTATTGGTGGCACAATATGAAATGACGGATATTCAGATTCATCACTTGATTTTCCACATGTCAGTAGGTGAAGGTGGAACATCAAAAACAAACAAGGATTCGACATCAATTTTTTATTCTTGAGTGGGAATGGGATGATGTTTTATCAATTTCATGACTGCTCTACCCTAATCACCTCATGGAAACCGCACCATGTGGGTTTTCATATATAATTTGATTAAGGTCACACATTTCTTACATATGTGAGATACCTTATCAATAGATGATCTAGAAAGGTTGTATTTTAGGGAGGTTGTACTTCTTCATAGAGCTCCTTATTCTATCATTTCTGACTGAGATTCCCACTTTACATCACATTTCTAGAATGTGTTACATAAGGATTTGGGTACACATGTGATTTAGAACATAACCTACCACCTATAGACTAATGGATAGATGGATCATATTATTCATGTGTTATAGGAAATTCCCCATGCATGTGTCCTTTACTTTCGGGTTTCTCGGAGAAAATAATTCCCTTCATTGATTTTTCTTATAATAACAACTTTCATGCTACCATCAAGTCAAATCATTATGAATCCTTATATGGTAGGCCTTGACATTCACCTCTATGTTGACTAGAGATAAGGGATATAGCTATTATAGACTACATATTCTATAGAAGACCATATAGAAGGTGTAGTTGATCCGAAAGAACATGATGATAGCTAATTTCAGACAATAGTCACATGCCAACTAACACGAGAAACATCTTAATTTTGAGGCTGGAGATCGATTTTTCTTACGATTATTGCCCAAGTTGGGCCATAGACATATACAGAGGTAGGGTAAGCTCTCACCTAGATTCGATGGACACATTAAGGTTTTGAAGTAGATCAGAATAGAGGCATACTAAATAGAACTTCTATAGAGATACCAGCCCATGGATGATTTATTTCATGTATCTATGCTTCACTGATATTATCTAGATCCATCACATGTCATTCATATAGATGAGGTTGTCTTGGATGTAGATGGTTCCATTGAAGAGTATTCCATTCGTATTGTAGATCAGAGAATGAATACTCTGCAAAGCAGGTCTGTTACTTTGGTACGGGTGCTATGGAAGCACAACCAAGAAAAAGATAAGACATGGGAGTGGGAAGCTGATATATAAGATCAGTGGCCAGAACTCTTCATTGATGATATATCATTACCATTAAAAGGAAAACTCAATGACAAGTTGATTTAAGTAGGATAGGTTGTAACACTATAACTTTTAATGAAGGTACGCCTCATTTTATAGTCAATTTAAAACCTTATTTTAATCTTGGTAAATGTGTACAACATCCTAAGGAAGATCCTATAAGCTTATGGGGATCGTTCGGAATAGGAAGTTTTGGAAAATGGGAAAATGAGTAGGCTTCATGGTAAGAATAAATTGTGCAGCCCGGCCCACATGGTCTATTCTAAACATGTGGGGAAAAAGAACTATAGTTGGAGCCACACAGTTAGTTTGAAATCATGTGACTCCATGGACATGACTGTACAAACCACATACAGTTTTTGATAGTTTATTTTCAAACTACTTGCGTATAGTTATGAAATCATGCTCCTTAAATATTCATAGTCTATCCATAAGCTGTGACGATAGCATGGTTTTCACATAGTTTCTACAAACCATGTTTCCAAACCATGAACCTCCTATTTTAAGGGTTAAAAGTCTATTTTCTCCTAAAGACCATTTGTAGCGACTCGGGTTTTTGGTCCTGCATGTGGCGGGGGTGTGATATCTCATAAAAGGTAGCTCAGAACTGGAATCTGAGGGCATAGTTGCGTCCGGAACGTGCCGTTTACCCTAGGTGAGGTGTAAACTTTGCGGGCGCGGGCCTGCGGTGAGAAACGCCACCAGGGGTGTTTTCGTAAATAAGTGGAAAAGTTAGGTTTCGAGCGTCGGCTCGAATAACTTCTGAACGGAGGCTCAGATGGAAAATCTGAGTCCGCCGTTGCGTTCAGAATGACGCGTTTACCCTAGGGGCGACCTTACTTTTGTTCATATCGGGCATCAAGTCCGAGGCGGGTTTGGCGCCGGCGGGCGGCTGATATAAATATCAGCGCCCCCCCCCCCCCCTTATTGTTCCTCTCGACTTTCTTCTCCGTTATTCAACGCCGCTCTGCCGAATCAAGCAAACGAAGCGCCCACGAGATCGGAATTTGACGGCGGACGTTCCAGGAGCGCGCAACGGAAGCTCTGGAGCGCGGATCTAAGGCAGAACGTCGGTGTTTCGCCCGTGAGGTAGGCGGTTTGAGTTTTACAATCTTGGATCCCATTTTTGTGTTTCTTTCCTTCATATTTTCATAAGGGTTGTATAGTTCATGTCCCGAGCTTTCCAAAACATGTTTCGGATCTGAATTTGGAGCATCGGGGTGCTCCCGGGGGTCGCCGGAAGTTTTCCGGCGGAAATCCCGAATTCCGGCGGCGGCCATGGCGGAATGCGGCGAGGAAGGGAGGCAGCGTGGCGGTTTCCGGCAACAGCGGCGGTGGTGCGGCAGTTTCCGGTGGCGGAGGCAGCGGCACGGCGGAATCTGGCAGCGGCGCGGTGGTTTCCGGCGAGGCTGGCGGTGGTCCGGCCAGGATTTTCTGGGGGTTCTTTAAACCCCCGTAACTCGCAAACCGAAACTCCGATTTGCAAGCCGTTTGTGTCGACGCGTTCCTTGCGTTGAGACGGACCTTTTGAAAACACTTTGAGAATTTTATGGTTCGGGATCGTGGCCCGGAAGTTAGAAACGTCGTATAAAATAATAATATTTTATTATTTTACGACTTCAGGCCGTTGTAACTTCTACCCGGAGCGTCCGAATGACGTGCCGTCAGTGGCGTTGTGACCCTGATGATATGGCGGACTTTTTAAGATGGTTTCCGGGTGTTGGGACCGAGTTCGGGGTGCGGGCCCCATGAGGCCGGGTTTTGGCGTTTGCAGAGAAACGCAGCTTTCGCACCAGGAGTCCGATTTTGGCGGATGAATAGTCAATCCTGTGTGTTTTTCCGAGAGGATCGCAATGGTGTGATCCGTTCGATTGGTTTCAGGATCGAGGTGTGGGTCCCACCCGAGCTGAGCTTCGGTTAATAGTGCCTTTTTCATCGGGTGTCCGTTTCGGACGATCGAGTAGTCGATTCCGCTTGTTTTTTTGAGGGGATCGCCGTGGTGTGATCCACTCGATGGGTTTCGGGATCATTGTGTGGGCCCCGCACGAGCTAGCTACGGTGAATAGTGCATTTTTCACCGGTGCTCCTTTTCGGGCGAGTAAACAGCCTATCCTGCATGTTTTTCCACGTGGAACGCGATGGTGGCCTCGGTTTTGGCTTAAGAGGTGCGCAGTGTGGCGTTGTGGTGGGTCGCTCGAGTTAGCGATGTTTGGACCAGCAGTGGTTGAGGGTTCTCCCTTGGTTCGTTCCTACGAGGGTTCGTGTGGCATCACAACCTTCATATGGGTTTGTGATCCTCTCGATGGGATGTTTAAACTGTTAGAGTTGTGGTATCCCTCCAGTGGGCCCGGAGTGGATCCTTTAGCATCTTTACCCTAGATCGGGTTCTTGGTATCGCTGTGACTGCTTATTTACGGGCGGCGATCCCCTATCTAGCAGGTTAACAATGTAGGGTTTGTGGAATCATCGGAAATATGATCCCCTACGTGGTGGGCCGTGCACAGTAGGGTTGTGGCATCGTCGGGTATATGATCCCCTACTCAGCATGTGGTTTATAGTAGGGTTACAGTATCGTTGGTTATGCGATCCCCTACTCAGCGCGTGGTTTCGATAGGGTTGCGGCATCGTCGGTTCGATCCCCTACATCGCGAGTTGTACCAGATAGGGTTCCGGTATCGTCATGACCATCTTTATATGGACGATGATCCTCTATCTGAGTGTGGAGCTTCTGTCAAGCGCCAGATCGGGTTGTGGTATCCCCCAGCGGATCCTGGGTGTGATCCTCTATCTGTGAGAACTACGTATGCCAGATCGGGTCGTGGTATCCCCCAGAGGACCCTGGGAGTGATCCTTTATTTGTGAGCTACGTATACCGGAGTGGGTCTTGGTATCCCCTAGCGGACCCTAGCGGCGATCCCCTATCCAAGGAGTTTGGTGGTTCTGTTGTTTCAGCGATGTTTCCTTAGTGATGTTATCCGACGAGCGTGGTCTCTCGGGTGAGCGTCTGAGATGTTTGTTTGGGACCCGATGGAGTGTATCTCTCGGATGAGTGTCATCTGGTATGACAGTGTTTGTGTGGTGTACTCTCCTTGTTGGGGCAGTTGCTGGTGATGAGGTCGGTACCTCTTGTGGCTTGTGGCGTGATCTGAGTATATCTGGATTTTTCAAGGTGTATGTATGGGCATACACCTAATCTGAGTTGAGATGACTAGTTGTGTTTACCCGAGGATGGTCACGAGATGGAGTTTCTCTCTCGTATGGGTTCCTTCTGGCTGGGTTGAGCGGACTGTTGCCTTTCAGTTGCTCCCTTGGGTTTTGGTTATTTGGGGTGCCTACTGAGTATGTTTATACTCACCCCTGCATGGGCTTTGGCCGCACATATTTGTGTCTTGTGCAGACCACAGGCCTTTTGACGGAGTCCTAGGAGGACCCGGAGCAGGCGGAGCTTAGTGAGCGAGTTGACCGGGGTGTCTACCGGAGCTGTGCCGAGGGATATTTCCAGCGGGTGTTTGTGGGAGCGTTCCCCTTCTTCAGAGCAGGTTGGACGCGCTTTATAGTTTTCTTTTGGTGGGACCTGTTTTTCCCTATTGTACTTCTGTTGTACTCTGGTTGTGGGATAGTGTATGCATGAATTTTCTTTTCAGTTTATATATCTATGCACTATTGCATGGAGGTGTTTGTGGGTGCATGTGTACGGGTACCTTAGGCTAATGCCTCCCATGTGTGTGATAGCCTACTCGGCGCTGGTCGCCAGCCCCTGGCCTATTGGAGGCGGGCTTGGGGAGTTGTGGCTCGAGCCCTGTTGGGTCGGGTCCTGACAGAGTGGTATCAGAGCAGGTTCCACCTATGGGATCTCAGAGCGTAGCTGGTCTAGCTGTGAGTTTGGTTTGGGTTGCATAGCGGTAGTGTTAGGATGTTTCATGTTTGGATTTCAGGCTAGGGACTCCAGTGTTGGTACGGCGGCCGATGTATCCATACACCAGGATTCTGATAACCTGCCTTTCGACTCGAGACATTCGTACACTGGTCACAGGGACATAACGGTACATGAATCATATAGGACTGAGTTTTTGGGTATTTCCTTGTCCTTCTTGAGTCAGCTCTCCAGATATACTTTTTGACTGTGGTGCATCTTGAATGCTTTTCAGGATGCCTCCACGACAACAGCCAGTGATGGTTCTGCAGCAGGATTGTGCTGACGACCCGCCCCGTGTAGAGGCTGTGGAGCAGGGCGCAGGTTCTGAGGTTGCACCTCCAGGTGGTCTGCCAGTAGAGCTGCCACCTGTCGAGCAGCTGGTTATGATGTCAGTGCCAGACGAGGTTGCGTGCAGGCTGAGTGCGCTGCACGAGTTCCAGAGGCAGCGACCTCGGAGGTTCCGGGGTGATCCAGACCTCCAGACAGCTGATGACTGGCTTGAGGCAGTCACCCGGGTATTCCGCCTAGTGAGGACACCTCCAGATCAGATGGTGGTCCTAGCGGCGAGCCTTCTGCATGGTTCTGCCAGGCAATGGTGAAGTTTGGTGACGCAGTCCCATGATGAGGAGATGCTCACATCGGCAGAGTTTGAGCGGCTCTTCAGGGAGGAGTTCTATCCGGTGACGCTGAGGTCAGTGCGGATCCAGGAGATTTTGCAGCTTCGACAGGAGAGCATGAATGTGTCAGAGTACTCCACGAGGTTTACAGACCTGTCACGCTACTCCCTGGATATGGTTCGAGACCCATTCTTTAGGGCTCAGACATTCGAGCAGGGATTACGCAGGGACATTCGAGCAGGTGTGGTTTCCTTGTGCCTGCCCACCTATGCTGGAGTGCTGGAGTGAGTGTTGGTGTTGGAGAGTTTTCTGGCTAAGCAGATTCCCCCTGTTAGTGCTGGTCACATGAGAGCTGAGACTTCGTCAGTCGGATCGGCATCTGGTAGCCGACGACAGACTCAGGGGTCAGGACGTGGTCGACATTTCAGGAGGCGACCCCAGGATGGAGGATTTGAGTCTCAGGGCTCACAGGGCTCGCATGCTAGTTTTGGTCAGCCGCAGGAGAGGCGGTGTTACGCTTGCGATGGTCGGGGACATCTTTCTAGAGATTGTCCGACCCGACGTGCTGTTGAGAGGGAGCCGGTCGATGGACCGCCTTGGCAGAGGCAGCGTCTCGATCAAGGAGGTCCGCGGTGCGGCAGATGTGGCGGCGGAGCTGGTGCAGTGGGAGGCAGTAGTCGGCAGTACCAGTTTCCACCACCCCCACCTCCAGGTGGTCCACGCCAAGATCAGGGAGCTGGTGGTCGAGGGCGAGGACAGCTGCATGCTCTGGAGGCAGTTGACCTAGAGGCACCACGGATGGATAGAGGTATGCCTTGTGTCTTTTCTACTTTCTGCAGTAGTTTTATAGACACTGTTTAGCGGTACTCTTTCCTTTTCTTGCTTGCTCGAGTTTTTTTCTGGGTGTTGGTAAGACCAGGTGTGGGATTTGTTCTGCACGCTTCGAATGCGTGAGGTAGATGGATCCTTCCCCCACCGAGATGCGTTTTTGTGACACGATTAAAACCATGCGGGCGAGTCAGTGCTGCCCAAAGAGGATAGTATTGAGGTGTGGTGGATGAGTCCCTCTGACATATGGGTTCGGGAATGGGTGTTGATTGGTGATCTCGCTGGTGTGTGAGACCCAGTTGAGAGTCCAGTCGCTTTCCTTGTGCTTAGGGATTTTCGGGGATGAAAAGTTCTAAGGGGGGGAGGATGTAGCGACTCGGGTTTTTGGTCCTACAAGTGGCGGGGGTGTGATATCTCCTAAAAGGTAGCTCAGAACGGGAATCTGAGGGCACGGTTGCGTCCGGAACGTTCCGTTTACCCTAGGCGAGGTGTAAACTTTGCAGGCGCGGGCCTGCGGTGAGAAACGCCACCAGGGGCGTTTTAGTAAATAAGCTGAAAAGTTAGTTTTCGAGCGTCGGCTCAAATAACATCTGAACAGAGTCTCGGATGGAAAATATGAGTTCGCCATTGTGTTCAGAATGACGCGTTTACCCTAGGGGTGACCTTACTTTTGTTCGCATCAGGCATCAAGTCCGAGGCGGGTTTGGCGCTGGCGGGCGGCTGATATAAATATCAGCGCCCCCCCCCCTTATCGTTCCTCTCGAATTTCTTCGTTGTTCTTCACCGCCGCTCTGCCGAATAGAGCAAACGAAGCACCCCACGAGATCAGAATTCAACGGCGGACGTTCCAGGAGCGCGCAACGGAAGATCTGGAGCGCAGATCTAAGGCAGAACGTTGGCGTTTCGCCCGCGAGGTAGGCGATTTGAGTTTTACAATCCTGGATCCCATTTTTGTGTTGTTTTCCTTCAAATTTTCATAAGGGTTGTATAGTTCGGGTCCCGAGCTTTCCAAAACAAGTTTCAGATCTGAATTTGGAGCACCGGGGTGCTCCCGGGGTTCGCCGGAAGTTTTCCAGTGGAAATCCCGGATTCCGGCGGCGGCCATGGCGGAATCTGGTGAGGCAGGGCGGCGGCGCGGCGGCGGCGCGGCGGTTTCCGGCAACAGCGACGGTGGCGCGGCGGTTTCCGGAGCGGCGGTGGCGGCGCGGTGAACGCGTTGTCGTAACACGTCAAATTGATTATATTTTTAAGGTTGATTTATAGTCTAGGGTAAACCCTAGGTCGTCTCTCAAGGAGCGTTGGTAGGTTTAGAGTGTGTGTTTTTAATAAAAATGACTAAGAGAGGGGGTGGTTTTGAAAACAGTTTTAAACAATGACTTAGTTGAAATGGCTTAAAAGATGAGTGACTAAGTGGATTTTGAGAAATATGAGATAAAATTGTCGATGTGATTTCACTACACACATATCAAGTTCATTGTTCATGTAGATTCATCTTAGGTTTAGAGTAATTCTTTGGTTGGAGTTAATTGGAATCCCGATTAATTTCTAAGCTTTTATTTCAATGCTTTAAGGACCCAACCTTGACGTAACAATCGTATTGTCAAGGTCCAGTACTTATGCATGGAATAAGAGCTTCCAAAGCATATTTAAATCTCAATAAGGTGGGTATGAAAATGATTCTTGTGATGTCTAATCGGAACAACACAAGTCACGCACTCAAAACCTCACACCGATCGGTTAGAAATTAAGATCATAACACTCATATGTATCAAATAAAGCATTCAAATCTGAAATAAAATAAGATACATGGAATGAAATGTTTAAACACCCAAATTACTCCAAACCAGTAGCTAGTGTATGCATCAGAACTCCCTTGACATGTGTGTAGCTCCCTCACAACGAACACCCAACTTTTAGATTGACATCGGGAGGAGGAGGAAGCTCGGGTGGAACTCCTTCTTCATCCTTGATTCCCCTATGAGGATAGGGGCCTCCAGAACCTCCAAGGTAATTATGAGACTCCTATAGGACTCCAAATTGGCAGCACTTCACTCCTTGTCCGAACTTGCAAATGAGGAGCCCAAGGTGCCCTTTTATAGGAAATGTGGGAGGTGATTTTGGGCACACAGATTTAATCAATACACTTGCACGACGCGTTTCGGCCTACAGATAGTCTTATCTCGCTTTGGATAAAATAGAAAAGTTGTAGCCCTACCTCTTGAATGTCTCCACCGAATGTTTGGCACCGTTTGGACAACTACAGCTCATGATATTGATAAAATACAGAACACCTCATTTGACTTGGTCCAAATTCGGTGGCTTGGACAGATCAGTTCGGATGGGCCCCATACAAGCCGAATCAGGATTGGGTTCCTTAATATGAAATGTAGAATATTGAATTTTGGACAGGTCCACAGAAGTTCAGCCCATTTGAATGTACTTATTTCGTGTAATATTCAAAACAGTGGATAGATGTCCAGGGATCCATGAAATTTTGGCCCATTTTTCTTTCACTTCATCAAGGGCCCTCCAAATCACCTCCACCTACATTGTAATTTTCAAAAAAAGTATCATTGACCTATTTAACAGTGATAAAAAAAATTATTGAATCAAACATGAATCACAATTTGATAATATTTTTATAATTTTTAATACAAAATATGTTTAGCACAGCGGTGTAAGGGTGAAAATGAAACAGTGAATCGTGGTACGATCACACCCTCACACCTAAACATTTGCACTCCTGGGCAAAGTCACCTATCCAAATTCAATAATGCATATATATATATATATATATATTTACAACATCCTGAAGATTTAGCATTTGAGGGAATTTTATTTAATGTAAATTGATCAATGCACGAATCACACCAAGGAGTTCTTCCTAGTGAAAATAGAAAAAGATGTCTCATAAATCATATCATAGAGAAATTAAAAAAGGTTCATGATACCCAATTGAGAAAGGAATTCAGAAGTAAACCATGACACTAAATCCCCATGTGTGTGTGTGAAAACCATTCCATGCTATTCTTTCAACTTGCTATCCAATAAATATATGTTATTTTAACATTTTTCAGCTTAAATGATTTTGTCACCGAACCTGTCCTACATCCTTTGCAATCATATTTCAAGACCCACTCATTTAATCATTCCCAGAAGTCAAACCATAATCTCCTGACCTAGATATCCCCATATGTTTCACATTTCATCACTCCCCTCATTTATTATTTGTTTTTTGAAGTTGCAATTGGAACAAATCTCACACTCATCTCTCAACCCTTGTTTGATCTCCTCACGACACTAATTGAAATAGTTATAACAAGATCAAAGGTTGAGGAGGAGTGGTTTTTGACCTGCCCAAGACAACAAATTTTTTTTTTGAGGGCGTACAACAGTCGAACATTAGGTACACACACATAGGTCAATCTGGTACAGTAATGAAACAGATCAGATAAGGAACGAACGTATGGAAATATCATTTAAAGCTGATAAATATTAACCCAACATATATTTACCTTATATTAAGTAAGAAATAATCACACTTTGTGGTTTGGTGCAAAAATTTGTGGAGATATTAGTGACACAGTTTTCCCAAAAACTACTCACACAATGGGGATCAATCATCTCAAAGGTTTCACATAGATACAACCATTTATATCATTGACATAAAACCAATTCACTAAAAATCACTCCCTGATGTTAAATTCATACAAATACTCTTTTTAGCCTTCGTTATGGTATTTTTACTTTCCCCACATTATGGTCGCCAAATCATGGAACACCGAAATTATTGATGGGGAAAAATGAAAATACCATAAAGAAGGCCAAAAAGAGAAAACAAAAGGAGAAAATAATGAAAAATCCTAAATATCCCAAGAATGTATCCACCCCCCACACCTAGAGAATGAAGTTTACTCACTATAATAAAAGAGACTGTGGGAAGGAAGGATAAAACCTGGTGAGTGTTATTCATAGACCGCTTCATGAACATGGAGTTCCTCCATTGGGGACTCCAGAATGGCTTCATGGAAGTGCTTCAGCCGCTGCCCATTGACATTGAAGGCTTGCTTGGTGTCTTCATTTTGAACCTGAACAACACCAAATGGAGAAACATTAGTATAAATGTAAGGTCCAAACCAATGGGAACGAAGCTTACCAGGGTGCAACTTCAGCCTTGCATTGTTGAGGAGGACCTTCTGCCCGATGTGGAATTGACGATGAAGGATGAGACGGTCGTGGGCAGCCTTGGTTCGCTCCTTATAAATTCGGGAGTTCTCATATGAATCTCTTCTTATTTCCTCCAACTCCTGAATCTGCAACTTCTTTTGAATACCTATACCATAAAGATTATAATTGCATTGTTTAATAGCCCAGTAAGCCCGGTGCTCTACCTCAACAGGGTGGTGACAACTCTTCCCAAAAACTAGCCGATATGGTGACATGCCAATTGGAGTTTTGAATGTAGTATGGTAAGCCCATAATGAATCATCGAGTCTAAGACTCCAGTCTTTTCTGTTTGGCTGAACCGTTTTCTCAGGAATCTGTTTTACCTCTCTATTTGATACTTCGGCTTGACCATTCGTTTGTGGGTGATAAGCAGTAGACACTCGATGCCCAACCCCATACCTGCGCAAAAGAGATTGCATTGTGCGGTTGCAGAAATGAGAACCCTGATCACTGATGATAAACCTAGGTAATCCAAACCTACAGAATATTTGGGTTCTCAAAAATTCCACAACTATCTTGGAATCATCTGTCCTCATGGCTCGTGCCTCTACCCACATTGAAACATAATCCACTTCCAGAAGAATGTAAAGGTTCCCAAATGAATTGGGGAATGGTCCCATAAAGTCAATGCCCCAAACATCAAAAATGTCATGGAAGAGCAAGGGTTGTTGGGGTATCTCATTTCTTTTAGAGACATTCCCCATTATTTGACAACGAGGACAAGATTTACAGAATTCATGGGCATCCCTAAACAATGTGGGCCAAAAGAGACCATAATCTAAGACCTTGCGAGCAGTCCGTTGGGGACCAAAGTGGCCCCCACAAGCAAGTGTGTGGAAGAACCTAAGGACAGACTAAAACTCACTATCGGGAACACAACGCCTAATTACTTGATCACTACATGTGTCCCAGAGGTAGGGGTCATCCCAAATGTACCAACGAGACTCATGTTTTAGACAGTCGGCCTGGTTTTTGGTGAAATCAGCAGGAATGCAAGACACTACCAAATAATTTACAGTTTCAGCATACCAAGGAATAGCATCTTGCACTCGGTACAATTGCTCATCAGGAAACAATTCATTTATGGGAATACAGGGGGATGAGTCAATGTCTGAGGATGGGAGAATCCTACTGATATGGTCAGAAACCACATTCTCTGCTCCTTTTTTATCCCTAATTTCTAAATCAAATTCCTGAAGGAGGAGAATCCAGTGAATGAGACGTGGTTTGGCTTCTGGTTTCTTTAGGAGATAGCGGACGACTGCATGGTCTGAGAACACAACGACTTTGGACCCTAGAAGGTATGACCTGAATTTATCCAAGGCAAACACAATGGAAAGAAATTCTTTTTCAGTTGTGCTTTAGTTTCCTTGGGCAGGGTCCAGAGTTCATGAGGCATAAGCTATTACATGTGGAGCTCGGTCGACCCTTTGTGATAATACTGCCCCAACTGTATAGTTAGAGGCATCACACATGAGCTCAAATGGTAAATACCACCGAGGTGGTTGGATTACCGGGGGTGAAGTGAGACTCCATTTTAACTTATTGAAAGCTTCCTCACATTTTTTATCAAAAATAAATTATTTTTCTTTTTGGAGTAATCAGGAGAGGGGGAGTGCAATTTTACTAAAGTCACGAATGAAACGACGATAAAATCCAGCATGACCCAGGAAAGACCGCACATCCCGAACATTTTTAGGGAATGGTAGGGAGGAAATGATATCTACTTTTGATTTTTCCACTTGGTTACCTTCCCCAAAAATGGCATGTCCCAAAACTATGCCTTGTCGCACCATGAAATTGCATTTCTCATAATTTAATACGAGATTCTTTTCAATACCGTTACGTAGGACAGAAGCAAGACTACTCAAACATTCATCAAAAGAGGATCCATAAACAGTAAAATCATCCATAAAAACCTCCATGCAATTCTCTAGGTAATCCCAAAAAATACTAACCATACATCGTTGGAAAGTACCTGGAGCATTTCACAGACCAAATGGAATCCTTCTATAAGCAAATGTACCAAAGAGGAAAGTAAAGGTTGTATTTTCCTAATCCTCAGGGGCAATATGGATCTGAAAGTATCCAGAATACCAATCAAGGAAACAGTAATGGGACTTCCCTGCTAGCCTCTCTAGCATCTGGTCAATGAATGGAAATGGGAAATGGTCCTTCCTAGTGTCTTGGTTTAGTCGGCGATAGTCTATACAGACACGCCAACTATTCTACACACGAGTTGGAACCAATTCATTTTTTTTCATTTTTAACTACAGTAAGGCCAGTTTTTTAGGAACTACTTGAACGGGACTGACCCATTGGCTGTCAGAGACAGGGTAAATGATTCCAGCAGCCAACAATTTTGTTACTTCTTTTTTAACAACATCAGGTAGGTTTGGGTTCAGTCGACGTTGTGACTGCCTCACTGGTTTAGCCTCATCATTTAATAAAATATGATGTGTACAAATTGATGGGCTAATTCTAGGAATGTCAGCAAGTGTCCATCCCAAAGCTTGTTTATACTGCCTCAAAATATCCAGAAGTCTCAATTCATGTGCAGGAGGGAGTGAACTAGCAATGATGACGGGCAACTTGTTTCTATTCTCAAGATATGAGTTTTTTAAATCTTGAGGCAGTTGTTTCAGTTCCAATTCTGGGGGATTTTAGATTGACGGAAGTGTGTGTGAAAGTGAGAAGTCACTGATCTCATCTAACTGCTCAATGGTGACATCCTCAGATGAGGAATGAGTTTTTACAAGCTTAGCAGTATCATCGATGGTCATGTGATCCTTTGTGTTCAAGAAATCATCAATAAACAAACATGCATGACATTTCTCTAGACCTCTACAACAATCAATGCATGATTCATTACCTAACATTTCAATCAATGAAGAAAACTTAGAAAGGGGATCAGGTGAATGAAAATAAGTTGTTTTGGGGGAAGGGAGAACATCAATTGAATTGACAGAGAGAGAGGAGTGTTCTTCTGAGGGGTGCATCATGGAATCAAGGATATTGAAGTGGAAAATATTACCACCAAACTCCATAGATAATGTACCATTATGGACATTAATTATGATTTTGGAGGTTTCAAGAAAGGTCTCCCCAATATAATTAGGGCATGTCCATTCATCCTATCATCTTCCATTTTAAGCACATAAAAATCAGCAGGAAAAATTAAATTTTTCACCCTCACAAGAACATCCTCTAGCACACCAGAGGGGTGAGCCGTACTCCGATTCGCTAGCTGAACAACTATTCCTATGGGCTTTAGTTCACCGACCTTCAAGGAAGAGTATATGGAGTGAGGCATCACATTAATAGAAGCACCCAAATCAAGCATAGCGTTGGAACATGAATACTCCCCTATGGTGCACGGAATCGAGAATGTCCCGGGATCATTGCACTTGGTGGGAAGTGATGTCTCTATCAATGCTGAAACATTCCTCCCCAGGCTCACCTTCTCATCACCACGAAGCCTCCTTCGGTGAGTACACATCTCCTTCAGAAACGTGGCATATCTTGTAATTTTCTTCACAACATCAATCAAAGGAATGTTAACCTGTACTTTCTTGAAAGTTTCCAAGATTTCTTTATCAAGTTCATTTTATTTTTGTTTCTTAGGTTGGACAGCCCTTTGAGGGAAGGGAAGAGGAATGGTTGGGATAGGTGACTCATCAACAACCACAGTCTTTCCTTTGGAAGGGCTTCTCTTAGGAAAAGGGTTTTCTTCTCTTGGACCATTTTCAGCAGTTGGGATGGTGGTTTCCTTTGGATGGGAAGACTCTAATGGAGGGTTCATTTGGCTTTTGAGTTGTGTCCCACTCCTAAGGGTTATGGAACTAACATTTCCTTTATCCCTGGGGTTTACTACTAGTTGAGATGGTAGTTTACCCGACCCATGACTTTGGATTTCCCCCACCAAGTTGGCAAGTTGGCCTAGTTGGGTCTTTAGGTCTTGTACGGCTGCTTGGGTGGTTTGTTGGAATTGGATATTATTAGCAGCCATTTTTTTCATCATATCTTCTAGGCTAGGCTCAGTTTTTGGAGGGGGTGGTTGGAATGGCCTTTGGGGTGGTTGAGGATTTCTGGGTGGTGGTGGATGACTACTCTGACCCTGTTGGTTCCATTGTTGTTGAGGTTGGTTTGAATACCCCCCTTGCCTATAGGCTTGGTTGTCCTTCCACCCTTGGTTGGATGGATAGTATGGTTCTTGCCTAAAGGGTTGGTTAAAGGGGCATCCTAGAAATATCGCCTCACAAATCTCTGAAGTTTCTCTCAATTGAGGACATTGGTCAGAATAGTGGGTGTCAGAAGAGCAGATTCCACAATGGATGGGAGGAGGAGATTGATATTTCCCTTGGGAGAGAGAAAGTTGTCATAGAAGGGTACTTACCTCTTCGAACTTCGTGTCCACCTTCTTCTCAAACTCAGTACTTTGCACCTCATGGACACCTCGAATGGGAATACTGGATCGTGTACCGAATTACTGAGTGTTCTGTGCCATGTTCTCAATGAGGGTTCTTGTAGCAATTGGGGTCTTATCTACCAATGCACCACCTGCAGCAGCATCAATCATATTTCGATCAATAGGAATCAAACCTTCATAAAAATATTGAATTAAAAGTTGATCACTTATTTGGTGGTGTGGGCAACTTGAACATAACCTTTTAAATCGTTCCCAATACTCATGAAGGGTTTCTCCTTGAGATTGTCTTATCCCACATATTTCTTTCCTTATTGTTGCAGTTCGAGAGGCTGGGAAGTATTTTTCAAGAAAAAGTCATTTCATGTCCGCCCAACCTCTAATAGGTGAATTAACATAATACAACCAATCTTTAGCCGTGTCTTCTAATGAAAATGGAAATGCCCTAAGTTTTACTTGTTCTTCATCCACATTAGCAGGTTTTAATTTTGAACACACTGTATGAAATTCTTTTAAATGCTTATGTGGATCTTCTCCAGGTAGTCCATGAAATCTTGGTAATAAATGAATTAAACCATATTTTAGTTCAAAATTGGGTGCCTCGCCTTGTAATTGAATGTAAGTCGGTTGGATATCAACATCAGGTGAGATTAGTTCTTTTAGTGTTCTATTATTTTCAGCCATATTATACAAGTTATGTTCAATTTTAACTTTGGTTTCAGAAGAAGAAGAAGGACCAAGAAGAATTTTAAGATTTGATGTCTCCTCCTTCAAAGTGTGGTCTTGTATGTCTCGGTTTCGTTGATGTAGGATCCTCTCCAGTTCAGGTTTGAAAGTTTGTAGGTCTCCCGGAGTAGAACGTGTCATACAAGGAACCTACACAATAAATAAATTATAACACAAAAATAAATTCAAAGGTAGAAGATAAAACAAACAAATATTCACAAAAATTAGAAAAATTTTATTAAAAACACGCACTAAAAAACCAAAGCGCTCCCCGGCAACGGCGCCAAAATTTGAACGCGTTGTCGTAACACGTCAAATTGATTATATTTTTAAGGTTGATTTATAGTCTAGGGTAAACCCTAGGTCGTCTCTCAAGGAGCGTTGGTAGGTTTAGAGTGTGTGTTTTTAATAAAAATGACTAAGAGAGGGGGTGGTTTTGAAAACAGTTTTAAACAATGACTTAGTTGAAATGGCTTAAAAGATGAGTGACCAAGTGGATTTTGAGAAATATGAGATAAAAGTGTTGATGTGATTTCACTACACACATATCAAGTTCATTGTTCATGTAGATTCATCTTAGGTTTAGAGTAATTCTTTGGTAGGAGTAAATTGGAATCCCGATTAATTCCTAAGCTTTTATTTCAATGCTTTAAGGACCCAACCCTGACGTAGCAATCATATTGTCAAGGTCCAATAATTATGCATGGAATAAGAGCTTCCAAAGAATATTTAAATCTCAATAAGGTGGGTATGAAAAGGATTCTTGTGATGTCCAACCGGAACAACACAAGTCACGCACTCAAAACCTCACACCGATCAGTTAGAAATTAAGAGCATAACACTCATATGTATCAAATAAAGCATTAAAATCTGAAATAAAATAAGATAAATGGAATGAAATGTTTAAACACCCAAATTACTCCAAACCAGTAGCTAGTGTATTCATCGGAACTCCCTTGACATGTGTGTAGCTCCCTCACAACGAACACCCAACTTTTAGCTCGACATCGGGAGGAGGAGGAAGCTCGGGTGGAACTCCTTCTTCATCCTTGATTCCCCTATGAGGATAGGGGCCTCTAGAACCTCCAAGGTAATTAGGAGACTCCTCTAGGACTCCAAATTGGCAGCACTTAACTCCTTGGCCGAACTTGCAAATGAGGAGCACAAGGTGCCCTTTTATAAGAAATGTGGGAGGTGGTTTTGGGCACACAGATTTAATCAATCCACTTGCACGACGCCTTTCGGCCTTCAAACAGTCTTATCTCGCTTTGTAGAAAATAGAAAAGTTGTAGCCCTACCGCTTGACTATCTCCAACGAAAGTTTGACACCGTTTGGACAACTACAGATCAAGATATTGATAAAATACAGAACAAAGCATTTGACTTGGTCCAAATTCGGTGGCTTGGACAGATCAGTTCGGATAGGCCACATACAAGCCAAATCAGGATTGAGTTTCTCAATATGAAATGTAGCATATTCAATTTTGGACAGGCCCACAAAATTTCAGCCCATTTGAATGCACGGATTTCGTGTAATATTCAAAACAGTGGACAGATGTACAGGGATCCATGCAATTTTGGCCCATTTTTCTTTCACTTCATCAAGGGCCCTCCAAATCACCTCCACCTACATTGTAATTTTCAAAACAAGTATCATTGACCTATTTAACAGTGATAAACACAAAATTGTTGAATAAAAAATTAAGCACAATTTGATAATATTTTTATCATTTTTAATACAAAATATGCTTATCACAACGGTGTAAGGGTGAAAATGAAACAGTGAATCGTGGTACGATCACGCGGTGGAATCCGGCAGCGGCGCGGTGGTTTCCGGCGAGGCTGGCGGTGGTCCGGCAAGGATTTTCTGGGGGTTCTTTAAACCCCCGTAACTCGCAAACCGAAACTCCGATTTGCAAGATGTTTGTGTCGACGCATTCCTTGCGTCGAGACGGACCTTTTGAAATCACTTTGAGAATTTTATGGTTCGGGATCGTGGCCCAGGAGTTAGAAACGTCATATAAAATAATAATATTTTATTATTTTACAACTTCAGGCCGTTGTAACTTCTACCCGGAGCGTCCGAATGATGTTCCGTCAGTGGCGTTGTGACCATGATGATACGGCAGACTTTTTAAGATGGTTTTCGGGTGTTGGGACCGAGTTCAGGGTGTGGACCCCACGAGGCCGGGATTTGGCGTTTGCGGAGAAACACAACTTTTGCACCAGGAGTCCGATTTTGGCGGATGAATAGTCGATCCTGTGTGTTTTTCCGAGAGGATCGCAATGGTGTGATCCATTCGATGAGTTTCAGGATCAAGGTGAGGGTCCCACCCGAGCTGAACTTCGGTGAATAGTTCCTTTTTCACCGGGTGTCCGTTTCGGACGAGCGAGTAGTCGATTCCGCTTGTTTTTCTGAGGGGATCGCCATGGTGTGATCCACTCGATGGGTTTCGGGATCGTTGTGTGGGCCCCACATGAGCTAGCTAGGGTTAATAGTGCATTTTTCACCGGTGCTCTGTTTCAGGTGAGTAAACAGCCTATCCTGCGTGTTTTTCCACGTGGAACGCGATGGTGGCCTCAGTTTTGGCTCCGAAGGTGCGCAGTGTGGCGTTGTGGCGGGTCACTCGGGTTAGCGATGTTTGGACCAGCAGTGGTTGAGTGTTCTCCCTTGGTTCGTTCCTACGAGGGTTCGTGTGGCATCACAACCTTCATATGGGTTTGTGATCCTCTCGATGGGATGTTTAAATTGTTAGAGTTGTGGTATCCCTCCGGTGGGCCCGGAGTGGATCCTCTCGCATCTTTACCCTAGATCGGGTTCTTGGTATCGCTGTGACCGCTTATTTACAGGCGGAGATCCCCTATCTAGCAGGTTAACCCCATAGGGTTTGTGGCATCATCAGAAATATGATCCCCTACGCGGTGGGCCGTGCACAGTAGGGTTGTGGCATCTTCGGGTATACGATCCCCTACTCAGCATGTGGTTTATAGTAGGGTTACGGTATCGTTGGTTATGTGATCCCCTACTCAGCGTGTGGTTTCGGTAGGGTTGCAACATCATCGGTTCGATCCCCTACATCATGAGTTGTACCAGATAGGGTTTCGGTATCGTCGTGACCATCTTTATATAGATAATGATCCTATATTTGAGTGTGGAGCTTCTGTTGAGTGCCAGATCGGGTTGTGGTATCCCCCAGCGGATCCTGGGTGTGATCCCCTATCTGTGAGAACTACGTATGCCAGATCGGGTCGTGGTATCCCCCAGCGGACCCTGGGAGTGATTCCCTATCTGTGAGCTACGTATACTGGAGTGGGTCTTGGTATCCCCTAGTGGACCCTAGCGGCGATCCCCTATCTGAGGAGTTTGGTGGTTATGTTGGTTCAGCGATGTTTCCTTAGTGATGTTATCCGACGAGCGTGGTCTCTTGGGTGAGCATCTGAGATGTTTGTTTGGGATCCGATGGAGTGTATCTCTCAGATGAGTGTCATCTGGTATGACAGTGTTTGTGTGGTGTACTCTCCTTGTTGGGATAGTTGCTGGTGATGTGGTCGGTACCTCTTGTGGCATGTGGCGCGAGCTGAGTATATCTGGATTATTGAAGGTGTATGTATGGGCATACACCTGAGATGAGCTGATATGACTAGTTGTGTTTAGCCGAGGATGGTCACGAGATGGAGTTTCTCTCTCGTCTGGGTTCCCTCTGGCTAGGTTGAGTGGACTGTTGCCTTTCAGTTCTCCCTTGGGTTTTGAGTTTTTGGGGTGCCTACTGAGTATGTTTACACTCACCCCTGCATGGGCTTTTCCCACACATATTTGTGTCTTGTGCAGACCACAGGCCTTTTGACGGAGTCCCAGGAGGTCCCAGAGCAGGCGGAGCTTAGTGAGAGAGTTGACCGAGGTGTCTACCGGAGCTGTGCCGAGGGATCTTTCCGATGGGTGTTTGTGGAAGCGTTCCCCTTCTTTAGAGCAGGTTGGACGCGCTTTGTAGTTTTCTTTTGGTGGGCCCTATTTTTCCCTATTGTACTTCTGCTGTAATCTGGTTGTGGGATAGTGTATGCATGTATTTTCTTTTCAGTTTCAATATCTCTGCACTGTTGCATGGAGGTGTTTGTGGGTGCGTGTGTATAGGTACCTTAGGCTAATGCCTCCCATGTGTGTGATAGCCTACTCGGTGCTGGTCGCTAGCCCCTGGCCTATTGGAGGCGGGCTTGGGGAGTTGCGGCTCGAGCCCCATTGGGTCGGGTCGTGGCACCATTTTTAATTTATTTTCGTTTTCCTCCTCCCTTTTAGATGGATGAAATGGGTTTTCAACTCACATAGCATCCCAAGAACCTCAATCTAGGTTATTGTAAAACTCTCTAACCCAAATTCCAAATCAAGATTCATCAAAAGCCCTATATCCATCATGGTAAGATCTATAATCCTCTTCCTTACTATATTATATTATCTTTAGAACCTTTTTACTATTTAGGTGCAAGAACTTTTTCCCTATTTTCAGGGTGTTGGACCCTTTCGTCGATTTCTTCCAACTTACTTTAAATTTGAGGTCACCCTTAGATGAGGTGTCATCAAAAACTATAAGGTAGGTGGTATTATTATTTTAACCATGAGTTTTTATGTTTTAATATATTCCCATTCTTCGAATTTTTGTCCATTACACACATCACTGTTTAATTGAGTTCTTGATATCAAATTGATCCACACACCTAGATATACACATGTTGATCCATATTAAGTTAGATATAGGATTCTTACCTTAGTTATAGACACAACTTGGGTAATACATCATACATTTATCTTATTAGTTAATTGATTAAATGCCCATATGACCATCATAGAATTCAACTTAGTTTATAAATGGAACTGCAATTTTATATGAATGTTTAATGAACCCAAGGAACCTACTAAGTGTTTGGCCAACATATTAATGGAATTTCCCATGTAGGTAATTTTCCCATTGATGATGGAACATTTTTAAATGACCCTTGAGAATTAAAAGTTGAAATTACAATTTTAGATAATTAAATGGATTGAATACATGGATGGATTATTCATGGTTTTTTTATTTTTTTTATTGAGTGAATTAAATGGATTCATTGAAATGATTAAAGGGTAGAAAAGACACACCTATTATTGAATTCAATATCAACTAATTTAATTGAAATGCTATTATATATATATATATATGGGATTGGTAAATATGATGCATGAGAGGTAATGCATCATAATTATTATAAATATGAATACACCTCAGAATAGGTTTTGGTATGATGGTAAGGGTTCAGTTGGTAATGAAGGATTCATTCTCCCTTACGTCGGGCACTGATCATGATGTCTCACACCATTGACACTATTTGGATTGCGGGAATGATGCACCATATCCCTTCCTTTGAGTGTTGTCATGATGGAACACTCACCATCTTGAGGGATGAGCTTTGTGTCCCTCACTCATTATGAGATTTAGAGAATGTACCCTATTACGTAGGGTCATAGAATCATTTAGACTGGGTATGGATGAATGAGTTATGCCCTCATCCAACCAGCACCTTGTATTCCAGTTATATGGCCAATACCGTCTACACACCCTTAGTCCATATAGGTGGATGAAATATATAACTATAATATATATTTTACTATATATATATATATATATAGATACTGACCATACACTCTTACAACCCTAATCCAAAATTGGTAGAGCCTCCATGTTTCCTTTAGGATCCTGTGCAGGTTGTTATTTATTTGTTTTTCATTTTTAATTAATTATTATTACATGCACACTATTCAACTATAATACCACTTGGATTAATTATAGAAACCATTAGTGGTGAACTTCTGATATTTTATCTCAAACTATACTCGGTATTCTTTTGGCACCCTAGAAGATTATATGACTATAGGTACAAAAAAGATAAAGAGACTTTCTTTAGAGTTTTGATATGCTTGACTTATAGATGGAGCATAAGAGTAGAGGACCCAATATATGCTTGAGATTCTAGTGGATCACAATTTTTTTTATTTTGTAGTTCTTGTATAGAATGATTATATATTCTAGTCCTCTATTCCCCTTTTTTATATCATAAATCCATGAATCCATGTATATGACACTACCTTGTGACTTTTTATTATCATTCATTTGTTTAGTTATTTTTTATTCTTCCACAAATTGATTATTTGTTCTGTATTTTTATATGCACTACTGATGTTGTAGGTTTATAGTTATATTCTCAACGCCACTTTGTTATGAGGTTATAGTATTCACACAAAACCACCTTCACACCCTCACTACTAGTCGGTAGTCTCTGGTGTATGGGAGACACCATTGAGGCATGTGACCCACCATCTCGGAGCACAATTTAAGTGGACCTCAGGTCAGGATGTAACATCCGTGACATGAATTTTTCAAAATAGATTATATATTTAGAATCATAATAAATTATATTGTATAATTAGGTTAAAATATTTTTTGAAAAAAAAAATATTATTGAAAGTAATTAAAACTAATTATAATGATTAAGGTGAAAAAAAGTTTACTTAGTGGTTAAACTTTAACCTAAGTTTCCAAATAACCTTAAAACATATCCAAAATCCATATTATGTCCATATTTGGACCATATAATCTAATAAATCTAAAATGGAGAATTACAGGAGGAAAATTATGTAATTAAACCTCTCATTAGTATTTACCTTTTTATATTAACAAGAATTCCATTTCTCATCCACTATAAAAAAGCACTCACAGACCCTCACTTCCTTACACCTATAAAAACACTTTAGATCATCTAAAACCTACCAAAATGAGCTATAATGTTCACTAATATCAACCTTTAAGCCTAATTTTTTTCAGAAATCCATCCAATTAATCCCTTTGGTGCAAACCAAATGAAGTTACCCCAAGAATAGACAACATCCTTCCAAAAGCACTTTTTAATTATTTATTTATCCACACCATAAATTAAAATTATTAAATGCATATATAATACCCTTAGTATCCTAAATATAATGATATATTATTATGTTAATGGTTCTACCTACACTCACACACACTTCCATCTAATGGGATACCCAATCATCAGTTGTGTGTACGATGGACTATAGCCTCACAAACCGATGTCTCCCGTTCTTCCATTTTCACATTCAAAGGTTAAAATTAATGATGTAATTTATATTTTTATATGATATATATGATATTTATGATGTATTTATGATACAATAATTATTATATAAAGCATACCTTCATGATTTCCATTTGGTATAAATAAGATTACTTTGTTTGTGGACGTGTGGATTACTACCTCTTCAAATCGATGTGATTCGTTCAAAAATTACATGGAATGTATTAAGGATGATTTTAGTAAAAATATATGATACATATGAAATAATAATGATACTTAAATTTTAATATATTTTTACAAATATGTTATTTATTGTCTTATATTCAATATGATAAAAAATGGAAACTTCATTCATGTGTAATTATGACCTACCGTCTTCTTGAATTATTTATTCCATTTCATATTTATTTAATTTATAGATTATTATAAATATTTTTATAATTAATATTTATGATATTTATATATTTTTTAAATTAATTATATAATTAAATCTTGATCTAAGTAAGAGGGTCAATAACAACAATTAAAAACATATTTGAAAAACAAAGAGGATTGTACCTAAAACATAACATTAACATGGAATTATTGATAAATAGTTAATATAAAGTCATAATAAAATCATATATGATATTATATATAAGAATATTTTTCTATTGTAGATTAATATTAAATATATATTTATTATACATGAGTTTTTAACTTGTATGAAGAAAGTCAAGACTTAAGGTAAGGGTTTTTTCATCTCACTTTTATTTCGGAGATATATATTATATATTCACCAATTATTCTTGTTGGGTGGTGTATAAATTTACATATGAAATGTTATATCAATAATTTAATTTATTTAATTATATTAAAATCATCAATTAATGTTATTATTTCATGGGTAGCGCAATTTAAATGTTACACAAGTAGTAAGGGATTTCTAGTCTCACTTTTATTTCTATGAGACTTACGACTTATTCACCACTCATTTATTTTTTTAGTGTATATAATGACCATTAATGTATTATATGATTATTATAATTACATTTATTTGTATTTATATATCCATTTTATTAGATTTATTTTATTGGGGTTATGTTTGAAAAGTTTCTAAATCGGTAATGTAATTTTTGTCTCAATTTTCCTTCTTTGAGATACATGCCATGTTAGGCATCTATATTTTTATTTGGGGGTTTATATAGTTTAATTTGACATGTTATATCTTGAATATAATTATTTTCATGATATTTAATGTTTCATGTAATTTTATTCTTTTATGGTGGTTATGATTCAATGTTACCAAAGTGGTAATATTTTATTGTTACAATCTCATCGTATATTAGAATTATTTATAATTACGATTACATTGATGAAATATTATGATATATCTCTTAATAATTATCACTTTTTTATACTATAGTTTTGTATTATATATTCTTGTATTTTTATTGATTTTCTTCTCTTTTTAAATTAATATAATTAAGAAAATGTTTTTAAAAGAATCTGACTTTATTTTTCTTCGGTGGGTAATCTATTTTATTCAAAAAACTATATTTTTGAAAATTATTTTCAATTTTTTTAATTATATTTTAAGGAAATTTTAAAGGAAAAGGATTTCAAAAATGTTTTATTTTTTAAAAATGTTTTTAAAAATGTTTTTAAAAATGTTTTCAAATATTATTTTATATGTTTTCAAGGTTATTTTCAATAAAAACGGATTTAAAGATATTTTATGTTTAAAAAAAAATTATTGTGTAAAGAATATTTTCCTCAAGAAATGTTTTAAAAGATATTTTCAAAATTATTTTACATATAAGATAAATGTTTTTGGTATAGTTTATTCCTTATTGAAGATATAATCCAAGGAAACTACTCTAATTCTTTCTTTGATTGGTTTATGTTTATAATGAAATGTTTCAAATGGAATTAAATTTATTTATTAAAGGTCATAAAAATATATTAAGTGGATACATGTCATGATATTTGATGAATGAATATTATTTAATATATAAGGGTTGTTTATGATTTTATGGAACAAATTGTCATGTTGATGGGTTACTTTTATCTTGTAATGTATTTTATTAAATTAAAAGTATGTGATAAATATATAAATTATTTTTATGATAGGTTTACTTGGTCCTTGATAGTCGTTTATGGATTATTTAGTGTGAATTACTTATATGAGGTATGAGGAGCCCTTTTTGTGTGTTTAGTCCCCAATATATAAGCAAGAGCATGATATTTTATTAATACTATCCATCCACTAGAATTTGAGAGAATATCTATCCTAAATACCAAATCCTAGGGAGAGAAGATGTTGATATGAGTAACTGATCTGATTTCTACTTCTCAGATTAAAGGATTGACATAGAGGTGATTGCTGGGATATTTATTGTTTCATAAAATCTCTATTCCATCTCAAAGACATATAAAATCGACATTACTATAGTCTATTAAAGCATGTGTGGATGATATATGGGGATTAGAATTTGGATACTTTGAGAAACAATTTTTGGTGATGAGAAATTTTCAAACACATCTTAAAATATATTGAGTTAATTTATTGTAGGGACCCAAAACTTGAAGTACATGGACATTACATTACTTTTTCGTAATACTTAATACATAACAAAAACAAATACTCAAGGATGGTAATAGTTTAGTGTCTTTGGAAACTCAGAACATAATCGTCTAATCTTGGTGAAAGATCCTCAACATCTCCCATAAAGATCTTTCCCTTTTTGTTTTCTTAGCTTAAACCATTCTTTATATCCTTGGGAAAAGAAAACATATAAAGGGTGAGGTAAAATTCTCAGTAAGGGTAAGCATGGAGAAATTAAAAGAAACCATATACATTTAAACTTAAAAAACTTGAACATAATGTTTAAACATCAAAATCTTGAGCAATAACATAAAACATGGAAGTACATAAGGGATAGATCATAATGGAACATCAATAATGATAAAATATCATGGAAACATGTAATTGTGGAAAAACATTAATCACTTGATATGATTTACATAGAATCCAAGACATTGCTTCCAAGACCATCTTAGTGGACAAATTCCCTTACTGAATCAAGTTCACTCCTCATTCCTATCCTGTATCACTGAACTAGATTAACTTTCCATTATAGCCAAGTCTATCTCATGAGATATAAATCTTTACCCAATTCATTAGAGGGAGATATAGGTCCCACCCATCTCATAGTGAAATCATTCTTACTTGTGCCACAAAATAATCATAAATAATTAATCACAACCCAAAGAATAAAATGGGTTTTATAAACATCATCCCATCATAACATAATACATATAAAACAAACGGATATAATTTCATCATAAGAAAAATCACACCATGTAAATAATAGATACATTATACATGAAACATAAACATATTAAATACTATCATTTTAGATGGAAAATATTTTGGATAAAACAATCGAAATGAGTTCTTGAGGAAAATATCCTTTCTTCTTCTAAATCATTTTCTTTTCACAAAATGCCTTGTAATTTTAAAAGAAAAGGATTATGTTAAAAATAATCACGAAATATTATAGAGTAAGATTCATGAAAATTAGGCATTATAAAACCATACAAATTCGTTCATGCCGTATAAATTAAATAAAACATTCTTCTCATACTTTTGCTGGAAAAGTCAAAAAGTTCCTCATATGGTAAAAAAAGAAAGATTACTTCCATGACATAATGTAAATGTCAAAGAGGGTTAAACATGAATTTAAAAATACTTGGAATAATATTAAACACTTTATGAAAAACATTTTTATGGACATGGATGAAAAATATAACCCCAGTAAATTCTTACGAATAAACAATCTCAGATAAAAACGAGATTGGAAAAGTTAACTCTTACCTTATGGCCAATATGCTTCGTATGTATCCGAACCACCTGTATAATGATTTAAATAATGTCATTGAATTATTAATGAATCATATTCATTTTTATGATATCATATATGGTTCACTTATGACTTTACGTTACCCGTTCTTTCGAAAAATTCCATGTTAAAGCAGCGTTTTGGGTAAAATCATTTCATTTATTGTACGTGTTTCGACTTGTTGTTTTTGATATTATTAATTATATCCTGATTTACTTAATTCCATAATGTAAAACATGATTTATATATAATATATATTCAGAATATAATATATATGATAGATCGATAAATGGAATGAAATACACCGTTCATGGAGACGGTAAGTCGTACGTACGCATGAACGCGATTTTCATTTACTTATTGAATTAAAATGAATTAAGTAAATGAAACATATATGTACATAAATCCAGTTTAATTATTATGTAATAAATTTAATGATTATTTATTATATATTCTTTATAATCCTATTTGAATGATTAATCATTGAAAATGAATCTCATCGCGTTTGTGGAGACGGTAGTCCGTACGTACGCACGAGTGATGATATCGTTCCCATAATTATTTAATAGAATTGTAGTGGATGATATAATATATTAGAATCAGTATGATATTATAATAACCATATATAGTTATTATTTACATCGTTATACCCATCCAAGTAAGGTGGTGGTGGGAAAACTGATTACACCATGGCATGGAGACGGTATTCCTTATGTACGCACGCGCGATGATTTCATTTTCTGTAGGATCGATAGAAGGATAGAAGGTGAAATGAGGTTGTTTAATATTTTTAATAAAATATCAGTATATTAGTGATACTGATGTTATTACTTTATAAGGAAACAATTAAAGAAGAAGAAGTTGATGAAGAAAGAAACTTGAAAGAATCGGTAGAAGAGATTACCTCTTCTTTGATGCACATCCTTTAAGATTCCACATAAGGAACCAGAGTTGGTCTTTTGAGAAGACCAAAAACTCCATAATGTTTATAGGTAAGTTTATAAGATAAATTTTCAGGGTTTGGCCGTTATTGAAGGCTCAAAGTGTTGTGAATAGGAGAGAGGGGAGGTGCCCTTTTATAACGGAGGAGAGGGGCACCTTTTGAAACCTCAAAAATATTAATTTATAATAAATTAAAACCCCACATAGAAACTTCAAAAATGACTCAAAAACAATTATAATATGAGATAGGTTTGTAATATCTTCAACCAAAAAAATTTATACATGTTTGGAATTTATTTTAAACATTATCAACTTGATTTATCCTTATTTAATCTATTTAATTTTATTTGTGCTAATAAGATTATAAATTTTAAATTGTTATAAAGAATTATTTACGTGTTGTGAATTGTCCATAATTGGATAATTTATGACATTTTAGACCATATAAATTTTAATTTATAATTTTTAAATATTTTTTTTTGTTTTTAAACAATTTTATATTATGTTATTTTTATAAAATAACAATAGTGTCAATTTTTCCACTATTCATTTATTTGAATTTAAATAAAATCCTCACAGAATATATTTTCAAAATAAAAGATTTAATAGATTCGTAACATTTCATATTTATCTAGAAAATTAGTGGATCACATTAAATAGTTCATATAATATTTATTTTAATATTTTTAAAACCATTTATTTGATATTTCAATCAATAAAATAATTTCAACATCACTATTGTTTCACCATTAATGATAATTATTTCATCCTTAAAAATTCTAAATAAATTCACATGATGTAGATAATTTTATTATATTTCTGGAGATAATTAATGTTCTAATTTTCATGAAGATTATCACTATATTAAAATTATTATACTTATAAGATTTAAGAGAGTGACATGTTTCCACTTTCTTTGGTTTTAATAATAATTAAATTATTTTTTTGTTAACAAGGCCATAAAATTAATCTATTCCGATCCTTAGGTGATATGGGTCTACTTTTAGTCATCCAATATAATTTTGGCAGGTGTTAGGGTAATTTTATAATCTAATTTTTACCCTTAATTACCTGATTTACCTTTAACTGCAGTAAATAAAAATTACCATAGTTTCTATTCATAATATCACAAAAATAAAAGTAACTTATTAACATATTTTTCACCCAATTAATTAAAATATTGAATCCATTTTTCAAAATTCCAAACATAGAAGTTGTAGTAATTAATTTAAAATTATTCCCGTTGGTAAGAAAACGGGTTTTAAAAGATAAAACAATGCCAAAGATTGAAATGTTTGTACCTATGAATTCAATGTAAAAATAATGGTAATGAAATAAATTATATTAAATGGTAAAAATATATTCTATTTATACTTTAAATCCATTCAGTATTATTATTTAACCATATAAATTATTGCGATGGAAAAAGTTGTTTTTAATTAAAATATATCGTGTTTTTACTATTTATTTAAATATAAAATTTTTTAGAATAATATGAAAAATTTATCCAAATTAATTTTTTATATCCTGATTCCAAAGAAGAATTTTATTTTGTCAAATTGAACTTATAAACCTGTAAAAAACAAGATTTAATGTTGGTGCGCCATTAAAAGGCGACAAAACTGCATTTTTTGAAAAATACTTATTTTACCCGAAAAATTTATTTTGTTCACATAACATGTTTTAGAAAATGTGTAATATGAATAATAATGATATAAAATTCAAAACGTAGTTAATAATATTCTTAACGTCTAGTCCATAATAATATTATAACAATATATCATTGTTTAGTGAAACCCGGTATTGTGTACTACACACGCTATCGAGGAAGGTCACGATTGTGTGTAACACAAGCCAAGAATAGTGTTTGTGTATAATATAAGCTAATACGGTGTTGAGTATAGAACAAGATAATTTTGGTGTAACGTACAACATAAGACATTAATGAAATTAAAACAATATTTTTCATAAAATCTAAGGGTGTTATATTCTACCCCCTTAAAATGAATTTCGCCCTCGAAATTCGTCGGGGTTATAAATGGTTTACTAATTGACAATTTCTTTAATAGAAACCCACATTGTAAAAAGGAATACCAAAACTGAACTTTAAAAACTAAATTATGAAAAATAATGGTTACCCAAGTTAACTAATCACAGGGATTCCAGATAAGAGAACATAGGTGAAAATATGGATATGGAAGAGAAATCTAACCATCAATTTCTGATAGAGAGTGGTAGAGAACATGGCTATGAAAAATCCAACAATCACAAAGCCATAAATTTGTGATGATATAAGGTACCATCTGATTAATCGGATATGAGGGCATTATGACAACATTTTTGGTTTTCAAGATCATTTCCCTAAAGTTAATGAATAATTAAAAGAAATACTTACTTGATTTTGGTACAATCTCACTGTTGTTTGTGCCTTGAAAAATTTCTGCATCATCTCATAAAGAAATGAAATTGAATTTGTCTTTTGTGAAGTGTTAGAAGATCATGCGATTGAATGATGGGTCATTCCATCTCTCTCAAACAAAAGATTAGCAAAAGTTATCAAATATACATAAGTCCATCTATGGTGAGGTTAATCATATATGATTACAAAAATGGACTTATATTTCATCTATCATACCGCTTAATATAATAAAACTAGTTTCTTCTCACAAGGGACTTCTTGTAGGCCAGTGGTAGGTGATAAAGGCCTGTTGCACTTTAGTTGTGGGTTCTATTCCCACATCCTTGTCTGACGTGACGGGTTTTCAGCCATCCTGCAGGTTTTCCTTTTTCTAAAACTACATTATTATAAAATTCCATCAATAATATAGAAAAAAGTTCTAGCCTTAAACAATACTAACTTATGTCTAACATAATACATTACAATCTTTAGGCTTATCCAAAATACTTCTGTCCAAGATCATAGTATAAATAAAAAATTACTAGAAATGTCATCTGCCGAGCATACCATCATTTATCCCCCATATATCAAACGATATATCTTGTTGGTCACATTAAAAACATGTGAATACCTTAATCATGTATTCTCTTGAAAAATTAATACCAATTGAACTTTAGTGAAAACATAAATTCTTTCAAAATTTAACACTTTCCATATACCAAAATCCCAGAATTTCTATATACTCAAACAATGATATAACTTTGTCCTTATATGAGTCAAGAGCTCATTTCATTTGTTCTTTATCCCTTCTTTATGCTCATATCATCTTCTTTCCAAAAACATTTAAATCACCTTTCATGTTTACCTGTACCATATAATTATTGAAAATCAATATATATTATAAAATTCCACAATACCATAAATTAGATTCCATGATACTATTTTGAAATCCCATTACATAAACACTTAATCATTACACAAAATCACAAATAGTGATCGCATGTGACTTCCCTTTATCCTTTTCCTTAAGAGGTTGCTCACGTTGATCATCATTAATGTAACATACCATGTAAGTAATGAATAATAGATATTCTTATCTATGTCTATTTATGAATTAGATAGTGTTTTTGAGGCTTAAAATGAGAATAAATCCAATCTTAAACGTGGAATACACTAATATTTTTAAAAGATTGTTTTACTTCCTTTTGATGGAAAACCATTTTTAAATAAACATTCTGACAATTTTATAATATATATTTGTCAAAATAATCTTATTCATTATGATTGGGACATTGAAATTTACCTTGGGTTAATTTTTGGTATTTTTCTGACAATGTTCATTTTTTAATGAATAGTGAAAAATACTGCATTTTACATCAAAACTGCCTTTTCATCGAATTTAATTATATGGTTATATTATCATATTAATAGGTTTTAAAGTGTAATTAGAATATATTTTTACCATTTAATCCAATGGTGTTCATTAGAATTAATTTCACTTTGTAATTGAGCATAAACAAGTGCCAAACTTTTCATAGATATTGTTTTAAAAAAACCCTCTATTTGTTTTGACAACGGGAATTATTTTTAAATTCATTATTGAAATTTCTATGTTTGGAATATGGTAAAATGGATTACATATTTGTAATCATAAGGTATAAATTATGTAATTAAGACTCTTTTATTTTTGTTCATTATTAATAGCAACGACGGAAATTATCTTTAATTATCTTGATTAATAAGTAATCGGGTAGTTAAGGATAATAAAATAATATCATAATAATAACGAATGACCCCAACATGTGTCTTAATGCTAGTGGTTGTGGAATGTTCGACCATGGGATGCCTTGTACCAAACTTTGGGACCCCATGTAATCACTTTTGGGTGAAAGTGACACTTTATCATTTTATTTTTAAAGAAAGGAGAATATCACTAAAGAATGTATCACCCAAGTAAAACATTTTTTGTTTTGTCTGTGTAAATTATCTCTTAGAATATAAATATTCATTGGAAATATAAAAATATTTCCTAAATAATAGAAGTTTATTTCTTATTTTTAGACATTAAATAAATTAAATTATTTATGACATCATGATGATGTAGCGATTACCTTATTAAAGAATGATTTAAATAAAATGAAAATATAATGTAAAATCTAAGGCTTAAACTTGTCAAATACCTATTGTATGAGTATATTTATAACCCTTATCACATTATACTATAAATATATCAATGTGGGATCTTTAAAATCCGAAACTCATTTTAATATAAAGTAACATTTTATAACATTCCAAGAGTGCCCCTCCTCTCCTCTTATAAAAGGCCACCACCTCTACCTCCTTACCCACACTTATAAAGACATTGGATCAGACAAGATATAATGATTTTATATCTCCAAATGTCTCTCTTAATCCTAGAAGCCTTACCTTAGGAAGAAATCTCTTCAATAAACCATTTTGGTTCAAACCAAGATTAGTTACCCGATTTAAAGGTAAAGACGTCTCTAATGTTCTTTTTTTTATTTTTCTTCTCCAACCCCCTAAAATCTTTTTATTAATTTAATTTGTAACAAAAAAAGTATCATAAATATACTAGTATGTTGTTATAAGAATTATTCAAGCTACACTTACACACACCGACATCTAATGGTTAAAGATCATACTGTTTCTGTGGATGGCGAATTTCTGCCTCACGAAACGATGATTGTTCAATATTCTTCTAACACCTTCAAAGGTGGCCATTAAGATGTAACTATAATTATATATGATATATAATATGATTATGTTTTCATTAATCTTCTGTATTTTTCATTTATGGCATACCTTTATGGTTTCCATTATGGGTAAACGTGATATCTTTATTTTTGGAAGTGTGGACTCCCGCCCCCTCAAAGTGATTTGATTCGTTAATGCCATATGTGGGACATATAATGGATGGAGTTAATGATATTATATATGATATTATACTGAAATTATAATATACCTTTATATCATTAGGATTCAATTCCATTAAATAGGAAATAGAAATGAATGTAGCGTTCATGCGTACGTACGGCTTACCGTCTCCATGAATGGTGCATTTCATTTCTTACCTCTAAATGCTATGTAATATTATAAATTTCTTGTATATATATGATATATATGATATCTACATAATTAATATAATTCTGGATATAATGGATGTCTTACCACATGAACAACTTGTAATTATAAGGAGTTTATTTTTGACTCAAGTGCCAATGATCGACAAAATGACCGTTATTAACTTAAATAATTACATAGTGTTCATAACATGGTAAAAAGTGATATAAAAGGAATAATGAACTTGAAAAAGGTTCTTAAGAAAGTAGAAATTAACTGAAGTTTATTATTTAGGAGATTAAAGAACGATCAAGTCAAGTCGGATACGAGGAAAGGGACTTCGTCTCAATCTCCTTTCATTGAGGAATATGTTTTTTATACACGACTTTCTTTTATATGGTGTATAAAACCCTTTGACATTTATGTTTATTCAAAAGGAATATTTTTTATATGGAGCATTTTACTAAATGAAAAAAGGAACGGTTTTTTGTCATACGTATGCGGTGACAACGACTTCTCCGCCACCGTGACCATTATTTGAGTTTCGGCTTCATCTACAAGCCATAACTTTTTTTTAATAAAAAATAAATAACATTATTTAATTTTATTTTATTTTGGTATTTAAAATAGTTTTAATAATGTTTTTATTATATAAATGTGTTGTATTGATATCTTGTGATTGAAATGTGGAAATGTTATGTTCCCTTTATGCATGTTTTATGTGATACGATTATGTTATGGTTCTTGGGAATTGTTATGAAGACAGGTGGTTCTATAATAAACTATGGGCGGGTGAGCCCGATATAGCTCTCCAATGCATTGGGTAACATGAAAGGGTTAAACATTAAGGTTTCTCTGAAGAGATTTAGGGAATATACTGTGATGGGTATTCCAAACATAACCATGAGGGTTACTCCCTACGTAAGAATGATATGAATTCCTCAAGTTACCTTTATGTCTTATGATTTCTATGATTTATTCATGATTTTAGGAGGAATGATAAAGTTCTTATGTTTTATGAGTAAAGTATGATTTCATTAATTCTTATGTATACATGGAATAATATTTTCATTTCGTACTTTCATATCCCTTACTGAGCTTTTTATGCTCATCCCATGTTTTGGAAATGTTTTCCATAGGTCAAGGGAAAAGTACATGATGTGATGATAGTTTCAGGGAAGTGTCATGAAATAATCCATGTTTTGTTTTAAATATGTTTTCTTTGATGGGAAAATTGAATATTGTCTTTTATGTAACCACCTAGTTTAAATGTGGAATGTAATGCATGATTTATGATCTAATTCTCTAAAATTCTAAACCTGAAAAGATCCTTAATGTGTAATCTTGTAATAAATCAAGATTAAGTAATGTTTAAGGATGGGGCATTATAATTAACCCTTGGATTAGGGCATGGATTATCATAATACCCCATTTCCTTGCACTTGAAGCATTGAAGTGTTGGTGGTGCATTCTATGCAGTCTTTTCTTTATTCACATCATTATCAAACCTTTTTCCATTACTTTGACACTCAGCTACTCGATGACCTTCTTTTCCACACTAAAACATTTTCTAGTCCCATTATGACAATCTCCACCATGCGTATTTCCACACTTTGAGCATAAAGAAACAGTCATCTTTTTTCCCCATTATTCTGATATTTCTCCTTGAACTCCATCTTTCGTTTCTTGTCCAAACCATGAGTTGGATATGTAACACCAAATTCCATTTCTACCTTGATAGAACAATGCACAATTTCTTCATAGCTACTGAAGTCTCTTATAGATAATTCCCTTCGAAGACTTGGTTTTAAGCCACTGAAGAATCGATAAACTTTACATTCAGGTTGGATGATAAAGTCAGATGCATACCTTTCAAGCCTTGTAAAATTCACTTCGTATATACCAACAGATTCATCGTTATTTTTCTTAAGCTCAAGGAAATCCTTTTCCATCTTTGTTCGAAAATACAATGGAAGTACTTACTGAAAAATAAGTTCTTGAACTCATCACATTCCATTGATTCAATTTCATCTCGGGGCCTTGTATTCCTAATTAGAGTCCACCATTGATCTGCTTCACCTTCTAAACGGTAAATAGCTAGAATGACTTTTTCATGTCCCGAACAGTGAAGTATGGAAAATATCTTTTCAATGGTACTGATCCATTGTTCAGCAACAAGTAGATTAGAACACCCACTGAAATTAGGTGGATGTTGCCTCATGAAGGACTCAATTTAATGTTGTTCCCTTCTCTTCTCATTTGGAAGTCCATAATGATTCATAGCTTGTGTAATTATAGAAATAATATTTTTCACTCCATCTCCCATAACATTGGTTGGTTCAGGGGTAAAATCATTTCATTTTCCATTACATTGATCAACACGGTTCCTTTGGGTTCCAGCCATCATCTAAAACCCAAAAAGAATAGTGTGAGAGGCAAAAATAATGATAGAGAAAACAACATAATAAAGGGGGAGTACCTTCAATATATAAAATCTTAGGGTTAATTATAAGATTTTTACTGAAATTCTAGGACTATAAACTATACTTATAATTAATCTTAGGGTCATCCCTAGACATACCTTAGAAATATCTCTAGGGATCTCACTAAAGTTTTCGCATCCTAGTTTCCAATGGTTAACTAAACTTTTCCTCTGATTCCAAATCTAGAGAACCCAAACTTGACATACATTAACATTACTTTACTTTTGCGGAATGCATAATACATAACAAAAACCATGACTCAAGGACTGTAATAAATTAGTGTATTGGAAACTTGTAACATAATCTTCTAATCATGGTGAAAGATCTTTAACATCTCCCATAAAGATCTTCCCATTTTTGACTTCTTACCTAAAACCTTTATTTATATCCTAGGGAAAATAAAACATGTAATGGGTGATCTCAAATTCATAGTAAGGGTAATAATAGAGAAATTAAAACAAACCATATACATTTGAACTTAACAAACATAAACACAATGTTTAAACATCAAAATCTTGAGCAATGACATAAAACATGGAATTACATAAGGAATAGATCATAATGGAACATCAATCATGATAAAATATCATGGAAACATGTAATTGTGGCAAACCATTAATCACTTGATATGATTTCCATAGTAGCCAAGGCATTTCTTCCAAGACCATCTTAGTGGACAAAGTCCCTTACTGAATCGAGTTCACTCCTCATTCTAGTCCTGTATCACTGATCCATATTAACAAGCCGTTCCAGCCATGTCTATCTCATGAGATATAAATCTTAACCAATGCATTGGAGGGAGATATAGGTCCCACCCATCTCATAATGAAATCATTCTTACTTGTGCCACAGAATAATCATAAATAATTTATCGCAACGCAAAGAATAAAATGGGTTTCATAAACGTCATCCCATCATAACATAATCCATATAAAACAAATGGATATAATTTCATCTTAAAAAAAATCACACCATATAAATAATATAGTCATTATACATGAAACATAAACATATTAAATACTATCATTTTAGATGGAAAACAGTTTTGATAAAACAATCGAAATGATTTCTTGAGGAAAATATCCTTTTTTCTTTAAAATCATTTTCTTTTCACAAAATGCCATGAAATTTTAAAAGAAAAGGATTTTGTTGAAAATAATCATGAAATATTGTAGAGGAATATTCATGAAAATTAGGCATTATGAAACCGTAAAAATTCGTTCATTCTGTATAAGTTAAATAAAATATTCTTCTCGTATTTTTGCTGGAAAAGTAAAAAAGGTCCTCTTATGGTAAACAATAGAAAGATTCATTCCATGACACAATGTAAATGTCAAAGAGGGGTAAACATGACTTTAAAAATACTTGGAATAATATTAAACACTTTATGAAAAACATTTTTATGGACATGGATGAAAAATATAACCCCAGTAAATACTTATGAATAAACAATCTCGGATAAAAATGAGATTGGAAAAGTTATCCCTTACCTTATGTCCGATACGCTTCGTATGTATCTAAAAATCCTTTATAATGATTTAAATAATGTCATTGACTTATTAAATAATCATATTCATTGTTATGATATCATATATGGTTCACTTATGACTTTATATTACCCGTTCTTTTGTAAATTCCATGTTAAAGCAGCGTTTTGGGTAAAATCAATTCATTTATCGTACGTGTTTTGACTTGTTGTTCCTGATATTATTACATATACATTCAGTTTTTTAATGTAAAATATATAAATAAAAATTATTTTATTAAAAAATGAACTCTTTAAGAATTATGTGTTCTTAATATTTTTCTGTATGAATTTCTAATTAATTTTCCTTTTATATATTATAGGTTTTATTCTTGTTATTATTTTTCTATATAATATTTTGGTGATCATTTTGGTCGAATTTATCATGTGAAATAATATTTTAAACTCCAAATTTATTTAAAGAGAAATATTTACTAAAAACAAGGGTTATTACATTCTTCCCCCTTAAAATATTTCAATCTTGAATACTTTATTACATGTAGAATAAAAAGTGAGGGAAATTTTCACATTTAACATCCTCAGGTTCCCATATATCCTCCTCACAATTTTTATTCAACCACATAACTTTGACCAAATGGGTGGTCTTGTTCCACAAAACCTTATCACATCAATTCAAGATCTCCACATGATGTCCTTCTTATGAATGGTAATGTTACAATTTCACACATTTAAAACAAAGTATATATGATTATTTTGGAATATAATTCCTCAAAAGAAGTACATTAAACACATCTTGTAGTTTCTATAAACATGGAAGTAGTTATAAGTGATATATTATGGGCTTTAAGTGATCAAGGATCTCAAAGGGACCAATGTATATATAGAATAACATTCATTTTATTCCCAATATCCTAACCTTCATATATAGATATATTCAATGGAAAACCTTTTCACAAACATAAAACTCTAGATCGCATCAAAGATTTTCTATATAACACATTAATAGGCTTTGTTCAAATTTCATATGTTGATGGATGGTTTAAAACAACTCCATAATTATTGAAAAAGTTTAAAACTATTAGATTCCTTTATCTAACTTCATCTCTGTATGTTGGATTCCTACATATCCTTCAATAAAGAGCATCATATGATTCCATCTGAATGATAGAATGTAAAATATTGTTATATGAGAACTCTTCTATGGGAATTTCTGATCCCAATATCCTTAGTATATCATTAAAAAATATCTCAGTATATCCTATAGAGTTATTATGGTCCCCTCAGATTGACTATATATCAATGGATGATAATTAGTATAGAAACTCAACTATATCTATAATTATTTCTTTATACTTCTCTAGAAACTCACGTTAAAACTCTTATCCTAGTCAGATACAATTGAAAGTGGTACTTCATGAAACATTACCAGTATCCATATATATATATATATATATATATATCTTATTGAATTGTTTCAAAGAGACATCTTATTTTATGGAAATAAAATGTGTTAACTTTATAAGGATATCAACTACAACCCAAATGGTATTATGTCCTTAATATGTCCTGGGGATTCCTTTGAAAAAATATGTGGTGATGTTTTCCTATTTCATTAATGGTGATGGTAATGGCTTCAATATACCATTAGACATTTTTCATTCATCCTTATCTTACTATAATACTGAGAATAAAGGGATATATTCTTTAATTTCTCTCTTCATTATATCCCACAAGATATTTTGGTTTGGATCTCATTATGTATTTTTACTTCTTTGATGAATAGAGAAGTATGATCAATTTTAATAATCCAAACATTACTTCTTAAATTCTTATTTTTATGAGACACATATTCAGGTTCCAAACCTTATAAATCCATCTTTATCAAATTTTAACTCGAAAATATTTGCTACCTTTTTAAAATCTGGACATAATATGTCCCAGTTTTTATCTTCATTCAGATGAATGTTTGAGTAGTAAGTTGGGAATGATAATATTTCAATCCACCCATAATGATTTCCAGATTCATCCCTTTGAAATCCATGAGTATTTGGTATTTTTCATTCCTCATAATGGATAGTGTATCATGTTCTTTTCTGATCATAACATCAACTACATTATTTTCCTTCCGGATTGGTAATATATTGAGTTGTAATAATATTTTATAAATTCAACCCATCCCCATAAGATCATATTAAATTCTTACTATGGGAATATATATTTGAAGATCTTGTAATCCTTATATATATATCACACTTTTATCTATATTGATAATTCAATGGAATATTTAATGGAAATATCACTACCGCTAACTCCAAATCATGTGTCAGGTAATTTCTCTCATGATTCATTAATTGAAATTAAGCATAAGAAATCACCTTATCCTTATTTATAAGGACACTACCCAAAAAATCCCCTCTAAGTTGATCGAACAAATCACCAATACAGGGTAAAGGATAATTTTTCTTGATCTTTCAATTATTAAGATCATGATAATCAATGAAAATATGCATTGATTTATCCATATTTTTGACAGAGGACTAGTGAAACTCATGATGAAGCCCTAGGGCATACAAAACCCATTTACATATTATCTTGTAGTTTCTAGTTTGATTCTTCCCAATTAATGGAATTCATTATATACAAACTCTTTATGATTTAAATGGATCTAGGTATTATTTTTAATGAAAAATCAACCTCACACTGTAGGGGAACACCATTTAGATGATCTTTAAATACATCATTATATTCCTATACAATAGGAGTGTCATCAATTTTAACATTATCCTTGATCATTTTGGTGGAGAGTCCCTCATTTCTGGTATCATAACACATATTATATAATTTTATTCTATAAGAAGTTAATAACCATCCTTATATTGATACTTGATAATAGAATGATTTAGGATATTAAATGAGATTACCTTTTCACAATAATATATATGCTCACTACGTAGATAGAAATAACCCATTAATAATAAAAAATTAAATTATACAGGGTAAGTATAAATATATTCACAAGGAGTATCTTCTAAGGAGGAGACTAATCCCAGTACTAATAACTCATAAGCATGCTTAACGATGGAGTTAAAATGGAATGTTGTGCATTATGTATGGTGTGATCACACACATTTTTAAGTTTTATCTTTTGGGTTCCAAACATTTACCTGAGTAAATAAAATTTTTGATTGAGTATAGAAAAAATTAATTAAGGTAAATGTAAGGAAACTATTAACATAAAAAGGGGATTTCATAAATGACATGCATAAGTTAACCTATTAATATCTGATTTTCAATCTAGGTTTTTCATAGTTAGTTATATAACTGAACTATTCATAAATTCAAATACAAAATAATGGTTCAAAAAAAGAATAATAATTAACTAAAGAATATCCCTTGAGAGTTTCAAACCGGGTGTTTAATTAGTAAATTTTTTCATACAATGGGTGTTGTTTTAGTTATTACCCAATATGCCACTTTTAAGGTTACTACTACTAAGTAAATCTATTATAGATCCCGGATCAACATTTATTATCCAGAAAATGATGTTATTTCTATTTAAATATTACAATCTCTACTTTACCAAAATTTTAGTATTTTATCATGTATGTATACTTATCCCTATTGTTTTAACTAAATTTTTCTAAACTAATCCACAAAATTACTAAACCCTAATATTATGAAAAATAAAGTGACCCATGATAAATAGAACATAAATAATACATCAATTTCATGATTTATATTATATATCTCAAAAAATTATTTCACAACCCAAACTAAACAATACCCAATTTCTTATTGGATAGTAATATTCACCTCAAATGAATGAAGGTTTCACCATTTTTAGTAGAAAATGGGAAAGGTGGATAACAGTTATTTCCTTATAATACTAAAATTTAGTATTAAAAAAATACTAATGTAATTATATAGTAATTTGAAAATTTTATTTAGGAAATTATGAAAGAAACAAAAATAAGATAGCTAAAATGTACTCATGTTGTGGATTTGGGCTTTCCCTTGGGAGACTCCTTGTAAATGGAGATATTAAGATAATATCCTGTGATCAAGGCTTAAAGGAATATTAATTGTACTCTAGAGGAAGGAAATTTAGTAGATCTTTTGGTGGAAACTAAATTCTTTTATTGTTCTTGAAGGGGTGGTGAGAGACCCCCATTATAATTTGTGAGAATGATTTTTTGGTAATTATAACAACTTAATATAAACGGATGGCATGTTAAAAATCTAAAATAGCACTAAAAAGAAAAATATTAGAATGGGGTTTATTATAATGTTCATAATACCATTACCATTAATTTTACACATGCTTTAAACATGTTTTTAACTCAATTAGTCTTAGAATTTTCTCTTTTACCATTTTCAATTTTACGACGGAAAATAATTTTTACCTAAGTAATTTAATGTTAACGTCTAAAAGTAAAATTGACCATATCACATAATCTTGGACTTATTTATTCCAAATATGACACCTATTTTATCAAAATATGTTCATTTTTGTAAGAATAATAAATTTTAACATTATCATATGTAACACATGAAAAACTATTTTTGGAGAAAAATGTATTTTTAAGATTAAATTTTATTTGTATTGTAAAATTATCTATGTATTTTATTTTCATGATATAAATTGGTTTGTTATAAAACTTTTAAAGTTTATGTGGCTTTAAAAGAAATAAAAGACCCATTTTTTCCAAAATATTTTTTAATAAAAATAAAAGTTCAAATACAATATTTATTGGAAAATATTACTTATGTTCCTTAAATGATAATCATAAGATTTATAAATTAAATATATTATAATTAAAATGAAATGTTTTATAGATTAAATACATCATTTATCAATTAACATGTTTTATAAACTTCTAGTTTTTTCATATAAGGTCATAAAATTTATAGTTACGCTAAAACCATTATTTTTCACTATTCACCTAAAAATTAATTTTTTTGTAAAGATTCACAAAAATTAATCCTAAGATAATTTTGTGATTGAAAAATAAAAAAATTAAATTTTTTTACCAAAATTTAAACTCTTTAATTTATATAATTAGTTTTAAAGTAAAAAAATGAAATATGTAAAGAAAAAATTTCTTTTATTAAAAAATGAAATATTAAAGATTTAATTGTTATAAATATTATTTTTCATACATTTATAATTGATTAAAATCTTTTTATATACTATGGTTTTTTTGAAATTTTTCTGTCTAATATGATACGATTTTTTTAGTTTTATATTTCATGTGGAAAAATATTTTAAACAACAAATTCATTTTAGGAGATATAATTTCTGAAAACATGGTTCATTACACAATGGTTAAGGTATTTTGGGATTGGAATAAAATAATGGGAGAAATTTAAGATTAATAAATAAATAATGAATTTATAATAAATTTTTAATATAAAATTAATAATGTGATAAGTTTTATTTTTTAGAATCATGGAAATTAACAAAACAAAATCACTTTCATCTAAATTGGATATTGAAAATTTACCCACTAATATGAATTTAATGGAGTAGTACTAGTATTGTAGAATAGTAATACAACTTGAAGGGAAGGGTTATGTTCTAGAGTACCCACTACATAACAATCCATCATAAGAATAATATGAGTGTGAAAAGGATTCTTATAGAAAAAATATAGATGACTCAATCTATGTTTACATTATCATATCATCATCAATATCTACTGATTTATGAATGTAACGAAGGGAAAATGATTGTTTTACCATTTTACCTCATATCGAAGAAGTTTATTTGGATGAAGTTCTATAATATAGTAATGAGACTATTAATTCATTGAATTCAAGTAATATTGAAGATGAAATTGAGGATGATCTTCATGTACTCATGATGATGAAGTGCAATGATATATTTATAGAGATTGGATTTAGTGGAATGATATGATTTTAATACATCTTATTTTTTCATTATTATCACCCAATTACTCCAGCATAATTAACAATTATAAAAATAATAGTATGAATAAATAACATAAATACATTTTGAAAAACGTTTTCCATGTTTATAAGTATAGAAGAAAAAAATCATTACTATATATGAAAAAACGAATGGAAAAAAAGTAATGCCAATGGAATGTAAAATTTCAGTGATACGTTCATATAATCCTTTTAATAATAAAATAGTTAATAGGTAGAGCATTGAATACGAATCTAAATTCATTTCATATAGAAAAAAGGTCACTGAAAGTGGATTTGAAATAAATTAAATAATAAAAAACCATATGATTTTACATCAGATATATTTATCAATAAATGTAATTTTTTTTACTTTATGTGTATTGCAAAAAAAATTTACTTTCACATTTATATCCAAATATAGGAACCAAAGAACAATACAAGGATTAAAATAGTTGACGTGTATTTTAAATTTTATAATATATCTTGACTCAAATTCCATCTAGAGAAGATCAGATCCACACATTTACTAATGGGGAAGTTGTTGCATTTGAGAACTAATATTATGAGTCATCTATTACCAAAACAAATCTCAATGTTAGGTTTAGAGATAATGAAACATTATATAATATTTTAAAACAAATATTTTTTATTGTATACTATAGCTGAATTATAGTTTTATTACACTTGAATTATATATATCCATGTTTATTATATCAATAACGATTAAATAAAAAAGCATAAAATAATACCCTATTTTGGAAGTAAATTTCTTGGATAAAAAATACCAGAGGAAAAGTTAAGGATATGCCCGGAAGGACATTTAAGAACTTTTGATCTAAAAATCTTAGTTATTTGAATATTTTGTTTCCTTATAACAATAAATGAGACACCTTATGTGATTAAATATGATAAATCTTAAAATAATAGATAATAATACCAGTAAGATAAATTTGACCTATTTTAAGTAGAATATAGAGTTAAACTCTCAAACTTCATAAGATTAATTTAAGAGACATATGAAATATAAATTTAATGTAGAGATTGAGTTTATTAAAAAGATTAATGATGATCCATACACATGAACTGGAGAATACCCTAACAAAATATTCATTGATAATTAAATATAAAAAAAATATTATACCTAAACACAATTTTCCCTATACACATGAGAGTCACAGTTTTTTTAAAAAGTGAGATTCCTTTAGGATCATGTGGAGACACCTAGGGGGTGAATCATGGGTTACTAAAATTTCCCAAATTTTTAATATTATTATATGATTTTAAACCCTTTGGCTTTTAAACCACTATTACCTATTAGGATATAATTGTTTTATATCTTATGCAATTTAAACTATCCATATTTAATATTGGATGTAAAATAAAGAGTATCACAAAATTTTCTTACATGCTTCAGACAATCATGGTAAACCTACTCTTCATTATAATCAATTATTCACCCTGATTCATAGGTTATACACTATATAAATCAAGTGTTTACAATAGGGTGTAAATTATCCTATACCCACAGTGAATTTTTCAATTACACAGTATATTATTATTATTCCCTATATCCCACATAATTTTTATTACTTTTTAAATTATTCAGTCCCTCGAATAGTATTACAAATCCTTCTCTAACATTTTGAAGTAGATATATAATCTTCTTCAGCATATCACCATGTCATCAAGATCCAATAAACTTCTTTGATAGTGTCTTCTACTACCTATAGATCTTCAGGAATATTATCCTTGATTTAGGATCATGTTGAAAATCTAGTCTCTAGGCTCTCTCAAATCACTATCCAAAGATGATATTCAAACCTAGATTATCCTCTATATTTTACGAGTTACGTGATACCTGGATCAATAATGATAGTAGTAGTGTCAACCATGATCTTAAATATTATTATTATTACTTCATTTACTATCACATATTCCTAAAATCTTGGGTATCATGATATCTTTCTCTATACCAATTTCTGCCTTTTCTTCTTCCATCAACATTGAAACATTGTATTTGATCAAAAAAATATGGCTAAATTCTTCTTACACCTTGATTCCACAATGGTTATTTATCTAGATTTCTGTATAGAATTCTCTTTTACTTCTCATATTGGGATATTTATAATCTATCTCTTCCTATAATGTTTTATATTCTTGGATCAATATATATATATATATATATTATAGAATATATTCTATATTTTCTGTTTAGTGATCCTCTATTTCATGTTCCTCAACTTTATCAGGTGGGTGTGTTACCACGATCTCCCATATTCCTTTTCACACAATCCTTTACCTCTACTGTATTTCTATGAATATATTTATTTCATTTCCTTATCATTTTATCATAGAAAATTAATTATTCCTTTAAATTGATCCATCAGACATGTGAATATTCTTCTTAAATGTATTCCATAAGTAACCTATAAATAAATAAATCTCTATTTTAATATGAAAAGAATAAAAAAAATATCTATTACGGTGTGTCTCATCACATCATATCATGAGTGAATCTTATCTTGATATTATTCTCCTAGGGGTGGAAATCATCTTTATCATAATATAACTTGAATCACACTTACACTTGTGATGTTCAATCAACTGAAGTATATATTGAGAATCATCAGATTTAATTTTGAAGAATATTTTTTCCTTTGATGACCAATATTAATTTTAAAATATACATATTTTAAAATCTCATATTAATGGAAAAACTATCAGAACATACTCATCTCATTTATTATTCAAATCGAAAAATTAATAATGGACTGAATAATCTTTATGAATATATGATCTTTTGAGAATAACTACAACATCAACTATTTTTTTATTTAAGCCATTATAACATTCACTATGGAAAAACTAACATGATGAAATTAAAATCAACTCTTTAACTTCCATGTTTAGAAAGTTCATCTTCTCCCCTTTTTGTTAACATCCTTTTTATTTTTCCCCTTTTTGAGATAATCCATCAAATTCCCATAAATGAAGGGTAGAACCACCCTTTTCATAGCAATGTACCATCAATTAATCAACATTAATTCTATATGAGTCATTCTCAGTGTAGAAAACAAGAGTGTTCAATTTTAACTAAAAATCTATATATAAACATTTAATATTGTTAAATGAAATCCAACATCACTTCATAGGGGTTTTCTAACAATATATTCATGAAATTTTATTATTATTTAGTCAAATTCAATAAACAAAAAAATTCATGTACATGTTTATTTACCACCCCCATTTTGTTTTATAATCACTCATCTTTGGTAACTGGATTTAACAAAGACTAGAACAGTAATGGGAAAGTGGTAAAAATTCCCACAAATTCTGTTTTTATAAAGTAAAATCAGAATTACACATTTAACATTGAATTATTTTTTTACAGCTTCAATTTTTTGATAGATTCACCTCAAGGGTTGCTCTCTGAGAGTCTTCAACAAGGAATTTTTTCTTCAAAAATAAGATCCGATCAAATATTGTATCATTTGATGTATGATATCAATTTTAGGTGTTTCAAATGATATATTTCTAAGAGAAAATTCAATATGAGTTGTATTATTCCATGATAGATGAATATTCTAGATATATAATGATCAATAGTTTCATACAAATCTCCCTTTCCATGCTTCAACATCAATTATTAGTACAAATTATCATAAATATCCATGTATGGGAATAAAATATGGTTCTATCAGCCCTATAATTATTACATTCTCTATTTTTTAGATGTCCATAAAACACCCTTTAGGATTCAATATTTATATTATTTTTGTGTAAATTTCAAAATTTTATGTTTATTTTCACCCTTATGTGTTGAATAAGGTAGATATAAATGTAAAAAGTCCTCTACTCTCATACAAACTAGTTATTAGGAGTTGTGTAATAAATTTTTTTTAATTATATGAGTCGTTTAAGCGGAAACCAACCAATACATAATAGTGAGATGGAATTCCTATAAACTACATAAGGGTAATCTTGGAGTTACCTAAAGCTACATAGGAACTATGAAAGGGTAATCTATAATTCTTCTACATTGTGCAAGGGTATCCTTGGTTTTTTGTAACGGTATCCAGGTGTTGTGTAAAGGTAATTTCAAGTTACAAAATGGTGACTCCTAAAATCTAATGTAAGTGTATGGGTAGTTCCCTTACTTTGTAATGGTAGCTCTTTATTTTCGAAAGGATTTATATGGATTGTCCCTTCTCTGTGTAAGGGTATCTCCTTTTTTAAATGCTATGTAAGGGTAATACCTTAACTTCATAAGGGAATCTCTTTATTTTTAAAGTCTTTATATGGTTAATCAATTTTCTACACAAGGGTAGCTCCTTATTTTTAAAGGCTTTGTAGGGGTAGTATTTATACTATGTAAGGGTAGCTCCTTGTTATCAAGGGATACATAAGGTAGTCCATAGCTACATGAACGTATGTCTAGGTTTATGACCAATATAAGGGAAAATGAATTTCACATATGTTATACAGTAGAGCTATATAAGTATAAAACCATGTTACCCTTACACAATGGTCTTTTGTGGGAAACACCTTTAAAACCTCCTTTTTTCTTCTTCCCCATCTCAACCCTATTACACATTTTTTTTACCTTTTAAAAGGAAAAAAATTATTTTAATTGATTCCTTAACTAATTTTAGACCCATTAATCTTATCAATGAATAATTTAAACTCTATGAAGTTAATAAATTAATAAATGGAAAATTATATAAGGAATTTAGTTTGTGGGTTTTAATTTTGATAGTCTATAAGAGGGATGATTTCATAAAAATATTTTAACTTTACCTACCATTATTTCTAAGTGATATTTTTGAGTCTAATAATCTTATAATATCTATTCTTCATGTTTTGTTAAATAGCCTATGATCAATATGAAATCATTATCTGATTTTCAGGAATAGTAAAACCTTAACACCACTTCTATATACACATATTGTTATGGTATAATTCTTACTCTAACTTGTTTGTATTCCATGCAAGAGTATGACATCCGGTGGATGTGTGTGTAGCATGATCCCATGTTTAATTATTATCACATTTACTTGTTTATTTTGTTACTATGTTTCTCATGATGTTATGTCATGTTTAGTTATCATGATTTACCTTATTGTGTATAATATTACCATTAGAGGATTGGATCTTGGTACACATGATTGGTGAGTCTTGTGGTATGATTATCCCTTATAAGAGTAGTTTAGGCGATGCGTGCCGATGATGATGGTGGATCATGATAGCCTTATTGTCTTGACATTACTTGATGAACCTTATGGATACTTAGTTGTGTGATGTTACTCAATGTACATTGTGGATATTGAGTAACATGATCATCTAGATGAGTCTTGTGGATATTGGGTGACATGTTTCAAGCATTGGGGCTAGTTATTGATCATTTCTGATGACCTTTGATCATTTGTTTATCATGGATCCAAAAATAGTATGACCAGGGTTTATTTTAAAACCACATAGTACATGATTTTTTATGCTTTCCATCATATATATTATTTTCATGGAATACACCTATTATACAAGTGCACACATTTTATGGATGCATTGAAGGTATCCTACTGTGTTTTATTACTCACACCATGTATAGAAATCCTGAAATAGATTGAGAATTCAGGTGTTGGGATTAGAGTAAGGAAAAGGGGCCTATAGTTGATGAAGAAATAGTGAATCATGGAGTTGGTGGTGAATCTAGATGGACACTAGAGGAATACATAGTTTATTTGTTTTATTTATTTTCAAAAAATGTACTATGGTTTAGATTTCCACCTCAAGAACCCATTTATTACCTGTATTACATGAATGAATATGATTTATTTAATTCCAAAATGATACATTGATCATTTTATTAGTGGAAATATGTTTTAATATTTCTTGTGACATGACATGATACTGAGCGTATAGTCTCTATGTCAACGGACTTAGACCTCACTGCTAGTTAAAATCCCCTTTGGTATGGATAAGTGGGCTTGTGGTCAGGTGTAAATCTATTTTGAACCTAGTGGAACAGTTTAGGGTGCTCTAAAATGGTGTCAGAGGCATGTTATTCTTTTCTTTTGGGCTAACCTAGAATATAGTAGAAATTAGATAGTTTTGTGTGGCTCGGGAAGGAGAGTTCCCATTCTTTTGGCCATCACATGTGTAACAAACATCCTTGTTACCATTCAACGGTATTATATTACCATTTTTATAATATTTTATATTCTTCCAAGTATCAGGAAAAGAAATGTAGGTTCACATTCCATATATATACATTTTTATACGATGCATAATAGTATATTAATTAAATTCCATGACTTGTGATGTCTATATGGGATAGATTATATGATTGTGTGATACATATGTTTTCTTCATGTTGTGATATATCTTAGATAGAATTTATTAGTATAAAATGATCATGATATCATGTAATATATATATATATATATATGATTATAATGACTAATGTGTAGGGATGGATAACATTGGTCAGTTTTTGGAAGGTAATAGCTTGGGTTAATAGTATAATCCACGGATGACCTTGTGTGATCCCTTAGAAAAATTAAGTTCTATCCCAATGAATTTTTTTCTCGCATATATTTGAAGATTCCACCATGTAGACAGTTGGTGGGATATTATTCTATTTAAGAGGGTACTGTAGAGCACATTCCTACACCTATACCAATAGTTAAAGTGAAAGGGATGATTTAACCAGGAGTTCTATAACTTGTTATTTTATAGTGTGTGGGAGTCACCAGGACTATGGTCGACTAGGTTTGAGACTATTATCTCTAGTTTCCTCCATATTTATAGGTTTCTAGAGGACGTCAAGATACTAAGGAATATATTTAGATTATCTATAGGATCTTTAACTTGGAATAGATCTTAGAGGATCAACAAGTGATGCTTACGTCGTTTATACTTTTGGGCACTTCTGGGAATGTTTGGGATGTTATAAATCAGGTTGGGAGATGTGAGGGTTTCACATTGGAGACATTCAAGGATATATTTTTCAATAATTTCCTTCTAATAATGATGAAACTATACTGAGTATAGGATTTTTTGGATCTTCTTTAGGGGGTGATATCAGTGTCTTCTTACTCTGAAAATATCACATAGATTCTTTTTTTGATCCAATATTGGATATAGAAGAGGCATAAAAAGAAACGAAGTTTGATATGGGGATTCAAACAGAGTTTAGATTCCATGTCAAAAAACATAAATTTGATTAATTAAACTAATGTGATCCATAAGGTGCTGATGATAGAGAATGGTTTAGAAGTGTATTGAGTAGCTTGTTTCCATTCACCATTTTTTTCATTTACCAGTGGACATACTACTATCAAGATGTGTTCCATGTTTTGTAGTAGGAAGAGGAAGATTTTTGACATGCAATAGGCCTGTGGAACAATGGTTTTGAGGAGTATGGATTAATCAACCCCTTCATGAGGATTTCAACAATGCTTCAACTATGGAAAGTTCATACACTATCGTAAGTTCTATACATCAACTTGGTGCACGTGCTGTTAGTGCTAAAATCTAGGGAATCTATAATAGTTTTTCTCTAGGGTTGTGAGTCTAAGGTTTTATAGAGGTAGAGGATATAAATGATCTTTGACTCAAGAATTTGGACAGGGTCCTCTCCAATAGACCTAGGCGATGAACCAGACTGGTCACATGTGACATGGATAATGTCATGTAGCTGAGCCATTCCATGTCTATATAGTATATTTCCCTCCTATAGATTGTGTTGAGGGACCTTATATTTTTTGAGTTATGATTTTTATCACATATAAATTATCTAAATCCTTCTTTGATATTGGTGCTTCCCATTCCAACATATCTATAGAAGTATTTTTCCGATATGACTTACTAACCAAGTTTTCCTCCGAGTTACATTCCATTGATACACTTTTGGGAATGAATTTAGACCATATTTAGTGATATCTATCCTTTCGTAATCTACAAATATATACATCTTTCAGAATTCATGATACTAATGATGATTAGATTCAATGTGATTCTATGTATAGATTGTCAGACAAGCTTCCAAGCACACATTTATTTCTATTAGTGATCAGTGTCATTTACTTCACTGAAGAGAGTGGTATGTAATTTATAGATAATGGGTACTACCATCAGGTATAGTTGGTCCAAAATTGAGCCAACTTAGGAAAATCAAGGTGCGGTTGAATGGATTTTCTCTTTCAGTAGGATTAGTGGTAGCCCGTCGACTTTTCCTCCAGTCTTGGGTCTATATAAAAATTTTTTTTTGGAAGACTTCATAGAAATTACCCATGATATAGGATTTTAATTTGAGATATTTATCATCCCACATGCATAGAATGTTTTGATACCCAATTATCAATTGGTTTTAGGTGATTTTAAGGAGATCAAGGTGCTTCTTGATGACTTATAGAAGAAGGGATTTGTCAGGCCAAGTACAACACCATTAGGAAAACCTGTGTTGTTATCCAATAAGTTAAATGGTTGTATTTGACTATGTTTTGATTGTATAATGATAAAACTTGTGACAGTGGAAAATAAATATACTTCTCATAGGATCAATGATATTTTTGATCAGTTACAAAGATCCAGGGGTTCTCCAAGAATGATCTTCGATCATGGTATCACTAGTTATGAGTTAGAGTCGAGGACATCTTGATGATGGTGTTTCAGAGTTGGTATGAGTTATATGAGTACATGGTTGTGATTTCTGGAATGAATAATACTCTGATATTTTTCATGGATATCATGAACACAATCTTTCACCCTTACATAGACTCATTATTCATAGTGTTCATTGATGACATACTCATTTTCTTTCCAACACCAGAGAAACATTCCCCACATCATGAGATAATATTTAGTATCCTTTGAGTACATCAAATTTATGCAAAACTATTAATGTAAATCTTTTGGATTAAGTAGGTGAAATTAATAAGTAATTTTTCATATGAGGCAGGTATATCTATGGATCCAATGAAAGTTGAGGTAGTGATGTTATAGACACATCCCTGAGATATTTTTGAGATTTGGATTTTTTTGGGTTATCCAAATACTACGTTGGTTTTATCTAGGAATTAAATCATCTATTAGTATTTATGAATATTATGATGAAGAAGGGAGTAATGTTCCAGAAGTTGGACCAGTTTGAAAAAGCATTACAGGGGTTGAAGAGGAGGTTGACTTTATCTCTTCTATCGATACACCATGAGCTTAAGATCAAATACACTATGTACTATGATGCATCAGGTGTTAGTTTGTAAGAATAAATGATGTAGAGTGTGAAGGTGATAGATTATGGTTAATGTTGTCTATGATTCCAAGAGCATAAATACCCTACTCATGAAATGAAGCCAGAATCGTTGGTCTATTTTCTAAAGAGTAGGATAGACTATCTTTTTAGTGAGATATTTTTAGTCTACAATGACAACTAGGTCCTTTGTTATATCTTCACATAAGAGTACTTAAACCCAAGGAATTGGATCTAGATAGAGTATCTTCATATTTTTGAATTTAATATGGTATATACTTTTGTAAAAGTACCATAGAAGGATATTCTCTTAGATATAAGACACATGGTGCACATGAGCTTAGTGAGCAACCTTTTAAAGAGTAGTGGTTCATAATGATATTTTTGGCTGATTAGAGGATGAATGTTTCTAAGGATTAGGGGTTGGTAACATGTGATCCATTTATAGTAAAATATTATCTTGTATACTATGTAATTAATGGATAGTAAACTAACACATAGAGTGTTTTGATGTGGGAATAACTAGATAGAGTTTAACCAATACCCAGGTGGTCATTAAGCGATGGTAATGTGATCCTAGTGCGTGGGAGTGTAGTAGTCCCTACTTACATTAGGGATGTGATGATGAGGTAATTATATTAATCTATATATTTGGTAAATCCTAGTAAGAAAAATAACTACCACGACTTTATATGATAGTTTCGGTGGATATGGATTAAGAAGGCCATCACTGGGTCTTTTTCCTGATGCCTTACCATACAAAGGGTAAAGTCTAAGCACCAACTTCTTGGTAGTTTTATACAACTACTTTTAGTGCCCATGATGATGTGAGAGGAAATCATGATGGACTTTGTGATGAGTTTACCGAAGACCGTGAGGATTCGTGACACTGTCTGGGTGATTTTTGATCTTCAGAAGAAGGTTTCTCACTTCTTATCGATTAGAGAGATTTACTTAGTGGATGAGATGAAAAGTTTGTATGTCCATGATATTATTTGATTATAAGGAGTAATCATTATAGTTTTTTCTAATGGAGAGGAATGTTTCACATTTTTCTTTTGGTAGGTCTTAAAGAAATCCCTAAGGCCTCAGTTGATGTTGAGAATAACATAACATAATCAAATAGATGGATAGTCCAATGGGACAATTTTCATACTAGAGGATATGTTTTGACATTATGTCCTAGAATTTAGTGGAGAATGGGATGAGAATATATCATTGGTAGATTTATCTTACAAAAAAATATTCTAGGATTCTATAAATATAGAACCTTTTGAGGATCTCTATGTATGGTCATACCACTCAGTACTGTGTTGACATGATGTTAGTTAGACATCAGTTGTTCAGCCTAGTCTTGTGCAGGTTACCTTGAAAATGGTGAGGTTGATCAAGAATTAGTTGATGATCACTCAAAGTAAGAAATGATTATATTCATTAAAGAGGATATGACTTTTAGAGTTCACTATTGTTATCTGAGTTTTCTTATGAGTGTCATATCAGTTTGGAAACTGTTATTCATATAAGTAGGGGAAACATGTAGAATGGTTGGTTGGAACTTTTGTGATTACCAAATGGGTGGAGATAGTATAATACTATCTTGATATTATTAAAAATTATAGATACATTCTTGATGTGTTATATGTCTATCAGATTTTGGGGTTTATGCCTAATCCTATGCATGTTATAGAATGTAAGGATATTGACTTGAATGTAGATGCATCTTACGAGGATCAATAATTGTGGATTATATACTAGAGTAGGATGTTTTGTAGGTAAATATAATGATAATTGTACAAACCAAGTGGTAGTATATATAGATCTAGGAGGTGATGTGGGAGTAAAAGTATGATGTTTTATATCAATGTTTGAAGTTTTTCTATTAAGACCACTAGAGATGATTCCCAAGGACAAGAAGTCATTAGAGGGGGAGAATTGTAAAATTTCATGTTTTTTATGTTCTAAAAACTACTTTAGGTTTTATTATTATATTATTTTTTTGAAAATTTAAAAATTTCAAGTTTATAATATCCCTTAAATATGGAATAGGTCCTCCACAATGGTAAAAAAGTCATCCGCTCTTACGCGGGATGGTTTTTAAGAGTTTCATGAGGAAAATTCCTTAATTATGCAAGTTTCATAAGAAAAAACTAGTCACTATGTAAGGATAATATGGAATTTTTCAATGTTGCATAAGGGTAACCATAGAGTTCCTTAAGGGTACAAATTCTTTGTATTAGGGTAAGATAGAACTACTATATTTTATGTAATGGTAACCTTGGAGTTTCATAATTTCACTTATGCATTGTGTAAATGTAAGGCCAAATTATGTATGGGTAACCTCTGAATTCTAATGTTTTTATAAGGGAAGTACCCTTACTACGTTAGGGTAGATCCTTATTTTCAAAAGGATGTGTTAGGGTAGTCCCTTACCTACATAAGATTAGAACCTTTTTTTCAAAGGTTGTGTAATGTTAGTCTCTTCACCCTATAAGGGTAGGTCCTCATTTTCGAAGGCTATGTAATGGTCATCCCATTGCTACATAAGAGTGGAAAATTGCTTTCAAAGGATGTATAATGGTGTTACCTTTAATATGTTAGGGTATATCCTTATTTTCAAAGGCCAAATAAGGGTAATCCATAGCTTTGTAAAGGTATGTATTGGTTTATGTGCTTCAAAAGGGTAAAACATATTACCCTTATGGCATGGCTAAGAGTTGCATAAGGGTAAAACCATTATACTCTTAAAAATTATTCATCTTAGAAAATGGATTTTAAAACCTCTATTTTCACATTTTCATTCCCATCTTGGTCATATAACATGTTTTTGAATATTTTAAAGGTAAAAGATTATGTTCATTAATTCCTTGAATCATTTGAAACTTGTAAATCATATTATGAAAAAATTTAAACTCTATGTTATTAAGAAATTATTTAAGGGTAAATTAAATGATGAGTTCAATTATTTGGTTTTAATTCTGAAAATATATAAATGTATTTATTTGTTAACAATAATTGAAATTTACTACCCATAATTTTTGGGTGATCCTTTTATGTGCGAACTGGAAATAATTTCCCTTGTTCAATTTTTCTAAACTACCTAAGAACAATATGAGTTCTTCAACTTGTTTCTAGGCATGTCAAAATCTCAACGATACTCCTATATTATTGGACGCCACATTTTCAAAAGATAAAACCCTGGTAAATTTTCCATAATCTTTTTATATAAATTATTTTTGAAATTATCAATCTAATGCCTCCTTGAAAAATGAGTTTTTTTTCTTCAAAAAATGATAATAACCTGAAATTATGTTAAAGAATAATATACTTATTCTCATCTATCTCAGATTATTCCAGAGAGATAAAATTATTATCATATGTGGATTATAAATTTCTCTATGGATGAAATTTTTAACAAAAAATATATCTTATATATATAAATTGGAAATTATTTAGGGGATATAATCTATTATCACATGTGGTTTTTTACTTATTTTGGAAACAAAAATTATAGAATCGGTTCTAAGAATCCTTGGTGGGTAGTTTGAACCGATGAGAAATAATGGACGAAGTTTGAGTGAAAATAACTCATCACAACATGATATTGACATCAAAAACCATGATTTAGTAATATCTTTTTCATTTGAGGATCTTGTATGCACTATTTTTTATGGTGGAATTTTTTTGTTAGATTTTATTTTTTCCATTCTCGAATATGATCACATGTAGGTGTGTGTACCATGATGCAATATTCGATGTCTATCAAAGTAATGTTTCATGATGAAACTATATTTATCATGACTTTATGAAATGTTTGGTTATCATGATTTACCTTTTTGTGTAATATATTACATTTATTGGTTTGGATCTTAGTGCACATGATAGGTGACTATCGTGGAATTATAAGCACTTAGGGGGGGGGGGTGTGATTAGTAGATATGATGATGATAGAAAATAATAACCTTGTGTCCAGACCATCACTCAATGCACCTTATAGATATTAAGTAACATTCCATTACTCAATGCACTTTTTGGATACCGAGTAACATTCCTTAACTGAATGTACCGTATGAAGTTTGTGTATCATGATAATCTCAAAGAACCTTATGAATACCAGGTGACATGTTTTGATATTTGTGGCTAGTTCTTGATTATTTTTAATGACCATTGATCATATTTTTAGCATAAAGATGTTGTAGGTATGATTGAGGGTTCTTGGAATCTTGGTTAGTGAACAACCACTTGGTATGTGATTTCATTTGTTATTATTTCATTCAAATCAATTATTATCATGGAATACACCTATTAAACATGTGAACACTTTTTAAGGACACAATACTGGTGTTCTAATAGGTTTTATTACTCTCACCCTATATGATCATCGTGATCCATGTTCAGACTTAATGTATAGGGATCTGAATAATGGAAAGGGACCTATGGATAATGACTAAGAAGTGAAAAGTTGAGATAGCAGAAGACTAAAGAGAATTCTTGAGGAATCTTTAATATATTCATTTTATTTATTTTACACAATTAAACTATGGTTTTAATTTTCTAACTACGAGCCCATTTTTTATTGGTATGATATATACGCCTTTTATTTATTTAGTTCTCGCATTATACTATGATAATTTTGAAAATTTTAATCTATTTTATTATTATTTGTTAAATGAAATGATCCTGATGGTATGTTCTACAACTTACAGATTTAAATGCTCAGTTATAGTCAAAAACCTCTTACATATGGGGGTACACACATGAGGTCATGTGGTAATCTAGTTCATACATGGCATCTTAGGTTGTATTGTTATAGTAATTAGAGAAATGGGGCTGGTAATTTTTCTCAACATAATTTTTTTTTCTAAAACCAAGAAATGTTAGGATTTATTTAGGCTTGCTTTAACCTTGTTTTTTTAAATTGATGCATCTTTTAGGAACATGGATTTATTTTCCTATTGATTTTTATTATTATTTGAAATGGGTTTCATCACTTAAGTATTTAAAACTCATTGATTTTTTTACATTATTTTTTCATTTCTAAATGTGGCATCCATATGGTCAAGAAATCATTATGCATATTTCCAACCTTTTATTTATATTTTTAATCCCTTTTTTAGACATTAGTATTAATAATTAGATTTAATCATTCCTTACCTCTATTTTTAAAAAGTTAATTTTTTCTATTAAAACTATCATTCTTTTATTAAATGTTTTATTAGACATTGTTTTACTCCCTACACAACCCTTCAACATATTTTTGATTAAATTTACTAGATTATTTATTAGTATTTTAAAACACTTTGATAATATAATTAACAATCTCCTTGATTGAATTATTATTTTTATTCCATATTACTTAATTTAAATTTTAATATTAATGGGAAACTTATATTGTTCCATGATGTGGCCCGTTTTACAATAGTAGAACCATATCTCCCTTGTTGATGTGTCAACCCCTTTAGATATCTTCATTTTCTTACTCAAAAACGTATAATATTTTTTATTTTATCACTTTATTCTTTTCAATTATAATCTTCTATTTAAATTAGTGTAAACATTATATTGCATTTCTTTTTGTGAGCATACTTCTTCACCATGAGCACTTTTATTTTAGATCTCACAAAAATTGTCAAGATAGTCAAATATATTATTATAGGACATATTCTTCTTCTTATATGATATGTTATTCTATTAAATATATTTTCACATTAATTTAACTTCTTTCCATTTGAATTGAGGGAAATTTTTATTTTTAAAATTTTGAAATGTTCAAACAACATTTGAAAACCTCATTACCAAGCCTCCATAAGAGCCAAAAAGAGATTAGGAATAATCTTCTTTTTTAGTTTATTATTTCTATTCCCAGATATAATAACATGTTATTTAGGGATTGTAGAACCATCTTTTTGAGTAATATTTTGGGTAGTATCTCTTTTTAATTTGTTTTAAATCCACCCATGATGATGTGGTTAATTTTTTTTATAATTATTCTCTACCCAGTTCTCTATATATTTTTGTTGACATCTTTCACCAATGATGAAATTGTATAAGTATAATCATATTTTGCTAGGTTACTGGATAAATTTCTCAATAATATATTTTTTTGTAGTTCAATAGATGATTGAAATATATTATTTAAAATATAATTTGTTTATTTAGAACCATTTATCTCATTAAAATATTGTGTAGTATGAAACATTCCTTCATATATTTTGGAATATTTAACTTGTGCTGTATTATATTTTTTAGTTTGAATTCAAACTAAAGGAACTTCATGTTACTAGTGTTATTATTTTCATCAAATAATACCATCCTAACTTCGCAATCACTTTTCAAAATCTAAAATTTACACCCATTTAGTTTTATAATAACATGTATTAAATTATCAAGCTTCATTATTCTTCTGGTTTTGACTTCCATATAGAAATCATTGACACCGATAATAGATTTATGGGATTGTTCTATGGCGTGGATCTATTATTCAGAAGATTTTATAACATTGAATTTCTCATCAAAACTAAATTGAAATTTATCTTTTACCATTGAAAACTTTCTTAAACATATTTTTAATGATTTATCCTTGCATTTCTATTCATTGATTAGAGTGTTTTATTTTTGAAGATATACTCTTAATGATTTTATATTTCTTTTACATATGATATCACCATTTATTTTTAGTCATATTGATCTTAGATGAGCTAAAATATTTATGCGACTTCTTGGGCATCAAATTTATTTTGGTAATCTTTAACTTCATGGTAGTGGTCTTTAATAAATTTAATATAACCTTATTCATTATAGTTTGAACTTATATAATAAACATGATCACAATTAATAGATCTTATTGATAAATTTACTCTATTATTACATTTATCTAATTGTAGATCCTCTTTCATCTTTGAGATAATATTCAACTTATTTGACTCTTTTTTCATTTAATTTTTCAGGGTATTGGAATAAACATCCATATTTTTAGACACCATAATAAACACATAATTTTCCTCAAATACCCTTCTAAAAACTCTTCAAATATAAATTTCATGTAATTTAGAGAAAAAGGGAAAGAATTCATATGTGAAAAAATGGAACCATATTATTTGGTACCAAATGAGATTCCCCTAGGATCATGCATAGACACCTGAGGGGGAGGGGGTGGGGGTTAATTAGGAAAAACAAATTTTAAAGAATTCCAAATATTATTATAATATTTTTACCCCTTTGGTATTTGAACCTCTTTTATCTATTAAAATATAAATTAATATGTTTATTTTATACCCAACACAAAATAAAAACATACAATACAATATGCAAACAAAAGAGTATCACAAAATATTTTTATAATGTTTGCCTCAATGTGGGAAACCTATTCCTTGTTGTGATTATTAATTCCCCCCCAATTCATAGATTCTATAATAAATAACAGAAATGGTTCCAATAAGTCATGGATTATCTAGAAACCATAGTAAATATCAAACTTACACCACATTTCACCAGCCTTCCCAGTATCTCACTAGATTTAAACTTCTTCCCATAATATTCTTTTTCTTAAATGATATTACACATATACCTCCAACCTTTTCATGTATATGTCCAATATGATCAAGATGTAACCACATCAACATGAATAAATTATCTTTCTCAATAGATTATTCAACTTCCAATAGGAATTTATGAATAACATCATGAAAATCAGTCTAAATAAATATTCTTTCTCACACATCTTGTTCAAATTTTCTTTCTCAACTCTATCAAATCATGACACCACAATGACCATCAAACCTATTATCTCCTCAATATTTATTAGTATGTTTGACACATGGATCAAGAATAACTACAACAGAGTCATACTTACTCTCAAATATGATTATTATTTCATCTTATTTGATATTAACCTTCTACAATTATAAGTATCATATGATCTGGTATTTATACTAGATTCTCCTCCTTCTTTAATGAACGTTGTTACACTAAATCTAATCAATAAAATTATTTCGGCTTAGTCTTAGTCAACACCAATAAGGTTCTTCCTCTATAGCTATATATCAGGTTCTCTTTTTTTTTTCTCAGGGAGAGATCTTTATTCTCCCTCTATTCTTACAAAATTTAAAATTATTGGATCATAGAATATATTTTCTATATGTTTTTAATGGAATATATTCTATAATTATTTTTTAGTGATCATTTATCTTATTTTCCTCAACTTTATCACATGGGTGTAATCCCATGATATCAGATAATCCATTTTCCTCAATCTCTTATATCCATTATATTTCTAGAAATAAGCTTCTTTCATTTATTTCTAATTTTATCCGAACTAATTAATTATTATTTTAGCCCATCCAAGAGATTTATGAAGTTTTTTTATTTTCATATATATTCGAAAAAATAACCCATAAATAATTCCTTCTCTATTGAAATACGAAAATCACATAACAATACATTTAATGGAGTTTGGATCATATCATCATGATGTGAGTACAACTTATCTTGATATTGTTATTCTCAAAATAATAATATATTTTTTCAGAATACAAATTTAATCACAATTTAATTTTTGATGTTTAATCATTTAATATATATCTGGTGAATTTTCATATTTAATTCCAAGAATTTTTTCATCTTTGACAAATTATATATTTTTTGAATTTCTATATTCAATAATCTTAGATTAATGGAATAATGATATCCTAAAACTCTTATAATTTCATCTTCCACAAATAAATCCTCGAATCATGGATTGAAAAATAATCCTAATTATATTAACATGAAATAATAGATTTAGTATCATCAGAATTTTGTTTCATTCATTATAATAATCATTAAATAAAAAAAATTTAATCCTTAAAAAATATCACGTATCTCTCTATGTGTGAATCCTAATATAAGATAAATAATTATCTTAAGTATCACAAGTGATTTATACACTTTTAATATTTTTTTACTTCAAATTTTTATTTCAAAAGTGTAAATGAAACTTATGATGTCCTCTAGAATGAATCTTCCAATCCCCAATGTTATTCTTATAAAGTAATCCTTAATTAAATTATGATTAACTAATGAATAGTATAATTTCCTAGAGTTACACTTATGATGTACTAAGTTATTATTGAAATCTACAATGACCATTTTTAGTTTCATAGTTACTCTTCCAAAGTTGGTCAGTTACTCTTATGAAGTCACCATTTATTCTTCTAAAGTCATCAGTGTTACATCCCAAACTATAAAAAATAATAGTCGATAGTTATATTACATTATTAGTACATAATTTAAGATTTACCAAAGGATCCAACATTTTTGAAGTCTTGGAAGTCTATATACATACATAAATTACATTTCAAAGCATAAAATGAAATATTAAAACATCATGACAATATTAGTTTTCCTTTCATTATATCCCTAAAAAGTATACATAGTACTCACCTAGGTTTCCAAAGGAAATGAAAAAAATAAGGGTGAGCTCAAAATCTTAGTAAAGAGTATCATATAGAAAAATCTATAATTACGTAGAAATAAAAGAAGTGATATATCAAGAATAAATAAAAAACAGAAATCTATAATTTTCTAAAATTAAGTGAATGATAAATCAGTTATAATAAATCAAATCATCCATAAAAATAATAATTGATCACATACTAATGGAATTCTAAAACCAAAAATCAAAACATTTTTTAGGCCTTATAACAAGACACTATGCTAATATTGGAAGAGGTAAACACCAAAAAACAAGCTATTTTGTCTCATGATACCTATCAATGAATCGAGAAGCTATATAATTATGGTCCCAGTTCGTCACTTGATTAATTCCAATTCAGTCACCATAAGAGTAAAAAAGACTTAACATACCATTTCATAAGGAAAATATAGCTAAAAAATATGGCTATCCATATAATAATAAAAATAAAAATAAAAACTATTTCAATTAAATAATTCATATGTCTAAGAGAACATCCCTTAATAAACATTGAAGATTTAGAGTATCATTGAAGTAGTAGATAAAATCCTTATCAACGAAATATATGGGTGATAGAAATTTCAATGTGATGGGTTATCCATGGAAGATAATAGTTGGGATCAATAGTTTTCATTTTAAGTATACTAATGAAATGGTAGAAGAATCATTCATTATGGTTTATAAAGAGTGTGTGAATATTCCAAAGCATATCCCATGGGAGTGTCTATAATGGTGTGAAATATTTAGCCCATTATTTATGTATACAAGTGATGATTGAGTCAATTACAAAGCAACCATTTTAGGGTGATTACCCATAGGTGAATATGATCCATAACAATATAAAAATTCTGATATCTAAATATAGATTTATTTTCTAGTAAACTATAAAAACATTTACTTTACCAAAACATAAGATGGTTTTTCCAATATAGAATATATTGATTTTTAAAAATATTTTGGTAAATCTTGATTTAAAATAATACGAGAGAGGAATAATAATATATATTTTAAATCTATTTATATTTAGTAGGAATATGGTAAAATGTATTCCATCAAAATATATTCACCACACAAAAAGAAACAATTGGTAAATATAGCAGGAGTTCCAAAGAATGAAAATTGTGATGAAAAACACCACTTATAGCTTGGGTAGAAATTAAATAAAGAACACTTCAAAGGGAGGGATTTAAATTTGTCTTAAAATACCATAAAGAAATGTAATTTCATAATATAAAATCTAATATAGGTAGAATATAAACCACATTAATGAAATTAGGTTCATAATAAAAAACATGTCATAAAGATAGGAATTTCAAACAATGAAATCTTATATATTATCATGACTTCCGTGAATGTACGTTAAACTCATGTATCACAAAAATATATAACATAATCACATAATTTAAAATCTTAGTCATTTATATTTTCATTTATTCACTTTATAATTATCTATTCTTTATAGGAAATATTCTGATTTTCTATATTTGGTGTTTATAGTTTTGATCATCTGTTCTAGTTTCTTAATAAAAGTGTCTATATTTATCTTTAATTCAAATTTCATCATAAATAGGTCATTAATTTTTATATTATAGATGATTTTTAATTATTTATTTTGTCTTAAATTCATTTAATGTGTTTTTTAGTCTTTATCATTGAATATTAAATTATAAAAAAATGTTTCTGAGATAATTGATAATCGAAGGGTGTTTTATTAATTTATGAATTAAATATTGATTTAAATATCAAAAAAATCATTATTTAAAAATATATATTACCTCTTAGTAGTAATTATGTTCCCATTGTTATTAATGATATAAATACATAGCATTGTTCAAGTGGGTGGTTAAACTGAACCAAATATGAACATTCTGTCATTTAATAAATGATTATGAGAGGGTTTTGTTGCAATATAATTATAAATGAATAATGATGATTTTATTTGGTTTATATTAGTATGATATATTACAATTTTAAAGGAATTATGAGAATAAATAATGGATGTGAAAAAATTACAAAATTTGAATAAAATATTTTTGCCTTATCACACTTGTTGTAAATGATTGAATTAACAATGGTCATTTACTTGATCAAATGATTAATAGGTTATATAATGTTTCATAACAAAACGTTAAGGATATTATATAAATCATATTTATTCATTAAAAAATTCTATGACCATGAATTATGGGAGGTTCTGAGAAATGAATTTCATTTCCTATTGTGATGTTAGTTCTCACACTCACACAAATGACGATTTTTTTTCATAATGGATGAGATAGATGAATAAAAAATGACAGTAAACTTAATGTAGTAAATTTATAGTATATATATTATACTAATATAATTAAATTAATATGAATAGAATAAATGTTAATAAACATAATTAAGAATAAAATCTATGTAGTTGAAAATACTCCGGTTGGGGAGTTGAGTTTTCCATGGATTTATCCTTGGAAGATGATGGACTTATGCTAACTAATGGTGACTAAAATGTTTTGAATGTGAGATAGATTTATAGTAAGATATAATTAGTATATTTTAAATGGTAATGTCTAATTATAGATTATTCTTGAGATGGTGGAAGTGTGACCCTTTTTTAATTCTATAGAAGTGTAGTTTTGGGAGTAACCCTTATATTTTCAACAATGCAATGTTAATATTCAAGGTTAAATAGACAAAAAAATGGATGAAATTAGGGGATAATGAGTTTTGATATAAAATAAAATTATCCACACCTTTTTTAGGAAATTATGATTGTTTTAGATCTTTTTATTTTAATTTTTAAACCTTTTTTATATTTTACTTTTACTTTGGTATGTAATTTTTAACCTTAGTAATCAATTTTAAAGAAAATAAATCAAGATCATGATTTTCACCTAATTTGATCCTTATAATATAAAATTTGAAAATAATTATATAAAATAAAATTTATAATTTTTTAAATGTTAATTTTAAAATAAAAAAAACAAAATTTCATAAAATCAAATTTTAGAAAAGTAACGATTTTATTGTTTAAATTTTTATATAACATAAAAATATCTTTTATAATAATTTTAATGAAATTAAATAATTTATTATTAAAAAAATAAAATACATGATTATTTTTAGGCAATACAAAAATCAAGCTACATTGAAAATAATTTATTTAATGAAAATAAAAAAAATAATTATTTTATTAAAGAAACATTTTATTTAGTTCTTAAAATTTCAGACGTAGGATATTTATTTTCAAAAAAATATATCAAAATTTTTATTAATATCCCTAAAATTATTATTTTGTTAATTAAAATGTTTTTATAATTCTTTTCCTTTGTTATATAATAATAATGTAATAAAAACGACAAGTTTCATGAAAAATATATTTCTCGACTAAAAACTATTATTTTCAAAAAGAGATAAAAAATTTACTGTATTCTAATTTTAAAATGTTAAATTCAAAAAATGAAGTTGATTTGGATGATTTAAAATTATAAAATTTAACTTTTAAATACGTTCATGAATAAAGGATTTTTAGAGAGTGCATTGTTTAATAGATTGGGATCTGGTGTTTATATATTATAGTAGGGTCTTAGGTATTACATTATACCCCCTAAAATATATTGATACTCAAAATTAGGGTTTATATCAGCTATTAGAATAATGTTTATATTCCATCAAAAAATATTCTCTGAGATCCTAGTTTTCATCTTTTAGTAAGTGATTTCTCTAATGTATTTTCACTAATTGATTTTTCTGATTCTATAATACCTTCTCACTGGTTTTGAGATTATATAAAAGACCTTAATTAAAATACATTTCAAGATCCAATTCTATTACCTCATATATGATCACCTATATTGGAATTGTCATGTATTTTATTATTAATGAATCTTGTAAGACATCATGTAATTTAGAAAGGTTGGGTGGCATAGCCAATAGGTACTCTAAAAATAAAATTATTTCTAATATTTAAAATGGCCCAATGTACCTAGAGATTAAATTCCCATTTTTTCAATATATTATAACTCCATTCCCTGGTGAAACCTTAAAAAATACATGATATCTAACTTTAAATTAAAATTCATTGCTTCAATTATCAGTATATATCTTTTGTCCACTCTAGAAAATTTTAATATGATTCTAAATAGTACATAATTTACCAATTATATTCTCTATAATCTATAGGAAAAATAACATTATTTCTCTAACATCTTCCCAACATGTTGGAGTATGACACCACTTCCCATTCAATGATTCATATGGTTCTATCTGGTTACATTAATAGAATCTATTATTGTATAAAAATTTATCCAAAGGTAGATACTGATCCTACATACCTTGGAAGTTAATTTAACATGATCTCAACATGTCTTTTCAAGTCTAGATATTCTGTTTAGACTAAATATCAGTCTAGGGAGGATATGCAATGCTTAATTGTATATGTGTGTTAAGATATTTTTTAAGCCTATTCTATAATTATTATGTGAACCTAGGGTGAAAATCATATAAAATTGATAGTGGTACACCATGAAGCCTCATGATTTCATTAATATAGAGTAAATAAAGTTTATCTAGTGGTAGATCTTCTATTATCAGCATCTAATGTGTAGATTTAGTATAATTTTAAATGATGAACCATATATCATCATTATCCCCTAGAGTCATTTGGAGTCATATGACCAAGCCATTGAAATATTTTCCCACTTCCATAAAGGTGTAGGGAGAAGTTACATTACTCCCTTAGGATGTTGTCTTCTATATTTTACATACTGTAAGACTATGAATGTGGATACATAGTCCCCAATTTATTTCTTCATACAATCCCACCATAAATGGTCTCTTAAATCCCTATACATATTTATATTAATAGGGTGTTTAGATAAATTTGAGATATGGACTTCATATTGTAGTTAAATTTTCATATATGGTATAAATGGGACACATTACCTCTTAAAAACACCAAAACTCCACTTATATGGATTTACTCTATCTATTTTCATTTATTTAATACTTTAATCTTCCTCTATGGTTCATCATCATTTACCTGAAACTTCTATATATTTTCTAGTATGAATGGTTTATAAATTTCTTAGAGAATGAAATATGGATCCCCTTTCCTAAAAATCACCATATAAATATTCTATAGATATCTATATATAGGATCCTTATTAATCCATATCATAGTAATAACTTCACAGTCCTTCATACTCAATGAATCAACCACATTTTCCCCTTCCATTATTGTTAGTGTATTAATAATTTTTTGCCTCGAGTAGTTCCAAAAATATTATTTTCCTCATGTTGAGATCCCTCTAAGAGAAGATATAATTAAAACTATTATATTTTAGATATATATATATGTAACAAACCAGGGTTTTATAATTAAATTTCTTATAGAATGTAATGCACGCAACACTGATTCTCTGTGAAACAAAACTTTGTTATTATAGCGATAAAATTGATGTTAAACATAGTAATATTAATAGTAATAACTACTATTAAATTTTATTTATAATGGATTCGCATAATTAAAAAAATATTTATAATTAAATATATAATTCTTCATATAATATAAATCATTTTTTTAATATTAACATAGGATTAATTTTTTGTATTTTTCTGAGAAGTTCCATTTTTAATGAACAGTGAAAAATACTGCATTGTTATTAAAAAAAATATTTTTAGTTAATATAATTTTTAAAATTTAAATTGTTTATTAATTTCACAATATATAAATTATACATAAATTCATCCAATGTAGATCATTAGAATTAAATTTATTTTGAAATTAGTTATTAAAAATTATTGAACTTTAGAATGTTTTTTACTAGCATTATCACCACACATGAGGGATTAATATTAAATGTAACTTTGCTACTTCTATGAATTTAATTTTAAAAAATCGACACACAATGTTGTAGTGATTTAGATATTCATATTCTGATAGGATCAAAATAATGTTTTTGGTGAATAGTAATTTGAGCCTTTGGAATAGTAATGTTACCCTTATGAATAATAATATGCCCCTTATGAATAATATACCAACCAAATGAATAGTAAAACCACCCTTGAAAATAAAAATAAAATTTAGGCATCTTATAAATGAATGTATGATATAATTAAATCATAGTATAAGTAAACAAATATTTTGAAAATTTATTAATTAAGTGTTGGTATTTTTGTATGCTTTAAATAATTAATTACAATTTTATAATAAATTTAATCATTTAAAATAAAATTTAATTTCATAAAATATATTCATATATTAATATTTTTTTTATGATTATAGGATAATTTTATGAGACCTTAGTTCATTTTTAAAGGTTTCATAAAAAGAGTTATAATATTAAAAACCATATTTTTTGAGTAAATGATGATTTTATTTTAAAATAAATTTTCTCAGAATCATAAAAAAAAATAAAAATATATAGTTCATTTTTGAATTATAAATCTCAAAAAATAGTTGGGGTAAATTTTTGGGATTTTTCTGAAAGACATGAATTTTTGGTGAATAGTAAAATATGACAATTTACGATAAATGTTAAATACTTGCATTATGGAGTCATTGAAGATGTATTGATGATGTAATCCCAAAATATCAAACCATAATTAACTATTTTAATATATATTAGTTATAATTCACAAACTATTTATAATCTTAAGAAAAAATATTAAAGAAATGAATGAAATTTTCAAAAAACACCCATCTCCCCCACTATAAATACCTAATTCACCCACACTTCTTCTCACACCTATAAGCCTTGAAGATTTTCCAAATTCTACCCAAATACTCTTCCAAATACACATACATAATTATAATACCAGATTTTCTCAACAAAATACAAAACCTAGGTGCCTTAATAATGTTCTCAAAGAGGATCAGTCAAGAGGTAATTCGTTTTTCTTTTTCTTTTAATTTCCTTTCAATTTCTAATTTTATTTCTTATCCGCTCCACACATACTCTATCCAAATAATCATGATAACACAAAAATAATATATATAATGGAATTATATCATGTCAATAGAATATATTTCATCAAAATCCTTTCTCTCTCACCCTCTCTCCCCGTCTCTCTTTTTTTAAAACACAATCCATGTCCGTGACATGCCGATTTACAAGCTTAATGGATGGTGGATTTTCGTTCTTCAATTTATCCTTTAGGGATAGTCAAGAAAACATCTTTATTATAAAAAATACTATATTATATGTTTTAAAACCTATTTAATGTTCTATAACTAGTATATATACACCATATTATTTCATATGACAAAACTAATTTGTGATAAACCCAAACTGCCAAAATAATCTAAATGATTATCACTAACGTCTTGTCTAAAAATTCATCCTCACCACATATAAAAAAATGAATTATATTACCATTTAATCATATTTATTTTCATTAATATCATATAAATTAAATTATGGGGAATTATACTCATTCCACATGAACTTCTATACTCATATACTAGTAAACCAATCATGAAAACCAAGAAAAATAATGCTCTCGAACGATGAAATTAAACTTTATAAATCATTAATAAGGTAGGAATTGAATGTAATAAATATATAATTAATCAAATAAATATAAAACCGTTAATTAATTAATTAATTAATTAATTAATTTTATTATCTAGGGCATTTAGATCATGCGAATAACACATTTAGACATAAGGTGGCGTTTTTCTCATCTCATTTCCATTTTTGTAAGATATTATTTATTCACCACTATTTATTGCGTATGGTGTATTTATACTAAAAATTGGGTTATCACATTAGGAATATATTTATGTTCATAGTATTCAATGTATCCTTTGATGATTATTAATTTTGGGGTATATTATTCAATTTATTACAAAGTAGTAAGTGATTCTACCCAAACACCTGTCTTTCCTTTAGGTCACTCTTTATCTAACTTTTCTCAAATGTAATGAATCATTATGTTTTTGTATATTTTTTCTAAATTATATTTATATGTTCTAAACACATATATTCATATCATATAATCCTTTTTATGGTGATATACATGTTCTAAAATGGTTCCGTTCTCAATTCTTCCAGATAAACAAGCCCGATAAAAGGTACCTTCTTAAATTCATACACATTTTCAAATAAACTATAAAATATGTTTTAATAAATCATTATTTTTATAAAATTACTCATTTTATTCTGAAACACTATCTTGGTTCATTTATGGTTTTATGAAAACAAATATACGTTTTCTCTTTAAAATCTCTTTAATAATTTCCTTAAACTGTACTAAAATATTTAATATCTAAAGTTTCTTAAATATTCTTTTTTACATAATTTCACATCAGTGGGACATAATATATTCCAAAAATATAATTTTAATGTCATTAACTTTTATTTTCTTGGATATACATGTTTACAACAGAATTTAATGAAAAATAAAGATTATTTCCCAAAAAGAACTCTTTTTTTCAAAGTTAAAAGGGTTTTTCTCGTCTCACTTTTACTTATATGAGAATATTCCTTTTTCCCAACTTATTTATTTAATGTGGTGTATTTAATGAACATTTATATATCAAATCACTAGTCTTATTATTATTCTTATTATATTATATGTATTATGAATTAAATGTTTTAAATTAGCATGAGACACTTTGGAATGTTTAATGATTATTTTCCTCAAGAACTTATCAATGATTTTATCAGAGTATTTTGATCTATGATTATGATTAAAATAGTTCAATGTGGTATGAGACACTTTTATTTAAATATATATTTATATTTGACATATGAGGAATTTATTTTACTTCAAAAGTGATGGGTGGGTCTTGATATATCCGCTCGATGCATTAATAGGTCTCATGGGACAAAACAAAATTGTGTTTTGGACGAGGCCTTACCCTAGTTTTTTCAAAAGTCTTGGTCGAGGACCTGGTGAGGGGTTTATGATTTGTGACATATTCATTCCCACATTATGAAGATAGTACTTAATATTCCATGTATCTATTTGACTAGTATAATATCAATGGGGATGTTTTATTTTGGTATTATTTATACTAGTTTTATATCTACCATATTATGCTCAAGTTTATTTTTAATGGAATGTGATTTTGTATTGACCATGATTAATGTTTATATTTATAATAACATCCACTTTATTACTTACCCTTACTAATCATCTGAGCTCACCACTTTCTTATTTATATTTTTCCTCAGTATGTGAAGATTTTTATTATGAATAACATACTGGGTTAATCTAGGAGTTATGGATGGTTCCAATGGAGTTTCTAAATTGTTTTTTCATTTAAAGTTATAATGTAAAGTTCATGTATGTAATATGGTCTTACAAGACTGCTAAATTGATCAGCCCTTCATGATTTGGTTCCTTGTAATCATGCTAATGTAATAAGGTAATTCCCCGACTCCGGGCATCTGGGGTTAGGGTGTTACATATCCTCTTTCACCATAGAGGTAGTGTATCCATATATTCAAATAAAACATTACAAATATCAGCTCAAGTACATGAGTTTGATATTTATTATAATTTATTTTTATTTGACATAATTCATAGTAAATCATGCTATTATTATTTATAAGGATAAAACTAATTATTTTATTTAATTAATCACTATATATTTAAAATAATTCTTTAAATGATGGTAAATTTAATATCAATTAATTAATAAATCACATCATTATCACTTTAAAACATTCCTCACATTCTATTTACAATTTGAATTTGACACCTTTACATATTAACTTGGTTAATATATTGGTTAAATTTGTAAAATAATAAAAAATTTACAATATTAACTAGCTAAACACATTAAAATTTAGATCATAGTTATGTTGATAGGTGTATAACATTCTTTAACTACCTTAATATTTTAAGGGTAAAATGATATTCCTTCCTTCAAGATAATATGGATAATAAAAGAAACCACATTGAGCCAAAATTCAACCTTACTATATTTCCCATATTTTTTTACGAGGGTACCCATAATTATTCGTAGAAAACTCTCATCAAATTAATATATATTTTGGTATATCAGGATATCACTATTGAATACAACAAATTTTATTTCCAGATAATCCCTTATTAATCTATTCATCAAACATATAAAGACAAAAGGTGAATTTTTCAATCCAAAATGCATTATCGTAAACTCAAAATGTTCATAACCTATTAAAAATTCCATCTTCATTATGCCATCCTTCTTAACCCTTAAATAATGATAACTAATGTAAAGATAAGTCATTGAAAATTATTTATATAATTGAATTTTATTATATAATTCATAATTTCGAGAATAAGTATACTGATTATTTATAGTAATATAATTGATCTCTCTATAATAAATACATAATCTTATGAATCCATACATCTTTTTTTGAATAAAATAGGTGTTCCCCATTGTGAAACTCTAGGGTTTATAAATCCCTTATCATAAAAACCAAGAATATATTTCTTTAACTTGAAAAAATCAAATAGTTACATTATATAGGATGTTTTAGATACATGCCTTACATCCAGAATGAGTTTAATGTAGAAATTAACTTTCATATTTGGTGGATTACCAGGTAATTATTATAGAAAAGTATAAATTATTTTTTGTATCATGGGTACATATTATATTCTCAAGATATATTCCATATACATAAATTATTCTTGATAATACTCTCTAGTTTTTTAATTAGTCAGCACCATTAGTTTGCATCATTATTTAAATGTTTGGCTTTCATGATAAATTTTTTCCTTTTCACTAATTACCAAAGTGATAAATATATTCTTTAGGGTTTTTATCCATTTTCCAACTATAAATGGATTTAAATTTCCACTAAATGCTGGAGGTTTTAGTTTTATGAAGTAGTCTATTATAGTTACACCATGTTGTAGAATAGTAGGTTTATCTATAGAAGAAATATTATTTATCATAACATGGATAAATTTCCCTAATATGGTTATGATATGATTAGCATCAGCTCTAAAAACATTGACTTTCTTAAGGTGAACATTCATTCGTTGACAACAGGTGTTGATACGGTTCTTATTCCTCTCATTAGTCACCATCTCTCTGTGATGTAATACACATAGTTTGATATTGATATTGAATTGTAAAATATAATTCAAATTAATTTTTCAACTATGTTTCCAAGAAATAATTTTTTTTCATAGTACTTCTATTATGACACTAGGTTCATCAACATCTAGTACTCAAGGTTCCTACAGAACATTCTATGACACCAAATGTAACATCCTTTACACCAAAACCTAAATATAGTGGTTATATAACATTATTTTTATATAATTCAAGAGTTATAGAAGGATTAAATTGTTTATTAGTCTTGTAAGACTAGATACATACATACATCAAATTTCAAAACATAAGATTCAATACGAACACATTTCAGGAACATTATTATCCCTTCCGTAATATCATTGAAAATTATACATATTCCTCTTCTAGGTTTCATAGAGAAAAGGATACAAATATGGGTGAACTCATATTCTCATAAAAGAGTAGTATAAAATAAAATATATCATAATATGATCATGGAATAAGTGATATGGTAGGAATAAATAAAAAACATAAATCTGTAATCAACTAAAGTTGAGGGAATTTTATATCCATGATAATATATGAGAACATGTATAACAATAATCATAGACGTCATACTGATGGAATGTATAATCTGAGGCATAAAAATATTTTCTCAAGGAATTATTTCATGAGACTATATTGATATGGGAATAAGTATCGACCAAAACCCAAGATTTTTTATCTCAGGACACCTGTCTATTCATTGAGAGGATATATAATTCTGGGTCCCCTATAACCTGATTAAGTCTAATGAATTCAATATAATAGTCTGTACGATAACTTATACTATTCCTTAATGAACCTATTAATGAATAAAAATATTTCTAAGCATATAATAAAAAAAATGAAAACCAAATACATCCCCATTCAATATAATATTGTGGATATATAAGATAACATCCCTTAATAAACATAGAAGTCATGGGGTATCATCAAAGTAGAAGGAAGTTTATTTATCAAATAAATATAGGTGTGAGGTTAACTTCAATTTGTTGTTTTATACATGGATGATATTAATTGGGTTCAATATATTGAATTGGTAGGAGACTAAGGAAAATAAAAGAAAAAAATTCTTTATCCTAGATCATAAATAGTGTGTGATCAGTCCAAAGAATGTCCTCTAGAAGTGTATTGCTAGGTGTACAGTCTTATGATTATTTATTATGAATCGAAGTGACGAATGATTCACTTCATACATAATTATTTTTAGAGTGATTACACCTAGGTAAATATATTACACAACCTTATCTAGAAGCTAGTATCTAGAGTGGTATGTATTTTCAAAGACACTAAATAAAATTCTACATTATCGAAACATATGATAGTAATCCAAATGGCCCAAAGACTTATATTTTTATTCATGTTTGATAATCACACATTTAAGGGTTGAAGGAGAACCCTTACATGGACCATAGGCTTTGTGAAATTATATGACTCTATGGAGTTAGAGGAATTCATCCAAACTATGACTACTTAGAACTGCCCCACCCAGCATCTACATCATGATGGTAGCTCTATAACATGGCATGGATATTCATCCAGGCTTCACACTCATGCAAATTATAGTTCCTATAGAAATATTCAAGCCATATAATTCTTATAAATATATTTTCTTTTCTCTAGTTAGTGTGCCTGTTTTGAATCCTCATGTAGAGCCTTCTTCTTATAGAGTATTTTTGGTCCATTTAAGCATAATTCATGTGGCCCGAAGGCCTTGAGGTGGCATGAAATTTTAACTAGTCTGAAGGCCTTGGGTGGCCTGAAGGCATTGAGATAACCCAAAATCCTTACTGGCCCAAAGGCCTTGGGTGGCCCGAAGGCCTTGAGGGACTCGAGGACCAAACTGGTTGCCCGTAATCCCAAACGGATGAATAGTTTCAGCTTCAATAGTAAATGCTACAGTTCTTTCTAAAGTGCTGGTATAGTTCTCTAGAAATATGTCTCCACTCGGATTTGATATCAGGTCTCTTATATTCACTTGTTATGTCCTCCCCGACAAAGATTATTCTCTTGTGCATAGTTTTTTTTCCATATAAAAAATTTAATTTCACAATGCTTTTGGTAGTCTTAAATCAGTAGAATATGAGGGATATATAATAATATAGACATATAAATCCATTAAAATTATAGATGAATATGGTAAAATGTATTCCATGGTAAGGTATGCACCACATAAAAGGAACAAATTTGTGAATATATAACTAATCCCAAAGAATGAAAATTGAGAGAGAAAACCCAACTTATGGCTTGGGTAGTAATTACATCATAAGATATAGAAATATATGAATTCAAATTGATCTTATAATACCATGAATAAAATTCATTTTTTAATATCACACCTCATATAGTAAGTATATACTACACATAAAGGAAATTAGGTGCATAATATAAAACATTCCGCTAGAGTAGGGTTTTTGATGAAAAAACATTACTTTTTTTTCTTGACTTCAATGAACATAATTTATCCTCACATATCAAAAATATATCCACACTAATCACTTAATTCATAAAATTTATCATATACATTTTCTTATCTACTCTTCATAGACATGCATTCTCTGTATTAATTCTTTCAATTTTCCACATCAGGTGTTTATAATTTTGATCATTTATGCTATTTTCATAATTGTGATGTCAGTGTTCATTATTTTTCCAAATACTATAATTAAAATACCATTAAAATTACTATTATTGATTTTTTTAATTATTTATGATATTTTCAATTCCTTTCATGAGCGTTTTAGTTTTCATCCTTGAAGACGAAATTGATAACATGCATGTTTTGGTGATTCTTGATTATCGAAGGGTGTTTTATTAATTGATGAATTAAATATTAAAATAACCTCTAAAAAATAATAAAAAATCATTATTTAAAAAGTTTTTTTATATTATACTAGTAATTATGCTATAAAAGTTATTCTTGATATAAATTTACAGTATTGTTCAAGAAGGTGGTTAAACCGACCCAAACATGAACATAACCAGAATTACTGAATTATTATGGGGTGGTTTGGTTGTAATATAATTATACCTGAAGAATAATTTTATTATATAGTTTAAATTAGTTTTATATATCATAATTATAAATAAATTATAAAAATTAGTAATGGATATGAAAATATAACATAATTTGTCTGAGGGACTTTCCCCATAGCATGCTTGTTTTAAATGATTAAATTAAAGACCATTATTTTATTGATTATATAATTATTATGATCTCGAATTTTTAATAAAATAATGTTAATGATATAATAAACATAATATTTACTCATTAAAACATTATGGGAACCATGGATTATGTATGGGGATAAAAAATGAACTTCGTTTCTCATGGTGATGGAACTGTGCACGTATTCATTAATTATGACTTTGATTTTCCTAATGGATGTGATGGATGAATAAATATAATAATAAAATTAATATAATAACATTAAATTATATAAATTATACTAATATAATTATATTAGTATGTATAGAATACATTTTCATGAAGATAATTAATAAGAAAATCTATGTAGTTTATAATACTCACATTCGGGACTTGAATTCTCCTTGAAATTCTCCTTCGAAGATGAAGTAATTATTCTATCTAACATGAACAGAGAATTATGAAATTGGGAGAGATTTAATTTCATTGAAAATTGTAAAATATTTAATGATAAATTATATGGTTATTTGATTCTTCATGTAGTGTAAGAGTTTTTCCTTTTATAAGTGAGGGGATGAGTAGTATTTGGAGTAACCCTTAAATTTTCAATAATTTAAAGTTACTATTCAAGGGTCAATAGACACAAAATAGAAAATAGAGGAGGTAATTTTTATTTTGGGTCTAAAATAACCTCCAACATTTATTGTTGAGAAATCTTTGAGTTATTTAGTGATTTTGATTTTATCTTTTTGATTGTTTCACTAATTTACTTTTACCTTGATAATTAAATTTTAACCATAGTAATCATTTTTTATGAAAAAAATTAATATCTACCCATTTAAATAATTTTAATTTTATGATATATAAATTGAAAATAATATTATGAAATAAAAATAATAAATTTTTGAAAAGTTAATTCTGAAACAAATACACATAATCAAATAAAAATGGATTTTAGAAAAATAATATATTTAAGCTAATGATAAAATTATATTGGATACTAATTTCAATGATATAAACATATTTATTCTAAAAATATATGAGGTTTGAGGATTTAAAGAAAATATAAAATTTAATTTTCCTTGAAAAAAATTTATTCAATAAAAAGGCTGAAAATAATATTTTTATTTAATTAACATTTTTATTAGTTCTAAAAATATTGGACATTGGATTTTTAAGTTCAGATAATATTTTAAAATGCATATTGATAATCCATAATTTAATATTTTATTACTTAAAATGCTTTTTAAACAACTAGTTCATTCTTATATAATTGTGAAAACCTATGAATTTCAAGTTTTTGTAAAATAATATTTTGTGTCTAAACACCAACCATTTCAGAAAAATATTAAAAATTTATAATAGGAAAATTTTGAGATTTTGAATTCAAAAATGAAGTTAGGTTAGTCAACTTCAAATTTTAAAATTTAACTTTTAAATAAAATTATGAATAGTGTATCTTTAGAGTTTTCATTATTTCATAGTCTTAGATATAGTTTTTACCAATTATAATCGTTTCTCAGGTATCACAACCTATTATTCTCTAAAAATCTACTGAGTATTATGCCTTTGTAATAATTTCAATATCATATAAATTATAAGTTTCTTCCAAAAGATCACTTAGAAAAATTTCACCTATAACTATGAATTATAGAAATCTTCACATTAGTTCATAGCATCTTCAATTCAACCTTAAGCCTTCTTAATCACTAAAAATCAACTTCAAACACTTTAAATGACTCCAGAACAATAAGAAAATTTATTAATTATTTTTTAATTGTAAGTACTCTTATTTTTTATTTCTAATGTAACTTTACTACCTTTTACTCTTTATCTCCACATTAGGTTCTTCAAAACATAATACAATATTTATTTAACCTTGAAAAAATAGTCATATTTCTTAAAAAATCCTTTTATGGTTTATCCGTACTTCTTCCAACTTTATATTTATTTTAATTAACATTTTATAAACAATGTTATTTCCAAATTCTATATCTTTCTTAGAAACTATTTTCAATATTAAATCTCATAATCATCAACACTTGTTAGGGATTTACTTGAATAAAATATCAAAAATCATTATATGTATATAACTACTACTTAGAATCCATCCCTCTTGATATTCAAAGAAAAAATTTATACTCTTATCTACTCAAATTTATGGGAAAAATCTTCATCTTCTTTATTTGGTGGATTATTCCTCCATCACCCATCAATTCATGAAATACATATTGAAATTATTATTGAAATGAACATAACTAAAAAAACATTATGTACTTACAAAAGGATAATTATTCTTGGATTTTCATGATACAATTGATTTTAAGTGTTCCAAGTATTCTACTATTTCTTTAGAATATGTTTTACAAATAAAAACATTAACACTTGAACATTTTGCAACCAAATTAAAAATAGAATATAATATTAGATAATTCCATTATATAAAAAACTCATACGATAAGAGAATTTTTTTTGTCAATGATAATTATAGAAAAAACATACATTGATACACCCAAAGTAAATTTCTACAAGTTATCCCAAAGTTATAATGGATATTATATAAATACTAACATGAACGTATTTATTTATATGAGTGGGAGTTCATCTCTATTTGAGATAGAAGAAGAAATACATGCTTTGATAAAGTAAATACTTGAGATTTCAGAAAACAAGATCCTAATTGGAATTACTAACTATATGACCCTACAAGACTTAGTAGAATTGAAAACTAATATGAAATCCCCATTTCATAGATGTATGAAAATTTCATCCTATAGTAAACCCTCTGTGCCACTCAAGATACTAATGATTATAATGTGATCTCTATAAAATATTATCATATATTTATACCAACACATTGACCACAATATATATCTTATACATTATATTTATACTTATATAATTTCTTTACCCATGATATTGAGTAACCAATAAATATAGAAAAATGTCAATTTAATATAAGTTATATCATATTTTTCTAATTCTATGAAAAAGACTGACCATGTCTATGAATATGACACATTTCCATCATCTAGTATATGATCACATAACAATATCTAATACATGTGTCGAGACAGATCTCGTATGACACATCTAAGAATGGACATCAATTTCATCTATACAATTCAATCAAGGGATTGATATATTTACTCATCATATGAGTGGATTAATCCCATCTTGGTCATGACCCAACCGATGAAATGATTAAAAAATACCCAAGAACTCCTTTATAATTTGGTAAATAATGAATTTTATAAGAATTATATCAAAGTATAAAGTTTCTTATGCTAGGTACCACGCCATCCTTAAGTAAGAAGAATTTATTAATCATACACAACCTTAAGTTTATTTATGACTTTATGACATTCCATGGGTTACACTTAATGGGTTGGTCATAATTATAAGTCTCTACTTATTATATCATGAGTTCACAACTCACTCTAATCTTGAAATATCATAGAATCCCATACTTCTCCATGATAAAAACATATTAAAGAAAAATAAAATCCATACTTTGATGAAAGAACATTATCATTCCACCATTCATGTAATGTAAATTTTATCATACATGAATGAATTATAAATAAATACTTACCTTACTAAAATAACATGATACATTATGCAACCTTTTCATCAATATCTTATGTATCATATACCAAGAGACTCTATATAAAACTCATTCTTATGATACAAAAAAATATTTTATTAATAGACCCTATATATTTTCATCCTTATCCACCCAATAGATCCTAAAATTTCCTATAAAATTATATATCATATATGATGGTATTTGTGAAGGTTGGTTATTTAGTGAGAGAAGGGTTCCTTATCCTATGAAATAACTCAATTTCTATGACTGTAAAGTTTGATATATCCCTTAACATTAGGAACCAACTCTAGTTTATATATATGACCTTATTAATCCAAACATTTTCCTCCAAAGCATCTAATACAATGATTTATTATTCATCTATTATCTTGACTGGCGTGGTGCCTTATTTGGAACTCTTAAAACTAACTTCTACACAATTTAGGAAGAACATTAAACTACCTTTAGATTTCACATCATCTCTATTAGATTAGAAAATTAAATATTTGAAAACCTTTACACAGAACTCATCCTCTATTAAAAATATCGAGAACATATCTTTAGACCATCTTAAGAGTTTAAGAATGTTCTTCACATTAATCTAGTGACTCTAACAGAGATTATTTTTTTATATAATTATTATAATTATAGAATAAGTGATACTAGATCAAGTAAACAATATTACATACAAGATAAATCTTATGGAGGATGTATATGAAATTATTTTCTTCTAAAAAAACTTTTTATAAGTATTCTATATTTTCCTAATATTCATTCCATGCAATACTAGTAAAGAACCCTTATTGGAGTTCTCTATGATAAACAAATTTTCCAATTTTCCAATGTAAGTGTCTTAACTGAGTCAAATAAGCATCTTAGATTTATCTCAATAAATATTCATACCTAGTGTGTTGGATTCTTCATCCGTGTCTTTCATCGAGAAAATCTTAAGAAACTATATCTTCATAGAGTGAATAGTCAGGATATAATTTCAGATAAAATGTCTATCAACTATATAAAATATAAAAAACAATATAACACTCCCACTAATATGCTTGTATACTGATGAATCATCCATGTATTGGATCAAACCAAACTCTTTGAATGCATTATCTAACAAAATATTCTTAATTTTAGAATCTTGATTCAATACCTAAATGAAATTTTGTAGCTTAAATACTATTTCGATCTCATTTGGATATTCAAGAACTTTAGGATATATCAGACACACATCCTAGACTAATATTATATTAAGGAACGAATTTTTGGAATATATTTGATATATCCCATAATCAAATTAATTTTTTATAATAAGAAATATCTGAATGAACTTTATTGTTATACCCGTTGTAAATGTTTCTTTATAGGGAATTCCATGTTTTTTATTATAGCCTTTTGATCCCAAAAATTATTTATAGGTATACAATGTATGATCCATTTTTGTTTTCTTATATAAATACCACATGAATGATATGGGTACCACCCCTTTTGGTGCATTTACCAAGTTTACAACATTGATATTGTATATGGTGTCCATTTCAAATTTCATGGATTTCAATAATTTCATGGAATTATAAATCTTTAGGGACTCCCAGTAGATCATACATTAATCTCTATTGAATAATATATCATCATAATTATATATGATTAATTCTTATATAATGATCTATATATTATTTATACCATACATTTAAGGGTTTTTTATTGAGTTGGTACCTTTTCCACAATTGTTTTTTGAACCTTCTCAACCTCTATCTTAGAAAAATATCTTGTATTTTTTTCTTCAAATTCTCCAATTTTAACTTTCCTCCCAATGAATTATCAATACATTCTTATTAAAAAACACCATGTCGGTCTATGAAGACTTTTTGTTCAATAATATTATAGAAAAAACATCCCATTATTTTCTTAGGATAACTAATAAATAAGAATTTATTTGATTTAGAGTTAATATTATTTGAAAATAAATACCATACATATGATTTACCTCCCAAATATTTACTAATGATATAATGGGATGTATCCCATATAATATCTCATATGATATATTTATAACTTCTCTATATAGAACATAGTTTAGAATTAATTAAGTAACTTTAAAAAATAACACTAAAATTAAATAGGAAGGTCGTATAAAATCATTATTTATTGAAGCATATACTATAAGGTAGGATTCCTCATATTAGAAACAACATTCATCTATGGTGTTCTATGGGGTTTATTTGAGATATAATTTTTCAAACATAAAGAGGATTAATGAATTCCGATATCAAGTATTCACCACATAGATTTTAGTATATGATCATTATAATTTTCCACAATTGATGTTGTACTTAGTTATGAAATGGTTTTAACTTATACAGAGTTTCATACTCATGTATCATCAAAAACACATATCTATACCAATTAAAATCACTATAAAAGGAAACAAAGAACCTAAAATTACTACTTTCTTGAGTGATCATTGGGTTACATACATTACTATTGTTAAGATCCAATATTCCACTTGCTCTTTCACCTTTTTATATAAAATGTGATCTGATCATCTTTCCTAATAAATTATATTCAAAATTATCAAGTGAATCATAATAAAATTGTTTCAGTAATCTAACTTTATTAATTATTTATATATATTTATTGTTTATATGTCCAATAAAATAATGGAAAATGTATGTGGGATCAATACCTTCCTTCTTATTCTGAATGATATAAATAGGATTATCTATAGATATAATATATAAAACATTTATTATATTTGTAATTTCACGAAACATTTCATTCTTATATATAGAAAAATTATTTTTCATAATATTGAATCAAAATACCATATTTTCATATGAATATAAGTAAATAAAATTTTTGATTATGGAGAGAATATAATAATACTTCCCCAATTATAAAATCAAGCCACTAGATAGAATTTTATTTTATGTATCTATTTCAAATAAAAAAATATTACTCTATTACCAATATAAAGATACACTTCCCCCATTTTAAATCTATTCTATCTTTAAGTTTGTGATTTTTATCAGACATGTGTGATACACACATGGTATCCAATACCCTATATTTAGAGTTAATGAGGTAGATCTATTTAAAATTCACATTAAAATGCTCTGAATTCTTCACCTTGAGTACAATTCTCACCCATATATATCATTCTTGAACTATTTTATAGGTCACGCCTATGAGTAATATTAATTTGACTAACCTGAAGTAAGCCATAACCTATAATAGATACATATCTTGGGGTGTTTATCATATATTATATATTTTTATCATGGAATTTTAATGAAATAACTCCAACTAAAAATTATTATCACATACAGAATATCTATCTAGTCTATAAAAATATATATTTTATTTTGGAGGAAATGTCTATTTTTTATTCATAAGAAGTTCATTCATTCAAATAATGTTTAATATAATTTTATTAAATAGACGATGGATGGACTTGATGTGTAGAAAATGGTCGAAGGATCACTCTATGGGTAGAAGGAACATCAAATGTTTTCTTTGTCCAACAGAGTTACTTTGAATCCATACATGTTTAAAAGATTAGTAATTCCAAGGGGTCATTGGGTTTTTATCCAAGATAAATCATTTAAGATAAGTTTCCTATAATTTCATTGGAAAATTATTAACTTGTTGACTAGATGATACTTATTATATAATTATGTGGGACCCTCATTGTTATATATGGTAATAGTAGTGAATTAATTTTATAAAGTAAAAATATTTTAAAGATTAATTTTTCATAGTAATATGATTTGGAATATCCTTTATCTTCCAACTATAATAGAAAGAAAGAAATCATGTTTCTCATATGAAAGTAGGGATCATTATCTAAATAATATTTATCTATTTTTTATTTTCACTATATATGTTTATACTTTTGTTGAATATATTTCATTTTCCTTGAATTTATATGATCTATTCGGTGTCAGTAAAGTAATACTTTGGGTTGTGATTTAGGTAAATAATATATAATCATTTGTTATACTTAGTTGAGGAAAGTTTTATAGTTTTTTTTTCTATGTGCTATTTTGAACTTTCGATGGACCAAGGATCCTTGTCAAGGTGGTTTTCGGAATCACAGGTGGTTTGGGGTTTCTTTTCAATAAATGGTATCTGAGAAGGTTCTTGTTCTGGAATCCAATACCAGAAAGGGGTATTATATCTCACAATTGAAGGAGATCAAGACTCTTCACTCATGTTTTCCTTAATTATATATCGATTATAATGGCGCTTCACTATCATCAGATGATATGAAGTTATGTGGTATAAATTATAGTTAGATGGATTTGATTGAATGGATTTTAGATTTTAGATATTGCATATGGAAGATCATATGATTCATAAGGACATGAATTCTTCACTTATTGGAATTTGAATGTTTAAGATAGAAAATGTAGAATGGGAATGGATGCAATGGAAATCTATGTTACTCATGAGAATGTTCTAGGAATGGAATTTTATGTTTTAATATTAACTAAATAAAGGAAATGGAAGTCGTGATGAAGTCACAAGAGGATATACATGAGAAACATATGATAATTAATACGTGTTCATGATGCATCGACTATTTATCTTAAGGTTATAACAAGGAAGAACCATGGTAGATTATGTGAAAATTTTCAACATTTCATGAGGAAATATTAAATCATTAATGGTTAATTACATGGATAAATTTTGGTAACTCCTACTATAATCATTACTTCCAAATATTTAGAATGTTATGGAAATTTTAATTATTTACCCCAGTACAAAAATAGATATGATTTTTAATGAAATTATGAATATGAATCTTAATGAATAAATTCATGAGAGGGAATCTTAGGAAGTATTTATAAATTCTATTAATACTAATGGACATATAATTTCACCCCAACAGAAAGAAATATAACATAATAATACAACAAAATATGAGACACAAGTTAATTTATGAGAAAATTCATATAGTCTAGGTCATTTATGTTTAAAATTTGGGAAAATAGGAAACTTTAAGAATGACTCAATGAGTCATAAGGAAATAATCCTAAGAACATAAACCTTTTAATGAAAGAATTCTTTTGTTATAATGGAAGGTGGAAGTGTACTATTTCTCTGTCTCAATATTATGGTGGAGTCATGGTTGGTTGAATTGGGATTATCATTCCATTAAGTAGAAGATAATATATTTATTTAAAATCATTTTTTTGGAATTTTTGGTAATGTACACCTGATAGAAGATGGGTATTTTAAGATCATTAAAAAAGTGGATTTGAATATTTTGATAATGATTGGGGGATTCGTAATGTTAAAATAAGTTGGATATATCTCAGGGCTATGGCCGAACATAATTTTTGTTAAGAAACATGATAATATATGATATGGTAATAACTCGTTGAATGGAGTTTGGAAATAAACTCAAGGATCCATGGTAATTAAAAAATGTTTAAAAGAAGGTACACATTATTTAATCGAATGAATAAATTGAATTATAATGGTCATAAGTAAATCATTGGAAGACATAAATATTTCTTACTATATTATCAGTCATCTTAATGTAAATAATTTGAATATTTAAAAAAGAAATAGAATATTGACACTTAGTCACATGTAACTCTAAATTTGTGTATTGAGGAAACAAAGGATGGTTTCAGTCAATTTAGATGGATTAAATTCCAGAGATTGGAAGTTATAATTGTTATACTGAAACAATTTAGGAAATTACCTATTCAATCCATTGGGAGTTCACTTAACATTATACATTTTATTGATGATCCTTTGAGAAATTTTTGGGTATATTTTTAAAATAATAAGTCTAATTATTCTTATTCTTCCATTCAATGGAAATATTTGATGTAAAGGGAGAGAGGTCTAAATACGATATTCCATAATTCTTATGATGGTGGTTAATACCCTAGATAATTTTTTTTAATAATCTATATGAATAAAGTAATAAGTCAAGTAATTGAATTTACTAGAAATGTAAAACAATAAAGTGGATAAAATAATTAATAATAAGTTAAACGTGAAAAAAATAATGTGGATAAACTCTCAAATGAACAATGGAATTTGAGTGGAGGCATTTAACACTATAATATACATCATCAATTGAATTCCAACATTGGTAGCCGAGAATGAACTTTTAGAGGTGTTATACTCTGATAAGAGATTGAATTTTTAGAATCTAAAATACATAAAAATCTTAGAATATGTTCTTGCTGATTCCAATGACTAAGATAAAATTGGTACTATGATCAAAATATGTTTTTTCCTTTGGTATGGTGATGAGAACTTTTGTTGCTGGCTATTGGATGGAGTCTAGAGAAAATTTATCAAAACCTAACATGTTAATTTCAATGATAAAGATCAATAGAATGATAAAAATATTGAAATGAAGGATGGTTAGGGTAAAAAAACTATCAAAGTTTATGTTGATCTGATTGTGAATGTAATATCTCATGTGTATAAATGGTTGTATTTCTCATAGGGATTTGAACTTTCATTTGGTGGGTGGGTTATTTTTTAAAATGAGTTGTGGAATAATAATTCAGGAGTTGTAATATAATAAGGGGTGTTTTTTTGTGGTTTGAGTCTTAAGAGGCATATTAGGTACTTTGATAAATCTTGGGATCTCCAGGGTTTTGAAATTATTATTTTGGGGGTAGTATCCTAGGGTGCACAATTAGTGCTAATCGTGCACACCAACCATGTGACCAAATTTGTATAGACACATAGTTTTTTATGTGTGTCCCGGGATTTAGGAAACCATGAGAGTGTCTAAAAAATTACCAAGGAATTCACAAGGTTGATTCTGGGTTTGTAAACCATGAACTGTAACTATATTATATTATGTGTTACAGATAGCGAGGTAAGTATGGTTGGTGTACAGTTTTTATACCCATGCGGTCAAACCATGAACCCCCTTTTAAACTGGAAATTTATTCTTTATGCCTTTAAATATTATTTCTCCAAAACCCTCCCTTTTCTACCCAGTAGATAACCTTATCGACCTCGGCACCCCTCTCCTCATTTACAATGGGATCTCTTACATTCGGTGTTGAAATCGAGCACTGTCTGATGTGTCACTAAGATTAGGGTAATGATACTACTCATCCTCTACATTTTCTTCACTTATCTCAGTGAATAGTAACCTATAATAATTTTTTCTAGTATGTCCTATTTTCTGTGCATTTTATGGTTTCTTGATTTCTCATAATCCTGGTTGAACTGGTAGCTGATATTTAATGATTTTCAATTTTAAAGAATAATACAATTGAACAATTTAAATTTAACCACAATTTTTTCATATTTATTTGAGTGTTAATTTTTTGTGGTCAATACATTAAGTATACAAATACATTTTCACATTCTCTTTGACTTAGAAGAATAATCCATAAGAAAACACAAAAATGATGGGTTTTGACCATGGATTTAGATTGTTTTACTGGTAGGATGAGTTTTGGAAATGTAATTAGAAATAGATAACTGGGAAATTATAATTAGAGTGGTTAAAAAGAATTATATGAATTGATTCAATGGATATAAATCATATTTCACAACTATCAATGTTGTAAATATAATTTTTAATTTTAAATGGCCAAATTTGTTGGAAAATGAATCGAAACTTTTTTGAAATGGGAAATGTGTTTTAAAAGTGACTTAACATATGGTGAGTATTTTTCATTTTATTAACTAAATATTTAAAAAGGAAATTAATGAAATTATATATGGTTATTAAATTTTATTGTTCTTGTTGATAAATGGTTGAAAAATACCATGATGGGGACCATAGAGTTTTTTCATTAATAATGATTTCCTTATTAAAATGATATTATTTATAAATAAATAATTTATGAACGAATGGACTGTAATATGATGATGGGTCACAATTCTATTAAAGTATTTCTCAGGGTCAATGTTGGCCTAGACTTATGTTGAATTCCATGAGAGATCCCTGGATTACACTAAGGGAATTTCATGAATGTTATGGTGTGATAAAACACTTTGATTCATAGAGTTCCATATATATAGAATGTCATGAAAGATCCATTGTATTTTACTAGATTAAGTATTTCAAATTAATTGGGTCATATCAACATTTTATTTTTATAGTGTCTGTATTACAAAAATTACAAATATTAATGTCATATATTCTTGCACCGTACCTTGGTAAATGTTGTAATATGAGATCCCAGGAATCAACTATGTTATGTCGATTCAAATTCATCCGGAATAATCCTTATATTCCCATTAGTTATTTCTTTTTTAATATTAAGGATGATTTCTTGATTTCATACTGGTAGTTCATATTAGTAAAATTCAAAGATTCTCATATCCCTTAGATTCCCTATTAGGTTTGTTGTGAGGTAATTCCCAGTGGATCCTTGTGTGTTCCATAAAGTTATACAACAACGAATTCCTTGGTAGTACATAACAAACATGTTCATTATTTTATATCTAAACATGATTTATTACCTAAAAATTACACTTAATACAACTTAAAATATTGAGAGTTCTAGTGTCTTTAGGGTTTAGGAACATAACATAATAACTTAAAACATGACATACAACATATTTATTGAAAACTTATTTGACATTACCAAAACATTGTTTTATACTTAACAATGCATGGGATAAACTGAGGAAATATATAAGAAAGGGCTGAGCTATAAATCCCAGTAAGTGAATAAAAATGTCATAGAATGAGAAAAATAATATATGCTAGAAAATTCATATAAATGAGGCATAAAGTAAGATGAATAATAAGGCATGATATGGCATGATAATTATAACATGAAAAATGTGGAAAAAACATAAAACACTATATCATAAATATTCGTCAAATCTAAACTTCCAAGACTTCATGATGGAAAAAAAGTCCTATATGGTAATCAGGAAAATCTCCATCCCAACATTATGTATCATGATACTAAACTTTACACAATACATTGGAGCACTATCAGGGAACACCCTTTATAAACATTTCAATATCATACTTAAGTGTGCCACATATATCATATAACCTGGATTGATTAAACATCATAATTTTATTACATGATATAGAATTGTGGAATACACAAATTTAAGTCCAAAATATATAGGAGTATGTGAATAGAGGTGAATAACCTTGATAAAGAAATGGGTCTGGTATTGACTATCGAATTATTTTTTCAGCATAATGACGTCATATAAAATTCATAAAACGGGTTGATGATAGTGAAATGGGTATCTTATAATTTATACATTAAATGGATAGTAATAGGGAAATTTAAGAACATTGAACATCATATGTAACTGGGTATAAAAGGTGTAACATAATAAAGAATCTTGAAGGAAGAGGAAAAAGAAAACATAACTCATACCAAATTCCAGCATCGTAACGAGTGTACGTAAAGGTTATTTCGTGGGTTAAATGAGAGTGAAATGGGTTCTTATAATTTATACTAAATTTTATAGTGATTGGGTTAGTTAATAATAGACCCCAACATAGGAAACTGGAAATTAAAAAGGCGTATTATAAATGAGGTGCTTGATTAAAAGTGGAGAGAGAGAATCCCTTACTGAATTTTGACACAGTAAAGGCTTAGGGAATGGTCCAAATGAGGGGGTATAAATGATAAATCATAAAAAGAACATCAATTTAATAGTTTGTTAATTATTTAAAATTAATTTAAATACAAGAAGTTTAAATTAAATAACCACTCTCAAAGAAGGTGATTGAATTCGAAGGTGAGGACAAAAATTCATTATGGAATATTGGGATAATAATGGGTGTACATAAAGGATCATGGGGGTGATTAATGAGAGTAAAAAGAATCTATCATAATTTATAAATATAATGTAATGTATGGGAATTATGGAGTAAAATACCACAACATATGAAAATATAATTTATGAAGCATAATATAGAAGAAGTGCTGGATTGGAAATGAGAAGTGAGAAATCCCATATTTGGATGTATGACATCCAAGGTATATGAGAGGTTTCTTGGAAGCTTGGGAGGACCTTTTGAGGAATCTTGAGAGTATAGTTATGAGGGTGTAAGATCTTCAAGGTGTTTGAGTGATGAGAAATTGGGGCTTGGAAGGGTTTATATAGGAAAGGAGGGGGATTTCTTTATTATTTTGGTTTTGGACACTACATAATAAAATATTCATAACCACAAACCATGAAATGATTTTTTCAAAGGGTTTTTGGAAAAAGAAGAGTGGATAAAATTATTTTATATGTATAAGGGTCAAAGATAATAAAATATTTACCTTGCTTATGTAGAGGTGAGTCACACTATGAAGGAAAAGATTTTAAAATCCTAAAATATATTATAAGTCTTGGAGGATTGAATAAAGATTTATAAAATAAATAAAATAAAATAAAAATATTTTAATGTAAAAACATATATTTGTCCTAGGATAAATTTTATTATATTTATTACATCACTATAGGGAAATTATTATTTTATAAAATACACCGTATATTTACGTGGCTTTAAATTTTTACCCAAAAATTTAACTGTCTAAGAAAATCATGAAAAATTCACCATTGGGTAATTTTGATGTCCTAATTCAAAAAAATAATCTTCATTTTATGAAAATATTTTTCTAAATATGTGAATTTTCTCTTTAAAAATAAAAATTGATAATTATTGAAAATGAATAGTTTTTTGAAAATAAATTTGTTTGATCCCAAATGAAAATTACGCTTGACTTCAATATATTATATGATCATTCATATTTTTATAAAATAATTTCATAAAAATATTTTTTAAAATATTATTCATTTAAAAAATCCATTAATTCTCCAAATATATTTCAAAAAATACTATATGTGCTTTAAAAATCATTTACAAAGTAACAATAATAGGAAGAAAAATATATCCGTTATTATATAAAAAATATTTTATATATTCTTATTGCTAGTGTATTAATACATATCCCTTTATTACACTAGAATTTTCCCTAAGTTTAAGGTGCATGATGGTGGGTCTTCTTTGGGGTCGTTCGATGAACATGGTTTTGGTCATTCTCTCAAGGAGTTGGAACTTCTCCAATAAATGGTTTCTCTCAAGCTTATGTTTTTTTTGAATCTTTGCATTGGATTAGTCTAGGGTAAAGCCCAAAAATTATATGTCATTGGAATAACAAATAAATAGGATTCCTAGGGAATGATACTACTAGTAGATTCTATCACATCCTTTATCTGTGTCAAAAGTATTTGTTAAAACCCTATATTTATACTAGTCATGTGATAATTTCTCAATAACTATATCATCAATGATAAAGATAATTAACATTCATTTGATATCCAACAGGATATAATAAAATAAGTTCATTTGTTTTAAATATCCATAAAATATTTAATTAATTAAAAAGGGTAATTTTATTATTAACAGTTTAGGTCATTACAATATTCCCCCTTCAAAAATATTTCCCTTATAATTTCATTTTCCATACCAGGTAGAAAGAAAGTGAGGGTTCTTATCCTTAATTATATCCTTGAGTTCTTCAATCTTTCCTGATGGCCTTTCCTTCAAGGATAAAAGGTTTATGTGTCATGATGGTACCTCATGATATTTCTTAAAATCATATACTTCCATTATCCAAAAACACCTCATGCATCTTATATTATACTTATGGAAGTATCAACAAGTCACTAAAAAGGTATTTATTATATATAATTTTGAAACATCTTCTTGAATTTGTTTTTTATAAAACAGTCTTACCAATTTATCTTTAAATATATCAAAATATTTTTTTGGTAAATAATTTTTAGTATTTCCCCAAATATAAAAAATAAGAATTTGATACATATAAGCTGTTCATAGGTCTCCCTATTCTGCAACATCTAAAAAATCATTTAGTTCTTCATGTGTATGAAATAAATCGAAGAATTTAAATATACCCTGATGGTACTTCCCACATTTAGAATGGTAAGAAAGTTGATCAAGTAATATTATTTAATAGATGATACTTTATCTATGAAATAATTGAGATATGGTATGGTTATTGGATGCCTCACAAAGTTTTTTTTTCATGTAACTTGGATATTGGAAAAATTTTCAAATCCATCTGAGCAAGAATTCATAACAATAATTCCAAGCAGTTCTTTAGGAAGAGAGAGAATAGTTTTCAGTGATCTTCCTCCTTCCATATTTTAACTAATAAAAATAAAATACATTTAAGGTGATTTTATAATTATCCAATAAAAAAATAAATCTTTTACCATATAAGGAAAAACCTATAAAGAAAAATTATACATTAACATGTGATTCCTAGGTTTCAATCTAGGTTATACATGGCCTATTTACTAGCATATTTTCTTTGGGGAATGTATTCCACTTAATAATTGTATGTAATGAGTTTATTAATTTTCCAATGAATATCCCAAGGTAGTGTCAAACCAGGTGTTCATTAATGCCCGTTGTCGTATACCAGGTTAACTAGAATAATTCCCGATACACTTTTTCATAGTTGTTACTCTTGAGTATATCTATTCCAGAACCACATTTACTTGTAGTATCACTACTAGAAATCCAACCTATCCCAATTAATATATACCAAAAATTTGATAAAACTATTAGTTTAGGTCCCCTTTCCCAACAGTTTTGCCAATCCTTTGGGAAAATCCCACATTGAGACCACTTTTCCCAATGATTTTCCAAAACCTTTGGGAAAGGGTATGGATTTCCCAACAGTTTTTCCAAACCGTTGGGAAAATCCTACTTTGAGATCACTTTTCCCAATAGTTTGAAAAACCTGTTAGGAAAATCCCACTTTGATACCACTTTTCCCAATAGTTTGGAAAAACTGTTGGGAAAGGTTATGGATTTCCCAACTGTTTTTTCAAACTATTTGAAAATGGTTTGCCTTTCCCAATGGTTTTCCAAAACTGTTGGGAAAATCCCAAAACTAATTTTCCCCACAGTTTAAAAAAATCACTGGGACAATGTATGGATTTCCCAATGGTTTTTCTAGAACCTTGGAAAAAGCCCATTTTGATACCACTTTTTCCAATAGTTTTGGAAAACCATTGGGAAAGGGTGGGTACCTATCCCAATGCCTCTCAAAATCAATGGTATAGGCCTATACCAACAATTTTTAAAATCTTTGGGATATGTTTCCTATTTTTTATGAATTCTTTGGTCAAATATCATCAAATAAATCAATATATATTACACACACACACACACACATATATATATATATATATTTATTTATCCAAATATATTCTTAAAGGTACTTGTAGGTTCATGGAAAAGTCTTTGATATGTGACCAAGAGGTTTTGGGTTTAAACCTCCATTGTAACATTTTTTAAAATAAACCAATCCCAATGGTTTAGGGAAAAACATTGGGAAATACCTATCCCAGCAGTTTGGAAAACTCTTGGTATAGACCTCTTCCAATAGTTTTCAAATCGATGGGATAGGTCTTTCCTAATGGTATTTCCCAACAGTTTTACCCAAACCATTGGGATAGGTCTATCCCTATGCCAAATCACCGAACGGCTTCCCAAACTGTTGGTATAGGCTATACCAATGGTTTCCGGACCTATACCAACGGTTCCAAACCATTGTTATTGCTAATTTTTTCATTAGTGTATCTAGAGAGGGATGTATTTACTTGATGAATAATGTAATCTATACTTACCAAAATTTAGGGATGTTTTCTTACACTAAGTCATATCCTTAAGGGTTTTCACTAGGGTTTTATAATCCTAATCTATAAAATAACTAAACCTATCATCTGAGATAACTTATAATAACACTTCTCTTTATTTTGTATTTAAAAATTATTTATTACATAAAAATTGAACATAATAAAAATAAGAAGATCGATAGGTTTATTTTATTTTTATTTTATAATCATTACATAACAACTTAAAACATGAAATACAACAACATTTTATTGAAAACTTATTTGACATGACGAAATAATTCCTTCATACATAACACAAAATGGGAACACCTGAGGAGATACATAATAAATAGGTGAGCTATGAAGCCTAATAAGGGAATAAAAATGGAATAAAATGAGAACAATATTTCATGTTAGGAAAGTAATATCAATGAGTCATAAAAGACATGAATAATAAGGCATGATATCACATGATAATCATAACATCGTAAATGTAGAAAAAAATTAATACACTGAATCATAAATGTATGTTAAAGCTTAACCGACAAGAATTCATGGTGGAAAAAAATTCCCATAAATGAATCAGTTAAACCCCCATCCCAACATGAAATATCATGATACTAAACATTACCCAATGCATTAGAGCAGTATCAGGGAACACCCTTCATAAACGTTTCAATCTCATGCTTAAGTGTGCCACATTGATCATATAACATGGATTAATTGAACATCTTGATTTTATTCCACAATATATAAATGTGGAATATATATATATATATTCCCCAAATAAATATAAGTATGTGAATAAAGGTGAATACCCTTGAGAGATAAATGGTTATGGTATTCACTACACAATTATTTTAGCATTGTAAATCATGGTGCACTTTTTTGCAGCATAATGACATCATATAGAACTTCATAAAAAGGGTTGATGAGATTAAAAGGGGTATCTCATAATTTAGATAAGAAATGGAATGTATGTGTGTAATTTTAGGACATTAAAAATCATAACTAATTCGAAATAGATGGTGTAACATAACAAATAATCCTAATGGAAAAGGATAATCTAAAAAATAACTCTTACAAAATTTTAGCATGGTGATGGGTGCACATAAAGGTTCTTACGAAGTTTAAATTAGAGTGAAAGGGGATATAATAATTTATACATACTTTTATTGTAATTTTGATATGTAATAATGTATCCCAACATTTCAAAATCAAAATTAAAAAGGCATATCATAAATGAAGTACTTGATTAAAAGAGGAGAGAGAGAGAATCTCATACGAAATTTCAAAATAGTAACAGCTGAGGTAATGGTCCAAATGAGGGTGGATAAATGATAAATCATAAAAATAACATAAATTGGACATTAATTTAATTATCTAAAATTAATTGAAATGCATGAAATTAAAATTAAATATCTACACTCAAAGAAGGTGCTTGAATTCAAAGGTGATGAGAGAAATCCCAAATGGAATTTCGACCTAGAAACATGTGTAAATAAAAGATCAAATTGAAGATTAATGAGAGTTAAAGGAATATATAATCATTTAAACATAAAATGTATAGTAAAGGAATCATGGGAAATTATTCCCTAATAAAGGAAAATGGTATTTAAGAAGCATAATATAAAATAAGTGCCTGAATGGAAAAGAGAATTGAGAAATGCCTTACTTGAATGTGTGACTCGAAAGGATTTAGAGAGGATTATTAGGAGATTGGGGAATACTTTAGAGGACTCTATGGAGAATAAAAAAGAGGGTTTATTATCTTTAAAGAGTTTGAGTGAAGATTAAAGAAATCTAGGGTGGGTTTATATATGAAATGATGGAGATTTCATTATTATTTTGGTTTTAGAGACTACAAAATAAAATTTTTAAAACCACAAACCATATAATGGGTTTTCGAATGGTTTCAAGAAAAAGGGTACTGTGATATAATATTTTATAAGGAAAAATGTAGAAGATAACAAAATAATTCCCTTGTTTATGTGTCTGTGAGTCACACTCTGAAGGAAATGATTTTAAAATCTTAAAATATGTTATATGTTTGGAGGATTCACTAAGTATTTCAAAATAAGTCAAATAAAATCACTATATTTTAAAGTGAAAAAATATATTTGGATGAGGATACCTTCTATTTTATGTATCACATCACTATAATGCAATTATTATTTCATAAAACACACACATTTATTTGGTAATTAATTTTTACCCAAAAATTCAACTTTCTTTGAAAATTATGAAAAATTCACTATTGGTTATTTTTAATGTCTTCATTCCAAAAATAGTATTTATTTAACCTAAATATTTTTTAAATATGTGAATTTTCTATTTTAAAATAAAAATATATATTTAATAAAAATGACGGGTTTCTTTAACAATTATAGTTTTTCAACCCTATGAAAAAATATATTTGACTTCATAAATATTATATGATAATTTATATTTAATAAAAGTAATTTAATAAAACTATTTTATTAAAATGTTATTTATTTTAATAATTGATTAATTATTCAAAATATATTTCCAAAAATACAATTTGTGCCTTAAAAATAATTTATAAAGTAAGAATAATATGAAGAAAAATATATTCATTATTATATAAATAATAATGTTGATATTATTTTTGATATTGTCTTGATACATATACTTTTATTACACTATTATATTCTATAATATTAATGTGGGTTATGGTGGGGATTTTATGGGGCCCCTTAGTGAACATGGTTTGGGATGTGATCTCAAAGAGCTTGGACTTATCTCTTAAATGGTTTTTTTCATGCTTAGATGTTGGATCTTTGCTTTGTATTGGTCTAGGGAAAATCCCATAAATGTTGTCTCCCTCAGAAGCTCTGATTAATGGGATTCATATGGAATGATTCTCTTGGTTGAGGCCATCACTTCATTTTTCTATGTCAAAATGATTTATTAAAACATTATATTTATAATAGTAATGTGATCATTGTTCAATGGTTATATTATAAATGGTAATGCAACTTAATGGTAATTTAAAATCCAATAGTATATAATAAAATAAGTGTATCTATTTTCTATATCAATAATACATTTAATTAAATAAACAGGGGACTTTTATTATTAATAGTTTGGGTCATTACAAAGTATATCTTTGAATTGGCCATGTCATGATATCTATAGTGATTAGAGACTCACCAGATATGGTGGAAGAATATATAGACTGATTTCAAGTTTTTCCAAGGAGCTCAAGAATTGGTTGTTGTTTTAATGACCTTTTTAATTAAAATACTACACAATTAAAATTTTTAACTAATAAATGGTAATTATTTATTTGTATAACTCCAACATATAATCTTTATAGGATAGTTATTTTAGGGATGCTATTGGTGGTGGCCTATGGAGAGTTACTCACACCCTTATTAGGCCACCGTGATACTTGGGTACCCAATTATATGACATTATTTTTGGGGGTATAGGTTAAGTGGAGGCCTTAATGTTTTTTGATATGATTTCTTAGAGTGGAGTATAGATGATGGGATCGGGAATAACATGGGACCATACCAAGGATGTGTTTCTATATTGTTTTATCTATCCTTATATAAATTTGTATGTGATCCTCCCATGGGGGACTGGTTATGGAATGTATTCCATTATTAATTTTTGTATCATTTGATACCATAGTTATTTTATTATTCATCCTATATAGTCTATGATGTTTATTTACTTTGGTTTTTATAATTATTATTTTAAATTATTGTTAAAATGTTTAGTTGAAAGTATAGTCTCTCTATAGTATCTTTAGATCATAACAGTTAGTCGACATCCTCTACCATATAGGGTGGAACGTCCAAGTTCATGTAGTGAACTAGACCATAACACCAGTTTAGTGTCTTCTGGGTCAGGTCACTACAAAATGGAATCATAAATATTTTCTTTGGTTTTAACTTTTTTTCATAGAAGAATGAATACTATGAGTGTGTTAGAAATTGGTAATGAGCCCATGTCTAGGATTGATCAACCCACTCATGGTGGAAAACTCGATTTTCCTAGCGATGAGACTAGTTGTTCTTTGTTTTTTTATTACATTTTTATTTTATTTTCTGCTATCATGAGGTACTTATTGGCGATGTTATTTGTTTATGTGATTTTTTTCTCTTAGACAGGTATGTAAGGAGGGTGTGGAATTATTCATGACTCATTTCAGGCATATAGGTATTCATATGACATATATTATTCTAGTGACATGGGTTTCAGACATTTATTTCATGTTACATGTGGTTTATATTGGATTTTTAGTTATATTTTCTTAGTTATATGAAAATTACCAAAATTATCATACATAAATATTACATCTTAATAGATAAAAATTCCTCAAAATTTATAATGATTCATGCTATAATTGTTTAGTCCTATTGCCTTTGGAAACTAGGACTCATAAAAAAATATTCAATAATTGACCTAAATAATCTCCCATTATGTTCTTCATAACTAGAACCCTTATTAGACATATCATACATCATCCCTTTCATCATAACCTGAGGAAAAGAAACATAAAAAAATGAGATTTTAGATGCTCAATAAGGGTAGAAAATGGATATATCAACATATCATGATCATAAGGGTATGAGGATGAGTAAATAACATTTAAAATCAGTTCACTATATATCATAAATTGTAAAACCGAGTCATGAAATAAATCATGTTAGTTCATAATACATGAATTATAATGGAATCAAAGATGATGAATAATTAAAATATAACATTGGAATAAGGAATAGATTTATGGATTACACATAAGCATAGAAAAAAATTTCCTTGGTAGTATAGGGATCATTTCTAATACAATAATAGTTTAATGGGTTAATTCAGAAAACCCTCACAGTAGTTAAGGTTTTATTCTAATATTATCATAGGGGAGAAATTTCTTTACTGAATTGTGTTCACTCCATTTTCTAGTCATATTTATCTTATGAGATATAAATCTTTATCCAATTCATTAGAGTGAGATATAGGTTTTACCCATTACATAATCGAAGACATACATATAATTTTCACAATATCATAACAAATTCATCATATCAGGTCCCATGAAATGAGATGGGTTTCATAAAAATTTCATCCTAACAAAAAAACATAACCTTTGAAAAAAGATTTTGTTTACATAAGAATTATGTCATTATAAACATAAAAAATTATGAAAAATAAAAATAATGTTATCCCTGAATCATATCCCTCAAAATATCATAAGTAACATCAAATAATTTCATCTTAAATTAGAAATTATTTTGATAGAAAAATAAAATGGAATGTTTCTCCAAAAATATCCACAATTCAACATCCACCATTTTTAAAATTAAAAAATCATAAAATATTATGGAAATAATTTTCTTTGAAAATAAAATTTTAAACATATAATGTAATCATAAAATAAAATAATGGTCATGATGTTGGGAAATTTCTTTCAGGCCATAAATGTTAAAACAAAATTTCCCTTCACAATTTCAGTAAAATAATAACATGCCTTATTTGGGAAATGAAATAAGGATTAATTTTAAAAGATATTGTAAAATAAAAACATGGGTAAAAATTAATTTTAATAAATACATCATGGAATATCAAAATATTTTTTAATTTTATTTTGAAAACATTGATATGGAAGAAAATGGGTTATTGACCGAAAAGAGAAATGAAGATTAATATTTTTATTAAAAATATTATTTTCAACTCTTGAAAACACAAAGAGATGAAAATAAATGAAAATAAAGTATTATTAATTAATAAATATTTCAGAATAAAATACATTAGACATTGGAAATGTGATTTTATCATTGGAATCATAATCATGAACCATCCTTATAAAGGATGAGATTGTATCATAAAACCCTTACAACTTTGGAAACTTTGTACATTAAGCCCCATGAAAGAATTAAATTAATTTAAACATAGAATATAATAATTATAAATAAATTAATGATGTTATATGGAAAAAGGGATATATATATATATACACATTTCATGAAAGAAGATATGTGCATAACAAAACAAATTTCTCAATGTAGGTAGATTGAGACAAAAATACCTAACCTTAAGTCTTGACATACATCATACATGTTAAATACTATTTTATAAAAAATATAATATTTTTATACATATATTAAAGATATATTATTGTATAATAATTCCATATATTATTTACTTATGACATTTTTTTACCTATTTATTAACAATTCCATGTGAAAGCTACATTTCAGAAAATAACTACTTTGTTTTTCATGTATGCATTGATTTTTTATTTTTTTGGTCCTCTTAATTTTATTCTGATTCCATCATATTTTTTTTAAGAATTATATATAATAATTATATATTTTCATCATATAGTTATTTAGAGAAATAAATAAAATTTAGATAAAGAAAATGAAATACACTATTCATAGAGATGGTGGGCTATACATACAAATGAACGTTATTTCTATTTTATTGTTGGAACGAAAGAAGTAAATATAAATAATATATTTCCATTATAGAACAATTTTTATTTAATTTATATTAATCCATACTTATTACCATCCATGTGATGTTTGAATAAATAACATCACTTTTTTAGGTGATAGTCTGTTATACACATGAGCAACGTTATTGTATTCCAAAAAAAATGTAAAGTAAGAATATATATGCTATATAGTATTTATAGAAGTATAATAATCTCACAAATAACATATATAAATATTTAATACATCCCTATATCCATCTGGTAGAGGTGTTTATGGAAAACTAATAACATAGGTTTCTGAGGCGGTAGTCCTTCGTATACATGAATGATGATTTGGTATCCCATTTGATAGAGGTAGATATGGTTGTAGGTCATGAACATGTAAAGAAAAAATATAAGTATATATAAGATGATATAGTTATTACATAATAATTTTTTACCTCATATATTTAGTTTAACCCCTAGTAAATGCATTTTTACCTTAACCACTGTAAATAATTGTTACCATTTTACTATTCATCAGGGTAACAAAATATTTTGACCCGAATAGATAATATAAATTATTCCAATTAAAAATAAGAAATACATTTTTTGAAAATAATTTCAATTATGTGGAATAATTTTATTTAAAATTAACCCATAGACGCGATGAGAAATTGGTTTTCTAAAGAGAAAATCTTCAAAAGCATAAAAATTTTTTATATCAAAATTTTATATGAAAATGATTAAAATGTTAAAAATTGGGTTAATTGATATATTATTTTACTAATTTTACTTTTAAAACAATTTTAATATAAAAATTTTGGTTATAAATTCTTTAAATGAAAAGGATTTTTTCAATAAAACATAATATTTTTCACTGTTAATGAAAAACAATAATTTCAAAAAAATTCCAAATATTAACTATAAGATAATTTTTTAATTATTATTTAGAAAATGAAGTTTATTTTACAAAATTAATTTTATAAATTTTTAAAATATTAAATTTATTATTGTTCATAGAATTATTAAAAAACTATTTTTTGAGAAAATAGTGTTTTCGGAAAAAATAAAGACTTTACATAAAATTTAGTAATTTTTATAAATTATATATATATTTATATGAAATGTTTATGATTAATATTTAAAATTTAGTTAGTATTATTCATGTAACCAATTTTAATGTAAGGTAATAATGTCAATGTTTAAATTATAATATTAACAGTATTTCATGGTTTTTTAATACTCAGTGTTACATATAACACAATCTAACAAAAAAAATTATTATTGAAAAACATATTTAATAAAATATCAGGATATTTAATTATAACCCCCCAATTAAGTTCACTGTCAAAATTCCATAACATCAATACAAACAGATGAGGATATTTCTACATCATCATTTCCTTATGTTCTCATAAAGCATCCTCAAATAGGTGGTTTCACCATAACACTTTGACCAAGTGAGTGGTCTTGATTCGTAGAAATTTATTTATTCAGTCCATAATCTGCATTATTTTGTCATCATAACAAATATACTTCTCCTACTATATGTTCGTTGAGTTTAGTACATGTGAAAGGTTGAGTATGTACTTCCTGAAGAGTGAGACATGGTAAAAATCGTAAACTTCTGAGAGGTTTGATGGAAGATCAAAAATATAGGATATCATCCCAATATGTTCAATAAATTCAAAGGGAACAATATAGATAGGATTATTTTTTCCTTAGTTCAAATTCTCATTACCTTCTTCCGTGGGTAAATTCTTAGAATCGCCTTGTCACTAACCTCAAATTAAAAATCACCCTGGTGACTATTATCACAAGTTTTCTACTGAATTTGAGCCGCCATCATGTGTTGTTAAAGGATATAACCTTACATCCCATTCATCTATCTCATATCCAAACAAATTTATTTCTCTAACTTCAATATTGAACATTATATCTCTACACGTCTTTCTATAAAGGGCCTTATAGCAATGTATTTAAAGTATTGAGTGAGTGCTATTTTTGTATGTTTGCTTAACTAGAAGAATGTGTTGATCCCAAAAACCTTTAAAATACATAAAAAATACCTCAACATATTCTATAGTTTTTGAATGTTTCTCTTACACTGAAAATCTATTTTGGGATGATACATGGTGCTAAAGCTCAAATCTTTATCAAGAGCTTGTTGAAGAAATCACTAGAACATTGGGGAAAGCCTTAGATCCTATTCAGATATAATTGATTATGGTACATCCTGAAACCTTACCACTTCCTTAATATATATAATAAAAAGATTATCCCAATTGAAATATTATTTTCGAATGATAAAGTGTTTTGAAATTTTTAGGTGATCAACTATGACTCATATAAAATTATTCCCTTTACAAAATTTTGGGAGTCCGATGAAAAAATCCATGGTAATGTTTTCCCATTTCCATTATAGTATAGGTAATGCATGTGACATCCCATTGTAATTTTGTCTATCAACCTTAATTTATTGACATACCAAGCCCCAAGATACAAAATTTGTGATACCTCTCTTCATGCTATCCCACTAGAAATACTCTTTCAAATATTTTAATATCTCTATACTTACATGATTAATAGAGAATGGATAACTCTAAGATTCCTCTAAAATATACTACTCCAAATAAATTATTTATGAAACAATTACATGATTCCAAAACCTTATCATTCCATGATGATAATGGTTAAACTCAAGAACATTTTTAACCTTCATTCTTTTTCACTATATATTTTTTCTACACCTCTTTAATCTCAAATTGTATAGATGGTTGAACATTTACTTGAGAAAGATAACATTTCTCCCCTTCCTTCAAGATTTATAGATCAATCCTTTACAAATTTAGAAAATATTGGATTTTTTATCCTCAACATTGATAATCTAGCATTATCCTTTTTAAATAAGGCATTGGTCACCCTTTTCATTTTCCTAGGGTGGTAATGTATTGAGAAATAATAATTGTTAATTAGTTCTAAACATCTTCTATGGGGCATATTCAAATCCTCCTTTGTGAATATATACTTTATTTTTTATTGGTATATATATCACAATTTTCATTGTAAATATAATTATTTCATATATTTAATGAAAAAATTACCGCAACTCCAATGAAATATTTGGGTAATTGTTCCTAGAAACATTAATTTTTCATGAGTAATAAGCTATAACAATGTAATTATACATATGAAAATATCCCAATCAATTCATGGATACGTTACTACATATTACATACCCTTCTCCACAAATGGTAATTTAATCATTGATGCATTGACTAATTTTCTATTTAGTTCCTTGAAAGTTTCCTCACATTCATTTTCCTAGAGGAACATGTCACCCTTATGAGTTAACATGGTGAGTGGATTAGATATTCCTTATAAATTATTAATAATTTGTCAATAAAATGAAGCTAAACTACAAAATATATAGATCTCGGTCATCATGGTCGGTTTGGTCTAACATTCAATAGCCTCTTTCTTTGATGGATCTATCGATATACCCTAGATTGAGATTATATCACCCAGAAATGAAATAATTGGTAGCAAAAATTCACACTTTTTAAATTTTTTATATATTTTATCTTTCCTTTGGGTATTTACTACAATTAAAAATTTATATTTATCCTATTGACTTTTCTTTGAATTGATAATAATATCATCTATAAAGTCTAAATAAAATCGATCAAGGTAATCTCTAAAGACTATATTCATTAAATCTATTAAGATAGAAGGGGATTTAGTAAGACAGAATAGAATCACTATATATTCATTGGGTCCATAACATATACTAAATGATTTATTTGGCATATCTTCCTTCTTGGAAATCAATTGATGATATCCAGATCAAAGGTAAATTTTGGAAAATAATTGAGCTCCACACAATTGATAAAATATGTAATCAATATAAGGTAGAGGATACATGTTATTGATTGTGATCTTTTTTATATCTAGATAATCAATTTAAGGACACATAGATATATATTTTGTTTTGACAAAAATAATAGGTGCATCCTAAAGTGACACACTTGGATGAATTAATCCCATATCTGGTTTCTCATGAAGTTTCTTCTTCATTTACTAAAATTAAATATGGTCCATACTATATGTATTCATTGAAATTGGTGTGAAAATAGGTATGAGTTATATTGAAAAATCAACTTCACAATTCTATGGAATAATAGGCAACTCTTCTCAAGAGACATCAAAAAATTCTAGCCCAATTGGAATATCATTGATGTCGAGTTTCTCCCCAACCCTCTGAGATAAACAACCCTTATAAATGGGAATCAAGACACCTAAAATGGACGTGATATCTATTAGAATTTCATATTTATACTCATAATGGTAGATGATCATAGGTTGGTTTGGTATATCACATATGACATCGCTTGAAAATTAAATTTGGATTCATATATAAAAGGTCGTCCATTATAAGGATAACATGAAATGAATCTAGAGGAATATTGAAAATATTTGAAGGATGAATACTTTAGAAAATGTAAAATATATATGAATCATATACTGGAGATATGATCATCATACCATTAAGAGTTTTCACTGTTAATTATACATCTAATAATTTATGTGGTATCTTCATACCCTTATCAAATTATTCAGATATGAAATAATGAGTATATCTAGAGTCAAATGAGAAATTAATGATTTTAGAGTGGATGGTATGTCTACCTATATCCACATATTTATTTAACCCCTCATCATAAATAGTTTTCACAAGGAAAAAATCACCAAAACTAACTCCAAATCATGAGTTTTTTTTTAAATTTTTCCCATGAACCATCAATTTTTATGATGTATAAGATATACTCATGTCATTATACATATTAAAACTTCTCAATACATTCTTGGACACATTATTATAGATTAAAAACACTTATCCAATATAAGTAAATGTATTTATAGGTGCTCTAACTAATCTTCTCTTCAGTTCCATGAATGTTTTCTCACATTCATCTGCCTAGAAGAATTTGGCTCCCTTACAAGTTAACTTGTTGAGTGTAGTAGATATCCATTATAAATTCTCCACAAAACATAAATAATATATATATATATATATAAAGAAAACTATAGATATCAGTCAACATGGCTGGTCTGTGACAAAATTCAATAGCCTTTATCATTGATAGATCTACTGACACACCCTACCCTGAGATTATATGACCCAAAAAATGAAAACTTTTGTACCCAAAATTCATACATTTTAAATTTTCTATATAGTTTCTACTTTTTATTATTCATTAAAATTCTTAATTGATCATAATTATCTTCTTTACTCTTTGAAAAGATACAAATATCATCAATAAAGACTAAAAAAACTAATCAATGTAATCTTAAAAGGATCTATTCATTAAATCTATGAAGATTGTGGGAGAATTAGTAAGACCGAATGACATCACTATATATTAATAGTGTTTAAACCTTGAATGAAATGGTTTATTAGGTATATCATCATTATTGAACCTCAATTGATGATATCCAGAATGAAGGTATGTTTTGGAAAAGTTATTGAGCTCCATAGAACTGAGAAAATAAGTCATCAATACGGGGTAAAAGATACATGTTCTTAAACGCGATCTTATTTTTCTCCCAATAATCACTGAACATTCACATATATCTGTATTTAAGTTTTACAAAAAGATCATTTTCACCCCATGGTGATACACTGGGATGAATGAATACATTTTCAGGGCTCTCATGGAGTATCTTATCCAATTCCTACAACTCAATCAGGCTCATTCAATAGGTAGTATTTGAAGTTGGTGTGGCACTAGGTATGAGTTCTATTGAAAATTCAACATCAAAATTTAGTGTAACAATTTGAAATTATTTTTTAAATACATCAAAAATAATTCCCAAATAATAATAACACCATTTATTTCAAGCTCTCCCCACTCATCTGATATAAAAACCCCTTATGAATGAGAATTAAGACCCATAAAATGGATGTGATCTACATTGGAAGTTCATACATATCATCATATTGATATATTTTCATATGGTGGGTTACAATATCACACATGAATTACCTTATTTGAAAATTAATGTGGGGTTTAACTAGTTAAATCCACTCCATTTATAATATAACATTATATCAAACTAGAGGAATAATGAAAATATTTTCACGAAGAAATTTTCACAAACTTCAACCAGAGAGGAAACATATACTTGAGATGTGATGACCTTACCATTAGAAGTTCTAAATACTAATTCGACATCTAATAATTTAGGTGGTATCATGATACCCTAATAAAATTATTTAAATATAAAAGATTATGTAGATCTAGGGTTAAATAAGACATTAGTGATTTTAGATTGGATGGTAAGTGTACCTTTCACCACATCATTATCAAAACCCACACCATAAATAGTAGTCATATTGAATTTCCCTTTGTTTCTTTTCTTAATATATTTCTAACATTTATCATAATCATTAACCTTTTTCTCTTGGAACTAATTTGAATAATTTCAAATATTATTGAATTTGAAACATTGGTGTGTTAGTGGTGCACTTTGTAGAGATTTCTCTCTTTTCTCATCATTAGATAACTTTTTCCCATCACATTCTAAATCAATTATTTGATGTCATTACTTCCCACACATAAATCATTTTCTAGTCCCCTTAATACAATTTTCTCCATGTTTCCGTCCAAACATCCAGAATGAATGAAATCTAATCATCTTCTCTCTATGGTTTTTTAGAGTTTCCTTTGAACTCCATCTTTATTTTGTTATCAATACAATGAGATTTATGGGTATATTTTCTCTCTATTTCCACCTTGAGATCACATATAATAATTAATTCATTATTGATTAATTCCCTTTTGGATAACACCCTTAAACTACATGATATATCCTTTTCCAAAATTATATGACATTTTTCTATACTTTGACTCATCCTTTGACTTATCCGTAGAAATATCCTTAGGGTCTCACTAAAGTGTTCTAATATTAATTTCATAATGTTAACTACATATTACTTTGATACCAACTGTAAATACCAAAACATATCATACATAAATGTTACATCTTAATAGGAAAAGATTCATTTCATAACAAAATGATCCATACAAGAAATATTTAGGTTTAGTGCCTTTGGAAACATGAACTCATAAAAATATAATCCATAAGTGAGCTATATAATCTCCCAATATGTTCTTTATTAGTATAACCCTTATTAGAAATATCATACATAACACCTTTCATCATTACATGGGGTTAGGAAAAATAAAAAATGGTGTGCTAGGATGCTCAGAAAGGGTAAACAAGTGAGATATCAATATATCATTATCATAACGGTATGAAGCCACGAGAAAAACATTTTAAAAGAATTAATTTTATATCAATGATCATAAAACTGAGTCATGGAATAAATCCTGGTAATTCATAATACAATAATCTTAATAGAATCAAAGAACATGTACAATTAAAACATAACATTGGAAAAGAGAACAGATTTATGGAATACAAATAAGCCTAGAAAATTATTTCCTGATCAGTTCATGGATTATTTCCAATACTATCATTGTTAACTTTTTTCACTAAAAAAACCATCAATGTAGTCAAGGTTCACTCCCATGACTATTATATTGGATATATTCCATTACAAAACTATGAACACTACCCATTCCAGTCCAATTTATCTCATGAGATATCAACATTTTCCAAATGCATTGGTGGGAGATATATATTTTTACCATCACTTAATGAAAATCATATATATGAGATCCATAATATCATAAAAAATTCATCTTATTAGACACCATGAATATACATTTGTTTCATAAACTTTTAATCATAAAATAACCCAAGAAAAAAACAAGTTTCATAATCATTTCAACATTTCATCAAAACATAAACTATGAAAGAGTAGTGGGTTTTATAATATTTATTTCATCATAAACATAATCCGTTAACATAAATAATAAGAATGGTATACTCGAATTTTATCCCAAAAAATGAATAAGTAAAATCTAAATATGTCATCTTAGATTGAAAATAATTTTCAATGAAAAATCACTAGGATCATTTCCTGAAGAAAATATTTTCTATTTGAAAATAAAATTTTTAAAATTACAAGTTCATAAAATATTGTGTGAATCCTTGTCTTTGAAAAAATAATTTAAAAATTTTACGGAATATTTAAATAAAATTTTGGTCATGATGTTGGAAAATTCTGTTCATGTCATATGATTTTAAATAAAGATTCCTTTAACATTTTCAATAAAAGATGAATGATAAATGGTTGGAAAATTACGTGAAGATTTATTTTAAAACACTTTTTAAATATTAAAGAAAGAGTAAAAATGTATTTTATTAGATAATTTGGGGAATGTCAAAATATTTTTGAAAACATTTTTAGAAAACACGGATATGGATGAAAATGAGTATTGGATCGAAGAGAGAAATAATAAATAAATTTTTCTTGAATTTATTTTTGAATTATTGATTAAATAAAGGGATTAAAATTAAGGAAAAAATGTATTATTCATAATTAATAGATGTAAGAAAATAAAATAGGTATATGTATAATCGTGACACATAATTCACTATGTTGTGACCTGGGTCGGTTAGCAACCTAACCTCGAGTGCACCTCCCCATATGCAAGAGGATGTCGACTAGCAGCATAGGTCTATATTGGTACAATGGACATACTATAAAAACATGATAAATGTATAAAAATTTGGTATATAATAATTTTAATCATAATAAATAGTAATAAATAATAAAAATGAAAAAATAAATTATCTATAAAAATAAACAGGCAGAAGCTGAATCAATGTCATAAAAAAATGATGATCATTCCACAATGCGATGAAAAAGGGAAGTACATATGATATAAGGGAAAACTCATATAAAATGTTAAAAAAATAAAAAATTCCAAAATAGTTCTCCATAAGAATCATGAGAATAGGTTTAGTCCTCTTTTCTCGTACTCTATCCTAGTACAGAAAATCAAACAACAGAAACTTGGAACTTCCCTTTGTCAAAACCTTAATTAATGATGTTTGTTTGGGTACCATAGGAGGGACAAATAGGGTGTGATATTTACATAGTATTACACCAAAAATGGTTTCTATAACTATCTAGTATGTTCATATAAAATGATTAGTGGGCAGGGAAAGCTAAGGGTAGAGAAATAAATAAATAAATCAGACTAGTATGGGTTTCTCATGGGATACCTGACCGATACTACCTACTTTGTCCAAATCTAGATATGTCTTAACCAAGGTCAAAATATATACATATAGTGTATATTTATTGTTTATAAACACACAACCACACACACACACACACATATATATATAGATAAAATATAGGTCTACTAGTATACCTGTTTGGAAAACATATCTAGGATGTCAGAAGTCAAGTGTAAACATGGACCGAACCCAAGAATATTCTTTGGCTTGGAGGTAACATACTTAAACATAGTAAAGAGGCACCCAGATTCCATCCAAGGAAATTCACTTAGAGGAACCCAATTATCTCTCAAGGAGAACTATAAGTATCCATCATCATAAGAGTCCATCCAAGGCAATCCGTTAGTGGAAGCCAATTATCAATATCGGTATGGACTAAAGGCATAACCCTCTATGATCATCGATGATATTACACATAGGGAACATAGTATCACTCATCGAATGTTATAGGAAAATTTTCTAGCAATCCTATCCTAGTTCATACATTATGGAACCAAGCATTGCTCACACATGAGGTCTAAAAGGAATCCACTCGGTGAGCCCATCCAAGGTATTCTATAAATAAAACCATGAATTGATCCTAGAACATTGAGATTAATTTAAAATTATAATTTTTAAAGCTCAATGATCTTATCTAAGGGGTCTGTCTCGAGGAAATCATGTCATGAATTACATTAACATAGTTAATTTCGTTCACATTGTGAATTATTTTCATGTCGTGATTTTATCCTACAACCAAATCTATACCACCTGCTACTATATTTCATAAAAACAAAAAAATTTCCTAAAGTTGTGGTTACTAGAGCCTAATCCAAAATAAAATTCAATAGGGAATAAAATGAATTTAATGTACCCAAAACTCTATAAAAATTCATGATGTTACAACCATACATCTTTAAAACAACTCATCACAATGTTTCCCTTCCGTGGGTGGTCAAACATATTATAATATAAGTATTGGAAAATAATCATGTACATTGGATTCCCTATCCAATGTCTGATTTTATACATTTTAATTCTACCATTACACCCATACTAGAGGAAGTGACCAAACTTGGAGAACCTGCATTCTCTAATCTATGATATGTACTAGATTATCCTCAAAGGATGCATCTATTTTCAAATTTATATACATATGATCAGATGAATGTCATTGCTCCGAATTATAACAATGAGCTTGTAATACATGGGAGACATGTTGCCTAGATTGGTACGTCTAAGGTAATTCAAAAGATGGGTTACTGAATACACTATATCTAATATCTTGAATGTCCTGATAAAACAAGGTTATAAAATACCCTATCTCTGAATTTCTCTTGGACCCAATCTTGTAAAAACTCACAGAAAGACCAGATATCCCACCTCAAACCCAAGAGGTCCATAATAACAATTGGTATAAAACTTATGTTGAGACTGATCTATAGATATAAGATTATGAATAATCTATAACTACTCCAATGTCCCTTGATGATAAAAGGTCTTAGTAATGCTACCTCACCTACCTCTAACCAGTATAGTTGTGAATATAATGACCTACTATATAGGTATTCATATGGATCCACCCAAATAGTTTCTTGAATTCAATTATTGTAATAAAACACAATTAATGGTATATATTTCTCATAATAACTTCCAAAATTAGGGATTTGTTCCTGAATCATGTCTTCTAACACCCAAGTTGTATTCTCATACTAAAAATTTGTTTGAGGGTGGTTTATTATAATTAAATGCAGCTATGAACCCGATCCTTTCTATTACCCCTACATGAATTGTGATGTAAACTAAGAATCTCGATTCGATATGATAGAATAGTGAACACTATGAAGGCGAACAATCTCTTAAAGATAAATCCTTCCATGCCCATTTACTGAAAAGGTATCCTCAATTGGTTAGAAGTGTGACACCTTGGTCAACCTATCAATAATCACCCATATCATATCACAACCTTTAAGGGATATTTGAAATACCATTATGAAATCCATGCATACATCATCCCATTTCCTCTTCAGAATATAAATAGGATGTAAAAGTTCCTTCAGGACACTAGTGCTCCACCTTCACCTGCTAACAGGTGGAACACCATGTGATAAAACATGCAATCAACATCTTTATACCTATCCACCAATATTGATAACATTTTTCTTAATAAATCTTGGTAATCCTATGGTGTACTACCCAAACATAGGTGTGATATTTCTATATAAATTCTTCAAACATGTATGAAGGAACCTAGATACATCCATGGATTCACAGAATCTCATCCTCAGTGATCACTCAACTAGGTAGTGGGTCCCCACCAGAGACACTATCCCTTTAGAAAAGGCCCTAAATGTCCTAATTCTACTTAATACACACTCATTGTATAAGGGAAATGCCACCTCCAAATATTCAAAAATAGGTTTCCCATGATATTACTCATCCTTGAGGTGCATCTAGGAAAATAGGGCCATCAATTTTCTCTCACTAATGGCCTCTTAGATAGTATGTGTTAGTGACTTACGAATCTGGGTTCTAGATACAATATTTCAATTTCTTCCCCATTTTATATTCAAGTCACGATATGTGAAAATGTAATTGAGAATTTTATGGTCCATGTGAGTGATCAAACATTATCACAATTGATAGTTTATCTAACAACATAAGGAATGAACCACAACTTTTAGCACAAGGTTATGCATAGTGTAATTATGCTCAAGAGGGATTAGATGGTGGGACCCATATTCTACAACCAGATCTCCCTACACCAGGACATCTCTAAGTCCAATTTATGATGCATCATAATAAACTATATAGATTCTTCCTAGATTTGATTGAATCATGATCAGTGTTGCAGTCATTCTTCCCTTCCTTTTCTGAAAGGTTGTCTCACACCAGTCTGGAAATAAAAATTTGACACCCTTTCTATTCAAGCGAATGAGAGGTGATTCCAGGTGTGAAAATTCCTAAAATAAATTTAGATAATATCCATATATCCCCAAGAAACTACGATTGTCAAATACATTCTTAGGCTCCTCCCAAGAAACTGCAATGCTCACCTTCTTTGGGTTAATAGACAATACTGCCTATGAAATGATGTTACCCAAGAAGTGAATCATATTGATCCAAAAGTTTCATTTGGTGAGACTAGAATAAATTTGGTTCTATATATTTTTATTCATAATGATCTCAATATATTTTTCATGTTCATATCAGGTATTAGAATAAACTAAGATATCATCCAACAAGGCCACCACAAATTAATCCAAATATGGGTGGAAAACCTGATTCATCAAATACAAGAAAACTATCATCATATTAAAAATACCAAAAAACATAACCAAATATTTTTACATACCATATATAGTATGGAATATTTTACTTGGTATTTTTGATGTCCTCATACACACTTGATGGTATCTTGACCTCAAATTAAAGTTAGAAAAAATCATCCTTCCTCAGAGATGGTTGGAGAGGTCCTCTATATGAGGTAATAGATATAGGTTTTTAACCACAAGTTGGTTTCATGTATAGAAATCCACCCACAATATGAGGTTACCATATTTTTTATTTAAGGAAAAGATAGGTAAACCCCATGGATAAGTATTGAGTCATATAAAATCCTTTGCATCTAAGTCCTCTAACTACTTCTTGAGTTCTTGGAGATCTGTAGGTGAAATCCTATAGGTTGGAAGGGGAACTGGTGTCACTCCTTACACTATATATATGGTGAACTCTACCTCTCTCATATGAGTTTATCTAGAGAAATATCCAAGGAAAATTTTCCCAAAGAGTTACACCATAGGAGGGATCTCCCCATGCCACACAACCTAATTGCTCATAAAGATACTATCAATCATGGACATCACTCCACCCATACCATGATTTTTGGGCACATATAGACTCACATGGACACCCAATTCACCTTTATAAAAATAATTACCACCCTCTGGTGATGTGAAAGACACCCTCAAGGGATACAAGTCAACAAGATCATGGTATGTTACCAACCATTCTATCCAAAGAATTACATAAAAGGATGTCATCTAAAAGAATAACTAATTAAATAAGAAGATATATTCTTCTAAATCAAGAGGGTAATCCCTATAGTGACATATACTCTCTGATCATACCCCCATTACAGTATCTAAGGTCCTAACAATACAAAAGTACACCATTTCCAGTATGAGGATATCTATAATTACCTGAGATAAAAAGGTGTCTGATAAACCTATACCAAATGGGAGAACCACTAAAGTAGAGGATAATATAATAGTATATCAAACAATAGATGACTGAAAACTCTTCTCATTTGGAGTAGGATGCACTATATAGATATGGCCAACTATGTTAACCTGAGATGAAACTTGAATAACCTAGTTGTGTCCATTCTGTTGGCATTGTAGCTCTAAATTCAGAATACCTTGGCCATTCCAAATTATTTTTCATGATCAGATTTTAGTATACGAGATATATACTTGAAAAAAGTATAAATATCCTTTACTTAAATCTGGTGTCAACACAGATCCCTTCTCACAAGGAACTGGAGGAAAATTTTGATAGAAACACTGAAGGTGACCAATCCGTGCCCAAGATTAGCACTAAATTGGGTCCCTCGAACACTGTGGATTCTTATGTCCTACACTAACACACTAGTGAGACACCACATAACTATTGGTGCGTGTAATCTAGCTATAAATTCCACCATGAGAATACTTGAAATTATGTTTCCTACAACTTGATAAAACATCTCCCATTAATGAATTTGATTCTCCAGGGCTCACACTACTAGTATCCCTTAGGATTAGTTTTGTGATGAAGTCTTAGTTCACTATCTCTAAAATAGTGGACAATAGAAATATATTGACCTATGATTTAATAACGTACATAAGTCCATCAAAAAACCATCTTGGAGTCATCAACTCTGCAACGATCAGTGTTAATGAAAAATGATGAAGATTGGTAAAATGATATTAATACTATATCATGTAAAAAAACCACACTATTGGTCCAAAAAGTCCCTATTAATGACTGCTTTCGGTGTCAATGAAAAAAAATAAGTCAAAGATGACAATCTAGAAGTCCACCCAAAATATACCCTAATGTCTATCATCCTATGTGATGACATCACACCAATGTTTAATAAAATCATGAATCATATAGGTGGAGATATTTACCCTATACTAGGGAGGCTTATCCAAATCCATGAATATGGAAAACATTACCACTAGCCAATATTCTACAACTTGAGGACCACCATCCCTTGATAAGGTAGGAAGATGATATTTTTGGATTTATCACATCTACTCTTCCATAGTAGGGGAATGTGATGGAGCTCCCAATACAAACTACATGAAGCGTTAGAATCTTTCTCGAAACTAAGCATCAACTCTAATTTTAGGGAGAATAATTGGTGTCACTAGTGGCAATATATGAGGTAATTATAGTGGATTAGGTCCCACCACCTCCAAAGCATGGTGGTTTCCACCCTTCCAGTGAAAAATAAAAGACATCATGTCGATATATCTCCATAATTTACAAATGAGAGACTCAAATAAGATTTAACAAAATATTGGATCAAAATAACATGAAAGGGAAGGTATATATCCTTATTATAATTGAGATAAAACTCAATTCCTACTCTTAAAGCTTGTTTTATGTCATAATAATGGTAACAAAACTCATAAGAGACATTTAACCCATCCCACTACTAAAGCCGAGTTAGGGTCAATGTATCATATAACACCACAAGGGTTTCGATGTATGGAGTTTCAATTACAAGGTATAGAGGAAAAAAACCTAAAATTTTCAATTTGAAAAACCATTTAACGTAACCATTTTATTTAAATTTTAAATTTATTTATGTTTTTACTCATTTATTTGTATATAGATATCACATTACTATTAAATACATAATCATTTCAAATTTATAAAGGCTCTTACTCTTTATAAAAATCAATTGACTTGTAATGTAACTGCAACCTTCCATTTACATATGGTACTAGGATATAATAGGTCACATAAAATTATTTCATTGAATAAATCACCATTCCCAATTTATATAATTACATGAATCATAAAATAAAATTGGTATTCAATAAATCAAATCAACCAATGTTTGAACCCATGAAACCATTGATTCATGGCTCAAACATGGAATAATTTGTTAATTAATGTGCCATCATCAATCTATATAAGAATCATCCACCTATATTGATGAATACACTTTAATTAATCTAATTATTTTATCCCTAAAATAATAAATAAAACATTTCCATACATAAAAATCAATTCAATCAATACAATCAAAGGTAATTCGGGAAATTCAACAACAATATATACCTATATGGCACGACATAATGCACGACATGTGAACCAGCATGTGACTATAATGATACATGAGATAATAACTCCTTAAAAAAGGTATCCATTGAAAATTAATTCCATAATAATAATATCAAAAAATATAATGTCCCATAACAAGTACATCACCCAATGGTGAAATCAGTACAATTGTAACATGCACAAACAAAAACAACAGTACTCTATCTCAAGTAATTTGAATTTTCCCCTATATGTTGGTTAGCTAATACCAAGAAAAAGATCATTACCAATATCTAATAAATTACTAGTATCTATATAATACCCAAGGAGTAAGACAAAATGAAAAAAAACCTATGATACAAATTTATATAATTTGACCTGGAAGACACTAAGCAGTGTCTTGAGATGGTTGTAGATATGACCTCAAGCTCGCCTCCTTTTATGCCAAAGGCTACCGACTAGCAGTGGCGGTCTATGTTGTTATAGTGGAGAGAATATAACCTCATGATCATAATTTATAATGATGATATATAATAATAGTAGGCAGTATAAATAAATATAAATATAAAACAATGGAATAATAAATTATCCAAACAAATAAATATGCAGATGCTGAATCAATGTCCTAAAAAATGACGATCATACTATGAGGCTCTAGAAATGGGACATACACAAGATACAAGGGTACATACTTATAAAATATTATAAAAAAACCAAAAGATAACTCCACAGGAATCATGAAAATATCCTCTTTCCTCTACTGTTGTACTCCATTTGAGAACAAAAAATAAAATATCGGATGATGAGCATTTCCCTTTGTCTAAACCTTTAGTCATGAAGTCAATTCATGTACCATTGGAAAGTCGAATAAGGTGTGATATATACTTAGTATTCAACTATAAACATGTATAGAACTATCCAGTCTGTGCATATAAAATGATCATTGTGGAGGTAAATCTATGCATATGGAAATAAATAAGTAAAACACATCGATCTGGGTTTCTCATGGGATAACCAATCTATTCAACCTACTTCAACCTAAATCAAATATCATTGAACCAAGGTCAACTTGTATAGATAAAGCATGTCATTAATTTTATTAATAAAAATATATAAATAATTATATATACATATATTTTGATACATTATATGTATGTTGAAATAAATGTTTGTAAAACATAACTAGGCCCTCAAAAGTCAAGAGTAAACATAAACACAACCAAATACCGTTTTTTGTATTTTTGGATTCATCCTTAAACTTAATAAATAGGAATCTTAATTTTGTTTAAGGAAACCCATTCAGGGTAACCAAGTATTACTCTAGTAGAACTATAATTATCCATCACTATTAAATTCCCTATAAGAATATTCATATGTGGAACCCAATTATCAATATTGGCATGGCCTAAAAGAATAATTCTCTTACCCCATCCATGATATTACACTTAGGGGACCAAATATCACTCATATCAGGGTAGAGAAACATTTTCCATCAATCCCATCTAAGGTAATCTATTGTGGAACCGTGTATCACTCATAGGTAAGGTACATAAAGAATTCAATCAGTGACCCCTTCAATGGTATTCAATAAAATAAACCAAGTATCACTTCTAGTGAAATGAGATTAATTTAAAATAATAATTTATAAAGAATGAAGATCCATTCCATGGTGTCCTTATGTAGAGAACCTTGTATCTCCATTATATTTATGTAAGGGTAAGGGTTTAGCCAACAAAAAACTCAACTTTTAATCAAATAGGTAAATCTATTTCGAGGAGAATTTAGAATACCTATATTTTTGATTAATTTAACTCATGGAATGAGGCTCTTGGGAATTTAAGGAGGGAAAACTCAAATGGATAGCACACATTGATGTGGTCATCCTATGACACTAAATTGTTGGTTTGTAGGACTACATTAAACACAATTTTATCATTAAATTTAATTTATTATAAATTAATAATTCATCACCATATGATTATGGTGTACAAAAAAAATATTCATGATAAATACAATTATAATATTATGAAAAATAACTAAGACAGCTACATTGGGTTGGTATATAAAAACTCATCCAGTATTGGCCCTTTGTTTGTTCTAAATTAGAAGAAAATTTATGAATCAAAAAATTACTTGAATATAGGTCATATTACCTCACTCTAAAATATAATAGAATATGGTGAAATAAATTGATAAATGAAGGAAGAGATCAATTATCTTATCATCACACTTCTAATATGATGAATGATAGATCAATCAGTGTTTAGATGTCGAAGAACAAAGTAAACCTAGAGGGGAGGAGAAAGATATCTCCCATGAATGGATTTTATGGATGAAAAATAGGGGTCCATCAAAAGGATGGTTATTTCCATTAAAAAGGGATCATGATAAATTAATTTCGGGAATTAAATTCACACAATGAATTTTTCAGCTTATCATTTTATGAATGAAAAAATAATTTCACATCATGAATAAGATTCACGGTCAGTATTGAATTCAATACTTGTATACAATCATAGGGTCCATCCAAATAAATTCATATCATTAATTTAATTCACATTGTGTATTTATTTCACATATGAATTCCTCATACAACCATTTCTAACCCACCTACTAACTTACATACCAAAAAATGAACCGACCAACCTAAATGTATGGTTATCTTGGAATAAGCTAAAAGAAAACATAATGAGGATTCAAAAAAATTTAGGAAACCATACCTATATGAAAATAACAGATGTTATAATATAGATCATAATATTTCATCCTTGTAAGTTTAGTCATGAAAAATCCTAATAAGCAATGTGATTGTATTATAAAACCCTCTCCACTTTACTAATTATGAATCGTAAAAAACATAAAAGAATAATGTTAAATTAAACTTATAATATCATGATAATAATTAAATAAATTATATTACGTGTTAAATGGGATGTATATAAACTTCATAAAAGAAGATAGGTTCATAGAATAACATGTCTCAATGAAGGAAAATTGAAACAAAAATACCCTATCTTATGTATCGAAATCCTTCATACATATTCAATCCTCCTATATAATAAACAAAATTTTATTATAAATATATTCAATAATAATAAATATATATTTAATTCCATATATTATTTACTTATGACCTTTTATTACCCATTTATTAACAATTCTTTGTTAAGGCTTCATTTCAAGAAATAAATTCTTTGTTTTTCGTGTGTGTTTTGATTTTTTATTTTTTTCCACTTAATTTGATCATGGGTTCATAATCTATATAATTTTAAAAATTATATAAATATAATATATATTCAATGTATTTTTATTTATATTAATCCATAAAATTTAGATATTGAAAATGAAATACACCATTCAAGTAGATGGTAGGTCGTACACATACATGAACATTGATTTAAGTTTCATGTTGAATTGAAAGAAACAAAGGTAAATAATATGTTACTATTACTTAATAATTTACATGAAATTTATAGAACATATTTTTATTAAATCCATATTTATTACATTCAATGTAATGCATGGATGATTCACATCGCTTCATGATGTAGTAGTATGTCGTACACATGAGCAACCTTATTATAATCCCACAGAATAGTATATTGGAAGTTATATGTAATTTAAAAATTAAATAAGTATAATAATATAATAAATATCATATATAAACATTTAATTCATAATTATATATAGTTCTGATCGGTGGTGATGGAAAATTAATTACATTAGTTTGTGAGGTGGTAGCCTACCGTACACACGAATGATGTTTTTGTATCCCATTTGATGGAGTTGGATATGGTAGTAGGTGATTTAGTAAACATAAAAAAAATTTAGTTTATTTAATATATTTTTCTTATTATATAATCATTGTTTAACAATAATTTAATTATTTTGAAACATAAATAAAATAGAACACTATGTTAGGGACATTAACTCTTTTTCAGACAACTTCTTTTGGTTTGCTATGAAATCCTTTCTAGGTTGTATTTATAACCAAAATAATGATTCCTTGATGAGATTATAGAATTAAAAAATTTATTTGGGTAGTAATTTTTAGAACTATATTTTTATAATATTTTTACGACGAGAAAAGAGGGGGTGTCCTTTTAGGAGTGAGGTGGGTGACACAGTTGTATTTTTTGAAAAAAAGGTATACCCATGTCTCTCTGATTCCAAAAGGCTAAAAAATGGGTAATTATAAAGAATAAGAAATGATAAAGTCTAAATATTTCCATAAAATATGTTTGTGATTTTTTTCATCATTTTTAACGCATATCATTTTTAGTTTAACCTTCTAAGTAAACCCATTTTTACCTTAACTGTGATAAATTATTTTTATTGCTTTTATTATTCATTTAGGTAAAAAATTAATTCGGCCTTATTATACAATATAAATTATTCTTATTCAAAATATATAATCTATTCTTTCAAATTTTATTTAAATAAGTAAAAAAAATTTAATTTAAAATTAAACAAGAAGGCATGATAGGAAAGTGATTTTTGAAGTAGAAAATGATTAAAAGCTTTAAATACAATTATATAAAAATTAGTGGTGAAAAATATTCCAAAGGAATAAATTGAGTTAAATTAAATTTAATTGAACAAATTTTACTTTTATGCCCATTTCATTAAAATTTAACCTTATAAATTCTTTAAACAAAAAGCCGGTTTTTAATAAAAACCCTAATTATTTTCTTCTCATCGAAAACAAAATCTTTTCATAAAAATCCAAAAAAATTCACCCTAAGATAATTTTGACTTGATTATTTTAAAAATTACGTTTATTTTATGAAATTAATTTTCTAAAAGTATTATTTTGTATTTTTTAAAAATAAATAAAAAAACATTTCTTCAGAGAAAATAGTGTTATGAAACAAATAACGAATTTTCCTAAAATTGAGTAATTTTTATCAGTATGTTATATATATATATATATATAACCATTATACTTAATATTTAAAATGTGTTTATTCATATTATTTCTACAAATTTTAACATCCAATTAATAATTTTCGTATTTAAATAATAATATTAATATTTTTTCATGGTTCTCTAAAACTCAATTTTGTGTGTGACATAAGATATCAAAGAAATTTAATTAATTCAAAATAAAAATTTCATAAAATCTTGATTAATTACATTATATCTGTCCAATTTAGTTCTTCCTATAGTAAATATTTTACTAGTAATTAGTGGGTTAATATTTAAAATATATTCAATGTCGTATATGGTGTTTTCCATATATGGTTTTGGTGATATCTTAATTGAACAATTCTCTAGGATTTTTTCCTGACTTATATGTAGATAAAAATTTATTGATGATGGTATTAATTAAATAAAGTACTAGTAATAATCCTATAAGGTTATTTCCAACAAATCATGTGAATTAACTATTATTTAATCAATAATTTTTTATTTGAAATATTTTTAGAGATTGAATTGTTTGAAAGTGTAACTTATGAAAAAAATGTAATTGAATGGTTAAATGATGATGATGGTTAAATAGAGTTCAAGAAAACAACCTTTTAATCACATTCCACTATTTATTACAAATATTATCATATTCAATTAAACCCTTGGAATGTGGAAATTTTGATAAACCTTTGAAATTAAACATGAAAATCCTTCTCTTTGAAGGATAGTGAATCTAATGGAGAATGCATACCTTATGGATTGGGGTGGTGTGAATCTATTGAGGAGTGTCAGATCCGTGGTAGGTGATGGTTGGATTAAATAAAATTCTACTAAGTAACATATGTATCATATTCCTCTAAAGATTTTGAATGGAATTTTATTTAACCAACCTTAAAATTCGAATCTATTGAAATATCATTGTATGAGAAGTTTAAGATGTAAATTTTTTACACTTAAATAGATTGGATGACTCAGAGGCCTTATATATTTTGCCTGAATGTTATGAAGGTAAGTGTTTCCTAATAAAGAGCATAGTTTTTGAGAAAACTAAGTCAGTTTTTATACAAGATAGATTCCATGAGACCCTGATATGATGATGATATTCATCTTACGAGCTATGCTTTTAGTAGGACCCTGGTTTAGGTACTGGGTGGAAGAACCTAGTGTACCTTTAGTGTAACTTAGGTTAGGGAGTCAGTGCCTTGTGACCTTTTAGGTTAATCCATGAGAGGGGTTTACACAATATTATGACATGACATAGTGGTGTGAAGAAGGGTTAGATACATTTGTTTATAAGGTCAGAGAATATTCGATGAAGCCAAATGGGCTTGTACTTGCAGTTGAGAAACTTCAGTGCTAGTTCCTTGTTTTTTAAGTTACTTTTTAAGAGTTATATCAATCAGATTCCTCACCCTGATAGTTGTGGACCTAATCTATGTACGTGGATCCTATGTGGGTATGAAAAATAGGGTTATGGAAATGTTGACAGAGTGGTTGGTGGTCAAATACTTGATCTTGAAATGTACGAGGTATCATACTTATTTAGTGAGGGAATCATATATTCCTCAATTTACTGGATGAAAAATACTAGGAACATGGTTTATCATTATCTTTGACATAAGAGACTAGGACCATATATTATTTACTCAGAGGATGTCGAGTCAAGTTCTGTGAAATAGTCATGATAGAAAAGTAAACTCTGGGTTTCAATGAGATCAGATGGTACAAGAGAAATCTCTAATTACATAGATGAAAACAAGGCAATGCTTGGGACATGGATCAATGCATGTGACATGAAATCAATTTTATTATATAAGAAAAATGTTCCAACTAGTGTTTTTAAAAGAAAAGGAACTAGAGGTCTTGTTTCTCGGTATTAGGGACAGTGGTTCCGGGAACGATAGGTCGAGTTCCTGTCATATTGAGAATGGAGTATAATTCTAGTAACTTAATGTGTATTGAAAATATGCTTGAAATTTTTGAATTATTCTTGTCAATGGTATGTCTTTTGGTAGACCTTGATCTAAGAGAAGGGACTTGTTTTGAAGAGGACAGCTAAGGGCGGTCCCAGTTATGTTAGGGTGACGTACATGTAAGCTTGGATAACAATTTTGGTGTGAGGGAGTAGTCTAGATGTGATGTAACTCATGAGAGTACGAGTTAGGATATATAATTAGGTTTCATGGGAGTATGTTCCCATTTTTAATTTATTTATCAATGTTTTGAATGTTGGAATGTGTGGTGCCCACCATGTTGGGGTGCTACAAGTGGCCATGTGTGTGTTGGGAGACGATGATCTTGATGAGGTAGTACATGTGTTGATTCTCATGGATGTCAGTAAAATTAATGGGCCCACCATTGAGAGGGGTGGTATTCAGTTGGGTCAAATTATGTTGATATTATCCATCCAAAAAATAAATCATAATCAAGTAAAGGAAAAACCTTAAGCATGACTTGAGAAGACCAACACACATGTATCGACGGTTGGACTTGTTGAAGTCTATTCATGGGGAGCATGTATCGGATGAAATTTTGTAGGGATCCCAAATAAATAATATGTAGGGTGTGAAAATATCTTTAGATTAGTTCATAAAGTGCCAAGGAAGAAATTTTTTATATCCAAAGTAGATAGTGTTTCGATAGTTGGTTCGAAACTTGAGTTTTAGAAGGATAACCACATCCAACCACTTTATTTAATAATGGATGAGTTATGAGATATGAAATTGGGTATTTGATGTATTGGAATAATAATAAAACACTACTTTGGTGTAGAGTTTTGTGATATCCATGGACATGTGACCTACAGGCGAGACGGGTTATTATTGTGTCTGACCAATCTTCAAACTGTCATAACAACACTGGATGTTGGTGCATTTGTAGTTCCAATTAAACATATATTACTTTGAAAATACCATAAGTTAATTTATTTGAAATTATTTTTGGGCTTTAAGTTTTTTTAGGATTGAAATGAAATGGTGTTTTCAAAGCATGGCCAAGTCTTTCAGATCATTGGTGCTCAGGTGGGGGAATGGTGAATTCTATGAAAATTAAGTGTTTTAATTATGGGGATACACTAGAAGGTGAGGATTAGACCTCAAAATTGATTTTTTTTTGGTTTGGTATGATTATTATGATAACAAATTTATGCTATTGTTTTTTAAATACATTATGATTGTGAAGGCCGGGAATCCTTGAGATGGGTTGGCTAGGGGAGGTTCCATTATGATATTTTTTGCTTTTAGATATGGTGAGTTTCAAAATTCATTACATTATCATCTTAGATGTGAAAAATAATTTATGGAGCATGTTAAGGAATTTTTAGGATTATCTAATGTGTTTAGGTTATTCTTTGACGGTGGAAAAATATTCATTTCGGTTTGGAGATTGGAATGGAGAAAAAGAACCAGTGTTAGACTATTGTTCCCATGCACATTCAGGTGTGGTGCATTGATATAAAACAGAGGGAATTTATAAAAACTAATGAATTGTGTTTTGTAATAAATTCCATTAGTTTGAGGCATCACAGATCATAATTGGAATCCATATATTAAGTCCCATAAAGGGGAGCACATTGGATTGGGTGATCAACTAAATGATGACGTGATCATATTTGAGATAGATGAGATCAATTAACATCTACCTCAATGTTCCAGTGATGGTTCTGTGTATTGGATATAGATTTTGTGGCCATATGTATTCTTTTATGGGATATCTTTTAATAGCGAAAAGGGCACTCATGAATGAAAAAAGGTCAATGGTATCAATTTGAAAATGGGTGTAGGTCAGGGAATCCTTTTTTAAGACCACTATGAATAATTTGGTAAAATGATTTTTATGGTGGGGAGTTTTTAATATTATATGTGTATGGATGGTTTAAATTTCAATGGGGGTGGGGTATTTGAACTTTCATTTGGTGGAACATCTATATTAGATTGAGAATTTGAGAGTTGGAATGTCTTAATAGGGTTTTATAGATGTGGTTTAAATCTAAAGAGTCATATCAGGTACTCAATAAGTCTTAGGAGATTTGGGATTTGAAATTATGGTTTTAGGGTAGTATCCTGATCCACACAATTATTTCTAACTGTGCACCACAACCTTTCAACCCGATTTTTATGGGAGAATAGTTTTTTAACTATTTTTGTGGATTTTGAAAACCATGTGAATATTTGGAGAAAATTATAGAGGTATATATATGGTTGTTGCATGGTTTTTAATCCATGCACTATAAATTTTAAATTTTATTGTGCCAAATAGTCATGTATACATAGTTTGTTTACGGATTGACCAGCCTTGTGGACCAACATGGAACACCCTTTCCAAGTAAAAAATTATGTTGTCCCTATTATGATTTCATAAAAAACATATTTTCCTCCATTTGTTCCCATTAGTTTCCCCATTCAACCTCAAGTCCTCTCCCCTCATCCAAGGGTGGTATATGATGTCAGTATTGATAAATGAAAGCATTTAAAACCCATAGAAATAATAAAGAATAGGTGTTGGTATCTTAGAAAATTATATTCATAAACAACTTTAAACCCACATTAGAAATAAGTAGAGCCTTATTAAATCCATATGAGAAACCCTTGTGTAACTCCCTCTTTATTTCCTCAAAAGAAAATGAACACCACAAAATACATTGGAGTTTTATCTCGGTGCACCCATTATATAATCTATATTGATATAACATGATGCTATATAGGCGAACCCATTGTATAATTTATACTAGGATCACCTATTCATAATATATAATTTAAAAGTAATATTAATGAATTAAAAATTTAGAATCATTCACTTTTTAATCATAACAATATTCAATGTTCTTTCATATATCAACTAACATGTGGAAAAGAAATAGTTTCCATGATAATATGATAATCTATCCAATTAAAGAATAACAATGGTACTAATACAATATATCTTTTATGGAGTGCATGTAACACTAAGTGTTGTTGACATTGATCAATGGAAATAACATTAAAGTATCATTAAAAACATTCATGAGTAAAATAAACTTTTTTTACTTTGAGTATCATAAAAGGATGTTATCTTAGAAAGAAAATTATTTTGAAAGATCACAAAAAACATTTTTAGGGAGAATAACCTTTTCATTTTTAAAATACTTCTTTAAAATCTAAAACATTAACAAAAATTAAGGATAAATTTATATTATAAAAAAACATTAATGCTTAAAATGAAGCTCTAAAATATTTAGTGGTCCTAATGGGTGAAATTTTTTTTTACACCAAGTACATTGAAATAATGATTCCTTTAATATTTTCAATAAAAGTCAAAATGTGTCTCTTTCATAAAAATAATGGAAGATTTATTTTAAAATATTGTTTAAAGAGAATATAATGGGTGAATATGTATTTGAATAATAATAGTAAAATATTTTTTAATTGTTTTTATAAAACATGGATTTGTAAGAGAAATGATTTTCAACCAAAGAGAGAAATGAATTTATATTTTCTAAAAAAACAACTTCTCAATAATCTTACGTACAAAAGAAAATAAAATGGAACTATTACAAGAAAATAGAATGATTAAATATAGGATAATTAAACTAAGGGGTTTTATTATCAAATTATTAAATAATTCACCTTAATGGGAATTGATGCATAAATAAATCTGATTGAAAAGTAGATTTCAACAGACAGCCTTTCCCACTTTGGTAACTTTTCAATTCCAAGCCCTGTAAAAGAATAAATTCAAATGAAAAATTAAATTTTATTAACATAGAGAAATTCATGATATAAACTTTAAAATTTTAGTATATACACATCTTAATATATGAGAGGTCTATAATGTAATATATGTCCCAAAGAAGAAAATTTGATATGAGAAACCCTTATATGATCATAACATTGAAGTGAGAAATAATCAATGAATCAATTATGTGTATCTAATTTAAATACACTAAAAACTATTTTAAATGAAAAATAAGATATTAAAAATTAATTATAGAAAAAATATTATAATATCAATGATAATTAAGCAGTAATATTACCTATGAAAAATAAATTGAGTTATGCAATTTTTTACCACTTAGCTACTTTCTATTGAAATCCACATTGATGAAATAATTAAAACTAAAACAAAAAATACAATAATTTATTAAGGATTCATTATATAACTTATAAAATGGTAAATATATACAACATATAAAATAAATTAGGTTCATAACATTGAAATATTCCTCAATAAATGAAAATTGAGACGATGTCCCATACCATGAGTATAGAATTTCCATGTATTTCATTTAACTCTTATATAATTAGACTAAGTAAATTGTTTTACTCATTAATTAAATTTTCATGATTTAATTTCTTAAACATAAATAATTTATTTCATTTATTTTATTTCCATATTTAAATGTTGAATAAATTAAGACCACATCATGTGTTTTTAAGAGGTTTAGTTCATCATTTCAAAACATCTTTAGTGTGTTGATTAAGGTCAAATAGGTTATTATTGTATCATCTAAAGAATAATAATCATGAAATAATTAAATTTATTATTTATAAATTTTACTTTTAATTCCAATCATGAATGTTGGTATTGCAAAATGAAATATGTTTCAATCATGGATATGGTTGGAAGTGTGTAAACATGTGTAATGTTTCTATTTTTCAATGATCATTATAGAATAGAAGTAATTAACATTTTATAGATAAATAATTATTATAATATCATAAATTATATATAATTTTTTTAAATTTACTTATATATATAATCCATGTGATATGGTGATGAAAAATATTCACAATGCTTTATGGAGGTGGTATTCCACACATACAGATGAACGATGTTGTCATTTTTTAGTGAGTGGAATGGTAAAGAAAGAAAATGATATATTATATATATCCCCCATGAAATTGAAATGAAGAATGTATATGCGATATAATAATTTGATAAGAATAATTTTGTAACAAATATAATATATATATATATATACTTTAATTCCATGATTATAATAATCTTTGAGAGGTAATGATCAGAAATGAATTACATTGGTTTGCGAGGCGGTAGTCCGCCACACACATGAATGGTGGTTTCATTTCCCATTTGATTGAATATGAAATGGATTTAAGGTATTAAATTAACACAATAACATATTATTATATGGTATATCTTGGTTCGATTTTATCAGAATATTCTAAAAATATTTTAATGAGGATGAATAAGAGAAAAAAAATGCTTAGTTAAGCTTGATACCTCTTCTTTGGGAAACCTCCTTTCGTTAACACCAAAATCCCTCTTAGGACGGATATATAATGAAAATTGGGGTTATCGTTCCTTATTAGTTGATTAGGTAAAGTATTTTGGGAGTTATTTTATGATATAAATTGATTTTATTCTATGAAGAGGATAAAAGAGGGGTTGTGCTTTTATAAGTGTGGGAGATGACACTCTTGTAATTTTTGAAAAGAAAATTGTCTAGCCACATTTTTTACATGAAAAAGGATAAAAATGGACCATTATAAATTATTATATGATATACGGTCTAAATATGTTCATAAAATTTATTTTATATATATTTTAGGCCATTTTAACGCTTAAATTTCTCATTTAACACTTGGTAAACTCGTTTTTACCTTAACTAGGAGAAAATATTTTTACCATTTTCACTATTCATTATGAAATAAAATTATGTTGAAATCATTATATAATATTAATTATTATGATTCCAAATATGGAATCCATTTTACTAAATTCAATTCACATAAGTTGAAAATTTTAATTTATAAAAATCATGTAGGTGTGATGAAAAAATAGTTTTTGAAGAGATGTATTTTTCAAGAATATGTTGATCTTATATTAACTCTATAACTAAAAATAATTATTATATAAATATAAATTAATATTTTTAGATATATAACCTCTATGTGTAATTTATATAAATACATTTATAGATTTTTTTAATTAATCAAAATGAATAAATATTATTCACTTTGAGGAAGATTTTAGGAAAAATCATTTTAAACCAAATAATAAACTTATAAAATATTAAAAATAAATTTAATTAAAATTTCTGTAATTTGAGTAAATATAACCAAATAATTCTTATTTTAATTAAAAAAATTAAAAAAATTTAACTTTTAAATTATATAATTTATTGAAAAATGAATGTTTTACAAAAATCAGTATTTTCACTTTTCAATGAAAATCAATATTTTCTAAAAAAATCAATAAAAATTATGCTAAGTTATTTTTTATATGATGAATTAAAAAATAAATTTAATTTTATAAAATACATAAAAAATATATTGAAATTAATTATCATATATTCCCATAAAAATAAATAAAAAACGTTTTTGATAAAAACATATTTTTAATGAATAAGATTATTTTATGAAAAATTCATTGATTATTTACTAAGAATTTAATAATAAATTTACAATGAGAATGATATATATATATATATATCACAAGTTAGTTAATACTATTCATGTCCATCAATTTAATGGATTGGTTATAAGAGTCAAATATAAAATAATATTATCACAAGGTTTTTTAAGCTTGTTGTTGTCTGCCATGTATGTTATCTCGAATATATTAATTGAATAAAATATTAGCATTTTAAATAATCCTCCATTTAAAAAAATTTCAACCTCTACGTTTTTACATTATCTTCGTAATTAAATATTAGAAATTATAAAATAAATTTGTTATAAAAACACATTGTAAAAAGGAATAATAAAACATCCTCCTAACAAGAGAGAAGAGGATGTATAAATGTAATCTAGAATTAAAAATACTAAGTTTTCAAGTAGGATAATATTGATGTGAAGTGATGATTTAGATGTGGAAGAAAAGAATAATTCCCAAATAATGATGTATAGTGAAAAAGATCATTGATCACGAGAATTTGAAAGATAATGATAATGTAAAGATCCACACAATAATAAACTAAAGTGTTTTAAAAAAGGCCATTTTTTCTTCATAAATGAATGTAATCTGATAACCTTTTCATTTTCATGAACTTTTTCCTTTGTTTGAGTAATTACACACCACATAGACTAAGAAAAAAAGGAAATATAATTAATATGTTTAATTAAATCCTTTAATATATTTCCACCAATATCTCATATTTTTCTCAAAACATGGGAATTCAATATGGATTTTTTATTCTTGAATAACTAAAATAATCATTTAATGGGTCATATAACCATAAAATAATAAAAATATATTCCTTATATCTCTAGATATTATCCAAAACCAAAATCATTCATACAATTTTAAATAATTTCCAAAATGAATAAGACATCATATGATGGAATAAAACATTAATATCCCTGTCCTAAATAAAAACACCAAAATTTTAAATGAGATCACTCAATAAATAACTATCTTTAATATTCTACAAACTATTCTTGACTAATATTATGAAAAAAATAAATGAAATATTTCATCACATATTCCACTAATATTGATTCAAAATTTACCTTTAAATAACACAAAATACTTTTAAATTATCATAAAAAAAAGGTATATACTTTAATCATATAATCTACAAGATATTCTAATAATTCTATTAAATAATATTAATTACCAAAAAAACATAGTAAAAATATAAATCAACATTTATTTATCTTAAAAAATCTCGTAATCATATATTTTTCTTAATCCTATATTGTTCTAAAAATCATTAACTTCTTCCAAAATAAAATTATTCAACTAATGACCAAATCAGTTTTTAATCTCATGCTTATCTATATGATAACATATATTCCCCCAAAATAAACTTAATTATTATTTTTCAAATATTTTGAGTAAAAAAATGACTTCATAATAACTTGTAGATCACATAGGGTAGTGGTTGGTGATGTATAATTATCTCCCATTAGGGTGGGTTCAAGCCATGATGACATACCATATCAGATGGGATGTCACCCGACCTCAAAGATCTCTTTTTTCCTAAATTTATATCCTTATAACATTCCAAACAATATGATGAACATCCTAAAAGATGATGTTAATACTCAAAGGTCATATAAAACATATAGGTTCTTAGTACCTTTAATATTATAATCTTTCTTCATCTCAAAAAATATGATGGTATCAATAACCCTTATGATAAAAACTCATAAGAAATTCCTAATACACAATTTTATCTAAACAATGATCTGACACAAATTGTAATATCCCAAAACATGAACTCCCAGATATGGTGCTACAATCATAAACATTACATTTATAAATTTATATCGATGAATGTAACCCAATTTTATCCATAAAAAGAAGACTACATCAAAATAAAATATTGGATCACTTACATACCTAAGAACGTTTTAGGTTTAGTGTCTCAAATAATTAGAAACAAATATTACATAAACAATTTCCATGAATTTAATGGGGTTATTTTCCATTATACCCATATTTTCATATTCCATATTAGGTCATCATCATAATTCACATGAAACCATTATGTAAATAATTTATTTAACATACTTCTTGATAACCTCGGGAAAAAGAATCTTAATAAGGGTGAGATCAAATGCTTAGTAAGTGTAAACATAAGAGAACTCATAACCATCAAACCCAAATCAATAAAAATTTGGAATGGAGTAAATCTTTATCAAAGAAAAAATTCCTAAGAATCAATAATCTTGCGCCATATGATGTTAGTCATTGTCAAAGGAAACACTAAAAACTAATAGATTGAGAAGAAGAGAATGTGTTGGTATCTTGGAACATCATATTAATCACCCATTTTAAACCCATGTAAAAGGCAAAAAAGCACTGTTAAATCCATAGGAAAACCCTTCGGTAACTTGGTCTTTCTTTTATATAAATACAATGACCGTTACCCAATGCATTGGAGTAAAATCTGGGAACACCCATCATATAATCCATATCGAGCTCACCTAGAACTCTCTGGACACACCCATCATATAAGCTGTATCTGGATCACTCATTCGTCATTAATAATATACATTTTCCATTCATGAATAAAACATTAATTGGACTTAGATTTTATATCATAATAATAATCAATGTTTTTTCATTACTCTATTGACCAGTTTAAGATAAATGGGTTCCATTACTATCTCATAATCCATCCCAAGAGATAATAGGGATGGTACCAATACAACATACCACCATTGGAGTGTATTTGACATAAAGGGTTATTGATTTTGATGAATGGAAATACCATTGAAATATCATTACAAACAGTTATAAGGAAAATATCATTTTCACTTTGAGTAACATCAATGTACATAATATTAGGTAGAAAATGATTTTGAAAGATCAACTAGGACATTTATTGATGAAAATATCCTTTGAATTTTGAAAACACTTATTTAAATTCTAAAACTTTCAAAAACATTAAATAAATAATTTTCTTTGAATATAACCTTTGAAACATAAATACTAATCATAAAAAATTTCAATGTGCATGAAGGCATAAAATCTTATTCACTTTGAGTATGTTAAAACAAATACTCTATTCACATTTTTGGTAAAAGTGAAAATTTACTTGTTCATTAAATGAAAGAAATATTAATTTTAATACATTATTTAAAAATAAAATTATTTATAAAAATTACACTAAACAATCATACTGAAACCTTTTTGAAAATGTTTTTAGAAAACATGGTTATTGAAGAAAAAATATTTTCAATCGAAGAGAGAAATGAAGTCATATTTTATTAAAAAAAATTTATCCATCATTTTAAGTTCCAAAGATAATAAAATTGAAATATTATGGGAAAATGTCATTAATAAAAAAATTGAAATTAAATTAAATGGAATTATTATACAATTATTATATAACTTCCTTTAATAAAAATTTGATCATATAAAACCTCGATTAAAAAGAATATTTTAACATAAAGCCTTTTCCACTTTTGTACCATTTCAATTGTAATCCCCATAAAATAATAACGTAAAATGAATGTTTAAATTCTGTGAAAATAAGTATATTCATGACATAATATATCAAAGTGTAATTAGATACACCTCATAAAATAAGATAGGTGTCTACCATTACATATGTTGTAAGAAAGAAACTTTTAGATGAGCACCCCATATAAGGATTATAACATTGAACTAAAAAAAATTAATGAATTGATTTTGCGTATAAAATTTAAATCCACATAATATAATGTTAAATAAAAAATATTATAATAAAAATTAATTACATACATTATATTTGAATATAAATCACAATTAATAAGTAATACAACCCAATTAAATGAAATAGAATTTTGAATTTAATTACAACATAGAAACATTCAAGTCAAATCCCCTTGTATGGAATAATTAAAATTGAAACATAAAATACCATCATGTATAAATTATTAATGATATTACAAGTAATATTGTAATTATATACACCATATTAAATTAATTACATTCATAACATGAAACTATACCTCAATGAAAGAAAACTTGGACGGAGTCCCTTACATCGAGTCCAAAGTTTCCATTAATGTCCTTTAAATGAAATATAATAAGATTATATCAATTATTTAATTTATTAATAATCATGTATAGGTTTAATACCTTATACTTAATCCATTTATCTAATATATTTAAAATAAATATTTAAATACTTAATTATCTAAGTCCACATCATGTGTTTTTAGGACGTTTGATTCATTGATTCGAAATGGATTCGGTGTGTTAAATAAGGTAAATGTGGTCACTATTACATTAAATCCAAAATAATAATAAATAAATAATTATTAGTTTTTATACGAAAATTATAATTTTAAAACAAATCCTTATTTTTGGTTATGAAAAAATTTATAATATTACAATCAAGGAGATGGTAGGCTGTACATATGGATATGTAAAATTTCCATTTTTAAATGATCATTATCAATATGAGGTATGTAATATTTTATCTTTAGATAATGAAGATAATATCATAAATATAATATTATCTATTTAAACATAATTACATATATCATCTAGGAGATTTGGTGATAAAAATAATCATATCTCTCCATGGAGGTAGTATTCGACATGTACACACGAACAACATTTTAATTTTTCAGTTATTGGAAAGATGATACATAAAATTATATATTATAATTTAATAATGATAAATATGTCACTAATATCATAATTATGTCATATGTATTACATATAATCACCAAAATCGTCATTATTACCTTCCATTTAAGGAATTAGTTAAATCAAATCACATCACCTCATGAGGAGGTAGTCCACCGTACGCATGAGTGACATTATCATATCCCCCAAGAAATGGGAATTAAGAATATATATTTGATATAACAATTCTATAAGAATATTTACGTTATTAATATCACATATATACTTTAAATTCATCATTATAAAAAGATTTGAGAGTCTATGATGAGAGATAAGTTTTATTGGTTCACAAGTTGGTAGTCCACCATACAATGGAATAATGATTTCATTTCCCATTTGATTGAAAATGAGATGAATTTAGTTTATTAAAGCAACATAATAACTTATAAATATATGGGATATACTAGTTTTGTAATATATATATAATTTTATAATATTTTAAGGTGGTTGAAGAAGAAATGAAGAAAAAAATTGCTCAGCTAAGCACGATACCTACTCTCAGGAGATATTTTTGTAGTTATTGGATTATAAAAATGTTTTTAGTGAGTGAATATGAGAGGAGAGGGGTGACCTTTTATATGTCGAGAAGAGGACACACTTGAAATTTTTGAAAAGAAAATTGTGTACGCTTGTTTTTTAGATTCGAAAAGGATTAAAAGTAACATTTTTAACTTTATATGATATAAGATTTAAATATGGACATAAAACATATTTTAAACATGTGTCAGTTTCTTTTTAACCCATATAGTTTTTTAACACCCGATAATCTCATTTTGACCTAAATCGTGGTAAAATATTGTTACTCTATTCACAATTAATTATGAAAAAAAATAAGTGGAACATATTATATTATATAAATTACTATTATTGAAAATATAAAATATCTTTTAAAAAATTATATTAAAAATTGTTATAATTTAAATTAAAATAAAATCCGGAGATGCGACAAAAAACTAATTTTCAAGAGGTTCATTTTTTATGAATAAGATGGTTTTATATTAATTCTAGGAATAATAATTATCAGAATATTAATTTTAATTAATATATTTAGATAAATAAAATATTAATTTAATTTAAATAATTCCTCTTTAAGGGTTGTTATAATTAATTAATAAATAGAAATTCTATACACTTAAAAATAGTTTTTAGATACAACCCATTTTTAAACCTAAAAATAAACTTATAATTAAATTCATAATAAATTTAATTATAGTGAAATTAATTGAATAAAATATTAATAAATAATAAATATTTTACAATAAATAAAATTCTAAATAGTAACGGTACCTTTCAATATATTTATTTATTGAAAATAAATGACGGTTTTACAAAAATTGATATTTTTCACTATTCACTAATAATCAATTTTTTTGAAAAATCCAAAATATTTCACCCTATGTTAATTTTTATATGAAGATATAAAAAATTAAGTTAATTTTATCAAATAAATTTTCAAAAATATATATAAATTAATTATAATATTTTCCCATAAAAAAATATAAAATCATTTTTGAAGAAAATGTATATTTGTTGAATAAAACTACTTTTCAAAAAATATATTGATTATTTATTAATAAGTTATTATAAAAATTATATTGATTTAGAACTTTTTATTTATATTTTATAAATTAGTCAATACTATTCATACACACCAATTTAACTGCTAGGTTATAAAAATCATATTTAAAATAATATTATTTCATGGTTTGTTTAAGTTCGGTTTTTGTGTGACTTACATGCTATCGAAAATAGATTCATTTTTTGAAAATTTTTTATGGAGTTCAAATAATAGGAACAATATTTTCCCACACCTCGACTATGAAGGATATACCTTATTGCTATAGATATAGTGTTGTAGTACTCTATCCATTGTATCTTTTACAAAAAATGAATGATAGAGATCACTATAAAGAAAAAGGTTTGGTGTTTCAAATTAAAGAAACACCACCCCCATTATATTCTAGATTATAGATGGAACTAAATTTCTAGGAGAAGAAAAAAATAGGGCCCACTCTTAGTTTAAATGAAGATTTACCCTTTCTATTTTCATTTTCCATTCCTTTTATCTTTATTTTTAATTTTCTTTCAATAAATATTCTCATGTTTTCTAATTTTTTACTATTTTTAGGGGAAAATATGAGGATATTAACTCATTAATATCACTAAAAATAATTACACTTGTATTAATAATTATATCCTTATTTTTTTATACCCAATTTTATTTTTTATTAAAATACGATGAAATAATTTTCGAATTAATAAGTGGTTGTAAAAATTTATGAATGGGGGAGTGGTACCAATATTTTGATGTTTGCATGTTTTTTTTTCTAATTTTAATTTTTAATTATTTTTAGGTTAGTAATTTGTGCCTTAAATGAAATCATTCCTTGAGAAAGATATACAATTTTATATTAGAGGATTTTACGTCGTTTTAATTTATTGAACTTATATTATTATAACGTATGTTTTAATAACTATTTTATTGGATGTTTTGTTTTAAAACTATGAAAAGGATCATTATATGGAAAATAATTATGTGGAATGAAAATTATATCATGAGGAAACATGAATTTTAAACTATATATTAAGTAACATTTCCATTGTGAAAAGGAAAATGTTAGAGAGAAAACTCAAAATAAATTTATTTGAGTCATTTACAACTAGAGTAAAATTGGTAACTAAGATCCCACATAATGTTATAACAAATTTATTCACTAAAAAGAGTGAAAAAGAAAAAAAGAAAAAAAAGGCCAAACCTAATTATAAAAAATGAATGTATTTAGGTAATGTTAATATTAAACACTATTTGAAAAAATTGAAAATTTATATGAAATAATTTCATTTATGTTATATAAAAAATTGTGAAATAGAACTTTCGTATAAATATTTTAGGAAATTTTTTTTTGACATTGAAACTTGTTAAACTATTTATCCCACTAAATTATAGTTCATTACAATCTCAGAACATCAAATATTTATTAATTTTAAGTGGGAATGTAGATAGTACATATATAGGAGGTAAGATATTTTCAATTATAAATAAATCTTGGTTTCAAATTTTTTAGGGTTTATCTATTTGAACCTAGGAAAGATAATTCTTTTTGTTAGTAAACTTTATTAAATTACTAATAAGTTAAATCATTATGTGATTGAGAATTGAAAGTGAAAATATTTTCATATCTTTTACATTTAATTTTGTGTTCCAAATCAACCCAATTATTAATTTAAGGTCACTTTTTTACATATTTAGATTAAAGGAATAATTTTATATTGAATTGTGGAAATAAAATATTTATTGATTTCTACATGTTTCTATATTTTATTTACATTTTTTGATAAATTAATATATTTTAAGTGATAATTTAGTAGTAATTTATAATTTGAGTATGAATTTGGAAATTATATGGAAATTCATGTTTTTACTATCATGTTAATTTTAGTTTTTTATCATAAAATGTTTAATGTGTTGAATTTTAATTTCAATTTATTTTATAGTGTTGGAAAAAAAATTTCTATATATTATATTTGAAATCATATAGCTGGATCATGATTTTTCAAAAAGATAATGGGTCTTGATTCAATTAAATATTGGATTCATCAATCTGGATATCAATTCAATATTATAAACATAACTTTTATATCCATTCTCATATTGAGATGAAAATTGATAAAATTTATAGGAATAAAAGGCAAAGATTTAATTCAACCATAGTCACATTTAGTTCAGTCATTAAAGATTCTTCACATGGAACAAAAATGACGATTTATTTTTGACTCAATTTTCAACTTTTAATTATGTAATATTTGTAAGCCTAGACAAGTCCTGATGATGGAGACTTGTTTGATGTTGGCACAACCTATGAGTCCTATTCAAGTTGTGTCTATATGGTAGAAAATACTAACTATCATACACCTCTCATTTTCTTTGGATCACCTGATGATCCATTTCCCCAATTATATTATTTCTCTAAATTTTACTTATTTTCCATCAATTAATTTGATTTCAATATCACTGAATGACCTATATTCATTCAAGGGATTCCCAATTATTTTCTTTTCAGTAACCATATGTTATTATAATTCCACCTTCCATTCTTAGATGATCATGCCCAGATTCGGTTTAGATCAAACTTCTCCCTTGCTGTTTGAGGGTTTTTCTCAACTCCACATGGGGCATATTAACTAAGGTGTCTATGGGAGTTCTAGATCACCAGAATCTAAGCATTCAACTCTCTTCAAAAAAAGATTTTTCATATTAATAGTCATCAAATTCATTCTGAAGTTAAAATTTATGATTCATTCTCTCCCATTGGATGGTTTATTTCGATACAAGTCATGATGGACAGTGTGAGGAGGTGTGGATTCATCTTCAATAAATTCCACTTCCCTTCCATAACCCATATTTCCTCAAAGGTATTAGTGATGTGCTCGATTGTTCCCTCTATATTGAAAAACATACTCTCTTCATAAAGCAACTCAAATTCACTCATCCTTGGGTTGAGATGGAAGTTTCAAATACCCTCCCATATCTTCTTCATATTTATTTGGAATATGAGTTTGGTATTTTGAAACAAATTCATTATAAGAAATCCTTTGGTGTTTGTTCATTTAGTTGTCAGCATGGTCACTGGAATTTTAATTACTCTCATCATGGTAGGAGTGATCGTAAGGGATCTAGGGCCCATCCTAATTACACCCTTGCTCCCATAGTTCCTAAGTATCCTTAAGAGATAAATATATATATTGGGATAAATCCATTCACTATGTCGATAAGACATCGATCTTCTTTAGGTGTCTAATGGTGTCTGGGTAAATCAAATCTGGGCAAGTCCACATAATCATCACCTATGTCTGGTGAAGATAGGAAGGGCACATGAATCATTACTATTGTGGATGATAGGGGTGTAGGAAATTCTTATCTTGTAGCCTCATGTCCCCTTTCATATTCCACCATTGTGCATGGTATAATGGCTGAACCTATTGTGGCAAGTGATGACCCAAATTTATAGGGTAACCATAAGGGCGACTAGCTACTGCTATTGGTATGGGGAGTACATTGATTAATCAAGGGAAGAAAATGGTATCCATGGTCACTAAGACCCAATCCATGGCTGAGGTTGAGTAGATCAGAGGCATGGGTCTCTAGGAGGAAATGGAATCTCATATGGTCATTCATAATCAATTCTTAATTCTGGGGGCGATAATTAGCAAAAAGGAATTCAAAATGATAGGTAAGGAAAGAGAGATATATAACCTGGGTTTTCCCCAATAGGTAATAGGAAAAAAATATGTGAAAGGCATAATGGGAAAGATTCATACTCACTCCATCAATTGTTAGTCTATTTTCAAGCATGATGATCTAAATCTTGATTATGAGAGGGAACTAGATGTTTCTTAGGGTATGAATGATGATGATTTTTGGATATAAGTTTAGATCCAAGACCTTTCACCTCCATAAGAAAGATTATATTGGGTTTCTCACTCAAGAATAAAATGATTTTTAAATATTTAAAAACATTTTTTGTGGAACAACCACCACTGAATTCTTCTATGATATTTTCTATAAAACACCACAAATGTTTTCAAAGAAATCCTACTATTTTTTTACACCCATTTACCATCATTTTCTAGGAAGTGTCATGAAATAATATTTAGAAGTGTTTTAAACATCCATTGAAAATATTTTTCCAACATATAGAGGTGTTTTAAACCATTTGTATTTAATTTGTTAAAAAAACAAAATGTGTAGAAGATGGAACCCCAAAAAAATCCAAATAGAAGAAAAAACTGGAAAATACTTACCATTAACTAGAACACCATGAATGAAACCCATAGATTAATTAACTATAACAACTATTAATAAAATAGTATAATCAAAATCAAAATTATCAAACAATATCATTGTGTTAGTCTACCATGATCTTTGTCGCATAACAATACCACGTAATCCACAGTCAAGCCGCATCACTACACAATGAACTAATATTAACATTGTTTATGTATCCATTCTAATTAACACTCGCTTATCTCGAAACATATTTGAAATTTTATTGATTGTTTAACAAAGTTGTATATTTTAATTTCAACTTAACAAAAATATTTTTTTGTGATAAATGATTATGAAGTTGTGTGATTTAAATTATCACTCAAACTGTCCATTAAATCAATGTCAATGGGGAAACATCCCGTCATCTTATGATACAATTCAACCATTTATTTATATAGATCATTAAACTTCTCATCCTAGAATAGAATCTATTGAAATATTCTAATATAATCAACTACAGAGAACCCAAAATAGTCTATGAGTAAAACTATCATCAATCCATTCAGATTCCACACATATGAAATCTTAATATCTATCTCGGTTGTATCATTGAATACATTTTTTTAAAGTTTATAGTGTAGAAAAGCCCCAAAAAATAATCATATTCAAAATTTTTACTCTTACTATCACCCACTAACATCTTTGTGATGAAATATGAGTGGCCAATTTTTCCATCATTATAGAGTCATCGGGTGTTGGACCTACTTAATTGGGAGGTAGTATGAAAAATGCATGTGGGAGTGATATAGTGGTTATAGAATATGCTAACGGGAGTTCGAAAAAGGGTGTGGAATACAATGAATGGAGGAAGATGGAGGGGATCCGAGATACTATTTGTAACACCCTAGGTAAATAAAGAATATGAAATGTTTATATTAATTAATATTTGTGAATTTAAATATTAATTTTACTTAAATGGGGTTGCTATGTACAATAGCATATTCAACATGCAATAATAGATTTCTCCAAAATCTTACGTTGCACACAATGTGGAGTTATAATGAAAAATAATTATATAATATTATTATTTTAACTGGTAGTTAACACCTAGCCGTTTTATTTGCAAGAATGAACATAACTTACCATATTATTATAAAACATGTTCATTAAATGTTTATACATTTATCAAATTAAATTTAGAGGCTTAAAATGATAATGAATCCAATTTTAAGCATAAATATTCTAATAATTTTTAAAATGTAGTTTTACAGCCTTTTAATGGTTAAACCCTTTTAAATATAGTTTTTTTTCACTTTTATATGTTGAATTTTATAAACTAAAATTCTTCTTTAGAAGCAAGACATCAAATTTTACTTTGGGTAAATTTTTTGTACTTTTCTGATAAAATTCATTTTTTTAATAAATAGTGAAAAATACCGCATTTTAATTCAAAATAGCCCTTTTCACCTAATTTATTTATATATTTAGATTATTTTTTAATTGGTTTTAAAATTAAATTGGATTATATTTTTACAATTTAATCCAAAGTTTTTCATTGGAAGTAATTTCACATTTAAATTGGACTGAATCAAAGATCAATCTTTTGATAGTTTTTACCTCTTAAAAACACACTTTATTGTTTTGACAATGGAAATAATTTTTAAATTAATTAATTAAACTTCTACATTTTAAATTTGGTAATATATAAATAATTTCTGAATTTGGAATATCAATTTTATCTTAGATTTAATTTTTGGTATTTTTTTTTGAAAAAGTTCATTTTTTGATTAATAATGAAAAGCACTACCTAGTAGTTAAAAAACCAAATTTACCATTTAAATAAATTTTTTCCAATTCTATGAATTGAATTTCAAAAATCCGACATACATGGTTGTCATCAGTAATTAAAATGTGCTTCAATATGATGAAAATGCTTTTTTGGTGAATAGTATCTTTTGATTTTTATTTACTACGATTATAGGTAAATAGGGTAAATCAAGGTTAAAATAATATTATAATAATATAAAATTACCTTAACAATTGTAATAACCATATTGAATGAGTTTTTGATGACCAATAAAATCCTTGGGTAGAACCTTTGTCATTTGGATGTCACTTGGGTAAGATAATTGCAGTAATAACTTTTTATTTAAAGTTAAAATAAAAATATCCTAAACATGTATTGTTCTTCTTAAACAGATTTAATTTGGGGTTTTATAATTGATGTATTTTACTATAAATAATCATTATAAATTTAAAAATATTTCCTACACATGGTATTTTATTTATAATTTTTAAAAGTTCTTTAAATAAATTTATTTATGACACAATGATGAAGTAATGATTACATCATTAATGAATGTTTTAAATAAATTAAATTATAAATATTAAAATAAATTTATTTTGAAACTTTTTATGTGATACACAAATTTTTGTGTTGGTTATAACTTATTATCTTTTCATTAATGATGTTTTTTTCTAAATAATCCTATTGTTTTGGATTTTTTTAACATTCATTATATGAATCATATATAAATTGATATAAATGTGTTTTTAAAACAATTATTATTTTTTAAATGATATAATAATTATAAAATTATAAGATTCAGCCAAATAACTTAGATAAGGATGAAAATTTCATTAATTAACCACCTGAGGATCTATTGGAAATTTATGGTAACTATATTAACCACATAGTATGAATATACAAGAAGACATGGTAAGAGTTAAATTAGTTAACTAAGGGTTAAAGATAAATGATAAGAATAAAAATGAATCCAAAACTTGTATAAAACCTATTGGTTAAGAGGATATATAATAATAGTCATCTTATCTTTGAATTTAATGAGATATGGACATTTTGATACTAATAATCCTTTTATAATAAAATAATACTTTCAAAAATTTCTAAAGAGCCCCTCCTCCCTCTTATAGAAGGAAACCACCTCTAACCCTTTACTAACACCTCTCAAGCCCCTTGGATCATCAAATATCTCCCCAAATAGTCTCCTAACATCTCTCTCTTACTCCTAGAATACATACCTTTGGAAGAATGAACTTCAAGAAATCCTTTTGGTTCAAACCAAAGGGAGTTACCCGATTTAAAGGTAACGTCTTCCCTCAAGTTCTCTTCTTTTATTTTACTTCTTCACTCCCTATGATCTTCCTATTTTTTGTTTACATAAAAAAACAATATCCTTAATATACTAGGTTTTTTTATAACATGTTTTCAATATAAACTTACACACACCTCCATCTAATGGATTTATAACATACTGTTTCTATTGACGGTGAACTACTGCCTCACGAAATGTTGATTGTTCAATTATCTCCTAGCGACTATCATGGTGACCATTATGATGTCACTATATTTATATGTTATATATATATTTTATATTTATATTTCTTCTATGTTTCTATATTTTTCATTTATGGAATACCTTTATGGTCTCCATAATTCGTAAATACGATAATTTCATTTGAGGAAGTGCGGACTACTTCCCCCTCAAAGTGATATGACTCGTTTATACAATACATGGATTATATAAAGGATTATGTTAATGAAATTGTGTAACATACATAAAATATGATATTATAGTAGAATAATAATATACCTATGCATTATTATGTTTTCATTCCATTAAATATGAAATAGAAATGAAAGTGGTGTTCATGCGTACGTACGGCTTACCGTCTCCAGGAACGGTGCATTTCATTTATTATATCGAAATGTTATTTAATATGATAAACACATACATATATTGATTATATATGATATATATGACCTATAAAACATGAATATTATTCTGGATATAATGTACTTTTGACCACATTGACAATTTGTAATTATAAGAAGTTCATTTTTGACTCAAGTACCAAATATCAACAAAACGACCATTATTAACTTAAATGATTATGTAATGTCTATAACATGGTAATAAGTGATATAAAAGGAATAATAAACTTGAAAAATATTCTGAATCATGTATAAAATAACATTTGTATATTTTTGAAGATATTAAGTAATAAACGATTCAAGTCAGACACGTAGTAAGGGACTTCGTCTCAATCTTCTTTCATTAAGGCATATTTTTATTTAAACACGACTTTCTTTTATATGGTGTATAAAAATCTTTGAGTTTTAATTTCATTAAAAGGAATATTTTTTACCTATCATTATAGTAAACAACAAAAGTAATTTTTCTTTTTAACGTATGCGGTGACACCGACCTTTTCACCACTGCAAGCATTATTTGATATTTGGATTCCTTTACAAGACATAATGTTTTTAAAAGGAAAAATAAATACCTTATAATATTTTATGTATTTTGGTACTCAAAATGGTTTAGATAATGGATTTATTATGTCAATATATTTAAATGATAAATTGTGATTACTGTGTAGAAATGTTATCTTTTGATTATGTTGGATTTATGTGTTGTGAATATGTTATGGTTCTTGGGAATTATTTACGTATATGAGTGGTTCCATGATAAACCTAGGGTGGGTGAGCCTAAGATAGCTCTCAATGCATTGGGTAACGTGAAGGATGTAAACATTAATGTTTTTCCAAAGAGAATTAAAGAATATAATGTGATGGGTATTCCAACGTAACTCCCTATGTAAATGTGATAGCTACAATGTAAGTATGATATGGATGCCACAAGTTACCTTTATGATTTATTATTTCTATGTATTATTCATTAATCTTATGATTTTCTAAGGTATGTTGAAGTTCTTATGTTTTTTATGTATTGATGGAATAATTATTTCTTTCTTTATTTTATAACCCTTACTGAGCTTTTTATGATCATACCAAATTTTTGAAATGTTTTTCACATCTTACAAGGGAGGATAAGACAAAGTAATAATTCAAGAATATTTATATCAAGAAAATAATTCTAGTTTTCTTTTAATATTTTTTATTTTATGAAAAAATGTATATTGAGTAGAAGTGTCTACATTGTAAAATTTTAGATGTAATGTAATAGTTATGGAAAAATTCATTAAAACTCTAAACTTGAAAATATCATCAAGGTGAATTATTAACATAATTCAAAATTACTAATTTTTTAATGATGGGGCCTTATAGTTAGTATCATAGGTCAATCTAGACAACTTTAGGCATTAGTATATTGTTAAATTAATATCCATAAATTATTTTTACTTTATGGTAATAATAAAATGATATAGCATTTGAATATTAACATATTGCTTCGTTTAAGATATGTTTGTTTAGAATGGTTTTCTACGAAGGAAACAAGGTAGCTATTTTGGGAATGAATACAAAGGAGAATGACCATACAAATCAGTATCCTGAGATGGTCGGAATTAGAATTGAATAGTTTGATGCGGTGATGACTCAGTTGACTCAGGTGATAAATGGTTTTGTGTTCATTGATGATATTTTTGGTTCATTATAAATTTAAATAAGATCATGAAAGTCATTTAAGGGTTTTCTAGAAACATTTAAATGAAAAGAAATTGTATGGGAAATTCAGCAAGTGTGAGTTTTGGTTACAAAAAAATTCATTTTGTGGTCACATTATTTCAAAAAAATTCAAAACTGTTGATATTGATAAAACAAAAGTTGTTTAAGAATGGACATGACCCACAAATATAACTGAGATCTGTATATTTCTTGGTTTAGAAGGTTATTACTAGAGGGTTGTTGAAAATTTTTCATAGTAATCTATCTCATTGACTAAGTTAACTCGAAAATATGTTAAGTTCATTTGGAAAAAATAATATGATGATTGTTTTCTTGAATTGAAAAGATGATTAGTGAATGCACCAAATTTGGCACTGCCTTCCAGAAATGGTGAATTTTTTATCTACAGTGATACTTCATTGAAAGAAATTTGTTGTGTCCCAATGCAGAATTATCAGGTAATTGCTTATGATTCATGTCAGTTGAAACCTCATGAGTTAAATTACCCTACACATGATTTGGAATTAACTGGTGTTTTTTTGCATTAAAATATTTAGAGGCATCATTTGTATGGCATAAAGTATGAAATATATACTGCCCAAAATAGCTTGATGTATATATTAAATTAGAAATAATTAAACATGTGAAATGGAAGATGGTTAGAATTAATCAAGGATTACGATTGTACAATTTATTACCATCCAAGAAAGGCAAACAAAGAGGAAGATTCTTTGAGTCAAAAGAGTAATGCTACATTAACCATGTTACGTTGGGAACAAGATGTTGAGTCAATAAGGTTTTCCTTATGACTTTTTCCATTCCTTCATTCATGGGGGAGATTGATAAGTCATCAATGTTTCCTTATGACTTTAACATTCCTATTGTTTTGAAAATCACCAACACCTTTTCTTAAGGAAAGTTTCTTTTTACCCGTGTTTTACTTCCATAAGGAAAATTTCCTTCCCAAAGGAAATTTACCCCTACCTCGTTTTCATTGTTCATATCAATATTTTTATTAAGTGTAAAAATCGGATTCATATCTAAAACCTTGGGATTGTATAATACTTAGACATGAAGCATTCTGGTTTAGGATCTGAATTCTGGTTACGAACTCTAATGAAGTTGAAATCTGAATTCTGGATACGAACTCTCATGAAGTTCAACTCTGAATTCTGGATAGGAACTCTCATGAAGTTCGACTCTGAATTCTGGATACAAACTATAATTAAGTTCTAATCTGAATTCTGATTACGAACTTCTCTAAGTTCTAACTCTGAGTTTTCGAATTCAGACTCTGAACTTTAATGAGTTCTGACTCCAAATTCTCATGAACTTAGACTCCGAACTTTGTAAGATATAAATATGAATTCTAGTGAAATCAGACTCCAAAGTTCCTTGAAATTCAGACTCATGATTTCTACAAAATTCAGGTTCCGAATTCCTACAAAAAAGAATCCGAATATTCTTATGTTTATAAACTCTGAATTAATTTTATTTCCATTCCAAACTTTAACCTTTTCCATTCCAAACTTTCATTTTCTACTCCATTCCGAATATCAATTTAGTTATGCTTACACTTGTTTATTATAAAACGATGTCGTGCTTTCATTTATTGACTAACCTTTTGTTGAGTGACACGTATATAGATCCCTCTTAAATTAAAGGGGAAATATGACCATTGGAGGTGGGAGCCAACCGTTGGAGCTTCACCTATAAATAAGAGCTCATTTGAACATGCTCAGTACTTTTGGAATTCTGGTGCTCAGAACTTCTTAAAGTGATTTCTAGAGAGAGAGGCACTTATAAACTCTCAAGATTCGTGCTTAAAGTTTGAAAAAAAAATTCAAACTTTTCCTTGTTCATATTTTCTTCGTGAGACTCCAATTGTTGCTGTGTACAATATAGGGATTCCGGGGATAGGAAGATAGAGGTTCCAACACCTTGAAGTTGAGGACTTCGTTGCTGAGGAAGACAGAGGTGTCAACTACCTGATAGTTGAGGGCTTACGGGGATTGCAGGACAAACTATGATATTTGTATCGAGGGCTTATCCTGGTGTGGGTAAGACATACTTCCTTGAAATTATAAATCAAGGTACCTTTATCCAAAGTTGTTGGATACCCTTCTCTTTGGGTTAAAAGACTTATTACTTGTTACCTGTTTTTGTTACAAGTTTTTCCACTGAATTTTGTATTGTTGAAGAAAGTATACTTTCTTATACTGCCTCATCTGTGTACTCTGATATAATCATATTCTATACACTTTAATATATAATCTTAATCTTTGTAACTTTTGTTAAGTTTCGTTTTGAGAATTACTTTTCCATAATCTAGCAAGTATGACAACCCTGTTTTTTTACAAACTTAATCATGATTTATTACATAAAACAATCACTTGATACAACATGGATGATCGAGTGGTCTAGTGTCTTTGGGGATTAGGATCATTACATAACAACTTAAAACATGAAGTACAACATCTTTATTGAAAACATCCTTTACATGACCACTACATTCCCTCGTACTTATCATTGCATGGGATAACCTGAGATCATGCATAAGAAAAGGGGTGAGCTACAAAGCCCAGTAGGGGAATAAACATGGATTACATGAGGAGTAAAATACATGTTAGACAATAGGAATATCAATAGAGCACAAGAGAAACATGAACATAAAGGCATGATAAGCATGATAATCATAACATGGAAATGTGGAAACAACACTTAACATGGAATTAGCATGAGCTAAGGCTCATTGCACATAGAGCATGGGTAAATCCTAATTGATAAGAATCATGAGTAAACCCTCGTTGCACTTGAATTAGAAAGAGTCAACACTCATTGCACATGACGTATCATGATACTATACTTTACCCAATGCATTGGAGCGCTATAAGGGCGCACCCTTCTTAAACATTTAATTTCATGGATAAGTGTGCCACATGGATCAAAAAACATGGATTCATAAAACATAATAATTTATTCCACGATAAAGGAATGTGGAATTCATACATGAAACTTTATAATCAATAAGTAAATGTGCATAAGGGTGAATACCCTTGATTGATAAATGGGCATGGTATTCACTATACAATGGCATTGTCTTAGAAAATCAGTGGGTTTTGGCAGCGTAACAGTGTGACGTAAGAATTCATAAAAAAGGTTGATGAGAGAGAAATGGGTACCTCATCTTATTTACATGTAATGGACAGTAAGGATGTCATATAGATACATGTCCCAACAATTGTAATGGAATTTAGGTTCATGATACAAAAGTATTCCTTGAATGTAAATGAGGAGGGAGAAGTTCCATTCGGAATTTCAGCATAGTAACGGGTGTACACGGGAGGCATTTGATGAGAGAAAAAGGGGTATGCCATCATTAAAACATAAAGAGGGAAGAATGAGGGAGGTGAGAAACCATACCCCAACCTTCATAATTGAAATTAAAAGGGAAAAACAACTTAAAGAAAATTGGCGAAAAATGAGAAAGGAAGAAAAAACCCTTACTTGGAAGTGTGCTTCCAAAGGCTTGAGAGAGGCTTGAGAGAGGATTAATGGGAGATTGGGGCACCTTGAGAGGATTATAGAGAGAGTAAGGTAAAGGTTGGATGAACTCCAAAGGCTTTGAGTGAGGAGTAAGTGGGATATTGGGTGGGGTTATATAGGAAAGGTGAGGGAATTCATTATTATTTAGGTTTGGGACCCCTTATATTAAATTAATCCAAACAAAAACCATCCAATGGTTTCTGGAAAAGGGAAGAGGAAAAAATATTTTATAAGGACAAAGTCTGAGATTCTTAAAATAATAGGTTTGCTTATGTGATGGTGAGTTACACTCCAATGGAAAACAACTTAAAAAGACAAGGTGTTTAATAAGTCTTGAAGGGTCCATTAATGCTTTGAAAAGTAAGTAAAACAAACCCAAAATCACATAATTTTAAATTTATAACATATATTGGCCGAACATAAATATTTTAGTATTTTATTACATCACTATTGGGTCATTATTATGTCATAAAACACTTTATATATTTAAACTGCATTTAATTTTTACCCAAAAAATTGACTATCTCAGAAAATTATGAAAAATTCACTGTTGGATAATTTAGACATCCTGATTCCAGAAATAACATTTATTTTATCTAAATAATTCTCTAAATATGTTATATTTCAATTTTAAAATAAAACCGACATTTATAAAAAATTCACAGGTTTTGACAAAAATGACTTTCAAACCTTAATAAAAATTACAATTGCATTCATAAAATTATATGATAATTTATATATATAAAACTAATTTAATAATAACAATAATATTTTATTAAAATATTATTTAATTCAATAATCACTTAATTTAATAAAATAAAATTCTTAATTAAATAATAACAAAAAACATTATTTGCACCTTAAAAACTGTTTACAATGTATCAATAATGAGAAGAAAGTATATTCATTATTATAAACAAAAAATAATGTACATGAACATAGTATTAGCGATTTTTTACATAACCTCTTAAAAAATCTACATAAGACCTAAGGGTAAGGTGTGCGATGGTGACAAACTCTTGGGGTGGCTCAGATAACATCGATCGAGTGGTAATTTCTATCAACTTCCACTTTTCCCGTAGACTGTCACGTTAGAGCTTGACATGATGAAGCTCAGCTTGGATTTGGTCAAGAGAGAATCCCAAAGATGCCACCTCTTTTCCAAGATCCGAAAAATGGGCTTTGTATGGAGAAATTCTACTAGATGAGGCCATTGCTTCCATTGTCTAAGTAAATTGGGTTTGTTAAAGCCCTATATTTATACTAATCATGTGATCACTATTCAACGACTATAAAATCAATAGTCACAATTCTTAACATAAAACCAAATAATATTACATTTTATATAAAAATTTTACAAAAAGAAACATTTAATTAGATCAAGAGGGATTTCCATTAATGAAACTTTGGGCCATTTAAATATTCCCCCCTTAAGAAATTTTGCCCTCAAAATTTCCTTTTCCAATACTAAAACAAATGTGGGTAACTCAGCTTTATCATTTCCTCCGATTCCCAAGTCACTTCTTCAAACTTGTGGTTTCTCCGCAACACCTTGATGAGGGGCATTGTCTTATTTCATAGAACTTTTTCTCTACGATCTAAGATCTTTACTGGTTGCTTCGCATAAGAATGATCATCCTCCAAATGTACCACCTCAGAAGAGATTACATGTGAAGGGTCCGGTATGTACTTCTTTAAGAGGGATACATGAAAGACATCATGTACTTTGGCCATGGTAGGTGGAATTGCTAGTCGATAGGCCACAGTCCAACCACGATCAAGAATCTCGAAGGGGCCGATGTACCATGGACTTAACTTCCCTTTCTTTCCAAACCTCAGGACCTTCTTCCATGGAGATATGCATAGAAAAACCATGTCTCTAACTTTAAACTCAAGGTCTCGTCGATGATTATCTGCATAACTCTTTGTCGACTCTGGGTTTCCTTGATATGTTGCTGAATGGTTTTCACCTTCTCCACGAGTTCTTCGACCATTTCTGGTCCAAGTAGCTTATGTTCACTGACCTCATCCCAACATGCCAGTGTTCTGCACCTTTTCACAAAAAGGGCTTTATAAGGTGCCATTTGGATGCTCGAGTGAAACTGTTATTATAAGAGAACTCAACCAGAGGAAAATGTGGATCCCATCCTCCTTTAAGTCCATTGAGCACACTCTCAACATATCCTAAAGTGTTTGGATAGTCTTCTCGGATTGGACATCAGTTTGAGGATGATAGGCCGTACTGATGTTCAGTTCAGTATTCAGAGATTTTTGAAGACTCTTCCAAACGTTAGATGTGAATCTTGGATCTCAGTCAGAAATAATAGATAGTAAAACTCCATGCGGCCTACCACTTCCCTGATATATATCCGTCCCAGTTGATCCATATAGAAATCCTCTCGAATAGCAATGAAGTGTGCATTATTTGTAAGACGATCCACAACAACCTAGATTGCATTGTTTCCTTTGGATGTCCTTGGAAGTCCAGTGACAAAGTCCATGGTGATTTTCTACCATTTCCATTCTGGTGTGGGCAATGGTTTCATTATCCCCTTAGACTTCTGCCTCTCTCCCTTCACTTACGGGCACACCAGGCACATTGATGTATCTTCAGCGATCTCTTTTTTCATATTATCCCACCAAAATATTTCCCAGAGATCTCGATACATCTTTGTGCTCCCTGGGTGAATAGAGAATTTTGAACTATGTGCATCATCCAAAAGATCATTTTTCAGCTCCGGACATGATAGAACTCTTAACCTTTTCCCAAATCGCACATTTCCTTCTTCATTAACATTAAACTCCGAGGATTTACCTTTTTTGATAGCTTCCATGTTCTCTTAAATTCCCACATCATCCTTTTGAGCATCCTTTAACCTTTACAAAAGAGACGGTTGAGCAATTATTTGTGAAAGGATTGATGATGTTCCCTTATTTATGATTCCCATGTCCATCTTCAATGAGTCTAAGAAGACTGGATCCTTCTCAATTCTTATCACTGATAGAATCACTGGGTCCTTTCTACTTAGGGCATCTTCCACCTTGTTTGCATTCCCAGGGAGGTAATGTATTGAACCGTCATAATCCATGATGAGCTCTATCTGTCTCCTATGGCGCATATTAATCTCTTTCTGTGTGAATATATATTTAATACTCTTGTGGTCAGTATATATCTCACATTTCTCCCCATAGAGATAATGCCGCCAGATTTTCAAGGCAAAGATCACCGCTGCCAACTCCAGATCATGCGTTGGATAGTTTCTCTCATGGATTTTCAAATACCTTGAGGAATAAGATATCACTTTATCATTCTGCATCAGCACACAGCCTAAGCCCTTCGAAGCATCACTGAATACCACAAAAATTTCCCAACTTGTGGGTAAAGTGAGAACGAGCGCAGTGATAAGCCTCCTTTTCAACTCCTTGAAGCTTTCTTCTCATTCATCACTCCAAGAAAACTTTACTCCCTTTCGAGTTAGTTTGGTAATAGGGTTGGAAAATCGTGAGGAATTTATCATAAATTATTGATAATATCTTGCTAACCCGACGAAGTTACGGATATCCGTTACTGATGTTGGCCTCATCCATCCCTCAATTGCATCTGTTTTGGAGAGATCCACTGATATCCCATTTCTTGTGATGATATGGCCCAAGAATGAGACTTCTTTCAACCATAACTAACACTTACTGTACATTTCATAGAGCTTATCCTTGGGAAAAGTCTCCAGTACAGTTCTTAAATGCTCCTCATGATCCTCCTTGGTTTTGGAGTATATTATAATATCATCTATAAATACTAGCACAATGTTTTCTAGGTAATCTCTAAAGACTCTATTCATCAAGTCCATGAAGATTTCTGGAGCATTTGTGAGCCCAAAAGGCATTAATATGAATTCATAGTGCCCGTATATTGTAATAAAAGCAGTCTTGGGGACATCTTCCTTCTTCACCCTTACTTGATAATATCCCGACCGCAAATCTACCTTGGACAAGTATTGTTCTCCACGCAGCTGATCAAACAAGTCATCGATCTATGGAATAGGATACTTGTTCTTTATCGTGATTTTTTTAAGTTCATGATAAACGATGAAAAGCCGCATTGACCTATCCTTCTTCTTGATGAAGAGGACTGGTGCACCCCATGGTGAAGCACTTGGGCATATAAACCCTTTATCCAGATTCTCCTATTGTTGTTTCTTCAGCTCTTCATGTTCCATGATATCCATTCTATATGGAGTCTTAGATATTTGTAGCTCCCCTGGTATAAGTACAATTGAGAATTCAACATCTCTTCTAGGAGGAAGGCCAGGCAGTTCCTCGGGAAACACTTCAGCTAATTCCCTCACAATAGGCATTTCTTCAACGATGGTTTCTTCCTTGTACTCAATCACCTGATCCAGATATGAATTCTCATAGGGCAGTAATATCCATTCTTGTGATTATGGAGCTAAAAGAGATTCATCTTCCCCCTTACACTCGTAAAGAATCGGGGGTCGATTCTTTATATGGAGTGTGATTTCCCTCTCCCGACAATTTATGATGGCTCTATATAAGGAAATCCAATCCATGCCAATAAATGCATAAAATTCCACCAGAGGGAGTATGATGCGGTTCGTCAGGAAAATAAATCTGCAGATTATAACAGGGGATGACTTATATTCATGGGATTCAATGATTGCCCCATTTTCCGTACTCACCGACATCTTCACTTCCATGGTTTCTGGTGGTGCTGGGATTGTTCTACTAAACTTTCAAGATATAAAAGAATGTGTAGAACCTGAATCAAAAAGTACGTTCACTATTCTTGAATGAATATCTATCGTACCAGTCACCACTTCGTTGTCGGGGCTCACTTCGGTAGAAGTGATGGCAAAGGATCTTCCTTGCTGCCTTGGAGGTTGTTGGTTGCCTCCGAAAACCTTTGGATTAGGGCACTGATTTCCAAGATTCCCTGGTTCTTTGCATTTGTAGCAATGAACAATGCGTTGAGGTTCGAATGGAGTGTTCCTCTCCTCTGTTTCAGCTGCGGGTCTTTATTGCCGATAGTTAACAGCTAGGTGCCCTTCTCTTCCACACCTAAAGCATTTCCTTGTCCCTTTGAGGCAACTTCCAGGGTGCTTCTTTCCGCACTTTTGGCAAGTGGGGTGGTGGATCTTCTTAGCACCATTGGATTTATCCATCGGACTTCCAGCATTGAAGTCCACCTTATGCTTCTTGTCCCCTTGATACCCCTGTGATTCCCCAATCTCCATTTCGACCATGAAAGAACATCAGACAATTTCATCATATCTATCGAAGTCACGGATCGCTAATGCTTTTCGTAGGCTAGGATTCATCCCACTAAAGAAATTGTTATCCTTGCATTCGGGGGTAACAACAAAGCCGAAATCATATCATTCAAGCTTTGTGAAGTTTTCCTCATACGCTCCAACAAATTCTTTGTCTTTTTTCTTGACGGAAAGGAAGTACCTTTCCATATTAAGCTGGAGGGTGTGCGTAAAATATTTATCGAAAAACATCTTCCGGAAATCCTTCTATTCCAACACCTCGATCTCCTCCTCAGGCTTCGTATTTCTGATCAACGTCCACCATTGATCAGCTTCACCCTCTATATGATAAGCCACCAGGAGAACCTTCTCTTGATCAGAACATTGAAATATGGAGAAGATCTTTTCAATGGAGTTGATCCACTGTTCAGCAATCATGGGATCAGATGATCAACTAAAAGTAGGAGGCCTTTGTCTCATGATGCTCTCGATAGCGACCTGTTCCTCCTTAGGGGGGTTTGGACGTTCCTCTTGACCCGTGTTTCTATTCAAATCTTGAGTTAGCTAATAGAGAAGTGTGACAAAGTTCACGATTCCTGCTCCCATTAGATTGGGCATCTCATTATAACAGTCATCACACTAATCTCCACACCGGTTGTTATCCTGAGTCCTCCGATTACCGGGCATTGGCCGGAATAAAAGGAAAGTTAGGGGTAACACATAAAGGGTAATCCAAAGACAAAAGTTGATGAATGAAAAATAAAATTTTATTTCCTTAACTCATGAGTCTATAGGCTTCAACCTAGGCTTTTCATGATCTACTTTCTAACATATAATCTTAGAGACATTTTTTTAATTCTCTTAATAAGGGTTTATACTATGATTGTGAATTTATCAAAACATATCCCCCGAGAGTGTCGTAACCAAGAGTGCAATAAGGCCCGTTGTCGTGAACCATTTCTCGTTCTAGTCTACCTAAAAGCGGTGTTTTTGGGTTTTTCCCCTATGATGCATCTGTGCCAGAGCTGCCTCTACCTGCTCGTATCCAGACATGGATGTATTTGTTTGATAAACCACTTAATCAGTACTTACCAAAACATAGGGATGTTTTTATTATATATAGTCTTGTCTCTAAGGCTTTAATAGGGTTTTCTAATCCTAATCCCAAAAATAACTAAACCTATCCTCTGATACCAACTATGACAACCCTGCTTTTATTACAAACATAAACATGATTTATAACATAAACCATTCACTTGATAAAATATTGATGATCGAGAGGTCTAGTGTCGTTGGGGCTTAGGATCATTACATAACAACTTAAAACATTAATTACAACATCTTTATTGAAAACTTCCTTTACATGACCACTACATTTCCTCGTACTTAGCATTGAATGGGATAACCCGAGGACATTCATAAGAAAAGGGGTGAGCTATAAAGCCCAGTAGGGGAATAAACATTGAATAATTGAAGAGTAAGATACATGTTAGACAATAGTAATATTAATAGATCACAATAGAAACATGAACATAAAGGCATGATAATGTATGATAATCATCACATGGAAATGTGGCAACAAAACTTAACATGGAATTATCATGAGCCAAGGCTCATTGCACATAGAGAACGAGTAAATACTCATTGCTCATGAAGCATGAGTAAACCCTCATATCACTTGAATTATAATGATTCAATACTCATTTCACATGACAATCATGATACTATACTTTACCCAATGCATTGGAGCACTATAAGGGTGCGCCCTTCTTAATCATTTCATTTCATGCATAAGTGTGCCACATGGATCATAAAACATGGATTCATAAAACATTATCATTTATTAAAAGATTGGGGAAATTGGAAATCACACATGAAACTTTATAATTAATATGTAAGGGTTCATAATGGTGAATACCGTTGATGGAGAAATGGTCATGGTATTCACTACACAATGGCATTGGCTTAGAAAATCGGCGCAATTTCGGCAGCGTAATGACGTGATGTAAGAATTCATAAAATAGGTTGATGAGATAGAAAAGAGTTCCTCATCATATTTAAATGTAATGTAAAATAATGAGGTTATATAGATACATGTACCAACAAATGTAATGGAATTTCGGTTCATGATACAAAAGTATTACTTGAATGTAAATGAGGAGGGAGAAGTTCCTTTCGAAATTTCAGCATAGTAACAGGTGTACATGGGAGGCACTTAATGAGAGAGAAAGGGGTCTCCCATCATTAAAACATAAAGAGGGAAGTATGAGGGAGGTGTGAAACCATACCCCAACATTCATAATTGAAATTAAAGGGGAAAAGCAACTTAAATAAAATTGGACAAAAATGAGAAAGGAAGAAAAAACCCTTACTTTGAAGTGTGCTTCCAAAGGCTTGAGAGAGGCTTCTTGGGATCTTGGGGACCATGAGAGGATTATAGAGAGATTAGGGCAGAGTTTGGATGAACTCCAAAGGCTTTGAGTGAGGAGGAAGTGGGAGCATGGGTGGGTTTATATAGGAAAGGTGAGGGAATTATTTATTATTTAGGTTTGGGACCCCTTATGTTAAATTAATCCAAACCACAAAGAATCCCATGGTTTTTGGAAAAGGGAAGAGGAAAAAAATATTTTATAAGGCCAAAGTCTGAACTTATTAAAATAATAGGTTTTCTTATGTGGAGGTGAGTCACACTCCCATGGAAAAAAATTTAAAAAGACAAGGTGTTTAATAAGTCTTAAAGGGTCCATTAATGCTTTGAAAAGTAAGTCAAACAAATCCAAAATCACATAATTTTAATGTTAAAACATATATTGGACGAACATAAAGCTTGTAGTTTTTATTACATCACTATTGGGTCATTATGATGTCATAAAACACATTATATATTTAAACAGTACATAATTTTTACCCAAAACAATGACTATCTCAGAAAATTATAAAAAATTCACTGTTGGATAATTTTGACGTCCTAATTCTAGAAATAACATTTATTTTATATATATAATTTTCTAAATATGTTAAGTTTCACTTTTAAAATAAAACTGACATTTATAGAAAATTCACAGGTTTTAAAAAAAATGGCTTTCAAACCTTAATAAAAATTACAATTGAATTCATAAAATTATATGATCATTTATATACAAAAAAACTAATTTAATAATAATAATAATAATAATTTATTAAAATTTTATTTGATTCAAAAATCTCTTAATTTAATTAAATAATAACTAAATTCACTATTTGCACCTTAAAAACTATTTACAATGTATCAATAATGAAAAGAAAGTATATTCATTATTATAAACAAAAAATAATGTACATGAACATAGTACTAGCGATTTATTACATAACCCCTTAAAACAGATGCATAAGACCCAAGGGTAAGGTGTGCGATTGTGAAAGACTCTTGGGGCAGTTCAGATAACATCGCTCGAGTGGTAATTTCTATCAACATCCACTTTTCCCGTAGACGGTCACGTTTGAACTTGACAAGATGAAGCTCAGCTTGGGCTTGGTCAAGAGAGAAGCCCAAATACGCCACCTCTTTTCTAAGCTCTGAAAAATGGCCTTCATATAGAGAAATTCTACTGGATGAGGCCATCGCTTCCTTTGTCTGAGTTGGGTTTGTTAAAGCCCTATATTTATACTAATCATGTGATCACTGATCAATGACTATAAAAGCAACGATCACGATTCTTAACATAAAACAAAATATGTTGACATTTTATATAAAAATTTTACATAAATAGACATTTAATTAGATCAAGAAGGATTTCCATTAATGAATCTTTAGGTCGTTATAACAAGTCTTTATTAAGAATAGAGGTCTTTGTGAACTATCTTGTTTAACCTTGTTAAACATAACCATCCTAAAAATTTCCTAAGGGAATTTTTAAAAGGTACAATTCACCCCCCTCTTGTATCTGAGAATATCATTATTATTCTGATCCAACTTTTGGTATTATAGATTATATCATACTCAATCACATACCATCCTAAAAATTGGTATCAATGGATTTGGTTCAATCTAAATTAATCTCACGATTAGATTCAAAAGAGAATTCTCGGAATTACATTTTCTAGATTCATATTTTTCAGAATCTGTTATTCGGACTCATATAGTTCAGATTCACGTTTTTCTTAGAGATACAATATCTTCTTTTCTTACAATATTTTCTCTTGTTTACATACTTATACTTCTAACATGTTTTTGTGCCAATGCTTTTCTTAAGAATAGCAGGATTAAATGTTGGTTCTATCGACAATATAAATCCTACTAGACCACCTATCTTTAATGGTAATGATTAACAATATTGGAGAGATCGCATGAATACTTTCATTATCAACACTGGGGTTGAATATTTTGTTATGCTTATTGGTGGATATAAAATTCCTAATAAGGAAGTTAGTACCTTTACTAATCTTGAAAAACATGAATACCAACTCAACAATAAGGTACACAATACTTCACTTTATTCAATGGCTAGGAACAGATATAGCCAAATTTATTCTTGTGAAATAGCTAACTATATATGGAAGAAACTAGATGTTACTCACTTTGGAACTTCCAAAGTAATTGAGACTAAAAGAGACATGCTTAGTGCCAAATATCATGGTTTTAGTTTTCCTTATGGTGAACCCATATGCAAAGTGAAACAGAGATTCATGACTATAGTTAATATTTTACAATCAATGAGTGAAAAATGTTTGGATGATGAAGTCCTTGTTGAAAAAAACATAGATATTATTCCCAATGAGTGATAATCAAAGATAACTACTATTGATGAGAATAGAAAGGTCACTCAGATTACCCTTGATGAGCTGTTTGGAACTCATCTTCTGCATGAGACTAGAATGAACAGAGATTCTTATATTGTGAAGAAGATGAATAGAAATGGCAGTGTAGCTTTTACTACAACTTCAAACCATATGAAAGCTAAGACCCCTGAGAGAGTTACTATATCCAGATCTAAGAAAGTTGTTATCCATTCCGATTCTAGTGTAAGTTATTCCTCAGAAAATGAATTATCAAATCATGCTTGAAGGATGAACAAGATTTCTAGACAGAGGAACTTTTAATCTAAATAGAAGAAGATGTAATGGAAAGACAAGAAGGATTTTGAAGTTACATGCTATAAATGTAAGAGAGATGGACACATAAGAAATAAGTATGTTGAAAATGGAATCATCATAATAAATAAAACTAAATTGGTTGCTAAAGTCTATGATCAATAAGAAGGAATAGACTATGAAAAAACCTATTCCCCAGTAGCTAGACTTGAATATATTCATATTTTACTTGCCTTTACAGCATTCTTCAATTTCAAGATTTTTCAAATGGATGTGAAATGTGCTTTCCTTAATTGTTATATTCAAGAGGAAGTTTTTGTTGAACAAACTCCTAGATTTGATGATACAAAACATCCTAATAATGTTTGTAGACTTACCAAAGCTTTGTATAGCCTTAAAAAAGCCCCATGAGCTTGGTATGATAGACTTATAATATTTTTTCTTCAAAATAACTATATTAAGGGAAATGCAGATCCCACTCTTTTCATAAATAAAGATAAGAAAAATGTTTTGATTGTTAAAATTATGTTGATGACATTATATTTTCTTCAACACATCAATCTTTAACTGATTCCTTTGCGGATCTAGTGAAATATGAGTTTGAAATGAGTATGATGGGTGAGTTAACATTTTTCCTTGGTTTTCAAATTTCTCAAAAACCAAAAGGAATCTACATATCAAAACATAATTATATTAAATATCTTCTTAAAAAGTATGGATATGATAATATTAAGAGTATAAATACTCCTATTAGTACCTCAAACACACTTGATCTTGATGAAGAAGAGAAAACAGTAGATCAAACATCTTTTAGAGGTATGATAGAAAGTCTACTTTACTTGACAGCTAGTCGATCAGACTTGATGTTTTCTGTATGCTTATATGCAAGATATCAATCCAATCCTAAGGAATCTAATTTAATGACAGTGAAAGAATTTTTCTCTACTTAAAGGGAAACATGGATCTAGAACTATTTTACACTTTTGCAAATGATTTTATTTCAAAAAATTTCTTGGTCTTGCAATAAGAAACACTCAATAGCACTATCCAATACTGAAGCTGAATATGTAGCAGCTAGAAGTTGTTGTGCTCATGTATTGTGGATGCAACACACACTCAAAGACAATGGCTTGAGTTTTACTAGGACTCAAATTTTGTGCGATAACACCAGTGCCATTTCCCTTAGTAAAAACCATGCACATCACTCTTGTGCAAATCACATAGATATTAGGCACCACTTTCTTAGGGATCACACACAAAAAGGAGATATTATTCTTCAATTAATCGGAACGCAAGATCAACTTGTTGAAATTTTCAAAAAATCTTTACCCCCAGATAGATTTGAATACATTAAACAAAAGTTAGGAATGATAACCTTAAGGTAATCCTCCTTGATTAATTTTTTTTAAACCATTCTCCTTACATTAATAAACCCCTTTTCATAGGGGGGGTATAATTATTTGTTAGTAATTTCAAAATTTTTCATAATGATGTTTTTATAAAGCTTTTAAAATCTTTCCGAAATAAAGTTTTTGTAGTTGGATTTTGAAAATTTCGTAATGAACATTTTCGGAACTGAAAATTTTCGTAATGAGATGTTCGGAACAGAAGCTTTCATAATGGAATTCTTTGGATATGAAATTTTCGTAAAGGAAATTTTCTTACTAGAAGCTTTCGTAATGGAATTCTTCAGATCTGAAATTTTCCTAATGGAAAATTTTCGTACTGAAAATTTTCATAATGAGAATTTTTGTAACGAGATTTTCGTAATGGGAATTTTCGTAATGGGAATTTTCGTAATGGGAATTTTTGTACTCAAAATTTTCGTAATCAAGTTTTTTTACTAAAAATTTTTGCAATAAAATATTAAGTCTTTCATATTAAGTTTTTCGTAGTGATTTTTTTTTCATAGTCAAATTTTCATCAAAAAGAATATCACCTATTATGAATAAACTTCCTAGACAATACGAAAGGTATGAATTCCTTACTTAATTTTTCATAATCGTTTTTAGTTACTGGTTGTTTCTTTTTATTTTAAAATTTCTCAGATTCATTTCTTCTTAAATCTGACTGTTTTTCTTAAAACCTCAAAAGATCGGATTCAAGATTTCCTTGCGGGCATGTTTTCAACTGTCAGATTAGATCAGAGAGTTTTTCAATCATCAGATTGTTTTTGGAAGTTGAAAGGCCACCATCATCATCTATATAAAGGGTACCCCTAATGCTATACCACATTGATTTCCAAGCTCTCGCGTCTCGAAGATCTGCCTCAGTTCTTAAAGCCCGTTCTGAATCCCTCATAACTCCTCGAATCCTAATGTCTGTAGAAGCCACTTCTCAAGAAATGTCTACCATGAAGGAAATCTCAAAATGGAAAGTATACAGGGAAAGTTTGGTCCATCCTAACATTTTCCAGTATGATTCTATCATCTTCAAGAATATCAAGTTAAATAGTTGGGAAGATGTATGCATATCTAAGATAGGTGATCAATATTTGGTGTATCCGGAATTTCTTATAGAGTTTTATGAATCTGTTTGTTTCTTTGAGGAAGAGGGAAGAGAAAAATTTTCTTTTAAGAGTTATGGGAAGACCTACAAACTTACTTACACCAAGGCTACAAGCTTGGTGGGGCTAGCATATGAAAGAGAAGCAGAGTTTTTCTAACACAAACTCCCAGCTGTTCTAGGTAGTTTTCTTAAGGTAAAGGCTTTCAAATGTCTTGGAATTGATGATGTCAAGACAGAAAAAAAAGCTCACCTATCTTCTAACAACCAGATCCTTTAGCTATGGGTACAAGGTTTCTTTGTACTGAGAAAAGGTGACAAATATACCCTCAAGAAAAGTGATATATATTTCATAGAATTCCTGGTAAATCTAAGGAAAATAAATTTGATGAGGCCTGCACTTGTTACAATCAAGAACATCAAGGATGGGAATAGTAGATCCCAAATTATCATGATTCCTGCCTTACTTTTAAATATGATAGTTCGGTGTCTTGAGTCATTCAAGATTGCATGAAAATCCAAGTCTCGTAGTTGAAAAATTATGCTTGTTAGTGATGAAACTATGAAAAGAATGTATATGGATTATTCTAAGGAGACAAAAGATTTTTATGATCTGCCAGTGGAAGAGGCAGAAGCCAATATGGAAAATGTGGAAAAGGATGAACCCTCTAAGAAGGCCAGGAAGAAAAGGAAGCTGAAAAAAGTGGAGGAGACAAAAAAACTCCTAATGATAAGAAATATCAATATGCACCTACCAAACCGGAGAAACAGAAAGCGTATACAGATGAAGTCGTTTCAAAATAGAGAGAAGATAAGGAGAAGAGGAAAGAAGGGGAACCTCATTTCTAATTGGACACTAATTAAGCTAAGTATTTAAGGGAGAAGACTGCTGAATACGTTGAGAAGATAGAAAAAGAGAAGAAGATGAAGAAGAAATTGTCTGAGGCTGATGTTTTACAATCTCTTTTGAAAGCCACAGAAATAGCCTCCGAAAATATTCTAGTACCGGAAACTTTCCCCATCGATCCATTACCCAAAACTCCCGGGATGAATTTCTTCACTCCGAAGAAATCTAAAGAGAAATAAGTTGTTGAAGGAGTAAAATAATAAGAGGAAGTATAAGAAGAATAAGTAATAGAAGAATATAGTGGTGATTTAGATGATCTGATTAAAAATGTTGAAGATTATCAAGAAAGGGCAAATCCATCAAAAAAATTACCACTCCGAACAACTGAGGCCGAGTCCTCAAAGATTGCCACTCTGGAAAAGGAATAAGAGAAAGGTGGTAAGAAATATGAAGACAAGGAAGAAGATAAAGTGAATGAATTATTTGAGGAAGAAAGATCTGAAAATCACCTTGTTGAGGAAGGAGCAGAGAAGGAGAAACCTGATGAAGACGAAATTGTTCAACTATCTGAAAGTGAGGAATAATCTCATGATGAGGAAGCCATTCTGAAAGTTGATAAGGGTAAGTAAGTGCTTATGGAAACTCCAAAAAAGATATCATAAGGAAAAAAATAAAGTTGGAGGCTCTTCTAAAAGAAAGCTTGTGGAAATTGAAAAAGAACATTCTCCTAGAAAGATGTCATATTCTGAGTCATCTGCACTGGGACACGATTTTGTTGTTATGTCTCTGATGAAATTAGTGGAAACAATTCCGATCTTTCCTACAATAGACTCCAGATTCCAGATGCCTCAGTACAACTTAAATCAGAAGTCAGAATCTGTATCCATGGTAATGGATAAATGTGTGAAGATTGAAGTAGAGCACAAAAATTTTCTTCTCAATTATGAGGTCCACAAAAAATAATGCATCAAAATGAATTTATGGTCAAAGAAAATCGATGAGGATTTGACAAAGCTTGATACCTATCAGAATGATATGAAAGAATCTTTTGATACTGAGGATGCCAAGATGAAGAGTCTTCAGGATAATCTAAACCTTGATAAAAGTACGCAGAATCAACAGGTGAAGGATCTGAATGGGAAGCTTATCTTTGTTGCTCAAAACTGTAAGGGGGAAAGAGATATATGGGTTGAGATCAAAGAGAAGCTTGTAAAGCCAGATAAATTGATGAAGATTCCGTAAGAGGCCATGAAATCTCTGGCAGAGGTCCTGAAAACTCAAGAAGAAAGGATCACAGCCTTGGAGAAGAAAGCTGAGGAGGACCACAAAGACCTAAAGAAGCTGAAAATCCTTCTGAATAAGATAATCCCCAAGGAAAAAAGAAGACAAATAGACCAATCCAATATTTTGTTCTATTTATCTTTGTACTAATATTTCCACTCATAATGAAATTGGCGATGCTTTTCTTTTTTGTATGTCGTTACTAACATTTCAGGTACTTTATTGTTTTTCCATTACCACTAATTATTTTTGAAAATCACAAAGGGGGAGAAGGAAAAATAACTACTCAAAAGGTGGAGAAGGAAAAATCTAAAATAGAGAAGAAAAATTTCTAATTTAAGAAGAACTATCCTTAAGTAAGGAGGAGTTCTCATTACGAATTCTTCATTCAAATTAAATCTCTCATTACAGAAATATAGAATATGATTCTTATAGTTTAAAAGCCTAAGGGGGAGATAGCCGTATTCACCATTGATCAAAAATAAAGGGAGATAAGCTTTAATTACAATTCTAGAAATTTATTCTAATTTATTCTAAGTCATTTCATTCTTTTTTGTAAGGATGTTTATGCTTTCCAAAAAGGGGGAGATTGCTGAGTCAATAAGGTTTTCCTTTTCACTTTTTCCACTCCTTAATTCATGGGAGATATTGATAAGTCTTCAAGGTTTCCTTATGACGTTACCATTCCTCTTTATTTTTGAAAATCACAAACACCTTTTCTTAAGGAAATTTTTATTTTACCCCTATTTTACTTCCATAAAGAAAATTTCCTTCCCCAAGGAAATTTACCCCTACATTTTTTTCATTGTTCATATCAATATTTTTCTTAAGTGTAAAAATCGGATTCATCTCTAAAACCTCGGAATCGTATAATACATAGATATGAACCATTCTGTTTTAAGATCTGAATTTTGGATACGAACTCTAATGAAGTTCAACTCCAAATTCTGGATACGAACTCTATGAAGTTTAACTCAAATTATGGATATGAACTCTCATGAAGTTCCACTCCGAATTCTAGATACGAACTCTCATAATGTTCCACTCTAAATTCTTATTACGAACTTCTTTATGTTCTGACTCCGAGTTCTCTGAATTTAGACTCCGAACTCTGATGAGGTCTGACTCTGAATTCTCCTAAACTTAGAGTCCAAACTTTGTAAGTTCTGAATCCAAATTCTACTGAAATTAGACTCGGAATTTCCGAGAAATTCAGACTCTAGATTTCTATAGAATTTAGGTTCAAAATTCCTACAAAACAGAATCTGAATATTCTTATGTTTATAGACTCCAAATTTATTTTACTTCCATTCCGAACATTAACCTTTTTCATTCTGAACATTCATTTTCTACTCCATTCCGAATATCATTTTAGTTATGCTTACACTTTTTTATTATAAAACAATGTTCTACTTTCAGTTATTGACTAACCTTTGGTTGAGTGACATGTGTATAGGTCCCTCCGAAATTCAAGGAGAAATATGACCGTTGGAGGAGGGAGCCGACCATTGGAGCTTCACCTATAAATAGGAGCCCATTTGAACATGCTCAGTACTTTTGGAATTTTGTTGCTTAGAACATCCTGAAGTGATTTCTAGAGAGAGAGGCTCTTATAAACTCTCAAACTTCGTGTAGAAAGTTTGAGCGTCTTGTTCAAACTTTTACTTGTGCAGATTTTCTTCGTGCGACTCCGATTGCTGTTGTGTACAATCGAGGGCTTCCGGGGATAGGAAGACATTGGATTCAACAACTTGAAGTTGAGGGCTTCCTTGCCAAGGAAGAAATAGGTGCCGACTATCTGATAGTTGAGGCCTTACGGGGATAGCAAGACAGACTCTGATATTTATATCGAGAGCTTACCCAGGTGTGGGTAAGACAGACTTTCTTGAGAGTATAAATCAAGGGACCTTTATCCAAGGTTGTTGGATACCCTTCTATTTGGGTTAAAAGACTTATTACTTGTTACCTATTTTTGTTTCAAGTTTTCTACTGCATTTTGTATTGTTGAAGAAAGTATACTTTCTTATACTTCCTCATCTTTGTACTCTGATATAGTTAGATTCTATACTATTTAAGATAGAATCTTAACCTTTGTAACTTTTGTTAGGTTTCGTTTTTGGAATTAATTTTCCGGAATCTAGCAAGTCTTTAGTACTCATAGAGGTCTTGTGAACTATCTTGTTTAACCTTGTTAAACATAACCATCCTAATAATTTCCTAATGGAATTTTTAAAAGGTACAAATCACCCCCTCTCTTGTATATGAGAATATCATTCTTATTTCGATCATACATTTGGTATTATAGAGTATATCATACTCAATCACATACCATCCTAACACATAATCCATTGATTAACGATTTTATGAACTTTGGAATAAAATTTGTTGGTACATGAAATTCTTCTCTTTTGTTTTAGGTGTCAGTGAAATCATCCCTAGCTTACAGAATAAAGTAAGATCATAAAGATGAAAATGAGTTGCAGAAAAAGGTAGAATTGGTTCAGAAGGGTATGTTACCTGATTATAATATTGATAGAGACTGTGTTCTGAGGTTTGGAAAGAGATTATGTGTGCCTTGTGATTGAAAGTTGAAGAAAGAGTTGTTATGTGAAGCACATATTTCTTTATTTTGAGTTAACCCTGGTAGTACTAAAATGTACAGAGATCTTCGGGAGTATTACTATTGGGATGGAATAAAGAGAGATTACTGACTTTACTGTGAAGTGTTTGACTTTTCAATAGGTTAAAGTAGAGCTGCAGTTATCGAAGGGGATGCTTAAACCTTTACCAGTGTGAGAGTGGAAATGTGAAAATATATCCATGGACTTCATTGTGGGATTACCAAAGACATCTCGTGGTAATAATGCAATCTGGGTTAACATTGATCGATTGACTAAATATTATCATTTTCTTCCTATTCAAGATACTCTGTCCCTATATCAACTTTATCAATTGTATATTAAAAGGATATCCCGGTTACATGGAGTTCCACAATCCATTTTATTTTATTATGATTCCAGGTTCACTTCTATTATTTGGAAAGGCCTTCAGAAGTCATTGGGTACTGAATTAATTTTTAGTACCATTTTTCATCCTCAATTAGATGGACAATCAGAACAAACAATTCATACTTTGAGTGATATTCTACGTGCTTCTTGAAAGGATTACTAGGGTAGTTGGTAGCAATATATATCTTTGGTTTAGTTTTATTATAATAACAGTTTTCATTCTAGTATAAAAATGACACCATTTGAGGAATTATAATGAAATCATTGTCGAACTCTACCTTTTTGGGATGAAGTAGGTGAAAGGAATTTGATGGGACCAGAATTGGTAGAAGAGATCGCAGAAAAAGATCAGTTGATTCAGAATAACATGAGAACTGCTCAGAGCAGGCAGAAAAGTTATATGGATAAATGGAGGAAGGATCTTTCTATTGAGGTAGGTGATCATGTATTTATCAAAGATTCTCCATGGAAAAGTGCAATGCGTTTTGGTAAGAAGGGAATATTGAAATTGAGGTTCATTAGACCCTATAAAATCCTGGATAAAGTTGGATCAGTTGTCTACAGAGTGGATTTACATTCAATTTTATTCCACGTTCACAATGTCTTTAATGTTTAAATATTGAGAAATTATATGCGGGATCCATCTCACGTTTTGAGTTGAGAAGTAGTTAAGTTAGAAGGAAATCTTTCTTATGATGAATAACCAATCCAAATTATTGACCATAGAGAGAAAGTGCTGCCAAATATGGTAATCCATCAGGTAAAGGTTTTGTGAAAAATTCATATGGTTGAAGAGGCAATTTGGGAATTTGAAAATGCTATGAGGGACAAATACCCCCAATTATTTGATAGGTGAAGAAAACTGCAAGGACTCAATTTTAAAAAGGGGGGAAGGATGTAACACCCCTAGTAAATAAAGAATATTGCATTTTCATATTTTTTAATATTTGATAATTTAAATATTTATTTTACTTTAAATGGGATGCTATGTCCGATAGCATACTCAACACACAACAATGGATTTCTCCGAAATCTTACATTGCAGACAATGTTGAGTTATAACAAAAACTAATACTATAATATTATTATTTTAAATGGTAGTTAAAACCTTTCCGTTTTATTGGTGGGAATGAACATAACTGACCATATTATGATTAAACATGTTTTTTTAATGTTTTTACATTTATCCCATAAAATGTAGAGTCATAAAATGAGAATAGATCCATTTTTAATCATAAATACTCTAATATTTTTTAAATGGTTGTTTTACTACCTTTTGATGGCGATCCCCTTTTAAATATATTTGTTTTCACTGTTATATGGTTCATTAGACAAAATAAACATCTTCTTTAGAAGAAGGACATCAAAATTTACATTGGGTAATTTTTTGATATTTTTCTGAAAAAATTCAATTTTTTAATAAATAGTGAAAAAATACAGCATTTTAATACAAAACTGCATTTTCATCTAATTTATTTATATAGTTAGATTGTCATTTTAATTGGTTTTATTGTTTAATTGGATTAAATTTTTACAATTTAATCCAATTTTGATCATTGCAAGTAATTTCACATTTAAAATGGACTTAAACAAAGGTTAATCTTTTGATAGTATTTACTTCATAAAAACACACTTTCTTGTTTTGTCAATAGAAATTAATTTTAAATTAATTAATGAATATTATATATTTTTAATTTGGTAAAATAGAAATTATTTTTGAATTTTTAATATCATATTTTGTTTAGGGTGAGGTTTTGGATTTTTTTTTGAAATTGTTCAATTTTTGACGAATAGTGAAAAACACTGCCTAGTAGTTAAAAACCGAATATTTCCTCGAAATGAAATTTTACCACTTTTATGAATTGAATTTTAAAACTTCGACATAAATGGTTTTCATGAGTAAGTAAAATTAAGTTCAATAAGATGAAAATAATTTTTTTTGAATAGTAACTTTTTATTTTTATTTACTGTAGTTAAAGTTAAATAGGGTAATTCAAGGTAAAAAATGTTATAATAAAATAAAATTACCATATACTTGTCCTAAACTTATTTTATGAGTCATGGCCGAGCAATACAATACTTGGGTAGAGATTTTTTTCTTAGGATGCCACTTGGGTATGATAATTACATTAATAATGTTTTATTTAAAGTACAAATAAAAATATCATAAACATGTATTGTTTTGCTAAAACAATTTTAATGTGGGATAATATAATTGGTATCTTTGAATATAAATTTTCATTAGAAATTTAAAATTATTTCCTACATTATGGTATTTTATTTATAATTTTTAGACAGCATATAAAAAAATTTATTTATAACACAATGATAATGTAATGATTGCATCATTAATGAATGTTTTAAATAAATGAGATTATAAATTATAAATTATATTTATTTTAAAACTTTTTATGACATCCATGAATTTTGGGGTTGAGTATAACTTCTTATCTTTGTATTAATACATTTTTTTCAAAATAATGAAGTTTTTTTGTATTTTTTTTAAAATCCATGATATGAATAGTAAATAAATTAATATAAATGAGTTTAAAAAAATATTATTTTTTAAAATACATTATAATCCTAAAAATATAAGATACAGCCAAATGGATTGGATAAGGATTAAAATGTCATTAATGAACCACTTTTGCTTTTACTAGAATTGTATGGAAACTTATTAACCATATATTATGAATATACCAGAAAACATGGTAAGATTTAAATTAGTTAACTAAGTGTTAAAGCTAAATGCTAAGGATAAAAATGAAACTAAAACTTGTCTAAAACAATTTTTTTGAGAGGATTTTGAATAATATTCATCTTATCGTTGAATTTAATGAGTTATTGACCTTTTGAAACTGAAAATAATTTTATAGTAAAATAATACTTTGAAACTTTCCTAAAGAGCCCCTCTTCCCTCTTTTAAAAGGAAACCACCTCTAACCCATTACACACACCTCTGAAGCCCCTTGGTTCATCCAAAATCTGACCAAATAAGTTCCCAACATCTCTCTCTTCCTCCTAGAATCCATACCTTAGGCAGAATGTACTTTATAAAATCGTTTTGGTTCAAACCAAAGGAAGTTACCCGATTTAAAGGTAACATCTTCCCTCAAGTTCTCTTGTTTTATATTACTTCTTCACTCCCTATTCTATTCATATAATATCATATTTTATATTCCTTTCATACCATACCAAAATTGAAATTAACGTAGAATTAATGCTCACGTACGACATACTGTCTCCATGAACAGTGCATTTCATTTATTATCTCTAACTATTACATACTATTATAAATACATATATATACTGGATATATATGATATATATGATATATAAATCAGTAATATAATTCTTCCAATAAAATAATTTTGACGAAAAGGACAATTTGTAATTATTATAAGTTTATTTTTGACTTAAGTACCAAATATCGACAAAACAACCGTTATTAACTTATGTAATGTTTATAATGTGATATTAAGTGATATAAAAGGAATAATTAACTTGAAAAATGTTCTAAATAAAGTGTAAATTAAATTTAGTTTATTTTTCTAGATATTAAAGAATGAACGATTCAAGTCGGACATGAGGCAAGGGACTTCATCTTAATCTCCATTCATTGAGGCATATTTTGATTTATACACGACTTTATTTTATATGGTGTACAAACCCCTTTTACTTTTAATTTCATTCAAAGAGAATATTTTTCTACATATATTTTTACTAAATGACTAAGGGAATGTTTATTTTTAACTGACATGGTGACAACAACCTTTCCACCACTACGAGCGTTATTTGATATTTGAATTCTTTAACAAGACGTACTGTTTTAAAAGAAAAAATAAATACCATATACACTTTTATATATTTTGGTATATAAAATGGTTTTGATAATGGATTTATTAGGTCAAAATATTTAAATGATATGTTGTGATTATAACGTGAAAATGTTATCTTTTCTTTATGTTTAATTTATATGTTGTTAATATGGTATGGTTCATGGGAATTTTTTACATATACGGGTGGTTCTGTGATAAACAATGGATGGGTGAGCCCAAGATAGATCTCCAATGCATTGGGTAATGTGAAAGAGGTAAACGTTAAGGTTTCTCCTAAGAGATTTATGGAATATACAATGATGGGTACTCCAATGAAACTCCCTATGTAGATGTGTGAGATATAATGTAAGTATGATATAGATGACACAAGTTACCTTTATGATTTATGATTTCTATGTGTTATTCATAAATCTTATGATTTTTGAGGTATGTCAATGAGCTTATGTTTTGTATGTATTGACGAACTAATGATTTTATTCTTTATTATATAACCCTTACTGATATTTTTTATGCTTATCCCATTTTTTGAAATTTTTTTCATTGGGTATAAGGCAGGATAAGAGAATGGAACAATTCAAGAATATTTATATCAAGAAAATAATTCTTGTTTTCTTTTAAGAGTTTTTATTTTATGAAAAAATGGATACTGAGTAGAAGTTTCTACATTATAAAATTTGAGATTTAATTTAATAGTTATGGCCTAATTCTCTAAAACTCTAAACCTGAAAATATTCTCAATGTGAATTATTAACTTAATTCATTATTATGTAATGTTTTTAGGTTGGGGGATTTTTATATTGGGAGGGAGCTCGAGGGATCATCGAGTATTAGTGATGAAATATATATGGTTGGGAGAATTTCAGTGAGGAGTTGATTATAATCAGTGAATCAACTCTTCTTTGAAATTCCAATCAGTTAATCAATTAAAAAAACTTCATTACACATATTTAAAAATATACATTCTAGAAAATAAATTTATAAATGATAATAGATGAAAAATATTGGAAAATATAAGATACAAAGGTATGTTAATAAATGGAAGCACATAAAAAAATTATAACACTTACATTATCAAAATTAAACTCCTTCAAACAAATTAATTTAAATATAATAATATATCCACAATACTAAAAATGAATAACATTTTACATCGATTTTTTGATAAGATAATGGATGACTACACATACAATCTTTTTTCCATCAATCATGTGATTTTTTCGCTACATAATTACTTCTTTAACTCTATTCACTCTTGAAAGAAATATATTATAATTTTCATGTTGTAAAAATAAGCCAATTTATTGATATTGATGGGATTCAATGTTAGAGGACAAATCTTTCACTTTATCGCCCATATCCTACAAGTCTCTTCTTTTATGGGAACAACTACACTCCACCATTCAACCATGGAATCTTCCACATAATATAGTATTTTCATTGGTGATAGGAATATATATGGATCATGTACATCACGTTCACTGAAATACATCATGTAAGTGAAGTTCATAGAATTAAATTTTACTGAATCTAAATATCCTAGGTAATATTGACCCACTTTCATTAGAATAAAACAACCAAAAAATGAAAATGGTAGTTTAATTACATTAATATTATTCAACATTACATAATATACCATTTCATAATATGTAAATATACCACTATTATATGTTTTTATATTTTATTACCAATTTACTATAAAAAAATTTGAATCGATTTACCATGTAAGAATTAAAATTTCTAGAACGTTTTTAGATTACCTCTAGAAAGAAACTACAAATATTCTATAAAATCAACCCTAGTATCAGTATTCATGATCTACAAAAATTAATATACATTATTAGATTTTAAAAATAAAATTTTCAACAAAATATCCATGTTTTTAGCAGTATTTATGAACTTACATGAATTGGGAACCATTCTACAAAATATTTATTAACATATTTTTGTATATCATTCTTATTTCATGTTCAAAATCTCATGTGGATAATTGTGTGTATAATTATCTCTTAAATAAATAAATATTCCATATAACTATTTTTTAGAACATATATATGTTCTTTTAATAATTTCATTTTAGATAGTATAATATCCGAGATCCTCGAAACTGATCAACCAATAGTGAAAATGATTTTTGTTTTCCCTAGAAGTTGATATTGAGTTAATTTGTTATTAAATAATCCAACTCTATTGAGTATTGTATTAATAAAATATAAATATCTAGAGCAGAAGATAAGATAATCCGTAGGTAAATGATCTTTAGAAATAGAGCATTTAGATTGAGGTTTATTTTTCACATATGATTTAAAATGACCAATGTATCGTTGAAATAAAATGAATAAAACAAATATAAAAATATAACATTATTTCAATAATGGTTTAATTAATATTAAAAACATGTAAATAGAGTACCTCTCAACTGGATATAACCATCAAGAATATATAGTACCTCTTAATTTTTTTTCCCTGACAAATGCACACTTAAAGATGAAAGTTCATCTCCATTGAACAATGTTTCGGTACAAATCTATCCTAATGCTTCTCAAGATAAATTTGTTTTATTTTTTTCTCACATAATTTTCTAAATAATGTGAAGAATTAGAGTACAACAGTATCATTTTCTTGTAACAATGTATGCCATGAAAATATTAGTAATTACTATCACATAACATGTAAATCAAGACATTTCAATGCCTGTAACCTAGGATACCTTAAGTCAAAACACCTTGAGATTCTACTTGAATACCCATATGATACATTAAATGTTTTAAAATTAAAAGGAATATAAATTTTTCCCTATTTCTTATTGACAAATTTTCTAGAGATAACCTTTCATTCCCATCTGAACATAGTTCAAGCTTTATATTAGTTTTTTAAAGTCATTCTCGGCATTTAGATGGTAATTAGATTTTACATGATCATTAAGTAACTTTAAGATCATATTTTCACAAATATTATTAACAATATTCATAAAATGGTAATTATGAAACAAAAAAAATTAAATTTCAAATACATCTGTTTGAAGAATATAATTTTTTTCTTCCATTGTTACATTATGATTTCAATGGATGAAGCATTTCGAACTCATTTCCTACCACTATTCAAATGGTGCTCCTTATTAAATTTTGTTCTAACATTTACTAGTTGTGATAATATTTCATAACCTTTCAACAACTTAAAATGTGATATACAATCAATAAAACAATCGAATTTTTAGTTGTTCAACAAAAATATATCAGATGCGTTGAGAAATATGTAATTAAATAAGAAGCACCATTTTTTATAGTAATGTAGTTTTTGAAGCTCCAAATCAAAGTTATTAGTAGGAAAAGACAAACCTGTGTTAGTGTTCCAACTAGATAAGTTACAATGTTTAGGGAAGTCACTAATGATCTATATTAAAGTTTCATTTAGTTTGAACAATGTTCTAGAAGATGCATCATTTGTCTTTGTAACATTTCCCTATAACTCATGAAATGATTCAATTACAGACTACATGTAAACAGAAATATAATTTCAATGTTTTTTTGTTTATATGAAAAAATAATTGAAATGATATAATACATTTTCATCATACACATCCATTATGGTAGACTGTAAGGGATCAAAACAACTTTTCATATTCTATAACTGGTAATCAAAGTCCCAAATGTGTTGAATCCATCTACAAATAAATCCCAATCGCACATTCCTAGGATAAATCAACAAATCTAGATATAATGAATCAAATGTCATCCATTATTTTTAATCATTTTGATGTTTTATAAACCAAAATTTTTATTATCTATAGAATTGAACTTAATGTTCTTGGTTGGTTTTTATGCCATAAAAATCCTTGCAATAGAGGATTTTAATGGGTGTAATTAAAAACCTTAGCATGTGTATTTGTTTTCTTCTTCATTATAGTAGAATTTTGATTCATAATTCTGACAACATACATTGTATTCCATCTAGAAGATGAACATTTTTTTTCAATCCTTTTTACCTAAACCCACTCTTCAATAAAGCGTACAATCATTGATAAAAGAATTTTTTTGTATAATTCAGTTCAAAATTGTTAAAAACCTTTTTATTATCACAAAAGACTCATGGGTCTTAGAATCATGAAATTAATCACGCAAAAATTATAATATCAATATGATTTCATTATTTTTAATTCCTCATAGGCATTTGATATGGTAAAAATTTAGTATAGAAAAATGTTTTGAATATTCCAAAAATCCACCATACGACTCTTGATTTCCAACATTAACTAAATCCTAAAACTAATTTGTCTTCTTATTGAAGTTATCACATATATTAATCTTCATAGCATCAAGAGGAGTATCCAATGATATGTTAAAATATTTATTTTGGTTGTCCAATATTCCTAGAAACATCATTTTTCATGTTACTATTTGTATCCCAAAAACCTTATTGTATTGATATGTTTTTATGCTAACTATACTTCCTTGTAATGATAAAAACATCATTTATAAGGTACTTTATTTCTTTGTCCATTTTAAATGATGTTTGGAGATCATTATGTTGTCAAACAAAAGTGACCAAACATTCTACAATGTTTGATTCTCCATGTGAAATATAACACAAATATAAATCAAGAAATTTATTTAATATCAAGTGTTTATAAACATCATTTCTATTCAACAATATTCGATGTTTCTATTTTGGGAATAGAAATCTCATTGTTCTTTCAAGACATCGATTGGAAATTGAAATATTTAAAAACTCTTCCAAACCCTTATCATACCATGGTGTGTTCCCTAGTAATGTGATCCAAATTTTATCCATATATCACAAAGTGCCTCCTCTAAATTAATGAAAATTAAAACACATAATAAATATTACTTCATTTAAATAATAATTAATCATTTATTTGAAATAAAAAATACAAAAATTCATTATATGGATTAATTTGATTACATTTTTGAACATAATCAATTTTCATAGATTTTATTTCGAATGTATATTATCCATTAAAAAATTATAGCTTGTCTATAATTATTTTAATGATTTTTAAATGAAAAATGGATGTTATATTATGAAATTGAACAATTATAAAATAATTACATAACCTTAAAATAGAAACTAATGTATAATTATAAAATCAAGAGATTTTAGTATAAAACAACCCTATAATTTTTATACATTATTCCATATTACTGATAATGATCTGAATTTATCATAATTATAGTTTTGGAATAATGAATTTAAATTATAGAATAAAGAAAAATATAACAAATTGAATGAAAAACATATTAATGTAAAATGGAACGATTATGAATGTCACCCCTGAATAGGGATAAACTGGACTGATGAAGAAGTAAAAAAATAGGGTGTTGGGGATGGAAGGGTGGAATGGGAAGAAAGAGAGACCATGCAGTTGAGGGTGAGAGATTGAGAGTATTAGAAAGGACTTATCGGTTGGGAAACGAGGGCTTAAATGTGAGGGTAAGATAATGTGGGCCCAGGGTGACGATGACTTAATAGCAGGGGAAAGGGACTCAGAGTGGGAAATGAAAAAATGAGACACATCGAGGGTGAGGGTGAGGGTGACAGTGGAGGTAACAAGGGATTAGTGTCTTAGAGGAAAGGTATTTACTGCAAGGGATCATTAGGAAGGGATCCTGGGATAAGGGTTGGATTAGGGGTAATTAATTAGGGGGAAGGTTAAAAGAGATTTTTTATTATCTAAAACAATTTTGGACTGTTTTTAAAAAAAAACAAAACTAAATAAATAAAATTTATTTAATGATGGTTTCATAATTGTATTCTAAAAACCAATGTTAAAATATATATTTTTTTTTGTAGATTTTGGGGGAGAGGTTCATGGATTATTGAGTTATTCTAAATGATAGATTATGGATTCCTATATTTTTTATAATATTCTTACACTATATTTCTCACACTATAAGTTTTAATAAAAACTATTTATGTTCTTTATAGTTTTCCTAAGTCCCTTTCTTATTATCTCCTACTATATATATATATATATTCACCATGATCTTTTACACTCATGATTTTGAGTGAGTGACTTGAGGCTTGGCCTTAAGGGAGGTTTTATCAGTATTCCTGAATTCTCTCTTTTCAATTACTCTTTTTTTATTCTATTTTTGTGATGGAGATAGGAATGGTATGAGTTGGTGTGGTGATCATACAAAACTTCTGGGAATGACTCTCAAACAAATTTTATTATCTACCAAAAACCATTACCTACCTTATATTTGGATTAATATTTATATTATGGAGTTGAGTGAATTTGAGATATGAAATGATATATTGTGGGGCGGAACCTTAGAAGGTGTCACACTCACGATTGAGGTGTGTTCTTCATTCTTGACTTTTTGAGAAAGAAAGTTCTGGTGTTCTAAAGTTATCTCTTAGGAATTATATATTGAACAATTAAATTTAGGAGTAATATTCCTTTAAAAATTAGATTGAATATAAAATAGAATATTAACATTAGTAATGATTAATGATGGAATCTATGTAGGAAATATTGGGACAACTCAATTTTGGTAAATATTTATTCTATCTCTATTTATAACATCTATATTTAATTTTGGGTTTTAATCATTTAATTAAAAAATCCCATGATTTATTTTTTTGTTAATTATTATTAAACCAAAAATAAAATATTTTTTTAAGATAAGTGAGTAATTGACTACAAATTCTTATAAAGAGGGAGCACATGGGTTAGCCACTAAGAAACAACAAAAAATTGAAATAATATTTTACACACACCATGATAGGTGTGTCAAATTCCAACAATTTTCCTTGTAATTGGAAAATAATAAGATTTAGTAATAAAGTGAATATGAAAATTGTCCTTCATATAGATCAATATAACGTGGTATCAAAGTTGGGCTATGTAAATGAGCAAGAGAATCTCATTATTTTCATATTTATCCAATTCTTAAAAAAAAGTTTTTAAAATTTTTACATACATAATGTAGAATTATAAATTTGAATATTCATTATAAATATTATAGTTAGACTAAGAAAGTATTTTATTGTCACAATAGAGAATATTATGATGATATCACAATAGTAGTACTAAAACCAAGTATCTTAGTCAATTGATGTGGATAAAGAATATAATTTAAAGAATCATCACATTTAAATTGAAGATGATATATAAATTAGAGTATCCATATAGTTATATATTGACTTCCCAGTGACTAGATTCATGCCTTAATAAAAGAATAAATATCATGTGATATGTAATATTTTAATGGCTAAAAATTAAGAAGTAGTGTAAACTGGAATGTTGTGAGTGGGGGTTCTCAATACCCATCATACATAATAATTTTAATTTTTCACATTATGTATATAGTTTGATCTATATGTGATATTTTTACAATGATTATGTAATTACTTCGGCATGAAATATTTATAAGGAAAATCCATGGTATTATGTTTTGTATAAAACAGTTATAGTAGTTCTGAGCTATAATGAGAACCTTATGATAAAATGTCTTCAATTTTAGACACATATAATATATTCAATCATGTGTTGGGGTCTCATAAGCATCGATACTATTGAGATGGTATGTGACTATGATATAATCTATAATACCAAATGTTGGATCGAATATGTAAACTTGAGATGCTCTAATACAAGAGGTGGGGGGGATTGTACACTTTCAAAATCCCTAAGGAAATCTTTACATAACCAAAATTCACAACACCTCTAAGCTCAAATAACATGATTTATTTTAGAAAAGTGATTCCGAAAATGAAACTTAACAAAAGTTTACAACAACTAAGATTCTACCTTAAAGCGTATAGAATCTAACTAAATCATAGTACAAGTATAAAGAAGTATAAGATAGTTATACTTTCCTCAACAATGAAAATGCAGCAGAAAACTTGTGACAAAACAAGTAACAAGTAGTAAATATTTTAACCCAAAGAGAAGGGTATCCAACAACATTGGATAAAGGTCCCTTGATTTATTATTTCTCGAAATTCTGCCTTACCCACTTCTGGGTAAGCCCTCGATACGAGGATTTGAGTCTGTCTTGCTATCCCTGCAAGACCTTAACTTCAAGGTAGTCAGCATATCTGTCTTCTTATCCCCTAAATCCCTCGATTGTATGTAGAAAAAGTCAGAGTAATACAAAGAAAATATGCATGAGGAAAAGTTTGAACAAGCCATTCAAACTTTCTGCAAGAAGCCTAAGAGTTTATAAGAGCCTATCTCTAGAAATCACTTCAACCGCATGTAAGAATAGTTGTCGATGTTATTGTGATCTCTTTCAAATGAGGTTCTATTTATAGGCATGACTTCAACAGTCAGCTCCCTCATCCAACGATCATATTTTTCCTTGAATTTTGGAGGGACTTATACATGTTTCACTCAAACAATGGTTAGTTAATAACTGAAATCACGATATCATTTTATAACAGGTTTAAATTAGAAGTATGGTTACATAAATAAAATCCAATATTCGGAATGTAAGAAAATATGAAAGTTCAGAGTCTAACAAAAAACTGAATTCAGTGTCTATAATAAAAGTATATTTGGATTCTATTTTCTATGAATTCAGAACCAGAATTCTATAGAATTATGAAGTCTGAATTTCAAGGAAATTCAGAATATGGATTCACAAGTATTCGTAACCTAAACATACAATGTTCGGAGTTGGAGTTCATGAGAATTCGGAGTCAGAACTCATAATAGTTAGGAGTCTGAATTCAGAGACCTCAGAGTCAGAACAGATAGAAGTTTGTATCTAGAATTCGTAATCATAATTCAGAGTCCGAACTCAGAGAAGTTCGTATCCAGAATTCATCTTCAGAATTCAGTGTCAGAACTCAGTGAAGTTCATAACCATAATTATGATTTGGAATTCAGATTCAGAAAAAAGTGAAGTTCATAACCCGAATTCTGATTCAGAATTCAGAGTCAGAACTAAGAATAATTCGTAACCAGAATTCTAAGAATTCGGATCCTAAAACAGAATGGTTCATATCTAGGTAAATATAGGATTTTGAGGTTTTGGTTTAAAAACGAATTTTACACTTATAAAACAATTATTATATGAACAATAAACACGGTAAAGATAAATTTCCTTAGGGAAGGAAATTTTTCCTTATAAAAGTAAAACATAGGGTAAAACGAGATTTTCCTTATGATAAGGTGTTTGTGATTTTCTAAACAGGAAAGAATGGTCAAGTCATTAGTAAACCTTATTGTATTAACAATCTACCCCAAGTATGAAGAAATGAAAAAGTCAAAAGTAAAACCTTATTTACTCAAAAATCTCCCCCTTTTTGGAAAGCACAAACATCCTTACGAAAAAGAATAAAAGGACTTAGAAAAATTTCAAGACTTAAAAAAAACTTATCTTCCTTTTTACATTGGCAATGATGAATATGAATAACTCCCACATAGGCTTTGGAACACTAAGGATCGTATTCTATATTTCTATAATGAGATTTATCTTGAGTACAGAAATCTATATAATGAAAAACTCCCCCTTAGACAAACCCCCCCTTACATAGGGATATTTCTTCTATACTTATAAATCTTTTTCCTTCTCCTCTTTAGAATTATTTTTCCCTCTCCCCCTTTTTGATTTTCAAAAAGTGTTTGAGGGAATAAAAAAATGGTACATATAATATTAGTATAAACAACCAAGAAAAAAAGAGCAACAACATTTTCATTAAGATTGGATGAATTTTTACAAGGCAAGACATTACAACAAAAGATCGGATTGGGTCTATTTTTCTTCTTTTTCTTTGGGTATTAGCTTCTTCACAATGGTTTTTAGCTTCTTGAATTCCTTATGATCTTCATCATCTTTCTTCTCTAGAGATTTGATTCTCTCTTCCAGAGACTTAAGAACTTATTCTTGAGCCTTCAGCAACTCATCTTTATTCACAAGCTTCTCTTCAAACTCAATCTGGAGATCTCTTTCCCTCTTCCAGCTTTGATCTACAGATTTCAACATCCCATTCAAGTCTTTCACCTCTTGAATCTGAGTATTTTGTCCTAGATTCAGCTTTTCTTAAAAATTACTTATAAGTTCCTTAATCCTTCCATCTTCTATATCAAAAGCTTCCTTAACTCCATCTTGGAATTCATCAATCTCACTCAATTCTTGAATTGACCTCTTTGACTAGTTGGCTATCTTCTTACAAGATTTTCTGTGAGCTTTATTGACTATGAGGAAGGTTTTGAAATTTGATTCCATCTTGACACAGTTTTCCATCACCATGAACATTGAATATGGTTTCTAATTATTTTAATGTTAAAGAATCTGTCATCTAGAGTCTATTCTTGAAGAAGTCAGAATGGACCCAAAAAGCTTCTTCAAGTATTCTTCAACAAAATCATGTCCAAGTAATGATGATTCAGAATCCAAGACTTTACTAGGTGAGGCTTGTTTTTCTAGCTCAACAAGCATCCTCTTTGATGTTCCACCAACTTCCTTCTTATTCACTATTGATTTTCTAAGAGTATCAACAAACACTTTTTTACCCTTATCAGTTTTCGGAACAGCTTCCTCATATGGAGACTCATGCTTACTTTCAGACAATTGAATAATTATATCTTCATCAATCTATTATTTATGAGTTCTAGCCTCATCATCCTCAGTATGAATGAAATCATGATTTAGACTTTCTTCTTCATACAATTTACCAACTTCTTCTTCACCTTTATCTTCACCCTTCTCTTCATCATTATCTTCATCCTTCTCTGGAGTGACAAGCTTCAAGGACTCGACTTCAGAAGTTCAGAGTGAAAAATTTTCTTATGGGGATCCCTTGTATTGATAATCTTCAACATGATTTATAAGATCATCTGTGTTACAACTCCCTTCTTCTTCTTCTTCTTCAACCTCTTCCACTTCTTCAACAAGTTTTTCTTTAGCTTTTCCAGAGTGAAGATATTATTCCCTAGAGTCTCAGGTAAAAACTATGTCATGAAAGATTGTGGCACTAGAATATTCTCGGATGATACTTTAGTATCCTTCATGAGAAATTGCACAATCTTGGCCTCAGACATTTTCTTCTTAAGTTTCTTCTATTTGGATTGCTTCTCAAGCTCTTCAGGAGTTGATTGTTTCAAGGCCTTAGCCTCAGTAGGATCCAAACCAAACTATGGCTACCCTGCTTTTCTATTCTTCTTATCCTCCCTCCATTTATCTACAACCTCATCTGGATAAGATTTCTGATTTTTGGGTTTAAGAGGTGCAGATTGGACTTTGTTAGACTTAGGGGTTTTTTCTTCTACTTTCACTAATTTCATCTTTCCTTTCTTTCCAACTTTATTTGATGGTTAAAATTCTTCAGGAGTTTTTAGAATAACTTCTCCCCCATCCTCAGTTTGATTATAAAACTCTCATGACTCCTTAGAAAATCAAATATTCATTCCTTTCAAAGTGTCATCACTTACAAGAATAACTTTAAAATTCCTTGGCTCGGAACTTCAAGGGATCTTTAATGATGAAATACAATAGACTATCATCTTAGAAAGTATGGCATGATCAATAATAATCTGATCTCTCAAATTCCCATTTTTGATATTCTCTATCGTAATGAAAATGTGCCTCTTGAAATTGATTTTCCTTAGATTTACCATGAAATCCAAGATATATATGTCACTTTTCTTTAATGTGTCCTTATCAACTTTTCTCGGTATGAAAAAACATTGAACCAATAACTATAGGATCCAATTTTTGATAGATAAGTGATAAATATTTGCAATCTTGACATCTAATAGTCCAAGACATTCCAAAGCTTTCACCTTAATAAAACTTCCCTGAAAATCCGGTAGTTTGTGAGAGAAAAACTCAGCTTCTCCTTCATAAGATACCTCCACCAAGCTAGCATCCTTGGTGTTTGAGAGTTTATATGTTTTTCCATCACTCTTGAAGGAAAATATTTCTCTGCCATCTTCCTTAAAGAAAGAAACTGATTCATAAAATTCTATAAGTAAATCCAGATACACCAAGTCTTGGTTTCCTGGATTTGATATGCACACGCTCTCCCATCCATTAAGCTTGATATTATTTCAAATAAAAGAATCATATTTGAAGATGTTCAGATGGACCAACCTTTCTCTGTACACTTGCTAATTGGAGATTGGCTTCATGGTATAAATCTCTTGAGAAGAAGCTTCTATAGAAATTCGGATTAGAGGAACTCTAGGAGATTCAGAATGGGCTTAAGAAAGGCGGGCATAACATCAGCACACGAGATCTTGAAAACTGATGTGGGACAACCCTTTGTGGTTCATTTATATAGGCGATGGAAGTAAAATTTCATCTTCCAAATCTAATATAATGGTTGAGAAACCTTCTGATAAGATCTAACATTTGATCTGATAGCTGCAAGGAAAAAATTGGGTAGGATCCGATCTTTCAAGGGTTTTTTTAAGAAAAACTAGAATCTGAGAATTTAAAATACAAAAGCAAGTACCAGCAATGAAATAATGACTACAAAAATTTAAGAAAGAAATCATACCCTTCAGATTACTAGGAAGATTATTCATAATAGGTGATATTATTTTTGAATAACTTTAGATTAAAACAAATTTGACTACAAAAAACTTATTATGTAAAATCTAAGGTAGAAAATTTTATTGGAAAGATTTTGAGTACCAAAATTCCACTACAAAATTTTGAGTATGAAAACTTCCATTATGAAAATTTCGAGTACAAAAAATTTTCATTACGAAAAATTCAGGTATGAAAATATTCATTATGAAAATTTCATTATGAATATCATTATTATGAAAATTTCAATACCAAAAAATTCATTATGAAAATTTCAAAACCTAACTACGAAAATTTTTATTACGAAAAATTTAAAAAACTAACTATGAAAATTTTCAATACAAAAAATTTGAAAAACTAACTATGAAAATTTTCATTATGAAAAATTAAAGAAACTAACTACAAAAATTTTCATTACAAAAAATTTGAAAAAATAACTACAAAAATTTTCATTACGAAAAATTTAAAAAAATTTATTACGAAAAATATGAAAAACATTATTACAAAAAATATGAAAAACTTCTTTAAAATGTACTCTTCATATGAAAAATAATTCATTACTGTAAGGAGATTGGTTCAAAAGGAAGTTAATCAAGGAAAATTACCTTACGATTATTATTCCTAACTTCTTTTTAATGTATTAAAATCTATCGGAGGGTAAAGATTTTGTGAAAATATCAGCAAGTTGATCATGCATTCTGATAAATTGAAGAATGATATCTCATTTTTTTGTGTGATCCCAAAGAAAGTGATGCCTAATATCTATGTGCTTTGCATGAGATTGATGTGCATGGTTTTTACTAAGGGAAATGGCACTTTTATTATCACACAAAATTTGTGTTTTGGTAAAACTCATACCATAGTATGTGAGTGTGTCTTGCATCCACACACTTGATCACAACAACTTCCAGCTGCTACATATTCAGCTTCGTCAGTGGAAAGTGCTCCTGAGTGTTGCTTCTTGAAAGACCAAGAAACTAATGAATCTCCTAAGAAATGACAAGTTCTGGATGTACTCTTTCTATCCATTCTACATCCACCAAATTCAGCATCTGATTTTTTTTTAAAACAAAATCATTTCCAGAAGTATAAAAGAGTCTTAAATCAATGGTTCCCTTTTAGTAGCGATTTTTTTTCACTTCCTTTAAGTGATATTCCTTTGGATTGGACTGATATCTTGAACATAAACATATTGAAAACATTAAGTCTAGAGGTCTAGCTATCAATTAATGTAAACTTCCTATCATAACTATAAAGTTTGTTTGATCTACTGGTTTCCCAGCTTCATCAATATAAAGTGTGTTTGGGGTACCAATGGGAGTACTTATAATATTAGAGTTTTCATATCCATACTTTTTAAGAGGATATTTAATATACTTATGTTGGGATATATAGATTCCTTCTGGTTTTTGATAAATTTGAAGACCAAGGAAAAATGTTAACTCACCCATCATACTCATTTCAAACTTATATTTAATTAGATCCACAAAGTAATCTGTTAAAGATTGATGAGTTGAACCAAAAATAATTTCATCAACATAAATTTGAATAATAAAAACATTTTTTTATCTTTCATTATAAAAAGGTTTGGTTCTGCATTTCCCTTGACAAAGTTATTTTGAAGAAAAAATTCAGTAAGTCTATCATTCCAATCTTGAGGGGTTTGTTTAAGTCCACACAGAGCTTTAGTAAGTCTAAACACATGATCAGGATGTTTTGTATCTTCAAATCCAAGAGGTTGTTCAACAAAAACTTCCTCTTGAACATAACCATTAAGGAACTCACTTTTCACATCCATTTGAAAATGTTTGAAATTAAAAAATTCTGCAAAGGCATGCAAAATATGAATAGATTAAAGTCTAGCTACTAAAGAATAGGTTTCTTCATAGTCTATTCCATCTTGTTGATTATAGCCTTTAGAAACTAATCTAGCTTTATTTCTTACAATGATTCCATTTTCATCACAATTATTTCTTAAGACACATTTTACTCTAATAACAGAAGTTTCCTTAGGTCTTTTAACCAAGGTCCAAACTTTATTCCTTTTGAATTCATTTAGTTCATCTTGCATGGCTTTAATGCAATCATAATCAACTAAAGCTTCATCAGTTCTTTTTTTTCTTATTGTGAAAGGAATGCTAGATGTTCTACTTCATTTCTTAAGGCACTTATAGTCATTATTGGTTTATTTACATCACCACAGATGCTGTCACTTGGATGATTCTTGAGAAATGACTGATTTGGGTTTTGTAAAACCTGTTCATCAACATAGGGCAGGAAATCATTTAGCGTAAATGTTTCACTAGTATCTTCTTGAAAATTTTCCTTATCAGAAGGATCTTCTATCAAAGATTAATAATCAGTTTTTGAAAACACATCCGAGGATGTAGGTCGGGGTTTTTTAAAAACAAAACGATCGGTTTCATGAAATTTGACATGTACTGTCTCTTCTACAGTACATGTGTTTTTATTGAAAATTTTATATGCCTTATAAGTTGTGGAGTAGCCTAAGAAAATTCATTCATCAGATTTTGGTGCGAATTTATATAGATTATCTTTAGTATTCAGAATGAATACCTTAAAACCAAAAACATTAAAGTAGGAAAGTCTAGGTTTTCTACCATTCTATATCTCATAAAGAGTTTCATTAAGAAAAGGTCTAATCAAAACTCGATTTATAGTATAACAAGCAGTAATTACTGCTTTAGCCCAAAAATGTTTGGCTACAAAATACTCCCTTGACATGGTTCAAGTTATCTCTTGAAAATTCTATTTCTTCTTTCAACAACACCATTTTGTTGAGGTGTTTTGGGTGTTGAGAAGTTAGGAGTAATGCCTTTTTTCTGCAAAAAGTTTCAAAATCGTAATTTTGAAATTCTAATCCATGATCACTATGAATGGTTTTAAATGGAAGGATTTTCTCACTTTTAACTTGGGCTCTAATTTTTTTGAAATAATATAAGGCTTCAGACTTCATTTCTAGAAAATAGACCCATGTAAATCTAGTGTAACCATCAACCAAGACAAATACATAGTACTTGCCTCCAATGCTTCCAGTTTTTGTTAGACCAAAAAGATTCATATGAACTAGCTATTATGCATAAGTAGTTGAGACTTCTGTGACTGACTTAAAACTTGATTTATGTTTCTTTCCATATTTTCAAGGGTCACATACTTTTGAAGAATCAAATCTAAGCTCTGGTATATTCTTAACTAATCTTTTCATAGAAAGTATGCATAAGTTCCTAAGATTACAGTGACCTAACCTTCTTTTCCATAACCAAGAATAATCTTCCATTTCACCAAGGAAAGGTAATTCCTGGCTCCTAAGGTCTTAAAAGTTTAGTGTGTAAACATTCTCTTGCCTATGGGTAGAAAGAATAAACTCTTCCTTGGAATTGTGTACTAGGCACTTGTCATTCCTAAAACTCACAAGGTAGCCTTCATCACATAATTAGCTTATGCTAATGAGGTTTTTCATAAGACCCTTAACAAATAATACATTTTAAAACAATGTTTTTTTTTTGAGAATAACGATGTTAACTATACCAATAATTTCTCCCTAAGAATTATCTTCGAAAGTTACTTTTCCTCCTTTTGACTTGATAATCTTTTCAAAATAGTTTTTATTACCGGTCTTATACTGGGAACATCCACTATCCATGAACCACGTATTTCTATTGGTATTTTCTATATTTTCTTGAAAAAAAAGAGTTTGAATTTTAGAATCCAAACTTTCTTGGATCCAGAAACTTTAGAAAGCAAAAAATTAGGTACCCACATCTTCTTAGAAAAATAGGCTTTACGAAATCCTAAAGACTGGGTTTTTATTTAGAGAATAAATCTTTGCCCAATGTCCACCACACTGACACATAGTACAGAATGGAGCACTTTGAATAACAAAGTAATTGTTACTAAAAATTGGTTTAGAACTAGTATTACCAAAACTCGAACTATTTCTTAGAGGTCGGAATTGAGAATACATTTTATCAAAATTTTCTTTACCTAAGGTAAAGCTTGACAAACACTTCCTCAAAAAAAATATTTCGGATTTGAGTTTGATAAAGAAGTTCTTGTCTTAAAAAACATTTGATTTTGAACTAGATCTAGGCTCGAAAACATTTTTCTTAGAAATTATGTTTTCTAGATCTTTGTAAATTTTATTTTTCTAAGAACTTACTTCTTCATGATTTTTTGAAATACATTCAAAATCAGCATTTTTATATTCAAGATCTTTAGAAAGATCTAATATTTCCTTAGTTAGAATAATATTCCTAAAAGTTTCCTTATCAATTTTTTTTATGATTTTTGAATTCTCAATCTCAAGATGTTTCGAAAACCTAGAAACATATTCATAGGAAGGTAAAGTATTATCTTCATGAGAAGAAGATTCTTCATCTGAAGAGTTATAATATTTTCTATAACTAGCATTCAAAGAAACACTGGTCAATGATTCAGAATTATGTACCTTATCCATTAAACAATGATTTTCAGTAGGTAGTCGAGCTATTAGACCAAGATTATATTTTCTAGAAGATTCATAATCTGATGATTTGTCTGAGGAGTCTCCACCACTGGCACTCCAGGTGTCATTTTCTTTCAAGACTTTATTTTCTTTAGCATTGTAATACTTCTTTCTATTTCTCTTAGAATGCCTTTCCTTTCTTTCTTTTCTCTTAATTATAGGACAACCAGGTCTTATGTGTATATCTCTCTTGTATTCATAACATGTGACTTCTGAATCTTTGTTATCTTTCCTTTCTTTTTTCTTATATCTAGATTGAAAGTTCCTCTGTCTAGTTATCTTGTTCATCCTTCGAGCAAGATTTTCTAATTCATTTTCTAAGGATTCACTTCCACTAGATTCGGATTGGATAACAACTTTTTTAGATTTGGATCTAGTAACTCTCTCAGGAGTCTTGGATTTCATATGATTATAAGTTTTAGTAAAATCAACACTTCCATTACCAGTCTTCTTATTTACGTTATCAACATCTCTCTTCATTATAGTATCATGCTGAAGAATATTTCCAAACATTTCATCTAAGGAGATCTGAGTAACCTTTTTGTTCTCATAAATATCAGTCCTTTTGTATTCCCACTCATTCTGTATGATTTTTATGATCTTATCAACAAGAGCTTCATCATCTAATAATTTTTCACCCATGGATTGTAAACTATTCACAATTGTCCTGAATATTTGTTTCACCTTACATATGGTTCCTCCATAATGAAAGTAGAAACCATGATATTCAGCTCTGAGCATAGCTCTTCTAGTTTTAATTACTTTGGAAGTTCTAAAGTGAGTAACTTCAAGTTTCTTCCATATAGAGTTTGCTGCTTCACAAGTTGAAATTTTGCTATATATGTATCTAGTCATGAAACAAAGAAAAGTATTGTGTACCTTATAACTCAGTTGATATTCACGCTTTTCTTGATTGATAAAGGTACTGACTTATTTGTAAGGGATTTTATATCCTTCAGTAAGCATAAAAAAATTATCAACACCAATATTGATAATGAAATTCTTCATACGATCTCTCCAATATTCATAATCATTTCTATCAAAGATAGGTGGTCTAGTTGGATTGAGATTGTCTATGGAACCAACATTGATTCCTGCCATCTTAAAGAAGATTATTTCCACAAAAACCTATTAATAGAAAAAGTTTTTAATCAAGGAAAATATTCATAGGTAAGGAAAATATAAAACAAGAGTATCTATAAGAAAAATGAATCTGAACTATTCGAGTATGAAAAACTGATTTCGAAAAAGTGTGAATTCAGAATTTCTATTCTGAGAATTCTTAGTAAAAAAAATTGATCAAGAAAAACATATATGTGAATATAAGTATTTCATAAACCTCCTCTTATACCAATTGTTGATATGGTATGTGAGTATGATATACTCTATAATACCAAATTTTGGATCGAATGTGTAAACATGAGATGCTCAAATACAGAAGGGGGTGAATTTTACACTTTAAAAATCTCTATGGAAATTTTTTCATAACCGAAATTCTCAACACATCTAAGCTCTAATAACATTGTTGATTATAGAAAAGTGATTTCGGAAATGAAACATAACAAAAGTTTACAACAAAAAAGATTCTACCTTAAAGCATATAGAATCTAACTAAATCAGAGTACAAGTATAAGGAAGTATAAGATAGTTATACTTTCCTCAACAATAAAAATGCAACGGAAAACATGTAACAAAACAATTAACAAGTAGTAAATCTTTTAACCCAAAGAGAAGGGTATCCCACATCATTGGATAAAGGTCCCTTGATTTATACTTTCTAGAAAGTCTATCTTACCCACACCAGGGTAAGCCCTCAATAAGAAGATCGGAGTCTGTCTTTCTATCCCCACAATACCTCAACTTCAAGGTAGTAAGCACCTCTGTCTTCCTATCCCTGGAAGCCATCGATTGTACACAACAACAATCAGAATCTCACACAACAAATCTGTATGAAGAAAAGTTGAACAAGACGTTCAAACTTTCTGCATTAAGCCTGAGAGTTTATAAGAGCCTCCCTCTCTAGAAATCACTTCAAAATCTTGTATGCATAGTTGTCAATGTTGTTGTGAGCTCTTTCAAATGAGCTCCTATTTTTAGGCATAGCTTCAACGGTTGACTCCCTCCTCCAACTGTCATATTTTTCCTTCAATTTTGGAGGGACCTGTACACGTGTCACTCAAACAGTGGTTAGTTTATTACTGAAAGCACGTCATCGTTTTATAACAAGTGTAATTAAAAAATAGAGTTACATAACTAAAATCCAATATTCGGAATTGAATCAACTATTAAAGTTCGGAGTCTAACCTAAAATTAAATTTGGGGTCTATAATACAAGGATATTCAGATTCTATTATCTAGGAATTTGGAAATTGAATTTTATAGAATTCCAGAGAATGAATTTCAAGGAAATGAAAAATATAGATTCACATGTATTTGGAACCTGAACTTACAATGTTAGGAGTCGGAGTTTATGAGAATTCAGAGTCCTAACTCATAAGAGTTCAGAGTCTGAATTCAGAGAACTCAGAGTCAGAACGGAGAGAAATTTGTATCCAGAATTTGTAATTAGAATTCGGAGTTAGAACTCAGAGAAGTTCGTATCCAGAATTCACATTCAGAATTCAGAGTCAGAACTCAGTGAAGTTCATAACCAGAATTCTGATTTGGAATTCGTAGACAGAACTCAGTGATGTTCATAACCAGAATTCTGATTCGGAATTCAGAGTCAGAACTCAGAAGAGTTTATAACCAGAATTCTGAGAATTTGGATCCTAAAACAGAATGCTTCATATCTAGGTAAATATTGGATTCAGAGTTTTTGGTTACAAACCGAATTTTACACTTAGAAAAAAATTATGATATGAATAATAAACATGGTAAGGATAAATTTCCTTGGGGAAATTTTTTTTTCCTTATAGAAGTAAAACATAGGGTAAAATGAGATTTTACTTAACATAAGGTGTTTTCGATTTTTAAAAAAAGATTGAATGGTCAAGTCATAAGGAAACCTTATTGTTTTAACAATCTCCCCCAAGTATGAAGGAATGTAAAAGTCATAAGGAAAACCTTATTGACTCAATAGATACTTTTTCTTATCATGTTTTTACATTGTGATATCAAGAATAAGTGATTATAATGATTGACCCACCAATATGAACACCACATGTTTTGGGTTTCATTAAATGTCACTATCTATGATCATGTGTATTGGTCAATCAACTTGAGAACATTATCAATGTTTATCTTCCAATAAAGTATATTTTTTCATGATGAAAACACTGGAAATTTATATTTTTGGTGAGGTGGCCTACATCGGGTGCATCATTAGTGGTATGACTTCAATTGAATAATTAAGATGTGATTATTAACTTCCAAGTATTTTTAAAAAGATTCCAATTTCCATTTAACTGAGATGGTATTACCTTAACTAAATATATGTCCATGGTAGATAGAGGATAATTGATCCAATATAGTCATAGAAGGATAAAATAATAATGAAGGATAATTACATAATGTATGCATCCTATTTTATATGATATCAGGATTAAAATTTAATATATTTCTAAGAATGTATTCTGTGGTGGTAATCATTTCTATGAATCATCTGTTTCACTTTTGGATCCATGATCAATCGATAGATACAAATATTTATCTATTATTTAGAATCAATACTTATGAGATAAGGTGTAACATGGTAACAAAAAAAGTGTTTCTATTAGTTCCACCAATTTAAAATAATTTTATTTTATGATGAAGTGCCACCCTTGTTTTTAAACCATTAAATGATCAAGTGAGAATGGGGACTAGTAAATGAATAAATAAATTCAATTCTTTATTAATCATATTTAAAATAATAATAATGGAATCTATTAATCATATTATTTTTCGACAAACTGATGTAGTTTTAATATATCATAATGTTTCAAATGTTTTTCTCTGCATAAAATCCCAATTAATTTTACTAATAAGTTTATCTATTGTGATTTCAGGTTTATAAATTATATTTACCTCATTAATATCTATTTTGAAAGTCTTTTATTTTAAATCTTTTTAAATATAAATATTATTAATGAATCTATCATATATGGATGTCAAGTTCGAATAATTTATAATAAATAAGTTAGCCTATACACTACATAAATAAACTTATAGTAACTATAATTAAATTTATCAAAATAATTTTTTCTTTTAAATGGACAAACTGTCTTGCACTAATATTCAATATTTTAAAAAATAATTTCACATATGTAATTTTATGACACAAAATTATCTAATGATTTCAGTGAATTATCTTTTTATGGATGTGAATTATCTTATTATGGGCCTTCATAAGTAAATTATCCTACAAAGTTATAATGGCTTAAGAAATTGATATTTTATATTTAAAATATAATATTAGATTATAAATTTGAATCGCTGAAATTTTGGAAAGGTATATTTTATTATGTGGTTTAAAATAATTATACTTGGATCAAAATTATCTTATGGACACTCGATTTGTCTTACAATAAAATAGTTATCCTATAGGAATAATATTATCTGATTAAATGATCATAAAGTGATGGAATTATTTCACAAGGAGTTTTAATGTCAAACCTAGTTAAGAATATTCATGGGGAAGAAATTTTTTATATGGATAACCAATCTTTATCAAAATGAGTAAATTAAATCAATAAAAGGTCTTATCAAATAAAGAAATTTGAATCATAAGTTATATAAATATGAATATTATTTCCTATATTTAATTTAATTTTCAATGATCCTGTGACCATTATTGTATCATGAAGAAATTATAATTTTATTTTTATTTTAATGATAATATAAATGTTTGAATGAATAATTAATGAATTAAATAAATCTTATATTTCTAGGAAAATTAATAGCTATAAAGAATATCATACCTTCTCTAAATGAATACTTATGGTTTATTGTTTTTAAATAAGAATTACACATTTATGAGTGTTGATTTACTTTTCATTATATTAGATTATCTCAACTATTGACATATAAATAAAATATTTTTAACTAAAAAATAAAAAATAGCTATGAATTATGAAAAATAAACATATATACTCAAGAACAAGGAAGAGAATGATATATTTTTTATGAAAATATTATTGTGGGAATCAAATATATAATTTTATTTCTTATGTGTTATTTCATATTTTATCTACAATAATAATATTCTATTTACAGTCACTCCATTTTTTTTATTTTTTATATATAGAGTTATTTATCAATAGTTAGTTTCTACTTAAAACTGTGTTTCAAAGATAATATCTTTTCTCCATCATTTATCCTTATTACTACAAGTAATAACTTACAATACTGAGTGCTATGAGAAGACTATAAACATTTTATATAAAGGTAGAACCCAGTTGAAATATCATGGTTCCTTTTGAAAAAGTTAATGTCGATTGCATTAAGCTATTGAGGTCCCTAGAAAAAGGATCTTCTTAGTTAAAATCACTATGTTCATAGATAAAGTGTTACTGGGGGTAAATTAGGTGATATTTTCCCCCAAACCACTATAAAAATCTAATGTTACTTTCTTCTTATATTTTATTTATTTACACTATATAATATATTGTTAAGTGTGATATATGTTTGAACATATTTTAAGAGGGAGGAATTGGGTTGGTGTAAATTTTAAGAACTCAATTAACCCCTCTTGAGTATTTGTGAAATTATAATTGGGAAAATATTGGTGTCAAAATAATTGACTTTAGAGTTCTAAAAATTTAATAATTGAAGTACAAATATCAATTTCGAATGATTTTATAGTGGATGACTTGAAATGTGATATTTTCATGGGAAGATATCTCTATTTCAAAGGAGATAAATATATGAATGAGATATCCATGATGATTATATATCAAAAGAATATCGGTTTGGAAGTCTATCTAAATGTTTTGAAACCATACAATATTCTTATAGGTGATCCAAAATTATGTTTTATTACTCAAGAAGTAGAATAAGATATGAGTTTGAGATACACGAATTGTAGAGACCCGAAGCCTGACGTACATGGACATTACATTACTTTTTCGGAATACTTAGTACATAACAAAAACACACACATAAGGATCGTAATAGTTTAGTGTCTTTGGAAACTCGGAACGTAATCTCCTAATCATGGTGAAAGATCTTCAACATATCCCATAAAGATCTTCCTTTTTTTACCTAAAACCTTTCTTTATATCCTGGGGAAAAGAAAACATAAAAGGGTGAGCTCAAATGATCAGTAAGGGTAAACAAAAGAAATATCAATCACATCATATTCATAAGAACATAACATTTTGGAAATCATAACCTGCAAAAGAGAGAAAATTTCATAACATGGGATAAATCATGGAAGTGAAATGTAATCAAAATAATCATAACATAAAACATGAAACTTTGTGGCATTCACACATAATCATAGAGAATCATTTCTTGTTAGTCAAGACTCATTGCCAAGACTATCTTAGTGGACAAAGTCCCTTTCTGAATCGAGTAACCCTCGTTTCAGTCCTGTTTCACTAAACCGGTATAACCTACCATTCCCACCATGTCTATATCATGAGATATAAAATCTTTACCCAATGCATTGGAGGGAGATATAGGTCCCACCCATCTTATAATGAATCCTTTCTTATGTGTGCCACATAATCATAAACCATACATCATAGCGTAACCCATGTAATAAAAATGGAATTCTTAAAAAACATGTCATCATAAAACAATTCATATAATATAAAGGAATTCATACAAATATTTCCATCACAACATAATCGAATCCATTTAATAATAGGGATAAAAACAGAACCCTTTATCATCTTAGATGGAAAATAATTTTGATAAAACACTTGAACTTCATTCTTGAGGAAAATATCCTTTCTACTTCAAAAAACACTTTTACTTTCTTACCATGTCATACAATTTTAAACATAAAGAAGTTGATTAAAAATAAACATGAAAACTTGTAAAGGAAGCTTCTTGGAAATAATGTTTTAAAAATCCATTCATGCCGTATAAGTTAAAAAAACATTCTTCTCGTACTTTTGTCAGAAAAGTCAAAAAAGTACCTCGTACGAAAAACGACAAAAGATTCCTTTCATATCCTTTATTAAAAATTTACCGAAGGGTAAAATTGGATATAATCTATTTTAGGTGGATGGAAATAATATTACATTTTTAGGAAACATGGATGTGGATGATAAAATACACCCCAGTAAATTCCAAAGTATAAACAATCTCGGATAAAGATGAGATTGTGATATTTCCCTTACCTTAGGTCCGACTTGCTTTGTAAGTGTCCGAACCTCCTGTATAATGATTTAAATCATGTTATTGACTTATTACAGAATCATATTAATTGTTATTATATCATATATGGTCCAATTATGACTTTATATTGCCCGTTCTTTTGTAAATTCATGTTAATGTAGCGTTTTGGGTAAAATCGTCTCATTTGTCGTTCGTGTTTTTAACTTGTAATTATTCATATGATTACTTAGATCATGATTACTTAATTCCAGAATATAAAACATGATTTATATATATATATTCAGAATATACATATATAATAAATCAGTAAATGGAATGAAATACACCGTTCATGGAGACGGTAGTCCGTACGTACGCATGAACGTTGTTTTTGTTTCCTTATTGAATTGAATGGAATTAAGTAGATGACATACATATAAATATAAATAATTCCAGTATCATTATTAGGTCATATATTTCATTAGTACTTATTATATATACTTTATAAACATTCATTAATGGTTAATCATTGAGAATTAATCTCATCGCGTCGTGGAGACGGTAGTCCGTACGTACGCACGAGCGATGATATCGTTCCCATGGTCGTGGAATTGTGTTGAAGTGTATGTATACTATTTCAGTATAATTATCACTTTATGATAATCATATATAGTTACTCATTACACCATTATACCCATCCTTGTAAGGTTATGGTGGAAAATAGAGTACACCACGGCGTGGAGACGGTATTCCGTACGTACGCACGCGCGGTGATTTCATTTTTCCGTAGGATGGATAGAAGGTGAATTAGGGTTGTTTCATATTTATAATAAAATATCAGTATGTAAGTAATACTGATGTTATTACTTTATCATGAAACAACTAAAGAAGAATAAGTTGAAGAAGAAAGACATTGAAAATATCGGTAATGGATATTACCTCTTCTTTGAAACGCCTCTTTAAATCCTCCACTTAGGGAACTAAGATTGGTCTTTGAAGAAGACCAGGACCTCTAGGATTATTCTAGGGAAGTGGAGAAGGGATTTTGGCAGGTGTTGGCCGAGCTTGAGTGCTCAAATTGGTGTGAGGAGGAGGGGGAGGAGGTGCCCTTTTATAAGGGAGGAGAGGGGCACCTTAGGAATATCTCAAAATATTATTTTATATTAAAGTAAAAATCGGTTTATAATGGTTCCAAAGGGTCTTATTTCGAAGCTAAAGTGGGGATGGGTCGAAATACTATCAACCAATATAATTTAGTCTAGTTTAGGTTATTATTTTAACCTTATCAATTAGATTTAACTTTAAGTTAAATAATTTAACTTTTACCGTGTCTTTTTGTTTTCTTACACTATATGGTTAATACATTTACTATAACATGACAAAAGAATCCCAAATTGTTTATAATTAATATATATATCCTTATCTAAGTCATTTAGACGAACCTTAGATTTTTAGGAATAAATAACAATTAATAATATAATATTTTATTTAAAAACTATTTTGTGTCAATTTTGACACTATTTGATATATGATTTTTGTGAAAGTCATAACAGAATTATATGTTCGAACCAAGTTTATTAAATCAACACTAATATATCATAGTAACCTAGAAAATTAGTGGAATTCATCAAAAGTCTTAAATTACATTTATTTTGGTATTTATAATATCAATTATGTCAATGTTTCATTAATAAGATAATTACTGCATCATCTTTGTGTCATAAATAAATTAAATTATTTGATGTCTAAAAATTACAAATAAAATACCATCATGTAGGAAATCTTTTTATCTTTCTAATTAATATTTACAATCGAATTTATCTTATGTACAACCCTATATTAAAAATGTTTTAGTAAATATACTTTGATTTTAACTCTTTTAACTCTTCTTTGAATTAAATAATAATAAATGTCCTAATCTAATCCAAGTGGTCCTAAATGATAATATTTTACACTTAAGGTTGTTTTTGGTCGAGATAAACTTGTTCAATAGAATTAGTACATGTGTTAGGGTAATATCAATATCATTCTTACCCTTAATTACCCTATTTACTTTTAACCGTGGTAAATAAATGTAAAAAGTTACTATTCACCAAAAATTATTTTCATCTAATTGAACCACATTTTACTTGCTGACATCAACCGTGTCTCTCGGATTTTTGAAATTCCATTCACAGAAGCGGTAAAATTAAGTTTTATGAAAAATTCAGTTTTTTAACTACCACTTAGTAGTTTCACTATTCATCAGAAATTGATGTTTTTCAGAACAATGCCAAAATTTCATCCTAAGCTATATTTCATATTCCGAATTCAAAAATTAAGTCTATTTTAACAAATTCATAACATTGAAGTTGCATTAATTAATTTTATTATTAAATCCCGCTGTCAAAACAAATAGCATGTTTTTAAGAAACAATATCTATCAAAAGATTGACACTTGTTTATGTCTGGTTTAAATGTGAAATTACATCCAATGACCAAAATTGTATTAAATTGTAAAAATATATTCTAAATATAATTTAAAACCACTCAAATTAATAATTTATCACTATTAATTATTTTGATTAAAAAAGTTGTTTTTAATTATAATTTAGTAATTTTCACTATTCATCAGAATATGAAAGTTATCCGAAAAGTACCAAAATTTCATCTTAGGCTAAATTCGATACTCCGAATCCAAAAATGAAGTCCATTTTGAGAGCTAAATTTTCTAAAATTTAAAAAGTGGTTATTACTATTCATAACGTCTAGTTTTAATAGCATATCATTGTTTCGTGAAACTCAGTATTGCGTACGACACACGCTATCGAGGAAGGTCGTGATTGCGTGTAATGCAAGGCAAGTCAAGGATGTGTGTTGTCCAAGCTCCTTTTGGTGTAGCGTACAACACAAGACATTAATAAAATTAAAATGAATATTTTTAATAAAATCTTGGGCTGTTACATTCTACCCCCCTTAAAATGAATTTCGCCCTCGAAATTCGTCGGGGTTATAAATGGTTTACTATTTGAAAATTTCTTTAATATAAACCCACATCGTAAAAAGGAATACCAAAACCAATCTTTAAAAACGAATGTATGAAACGTAACAGTTACCCAAATAAACTAATCACTGGGTTTCCACATAGGTGAAAATATGGATTTGGAAGAGAAATCTAACCATCATGTTCTGATGGAGAGTGGTAGAGAACATGGCTATGGGAAAGCCAACAATCACAAAGACATAAATTTGTGACGATCTAAGGTACCATCTGGTTCATCAGATATAAGATCACTAGGACAACATTTTTTGTTTTCAAGATCGTTTCCCTAAAGATAAAGAATTTGAATTAGAATAAATACTTACTTTATTTTGGTACAATCTCACTGTTGTTCGTGCCTTTAACAATTTCCACTTCATCTCTTAAATAAATGAAGTTTAATTTGTTATTCGTGAAGTGTTAGCAGATCATGTGATAGAATGACGGGTCATTCCATCTGTTTCAATCAAAAGGTTAGCAAAAATTATATACATAAGTCGATCTATAGTGAGATTAATCATATATGGTTCCTAAAACGGACTTTATACTTCATATATCATACTTCTTAATATAATAAAACTAGTTTCTAATAAACAGGGACTTCCTGTAGGCCAGTGGTAGGCGATAAAGGCCAGTCGCACTTCGGTTGTGGGTTCGATTCCTACAGCCTTGTCCGACGCGATGGGCTGTCGCCCGTTCTGCAGGTTGTCCTTTTTCTAAAACTATAATACTATAACATCCCATCAATAATATCGAGAAAACTTCTATCCTTAAACAATACTAACTTATGTCCAACATAATCCATTCCAATCTTTAGGCTTATCCATAGTACTGCAGTCCACTCTCATAACATAGTGAAAATGATTATCAGAGATTTAACACCATCGTCGATCCCCATATATCAAAAGATATGTTTTGTTGGTCACATTCCAAACATCAAAAGTCCTTAATCATGTATTCTCTTGAATACCTTAGTGAAAACATGAATTCAGTTAAAAGTTAACACTTTCCACATACCAAAATCCTCAAAATTCTATATAATCAAACCATGATATCACTTAGTCCTTATATCAATCATGAGCTCATGAATACTGCCAAATATTTAATTTTCTCATTTTCCCTTCATTATGCGCATATCATTCTTTTTCCAAAAATATCTCAATCACTTTCCATGGTTACTGGTACCATAAAATTATTGAAAATCACAATAGAACAATACATAAATATTCCAATACTTTATGATACAACATTATTTTGGAATCCCATTACATACACACTTAATTATTACACCACATCATTATCATATTCAACATCGCCAATAGTGATCGCATGTGACTTCCCTTTGTCCTTTGCCTTAAGTGGTTTCTCATGTTGATCATCACTAACCCTTGGATTAGGTCATTTATTGGCATAATGTCCCATTTCCTTGCACTTGAAGCATTGAAGTGTTGGTGCTGCATTCTCTGCAGTGTTTGCTTTGTTCACATCATTAGAAACCCTTTTTCCATTACTTCGACACTCAGCTACTCGATGACCTTCTTTTCCACACTTAAAAAATTTTCTAGTCCCTTTAAGACAATCTCCACCATGCTTCTTTCCACACTTTGAGCATAAGGAAACATTCATTTTCTTTTCACCATTATTCTGAGATTTCTCCTTGAACTCCATCTTTCGTTTCTTTTCAAAACCATAAGATGGATATGTAACACCAACTTCCATTTCTACCTTGATAGCACAACACACAATTTCTTCATAGCTACTGAAGTCTCTTATAGCTAATGCCCTTCGAAGACTTGGTTTTAAGCCACTGAAAAATCGATCAACTTTACTTTCAGGTTGGATGATAATGCCAGATGCATACCTTGAAAGTCTTGTAAAATTCACTTCGTATATACAAATAGATTCATCATCCTTTTGCTTTAGTTCAAGAAACTCCTTCTCCATCTTTGTTCTAAGAATACGAGGGAATTACTTACTGAAAACCAAGTTCTTGAACTCGTCCCATTCCATGGACTCAATTTCATCTCTTGGCCTCGTATTCTTGACAAGATTCCACCATTGATCAGCTTCACCTTCCAAACGATATACTGCTAAGATGACTTTATCATGCTCAGAACATTGAAGAACTGAAAATATCTTTTCAGTGGTACTGATTCATTGTTCAGCAACAAGTGGATCGGAATACCCATTGAAAGAACTTGGACGTTGCCTCATGAAGGACTCAATAGAATATTGTTCCCTTCTCTGATCATTTGGAAGTCCAGAATGATTCATATCTTGTGTAAGTATAACAATAAGATTTTTCACTCCATCTCCCATAACATTTGTTTGTTCAGGAGGGCAATCATTGCATTGTCCATTGCATTGATCAACACGGTTCCTTCGGGTTCCAGCCATCATCTAAAACCCAAAAATAATAGTGTGAGAGGCAAAAATCATGCTAGGGAATACAACATAATAAAGGGGGAGTACCTTAAATATCTAACATCTTAGGTTTAATTCTATGATCGTTAGTGTAATTCTAGTACTATAACCTATACGTATACTTAACCTTAGGGACATCCCTAGACATACCTTAGAAATATCTCTAGGGGTCTCACTAAAGTTCTCGCATCCTAGTTTCCAAAGGTTGACTAAACCTTTCCTCTAATACCAACTGTAGAGACCCGAAGCCTGACGTACATGGACATTACATTACTTTTGCGGAATACTTAGTACATAACAAAAACAAACACATAAGGATCGTAATAGTTTAGTGTCTTTGGAAACTCGGAACGTAATCTCCTAATCATGGTGAAAGATCTTCAACATCTCCCATAAAGATCTTCCTTTTTTTTACCTAAAACCTTTCTTTATATCCTGGGGAAAAGAAAACATAAAAGGGTGATCTCAAATGCTCAGTAAGGGTAAACAAAAGAAATATCAATCACATCATATTCATAAGAACATAACATTTTGGAAATCATAACCTGCAAAAGAGAGAAAATTTCATAACATGGGATAAATCATGGCAGTGAAATGTAATCACAATAATCATAACATAAAACATGAAACTTTGTGGAATTCACACATAATCATAGAGAATCATTTCTTGTTAGTCAAGACTCATTGCCAAGACTATCTTAGTGGACAAAGTCCCTTTCTGAATCGAGTAACCTTCGTTTCAGTCCTGTTTCACTTAACCGGTATAACCTACCATTCCAGCCATGTCTATCTCATGAGATATAAAATCTTTACCCAATGCATTGGAGGGAGATATAGGTCCCACCCATCTTATAATTAATACTTTCTTATGTGTGCCACATAATCATAAACCATACATCATAGCGTAACCCATGTAATAAAAATGGAATTCTTAAACAACATGTCATCATAAAACAATTCATATAAGATAAAGGAATTCATAAAAATATTTCCATCACAACATAATCAAATCCATGTAATAATAGGGATAAAAATAGAACCCTTTATCATCTTAGATGGAAAATAATTTTGATAAAACACTTGAACTTCATTCTTGAAGAAAATATCCTTTCTACTTCAAAAAACACTTTACCTTTCTTAACATGTCATACAATTTTAAACTTAAAGAAGTTGATTAAAAATAAACATGAAAAAATTTAAAGGAAGCTTCTTGGAAATAATGTTTTAAAAATCCATTCATGCCGTATAAGTTAAAAAAAACATTCTTCTCGTACTTTTGTCGGAAAAGTCAAAAAAGTACCTCGTACGAAAAACGACAAAAGATTCCTTTCATATCCTTTACTAAAAATTTACCGAAGGGTAAAATTGGATATAATCTATTTTAGGTGGATTGAAATAATATTACATTTTTAGGAAACATGGATGTGGATGATAAAATACACCCCGGTAAATTCCAAAGTATAAACAATCTCGGATAAAGATGAGATTGTGATATTTCCCTTACCTTAGGTCCGACTTGCTTTGTAAGTGTCCAAACCTCCTGTATAATGATTTAAATCATGTTATTGACTTATTACAGAATCATATAAATTGTTATTATATCATATATGGTCCAATTATGACTTTATATTACCCGTTCTTTTGTAAATTCTTGTTAATGTAGCGTTTTGGGTAAAATCGTCTCATTTGTCGTTCGTGTTTTTAACTTGTAATTATTCATATGATTTCTTAGATCATGATTACTTAATTCCAGAATATAAAACATGATTTATATATATATATTCAGAATATACATATATAATAAATCAGTAAATGGAATGAAATACACCGTTCATGGAGACGGTAGTCCGTACGTACGCATGAACGCTGTTTTCGTTTCCTTATTGAATTGAATGGAATTAAGTAGATGACATACATATAAATATAAATAATTCCAGTATCATTATTAGGTCATATATTTCATTATTACTTGTTATATATACTTTATAATCATTCATTAATGGTTAATCATTGAGAATGAATCTCATCGCGTCGTGGAGTCGGTAGTCCGTACGTACACACGAGCGGTGATATTGTTTCCATGGTCGTGGAATTGTGTTGAAGTGTATGTATAATATTTCAGTATAATTATCACTTTATAATAATCATATATAGTTACTCATTACACCATTATACCCATCCTTGTAAGGTTATGGTGGAAAATAGAGTACACCACGGCGTGGAGACGGTATTCTGTACGTACGCACGCGCAGTGATTTCATTTTTCCGTAGGATGGATAGAAGGTGAATTAGGGTTGTTTCATATTTATAATAACATATCAGTATGTAAGTAATACTGATGTTATTACTTTATCATGAAACAACTAAATAAGAATAAGTTGAAAAAGAAAGAAATTGAAAAGATCGGTAATGGATATTACCTCTTCTTTGAAACGCCTCTTTGAATCCTCCACTTAGGGAACTAAGATTGGTCTTTGAAGAATACCAGGACCTCTAGGATTATTCTAGGGAAGTGGATAAGGGATTTTATCAGGTGTTGGCCGAGCTTGAGTGCTCAAATTGGTGTGAGGAGGTGGGGGAGGAGGTTCCCTTTTATAAGTGAGGAGAGGGGCACCTTAGGAATATCTCAAAATATTATTTTATATTAAAGTCAAAATCGGTTTATAATGGTTCCAAAGGGTCTTATTTCGAAGCTAAAGTGGGGATGGGTCGAAATCCTATCAACCAATAGAATTTAGACAAGTTTATGTTATTATTTTAACCTTATCAATTAGATTTAACTTTAAGTTAAATAATTTAACTTTTACCGTGTCTTTTTGTTTTCTTACACTATATGGTTAATACAATTACTATAACATGCCAAAATAACCCCAAATTGTTTATTATTAATATATATATTCTTATCTAAGTCATTTGGACAAACCTTAGATTTTTAGGAATACAATAACAATTAATAATATAATATTTGATTTAAAAACTATTTTGTGTCAATTTTGACACTATTTGATATATGATTTTTGTGAAAGTCATAACAGAATTATATGTTCGAACCAAGTTTATTAAATCAACACTAATATATCATAGTAACCTAGAAAATTAGTGTAATTCATAAAAAGTCTTAAATTACATTTATTTTGGTATTTATAATATCAATTATGTCAATGTTTCATTAATAAGATAATTACTGCATCATCTTTGTGTCATAAATAAATTAAATTATTTGATGTCTAAAAATTACAAATAAAATACCATCATGTAGGAAATCTTTTTCTCTTTCTAATTAATATTTACAATCAAATTTATCTTATGTACAACCCTATATTAAAAATGTTTTAGTAAATATACTTTGATTTTAACTCTTTTAACTCTTCTTTGAATTAAATAATAATAAATGTCCTAATCTAATCCAAGTGGGCCTAAATGATAATATTTTACACTTAAGGTTGTTTTTGGTCGAGATAAACTTGTCCAATAGAATTAGTACATGTGTTAGGGTAATATCAATATCATTCTTACCCTTAATTACCCTATTTACTTTTAACCGTGGTAAATAAATGTAAAAAGTTACTATTCACCAAAAATTATTTTCATCTCATTGAACCACATTTTACTTACTGACATCAACCGTGTCTCTCGGATTTTTGAAATTCCATTCACAGAAGCGGTAAAATTAAGTTTTATGAAAAATTCAGTTTTTTAACTACCACTTAGTAGTTTCACTATTCATCAGAAATTGATGTTTTTCAGAACAATGCCAAAATTTCATCCTAAGCTATATTTCATATTCCGAATTCAAAAATGAAGTCTATTTTAACAAATTCATAACATTGAAGTTGCATTAATTAATTTTATTATTAAATCCCGCTGTTAAAACAAATAGCGTGTTTTTAAGAAACAATATCTATCAAAAGATTGACACTTGTTTATGTCTGGTTTAAATGTGAAATTACATCCAATGACCAACACTGTATTAAATTATAAAAATATATTCTAAATATACTTTAAAACCTCTCAAATTAATAATTTATCACTATTAATTATTTTGATTAAAAAAGTTGTTTTTAATTATAATTTAGTAATTTTAACTATTCATCCGAATATGAATGTTATCCGAAAAGTACCAAAATTTCACCTTAGGCTAAATTCGATACTCCGAATCCAAAAATAATGTCCATTTTGAGAGCTAAATTTTCTAAAATTTAAAAAGTGGTTATTACTATTCATAATGTCTAGTTTTAATAGCATATCGTTGTTTCGTGAAACTCAGTATTGCGTACTACACACGCTATCGAGGAAGGTTGTGATTGCATGTAATGCAAGGCAAGTCAAGGATGTGTGTTGTGCAAGCTCCTTTTGGTGTAGCATACAACACAAGACATTAATAAAATTAAAAATAATATTTTTCATAAAATCTTGGGCTGTTACATTCTACCCCCCTTAAAATGAATTTCGCCCTCGAAATTCGTCGGGGTTATAAATGGTTTACTATTTGAAAATTTCTTTAATATAAACCCACATCGTAAAAAGGAATACCAAAACAAATCTTTAAAAACGAAAGTATGAAACGTAATGGTTACCCAAATAAACTAATCACTGGGTTTCCACATAGGTGAAAATATGGATATGGAAGAGAAATCTAACCATCATGTTCTGATGGAGAGTGGTAGAGAACATGGCTATGGAAAAGCCAACAATCACAAAGACATAAATTTGTGACGATCTAAGGTACCATTTGGTTCATCAGATATACAATCACTAGGACAACATTTTTTGTTTTCAAGATCGTTTCCCTAAAGATAAAGAATTTGAATTAGAATAAATACTTACTTTATTTTGGTACAATCTCACTGTTGTTCGTGCCTTCAACAATTTCCACTTCATCTCTTAAATAAATGAAGTTTAATTTGTTATTCGTGAAGTGTTAGCAGATCATGTGATAGAATGACGGGTCACTCCATCTGTCTCAATCAAAAGGTTAGCAAAAATTATATACATAAGTCGATCTATAGTGAGATTTATCATATATGGTTCCTAAAATGGACTTTATACTTCATATATCATACTGCTTAATATAATAAAACTAGTTTCTAATAAACAGGGACTTCCTGTAGGCCAATGGTAGGCGATAAAGGCCAGTCGCACTTCGGTTGTGGGTTCGATTCCTACAGCCTTATCCGACGCGATGGGCTGTCGCCCGTTCTGCAGGTTGTCCTTTTTCTAAAACTATAATACTATAACATCCCATCAATAATATCGAGAAAACTTCTATCCTTAAACAATACTAACTTATGTCCAACATAATCCATTCCAATCTTTAGTCTTATCCATAATACTGCAGTCCACTCTCATAACATAGTGAAAACGATTATCAGAGATTTAACACCATCGTCGATCCCCATATATCATAAGATATGTTTTGTTGGTCACATTCCAAACATCAAAAGTCCTTAATCATGTATTCTCTTGAATACCTTGGTGAAAACATGAATGCAGTTAAAAGTTAACACTTTCCACATACCAAAATCCTCAAAATTCTATATACTCAAACCATGATATCACTTAGTCCTTATATCAATCATGAGCTCATGAATACTGTCAAATATTTAATTTTCTCATTTTCCCTTCATTATGCGCATATCATTCTTTTTCCAAAAATATCTCAATCACTTTCCATGGTTACTGGTACCATAAAATTATTGAAAATCACAATAGAACAATACATAAATATTCCAATACTTTATGATACAACATTATTTTGGAATCCCATTACATACACACTTAATTATTCCACCACATCATTATCATATTCAACATCGCCAATAGTGATCGCATGTGACTTCCCTTTGTCCTTTGCCTTAAGTGGTTGCTCATGTTGATCATCACTAACCCTTGGATTAGGGCATTTATTGGCATAATGTCCCATTTCCTTACACTTGAAGCATTGAAGTGTTGGTGGTGCATTCTCTACAGTGTTTGCTTTGTTCACATCATTAGAAACCCTTTTTCCATTACTTCGACACTCAGCTACTCGATGACCTTCTTTTCCACGCTTAAAAAATTTTCTAGTCCCTTTAATACAATCTCCACCATGCTTTTTTCCACACTTTGAGCATAAGGAAACATTCATTTTCTTTTCACCATTATTCTGAGATTTCTCCTTGAACTCCATCTTTCATTTCTTTTCAAAACCATAAGATGGATATGTAACACCAACTTCCATTTCTACCTTGATAGCACAACGCAAAATTTCTTCATAGCTACTGAAGTCTCTTATAGCTAATGCCCTTCGAAGACTTGGTTTTAAGCCACTGAAAAATCGATCAACTTTAATTTCAGGTTGGATGATAATGCCAGATGCATACCTTGCAAGTCTTGTAAAATTCGCTTCGTATATACCAACAGATTCATCATCCTTTTGCTTTAGTTCAAGAAACTCCTTCTCCATCTTTGTTCGAAGAATACGAGGGAAGTACTTACTGAAAAACAGGTTCTTGAACTCGTCCCATTCCATGGACTCAATTTCATCTCTTGGCCTCGTATTCTTGATAAGATTCCACCATTGATCAGCTTCACCTTCCAAACGATATACTGATAAGATGACTTTATCATGCTCAGAACATTGAAGAACTGAAAATATCTTTTCAGTGGTACTGATTCATTGTTCAGCAACAAGTGGATCGGAAGACCCATTGAAAGAAGGTGGACGTTGCCTCATGAAGGACTCAATAGAATATTGTTCCCTTCTCTGATCATTTGGAAGTCCAGAATGATTCATAGCTTGTGTAAGTATAGCAATAAGATTTTGCATTCCATCTCCCATAACATTTGTTTGTTCATGAGGGAAATCATTGCATTGTCCATTGCATTGATCAACAAGGTTCCTTCGGGTTCCAGCCATCGTCTAAAACCCAAAAAGAATAGTGTGAGAGGCAAATATCATGCTAGGGAAAACAACATAATAAAGGGGGAGTACCTTAAATATCTAACATCTTAGGTTTAATTCTATGATCGTTAGCGTAATTCTAGTACTATAACCTATACGTATACTTAACCTTAGGGACATCCCTAGACATACCTTAGAAATATCTCTAGGGATCTCACTAAGGTTCTCGCATCCTAGTTTCCAAAGGTTGACTAAACCTTTCCTCTGATACCAACTGTAGAGACCCGAAGCCTGACGTAGATGGACATTACATTACTTTTGCGGAATACTTAGTACATAACATAAACACACACATAAGGATCGTAATAGTTTAGTGTCTTTGGAAACTCGGAACGTAATCTCCTAATCATGGTGAAAGATCTTCAACATCTCCCATAAAGATCTTCCTTTTTTTTACCTAAAACCTTTCTTTATATCCTGGGGAAAAGAAAACATAAAAGGGTGATCTCAAATGCTCAGTAAGGGTAAACAAAAGAAATATCAATCACATCATATTCATAAGAACATAACATTTTGGAAATCATAACCTGCAAAAGAGAGCAAATTTCATAACATGAGATAAATCATGGCAGTGAAATGTAATCACAATAATCATAACATAAAACATGAAACTTTGTGGAATTCACACATAATCATATAGAATCATTTCTTTTTAGTCAAGACTCATTGCCAAGACTATCTTAGTGGAAAAAGTCCCTTTCTGAATCGAGTAACCCTCGTTTCAGTCCTGTTTCACTGAACCGGTATAACCTACCATTCCAGCCATGTCTATCTCATGAGATATAAAATCTTTACCCAATGCATTGGAGGAAGATATAGGTCCCACCCATCTTATAATGAATCCTTTTTTATGTGTGCCACATAATCATAAACCATACATCATAGCGTAACCCTTTTAATAAAAATGGAATTCTTATACAAAATGTCATCATAAAACAATTCATATAAGATAAAGGAATTCATAAAAATATTTCCATCACAACATAATCAAATCCATGTAATAATAGGAATAAAAACAGAACCCTTTATCATCTTATATGGAAAATAATTTTGATAAAACACTTGAACTTCATTCTTGAGGAAAATATCCTTTCTACTTCAAAAAATACTTTTCCTTTCTTAACATGTCATACAATTTTAAACTTAAAGAAGTTGATTAAAAATAAACATGAAAACTTTTAAAGGAAGCTTTTTGGAAATAATGTTTTAAAAATCCATTCATGCCGTATAAGTTAAAAAAAACATTCTTCTCGTACTTTTGTCAGAAAAGTCAAAAAAGTACCTCGCACGAAAAACGACAAAAGATTCCTTTCATATCCTTTACTAAAAATTTACCGAAGGGTAAAATTGGATATAATCTATTTTAGGTGGATGGAAATAATATTACATATTTAGGAAACATAGATGTGGATGATAAAATACACCCCAGTAAATTCCAAAGTATAAACAATCTCGGATAAAGATGAGATTGTGATATTTCCCTTACCTTAGATCCGACTTGCTTTGTAAGTGTCCGAACCTCCTGTATAATGATTTAAATCATGTTATTGACTTATTCCAGAATCATATTAATTGTTATTATATCATATATGGTCCAATTATGACTTTATATTACCCGTTCTTTTGTAAATTCTTGTTAATGTAGCGTTTTGGGTAAAATCGTCTCATTTGTCGTTCGTGTTTTTAACTTGTAATTATTAATATGATTACTTAGATCATGATTACTTAATTCCAGAATATAAAACATGATTTATATATATATATTCAGAATATACACATATAATAAATCAGTAAATTGAATGAAATACACCGTTCATGGAGACGGTAGTCCGTACGTACGCATGAACGCTGTTTTCGTTTCCTTATTGAATTGAATGGAATTAAGTAGATGACATACATATAAATATAAATAATTCCAGCATCATTATTAGGTCATATATTTCATTAGTACTTATTATTTATACTTTATAATCATTCATTAATGGTTAATCATTGAGAATGAATCTCATCGCGTCGTGGAGACGGTAGTCCGTACGTACGCACGAGCGATGATATCGTTCCCATGGTCGTGGAATTGTGTTGAAGTGTATGTATACTATTTCAGTATAATTATAACTTTATAATAATCATATATATTTACTCATTACACCATTATACCCATCCTTGTAAGGTTATGGTGGAAAATAGAGTACACCACGGCATGGAGACGGTATTCCGTACGTACGCACGCGCGGTGATTTCATTTTTCCGTAGGATGGATAGAAGGTGAATTAGGGTTGTTTCATATTTATAATAACATATCAGTATGTAAGTAATACTGATGTTATTACTTTATCATGAAACAACTAAAGAAGAATAAGTTGAAGAAGAAAGAAATTGAAAAGATCGGTAATGGATATTACCTCTTCTTTGAAACGCCTCTTTGAATCCTCCACTGAGGGAACTAAGATTGGTCTTTGAAGAAGACCAGGACCTCTAGGATTATTCTAGGGAAGTGGAGAAGGGATTTTGGAAGGTGTTGTCAGAGCTTGAGTGCTCAAATTGGTGTGAGGAGGAGGGGGAGGAGGTGCCCTTTTATAAGTGAGGAGAGGGGCACCTTAGGAATATCTCAAAATATTATTTTATATTAAAGTAAAAATTGGTTTATAATGGTTCCAAAGGGTATTATTTCGAAGCTAAAGTGGGGATGGGTAGAAATCCTATCAACCAATAGAATTTAGACAAGTTTAGGTTATTATTTTAACCTTATCAATTAGATTTAACTTTAAGTTAAATAATTTAACTTTTACCGTGTCTTTTTGTTGTCTTACACTATATGGTTAATACATTTACTATAACATGCCAAACGAACCCCAAATTGTTTATTATTAATATATATATCCTTATCTAAGTCATTTGGACGAACCTTAGATTTTTAGGAATAAAATAACAATTAATAATATAATATTTGATTTAAAAACTATTTTGTGTCAATTTTGACACTATTTGATATATGATTTTTGTGAAAGTCATAACAGAATTATATGTTCGAACCAAGTTTATTAAATCAACACTAATATATCATATTAACCTAGAAAATTAGTGGAATTAATAAAAAGTCTTAAATTACATTTATTTTGGTATTTATAATATCAATTATGTCAATGTTTCATTAATAAGATAATTACTGCATCATCTTTGTGTCATAAATAAATTAAATTATTTGATGTCTAAAAATTACAAATAAAATACCATCATGTAGGAAATCTTTTTATATTTCTAATTAATATTTAAAATCGAATTTATCTTATTTAAAACCCTATATTAAAAATGTTTTAGTAAATATACCTTGATTTTAACTCTTTTAACTCTTCTTTGAATTAAATAATAATAAATGTCCTAATCTAATCCAAGTGGGCCTAAATGATAATATTTTACACTTAAGGTTGTTTTTGGTCGAGATAAACTTGTCCAATAGAATTAGGACATGTGTTAGGATAATATCAATATCATTCTTACCCTTAATTACCCTATTTACTTTTAACCGTGGTAAATAAATGTAAAAAGTTACTATTCACCAAAAATTATTTTCATCTCATTGAACCAAATTTTACTTACTGACATCAACCATGTCTCTCGGATTTTTGAAATTCCTTTCACGGAAGCGGTAAAATTAAGTTTTATGAAAAATTCAGTTTTTTAACTACCACTTAGTAGTTTCACTATTCATCAGAAATTGATGTTTTTCAGAACAAGGCCAAAATTTCATCCTAAGCTATATTTCATATTCCGAATTCAAAAATGAATTCTATTATAACAAATTCATAACATTGAAGTTGCATTAATTAATTTTATTATTAAATCCCACTGTTAAAACAAATAGCGTGTTTTTAAGAAACAATATCTATCAAAAGATTGACACTTGTTTATGTCTGGTTTAAATGTGAAATTACATCCAATGACAAACAGTGTATTAAATTGTAAAAATATATTCTAAATATACTTTAAAACCACTCAAATTAATAATTTATCACTATTAATTATTTTGATTAAAAAATTTGTTTTTAATTATAATTTAGTAATTTTCACTATTCATCAGAATATGAAAGTTATCCGAAAAGTACCAAAATTTCACCTTAGGCTAAATTCGATACTCCGAATCCAAAAATAAAGTCCATTTTGAGAGCTAAATTTTCTAAAATTTAAAAAGTGGTTATTACTATTCATAACGTCTAGTTTTAATAGCATATCGTTGTTTCGTGAAACTCAGTATTGCGTACTACACACGCTATCGAGGAAGGTTGTGATTGCGTGTAATGCAAGGCAAGTCAAGGATGTGTGTTGTGCAAGCTCCTTTTGGTGTAGCGTACAACACAAGACATTAATAAAATTAAAAATAATATTTTTCATAAAATCTTGGGCTGTTACATTCTACCCCCCTTAAAATGAATTTCGCCCTCGAAATTCGTCGGTGTTATAAATGGTTTACTATTTGAAAATTTCTTTAATATAAACCCACATTGTAAAAAGGAATACCAAAACAAATCTTTAAAAACGAAAGTATGAAACCTAACGGTTACCCAAATAAACTAATCACTTGGTTTCCACATAGGTGAAAATATGGATATGGAAGAGAAATCTAACCATCATGTTCTGATGGAGAGTGGTGGAGAACATGGCTATGGAAAAGCCAACAATCACAAAGACATAAATTTGTGACGATCTAAGGTACCATCTGGTTCATCAGATATACGATCACTAGGACAACATTTTTTGTTTTCAAGATCTTTTCCCTAAAGATAAAGAATTTGAATTAGAATAAATACTTACTTTATTTTGGTACAATCTCACTGTTGTTCGTGCCTTTAACAATTTCCACTTCATCTCTTAAATAAATGAAGTTTAATTTGTTATTCGTGAAATGTTAGCAGATCATGTGATAGAATGACGGGTCATTCCATCTGTCTCAATCAAAAGGTTAGCAAAAATTATATACATAAGTCGATCTATAGTGAGATTAATCATATATGGTTCCTAAAATGGACTTTATACTTCATATATCATACTGCTTAATATAATAAAACCAGTTTCTAATAAACAGGGACTTCCTGTAGGCCAGTGGTAGGCGATAAAGGCCAGTCGCACTTCGGTTGTGGGTTCGATTCCTACATCCTTGTCCGACGCGATGGGCTGTCGCCCGTTCTGCAGGTTGTCCTTTTTCTAAAACTATAATACTATAACATCCCATCAATAATATCGAGAAAACTTCTATCCTTAATCAATACTAACTTATGTCCAACATAATCCATTCCAATCTTTAGTCTTATCCATAATACTGCAGTCCACTCTCATAACATAGTGAAAACGATTATCAGAGATTTAACACCATCGTCGATCCCCATATATCATAAGATATGTTTTGTTGGTCACATTCCAAACATCAAAAGTCCTTAATCATGTATTCTCTTGAATACCTTAGTGAAAACATGAATGCAGTTAAAAGTTAACACTTTCCACATACCAAAATCCTCAAAATTCTATATACTCAAACCATGATATCACTTAGTCCTTATATCAATCATGAGCTCATGAATACTGTCAAATATTTAATTTTCTCATTTTCCCTTCATTATGCGCATATCATTCTTTTTCCAAAAATATCTCAATCACTTTCCATGGTTACTGGTACCATAAAATTATTGAAAATCACAATAGAACAATACATAAATATTCCAATACTTTATGATACAACATTATTTTGGAATCCCATTACATACACACTTAATTATTCCACCACATCATTATCATATTCAACATCTCCAATAGTGATCGCATGTGACTTCCCTTTGTCCTTTTCCTTAAGTGGTTGCTCATGTTGATCATCACTAACCCTTGGATTAGGGCATTTATTGGCATAATGTCCCATTTCCTTACACTTGAAGCATTGAAGTGTTGGTGGTGCATTCTCTGCAGTGTTTGCTTTGTTCACATCCTTAGAAACCCTTTTTCCATTACTTCGACACTCAGCTACTCGATGACCTTCTTTTCCACACTTAAAAAATTTTCTAGTCCCTTTAAGACAATCTCCACCATGCTTCTTTCCACACTTTGAGCATAAGGAAACATTCATTTTCTTTTCACCATTATTCTGAGATTTCTCCTTGAACTCCATCTTTCGTTTCTTTTCAAAACCATAAGATGGATATGTAACACCAAATTCCATTTATACCTTGATAGCACAACGCACAATTTCTTCATAGCTACTGAAGTCTCTTATAGCTAATTCCCTTCGAAGACTTGGTTTTAAGCCACTGAAAAATCGATCAACTTTACTTTCAGGTTGGATGATAATGCCAGATGCATACCTTGAAAGTCTTGTAAAATTCGCTTCGTATATACCAACAGATTCATCATCCTTTTTCTTTAGTTCAAGAAACTCCTTCTCCATCTTTGTTCGAAGAATACGGGGGAAGTACTTACTGAAAAACAAGTTCTTGAACTCGTCCCATTCCATGGACTCAATTTCATCTCTTGGCCTCGTATTCTTGATAAGATTCCACCATTGATCAGCTTCACCTTCCAAACGATATACTGCTAAGATGACTTTATCATGCTCAGAACATTGAAGAACTGAAAATATATTTTCAGTGGTACTGATTCATTGTTCAGCAACAAGTGGATCAGAAGACCCATTGAAAGAAGGTGGACGTTGCCTCATGAAGGACTCAATAGAATATTGTTCCCTTCTCTGATCATTTGGAAGTCCAGAATGATTCATAGCTTGTGTAAGTATAGCAATAAGATTTTGCACTCCATCTCCCATAACATTTGTTTGTTCAGGAGGGGAATCATTGCATTGTCCATTGCATTGATCAACACGGTTCCTTCGGGTTCCAGCCATCTTCTAAAACCCAAAAAGAATAGTGTGAGATGCAAAAATCATGCTAGGGAAAACAACATAATAAAGGGGGAGTACCTTCAATATCTAACATCTTAGGTTTAATTCTATGATCGTTAGCATAATTCTAGTACTATAACCTATACGTATACTTAACCTTAGGTACATCCCTAGACATACCTTAGAAATATCTCTAGGGATCTCACTAAAGTTCTCGCATCCTAGTTTCCAAAGGTTGACTAAACCTTTCGCCTGATACCAACTGTAGAGACCCGAAGCCTGACGTACATGGACATTACATTACTTTTGCGGAATACTTAGTACATAACAAAAACAAACACATAAGGATCGTAATAGTTTAGTGTCTTTGGAAACTCGGAACGTAATCTCCTAATCATGGTGAAAGATCTTCAACATCTCCCATAAAGATCTTCCTTTTTTTTTACCTAAAACCTTTCTTTATATCCTGGGGAAAAGAAAACATAAAAGGGAGATCTCAAATGCTCAGTAAGGGTAAACAAAAGAAATATCAATCACATCATATTCATAAGAACATAACATTTTTGAAATCATAACCTGCAAAAGAGAGAAAATTTCATAACATGGGATAAATCATGGCAGTGAAATGTAATCACAATAATCATAACATAAAACATGAAACTTTGTGGCATTCACACATAATCATATAGAATCATTTCTTGTTAGTCAAGACTCATTGCCAAGACTATCTTAGTGGACAAAGTCCCTTTCTGAATCGAGTAACCCTCGTTTCAGTCCTGTTTCACTGAACCGGTATAACCTACCATTCCAGCCATGTCTATCTCATGAGATATAAAATCTTTACCCAATGCATTGGAGGGAGATAAAGTTCCCACCCATATTATAATCAATCCTTTCTTATGTGTGCCACATAATCATAAACCATACATCATAGCGTAACCCATGTAATAAAAATGGAATTCTTAAACAACATGTCATCATAAAACAATTCATATAAGATAAAGGAATTAATAAAAATATTTCCATCACAACATAATCAAATCCATGTAATAATAGGGATAAAAACATAACCCTTTATCATCTTAGATGGAAAATAATTTTGATAAAACACTTGAACTTCATTCTTAAGGAAAATATCCTTTCTACTTCAAAAAACACTTTTCCTTTCTTAACATGTCATACAATTTTAAACATAAAGAAGTTGATTAAAAATAAACATGAAAACTTTTAAAGGAAGTTTCTTGGAAATAATGTTTCAAAAATCCATTCATGCCGTATAAGTTAAAAAAAACATTCTTCTCGTACTTTTGTCGGAAAAGTCAAAAAAGTACCTCGTACGAAAAACGACAAAAGATTCCTTTCATATCCTTTACTAAAGTTTACCGAAGGGTAAAATTGGATATAATCTATTTTAGGTGGATGGAAATAATATTACATATTTAGGAAACATGTATTTGGATGATAAAATACACCCCAGTAAATTCCAAAGTATAAACAATCCCGGATAAAGATGAGATTGTGATATTTCCCTTACCTTAGGTCCGACTTGCTTTGTAAGTGTCCGAACCTCCTGTATAATGATTTAAATCATGTTGTTGACTTATTCCAGAATCGTATTAATTGTTATTATATCATATATGGTCCAATTATGACTTTATATTACCCATTCTTTTGTAAATTCTTGTTAATGTAGCGTTTTGGGTAAAATCGTCTCATTTGTCGTTCGTGTTTTTAACTTGTAATTATTCATATGATTACTTAGATCATGATTACATAATTACAGAATATAAAACATGATTTATATATATATATTAGGAATATACATATATAATAAATCGGTAAATGGAATGAAATACACCGTTCATGGAGACGGTAGTCCGTACGTACGCATGAACGCTGTTTTCGTTTCCTTATTGAATTGAATGGAATTAAGTAGATGACATACATATAAATATAAATAATTCCAGTATCATTATTAGGTCATATATTTCATTAGTACTTATTATTTATACTTTATAATCATTCATTAATGGTTAATCATTGAGAATGAATCTCATCGCGTCGTGGAGACGGTAGTCCGTACGTACGCACGAGCGATGATATCGTTCCCATGGTCATGGAATTGTGTTGAAGTGTATGTATACTATTTCAGTATAATTATAACTTTATAATAATCATATATATTTACTAATTACACCATTATACCCATCCTTGTAAGGTTATGGTGGAAAATAGAGTACACCACGGCATGGAGACGGTATTCCGTACGTACGCACGCGCGATGATTTCATTTTTCCGTAGGATGGATAGAAGGTGAATTAGGGTTGTTTCATATTTATAATAACATATCAGTATGTATGTAATACTGATTTTATTACTTTATCATGAAACAACTAAAGAAGAATAAGTTGAAGAAGAAAGAAATTGAAAAGATCGGTAATGGATATTACCTCTTCTTTGAAACGCCTCTTTGAATCCTCCACTTAGGGAACTAAGATTGGTCTTTGAAGAAGACCAGGACCTCTAGGATTATTATAGGGAAGTGGAGAAGTGATTTTGGAAGGTATTGGCCGATCTTGAGTGCTCAAATTGGTGTGAGGAGGAGGGGGAGGAGGTGCCCTTTTATAAGTGAGGAGAGGGGCACCTTAGGAATATCTCAAAATATTATTTTATATTAAAGTCAAAATCGGTTTATAATGGTTCCAAAGGGTCTTATTTCGAAGCTAAAGTGGGGATGGGTCGAAATCCTATCAACCAATAGAATTTAGACAAGTTTAGGTTATTATTTTAACCTTATCAATTAGATTTAACTTTAAGTTAAATAATTTAACTTTTACCGTGTCTTTTTGTTTTCTTACACTATATGGTTAATACATTTACTATAACATGCCAAACGAACCCCAAATTGTTTATTATTAATATATATATCCTTATATAAGTCATTTGGACGAACCTTAGATTTTTAGGAATAAAATAACAATTAATAATATAATATGTTATTTAAAAACTATTTAGTGTCAATTTTGACACTATTTGATATATGATTTTTGTGAAAGTCATAACAGAATTATATGTTCGAACCAAGTTTATTAAATCAACACTAATATATCATAGTAACCTAGAAAATTAGTGGAATTCATAAAAAGTCTTAAATTACATTTATTTTGGTATTTATAATATCAATTATGTCAATGTTTCATTAATAAGATAATTACTGCATCATCTTTGTGTCATAAATAAATTAAATAATTTGATGTCTAAAAATTACAAATAAAATACCATCATGTAGGGAATATGTTTATCTTTCTAATTAATATTTAAAATAGAATTTATCTTATTTACAACCCTATATTAAAAATGTTTTAGTAAATATACCTTGATTTTAACTCTTTTAACTCTTCTTTGAATTAAATAATAATAAATGTTCTAATCTAATCCAAGTGGGCCTAAATGATAATATTTTACACTTAAGGTTGTTTTTGGTCGAGATAAACTTGTCCAATAGAATTAGGACATGTGTTAGGGTAATATCAATATCATTCTTACCCTTAATTACTCTATTTACTTTTAACCGTGGTAAATAAATGTAAAAAGTTACTATTCACCAAAAATTATTTTCATCTCATTGAACCACATTTTACTTACTGACATCAACCGTGTCTCTCGGATTTTTGAAATTCCATTCACAGAAGCGGTAAAATTAAGTTTTATCAAAAATTCAGTTTTTTAACTACCACTTAGTAGTTTCACTATTCATCAGAAATTGATGTTTTTCAGAACAATGCCAAAATTTCATCCTAAACTATATTTCATATTCCGAATTCAAAAATGAAGTCTATTTTAACAAATTCATAACATTGAAGTTGAATTAATTAATTTTATTATTAAATCCCGATGTTAAAACAAATAGCGTGTTTTTAAGAAACAATATCTATCAAAAGATTGACACTTGTTTATGTCTGGTTTAAATGTGAAATTACATCCAATGACCAACATTGTATTAAATTGTAAAAATATATTCTAAATATACTTTAAAACCACTCAAATTAATAATTTATCACTATTAATTATTTTGATTAAAAAAGTTGTTTTTAATTATAATTTAGTAATTTTCACTATTCATCAGAATATGAAAGTTATCCGAAAAGTACCAAAATTTCACCTTAGGCTAAATTCGATACTCCGAATCCAAAAATGAAGTCCATTTTGAGAGCTAAATTTTCTAAAATTTAAAAAGTGGTTATTACTATTCATAACGTCTAGTTTTAATAGCATATCGTTGTTTCGTGAAACTCAGTATTGCGTACTACACACGCTATCGAGGAAGGTCGTAATTGCGTGTAATGCAAGGAAAGTCAAGGATGTGTGTTGTGCAAGCTCCTTTTGGTGTAGCGTACAACACAAGACATTAATAAAATTAAAAATAATATTTTTCATAAAATCTTGGGCTGTTACACGAATGCTATTATCTATAGCTATGGAGTATATGAGTTCAACTGAGTCACATAATTCCCTAGAATAAATGAGATGTAGGAAACCATATCTATAGCTTATTAAGGTATTGAAAATGTCATATATCTAATTTACAACACTGCTAAACTTTTATTTGACACATTCAAAAAGCTGTATTGTTAAAGCTTCACTCAAATGAATGAATGATTATAGAAATTATCAATGATATTGTTTCTATATGAACACTTACTCTTATATCAAATCAATAATTGAATGTTCTCAAATTCATACCTTGGAAATGGATTTGAATATCTACTTATTTTAGAAAAACTATTACAATAACAGATCTAATAATAAAGTAACTTATTTGTACCCTTATGTTGTATGAGGAAATGATGATAATGGTGTTCATGATCATAATATGATTAGAAATGACAATATTTAGTTGAAAGTCTCTACTTAAATGGATGGTAGGATATCCAAAGAAAAATTATTTTCAAACTCTTATAATGAATCAGGAAAAAACCATTTACAATATGATGGTGGAAATTATTTGTTTGGAATAAAATTTGAAAATATTTATAATATACCAATAAGATTCAAAAATTCTTTCAACAAGTATGAAAAAAATTATGGAAATTCAAATGAAGTAACATGTTTAGAATGTAATAATAATAGGAATATCAAGTCTGATTGTCCTTAGTTGAAAGAGAAGATAAAATATAAAAATAAGTTCAAAATAAAATCAAATTAAAAGAAGAAAAAAAATAAATCTATTAAAGAAAAATAGAGTGGTTCTAAAAGAACTAGTTATAAATATTTTTCAAATTTAGAGTTTGAAAAACCAAATTAAAAATAATAAATTTTCATTATGGCCAAAACCAAAGAGGTTTAATCATTTTATTTTATTTTCAATTAATTTGTATATGGTTTTTAAAATAATTCATTTTATGAGTTAAATGAGTATTTTTCCATGTTAGAATAAAATTACGAATCTCTTAATAAAAATAGATCCAGATAAAAAATCATAAGATGGTGTGAAAACTGAAAAAGGTGATATATCTATATAGATTTCAAAACAAGAATCAAAACTAGGTAAATCTACTATTTGCTTTACAATCCATGAAATTAAAAAAATTAATTAATTGATAAATTAAAATCCTTAAAATATGATGCTAGTGTCATCACTAATGGAAAGTATTACCTCAATAAAATTTTTCATAATAAAAAATCCAATAATGGTAAACAAGGTATTCGTTGTAATAGTGAAAATCCTAAGCTATATATGAATTATTTTATGCCCAATAGTAAAAACGTAAACATTTATGATATTATTTATTTCCAATGTGTTATAAATAGTCATTATGTTAATTTCTTTTTTAACATATCTTCAATTTTGTGGTGAAAATAAAGATTTTATTTATACAATCACATTAACTTCTATTGATATAAATTCTTAAAAGTTTAGTCATATTTGAGTTCCAAAATCATTAAATTTATAACAGTATTGGACCCAAGAGAATTTGGGTACCAATAAATATTTTTTTAATTTAATATTATAGTGAATTATTCATTTGAAATATAATTCACACTAGTTTATGGATAGTGGATTTTCAAGACATATGACCAAAGATTTTTCTTAAAGTCACTATCTAAGATTGAAGGAGTCTTTGTTACACTTGGTGAAAATTCCAAAAGTAATGTTATTAGAGTTGGATATGTTGGAGATCCACATTTATTCCACTTAAATAAATTTATTTATGATTAAGTGTTAAACCACAACCTAAAAAATATTTCTAAACTTTATAATGATAGAATTTTTATTAATTCTTATGATAAGTGTTGGTGTGTTTTCCAAAATAATTAATTTATATATAGAGAAACTATAAATTTTTTTTATACTCTATATCTATATAATTGTTGTAATAAATGTAAATTGTTTTAATTATGACATTAATAAATGTTATATTTGGTATAAAAGGATTGTATACTATCATGTTTATTCATTAAAAAAATTCTAAGAAAAATTTGATTTCATTTTCCCTAAACATAAATTGGATTAAAACAAACCATTTTAAACATTATAATTAGTAATGAAACAAAAATAATATTTCAAACTAATCAAAGTTGTTTCAAATTATATAACATTATAAATTATCCACATGGATTTATTTTGACCACATAGAAACTAAAGACTGGGTTTAAAATCTTTTGTTTATATTTTGGTTAATGATTTTTCAATATTTAAATTGGTTTAATTTTAAATATATAAGATTGAATCTTGATATTAGTTAATTATCATTTTAAAGTTAGTTCAAAAATAAAAATATGAAAAAGCTGTTTCCATGAGTAGTGACCATGGGGGAGAGTTTTACATTCATGAATTTAATTCATTTTTAATCAAACATAGAAATAAACATACCTTATATTCCCAAAGGATGCCTTAATAGAATTTTTTGTTTGAAAATAAGAATAAAAAATTATAATAATATAATTGAATAATTTTATGTGAATATAAAAGAATTACTCATTTTAGGTATGAATATAGTATCAGAACATGCTATGTCATCAATATAGTTTTAATAAGGCCCACCATAAGAAAACACCTTATGATTTATGAAACTATATAAAACCTAAGGTTAGATACTTAAAGGTTTTTTTATGAAATTTTTAAATCATTAAAAACAAATAGAATGTTGTTTTTTCTATACAATGTTTAATGATGGAATATTCATTGTTTTTGATTCCACATCCAAATCCAAGAGAGGTTTCAACAAATATTAAAGGATAGTTAAAGAATATACTCATGTCAAATTTGAAGAAAGTGATCCTTTTTTCGTTAAAACATTATTATTTTTTGATTTTAGTGATTATTTTAATAGATAGGGACTTGAACATATTTTTATGAAAAAATGGATGATAGTGTGGTATGAGATAATAACTAATCCCATCCTAACAGGATAGAAATCAGTGAACAGAGTATCCTAGGACCCTTAAAAACCTTCCCTTATAGACTATTACAGGAATATTTTATGAGGAATTTAATGTAATAATAAATGTATGTCACATTTCCAAAATTTAGACATTCTTATCCCAAATAGAACCTAAAATCATAGAATAATCCTTGAGTGATGAATGTCAGCATTTAGAAATAAATGTAGAGTTAAACTAGTTAAAGAGTAACAATATATGAGAATTTACTGATAAAACATTTTATAATCCTTCCATTGGAATAAAATGAGTATTTTTAAATAAATAGAATTATCGTGTAGTGAGAACTAGAAATTATGATAGATTAGTTGGGAAAGTTTATAACTTAGAGGAAGGAAGAAGTTACAAGGAATCCCTAGACCGAGTTTCTAGGATATAGTCCATTAAGATCCTTTTATCACATGTACCATATCTGAATTTTAAATTATTATATACGGATGAAAAAATATACCTTTTTGAATTGAATTCTAATAGATAATGTTTATCGTGAATAACCTATATATTTTGAAAACCCTCATTTTTGAAATTCTCTTTTAAATGTTTCCTAAGATTTTATGGTTTTTAATAAGCTCTGATAACTTGATATGGAAGGTTGAGTTCATTTATTTTATAAAATGGATTTACTAAAAGATTGGAATACCCTAAACTATTCAACAAAACATAATCCTCATATACTGTTTTCATTCAAATAGAAGCAGATTATGTGATTTTTTGTTCTAAAAATGATGAAAATTGAAATAAGTTTTATCATTCTTGAAAATGGAATTCGAAATGAGAGTTATGGGTGAGTTAAAATTTTCCTTGGTTTTCATATTTATCAAACATATTTTTTAAATATTTTAAATTTCATAATATAAATACTTATTTTATTTGAAATATTTTCAATTTATGTTAAATCCCATTCCCCCATTCCCATATCCAGATCTAAAAATATAATTCTTTCATTTATGGATTTGATACCGATAATTTTGACCCAATTACAACCATACAAAACAAACAATATTCAATGGAAATATTGGATCACTTTTATAAAAAATGACCTTTTATGTTTGGAGTTTTAGATAATTAGGAAAAACTCTTACATAACAATATCCATGTCATTAATTGCACACTTTTCCTACTATACTTGTATTTTCTCACTTAACATCGTTATTTATAACTAGGGTAAAATGAAACATATGAAGGGTGAGCCTAAATTCTAAAAATGGTTAAACATAATAATAAAAAATTCAATGTCATCAGTTAGCATTATATGATTATATAAATCTAATGAACCCATCAAAGTGTATGTGCATAACTTATGAGAATACGTACCCATAAAAAACTGGATCATACAAACATGTGACAAGGTATAATTATTTAACAAATGATAGCATTATAAGAATAAATAACCATGAGACATTTTATTTCAACCTAGATCATAGGTACCATTATAAACTCTTAGAAATCATAGAGAAAACTTGTTTCTATCTTGGAACATAAAACATTCATCATGGAATTACATAACTAGATAATTCACATAACTCTCAAGAGTAACCAAAAAATGATGAACACCATCATCTCTTATGAGTAACTTCTATCTAGTTAACTTTTCCTCATTACTCAATTCATTAGAGGTTTATAACAGACCCACTCATCCATGGATTATAATATAACCACCATTCCTTATCTTATAATAGAACTAACTATCCTTGGTTTATAATAAAAACACAAATCAATCAACTATAAATTTATTCAATATAAGGCCCTAGACATAAACATTACATAATCTTCAGTTTAATCATGAATTCAAATTGATGATCTTTTTAGGTTTAGAGTTTTAGAGAATGAGGCCATAAATATTACATAACAACTCAAATATAACAATGTAGACACTTTTACTCACTATTCATGTTTTTTCATAAAATAAAACTCCTTAAAATAAAATATAATTTATTTTTCTTTATGAAATTATTATTCTCATTCATGTTGAAATCTAAATTTTTTACCCATCATTACACCTTGTAAATTTATTTTTAAAACATGGGATGGGCATAAAAGATTAGTAAGGGAAATAGTATAATGAAAGAAAATGTTAGACCATTAGTACTTATAATACCATGAAATCATACTCTTTACACATAAAACATAATATGTTTAAGACAAACAATGATTTAAAAAGATTAATTAAAAACTTCTTAGAAATCCTAAATCATAAAGGCAACTTGTAGAATCTATATCATACGTACATTGTAGATCTCACAACTATATAGATAGTAACCTTTACAGTTATGTTTAGAATAACCATCACTATATATTCCCAAAATATCCAAGGAGAAAACTTATAGTTGAACTCTATCTCATTACCTAATGCATTGGAGTGCTATCATGCTCTCACACACCCTCGGTTTATCACAGAACCACCCATATACATAAACATTGCCCAAGAACCATAACATAATCATAACACATTAACAAGAATAAAGGGAAAAACCATTTAAAAATTTCAATAAAAAGATATTATTTCAAGATATTTATATAATAGATCAATCCAGAAAATAATTTTCAATATGAAAATACATGAAAAAGGAAAATGGTATTTATTTTCCTTTAAGAAGTTTAAGGATTATAGAGGAAACCAAATATCAAACAATGATCATAGTGGGAGAATAGTCGTTGTCACAGCGTACGTAAAAAATTATCTTTTTTTATTAAAATTCCTCATAAGAAAATATTCCACTTCAAAACCCTTTAATAAAATTGAAATTCAAATGGGGTTTTTATACACGATATAAATGGAGGTGGTTTTTATTGTCAAAATATGCCTCAATTAAAGGAGAGTAAGATGAAGTCCATTACCTTGAGTTAATGAATAATAAATTTATGTTTATTTATACATGATTGATAACATTTTAAAAGTTTATTATCCTTTTTATCACTTATTAACATGTTATAAAACATACATAATTATTTATGTTGATATCATATGATTTGTCGATATTCAGTACTTAAGTCAAAAATGAACTTGTTATGAAGTAAATTATCCTAGTGGTCATAATTATATTATCTATAGAATTTTATTCAAGACATAATCATCACAATTATCTATTAATTATAATTTTTACATCAAACCATTAATTATGGTTATGAAAAATGAACAACTTTATAATCATGGACATAGTAGGCTGTATGTGGGCATGAGTAATGTTTTCCATTTTTCATTGATCATTATGGAAATAAGGTAATTATAATATTATATTTCCAGGATGATCATAATATTATAAAAATAATAATAATAATCTAAATATTCTTATATATATATATCATACAAGTAATTTTTTTAATAAAAATGATTCACATCGCGTTGTGGAGGTGATAGTTCACACCCACGCATGAACGATGTTATTGTTTGTATGTGCATGGAAGGTAGGAACATAATTGAAATATAATTATTTTAAAATGATATATATGTCATTAATATCATATATAAATATTTATTTAATCATTATAAAAATTCTTTATAGATGGTAATGAAAAACGAACTATATCGGTTCTTGAGGTGGTAGTTCGCTATTCACACAAATGAAATATTCATTTTTCATTTGAGGAAATTAGAGATGGATTTAGGAGATGATATTAGCATAATAAAATCTCAATATATTTTGGATAATGAATTTATTATTTCATCATGGATGAAGGATATTTAAATGAAGTGGAAGAAGAAATAAAATAGAAACACTTAAAAAACTGATACCTCTTCTTCAGTTGATCACCTTGAAAGAACACCTTAACACCTCTAAGAAGGGTTTTCTGCCTAAAATAAAGACTCAAGAAATTGGATAGGCATTATTGGAAGATTTATTTTAAGATATTGAATTTTTTTTGATGTTTTAGTATTATAGAATAGTGAGCCTTTTATAGGAGAGGGGACGGGCGCCCTTGGAATCTCTTAAAACATTAAATTAATATAAATTATATTTTAGGTCAAAATTAATCCCAATTGAGATTTTTCAAAGATAATATGATTATTGTTCTAAATACTATCATAAAATAATATTTAGACATGAATTTATTTTATTTTAAACCTTATCTTTTCAGTTTAACCTTAATTATTCTCTTTTAATTTTTAATTTTGGTAACGAGATTTTAAATATTAAGAGGCAATATATTTTAATTATATGGGGTAAATTTCCCACAATTCGACACTTAATGAACTTTTAGACCTAATATTAGTAATTTTTTTATTTTTATTGATTTTTAGGGGTTTTAAATAATTTAATAATTTAATATTTTTATAAAATATCAATTATGTCAATTTTTACACTATTCATTTCATTGAATTTAAATATCATCTAAACAGAGATATAACTTTGAAAAAAACATTTAATAGACATATAAATTGTCTTAGTCACCTAGAAAATTATTTGATGGCATGAATTATTTCAAATAATTTATATTTTAATATTTATATTATAATTTATTTGATTCTTTAATTAGTAAATCTATTATGGCATCATCATTGTGTGATAATTAAATTTATTTATATATTTGAAAAAAATTATAAAGAAATTACCATGATATAGGTAATATTTTCATATTTATAGATAATATTTTTAGACAAAGTTATACCCTACATAACTCTATATTAAAATACATTACTTTTTTAAAAACAAAAGTGTGTCAAAAAATGACTATTTATCGAATATAATATTATAAATGCATTAAAGTCATCCATGTGGACCCAAGGGGTACTAAAATCTACCCAAGGATGACCATGGTTGATATAAAGTAATCAAATTAAATTAGTAAAATAGTTAGGGTAGTTTTATATTATTATAATATTATTTTTACCTTTAATTTCCAAATTGACCCTTAAGTGTGGTAATTAAAGTAATTACTAAAGTTACTATTCATAATGTAACAAAAAAATAAAGGACATATTTAAATAATTTTGACATTTTGATTCCAAATATAGAATATATTTTTCCCAATTCAAAATATAGAATGAGAAATAATTAATTTAAAATTAATCCCCATTTTCAAAACAAGAAAAATGTTTTTTTAAAAGTAAAAACCATCAAAAGATTGATATGACTTTATAACTAATTTCAATATGAAATTACTTCCAATGAATAAATTGGGTAAAATGAGTGAAATTTTATTTAATTATACATTAAAACAAATTAAAAGGATAATATAACTCTATAATTAAATTATATGAAAAGTTAGTTTTGAATTAAATTACAGTATTTTTTCACTCTTCATAAAAAAATGAATTTTATCAGAAAAATGATAAAAATCAAACAAAAGTGATTTTTTATGTTCCAATTATAATGAAGAAGATTATTATACTAAATAGAACATATAAAAGTGACAAAAAATAGATTTAAAAAGTGTTCCTTTTCAAAAGGTAGTAAAATGACCTTTAATAAAAAGTTTTGAGTGTTTTATGCTTAAAATTGTATTTATTCTCATTTTAAGACACTAAAATTAATTAAAAAAAGTAAAAACATTTGATAAAAATGTGTATATATTATATAGGTATTCATTTTTATTCCCACCAAAAAAATTTCATGGAATTATCTACCTTTTAAAATAATAATAGCTTTAATGTATAATTTCTCAGTATATATCAGTCTTATGTGAAACATAATATTTTGGATAAACCCATGGTTGTGTGTCTGGTACAATATCAGAAAAAGCTTCCATTTTAATGTAAAATTAAAATATAATTCATAAATATTAATATATATATATATATATATGAAAATTTCTTATTATATAATTTCATGGCATGATACATCCAGTCCCCATTTTAGAAATTACATCCTTGAAATTTTATTCACCTATCAAATTAGTGAGGGTATTTCACCCTTAAATTTTTTTAATATTACCATATTACCTCATTAACCATAGGTTTTTTCCCAAAAAAACCTTAACTTGATAAATCAATTTATTCTGCAATATTTTCTCTCCATAGTCATGAAACAGGACTGACTCTTCCTCATAAGAAAGATTATCTTCCAACTGAACTACTTATGGACTCAAAACATTATATAGATCCAGCATATAATTTCATAACATTGAAACCTGAAAAAAAAATTCAGTACTTGGGATAAACATAAGAGTGAAGACACTTAGTTTGCAACTGATCCAACTTTCTCTAATGTTTCATAAGTTCCAATGAACCGTGGACTCAACTACCCCTTATTACCAAAACGTATCACACTTTTCTAGGGTGAAACTTTGAGAAAGACATGATCACCTACCTCGAAATAAAGATCCTTCCACCAGCTATCTACATAACCTTTCTGCCTTCCCTCAGCTGTAATCATTTGGTTTTGAATCATCTTATATTTTTCTGTCAAATCTTCTACCAATTGTAGTCCCATAAACATTATTTCACAAACTTAATCCCAAGAAGCTGAAGTTTCACACCACTTTCAATATAATACCTCAAAGGGTTCCAGTTTTATACTGGATTGAAAAAATATATTATAAGAAAACTCAACCAAAGAAAGCTGTTGGTCCCAACTTCCATGGAATTCTATTGAACAAGAACATAGAATATCCTCCACTTTCGGAAATTTTCATTCTTTCTACCCATCTAATTGAGGATAAAAATTTGTACCAAAATTTAATTTAGTTCTCAATAACTTCTAAAGGCCATTCAAAAAAATTTAAGTGAACATGGGAACATTATAAGATACAATAGATGGAGGAACTCCATGTAACATGAATATCTATTTACGATACGATAGATAAATTTGATTTAGAGAAAGTGTATCTTGAATAGGGAGAAAATGAGTTAATTTAGTCAATCAGTCAAAAATAACCCAAATAAAATTGTTACCTCGAGAAGACTTTTGTAATCCCACTAAAAAAATGAGGGATATATTTTCCTATTTCCACTATAGAATTGGAAAAGGATGAATCATACCTTTTGAAAATTTTCATTCTACTTTCACCTATAGACAAGTCAAACTCTTCACTGTAAATTTAGAAATATCTATTTTAATTCCATCCCACCAGTAATACTATTGAAGTTCACTTTACATCACAGTACTTCTAGGATGAAGTGAAAATGGAGAATTATGATCTTCACACTATAAATATTTCTTCAACCGTGAATCACAAGGAATAAAAATTCTCTTCACAAACCACAAAGAAAAATCATTATCAATGTTAAATTCCGGTAACTTACCCTTTTGAACCAATTCTACCTTTTTATTCAACTCACTATTTTCTTTCCTATTTTTCTTAATTATGTATGATAGAGATGTTTTCAATAACATATAAAACAAAATAGAGGAGTGTCAAACAGAAAAAATTTCAATTCCAATGTTCACAAAAGCTTTAATCAAAGTGTCAAATTCTAAACATAACATGATTAATGTAGCATTACATTTCAAATTCAAAGAATCAACCACTTCATTTGCCATTCTATAATGGAAATGAATCATGCAATTATAATCCATGATTAATTCTGACCATCTCTTCTGTCTCATGTTCAATTCTTTCTGAGTGAATATATATTCAAAATTTTGTGATCAGTATATATTTCACACTTTAAACCATAAAATTGATGCCTCTATTTATAAAAACAACAATATAAAATTCTAAATCATGTGTTAGGTAAATTAACTCATGAGTTTTCAACTGTCATGAAGCATAAGTAATTACGTAATCATCCTGAATTATGAAATAACCAAGTACATTCAGTGAAGCATCACTATAGATAACAAATTGAACATTTCTTGAAGGCAGTTCCAAAACTATGGAATTCAATAATATTCATTCCAATTACTAAAAACAATCATCCAATTATTTTTCTATAATAACTTAACACCATTCTGAGTTAACTTATTCAATGGTCTAGATTACATTGAAATTTTATTAATAGAACTTCGGTAATAGCCAACTAAACTAGTAAAACTATGAATCTCATATATATTTATAGGCCATATCCATTCATCAAAAACTTTTGTTGAGGAAAGATCATTAGTTATGCCATATTGAGAAACAAGGTGACCAAGGAAATATTTTTTTTGTAACCAAAAATCACACTTGCTGAATTTCCCATTTTTTTTTCTATTATGGTTTGAAATAAACCCTTAGATGACTTTCATTCTCATATTTACGTTTACAATGTAACAAAATATCATCAATAAACACAACCACAAAATTATACTAGAAATCACTAAATATTCTATTAATATGATCCATGAATACATCAAGTGCATTAGTTAACCCAAAATGAAAAACAAAAAATTCATAATGGTCATATCAAGTACAAAACATAGTCTTTGAAATGTCTTCTTCATTTACTTTCAACTGATGGTACCTCAAACTCAAGTCAACCATCAAAAAATATGGTGCTCTCAAGTGCTGATTAAACAAATAATTGATATGAGGTAAAGGATACATGATTTTAAACATGACGATATTAAAGGATTTATAATCAATGCAAAGTCTCATTCAACCATCTTTCTTTTTAACAAACAAGACACGAGCACCAAATGATGATGTGATAGGTCTAGTGAAACCATTATAGAATAAATCCTATAATTGTTTATTTAACTCTAACAATTCAATTTGAGCCATTAGGTAAGAGGTGTTTGACATTATATTAGATGCATGAACTAAGTGAATAGTAAACTCAACCTCCCAATTAGGTATAATACTAGGCAACTCCTCGAGAAAAACATGAAGATACACATTTACCAGTAGAAAATCAATAATCTAATAACTTACATTTTTTTCAATAATATGCATGTAATATAACATTAATTTACAAATTTTAAAATTTTCTCAGCTTCCTGATATGTTATTAAAGGTAAGGGTTCATTCTTTTACACAAAATAAAACTCTTTCAGAAAAGAAACCTCTTTTGCTCTATATTCAATCATAGCATAGTAAACAAAAATCTTATCAATACCAAAAATAACATCAATATCTAATAAAGAAGAAATAAAATGTTTTTAGGTAAATTCATTCCACAAATAAGGATATGAATATTCTAATTATTTATTTTTTCCTCATCATTTCCCCATGTGTTTTTACCATAAGTTCTAGATTCATTTTTTGAGTTGGAATTCCCAATTTACCACAAAATTTCTCAAAAATGAAATAATGTGTAGACCCAGAATCAAAAAACACATTGGAATAATCTGAATAAAAAAAACATACTCGATACCAGTTCATTTGATGGGCCAATATATGTTGATGTAGTTGCAATGGATCTCACCACACCCGTCTGTTTATAGTATGGTTACTTCCCATCATTTGAGTTTTTCGTCAAACACTCACATGAATAATAACCCTTCTCATTATACTTAAAAAAAATTATTGAATTTCAATTAGATTTTGTCTTTCCACTACCTGGATCTTTTTCATTTCAGTTATGAGCCTTCTGTTCTTTCATACCACATCAAATGCACTTACCAGAATTTAAAAAGGCATTCCCCAATGATATTTTTATCACAATTTTCACAAACTCTAAACATAATTTTCATACCATCAGACTTTTTTGAAGAATTATTCCCTTTTTTCTACCACATAGACCCCTTATTCTAATTTGTGTCAAAGAACACCAGATCATCAACAAACTCCATTTCCACCATCTTAACACTTTGAAAAAGTTTTTTATAACATTGGAACTCATGAGAAGCCAATTCTCTTTGATATTTTTTTTTCAATAATCCTTAGTAAAAGTGATTGATTTTAAAATCAAGATCTCAGATGAAATTTGGAGTGTACCATTCCAGTATATAAAATTTCACTTTTCATGCTACCACTGAGTCATCCTTGTACCTCAAATCAAGGAATTGTTTTTTACATCCTACGTCAAACTGACTTAGGAAAATATTTCCCAAGAAACACACCATTTAATTTATCCAAATTTAGAGCATCAATATTTTCACTATTTTTGATATTATTATCCATATCCCACCACTGATCGAATTCAACTTCAAAATGTGAAACAATAATTCTAACCTTTTGATTGTATAAACTCCACATGACATCAAGAATCATTTCTAGTTCTTCAATCCACACTTCATCTATCACAAAATCAGATGATCCCTTGAATGTTAGGGGGATGTTACCTCATGAAAAGATCAACTATAAACATGTTCTTATGTGGTTGATATTGGTGATATCATGGATAGATTCAACCACCATTTATATCACGATTCAACTACACCATCACTATAAAAAACTATTCATTTCTAATTCAGACTATCTCTGGTTGCTGATTTGGAAGGTTGTTTTCATCTTGATGTCTTCCTAGAATATCTTCCACGTTTCCTCTATGGAAAACCATTATGTAAAAACATATTTTAGATAATGAAACATGGTAATATTCAAATGCTATAACATTTTAATTAGACTATAATGTAAAAATCATTTATGGATATTCTATTTAGAAAATTCTTACCCCTAAAGTTATCTAAACCGACCTCTGATAATAACTATCAGGACCCACCCTTAAACATTACATAATCTAGAGTTAAATCAAAAAATAACATTGAGTATCTTTTCAGGATTAGAGTTTTATAGAATTACACCATAATTATTACATTATAACTCAAATATTACAAATTAGACACATCTATAAACTATTTTTTTTTAGCAAATGATACTCCTTAAAATTAAAAGGAATATTTTTTATTGATAAATATATTATTATCATTAATCATTACATCCAACATTATCTTTACCATCCTTACAAACTATAATTTATTTTAAAACATGGGGTTAATACAAAAATATTAGTAAGGGAAATAGAATAATGAAATAAAACATTAGTCCATTAATTCTTATTATCCCAGGAAATTATACTTTTCATCCGTAAAACATTATATCTTTAAATTAAAAAATGAGGTCACAAGATTCAAGAAAAAATTATTAGAAATCATAAATAATAAGGGTAACTTGTGTCTTCTATATCATTCTTACGTTATAGCTTTCCGAACTACATATGCAGTAACCTTTATGGTTTTGTTTGGAATTCCCATCAATGTATATTGCGCAAATTTATTAGGAGAAATGTTATTTTTTAACTCTATATCATTATCCAATGAATTGGAGAGCTATCACGAGCTCACCCACCCACTTTTTATTATGGAAGAACCCATATACATAAATAATTCCCACAAACCATAACATAATCATAAAAAATTATGAAGCATAAAGGAAAAAAAATTCCACATTTCAGTCACAAAATTTATTTCAAGATATTTCAATAATCAATCCTTCCTAAAAATAATTTTCAATACCAAAATACATGAAAAGGTAAATTGGTATTTATTTTCATTTTAAAAATATTAAGGATTGTATAATAATCCAAATATCAAATAATGGTCATGGCAACAGAAAAATCATTGTCACTGTGTACGTAAAAAAATGTGTTTTGTCCTTTAGTAAAACCCTTCATAAAGAAAGATTCATTTTGAAAACCTATGAATGAAAATAAAAGGAAAATTGGTTTATTATAGACTGTATAAAATAAGGTGGTGTATAATTTCAAAGTATTCCTCAATAAATGGAGATTGAGATGAAGTCCCGTAAAATGAGTCTAACAAATCACGTAAAATCGTAATATTTATAAATAATAAACTTATGATAATTTATATTTTCTTGAGAAACTTTTCCAAGATTATTATATATTTTTGTCACTTATTAACATGTTATAAAAGTTACAATATTATTTAAGTTCATATCAGACATTTTTTCGATATTCGGAACTTGAGTCAAAAATGAACTTGTTTTAAAGTAAATTGTCCATGTGTTCATAATTACATCAACTCCAGAATAGTATTCATGAAATAATCACCACATTTATGCATTAATAATTATTTTTAAATCAAACCATTGATTATGGTTCTGTAAAAGTGAAATTTTATATTCATTGAGACGGTAGGCCGTACGTACGCATGAGTAACATTTTCCATTTTTCATTGATCATTATGGATATAAGGTATTTATTTTTGTATTTTTCCATAATTTTCATAATATTATTACCAAAATAATAATTACACATATATATATATATCATAATAGTGATGTGGTGAATAAAATTTATTCACATCGATTTGTGGAGGTTATATTTCACACATACACAAGAACGACGATTTTGTTTTTATGTTCCTGGAATATAAGAACCTAATTGAAATATAATTCTTTTAATATGATAAATATGTCATGAATATCATATATAAAAACTTATTGCATAATTATAATATTTATTGAAAAATGGTAATGAAGAAAAAACTATATCGATTCGTGAGGTGTTTGGTTGCCATACACATGAATGAAATGTTCATTTCCCATTTGAGGAAATTAGTGATTTAATTAGGTGATGATATTGAAATAATAAAATCTAAGTATAATGAGGACAAATTTTTAATTATTTCATCATGGATGAAGAATATTTTACAGAAGTGGAAGAAGAAATAAAATAGAAACACTTTATAAAATGATACTTCTTCTTCGGTTGATCACCATTGAAGGACCAATTAACACCACTAAGAAGGGTGTTCTGCCTAAAATAAGGCCTCAAGAAAGTGGGGAGGGATTCTAGGAGAAATTGGTAGTAGATATTTTCCAAACCAAATGGTCATTGATATTTTAGTATTACAGAACAGTTCGTATATTTTTATAGGAGAGAGGAGGGGCACCCGTGAAAACACTTAAAATATTAAATTAATATAAATTTTTAATTCAAATGACACAAATTTGAGATATGTTGAATATAGTATGAGGATATTTTGAAATCTTATCATACAATAATCTATATAAATGTACTGATTTTATTTTAAACCTTATATTTTCATTTAACCTTTAATTATTCTCTTTTCATTTTTAATTGTGGTAACAACATTTTAAATATTAAGAGGCTGTAAATTTTACTTATTAGTGGTAAATTTCCCATATGTTGACACTAAATGAACTTTTATACCTTATCATAGTAACTTTTTGATTTTAAATCATTTTTTTGGTTTTGAAATAATTTAATAAGTTATTATTTTTATAAAATATCAATTATTTTAATTTTTACAAAATTCATATCATTGAATTTAAATAAAATCCAAATTGAGATATAACTTCTAAAAACCATTTTAAAAGACGTATATCTTGTGATATTCACCTATAATATTCTCCCATGACATAAATTATGTCAAATAATATTTATTTTAGTATTTATATTATCATTTATGTGATTATTTAACTAATAAATCTATTATTGCATCATCATTGTGTCATAATTAAATTTAATTATTTATTTCCAAAACATAATAAATAAATTACAATGATGTAGATAATATTATTATATTTATAAATACTATTTATATTCATATAGATCCCCTGCATAGCTATTTATAAAATAATTTACTTTTTTAACAACAAAAGTGTATCCAAAATGAATATTCATTGAATTTGATATTATAAATGTACTAAATTCTTCTAATAAGAACCAAGAGCTCCTAAAATAGACCAAAGGATGATCATGGTCAGTGTAAACTCATCCAATTAAATTAGGACAAGTTTTAGAGAAGTTTTATAGTATTATAGTATTATTTTTACCTTTAATTACCCGCTTACCCATAATCATGGAAATTAAAATAATTAATAAAGTTATTATTCATAATGTCCATATAAAAAACCTAGTTTCATAATTTGGACCTTATAATTACAAATATATATTTAATTCTTCCATATTTAAAACACAAAATTTCCAGAAATTAATTTTAAATTAATCTCCCTTCTTAAAATGAGAAAATAAAATTTTAAAAGTAAAAACTGTCAAAATATTGACATGATTTTATATCTAATTTCAATGTGAAATTACTTCCAATGAACAAAATTTAATTAAATGATAAAAAAATATTTATTAATTTTTTTGAAAATTAAAAATATAATCTAAATATATTATTAAATTAGAAGAAGAAGAAGTTTTGAATTAAAATATAGTAGTTTTTAACTATTCATTAAAAATGAATTTTATCTGAACAATACCAAAAATTCAAAGTAAATTTTTATGTCTCGATTCTAAATGTGTTGTTTATTTTTTTAAATAGAATATATAAAATTGAAACAAATATATTTAAAAATGGTTATCAAATGAATGGTTTTAAAAGTACCTTCTTAAAAATATTAGAGGTTTTTATGCTTAAAATTGGATTTATTATCATTTTAAGCATCGAAAATTTATTAGAAGAATGTAAAAAAATTTAATAAATATGTATAAACATAATATAGGATGTTTTATTCATTCCTTCCAATATAATGGATAAGAGTTAGGAACCATTTAAAATAATAATATTAATAATGTATTATTTTTTGATATATCTTAGTCATGCGTGTAATATATGATTTCAGAGAAACCCATTGTTGTGTGTTGAGTACACTATCGAAAAAATCCCATTTTAAAGTAAAATTAATATATAATTCATAAATATTAATATATATATACATATATATTTAAATTTATTATTTTATAATTACCTGGGATATTACATTCAAGTATCACAGAATGAGAAAAACTATTTATGGATTTCACATTTCAATGTAACAATATCTATTGATAATTCATAGATTTTATTTCTTGGAATACAATAAAATATAATTTAATAACTCATAATACATATAAATAAAGAATAATTATAATATCGTTATCAAATATTCCTAGTGGTTTATAAGTAACATCAACAGGTTTTTGTCATTGAGAAATAGAAATACTAAAAAAGCTCATTAAAAACATCCTTGAGAAAAATACACCTTCCACTTTGATAGTCAACTTTAACAACTAAAAAATCAAAAAATATAACATAAATTATTTTATTTGAAAATAAAATTTCAAAATTATAATGCTATCTTGAAATAGAAAATGGTAATGATAGTGGGAAATCCCGTTCAAGCAGTAAATGTTAAAAATCAAAATTCATTGGGATTCCTTTTCATAGAGTGTGAAAAGTTAAAAAATATTGAAAATGTAAATAAATTTACTTTTATTTTTTATATAATGTATAATATCATGTAAAATAACTTTATGAAATCATTTTTCTTTAGAAAAGAACATTATTGAACGTATTTTAGAAAACAAGGATATAAGACAGAAAGATTCATGATTTAAAAGAAGGTACTTTATTATAATAAATTATAAAGAACTCTATTGACGATCCTTTAATATACAAGAGAGGAAATTGAAATTATACATTTAAAGCACATTAATATATATATGATAATAAAATATATGTTGTTTAAAAAATAGGAGCATATGAATACCCCAAAGGAATCTTTAACAGAAACAATCTCGAAAAGAAAGAAGATTATAACATAATACCTCTACCTCTTTGGTAACTATAGAATTAATATTATTTAAATAAAAATTATTATATGGATATATAAATCTAATTAATTTTATGAATTAATATTTCAAAATTAATTCATTCGATAATATATACACCATATAAGGAAACCATGGTGCACACTATGAAACTTTTCTTAGGAAAATTAGATTGAGACAAAAAAACCCCTTGAAAAGATAAAAAATTTTAAGTGACAATTAATCCTTAAAGTGATTATGTTACATATATAATTCAACATTATAAAATTTTAAATATAAAATAATAAAAAAATATCATGGATGTAGAAGTATAAACCAATGACTGGAAACTGAATTAAGAATCCCTTAACTACATGGAAACTTTTAATTCCAATCCCATTGAATGATGTATTTTGAATTATGTCATAAAATAAAATGAGATATTAAATATTCATGATATAAAATTTAAAATTGGTAGTATATGAACCACATAAAATAAATAATCTTGATAAAATTAAAATAAGAATCACTGAAGGGAAATTGAGATGAAATATCTTACCATGAGACCATACATTCTAGGAATGTCCTTTAAATAGTACATAATAAAATTATATCAACAATTTATTTGTTTTATATGTTTTTAAATATCTATTAATTTATCATTATACTATTTTTTCTTTTATATCAATGATATATTTAATTACTTAATTGGTTAATTCCATGTCATGTGTTATAAGGAATTTTTGTTCATAGTTAGAAAATGACTTTGGTATGTTGACCATTGTCAAAGCAGTAATTGTTCCATCACCTCCAAAATAATAATAATAAAATTAACGTTCTTTTAATAAATTAATTATAGTTTTATAATAATCTATTTAATATGGTTATTAAAATTGGATAACGTTAGAATCATATAGATGGTAGGTCATACAAACGTATGAGTAAGATTTCCATCTTTGAAAGAACATAATAGAAAGTAGGTAAATGTTTTTTTATTTAATATATATTAGTATATAATAAATATAATATTATCTCTTTAAATACATAATATATACCATCAATGTCATGTAGTTATGAAAAATGAATCACATCTCTATGTGAAGGTGGTAATCCACATGTACACACGAATGACGTTATCATTTTTTAATGGATGGAATTGTATGAAAATAAAAAACATAGAATATTTAAAGGATTATAATTATATAATTAATATCATATTTATACATTAAATCCACTAATAGAACATTGTTTTCGAGCCAGTGATGGAAAATGATTTACAATGGTTTGCGAGGTAGTAGTTTGTCATACACATGAGTGATAGTTTTATTTCTCATTTTATGGAAAGGGAGATAGATATATGTTATGTCATTAATATAAAAACATAAAAGTATATTGAATATAATTATGCTATTATTTAATCATGGTTGAATATTATTTGAAAGAGGTATAAGATGAAATAAATCTAAAACATTCAGTTAAAAGCTATACATCTTTTTAGAAAATCCTCCTTTTCTTTACATCTTATGCCATCCAAAGTTGGTATTCTACCAAAATGAAAACCTATATAATGCATGGAGTGATTAAGGTATTTGGGGAGGTATTGAATAAAATTAAAGGAAATTGATGTATGGGTAGGAGAGGATAAGGGGTTTCCTTTTATAAGTGAGAGGAGGGAATTCATGAAATTTCTTAAAGTATTAAATTTATGTAAATTAATTTTAATAGAGAAATGGATCGAAATTGATATAATTTGAATAAAATATGCATATGACTATGACTAATTTAATAAAATAAAATCATTACAAGTTTATGTGATGATTTCACCACAATATTTTGTTTACCCTCATTTTACACTTTTGATATTGAGTATGATATCAAAGTTTTTACCATTTGAGGTTTATTAATGTTTCTATAAATGGAAAAGTGACCCATAAATAGATCATGATTAATATTTTCTATAAAATAACATTAAATTGGCGGATTATGGGATTTTAATGTTATTTAAATTAATTAATAATATTTATTTTTTATTATAAAACATAATTAATGTCATTTTTGGAAATACATAAAATATTCAAATGTAATATGCTCATAACTCGTCTAAAATGGTTCCAAAATGAAATTCATTTGAATATAAAGATTATATAGTATTAATATAAATTTAAAATAAATTTTATATAGGTTTATATTTTTTAAACAACATATCTTGGTTAAACCCCTCCATTTTAAACCATAACCATGGTAATAACTTTCTTAGTATTAAATAGTTATAAATTTTCATCTAAGTTAAGAATTGGCTAACAAATAGAAAAGGGAAGATATTTACAGCAATTTATCATCCTAATATTACTATTAAAATATTTTAATGATTTTCAAATATTCTAATAAAATATATTTAACATAATATATAATTACTGTCATTTTAATCAATATTCACATAATTTTCATTTGAAAACAAGAAGAAAATAATTAATTTGGAATATAAAAAATTTAAACATAAACAATAAATTATGATAAATTAAAAATTTTATTTATACAATAATTAATCGAAAAATATTTCTTTAAGAGTTTTTAACATCATTTATATTGATTTTTCTATTGTTTGAATAAGCACTATGTCAGTTCTGTGTAAGAATCTATATTAATTATAAAATTACTAAAAATAAAAAATAAATATAAATGATAAAAAAATTATCTATAAAATTAAAATTTGTAACTAAACATAATTTTTTTCTATTTCATAAAATATTTAAAAACCTAAAATTAAGAGAGTGACCTTTTTGAATTTATGTTTAACATAAAATATTTAAAATGACAAAATCAAAGATAAATAGACACAAAAGGTCATATATTTAAATTTTAGATGATTATAGAAGAAATATAATAAAACAATGAAATTAAGTCATGTCTTTGAATGAAATTTAAGCCTTATCACATTAGTTTTAACCCCAATAAACCCTTTTTAACTTTACTATGTTAACATAAATTTAGTTTGATTATTATTAAAATTGAACAAAAAATATGTAAAATTATTAACTAATATTAATTACTATATTAAAAAATATGTAATACATTTTTATAAAATTAAATTCATTTAATTTTAATAACTCAATTTATTATTAAACTCACAAAATTTGATGAAAAGAGATTTTACCAAAAATACCTTTTAAGGATAACAATATATTTATAAAAAAATTAAAGTATAACGTTGATTACAATTGTCACGGCCCATCCCTCGGGGCTCGTGTCCTGACTACCCCAAGCCCACCTTCCATAGGCCAGGGGCTGGTAACTAGCACTAAAGGCGTAATTCTCTAAAACTGGGAAGGCATTGCCTTTATAACCTGTAACACACACACAAGAAGGCACAGACATGGATGAAACACCAAGTAAACTGTATAACAAAAGAGTGCTGAAAGTAAAAGGGACCAGAATACAAGACCAATTGGAATGTACAAGTATAACTGAAATGTAGTACAACTGAAGAAAAAGAAAAGACTGCTACTGGATCATCCTTCGAGGTTCCTACCTGAAGGGTAAGTACATATCATCTTCTCAGCACTCCACGTCTGTCTCTCTCCTCTATGTACCGACAAGCTGTGTGGTCCACCTCCGAGTACCGTCCAGTCCTGGTACTACCAGACTCATGCATCACTTTCTGACGTCTGCATCCAACACAACAAGGTCTGGGCATAGCCTATGAAGGGGTGAGTATAATGATACTCAGTAGGGACCCCAAGACCCTCAAGGTCTCACAAAATCCAACAATGATAAAACACAATGTATGAAATCAACAGATAATCCTACATAGGTATATTCCCATACATATACCTATGTTATTATGTAATACATCTCAATCATGATGAAAACAAAAAAGTACTGACTCAGCCTAACCATGATTTTATTTTAGCAGTAGTATCAAGTAACATACCCAGTCACATTATCGAAACCTCGGCTGGTAGAGAACTCCTACTAAATCGAGTACAGTGGGTCTTCTGCGACACTAAGCGTGCTTCCCACTGACCTTGGACTGCTGAGGTACTCCTCCTGTGAAGTACTGTGGGTCTTCCCCATCACATAGAGGCGCTCCCCACCGTGGGTCTGCAGCGCCACCAAGCGTGCTCCCCCTCGTAGCCTACTTAGGTACTCCTTCTGTCGAGTGCCATGGGCATTCCTCTTCACCAAGCTCTCTCCTCCACTGTGGGTCTTCTGCGACACCAAGGCGCTCCCCACTGGGCTAGTAGAATCACTCTGAGTGAAACGACCAGTAGTAATCAGGTCTCATCCAGCTACTAGGTCTCTGCACTACGCTCGCTCGTATCCGGGAGGATCCGCTCCATGAGCTATTGTTCGATACACCAAATGACATGAAGTCCCAAAAATAAGTATCTCAAAGGACCACCACGTCATATGGGTCTCAACGCAACAGACGGCGCGTCAATCAGATGCCTGATATGTGAGTTATTAGCCTTTTTGTCCCGAGGCCCTGGTTGGATTCGTGCACGATCCAAACTCACCATATCTCAACTATACCCAAAACTGCAATGGTGTATACTAAAAGGGACCATCATGCTCCATTATTACTAGCACTGATGACGGTTCTTCAAACGGATGTCCGGTACCAAAGATATGGGTAAAAGAAAGTAAAGGGTCATAGTGGGCTTAGGCCCGGTCCGACCCGGTCGGACTGACCTGACCCAACCCAGTCTGAGCCGACCTGGTTTGGGTTGACCCGACCTGACCCATTGGGTCGAGCCCAGCCCTTTGGGCGGGCCACCCCTTCGGGTTTGGCCCGGCCCACTTGGCCCAGCCCAGCGGGCTGCGAGGGGCCGCAGAGGGACGTGAGGGCGCGAACTGGCCGTGAGGGTGTGGACCGGCTGTGAGTCGGCGTGAGGACGGTTCAGCCCGGAGGGCCCTACGTGGGTGGATCATCTTAGAGGGCACCGCGAGGGCAGCTAGGCATGTAGGGCGCCGTGAGGGTGGCTCGGCAAGGAGGGCGCCGCGAGGGCGGCTCGGCCCGGAGGGCGCTGCGAGGGCGGCTTGGCCCGTGGCACGAGGCCGGTTCGGTCGGTGCGCTGGGTGGGGCGCGGGTGGCTCAGGAGGTCGGGGTACCACAAGGGATGTGGGTGGCTCGGTAGGCCGGTAGACGGTGCGGGCTGGGTTGTGGGCGGCTCGGAAGGCCGATGAGCGGCATGAGTCGGGCGGCTCGGAGGGCCGGTGGTGCGGCTGCGGAGCTGCGCCCGGGGTGGCTCAGCCGGTGGGGGAGCAAGCCGGTGCATCTCAGAGGGCCAGCGACATCGCGACCGGTTTGGCTGGCGGGCGGTGCGGTCAGGGTGGTGTGGTCGGGGTGTCTTGGCCTGCAGGGGTGCGCATCCAGTTCTGCCGGGAGATCTAAGCTCCGCGGGGGTGGCGCGGGTCGTGGTGGCCATGGGCGGCGGCTCTGTTGCCTTCGTCTCCTTCGCCGTTTCTATCACCTTCTTTCATTTTGAAGAACACCACAAAGAAGAATGGGAGTGGGGTCGGGCCATGTCTGTTTTCCCTGCACCCTCTACGTTTAGGGTGGTTGTATTTGGCTCAATCAACGATTGTTTCCCAAACCGAAATTGAAAACAAGGTAAATATTATCTCGCAAATAAACCACCTATAAATTCACGCAACAATTTATTCCCAACTCACAAGGAAAGAATCCGCGTATCATCTTGATAATAATTTGATCCACGTTCTTTGTTTTTAAAAGGAATGAATCAAGAGAATAAAATCATATTTAATTAAAAATTGTACCTTGTTCGTTGATGTTGGCGCAGGAAGAAGTACGAGTGTCGGTTCTCCATGGATGAGTACATCCCACATCGGATGTAGTCCTAAGGGATAAGGTAGAAGGAGGTCGGTGTTCTTCGTTGGAAGATCATTCTTCATTGGTTCGCACATTCTTCATTGGAGAGCGTAATCCTCCAAGTTTTGGGCGTCGCATCACTTTACCAGTGCTTCATCGCTTGATGAAGCCGTCCCAAATCCTCCTCCCAAGCTCCATATATATAGGTGAGGGGGAATGGTAGGTAATTATCATGTAATTTATGACGGTTCATTTATTAGGATCCTTCCTAAATTCCAATTATGTTGTTACAAAAATTAAAGAGGGGGAAATCCAATTAATTAACGTTGTCATAATTAAGTGGTGCGTTGGCACAATTTAAGAGTATGTGCATTGGAACAACTAAGGTGGAGGAGGTCAAGAGGCTCTCCCCTATTAATTGAGGGAGTTTATAATTTCTCTCAATTATAGGGGGTTTTCAAGGGGGTTTAATCTTGATTGGTCCCCACTACCATAACCTTGCATGGGAGGTTATGTTTCGGTTGGTCCCCACCACCTTAACCTCTAATGGGAGGTTAAGGTCTGGTGGTCCCCACTTCCAACGTCCACATGGAGGTTTAGTTCTGGTGGAACCCACCTAAAATATCCACATGGAAGTTGAAAATAAAATAATATGAAGTTTATTTTATTTTATTATTTCCAAAAAAACCAAAATCTAACTTTTTCCCTCATCCATCTGTTGTCGAGGTGAAATTCTCCATAAGTGAATAACGATGATGCGATTTCAACAGTGCTGTCAGATTCCAATTCCGAGCCCCAGTTCAAAAGAATGAAAAACTCGCTCACATGTTTACTGAACGTACCTGTAAAAAAGTTTATAAATTCATTCCAATTTCTCCGGGCCTCAGAATCGCACGTCGTAAATTTTTGCGGATTCGTAAAATTTTCTTTTAGAAAAATTACATGAAAATTTCGGGTATTTAAATTCTCCCCACCTCAGGGATCTATGTCCTCATAAGCCACAACTCAACTAGGTAAAGAAGTGGGGGTACTGAGCACACATCTGAGTCTTCCACTTCCATGTGCTCTCCTGGAGGTTCCCATGCTACTAGCGAACTCGCACCAGAGGTATCGACCGTTACTGAAGGAACCGCTCCGGTCGATCCTCAATCTCTACTGGAACCTCCATAAAAGTAACCCCATCGTGAATGTCCAGATTTTCATGGTCGATGATGCGAGAAGGGACATGCACGTATCTCCTCAGATGGGATAAGTGGAGGACGTCATGCACCCAGTGCAACTGAGGTGCAAGAGCTAAGCGGTATGCCTCCTCGCCAACTCTGCTGAGGACCTGAAAAGGTCTGATGAACCTCGGAGATAACTTGCCACCTCGGCCAAATCTCCGTAGACCCCATCGGGGTGAGACCCATAAAAAGACGTGGTATCCATCATAAAACTCTAGAGATCTCTGTCTCCGGTCAGCATACAACTTCTACTTTCTCTGTTCAGTCTTCATCTGCTCCTGGATGATCTACAAGTCCTCTATGGTAGCCCGTACAATCTATGATCCCACTAGTGCTAACTCCCCTATGTCAGTCCAGCACAAGGGTGATCTACATGGTCACCTGTACAACGCCTTGAAAGGTGTCATCCAAATGGTGGAGTGATAGTTGTTGTTGTATGCAAACTCCACCAAAGGTAAATGATCCTCCAAGCACCAACTAAAGTCGAGGACACAAGCATGCATCATGTCCTCGAGGGTCTGAATGGTCTTCTCAATCTGGCCATCCGTCTGAGGATGGAAGGTGGTGCTCAAACGAAGTTGTGTCTCGAAGTCCTCATGTAACCCCTTCCATAACCGTGAAGTAAAACGTGCATCATGATTAGAGATAATCTTCTATGGTACTCCATGTAACTCCACAATCTTCTACATATAGAGGCGTCCCAAGCTCTCTACTGAACCCTACTCTCTGATCAGTAAGAAGTGGGATGACATGGTGAGTTTATTGATGATCATGCAAATAGAGTCATGAATCCTAGAAGTATGTGGATGCCCGGTAATGAATTCCATGGATATCTCATCCCACTTACACTCAAGGACCTCCAAAGGTTGAACCAAGCCTGTTGGTACCTAATAATCCGCCTTCACTTACTGGAATGTGAGGCACTGAGAGACAGACTTTTCTACTGCTTTCTACATTCCCAGCCACCAGTGCTATCATTAGTGGTCCTGGTACATCTACACCACTTCTAGATGTACCGCTAGAGGCGATGTGTGGAACTCCCTCAACACTTCCTCCTAAAGTGACACAGGTACCATGGTACGTCACCTAAAGAGGATAATGTTCTCCCCACCTTCAGAAAATCCATCAGGTGCCTGTCCTATGGATATCTGAGCACGTCGTGTATTGCAGTCAGCATCCCTAAGCTGCGTCTCCCTGACTCACTGAAGAAGTGGGAGAGTGACTATATTAGACTGAAGGAAAACTTTTCTATCTCTATCCATAATAGATATATGTAAAGCGGCCATCTTCTCTGTCTCCTCTCCTAGCAGTTGTATACCAGACCTCCTGCTGAGTGCATCTGCATCAACGTTCCGCTTCCCAGGAGTATAGACTATCTCAAAGTCGTAGTCCTAGAGGAACTCAATCTAACTTCGTTGTCTCAGGTTCAGGTATTTATGTGAGAAGATATAACTGAGACTCTTGTGTTCTGAGTAAACTTTAAAGCGCTCGCCCATTAGATAGTGTCGCTACATATTCAAGGAGAAGACCATTGATGATAACTCCAGGTCATGGGTAGTGTAGTTATTCTTGTGTTATCTCAGCCATCGAGAACCATATGTGATCACTACACGCTCCTGCATCAGGACACATCCGAGCTCGGTTCCTGATGCATTGTAGTAAACTATCTACCCTACTCCTTCCTCTGGAAGACTCAAGATGGGGGCACTAATCAGCCTCTACCTCAACACCTGAAAACTCCGCTGATATTTCTCTGACCAAACGAATGGTTTTCCCTTCTTTGTCAAGGCTGATATTGGTGCTGCCAATCTAGAGAAATCTTGTAGAAACCTCCAAGAGTATCTAGCCAAACCCAGAAAACTTCGTACCTCCACCACACTCCTTGGTGGATCCCAAGAAAGTACCACCTCGATCTTAACTGGATCTACTGCAACTCCAGTCTCTGATATGACATGTCCCAGAATGTGATCCTCTCGGATCCAAAACTGACACATCAAGAGCTTACCATAAAGCTGGTGCACTCAGAGTGTGTCTAGTACTACCTAAAAATGATAGGAATACTTCTCCTCAGTAATTAATTAGATCAGAATGTCGTCGATGAAGACTATGACAAAGCGATCAAGGTATGGCTGAAAGACCATGTTCCATAGTCCCCTGAACACTACTGGAGCGTTGGTTATTCCCAATGGCATAACCAAGAACTCGTAGTGGCATTGCCGACATCGGAAAGCCATCTTCTGCACATCCTCATCTCAAAATCTGAGTTGGTGATAGCCTGATCTAAGGTTTGTCTTTGAGAATCACCATGATCCCTTCAGCTGATAAAAGAGATGATCAATCCTTGGGAGTGGTTACTTATTCTTCACGGTCACCTGGTTCAGGCTCCGATAGTCAACATAAAGTCTCAAGCTCTCATCCACGTTCTTGGCGAACAAAATCAGGGCTGCCCAAGGTGAAACACAGGTCTGGATGAATCCCTTCCCCTAAAAGTCCTCTAGTTGTACCCACAGCTCATGAAGCTCCGGGGAGCCATCCGATACGCTTGTGTTGATATCGGTGTCATCCCATGTTACAAGTCAATGTAAAATTCCACCTCTATATGAAGAGGTAGACACATAAAATCATCAGGGAAAACATCCGCGTACTGGTCGACCACTACCGGATAGCTTGGACTCTCCACATCAACAGCTCCGAGTGTAAGGCTATCCAACTGATGAGTAATTGGTTGCACCCTCTTCCGGGTAAGTCCATTCTATGTTGAAAAGGATCCATTCTCGTTGGTGAAGGTAAATATGATCCCATCTGTGTAGACACACCACACTTTGTGCCTAATACAGTCAATATGAGCATGGAATGTAGATAAATAGTCCATACCCAAGATAACGTCGCAAGGCCTCGACACCAATACTAGGAGATGCAAACTGAAGATCTTGCCTCCTAGAGTAAGCTCACACTGCCGGCAGCAATGTGTAATCATCGAATCTACTCCCGTAAGAATCTCTAGCAATAAGGATCAAGCCAACAACTCAATCAGAATCTCCGAGCTCCGAACGAGGGCAGTGAAAATGAAAGAATTACTGGCACCTGTGTCTATAAGTACTACAACTATGGTGGAGCAGACAATGATCGTACCTTGAATCATCTCCAGATAGCCATGATCATATGCCTCAGCTTCCCAAAGCTGAGATCTCCTCTATCTACCTACTCCCTCCAGTAAGGGTGGACCTCCTGGTGGTGGTGGTGGTAATATCTTGAATTGCCGCCCACTTCCACCTACATGACCAGCTCCTCTGCCACGTCCGCCTGCTTCCTGCAGACCAACTTGATCGAACCTCTGTCTCTGCCTGGGATATCCTTCGACCATCTACTGATCATATGAATGGTGGGTCAGACAATCCCGAGCCATGTGACCCTACCCACCACATGGGTAACACTACCCACTCCTGGCATGTCTGGCTCTGTCTCTGGTGCCCCACAAAACCGATCTTGTGTCATGCGGTCCTACACCTGTAGGTCTAGTAGCACTGGACCTCTGCAACATCTGTCTATTTCCATCTATAGAAGACTCTGCTACGTGTCGACTGGTTGAGGGCCTCGCTGCTGGTGACTGATCTGCAAGAAATCTCTCCCCTAAGAGGGCTCTCTCTAACACACCCACCTGTGTCGGGATGCGGAGTGAGATCACTGAAGCCCTGATCTCCCACTTGAGTCCCTGCATGAAGGTATGGGCCCTGAAGAATGGGTCTCGCACCATATCTGTGGAGTAACGTGAGAGTTCGGTGAACCTCACTGAGTACTGAGCTACAGTCATGCTGCCATACTATAGATGATGTAGCTCCTGAATGTGCACTGCGTGAAGAGTTTCTAGAACAAACTTTGTCCAAAACAGGCTCTTGAAATATACCTAGAGAAGTGTCACCTTGTCATGAACCTGGAGCATCAAGCTCCACCATCTGCCCTCTAATACCTGTAGAAGGCTGACAGCAAATATCACCATGAGGTCTGCTGGTGTCCCTACGAGTTGGAAATCTCTCACCATAGCCTCCAGCCAATCCTCATCTACCTGTGCGTCTGTCTCTCCCCTGAACCTTGGTGACCTCTAATACTGGAACTCATGCAACGTTCTCAAGCAGTGTGCACCATATGCTATTGGGGATGCTGGCATTGGTGGCCCAACAGGGTGTGGTACCGCTGGTGCCTCCGCTAGAAAAGGGCCCTGCACTGAGACCTCGTCGCTCGGTGGGAAATCTGTGCGTACATCTCTCGGAACTCTAGACAGTTATATTCGTGGAGGAATACTAAAAATAAAAAAGCGCACTACAGTCAAAATTTATATCTGGTGAGCTGACCTGGGGAGTTGACTTAAGGAAAACTTTTGAAAACACACACGCAATCAGTATTTTCGTGCACTGAGTCAGAAATCAGAAGTCAGGGTCCTGGTGTATGGATATGTCGGTTGCCGCACCAATACTGGACTCCCTAAATAGAAAACCACACTCACTACACTTATCATTATTGATTCATAGAAAATAAAGATCATAGTACTATGTTCTATGGTAGAACCGACTCCACTGATACCAATTTTTCATGACCCGTCCCTGGGGCCTGTGTTGTGACTACCCTAAGCCCGCCTTCCATAAGATAGGGGCTGATGACTAGCACCAAAGGCATAATTCCCTAAAATTGGGAAGGTATTGCCTTTATAACCTATAACACACACACAAGCACACAAACAACTGGACGAAACACCAATTAAACTGTATAAAAAATAGTGCTGAAAGTAAAAGGGGCCAGAATACAAGCCCAACTAGAAAGTACAAGTAAAACTGAAATGAAAAACCACTGAAGAAAATGAAAATATTGCTACTAGATCGTCCTTTGAGGTTCCTACCTAAAGGGTAAGTATAGATCATCTCCACAACACTCCACGTCCATCTGTCTCCTCTGTGTACTGACAAGCTGTATGGTCCAACTCCGGGTACCATCTAGTCTTCATACTCTCAGCCACAGTCAGTGTTGTCCGTCATCTGCATCCAACACAACAAGGTGCGGGCATAGCCTGTGCAGGGGTGAGTATAAAATTACTCAGTATGGACCCCGAGACCCTCAGGGTATCACAAAATCCAACAAGGATAAATCATAAAGTATGAAAACAACAGATAACCTTATATAGGTATATGCCTATACATATAACTAAGTTATTATGTAATCAATCTGAATCATGAGGAAAACACAAAAGCACTGTCTCATCTCAAACACGATTTTATTTTAGGGGTAGTATCAAGTAACATCCCCAGTAACATTATCGAAACCTCGGCTGCTGAAGAAATCCTGCTCAATTGAGTACAGTGGGCATGCTGCGACACCAACCGTGCTTCCCACTATCCTTGGGCTACTGATGTACTCCTCCTGTTGAGTATCGTGGGTCTTCCATGTCACAAAGAGGCGCTTCCCATCGTGGGTATTCCACATCACCAAGGGTGCTCCCCCTCTTAGCCTGCTGAGGTACTTCTTCTGTCGAGTATTGTGGGTCTGCTGCTTCACCAAGTGCACTCCTCCACCATGGGTCTACCATGACACCAAGGAACTCCCCACTAGGCAAGTAGAGTCACTCCGAGTCAAATGGTCAGCAGTTGTCAGGTCTCAGCCAGCTACTAGGCCTCACACTATGCTCACTCGTCTCTGGGAGGATCCTCTCCACGAGCCACTGGTCAATACTCCAAATATCAAGAAATCCCATGAATAAGTATCTCAATGGTCTACCACATCATAGGGGTCTCAACGCAATAGATGACATTTCAATCGGATGCTTGGTCTGTGAGTTTTATCCTTTTAGTCCTGGGGGACCGGTTGGATTCGTGGATGATCCAACCTGATGGTATCTCAACTATACCCCAACCGCCAGTGGGGTATACTCAATGGGACCATCATGATCTAAGATTACCAACACCGCTGACAGTTTGTCAAACAGACATCTGGTGCCAATGATATATCCAAAAAACTTAAAGGGTCGTAATGGGAATGGGTCCGGTCCGACCCGGTCTGGTCCGACCCAGTTCGGGTCACCCCTTCCTGACCCGTTGGGTCTGGCCCGACCCGTTGGGCGGGCCAGCCCATTGGGTTCGGCCCAGCCAGTTGGGCCCTTCCAAGCAGGCTGCGAGGGGCCAAAGAGGGTCGTGAGGGCGCGGATGGGCCGTGTGGGCGCGGACCGTCCGTGAGTCAGCGTGAGGACGAGTCATCCTGGACTGCACCGTGTGGGAAGCTCGACCCGGAGGGCTCCGCGAGGGCAGCTCAGCGTGGGGTGCGGGGCCGGTTTGGTCGGGGCACTGTGAGGGGCGTGGGCAACTCGGGAGGCCGAGGCCCTGGAAGGGGCACGAGCGGCTTGGGCAGCGGGGGTTCTATGAGGGGAGAGGGCGGCCCGGGTGTTCGGGGTGCCGCGAGGAGAATGGGTGGATTGGGAGGCTGGCGGACCGCACGATCTGGGTTGTGGGAGGCTCGGGAGGCTGAAGAGGGGTGTGAGATGGGGCGACTCAGAGGGCTGGCGGCAGTGCGTTCGGTGGGTGGCACGACCGGTAGGCAGCGCGACCGTGGCAGCGCGACCGGGGGGGCTCGGCCAGCGAGGGCGCTGAACAAGTTCGTCCGGGAGGTTGGCGCGCATCGAGGGCGGTACGGGTCACGGTGGCCACGACCGGTGGTGTCATTACCTTCAGCGCCATCGTCATCTCCTTCGACTTCCTTCATTCTGAAGAACACCACAAAGAAGAGTGACAGAGGGGTTGGGCCATATTGGTTTGGACCACACCCTCCGCGTTTAGGGTGTTAGCATTTGACTCAAGCAACGATTCTTTCCTAAACCTCAAAAGAAATCAAGGTAAATATTATCTCGCAAATAAACCCCCTACAAATTCCTGCAACAATTTATTCCCAACCCACAAGGAAAACATCCGCGGATCAACTTGATAATAATTTGATCCGCATTATTTGTTTTTATAAGGAAAGAATCAAGGGAATAAAATCGTACTTAATTAAAAACCCTACCTCGTTTGTTGACGTTGGCACCAGAAGTAGTACGGACTTCGGTTTTCCATGGATGAGTACGCCCCACGTCGGAAGTAGTCCCGAGGAAGAAGGTAAAAGAAGGTTGGAATTCTTCATTGGCGGAGCGTTCTTCGTTGGGGAGTGTGTTCTTCTTTGGAGAGCATAATCCTCCAAGTGTTGGGCGTCGCGTCATTTTACCAGTGCTTCGTCACTTGGTCATGTCATCCCAAATACTCCTCCCAAGCTCCATATATATAGGAGAGGGGGAAAGGTAGGTAACCATCATGGAATTTATGACAATTCATTTATTAGGAACCTTCTTAAATTCCAATGATGTTGTTCCATAAATTAAAAAGGGGGCAGGACAATTAATTAACATTGGAATAATTAAGTGGTGCATTGGCACAATTTAATAGTATGTGCGTTGGCACAATTAAGGAGGAGGAGGTTAAGGGGCTCTCCCTCATTAATTGTGGGAGTTGAGGGTTTCTCCCAATTATAGGGGGGTTCAAGGGGGTTTAATTTTAGGTGGTCCCCACCACCATAACCTCTCATGGGAGGTTATGGTTCGGGTGGTCCCCACCACCTTAACCTATCATGGGAGGTTTAGGTCTGGTGGTCCTCACATCCAACTTCCACATGGTGGTTTAGTTTTTGTGGACCCCACCTAAAATTTCCACATGGAAGCTCAAAATAAAATAAAATAAAGTTTATTTTATTTTATTCTTTCCACAAAAAACCCAAAAAGTAACATTTCCCCTCATCCATCTTTCGTCGAGGTGAAAGTCTCCTTCAGCGAATACCGGCGATGTGAGTTCATTAGTGCACTTAAATTTCAATTCTGAGTATTGGTTCAAAAGTTATAAAAAACCTCTCACACTTTTACTAAACGTACCCGTAAAAAAGTTCCGAAATTCATTCCAGGCACTCCGGGCCTCAGAATCACGCGCTGTCAATTTTCGAGGACACATAAAATTCCCATTTAAAAATAATAACGTGGAGATTATAGGTCTTTAAGATATTCACATTTTTGGATTTTTTTTAACGAAATACAACTAATTAATTTTAAATGTAATCAAAAAATCAATATGAATTTGTATGTTCTTTAAACGAAATGTTATTTTCAATAAAATTGAGTATTTTCACTATTCATTGAAAGAACAAACATTTCTAATTTTTTTAAAAAAATTATCCAAAACTAATTTTGATACACTAATTTAAAATATTATATATTTTTTCAATAAAATTTATAAAATTTCCTAAAACTACTTATAATATCCACTCAGAAGAATAAATAAAAATAGTTTCTGATGAAAACTTATTTTTGATCTATAAAATGCCTTCACAGAAAAATTGAATTCTTATTTCATAAGTATGAATCATTATATTTTTATATATTAGAAAATTAATATATATATTTTAATGTGGTTAATCCTAATCATTCCAACCTTTTTAACTGCTAGGTTATAACAATAACATTTAAATTTTAATATCTCATTGTTCATTTAAGATTAGAGTTTCATAAAGTAAATTCTACCAAACGTAATACTCTTTTAATATATCAAGATAGCACACTAACCTTTCATTAACTAAATTTTTTCCTCAAAAGGATAACTTGAGATTAGTAATAAAGGTTTTGGAATTTGAAAATACCATTGTTGAAATACTTTATCGTAAAATTAATTCTTAAAAATTCCTCTTGAAAATGGAGATAGGGAAATAAGAAGGCCATCTACGATAACACATACTATGTTTCAAAAATGAATAAAATTAGTGGAGATTTTAAATATGGGCATGGAAGAAAAATTAAATATCTTAATAATTATAGAGAGTGAAAAGGTAAATTGATTATAAGAATGTAAATGATCATGACAGTGTTAATGACCGCAAAACCATAAACTAAATAGTTTTGAAAAGATAATTTATTCATATGAAATAGAGGTAATAGGATATTATTTTGTGTCAAGATCCATTTCTTAGAGATGATTAATTATTTTACAATATATACTCAGAACATAATGATATATACTTACTTTATAAGTAAACATTCATCATTTAATCAATTGCCACCATAATATGATATTTTTTTTAAAATGGTGATAATTCAAGATGGATTTTTCATTATTGAAGAACTGAAATAAACTTATATCTGATAACATAATACATAAAATGATTTTGTGATATTCCTCATGTATTTATATATTAACCGAAACCAAAGTGGTTCCACAAGTTAAGATAATATCTCAAAATCTACAAACCATCACAAAAATAAATAATACATTAATCTCAAAATTCAACAATAACATTAAAGGTTCAATATAGATAATTCCATAAATAATAAACTCATTATACCAATTAACTTTAGTAACCTCAATATTGAGGAATTTTTTAACCTTAATGGTTTATCATACTCTTCATATTATATCTTTATGAATTTACACTACTACAAAACATACCTTTAACAACGCTAAAATTAGAATTTTCAGTGCTAAAAACTGTCCACTATCGAAGAGAGATTAAAATCCCTTAGATTTTATCAACAATAGAAAAGAATATATAAAGGATTAATTTATCAATGTTTTTATTTTTCACTGATAAAGGTGTCATTTATCAGTGCTTTTAAAAGCACTAATCAAGGGGAATACCGCATTATGATGTAAAATTCACAACACACTACAACATAAGTAATAATTGATCATATGTATATATAGATTTTATAAATGAAATAAAATTTACAAAAAAAAATAAAAGAAAAAACCCTATATTATTATCATTTAAAACATTGGTTTATACAATTATATGAGTATGTACAAATCATCGTAGACATTCAAAAACATCAATATCCCTTTGTCTTTGTCCCCTAACCCCCACTTATGCTATTTCCAAATAAACCAACCCAACTAGATAAAAATAATTAACCTATATAATAAAACAAGTATTATGTTAGTAATACTATAAGGAAATAAATTCAAAAGAAATAGTTAATTTAAAACAAAACATTGACTCATATGAAAAACAAAGTGTATCAGATTGAGTTTTCATTGATCTTTTCATATCACACCATTTCTTGTACATCATGAAGAATAATATATATGAAAATTAACTATATTAGTCTAATTAAAAATGATTAGTCTAATAATTAAGAAATATCATAGAGAATTATGAGAAAAAAATCTAGGCTTGTTTTCTCTATCTTGGTGATGTTATGCACTTTTTAAACTAAAATGACACTTATATATTGAAAAAATGCAGTTGACATCATACTGGTCAGACCATGTGTTGGATTGAGGTGTGGATGATTACTAAATATCACAAATGACATATGGATCATTGACATAAATAATTAAAACAATATGAATGTGTTTTATCTGTATTTCATGTGTCACTTTTTTTAATTGAATATCATTTTAAACCTGAATCATGAACTTTTAGTCAAATCGATCTGATCGTGTGTTGGATTGATGTGATAATTATTAATACAAACAAAAATCACTTATGAACCGTTTTTCTTAAATATCTAGACAATACGTTCATGTTTTCTTAGTTTTTAGTGAATTGAACTTCTTGAACTAAAATGTCTACATCAAAATGAAAACAAACACTTTTTGTCAAATCATACACACAATGCATCATATTAAGGTAAAATTGATTCCTACACATAAAAAATTACATATGTAACATTTTATTAATGTATTAAATCAATATTAATATGTTTTATTATTTTTAAGCATGTTTGTATTATTTTTTACTAACATTAATGTCATCTTTTAATAGAAAGACCACTTGGAGTCACAATGCATTAGATTGAGGTTTTGATATTTCCAACACATTAAAAATGACTTATGGATTACTGTACTAAATTATAACATAAATCTAAAACTATTATATCGGTTTTGGGGGTGTCACTTGGGGTTTTTAAAATATCCTTTGAAATAGGAAACACACACATTGGGTGATACTGGTCACATAATGTGTCATTTTGATGTGAGACATATTACTGCATGTTAAAAATGAATTATGAATCATTTTCCAAAATTTAAAAATCCAGTTGAGTTTTTTTCCTAATTTTTAATGAGTGACACTTTTTGAACTAAAATATAAATTTTAAACTGATAATGGGAACTTTGGGTCATATCAGGCACATCATTTATCTGATTGAAACATGAATGATTCCAAAATGTCACAATGAAATATTGATAGTTTTCTTATAGTGTAAAAACAATCTAAAAGAATTTCCTTGGTTTGGATTATGTCACTTGTATTTTTTAATAAAATTAATGTCAATTTTAAATAAAAACACGCACTTAGAGCCATACCAATCACAACGTGCATCAGATTGAGGTACTGATGGCACCTAAACATAAAAAATTACTTATGGATCATTTTATTAAAGTATTAAAACAATAATTTTTTTTTCAGTTTTGTGTACGCCACTTTTATTTTTTACTAAAATTTCATTTTAAACTAGAAACATTCACTTTGAGTGATATCACACATATATGGTGTCATTTTGATATGAGACTGATTTCTAGAAGTAAAAAATGACTTATGAGTCATTTTCCAAAATTATCAAGACAATATGAGCATATTTTCTTGGTTTTCAGTAAGTTAAATTTTTTAAACTAAAATGGAAATTTTAATAAGATTAAAAAACAATTTATTCATATTAGGCACATCATGTATTAGATTGAGGTACAAATTATTTGTACATATCAAAAATGAATTATGGATCCTTTTCATAATGTATCCAAATAATTTAAATCATTTTCTCAGGTTTTGAGAGTGTCGCTGGTCTTTTTTATTAAAATTGATGTAATTTTTAAATAAAATGACACACATGGAGTCATACCAGTCACACCAATCGTCAGATTGAGGTGATTATGATTTCAACACATTAAAAATACATATGTATAATTGTCTTTATGTATCAAAATAACATGAATGTGTTTGTTTTTTTGAGTATGTCATTTTTTTGAAAATTTCATTTTAAATTGGAAACAAGAACTCTGATTGATATCTGTCATATCATTTCTTAGTTTGATGTGATATTGATTCATACATATCAAAACTGACTTATGAATGCTTCTCAATAATTATCAAGACAATTTGAGTACATTTTCATAGTTTTTAGTGGGTTAAACTTTTTTAGTTAAAATTTTAATTTTAGACAAATAATATACACTTGGTGTCAATCCGAGAATATCCTATATTAGATTGAGATATAAATGATTCCAACACATCATAAATGACATACGTATTGTTTTAAAAAGGTAAAACATCAATCCATATGCATTTTCTCAGTTTTTAGTATGTCACATGTCACTTTTACTAATATTTATGTCAATTTTAAATAAAAAGACAAACTTTGAGTCATAACTATCCCACTGTGCATTAGATTGAGGTGGGATTGATTCCAACACATCAAAAATAAAATATGAATTGTTTTCCGAAAAGTATCAAAATAATATGAATTATTTTTCATAGTTTTAAGTATGTAACTTGTTTTTTTAATAAATTGCAATTTTAAATTGGAATCCCAAACGTCATGTCATACCGATCACAAAGTGTGTCGGTTTCATGTGATACAAATTCATACACACCAAAAATGAATTATTAATAATCTTTATAAATTATCAAGACTATACTACTTCATTTTATCTATTTTTAGTGAGTGGCACATTATGAAATAAAATGTTAATTTTAAATTGATAGCAGGCACATTGAGTCATACCAGGAACATCGTGTAACAGATTTTGGTGAAAATGATTCTTACACACCACGAATGATATATAAATCTTTCTCATAAAGTATTAAGGAAATATAAATGTGTTTTCACTATTTTGAGTATGTCAGTTGTCTTTTCTTCTAAAATTAATGTCAATTTTAAATAAAAAGACATAGTTGGGGTCATACCAATCATACTGTGCATAAAATTGAGGTGAGGATGATTTCTAAGCATAAAAAATGATTTTTGGATCATTTTACTATATTTTCCAGTTAATACAAATTTATTTTATATGTTTTGAGTATTTATCTTATATTTTTTACTAAAATTTCATTCCAACTAGAAACAAGAACTTTGACTCATGCCATTCATGTAACACCGTGAGATTTACGAGAAATATTTTGTTTTTATATATTATGTTATACGCAACACCAAACGAATCTTTCAATACAGACAACACTGCCTTGGCTTGCGTTATATTCAATAGAAACCTTCCTCGATAGCTTGCATTTTACGCAATATCGAGTTTCACTAAACAACGACATGTTATTAAAATATTATATAAACTAGCCATTATGAATAGTAATACACACTTTTTTGAAATTTTAAAAAATTTATCATTCAAAATGGACTTTATTTTTGGATTTGGAATATCGAGATTATCTTAGGGTGAAGTTTTAGTATTTTTCTAAAAACTTTTAATTTTTGATGAATAGTGAAAAACACTAAGTTATAGTATAAAACCAAATTTTTATTTAAATAATTATTTAATTTATTTAATTTTATTTTAGGTCGAAATCGATATATAATAGCTATATAAGTTGAACATAAATCATTGGAGTCATTTTATAATAATTATAGATATATAAAAATTTTATTGAACTTTTTACCATCTTTTACCCACCTCCTAGGAGAATTTGAAAATTTACATAAAACATAATTTTACCTCTTCTGTGAGATGAATTATGAAAATCCAAGAGAAATCTTTAATATCAAGGAGTAAAATGTGGTTCAATAAGATAAAAATAATTTCTGGTGAATAGTAACTTTTTACTTTTATTTACCACGGTTAAAAGTAAATAGGGTAATTAAGAGTAAAAATAGTATTATTATTACCCTAAAACATGTCCTAATTCTATTGGATAAGATTAATTCGACCAAAAACAACCTTAGGAATAAAATATGACAATTTAGGTCCACTTGGATTAGATTAGGACATTTATTATAATTTAATTTAAAGAAGAGTTAAAAGAATTAAAATCAATGTTTAATAAGTAAAACATTTATAATATTAGGTTATATATAAGATAAATTAGACTATAAATATTAATTATAAAGATAAAAATATTTCCTACATAATGATATTTTATTCATAATTTTTAGACATTAAATAATTTAATTTATTTGTGACACAATGATGATGCAGTAATTACCTTATTAATGAAATATTAACATAATTGATATTATAAATACTCAAATAAATGTAATTTGAGACTTTTTATGAATTTAAATAATTTTATTGGTTAATATAACATATTAGTATTGGTTAGATGAATTGTTTTCGAAGTATTAATGCTGTTATGAATTTAGAAAAAACAAAATACCAAATAGTGTCAAAATTGACATAAAAGAGTTTTAAAAAAAATATTAAATTATTAATTGATATTATATTACTAAAAATATACGGTTCGGCACAAAGACTTATATAAAAATATATATGACATTAAGGAACCAATTTCGGTTCTATTGGTAGTTTATAGTATGTTTATTAACCATATAGTGTAAGAATACAAGAAAACACGGTAAAAGTTAAATTATTTAACTTAGAGTTAAATCTAAATGATAAGGTTAAAATGGTAACATAAACATGTCTAAAACATATTGTTTTAGAGGATTTAGACCCATATCCACCCTATACCTTAAATAATTCACCTTGGATCCATTATAAACTGACTATGAATTTATTATTAAATAATATTTTACGTTGTTCCTAAGGTGCCCCTCACCTCTCTTATAAAAAGGCACTTCCCCTTATCTCTAATTCACACCTCCAAATCCTTTTGGCTCGGGAAAAACCTCCCCAAATACCCTCTAAACTATCCTCCATTAATCCTAGAGGCATTACTTTAGTCAGAAAGAAAACCTATGGAGCCCTTTTGATCAAATCAAAAGGAAGAACCCTAGGAAGAGGTAAATATCTCACCACCAATTTCAAGATCCTTTCTTCTCCCACTTCCTCCTTCTTTGTTGTTTCCTTTATAAAATATTAACTACATTATCTTCTATATAATTTTATTTTATTATAAATGGTACAATCATATTAGTTATTTTATCTATACTATGAAGGAAAAATTCACGACATGTGCGTACGTATGACTTACCGTCTCCACGTTGTGGTGTAGTTTGTTATTCAAAGATTTCATCATTTGGATGGGTATGATAATGAGTAAAAATGATATAAATAATAAATATAAAATTATTATGATTCTATATAGATGATATAACATCCAATTATATATTATTTTAATATCAAAAGAATGATATCATCGCTCGTGCGTACGTATGGCCTACCGTCTCCACAATGTGAGGCGACTCGTTATACATGATTTTCATTGAATAATGATTATATAAATGAATTTAATGAATAAATATGACATATATTATAATAATACAATTCTTTAAATTAGGTATATATAACCTAAAAAGATGAATAAGAATTTATTCGACAAAACATGCATAAGAACATAAAGTAATGAACACCCGAATAACAAGTAACAATGAAATATTACTAATAAGAAGATAAGAATATGACCATATATGATATCATAAAAATAAATATGATTCTTTAATAAGTCTATAAAATTATTTAAATCATTATACTGGAGGTTCGTATATGTACAAAGCATATCAGTCCTAAGGTAAGGAAAAATCTCATAATCTCATTTTTATCCGAGATTGTTTATACTTAAAAATTTACTGGGGAATATTTATCATCCACATCCATGTTTACTCAATATATAATATTATTTATATCCTCTTTCAATTTTTTAAATCCAATTTTACCTATTCGTGAATTTTTATTAAAATATATGAAATGAATCTTTTGTCGTTTTAAGTACGAGATACTTTTTGACTTTTCTGGCCAAAGTACAAGAAGAATGTTTTTTAACTCATACGGTATGAATGGATTTTTATGATTTCATATAGAATTATTTCCATGAAGCATCCTTTAAATGTTTTCAAGTTTATTTTTAATTAACTTCTTTTAGTTTAAAATTGTATGACATGTTAAGAAAGGAAAAAGGTTTTTTAATTAGAAATGATATTTTCCTCAAGAATAGAGTTCAAGTGTTGTATCAAAATTATTTTCCAACTAAGATAATATAGGGTTATATTTCTATCCCTATTTTTACATTTATTTGATTATGTTATGATGGAATTATTTTTATGAAGTCCTTTTATCTTATATGGTTTATGTTATGATGGCATGATGTTTAAGAATCCCATTTTTATTAAATGGATTATTCTATGATATATGATTTATGATTTTGTGGACCACATAAGAATGGTTTCATTATGTGATGGGTGGGATGTATATCTCCCTCTAATGCATTGGGTAATGATTTATATCTCATGAGATAGACATGGCTGGAGCGACAAGTTAATCCGGTTCAGTGATACAGGACTGGAACGAGAAGTGAAATCAGTTTAGAAATGGACATTGTGTACTATAGTAGTCTTGGAAATGAGTCTTGACTAATAAGAAATGATTTTCTATGATTATGTTTGTATACCACAAAGTTTCATGTTTTATGATATGATTATTGGTATTACATTTCACTACAATGATTTATCCCATGTTATGATATTATGATCTCTTTTGTAGGTTAAAATTTTCAAAATGTTATGTTCTTATGAATATGATATGATTGATATTTCTTTTGTTCACCCTTAATGAGCATTTGAGCTCACCCTTTTGTATTTTTTCTTTTCCCCGGGTTAGGAATAAGGGTATTAAGTAGTATATGCCAAAAGGGACTCTAGATATGATGAAATAAACTAGAGACAATGTAGATTATTTATGAACTAGTTGTTTATGTTTCCCAGTTTCTAAAGACACTATACCTGTATGGTCCTGTCATGGTTTTGTTATATGTTGTAATAAATATGCTTCAATTATGATGTAATAACAATGTATGTAATGTATGGGTTGTTGTAGTTGGTATCAGAGTAAAGGTATTGTCAACCATTGTAAACTAGGATGTGAAAGCCTTAGTAAGAACTCTAAGGATATGTCTAATCATAGAACACAATATTAGTGTTTTAGAAATGTCCATGAATAACCTATGTTATGTCCTTACGAGTGAAATATCATTCTATATTATGTGGTTTTCCAATTATGATTAGTGTTTCTCACACTATGCTTATTGGTTTTAGTCAATGGCTAGAACCTGAAAGAACCACGTTAATGCTGAATGCGATGGGAAATGCAATGATTTTCCACATGAGCAACCAAACATTATTGGAGCTGGAAGAAAAAATCTTGTAGCCATGATCACACAACTTTCTAAATCTATGAATCATAGAAGACTTCCAAATGAGAAAAGGAAGGAGAAACATTATGTTGAATCCTTCATGAGGCAGCGTCCACCCTCATTCAGCGGGTCTACTGATCCATTAGTGGCTAAACAATGGATCAGTACCACTGAAAAGATATTTTCAGTTCTTCAATGTTCTGAACATGATAAATTCATCTTAGTAGAATATCGTTTGGAAGCTGAAGCTGATCAGTGGTGGAATATTATCAAGAATACGAGGCAAAGAGACGAAATTGAGTCCATTGAATGGGTCGAGTTCAAGAACATATTTTTCAATAAGTACTTCCCTCGTATTATTCGAACAAAGATGGAGAAGAAGTTTCTAGAACTAAAGAAAAAGGATGATGAATATTTTGGTACCTAAGAAGTAAATTTTACAAGACTTTCAAGGTATGCTTCCAGAATTATTTTCCAACCTGAGAGTAAGATCGATCGATTTTTTAGTGGCTTAAAACCAGGTCATCGAAGGGAATTTTCCATAAGGGACTGCAACAGCTACGAGGAAATTGTTCGATGTACGGTCAAGGTTGAGATGGTGATTGGAGTAACCCATCAGTCATATGGGTTTAATAAGAAGAGGAAATTGGAATTCAAAGGAAAATCTAAAGCCCATACTGAAAAGAAGATGAGTTTTTCCTTATTCTCAAAGTGTGGAATGAAACATGGAGGGAATTGTCTTAAAGGTACAAGAAAATGTTTTAAATGTGGAAAATAAGGTCATCGGGAATTTGAATGCCGCAGTGATAGGAAAAAGATGTCTAATGATGAGAAAAAAAAGGCTACACCGAATGCACCTCTTACACATCAATGTTACAAGTTCAAGGTAATGGGGCATTATGCTAATGAATGCCCTAATCCAAGAGTTGTTGATGATGATTGACATCAACAAACTCTTAAGGCCAAAGAAAAATGAAAGTCACATGAAATTTCTATTAGCTATGTGGAGTAAGATAACGAAGTGTTGAAAGGTACACTTAACATCCACTATAAAGTAGAAAATGTTTTATTTGATTATGGATCCACCCACTCTTTTATTTATGAATAATTTTACAAGGGTATCACCATACTACCTCAACAATTAACGGTTGAGTTAGCTGTGATAACTCCTAATGGAACAACGGTTTCATCAAATGTTTATAATTCTTCTGCAATTGATGTTTGTTGGAAAGTACTTTCTGCAAATCATGTGATCCTTCCTATAGTGGAATTTGATGTGATTATTGGCATGGAATGACTTTCCTTATATAGATCTCATATAGATTTCCATAGAAGGGAAGTCACATTTCATATTCTCAATCAATCTGTGATCATCTATCGATGCAAGGATGAATATAACCTTCCAGTGGAAATTTTTTCCATCTTATGGGTCTTGATTCCAATAAATGAAGGTTATTTATCTCAAATGGTTGGAATGAAATCACGATTAAGAATATGCCCATTTTATGGGACTTTGATGATGTCGTTTCAGAGGAATTTATAGGTCTTCCACCAAATCGTGAAGTTGAGTTTTCAATATAACTCATACCGGGTGTTATGCCCAATTCAAAGGCACCTTATAGAATGGCCCCAATTGAGTTGTAGGAATTGAAGAAGCAACTCCAAGAGAATCTTGATAAGGGATTCATAAGCCCTAGTGCATCACCATGGGGAGCAACTATTTTATTTGTTAAGAAGAAAGATGGATCAATGAGACTCTGCATTGATTATCAAGAACTTAACAAGATCACTATCATGAAAAAATATCCTCTCCCACAAATTGATGACTTATTTGACCAACTATGCAGAGTTCAATACATTTCCAAGATTGATCTTCGTTCAGGGTATCATCAATTAAGGGTCAAAAAAGAGGATATACCACATACGACTTTCCGTACAAGGTATGGACACTATGAATTTATAGTGATTCCATTTGGTATTACTATTTCCTCTTATATCTTCATGGATCTAATGAATAGTGTCTTTATAGATTATCTTGATCAGTTTGTGGTAGTCTTTATAGATGATATTCTATTTTATTCAAAGAGAAATGAAGAACATGATGATCACTTGTGAATTGTATTAAAACCCTAAGAAAGGAGAAGATTTATGCCAAATTTACCAAGTGTTAATTTTGGATTAAAAAAGGAGAATTTTTTGGTCACATAATCTCAAAAGAGGGGATATTTATGGATCCAGCAAAAACAGACGTTATTAAAAGATGGTCGAGACCAAAAAAAGTAACTAAGATCCTAAATTTTCTTGGTTTGGATGGATATTATCAATGTTTTGTGAATGATTTTTCACAATTATCTAATCCAATCACCAGGTTGACTCGAAAAAAAGTTATGTTCATTTGGATAGTGGAGTGTGAAGAGGATTTCAAGGAGTAAAAATGAAGGTTATCTAGTCCACCTATTCTCACACTTCCTTGTAGTGGAGAAAGTTTTGTGATCAATAGTGATGCATCCAAGAATGGATTGGGGTGTGTTCTCATGAAAAATGTTATGTTGATAGCATATGCCTCACGATAGTTGAAAATCCTTGAGTAAAATTACCCAACTCATGATTTGGAATTAGCTGCGGTAATCTCTACATTAAATATTTGGAGACATTATCTTTATGGTGAAAGGTGTGATATTTATACTGATAATAAAAGTTTAAAGTATATTTTCAAACAAAAGGAGCTGAATATGCGCCAAAGAAGATGGTTGGAGATGATTAAGGATTACGAATACTCAATTCATTACCACCCTGGGAAAGCAAACAAGGTGGCAGACACATTAAGTCGACAAGACCATGCCAGCTTATCCATGATGAGGATCACAAAAGATCCAATATTTATGGATTTAAAAAGGATGGATATTTAAATTTTAATGGAAGGGGGGAAATCTTATCTTTCTTAAATGATTGTTCAATCATCTATACATGTGAAGATTAAAGAGGCATAGAAAGAAGATGTATAGTTACAAAAGAAGGAGAGAAAGGTTCCTAAATTCCATATTGATTGTGATGAAATAATAAGGTTCAAGAATCGGGTTTGTGTTCCTCCCATCCCATAATTAAAGAAGGAAATATTGGATGAAGCTCATATTTCTTCATTCTCTATTCACCCTGGAAGCACGGAGATGTATAGGGACCTAAAGGAGTTCTTCTGGTGGTATTTTATCAAAAGAGATGTTGCTGAATATATCTCTCGATGCTTGGTTTTCCAGCATGTTAAATCTGAGAGACAGAAGTATAAGGGGATGTTACAACCATTACCTATACCATAATGGAAATTGGAAAAAATCACTATGGAATTTGTCACTGGACATCCTAAAACATCCAAAGGCGATAATGCTATCTGGGTTATAGTTGATCATCTTACGAAGTCGGCACACTTCATTGCTATTAGAGAGGATTTCTCTCTTGATTAGTTTTACAGGATATATGTGAAGGAAGTGATAAGATTTAATGGAGTACCACTTTCCATTATATCTGATTAGGATCCGAGGTTTACCTCGAAGTTTTTGCAAAGTCTTCAGCATACTCTAGATACAGAGTTGAGTTTCAGCACTGCTTATCATCCTCAGACCGACGGTCGGTATGAGAGGAAAATTCAAACACTAGAAGACATGTTGAGAGCTTGCTCTATGAATTTCAAAGGTGTTTGGGATCAACACCTACCTTTTGTGGAATTTTATTATAATAATATCTTTCACTCCAGTATTTAGATGGCTCCTTTTGACGCTCTCTAAGGAAAAAAATTCAGAACTCCAACATGCTGGGATGATGTTGGGAAAAGAAAGCAATTTGGACTAGATATTGTTGATGATATGGTAGAAAAGGTAAGATCCATTCAACAATACATTAGAGTATCTTAGAGTCGACAAAAAATTATGCCGACAACCATAGAAAAGACCTACAGTTTGAAGTGGGTGATAAATTGTTCTTATGAATATATCCTTGGAAGAGAGTAATGTGATTTTGAAAGAAGGGAAAGATGAGCCCTAGGTCTATTGGTACTTTTGAGATACTAGATCATGTTGAGAAGGTAGCTTACCGATTGGAGCTTCCACCGAATCTCTCTCAAGTTCATGATGTGTTCCATGTATCTCTCCTGAGAAAGCACATACCTGATACTTTACATGTACTAAGCTCAGAAGTTGAACCGCTGGAGCAAGATATTTCTTATCAAGAACAACCAATAGAGATTCTGGATTATAGTGAAAAAGTTCTATGAAACAAGCCTACTCACTTGGTTAATGTTTTATGCAGGAACCACCAATTAGAAGAAACTACATGTGAACTTGAGGATATGATGAGGGAGAGGTATCCTCATTTGTTTGTTACGAAGTGACGTATTTCTAGGGAGAAATTATTTTTAAGGGTGGTAGAATGTAACACCATGAGATTTTATGAGAAATATTTTGTTTTTATATATTATGTTATACACAACACCAAAGGAATCTTTCAATACACACAACACTATCTTGGCTTGCATTACATGAAAGAGAAACCTTCCTCGATAGCTTGCATTGTACACAATACCGAGTTTCACTAAACAATAATATTCTGTTAAAATATTATATATACTAGCCGTTATGAATAGTAATACCCACTTTTTAAAATTTTATCTTTCAAAATGGACTTCATTTTTGGATTCATAATATCAAAATTAGCTAAGGGTGATTTTTTGGTATTTTTATGAAAACATTGATTTTTTATGAATAGTGAAGAACACTGAGTTATAGTTTAAAACCAAATTTTTATTTAAATAATTATTTATTTTATTTAAATTTATTTTAAGTCAAAATAGATACATAATACCTATATAAGTTCAAGGTAAATCATTGGAGTCATTTTAAAATAATTTTAGATATATAAAAATTTATTGAACTTTTTACCGTCTTTTACCCACCTCCTAGGAAAATTTGAAAATTTACATAAAAATTAATTTTACCGCTTCTGTGAGTTGAATTTAGAAAATCTGAGATACATGGTTAATATCAAAGAGTAAAATGTGGTTCAATAAGTTAAAAATAATTTTTGGTCAATAGTAACTTTTTACTTTTATTTACCATGGTTAAAAGTAAATAGGGTAATTAAGGGTAAAAATGATATTATTATTACCCTAAAACATGTCCTAATTCTATTGGATAAGTTTAAGTTGACCAAAAACAACCTTAGGAATAAAATATAACCATTTAGGTCCACTTGGATTAGATTAGGACATTTATTATTATTTAATTCAAAGAAGAGTTAAAAGAATTAAAATCAAATTTTAATAAGTAAAAAATTTTTAATATAGGGTTATACATAACATAAATTCGAATATAAATATTCATTAGAAAGATAAAAATATTTCATACATAATTTTATTTTATTTATAATTTTTATATATTAAATATTTTATTTATTTATGACAGAATGATGATGTAGTAGTTACCTTATTAATGAACTATTAACATAATTGATATTATAAATAATCAAATAAATGTAATTTGAGACTTTAATGAATTAAAATAATTTTATTGGTTAATATAACATATTAGGGTTGGTTTTATAAACTTTCTTCGAAGTAGTAATGCTGTTACGAATTTAGAAAAAACAAAATACCAAATAGTGTCAAAATTGACATAAAAGAGTTTTTAAAAAAATATTAGATTATTAATTGATATTCTATTCCTAAAAATATAAGATTCCACCAAAAGTCTTATATAATAATATATATGGAATTAAGGAACCAATTGGGGTTCTATTGACAATTTATAGTTTATTTTATAACCATATAGTGTAAGAATACAAGAAGACACAGTAAATGTTAAATTATTTAACTTAGAGTTAAATATAAATAATATGGTAATAATGGTAACATAAACTTGTCTAGAACCTATTTTTTTTAGAGTATTTATACCCATTCCCAACCTAGATCCGAAATTAGTCACTTTGGATCCATTATAAACCGAATATAAATTTATTAGAAAATTATATTTTATGTTTTTCCTAAGGTGGTCATCACCTCTCTTATAAAAATACACTCCCCCTTCTTCTAATTTACACAGCCAAAGCCATTTGGATCAGAAAAAACCTCCACACATACCCTCTCAACTGTCCTCCATTCATCCTATAGGCCTTACATTAGTCAGAAATCCAACATATGGATCCCTTTTGATCAAATAAAAAGGAAGAACCCGAGGAATAGGTAAATATCTGACAACATATTTCAAGATCTTTTCTTCTTCCACTTCCTCCTTCTTTGTTGTTTCCATTCTATAAAAATAACTCTAGTATATTCTATATACTATGATGTTATTATAAATGGTACAACCATATTTGTTATTTTATCCATCCTATGAATGAAGAAATCACCACATGTGCGTACGTATGACTTACCATCTCCACATCGTGGTGTAGTTTGTTATTAAAACATTTCATCATTTGGATGGGTATGATAATGAGTATAAATGATATAAATAATAAATATAACATTATTATTATTCTTTATATGTTATATAACATCCAAATAAATACTATTTTAAAATCAAAATAATTATATCATCGCTTGTGCGTATGTATGGCCTACCGTCTCCACGATGTGATGTGACTCGTTCTACATGATCTTAATTGAATAATGATTATATAAATGAATTTAATGACTAAATATGATATATATTACACTAATAACATTCTGTAAATGAGTTTTCTATAACCTAAAAATAGGAATAACAATTTATTCGACAAAACATGCATAAGAACATAAAGCAATGAACACCCGAATAACAAGTAACAATGAAATATTATTAATAAGAAGATAAGAATATGACCATATATGATATCATAAAAATGAATATGATTCTGTAATAATTCAATGAAATTATTTAAATAATTATACAGGAGGTTTAGATACATACGAATCATATGGGACCTAAGGTAAGGGAAAATCTCACAATCTCATTTTTATCTGAGATTGTTTATACTTCAGAATTTATTGGGGCATATTTATCATCCACATCCATGTTTCCTCAATATGTAATATTATTTATATCCTCCTACAATTTTTTAAATCCAATTTTACCTATTTGTTATTTTTTATTAAAATATATAAAAGGAATCTTTTGTTATTTTTAGTATGAGATACTTTTCGACTTTTTCGGCCAAAGTACGAGAATAATGTTTTTTAACTTATACGACATGAATGGATTTTTATGATTTCATAGAACATTACATCCATAAAGATTCTTTTAAAAGCTTTAATATTTTTTTTAATTAACTCCTTTTATTTTAAAATTGAATGAAATGTTAAGAAAGGAAAATTGTTTCTGAAGTAGAAAGGATGTTTTTCTCAAGAATAGAGTTCAAGTGTTTTATCAAAATTATTTTCCATATAAGATAATATAGGGTTATGTTTCTATCCCTATTTTTACATTTATTTGATTATTTTATGATGTAATTATCATTATGAAGTCCTTTTATCTTTTATGGTTTATGTTATGATGGCATGATGATTAAGAATCTCATTTTTATTAAATGGGTTATGCAATGATATATGATTTAGGATTTTGTGGCACACATAAGAATGGTTTCATTATGAGATGGGTGGGACCTATTTCTCCCTCCAATGCATTGGGTAAAGATTTATATCTCATGAGATAGATATGTCTAGAATGGAAAGTTAATCCAGTTCATTGATACAGAACTGGAACGAGGAGTGAACTCGGTTCAGAAATGGACTTTGTCCACTATGATAGTCTTGGCAATGATTCTTGACTAATAAGAAATGATTTTATATGATTATGTGTGTATTCCATAGAGTTTCATGTTTTATGTTATGATTATTGGGATTACATTTCAGTACTATGATTTATCCCATGTTATGATAATTTGATCTCTTTTGCAGGTTAATATTTTCAAAATGTAATGTTCTTACAAATATGATATGATTTATATTTCCTCTGTTTACCCTTGCTGATCATTTGAGCTCACCCTTTTGTATGTTTTCTTTTCACCAGGTCAGGAAGAAGGGTATTAAGTAGGATATTCCTAAAGGGACTCTAGATATGATGAAATAAACAGGAGACAATGTAGATGCTTTATGAACCAGTAGTTTATGTTTCCCTGTTTCTAAAGACACTATACCTATATGGTCCTATCATTGTTTAGTTATATGTTGTAATAAGTATGCTTCAATTCTGAAGTAATAACAATGTATGTAAAGTATGGGTTGTTATAAGTCACATCATGTATCAGTATGATATGAGACTGATTCTTAAATGTAAAAAATTAATTAGGGATCATTTTATGAAATTATCAAAAAAAATATGAGTTCTTTTTATCAATTTTTATCATGTGACACATTTTTAAATAAAATGTCAATTTATACTAATAATGGACACTTTGAGTCATACTAAGATCATTGTGTATTGGATTGATGTACTGCTGATTACTAAAAGTCAAAAATGACTTATATACAGTTTTTTGAATGTATAAAAATAACTTGATCCTATTTTCGTAGTTTCTAGCTTGTCAGTTGAATTTTTTTATTATAATTTTTGTAAATTTTAAATAAAAATACACACTTGGAGTTATACCATCTACATCATGTGTCAATTTGAGGTAAAAATGATTTCTATATGCCAAAAATGACTTATTTATTTCTTTCCAAAATTATCAAAATAATATTAATGTTTCTGCTTGGTTTTTAGTGTGTAATGTGTGTTTTGAACTGAAATGTTGATTTTAAACTAAAACATACATTTTATTCATTCTAAGCACACAATGTATCAGATTGAGGTGTGAATGAATGAATCTGTGATATTATTTTTCATTAAACTATCTAAAAATCTAGAAAATAGAGAACATGTTCAATTATAATGAAATAGGAAACCTCATGCTTCATCAAACACTTCATGTTTCAAGAAGTTTGGGGTTTTTTATTCCTTCAGAAAAGATAAATTTCATTCTTTTCTAGATTGTTGGAGGTAGTTGAAAGAAAACTATGACTTCCCAAAAGTTATGTAAGAAAACTAAATATGTATTTGATAAAAATGATAATAAAATTAATTTATGAAAAGTAGATAAAATGATTATAAAATAAATTAAATAATTTGAAGGAATTAAACTTTTCTTAATAGTTTTATACATTCCTGAACCATTTCTTTATTGTCAATTTCTCAAACGTAGCCTCGAATATCAGTCTCTCATGAGCATAAAAATATTTTAACAACCCACCCCAAATCGAGGAAAAGAATTCACCCGTATATGAGAAAATTTGTACATTAGTAATACTATAATGAAATAAATTAATCATTAATATGAAATAATCAATTAATAAAATGAAAATTTTAAACTAAAAGAACATTATTTGAGTCATACTGGGTACACTTTATATCAGTTTGAGGTACGGTTTATTCCACTTTGTCTTTTTATCCTATAGTGCATTTAATAGTCTGGGTCATTTAAAAATATTATTGTTTGATAACTCAGAATGTTTGATGAATTTTATAATAAAAATTAAATTTTATCATCATGATTTCATCATCCTTGTGGCGTGCTTGAAAATATAACATGAGTGAATCATCCTTTTAGATGAAGAAAATTCATCATAATCTCTGTAAAAATTATCAAAATAAGTATTATATAAAAATGATATCAAAATTAACTAAAATAGTAGATTAAATGATGAGAAAAAAAACGAAAATGAAATTTTTTCTAGTTATATATCATTAAACATTAAAATAACTACTATTTATCATAATAAACTAAACCATAGGTAATATAGTCAACATTACAAAACCCTAAAATAAAATACATTGTACAATCTAATATAAAACTAATATTCCTTTAGTGTTCCTCACCACATGACCATAAACTTTGTTAATACCACCCTAAATAGATGATGATTACCTTTTTATTTTTATTTATTAATGACTCTAAACTATAAATATTATTATAAAGGATTGTTTTTCCACACTAAAATTTCTACATTGAAACATTTTCCCTTCATGGAAGCTTAAAATTATAAAACTCATTTGTCAAATATAATTGGAATTACCAATACCATTTTTTAAAATTATGATTCCAAACATGAAAATTTTTGATTCACCAACTCTGGACACATGTGATATATTTTAGAAGCTCAATACCAAAAATTTGATATATTTAAAAACTTTATAATAACATAATATTTATGTATTACACAAAATTCACCTAATTTTTTTTTAACTTTTTGTGTCATTGTAGAACTCATATATAAAAATTATTATTCTTATTTTCAACAAAAAGTAATATAATAAATTAAATCATCTTGTTTTCTAATAAAAATTATTTTATACAATTATTTATTCATAGAAAACATTAACCATTAGTTTAAACCTATCCAATTTCACTGATTAAAAAAATAAAAATCTACATCTAAGTTTTTTTGGAACACAATAAAATCAATCGATCCATTTCAATCATATAGAGTGTAAAAACTATATGATACAAAATTTACCTTATTTCATGGAAAAATATTTAGTGTGACCCATTATGGTATTTTTAGAATATCTTGAAGTCCATTTTAAATGTCTTACCCCTTATGACTGTATCTAACATCGGTATAGCCCTTTATGGCATCCAAATGACACTAAAATATAGTTCACCCATTATGTATTCCTAGACTATGAAATAAATTCATATATCCATTTTGATATTCTTGGAGATGGTAAAATCTAACATAACATCACCACAAATTTTTCATCAAAATGGGAGCTTCCCTCCTCTCATGTATTTTTTATTGGGATTGATGATGAGTTTTTTAATGATATTGTGAACATGGATCATTTTACATAATGAATGTGCATATGAATATTAGTGACAAACCAGTGTACATATTTTTATAGTAATCCAATTGAACAGTTTCTGTATCTATAATAATGATTGTTCAAAAACCTCTACTAATGTAGTGATTGTTATATTCCATGTGATATAATGTTGTGATGATTTAATTTCACATCATGTGAATTAAAAAGAAACAGTTTTAGAAAATTCATTTCACTAATGTAAACTTGATGTGTTACTTTGATGGGTTTCACAAGAATTATTTATATTATATCATTCATCTAATTGATTACAAAATAGCTCGAATAATTCTATAAGCCTCGAAAGTGAAACCAATGTCTTGTTATTTTCTTTAATCTTTTACAACCACCAATGATGGATCCATAGGGAGGGAATTTTTCTAATGTTATTCTTAAAATGATAAGGAAGAATTAAAAAAATTATATAAAATTAAGTGAAAAATAATTAAATAAGTAGTAGGAAGTGGCCTCTTAATGATGCCTGTATACGTTCTGATTTTATGTTTTCTACTCATTTCTAAAAAAATTTATTCCCTCTTATTTACTTCTCCTTAAAAAACATATGAAAAATAATATATAATAATTCTAATACAAATACATTACATCCCAAATATATTCAAAGGCCATAGACCATAATAGATCACAAACATAGCTGGTAATAACCTAAATTTGTTGTCAGAAAAAAAATAGTAACACCATGTACACTACCTACCTATCTCGAAAAAAATTTACTTATTCTTTTTAGTAAAAAGGTTTTTGGAAATATTAGTTGTACTAGGAAAATAAAAACAAATAAACAATTATGAAACATTTTTAATTAAATTTTAATTATAATTAGAAATTAACTATTTGGTAATTCTATTCATTCCATGTTTTATGAAATATCTCATAAATTTAGAAACATAATATCCAAAATAATTAACATTATCTTTCTTTAGAAAAAAAATAAACATTTACATGGATTAGTAAATGTTTTTGAAATATGTTTTGATAGTTAAGTAGTTCTATATATACATTAATCTATTTCCATTTTATGTAATATAAAGGCTTTTTATGTCTAGTCACTAACTCCATGCCACGATTTAGCCTATATTTAGAAACAACTCTATCATAAAAAAATTCTTCTTAAAATATAGACTGAAACATGTAATTAGAAGTTTATCTATAAAATTTTGATTTTAGTGTCTTAAAAAATTACAGTAGACATCATATGTGGTAGGATTGATGGATATCCATGCATTAGATGCAAAAAAATAAATATTTTAGGTATCTAGATTTACTGGGATTAGCTTCCAATGCTTACTAAAAAAAATAAGTAATGAAAAAATATATTTTATGTGATTAGATTGTAGAGTTTTACCCCTAAATTATAGAACTAAAAAAATAGTACATAATCATTTATTTTTATCTCAAATTCATTGTATAGCTCATGTTTCTTCTTATCAATTTATTCCTTCTACAAATATTTTTTTTGTATAGAGATGATATAGTGATTAATGAAATGTGAATCGTGCTTCACACAATTTTCCCTTTATATAGTTGTGATATAAACACCTTTTGAAAATATGAATAGTTATTAACATTAATGAACATATTAGATCACTATTTAGACCTACTTATTATAAAAAAGCACTTTATTTTTTGTATCCACAACTAAGACTCCCATCTATTCTAAGATGAGAATATAATTTAAACTCAATAGACCAACTATGTCTGTAATAAAATATTCAAATATTTATTTTTTATACGGTACATTAGAAATATTTTCATCTTTAGATGCATTCTCTGCATGATGTTGCAATGATAAAAAATATTCTCTATAAATGTTGGGGAAAAGGTACTAATGGAATGTCCTTTTTAATTCTTGGATGATTCCTGAGATTTTCTTTATCTGACCATCTATTTTCCCATCACATTATTCGTCTGTAATACCATAATTCAGTTAAAATACTTTTTCATCAATGATTATAGGTTATTCATAAGAAATTTTTTTTATTAAAGACATACCTAATATACCTTTATAATTTTATATTACCATGCTATGAATGTTATAGTAGAATCACTAACCATTGTAATATTTAGATCATCAAGTGGAATAGAAAAATGATTAGTCTGCTCTTAAGCTACCACAATCCATACCCTTATGTGATCTTTTGAGAGTTATTTATTTAGTATATTGTACCCCGGTATATTAAACATTGTACCCCTCATAACAAGGTGTTTCATGGGTGTTGACAGATAAAAATCACATAAAACAATACCCTGCATAATTCTACTAATATAAAGTTATTATAAGTTGTTTTATTCTCATTTAAAAGAAATAATAATGAATAAATATATTACCTCAGGTAAGGTGTGTAGTTGAGGGGAATGAATACCCTCGAATCATGTGGGGTCATTTGGTTCTCCATGTGTTGATCATTTTTTCACCATCAGTTTTCTTTGATCCTTTCTAATATATTGGTTGACCAAACATGAACATGTAATAAAATCTTTAAAAACATCTATTTTTGATTGCAATTCTTTCAAGTATTTTATGTTTTATTTTTTTGTTATATCTTATTGTAATATATTTAAGGATTGACTCAAAATACTACCCCTTTTGTGTAATAATATTATTCTATCCACTTTAATGATAATGAAAATGGTTTCTCTTTCGGTATGGTCACTGCTGATTCTTGTCTCTAAAATGTATAAAAATATATGAAAATAAATAAATATTTTTACGTAATACTATTATAAACAATAAATAATTACTATTGTGTCATACCTACACTAGTTTCGCATATTTATTTTGTGTTTTCATCAACTAGTTTACCATCCTTATTTTATGATCCTCCTTCTATAACACATGACTTGGGATGGAAGTGGATTCAAATTTTGATTCATCAATATACATATAAATAAAGGAACATATGTTATTTCATATAAGTTAAAACATTTAATATTTATTTAAAATACATGCAAATTTCTTTTCTAGTGAGGTGTACCCCATCCTTGATTTGTGATAAGGGTACATTGTTTTTGATGCATGTTATTTATTTTGAGCACAAATTTTCTATTAAATAAATTAACAATTTTGAATCAAATTGAATAATATAAATAATGTAAAATAATATATTATCAACTAAAATTAACCTGAAATGATTTATCATCATGGAGACTAATGAAATAATTCAATGTTTCCTTCTTTATAATGTGTGCATAACTAACTTATGAGCACAAAATTATTTTCTCATCAGAATACCTAAGATGTAACTCTATAAGAAGAGTATAGAAGCCAAAATGGGTTCTCCAGAATCTATTAATACACATTTCTTAGGAAAATATTTTAAAATAAATTAACCCTACATGGAATAATAAAAAATAAATCAAAGTCTCATTATATCTTTTTTCGGTAAAATGAAAGAATTATTTTGTAACATTATCGATATATCTTTCCAAAGGATTTCTTTCATTATTAGATTGACGTAGAACCATGAATCAATATCAAGTAACACATTAATCTTCATTATGACCCAAACATAACTTATGAACATTGGATTTTTGGGGTCAATATGTTTTCCACAATGATTCCATCCAACATAAAATTTTTTTAGACTTACTTATTTCCTTGGAAATTCTATTCAACACTTTGATGATTTTTTATTGTTATTTTTCATCAACTTGTTGTCGATCCCCTAATAATTTTTCATTTTTAACCTCAATAGTATATTATTAAAAAAAATTGGTAACAAAATCATGTTAAAAGACTTTGTCTTCATGAGTAGTCAAACATTTAAGAGAGAATATTTTAATGAAGTATAGAATGGATTATATTATGCTTAAAATCATTTAATATAAAAAATTAATTTAACCTTCTCATTGAAATAAATTTATTTTATTAAAGTTTGAATGGATTTGGATCCTTTATTGAGAATCAAAATCCCCTCTTTGTGACCCTCTGTAATGTACACGACATTCTCAACATTGGAAACAACATGAACTGATTGTGATATCCCAATAAAAGGGTCATCCTTGATTGAATTTTCATCTAACCCAACTTTTTTTTAGTACCCAGAAAGATAGTTGTCCAATTATTTTTTTCCGGAACTAAGACATAAAATACTTTAACTATTTGTGAATCCATTATGAATGACTCATCCTTTTAGCCTTCTACACTAAAATTCACCTTCATGAAACCCATTTAACCAAATTTCACCACACTCCTATAGTAAAAACATTTACAATGGAATATTGACACTTTAAATGTTTTATAATCCAAATTATATATATTTTTATAGAAGAATACCATAATATTTTCAAATGAATTGATTCATTTTTATTATATCATTCTGTTCCTAACTTTGTGAATTTTATGAGTGATTCATGGTCCTTGGGAAATAATTTTCAATCATTTTGAAAAAATTTATTTTTTAGAGATCATACCCACTAAACATAGAACTTTATATCCTCATATTTCTGACATAGATGTTCATTTTCTTCTCGTAGAATATCATTCAAGAGAAAAATTAGTTTTTTAAAGAAGTTTTCTCTCTATCTATTTCCATATGTCAAACTATACAACTTTATTATAGCTAAAAATATTGTATATTTAGAATAGAAAGTATAAAATGGTATCTTAATAGAACTATTTAACCACTAAAAAATCATTGTTAAATGAAAAAGTCCATCATAATTTTCTATTATCATTTCATCCATGCGATCTCTATAATAATTTATAATAGTATTCACATCAAATAATCCATAATCCTCAATATCATCCCAATCGGTGTGAACATTTAGTTTTCCCCATGTTTAGTCTAACATATATAACACTAATCTCTTCTATGACAAATAAAATGTTCTTCCAACTCTACCAGAATAATTTCTCATGAATAAAGAAACATAAACACGGAATAAGGATTCGATAAGAGTCGTATGTGTGTTATATTTCAAGCATGATGAACACTTTAACTCGATCATAATAATCTTTTATCAAATGATTAGTGTGAATTCAACTTTGATTCATATCCATCCTTTTAAGTTCATAAAATATTTATTTTTTTTATAAAAAATAAATAAATACACATGTGATATTTATTAAAAAGGTTAATGTTATAGTTAATTGTAATAAGGGGAAACCAATACTGGATTGATTCAAATAATTTTAGTAATCTTTGAAGGAAATTTGTAATTGAATTTAAGAAAAGAATTACTACACTATGGTAGGTTTTATCCAATTAATTCATATAAAATGGTCACATTTACACAATATTGGATGACTACTTCTCATATTAGTGAAAGAAACATAGTTTCATGTTAAAAAGATATGGGGGATGAGTCTCAAGAAACCAAATAAAGTAATAACTATTCAAGAGATGAAGCTGATTAGTATGAGAGGTATCTCCATAAAACATTTTAAATTTCTAAATATGAATGTACATTTTCAAATCCCATCTCAATACCACTTTAAAAATAAATGAGGTTAATTTTTTAATTATTAAAACCCCACAGAAAATCCATTTTTTTTTCAAATTCAGAAATAAAATCACTTTTTTAAAACACTTAATGGGATATGAAACAACTTTCCTATAAAAAATTGTTGGCATCATGTTTTTTTTAAATTCATATTAAAAAAATTGAAATAAAATAAAATTTTAAACCATTTTTATAAAAAAAAATCTACACATTGAAATGCTTAAAAATTTATTGGTTCACATTGAAATCAATTCACATGTTTCAGAACAATGAATATATTTTAGTTCATTTTAAGTTAAAACATATTTTTTTCTTTCAAATTCCACTTTAACATTTAAAACCATGTTTAATTTTTAAAAACTAAAATTTAAAATAGGAATTATGATAAAAGTACTTAATAGGACACCACCAAGTATAAAGAAAAGCATGATTGATAAAAATTTCATAAAAAATTTATAAAGCTGACATAAATAAAAAAATAAAAGAAAATAGTAAATTAATAATTTAAATCCTAATATGATTGTTCTGTACTACCTTCCAAAATTACATTCTTTTATTGGATTATTTCAATATTTAATTGAAGGATTATTAATTTATTAAAAACCGATTTCATTAAATATCACACATGAAGCCGCAAATCCAATGATTCACATTCCATACAATTTATTCAAGAATCAACATCAAGAAGGTTTGATAAATATTCACGAAATTGATAACTATTTTCCAAGAGATCTTTTTGGGATAGAAAGATTCTATCTGTGATATTGGGCTTTGGTTTTATTTGAATTTATCTGAGTGTGAGTTGAATTAGAGGAGCTCTAGTACCGGAGGTGAGAGAACGATATCTGATTTGGTCTCCATGTTGCAAGGAACCAAGCAGAAAGTTATAACAAGTTTCGAGTTTGAAGATAGTTCTGCGTGATTAGAATATCAAGGGATTATTTTAGTTATTTAGGAATTGTGACAGAGTGATGAGATAACTCATCAATGGGTGAAACTGAGAATTTTCATTAAAACTTTGGGAGTGTGAGGGCTGAATAATTTTTTTGAATGAGATTGGGTATAACGCATTAGAAACCACATCACATGTGTTGTTCACACTATATATTTATTCTTGGTTCATTTTGTAATGTATTTAAACAGGTCTAATTTTTTTAAAATTCTTTATTATATGAAATTAATAAGAGGTATTGTCTTCTTTAATTATTTACATTCTTTTATTTATATAAGCTAAGGCTTAGAAATTTTATAAACTCCAAATCAAATTAATATTCAGAAAGTAATATAGATATAATATGTTTAGGTTATGTTAACTCTTTTAATTTTCATAAAGTAACTTGAATATTCACATGTCATAGACCATTGATCAAGAAAGGAAAGTACCATTTGGTAAATATTTATGTTTGAATATCTTGAGTAATTTTATTTAACCTGTATTTAGTTTTAGAACATGATCTTAAATGGAATTAATATACTTTGTTATGTATTCCCTTTTATACCTTGAGTTCATGACCTCAAAATATATATGAAAACATAAAATATATTATACCCATATGGGTGTGTGTGTAGGGTTTAGGCCAATGATACTTGGTCTTATTTCACCAAATATCTACATATAACATCATACAAGTATCATATTATATAAATTATCCATACACATATCATAAAAGGGAAAAGCCAATAAAAAATACCGACCTAAGTGTTTCTTAATAAGGGTAATAAAATCACAATTAAACATTTTTTAATAATGTGACTACAATCATTTAATAACTAGATTGGTGAAAATATTGTTACCAAACACTAATTATTATACACTAAGGATACCATTTATAAATTACCAAGAAATATATTTTTAAATAAATATGGATAATAATTTTTAATTATTTTATGAAAATCCAACCATGAGATTTTCCTTATATAAATCATTAAAAATGAATAAAATTTTAAATAATAATTTATGAACCTTTATTATACTCTTTATTTTCATTTAAAATTAAAAGAATCACTTCAAAATAATTTCCCTTAAACCATTAATTATTTACTAAATTTAGAAATTACATTTGGATTTTTTAAAGGAAATGAAACATTGAAGGAAATCCTACTATAATGAAATGTAATTAAAATGAAATAAATAAATAAATAATTCCAAATATGAAACTAAATGTTAGAAGTTATAAAGAAAGGGGGAAGATGATAACCTTCCATAAAAGAGAAAGTTGGAACCAAGAAATATATTTAATAGCTCTAGTATAAGAAAAAAAACGTGGGGAGGAGCTCAAAACTATAGGTTATGATGGTTACTCACATTCCCATAGAATACTAGTAAAATATGTGACCAAAACAAGTATTGAAACCTGAGCCTCTCGAGATAAATTGAAAGAAACCCTTATCTAATACCTTAATTATGCTAGAGAAGAACCCAACTATTTACCATCCTATCTATTGTCTCCCATGTGAAAAAACCCAAAAAATACAAATTGAAATCATCTATTCCATTATCAATAACAACAAAAAGTGAAGAACACAATTGAATCCATGACTGCTTTAAAAAACCCATTTTAAATATCCCTATAGAATAAATACTTTTTATTGAGGCCATTTATAAAAAAATGGAAAGCTCAACACTATTTTTAAATGAAAAAACCATTTGAACCCCATATTTAAAAACCAATATAATAAAATCAAATTTAATCAACATGTTTGAATTTGAAAAATTCTTTTTAAATGTTATAAACATATATAATTACATGCATAAATAACTAAAAAACTGTCAATAAAACTATTGACATATTTTCACGTGAATATGTGCATGTGTATAATATAAACACCTACACACACACACACACACACCAAAACATATGTGTATAGGCATAAAAATGAAAAATAAATCCATAAAATTGGAAATAAAAAAAAAATAAAAAAAATTAAACATTACAAAAATTCCCAAACAAGGAAACCCTAATTAATCAATATCATGAACTAATGTATTACCCAAATAGATTTCACAAAAAACCTAAAAAAAATTTAAAACACCAATTTACTTTATCAAAACCACCATAAATAGTTTATTGAAAAAAATAAAATTTATCCTTTGATTAAAAAAAGGACAAATCTATAAGCACCCAATTGCAAATCAAATATAATACCTTAAAACCATGATAAAAAGCATATTTAAATCTAATTTTTCCCGAATAACAATTATAATTTTCAAGAAATCTATTTCAAACACCAAAGAACATGACTAAAATTAGGTAACATAGAAATTACAATTAAACCTACCTAGGGATAACATATATGATGAAAAACCTTTAGCAACAACAAGTAGAAGGCTTGAAGACTAATGGAAAGAAACACAATCAATAAAGTGAGGCAGAGGAAAAAATAAGATACCTTGGATTCGAGCATTGATTCATCTGAGTGAAGGTAGAGATGTTACAAAATCTTGGATTTGTTCAATCCTTGATTCAAGCCTTAGATACGTTTGAGCCTTGATAAGAGCCTTGATTCGAGTCCCGATTCGATCCATGGATTCGGGGAGGAGGAACCCCGTCAGTAGGGGACTTTTGTTAATCTTTGGGAAATCATGATTGATATATGTGCATTATGGTAATCTAAATAGACTTGGAAAATTTTTACGAGTGCTTCCAAAACATTTCTAATAAAGTTACATTTTATCGATGCTAAATTAATATGCACTAATAAAAGGTATCTTTACCAGAGCTAAAAAAGAACTGATAAATCACTATCTTTATCGGCATTTATACTTTAGCACTAATAGAGGATTTATAATTATAATTATAAATAAGGTTTTTGTAAACATATTTGTATATTTATAAATTTCTATATTATAATATTATAATTATTTAATTATATTATTTTTTATATAAAATTATATAAATACTTTTTCAAAAAAAAATTATTTATAATTATAAATATAATTATATAATTATATATATTTATATAATTATATATATATTTAATACATATATATAAATATAAATGTAGTAAATATGAGCATTATTTAAATATATTTATTATGATTTTATATTTATAAATATACAACATTATATATATTTATAAAACTATAAATATTTATATAATTATACACATATATATTTAATATATATACATATATAAATAAATATAACTATAATAAATTTATTAATTATTTATATATCTTCTTTATAATTTTATAATCATTTAAATATATAATTATTTATTTACAAGTATATAAATGCCCATTAAAAAATAATTATATATTTATATCATTATAAATTTTATAGTAATATATATATATATTTAAAAAAATATATAAATATAAATACAAATACAAATATAGTAAATGTATTCATTAATAAAATTGATTTAGTAATTTTTATAATTATTTAAAAATATATAATTATTTAGTTATAAGTCTATATATACTTTTTTTAATTAATATTTATTTATTTATAAATATCAATATAAAATTTTATAAATATAGTATGTATACATTTATAAATATATATGTTTATAAAAAATTATTTAAAAATATATTTTTTACATTATTAATGAATATATAATCTCAAATTCATGCAAGTTAAAAATGAGCGAAATTGAATAACATAAAATGATTGCCATTTAGAAATATTGAAAAAATGGATAAGTTTTAATTATTAAATATAAATTATTAAAAAATTATATATATATTGAAATAAATATGAATACCAATTAAAAATGTTAAAACATAGTAAATAAATAAATATAAATAAATAATATAAAATGATAAAATTCCAAAAAATTAAAAAATATTAAAAATATTAAAAATGAATCAATAATACATAACTATAACAATATTGAAAATAAATTATTTAAATTTATCAATTAAAAACATAATATATCAAATGTGTCATTTTAAAATGAAATTTGTAAATGGATACTAAAATTTGAATAATGTACATAAATATTATGTGTATTTTTTTCTATTTAAGATTACATTAATTCCATAAATATTTATGTGTGTGTGTTGTATATAAAAATTTATTAATTACATATATGTAAGTAAAATCAATGTAAAACATGTTTGATATATGATAAATAATGGAAATAAAACTACATTTAATTATGTCCATTATTTGATTAAATTATTCTTTATTTTTAATTAATATTAATTTTTATCTATAAACCAATCAATAAATGACTTATTTATTGTTAGCAAAAATATTTTGTGTTATATAAATCATATTTTAAGAAATATTATAAATTTTGGTATATATATATAGATACATATAGAAGTATATATGAATCTATTTATATATTAAACATATTAATGAATAATTATGTATAAAAACCATTAAAAATTAATGAGACATTAATATGTTTTTAATTATTACATTTTACTAATTTTATATATATATATTTAATATATATTATTTTTTAGTATTTATAATTAATATATATTTATATATATATATATTAAAATTATTCATTTTCATTAATAATTATTTCATTAATAATATTGTTAATAATTTTTCAATTTATTTATTTTTACTTTTTTCATTATTACTATATATCAATTTTGATTTTTTTTAATTATTAAAATTTATTCATTTTATATATCTATATTTAATATATACTATTTAAGAATATTTTTAATTATATATATATCAGTGTGTATAATAAATATATTCATTTTTATGAATAATTATTTAATTAATAAAATAATTAATATTTTCTTAGTTTACTCATTTACTATTTTCATTTCATTAATTATTTAATTTTATACATTTTAAATGTCTATATATTCAATATATACTATTTAATTTTTTTTATAATTTATATATATGTATATATCATATATTCATTTTTATCAACAACTATTTTATTAAAGAAAATTTCAATATTTTTGTAATTTATTCATTTTTGGTTAAATAATTTCATTTTATTTCGGAAAATTATAAGGGCTAAAAAAGTATGAAAAAAAGATACCCTTTATCAATGATAAAAACAAAGTGCAGATAAAGGGTACCTATTATCAGTGCTAAAGATAATTATTGATAATGTTTATCCTTTATCAGTGCTAAGAAAACATAGATAATAGTTACTTTTATCAATGTTTTTTTATCACTGAAAAACGACACCCTTTATCATTTCTTTATTATAGCGTTGATAAAGTCCAAGACCGTTAGAGGAATTTTTTATAGTAGTGATATTATAATTATTCCCAAATAATTATTCATGTTAATCTAAAAGGTTAAATATACTTCATCCCAATAAAATATCTTTTAAAATATCATTAACCGCCTCAAAATAGCATTACATAAAATCTTAATAGGGATGTCGTAGCCTTTGAACTTATTAATAACCTTGAACTTTTAATCCCATGATGGAATCTATAAAGAATATGTTAACCTGGCATTAATAAAAAACAAGGGTAAATATAATCACTAACAATTGAATGCCATTTGTGAGCATAAGATGATCATAGGAGTATGATGACATAATTAAAGTTCATGAGTATAAAAAATGAGAAATAATACCCATAAAAACCCGTATCTTTAAAAGAATGACCTAGAATAAACATTTATCATATGAATGAGTTAAAAGAATCAATAATCACGATCCATGTGATGACAATATTGATCATTGGAAACATTAAAACTCATACAAAGAATAGAGAAAATGTATTGGTATTTTGAAACATCAAATATTCTTCATGGAATTTTGGAACCAAATTACTCCCTTATCTATTAAGAGTAACCTATAATTACAAAATGCTATCGTCTCTTAGGAGTAACATAACTCCATCATCTCTTTGAATCAACTTTCATCCAATTTTCTCCTCCTATTACCCTATGCATTAGATGGATATAACAAGCCCACCCATCCTTAGTTTATAATATAACCCAACATCCTTGGTTTATAATTATCCCACTCACCCTGGGTTTATAATAGTAACTCCCATAAATCATCCATACATATTTTATGTACAATTTAGTGATCAAAATAATTAAAATATTTCACTTTTCGACATAAAAACATCAATTGTTCATTTATAGTATGATTTACTCAAGATCAACAATAGTCACATTATTAAAAAAACAATCCATCCAAAGAATGAATAAGGATGGTATCACTTAAACATATGCATATTGGATCATAAGTTACATCAAGGGTTATAGATTTTAAAAAATATAAATACCCCAAATGGATTATAAAAAAAATTCTTGAGGAAAATACCCCTTTCACAACAAAAATCACTTTTAAAAACTAAATGTTCACAAAATATTGTGGAAATATTATTTTTGAAAGTAAACTTGGAAAATTATAAATAGATATTCTATTTATATAAATTTTATAGAAATGGGAAATCTTGTTCATGCTATAAAAATTCAAAATGAACATCCTTTTCATTCTTTTATAATGAGAATTAAAAAAAACCATGATGAATTTTTTTGGAAGTTTACTTTTAAAACCCTTCCGAAATAATGACAAAGGTCATATAAGATAACTATAGTAAATAAATTATTTTTATAAAATAACATTCTTAATGACATTTAAGAAAACATGGATATGGAATAGAATAAATCTCAATCAAAAAGAAGATACAAAATCAGTATGACATACAAAAACATTTATAATGTTTCTTTAATAAATAAGGAAGGAAATGGAAATTTAAAAAGCAAAACTCTTTAATAACTAAAGGATAATAAAATATTTGTGGTTTAATTAAATATGAGCATCCTATTTCCACCAAAGTAACTTTTAATATAAATAATCTTGAAAAGAAAAGAAATTTTAACATAAATCCTTTACCTATTTGGTAATTTTTGAATAAAAACGCATTTAAATAAATAGTATGATATGGTTCTAAAAGTCCCATAAATTTCATGAACTAATATGTTAAAATTCATTCATTTTTTATTAATTACACCATACATGGATGTCATGGTTCATGGCATGAAACATGTCTATGGAAAATGATATTGAGACATAGAAACCCCTTACAAAGATCATACATTTAGAATTAATAATTAAACCCTAAAGTGATTGTGTGCACAAATTTACGTCTATTGAAAAATAACTGGAAAAATATATTTGTAGAATTTTTGATATCCACTCTCACAAAATCTTGAAATAACAATGTTAGTGATGTTGAAGAATAACCCAATGAATGGAAATTGTGTTTGGAAACTTCTTATTTATTGGTAACCTTCAAGAAAAATCCATTTGATTGAAATAATATTAATTATGACATAAAATACAGTGAGAAATGAATAATTGATGATATAAAATATAAAATGGAAAATATATGCACTATATAAAAGAAATTAGTTATATAACATTAAAACATGTCTCAATGAAATGAAATTGAGACAAAATCCCTTACAATTAGTCTATAATTTCCATGTATCTACTCTAACTCATGTATAATAAACTTACATGAATTATTTAATTATTTAAGAACCATTTATATTTTTATTAAATTATTATTAAACAATTTTTTAATTATTACAATGACATATTTAATTAATTAATTTTTTATGTCCATGTCATGTGTTTTGAGGACATTCCTTTCATAATTTCAAAACAACTTTGGTATGTTGACCATGATCAAAGTAGTGATTTTAAAATTACTTATAGAGTAATAATAATGAAATAATTATATTTTTTATATGTTAATTATACTTTTAAATCCAACCATGAATGATGGTTATTATAAATGAATTAAGTTTCAATTATAATGATAGTAGGTCATCTGTACATATGAGTTATGATTCCATTTTCCAAAGAGTTTTGTGGAAATAATGTAATTATCATTTTATCTTCATAAAATGATTATTAAATCCTAAATTTCATATTATATCATTAAATACATTATATATACCAGTCATATGATGTAGTGATGAAAAATGAATCAGATCATTTCATAGAGGTTGTAATCCACACATACACATAAACAAACATTAACATTATTCCATGGATGGAAAGGTAAGAAAATAGATAATATATTATCATTACATAATAATAATTATGAAATAAATGTCATATTTATACATTAAATCTATCATTAAAAATAGTCATGGGAGTTGGTGATGGAAAATGAATTACATTGGTTCGTGGTGTAGTAGTTCACCATACACATGATCGATGGTTTCATTTTCTATATGATATAATAAGAAATTGATATAGGTTATTTAATTACCACAATAACGGCTGAGTATATATAATATACTTATCTATGTATTTCATCATGCTTGAAGAAGATTTGTAGGAGTTATAAGAATAAATAAAACTAAAACATTAGGATAAAACATATACCTTTTCTTCAGACAACCTCTTTTGCTTTACACAACAATCCCTATAATGTTGGGATAATAATAATGAACCAATATATATATATATATCAAATCTTATTAGATTAATAATTAATGCATAAAATAAATTTCCATGCTAGAATCGTATAGGTCTAGTGTCTTTAAAAACATGAATACATAATGAAATTGTAACTCCCCAACCATATTTACCCAGAGTCGGTGCATCATTATATAACATTGGAATGATCTCAAGAGATAAAGTCTTGAAAGACCGATTAGTTTAGTAGCTTTGGAAGTACTAGATTCATACATAAATTTTACATTACATCATGAAATAAAGAAAAACTGCATTGTTACCCCTTTGAACACACTCATATCCATTGGCCTATCACTGTAGGATAAAAAAATATACTTCTTCCAATCCTTGGAAAATATAACATAAGAAATGGGTGAGCTCAAATTCCCATTTGGGATAACTATATAGCGAAAACTATCATAAATAATAGTAAATATCTAAGGCAATGTACAAGACTAAAACACAGGCCTATAAAACATAAACTTAAGCATAATACGTCAAAGATAAATCGAATAAATCAATTTACATACTCACATGGATATTATACTAGTCAAATAATCACATTCAATATCAATATCCAATTTCATAATGATGTAATTCTTAATGCAGGACATAATAACCACATAGTAAATGCCTTGTGCTAATACTATAAATAATATTTTTTCAAGGCCTTGTGCCAAGACACTAGTTTATCTTGTGTGACCGACCGATGCATCGAGGAGCTATAGTAGGCTCCACCCATCACTTACTATGTCCAATTAATTCCTCATATGTGAAGGTTGAAACATAATCTAAATATTCATATTAAAACTAGTATACTAAATGTCAATATTTTAACCACACACCATGAATGGTTTAAAATTAGCACATCCGCAGTCAAACATAACTCATTCAATACAATATTGAAGATTGTATTGTACTAAATTAACCTCAATTGAGAATAATTAAGGATATTGACATAGATGAATATAATCGTTAAAACTATTTGGGAGAAATGTCCCCTTTTTCTTGAAAACATTTAAAAGTCTCACTATTTATCAGGAAGTCATTTAAAATAGATTTTTAAATCAAAGTTTCCCATACCACTTTGAAACTTTTAAAAATAATTATAATTTTAAAACAATCATTTCCATTTAAATAAATATTGTATACCATTTTTTAAAAATGGACATTGATGATAAAGAATTAGAAAAATAAATATGCAAAACATTTAGAATGATATTTTAGTTAGAATTACTAACAAATGAGAGATACTTGAATACAATTAATTGAGGTCATGAAAACATTATAATATCATGAGAATAAATGGATTCATGATATACTAAGTCAAAGTACAGTATATACACTATATAAAAGTGAATTTACACATAACAAAAAAGTAGTCTCAATGGAATGTAAATTGACATAAAATACCTTATAAAGACTGTATCCTTAGGTTAAGGATAAATCAATGAAATAATTGTTAGGTCCACTAGGTTAGATAACCTGAGCAGGGGGGGTGAATTAGGGTATGACAGATTAGAAAAACTTCCCCTATTGATCTTGTCTCACTGTTAAGCAAGACTCCCTTCTCTCTCTTTCCTGCAATAATGTATAAACAGAAACTAAAGCATACACAGGATACAACGATTTTTACTTGGTTCACCCTCACTGGTCTACGTCCAAGGAGCATACACCGGCGATGTGCCGATGTAACAAATCCACTAAAAGCGCACTACTATTTTCAATGTTTGGGATAGATCACTTCTATTCCCAGGCTCACTACCTTTACAATGTTTAGGGCCAGCTCACTACTTTCCCAAGGGTCACTACCTGTTTCTCTCTCTCTGGCTCACTGTCAGTGGAGAGGATCACCTTCTTATTCTTCCTTTGATCACTGATCTTGAAAGGATCCACTCAAAGTTTATAGACCTGTAGGTCTCTTCATTATCATTAATAAATACATCTTATGTTGTATGTAAATGTCCTGTTGAAGTCCAACTTTCACCCGTAGATGAATCTCACATTGCACCAAAGGTATCATGGAATCTTCCAGCTTTTATGTAGACCTGAATCACTGTCGTGCTTAAACCATACCTATCTCCCTTCTCTAAGCCGGCGTGCAATTCTCGGCGTGCTAGTCAAAATTGGTGTGAAAGTTCACCTCAACCACCTGCGCGACACTAGCTTCTGTAACTCCAAACTTGTGTGAATCACACCCTTTTATGACCAAACCAATTTTGGCGCGCAACCATCAAATGTCATGCTTCATCAAAACCTGGTGCACAAGTGTCACCAAACCACTTGCACGACACCCCCTTTTTCAACACAAAACTTGGGTGAATCCCTTCTTTTCTCGCCCAAACTACTCTGGACGCACAACAATCAACTGGCGCACAACTTCTACTTGCGCGACCACACCACCACGTGCACAACCACTACACCTACGTGACGAGATCTCTGATTTTATCTAAGTGATTAACTCACATAAAATGATATGGGGTCGACCTTTTTTTATAGGCATTTGAACACCCTATGCAATGGGTGTGCAAGTCTCCTCTCGGCGTGCAATTCTAGTTGCCCTAGTCTCTATTGCGCAAGTGACTTGCACGACCAAACCCAAAACATGAGCACCCCTTTTTCCATTCTTATATATTGATGTTCTGATATTTAAAAACACATGGCTCGCAAGTTTCCAAGCCTCCAAGACACTGTCACACAAGTCCATTTTACAAAAACACTTATCTCCATTTGTCAATTTTGAAATCCAAAAATTTAGTAAACACTGGAAAACGGCGCCACCTTGTATCTGCTCTTTTTAAACTGCCTCCAGATTGACCATTCCTTTGTTGAAGTTCTTTAATAAAACATGGATCATTAACAACATCCCTTAAACTCTACATGCCATAATGAAATCCCCTTTGTCAAAAAAATTTGTACTTCATGGTTTGCTTTGTCAACAAATACAACACAAAGGCCCACTTTGTCAACAAACACAATCACCTCAAAAATGATTTAATGAAACCTAGAGGTATTTATGACCAACAATAATTATGTATGAAAAATATAAATACACTAAATATTAATGTATATTCAATGTAAATAAATCAGAGGTCTTTCACACATATTTTTTGTAAAAACAATACCAATGACATGGATGTTTAAATCAATGAATAAAAATAGAATTAAAATTACTGCCATCAAATTCATATCGATGAATTGAGAATTTATCAAAAGAGTGATTATGTGTATCAAAATTATATCCACACAAAGGGGAGTGTAAATTACTAAATAAGTAAATAAATAGTGATTTCACATATAATCTTTGAGTAAAATAATCTATGATGTTTGCGTAAAACCCAATTAGTGGAAATAAAAATAAGAAATTCCCTTACCGGTTTGGTAAATTATGAATTATAAAACCCATGAAAGTAGGATCATACAATGAATATGTAAATACCCATAAGTTAAAGTATATTTGGAAAATAATACAATCATGGGAAGTATATACACCACACAAAAGTAAATAATGGAAAATATCGCATGAATCTCATAGGAATAAAAGTGAGATGAAAACCCCTTACCTTGTACTTTTCCTTAGTATATGGTAGTTTAACATCCTATATAATGGTGAAATAATTTTTATTAAATTATAAAAGAAAAAAAATACTTAAATATGATATCAGTTATGATCTTATAATATTTATTTGTCAATGATATTTCAGTAGTATCATTGTTTTGGGTGTAAACAGATTCATTTTCCTTTATATGTTTTGTTACGTATGTCATGTTTGTTATGTATAGAACGTATTTGATTCATATCCATAATAATATTATGTTCATAAAAAATATTTTTAAATCATAAAATAAAAATTGTTCTTGAATGATTATTATGGAGAATGAATCATATTACGTTTTTGGATACAATAATCTATACGTATGCACGAGTGACAATATCATTAAATTGATGGTAATATAGTATGTAATTGGATGTAATATCATATATAAATACTCATTAACATGTTATATTTATTATTTAGATCAATTGTACTCAATATGATACCCATCTAAATTATGAAGTGTTGAATAACAAATTACACCACGACGTGGAGACGGTAAGCCGTATGTATGCACGTATGGTGATTTTGTCATTCATAGGCTTGATAGAATAATGAATATAAATGTACCATATTTATAATAACATCATAGTATATATAAGGTAATGGGGTAATTATTTTGGTATGTAAACAACAAATTAAGAGGAAGTGGAAGAAGAAAAGAACTTTGAAAGAGGTGGTGAAATTATTACCTCTTTTCAGGTGCTTCCGTTTGATTTGATCAAAATGGATCATTAGGTTGGATTTATGATCAATGTAAGGACTATAAGTTGAATTTAGGGTAGTTGGTAGGATATTGGAGTAGGGTTTTTCCGAGCCAAATAGATTTGGAGGTTTGAAATTAAGATAAGGGGAAGTACCCTTTTAAAAGAGAGGTGAGGGTCACTTTAGGAAAAGCTTGAATTATTATATTATTATATAATAATTTTATGCTTGTAATGGCTCCAAATGAAATTATTTTAAGGATAAGGTGGGGATGGGTTGAAATTACTTCAACCAATAGGTTTTAGACAACTTTAGGTCACCATATTAACGTTATCTTTTAGATTTTACTCTAAGATAATTAGTTTAACTTTTACCATATCTTCTTTTATTCTTACACTATATGGTTAATAAAAATACTATAAAATTCTAAGAGAACCTAAAGTGGTTCATTAATGATATATCTATCATTATATAAGTCCTTTTGATTAACCTTATATTTTTAGGAATATTATATCATTAAATAATAAAATATTTGTTTTAAAAACACATTTATGTCAATTTGGACTATATTTAGTATTTGGTTTTGGTGAAAGTCATAACATCATGATAACCTCAAAAAAAAATAATTGAATCAACCCTAAAATGTAATATTAATCTAGAAAATTTTTGGAATGCATCAAAAGTTTAAATTTACATTTATTTTAAAATTTATAATATCAATTATTTTAATCATTAATTAATAAGGTAATTACTGCATCATCATTGTTTCATAAATAAATTAAATTAAATTATGTCTAGAAATTATAAATAAAAAACCATCATGTAGGAAATATATATATCTTTCTAATTAATTTTTATAGTTGAATTTATCTTTTGTATAGCCCTATATTAAAAATGTTTTAGTTATAAAATTCCGAATTTAACACTTTAACTCATGTTTAAATAAAATAATAATAAATGTTCTAATCTAATCTAAGTGTACCAAATAGGATCATATTTTATTTCTAAGAGTTATTTTGGTCAAAAAAAACTTATCCAATAGTATTAGGACATGTGTTAGGGTAATTATAATATCATATTTACCGTTAATTGCCAAATTTACTTTTAACAGCGGTAAATAAAAGTCAAAAGTTACTATTCACCAAAAAATATTTTTATCTTATTGAACCAAATTTTACTTACTAATGTAAACTATTTCTATCATATTTTTTACATTAAATTCACAGAATTGGTAAATTTACGTTTTATACAAATTTGGTCACATGCCTAGAAGGTCTGTAAAAAACGTTAAAAAATAATTAAGATTTTATATATCAAATTTTATTATAAAATGGCTCCAATGAATTAAATTAAAGTAAGAAAGGTATTATTTATATATTTTTACTTAAAATTAATTTAAATAAAATAAATAATTATTTAAATAAAAAGTTGGTTTTGAAACAATAACGTAGTGTTTTTCACTATTCATCAAAAATTGAATGTTTCCAGAAAAAATACAATAAATTCACCCTAAGATAATTTTTATATTACAAATCCAAAAATGATGTATATCTTACCAGATTTAAACCCCAGCAGTTGTTATTATTAATTTAAAATTAATTTTCATTGTCAAAACCTGAAAGTTGGTTTTTGAGAATAAAAAACTTTCAAAATATTGATTTGTGTTTATGTCGAATTTAAAAGTGAAATTACTTAAAATTAACAAAATTGGATTAAATGATAATAATATAATCTAATTATACTTTAAAAACATTCATATTTATAATTTAACACTTTAAATTATTTTGATTAAAAAATTTATTTTCAATTAAAATATAGTATCTTTCACTCTTCATCAAAATATGAAAGTTATCAGAAAAACACAAAAAATTTATCCAAACTAATTTTTATGTCTCTTATATAGAAGAATTTGATTTCATCAAATTTAATATATAAAAGTGTCAAATATTGGATTAGAAAAGTTTTTCAATTAAAAGGAAGAAAAACTATATTTTTTTAAAAAACACAACTTTTATCTAAAAAATTGAATTTGTCCTTATAATATGTCTAAGAAACACAAAATATGATTGTTAAAATGATATGGGATATATATAAAATTCAAAATGAGGTTATTAATATTCATAAATGATTTTTTAATGTCTAGTTTGATAGGTCATGGTGCTCTTAAACTTGGTGTTACATACATCGCACGCTATTGTATTATTCAAAGAGAAGCATATCGTGGAAGTTTGGGGTACTACATTCTTCCCTACTTAAATAACATGCATCCTCACAATTTGAAATTGTTTTTCAGAAATAAAAGGTAAAAAATATAGAAAATACCTTTGTATAAATCCTAAATTAGAAACTGGGTTAATAAATTTTTGCCTTAATAAGAGGGAAAGAGAAATGAAAAAGTCACCACAAAATTAGAATTATGAATAGGAGAATAGTGGTGACAATTATAATTGCCATAAAAATGTAAATATTTATAAGTAGTGGTAGAGGTCCTCAATCACAAACAAGTTAATGGAAAATTGAGGGCCTCAATCCCATTATTCTATGATGAATAACGTAGGTATTAGGATAACACATTTTTGGGTTTAAGATCCATTCCCTAAAGATTTAGAATTAATTTCATCATGGAATAAGAAAAAAAATAATTAATAAGTTGATCTCCATACTTTAACTACTTTATACTACAAACTCATCTTTCACTCCAAACGATGAGTATTCCAGATGACTTGGTCACACTTAAAGTGCTAGAATCAACTTACAGAGAATCACATAATCCAAAAAGGGTGAACTATATATTTCCCCTATGTTTAGAGATTAACCAAAACCAAAATGGTTATTACAAGATCCGATAATCCTTAAAAAGGATAATACTTTAGATAAAGAAATACTAATCTTAATTTCTAAAATTAAACCAACAATACCCAAAGATAAATAAATTCTATTCAAAAAAAAATTATTCTTAAAATCATTTAATTTAATCCAAAATAAGATTGAAACCCAAAACTCAGAATAATTTGATTATGTATTCCTTCACAATAAATTATATCTCCAAATAACATCGACTAATCTTAAAGACACATACTTAAAAATAATTAACCTAATCACATATTCTCTATGATAGGTTAATAATTTTCATAAATAACCAAAATCACTATATGTCCATAATAAAAACATAGATAAAAATCCACCATTACTCCTCAAATGAAATCCCATAGTATTCTATTTTCCTTAGGCATATAGTGTTCCCAACAGAGCGAACGTCTTCCAAAATAACATTTATCACATAATCACCAAATCATTTTCCTATACAAAGTATATCTATTTGATAAACATTAGATCCCAAATCAACTTATTATTGATCAATAAAATCATTTAACTATTATTAATTAGTCACACTAACCAGGGACTTCACTTAGTTCAATGTTCGACAATAAATTCCAGTCGCACTTTGGCTGTGTGTTCGATTCCCTTAGCTCTGTCTAACGTGATGGGTTATCACATGGTCTGCATGTCATCCTTTTTCAAAAAATATATTATATAAAATTCCCAAAATGAGATGAATTTAACAATATAATCATAACATAATTTAACCACAAATTTTATCTCATACATCGCATTTTCATCCAAAAACCTAATAACTTGTAATTGCCTAAAATTTAAGGATCCTATAAACCCAAATTGTTCTTTATAACTATATGCACAATAGAAAAGATAATTCTTCCACAAATATCATTTTCACATAACAAACTATAGGGTTACACATACAAGAGAAAAGTCCTCCAATTTAATCCCATCAACAAAGATCACTAATACTTTTAAACATTTTTCATAAATTTTTTTACACATAGGTTCTTCCGTGACCAAGAGGTTATCATATAAAATAGATAATTTACTCAGGTAATGCCTAGGTCCCCTATATTTATGTAAAATGACTGTAAATAGTTTCTTGGGAAAATTATTATTTTCATCTATAGTACTCTTTATTTTTCCTCCATAATTATTTACTTTATGTACTTATTTACCACACATAAATCATTTCTTTATTCCATTGTGACACTTTCCTAGGTGTCTCCTTCAACATTTCATGGTTGATAGAAATTGAGCTTTTTTTCACTATGGTCTGCACATCTAGAGATCTTATCATGCACCACCATTATATTATTTGTTGAGTCCGAGAGTTGGTAAATATATATGTTGTTGATGATATTTTTGGAAAACTGATTTGGCATGAAAACGATATCTTTTACACCTATCAACATTCCATTTCATTGATTATTTCCACCACTATTCCCACCTTGTAAATCATGTTCAATGTTACAATGACTTCCTTGGAATCAATCCATTGAAAATACTAGAAAGTATTATATGAGTAACAATAGTAATAAAATCATTTCGATAATTTCATGAAACCATATTTTCAATCTAAAACTTATTATAATTAAATAAGGTTATTTACTCTCATATTATATTAAAATACTACAAATTAGTTTGTAAATAAAGTGTGAATTATCCTATGTATATCCCTCGGGAGTGTCGTAACCAAGAGTGCATCAAGTATTATTGTCATGCACCAATTCCTATTTGAGTCTAGGTCAAAGTAGTGTTTTTTTACCCCTATGCACATCTATTCCAGAGCCGCCTCTACCTACTCATACCAAGACAGAGATGTACTTCTTGGAAAAACCACATAATATTTACATTACAATTTTTTTGATATTCTTCTGTACTAATCCCCATAGTCTATCTTAGGGTAATTTTCTCTAATCAAATATTTTCTAAATCTAGTTTCCAAGGTTTTTATTAAACATCCTCAAATACCAATGGTAATGCTCCAACCCTAGCTAGCCAGAGTTAGTAAATTATTATATAACATTGTCGTGATATCAAGAGATCAAGTCTCAAAATACCAATTAGTTTAGTAGCCTTGAAATTACTAGATACATAAAAAAAATTTACATTACATTAGGAAATCACGAAAAACAACATTTTTCCCCATTTGAACACACTCATATTCATTGGCCTATCCCTACAGGTTTAACATAATATACTTCTTCACAACCTGGGAAAAGAAAACATAAGAAAGGGGTGAGCTCATATTCTCAGTTGGGATAACAATATAGTGGAAACTATAATAAATATTAATAAACATTTTAGGTAATGAATAAGACTAAAACACAATCCTTTAGACATAAACTTCAGCATAATATGGAAAAGACAAATCGAATAATGAAATTTACATATTCCCATGGATATTCTACTAGTCTAATAATCAAATGCAATATCAATAGCCAATTTCATAATGATGTAATGCCTAATTATGGACATCATAACCACATAGTCATGGAATCATGCCAATACTACAAATAATATTTTTTCAAGGCCATGTGTCAAGACACTAGTTTGTCTCATGAGACCGACAGATGCATCAATGAGTTATATAGGGATCCACCCATCACTTACTATGTACAATGAATTACTCATACTAAAATAATGAAAAATTGTCACATAAATGATATTTTTTAAAGTTATTTTTCATTTAATTTCAATTAATGCTTTGTTTTTGGGTTTTCCCAAGCTTTTATGGTGGAATGAGTGGGTTTTCATGAATTGGGCCAAACCATGATCCCAATTCTAGATTTAAAAAAAAATATTGTTTCTTTTACAAAATATTCATATTTTAATATCTTTCAACCATTAAAATTCTTAAATGGAATCCCCTGACATAGTAACATCACGAATGTAATTTGGAGCCTTTATAAATCCATAACCAATGTGTATATGGATTTTTATTTTAGGGATTGGGCCTGCCTTAAAAGCCCAATTCCAGTTTTAAAAATCAAATTTGTTTAATTAATAACTTATTAAATTTTATGTATTTTTCTGTGATTCTATGCCTCACCCATTCCCATTGAACCCAAAAACATGCCTCGTATCCTCCCACCCTCTTTAGAGCTCACATCCATCGCGATTGAGTGCAGAACATCTTAGCGTTTATAAAATTAGCCAGATTTGAGGAGGTATGTTATTTCCATCACAACTCTATCAATTTTACTCTTTTTCAGTCATTAAAATTTCTAATTCTACTCTTCCTGACCCTATTAGAACCTAAATTCCATGGAAGACCATAAATTTTCTCAAAACCTCTTTGGAACCCAATTTAAAGGGGGATTTGGTGGAGGAACTTCAAAGAATCTCAAGTAAGTGTCTCTCCTCCCCGTTCCATGATGTTTATTATAATTCCATTGAAGTTAAAGATGAACAGGGGGTTGGGTTTCATACCTAGGCTCTAATATAGGGTTTTTGGTTCAATTATTGTGGTTTTAGGTTTGATCTAGGTCTCTCTTGGTACGACGGTGGTGCGATTTGATTTTCGCACGAAGATTCCAGGGTTTTCGTTAAATTGGTAGATGATTCCATGTTTATGCAATTTATGTGAATTTTATTGTGGTGTTTTTGTTTTTTCCATGTCTATTTAATTTTATTATGGCTGCCAAAATTAGTTTTAGTGGAGTTTGTATTGAAAATTAATTTGATGTTTTATTTTAGGTGAAATTGGGGGTTTATTCGTAGAAATTTTTTAAGCGTTCAATTGGGGATGACCTATAAATACATAGTTGATTTTATTAAAATTTAATAGGGATGAAAATAATTTTTTTAATGTTTATCCGTTTTGGTTGTTTCTGTGAAAATGCGTTTTAATGGTTTTTGCGAACATGTGATTTTTAAGTGTCATGTTTGTGTGAAAATGGAGGTTTTACAAAGATATCATTTCTTGATTCACATTGGGCTGCCCAAAAATTAATTTTTTTTGTTTCATTGAAATCTATAGGGATTCCATGTCTATTTTGGTAATTTAAAAGCATTCACATACTATGAAAAGTTTGGGTTTTAAAGAGTTTTGAGTGCATAATAATGTGAGGTTTTGAGAAGAAGTTTTATTGAAAATCAAAGTGTTTTGTTGTGTGTTTTAAGTGGTATAAAAAGTGTGAAGCTACTGTACTGATTGTATTTGACCAGTAGTGGTGTTTGTTATGAAAATGTATTTATGTTGCATTATGATATTGTTTAAGAACAAAGGGGGAAGACCGAGTACCTAGGTGGGGCGGATGTGTACTAGTATGGCCAGTGGACCAGATGGGTTTTGTCCCTATTACACCTAAATTTTGGAGGAATAAAACTCTAAATAAACTATGTGGATGATTATTTGGGACCAATAGATTATGGGAATGTTTCCTACTAGTGGCTCGTGCACGAGAATTAATTTTACTATGGTTACTTTACACCAAGGTACGAGGTGCATGGGGCTCGAGACCATCTAGTGCCTAGGGGTGTACTCAATTTTGTTGCTCATTGTATTTGTGGTATTTGCCCTTGTATTGAGGTGTTTTTGGAAGTAATTTACAATAGATAACATTTCTATTTAAATTTGTGAACATTCTGAAAATTTTAGATTGTAAATTGTTTTCAATTGAATGTTTCTTTTCTTAGAATATATCACTGCTTTTCTTTGCATATTAAAACTCCATTATTTTTCACATTTTATTGAATGCTCTTTGGAAAAATTCAGTGGTATCCTATTGGGATAAAAATTACACCCTACTCACACCCCTTGGGTGTATGTAGTCTTTATTATGCTTGACTGAGGTAAAAGGAAGGATATGGGTGATGGAGGTTCCGGGTGTTAGTTCACATCCTTGGGGTGGAGTTGTGGAGAAAACTTGCGGGTGATGAACCATTCTCATGTGGATTCCGTAGGGATGTATTGGTATTGTAATTATTTGTATTTGGACTACTTTTATTGTCTTTAAACTAATTTATTCAGTTCTAGATTTTGTTTAAGACTTGTTTGGTTCGAAAATTTCAGATTTATATTATGGATTGTTTTTAGTGTTTTAAGCTTTCATACTCGGGTAAATCATACCCAAACCTTAATTAACGATTCTCGAGCACCTTTTACAGCATTTGGGGATAGGGAATGCCCTTATTTATTTGTGAGGGGCTAGGATTGGTGCCAGTATTAGTTGAAACTAGATTCGGTTCGTGACAAAATGCTATCTGAGGAGGTTAATGTTTTTGGGTTATATTTCTATTTTGGGATTAGTCGGGATAGACATGAGCTAGGACTGATGAGTCTTGGGGTTTTGGTTTTGAGTAGGGTGCCTAGCCCACACCTCTCGTGGCAGACCTTGAGTCACCATGGGAGGTTGGAATTTACGAATTGATTGCACTTCTAGGTGAGACGTGTGGGCTGCAGACCACACGTGGACATCAGGTGGAGGTGGAGTAGTTGTTCCTTTTAATACTAGAATGTGTTTAAATTATTTATATTTGATGTATTTGAATAAAATCTTCAGAATTTTGGTATTGATTATTGTTTTGTGACTACTGCATTTTGTAGCAACATGCCTCCCCGGAAAGCTCCCACACCCCCATGGGAGGAAGCAGAAAAGAGTTCTCCCACATAGATTGATTAGAGGCTAGTTGAGGCTATGGTCTGGGCAGTACAATCTCTAGGGCAGGGACCGAATCCTACTCTTATTCCTGCTATGGAAGAAGTTATGGGTCCTAGAAAAGACAAAGCTCATGAGTTTTGAAAAAACAATCCTCCTACCTTCAAAGGCAGCACAGACCCCCAGGAAGCCTCTAAATGGCCTGAGAAGATCGAGCATATGTTTGAGTTCCTTGAAACACCTAAGCAGATTAGGGTGATGTGTGCCTTATTTATATTGGAGGGTCATATCTTTAAGTTGTGGGAGTCAATGCTTCAGTCTGGGAAGAATGGGCAGATGTGCTGGGAAGATTTCAAGGTCGTCTTCAATAAACAATACTACACTGAGGTGTTGGCTTCTGCTGGGTCTAGAGTGTTTAGAGACGTTGTTCACAGGAATCTATCTATGATAGAGTATGAAAATTGTTTTGCTGAGTTGGTTCAGTATGGTCCATAAATCATCTTCAATGAGCAGGCGAAGGCCCCGAGCATTGAAAAAGGATTGTGACAAGAGATGTACTCTGAAGTGTTTTAATTTAAGTCAAGGACCTATGCGGAGGTAGTTTATCAGGTGTGCATAGTAGAGATTGATAGGAAAGTAAGGGTTAGTTTTTCTATTTCAGTATTATTAGTGGGCAGTGGCAGCTCCTCAGAGAAGAAAATGATGTAGGAGGAACATGTGAAGAAAAGAGGTGGCAGTTTTGGCCACTCTTCTAGGCAGTTTTTATCTATGGCTTCTGATGCGAGATCGGTCGTGTGACACCAATGTGGGAATCCATGGCATATTCAACCAGTATGCCCACTTCCACTGAAGCCTTGTTACCAGTGTGGAGGCATGAGTCATTTACAACGCTTCTGTGGTGTGGCACATCCACTTCTGAGTGGGGCAGGGTAAGTGGCATCAAGAGGAGTGCCAGCATAGTTTGAGCCATCGAGGACTAGGGGATATCAATTTGGCAGCCGTGGTGGATGTTCAGGGTCATCTTCGTGGGTAGATCCAGTTTAGGGCACATCCACAGACTAGCAGTCATCCTCAGGTAGAGACCGTACATCTCCATATGGTAGATCCGGCACCAGCAAGACCAGAGGTAGGACCGTCGACAGTTCAAGGTACCATTCTTTTCTCATCTTCTATAGATATTAATATTTTTGATACCAATGCGTCTGTTTCATTTATTTCTTCCCGTTTTGTGGACATTATGAATTTTCTAATTGAGTTAATGTCTTTTTCAATGGAGTTGGTGACACCACTGGGAATGAATATGGAGTAGGGCCTCTGGTGCCCATAGTGGGCGATTTTCTTGTCAGTGGTTCTAGATATTAAAATATTTGACATAATACTTGGAATAGATTATCTAGTACACTTCCTGGCACACATTGAATGCTACAGGTGGCGAGTGAGTTTCCCAGAACCTGATGGGAGTTATTAGGTTTTTTGGATGGGATCCTCGATCGGGTCATACAGGACCTCCACTCCAAGAGTTGGGAAGTCTTACCTACCCGTTATTATCACTCCTTATAGAGGATGATGGTATTTACCCTAGAGGTGCACTACCTCATTTAGTGAATGAATTTCTGGAGGTATTCCCGGTTGATTTCTCATGTTTTCCACTAGAATAAGATGTGGAGTTTATTATTGATCTGGCACCGAGAACAGAACTAATATCTCTTCCCTCATATCGCATAGCCCCGACCAATATTAGGGAATTAAAGATATAGCTGGAAAACTTAGAATCTAAAAGATTCATTTTCCTGAGCATCTCTCCTTGGGCAGCTCCTGTGTTGTTCGCAAAAAAGGATGACGGATCCCTTCAGCTGTGAATTGACTACCGAAAGCTGAATACAGTGACAATTAAGAACAAATACAATTTTCCCAAAATAGATTATTTGTTCAATCAGTTGAAGGGGGAATTTTGGTTCTCAAAATTAGACTTGTGTTCGGTCTATCATCAGCTTAGGGTGAAGGAGTCAGATATCCCTAAGATATCCTATTGAAGCAGGTATGACCACTTTGAGTATTTGTTCATACACTTCAGATTGACCAATGCTCCAGTAGTCATTATGACACTCATGAATAGGGTGTTCCATCTTTATCTCGATTAATTCACTTTGGTATTCATGGATGACATTCTAGTATACTCTGTATTTGAGGAGGAACACGAACATCACTTGAGGATCATCTTGGGAAGTTTTTAGGATCACAACCTCTATGAAATGTTGTCAAAGTGCACTTTCTGGTTCAGAGAAGTGAGATTTTTAGGGCATGTGATCTCTGAGCAGGGGGTTTCAGTGGAACCCATGAATAATAGTGCGGTTATGTCATGGGAGATGACAAATAATGTGTTTGAGATCAGGATTTTACTTGTCCTGGCTGGTTATTATAGGCGATTCTATCGGGATTTCTCTCGGCTTGCTTAACTGATGACCGCGCTCACCTAGAAAGGGGTGATGTTTTTATGGGGCCCAGAATGTCAGGCATCATTAGAGGAGCTGAAGATGTGGTATAATACCGCCTTGTGCTTATTTTTCCAGCTGCTGTAAAGGGTTATGTGGTCTATCGTGATGCTTCGGGCATGGGTATTTGGTGCATGCTTATGCAGGATGATCACATGGTGGCGTATGGCTCTCGCGAACTCCGACCACATGAAAAGAACTATCCAACCCATGACTTGGAGTTGGCAGCAGTGATGCATGCTTGGAAGACTTGGAATAACTACCTATTTGGGGAGATTTATTTGGTCTACATAGTTCACAAAAGCTTAGCCTATATCTTCTCATAGAAGGACCTCAAATTGAGGCAGCATCATTGGATCGAGTACTTGAATGGGTTTGAATTTGACATTGTCTATTCCATAGGAAAGGGTAATGTGGTGGCCGATTCTTTGAGAATAATATTTCCAGTGCAGACTTTGAGGAAGTCCAGTGATGAGTGGTCTTTGATGGGGCTCTTTTCTTAGATTCATGTGGAGACCACAGAACATAGTGGAAGGTTATTCTTGGAGAGAATCCAGTTGAATCCTCTATTAGAGTTGATTTAGTGGGAAAAACCCAATGAGAGCATTTTCAGTAGTTGAAGTAGTTTCTTCATAGTGGGGAGACATACTTTGATTTTTCATCATCCCCAGAGGGCATCTTGTGCTTCTTAGGCCGTTCAGTAGTGTCGTTATCTCTATAGATGGTAGTGATAGAGGACCACCACCAATCTCAGTGGGCTGTCCATCCGGGTGCCACCAAGATGTATTATGATGTCTATCGGCAGTTCTGGTGGCCTGGTATGAGGCAAGACATAGCATACATTGTGTCGAGATACTGTACATGCTAGTATGTGAAAGAATAGCGTCAATGGACCTCTGGTTTTCTCTATCCATGACCTATTCCAACATGGAAGTGGGACAAGGTCGCTGTGGACTTTATTGTTGGCTTACCTCGTACACCTCGGGGTAAAAAATGCCATTTGGGTGGTGATTGATCATCTTCCCAAATTAGCCCACTTCATTCCGATCAGTGATAAACTAAAGTGGATGAGTTGGAATATTTGTATCTTCAGGTTTTGGTGACACTCCATGGCGTCCAATCTGCAGTTGTCTCATATTGAGACCCCCGTTTCACTTCTCGATTCTAGGAAGGCCTTTATAAGGCCTTGGGGTCTCAAATTAAGATGAGCATGAAATACCATCCTCAGATAGATGGCCTGACAGAGCGGGTGAATCAGATTTTGGAGGACATGCTTTGTGCAAGTGTCATTTACTTTGGAGGTTCCTAGGATAGACATTTGGGATTGGTTGAGTTTTCTTATAGTAACAGTTACCAATCCTCGATTCAAATGGTTCCTTTTGAGGCACTCAATGGTCGGCCTTATCGGTCCCCCTGTGTTGGGCTGAGGTTGGTGAGACCTCACTGCTGGGGCCGAGTCTAGTGAAGGAGACATCTGAGAAGGCCAAATTAATTAGGCAATGTTTATTGAAAGCTCGTATATGTCATAAATCTTATGCTAACCAGAGGCGTCGAGACCAAGAGTTTCTTGTGGGTGACATGGTATTCTTGAAAGAGGCCCCTCATATGGGCCATTGTCGGTTGGGGAAGCAAGAGAAGGTGATGTTGCGATATATCGACCCTTTTGAGATCATAGAGCATATTAGAAAGGTGGAATATAGGTTGGTCCTACCTTCTTAGTTGACATCCACTCATAATGTCTTCCATGTCTCCCAGTTGAAGAAATACAACCTAGATCTATCCCATGTGTTGAGTTAGGAAGAACTGGAGATAGAGCCTGAAATGTAAGTTTTTGAGTGGCCAAAGAAAATAGTGGACTCCAAAGATAAGGTTCTTTAATGGGATTATATTCCTCTAGTCTGGCTTCATTGGCATCATTGTAATGATACACATGAGACAAGAGAGCGAAAGTCATGGGTTGAGGATGAGTATCCGTTCCTATTTTATAATCAAGCTTCATGTTGACTTTTCTGGATGGAATGTTTTCATGGTGGGGAGAATTTCCACATACATGGCATATTTTAAAGGTATTTTTCATTTAATATTCATTAATTTTTTGTTTTTGGGGTTTCCCAAGCTTTTATGGAGGAATGTGTGAGTTTTCATGAATTTGGCCAAACCGTGCACCCAATTCCATATTTAAAAATAAATTTTGTTTATTTTATATTTTTTTCATTTTTTAATATTTTCACCCATTCCAATTCCTAAATGTTTTAACTTGAAATATTAACACCAAAATTTCAATTTAGAGCCTTTATATATCCATCACCAAGGCGTATATGGGGTTTTTTGTAAGGGATTGGGCCTGCCCGGAACCCCAATTCCAGTTTTAAAAATCAAATTTGTTTATTAATAACATATTAAATTTTAAATATTTTTTGGTGATTCCAAGCCTAACCTAATCCCATTGAACCCAGACGCGCACCCATCATCCTCCCACCCCCATTGAACCACATATCCATCGCAATTGAGAGCATAACATCATAGGGTTTCTAAAATCGGCCATATTTGAGGAGGTAAGTTCTTTACATAATAACTCTATCAATTCATACTCTTTTTCCTTCATTCAAATTGGTAATTCGATCCTTCCCTCCCTATTAGAACCTAAATAAAATTTCATCCATCAATGTTGCTCAAAAAAAATCGGAACCCCATTTGATGGGGGATTTGGTGGAGGAACTTCGAAGAATCTCAAGTAAGTGTCACTCTTCCTTTGTTCCTCCCTTTTCCATGTAGTTTATTTCCATTACATTGAAGTTAAAAATAAAAAGGTGTATGGTTTTAAAATTAGGGTTTATCCTAGGGTTTTATTGGTCAATTATTGTGGTTTTAGGTTTGATCTAGGTCTCTCTTGGTGCGGCAGTGGTGCAAATTTCTTTTCACACGGAGATTAAAGGGGTTTCCTTAAATTGGTAGGTGATTCCATGTTTATGAAATTTATGTGAATTATATTGCTGTTTTCTTGATGTTTTCATGTTTATTTAATTTTATTATGGTTTCCAAAACTAGTTTTTGTGGCGTTTGTATTGGAAATGAATTTGCTGTTCAATTTTTAGATGAAATTGGGGGTTATTCCTAGAAATATTTTAAGGGTTAAATTGGGGATTACATTTAATTACATAGTTAATTTTATTGAACTATAGTTGGGTTTAAAATAAATTTTTGAATGTTTACCACCTTTTTTCATTTCTGTGATAATGTGTTTTAATTGTTTTTGTGGAACATGTGATTTTTAATTGTCATGTTTGTGTGAAAATAGAGGTTTTACAAAGTTATCATTTCTTGATTCACTTTGGGTGACCCAAAAATTGATTTTTTGGTTTCATTGAAATATATGGGTCTTCCTTTTATGTTTTGGTAATTTTCACATTTGTACATAATGTGAAACGTGTGGGTTTTAATTAGTTTTGGCTGCAAAACAATACCGGGTTTTGAGAAGAAGTTTTATTGAAAATCAAAGTGTTTTGTTATGTGTTTTAAGTGGTTTAAAATGTGTGTATCTACTATAATAATTGTATGTGACCAGTAGTGGTGTGTGATATGAAAATGGATTTATTTATTAGTCTTAAATTGTTTGAGCATAAAGGGGGAATCCCGAGTACCTAGGTGGGGCGAATGTGTACTAGTACAGCTAGTGGACCAGATGGGTTTTGTCCTTGTTCCACCTAGAATTTGGATGAAAACAACTCTAACTAAACAATGTGGTTGATTATTAGGGATCAATAGGTTATGGTAATGTTAAATACTAGGGGATCATGCATGAGAATGGATTTCACTATGGTTACTTTACACCGAGGTACGAGGTGCATGGGTCCCGAGACCATCTAGTGCCTAGGGGTGTTCCCGATTCTGTTGCTCATTCTATTTATGGTATTTTACATTTATTTGGGTGTTTTTTGATGTAATTTACTATATCTAATATTTCTATTTAAATTTTTTATCATTATGAAAATTTAATCTTGAATTTTTTTTTCAATTGAATGTTTTATTTCATGGAATTTGTCACTGATTTTATTTGCGCATTAAAACTCCTTGACTTTTCACATTGTGTTGCAAGATATTTGGAATCATTGGGTTTTATCGTATTGGGATTAGTCTAAAACCCTATATAAAACCCTTGTGTGTAATTATAATTTATAATTCTTGACTGAGGTAAAATGGTGGCAATGGGTGATGACGGTTCAGGGTGTTAGTTCACATCCTTAGTGCGGAGTTGTGGAGATGACTTGTGGGTGATGACCCCTTGAAGTGTGGATTCCTTGGGGATATATTTATATTTTATTTATTTATATTTGGACCACATATATTGTCTTTAAACCAACATATTATGTTGTAGTTTTTTATTAATACTTGTTTGGATCGAAAATTTTAGATTTATATTATGGATTTTTTTAATGTTTTATGCTATCATACTCAGGTAAATCATTCCCAAGCCTATATTAATGATACTCGGGAACTTTTTCCAGACCATGGGGATAGGGAACACCCTTTCAGCCTTGTGATAGGCCAGGATTGGTTCCTGTATTGGTGGTAACCAGATTTGGTTAATTAGAAACAAAATCTAAACACTGGTATTAAAACTTGCATACGAAATGTTAGTATTTTAACCACTAACCATGAATGGTATAAAAATAGGACATCCATAGTAAAAAATAACTCATTCAATACAATATGGACTATTGTGTTATAATAAATTACCCACAATTGAGAGTAATAAAGGATATTGACATAGATGAAAATAATCATTAAAACTATTTGAGAGAAATATCTCCTTTTTCTTGAAAGAATTTGAAAGTCTCACTATTTATCAAGAAGCTGTTTAAAATAGATTTTTGAAAAAAAATTCCCATACCATTTTGAAAATTTTATAAAGATTTTTAATTTTAAACATTCATGTCTATTTAAATACTTCCTTAAAACCATTTTTAAAACATGTACATTATGAAGAAAGAATTCAAAGAATAAATCTTTACAACATTTAAAATGATATTTTAGTTAGACATCCTAACCAAATTAGAGATGCTTGAATACAAATAATCGAGGTAATAAAAACATTATAATATAATGAGAATAAATTTATTCATGATATAATATTTCAAATTATAGTATATACAATATATAAAAGTGAATTGGCACATAACAACAAAGAAGTCACAGTAGAATGTAAATTGAGGTGAAATCCCTTATAAAGACCGTATCCTTAGGTTAAGGATAAATCAATGAAAAAATTATCCATGAAAAATATAAAAACACTCAATATTATTGGATATTTATAGTAAATCAATCAGACGACATTCATATATTTATTTTTAAAACAACACCAATTACTTATATGCTTAACTCAATGAAAGTAAATTGAGTTAAAATTACTCTTATCAAGTTCATATCGATGACTTGAGAATTTATCAATAGAGTGATTATGTGTATAAAAACTATATCCACACTAAGGGGAGAGGAAATTACTACATATTTAAATAAATAGTGTTTTCACACATAATCTTGGAGTAAAATAATTAATGTAGATTGCGTGAAACCCAATGTGTGGAAATTGAATTTTGAAATTCCTTTACCGATTCGGTATCATATGAATTATACAACCCATGAAATAAGGATAATAAAATGAATAGGTAAATAAATATAAATTAAAGAATATTATACAAAGAATAAAATCATGGGATGTACATACACCACATAAAAGGAAATAGTGGCCAATATAGCATGAATCTCATGAGAATAAAAGTGAGATGAAAACCCCATACCATGTACTTTTCTTTAGTATAGGGTATGTTAAAATTCTGTATAATAGTGAAATAAATGTTATTAAATTGTAAAATACCCAAATACATAAATATTATATCATATATGATCTTCTAATATTTCTTTATTGAAGATATTTCAGTAGTATCATTTTTTTAGGTGTTAACTGATTCATTTTCCTTTGTATGTTTTGTTACGTAAGTCATGTTTGTTATGTATAGGATGTATTTGATTCATGTCGAGAATTATATTATATTCTTAAACATTATTTTTAAATCATAAAATGGAATGTTTTCTTGAATGGTTATGATGGAGAATGAATCTTAATGTGTTTTGGGTGACGGTAATTCGTACGTAAGCACGAGCAATAATATCATTCCATTGAAGGTAAAATCGTATGAAATTGGATGGTATATCATATATATAGAGTCATTAACATGTTATATTAATTATTTACATAAATTTTACTCATTATTATACCTATCCAAGTAATGAAGTGTTGAATAACAAACTACACCATGACGTGGAGACGGTTAGCCGTACGTACGCACGTATGGTCACTTTGCCATTAATAGGATGGATAGAATAATGAATATGGTTGTTCCATATTTATAATAACATCTCATTATGTAGAAATTACTGGATTTATTATTTTGGTATGGAAACAACAATGAAGGAGGATGTTGAAGAATAAACGAACATTGAAATAGGTGGTGAAATTGTTACCTCTTCTTCGAGTACTACCTTTTGATCTAATAAAAATGGCTCCTTAGGTTGGATTTATGACCAAATTAAGGACTCTTGGTTGAATTTAATGTAGTTGGGATGGCATTTGAAAATTTTTGGTCCAATAAAAATTGATTTTGATGTTTTAAATTAAGATACGGGGAAGTACCCTTTTATAAGAGAGATGAGTGTCCCTTTAGGAAAAGCTTGAAATATTATTTTATTATATAATCATTTTCGGTTTATAATTCCTCCAAATGGATTTATTTTGATTATAATGTGGGTATGGGTCGAAATACCTTCAAAAAATATGTTTTATACATGATTAGGTGACCATATTAAACTTATCTTTTAGATTTTACTCGTAGTTAATTAGTTTTACATTTACAATGTCTTCTTGTATTCTTACACTATATGGTTAATAAACATAATATAAACTACAATGAGAACCTAAAGTGGTTAATTAATGATATATATATATCATTATATAAGTTCTTTGGCCTAACCTTATATTTTTATGAATATTATAACAATTAATAATATAATATTTGTTTTAAAAACTCATTTATGTCAATTTTAAAAATATTTAGTATTTGGTTTTTGTGAAAATCATAACAACATGATTACTTCAAAAAAATCATTAAATCAACCCTAACATGTCATATTAATCTATAAAAATCGTGTAATGCATCAAAATTATCAATTTACATTTTATTTTGATATTTATAATATCAATTAGTTTAATTTTTCATTAATAAGGTAATTACTACATCATCATTGTTTCATAATTAAATTTAATTATTTAAAGTATAAATATTATTAATAAAATACCATGATGTATGAAATAATTTTATCTTTCTAATTAATATTAATAGTCAAATTTATCTTATATATAACCCTATAATAAAAATGAATTAGTTATGAAAATTTGAATTTAACACTTTTAACTCCTCTTAAATTGAATAATAATAAATGTCTTAATCTTATCCAAGTGAACAAAAGGGGATAATATTTTATTCCTAAGGATTAATTTGGTCTAAAAAAAATTATAAAACAGAATTATGACATGTTTTAGGGTAATTATAATATCATTTTTACCTTTAATTACCCTATTTATTTTTAACCGTGATAAATAAAAGTCAAAAGTTACTATTCACAAAAAATTATTTTACTCTTATTGAACAAAATTTTACCTAATGATGTCAACTGTGTCTCTTAGATTTTTTAATTTCAATTTTCAAAAGTGGTAAAATTACTTTTTATGCAAAGTTGTTTACGTTCCTAGAAGGTGAGTAAAAAACGTTAAAAAATTCAACAAACTTTTATACAACTAATTAAATTATAAAATGACTCCAGTGAATTAAATTAAACTAATATTGGTATTATGTTTCTATTTTGACTTAAAATAAATTTAAATAAAATAAATAATTATTTAAATAAAAATTCGGTTTTTAAATAATAACGTAGTGTTTTTTACTATTCATCACAAATTGAATGTTTTTAGAAAAATACCAAAAATTCACCCTAAACTAATTTTATTATTTCTAATACAAAATTTATGTATTTTTTACCAAATTAGATACATAAAAGTTACATTAATTAATTTAAATTTAATTTTTGATGTCAAAACTAGAAAGCTGGTTTTTGAGAAGTGAAATATATCTAAAGATTGATATGTGTTTATGTCCAATTTAAAAGTGAAATTACTTCCAATGATCAAAATTGGATTAAATGATAAAAAAATAATATAATTATAATTCAAAACCATTAAAATGTATAATTTAACACTATAAATTATTTTTTAAAAAAATTTTGTTTTCAATTAAAATTTAGTATCTTTCATTATTTATCAAAATATAAAAGTTATCAGAAAAACAAGAAAAATTATCCAAAATAAATTTTTTATGTACCACTTCTAAAGAATAATTTATTTTCCTAAAATTGAATATATAAAAGTGTCAAATATTGGATTATAAAGGGTTCTCCATTAAAAGGCAGAAAAACTACATTTTTTGAAAAATACATCTTTTATCTGAAAATTTGAATCTGTCCTTTTATTATGCCTAAGAACACCAAATATAAATGTTAAAATTTTATGGTATATATAAAAAATTTAAAATGCGGTCAATACTATTCATAACAACTTTTTAAATGTCTGGTTTGATAGTGTGTGATGTGCTTGAACTCGGTGTTGCGTACATCACAAGCTATTGTATTATTCAAAGAGAAGTGTGTCGTGTATGCATGGGGTGTTTAAGAAATAGTTCCTAAGTGAATTACATCATCATTAACTATGTTATTTATAACTAAAGTCCTTCTAAGACATACCATAATTAATACCCTTCTTCATTAAATTGGGAATGAAATCATAATAAAGGATAAAATCATATGATTAGTAAGGTAAACATGAGAGATATCAATGATCACTTATTTATAATATTAACATAGGGGTTTGAGAACATGAAAATAACATTTGGAAACAATTCCCATCATATCAATGTTCACTTATAAAATAAAATTAAATACTAGAATCGTATAGGTTTAGTGTCTTCAAAAACCTGAATACATAAAGAAATATTTCATAAAAGAATTACATAATCTACCAATAAGTAATTTACCACTAGAATAATTTTGAGACTTACTATACTTAATACATTTCATCATTAAACGGGGAAAGGAAACCCAATAAAGTATGATATCATATGCTTAGTAAGTTAAACATTAGAGATATCAATGATCACATATATATAATATGAACATATGGGTTTAAGAACATGAACATAGCATTTTCAAACCACACCCTGCATATCAATGATTATAACATTGGGTCATGGAATAAATCTTGGAATTATATTACAAAAGAATCATAATGGAATAAAATAACATGATTCATGAGAGTATTACATTGGTATAATATATATGTTTGGGGTATACATATAGGCATATAAAATAATTTTCTTATTAGTCAATGGTCACCATCAAGACTATCATGGTGGATTCAGTTTACTACCCAATCCATCTAAATTGATAAGGTTCACTCCCAAGTCTATCATAGTGGATAAATTATCTTACTAAAATGGATTACTCCCCATTATTGGATTCCTTATCTCACGAGATAATAATATTAACCTTATGAATTAGATGCATATATAATTTTAATTCAACCCAACACATAATGAAAACCATACATATGTGTTCCCCAAGATTATAAAACATTCATCATATCCATAATCTAGAAAATAGTAAGTGTTTTAGAAATATTTTATCTTCGTATAACACATAGAAATGAAACGAGTTTCAAGAAAATTTTCTCATAGCATAACCCATGTAAATGGTGAAAATTTTATAAAAAACTTTTCATCATTATCATAAAACATATTGATAAATAATATGAATTATATAATCGAATCATATACCCAATAAATATTCTAAAACATCAAAGGATGTCATAAGAGAAGAAAATTGATTTTAGATGATTACATGTAACATTTTTAGAGTAAAACACACTTCTTAATTTGAAATCAGATATTTAAAATCAAAAAAAAATTAACAAATATTAAAGAGAATATTTTCATTAAAAAATCCATATTAATTTTTAATGTAATCATTATATGATTGAATGGTCATGACATCATACATTCCATTCATTCTGAATATGTTAAAAGCATGATTTCTTTCATATTTTCCCTAAAAAGTCAAATGTACCTCATTTGTAAAACAAAATAAAAAATACTTAAAAACATTTTTCAAAATACAAAAATGGGTAAAAATTAATTTATAAAATAAGTGTATAATAGTTAAAAAAGTTAGGAAGACATTTTTAGAAAAAATGAACATCGAAAAGAATGGATTTTCCACCGAATAGTGAAATATAGTTTGTTATCTGTCTTAAGTAATTTTAGTCGGTGGAGTTATTATAGAGAATAAACATAAAGAAAAAATGTAATTTCCAGAAATAACTAGAGGATAATAAAATTCAAGTTATTATTGGGAGATAGACCTTAATATTTCATCATTGGAACATAACCATAAACAATCCTGATAAACAATGAGACTATAACATAAAACCCTTAACACATAGGATACTTTTGAATTATTAGATCCAAGAAATAATAATTTCTAATAAAACGTTAAATATCATTAATATAGGTAGTTTCATGATATATCTTGTCAAAGGATATTTTTATACACCTCATGAAAGAAGATAGATGCATATAATAACATATTTCTCAAAGAAAACAATTTGAGATGATAAAAATTTACCTAAAGTTCAAATTAGATCAATATAAATTTACATTCTTATATAATAAATTTGAATTTATTATAATTATATACCAGAATAATGTTTATACACATAATATCATATATAACCCACTTATAAAATTTCAACACCCATTTTAATAGGTATTTATTAAAATTGTCGTTTATGGGTGTTAACTATTTCATTTTTCATGAAAATATTGAATCAGTAGTTCTAATCCTTGAACATTGATCATGGTTTAATAATTTATCAAATGTTAAACATGATATAAATATCATATATATTCTATATATATATATAGTCATCCATAATGTATACTGTTCACGACGACAGTAAGCCGCATATACGCATGAACGTTGTTTTCTTTTTTGACAGATGGAATGAAAGAAAGTTAAATAATAATTAACTATTATAGGATAATTTTTACATAATATATATAATATATATTGATTAAATCAATCTTTATTACTATCAATGTAAATATTAAATGAAAAATTAATCAGAATGCTTAGTAGAGGTGGTAGTCTACACGTACGCATGAACGACATTATTGTTTTCCAACATGTTGAATTATAAGTAGATAGATATGATATTATGTTTATAAATGAATAATTATATTATAAATATCATATATAAACTTTACACCCATAATAATATCCATTCTTGATTGATGATGATGAAAAATGAATTGTATCGCTATTTAGATACAATAAGTTGTACGTCCGTACAAGCGATACCTTTACTTCCCATTTAATAGGAAAGAGGATGGATAATAGTGGTTTCATAAAAATAAAATTTTATTATATATAGGATAATTTATTTATTTTTCTATGATAAATAACATTGATTTAAATGCAGTAAAAGAATAAGTAAAAAAGACACTAATTGGTTAAGGGGATTACCTATTCTTTGAAAGAATACCTTTAGATCTCCTCTTAATGATTATAGGGTTGGTATATTGGCAATACCATTACCACTATAATGCATATAAGTATTTTTATACGATTTTTGGTTAGGGTTTGGTAAATCTATAATTCTTAATAGGGTGAAAAAAAGATAATGGTGGGGTTTCCTTCTATAATTGAGGGGCTGGGCAGACATGGAATTTTTTAAGAGATTAAGATATAAAAATTCACTCCATAGAATAATGATTCAAAATTACCATATATTTGAATTTATGGTATTATTTTTTTGAAATTCCAAAAACAAATAAAATTTGGATATGTTTAAGAGTAATTTTAAACCATATCTTTTTATTGAACCCCTTAGTTAACCTATTTTATCCTTATCCGTGGGAACATATTTATCACTCGTAAAGGGTTATAATTTTACTTATAAAGTATAAATTGAATAATAAATGAAAAAATGATGGAATTTTTTAACATAAATTATCCACGTATTAATATTCCAATATTTTTATGATTTTAAAATAATTTAATAAAATATTTTTCTCATAAAATATTATTTTCATAAAATATCATTCAATTCATGTTTGACACTATTCATTTAATTTGACACTAAAGACACATAAACAGGGATTGAATTCAAATATAATAATTTAACATAGCACTAAAACGTTATGTTAATTCATAATTTTTTTGTAACACTATAAATCACTCAAATTACATTACTTTGAACAATTTTAATATCATTTATTTTTATTTTTCTACTAATTTTTTAAATACCATGTCGATATTGCATTAGAATTTAATGAAAGTATATAATTACTAAATATTATAAATAAATTACCAAAATTAAAGTAATTTAATTATTATAATTTTATTAATATTCATTCATAACTTATTTTTATCCCAATGTGAACACACAAGAGATATTTAAATGTAAGAGAGTGACATTTTGTAATTTTCATTTATTTAAATTTTATATAGGTCATTTTAATGGAAAAGAGTCTCTTAATCATTAAAATTTCAATCCTATGGTGACAAGGTTATAATGTATTTATTCTAATAATAATTATGATGACAAATTTTGACTTTAACATTTAGCTTTAAACCAAATGAACTCATTTTATCTTTACTGTGTTAACATAAGTTTACAATGGTTACAATTCATATTGTACAGAAATAATAGGGAACTATTTAGAAAATTTGAACTTAAAAATCCAAATATGGTATCCATTTCATTGGATTGGATCTATTGAATTGGTAGAAATTAATTTAAGTTAAAAACCCAGAACACAATTAAAAACAAGTTTTCAGAAAAATGAATTTTTTATGTATAAAATGTTTTTATAGGAAAATAAACAATAAATTTATTTCTATTAACTTAATTAGAATAATAATAATTTAATATACCTAATTTTACTTTTAAAATGTTTTTCAAAAAAATGGAACTCTCTAGATCCATGAAATGAATATAGTTTTCAATAAATCACATTATTTTTCACTATTCGATGAAAAATCAATCATTCCAAAAAATTATCAAATATCCACCTTAAGATAATTTTGATATGATAATTTCAAAAATGAAATTCAAATTTACAAACAATATTTATAGATATGAAAAAAATTAAATATAAAATTTTCTCACGAAAAATAAAAAAAATATTTTTGGAAGAAAAAATGATTTTTAAAATTACAATACGACCTCAATAAAAAATTCAATGTTTATTTATTAATAATAAATTATTAAATTGGTATTAATTTATATAATTATATCTATTTTATAATTTTTTATTTATTATTTATTCCCCCAATTCATTGACTCTGTATTGGTAGTCATAATAAAAGAATTATATTTCATGGATGTTTAATATCACTGTTGCATCTCATATACACTACCAAACATAATTTAATTACTTAAAAATATAGGGGTGATACCTTATCCGTCCAATAATAAATTATATCCTCAGAATTTTAACTTGTTCTTAGTAATAGATGGTTTGTTAGTTGAAAAATATTTTGATGAAAATCCACATCATAAAAAGTGATTATAAAAATTCTTCTTAAAAAAAGAAAAGAAAATATAAAAGTCATCTAAAATAACACAAAAATAGGTTTTCAAATTGGATAACATCAGTGAGAAGTGAAAATATGGACATGGAGGGGGAAAATGAAGCTTAATGACTAATATAGAGTAATAGAGAACATGATTAGGTGAACATCAATGACAAAAAAATATAGAATAATAATGGATGAATGACCATTGATTAATCATAAATTAAGGTAAAAGTATAATATTTTATTTAAATATCTATTTACTAAAGTTGAGGGATTTTTTCACTATTAAGATAAATAACATCAGAAAATATATTTACTTGATTTCATTCCGTATAATAAGAACTATTTAATGCTTAGGTTGTGCTTTGATTAATTTACACTTCTTCTCTTACTCCATGAAATAAACATTCAAGATATTTTTTTTAATTCCCCATACACTAAAAATAAGTTATAATGAATCATAAGATCTATAATAGAATAAAACATCATTCTTCTTGTCACTTGGAATTTACCAAAACTAAAAAAATGGTCATCATAGGTTAAGATAATTTCCAAAATGATTACACCTTGAAATATTTAATTTAACCCCCAAAGTTTCACAACAACAACAGTGTTTCAAAATAAAAGGTTTAACAAAATACTCTACATCCTCAATAATCACATCAATAATGAATGTTTTGACCTCAAATGTGATCTCATACCATTTATCTTACATCCCCGAAATTTAATTTCATTCTTTCCAATTAATTATTTATTTTAAATCACATGTTAAATCAAAGGGTAACATATACTTAAACCCAATGAAACTTCCCATAATATCATTAATTACTATGATAAATATTATAATTTAGTTAAATTAACCAAAATATCCTGATTCAAAATTAGATACTAACATGAAAGGTAATCCTTAGCTTGACTATATATATCTCTTAAAATATTTATTTTTTAACGATTTTCTTTTGAATTATCCATATCCCACTAGCCAATAGAACATAATTAACATTACATCAAATCAGATACTAACCCAAATTTCTATTTAAACATCAATAGATTATTCTTCCTAAAACTCATTAAAAGTTTCAAATCACCTCAAAATCCCATCCCATAAAACATCAAAATAGGTATCTATACTTTAAAACTTATGATCATTCGTAAACACATAAACCCATGATGATATCCATAAATCTTAAGTTATCCTCAAAAGAAAACATATATAGTTCAAAAAATCAACATAATGCTGATTCCTTAATTAAAATCATAGACTATCGAGTATATTCCATAAATCAAAATATATTATAAAATCCATCAAATATAACATAAATCACTTTTTAATAAAATCAATAATCAGTTTCAAGATCCCCAATACTATCCCATTTACTTCATCAATATCTATAATCTCTTTATCGAAAATAAAAATTTTCATATCACCACTAAATTAATTTTCATGAATATTAGTGCTTTTCAATATATGTTTTCAATTACATAAATAAAATATACTATGGATCAATCCTTATATGTCTCATGATTCTTATATTCATAATATCATTTATATAACACTTATATAACATAATTCTAAAATCTAGATACCTAAATAATTTAATTCTTCAACTTCAATGATTGGAATAACATAAGTCCTTAAATAGTATGGGAGTAAACCATTGAATTTGGGAATTAGATTTTATAATTCCCATATTATCAACACATAAGACACTGAATAATAAATGGTACCTTCAGAAAAATATCATTCCCCCAGGAAACATTTCTTTTTCCTTGAAAATCAATTTATTTATTCCATTTTTTTCACAAAGAAAACGTCACTTAGTTCTATTGAGAAATTCCCATATGTTATTCTTCCCATATTCACAATATATGGGAAACTGAATCTTCCTTCCTCTATGATATTAATGAGACTCCATTTTTTAATACGCTTGTCGAAAAACATACCCATATTAGGATTTTTAATCAAATAATGAGATATCTTATTACAAGTTTTCACCTTCCATATACCATTTCATTCAGTTTATCATGGGGATCATCATTCCATTCTCTATCACATTTTGTGTTAATTTGTATCCTCATTATTTCACTAATTTACTAAAACCAAAATCTTTTGTGTGGAAAATTAATTTTGGAATCCAAAAAATCATGAAAAATAATTTATTTTATGTCTAAGTAATAATACCTTCTATTCAATCTATGGAACCTTTTGTTTAACCTAGGCTTTATACAATAACTATCTATTCAAATACATCATGATGGTTTATAAAGAAAATGTGAATTTACCAAATCACATCCCTTGGGAGTGTCAAACTAGATGAGTAGTAAAGACACCTTCACTGTACACCAAAATTATGAATGTGATACACTCAACCAACTCTTTTTGGTGTTATTAACCATATATGTATCTATTTCAAAACCTCATCAACTTTTAGTATCTATAAACGGATATTTTTCTTGAAAAAAAAACACTTCTTATTTACTATAACTTTGGAAGTTCTATAATATAAATGGTTATCTAGGGGGCCTTCACTAAATTTTTCATATCGTAGTTTCCGAAGGATTAGTAAAACATGCTATGATCCCAACTATAGAGACACATAATTTTCTTAAATATAAATTACATCTTACTATATGAATATTAAATGCATAACATGATGATCCATTCCAGAATATTATAGGTCTAGTGTATTTTGAAACTTTGATACACATAAAAAGTGGTTCATAAGTTAATTAAATCTTCTCTCATTATGTTCTTAATAACTAGAACCCTTCTAAGACATATCATTATTAATACCTTTTTAATAACATTGGTAAAGGAAACATAATAATGGTTTAGCTTAAATTTCTAGTAAGGGTAAACAAGAGAGATATCAAATATAACTTAAACACAATTTGAGAATAATGGTATGACAACATGATAATAAATTTTGAAATATGTAACATGAATATCGTAGATCATAATTTTGAGTTATGTCTTGAGATTACAAGATAATAATACATGAATAATAAATTAATGATAGAACATGAGGTATAAGAACATAACAATATCATATATCATAAATTTGTGGCATACACATTGGACTAGAAATTTTTTTCCTTTATAGTGAAGGCTTATTTGAAATAATATCATTGTGGGTTGGGTTTACTTCTCATTCCATCATAGTAGTCAAGGTTCATTCCCAATACTATCATAGCGGGAAAATTTGTTATTGAAATGGGTTCACTCCCCATTGTAGTCCTATTTATCTTGTGAAATATCCATCTTTACCCAATTCATTGGTGGGATATATAATTCCAGGACCACCCATCATATAATGAAAACCATATATATGTGTTCCACAAGATCATAAAACCGTAATTATGTAATAACCAATGAGAAGGAAAATTGTTTCATAATCATTTAACCACAACATAACCCTGAAAAAGCAATAGGTTTCAAAAAAAATTTAATACCATCATAAATCTTAGAAAATGTATGTGTTTCATAATAATCTAGTCATCAAATTATTAAACCATCCAGGGAATGAATAAGGAAGATATTATTGAATCCTATATTCATTAAATATTATCAAACATCAATGTATGCAAACTTAGATGAAAATTCATTTTAAAAGATCATGTGGAACATTTCCTGAGGAAAATATACTTCTCACTTTGAAATCACTAATTTGAAAGATTAAAATATAAAAAATATGAAGGAAAAAATATTTATTTAATGTAAAATAGTTAAATTTTAATTGTAGATTCAAATAATTGATAAGTCATGATAGCTTGAAATTTTGTTCTTTCCATATATGTTAACAGAAATACTCCTTTCCAATTTCTGTAAAAAGAGTAAAGTACCACATTCAGAAAAATAAATGAAGATTCCTTTTAAAACATTTTTTAAAATTTAAAACATGGGTGAAAATAAATATAAAAAATAATTTTATAATTTTAAAAACATTAATTATTTTTTTATAAATCATTAATATAGAAGAGAAAGTATTTTCGACCGAAGAGAAAAATATTTTTCATTTTACATAAAATATTATTTCAGTCTCTTGATTTCATAAAGAGAAGAAACTAAAAGGGAAAAATAAAATTTAATGAAATAACAAGTTTATAACAAAATTAATTGAATTTATGAGATATATGCCATAATATTTTACTACCATAACTTAAAGAAAGTAAATCATGATAAATAATGAGATTTTTACACAAAACCATTCCCACTTTGGTAACTTTTGAATCATAATCCCCATTAAATGAAACATTTATCAAAAAACATTAAATATAATTAATATTTGGATATTAATGATATAACATGTCAAATGGTTTGTTAATAAAACTCCTCAAATAAGATACTGCATAACATAACCAAGTCCCGAAGAGGAAAATTTGATTTGATAAACGCTTACCTTAAGTTTGAATTGCTTAAAAAGAGATTTAAACTTCTATATAATAAATTTAATTTTATTATAAATATATACTAATATTCTTTACATACTAATAATACCATATATTATCCACTTATAAAATCTCAACACACTTTTATTTATAGTTATTTGTCAAAATCATCGTTTCAGAGTGTTAAAAATTTCATTTTTCATGAGAACTTTGGTTCCCCAGTTTCGATACATAAAACATGATCAGGGTTTAATCATTTAAATATGGTTATACTTGAACTAAATATCATATATATTAATTATATATCTATATAGAGTCATCCATAAATAATATCGTTCATGAATATGGTATGTCGTATGTACACATGAACACCTTTTTCATTTTTGATAGATGGAATTCAAGAATGTGAAATTATAATTTACCATTATAGGATCATTGTTATATCATATATATCATATATATAAATTAAATATAAAATTATAACTATCTATTTATATAAAAAATGAAAATTGAATCACATTACTTCATAGAGGTGGTAGTCTATAAATATGCATTTGCATCACTATAATTTTCTAATGAGTTGGAAGATAAGAAGGTAGATATGGTGTTATGTTTAAAAAATAACAATAATATTACAAATATCTTATATAATATTTAATCCCATCATAATTCCAATTCTTTAAAGATGGTGATGGAAAATGAATTGTATCGGTACATTGAGATGATAAGCCATACATACACCACCACAATCTATATTTTGGTATTTTTAATAGAACTTTTAAAGGGTAAGGAAGACCCTCACAAAACCACCAGATTCAACCCATTAAGAGAATTGCAGCAAACAACATTCAAATTCAAACTAACACTATAGCCAACCCCGATCGGTACTTCTATTGTCGCCTTCCAAAAATGCATTCCAAAAGACACAACATTCAAAATTCAAAAACCTTCTATCATTCACACACATGCCTTGAGATCACAACCATAACGCCAGTCATTCAGCCGTCATCAATGACTTAATCCAAGAGCCACCTCGAGTAGCATAAATATTGATTCGGTCACCTTCCTCGATACATCCAAACATCTCTGCCATCATCACTTCTCGAAAATATCACCTTCATCATCGTCATGGCATCGCTAGAGCTTCCATCACCAATGTCACTGTCCTCATCGCTCGACATCGACTTCAACTTCTTTGACATCTACCTACAGAATCACTCTTCACCTTCAACTTCCAGTCCACATGCATCATATGAACACAGAACTCCATACACATCAATAAGAAACCCAAAAATCATTGAAAGGAACTTCCCCGAAGTCAAAATAAACCAAAGAAAGGAAATGCTAGATGTAGCTCCAAGGACATCCATCCGCTTGCACGAACAAATCCCAAAGTATCCTTAGAAGAAAACGCACCCAACAAACCTGAGAAGGTGATCAGAACATGGAAACTAGAGCAGAGCACAAGAGTCCGGGCCTCCCGCATGCCGAACCGCGAATCCATCACCATCAACCAAACAAGGACTACGAAGAAGAGGTCCCCATGAGACACAAAACCACTCGAACTCACCTCCCTGAGAACTGGGGACACCAAAACGCCATCTACCTCAGAGAGAGAGGTGGAGACCAGGTGGCAGAGCAGAGAAATGGGCAGCCGAAGTCCTCGACAGAACACAACATCGATACATAAAGAGAAACCCAAGAATGAACGATGAAAACAAGGAAAGAGAAAACGAGCAAGATTGAAACCCTAAAAGAAACCTGGGATTAAAACCCTAAACAAAACCCAAAGAAAAGAAGAAGCAAGTGAGAAGGCCCCCAAGGAAAAAATGAAGAACCCAAGAGAACAAACTAGGAGTGAAGACCCGGCGAGTGAGAAACAAAGAGGGAGAGGTAGAGAAGAGAACCCAAAGAGAGGCACGACCAGAGAGACGCAGGAGGACCGGGCACCATTGGGAATATAATTAAACCCTAAGAGGGAGAGAAGAAGCTGGGAGCCCGAAGGCGGACACCAGGAAAGTGAGGCGCCATCATAAGACATACATACACGCGAGTGATAATTTCATTTACCATTTAATGGGAAAGTGGGACGATAATGGTGGTTTCTTAATATTAAAATTTCATTATATTATGGAATAAAAATTTATTATTTTATGATAAATACCACGTATTTAATAGAGTTAAATGAATATTTTCAGTGAAATCGATTGAGTGCAATGATTACTTCTTCTTTGAAATAACTCATTTTTAAATCCTATTAAGGATGATAGGTATGGTCTTGGGGGAATACAATAACCACCAGAATGTGGAAAAAGTTATTTGTAATAAATTTGAAATGTTTTGGTTGGTCTATAATTTTCAAAATGGTGTAATGAAGATAAATTTAGGATTCTATTTTATAAATTATGGAAGGGGCACTCTAGGAATTTATTAAGAGAATAAAATATAATAACTACTTATCTAGAAACATTATTAAAAATTTAAATATATTTTCATTGAATATGGTGCTATTTTAAATTCCATTAACCAATATTATTTATATAGTTTTTAGTGGTATTTTAAACTATATCTTTTAGTTTAACCCCTTAGTTAACCTATTTTAACTATAACCATGGTAACCTCTTTTCCACTCTTAATGGGTTATAGTTTTAATCATAAGTTGTAAATTGGATCATACATGGAAAGGGGATGAAATTTATAAGAATAAGTAATCCATACTTTCCAATTTTAATATTTTTATGGATTTATATAAATTCTAAAATATTATTTTCATAAAGTATCACTAATGTTATTTTTAGAACAATTTGTTTAAGTTGACGCTAAAGAAACAAATAGAAATATGAAATTAGAATATAATATTTTAGAAAAAAACTAATATGTTTTGAATGGATTTTGGTTGGAATTTTTGGAAACAAATATATTTTCAAGTGTGGATATAAGAGGAGAGGGTGTTCCCTTTCCTACGTGAGAGAAGGGTGTCCAAGGAATTTACTTAACTATTAAATTATTATAAATTATATTTAATTAACCAATATATATATATTGATATAATTATAATATAATATGATTATGAGTATAAATAATATCATAAATTAAAATTTTTACATTTTTAGGTGATTTTTTCACCATTATCTTTTTGTTTTAATGCCCTTTAATCCTTTCGACAATTACCATTGTATCAATGTTTTTTTACTATTTTTGTGTTAAGAAAGAATCTATGAAAGATAAAGTGACCAATAAATGGATCATGGTTGGTATTTTCAATCATATTAAATTAAATTTAACAAATATATTATTTTTATGAATTTGAATTCATTTAATAAAATATTGTTTTTTATAAAAGATCAATAATGTCATTTTTTGAAATATTTGTAATATTATAATATAATATATGTAAAACTCGGGTAAAATGGTTCCAAAAAGGAATTTATTAAAATATAAATATTATATTACTTAACATAATCGTGAAATAAAATTTATATATGATTATATAATTTTTTAAACCTTATCTATTGGTAAAACTCCTTATTTTTCCAATTTTATTCTTAATAGTGGAAATAACAAATTTTATATTAATGTTATATAAATTTACTTCCATGTTTATAATATTATTTTAAATGGATAATAGATTCCATATTAGACCATTTTTATTCCAAATTTTCCTATTTCAATATTTTTTTTATTTTTAAATTGATTAATAGAATATATTTAACAAAAAATATTATTAATGTCATTTTACGAACCATTCACAGAATATGACTTTGAAAAAAATAATAAAAAAATTAATTTTGAATGTAATACATTTAACCATTAATAAAAAATTATTATTAATTTACCATTCTGTAAGAACCCGAATTGTAAGAACCCAAACCTTCTTTTCATGTTTGTTTTTTTCTGGTCATTTATGGAGAAAAGAGGAATTTCTAGAAATTTTCTAAGTACATGACGTGTACTTTATGAGTACACACTGTGTACTTTAATGCCACTGCAGGCTATGTACTGGCCATGTAGTAGGCGCATACACAGCTGTGTGGGAGTGACTGGAGGCCGCTTAAGGCGGAGTACAGAAAAGGCGAGTACACACTGTGTACTCCAAAATTACACACTGTGTACTTTTTTTCATTAAGCGCATCGGGGTCACGTTTGATGGAGAAAAACCAATTCTTTTAGGTTTTGTTCATCTAAGAGTGCCGAGCATCTACGGATCTTTAACGAGTGCCCGATCCTACATCCGTCCTCCGATTTGAGCACCGTTTATTGCGTTGGAATCGCATTGGTGAGTTCTCTCTTCTTCTTGAGCCTTGTTTTCTAATTCCTCTCTTTTCCAAGTTATCATGGGTTGACCGTTTTGTATGTTTTCTTAGATCTACGACACTCCAAGGTGATTCATGCTTTATGGTTCAAGTACATTGATCTCCTAACCCCAGGTAGGTGGTTTGTGCCTTTCCGTTCGAAGTCATTGAGTTTTATGTGCAAATTCCACCAATACCCTTGAACGGGGTATTGGGTGTTTAATATTTTACCCGTATTATTTTCCTACCATGATTTTATGCCCGTGTAGAGGATATTCGGTTAAGGATATGGTTGATTGTTATGCTTTGGATCTGTCTTGGACATGCATGTTCAGTTTACGACCATTTGGTCTTATTCATGTTTTGGCTACTTTGGCTAATTCCATGCCAGTTACTGTAAGACGGAGTGTTTGTATTTTTGACATGCTTGATATGCTATAGAATATTTATCCAAGTAGTTCTATAGCTTTACTTAGGCTATATTTCACTGCTATACTCGTTGACTTAAATAGGGCCGTGAGAACCTGGGGTAGTAGACTATAGGGGGAATTGACAGGGTGATCTTCCTCAGAGAGTCTTTGAGCACTTTTGGCTATAAGGGGGGATTGACCGACTGAGCATCCTCAGAGAGCCTAGAACCACTTGGGGATATAAGGGGAATTGACAGAGTAAGCTTCCTCAAAGAGTCCTTGATTGCTTTATACTAAAAGGGGATTGACTGAGTGAGCATCCTCAGAGAGCCTATAACCACTTGGGTCTATAAGGGGAATTGACCGAGTGAGCTTCCTCAGAGAGTCCTTGATTGATTTAGACTAAAAGGGGAGAGAATGCTTGAGCTTCCTCGGAGAGTCTGTTTTTGGATTGAACGACCTGGTCTATAAGGGGAATTGACCAAGTGAGCTTCCTCAGAGAGTCCTAGACCTTGGGGCTATAAGGGGAATTGTCATGTGAGCTTCCTTTGAGAGTCCTTGACTACCTTAAACTATGTGGGGAATGGAATGTGTGAGCTTCCTCAGAGAGTCTTACTTTACTTTGACTATAAGGGGATATACTCTGAGTGCTTCCGTAGAGAGTCTTTATTAAATTTATATACAAAACCAGAGGGGTTAGACCAAGTGTGCTGCACAAAGGGTTGTCTGTACTTTTTAGGTAGGACCATAGGGGATGGATGTCAGTACTTTAAAGAGGGTTACCTACTTGGGGTTAGCTGTTGGCTTCACATTTTCTTGATTGAACTATATATTTTTTACTGCTGATTACTTTCCTATTTACTATTGACAATTTATTGGTTACTGTTTACAGTACTTTACCTGCCATATACTCACTGACTGTTAGGAACAAATCCATGGGTGGTTTCCTACTAGTATTTAGTCCCACACCCTATTTGGGTCATTCTTTTGGCCTCAAACAGATTATATTGTTTCAGGTATAGATAAGGGAAAACACTCTTCTACTTCAGGTACTTGACTTGCTGTAGAGCTTGAGAGAATGGGACCAAGCTACGGCCTGTGATGCTGAGGAGTTTATCTGTTTATCTTTATTTTGTACTTTGGATTAGTACAATTTTTATTCCCACATTGTGACTTGTTTGGCTGCTTCCTAGACATATTTATCATGCATCATTTATATATATGTTCTCTAGTTGTTTTATTATTCCAGTCTTCTGCTGTTTACTGTTGTTAGATATTTACTGATTCTGCGATTGTATGTGTTGTTTACTTCGACTGTGTACTCTACCAATGAGGGTATAGTTTCCCCACTATCACACCCAAGGCCCTCGCTGATAGTCGGAAGCCTCTGGCATTTGGGGAAATGCGCTTGAGGCTATGTGACCAACCGGGTATGAGGCACCTCTGGGCGGCTTCTGTAACCGGGACGTTACAATGTTTTGTCAGAGGGTTTCTTTTTTCTTGACTTATAGTTTGGAGCCTATAGCCAGCGATAGGAAGGAATTGGTACATGGTGTTAAGATGTTCCCTAGAGTAGCTAACCCGTGTACAGGGAAAATCCAATCTACCACGTTTAATTGAAATTGTTCTGGTTTAGCAATTTTTAGAGTTGATTTGATTTCACCTTGAGTGACTCACATGATTTGTGCTATTACTATTGATGTTATTGAGGTTCTATTTCTGTTTCAACCTATTGAGAAGATGTTATTACATCACATGCATCATATATGGACCTGCTAGAAATCACATGTCATGTATTTTTTCCATGAAATCTAGGATGCATTAGTGATAGCATGTTGTTGTGATAGATGATGTGTAAATTATGCATGCTGTTGTGATATTTTACTTGATAGAAATACCAGCTATTTGATGGGGTATTGTTTTTTGTAATGATTTTCTAGAATTAATGACGAACATTGGTTCTTGAGGTGTTATGGGCCCTCATGGACCAGAATTTGGTGGATCATTTCCTTGATTTCCATTTTATAATATGTATAAGATGACAAACTTTGATTCATCGGAAGTATGGGCCCTCATGAATCAGAATTTATCACATTCAAAGCTCGTTTAAGTGTTTTCAAGGTTCCGAAGTAGTTTCAAAGGCTTCCTGTCCCAAAAAACCAAGAATACCCACCGTGTAATGTTTAGTACACGCCGTGTGTTCATCTGTTCGGGAAGAAACTGTTTTTATAATGTGCACGACGTGTATATTATGTACACGACGTGTAGTCTCTTACCGTGTCATTGGCCATGTGGGCAGAGACACGGGATGGGAAAAATCTGGAGTGAACATGCCATGTCTCTTCAAAACACATTGTGTCGTGTCGACCCCGTTCCCACCCGTGTCACTAAAAACACAGGTTGGTCGAGTCATGTCTAATACACACTGTTTGTAGTCTACACATGCCGTGTAGTCTGACCCAGGTACCTGGCAGTGTCATGAACAACACAGGTTGGTGTTACCCTTCTTGTACACACCATGTCTGCCTTGAACACACCATGTAGTCTGACCCAGGTACCCGACCATGTCACGAACAACACGTGATAGTGTTATCTTTTCTCGTACACGCTATTTCCATCTGGATCATGCCATCTATTTTGAGCCGTGTGGAAGGCCGTGTCACTAACAAAACAGGCCAGGTGAAGATTGTCCGTACACGCCGTGTAGGTATGTTACAAGCCATGTAGTCTTGCCTTAGGAGAGAGCTGTGTGGCATAGCCGTGTAGAAGGACTCCGGCAGGGAACGGGGACTCAAGTGCATACCGTGTGTGGAGACAACATGCCGTTTCTCTGGGGTGTTACACAAATAGTCTGGATAGGAGTACACACCCATGTGAATGACTTCATGTAACACGCCATGTAGTAAATATACACACCATGTAATCATGTTTGGTAAAACATGAGTGCTTTATTTCTCATATTCCCTTCTTACACTTCTGGTTTTTAGACCTTCATAATCATGTTATTAAATGTGTGCTTGACTTTGCAGAGTCTTGCCACCGATACGTCCTCCAGTTGTGTGCCAATTTTGAGACGGTGATCAGACACTAGACATGGCCAATCAGAGACCACCTGCAGATCCTCCCATTATGCCAGCCGTGGCACCAACTGTTGTACCTGACGTAGGTGCTGATGCAAATATTAGGGAGTGATTTTTGAGGAGAATTCAGACCTTTTAGGGAGTGCCACCTCCTACCCCATCGATGGTTGATTTGACATGGGTCTTCCAGTAGCAGCATGCTCCTACTTTCTCTGGGGATGGAGGACCTCAGGCTATTGAGTCTTGGCTAGAGGCCACACTGACGATTTTTGAGCATCTCGAGATACCTTCATATTGGAGGGTGAATCTTTCTACCTATATGCATAGAGACTCTTCCAAGAGATTGTGGGATGTGGTCTCACATGAGGGAAGCCTGTAGAATATGGCTTGGGATGAGTTTCAATGCATCATCTACGATTAAATCTACCCAAATACACTGAGGGTCGATCGAGCCTAGGAGTTCATGAGTCTGGTGCAGGGTACTCATTCGGTTATGGAGTATTCCTCTCACTTCACAGAGCTGTAGTGTTTCACGCCTATCCCATGAGGTGACGAGTTGTTCCTTGCACGAAAGTTTGAGGATGGTCTGAGGAACGACATCCTGTCACAAGTGAACATATTCAGGTTGACTTTGATATCTTCTATCGTCAACTAGGCACAGATCACAGAGCACAATCTGAAGGATTCTGGAGTTGCGAGTCCGGGCAGTTCGGCATCCCGAGTTAGTAATCTGCCAGCTAATAGTAGGAAGCCCCGTAGAGAGGCTTCACGAGGAGATCAAAGCAGGTGAGATGCATCTTATGGTAGCCATGTGGTGTGCTACTAGTGTTGGAGAAGCGGGAATACGAGGCCACGTTGCCCGAGAGACATAGTGAATTGTTGATCTTGTGGCAATATGGGTCACCTTAAGCACTTTTTTCAGTTCATCTCTCTAGCAGATAGTGACAGGAATTCTTCTATGACTCCTCCTTCGGGATCAACGCCACCAGCTTCTCACCGGTCTGGGAACCAGAGTTCTTCCGGCCATTCGGGCTGAGGTGGATGTCATCTCTGTGGTAGCCATCGCCCAGTTTTTAGAGACATTAGGGTGAATCAGATCAGAGTGGTAAGGTAGGGTCTCAGGGCTATGGTACAAGCCATAACATTGCATTGGAGCAGACTCAGTGGAAGAGGGATCCCAGACCTTCTACCATTCGGGGTACGATCTTAGTAGCCTTAGTTTTAGCTTCTTCTGTTTTTGATACAGGGGTTTCCCATAGATTTATATCTGTTATTATCGTAGATATCCCTGGCCTCTGTATCTTTTCTTCTACAGATATCTTGACACTAGACACACTGTTGGGGACTAGAACGGCTAGTGTACATCAGTTCAGAGAGTGACCTCTATAGGTTGGTGGATGTCATTCTTATGGGACCTCTATATTCTAGAGATGACCGGCTCTGATGGAATTCTTGGGAAGGACCGGCTAGTTTCATTCCTAGAATTCATCGACTATAATCTCCACATGGTGAGTTTCATATCACCATAGGGTGGATCTTTTCTTTATAGTGGCGAATGGGATGTCCAAGCCAGCAGAGTGGGACTAGAGCATCATGGGTTGGGAGGAGTTACTGCCCAGATTTCTAGTCATTATCTAGATGACTAGGGATCTTCATAGTTAGACTTTCATCCAGTGGCAGATCCTTTCATAGATGTATTTCCAGAGGAATTTTCAGGTTTTCCTCCGGAGTGTGAGGTAGACTTCTCAATTGAGCATGTTCTAGGAGCAGCAACGGTGTCCATTCCTTCTTATAGGATGGATATATCTATGTTGTAGGAGCTCAAGAAGTAGTTGGAGGTGTTGCTGGCAAAGGTTTTCATCCAACCCATTACTTCTCCTTGGGGTTTGCTTTTCCTATTTGCGAAGAAGAAAGATGGTACCCTCTGGCTTTGTGTGGATTATCGAAAGCTGAACCAGTTGACGGTCAATAACCGATATCTATTTCCTAGGATTGATGATCTCTTTGATCAGCTTCAAGGTGCCCTGGTGCTCTCAAAGATTAACCTGAGATCCGGTTAGCATCAGTTGCACGTTAGACCATCAGATATACCTCTTACAGCCTTCTGGATCAAGTATGGTCTATAAGCGTACTTGGTTATACTGTTCGGCCTCACAAACGTGCACACAGTTTTCATGGAACTGATGAACCGAGTGTTCCATCCATACTTGGATTCCATTGCCGTGGTCTTCATGGACGATATCTTGGTGTACTCTCACACTCAACACAACCATGATACCCATCTTGAGATCATTTTGAGTACACTGAGGGAGAATCATTTATATGCCATGCTCTCAAAGTGCCACTTTTGGATAGATCAGATTCACATCTTGGGTCATGTCATCTTAGAGGCAGGAGTATCAGTAGACCCAGAGAAAGTTAGAGATGTAGTTTCATGGGAGCTATCGAAGAATGTCTTTGAGGTGCAGAGTTTTCTAGGGATGGCTGGATACTACAGACATTTGATACAAGAATTTTCACGCTTAGAAGCACCACTAACGGGTCTGACCATAATGGGAGAAAAGTTCTTATGGTCAGATTCTTGTGATTCATCCTTTCAGTAGATGAAAGAGAGGTTGACTTCTACACCGATACTAGTATTTCCAGAGCTAGGAAAGAGTTATACTCTTTACTAGGATGCATCAGGTATCGGGCTGGGAGCTGTGCTTATATAGGGTGATGGAGTCGTGGCGTATGAGTCTCGGCAATTGATGCCACATGAGAGAAATTACCCCACACACGATCTGGAGTTGGCAACTATTTTTCATGCCATACTCTATTGGAGACATTATATTCTAGGAGAGAACATTGTGGTTTTTACCGACCACAAGAGTCTCAAGTACATCTTTACTCAGGGTGATCTGAATTTGAGGCAGCGCAGGTGGGTTGAGTACCTACAGTCCTTTGACTTTGAGCTTTCCTATACACATGGGAAAGGCAATGCAATGGCTGATGCATTAAGTAGGAGGACTCAAATTCCAGAAGTTCTGGAGGCCATCAATGAGTGGTGAATAATGGCTCTATTCTCTGAGATTCATTAGGAGGTTCACGACAGATAGGGCAGACTTTTCATTCTTATGTACCTATTAACTCCACTCTTCTGGATTGAGTTCAAATGAGGAAACTATCAGATTCTTAAGGCCTAGTCCTATGGGAATGTGTGTTAGGAGAGGAACCTATTACTAGATATACCATAGGTGAGGATAAGATCTCACGTTTCTAGGGGCGCGTATGGGTGCCAGCAGACATACGCGAGGAGATGATGTGAGATTTTCATTCCTCAGTTTGGGAAGTTCATCCTAGCGTCACTAAGATGTATCGTGATCTACACAATTAGTATTTGTGGCTAGGTATGATGAGTGACATTGCTGGTTTTGTCATGAGGTGTTCTACTTTTCAGCAGGTGAAGGCGGAGCATCAATGACCAGCAGGACTCTTACAGTAGCTACCCATTACCGAGTAGATGTGTAATGATGTCGCGATGGACTTTGTGACCAGTTTGCTGAGGTCGCCTTAAGGGAACAATGTTGTTTTGGTTGTCATTGATAGACTCAAAAAGGTTGCACATTTCTTTCTGATCAAAGAGGCCTTCAATGTTGATGAGCTGATACGGTTGTACATCCATGAGATTGTACGTCTTCATGGAGTTATACACACCATTGTTTCAGACAGGGATGCACGTTTTACAACTTAGTTCTGGCAGGGGCTTCAGAAGGCTTTGGGTACACAAGTACTTTTGAGTACAACATACCATCCCCAGACAAATGTCTAGTCCGAGTGTACGATTCTGGTGCCTGAGATATGACCCGAGCAAGCATTCTGGATTTTGGTGGTTCTTGGGAGAAACATATACCTCTTGAAGAGTTTTCCTAAAACAATAGTTTTCATGAAACTATTCAAATATAACCTTTTGTGGATTTGTATGGAAGGCCATGTCTATCGCCCTTATGTTGGCTGGAGGCAGGAGAGGCAACCTTACTAGGACCTCGTCTTGTTCAGGAGACCTCATTGCACATAGTGTTTATTCGGAAGAGGATGGATACTGCACAGTCTTGACAGAAGTCTTATGCTGATCAGTAGAGACGACATCTGAAGTTCATGGTCGGAGACCATGTTTTCTATCATGTCACACCTAGGTTGGGACATTGGAGGATTAGGAGACAGGGTAAGCTTTCATCGAGGTATGTCAGACCATTTGAGGTGTTGGAGAAAGTTGGGCCGGTTTCCTATCCATTGTAGTTACCTCAGAGGTACCGAGCTATGCATGTTGTCTTCCATGTTTCTTAGCTCTGATATTATTTTTCAGAATCATCTCATGTCTTTCAAACTGAGGAGGATGAGCTCGAAGTGGATGTGTTGTTTGAGGAGCATCCTATGCAGATTGTGGATCGCAGTACAAAGGCTCTCTGTGGCTGATATGTTCCTTTGGTAAGAGTGCTTTGGTAGCCCGAGCGAGTACATGACGAGACTTGGTAGAGGGAGCCCGATGTACAAGCATAGTGGCCGGAACTGTTCTAGGGTTCTTCTTCTACGCCATGCTATGGAAATTCAGGGATGAATTTCTTTAAGGGTGTATGTTTGTAAGAACTCAGACCTTCATTTCAAGTATGTTTTTCCCTTCTAGTCGTTTTTGGAGAAAAATGGCATTTCTGGAAATTTTCTAAGTACACGTTGTGTACTTTATGACTACAAGGCATGTACTTTGACGCCTCAGTAGGCAATGTAATATCCATGTAGTGGCTGCATACTTGGCTACGTGGGAGTGATTGAAGGTCGCTTAAAGTGAAGTACATAAAAGATGAGTACATTACATGTACTCCAAAAGAACACGTCGTATACTTTCTTCTTATATTAAATGCACAGGGGTCACGTCTGATGGAAAAAAACCACTTCTTTTAGGTTTCGTTCATCCAAGAGCGCCAAGAATCCACGGATCTTCAATGAGCCCCCGATCATCTGTCTATCCTCCGATTTGAGCACCGTTGAATGTGTTGGAATTGCATCGGTGAGTTTTCTCTTTTTCTTGAGCCTTGTTTTCCAATTCCTCTTCTTTTCCAAGTTATCGTGGGTTGAATGTTTTTGAAATTTTCTTAGATCTACGACGTTCCAAAGATATTCAAGTTTCTTGGTTCAATAATATTGTTCTTCTAACCCCGAGGTAGGTGGTTTGTGACTTTCTGTTTGAAGTCATTGAGTTTTATGTGAAAATTCCACCAATACCCTTGAAAGGGGTATTGCGTGTTTACTATTTTACCCCTATTGTTTGCCTACAATGCTTATATGCCTATGTAGAGGATATTTTGTTAAGAATATGGTAGATTGTTATGCTTTGGATGTGTCTTTCCCATGCATGTTCTGTTTACGACTGTTTGGTCATGTTCAATATTTGGCTACTTTTCTTGATTCCATGCCTATTGCTGTAGGATGGAGTGTTTGTATTTCTGACATGATTGATATGCTGTAGACTATTTAGCCAAGTAGTTCTGTAGGTTTACTTTGGCGGTATTTCACTGCTATGTTTGTTGACTTACACAGGGCCGTGAGAACCTTGTGTAGTAGACTATAGGGGGATTTGACCGGGTGAGCTTCCTCAGAGAGTCTTTGAGTACTTTTGGCTATAAGGGGGGATTGACCGAGTGAGCATCCTCAGAGAGCCTAGAACCACATGGGGCTATAAGGGGAATTGAAAGAGTGAGCTTCCGCAGAGAGTCCTTGATTTCTTTAGAACAAAATGGGATCGACCGAGTGAGCATCCTCAAAGAGCCTAGAACCACATGGGCCAATAAGGGGAATTGACAGAGAAAGCTTCCTCAAAGAGTCCTTTATTACTTTAGACTAAAAGGTGAGAGACTGTGTGAGCTTCCTCAGAGAGTCTGTATTTGAATTGAATGTCCTAGGATATAAGGGGAACTGACCGAGTGAGCTTCCTTAGAGAGTCCTGGACCTTGGGGCTATAAGGGGAATTGACATGCGAGCTTCCTCAGTGAGTCCTTGACTACCGTAGACTATGTGGGGAATGGACTATATGATATTCCTCAGAGAGTCTTTATTTACATCGACTATAAGGGGATAGACTGTGAGTGTTTCCTCCAAGAGACTTTATTAAATTACTATACAGAACCAGAAGGGTTCGACCAAGTGTGATGCCCAAAGGGTTGTCTGTACTTTTTAGGTAGGACCAGAGGGGACAACTGTGAGTACTTCCCAGAGGGTTACCTGGTTGTGGTTAGTTGTTTGCTTCACTATTGATTCATTGAGCTGTTGATTGCTTATTGCTGATTAATTTCTTTGTTTACAGTTGATAGTTGACTATTGACTATTGACTGTACTTTACCTACCATATACTCACTGACTGTTAGGCACAGATATTCAGCTGGTTACCTACTGTGATTTAGTCTCACACCCTGTTTGGGACATGCTCTTGGGCCCAAACAGATTATATTGTTTCATGTATAGATAAGGGAAAGCATGCTTCTACATCTGGTACCTAACTTGTTGTGGAACTGGAGAGCATGGGGCCAAGCTATGACTTGCGATGATGAGGAGTTTATCTGTTTATCATTATTTTGTACTTTGTTTTAGTATTATTTTTATTCCATGATTGTGACTTGTTTGGATGCTTCCTAGACTTATGTATCATGCATCATATATATATATATATATATGTTCTCTAGTTGTTTTATAATTCCAATCTTCCGCTGTTTACTGTTGTTGTATATTTACTTCTTCCGTGATTATATGTGTTGTTTACATCCACTGTGTACTCTTCCAACGAGGGAATAGTTTCCCCACTATCACATCCAAGGCCCAAGGTGCTAGTCGGCAACCTCTAGCGTTTGGAGAAATGCGCTTGAGGCCATGTGACCAACCAGGTATGGGGAGCCTCTAGGTGGCTTCCGAAACAAGGACATTACACGAATATTATTTTCAGGTATGTTTTTCCATTTATAGTCATTTTAGAAAAAAAGAAGAAAATCTGGAAATTTTCGAAGTACACGCCATGTACTTTATCAGTACACGTCGTGTACTTGATTACCATGGGTAGCCATGTTCTAGCCATGTAGCGGCCAAATAGACAGCCATGTGGGGGTGACCTGGAGGCCTCCTAATGCGGAGTACGGAAATGGAAATTACACACTATGTACTCCAAAAGTACACACAGTGTATTTTGTTTTTTTCCATTAAACGCATCGGGGTCACGTCTGATAGACAGAACACCATTCTTCTAGGTTTCGTTTGTCTGAGAGAACCCGTACGACCACAGATCTCCAAGGAACCCCCAAGCCTCCATCCGTCCTCTAAATCGAACTACTTCAATTGCGTTGGAATCACATCCGTGATTCCTTTCTTCTGCTTGAGTCTCATTTCATGATTCCATTACTTTTCCAAGTTATTTTTGGTTGAACATTTTATATGTTTTCTTAGATATATAAAGTTATAAGGAGATTCAATCCTCAAGGTTAAATAATAGCGATCTATTTACATCGAGGTAGGTGGTTTGTGCCTTTCTGTTGAATGTAATTGAGTTTTATGCACAAATTTTCCCAATACCCATGAACAGGGTATTGCACACTTATCGTTTTAGCCCTATTGTGTGTCTTCTATGCTCATATTCTTGAGTAGATGATAATTGCTGTGAATAGGGTGAATTTATGTTCTTTGGAAGTGTTTCCATGCATGTTTTTCTTGTTTTTACCTTTGGTTCTAGTTTTCCTTTTAGGTTACTCTTTACCTTTCCATGCCTAGTATTGAAGGATTGTGTGACTTTTGTTCTGTTATGCTGTTGTGCTTTAGAATTCTATCCATGTAGTTCTTGAGGATTACCTTGAGCGTTACGCGCTACTACACTTGCTTGACTTACACAGGGTCGTGAGAACCTAGTGTATAGACCATCAGTAAAATGGACGTAAGGGATTCTCTAGATTGTATTTATAATTTACAATGATGGACCACATGGGGAATTAACATTGAGTGCTTCCCTAGAGTTTCTGTAGTTCCTCAACGCGGGCCACAGGGGTAATGAGACATTGAGTGCTTTCCTAGAGCACCTTTAGTACCGATACGAGACTATAGGGGGAATTGACGGGGAGTGATTCTTTATAGAGTCTATGACTAAGCTGAACCAGAGGGGTTAGACTGAGTGTACAATCCATAGGGTTTCTTGTACTTGTTAGGTAGGACTAGAGGGGATAGGCTCTGAGTACATCCCAGAGGGTTGGCTTGTGTTTATCTGCATGCTTGTGTTGCTTGGTAGAATCAGATAGGATAGGCTGTGGGTACATCCTAGAGGGTTAACTATTGTGTTTATCAACTTGGATTAGTTGTTGCATGTTGTGTGGTGTTTTGAATGCATTGAAACTGTGGATTATTTACTACTGAGTACTTCCTTGTTTACTACCTTCTGTATTTTACCTACCATATATTCACTGACTGTTAGGCACAAATCTCATGGTGGTTGCCTACTGGGATTTATTTTTACACCCTATTTGGTCAATGATTTCGCGACTAAACATATTATATTGTTTTAGGTATAGATAAGGGAAAGAAACCTTCTACTTTAGGTACATGACGTGATGTGGAGCTGGAGAGCCTGCGACTATGTTATGGCTTGCGATGCTGAGGACATTATCTACTTTCTATTGCACTTTGGTTTATCACTGTTGTATTCCTGCATTCTGACTTGTTTGGCAGTTTTCCTAGACATACGTATCATGGATCATTATATATATGTGTTATTTAGTTTATACTCTCAGTTTTTTTGCTCTATGTCATTATTTCTGTTTCCGTTATTGTATGTGTTTGTTGACTTCTATTGTGTACTCTTCCAATGAGGGAATAGCTTCTCCACTATCACACCCAAAGTCCTTGCTACTAGTTGGTAGCCTCTGATGTTCGGTGAAATGCACTTGAGGCCATGTGACCAACCGGGTATGGGGAACCTCTAGGTGGCTTCCAGAACTGGGACGTTACAAAGTGGTATCAATGAAATTTCTTTTCTTCTTGAATTACTATTTAGAGCCTTTAGCCAGGGATAGGAAGGAATAGGTACTTGGTAATAAGTTGTTCCCAAGAGTAGCTAACCCATGTATAAGGAAAAGCCAATCTACCTAATTTAATTTGAATTTTTCTGGTTTTGAAATTATTATAGCTGATTTTATTTAACCTTGAGTGATTCACATGATTTGTGCTGTTTTTGTTGATATTATTGAGGTTCTATTTCTATTGAAACCCGATGAGATGAGGGTATTCCATCTTATGCATCATAGATGAACTTTCTAGAAATCACATGTCTTGGATTTTTTCGATGCCATATAGGATGAATTAGTGATTTCATGTTGTTGGGATAGATTTTGTGTAAAATATTCATGCTGTTGTGATAGTCATCGTGATAAAATACCTGCTGTTTGATAGGGTATTGTTTTGTGTAAAGATTTGCATTAATGGACACCAAAATTTGGTTCTTGAGGTTTTATGGTCCCTCAGGGACCGGAATTTTGTTGATCATTGACTTATTTCCCTTGTTATAATGTGTAAAAGATTCCAAACATTGATTTGTAGGGAGTATGGACCCTCACAGATTAGAATTTGGCACTTTTAATGCTCATTTCAGTGTTTTTCTGGGTTTCGGAGAAGTTTCTGAGGCTTAATATCTAGAAAAACCCAGAATACATTTTATGTAATGTTAAGTACCCGCCATGTGTTCTTTTGTTCGGGATGAAACTATTTTCCTTAAGTACATGCCGTTTACTTTTTGTACATGCCATATAGTCTATAACCATGTAATAGGCCATGTGGGTAGAGACATGGGATAAGGAAAGTCTGGTGGGAACACACCGTGTACTAGTTGAACATGTCATCTATTATTGAACATGTTTCCGCCCATTCAACTAATAACATAGATGGATAGAAACATAAGTTATACATACCATTTCAGGATTGAACATTCCATGTAGTCTAACCGTGGTACCTGACCGTGTCGCGAACAATACGGGTTGGTGTTATCCTTTCACGTACACCCCATGTCCACATTGAACACATCTTGTTGTCTGACCTAGGTACCTGTACATGTCACTAACAACACGGGTTAGTGTTATCCTTTCACATACACGTTTTTTCCACCTTGAACATGCCATGTATTGTGAGCCGTGTGTTAGGCCGTGTCCCTAACAACACTGTCCAGGAGAAGCTTTTCTAGTACACACCATGTCTTTCTTGAACACACCATGTAGTATTGTCTTTGGAGAGCCATGTGGATTAACCATATAGAAGGAATCAGGCAGGGGAAGAGGATTCAAGTACATGTTGTGTGTTCAGACAACATTCCATGTGTTTGGGGTGTTACAAGACCAGTTTATGCAGGAGTACACACCCATGTAAATGACTTGAGGGAACACTCCGTGTAGGAAATGTACCCACAGTGTAGTCATGTTTTGTAAAACTTGAATGATTTCTTCCTCCTTTTCCCTTATTATGCTTCTATGTTTCAATCCATTTTAATAGTGATCTAAGGTGTTCACTTGACATGCAGAGTCATGCCACCGAGATACCCTCCGGTTGTCCGCCAGTTACAGGGCAGTGATCAAACGCCGGATAAGGCTGATCAGGGAATGCCATCAGATCCTTCTGTTGTGCCAGTCTTGGCCCCATCAATTATATCCAATAACAGCGATGATGCAAAATTCCGGGAGGGCTTCATGAGGATGACGTAGACTTTTTAGGGAGCACCGCCTACTGCCCTGTCAACGGATGATTTGACACAGGTCTTCGAGCAGTAGCATCCTCCCACATTCACAGGGGAAGGAGGACCTCAGGCTATAGAGTCTTGGATTGAAGCCATGCTGAAGATCTTTGATCATCTAGAGACGCATCCAGAGAGTAGGGTCAAGATCACTACCTATATGCTTCGGGACTCCACCAAGAGGTGGTGGGATGTGATATCATAGAAAGGACGCCAGAAGGTTATGGTGTGGGATGAGTTTCATCAAATATTCATTGATTACATCTATCCAGAGACCTTGAGGGCCGATCAAGCCCGAGATTTTATGAGTCTGGAGCAGGGTACTATTTCTGTTATGGAGTATTGCTCCCGCTTTACTGAGCTACAGTAATTCCTCCTATTCCAGGAGTCGATCAGTTGTTCATGGAAAGGAAGTTCGAGGATGGTCTAAGGCATGATATCCGATCGTAGGTGAACATCTTTGGGTTGACTCTTATCACTTCTATAGTCTACCAGAAGCTGATCACAAAGCACAATCTGCAGAATTATGGAGTTGTGAGCCAGCGCGGGTCAACATCTGGGGTTAGTATTCTTCTTACTGTCAGTAAGAAGCGCCATAGGGAGTCTCCACACGGTGATCCGAGGAGGCGAGCCACTTCGTCTGGTAGCTAGGTGGTGTGCTACCAGTGCGGAATGAGCGGTCATACAAGTACACATTTCCTAAAAGACCCATTAGAGTGCCAATATTATGGAAAGATGGTTCATCTTCAGCGCTTCTATCAGATCTTCTCACCAGCAGCTGGTGGCATGGGTTCTTCTATGACCCCTCGTTCAAGAGTAGCACCACCAGTTTCTCACCAGTCTGGGAACTGGAGCTCTTCAATTCTTTCATACTGAGGTGGAGGTTGTGGATGTGGTAGCCAGTCACCTGGTTTTCAGTGAAATTAGGTCCGATCAGCTCAGAGTGGTCAGGCAGGGGCATAGGGTCGTGGAGCAGACCAGACTTTTGCAGTGGAGAAGACCCATTAAGAGGAAGATCTGTGGCCTTCTATAGTTCGAGATACGATCTTAGTAGCCTCAGTTATAGAATATTCTCTTTTCGATACAAGGGATTCCGATAGATTTATTTCTGTTGCTATCATGGAGAGCCCCGGTCTCTGTATCTTTTCTTCTACTAATATCTTGAAACTAGACACTCTGTTGGGGACTAGAACAGTTAGTGTACGTCATTGTAGATAGTTCCCCTACAGGTTGGTGGGTGTCACTTTTTATGGGACCTCTATGTCTGAGAGATGAGAAGCTATGATGTCATTCTCAGAATGGACTGGCTAGTTCCCTTCTAGGTAGTCATCGACTGTTATGATGGTAAGGTGAGTTTTATATCACTATAGGGTAGATCCTTTCTTCATAGGGGAAAATGGGATGTCCAGGTGAGAAGAGTGGGTCCAGAGCCTCATGGGTAGGGAGGAGTTACAACCCAGATTGCTAGTCTATATCTTGATGACCAAAGGACTACACAATTAAACTTTCCTCCAGTGGTGGATCGTTTCAGAAATGTCTTTTCAGATGGGTTTTTAGGGTTTCCTCTAGAGGGAGAGGCAGATTTCTCTATTGAGCTTATTCCAGGAGTGGAACCGGTGTCCATTCATCCTTATAGGATAGCTACACCTGAGTTAGAGGAGGTCAAGAAGTAGTCAGAGGAGTTGCAAGCAAAGGGTTTCATCTGACCGAGTACTTATCATGGTGGTTCACCTGTCATGTTTGTGAAGAAGGCAGACGATACCCTCAGGATTTGTGTGGATTATTGGAAGCTAAAACAGTTGACAGTTAAGAACCGATATATCTTTCTTAAGATTGATGATCTCTTTGACCAGTTTCTAGGAGCCCGTGTGTTCTCGAATATTGACTTGAGGTCTGGTTATCATCATTTGCACGTTAAACCATTTGATAAACCTCTCACAACCTTCCGGATCTGGTATGGTCTATACGAGTATATGTTTATGTCGTTCGGTCTCCCAAATGCGTCTGCATTTTTCATGGCACTGATGAACCGAGTGTTCCATCTATACTTGGATTCCTTAGGGGTGGTCTTCATGGATGATATACTGGTGTACTCTCACACTCGACACGACTATGCTACCCATCTTGATCGTTTTGAGTACACTGAGAAAGCATCAGTTATATGCTAAGCTCTCAAAATGACACTTTTGGATGGATCATATTCACTTCTTGGGTAATGTTATATTAGAGGAAGGAGTATCAGGAGACCCATAGAAAGTGAGAGCAGTGGTTTACTGGGAGCAGTCGAAGAACTTATTTGAGGAATGGAGTTTTCTAGGGATGGATAGGTATTGTAGACGGTTCATAAAATACTTTTCAAGCTTAGCAGCACCACTGTTGAGTCTGGATAAGAAGCATGAGAAGTTATTATGGTCAGATTCTTGTGATTCATCCTTTCAATAGCTGAAAGGGAGGTTTACTTCAGCACCAATACTAGTCTTTCCAGAGCTGGGAAAGATCTATACTATGTACTGTGATGTGTCAGGTATCGGGGTGGGAGCTGTACTTATGCAGGGAGAAGGAGTCCTTGCATATGAGTCTCGACAATTGCGACCACATGAGAGGAATTACCCGACACATGATCTTAAGTTGGAAGCTTTTGTTAATGCCTTACGATGTTGGAGACATTATATTCTGGGAGAGAACTTTTTGGTTCTCACCGACCACAAGTGTCTCAAGTACATCTTCACTCAACGTGATATGAATATCAGACAACGGAGGTGGGTTGAGTATCTTCAGTCCTTTGACTTTGATCTTTCCTATAGGCCTGGGAAGGGCTACGTAGTGGCTGATGTGTTGATCAGGAGGACTCATATATAGGTATTTCAGGAGGCCAGTAGTGAGTGGCATATCATGGATCTATTCTCTGAGATGCATTTTGAAGTGCATGATATGCAGGTGCAGACTTTTCTTTTTTTCTGTGGCTGTTACCTCTGATCTTCTTGATCCAGGGCGAATGAGGCAGCTATTAGATTCTTGAAGGCATAGTCTTATGGGAAAGCGTGTCAGGAGATGACCTTATTTCTGTATGGACCACAGATGAGGATGAGATATTTCATTTCCAGGGGTGTGTATGGGTGCCAACAGACATACGCGAGGAACTGATGTCGGACTTTCATTCCCCAGTTTGATCAGTTCATCCTGGAGTCACCAAGATGTATCCTGATCAACACCATCAGTATTGGTGGCCAGGTATGAAGAGGGATGTTGCTGGATTTTTCATGAAATATTCCACCTATCTGCAGGTAAAGGCAGAACATCAGCGACTAGTAGGGATTTGGCAGCAGTTACCTATTCCCAAGTGGAAGTGGAATGATGTTGCAATGGATTTTGTGACAGGTCTACTAAGATCTCCTTGAGTGAATGATACTATTTAGGTTTTCATTGACAGACTTAAAAAGGTCCCTCACTTCTTTCCGATCAAGAAGACCTTCAGTGTTGATGAGCTGTAATAGTTGTACATCCGTGAGATTGTGCATCAGTATGGAGTTCCACACTCCATTGTTTCAGATAGGGATGCACATTTAACTTATCGGGTATGGCAGGGGCTTCCAAAGGCTTTGGGTACACAGGTATTTTTGAGTACAACTTACCACCCCTAGACAGATGGCTAGTCCAAGCGTACGATTTAGGTACTTGAGGACATGCTCCGAGCATGCATTCTAGATTTTGGAGGTTCTTGGGAGAAGCACATAACTCTTGTGGATTTTTCCTATAATAATTGTTTTCAAGAAACTATTTTGATGGAACCTTATGAGGCATTGTATGGTAGGCCAAGCCGGTCACCCTTGTGTTGGCTGGAGGCAGGAGATGTAGCTTTTCTAGGACCTCGTCTTATTCAGGAGACTGCCGAGCAGATAGGGTTGATTTGGAAGTGGATGGCTACTGCGCAGTCTTGACATAAGTCTTATGCTGATCAGTGGAGATGATATCTAGAGTTCGAGGTTGGGGATCAGGTTTTCTTGGGTGTCACACCGAGGTTGGGACACAATAGGATTAGGATAAAGGGTAAGCTTTTTCCGAAGAATTTTGGGCCATTTTAAGTGTTGGATAGAGTTGGTCCGGCTGCCTATAAGTTGCAGTTACCTCTGAGGTACTAGGCTATGAATGACCACATCCATTTTTCTTTGCTTTGACATTACTTCTTAGACACGTCTCATGTTTTCCTACCTGAGGAGGTTGAGTTGGAAGTGGATGCATCGTTCAAGGAGCATCCTATCCGGATTGGAAATCGAAGTATGAAGGTTCTTTGTGGCCGGTATGTTCCACTAGTATGAGTGCTTTGGAAGCACATGAGAGTACATGATGAGACATGGGAGAGGGAATCAGATGTATGATTGCAGTGGCTAGAGATGTTAGGGATTTCTTCTTCTATGCCGCCTTGTTAGGGACATCCAAGGATGAATTTCTTTAAGGGGGGAAGTTTGTAAGAACCCAGATATTCTATTTAGGTATGTTTTCCTTTTCTAGTCATTTTTGAGGAAAATTGGAAAATATGGAAATTTTTGAAGTACACGTCGTGTACTTTATGATTACACCCCGTGTACTCGGTTACCATGGATAGAAGTGTGATAGCCGTGTAGCGGCCAACCACATGGCCATGTGGGGGTGACCTGGAGGCCGACTAATGCAGAGTACATAAATGGAAAGTAAACACCATGTACTCTAAATGTACATGCTGTGTATTTTATTTTTTTTCCATTAAATGCACCGGGGTCACGTCTAATAGACATACCAACCTTTTTCTAGGTTTCATTCGTCCGAGAGAACCCGTAAGGCTGTAGATCTTCGATGAACCCCCGAGCCTCCGTCTGTCCTCTGAATCGAACACTGTCTATTGCATTGGAATCACATCAGTGGGTTCTCTCTTTTCCTAGAGTCTCGTTTCATGATTTCTATTCTTTTCCATGTTATCGTGGGTTGAACTTTTTATATGTTTTCTTAGATCTATGGTATTATAAGGCGATTCAATCCTTGAAGTTCATATATAACGATATACTAATGTCGAGGTAGGTGATTTGTGCCTTTCTTTTGAAAGTTTTTGAGTTTTATGTGAAAATTTTCCCAATTCCCATGAATGGGGTATTGCATGTTTACCGTTTTACCCCTATTGTTTTCCTACTATACTGTTATGCTTGAGTAGATGATAATGGTTGTGAATAGGGTGAATTGAAATTATTTAGATGTGTTTCCATGCATGTTTTTCCACTTTTGACCTTTGGGTCTAGTTTTCCTGTTAGGCAGCTGTTTACCTTCCCATGCATAGTATTGTAGGATGGTGTGACTTTTGTTCTGTTATTTTGTTGTGCTGTAGAATTCTAACCAAGTAGTTCTTGAGGATTACCTTGTTTGTTATACAGTTCTACACTTTCTTGACTTACACAGGGCCATGAGAACATGGTGTATAGACCATAGGAAGAATGGACGTAAGGGATTCTCCATAGTTTCATTATAATTTATGATGCGAGACCACATGGGGAATTGACATTGAGTGCTTCCCCAGAGTCTCTATAGTTCATCGAAGTGGGCCACAGGGGGAATGAGACGTTGAGTGATTACCCAAAGCACCTTTAGTATGGATACAATATAATAGGGGGAATTAATGGTTAGTGCTTCTTTATAGAGTCTATGCTTAAGCTGAATGAGAGGGGTTAGACTGAGTGTACTGCCAAGAGGGTTCCTAGTACTTGTTAGCTAGGACCAGAGGGGATAGTCTTTGAGTAATTCCCAAAGGGTTACCTTGTCTTTAGATTCTTACTTTTATTGATAGGAGGACCAGAGGGGATATGCTATGGGTACGTCCTAGAGGTTTACCTATTGGGTTTATCTTCTTGGATTAGCTGTTGCATGTTGTATGGTGTTTTGAATGCTTTGAAACTCTGGATTGTTTACTGCTGAGTACTTCCTTGTTTACTGCCTTCCGTATTTTACCTTCCATATATTCACTAACTATTAGGCACAGATCTCGTGGTGGTTTCTATTGGGATTTAGTCTCACACCAGGTTTGGTTCATGCTTTTGGGCATAAACAGATTATATTGTTGCAGGTATAGATAGGGGGAAGTTCCCTTCTACTTTAGGTACATGACATGTTGTAGAGCTGGAGAGCATGGGACCAAGATATGGCTTGAGATACTAAGTATTTTATCTATTTTCTTTTGCACTTTGGTTTAGCACTATTTTAATCCAGCATTGCGACTTGATTGGTTGTTTTCCTAGACATACGTATCTTGCATCATTTTATATATGTGTTCTCCAGTTTATACTCTCACTTTTCTTCTATATGTCATTATTTCTACATTCGTTTTTGTATGTGTTTTTTTACTTCCGTTGTGTACTCTTCCAATAAGGGCATAGTTTCCCCACTATCACACCCAAGGTCCTCACTACTAGTCAGTATCCTCTAACGTTTGGGGAAATGTGCTTTAGGATTTGTGACCAACTGGGTACAGGGTGCCTTTCAGTGGATTCTGTAATCGGGATGTTACACATTCATTTTATACCATCATTCATTTAAAAACTATTAATTTTAATGTTTTAAAATCATATACATTGATTTTTTCACTACATGGACAAACACCATGTAAGCGTTGTGTAAGAATTTATGGTAGTTATAAAACTATTAATATTATATATAAATTATAATTATTAAAATAATTATTTATATTTAAAATAATCATTCATAAGAAAACACAATTTTATTATCCATTTCACAAAATATTTAAATTATTATAACCAAGAGACTGACATGTTGACTTTTTCCATTACATAAAATATTATAATGAACAAAATCAATGATAAAAGGTAGAAACTAGACATATTTTAGTATTTAGTATGACTATTAACTAAATGTAATAATAAAATAAAATTAATGATTTTTTTATTGATGTTTAAGTGTTATCGCTTAATTTGTAAACCTAATTAACCCATTTTACATTCACCACAGAAAAAAAATTACTTTGGTTACCATTAATTTTGTCAAGAAATTAAGTTGAAACTATTACATAATATTAAATATTTTTATTAAAAATAATTAATTCATTTAATTAAAACCCATACACAAAAAATGTAAAAATTTAATTTAAAATTAAACACATCAAATACGATAAAAATAAATTTTCCATAAAAAATCCCTTTTATGTGAATTTTTTTTATAAAATATTCAAGTGTAATATTGTTTCCAATATCATTTATTGTATTTTTTATAAAAAGGAACTAATTAAATTCTAAAAATAATCCAAAATAGAATGTTTCATTGTATGTACTTTAATATAAATGATAGTTTTCAATAAAACAATAATCACTATACATTGAAAAACAAAACTTTTAAAAAATTCTTAAAAATTTATCCTAATATATTTTTGTCATGATTAATTAAAAAATAATATATATTTTATGAAGTAAAATTTATTATAAATCCATAAATTAATTACAATTTACACTCACCAAAATTAATGAAAACCATTTTTGAAGAAAACATATTATTGAAGTATAAAATGACCACAAAAAATAGAGTGCTTGTTTACTAGTAATAAATAAAAATATTTTCACTGAGTAAGAAATTAATATATATTTAATAATTCAGTTAGTCATATTCATACCAGCCGATTTCTTGGCTATGTTTTACTATAACATTTAAATATTAACATTTCAACGTTAATTAAAGATTAGGTTTGCAAAAAATGTTCTTTTAATATCTCAGGATATTACAGTTGAAAATAGTAAGATACATGATACTCTTATAAGTTATATATTAAAAATAATTAGGATTATATTGGTAAACTAGTTGAAACATTATTATATATAGTTATCATTTGATGTATTCTATATCATATAACTAGTATACAAGATATTGTTTTTTTCATTACGTTTTTGTTCAATATTTCAAGTAAATACTCAATAATGAAATTTAATAGATAAAAAAATTAATTTTAATATAATTAAAATGATTTATTTCATTTATCATTACATATTTTAAAAACCTATATACATTATTTACTTTCATATTCTAATACCAACTTTGGTGGTTGTATATTAGATAGGTAGAGGACATCAGGAACCTAAAATTTCTTAAGAAAATCATTAGTTTGTTAATCTAGTAAGAAACAAAACTTGATTTCAATATCCACTACTAAATTTGATTATATTTCCACTTCGAACATTTTTGTACAAATGTTATAGATGAAAAAATCTATGCAATATTTATTATTTAATTTTTAACTGAAAATGAACCGAACTTTTATAAGTGAAATTCCATTTTAAATAAATAAAATACCTATTAAGAAATATTGTTATAGAATAAAAATGGTAAAAATTGGTTATTTTGGACCATTTATAAAATTTCATGAGGGAGAATAAATCAATGGGATCATCACTTTACTATTCCCCAAATGAGATTCAATAACTAAAGATCAAGTGATATGATTTAAAGGATATGTTCTGTTTTATCAATATCATAGAAAAAAATGTTCACCCCCCCAAGAAAGCACCACCGTCACACATCTTAACCATAGGGAATATGCTGGTGTAATAAGAGGTTATGTATATAGAACATAGTAATACAGAGTTATATATTTTAATGAAATAGTGATTAAATTTATCCCTTTTTATTATTAATTTATAAATGATTATATATTGAGTTTGATAAAAATTAGATTCTTATATGAAGGAATAAAATTTTTTAATTTTAGGAAATATAAAATTTTAATAAATACACATTTTTATAATTTAAATAAATTTTGGGATAAAATTTATTTTAATAAAATATTTTTTCTCAATAAAATTTATTTAAATATAAATTATAATATATTTTAACTATGTCTAATGTAGTTTTTATAAGGGTTAGAAAGTTTTCAGTATTGTAGAAAATACTATTTTTCAGTAAAGAATTTTTATTTGAAAGTGAAAATTATCATATTTTGAAAATTATTTTTATAAAATAATCATTTTTTTAATCAGAACATTGAAATTAGACAATGATGATTTTACATAATTTTCAAAGACAATTGAATATCTGGGTAAAAAATAAATATCTTATAAATATAGGGTCATTATTATGTCATCATAATAGCTGAAAATTGATATAAGAAATTCAATAAATGGAATACAAGAAAAAATATAGGCCCACACTTTAAAATAATGGTATTCTTAAATGATTTAATTAATATTATCATCCTATAATGAATATTATGAAACAAATATTATGTTTTATAGTTTTAAAAACAATTTTTTATGAACACAACTCGCTTCCACAATAACAATCATATTATTTTAAAGTTTTGAGTTCTTGGACTTATAAAATATTGAAAACCACTAATATTTGGTAGAAGACATGGGTATAAAACATGGGTGCATTTTTTGTAGTGATTATTTTAACATATAGAGTCCAAAACCAATGTTTATAAAATAATATACAATTTCCCTCTCATTTTATATAATACCCACCCAACTCCCACTTCTCATCACTCAAAAATAATTAAGAAAAAATTATCTATCCCTCTTCCTCTCTTATTCCTCCCAATGTGATCCTATGTTCTTAAGAATCTCCTCCAATGATTTTAGAAGAACCCTCTCAATGTAAAGGATATCTCTCACTTATCTTACAATCATGTACATTAATTATATTTAGCCTTTTGAATCTGAATTAGTTATGTGACATGAAATTATAAATATCCCTTTACTCTGAAATTTATTTTTTAATAATTATAGTTGTTTTCCCCTCTCAATATAAACAACACTTATGCCATTACTGTAGTGAAGTAATGGATTTTCTATTACTCCAATTTTTTCCATGTACTTTCTTTTAGTTAAGCGTTTTTATTTAATATTGTAAATTTTTTATATGTTTTTGCACTTACCCTATATTATCCTTTTGATTTCCATATAATTAGAAGCCCCCTTTAACTCTCATTAATCCCTCCCATGAATATTTGTGCACACCCATTTTTCTACCGAAAGTATCCTTTGATTTCCATAAAAAACATTTATATAGTGCTTACCCATCCCCAATAACATTCAAGGTTATTCACCTAGATATACCTATCCTTCACTAATTGGTTATTACCTTGTATATAACCCACACTATTTAATTATGGTATTAAAAGTGTTGAAAATAATATTTATGTTTTATGATCTATGTGACATAAAAATTCATGTATATGTTATGAATGTGACAGGTGGAACTATAATTATATACCTCTTAAATTCATTGGGTAATGTTTTTATCTCATGAGATACAATTAAAGGCAAATATTATTTCATCCAAATCACACTATGTTATGATGTCTCATTGGTCATCCATGACTTATTCTTATGATGTCATGTTTTATATTGTGGTTGTATTCCTATGTTTCCTTGATTTTATCATTAATATCATGATTCAATGCACATGTTTATGATTATAACCACATTTATGTCACCTTTATATTCCTCTTGACTAACATGTATTACCTTCATCATGTTATTATTTTATTATTCCCTTACTCGACTTTATAGATAACCCCTTTCTTATGTATTCCCCCATGTAATCCCATGTTGTTTTAGAAGATAAGTGGAATTTTAAGAGCATATTAAAGGGTTTTAAATAATTTAATTATATTCCTATTTAAATTTATTTAGTTATGAATATAATTAACCAAATAAAATATACCCTTCAATATTTTTGGATAGTATTATGTTTTCTTTTATCTAATAATCCATGAATTTTAGTGTATTAATGTTATGGATTATCTAAGTTGGTATCAGAGAAGGGTATAGTTATTTTTTGGTGATTACGATTTGGGACCCATAGTGATGGATATAGGGATAATACTAAAATATAGGAAAATAACTCTAAATTATATTAAATTAAGTAGTTTTTTATTTCCATAAAACAAATTATATGTATCAATACTAGAATTGGATGTGGCTCTGACATAGTTGTACCTAGGGGTAATAGATCAAAAAAGAAAATATGGAATTTACTTGATTTTAACATGGTGTATAAAAAATATACATTTCTATAAACTTTATTGGATACTCCTAGGGGATATTATTTAGTAATTTCAAAATCTATTTATTAAATAATATGAAGGGAATAAAAATTCCCATTAAATTTTATGTTAGGAGATAGACCATGGATAAAATAGATTAAAGCCTTTATATTCATTAGTTGTGTAATGTATTCCTTTTATGAGTTATACCATAAATGTTAACAGTTACCCATTCATATGTTGAATAGTTTAAAAATTATCGTCCCTACATATATTTTAGATGAAGTAATTTATTAGATCAAGAATAAAATAGTGAAAGGAAGGCTTATAATCCATTCAGAAACATAAAAGGTCCTATGTGACTATATTTCTATGAATTCATTGATATTATAGAAGTTTAGTAGAACAATGAAAAAACCATAAAAAAACATGGAAGTGATGAAATATTTTCAATTTTAAAAGGGGAAGATTATTCCATCCCAAGTATATAACTTATCCCATTTATATACTTGTTAGATGAATTTCCCCAAAAAACATAAGATACTCCCTTTATAAGAATTTGATATTATAAATGGTATGTATTGAAATTACTTATATAGATAAAACCTAAATTTATAGATGAATGAAATTACCATTAATATCACGAATCACTCTATTATTCTATACAAATGAATGAGGATGATGAATCGCCTCTGGTATCATCATCTTACACAAAGATATTATTGCCTTATGAAAAATGAAATCATTATCAAATAGTTATTACTATGTAATATATCATCCTTAATGAAATTTCCATTTTAAGGGAATATGTTTATGTGTTTAATGAATAATTTATTTTTTCTCCTCCAATCCATGTGGTTGAGTTCATAATAATCTTTATGCATAAATATTTTCAAAAATATAAGACACTATACAGAAAGATCATTGTTAAATATGAAGAGATAAATAAGAAACTACAAGAAAAACTAGAAAAATGTTTTATATACACAATTTATTCATTGTGAGGTGTTTTTGTAACACCGTGATATTTTAGAAGAACAATATAATGTTTGATGGCATGTATAACATGAAACACCCAGCTCATACAATCCATGACATATTATTATTTAAATATGACAGTTATAACATTGCTATTCAATTAGACGATACAAATAGGACTAATCACATTTTTAAATATATTTATAATGCTCCAAGTCAATTCAAATTTATTGATTAATTACTATTAAATAATAATTAAATTTGTAATAAAGTGATATTTCACATAAAAAATTGATTATTTACAGAAATTATTTTAATTAATTTTTATCTAAAAATATTATATATATTTTTATAAATTGTAGAGAATTTATTTTATAAAATTAAATTCATTATTTAAATAAATAATTCAAAATTATCTTGGTATGAATTTTTAATAATTTTTTGAAAAGATATATTTCTAGAGGAATAGTAAGAAAATAAACATATTTATTGAGAACTATATCTTTAAAAACATTTAAAAAGAAATTAATTATTTTAAAATGGTTTAAAAGTTATATCTTTTCAATTATATAATTTATAATCCAATTATGTACATTTGGATAAATTTTATAGTTAAAGTTGGTATAAAAATATTTTAATACTTAAAAGGCACTTTTTTTTAAAAAGATGTTTTTCATTGAATTCTATTTTTTATATTTAATTAATTTCCAACAATTTTATAAAATAGATATCAAAAATATTGATTCCATATTTTTAATCATGAGTTGAATTTTTTTAAAATATAACCCCTTTATTTTTGAACAATAAGAATAGTAACCACAGTGAAATTTTATTACCATGATAAAGGTAAAATGGGTTAATTAGTGTTAGAAATAATGATATATGGACTCAAAATCAACCAAAAACATCACTTTAATTCATTTTATATTCTAACATATACCATAGTCATCAAAAATGTAAATATATATTTATTTTACATTTTACCTTGATAATGAATTTTTGATTACTTTAATCAAATAAAATTTCAAAATATCATTCTGTTGACATTAAAATCACTAATATGGTATAATATTTTAAAAAATAGGTCATGTGGGGATATAAATATATATTTATATACATATTAATTTTATTTTCATATTAATTATTTTTTATTTTCAGATATTGGTTAATTACCTTTAATGCTTACGTAACACCGAAAAAATATTTATTCAATTAATAGAAAAATAAAATAAATAATTTTATAAAAACTAAAAGTAAAATAATTTAAGTGAATTATTTATTTAAATGAATTTATTGGATAAATATTACATTTATTTTTTAAAATATAATATTTGACTTCCATCTCTGTCATGTAGTCCTTAATTCAAATTAATTGAATAATTCCAAAATAAGCCTTAATGAAATTTTATAATAAATAATATTTTATTAAATTTTTTGAAATTCATAAAAATATTATCATCATCCATGTGGATGGAATATTTTTTAAAATATCTCCCAAGTTCTATTTTTGAGTCACTTTTCTATTTATGGTTACATTTTTATCCATTTAATATTGAAATAGTTGTTACCACGATTAAGGTTAAGAATGGATAACGAATGAGTTAATAAAAAAGGTATGGTTTAAAATGACACAAAACAAATATATATTTTACTGATTGATATTATTTCAATCCTATAATATTTATATTATAATTCATGTATATTTTTCAAATTTTTTCTTGATAATTAATTTATTATATTTTTATTTTTTTATGAAATTCTATGAGGGTCCTCTACCTCCCTTATAAAAAGACGCCCCTATTTTACCTTCTTTACAACAATCTGAGTATTAAATATCAAAAAAATATGTCTATCTATCTTATTAACATGTCTATAAATATTTTAATTTTTTGGACCCCCGAAACGACCAACCCCATGGTCATTAAGAAGAGATCTAAAGGATTTCGTTCACAGAAGAAGAAATCTCCTTAACCGATCACTTTATATTTACTTTTTTATTGACCTCCTATAATTATATTGTATTAATAAGAAAATAATAATTTTATTATATTAAATATAAATAAATTTTATTACTTTTATTATATCACCATTATTCAACTTCTTTTTCATCAAATGGGAAGTGAAAGTGTCTCTCGTATGTACGTATAACATACCATATCCATGTAGCAATATAATTCATTTTCATCACAACATTTCATTATGGGTTATTATGAATGGTTTTAATATTATATATTATATTTATGAAATATTTATACTTATGTAATTATAATACTGCATCGATCTTCATACCCTAAAGACATTGGAATGCGATAACATCAGTCGTGCGTACGTGTGAACTACCACCTCCAAGAAGTGATGTGTTTTTTCCACTTTACATAGATGGTAATATGGATTTATTTAGAGAATAAATATGATATATATTATATATTAATATTTTAGGATTTTGAATTATTATTTAACATTCCTTATTGTATTTTTGTAATGAATGGAAACAACGTTCTTTCATATGTATGACCTACCCTCTCCATGAACGATGTAATACATATTTCTAACTTTATATTTTATTGATTATTATATGAATATATAAAATGAAAATATATGAATTTTTTTTGTTATTATAATAATTTCTATGATGGAACCATGATCAAATTATAGTGATTAGGATGTCCAAATCGTAACATGCATTAAAATCGAAGCAATTACCATAAAAAGAACGATTTTTATAAGAAAATGTTTATACAATAGTGATAAGATATCCTAATTAAATCATACATGGGATGATAGATATGATTATTATCCTATAATACATTTTTAATAAATTATATTTATTATTCCATATTTTTAAACACATATAAAGAGAGACAATACTTGAGGTATGAGATTTCTTGTTTCACTTGTATTTGTTGGATACATATTCTATATTCACTAATTTTTTATTTTTTATGGTGTATATACTAACCCACAGACATGTTATATAATCAATATAATTGTTATAATAATATTTATTGTTTTATTTTATGTTATTATTTCACGGGGCTTATGATTCAAATGTTAACAGATTGGTAAGAGATTTATGTTTCTTCCTATTTTTAATCGAGATGGTTTATGCATTAATTCCATAGTGGAAATTATATTATCCTTATATAATAAATCCATTTAATTTTTTCATCAGCTTTTTATTTCATAAATGTGTATTTTTTACTTTCATCTTAATCACATTAGGTACCCAAGATATCAAAAGAGTATTTTTAAGGAAAACATACTTTATTTTTCTCATTAATCAAAAATAATATCTTTCCACATCCATTTTTTACAAAAATATTTTCCATGTTTTTTTGATATTTTAAAATATTTGTTTAAATTAATTCTGAAAAATGATTGATTTTTTTAAAAATGAATTCAATGGAATCTTTTTATTGATTTCAAACTATGTTCTTTTTGATTTTTCACAGAAGTGTGAATGTAATGTTTTATTTTTTTCTTATATGGAATAAATTGAATTTACCATGGCTATAACCACTCAATTATATGAATATTTCTTTTTAAATTTTCATGTTTATTTTCAATGAAAATAATTTTATTAATAATTTGTAAATTTTTATATTGTATAGAGGTGATTTTAATGATAAAGGTGTATTATCCTCTAGAATTTTTTCGTGTTATCTTTTAAAGGAATTATACTCCTAAAATAAGGCCCCAGCCTTAAAAGTTACATAATCTTGAGTTAATTCAAGAATTCACATTGAATATCATTTCGTGTTTAGATCTTTAGAGAATTAGGTCCTGACTTATACATAAAAACTTTAATATTACAAGTATACACTTCTACTCACTATCCATTTTTTTCCTAAAAAAAATAAATAAAAAATAGACATGTTTAGTACCATGATTCAAACAACAAGAAGTTTCCTTGATACTGTCCTTGAACCTATTCATATTTATTTCATGTGAAAAATATTTCAAATCATGGGATTATCATAAGAAGTTGAGTAAGGGTTATAAAACCATAAAATAAAACATTAGTCCCTCATACAAATTAATTAAATCATAATTTTCAATCATAAACATAAGATATATTACATACCTCACTAAATCATTTGATTTATGAATATCATGTTATATTCCCTATATCTCTTAGGAGAAACAATAATGTTTACTTCCGTCATTCTACCCAATTAATTAGAGGGCTATCTCGGGATCACCCACCCTAGGTTTATCACAGAACCACAACATATTCATAACACATAAAATAATCATAAATTAAAGATAAAATTTCCACATTGAAATAATAATATATAATTTCAATATATTTACCTAATCAATGCTTTATCAAACTATTTTCAGAAGCATTTATAACATTTAATGAAGAGATTTTTGAATCAAAGTGTCCCATACCACTTTTAATATTTCAACGGATTTAACATTTAAAAACATTAATGTTCATATACCTAAATCCATAAAACCATTTTGAAAACATGGACATTGATGACAAATATTTATAATAATAAATCTTTAAAACATTTAAAATGATGTTTTAGTTAAATATTACCTTACCTCTATAGAAAATTAAAATAATTATAGGATAAATTTAAAAAGATTCTTATGATATCATGAGAATAAGGATATTCATGATATTTTTTGTCAAAGGGTAGTATAAACACCATATAAAAGAGAATCGGTTTATAACAACAAATAAGTCTCAATGAAATGTAAATTGAGACAAAATCCCTTACAATGATCGTATCCTTAGATCTAGGATAAATATATGACATAATTATGTGAGATAAATTTAAATACAACAAATATAAATGGATATTATGTTTAAAAAATCATAGCTCAATTAATAATATTATTGTTAACACAAAACCAATGACATGGATCTTTAACTCAATGAATGGTAATTGAGTTATGATTTCGCTTACTAAGTTTATATAAATAACGTAAGAATTTATCAATTGGGTGATTATATGTGTAAAAAGTATATCCACACAAAGGGAAGTGAAAATTACAACATAAATAAATAAACAGTGATTCCACACATAATCTTGGAATAATATAATCAATAAAAAATGCACAAAACCCAAATAGTGGAAACTGAGTTTAGAAATTCCCTTACGAAAATTCAGATGCCTAAAGACGTCACATAAGAATTCAGAAAATAAATTGATGGGAGAGAAAATGGCCTATAGTTACAAGGGAATTAAATTTAAAGCAATATGAATATATAAGAACATATCCCAATATAAGAAAATGGAAATTAAAATACATAACATAAAATAAGTCATTAACAAAAAGAGGAGGGTGAAAGGTTCCCTTACAAAGATCATCTAAATGACGTTATAATTTATTGATTGGGAGATTATGTGTATAAATTGTATAACCACAGAAAGAGGAGTGTAAATTAAAACATAAATAAATAAAAATTTATTCCACACATAATCATAGCATGACATAATTAAGAATTTGAAGATTAACCTAAAGAATGGAAATTGGGTTAAAGAGTTCCCTTACATTGAGTTCAACTCATCGCATTTGTTCCTTGTTCATACTGAATAATAAAAATAAGTTAATTTCTACTCACTTCAGAAATTTTTTCATGATTATTATTCCTTTTATATCACTTATTAACAAGTTATAAAAAATTTGTAATTATTTAAATTAATATTAGTTGATTAGTTAATATTTGGTAATTGAGTAAAAATAAAATTGTTATAATTACAAATTGTCCATTTTTTAACAGTACCTTATATCTAGAATAATATTCATTACTTTAATATCATATAAATATGGAATTTAAATTCATTTATAATATTACATAATATTTTGAGATAAAAAAATGCACCATTCATGGAGATGGTAAGTCGTATATACGCATGAATGCTATTTCATTTCTTCTTCATATTTAAAGGAAAGAAAACATAATGATACATAGGTATATTATTATTAAATTATAATATTATATTTTATATATGTTATATTGTTTCATTAACTATATCATTTATATGTTCCTTGTATGGCATGGATGAGTCATATAACTTTTATGGGGCGGTAGTCCGCACTTCCTCAAAAGAAATTGTCATATTTAACCACTATGGAAACCATTAAGGCATGATATAAATGAAAAATACATAAGCATAGAGACAATATAAATATAATATATATCACATATAAATAATGTGCCATAATAATGGCCCCATGAGAGGTGGTAGGGAAAAATCTAACAATCATCGTTTTGTGAGGCAGTAGCTCACCGTTCACATAACTAGTATGTTCTTATATATTGGATGGATGTGTGAATAAGTGTAATTAGAATAATTCTCATAACAACAACCAAGTAAATTTAGGATACTAGTTTTGTAATGTAATCAAATAATAATAAGATCATAGGGAGTGGAAAAGGAAAAAAAGAAAATAACGTTAGAGAACACATTATCTTTAAATCGGGTAACTCCCTATTGTTTGAACTAAAAATATTTATTGAATTTTAATCTTTCTAGGGATGGATTCTATGATTAATATAGGGATTTTTTGAGCTTATTGGATCAGAGTTTTGATGAGTCAAGAGGCTTGAGATTTGTGAGTAATGGGTTAGAGGTGATGGCCTTTATAAGGGGGGATGGTCTCTTTAGAAATGTTTGAAAGTATTATTTTATTATAAAATTATTTTCAGTTTAAAAAGATAATAATCTCATTAAATTATAATATTGGATGAATATATGTCTAAATGAAATCATCCATTAAGAATTGGATTGGTTTTTTATATTTTCTAATCCTTATCATTTTTATTTTACCCTTTTTTACACTTAACATTTTATAAAGAATTTAACACATTGAGAATCAAAATAGTTACTAAAACATGAAAAATATCCAATTAAAGAGTCAATAATAAAATCTTATACAAATTATAACTATTTTAAGAAATATTATATTTTTTTTGAATTTTATAATTTTTAATAAGATATAATATATTTTAAAACATGAATTATGTAAATTTTGACACCATTCATATCATGACATTTTAAAAATTCCAAAAATACATTATTATATCAAAAAAAATATTATTAATTCAAATATAAAAAGTAATAAACATATCTAAAATTCATTGATAGCATAAAAAACTTTCAAAATAAATTTATTTTAATATTTATAGCCTTATTTATTTAAATCATTCATTAATAAGGTAATCACTACAGCATCATGGTGTCATAAATAAATTTATTTATATAATGTATACAAAATATAAATAGAATATAATTATGTATGAAATTTTTTTATATTTCTAATTAGTATTTATATTATAAAATATAATTTATATAACCCCATTTAATTTTTTTTACTAAATTATATATGTTTATGTTAGATTTTTCATAACTTCAAAATTAATTTTTATAAAAAAACATTTTCACTTACATGTGGCTCCATGGGGTCCCAATATTGACCCAAATATTCCCAAGGTCAGATATGTATAAAAAAATAGGGTTATGAAATGTGTTAGGGTAATTTAATATTATTTAAATATTAATTTTTTTCCATTATTTACTAGATTTACTCTCTAACCATGATAAATAAAATATTTACTAATGTTACTATTCATAATGTCTCAAAATAAAAGTTACATATTTAAAAAATTTGGACTTCCAAATACCAAATATGGAATTAATTTTTCCAAATTCAAAAAATAACATTTTTAGAAATTAATTTAAAATTAATTCCCGTCGTCAAAACCAAAAAGCATGTTTTTAAGAAATAATTACTATCAAAAGATTGACATGTGTTTGTGTCTAATTAAAAATGAAATTACTTCTAATGACCAGAATTGGATTTAATATTAAAATAATAATCTAATTACACTTTAAAACCAATTAAAAGGATAGTCTAGTCATATATATGAATTATATTAAAAGGAAGTTTTGAATTAAATTGCTATATTTTTCACTATTCATCAAAAAATGACCATTGTTAGAAAAAATATCAAAATATTACCCAAAGAGAATATTGAGGTCACACTTCTAAATAAGAAGTTTATTTTGTCAAATTAAACATATAAAAGTGTCAAAAATTATATTTAAAAAGGTTTCCCCATCAAAAGTCATTAAATTGACTTTTTAAAGAATATTAGAGTATTTCATTATTAAAATCTAATTTATTCTTATTTTAAGCCTCTAAAATTTATTGGATAAATGTAAAATAATTTAACAAACATGTGTAATCATATTTTATTTAGTTCTGTTAATTCCTTCAAGTATAATGTCTAGGAATTAATTACCATTTAAAAAATAATATTATTATATAAGTTTTTGGAATAAATCAATGTTGTGTGAAATGTAAGATTTCAAAGAAACCTTTTCTAGTGTGTTGAGTAAGCTATCAGACGTATAATCCCCTTGAAATGAAAATTAATATTAAATTCAGAAATATTAATAAATATGAAAATGTATTATTCTATAAATACCTAAGTTGTAACATCCTACCCCCATTTGGAAATTGCATCCCCTCAATTTGAAAATTGGGCTTGAAAACATCATTGAAAGTCCCAAATTTGAGGAATTTTAAATAAAACTATCACATTAAAATAATTAAAGATAAGTTCTAAGGTCACTCAAGATAACACATACTATAATTCCATGAAAACATGGATATGGTGGAGAAACTAAGTGTCACGTTCTGATGTAGAGTGATACCAGACCTGATCAAGAGAAAGTCGACCACCAGAAGACCCCAAACATGTGATAGGTTAAAATGTAATTTATTCCCCAATAGGAAAAGTAAATGGATTTTTTTTTTGTTTTAGATGCCCTTTTATAAAGGTATAGAATTTATTTATGAGATTAAGGAAATATATTTACTTTTCAAGTATAGTTTCATCCTTTAATAAAATTCTACCAAAAACTCATCTTTTCTCGAAACAAGTAGTATTCAAGATGACTTGGTCACAACTGTAGCGCTAGAATCATCTTCTAGAGAATAACATGATCCAAATAAGATGAACCACATATTTCCCATATCATTACACTTTAATCAAAACCAAAAACTTTAGTAAAAGATCCGATAATCCCCAAAAAGGATAATATTTTATAAAAAAAGAAATTCTACTTTTAATATCCAAAATTGAACAAATAATACCCAAATCTTAATAAAGACCATTCAGTACACAATTGACCTTAAATTTATTCCAAATAATCCAAACTAAGTTTGAAACCCAAAATTCAGAAGGATTTGATCACATATTCTTCCAAAAAAATCATAACATTTATCTCCAAATAATATCAGTAACTCTTAAAGTCCCATACTTGAAATTAATTAACCTAATCACATATTCTCTAATATAGGGTATTAATTTCCCTAATCAGTATATTTCCATAATAAAAACATGTATTCTTACATAATAAAATACTACAATTACTTTTTAAAAGAAATCCCATAGTATTCTATTTTCCTTAGGTATATAGTGTTCCCAAAAGAGAAAACATCTTCCAAAATAACATTTTTCAATTAATCAGCAAATCATTTTCTTATATTAAGGATATCCATTTGATAAACCATAAGATCCCAAATCAAATTATTCATGATCAATAAAATAATAGAAGAAAAAAAAAAGAAAAGGTCATACTAACCAACGCCTTCACATTGGCCTCTACAAGGAGATGCACTCTTGTCGCCCTTCAGTTGTGGGTTCAATTCCAGTGGCCTTGCCAGACCTGATAGGTTGTCACCCATCTATCATTTTGTACATTTTTATGATACTCATAAATAACCCTAAAATGATTTAACCTCAATTATTGGTTTATACCTATCATTTTCATCCCAACTCATAATGACCTCAATTTCTAAATTCATGAATGCTTATATATATTGACATTTTTACCTCAATAAAATAACACTATTTCCAAATAACGAACATTTTACCTTGATCATGGTGTCTACCTAGTTTCATCATCATCTTTTTCACCTAGATAGATGATCCATGCCTTGCAACAATGATTTAGAGATCCTTCAAAATCACCTTCTTCCTTTATCCAAATTCACCTCAGACAACATGGGACATATGGGTGTTCACAAAAAAATAGTTTTAGAAAATAATCATGTATGAAAAATTATTTCAAAACATATTATAAAAATTTCATTTTATTAAATAGTCGGACTGATTTTGAGTTGAAACATTCAATCAATGGTCCTTTTAAAATACTATAAGTATGTTCTGAAAGAATATAATTTTAAAAAATATATATAGGTTTCACAAGGGTCTCCTTCTTCAACACATTTTTCAAAATCATAATATGCTTCAAAATATTGTGATAAGGTAAAATATTTAAAAATGACTTGATAATATTTACCTTTCTTGAAAATATGAGAATATTGATAAAATAATATTTGATTAAATACAACCCACGATCCACAATGGTATTGAGGTAAAGAGGAGGTGTTTGAAATCACAAAAAAAATGATTTCAAGTGAGTTGGATGTTAGAAAATTTTTCAGAATCGTCTTGACAAGACATTGAAATAATTATTTCAAGCAAGTCATCAGGAAGAGATAGGAATGTCATTTGACACCCTCCTCCTTCCATCTATAAAAAACCTTCCTTGTTATGAAAATATTAACAAATAAGGATTTAACAGAAAGTTTAGACATAGAGACTAACCATGTGTCTAAAAAATCTCATAATCTATAAAGTTTTCCAAACCGACCTCTGATACCATCTATAATGCCCCATTGTTAAACATTACATAATGTTGAGTTAATTCAATAATTCATGTTGAAGATATTTTTAGGTTTAGAGGTTTATAGAATTAAGTCCTATCTTATATATAACAACATGAATATTACTATTAGACACTTTTACTCACTATACATTTTTTTCACAAAACAAAAAAAATCATTAAAAAGAGACATGTTTAGTTCGATGATTTAAACAAAATGAATTTTACTTGATCCCATCCTGGACCATATTCATCTTTATTTCCTTTGAAAAACATTTCAAAACATAGAATGAAAAAAAATCTCAGTTTGGGTTATAAAAAAAGGAAATAAAAAATTAGTCCGTCATACAAATCAATGAAATCATAATTTTCAATTATAAACATTAGATCTTTAACACACCTCACAAAATCATAAGATTTATGAATATCACATAGATATCATAAATCATAAAGGTAGATTGTGGCATCCATAACATACATACATTATAGATTTCACAGCTATATAGGGAGTTATGTTTAGAATACCCATCACGGTATATTCCAAAAATCTCTTTAGAGAAACATTAACGTTTACCTTCATCACATTACCCAATGCATTAGAGAGCTATCTTAGGCTCACCCACCATAGGTTTATCACAGAACCACCTGTATACATAAACGATTCCTAAGAACCATAACATATTCATAACAAATAAAACAATCATGAAGGGAAGATAACAATTCCACATTGAAATCAAAATATATAATTTCATGATACTGACATAATCAATGCTTTATCAAACCATTTTCAAAACCATTTAAAACATTTAATAAAGATATTTTTTGAATCAAAGTGTCCCATTCCACTGTGAACCTTTTAAAGTAATTAAAATTTTTAAACATTAATGTCTATATAAATAAATCCCTAAAACCATTTTTAAAACATGGAAATTAATGATACATATTTAGAAGAATAAATCATTAAAAACATTTTAAAAGATATTTTTGTTAAAGAGTACCTTACCACTTCCAAAAATAAAAACAATTATATAATAACATTAAACAAAGATTATAATACCATGAAAATAAGGAGATTCATGATATATTATGTCAAAGCGTAGTATATACACCATATGAAAGTGAATTGGTGTATAACATCAAATAAGTCTCAATGGAATATAAATTTAGACAAAATCCCTTACGTGGATCATATCCTTAGATCTAGGATAAATAAATGAAATAATTACATGTGAAAAATATAAATACCGAAAATATAAATGGATATTAAGTGTAAAAAAATAAGAGTTCAATAAAAAATATCCTTGTAAAAAGAAAACCAATGTCATGGATATTTAACAAAACAAATTGAAATTGAGTTAAGATTTCCCTTACAATGTTCGTATAAATGATGTAAGAATTTATAAATGGGGTGATTATGTTTTATAAAAGAATATCAATATAAAGGGAAGTGTAAATTAAAAACATAAATAAATAAACATTGATTCCACACATAATCTGGGCATAATGTAATCAACATAGTATGCGTAAAACCCAATGGGTGGAAATTGATTTTAGAAATTCCCTTACGAAAATTCGGCCACCTAACAAAGTCACTTAAAAATTAATAAAATGAGTTGATGAGAGAGGAAATGGTCTCTCATTAAATGGAAATAAATTTTTAAAAAATAAGGATATATAAGTACATATACCAACATAATAAAATAGATATTAAAATAAATTACATAAAAGAAGTCTTTGACTAAAAGTGGAGGGTGAAAGGTTCCCTTTCAAAGATCTTATAAATGACGTTTGAAATTTTCAGTTGGGAGATTATGTGAATAAAACATTTATCCACACAAAGTGGAGTGGAAATTATAACATAAATAAAAAAATAGTTATTCTAGACATAATCATAGCATGACATAATTAAAAATTATAAGATTAGCCCAAATTATGGAAATTGGGTTAAAAAGTTCCCTTACATTGAGTCTGACACATCCCGTATGTTCCTTGTTCTTCCTGAATAATAAACATAAGTTAATTTCTACTTGATTCAAAATATTTTTGTATATTATTATTAATTTTATGTCACTTATTACCACATTATAAAAATTTCATAATTACTGAAGTTAATATCCATTGTTTAGTCAATATTAGGTACTAGAGTAAAAATAAGCATGTTATAATAAAAAAGTGTCCATGTGGTCAAAAGTCCATTATCCCCATAATGATATTCATGATTTAAATATAATATAAATCCAGTATTTATTTTTATTAATAATAGTACATGACATTTGGAGATAAGAAATGAAATGCACCATTCATGGAGATGGTAAGCCGTACATACACATGAATGCTACATTCATTTTTTCTTCATATTTACAGAAATAAAAAAATAATGATATATAGGTATTTTATAATTCCATTATAATATCATATTTTATATATATTACATATTTTCATTAACTCCATCCTTTATACTTTCCATGTATGGCATTAATGAGTCATATAACTTTGAGATGATAGTAGTCCGCACATCCTCAAATGAAATTACCATATTTACCCATTACGGAAACCATAAAGGTATGATATAAATTAAAAATATAGAATCATAGAGATAATATAAATATACTATAAATCAGATAAAAATATAGTGTCATCATAATGTTCACCATGAGAGGTGATAAGGAAAAATCGAACAATCATTATTTCATGAGGCAGTAGTTCACTGTACACAGAAACATTATGATTGTATCCATTATATACAGGTGTGTGGAAGTGTAGTTATAATAATTATAGTAAATACAGCCTATTATATTTAGGATACATGTTTTTTTATTTAAATAAAGAATAATAAGAGCATAGGTAGTGGATAAGGAAAATAAAAGAAAAGAACTAGAGAGAAGACATTACCTTTAAATTGAGTAACTCCATTGGGTTTGAACCAAAAGGCTTCCTTGAATTTCCTTCTTCCGAGGGGAAGGATTCTTGGAGTAGGATAGGGATTTTGGGATCTTATTGGATCTGAGTTTGGATGAGCCAGAAGGATTGAGAGTAGTGATTAATGGGTTAGAGGTGATGACCTTTCATAAGGGGGATGATGGGCTCTTTAGAATAGTTTGAATGTATTATTTAATTAAAAAATGATTTTCGGTTTTAAAAGGTCTGAAACTCATTAAATTAGAATATAAGATGAATATAAGTCGAAATAAAATCATCCAATAATAATTGTATATGTTTTGGATGTTTTTAATCCTTATATATTTTATTTAACCCTTTTTTACTCATACTGTTTTATCAAGAATTTAACACTTTTTAGAACAAAAATAGTTACCAATACATGCCAAAAAACCAATGAAAGAGACAATAATAAAATTTTAGACTTATGATAACTATTTGGTCACATATTAAATTTTTTCTGATGTTATAATACTTAATAAAATATTTTATATTTTAGAAGATGAATTACGTCAATATTGACACTATTCATATCATGACTTCTTAACAAATCCAAACAAACACGATTCAATAAATAAAACTTCATTAATTCAAATATAACACGTCATAATAATCTCTAAAATTCGTGTATGGCATAAAAAGTTTCAAAATAAATTTATTTTAATATTTATAATCTAATTTATCTAAATCATTCATTAATAAGGTATTTAATACATCATCATTGTGTCACAAATAAATTTATTTATTTTATGTCTAAAAATTATAAATAAAGTATAATGATTTAGGAAATCTTGGTATATTTATAATGAATATTTTTTGTCAAAAAAATAACTTATATAACCTTATAATTTTTTTTACTAAACGATATATGTTTATGTTACAATTTCCTTAATATTAAATTAATTTTTTTAAAATGCCATTTTCACTTACATGTGGCTCCATGGGGTCCAAAAATCGACCCAAGGATTCCCATGGTCAGAAATTTATCATCAAATAGGGTTAGTACATGCGTTATGTTAATTTAATATTAATATTAATATTATTTATTTACCCTTATTTTCCATATTTACCTTTTAACTGTGGTAAATAAAATATTTATAGAAGTTACTCTTCATAATGTCTAAAAATAAAAGTTAACTATTTACAAAATTTAAAACTCCTAATTCTAAATATGGAATACATTTTTAAAAATTCAAAATATATAATTTTCATAAATTAATTTAAAATTAATTCTCGTGGTCAAAACCAAAAAACACGTTTTTAAGATATAATAACTATCAAAAGACTGACTTGGGTTTCTATTTAATTAAAAAGTTAAATTACCTCCAATTAACAAAATTGGATTGAATAATAAGAACATTATCAAATTACACTTTAAGAAAAATTAAAAGGATAGTTTAATCATATAAATAAATTAGATTAAAAGGCGGTTTTGAATTAAAATGCAGTATTTTTCACTATTCATTAAAAAATGAACATTAGGAGAAAAAACCTAAATTTTACCAAAAGTAAAATTTGATTTAAAAATTCTAAATAATAAGTTTATTTTTTAAAATGGAACATATAAAATTAAAAACACTAGTTTTAAATGTGGTCGCTATCAAAAGGCAGTAAATCGACCATTTAAAGAATATTAGAGTATTTCGTGCCTAAAATCCGATTCATTCTTATTTTAAGACCCTACAATATATTGAATAAAAGTAAATTTTTTTAACAAAAACAAGTAATAATATTGTAGTTAGTTCTGTTAATTGCTGCCAATATAAAGACTAGGCTTTAACAACCATTTAAAATAATAATAATATTATATTTATTTGGTATAACTCAATGTTGTGTGAAATGTAATATTTCAAAGAAACCTGTTGTTGCATGTTGAGTATGCTCTCGGAAATAGAATCCCCTTGAATGTAATATTAAAATTTAATTCATAAATTTTAATATATATGAAAATGTATTATTCTACAAATACTTGGTTCATTACACTTATGATGATATAATTTGATATTAAATATGTTTTATTGAGAAATTGATACCATCCATATTTTTTCTATGGATGGTTTCTGATTATTATTAAAATATGTTTATGAAACCTATACCATTTCCATGGGTTATGCTATGATGAATAGATGACTTTTTTATGAAATAGGTTTCTTTCAAACAGGTTGTACTATGATGAATTAGTGAAGTGATTATGTATCTAATTTCTTCTCCATGGGTTATTCTATGATGAAATAATTATGAAACTCTTTTTTTTCTCATGGGATATGATATAATGAATGTTTCATGGAACACCTATGTGTATTTTTTATTATGTGATTGGTGAGTAAAAAATTATACAGCTCACCAATACATTGGGTAATAATGGATATCTCATGAAATAAATAAGATTAAAATGGGAAGTGAACCTAGTTCCATAAAGGACAATGCTTAGTATGATAGTCTTATAACTGAACATTAACTACTATGATTTTTTGGGGAGTGAACCCAATCCACTATGATAGTCTTGGAAGTGGTCCCTGAATACCAATGAAATGAAATTTTTATTCTTATGTGTATGCCATAAGCATATGTCTTATTATAATTTTATAATCTTATAGATCATGTTATTTGAAACCTTTATGATTAATGTCTTATGAGTTGCCAAGATTTTTTTCCATGATTAAATATTATGATCTTTCATATGTAGGGTATGGTTTTCAAATGTTATGCTCATTTCCACATACACTTATGATCATGTTATGTTTATATAATCATTGATATCTCCTTTGTTTACCCTTTTCAAGTATCTATGCTCACCCTTTATTATGTTTCCTTTCCACAGGTTATGGACAAATGTTTAAGGTATGATATGTATATGAAGGGTACTAGTTATGAAGAACTACATGGGAGATAGTGAAGGTATCGTATGGGCCATTTTTTTATATATCCATGTGTCTAAAGAAACAAGAACTATATGATTCTTACATAGATCATTATATTATGTAATGCATATTCATATAATAAGATTTAATATATTTTTATGAAAAGTATGGGTTTCTATAGCACCGGTACCCTTCATCAAGAATAAGGATGGCATAATATGACTCTATAATTATTATCATCAACTCAACAAGTTTACAATAAAGAAAAATTTTCCTCTTCCAAATATTGATGACTTATTAGATCATATACGTGAATCATAGTACTTCTTAGAGGTGGATCCTCAATTGGGGTATTATTAAGTAAATTTTAACAAGGAGGGCATCAAAATGAGTTCTTCTCAAACATGTTATAGGCCTTATGATCTTATAGTGTTATCATTCAGAATCACTATCTCTCTAATTATCATTTATGAACATAATGAATAGAGTATTTTCAGAAAACCTTGATAAGTTATTGGTAGTAGTTATTGATAATATTCTTATCTACTCTAAAAATAATGAGGAATAATTAGAGTATTTGGAAACTGAAGGATATCACATACCGACATATGTGATAGAGATATATAAATTCCTTGGAATAGGTGGGTACTATCGTTAATTTTTGAAAAACTTTTAATAACTGTAATGTCCAGTAAAAAATCCGACCAATAAGGGAGTGATGCTTGTGTGGACTGATGAATATGGGGAGGGATTTTAAGATTTTAATAAGAGGCTAATCAATTAACTTTTTCCCACGTTTTCAACTAGCAGGGAATGAATTTTTGTCTACAATGATGCATCCAAAAGGGGTTCAGTTGTGTACTACTGTAATTTATTAATTTGATATCCTACTCCTAAAACCAATTAAATATCCATGATGGGAACTTCATAACACATGATCTAGAACTGTTAATAGTGATCTCTTTGTTGAATATTTGGAGACATTATCTATATGGCGAGAAGTGTTCCATATATATGGGACATAAAAGACTCATGTATATATTCACACAAAATGAGCCTAATATGAGATAATGACACTGGTTAGAGATGAATAAGGATTCAGATTATAAAATACATTACCATCATGGGAATGATAACAAAGAGGCAAATTCCCTATATAGAACACAATGTGTATGACTATCTATATTGAGGATTGAATGGGATACAACCTTCATGGACATGAAAAGTGTGGACATTAGAATACTAAAAGGATCTCCATTATATATTTATCAAATAACAATGTAAAATAAAATTCCTAAGAGGATCAAGGATATCTAAAAATAACATGAGGAGGCACATAAAAAGGGGGTGAATATTCAAGAGTTAAAATTTTCTAAACATGTAGTTATAAGGCTTGGAACCTGGATATATGTTCTTTCACAACAAGAATATAGAGGAAACATATAGATAATTCACATAGTTCATTCATATATATTTATACAAAAAAATACCAATACACACACACACACACACACACACACATATATATATATATACCTAAAGAAAAATTTTGTATGGGATAACATGAAGATGAATATTCCAGAATTTGTATCTCAATTCATGTTACACCAAAAAGTCTTGGATGAATGATAGGATTATAATTGAATGATGAAACCCATTCCCAAATTAGTATGGAAATGATAAAATATAACCATGTATTTATTTATAAGACTCACCAATACATCTAAAGGCAATAACACCATCGAGGTGGTAGTCTATCACACTAAAAAGTAATCATATTTCATCACTATCAAGTAAGAGTTCTCTACTAAAAATATCAATATGATCTGAATAATCGAAGTGTTAAGACTATATGGAGTTCCACTCTACATTGAACCTGATTGAGATATATGGTTTACTATAAGGTTTAAGAGAAAACTTTAGTAAGAATTTTCATAATAGTGCTAGATGTTTATGGAATGATGAAACTGGAGATTCAAAAAATGATTAATATGAGGGTTTTTGTTATATCCTTCAAGATACAAAAATTCGTATATGGGTAGAGCATTCCAAATTAATCCCTCTTTGTTATCATGTCATTTTTCTAATTTTATCATGGTTAAATTTTTTTCTACATGTTACATGGATGTAACCATGAACTGGTATTATATAGTTGATGTTACGAAAGATATATAGATTAAAGGGTTTGAACATATCAACCATTATCACTCTATATATAAAATTTCTAATGGTATCATGGTGGTATAATAAAAATCATGTTGGTATCATTACTTACATCATGTCTGCATATACAAAAATCAAGGTAACACTTTAAAAATACCATCCACTAACCTCAAACTCTATCAGTTAGAGTTTCAATTCTTCGCAACTATTCTTTGTTGTATATGCAATAAGCAGTCACTTTTTGATCAAGTTGACAAGAATTAAAAACATTTATATAAGACACATACCATTAATAGGAGACACCCATACACCTACCATATACAGAGTAGAGGAATATATCCTTAAATATAGTTACATAAAATGTTCAATTTAAATAGAATCTTAATAGTTATTTTTATAGGTTTACTATACTAACAAAATATATCTCTCCCATGATCCATTTAAATCATGAATTTATCCCGAAAGTATTCCCTTAAATACTTTGATAGTTTGCTCATAATAACCATTATTTAGGGGATGGTATGTTGTATCCATTTTAATTGAGTACTCAAAGACCACCCCTAATGAATTTTAAAAATTAGATGTGAATAAATGATCATGATCTAGTACTATGAACCTTATCACCATATGTAACCCCACAGCCTCTTAAACATAATTCTAGATCCACTCAACAACTCACTATATCTTTATTGGTCCCATGTAAGGTAAATAATTAGAGTGGTTGGGAGTGATTCTGGGTATATAGATCTATTTAAATAAACCACACTAATAATCTTGTTTAACTATTAATAGGGATACTTCTCCCCAGGAGAAGAAATATTATGAAAAAATTAAACATAAAGGTACATAAGAAATTTAACTTGGTTCACTCAAAATAGTGTTATAAAAGAAGAAAATAATGATAATATATCAATATATCAAAATCAAAAATGAGACTAGATATTCCTTATAATTTAGGTTAGTTTTAACGACCATATAGGTTTATAGTCGTCATAAAAGATAAAAATCATTGTTTTATCACTTTATAAGGTCACTACTTCATTGAGAGAAACCATTATGATCTCTAATATCCAAGAGTAAAATTATACAATAAATGGTATTATAAAAAAGTATTAATTTCATCATAGTGAATAACTCTATGAAAATTCTCTGATATTAACTCCTAAATCTCCCTTATTTTATTCATTAAAATTATAGTGCTAATATGGATTCCTTTAATGATAAAGATATCCCTATATATATATATATTTAACTCATTGATTTTTCATATAGTTTCAAAATTTATTTATTTTATCTGGTTATTCGCTTCATATATATTTTCAGACCCATGTGAGTTTTATATACAAAATACTTGACAATGTGCCTTTATCTATGATAAATTCAAAAAAAATATTGCATGAATATATCCCATATGATTAGTGAATCCTTTAATTCTCAATAACCCCATATAAGTCTCAAACTATAAATCCTCACAATCTTATTGAATTATCATGGAATTATTGTCATTTCATTTATTTTTAGAACATATTTCATTTTGTGAAAATATCTAAATAAAAGATCTATTAAAATTCAACTACTTTTATTCACAGCATGACCAGTATTTCCCAAACATAAATATATTCATAGTTTGATGCATTATCAATGTTGTACTATGATTTATAATTCATATAAAAATAAAAATATGACCAATGTGGTTTCCCTTATGTATCACCCTTTTTCAAAGAGGAAACTGTCATATATTTTCCTTTATAATAGAGGTAAAACATAAATATCTCTATTTTTCATAGAGGTGACCATAAGAACTAGATACATTGAAAAATGTTATCAGATATGTGACACTTACTTATTTTATGAATTTTTAAATTCTAATATTCTTATATAACTACTCTTACATAAGTAGCATAATGACTCTTAACCAATTCCTTTTCCATTTTTAGACTGAATCCTTCACACCTTTATGTATCAACTGGATGAATATTATCTATTCCATGGTTAACTTCACGCATACCTGTGAATCTTTTGGACTTTATAGCATTTGTGATCAAATTATAACCATTACATATCATGTAAATAACATTTAAATATCATGAGTAATGTTTTCCCTGTGCTTCGTTTTTATTATCTTCCAAATATACTCTTACATATACATGGATGGTTTTTCCCTAGGTAAAGTCATTCTTTTATTCTAAATAGACTCTTAAAGATAAAATAAATGGTTTTCCCATTCCATTATTATTTAAAATTAACACATTATATGGTCTCATTTCATTAAAATTATTTTCTCATAAAATTTATATAATATATCAGACTATTTAAAAATAACTTCCTAACTTTCAATTTACTTCCAAAAAATGTTGTTCCAGAAATATTTCTAAACTATTTCTTCCTGACCACCATCAAATTTTCTTTTAGAATATCATTTAGAATATATTTATCTCCAATTATATAATAAATTCTATATAATAAATAGACCATCATATTAAAAAAATTCTAAAAATATTTTCCTCATCTACATTTACTTTCCAGATAGCCTTTTCAACAAACCTTACCCCAAAATACTTTAAGGTGTTTTTTATAATAATCACCCCTTTTGGGTTTTTTGATGTATAATCCTATAAATATTCAGTACATCCTCATCAAAAAAGATATTCCTAAATTAAAACACCATGTAGAAAATATTTATTTCATGTTGTTCATCCATTATTAAGTAATCACAAAATCTATGTCTACATGATTCAATATCATTGTGAGAAATAATATTTAAATGAAAAGTGCTTCATGAAAAAAATATTGTGATATTAATTCTCTTTAATATTTCTAGCCCCAAATTATCCTCGTAAATAATTATTTTTGTACTCTCCATCAGTTATCTTCATCTCTTATCATGCACAACTTATGACAAGAGAAACAAGGAGAACTTATTCCCATTTTTTAATGAATCCAAAGAGAACATCAATGAAATTTGAAAAGAGCAGGTGAAAAATACAAACATTTAATTCAAGATAATCAATATAAAATTCAATAAAAAGATAATTCATTAGGTTAGTTGGGGATCCTTCACCAAATTATCTATTTTTTATAGATTATTAAAATCTAAGAGCCAATCAAAGCCTTTCAAAATTAAATTTGGGTAATACCATTATTATGATTCTATAAACTAATCTTGTGTTGAACCATAATACAGATTCACTAACCCCAGATAAACCTTCTAATTGATGAATCAATACATTATCTTGATTTTATTTATCTGTAACACCGTGTGATTTTGGGAAATATTTTTTACAAATTAATTTAAACTTTTTAAAAAAATTCACTTCACCAAACACAGAATATGTATTGTGTTGTATGAAATAACTATGTTTTTTTTCTATTGCACACAATTCAATGTTAATATTGTTTTAAATGAAACCCTTAGATTCACTTTCATAACATGAAACACTATTTTTTTTCTTGTGTAACATGAAATGATGAGGTCTTTCGAAATCTATCGTCACACAAAAGTCCTAGTTTTTCTGATCTCTAGTTGTAACATCCCAGGTAAATAACAAGTAATAAATTTTCATATTTATTAATATTTGTGAATTAAATATTAATTTCACTTTAAAATTATTTCTATGTTTGATAGTGTACCCGATACGCAACAATGGGTTTCATTGAAATCTTAAGTTGCAAACTAATAATATAATATTATTAATCTAAATGGTATTTAACTCATAGCCATTGTATTGGTCAGAATGAACAAAACTAACTACAATATTATTATACATGTTTGTTAAATGTATTTACATCTATCCAAAAAAAGTTAGAGGCTTAAAATGTGAATGAATCTAATTTTATGCATAATTTACATTAAAAGGTCGATTTACAGCCTTTTAATGGAGAACCCCCATTAAATATTGTTTTTTTCACATTAATAAATTATATTTGACCAAATAAAATTCTTATTTAGAATTGGGAAATCAAAATTTACTTTGTGTAATTTTTTGTAATTTTTCCGATAAAGTTCATTTTTAATGAATAATGAAAAATATTTTATTTTAATTTAAAACTGTGTTTTAATATAATTTATTTATATATTTAGATTATCTTTATAATTTGTTTTAAAGTTTAATTAGAATATATTTTTAAAATTTAATCCAATGTTGGTCATTGGAATTAATTTCACTTTGAATTTGGACATAATGAAGTGCCAATCTTTTGATAGTTATTGTTTCTTAAAAACCCGCAATTTGTTTAAACAACGGGAGTTAATTTTAAAATTAATTAATTCCACTTTTATGTTTTGAATTTGGAAAAATAAACATCGTTTTTTTAATTTGGAATATCAAATATATTTTAGGCTGAATTTTTGGTATTTTTCTGAAATACTTCAATTTTGATGAATAGTGAAACCACTTAGTAGTAGTTAAAAAACTGCCTGTTTCATTTATATGAAATTTTACCACTTATGTGAATTGAATTTAAAAAATCCGAAATAAATGGTTGTTATTATTAAGTAAAATGTTGTTCAATAAGATGAAAATAATTTTTGGTGAATAGTAGCTTTTGACTTTTATTTATCATAGTTAAAGTTAAATAGGCTAATTCAAGGTAAAAAGAATATTATAATAATTCAAAATTACCTTAACACTTTTCCTAACCTTATTTTATGAGTCATTTCCAACAATGATCATATTTGAGTTGATTTTGGGACCCCATGGAGCCACTTATGAATGATAATGACACTTTAGATTAATTTATTTAAAGTAAAGGCAAAAATGACATAATCAGAAATCTTTTAGTAAATTAATTTTTTATGATATTATATATGTAACGTTTTTTACTATAAATATTAATTGGAAAACTAAAAATATTCCCTATATCATAGTATTTTTTTATAATTTTTAGACATCAAATAAATCAAATTATTTATGACACAATAATGATGCCGTATTTACCTCATTAATAAATGATTTAAATAAATAAGATTATAATGATTAAAATATAATTCAAAACCTATCCAATTCCTATTGGATGATTTTATTTAGACCATGAGTCATCTTATATTCGACTGTAATGATTTTTTAGACCTTTAGAACCCAAATATCATTATATAATAAAATAATATTTTCAAACATTCCTAAAGAGCCCATCCCCTACCTTATAAAAGGAGACCACTTATAACCAATTCCTCACACCTCTCAAGCTTTTTGCCTCACCCAAACTCTGCCCAATTAAGCTTCCTACATCACTACCTTCCACCTAGAACCCTTAACTTACACTTTAACAAACCATTTTAGTTCAAACGAAAGGAAGTTACCCAAATTAAAGGTAATGGTTTCTCTTAACTTCTTTTCTTTTATTTTAATTATCCAACCCCTAAACTCTTTTAATTATTTTTTATTGAAACACCAGTATCCTCAGTATACTAGGATTATGTTATGAGAAATATTAGAACAACAGTTACACACACCTCCATCTAATGGGTGGAGAATATAATGTTTTTGTGGATGACAAACTAACGCCTCACGAAATGATGATTGTTCAATTACCTCCTACTGCCTCTCATGGTGGCCATTATGATGAAACTATATTTAAATATGATATATATTATTTTTATATTTTCTTTATGCTTCTGTATTATTTTTATAGCATCCCCTTATGGTTTCCATTATAGGTAAACACGATAATTTCATTTGAGGAAGTGCAGACTACCGCCTCCTCAAAGTGATATGACTTGTTAATGACATAAGTGGGACATATAAAGGATAGAGTTAATTATATTATATATGATATTATACTGGAGTTATATTATACCTATGTGTCATTATGTTTTAATTCCATTAAAATAAGAAATTTAAATGAAAGTAGCGTTCATGAGTATGTACGGATTGCCATCTCCACGAACAGTGCATTTCATTTCTTACCTCCAAATATTATGTACTATTAAAAATACATGTATATACTGGATATATATTATATATATAATATAAAAATCATGAATATAATTCAGGATATAATGGACTATTGACCACATGGAAAACATGTAAATATAAAGTTTTCATTTTTGACTCAAGTACTAAATATCGACAAAATGAACATTATAAACATGAATGATTACATAATGCTTATAACATGATAATAAGTGATATAAAAGGAATAATAATATTGAAAAAGGATATTAATCAAGTATAAATTAACGTTAGTTTAATATTCAGGATATTAAAGAACGATCGAGTCAAGTCGGACACGAGGTAAGGATATTTATTATCTCACTTTTAATTCTATGAGATTTCCATTGTTCTAAACTTATTTATTGCATGTGGTGTATTATATACTACCATTTTATATATATTATCATTATTATTTTTATATTCATGTTATTATGTGATTCATTTTATGGTTATTAACTTTTTTATCAAATGAATCAGTTGCTTACAATGAGGTAAAGTGTTTCATCTCACTTTTTATTCTCGTGAGATTCTTGCTATATTTTCCACTATTTTCTTTTGTGTGGTGTATGTACTACCCATGATTGTACTTTTTTGTAATATTATTTCATTTATGAGTATTTAAATATTCATTATATGATCCTTCTTTCATGTGGCATATGTTTTGTAACTTACCAAATCGATAAGGGATCCTTTCACCCCCCTCTTTTTAAAGGACTTTTTTGTTATGACTTTTAATTTACATCTTATTATGTTGGGATATGTTATTATATATCCTTATTGATTTAAATTTTATTTCCAAGTGATGATATACCCTTTTTATCTCATCAACCCATTTTCTTAATTCTAATGTGATGCCATTAGGCTTTTTGAATTTTCGCAAGGGAACTTCTTAACCCAATTTCAATACTTTGGGTTAAACTTGTACTTCTTGAATATTTCGTCATATGAATATGCGTGAATGACCATTGATTTTTTTTAAACTTAATATCCACTTATATTGGGTGTATTTATATTTTTCACACGTAATTATGTGATTGATTTATCCTTAATTTAAGGATACCGTCTTTATAAGGGATTTCATCTCAATTTCCATTTCCATTGAGACTTTATTGTTGTGATGAACCAATTCACTCTTATATGGTGAATATAATTTCCTTTTCCATATTATATCTTGAATTCCTTTATTCTCATGATATTATAATGTTCATATTAAATGTTATTCCTCAATTATTTGTATTCAAGATTCTCTCATTTTGTTAAAAACTCTTTAACAAAAATATCGTTTTGAATGTTTTAAAGATTTATTATTCTAAAGCATTATCTTTAATGTCCATGTCTTAAAAATGGTTTTTAGTATTTATTTATATGTACATTAATATTTTAAAATTATAATTCCATTAAAATCTTTAAAGTGGTATGTGGAAATTTGATTCAAAAATCACTTTTTAAATGGTTTATGAAAATGGAATGATTATTTAAATATCGTGAAATTACTTCTCATGATTTCAAATGAAAGGTTATTAGTGAAATGTTTATATTTGAAAAATTTTATGTGTTATGATGGTACTTGGACATTTTATGGGTGGTTACATGATAAACCATAAGACGGGTGGTGCCGTGATAAACCAAGATGGGTGGTTACGTTATAACCTCCAATGTATTGGGTATGGAAGTCAGCCGTATGGCTATTCCATTTAGTGATATGTGTGGAAGTTGACCGTATGGTTTTTCCACTTAAGAAGTTTTATGTCCCAAGTTACTTTTATATGTTATCTGTTCTATATATGGGTTTTATGGAAATATTTTGGCAACAAAAGGTTAAGTAATGATATTTTATTTAGTGAAGAGTATTTACTACTTCATAAAGGGGAAAAATGTTACTTATGATAATGTATTCATGGATTACTTGTTGTTTTGAAAATCTAACAGTTTTCCTGCTTTGTGTATCCCTTAAAAAACTTTTTTTTCTCATACCATGTTTTTTAAATGATTTTAATTGGACATAAAGTGGAATAGGTTCAAGGATGGGATCAATGAAAATTCATGCAATCTAAATCATGGAACTAGACATGTCTCCTTTATTCATGATTTTATATTTTATGAAAAAAATGGAAATTGAGTAGAAGAGTCTACTTCAAAATTTTTGATATGTAATGTAAGTGTTATGCCTAATTATATAAAACTCTAAACCTGAAAAGATACTCAATGTGAATTATTCATTTAATTCAATATTATGTAATGTTTAAGGTCGAGTCTTTATATTTGGTATCAGAGGTCAGTTTAGGTAACATTAGAGGTTAGGGCATTATCTATGAATAAGGGACATAACCATAATGTTTAACATATTATAGAGAGTCATAGTTATTTTTATAGAGTTTAAGATAACATGAATAAGTATTTACCCTCATCAAAAGAAATTATATGATGATTTTACTAATATACTCACACTGACCATTTGGGTTTTAATAAATGGATGGATCTAGCAGGCACCAAAGTAAAAGTTGATGTGAAGAAAATTGTGATGGTTTTCTGAATGAGAAACTGAATGAAATGAGAGATTCAATAAGGACATTTGTGTTTCCCCTCAACCAACTATCTGGAGTCATGATTGAAAACTTGGACCTTTCTGATTTTTATAAGTCATCATATATGCGAGAAAAAAATCCCTATGGATGTTCAAGTAATAATCATAAAGGTATGTATGTTCAAAAGCCTATGTGTTAAGGATGTGGAATGAAACACTTAGGAAAATGCTTCAAAGGGAAGGTAAGATTCTATAGATGTGGTAATGAAGTTCATAAAGAAATAACCATTTAGGGAAAAAAGGAAGTATCCAGTTGACTCTAGGAAAGGGAAAAATGTTTTTTCTGAAGGATCAATTGGATTTTCTAAAAGTGGAGCTCGTGTTCATTATACAAATAGATGTACTATGAAGAAGGTTTTGGTAATGTGATCAACAATATTGTACAATTATATGTTTACCAATTCCAAATTCCATTCCAATTGAAGATGAGTAAACTGACGATGACCAATGAAAGGTATGAATTTTTTTCTTAGCTGATGTTTTGACATTATTGAATCTTAGGATATGATTCATGATTATGTTTGTAGGAAAGAAGTATTTTAGAATAAGTTGGTAAAGAATTGTTAATGGATAATGAATAACGTTGTAAGAAGTAAACATATAAAGGATTCAAAAGTTCTGATAGATTTTGAGATGATGAAATTCTTAAAATTATTAGGTTTCTTTAGATGATGGGATTACATTAGAAGACTTTTTATAGTATGTGTAACTCTAAAGTTTGATATATGAAAATTTTATTCAAGGAATAGTTATCTTTTCTTTTGTAGAGTAATGGTTGAAATTTTATTTTGGATGAATCTATGTTTTTGTTAAGTCATATGGTTATTTGGGTTATTTCTGGAAATGACTAACCTCTCATAGAGAATATACGATTTGGATAATTCCACTTCATTATGAGATTTTAACAGTAGTTGATGTTATTTGGAGATATATGTTATGATTTTCTGTGGAAGACTATGGGATTAAATCCTTCTATGTTTTGGGTTTCAATCTTAGTTTGGGTTATTTTTGAAGAATTGTATGGACAATTGTTTATTGAATGGTCTTTATTGAAGTTTGGGTATTCTTTGAAAAAATTTAGAGATTAAGAGTAGTTTTTCTTCTTGTAAAAGATTATCCTTTTATGGATTATCTAATCTTGTACTAACCATTTTGGGTTTGGTTAATGTATAAAGACATGGGAAATATATAATTCATCTTTTGTGGATTATGTAATTCTCTAGACATTTATTATAGCACTTTTAATGTGAACAAGTCATCTGGAATATTCATCTATTGGAGAAAAGATGAGTTTGGGGCAGAATTTTATTAACGGATGACATTGTACATGAAAAGTAAGTATATTTCCATATGATCTTAGTCTAGTTATTAACAAAATTCTTCAACTCTATGAAAAGGATCATGAAGAAAAAAATGTTATAACCTCTCTTATCATCCGACATTTACCCAACCACAAATTCTTGTTATTGTGGCAGTTAACTTTCTGTGATCAAGTTCTCTATCACTCTCTATTAATCTATGAGAGTTATTTCTTCTTCCATAACTATGTTTTTATGTAATCCTAGTATCTATTGTCTGGGGTAACCTTTTTACTTCTCTTTATTTCTATTGAAGTGATATATTTATTGACTCTTTTTCCAATGTGGGACATTCAATTATGTTTCTGAACCCACTTTCAAAATTGTGAGGATGAAATTTCCAAAAGGGGGGAGGATGTAACATCCCAGGTAAATTGTGAGTAATATATTTTCATATTTTATAATATTTTTGAATTAAATATTAATTTTACTTTAAAAGTGTTTCTATCTTAAATAGCGTACCTGATACGTAACAACGGGTTTCTTTGAAATCATACATTGCACACTAATGATATAATATTATTATTTTAAATGGTAGTTAACTCTTAGCTGTTATATTGGAGTTAATTAAAAAGATAACTACAATATGATTATACATGTTTTTTAAATGTATTTACATTTTTCTATAAAAGTTAGAGGCTTAAAATGTGAATGAATCTAATTTTAAGCATAATTTACATTAAAAGGTAGATTTACCACCTTTTAATGGAAAAAAATCTTTAAATATAATTTTGTTAACTTTAATATATTATATTTTAACTAATAAAATCCTTCATTATAATGGGGACATCAAAATTTACTTTGTGTAAACTTTTTGAATTTTTCTGATAAAGTTCATTTTTAATGAATAATGAAAAATAGTGTATTTTAATTCAAAACTGTCTTTTAATCTAATCTATTTATATAGTTAGATTATCTTTTTAATTGGGTTTAAAGTGTAATTAGAATATATTCTTACCATTTAATACAATGTTGGTCATTGGAATTAATTTCACTTTGAATTTGGACTTAAACAGTGTCAATCTTTTAATAGTTATTGTTTCTTAAAAACACGCTATTTGTTTTAACAACGATAATTAATTTTAAAATTAATTAATGCCACTTTTATGTTTATAATATGGAAAAATAAACATCATTTTTGAATTCAGAATATCAAAGATATCTTAGGCTGAATTTTGGATATTTTTTCTGAAAAACATCAATTTTTGATGAAGAGTGAGACCACTTAGTAGTAGTTAAAAAACCGACTTTTTCATTTAAATGAAATTTTACCACTTATGTGAATTGAATTTCAAAAATCTGACATAATTTTTTGTTATTAGTAAGTAAAATTTTGTTCGATAAGATGAAATTTTTTTGGTTAATAGTAACTTTTGACTTTTATGTACTACAGTTAAAGGTAAATAGGGTAATTCAAGTTAAACAGAATATTATAATAATTCAAAATTACTTTAAAAATTGTCCTAACCTTATTGGATGAGTCATGTCCTACCATGGGAATATTTGGGTCTATTTTGGGACCCCATGTAGCCACTTATGAATGATAGTGACACTTTAAATTAATTAATTTAAAGTAAAGGCAAAAATGACATAAACACAAATATTTTAGGAAATTAATTTTTTATGATATTATATAAGTAATATTTTTTACTATAAATATTCAATGGAACGATTAAAATATCTCCTAAATCATATTTTTTTTATAATTTTAAGACATTGAATAATTTAAATTATTTATGACACAATAATGATGCAGTATTTACCTCATTAATGAATGATTTAAATAAATAAGATTATAATGATTCAAATATAATTCAAAACCTTTCCAATTCCAATTGGATGATATTATTTCGACCATGAGTCATATAATCTTCTACTATAATTATTTTTGGACCTTTAGAAATAGAATATGATTATATAATAATATAATATGTTCACACTTTCCTAAAGAGCCCCTCCTCTCCCTTATAATAGAAGACCACTTTTAACCACTTACTCACACCTCTCAAGCCTTTTTATCATCCAAAATCTACCCAATTAAGCTCCCTACATCCCCCTCTTCCACCTAAAAGCCTTACCTTTGGCAGAAGGAACATCAACAAACCATTTTGGTTCAAACCAAAGGAAGTTACCCAAATTAAAGGTATTGGTTTCTCTTAACTTCTTTTCTTTTATTTTAATTTCCAACCCCTAAACTCTTTTTATTACTTTAATTTATAGAAAAAACACTATCCAAAATATACTAGGATGTTGTTATGAGAAGGATTATAACTACACTTACACACACCTCCATCTAATGGGTGAGGAACATAATGTTTCTGTGGATGGGAAACTAAGGCCTCACGAAACGATGATTGTTCAATTACCTCCTACCGCCTCTCATGGTGGCCATTAAGATTACACTATATTTATATAAGATATATATTATGTTTATGTTTCTTAATTCTTCTGTATTTTTTTCTTTTATAGCATACCCTTATGGTTTTAATAATGGGAGAACATGATAATTTCATTTGAGGAAGTGCGGACTACCGCCCCCTCAAAGTGATATGACTAGTTAATGCCATATGTGGGATGTATAAATAATGGATTTAATGATATTATATATATTATTATGCTGTAATTATAATATAATTATGTTTAATTATGTTTTAATTCCATTAAAATAAGAAATTGATATGAAAGTAGCGTTCATGCGTACGTACGACTTACCGTCTCCATGAACGTTGAATTTCATTTCTTACCTCCAAATGTTATGTACAATTATAAATACATGTACATACTAGATATATATGATATATATAATATCTAAATCATGAATATCATTTTGTATATAATGGAATATTTACCACATGAACAAGTTGTAAGTATAAGGTGTTAATTTTTTACTCCAGTACTAAATATCGACAAAATGAACATTATTAACTTGAATGATTATATAATGTTTATAACATGGAAATAAGTGATATAAAAGGAATAATAAACATGAAAATGGTTCTTAATAAAGTAGATATTAACTTTAGTTTATTATTCAGGATATTAAAGAACGATCGATTCAAGTCAGACACGAGGTAACGAGATTTCTTTTCTCACTTTTATTTCCATGAGATTTCCATTGTTTGCTACTTATTTATTGCATGTGGCGTATTATGTACAACCATATGATATATATTATAATGAGTATCTTTATATTCATGGTATTCTGTGATTCATTTGATTGTTATTAACTTTTGATCAAACGAATCATTTGATTACAACGAGGTAAAGGGTTTCATCTTACTTTTTATTCCCGTGAGATTCATGCTATATTTTCCACTATTTTATTTTGTGTGGTGTATGTACTACCCATGATTGTACTTTTGTGTAATATAATTTCATTTATGAGTATTTACATCTTCATTATACGATCCTTCATTCATGTGACATATGTTTTGTATGTTACCAAATCGGTAAGGGAACCTTTGACCCTCCTCTTTTTAAAAGACTTGTTTTTGTTATGTCTTTTAATTTACATATTTTTATGTTGGGATATGTTATTCTATATCATTATTGATTTAAATTTTATTTTCATTTTTTCATATAACATTTTTATGTCATCAAATCATTTTTTGAATTCTAATGTGACGTCATTAGTCTTTTCGAATATTTGCAAGGGAACTTCTTAACCCAATTTCAATTATTTGGGATAAACTTGTACTTCGTGAATATGTCGACCTATGAATATTTGTGAATGAACTATGATTGTTTTACACTTAATATCCACATATATTTGGTGTATTTATATTTTTCACTCATAATTATTTGATTTATTTATCCTTAATTTAATGATACCATCTTTATAAGGGATTTCATCTCAATTTACATTTCCATTGAGACTTCATTGTTGTTATGCACCAATTCACTCTTATATGGTCTATATACTATCCTTTGTCATATTATATCCTGAATTCCTTTATTCTCGTGATATTATAAAGTTTAGATTAAAGTTTATTCCTCAATTATTTATATTCTAGAGTCTCTCATTTTGTTAAAAATTCTTTAACTAAAATATTATTTTAAATGTTTTAATGATTTATTATTATAAATCATTATCTTTAATTTCCATTATTTAAAAATTGTTTTGAGTATTTATTTATACAGACATTAATATTTTAAAATTATAATTCCATTAAAATCATCAAAGTGTTATGGGACAGTTTGATTCAAAAATCTCTTTTTAAATGGTTTATGATAATGGAATGATTATTTCAATATCTTGAAATTACTTCTTGTGTTTTCAAATGAAATTTTATTAGTGCAATGTTTATATTTTCAATATTTTATGTGTTATGATGGTACTTGGACATTTTATGGGTGGTTACGTCATAAACCATATGATGGGTGGTGTCGTGATAAACCAGGATGGGTGGTTACATTATAACCTCTAATGCATTGGGTATAGAAGTCGGCCTTATGGCTATTCCATTTAGTGATATGTGTGGAAGTCGACCGTATTGTTATTCCACTAAAGAATTTTTATATCCCAAGTTACATTTATATGTTAAGTTTTCTTTATATAAGTTTTATAGAAATTTTTTTTTATAAAAGGGTAAGAAATTATCTTTTATTTAGTGAAGAGTATTTACTACATCATAATGGGGAAAAATATTACTTATGATAAAGTATTCATGGCTTACTTGTTGTTTTAAAAATATAAAAGTTTTTTCTTCTTTTTCTATACCTTACTGAGCTTTTTATGCTCTTCCCAAGTTTTTGAAATTTTTTTCACAGGACATAAAGTGTAATAGGGTCAAGGATGGGATCAAGGAAAATTCATGCTATCTAAAACATGGAACTAGACATGTCTCCATTATTCAAGAGTTTTTATTTTATGAAAACATGGAAACTGTGTAGAAGAATCTACTTTGAAATTTTTTAGATATAAAGTAATTTTTATGCCTAATTCTCTAAATATCCATACCTGAAAAGATCCTCAATGTGAATTATTCATTTAATTCAATATTATGAAATGTTTAAGGTCGGGTCCTTATACAAGTGCACTATTAATATTATAATTAAAATATTATTATAGATTTCATCTAGACATTAGAATGATGGTTATGAATAAATTTCATTAAATTATTATAATATGGTTTGAAAAAGTCTATAAGAAGAATTATTTTTTGACAAATTATCTAGAAATAAAAATAAACCCCTTTTGAAAATATAAGATAATATTTTGTTGGAAAACTATATTTATGCAATAAAATACATTTTAAATTAATAAATAAATTAAAATAAATTTGATAAAATATTTTAATGATATATATGTACAATATATTTAGTAAAATATTTAAATTTTATCTTTTTTGTATACTTGAGAAGATATAAGAATAAAACCAATTTCATGCATAAAGATATACATTTTTAAAAAAAAAATGTTAAATCCTTTTATTAGAGAACCTATTTTAAATCAAATTTTGAAACTTTTATAAATTTCGTTTGAAAAATTAAAATATTTTTTGAAATATTAAAATTAAAATTATCCTAGGGTTACGTTTTGGTATTTTTCTAAGAAGTTTTATTTTTAGATGAATAGTAAAAAATAACGTATTTTAATTGAAAAACGTTTTTCATATAATTAATTTATATTGATAATTTTGTTGATAATATTATTTTAAAGTATTATTAAATAAATTATATCAAATTTAATACTATTGAGATCTTTTTAATTAATTTTAAATTGAAAATTTATATAAAAACATTTCAATCTTTTAAACATCTCTTACAATAAAAGCTTTTCCCTCATCCCATATATTAGATTAATTTTAAATAAATTTTATCCAACAACGTGTTTGGAACTTTTAAAATGGATTATTTATTTATAATCATCATAATTCATAATTTATTGTATGTTCAACTTCATTTTTGACCAAAAAGATTAGTTAATGTAATTAAAATTAATTACAATAATTATGGTAAAAATGAGTTTACTTAGTGGTTAAACTTTAACATAAGGGGTAAAATATTATGAAAACATGTACAAAATCCATTTGATATAAATATTTATAAAATGACCTCTATTTAATCGAATATGGGATATTATTGGATGCATATGATGTAAGGGGGCCTCTCAATAGTGTTTTCTTTTTTATGTTTACAATAATGCCACTCCTCCTCCACTGTAAAAGAGAACTCACCCCCTCACTTCATCACACATATCATGCCATTTCTCACATAGAAACCCTTCCCAAATAAGCTCTCTAATTCCATTATCATATCCGATAATTCTCATTTTGGGAATAAAGGAAACCAAGTTAGTCCTTTGGTGAAAGCCAAAATGAATTATCCAAAGAGGATATAACATCCTTCAACAACCACTTTGGTTTTTTTTATCCACCACCAAATTATTCTTATTACATGAATATATAATAACATTAGTAAAGTAAATATTTGTTGTTTTTTATATTAATGGTTATAACCACACTAAGACACGCTACCATCAATTGGAATATGAATAATCATTCATGTGTATGATGGACTATCGCTTGGTGAATTGATGTCATTTGTTCATCTGTTACCACCTTTCAAGGAAGGGAATATTTATGGAATTAATAATTTTAAAATATATATTATATTTATGATGTATTAATGATTCTATAATTATTAAATATAACCTACCTAAATGATTTTTATTTTATGGGAATAAGATACCTTCATTTGTGGATGTGTGGACTACTACCTCCTCAAAGAAATGTGATTCATTCAAACATTAAATAAAATTTATTAAGGATGAATTTAGTAAAAATATAATATATATATGAAAAAATAATTATACTATAATGATAATATGTATATATATATATATGTCATTTACATACTTTCATTCAATATGAAATGAAAATGCAAACATTGTTCATACCTATGTACGACCTACTATCACTAGGAGTGGTGTATTTATTTTCATATTTATATATTATATATATTATTAAAAATTCATATATAATGGATATATATGACATTTATATATTGTTTTACATTATGGAAATATGTAAACAATGATTTAAGTATAAGTATAAAGAATAACAATTCAAAACATATATGCAAAACAATGTTATTATTAACTGAAACCAAACATTAAATTTTAATTGTTAATAAACGTGTAATATAAATTCATTTTCAAATAATATATGCTATGATATATAAGTATATGGTTTTTTGGTATCTTTAAAATAAAAATATATTTAATATTGTTGACACTGAAATATATTGCAAATACTTTTTCACATAAGTCATGATGTTACCATCACTTAGGTTCCAAATGTCATGTCTTACTAGAATACATATTTATACTGAAAGAATGAAAAAATTGGATCTTCTTGGGCTATAATAATTATTCCAACACTAGGGGAAAAAACCCATCCATAAAATTTCATGGTGTGACTCTCTATTTGTCATGGGGGTCAGTGATGCTAGTGAAGGGACCAACCAAAAGTGCGGGGAACATATCCCATTAGAGATCTTGATAAAGGGGGTAGAGGAAAACCCCAAATTGTATGGAGAAGAAGGTTTTCCAAGTGTGTCACATATGTCCCACAAAAACTGCATCAGAACATAGGGTAAATATGCATGAGACTTTACAAAAACCTTTCATAGCATCCATTGTGATAGACCTTTACATCTACATGCACGAAAAACATGTGTGGTATCCTATAAAAAAGAACTGCGTGAGCCATACACAACAACCACGGTCCTATATTTTTCAATAAATAGGAACCTAGGACTCCTATTTTTCATGGAAAAAAAATTCTCAACGAAGACTTGATTCTCTGTTCTCCCTTTCCCATTTCCCTTTCCCTTAGAAAACATAAAGGTATCCCCCCAAAACCTAATGAATAGTGGATTTGTGGGGGTGGGGTAGTGAAATTAAATTCCTTCCATGGAATAAAACCCATAACAATATAACAAAGAACCCTCATCCATGTGGATGAATAACACTAGAATTTGGTCTTGTTACCCACCTAGATACCTACTCAAGACACTTTTGGGAACACCTATAGAGACCCTTCGATCCTTAAACAAAGCCTCGCCCAAGAGTTGTTCATAGGTGACATGTTGACTAATGTACCTTAATCCCATGCATTCTAACCTACAACATGAAATTTGAGGCTTTCCCAATCAATAAAATTTGTGAGTCCCCCTTCGATAACCCATCTTATACCTTTCATGGGACTCCCTTATTTCACCTGACATATACCATGTAAGAGACATCATTGTCTCACCCAGACATTAACATACATGATCTACTTATTAGGCCCCCCTCTAAGCCACCAATGGATGAAACTATATTCATTTGGATCCATTTTATAAGAGGAAAAAATTGAAACCTTTAACAAAACCTTCAGACATACAATACCATGGAAATGGGTACGCTTGTGTGTCTCTCATTTGGATATGAATTCCTTCAGTCAGAGATGTCCTTCACTTTTCATACATCATGTGTAGGTTTGTTGGGGGTACTTGTAGATATGTATTCCTCGAGTCAAGAGGACCCTGACCCTATGGGTGGTGTTTGGGAACTCTTAATTTCATATGGGTAGTGTTAGGATAATGCATTACCTTCCATTAGATAGGGAATGAGATCCTCCTCCTAGATTAAATTTTTGAGCACCACCCATAGAGTATTCCCCTACCCATTCTTCGAAGACATCTCATGCTTCATTCTTTCATGTTTATCCACATCCACGGTCTATATCCAAATAGATCACCAAATTTGACTATGCAATAAATCAATATAAGAGGGGATATGGGAACTTCAATGCTCCTTATCTCTCCCTTTGGGTCTAGGGTACAATAGCAGGAGGGAAGTGTTGTACCCCCGAATTCTTACACCAGTGGAAGAGAGATCATGTGCTTTTCCAGATCCCTAACATCATCTAGTTTCTCAAAATCAATCATGAATCATCATTAATAAAGTGGATTTATAGGATATTCATGATCATGCTATCTACATTATCAGATGGATGCTTTATAATAAAATCTTCCATCAGATCATCCTATTGCCTTACTTCAGAGTGCCTCCATAGGTGAATGACCTTCTGGAAATGTATGCTATGTAATGGAAGATAATATTTTTTGGTTCCCCAGATTTAACTATTCCTCTTGTTTCACACACTGTGCATGACTAAATAGGGCTTTGAGGTTGATGGTGATCATGAAATGCACCTGGTGCTGAACATAATGGGAATCATTCCTTGTGTAAGTCCCAACCAAACCTTTTAGGCCACCTACTAGGTATATGTCCCAGAAACTGAAACTTATGGGAATCCTCCATAGGATTAATCCCAAAAAAAAAACAATTCCATGGGCCTCCTTATCATGAACTAGAACCGATACCCTGGTAACCCGATAATATATCCAGTGATACTATAGCCCAAAGGGCATTTCATATCCCCATAGTTTTGAGACTATAACATGGCACCATAAAAAATGAAAGAGGGGATTAATTTTTCACAAACATCACTAAAGAAAGATAAAAAGACAGTATGCATACAAAAGAAACTACATGAGGAGGAGTGTAACAGAAATTAAATTACTATAAGCAACCCAAAGTACCAAAAAATGTAATATAAAATAGAAATAATAGCCCAATTCCCAAAGTAATCAACTCTCAAAATGCACAGATTAACAACCAGAAAAAAAATTAAAGCGATGCTTTACCCCTCATCGAAACTAGAAGGAGAAATTCTAAAATCAACCAAAATAAAAGGACGGGTGTGAGATAAAATCCCAGTAGGGTCTCACCGAGAATTCGATAATAATATCATAATATTAATTTTAAAAATAACGAGCTTTCAATTTTCAAATAAATATGGCTGACATTTCAAAATCATTTTTAAACTAATCTTTCAATAGATTTCAAAACATAGAATTCATTTCTAATGATTTATATACATTACAAAATGGATAAAATAAACAATTTTATATAAATTAATCTATATAAATCATAACTCATGTAAAACTATTTACAAACACTTGCATACATTTATATCTAAAATAAAAAACATGTGAGAAACATGCTCATCTCTCAGGAGGTATAATAGTTCCAGGTTATGTGGTCGTCACACACTTATTTGATAAGAAATGAAATGGGTATACACATATATCTCTAATTGAAGTGTAGGACTCATCTTTTTCCCATTGGGGAATAATATGTGCTAAATTTTGTTAGTATGTTATAGTGTCAATTAGGTGCTAGGGCGTTTCTATCCTAGCATGATTGTCCCACATAACTCGTCAAATACCTATGATTTCATGTGATAATAAAAAATTAATGGTGATAAATTTATATTATGTTTTATCAAAACTAAATTAAATCCAATTACCCTATTTAAAATATACCAATTTTCTGTTTTAAAAAACCAAAATAGGGTTTTAATCTTAAAATTCATTTTTCAAAGATAAATCTCAAAGATTCAAATCAAAAATATTTTTATCCATTTTTTTAAAACTATAATTTGAAATAAATTCTCAATTCAATTTCACAATTCATCTCCCAAAATTAAATTGAACAATTAAATGTAAATAATTACCAAAAATTTCAAAGTTTAAATTAAAAAATTTAAATTTGTAAAATTTCACACCAATTTCACAATCACACCCCAATTAAATAGAATTGGGGGGGGGGGTCCAATTTCATGCCAAAATATAATTTCAGAAAACCCCAATTAAATGTAATTAGTGTTTTTATAAATAAATTGAAATAAATTTCATTTATAGTAGTAAATTAATTTAAAACAACAATCAAGCAATTGGGAATAACAAAAATTGGGCATCATGATGGAACCACCTACATCGGGATCTACATATCTCAAAACATAGAACCTTAAACAAGATTCTCTAATGAATAATATAAATAATATGAAACTTAGAATAAAACATTGGTTTAAGATCCCAAAAAATAGGTGATTTGATACTCCAACCAACATAGAGTTCTAAGAAACCCTAGGAAGGAAGAGAGAGAGAGCAGGAGATAAAACTGAGAAGATGCATCTGATCAGGAGGGGATTTACTATTGGTTTCCTAGAATCAATTTGATTTTTGAGGTATTTATAGGGCCAATAACTACTCTTGGGAGATCTCATGGAAGGATAAATCACTTTTGGGTCATTCTGGTATATCAGGGGCCTAAAAAAGGGTTTCAGGAATTTTGAAATAAAAAACTAGAATACAAAATCCCACACACAGTTTCTTGGGTAGGGTCGCATGGTTAGACCAAACCATGTGCCCTGTCCACAAGACTATTTAAAATGGGATTCATGATTTTCCAAAGTGGGAACATGATTTTAAAAAATCTATGTAATTCGTGGAAAACCCCAATATATGGGTTTGCATGATTTACCTTGAGAGTGGAACCGGTTTTGGAAAACCATGCGTCAACTATACAGTAGCCCAATTTTTTTAAAACATTCAATATTTCCCCTGATTAACCATTAAAAACTGAAAAAATTAATGGTAGGGGGTTATAAATACCTGAAAATAGTAAGAGGATGATACAACCTCCCCATTAAAGAACCATTTTGTCCTCAGAATGAATAAGAATAAATTCCATGAAAAACATATGAGGTCACTACTCTCTCATCAGTGCCTCCCTCTACCACATCTCATGATTAATATAATTGTGATTTCATATAACAAAAACCAATGGAATCATCCCCCAACAAAATACCTTGGTTTTATATTCCAATATCATGACTGGTTGTTCAATCATGAATAAATTAGGCTCAACATCCTGATCAGTAGAGCTCAGAACATGAGATGGATTAAATAGATACGTCAAAAATTGTGACACATGGAACACATTATGTACCAAAACCATAATTAGGGGAAGTAATAAATGATAATAAACTTTACCTTCCTATTACACAACCTCAAAAGGTCCCATAAAATGAGGAGAAAGTTTCACTCTCCTCCCAAGTCGTTGATGACCAAAAAAGGGTGAAAATTTCAAGATCACCTGGTCACCAATTGATATTTTCTGTGGTCTATGGTGACGATAATAATATGACTTATACCAGATTTGTTTAATCAAAATTCTCTAATGAATAATATAAATGTTTTCTGTCATCTCAGGAACCAATCTTGGCCCAACCATGAAGCATTCACTAATATTCGACCAACATAATGGAGATCCGTAAGGCCATAAGTACATGTACTCAAAAGGAGCCTTTCAAATCACATACTAATAATAGTATTATAATAAAACTAAACCATCAAAAATCATCTTCCCAATCCCCATGAATGTTGATAACATAGGCATGGAGTATACACTTAGGAATATTTATAGATCTTTCTATCTGGAAATCAGAATGTGTATGGCATGACATTATGAAATGAACTTGATATCATAGTTCCTCCTGAAGGGCTCTCCAAAAGAGACAAGTGAACTGAGGTTGCCTATAAAAAACTATATCAAATAGATCTTTATAAAAAAAATTCCTTCCACATAGAGATTTTCTAACTCCTCAAATTTGGATGTATCATGAATTGGTATAAAGTGAGACAATTTCTTCAGCCTATCAATCATAACCCATATCACATTCTTCTTCTTCTGGGTATATGGTTACCATAGAAAAAGGTCCATTGAGATCTCATCCCACTTCTAAGTAGGAATTGGATGTGGATAAATAAAATATGATGTTTTTTGGTGCACATCCTTGAATTTTCGGAATGTGTAACAATGAGAGACAAAATTCAACCATTCCTCATCTCATACCAGGCCACTGGAACTACCGATGTATATCATAGAACATACTTGTGGTTAGCATATTTAAAACCCACTAGGAATTATGAAAATCCAACATAATTACTTTCCACATCGCTAATGATAAAAAACAATATTCTGATGTCATTGATGAATCCAAATTTGATAATTCTTTAGTGAATCAAAGTTAATACCATTATAAACCAAAGATGCTCTGATTCTCGAAGTCATTTTTTGGTTTCTCCAATATCGCAATATCCTCGACCTTCTCATGATTAACTTGAATACCATGTTTTGATACCATGTGTCCCAATAAAATCACTTCTTGAATCCAAAATCCTATTTAAAATATCTTCATAATGTCAGATAATTATCGACAAATTTAAAAAATATTCTATGATTATGCACATGATCCTCCTTGATCATAGAGTAAATAAGGATTCCATCCACAAAGACTACCATGAAGGTTTCAAGATACTCTTGGAAACTCCTATTCATTAAATCTATAAACACTATATGAGCATTTTTCTAAACCAAAGGGCATGAAAAAGAACTCATAATGGTTTTACCTACTGTGAATGATGGATTTCTGAATATAGTATTCGTTTTCATCAATTAATGTTAACCATATCAAAGGTCAATATTCAATAACAAATTTTCCCTTTTAATTGATCAAACAGATCATCAATGCATGGAAAATGATATCTTTTGTTTTCCATGACTCGGTTGGGATTTCAGTAATAAATGAAAAGGATAAGTAAACCATCAACTTTGTTAGCAAAGTAAATAGACACCAACCAAGGTGACACACTTAGGCATATATAGCCTCTCACTGGAAGATCATCCAACTGATTCTTCATCTCATTCATTTCAGATGGTTCCATGTAGTAAGAGGGAATATAAATTGGTGGATTACAATGAAATAAATAAATAGAGAAATTTACCTCCCTTACTGATGGTAAACTAGGGAATTTGGAAGAAAAATATCAAGAAATCAATGATAACTGCTGGGAGATCACCATTCAATGATTTCCTATATAGATCAAAAGCAAAAACAGATATCACTTTCCCTATCATTGGATAAGAAGGTATGGCTCTACTAAACCATGGGTCCCATTCACCCTATAAGACATGGCACACCCCATCATGTATAATGAAAAGAATCCATATAAGATAACAATAAATCCTGTATTTAATGGAAATGAGATAATCCAACCTGAAAATGATATAAAGAGATTTTATGTCACACTTAACATTGATTTATTCAGGTGTCTCCAACAAATAGATAAAACTCTTAGTCTTGGTCAACCATTCCTCAACTTCTGGATGATCATTTCGTCCCTTGAATGCTACTAGCCTCTATAGAAGGAAATATTGAGAATTATCCTCGTGAAAATCCCTTTTAGGGTCAAAAACTAGAACCTAAATGGGAGCTAGTGGTAGTGTATGTCTCGGAGCTTGGAAATAATGCCTAATCACCTCAACTAAACTTTAGTCCATAGGAGGATTCAGTCATTGAGTTTTAGTAGCTACTTCCTCATGGATCTGATTCACATGTCTTCTCAGTAGAGTGAAGGTAAAAAACATTAGTAGACAACAAATAATACATCAAATTAACAGTTAAATAGATCAATGAGGGAAATTAATCCCAACAGAAAGACAAAAAAATTTTATATATGAATATATCCGAATTCAAATCAGGGAAAATACTAGATCTAATCTAAAAGATGTCATTCCCAAACCACCCATAGTGACATAATGTTCATTGATGTGAGAGATAACCCGGAACCCAAAAACAACCACCTTCAAATTCTTAAATTTAATAAAAAACATATACTGACATAATGACAAGAATATCAACAACCCTTTGATAAATTTTTTTCAAAAACTGGCCTAGGTACCTTGATAAATCAATTACTAAACTGAAACTGACATGGACTAAAGGGAGTTCCTGATCCCCATTGGTTGGAAACTCACACCTAGCATCATACAAAATGTTTATGTGATTTTCAATTAGTATCTTGATAACATTGTGGTAATTTTTATGGATGACATCTTTATTTACGCTTAGAATGAGGAGGATCGTGTGGATCATCTGAGAATAGTTTTGATTTTTTTGATGAATCACAATAATAATCATCATGAATTCACATTGCTTTGAAATTAATTTCACCACTACTGGGAGAGAAAGAAACTAATGACTACCATGACATTCTATTTAGGTCCATTTCAACCACTAGTGCTCTATCCAACCCATTATCATTAGAGGTTAGCTTTAGCAAGAAAAACTGAGAAAAAATATCCTATTGAAATCCCACCACAATCTTGCTAAATAAAATATTCTCATTAAATACTATCTCAGGTGAAAACTGCATGATCTTAGAAAAATTGTTTTCATACTCTATTATAGTTTGGTCATCCTGCTGATGTTTGAAAAACTCCACATCCTTGGCAAATCGCATTGATACTGGATAGAACTAGTAACTGAAAATAGCATTAAAGTCTTTTTCACTCTAATTCATCGTGCATATTCTCCATCACCGTAGTTTCCCACCATATCTTGCTCATTCCTTCTAGCCCAAACATGGCACACTTCACTTTGATTTCATCAGTTGTATCTATGAAATCGAACAAAGGCTCAATATAACTTAACCACTCCTCAGCCACTTGAGGATCCTTTTGGCCCACAAACACTAATAGATACTAATGAAGGTATTATTGATAACAATATTGAAGAACATCCATTTTAGGTTCCATAGATGGAACCTAAATGAGAGATTTTAGTGGTTCAAGTCCCAAAGCATGGACAATACACACAGTCGCCTAAACCAATCATAAGTCTAAAAAGTGATTTTCTCACTGAATTTTTTGAAACATTTTCCGCCTAGATCTTATTACCATGTTTTCATAGGGGTATGATATTGTAAAACATCATCTGAAAAAAACTAAGAAATCATAATAACACTCAAATAGAGAAATGAGGGAAATTAATCCCAACATATAGGCAAACAAAATTTGGATTTCAATGAAAACTAATTAAAATAATGGAAATAACAGAACTAATCCAAAATATGTATTTCTGAAACCACCCCAAGTGAATCAGTGTTCATTAAGGTTACAACTAGTTAAAAAATCAATCACCACTACCTCTAAAGTCCTAACAAGAATACACAAATTCATACATACTTCATGACAATTAGCTCAATCTCCATTTGATAACAATTTGTCATGAATTAGACTAGGTACCTTGGTAACCCAATAACCCAGTCGGAACTGGCATGGCCAAAAGGATATTCCAAATCCCCATGGTTTGGTTACTAGCACCTTGAATCATATAAAATGAAAGTGGGAAATAATTTTCCACAATCATCATGACAGAAATATAAACCATACAACATGCATGAAAAAGACACTCTATAGGGATAAATTTACCAGAAACAAATGGGTATAAAAAACCCAAAGTACCATAGAAAATTGTTATAAAACAAGAAGAATATCTAAATTCCCAATGGACACAACTCTCCAAGTCCACTAATTAAAAAAACCACCTATAAGTGGTGTTTTACCCCTTCTCATACCAGGAAATATATAATCTACAAACACCTGAAGGAATAGGTAATGTGATAAAATCCCTGTAGGGTATCACCAAGGATTCCATAATAAGATTCCAAAATTTATTAACCAAATAAAGGGAATTGAATTTTCAAATAAATGGGATTGGTATATAAAAATAATATTTAAACAAATCATGATTTACATTTCAAAATATGGAATACATTTCATATTATATATATACTTTAATAGAATGGCTTAAATAAAAACATTTACATAAAATAGTTTATATAAATAAGAAGGTATATAAAAAATTTTACAAAAATTTCCATACATTTATATCTAAAATATAAGAAAGTGAACAACATGTTCATCAATAAAGTGGTACGATAGTTCTAGGATATCAAATCCTCACACAATCATGTGATAATAACCACAATGTGTTCACATATCCTTCAATAATTGAAAGATGGGACTCATATATGTCCAATTAGGGAATATTAAGTGATTGAAAATATCATAGAGTTGTAAAATGTCAATATGGTGTTCGGGAATTTGCATCCTAGAATTTTTATCCCAAACAACTAACTAACTACCTAGGCTTCAATGTAATCTATCAAAAATCAATGAGGAACAATTTATTTTATAACATCCAAAAACACAATTAAATCCCATCCCCCTTTTTAAAAATGATAATTTTATATTTAAAAACCCAAAATAGGATTATAATCAAAACATTAATTTTTCCATGATAATACCCAATGGCTTCTATCAAAACCATTTTATTTAATTTTTCAGAGATTATAATTTGAACTCAATTCACAATTCACCTTCACAATTCAATTTAAAAAACTATATTAATCAATTAAGTAGAAATAATTTCCTCCAATTTAACAATTTAAATTTCACAATTTAAATATCCACAATTTTATATCAATTTACCAATAATAACCCAATTCATTGGAATTGGTGGATTTTCTAATTTCATGAAAAAATTCAATTTACAAAAATCCCATTCCAATGGAATTTGGGTTTTAATCAATAAATTGAATGAAATTTCATTTATAATAGTAAATGAATTTATAACATCAATCAATAAATTTTGGGTTAATAAAAATAGGGCATCATCGTAGAACCACATACCTTGGGATCAACGGATCTCAAAACATTTAACCCTAAATTGGATTCCCCAACAAAGAAGATAAAGAACATAAAACCAAGAATAAAATCTAGGTTTGATATTCAAAAACAGATTGTATTAGATCCTTTGACCTTAACAAAATCTAGAAAAACCATGGAGGAAAAGAGTGCGAGTAGGAGATAGATGACAAGAAGATGAAATGAACCATGAGAGGATTGAACACCATTCACTTAGTTGTGACACACTTTTGGATGGGCGAAGAGGGAAAAAATACAACCATAGGATATTTCAAGGATTTTTCAATGTATTTAGGATTGTGAAATTCTACCAGGGACCTAAAAGTTGTGTTTTGTGAATTTTAAAATTAAAAACAGGAATAAAAAATATTATATGTATGATTTGTTGGGCAGGGCCGCATGGTTAGACCAAAATGTGTGCCCTGTTTGTGGACCTATTTTAAATGGGATTCCTAATTTATCCTAAGTGGGAAAATGGTTTTTCAAACTAGTTATAATCCATGAAAAACCCCATTATCTGGGCTTGAATGGTTTTCTCAGATAGGGCATACAGTTTTGGAATTTTGGGCGCCAACCGTGTAGTAGCCCATAAATTTTCAAAACATTAAAAATTTCACCCGATTCAACCTTAAATGATACCCAACAATATCATGGTTAGAAGAGAGGTATTATAAAAAAATGAAAACAATAATAGGGTGTTACACTCATACAACTTTAAAGTCCAAATCATATCACCATACTCTTCCATGGGCCTCTTCTTTAGGTGTAAGCCCTGAACAAGCATCCAGATAAACATGAGTCGAGACACCAATAATGGACCCTTTCATAGGGAATCCAATTTATGTGAAATATATAACTCAATTATCTGAAAGGGTAGTACCCCCTATGAGAAAAACCATAATAGAGCCTCCATATGCATAGTTCCTCACAACTGAACAATGTGGGATTTGATTCTCATCCATATAGGATATGTAGGAAACCTCCTTAATGTCCAAAACCAACACCCCTCAAATCAACTCTATTATTTTTGGGAAACATTCCCAGTAGGTTTTTATCTGACTTGTGAATATATTTCCCTTTATAAGATCCCTAGGATACTATGACATATTTCCCATAGAAAACATTGACTAGGAACCTTCTACCTAGACATCCTTACTGCATGATGCTAAACTACATTGTTTTTCCCTTATCACATGACCGTAAAATGTATGATGTTCCCAATTAAGTGGCACCAAATTATGTGGGTTAAAATTAAATTCAAAAATATACAATTGAATCTCATCTCATGGTTTTGATCCCAACATCAAAACAACTTCTGTCTCATTGGATAATGATACACTCCAGAGCGCCCCACTATATGGTTGAAAACCATCATCACCGTAATAATGACCAAATAATATCTAATTATTGCACAGAAGGATACCATTGATAGAGAAAATATGATACATACTAATATCTCTATTAATGAATAACCTCAAATACAAACATATGATTCAAAATTCAATGCATGATAATAATAAATTTTTAGTTCATCGGTGAACCATGTCACAAATGGGATTTAATGAAGGATTAATGAACATATATTAAATCAATAATATTGTACCAGAGTATGCAAAAATTACCCAAAAATGGGTTGATGAGACTAAACTTTTATCCTCTCAACAAATGTGATTTCTTAATTATTGTTGTCCAAACCTCCCAATGTTCACCTACCTTTAGAACGTAGGCCCTTATGTCAACACAGATATAGAACCATTGGGAATTTCCAATTCCATAAAAAACCCACTGAAAATCATTTATAAATAGTACCAAAATGTGAATGATTTCAAAAACCTCAACCCTATAAATAAACCACTGGGTGAACTATGATTTTCATCAAAAACAATTATACAAGAGGGTTGAATGTGTAGGAAGAAATTCAAGACTTAAGTTAAGGGGTTTCTTATTTCACATTAATTTCAATGAGATATGTGATATATTCATGATTTATTCTTATTTTATGGTTTATATAATTCCCTATGAATTTTTATATCATTAATGTCATTAATTTCAAGACATTCAATGTTTTATTTTATGTTATTTTTTCATGGATATCATGATTCAAATGATACTCAAGTAGTAAGAGGGTTTCTAGTCTCACTTTTTTTATATGATACATAAGACTTATTCACCAATTTTTTTTTGTAGTGTATATACTAAAAATGAATGTATTTTAGTAATATTATGCATAATTTTATGTGTATTCAAATATTCATTTTATAATCTCACTTTTATGGAGTTTACGTTTCAAATATAACTAAAGCGATAAATAAATTTTGTCTCATTTTTTCTTTTTTGAGATACATGTTATGTTATGCACATATATTATTTTATGAGGTCTATATAATGATATTTGACATGTTTAATCATGAATATCCTTTTTCAATGATATTTTATTCTTAATTTAATGTTATTATTTCATGGAGATTTGTATTCAAATTCAGTAAAGTGGTAATTATTTATTGATACAATATCATCGTCTTTTAGGATTATCTATGATTATACTTCCATTGAGGAAATATTATGATCCATATCTCTAGAATACTCATAAATTTTATTATCCTATAATTATTATTGATATATTTATGTAATTTTACCATTTTCCCAATTTATATTACTTAATATAATTAAAAAAATATCTTTAATAAAATATGACTTTATTTATCTTCTGTCAGAAATATTTTTAATCAAAAAATATATTTTCTAAAAATGTTTGAAAAAATGTTTTAAATGATATTTTATGATCATTTTCAATGAAAAATTACTTTAAAAATATTTTATATTTATGAACTGTTTTAAATGTTTTTAAAATATTTATTTACAACTTTTAGAGGTTATTCTCAAAGGAAAATGTTTCCAATATTTTTTTATTTTTTTTTCAAATATGGAAATGATATTTTACCCAAGAAGTTTTTTAAATGATCATTTCAAAATTATTTTATATTTGAGATGAAATCCATTGAAATAGATTATATTTTATTGGGGATATGATACAAGGAAACCATTCTTACCTTTTCTTTGAATTACATATGTTTGAGATGACACAGTGTTTATGAAACCAATTTCACTTCCAAGAGATATACAATAAAAATTACTTATGAAACCAACTTATTTTAATGAGTTATGTTGTGATGAAATGATTATGAAAATTATCTCTTTTCTATAGGTTATTATTGGATGAAATGTTTATGATATCTATATTATTTCATGGGTGATGATATTATGTTTACAAAATATCATCTCCTTTTTTGTGTCCTAAAATGATGAATATTTTAATATCTTGTAGAATATGCTTATATTATTTCATTATATGATTGTTCAGACCTACATATCCCACCAATAAATTAAGTAAAGATTTATATCTCATGAGATAAACATGGATTGAATCAAGAGTGAACTATTTTCAGTATTATAGGGTTATAATAGGGAGTGGACTCAATTATTTAATTTAGGGATGGAATGGTAAGTGGTCTCAGTTTAGTAATACAATTATGGAACAAAGAGGTAAATCGTGTCAGTAGTATTGGGATGGAATGAGGAGTGAACTCAGTTCAATAATACATGTCTAGAATAAGAAGTGAACTCAATTTAGTAATAGAGGGGTAGAATGGGAAGTGAATCAAATTTAGTAATACACGGATAAAATAATTACTGAACACAGTTCAATAATATAGGTCTAGAACGAGGAGTGAACTTGGTTTAGTAATACAGGGCTTGAATGAGGCGTGAACTGGATTTAGTAATATAGCACTAGAACCAAAAGAGAACCCAGTTAAATAATAGAGGGCTCAAATGGGGAGTGATCCTTTTTCAGTAAAGAATTTTTTACACTAAGAAGGTCATGTGAGTGAACCTTGACTGCTAAGATTATTTTGGGAGTGAACCGATTCCATTAAAAATACCTTGTCTGTAAGAATTTTCTACAAAGGAAATTAGTTTATATGTTTATGTACCTACCAAAATTCCATATCTTATTTATATGTTATGCTTCTATGGATTATTCTCTCGATTCTTCTATGATTCATGTCTTTTGAACTACCAAACATTATGCCATGAATCCTGATTATGATATTTTATATAAAGGGTAAGTTATTCTAATGTTATTATCATGTTCTCATACCCTTATACTCATGGATTGATTACATATATCCTTTTCTTAACCTTAATAAGAATCTGAGCTTACCACTTTCTTATAATTCTTTCTGTAGGTATAAGTAAAGTTCTTAATATGATTACTAATATGGGAGATATTTATGGTAGATATTTAAGATATTTCACCAAGATAGAATATTTTTTTCCAGGTTTCAATGACACTAAACTATTATGATCCTCTGGATTTTACTTTTGCAATGTGATGGATATTAATAAAATATTATGTAATATCTATTTATGTTAATATTGGTTATCTATAGTTGGTAAGAACGTAAATTATTAGTCATCCTTTTGAAATTAGGATGAGAAATATTTAGTGCTATTCCTAGGGATATTTTTATGAATATTTATATGGATTTCTGTAAGGATAAGCCCAAGGTGCCATAGATTTGAAAGAATATGTCATGATTTTGAAATCCTATATGTAAATTTTCATGATTATGTAGTTTTATTATATGGTATATGTTTCTCACAATCCAATTTTTGGTCTTAGTCTATAACATGACCTTGAAGGAACTGGTTTAACATTAAATGTTTCATATTTTGAATGTATGGTAATTATGAATATCAATTTCCTACGTATAAATCTCATTAATAGAATTAGGAAGGTGGAATGAGTATTTGTTATACTACTAAATTTAAAGAGACCATGAATATTATGTAAAATTTATGAGATATTCTAACAACATTTTTTCATTAAAAATAAGAAAAATGATTATATTTAGGTTGAGAAACCTTAATACAATATTTATAGTAAATATTATATGAATGGGGTATTAAAGAATAATATGATGAAATGAGAGTAATGGTTTATGAATAATTTTTGATAATTGATGTGTATATGAATTAGAATTCAATTATAGTGTTATTCTAATCATAAAATATATTGGTATTTTCAGTATAAGTTTTAGATTAAGGACTTAAATGGATATTTTTAATGGTTTTAATGGCATAGAAAAGAGATTTAATGGATGTGTAAAATTTTGATTACAGGAACATAACCCTTAATGTGTTGTTAATGCTTAGAAAATTGTGATTATCTTGGATTAGTAGATTATTGATATTGATAAAGTAAATTGGATAATATTTATTAAAATATAAATAATTATTGCTTTTTTGAAAACTAGTCTATGTTATCTTGGATGAAGTGTTGATTTTTTTTATATTTAATGATTATATCCAATAATATTTGGAATAATAAAGGATTCATTTTTTCAGAAATGATTTATGGTAATTCATGTTATTACCATGTTTCAAGGGAAAGCATGATGAAGGTATTCAAAATTTGGGTAAGTGAAATCCAAGTTCTACTTTATGATATATGAGGGATCAATGCTACGATGTTTTTAGGATATATAGTGACCTTATTCCAAATGTTTTGAACCTTCATCTTTCATATGTGTTATACGATTAACAATTTTTGGACTGGTTTATAATAAAATTCAAATGAGGTTTTAATGATTAAATTAATATCATTCCATATGAGGATTTTTACATATTGGATAACATGTTATAACCATTATATTGTAATAAAGACGTATGTAATGACCTATATTTCAATTTATAAATCTCATGATCTACTAATATTTTAGGAATAAAAAATTCACATTCATTTCTTAGAGTATGAGATAAAATAAATTTTTTTCAAGGATTAACCGAATGGTGATATTGTTCATATGAAATGGAATAAAATAAAGTTAGTATATATCTTCATGAAAATTATTTTACATTATTAATAGTAACTTGAAAAAAATGTTGTCCCTCTATCATCATTTTTTATGATATTAGTGAAATTTTTCAATAATATTTGGGTTATGGTTTGGTGATCATTAAATTTATCCTATCTATGTGCTCTATCACTCTACATCAGGACTTTATAGTTATATTTCTCTTCTATGTCCATGTTTTCACTTTCCTCTAATGTTCTCCTACCTAGAAACCTGGTTATAAGTTACGTTGGGTAACAATTATGGTTAGAACTTTCTTTTTGAAAGTATGTTTTAGAATTAATTTTCACGATGTGGGTTTCTATAAAATGAATAATAAAATAATAATCCTTTGATAAAAAAGATTAATTTTGAGGGTAAATTAATTTTAAGGGGGTATAATATAAGTCCTTTAGATTTTGTGAAATATATATTTTTGAATTAATTAAAACATTTTTTATATTTTTTTATTTTGACCCAACATTTAATATACATTGTGTTATAAGAAATGACAATGTTTGATTTGTGCTGCATGCAAAACGAAGTTAATATTATGCTACTTTAAAAAAATAGATTAGTTTTTGGTACATAAAACACTATGTTTTTCTTATGTTACACACAATGCTGAGTTCGTTTGATATCTTGTGTCACATGCAAGACCTAGTTTTAACAAACTACAACGCACTATTAATATTAATATTAAAATATTATTATAGATGGAACCTCACTATTAGAATGATGGTTATGAATAAGATTAATAAAATTATGAAAATATGGTTTACACATGTATATATGAGGAAATATTTTTTTCTAATTAAATAGAATGGAAAATAAAATCCATTGGAAAATATATGAAATATTTTGTTGGAAAACTATATTTATACAATGAAAATTGTTTTACCTCTATAAATTAACTAATATAATTTATATATATTATTTTAATGATATATATATGTTATATTTATTAAACTATTTAATGTACATATTTTTTGTTTCATTGATAAGAGATAAGAATAAAACTATTTTTTTGTATAAAGATATATTTTTTTTCTAAAAGTTAATTTTACCACCTTTTAATGGTGATACTTTTATAAATCTAATTTATGAAACTTTTATAAATTTTGTTTGAGAAAACAAAAATAATTTTTGAAATTGGATCTTCAAAATTTTATTAGTGTGAATTTTTGGTATTATTCTTAATGCTTCATTTTTGGATGAAGAGTGAAAAATGCAGAATTTTAATTGAAAACTACTTTTATTTTAATTTATTTATATATTTAAAGTACGTATTAATTTAGGTTTTATGTATAATTATATCAATTATTAATCAATTAATACAATTTTATTCCTTTTATTTAATTTCATAGTGAAATTGATTATAAAAAATGGTTCATACATTTCAATATTTTTATATTAAAACCCATTTTATCATCTTGTTTGTGGGGTTAATTTTCAATTAATTCATTCCAATTATATATTTTTAATTTATAAAAAATTATTATATATTATGAATTATAATAAGTCACAATTTATTTAAATTTTACCTTAGTTTTGGACCAAAAATATTAGTGAATGTAATTAAAATTATTTATAGTAATTAATGTAAAAATTTATTTACAAAGCGGGTTAAGCTTTAACTTGAGGGGAAAAATAAAATAGAAACATGTCTAAAGGTATCTAGATTGACATATATCTACAATAGTCTCCATTTTATCATAAATATACAAATATTAGAGGAACATTAGGTAAGGGATGACTTTAAATAGTGTTTACCTTTTTATATTTACAAGAATGTCACTACTCCACTATAAAAGAGATCTGACCACTCTCAATTATTCAGGAATCTTATCCCCTTTAAATCATCCAAAACCTAACTAATTAAGCCCAAAATTAAATTATATCATAATATAAGTCTCAATTTGTGTATAAATCATACCAATTTATTCCTTTGGTGAAAAACCAAAAGTAAATACCCAAAAAAGAGATAACATCCTTCAACAAAAACTTTTATTTATTTATAAACCCCCTAAATACTTAGTATTTAATGATTAAATAATAACCCAAATTTAATAAATATATATTTATGTTGTTATGTTATGTTCTTGGAATAAAACTACATACACTTACATCAAATGGGATACACAATCATCATTCGTGTGTGTCGAAGACTACTGCCTCACTAACCGATGACATTCATTCTTCCACTACCACCTTTCAATGTTGGAAATAATGATTAAAATACTTTTTGTATATTTTATATATGATATTTATTATGAATTTATGTTTCTTTAACTATTATATAACACCTATATTAATTTTTTTTATTTTTTTGGAATATAATAACATTGTCTGTCGACATGTGGACCACCGAATCCTCAAAGCTATGTGATCCATTTACACTTTAAATTTGATGTATTAAGGATGTGTTTTGTAAAAATAATTGTTTTTTATGAAATAATATTTCTACTATAATTATTATATATATATATATTCTTTTTACTTTATTTCCTTCAATATGAAAAGAAAACCGAAACAACATTCACTCATACGTATTACCTTATGTCTCTATGAATGGTGTATTCCATTTCACATTTCTATCTTTTATATATTATTATAAATATAGATATAATGAATATATATGATATTTATATCTTTCTTAAATTATTTAAATTGATTAATTATTATCTAATTAAGAGGATCAAGAATAAAAAGTCAAAATATATACGAAAACAAAGTAGTTTTTACCCAAAACATGATATTAACATAGAATTGTTTATAAACGTTTAATATAAATTAATAATAAAATCATATATCATATTATATATGATAATGTGGTTTTTTAGATTTATAATAAACATAAATTAATTATACATGAGTTTTTAATGATTATAATGAAATTTAAGACTTACAGTAATTGTTTTCTCATCTCACTTTTATTTTTGTGAGATATAGGCAATATTCGTCACTTATTATTATTCTATGGTTTATATACTAACATTTTCACTGTCATATCATTAATTTTAATCAATTAATGATATTAAGTGTTTCAATTTATGTTATTCTTTCACGGAACTCTAGATTAAAAATGTACTTAAGTGGTTAGGGGATTTCAAGTCTCACTTTTATTTCTGCGAGACTTATGATTAATTCACCACTTGTTTATTTTGTATGGTGTATATAATACCCATTAATGCATTATATAATTATTATCCTTAAATTTATTGGTATTTACATATCCATTTTATGATCTATCTTTTATAGATTTTACATTTCAAATGTAACCAAATTAGAAATGCAATTTTTTCTTAATTGTCTTTATTTGAGACACATGTTATGTTATGAAATAATATTTTATTAAGAGATTTATATAATGTTCTTTGACATGTTTTGTATTCAATATAATTCATTTAATTTAATTTTAATCCTAATTTAATGTTATTAGTTCATGGGTATTATAATTCAATGTCACCAAAGTAATAATTGTTTATTGTTACAATCTCAACGTTTATTGGGATTGTTTATGATTATGATAGAATTGATGTAATATTTAGATCCATGTCCCATGAATACTCATGAATTTTATTATTATTTGGTTATCAATGGTATTCTAAAGTAATTGTACCATTTTAATACTATTTCGTACTATAGATAATTAGTAAAATGTTTTTTTATTTAAATCCGATTTTATTTTTCTTCGATTGGAAATCTATTTTATTTAGAAACACTATTTTCAAAAAAAAATTTAAATGATATTTTATTATAATTTCAAATGAAAAAAGAATTAAATAAATATGTTTAATTTTTTTAAATTACATTCAAATATTCATTTATTAGTTTTTACAGATATTTTCGAGGGGAAATTCTTTCAAAATGTTTTATGTTAAGAAAGTGTTTTTTTTCAAATTGGAAATGATATTTTACACAAGAAATGATTTAAATGATCCTTAAAAAATTATTTCCATTATAAGATAATATTAATTTATATATTTTGTGCTTTATTGGGTATTTAATCAAAGGAATCCATTCTTACTCTTTCTTTGAATGGTTTATGTTTAAGATGCCACATTTATTAAGAAACCAGTTTATCTTAAACAAGTTATACCATGATAAAAAGTTTATGAAACCTACTTATTTTCACAAGTAATTCTTTGAGGATGTTATTATAAAACATATATATTTTCAATAGATTAGTATATTATTAAATTTTTATGATACCCATTTCAATTCTAGGTTTATGATACTAGGTTTATAAATAACATCTCTTTTTATGAGTCATGGTTTGATGAATGTTTTAATATCATGTGGAACACGTATAGATGATTTCATTATGTGAATAGTGTGACCTTTATATCCCTCAAATACACTGGGAAAATATTTATATTTCATGATACATACATGTATGGAATGGGGAGTGAACTTAGTTTACTATGGCAGAGATGGAATGAGGAGTGAAATCAGTTCAGTAATATAGGGCTAGATTGAGAAATGATCCTGGATCAATAATATAGGGTTATAACAAGGAGTGAAATTAGTTCAGCAACACAAGGCTCTAAGGAGTAGTGAATTTTGTTCTTTAATACATGGATGGAATGAAAAGTGAATTCTGTTATGTAATATAGGACTGCAATTAGGTCAGAACTCGATTATGTAATATAGGCATAGAATGGGAGGTTAATCCAATTCAATAATACCAGGCTGGAACGGGGAGAGAAAATGGTTCAGAAAATTAATTCTTCCACTAAGACAGTACTCAGAGATTTCCTTGAATACTAACATGGTTTGGGGAGTGATCCCATTCCAGTAAGACTACTTTGTAAATAATACTTTAGTACTATAGAAATCATTTTATATTTTTATGTGTCTACCATAATTTCCTGACTTATTCATTGGCTATGATTTTATGTAATATGCCCTATATTCTCTAAGGATTCATGTCTTATTAAATGCTAATATTTTGACCGTGAATATTTATTAAGATATTTTATATTAAGGGTGAAATATTTTAATGTTATGATCATGTACCCTTATGATCTTTTTAAGCATAAGTATGTACGTTGTTTACCCTTACTAAGAATTTGAGCTCACCCCTTAATTATGTTTCCATTCCCCATGTAGTGAAGAATGGTTTTAAGTAGGAGTAAAATGGGGGAAGATATTTAGGGGAGATGTTGAAGATATTTCAATAAGATATAAGATATTTTTTCAAATGATCCAAATACACTAAACTATTATGGTTCAAAGGGATGTACTTTTTTATTGGGTTGAAAATTCATAAAAAATTATGTAATATCCATGTATGTTAAGCCTAGGATTCTATATTATCCTTGGGTGATGGACACAATTTTCTATAATATTGATAAAACATGAGTTATCACAGCTAATTATGTTGTGATATTTCTTATTAACTCCAAATTCATCAAGATATTGATTAATTTAAAGAAATTTAGTACTTCTTGAGTATCTATAATTAGTAAGATTCCAAAGTATAGATTGACATTTATTATTTCTTATTTCTAATAGAAGGTATATTTCCATACCAGATTTCAACATGAAATTATATGTCAGACCAGTACAATCATTATTTTTGTATCAAAAAACTTTAATGTCATGTTTTATGATTAAATAGTACATAATCTAGAATACTTTTGACATAATAGAGAATCATATTCACTTATAGCTGATAGATTTCCTTTGGATTGTTTTGGTCCCTTGCATCTTCATTAATGGAAATCAAAATGTTGGGTTATTATTCTATTTAGTAGAGTAGGCTTCTTATGATTTTCCTAGATTTTGTTTCGTTAAACGTCATTCCCTCACTTATCTTGAAAACATCATTTAGGTTACTATTATTGTTTTCATTGACCTAGAATCCTCCTTTTGAGACAAATTATGTACCTATATAGTGTATTTTTATTAATAAATAAATATTTTATACCTTTCTTTTGTCACTGAAAACTGAAGGAAAAATATTAACTCTCCCATCATTGTCATCTCAAATTTTCACATCATGCATTCTATAGACATATTGCATTATGATTAATCAAATCCTCTAATAAATAAGTTACTAACTTAATTTAGAGACAATATCCATTTATCATTATCTTTATTTATATAGTTATTTTTCTCAAAACTGCCTTATTGGAATACAATATTTATCATGTATTGATCAAGCCTAGAGTACCAAACACTTGGTGTTTTATTTTGAATGCATAATGATTTATTCTATTGATATATTTTTCTATCATTCTTTTCAATATGAAAAACATAATGTTACTCAATAAACACAACTTATCTATTGAATATATTAATGAATTGTAACTTAAAAACCATTTTTTGAACAACAAAATTAATTTTCACTAACATTTACAAGACTTTTTAAATATTAATAAATCTTTAAATGGTAGAACATTTTTCATCCATCCAAATACCATTAACATTTTAATATCCCCTACACACAATTCATAATTTTCTTATGTGTCTATTTTCTGTATTCAGTGTTCTTTCTATAAAAACCCCATTTGGTTCCAATGAAATTTTTTTATTCTTACCTCATGAATATTTCTTATATTTGGTTCAACTTAATTTAGTCAAACTCTTCATGAGTTAATTTGAACAAATTGTTATATTTATAAACCTATTCAATTAATCTAGAATTTAGTTGTGATATGGGGTATTTATTTGTAGAGTTTTCGTCCATTATTTTTTTAACAGAGATGTATGATCACCAATGATACATCCATTATTTATTTCGTTCCTTATACATTACATACTTATTGTTTCTAACAAACTTAAATTCAATATTTATTAGTATATTTCTCAAAATTTACTTAATCCCCATTTTACCTCCTCGGTAATTTACCTATACATCACATTTCATGAATGTTTAATCACTATTTTGTTGAAAATATATATAAATTTATTGAGAATTATACTCATTTTATATATTATTGAGGCCTTTGAATTCAAAGATTTCAAAATCCATTTGTTTTAGAATATATATATATATATATATTTAATTTTTGATTAGTTTTCACGAAAAATACCTTTATCCCAATGAGCTCCAAATTTGTGGTTCTTCTCTTTATTTAGAATAAAGCACTTACATCAGTAAATTTGATAGAACTTTTTTTCATCTCATAAAATATATTATAAGGTGAATTCTATTCATACAGACATAAAAAAGAACAATAAGAGATATAAAATTATGTAATCACTTCCTCCTTCCAATATATCTATGAAAGATCCTTCTCAATGAGCATCACCCATTCCCTATTATTAACAAGCCAATACCTCCTCTAAATGAAACCATTTTTTGAGGATTACCAAATATTGAAACCTGGTACCTTATCCCATGATTCAGAAGATATTATTCAACCTTATTTAGAGTGAATTTTATGCCATTATAATTTCATATTTTATGAATTTTTATCTAAATAAACATCTTCACCAATCTCTTATAACGTGAAATACCCTTGTACATTTCAAACTCATGATAGATAACTATTATCCCTTCCATACCACTATAATTATTGATGAATAAAACATAGTACCCATTTCTATTAATGGATTTGAGTGATATCATCGCCCATAAATAAATGTGCACTAACCTAAAATATATGATTGATTTCTTTCCCTTTTACTTGTATGTATTATTAATAAATTTTTTTAAAAGTATTAGACATGTGAGTGTGATTATGTAAGATTTTAGGTATATCAAGAGATGATTCATTATTTAAAAATTATTCATTGTATTTTTTGGCTCATGTAGATATACTTATTGTGCCCCAATTTTTTTTTTCATTTTACCTCATTTGAATAATATTGTATTATTCCACACCAATGAGATTGATATTCTCTATTGGGTAATTCCTATACATCATAATTATAACATATCTTCCTTTGATGATTAAATCTTTCGTTTTTAAATTAATCTCATGCACCAAGTCATATAATTAGATTAATCTTAGTAAACATTTTCTAATGGCTTATACCACCGAGATATCCACACACCTCAAGTCTTTGGCTCTGATTTTGTGTTTTATAGAGGCAAAGATCATTAAACCATCATCATTAAGAAATTTAATGATACCTACATTATTATACTTGATCCCCAATATAATATTTTCATTTACCATCATATGGGACATTCACCCACTAGCAGGGATTTACTCTCTAGTCTGAATCATTGTTTCTTTAAAATGAACACAAAATCCACTTTCTCAATTTTTATATTCTTGATCTATTTTCATTAGTTTTATTCATTTTTTGGTGAATGATATAGTTCGACCTATAGATCTAATGAACCACTATCATTTATATTGCTACAAATTAATTATGTTTTTTAGTATTCTTGGAGATTTTTCAGGCCACCAATATCTCCATTCCATATCTCCTTTAGTACACCTCCATCGGGGATGAGGGTGAAAAAATGATCACTAGTAGTTTATAATATTGGTCCTACATTACAATGGAACCTAAAACAAATTAAATAGAGTATCTTCTGATTTTTTATACCCCATGAATTTGAAGATCAGAACTGGGAATACCTCACACACCAATCATCCCATCAATTCATCTTTAATCTTGGCCTCCTCTATTACTTTTCACTCCATGATTATACTTCCAAAAAATTCACACATGATCATGCACATGATGAAGAAATACATGCATGCACAAAGTAAAAACACGATTCACAAATAGATTATGTGGATCATATCCATGGATAAAATGAAAAAACATCTTCCATTCAATCAAAATTACATCTATATTAGAAGGGATATTATAAATCGAATAACCCTACTTGGATCACCAAAATAAGTTTTTATAACAAAATATATACTTGAATATTTTAGTGTTCATACTCCTAGTAATAAAACTTCAACACTTCATCTTCTAGCTCCTGTATGTGCAAAGGCGTTCTCTTTCCTAATCCACCTCAGCCTTTGGGTATAGCTTAGTCAACATATATTATTCATTATTAATTTATATATTTACACATTTAGACCCATTACCTTTATATAGAGGTTCCCATATAGTCATCTTGTCAACATTGTCATCAAATAGATTTTGGTGTCCCTATGTTGCATTGTGCTTCCTCCACTTCCACATAGAAATAGATGAATCAACTGATTACTCTGAGTGAATAGAGAATTCCATCTTAAACTCCACAATGATTCTTTGAAAACATTTAATTTTCAAGGATATTTACTATTTATTATCACCAGTGACTTCAAATAATCCATCAACATCTGTACTTCCTTCACCATTATTTCATAATTCCATTCATCTAAAGGTATATTCCCCTACCATTCACCACACTACAACCATTAGATACCTGAATGAGTCCCGGAGTATATGTTTTAGTTGATGTTATTCCTCAATACTCACTTACTCAAACTCCACAATTCTCCATATGCTAAACTCATCAGTTCAGTTGCTTCCACTAAGCATCTTATAATCACATACCATCTTATATATATCTATTTATCTAACACCCTAAGGATCCTATAAAACATCCATTCAAATGATGCTACTACTTACAGTGAGCTGACTCATCCACCTCCTAAACTTTTGGGGATCTTAAATAAGCTACCTAATCCTAGGCTTCCACCATCCTAGTGAATTTTCCTCATTTGGATCCAATCAAGTGTTACTACTTGTGAATGAACTTTGAGAGCTATGATAATTTACCTAGAAAATAAATTTTACACAAAACCTAATAAATATATAACATGAATTGATTTCATAAAGTGAGTCTAGTATTAACCACTCAAAGTCCATTCTCATGCTCATATCAAATTCCCTCTATCCATCTCTTTTTTACCTTCCATCTATAGATATTATAGGGTGCTCTATTCCATTATCCTTCTAATCATTTAGGATTCCAATAAAGAAAAATTATAATCCATTTTAACCCTGATCTTCCATTTTGTTACATCTAATAAACACATCATAATTCCTTTATAGTGGTACTCTAATAAAAAAGGAATCGATTTTCCATCATGAAAATTTGTTGAACTTTTGATCAAAAATCTATTTCATACTACAGGATTTTGGTATTTATATTTTAGACATAATCTTTATAATCATTAACTATTTATCTAAAACATAAGAGATTCTTGTACACTAAATTATATTGATATAATAATAACTGAACATTATTCAGAACTAGCTAATAGTTAGATGTGGTTGACATGAAAAACTCCCACTGAAACTCATACTTAGTGAAACTAAGGATTCCATGGTACTTATATCACACTTCTCTACCTATAATTGATCCTCTTTGAATCCTAACTCCATTTTAGAGGTTGTTAAAATGATCTGATGACCTACTAAAGATAATTATATAGATTCAAAAAAACACTTCTAAAGAAACATCAACCAAGAGTTGAGGAATTTCCTTTATATGTATTTATAAAGATCTGAGTCATCATATTCCATTGACATGAACAAGATAGGAATATTTTCAAATCAACTAGACATCTGAAGAACCCTCCAAAATTTTATCCTCCGGAACATCAACTCATTATTTTCGGTCAAATCTTTTCGAACAACATATATTCTAACAACATCTTGGTTCTTCTCATTTCTATGACGGTAAATAGAAGTATAAAATATTTATAAAAGTGATACCAATTGGACTTGAAAATTATATGATTCCAGTAAATATTACACTATATATCAATGAATACTAGTAATACATCATAAGTATTAGAAATTATCATCTATATTCCTCTCTAACTCATGTATGATCATAACAGCCATGACTTAGATTCCATCCCCGAGTAACTGAATCCTAGTAATTTCCACAATACTTTTGATCATCACCTTTCCGAGCCTCAAATTCTGTATAGATTTTCCATAAGAAAGATAAATCCCCACCGATGTGAATTCCTCTACACTCATATAAATATATAACTATTTTCATCTGATTATTTTTTAATAATCATGAGAATAATTCCAAACCACATTTTCTTCTTGAGATGGTCTTAAGTGAACACTTCATAACATTTTTGAGACCAAATTTAGCTATGTGATGTTTAACCTCAAGAATTTGATCTTTTAGAAAACTAACCTTTCGATATTCCCCCAATTTTACATGAATTAAAAACATTCACCTATGAAAACCCCGATAAAAAACATTTATCATATATGATTATAGCCTTCAGAGAAATATCTATGTTTTTTTAATGGAATATCATATTTCTATGCTCTTATTTGACTAATTTCTTTTAAAGTAACTAAAAACCATCGAGGACTAGAGAACCACCATCTATTAAGATCTATAACTTCAACTGGAAAAATATCAAAATATCTTTCTGAATTAAGTGATATTTCTTCAGGCCCTAAATATCCTACCCATAATTGAAACATGCTATTTAAATATTATCAAAAAGAACAATTTAAATATCTATAAAACTAAAAGATCCATCACTATGTTCTAGTGACATCATTTTAGTTACGGTATATACCACCAAATCATTGAGAACAATCTATTCATCTATCATAGCTCCTTCCGAGTCCTTGAAAAAAATTTCCACCATAAAATATCTTTACAAGATCTGGTAATGCTTGTCTTTCTCAGAAATTTGAAACACCATAATATCTGATAGCTCTTTTTAGGGATTATGGTAACCAAGAATGATCACTGGGAGTTTATACTATGTGTTCTCCAGCAAAAATGTACATCAATCACTGAGAGTATAACAACATTAGATCATCCATCCCCCGTGACTTTGAAGACTAGAACCAAGACTACCTCACACCTTTATCACCTCATTAAGTCATCCCCCATATCAAAGTCCTCGAGTATCCATCACTCAATGATTGTACTTCCAAAAAATACTCACAGGATCAAGAAAATGATGATCACACACATATACAAGAATAACATATGAAAACAATTCACGTAAGGGATTATGTGCATCAGACTTTTGTCTTACATCAATGAGAATAATTACATCACCAATTCCATTCAATCTGAAGTACATTTGAGTTACAAGGGGTGTTCAATATCTTACAACGCTACCTTGATCACTAGAAGATGTATCAATAATTCTATATGTATTTTAATCTTCTAGTGATCCTCCTCACAGTCCTCAAACTTTATCAATTTCGCCTCCAACACCTAGATGTACCCTGGTGTTCTTTTTTAAGAGACACTTTGGCCTTGAATTCAAGCCATATCAACATATGTTAGATAAGTATTCTTAATATCTCTAAATTATAGTCCAATCAATATTATATATAGGGTCACATATAGTCATCCAATCTAAAACACCATATCATAGATGTGTGCATCCGTTTATTTCATTGTGTAACCTTAGATTGCCTACAACAATGGATGATTCAACCGCTGAATCTTTTTGAATAGTTAATTCTTATCCTACTCTATATTGGTGCCTTATTGAACATTTCCTTTATGAGGAAAGCACCTATACCATTCCAATAATTGATTCATGTTAAGAAAAAACATTATTAATTTCTTCACTAGACCTATGGACTTATATTAGAACATTGGTAGCTTACCCTACCATTTGCATCACTACCACCCTTTGAACCGTGATCGAATCCTTAAGTGTATGATTCAAGATATTTTATTCCTTAGTATACACATACTCATCCTCCACAATGATCCATCTGCTAAATTCATCTCTCCAGTTGGTTGCACTATACATATGATGATTACACACTGTTTAACATATATCCACTAATATGAACCCTTATTGATCCCAAAAAATATCCATTAGAATACAACTGCTTCTTTCAATGAATGGACTCATCCACCTCCAAAATGTTTAGTGATGTTACCTCAGCTACATAAACCTAAACTTCAATGGGGTTTCTGTATTACCTCCATCTAGACTCCATAGTGTTTCTACCTGTGGATGAACTTTTATAGCTCTGAAAAATGTCCAAAAAAACATTTACACCAAACCTAAAAATCTATTCATATCGGTGATGATGGATTCACATATTTGTTTCCATAGTCTTTACATATGTAAATTGAAATTAAAAATATACATTGTTTTGGTATTTATAATCCACTATTTTTTCTTAACCCTCATAAATCATTTTTTAATGGAATAGAATATTTATTATTCCCTATATTTCCTAAAAAACATGGAATTGGTGGTGCATTATTTCATGTATTAACTAATACAACAATATATTTTTACATGTTTATATCATAAAATTAGAAATACTTATATGGTGTCGGTGGTTATGGTTTTGCAACAATCAACAATATGTTTTTACTTATAATTAAACTCTTCAATAGTTTTTACTTTTTTTGAAACACAATAGCTTATTGAAACAAAATAAATTTTCAGTTGATTCCCCATGTTTCTCTATAGTTTATTTGGTATATCACATAATTTAACTTTCCAACATAATTACAAGAGTTTATTTTCTTTCTTGATCTTAGAACCTATGTCAAATATTTTAATAAGTTCCTTTCATATCATCTGTACTTTTGAAATAATCTTTTATATAATTGGTTAGACTATGGATAATCCATGTTGAATCTTTAATTTTTGAGTATAAAATCATTTTCTAACTTCATGTTTCTTGGATTTAAATATTTTCACCATTTAATTTTACACTTTTACTTATATTTTTCTTATTATATTGGATGTATATATTGTTTTGAATCAAATACCACTCTATTTCATTTATTCATTTGGCCAAGAAAACATTAATTTCTCTAAGATAATATTTTAGTATATCCTTATGGTCTAAAATTCCCTCAAAATTAGTTATTTATTCATCATTCTAATTTTATTATGGTCTACATATGATAGCTATAAGTGGTCACCCATTGAGGTCCCCATTATATTTTATTTCCACTATTTAGATTTCATTGATGATAAAATATTATTTAGAAGGTTATTCTTTTTGGAAGAATGTATGATATGAGATCCCCTTAAATTTCACACCAATATATTAATTCTTACATAAATATGTTTCTTCGTCCTTATAATGGATTATTTTTTGTCACATTACCTAGAGATGCATGAATTTTATATATAAAAATAAAGAAAGTGGAATCATTCCTTTAAATGTAATATTTTATATTTTTGGATTTAAGGAGAACAAGTACATAACCTAATAAAATTAACTATATTTAAAATTATACTACAATGTTAATTTATTTATTATAATGAATTACACCTCAGAAGAATTATCCATTTCAATAACTTTTTTTCTTTGTTTATCACATCATAAGGTACTACTGTTATGTGGATACTATCCACTATCATAGTCCTCGGTTATTTTTCATTAAGTACTGTGACCTTCATATCTAAGCATTGTGGTAATCTTCTTTGGATCCTCCCTATGATTTTTAAATAATTTTGGTTTTTTATCCTAGAAAATTTTATTCACCAGATCAAATAATGTATCAATAGAATCATTTAAGTGTAAACTCAAATACTAAAAGTTGTTTCCTAGTAGTTTCAATTTATCTACATGTATTTTGCAATCAACTTAATATATATTAATAAATTTATCCCACATGGTGAGTGAGTATTTTCACAATATAATCATCATGTAAATTATGATGGAAAAAGATCTTACCAATAGATTGACACCATTAGAATCAACATGAATCCCCCTTTCTTCATTCTATAATAATTATTTTCTCTTTATTATTAAAAAAATACCATGTATAGAAACTATGTAGATATCCATTCCCATGTATTATAAATAGTGTTAAATCTGATTCCTCTATAATAAGAAATTTTTTCTTTCAAAGAATGAAATTTATTTATGGTTAACAATGAATTTTATTGCATTAGTTATAGAATACTACATTGAGAAAAATATTATTTGATAGAAATTATTTGTCCCAAGCATGGTAAATACCCCAAGACAGGAGGGGTGGGTCAAGTTATATCAATATATTCAAATGACAAATTCCAACAATCTTGTTCGAGTGTTAGGCAGAGAAGTAATCTTCTTTATAATAAATATGATGAAATAAATCAAATATAATTGGAAAAAATAAATTTTACATGGTTTATATAACACCAAAAAACATTACCTTATATTTCTTATAAAATAAATTTATTTTTTCGATATCTTGTGATGAATGTAATGTAATGACCTAGGTATTTATAAAATAATACTTTTTAATTTCTGTTAATACTTATGAATATGATATTAATTTTACGTTAAAGGGGATTCTTTTTATGATAGTGTACACTACACGAAACAAGGGGTTTGTCTGAAATCTTACGTTGCACAAAACTTTGAGTTATACAAAAAATAAAATAATATTATTATTTTAAAGGAAAGTAAAGGCCTAGCCATTGTATTGGAAGGAATGAACATAACTAACTAAAATATTATTATTAAATGTATTTACATATATTCGATAAATTTTAGTGGCTTAAAATTTGAAGGAATCTGATTTTAACTATGAAATACTCTAATATTCATTAAAAGGTCATTTTACCGCCTTTTAATGGAGAAATAGATTTTAATCTAGTTTTTGTCACTTTTATATGTTCTATTTAACAAAATAAAATTCATATTTAGAAGCAGAACATCAAAATTTAATTTGGATTAAATTTTTCTATTTTTCTAATAATGTTCATTTTTTAATGAATTTTGAAAAATACCACATTTTAATTCAAAACTGCCTTTTAATATAATTTATTTATATAGATAGATTTTAAATATAATTAGTTTTAAAGTTTATTTTGATTTTATTTGTACCATTTAATAAAAGTTTGGTCATCGGATGTAATTTCACTTTGAAATTGGACATAAACACTTGATTATATTTTGGTAGTTTTTACTTCATAAAAACACGCTTTTAGTTTTGACAACGATGATTAATTTTAAATTAATTATTGTAACTTCTGTGTTTTGAGTATGAAAAAATGGATTACATATTTGGTATATGGAGGTATAAATTTTTTAAATAGGATACTTTTATTTCTCAACATTATGAATGCTAACTTGAGTAAATATTTTATTTACCATGGTTAATTGGTAAATATGGTAAATATGAGTAAACAATAATATTATAATAACATTAAATTAACCTTACACAGGTCCCAACCCTATTGGATGAGATATTTCTAACCATGGGAATCCTTGTGTCTATTTTAGGAGCCCATGGAGAAACTTGTGTTGGAAAATGACATTTAATTACTTTTAATTTAAATATAAGGAAAATATAACACAAACATATATCATTCACTAAAATAATTTTTACATGTTATTATATAAGTGATATCATTGAATATGAATTTTCATTAGAAAGATAAAAATATTTTCTACATCATGATATTTTATTTATAATTTTTAGACATTAAATAAATAAATTTAATCATGTCACAATGATGATGCATTGACTGTTTCATTAATAAAGGATTTAAATAAAAGATACTATAAATGTTAAAATGAATGTAATTTGGTTTTATTGATGTTATACAAGAATTTTATGGATGATAGTTACATTTTTTATTTTTATTAATGAATTTTTTTCTGATCAATCAAGTTGTTATGGATTTTTAAAAAGTCATCATATGAATTGTTTCAAAATTGACATAATTCATATTTGAAAATATAAAATATTTTATTAAATATTTTAAATTTCCAAAAAAATCTATGATTCGTAAAAATATTTATCATAAGTCTAAAATTATATTATTGACTCTTTAATTGGATATTTTTTATGTTTTGGTAAATATTTTGATTCTCAAAGTGTTAAATGATTGATAAAATGAAGAGTAAAAAAAGTTTAAATTAAAAATATTAGGATTAAACAATAAACAAAACTTTCTAATTATTATTGGATGATTTTATCTAGACATATATTAATATTTTATTCTAACTAACATAATTTTGACTCTTTTACAATAGAAATATAATTTAAAATAAAATAACAATTCAAGATATTCTTAAGTTCCCCTTATCCCACTTATAAAAGGCAACCAACTCTATACCTTATTCACACCTCTCAAGACCCATTGGCTCATATAAAATCTACCAAAATAAGATCCCATAATACCTCTATTACTTCTCTAAGTATTTCCTTGGTAATAAGGCAATTCAATAAATCTTTTGGGCCCAAATCAAATAGAGTTACCAAATTTAGACGTAACGTCTTCTCTCAAATTCTTTAATTTTTTCCTTCTACACTCCACATTATATTATTATTCTTTGATAACATAAAAGCACTAGTATCTTAAATATACTATACTGTTTTTATGAGAATGATTTCAACTACACTTAGACACAACACAATAAGATTGATACGAACATGCTGTTTCTGTGTACGGCGAAACTACTACCTCCCGAAACGTTGATTGTTCAATTTTTTTATCGACCCCCTCTCATGGTGGAAATTATGATGGAAATATATTTATATTTGATATATATTTATATTTTTTTATATTCTTATGTATTTTTCATTTATATCATACTTTTATAGTTTCCATAATGGGTAAATATGATAATATCTTTTGAGGAAGTGAGGACTACTGCCCCCTCAAGGAGATATGACTCATTCATTCGATACATGGAACATATAAATATGGAGTTAATGAACTTTTATATGATATTATATAGGAATTATAGTATAAATATGTATCATTTAGTTTTCATTCCTTTAAATATGAAAAATAAATGAAAGTAGCGTTCAAGCGTATGTACGACTTACCATGTCCTAGAAACATGAATTTAATTTTCATATTTCCAAATGATAATGACTATTATAAATTTATATATATTGGATATATATTATATATATGATATCTAAATAATAAATATCATTCTTGAGATAATTGAAATTATACCACATGGAAAATTTGTAATTATAACAAGTTCATTTTTTACTCTAGTTCTAAACATCGAAAAAATGTCCGATATTAACTCAAATAATTAACTAATTATTATCGAAAAGTAATAAGTGATATAAAAGGAACAATAAACTTGAAAAATGTTCTTTATCAAGTATAAATTAACTTAAGTTTATTATTCCTAAAGAACAAGGAACATTTGGGACAAGTCAAACTTGAGGTAAGGGAACTTCTTAACCCAATTTACAATCTTTGTGTAAATATTATACTTTTAATTATGTATTCTTCATTTTTTATTGATTTTTTGATAATACACCTTTCAATGGGTGAGGTGGAACCCTTACAAGTTTTTTAGGCATAAGAATTACATGGCCCATAGGCCTTAGAAGAATTCATTGCCTATAGGCTTCAAACATTACATACAACCCATACTAACTACTTGGAACTGCTCCTCCCCAGCATCTTCATCGTGAAATCAGCTCTCCACCACCGCATGGATGTTTGGCTAGGAATTCCCGTGCATGCACAGGCTTGTCCCGATGGTAGGTTACATACCCTCTCATTCTTGCAATCTATTTAGCTTCTGCAGTGTTGAAAGCTCTTTTATCATCCTCCTTGTAGAGGTTGTTCCTTGTAAGTTGTTTGGTTTTCATCTGCACTTAAGGTGGCCCGAAGGCCTTGAGGTGGCCCAAAGGCCTTACTGACCCAAAGGCCTTACAAGACTCAGGGACCAAATCGGTGGCCCGAATACTTCTTTTATGTTATGTATTTTAATTTCCATTTCCTTTTGTTGGGATATGTTCTTATATATCCTTATTTCATTACATTTTATGTACATATGATGTGATACCCTTTTCTCTCTCATCAACTCTTTTTATGAATTTTTATGTGGCGTAGTTAGGCTGCCAAATTTTTATAAGGGAACTTCAAAACCCAATTTCCATTCTTTGGGTTAATCTTCTACTTTTAATTTTGTCATCATATGAGTATATAAGAAATAACTTTTAATATACTATCTTGTATTTATACATTTCTTATGTATCCCTATATTTAATAAACATAATAGATATATTTTATTTACAAAATGATCATTGTAAGGGACTTTATCTCAATCTCCATTCACTAAGGAATATCATGATTTATACATGACTTTTATTTATATTGTGTATAAACCCCTTTGACTTTTAATTTCATTCAATGAGAATATTGTTTTCTATATATCATTTTACTGAAAGGCAAAGGGAATGTTTCTTATTAACATAGGCAGCGATAACCACCTTTCTACCGCCATGATAATTGTTTGATATTTAGCTTCCACTACAAGCCCTGGTGTTTTTAAAAGGAAAATAAATACCATATACCCATGTTATATATTTTGGTATTGAAAATGCTGTTGATAATGGATTGATTATATCAATATCTGTAAGTTATATCTTATGATTATAATGTGGAAATTATATCTTTCATTTATGTGTTATTATTATATTATAGTTCGTGGGTAATGTTTACGTATATAGGTGGTTCCATGATAAACCTATGGTTGGTTATCCTGAGATAGATCTCCAATGAATTGTGTAATGTGATAGAGGTAAATGTTAATATCCCTCCTAAGAGGTTTAGGGAATATGCTTTGATGGGTATTACAAACATAACACCTTATATAGTTGTGAAAGATACAATGTATGTATGATATGGATACCATATGTTACCATAATGATTTATGATTTCTATGTGTTATTCAAAAAACTTATGATTTCATGAGGTATGTTAAAGAGATTATGTTTTGTACATATTGATGGAAAAATGTTTTCTTTCCTTATTTTATAACCTTTATTGTGATTTTTTTCTCATCCCAGGTTTTTGAAATGTTTTTCACAGGGTATAAGGAAGGATAAGAGAAATAATGTATTCCAGAAGATTTATATCCATAAAGAATTTTTATTTTATTTAAGGTGGTTTATTATATTAAAATAAATGGATATATTATAAGTGTCTACTTTGTCATATTTTGTGATGTAATGTAATATTTACGACCTAATTATCTAAAACTATAAACATCAAAATATCCTTAATGTGAATTATTAACATAATTCAAGATTAGGTAATGATTAAGGCTGGGGCCTTATAATTGGTATCAAAGCTCGGTTTAAAAAACTTTAGGGATTAAGTGTTTTTTTGACTCATGGTTAGTCTCTATGTATACTCTTTATGATAAATTATTATTTTAAAACATTTACAGATCAAGGAATGTATGTTACAAATGGAAAGATGAGGATCTCAAATGACATTCCAATCTCCTCCGGATGACATGCTTGCAATAATTATTGAAATGTATTGTTCGGATGATTGTGAAACTATTTCTAGAATAAAAATCACTTGCACTAAGTTGATTAAGATATCAAACATCTCCATTATACCTCGATACCATCATGGATCAAGGTTTGTATTTAATCAAATCCTATTATTTCCATATTCTCATATTTTCTAGAAAGGTAAATATTATCAAGTCACCTTCAAATATTTTACCTTATCTCAGGATTTTGAAGCATATTATGATTTTGAAAAAGGTTCTAAAGAAGAAGACCCTTGTGCATCCAATTTATATTTTATTTTAAAATATAGTCTCTAGGAAAATACATATAGTATTTTGAAAGTACCATTGATTGAATGTTTCAAATCAAACTCAGCCTGACTGTTTTATTAAAATCATGTTTTATCAGTTCTTTTTTTGAAATTATATGTCATACATTATTATTTTCCAAATATATTTTTATGAGAACACCCATATGACCCAAGTTATACACGGTGAATTTGTATGATGGAAGTAAATTATTTTGATGAATCTCTAAATCATTATTGCAATACGTGGACCTTATACCCATGTGAACAGGATGATGATGAAACCATGATCAAGGTATGATGTTCTCTATATTGGGAATAGTTTTATTTTGTCATATTGAGGTGAAATAAAAAAAATGTCAATATATATAAGACTTCATGAAGTTATACGTTTAGGCATTAATGAGTTGGGATGAAAATGATTGGTATAAGAAATCCTTTGAGTTTAAAACATGTTTGGGTTATTTTTGAGTTTTATAAAAGTGAAACCCATAGGATGGGTGACAACCCATCACATCTATCAATGACCCTGGAATCGAACCCACAACTGAAGGACGACAAGGGTGCATCACCTACCACTAGCATATGTAAAGTATCTTGTTAGTATGGCTTATTATTTTTAGTTAAATGATTATATTGATCAAGAATAAGTCGATTTTGGGAACTTATGATTTATCAAATTTTTATCCATAGTATAGGAAAATGATTTGGTGATTAAGTGATCAAGGTTATTTTGGAAGACATTTTCACTATTGGGAAACTATATGCCTAAGGAAAATAGAATACTATGGGAATTCATTTGAGAAGTAATGGTTGAAATTTATTTTAGAAGAATATATGTTTTTTTGTGGACTTATATTGATTTGGATAATTTATGTAAATTATTAACCTATCGTAGATAATATTTTATTAATTTAATTAGGATTCAGTAAGATATTTTAAGAGTAATCGATGTTATTTGGAGATAAATAGTATAACTTTTTGAGGAAGACTATGTGGTAAAATTATCTTGTGTTTTGGGTTTCAATATCAGTTTAGATTATATTGAAAATTTGTTAATGACAATATTGTACTGAATGGTATTTGTTGACCTTTGGGTACTGTTTGTTGAATTTTGGAGATAAAGAGTAGTACTTATTATTATAAAGGATTATCCTTTTGGGGATTATCTGATCTCTTACTAGCCATTTTTAGTTTTGGATAATGTTTACAGATAGAGTAAAATATAGGTCATCTTATTGGGATTATTTGATTCTTTATAAGTTGATTCCACCACTTTTGATGTGACCAAGTCAACTTGAACACTCATCGTTTAATGAAAAGATGAGTTTGTGGTAGAAATCTAGAAAAAGATGAATGTCTAAATGAAAAGAATGTATATTTACTTATGTTGTTAGTAAATATATAAAATAAATTCCTCAACTTCACGAAAAATAACTGAAAAAAATGTTTTTCGTTTACTTTTCCTATTGGGGAATCAATGACCATTTAACCCATCACAAGTTTGTGATATTCTGGTGGTTAACATTCTCCTAAACATGTATTCTATAACTCTCCATCTGAACTTGACACATAGTTTCTCTTCCATATCCATGTTTTCATAAATGGAATCCTAGTAGGGGCTATCTCATATGACCTTTGTACTTATCTTTCATTATTTTAATGTGATAGTTTTACTAACTATTTTTCTAATGTGGGGCTTTCAATTAAGTTTCCATGCCCAATTTTAAAATTGTGAGGATGAAGTTTCCAGAAGGGGGGAAAGATGAAACAATTTAGGTATTTATAGAATAATATTTTTTAATTTATATTAATAATTATGAATAATATATTAATTTTATGTTATAGTGTGTTGTTTTTCCGATTGCTTACTCGACATGCAACAAGGGGTTTCTCTGAAATCTTATGTTGCATACAAATTTGAGTTATATGAAATGAATAATATAATATTATTACTATTTTAAATGATATTTAATTCCTATGGGTTTTATTGGGGAGAATGAATATAACTAACTTAAATATAATTATTTAATTTATTTACATTTATCTGATAAATTTTAGAGGCTTAAAATAAGAACGAATCCATTTTTAGGCTTGAAAAATACTCTAATATTGTTTAAAAGGCCATTTTACTGCCTTTTAAGGGTGAAATCGTTTTAAATATAGTTTTGTTTACTTTTATATGTTATATTTATTGAAATAAAATTCTTCTTTTGAATAGGAACCCCGTAATTTTCTTTTGAGGATATTTTGGTATTTTTCTAATAAAGTTTATTTTTTAGTAAATAGTGAAAAATACTACATTTTAATTCAAAAATTACTTTTAATATAAATTATTTATATATATAGATTGTAAATTTAATTGGTTTTAAAGTGTAATTAGATTATATTGTAACCATTTAATGAAATGTTGGTCATTGGAAGTAATTTTACTTCGAAATTGTACATAAACACATGTCAATCTCTTGATAGTTTTTACATCTTAAATACAAGCTTTTAGTTTTGACAACAAGAATAAATTTTAAATTAATTATTGAAAATTTTGTGTTCTGAATTTGGAAAAATGGATTCCATATTTGGAATTATGAGGTCAAAATTGTGTAAATATGTTAATTTTATTTTTAGACATTATGAACTGTATTTTCAGTAAATATTTAATTTACCATGGTTGAAAACTAAATTTTGTAAATAAGAGTAAAAAATAATATTATAATAATATTTAATTACCATTACACGTGTCCTAAACATATTTTATGAGATATGTCTAACCATCTACACCCATGGGTCTATTTTAGGACCCCATGGAGACACTAGGGTTTGAAAATGACATTTAATTACTTTTAATTTAAAGTTATGGAAAATATAACATAAACATATATGTTTTGCTAAAAAAAATTTTATATGGGGTAACATAAGTGATATATTTGACTATGAATATTTATTAGAAATATAAAAATATTTTATACATCATGATATTTTATTTTTAATTTTTAGATATTAAATAAATAAATTTAATTATGACACAATGATTATGTAGTGATTGCTTCATTAATAAAGGATGTAATGAAATGATATTATAATTGTTAACATAAATGTAATTTTGTTATTTTGATGTCATAAAAGAATTTTATGGATTATAGTTACGGGTTATATTTTTATTAATGAATTTATTTTGAATAAATCATATTTTTATGGAATATTAAAAAATTCAAGATATGAATTGTTCCAAAATTGACATAATACATATTATAAAATTTAAAATAAATTATTAAATATTATAAATTTTAAAAAAATATAATATTCGGCCAAATAGTTATCATAAGTCCAAAATATTATTATTGACTTTTTAATTTGAGATTTTTCATGTTTTGGTACCTATTTGGATTCTCAAATTGTTAAATGCTTGATAAAATGGTAAGAGTAAAAAAGGGTTAAATTAAAAAGATATGGATTAAACAATATCCAAAACCTGTATATTTCTTAATGGATAATTTTATTTAGACATATATTAATCATATATTCTAACTAACATAATTTGGAATCATTTATATTGAATATTGAATTTACAATAAAATAATAATTCAATATATTCCTTAAGTGCCCATCCTCCCTCTTTTAAAAGCCCCCCACCTCTAACCCTTACTCACACATATCAAGCCCCATTGGCTCATCCAAATTCTACCCAAATATGCTCCCAAAATCAATATATTCTTCTTAAAATACTAAACTAGTGAAGAAGGAAATTCAATAAATTGTTTTGCCTCAAATCAAATGGAGTTAACCGATTTAGAGGTAATGTCCTTTTTCAAGTTCTTTTTTTAATTTTTCTTCTCCACACCGTATTCTATAATTATTCATTGATTACATAACAAAAAAAGTATCTTCAATAGACTAGGATTTTTTTTATGAGAATTATTATAACTAAACTTACACACACCTCTGTCTAATGTATATGAACATATTGTTTCTATGTACGGAAAACTACTACCTCACGAAATGATGATTGTTCGATTATTCCCTACCACCTATCATGGTGGCCATTATGATAGAACTATATTTATATGTAATATATATTATATTTATTTTGTCTATGTTCTTTTGTATTTTTCATTTATATAATATCTTTATGATTTCCATAATGGGTAAATTAAATAATTTCATTTGAGGAAGTGCAGACTACCGCCCGTCAAAGTGACTTGACTCATTTATGCCATTCATGAAATGTATAAAGGTTGGAATTAATAAAAATATATGATATTATACTAGATTATAATATAAATATGTATCATTTAGTTTTCATTCCTTTAAATATGAAAAATAAATGAAAGTAGCACTCATGCGTACGTATGGCTTACTATCTCCATGAGCGGTGCGTTTCATTTTCATATATCCAAATGATACAGACTATTTTAAATACATATATACTGGATATATATGATATATATGATATTTAAATCATGAATATATTTCTGGGGATAATAGAATTTTTACCACATGAGCAATTTGTAATTATAACAAGTTCATTTTTGACTCATGTTCTAAACATAGACAAAATGTATGATATGAACACAAATAAATAACTTATTTTATTATCAAGGAAATAATTTATATAAATGAAATAAAAAAATTTAAAAATTATTTGTATCAAGTAAAAAATAACTTAAGTTTATTATTCTGGAAGAACAAGGAACGTATGAGAAATTTAGACTCATGGAAAGGGAAAATCGTAACCCAATTTCCATTCATTGGGTTAATCTTCTACTTTTAATTTGGTCGTGCTATGATTATGTAAGAAATTAATTTTGATTTTATATATTTTATTTATACATTATGTGTTCGTACATATAGTGAATACACATAATTGATCTAGTTTATTTACAAAATTATCTTTGTAAGGAAACTTTTCACCCTCCTCTTTTAGTCAAAGACATCTTTTTATGTTATGTATTTTTATTTTTATTTTCGTATGACAGGATATGTTATTCTATATCCATATTGATTTACATATTATGTCCATGTTATGAGAGACCTTTATCTCTCTAATCAACCCATTTTCTGAATTTTAATGTGACTTCGTTAGGCATCTATATTTTTTACAGGGGAAATTCTTAACACAATTTCTATTCTTTGGGTTAATATTCTACTTTTAATTATGTTGGGATATTATTATGTCTGTCACAACCCCCTTCCACCAAAGATTCCCCTTCTCAGCTCGCAATGGTGAAAGGGAGATAATGACCCCCCGAGTCCCACCTCCAGTAGGCCCCAGAGTGGTGACTAGCACCAAGGGTATGAGTTTTCACAAATATGGGAGGCATTAACCTTTCTATTATTTAAGATCAGGAAATAAGATGAGTCAAACACCAAAAGAAAAAGTAACACATTAATAAAAAAACCCAAACCAATCCCACGTGCATGTTTAAACAATTCTAAAACAAAGTACAAGTACAATAAAACTCAAAAGTACAATACCAAAAGAAAAAAGAGTACAAAAAACCGCAACACCTCCAACTATCCAGACTAGTAGGGTCCCACATAGACCTAATAGTCCTCCTCGAAACCTGAATGTAAATGTAGGGTGATCATACAAGTATACTTAGTAGGGAAACGTAAAGCACTCGTACACATGTGGGGAGACATCCTAATGTCCCGTGAGAACGACAGAAGAAACCAAAACCTAGAAAGGAATTCCTTCTACCAAACCTCACCATCCACGCTCACCAAAAACACAAAACAATAGGTAGTAGTATATAATAACAAGAATATTGGGTACCCCACACCATTTCCCCCACTAGCTAGCTGCTCTTCCTAATGGCGAATTTCCGGATGCTAACACACTCTTCATGCCCACACACACATGAGCCTCACAAACCACATATCCAGCCTGCACACACCTGGGCCTCACAACCACATATCCCACCCGCACACACATGGGCCTCACAAACCACAATAACATCCCCGCTTGAATACACCTGGGCCTCATCCAGAAGGTTCTTAGGAACAATAAACCTGCCCGAAGAGTCTTGGGCTAAAATCATACCAATCAAAACCTACCCAAAGAGTCGTGGGTGTATGGTCTCCTCAAGACATCATAGCCTATGGAAGAAGGAGTAGGAAGGAGCTAGTAACTAAGGGGAGAACACCCTCTCCCATGAAATGGGAGTGTTCGACACTAAGTGCTCAACATGGGTGGGGTGTGACAAAACACAATTATACATATACATATATGTATACCAAACACACAACCCAACCTATATCTTCTAAATAGAGAAAATGAGTATGTACCTTGGAACTTCTACTACGAAGCATGAATATAAAAAAAATCCCAAACACAATTAGGTTTTCATGTTTCAATAGTATTATTTTATTAGTTCCTTAACTACTGGGGAACTATCAAACCAGATCAATCATTTCGTAAGACAAAACCCTACCAACCACAAATCATGTTAGATAGAACACAAGCAAGAGAAAACCAACCTTTTTATCATCAATAAATCTCCATTTATTGTTCCCGCATTTAATTCATTATCGTTCTAAACAGTTCATTTATCAAAATTCCACATTCTTTTAATATCACAACCCATTACTACAGTCCTGCTGCCACTAACCACATCTCCATAACCGTATCATAAAACCAGGCTCGTGCCACATCATTTCCCCTTTAGTATCATTTACCACAGCCCTGCTGCCCATCCTATTCAAAATAACCCAAGATTCACCCCCCTTCTCACACACCACGTAACCAAACCAACACCCACATGTTCATTATTCCATTTTGTTCAACCAGGGTGATCACATAAGGGTTCTTGATATTCATTTAATCAGCCAACTTTACATGATTAAAAAATTTCAATATTCAACAATGTTTCCACCCAAAAAACGGTCTAAAAAGATAGGGAAACATTTAATTGTGCAAGAAAAGTCCCCCAACGACTGTGAATTTTAGTAGGCATAAGCCTATTCAATTCACAACATAATAATAGGATAAAAAAAGAAAAACAAAACAACTTTCCCATCCCTATTTTTAAGCTAGCTATTATCTTCATTAAACTGGTTCAACTATGTCTCATGAAACAAAGAGGACACCAATCCCGCATGATACACAAATTAAAGAGTAGAAGGTAAGATCCCTACCTCAATAGGTTCTGATCACAATGCTCCCCCAGATCAACTTTAGAAGACGTCCATCGGCATCCGTCGGTTTTGTCAAAACCCAGTAAAAACATCCAGGAGTGGAATCTGGAAAGGAAAGGCAGAAGGGAAAACAACAGATCCAAGCTCAAAAGTTCCTCCTTGTTGTTACGATCTCGTGGCCACTGACAGATCATAAATCATATATCAGACTAAGATGTTATGAAAGAAAAGAGATTAGGAGTCTCTCAGGAGGGATCTACTCGAAGGAAAGGGGAGGAGAGAAATGATCTGAAAAGGAGGAGAGCCCCCTCCTTTTATAGGTGAGAAAAACTAAAGTACACAATGTTTAATTCCTAGTACACGACGTGTAATCGGACATTCCACATGGTCACCACGCGGCTTCCAACACGATATTCAACACGACACACGACCATTAACTGGTAAACACACGGTTTGAGTGTAACGCGTACACGGGGATAAACTACACGGTGTGTAAGATGGGCTACATGGTGTGTACTTATTTATTTCACACGAAAAGGACCCGGCTTCAACACGGAACATGGCCGTTGACTGGTCAACACACGGTTTTAGGGTAACGCGTATGCAGGGAGAAACTACACAGCATGTAAGATGGGCTACACTATGTGTACTTATTTATTTCAAGTGGTAGGGACATGACTTCAACACAGGGTATACTCGGAAAGGTGGTACACGACGTGTACCCACACTACACGGTGTGTAGTTACAAATTTTGAAAAGTGTGGGAAAAGTCCATTCTACACACCAGAACACTTCATGACATTCTTTTAGACAAAGGAATGGGCCGGAGAGGTCTGGGATATTACATCATATACCTCTTAAAACATTCTTATCCCTGAGAATTCAAAACCAACCAAGAGGAACCCAACAAGATACCTCTTAGGTCTCTCGTTATATCAAGAACCCAACCAACAACCCTAATCATATGTGTTAGGAATTCCTTCTCCAATGTCGAGATATTATCCCCTTTAGGTGGAACTTACTCACCTATACAGGTTTAATCGCATCCGCATTAATGCGTCTCAATTAAGAATTGGGTCTTCCCACTTCCATATATTATGATTTTTCAACATACAATGCCCCCAACACCGTACAACAAACACAATGCCCGGACACATGGCTTGGGGAATTACTTATCCCATTTCGAGATATTATCCACTTTAGGTGGCACTGATTCTCGCGCATGGGTTCAATCGCATCTGCATTAATGCATCTCGATTAAGGATCAGGTTTTTTTCCTTTACCCCCACATCCGGACATGTTACACACTTCAATATAACAAGGAAACAAAACGCCTCACAACCGACCTTCCAAGCATTCCATATATCAAAGGTGTAAAGTATAAAATCAAAAAAAGCTCAAAAGAACAAAGAAAAACATAAGTGAAAACAACTCCAGGTACTGAGCATGCATCTGAGCCTCCTGCTCCTAAGTGCTCTCCTCAAGGCTGTTATGCCTCCACAACACACGAGCCAAAGCGATGGTTCATCCATGGAGCACCATCTCATTATGATCCTCGATTCTGACTGGTCATTCCTCGAAGGTCGCATCGTCCCCCTTATCAAACTCTCCCCCGTTGATAATGTGATAGTCGTCATGTAAGTACTGAAAAAGCTGGGATATGTGGAATATGTCATGAATCTTCTCCAACTGAGGTGGTGGGGCCAACTGATATGCCACCTCGATGAAATGACTCAGCACCTCGAAAGGACCAATAAACCTAGGGGATAGCTTACTCCCCTTAACAAACCTCCACTACCCCCATCAAGGGGAAACATTCAAGAACACATGATCTCCCACCTCTAACTCCAAGGGCCTCCTCCAACGATCAGCATAAGACTTCTTGTCGGTCCTGAGCTGCTTTCATCCTCTCATGTACAAGCTGTACTTTCTCTGTGGTGCTCTGTACTACCTCTCGCCCAAGTGCACCTGTCTCACTAACCTATGCCCAACAAATGGGTGAATGACATTGTCTTCCATACAAAGCCTCAAATGGTGCCATGCCAGTAGTAGAGTGGATGATTTTGTTGTAGGAAAACTCTACTAAAGGCAAGTGTCACACCCATGATCCTCTGAAATCTATAACGCTTTCTTACAGCATGTCCTCCAACATCTGGATAGTCCGCTCGGTCTGCCCATTGGTCTAGGGGTGGAAAGCAGTGCTAAGGTGTATCTTGGTTTCAAAAGCATGTTGTAACCCCCTCCAGACTTGTGAGGTAAACTAGGCATCCCGATCTGAGATGATAGTATTCGGAACTCCATGAAAATGCACCACCTCGTCTACGTACGACTATGCTAAGGTACTCACTGGGCTCGACTCCTTAATTTCTAAGAAGTGATCTAATTTAGTCAGGTGATCCACCACTACCCAGATAGCATCACAACCACCCTGTGCTCTGGGTAGTCTTGTGAATAATTCCATTGAGATGTCATCCCACTTCCACTCGGGGACACTTAAAGGATGCAACAAACCACAAGGAACACAGTGTTCAGCCTTTACTTGCTGACACACTAGGCACTTAGCCACAAACTTTGCCACTACCTATTTAACCCCGGGCCACCAAAACTGTTCCCTGAGGCCAAAGTACAATTTTGAAACTCCCAGATGTACCACCAAGGCTGAGATTTGGAACTCACGGAGAACTCCCTCACGCATCGCCTCCAGAACAAACAACCTTCCATGAAAAAGCATCCAATGTCGGCTATCCTCTGACCATCCCTCTGGACCATTTACCTGATCGATACGATCCCGCATTACTTCTACCTCAGAGCCTCCCCTCTGAGACTCTTCCACCTGCTGCAACAAGGTGGACTGCACCGTCATCTGAAAAAAATAGCCTCTAACACCCTCTACACTTTCATCCAAGTGAAAGGTAGAAAACTCTCCCATCACTTTCCAAGCCTCAGCGGATTCCTGAACCACTTCCTTATGTGACTTCCTTCTCAGGGAATCAGCCACAACATTTCCCTTACCTTTAGTGTAAGAGATCTCGAAGACATAGTCTTTGAGAAACTCAACCCATCTATGTTGCTGTAAGTTCAGGTCACGCTAGGAGAAGATATAACGTAATCTCTTGTGATCTGAGAAGACCACAACGCACTCCCCAAAGAAGTAATGTTGCCACAACTTCAGTGCGAACACTACTGCTACAAGCTCTAGGTCATGGGTGGAATAGTTACGCTCGTGAGGGCGCAACTTCCTAGACCCATAACAGATCACACCCTTCATCTGCATCAGTATGCACCCCAAACCAAGGCTAGAAGCATCACAACACACCTCATACAACAACCATTCTTCTAGAAACCATAGTACTGGATCACTAACCATCTTCTTCTTTAGGTAGTCAAAAGATTTCTGGCACTACTCACTCCATAAGAAGACCTGGTTATTCCCAGTCAAAGCTGTCAATGGAGAAAAAAATCAAGAGAAGTCTGAAACAAACCTTCAATAATAACCTGCCAATCCCAAGAAACTACGAACTTCTGTGACGCTCTTGGTTTCCGCCCAAGAAACCACTTCCTCCACCTTCGACGGTTCCACTGACACTCCATGCTGAGACACCACTTGCCCAAGGAAGTGTACTTCTTGCGTCAATAAATTGCTCTTCGACAATTTCCCATTAAGTTGGTGGTGTCGAAGGACTTCCAAGACTGCCCTGAGATAATCAATGTGCTCCTCCTCTGATCTAGAGTAGATCAGGATGTCATCGTAAACACAATGATGAACTGGTCCAGAAACTCTCAGAATATAATGTTCATAAGTCCCATGAACACATCTGGTGCATTAGTAACTCCAAACGGGATCACTACAAACTCAAAGTTCCCATACCTTCACCTGAAAGCCATCTTCGAGATGTCACTGTCCTTTACCCTCAGCTGATGATATCCAGATTGTAGATCAATCTTAGAAAAACAACCTGCTCCTCTCAGCTGGTTGAAGATATCATCTATCCTTGGAAGGGGGTAACGACTCTTGACCATTACCTGATTCAACCTTCTGTAGTCTATGCATAGTCTGAGACCACCATCTGGCTTCATCACGAACAAAACTGGAGCACCCCATGGTGACACGTTGGGTCGAACTAAACCCTTCTTCATCAGATCGTCAATCTGAATCCTCAACCCCCGCAATATCTAAGGTGCCATCTGATAAGGGGCCATCGAAATTGGATGGGCACTAGGTTGTAAGTCTATCCCGAACTCAACATCACGTCCAGGGGGGGTAGAGTCACAACCTCCTCAGGAAAAACATCGAGGAACTCCCCAACATCCTCTAGAACATACATCATCTATGTATTAGCTAAAACCACTGATAACACGCATAACAAGGAAAGGAGTGGCTTCAAATGCCGGATTCCCACCTGATAGATCTTCTCGCCATCAAAAGCTACATGTTGTCCATCCATGTCAGAGAACACGACGCTTCTTCGGATGCAGTCGATAATTCCACTAACAAAAAATAGACAGTCTATGTCTAAGATGACATCGTATGGCTACATCGTTAGTAAATGAAGAACCCCACTAGATCGATGCGGTCCCAACATCAGCTCACATCCCCGGAAAACACAAGATATGCTGGTTTGACCTCCAACTGGTGTACTCACCACCAGGGGTACATAAATTCTCTATACATCTAGACCCAAATCATGGGATAGACCAGGTGAAACAAAGGAGTAAGAATCTCCCGAATCGAACAAAGAAGAAATGAGAGTGATGAACAAACAAATCGTACCTCACACAACCTTTGGTCCTGCCAGAGTTGCCAACTATGCTGTGTGAAACTGTCCCCACCCACCTCCTTTGCCTCTTTGATGTCAACCATCTCCCCGAACGCACCCTGGTTGAGGTCCCTGAGGAGAATCCTGAGGTCGGCCTCCAGCTACAAAGTATGCCCTCAGAGGAGCAGGGTCCTGCTACTACTGGAAGGGCATCGCCGACAACTGGTGCTGCTGAGGCGGGTGCTGAACCTTTCCACCTCCACCGTACTAAGATCGGGTCGAGCACCGAATCTGAATGTGCCCAAAAACTCCATAATAGGAACACTTCGGTCCTCGGATCGTGAAAAAGGGATGAGGACCCAATGATCTGAACTGGAACTACTAGGGCATGCTCCCTACTGGCTTGAATATAGAAGGTCATGTCGCAGGAGACCTGCTGCTGACTGCCTTCCCCTTTGACGAACCTGGCTAGATCCCCTTTCGTGGTGCACCTCCCTAAGAGTGTATCCTCTCTACAACCTCTTCCTTCTTTTGTACTACCATGTACGTCGGAAGGGTGAAGGGGTGACATCATACTAGATCGAAGGACGAAGCACCTCCTTCAAACGTCTTGCCTGAGACTCCTCATATGGAAAGAGATCTGGAGAAAATCGTAAGAGACCATTGAACTGATCCCCAATTCTCATACTGACATACTCCCCTACTGGAGGGAGAGTAACTCCTGCAGCTTCTTCACCTTGATCATGGAAGAAAGGAATTCCTCTTGGAACTCCATCTCTAAGTCAGCCCATGGAACCTCTGCCTATGGCCTCTCCCCGAGGTAGAGCGTCCACCACTGAGGTGCCACACCTCTCAGTTGACTGACTGCTAGGGGAACCCAGCACTCCCTCGGAGCAAGGATCATGGTAAAATATATCCCTTTCTCCTCAAGCCACCTCTCAGTCTCTACATCCTATGTACTACCCTCATACTTCTTCAGGGTTTTTTGCTGGAAAGAATGAAGAGTCTTCTGCCACAGATCATCTTCCTCCTCTCGGTCAATCCTCAACTGATCGAACACCTGAATCTGTTGGGCCTCGACTGTCTGAGTCACCCGGGGATGACATCCATGTGCCATAGCTGTACGGTAAACAAAGATCGTCTAATCCCAAGTAGAAAGGAAATTTCTCAAGGTTTCATTTTATCACTTTATATTAATTTCTTTCCCAGAACACCCAAATCAAGTAAAATAGCAACATGATGATGCATGTACCATCCCTAGGGTCTCTACCCTATAATCAATGTAGTCTCACTTGGTCGTTCGATAGGCTTAGAGACCTTGCATCGGATCACTGGCGGCCCTAAAATCCTGTGTCCTAGCCGGTCATCCCTGGCCTATGTCACGCACCAAGATCACCTAACTCTGTTTCCCTACCATCCCATGTAATCCTTACAGTGTCTAACTATAGACACCATCCTATCTCTCAACCATCACCTTTGATACCATTCTATCACGACCCCCTTCCACCAAATATGAGCCTTTTGAGCTGGAAATGGTGAAAGGGAGATAATGAACCCAGAGTCCAGCCTCCAGTAGGCCCAAGAGTGGCGACTAGCACCAAGGGTATGAGTTTTCACAAATATGGGAGGCATTAACATTTTTATTATTTAAGATCGGGATATAGGATGAGTAAAACACCAAAAGAAAAAGGAACATGTAAATGAAAAAAAACCCAAACCAATCCCATAGGCATGTGTAAACAATTTTGAAAAAAAGTACATGTATAAGAAAACTCAAATGTACAATACCAAAAGAAACAAGAGTACAAAAAACCAAAACAACTCCAACTGTCCTGACGATTAGGGTCCCACACCGCCCTGGTAGTCCTCCTAGAAACATGAAAGTAAACGTAGGGTGAGCATACAAGTATACTTAGTAGGGAAACCTAATGCTCTCGTGCACAGGTGGGAAGTTATCCTAATGTCCCGTGAGAACAACAGAAGAAACCAAAACCTGGAAAGGAATTCTATCCACCCAACATCACCATCCATGCTCACCAAAAACACAGAACAATAGGTAGTAGTATATAAAAACAAGAATACTGGGTACCCCACACCATTTCCCCCACTAGCTAGCTTCTCTTCCTAACGGCGAATGTCCTGAAGCTACCACACTCTTCTTGCCCGCACACACCTGGGCCTCACAAACCACATATCCCGCCAGCAGACACATGGGCCTCACAACCACATATCCCACCCGCACACACACGGGCATCACAACCAAAAATCACATCCCCGCCTAAACACACTTAGGACTCATCCTGAAGGTTCTTAGGAACAGTAAACCTACCCGAAGCGTCTTGCGCTAAAATCACACCAATCGAAACCTACCCGAAGAGTCTTGGGTGTAAGGTCACCTCAAGCCATCATAGCCTATAGAAGAAGGAGCTGGAAGGAGCTACTATCTAAGGGGGAAAAACCCTCTCCCATGAAATGGGAGTGTTCGACACTAAATTCTCAACATGGGTGGGGTGTGACAAAACACAAATATAAAGATACATATATGTATACCAAACACACAACCCAACCTATGGCTTGCAAACAGATAGACTGAACACATACCACAACACTACTGCAACGAAGCATGCATACAACAAACAATCCCAACCCCATTTAGGTTTTCATGTTTCAATAGTATTAGTTTATTAGTTCCCTAACTACTAGGAAATTTTCAAACCAGATCAAGCATTTCGTAGGACAAAACCCTGCCAACCAAATATCAAGTTAAATAGAACACAAGCATCACAAAACCCACCTTTTTATCATCAATAAATCCCCATTGATTGTTCCCATTTTTAATTCATTATTATTTCCCACAGTTTAGTTATCAACTTTCCACTTTTTTAAGATCACATCCCATTACTGCAGCCCTGCTGCCACTAACCACATATCCACAAATGTATTACAAAACCAGGCTCGTCCCATATCATTTCCCCTTTTGTATCATTTACCACAGCCCCGCAGCCCATCCAATTTGTAATAACCAGGATTCACCCCCCACCCCCCTTCTCACACACCATGTAACCACACCAACACCCACATGTTCATTATTCCATTTTGTAAAATCGGGGTGATTACACAAGGGTTCTGAATATTCATTTAATCAGCCAACTTTACGTGATTACCCAATTTCCATATTCCACAAAGTTTCCACCCACAAAATGGTCTAGAAATATAGGGAAAAATTTAATTGTGCAAGAAAAGGCCCCCAACGACCGTGATTTTCAGTAGGCATAAGCCTATTTAATTCATAATATTAAAATAGGATAAACAAAGATAAACATAACAGCTTTCCCATCCCCATTCTTGAAGCCAGTTATTATCTTCATTAAACGGGTTCAACTATGCCTCATGAAAGCAGGAGGACACCCATCCCACATGATGCACAAATTTGAGAGACAAAGGTAAGATCCCTAACTCAACCGGTTCTGATCACAACGATCCCCCAGATCTAATTTAGAAGATGTCCATCAGCGTCCATCGCTTCGGTCAAAACCCGGCAAAAACCTCTACGGGTGGAAGCTGGGAAGGAAAGGCCGAAGGGAAAAAAACAAATCCAAGCTCAGAAGTTCCACATTGTCGTTACAATCTCGTGGCTGCTGATGTATCGTAAATCAAAGCTCGGACAAAGAAGTTATGGAATAAAAGAGTTTAGGAGTCTCTCGGGAAGGATATGCTCAAAGGAAAGGGGAGGAGAGGAATAATCTAAAAAGGAGGAGAGGCCCCCTCCTTTTATAGGCGAGAATAACTAAAGTACACGACGTGTACTTCCTAGTACACAGCGTTTACTCGGCCATTCCACACGGTCTCCAAGCGACTTCCAACACGAAATTCAATGTGGAAAACAACCGTTGACTGGTCAACACACGGTTTGAGGGTAACACGTACGTGGGGAGAAACTACACAACATTTAAGATGGGATATATGGCGTGTACTTATTTATTTCACGAGGCAAGGACACATATTAAACACGGCACATGGTCGTTGACTGGTCAACACACAGTTTGAGGGTAACACGTATGCGGGAAGAAACTACATGCCGTGTAAGATGGGCTACAGGGCATGTACTTATTTATTTCCTACGGTAAGGACACGGCTTCATCACGGGGAATACTCAGCAAGGTGGTACATGGCATGTACTCACACTACACGGCGTGTAGTTAAAAAATTTAGAAAAGTGTGGGAAATGTCCATTCAACTCTCCAGAACACTTCATGACCTTCTTTTCGACAAAGGAATGGGCCTGAGAGGTACATGCAATTACAATGTCAGAAATAACTTTTTATGTCCTATCTTGTAATTATATATTACTTATGTGTATCTATAGTGAATACACATAATCAATTTATTTTATTTAAAAATGATCTTTGTAAGGGACTTTATCTCAATCTTTTATCATTGAGGCATATTTTGATTTATACATAACTTTCTTTTATATGGTGTATAAACCCCTATTATTTTTAATTTAATTCAAATGGAATATTTTTTCTACATATTATTTTACTAAACAATAAAAGGAATTTTTCTTTTTAACATACGTGGTGATAATAAACTTTCTGCCACTACGGGAATTATTTAATATTGGGCTTCCTCTACAAGCCATAGTGTTTTTAAAATGAAAATAAATACCATATACACTTTTTTTGTATTTTGGTTTTGAAAATGGTATTGAAAATGGATTGATTATGTCAATATCTTGAACTTATATATTTTTATTTCAATATGTAAAGGTTATATTTACTTTATGTGTTATGATTATGTTATGGTTCTTGGGAATTGTTCGTGTATATATGTGGTTCCGTGATAATCCTAGGGTGGGTGAGCATGAGATAGCTCACCAATGAATTAGGTAACGTCACAAAGGTAAAAGTTAAAGTTTCTCCTAAGATATTTTGAGAATATACTATCATGGGTATTCAAAACGTAACTCCATATGTAGTTCTAAAAGCTACAATGTAATTATTACATGGATGCCACATGTTACCTTTATGATTTTCAATTTATTTGTGTTATTGATAAATCTTATGATTTCATGAGGTATGTTAAAGAGCTTATGTTTTGTACATATTTTTGGACTAATATTTTATTTCCTTATTTTATAACCCTTACTATGATTTTTGTGCTCACCCCATGTTTTTTTAAATATTATTCATAGGGTATAAGGAAGGGTAAGAGAAAAAAAGTATTAAAAGAGATTTATATCAAGAAATAATTCTTATTTTATTTAAGGAGTTTTATTATTGTAAAATAAATGAATATAGTATAAGTGTATAATTTTTAATCATTTGTGATTTAATGTAATATTTACATCCTAATTCTCTAAAACCCTAAAACTAAAAAGATTCTCAATGTGAATTATTATGATAATTCAAGATTATGAAATGTTTAAGGATGGGGCCTTATATATAAAACTGTGTTTAAACAAAATATGATACACTATTTAAATATTATTTTAACCTATAAATTAAATTGGATGGTATTAATAGAAATAACTAAGTTATGAAAATAAAATTTTAAACACAAATAATTTTTTCAATAATTTATTACAGACAAAAATCTAAATCATTTAAAAGAGAAGGAAATGTTTTCTAAAAACCCGTATTCTTGTTCTAAAAAGTGGTTTGGACACAGTTATCACACATAATTTAAAATTAATTTTTACTAACAAAATGAAACCTATTTTATAAAATGGACTTAATTTTTTAAATCATCATATCAAAATTATCTTAGGGTTAGTTTTTGGACTTTTTTTGAAATTCTTTATTTTTTGATGAATTGTTAGAAATATTGAATTTTAATAAAAGACTACATTTCTATTTAAATTATTTATAATGTCAAATTATATTTTAAATTTTTATTAACGTAAAATTAGTTAAATTATATATCAATAAATCAAATATATGTAATTGGAGTCATTTTATGTTTAATTGTGATATAAAAACCGTACAAACTTTTAATCATTTTCTCTTTGAAAACCTTCTTTCTCATCACGTCAATAGGATTAATTTTAAATTATATTTCACCAATTTTACATATAATTCTTTTAAAATGGGATAAAATATTTTTATTTAGTATAATTCATAATATATAATAAGTTAAAATTAAATTTTCACAAAATAAATAGTGAAAATAGTAAAAATTAATAACCACAGTTTATGTAAAAATGGGTTTACTGAGGGGAAAACATAAAGGATAAGGATTAAAATGACATAAAAACATTTATAAAAAAATATTTAATGGGATTATTTAGACCGTTTAAAAGTCTATGTATCTATAACTATCCATTTTTTAACCATTTTTCTAGGGAAAAATTGTTGTTCAATCTTTTTATTTACAAAAATTACAAGGGTTTCACTAAGCTCACTTATAAAAGGCGACCCATTATCCTCAATTATTCCCATATTAGAAACACGGTGTTTCAAAAAATAAATTTTGAATAAATTTCCAACCTCCAAAACCTACTTCTATAATATTTATTTCGTTCATACAACCAATCTATAAATGATTTCAGTGATACCCTTTGGAGGTTACCCAAAGAACAGACAACATTATTTAACAATAATTTCTTCTACCTTCCTCAATTATTATTAAGACATGATGATATAATAAAATAATTATATTAAATATAATAATATTTTTTTATGTTATGTTAATTTCCTAAAACCTCCCTAATTCTATAAAATTGGTTATGAATTCATTATTCATGTGTACGGTCAAACATCACCTCATGAACCGATGTCAATAATTTTTCCATGACGTGCTATCACGATTGGGTATGATAATAGATCTAAAGTATATATTTGAAATTTCTATCATAATTATACCGAAATATTAATTATATCGTAAATAACCATTTTTAATTTCCATTTCCTATGATATAAGATAATGTTTCTCGTGTGTATAGAGGACTACCAACTCGTGAAGAGATGGGATTAATGTTTCACTAATGATTTACAGGATGGTAATAAGTATAATGATAATGAATATATTTGATAAAAATGATATAATTATGATATTATCTTAATATTTATCATTATTAAAATATCTTATACCAATTTTTTTTTACCTTTTCAATCACTTAAAGATGACAACACCATTCATGTACATGTGGAATACCATTTTGACAAAGCGATGAGACTCTTTTTGCATCTCCAACCACAAGGAAGATATTTATAAAATATGTATATTTAAATAAATAGAATTGTATTTATGGTATTATTTCCATTATATAATAATTAAATAACACATATCTCTTTTATATAATTATCCCATCTGTATGAACGTTGTTCCATCTCCATGATCCTAACATACTGTATTTATAAAAACAATCATTCATGATTTCTATTAAATGTATAATTGATATATAAATATGATTATTATGTATTTATTATTATTATTTAGATTATTTAACTATATAATTGTGATGAATTGTATCTTTCATGACAAAACACGCATGAGAAAAGAAGGAAATTAACACCCAAAACAACGAAAATAATGAATAATTATTAATGGATGGGTGATGATATGTTTAAAAAAATAATATATGATACTATAAATATTAATATGATTATATTATAAGTTAATAACATATTTAAAACCACTATACATGAGGTTGATGAATTGTTCAACCAAAAGAATGTTTGAGTTAAGGGACTCCATGTTAATTTCTCTTCATTAAGGCACATTGTAATGTTATGAACCTACTTTATTTTTTATTGGGAATATACTACCGATTTTATATTTAGTAACATGATTACATAATTATTCATATAATTTAATGTTTCTATTTGAATTATTTCATCATAGGGGTTTTGAATTGAAAACTACCAAGAGGTAAATGTTATTGTTCAATATCACTTTATTTTTTCATGGTTAACTTTCTCAAAAAACAATCACCTTTTTTATGATCATTTTTAACTATTCATTACATTTATCATTAATATAAATATTCTTTAATAATTTATATGATTATTTCCTAAACCAAAGGATAAATTTACATATAGTTTTTACTTTGAATGTTATTTGACTAATTAGGTAAATATAGATAAATAAATATCCTTTACTCAATACAATTTTTTTTGATATGGAATAATTTTCATGAATGACATCGATCATTTGATAGATATGGATTTTTTAGGACATGTAGATATAGGTTTGGATTGTCTATTGATATCCCCTTAATGCATTGACAAGTTTCATGAGACAAATCAGTTGGCCGAATCTGATGGGTTTTTACGTTGTAGTTTTAAAAGTATGTTGAGGAACGATCTTAACGGTAGAGGACTCATGATTATTGAGATCATGAAGTCCAATAATTAAGAAATTATTTTATTGAGAATATTATTATTATTATTATACATTATATTTTCACTATGACATTATCTATGGATTCATTCCATTCTCAGTTATTGATTAAATGGAATGTGTTTTTAGTTAATTTTCATTCTATTTTGACTTTGCCTTATCTTATCATCATAGTAATGTTATTAAAATGGAATTTTTATTCCATTATTTATATTTTAAATTTAATTGTTCTTATTGATTCATGTTAGCTTTCGTGGTACTAAACCCTTACTAAGAATTTGAGATCACCCTTATTTCATTTCCTATCCCTATGAAATGAAAAATAATTCCTGGAATGAGTTTTAAAGAATATAGTTAATTTTATTTTTTATATATATTAGGTTTTATTTTGTATTCTCAATATAAAATAGTTATCTTGTATGTACCTTTTTTCTATGAAAATGATGAAGTGATTGGTGATTTATGACTTTACCCTTTGTATATATGTTAATGTAGTATGGCATGCCATCATCTCTGGGTTACTAGGGTTATGGTCATTATAGTTTGTATTAGAGAATGTTTTGTAGAAACCTTAGGAAATAGATTATGAAAATAATATAATAGGGAATATAACCATATGATATAATTTGAGAATAATAATATAAGATCGTTGTTAATTTTTGGTAAGGAAGAGATAATGTTGTTTATCCTATAAATACATTCTTATTTGGATACAAAAAGTGGATGTTGTTTCGAAACAGAGGCATCTATAGGTAATAATTCCAGAAAGGGGACATTGGGCTTGTTCCAATCATCTTCTAGTGTACGAAAATGGATCTTACTACACTCCTGTTTTGACACTAAATAGTGATATGATTATGATAATTCACATTTTCTTTACAAACCATTATATAGTTTTTTAAAATAATGATATCCCCAAAGAAAACAACATTATGAATCCAAGATTGATAATGAATATATTTTAATTTATGCTATGTTTTACACAGTATTTGGAATTATACAATGTGATTTAAAATCAATAATTTTATGTGTTAATCCAGTATATTACATTGTTTTGAAATGTATCCTATAAGGGAGGAATGTATAAAAACTCATGGACAATTTAGAGATTTCCCTTTTGAGTAATCCAATAAATCTAACATTGGAACTGAAACAATTATGTCAATTTTAGGGAATCATAATCAGGTTATGAAAATTTAAAATTATTATATAGAGAAACCAATTATATAGAAGGATTATCCAAAGTTCGATCAATTCATGTGATAGAATCCCACATAATTTGGTAAGAATAATTATTCAATGGATGATGTGAAATGGATTATGTCTCTGTACAAGATACATATGACCTTAGTATTTGGTCAAAAGGAAATGGTTACACTTTTAGTGTAATGTATCTAATGTGATTATTAATAATGGTGGTAATTAATCTAGAGTACTCATGAGGAACATGAAATAAGAATCATGGAATGGATATATTATATGAAAAAATTATTCGAAAAATATTTCCCTTATGAGGAAAAAATGAAATTAATTGAAATTTATTTATGATAAATCAAAAGGAAGAAGAAACCTTTGTTGAGTAGGAGATGCCTAAAGATTATATATCCAACATAGAGTGAAATATTTACCAATTCTATGAAGTTATTAATCTATGTATCCAAAGGGAGTTGGTCTCTCAAATATTTTCTTTATATGATTAAATAATCCTATATTCCATGAAAAGGAAAATTAATTATATAGATGTTATATATTCAAGGGAAATCATTACTAGAATAGGATACATGAACACAATTTAAAAGGGAATATAGTAAAGGAGAAGAAGAGAATGCAGTGATTTCAACCTTGTGAAAAATATGGAATGAATCATGTACAAAAATTGTTGAATAGATTGTGAGTTTCTAATAAGTTTCTATATAAGGTCCACAAGGAAAAATAATGAAATGTAAAGAATGAAAAAATTTCCATTTTGTTTTTTGACTATATATAGATGGGGATCTATACAAATTAGTTCCCCACTCATCAAGGGAATCACCCACAAAAGAAGATAAAGGGATAAGGATAAGATTATGTGATCACAATAGCTACGGTTAAAGTATCCTATAATGTAGTGGGGGGGGGTACTTTAATTGTATCTTAAAATTTATCTAATGAATTTTTTTATTCTAGATCATCACACTTTTTTATTTATACATATTATTCTATTAAAATTCTATATTTTATTTTTTAATTTAAGAAGGGAGTTTTCAATATAAATTCATTGGTAATGTATCATTATAATAAGGTTGTTTTATGGAGTACATATTTTGACACATAAAAATTCTTTATTTTCTAAACCTATTGTCATACATGTGGCTAATGTTGATATAGTCATTTGTATGGACTGGAATTCAATATATTATATAATAATTAATTACCAAAAGACAAATATTATGATTTGTGGGGAAGTTATATAATTCCATATCTTTAGAGTATATAATTCATCATATTAGTCATATCTAAATCCACCCATAGTATCTCTACTGAATTAGATAATTGGGTGGGAAGCGAAAACAAAATCTAAGAATCGATAAGTTATTATTGAAATAGATTATTCACCAATTTTATAGGAATTCATTGATGTATTTCCTGAGAAATTACCTGAACATCCCTAATAGTGTGATGTTAAATTTTATAATGATTTAAGAACTCATGCATGACCAATATCAAAGACTTCCTATAAAATAGAAACTTTTGTATTAGTAGAGTTGAAGATAAATGTAAAAGAGTTAGGTGATAAGATATTTATTCTTCGTAGTGTTTTTCCCTGGGGATCACCTATTTTCTTCATTATGAAAAAATATATAACCATGACACTATGTATTTATTAAATGGAATTAAATTGTTTTAAAATAAGTAACACATATCATATAACATTCATTATTGACTTATTTGATCAACTTCATGGAGCTGAGCACTTCCAAAATATTCACCTTAATTTTGGGTATCTTCAAATGTGAGTAATGAAAAAAACATTCCAAATATGGTATTTATGTGGAGATATAGAAATTATGATTTTACAATAATTCTATTTGGATTAACTAATTCATGCAATATTTTTATGGATTTAATGAACAGAGTATTCAAGAAATATCTTGATGATATTATTGTTGTATTCATTGATGATATTATGTTGTATTCAAAAGGATATGAAGACCAAGATAATAACTTATGGATCATTTGTGATACTCTTAGAAGGAATGATTTATATAGTAAATCAAGTAAGTTTGATTTCGAGATTCATTATGTTTCGTTTCTTGGCCATATTGTCTTACATGATAGAATCATAGTTGATCATATGAAGATCAAGGTTTTCAGAGAATGGACTATGCTAGTGAACATAAAAAAGGTATATAGTTCCATTATTTTAGTATGGTACTATAAATGATTCATTTATAATTTTTCCCAATTGAAAAAATGGTTAACAATTATTACCTATAAAGGGGTTACATTTTTTGTACAAATGAATGTGATAAATTTTTTGATGAAAAAATAGAAGACTAGCCAATGCCCCTATTTTGACTCTACTATATAGAAATAATGGGTTTTTGATATATAGTGATTCATAAAAAAGTACTTGTTTATGATCTAATTAAAAATTATAATGTTATTGCATATAAATAAAGGAAGTTGAAGACTCATGAACTAAACTACATAACCGATGACCTTGTGATTAGATCTGTAATCATTACATTGATGAAATAGAGACATTATCTCTATGGTGGGAGATTTGTGATTTAAATAGATCATAATATCATAAAATAACTCTTTTCATAGAAATAGATCAATATGTCCTAAAAGAGATGAATCAAGCTACTCTGGGATTATGATTTCTAAATACACTATCACCCAAAGAATGAAAATAAGGAAAAAGATGAATCGAGTAGGAAAGATCATGGAATAATGTCCCAAATGAGTAATGAGAGAGAAATTATGTTCATGGATTTCATAAATGTGGATATGAAACTTCTTTTTGAAGGGGAGACATCACACTTTTTTGGAAATGATTTCAAAACAATATTTATTAGAAAAGATAAAATGTTCTCAATCTTGATATGAGACATTTTTGAAGAAAATTAAATATTTGAATGATGTGAAATTATCAGACATCATTTTTGATGATGGTGTTCTATGGATTTTACTATGATAATATTTTAAAAATATAGATGGGATAAAAATATAAATTATGTACAATTATCATAGATAATTTTCTTCTATTTCCCATGGTATCACAAAGATATATATGTATTTTAGGGAACAGTTTGGGTGGTATAATAATAAGTGGGGAATTGCTGATTGTTTTCCAAGATGTTTGGTTTATAATAATGTAAAATTTGTGAAACAATAAACTATAATATTCAGGTAACATTTTTCTATTCCTTTGTGTAAATTGGTTGACATTACTATGTAATTGGTTATAATACTACCAAAGACTGCTAGAAGTAAAAATGAAATATAGGTTATCACTGATTTCCTAAAAAATCATCACATTTTATCACTATAAAATAATATTTACCTACGAATAACATGGTGAGGATATATATTAATTATGTTGTAAGCCTTAGTGGTGCACCTAATTTAATTGTATTGAATTGTGACCATTATTTTACATTGAAATTATAAAAGAGTCTTCTGAAGGATGTTGATACTTAACTTCATTTGAGCATTTCCTATAACACTCAATCTAATGAATATACTGGAAGTAATATTTAAAAAATGGAAGATTTTGTTTTCATGATTTCATGACTTTCAAGGTATGTGGGTTCATAATTTACCTTTGGTAGAGTCTTCATATAACCACAGTTTCCACTAAAGTATTCAAATGGTGAGTATAAACCACTTTTTGGAAAGCGATGTCATAATCCAAACTGGTTGGGATGAAGTTGGTGAAAGGAAACTTATAGGCCCTAAACATTTTGAACATACAATAACTAAGGTAAATGATATTCAGGCTCATATTAAATCGGTTCAAAGTATGAAAAATAGTTAAGCTGATAATCAGATGAAATATTTGGAATTCTGAGTGGTAGATCATGTTTTCGTGAAAGTATCACCATAGAAGGGTGTTATATGGTATGATAAGAGAGGGAAACTAAGCCCCATGTACATCAAACCATTGAAACTATTTAGTTAATTTGAGTTATTTCTTATCCTTATTTATTGCAACCAAATATCTCAAAAGTACAAGATGAGTTCCAAATATTGTTGTTAAAGAAGTGTATGCCAGACCCAAAACATGTTCTTTCACATAACATACCGTTAAGAATTTCATGTATTTATATTCTGAAATTTCATTTCCCTTGTTATTTGGGTACATTTTTTGAGTTTCAAGGATGGAGGGAATTTTTGGGGAAATGACCTAATGTCTAGGTCTGTATAGTTTTTTGAATTAATGGAGTCTGCGTATAAATGGTTTAAAGGATTTGAGGGGTTCTCCATGAGTTTAGATAATTATGGAGTTGTTATTATGTTTTTTGAGATAAAACTAGTATTTTCATCACATCTATGATAAATAAACACCATGTAAAGTGATTACATGTATTTTTGTGGTCATTAGATAGAATCTATATGTTCAGTTCATAACATGAACCTCTATCACATCATTAGAAGTTTATAGGTTGTTTAAGAGGATTACACCCCACGTAATGGGTTCCAGGCAGAATCTATGAAGTGGTATAGGGAATTAATTTTTAAATCCACAAATTTAAATCCCACACAATGTAATTAAATCAAATCATGTTTTATTATAAAAAGGTGATGGGTTTTCCATAGATTTCGGTTTCATGGGTTACATGATGTTAAAAGAGATTTCAGGCCATGTAAATCTCACGAGTTGGTATTTTAGGGTTATACACCATTAAATTTTGTTTTATTTTATGCAATACTTTCTCTCTCTCATCCTAAAGGCTCTTAGGGTTGATTTTGGAGACCTTTGACCCTTTTGAATCATTTCGGTCGGTGATTGATCATCCATGAAGTTGTGATACATTTCTCCATATGAGTATTCATCATATTTTTTTCATCATTTATCATGGTGTACCCATTGAGAAACAAATATTTATCAGTGGGTCTATAGTGTTGATTCTTCTTCATTCCCTCTATATCTATGATGAGATATTACTCAAGATTCTAACCCTTGTGTTTGTTTTGGTGTGGCTTGTAAGTTTCCTTGATGTATGTTATGATCTATACTCTTCACTAAAACATTTACTAAATTATATCAATTATAATATGTGAGGATTGGTTCTTGGTCACTTTTTGTCCTTAATATGTTATTTCTTCTTGATGGATTGTGGATGTGTGTGACCAAATCTTAACGGATGTGGTTTTGTTTCTAGTCCTTGTTAGTAGAATTTTATTGCTCTATTTTTTATAAATCATTTTATAAATTAAATTGAGTGATTGATTGATCTAGTTTTTTTTAAATATTTTTTCAGAAAAAATATCATATTTCCCTTGTTTTTAAAAAGTAAATGATATTCTCAATGTGAAGTTTATTTCTAAAATGGTTTTCAAAAATGGTTTTTATGAAATAGTTTGAAAAATATTGCACATGTGAAGGCTTGGTTACGTAGGTGGAAGGTTTATCTTATGCCTAACCTACATGTATTATTAGTGGGGTCACTCTTGGTTTGTTCCACTATTATATAGGCTCATTATCTATGAAATTGATATTGATATTGTTGGGGAATTCCCTCATGGGGTGTTTTTTGGCTCCGTAAGTCCGTGTTCTCTGGACTTGATCATGCACTATTCATTAATAGTGGTATGAGTAGTATGTTAGCCCAAAATATAGTGATTGTTGGCATGATGTTACTTATGTTTTGGATTATAATATTTTAACCTTTTTTTGTCATTGATTTGACGTGATATGTAATAAATGGTTTCATTTGATTTGATTTATATGAAATGATTTGAAAATTTTTTAACAGAATTTATTTGGAAATGTAGAGAATAGAAAGTTTAATGTTTTCAAATGATATTTATATAAAATAACTATAAAAAATTTATCAAGACTTGTTTAATTTAAATTTTATAATGTTCAATTTATTTTACAGAGAGTTGTTATGGAACACTTTGGTGGGATCCTAATAATCTAGTTAGATCGCAACCTGCTCACTCCTTCGGCAGTGCATAGACCTTTTTATGTATTTATATTATTCGAAAGGTATGACCCCATGGTGAGGTAGGGAGGTATCTATCTGATGAATCTATATTGTTGGTTGTGAGTTGGTTATAGTTTTCCCATCCTATCCTACGGATTAGTTAATAACTGTTTTAGTTTTCCTTGACTGATTGTAATTGAACTTTGGGATATTATAATTTCTTTTGAGTTGTATGACTTTCACTATATTCTTTTAGTTATGGAATTGTTTTATCTATTCTGATGTTACTCTATGTTATATATATAGATACAGGACATGTTGTTTATTCAAGTTTGGTTAAATCATTTGCTCTATTTGTTTATTTATGTATGGGGTATTGTCGTCATTCCATGGTGATCATAACACCCTTCACGTATGTGGATATTTGGACTAGGTACTAGTTTAAGAGGGTATCTGAGACACATTATTCATAGTTCAGTATTAGAGGAGGTATTTCCTCAGGGGTCCTTGTCTTGGGAATATTGGTTGAGTGGAGGTTTGATTTTCAGTACTTGAGATGTTGGTTGAAGTGAGTGTCTAGCCAAGTATTTTCATGATGAGGCTCTAGTCACTATGAGATATTGGTATGTGTGTCACTTATTTCGAGTTCCTTATCTTAATCATAGTTTTTTATTATTGTTTTCTAGTTTGAACTAATATTATGCCTTTTTATGATTTTTCTTCTATTTTGGTGTCCATTAGAATGCCTTTGAGATATGGGGATGTTTTATCATGATGAGGCTCAAGTCACTATGAGATATTGGGATGTTTGTTCTATCAACCAGAATATTCTACAAGTGATGAATGCAAACATTGAGGTACATTCAGGAGATATAGAAGAAAGGTATTGATCATTTGTGTTCCTTCATGAGAATCCACCACTCCTTAATTGTATGGATGAACCTAAAGAGTCAAAGGACAGGATGAATACAATCAATCAGATATTTGACTTCTAGGAGATGATTGAGAGTATCATGGTGAATTGTGTAGCATTCAGACATGAGGGACCCAACAAGAGGTTGTGGGATTCCATGGTACATATAGAAATTCATGTGGGTTTGACTAGAAAAGCTTTAAGGCACTCTTATTTCATTATTTTATCAAGAGTGGATGATGCTGGTAAAGTCTCCAGAGTTTCCCTCTTCGAAACTATAGGTGAGTTTACTGTTAGCATACACAAATAAGTTTTCTAAAAGGTTTGTTTTAATCCATATGTAGTAAATAATGAATAAATGAAGGATCATAAGTACTTATAGGGTTTTCAATAAAATATAAGATCCTTTATATTCATGCTGAAGCATTCAACCTATGGGGAGACTTGAGAAAAAGTTATTATGGAAAAGATGAACATGGAAAGAAAATGGCGTTATTATGCCCCTTCTCTTATACATAGTGGTAGCTTTAGTGATGAAAAAATGAAACATAAAAAGTGGTCGGATCATCTTAGGAGTGGTAGAGATGGGTCTTAATGACTTGCCTCTTCTACACCTCCAGTTATGGCTAGTAGTGTACCCTTAAATCGCTCCCAGTGTGGAATTTTTGGACACACCCTGCATTCTGGTCCGACACCTTCTATGATGTGAAACAGTTGTGGGTTTTATGGTCATCTACAATATTTCAATCATGATATATCAACACCTTGATATTTATAGGGATCATTAGATCTAAAGGATATTGTGGAACAGTAAGATGCTTTAAAGGCTATAGGTATTTGACCATATTCCTCAATAGTAAAGAACCTTGTCACAATAATTTTTTAGTGGAGGTGTATATGGGTCTAGTGATAGGGAGAGGTACCATATTTATTGAATCTTAAATAGAAAATTATTTATTTGATATAAGTATTCCCACTCATTTTTAATTGTCTATTTTGTAAAAATTTATAAGCATCCAATAGATATCATGTCCCTTGTTTTGGAGATAGTGACACCTCTTAGGGTGTGGAAAGAAAAGAGGGTTCATTGTCCTTTTTGTTCTCTACCGATAGATGATGTAGATTGTTTCTAGGATTATCACATTAAAGATATGTATCTATTTATCATCATTATCAGGATAGATTTTTTTCTCTCATCATGATGAGGTATATTTTTATCATTGGAATGTATCATTTATTATGGGTGATGGGTGCTCATGGGTGTTTTAATGAGAGTGAGAAATGAGGTATGGTCATGTAGGACCTTTCCTTCTAGTTTTCAAGAGTTTTTTTACTCCTATAGCAGTTGAACCTGACGGTCTATCTTATATTTTTGATATTCACTATATTTTTAGGGACATTATTAATATTTTCCCATATGACTTATCTTGGATTCATGCATAGAGAGTGGTAGAGTATACAATTGATCTGGTGCTAGGTACACTGCTAACTTTTATACATTCATATCATATGGTTCCATTAGATTTGAAAAAGATCAGGATTGAGTTGTATGTTTGGGTGGAAAATGGTTTTTTCTAAATAGTGTTTCTCTTTGGGTATCCCTAGTAATCTTTTTGAAGAATATATATGGTAACTCCAATTTTGTGTCGACTATTAGATGTTTACCTAAATAATAGTTAAGTACAATTATATTTTTCATATAGTAGTTGATTTGTTTGTTAATTAAAGTGGTAAAAATGGTTTTTGAATATTATCATTGGCTAAGTTATCAGTATCTTAGAGATTTGGACTATGATAAAATAAATATGGATTTCAGGGGAAGGTATGGCCATTACGAGTATTTGGTGATGTCTTTTGGTCTGAATAATGATCTTATAGTTCATATATAATTGATGAATCATATATTCCATCATAATCTCATCAATTTTGGGGTAGTGTTCATATATGATATTTTATTTATTCAAGATCCAAACATGAACACAATCACCATTTGATTTTTGTTTTAGAGATCATGAAGATTCACTATTTGTGTTGAAAACATAGGAAAAATCAATTTATATATCAAATAAGTGAATTTATTCGAGCACATAATTTCGGAGCAAGGATTATCCATTGATCATATGAATGTTAATGCAGATTTTTCATGTGATGAACTATATAATGTGTTTGAGATTTTTATCTTCCTTTCTCATGATGGATATTATCAATGGTTTATCAAGGATTTCATAAAGATGGTCTCACTATTAAAAACTCTTACCAGAAAAGTGGTAAAAGTCACATGGAATGAAACGTTTTAGTCTTATTTCAACAAGATAAATTTAATTATGACATCAGATCTTTTTCAGATCTTAACTAATCTTGATAAGGTTATGTGTTTTTCTATGACGTTCCTAGAACTTTTTTGAGTTTATCCTTTTGGAGGATGATCATGTGGTGGATTTTGACTCTTATAATCTTTGATCACAAGACATGAATTACCCCACTCATGAATTAAATATTTTTGTAGTTATGGATGAGATTAATTGTAAATGGAAATATATTTTTGGGAAGAGTTTCACAGTATTTTTTGACAGAAAGAGTATTAGTGGTAACTTTTCTTAGAAATAAATAAATATAAAATATTGGAAATGGTTGGTATTCAATCATAATTTTTATATCTATATCACCTATACATTGGGTAAGGGGAATGTAATCACAAACTATCTCATAATGAAATTTCTATTGCTTGTTGTTCAAGAGTTAAAAGAATAGTTGACCTTATGAGTATCTTCGCTTAGTTGAACCTGAATGATTTGGAGGATATTTCTTCTGTGTTTTTAAAAAGCGTTAAATTATCATCATATCACTTTTTTTTTATGTAGATTCAGTAGTATGATAGAGTTATTAGAGGAATTCAAGAACCCCTTCATGGTGGGGATATTGTTTTGGTTCGGTCTCTCTCTTCAGATGGTATTCTCAATTTTGTGGATCAGTTAGTTGTTCCCGCATTCATGAGGATCTGATTTTTGAATTATTTTTTAGTTTATTGATGGAACGTTCCTACTATAAAAATAATGATGTATTATGGAATTAGATGGTGATTCTTAGGGTCGAATATGAAGTGTGACATTATTGAGTATGTTTCCTGATGTTATACTTGCAATAGACAAAGGTAGATAATTTTGAATTTTAAAGTTTTTTTCATCCTCTTTTGGTTCTAGTTTGGAAATGGGATGGGGTGTATATGTATTTTTTTTGGATTAACATGGACTACCTAAGGTTGGAATATTTACTGGGTGGTAATTGATTGATTAAAAAATCCATCTCACATCATTCTAATTAGAGACACAACAAAAGATGAGGTCTAATTAATCTATATGTGAATGAGATTGTGACGTTATGTGGGGTTTTATATGCCTTCGTTTCATATAAGAACCATAGTTTTACCATGATTTTTTTGTTATTATCTATAAAGTGATGATGAATTATGTAAAAATGAGTACAACTTACCATCCATACATAGAATTTCAGACATAGCATGCTATTTAGTTTTTGTAGGATATTCTCTATGCCAGTGTCTTGAATTTTTTGTGGGTATTTGGATAACTATCTAGGATTGATTGAGTTTTCATATAATAAAAGTTATTAGCCATTTATTGGAATGGATCCCATTGTGGGTCTGTATAGACTCCAGTATAGATCAACTATTTGTTAGGCATAGTTGGGTGAAGCCTCTTTTGTGGGACGATGTATTGTTCATGAGATGTTAGTAAAAATTAAGGATATATGTATACATATAATTGTAGATAATGGTAAAACTTTTCATATGTATATCAGAGGAATCAACCTTATGATTTTCCATAGGTGACCATGTTTTGTTAAACTTTTCTCCATGGTTGGGTCTCCATCATCTTGAAAAGAATGTAAATTTGGATCAGTGAAATGTAGGGACATTTTTGGTCACTGAACATCTTGGGAATCTTTCTTATCAATTGTATTTTCTAATTTTATTAGTTGGAATTTTTGATGTTTTCCACATATCAGAAATGAATAAATACCTAATTGATTTCCATCAATTTTTTTATTTGGGAGAGAATAATCTCAATTGAAAGGTTTTAGTTTTGGAATATCCAGAATAGATGGTTGACGCTCAAACAAATGTCATTCATAGAAAGTCAATTCCTTTGTTAGATTATTATAGAAACATAAATTATATTATAATGATACGTGGGATTTTGAGTCCTTGATGAGGTAGAAATGGAATCACTTATGTTCCATACATCATTCTTACACATTAAATCACATTGATGGAAGGCCTTATATTGGAGAGTTTTCAACCTTTTGTTTCCACTTTCTAGTATTCCTCCTCTCACTTTTAATTACTAGTATTAATTGAGTGGGTTTAGTGACTCCTAATGATATATAGAATTTCATAGCTAAAATGGAATAATGTTAGAGGATGTATGTTTGTTTTAATTAAGGTATTCGAGGTTTAAATCAGTTAAACGATTTGTGGGGTTCTCCTTGAGTTTGAAGGGAGACATATATTTTTTAGAGGTTTTCTAGATGAAACTATAATATCCATGGATTTTAGGAGAAATTAGTGTTTTGTAAACTGATTTCACATCGTGCATTGGTCGCGGGTAAGATTTCGTGAGTTCACATCACATAATGAACCTCTTACAAATTGTGATAAGTTTTTATGATGTGTTATAGGTTTACATGCCATGTAATGGGTGTTAGGACGATTTCATGAACCGGTATATAGAGTGATATTATCATGATGTGTATTTACATTACATTTCTTATAAAGTTAAAAAATTGGGTTTTTAATAAAAATTCAATGGGTTTTGTTAGTTTCTTTTAGTTCTTGTTGATTACAAGACATGATAAGGGTTTCCACACCACGTAAATCTCACAATTTTAGATTTTAGGGAACTTCACCGATGAGTTTTATTTCATTTTATTGAAGTATTATTACCTCTCGAAATTTGGAATTTGAGGAGAAAGTTTATTGACCTATGATCCTTCTGAGTCGTTTTATTCGGCGATTGATTATCATTGTGGTTGTAGTGAATTTTTCTAGGAAATAATTCCTCTTGTTTCTGTTTTATCATTGATAATGGTATCCCCATTTCACAAGGATTATTGATCCATGGGTTTGTATTGTTGATTGTTCTTGGTTCCTTCCAGATCCATCCGAATATCATCTTCTGGAGGGTGAACCTTCTGTTGGATGTAGAAATTTTTGTAATTTTCTTCGAGGTTTGTTGTGATCTATCCTCTTCACTAAAACGTTTTCTAAATTAAATAAATTCTAAGATGTGATTATAGATTCTAGGGCCTCCGTTCTTGGAATTGTGTTCTCCCTTATTGGTGGATCCTATTATAGATATCTATGACCTTATATTAAAGCATGTGGTTCTTTTTCTAGCCTAGGTTTGATGATCCACATTTTTGTGGTTTGGATAAATCATTTTATAAATTATATTTCCTGATTTATTGATGGATATTTGGGTTTGGAATAATTTTTTTGATAAAATATTATTTTTCCTTTTTTGGTAAATAGAAAAGTTATTTTCAAGGAATTGTGAAATGGATTTTTGAAATGGTTTTCAAAACTTAATTTTGATGAAATGGTTTGGAAAACGAGCACAAGGGATTCCTTGGGAACTTATGTGGAAGGTTTATCATAGGTCTATAATCCATGTATTATTAGGGGAATCACTCTGGGGGTGTTTCTATGTTCCATAGGCCCATTGTTCTATTGAACTGATATATATGTTATTGGGGAATTCACTCATGTGGTTTTTCTAGGCTCATTAGGCATGTGTTACAAGGACTTGATTGTGCACTAGTTATTGATTTTTATATTAGTAGTCTGTTGAACTAACATGTAGTGATCCTTTGTGTGATATTTTATATGAATTTTCATGAACTGTTTTTAATGAAATACCATGGATTTTACATTATATATTATACAACATGTTATATGATTTGATGTATATTTGATGATTTGGATCTATTTTACCTATATTTATTTAAAAACATTGAAGAAGGGAAAATTAAATGTTTTTATAGGATCTTGATATTACAACTATAAAAACATTATCATTCCTTTATTTCATTAAAGTTTATAATGTCTAGAGTATTTTATAGAGAATTTTTATGGAACACCTAGATGGGTTCTTAAAGAGCCTGTTAGATCACACCCTATGAACCCCTTTGGTGGTGTGTTGACCTTTATATATCCTTTGATGTAGTGAAATTCAAGGTTCCAGAGTGAGGTTGTGAGGTATTTTTTAGTCGAGTATAGGTACCTAGCAGTGATATGTTTTGAGTTTTCCAATGATATCTAAATGAGTAGTCAATTTCTATTTCAATTTTCATTTAATGATTGTACTTTTTCTTTGCGATATTCTGACTAATTGTTAGTTCTATCATTTCTGCTATATTTTTTCTAATAATTGAATATGTTTATCTCTTCCAATATATCTCTATATTATATATCAGTTCTATTTTTTTTGCATTACAATGGGAGAAACAATTCCATCTAGTTTTTTGATTCCTAAGTGATAATCTCCAGCATGTCATGATCAGGACTGCCATGTTGGTATGCACAATTCAGGACCGGTAAAATTTTGAGAGGGTATTCGGGTCGGGTTCATTACATCACCTCTGATAAAATCAAAAAGGAGAACAATCTATCTTACTATGAATAACCCATCCAAATTCTTTATACTCGAGAGAACGTATATTTAAATCATATAAATAGAGGAAGTAACGTGGGAACAAAATGATATTATGAAGAAGAACTATCCTCATTTATTTAGAAGGTAATAACCATGAAACTCCGAGGGATTTATTAATGGAATAATGTAATGACCAAATATTTTATAACATATGTAATTTTGTATAAATTTAATTTTTTAATAGCGTTTGATACATGAACCATTGGGCCTAAACAAAACATGTTACTCTATTAAAATATAATTTAAACATGACCATTTATACCAAAATAATAAATTGGAGGATATGAATAGAAAAAAATAAATTATGAAAAAATATATACTTTAAACATGTAAATTTTTTATCAATTTATTACATATTATAATATAAATCATTTAGAAGAAAATTTATTTTTTTTCTAAAAAACATTATTTTTTCGAAAAGGAAGTTTATTTACGCATTTCAAAAATATTTTAAAATAAATTTTTACCAATTATAGAATATATAGTTCAAAATGTTAACTTAACTTTTTAAATTAGAAAAATTAAATTTAGGTTTGGGTTATTTTTTGGTAATTTTATGAAATGTTTAATTTTTTTATGAATAGTGGAAAATACTGAATTTTAATTGAAACATGCAACTTCATTTAAAATATTTTGAACGTAAAATTATCTTTTATATTAGATTTAAACCAAAATTAGTTAAATTATATATAAATTAATAAAATATTGTTCTTTGGAGTCATTTTCATTCTTAATTTTGATATAAAAACATCATGAAATTTTGAACATTTTCTCTTGGAAAAACCTCTTTCACATCACATCTAATGTATTAATTTTAAATTAAATTCATCCGCTCATGAATATGGAATTTAGAAAAATATATTTCATATTTTTACTCATATTAATTTATATTTTATAATAATTTTAGTTTATTTTTTGACCAAAATCAATAGTGAAAATTGTTAAAATATATTTCCACAATTAAGGTAAAAATGGGTTCGCCATGGGATTAAACTAAAAGGATAAGGGTTAAGATGACAGAAAAACATGTATAAAACATATTTCACGATCCAATTTAGTCATTATAAGGTAAAATGTGTATATAATAATCAATTTTTACCATTTTGGTATGTGAAAAATGTGGGTACATATTTTTATTTTCAAAAAGTACACGTGTTCCACTCACCTCACTTAAACAAAACCGCCCACTCTCCTCTATTATTCACACCATAAAACCAATTTGTTTTGTATAATAACTAAAAAAATCACATATAAAATTGTATCCCCACATTGTAGAAGACTTATTTTTCTAATTAATAAAACCTAGTAATGATTATGGTGAAAACATAAGGTAGTTGTCTGAAAAAGATGTAATGTTTTTTAACAAGAATATTTTTGTTATTTCTTACTACACCTACTACAAAACTTATTAAACTAAGATTATATAACCACCAGAATATATGAAATATATTTTAATGTAATTAGTTGAAATTAATTTCCCAAAACCATATCGAATTACATTAAATTTGTTATAAAATCATCATTCATGTCTACAATGGACTACCTCCTCACAAACTAATGTATTTAATTTTCCCAAAACCGCCTCTCACAGTTGATAATTATGGTGGATTTAAAGTATATATATTATATATAAAACATAATAATACTATTAGATTTATAATATCATATATTAATTTTTTTACTTTCCATTCTTTATAAGATATGATAACATCACTCTTGTGTACGGCGGATTACTGCTTCGTGAAGTGACGTGATTTGTATCTCACTAACGCTTTAAATGGAAGTTAATAAAAATAAATACAATGATTATATGTGATATACATGAAATAATTATGATATTAAAGACATTATTATAATCCATAATAGATAAATTTTCATTTTTTACCTTTTCACGCACTTAAAGATGATAACATCATTCATGTACATGTGGATTACCACCTTCATGAAGCGATGTGACTCTATTTTGATCACCACGCCACATAGATTATATAAATATATAAATATATTTAAATAAATAAAATGTTAGTTATGATATTATAATAATTATTTAAATATAATATATTACTCAAATCATTGTCATAATGATCTGTGAGAAATGGAAATGTTACCCATGCTTACGTTTGACCTACCATCTCTATGATCGTAAAGTACATAATTTGTTGAAACCATCTTTCATGATTGGTATTAAAAGTATAATTTATAAGTAAATATTATAATTATATAATCATCATTATAATTATGTTTATTACGAAACATTATAATATTAACAAGAACTAAATCATTCTTGATAAAAAAAATCCTGAGAAAACATGGCAATTAACATCGGAAAAAAAGAAAACAATGAAATATTATTAATGATTTGGTGATAAGATATTATTAAAGGATTAGATAAACTATTATAAATATTATTATGGGTTTTTTATAAGTTGATATAATTTTAAAAACCTCTACCTTTGAGGATAAATCTCATTCAATCAAAAGTAAGCATTGGGTAAGGGTCTCCGTCTAAATTTTGGTTCATTGAGGTATATTGTTATATTATACACCTAATTTTTTTATATGTTGAATAAAATACCCCATTTATAGGTAATATAATTATTACATAATAAATCATGGTATTTTATGTTTCAATGTGAATTATATCATCCAAGTGGTTTTGAATATAATGTTACCCATTAGTAAAAGTTATTAAACAATCTCACATTCCTCTGTGATTGTTAACATTCTCTTGAAACCATCACTTAATTGGGATCATTTTTCAATAGTAATTATAGTTATCAGAAATATAAATATTCATGAATGATGGATATGACTATTAAATTAATCAAATAATATTTTTACATAGGGTTTTTATGTTGATTTTTTTTGATTGACTGGGGGAATATAGGTAAATTTGTATCCTCTACACAATAAGAATATTTTTATTATAAGGAATATTGTTCATGAAATAAAAAAATAATTAAATATAAGAATACTATTTTTTTCAATTTAAATATGAGTGGTCTTGGTTATAGATATTCATTCAATTTATTAATAGGTCTCCTGAGACAAATCAGTTGTCCAAATCAAAAGGGTTTTTACCTCGTAGTTTTAAACTGTATTGATTAAAGATGTTTAAAGTAGAGGTATAAAGATGCATGAGATCCTGATTTGTAGTAAATGTGAAATTAATTCTTCAATATTATAGTTATTATTATTATTATTATTATTATTATTATTATCCATGATATTTTTTATATGATATTAATTTCTGATGAATTGTATTCTTAGTTATTGATTAATGGGAATGGGTTTTTTATTTTGTACCTTACCATAATGATTATGCCCAATCTTATCATGATAGTAATGTTATAAATAGGTAATTTGTGATCATTTGTTTTCATTTCCATGTTAATTATTAGTATTGATTTATTATAACTTAGTCTGTACTTAACCCTTATTGATCATCTGAGCTCACCCTTATTTTGCTTCCTTTACGTAGGATATGAAGAATGATTATTGCAATGATTTTTCATTGATGTTTTTCATTTGAATTTGTTATTTATTATGTTTTATTTTATATTTTAAATCTAAAATGGGTATCATTTTTCAATCTTGTCCTCTAAAACCACTAAATTAATTATTCTTTCATGATTTTACCATTTTTATCTATGCCAATGTAATAAGGCAAGACATCGGATTTGGGTTACTAGGGTCAAGGTCATTACAATTTAACAAAACTAGGATCACTCAATGACTATAAAATGATAACATAATGATGTACCAAAATAACTAAGAACACTTTTTTTTCTTATAATGTACAACGGTTTCACTAATAGTCTTTGTTTAGAACCCTAAATAAATGAGGTTTCAATAATCTAAATCACTCATAAATCTCACTACTTATATTAGAGAAACTGTAGTAACCTCTATGATTTAAGAATATTATTACACTATCTATGGTGTTTCAATCATATCCACTTTCACAAATATGATATAATCCATAAATCTCCCATGATATGGAATCCATGATCTCAATTATATTCTACTCAATGTTTAGGGACCCAAGCTTAACATACATTGATAATATAAAATGGTAGATGAATATTCAGAACATTAAATTAATAATTTCCAAAGGACCATAATATAACAGTGTTTCTTGAATAATGGAACTAAAAATATTTTAATTAGTTGAAATATCATCACTATTTCCCACAAAGATCATCCAAATTTGTACTTCTACTTAAAACCTTATTCATAACCTGGGAAAATGAAAAATAATAATGGGGGAGCTCAAATTCTATGTACTCGTAAATAATTGATATTTGTAAGCATAACATGAGTATAAGGGCATGAGAAAATGGGAATAAGATTTTAAGATCATACCCTACATATTAAAGATAATATAAATGATTCATGGATTAATGATTGAAATTTCATAATTCATTGATCATATGGGAATCATGAGAATAATCAATGAGATAATAATATAAGAACAAGACATATAATTTGTCTCATACCCATAAGCATATAAAATGATTTACATAGTGTTCAAGGATAATATTCAAGGCCATATTAGAAGTATTTTTTTACTCACCATACCATATTTTTATTCATGGTTCATTTTATTGACCAACATCTAATGAAGTATTTTCAAAGGATTTCACCTCACCATAATATTTATTGTCTGGTTTCATCCCATCATTCATGTTTTTCGTCAGACACTCATTCAAATAATAACCCATCTAATCGCACATAAAAAATTTTACTGACTATAAATTATTATTTTTCTTACAACTAAATCTATCTTTTTTAGTGTAATTATGACCCTTATGTCCAATTTTACCACATCAGAAGCACTTACCATAATTAAAAAGGCATTCCCCAGTGTGGTTTTTACCACAATTTTAACAAACTGTAAATTTAATTTTCTTACCATTATACTTTATTGAAGAATTATTTCATTTGGTATTCCATCTTGACCACTTATTATTCTTGTTTTCAAAGAACAAATGATCGCTGGAAATCTTTATTCCACCTTCTCCACACATCTATCATGTTTTTCAAAACATTTTAACTCACAAGAATCAAATTCTCTTTGATAATTTTTCTTTAATCATAATTTAAAAATTAGTGATTTCACTATCATGATCTTAGTTGAAATTTGAAGAATAGCTTTCTAATCAATTGAGTTTTTCTTTATAATAAGCCACTCTTTCATCCTCCTACCTCAATTCCAAGAATTATTTTTTCATTCCCAATCTAACCACCTTAGGAAAATATTTCTCAGAAAACATACATTTCAATTCTTCCCCATAACGAGAATCAATATCTTCAATGTCCCTGATATTCTTAACCATCGACCTTCACTAGTAGTCTTCTCCTTCAAAATGGTAAATATAAAGACTAAAATTTTAATGTTCTAAACACCCCATGACATCAAAATTATTTTCTAGTGATTTAATTAACTCTCCAGCTATCATTTGGTAGTTTTATCCACTAAATGACAAGGAAAGTTGCCTCATAAAATGATATACTACTAACAGGTTATTATGTGGTAGATCTGACTGATCTCACACATGGATACCAACACCATTTATATCCTGACTCAACTGCACCATCATGGAAAAAATATCCAGTTATGATTTCGACCATCTCAGGTTACTGATTTGGAAGGTTGTATTCCTCATGTCGTCGTCCCATCACAACTACGTCGTTTCCTCTACCGAAAATCATTCTAAAAAGACATATCCGATTCGAAGAAACATGGAAATCTTCTAATTCTTTATAATTTCAATTTAACCATAAAGTAAAAATTATTTATGGATATTCTATTAATAGCTCACTAACCAATAATGTTATTTAAACCAACATCTGTTACAAACTATAAGTCCATATCCTTAAAACATTTCCTAATCTTTACATAAGTCAAGAATTATCATTTATGATCTTTTTAGGTTTAGATTTTTATATAATTAGGACATATATATTCGAAAACTACTCAAATTATGACAATGTTGATACAACTACAAAAATATCAATTTCTTCATCAATATAAAACTTTTAATATTAAACATTATTTGTTTTTCTTCATAAAATTTTTTATGACTTTTTACTTTCCCTTACCCATCCATATACGCTGTGAAAATTTTTAAAAACTTGGGATGAGAAAAAAACTCAGTATGAAATATAAAATAAGGAAAGAAAACAGTAATTCATGAATATCTATAAACCCTTGAAATCATAAGAATCCTGAAAAAATTCATATAAATCATAAATAATAAAGGTTTGTTTTGGCATCAATAACATAATTAAATTTTAGCTTTCAAATGTACATAGGGATTAGCCTTCGTTGTTATATATTTAATACCCATCACAGTATATTCCCTAAATCTCTTTATATAAACCTCATTGTTAAACTCCTTCTTATTACCCAATGCATTAGAGGGATATCATGGGATCACCCACCCTCAGTTTGTCATGGAACAACCCGTATTTATAAGAAAAACCAAGAACCATAACATAATCATAACACATTAATAAGAATAAAAGAAGAAACAACATTCCCACATTTCAATCATAAGATATAATATCAAGATATTTAAATAATCAATCCATTATCAAAACCATTTTCAATCCATAAATACCTAAAAAGTTAATATGATATTTACATTTCTTTTAAAAACATTATGAGTTATTGATGAATCCAAATAATAAATAATGGTCACAACGACAGAAAAGTCGTTGTTGCCACATTTAAAAATAACAATAATTTTTATTATATAGTAAAATGATTCATATAAAATATATTCCTTTTGAAAACTGTTGAATGAAATTAAAATTCAAAGATGTGTATATAATCAAAATATTCCTCAATGAATGGAGATTGAGACGAAGTCCCTTCCCTTGAGTCAGAATCATCATATAAAATAATTATATTCCTGAATAAAAAACATAGGATAATTTATACATTCTTTTCAATATTTTTCAGGTTTATTAACAGTTTTATATTACTTATTACCTTGTTATAAAACAAACATAATTATTTATGTTCATATTAGATGTTTTTTTAATATTCGTTAATTGACATGAAAATGAACATGGCTTGATGTCAATGGTTCTTGTGGACATAAATCCATCATCATCAAAATAATATTCATAAAATAATATTAACTATTATACAAAAATTATTCTTTTTAGCTGAAACTATTAATTTATGGTATAACAAATGAACAAAATTATAATCATGGAGATGGTAGGCCATACTTGCGCATGAGTAATGTTTCCATTATTCATTGATCATTATGGAAATAAGGGAATTGTTATTTTATATTTTTATAAGGATCATAATATTATTAAAATCATAATAATAATTTAAGTGTACTTATATATATCATACAAGTTATGTGGTGAATAAAAATGATTCACATTTTTTGTGGAGGTGATAGTTCACACATACGCACTAACGACATTATAATTATTATGTGTAAGGAAGGTAAAAAAATAATTGAAATAATATTATTTAAAAATGATAAATATTTCATGAATATAATATATAAACATTGATTCCATCATTATAACTATTCTTAATAGGTGGTAACGAAAAATAAATTATATCGGTTTGTGTGGCAATAGTCTGTCACACACTCGAACGAAAAGCTCATTTCCCATTTTATGAAAGTAGAGACAAATTTAGGTTATGATATTAACATAATAACATATCATTATATTGAGTATATTTTAGTTATAAATTCAACTTATAAGAAAAAAATTTATAGGAAGTGGAAGAATCAATAAAACAAAAACACATAAAAAACATTACCTCTTATTCCGTTGATCACATTTGAAGAACACATAAAAAAATATAAGAAGGGTGTTCTTCATATAATAAGGCTTCAAGAACGTGGGTATGTATTTTAGGATGTGTTCTAGGAAGAAATTGGTCGATCCAAAAGGCTATGGAATATTGATTATTATGGAAGAGTAGGTACATTTTTATAGGAGAGGGGAGGGGCACACTTGGAAACTCATAAAATATTAAATTAATTTAAAATCAATTTCCATTAAAAAAAATTTCAAAATTATTTATTTAGTAGATAATATGATTTTAGGTCTAATCACCATAATCCATTTAATATTATACTGTTTTGTAAATTTTTTTAATCCTTATCTTTTTGGTTTAACCCTTATTTTACCCCTTTAAATCATACTGTGACATTATGTTATTTACACTTTGTTGGTAAATGTAATTACCATAACATGTAAAAAAACCAAAAAATTGAAATTAATAAATTATTATTTATTAAAAAAACTATTTTTAGAAATATTATATTTTTAATAATTAAGTATCATTTAATAAAATATTTTATGATTAAAAATACCAATAGTGTTAATTTTGACACTATTCTTTTGTTACCTTTAATAAATATCATAACAGGAGGATAAGTTAGAATAAACTACATTAAATCATAAAAAAATGTCTAATGTATCCATAAAATTAGTGGATGTCATAAATTATGTCAGATAATATTTATTTTAATATTTATAATATCATTATTTGATAGTTTCATTAACTAAAAAATTACTACATCATGTTTGTCTCCCCAATTAATTTAATTATTTTTTTCCTAAAAATTATAAATAAATTACCATGATGTAGGTAACCTTTTTATATTTATAATTAATTTTTATAGTTTTTTATGTTAATTTTATATTCCCATATCAAAATTGTTTTAGTTATGAGAGACAAGATTTTGACATATTGGTCGTTATTTTAAATAAAATGATTATAAGTGTCATAATCACATCCATGTGGCTTCATATGGTCCAAAAATCAACCCAAGGATGCTAATGGCCAGGATAAAATAATGAAATTAAATTTGGAAAAGTTTTGGAGTAATTTTATATTATTATAATATTATTTTTAACTTTAATTTCCTGATTTACCCTTTACCATGGTAATTTAAATCATTAAAAAGTTACCATTCATAATGTCGAAAAAATGAAAAGTATATATTTAAAAAATTTTGAACTTTCAATTAAAAATATGCAATACATTTTTACAAATTCAAAATACATTTTTTTAGTAATTAATTTAAAAGTAATCCCCTTTGTCAAAAACGAGAAAATGTGGTTTTTTAAAAGTTACTACCATCAGAATATTGACATGCGTTTATATCTAATATCAATTTTTAGTAACATAAAATTACTAAAATTAAATTAAATGATAATTTTTTTAATTATAATTAAAATCCAATAAAAATGACAATCTAACAACATAATTAAATTAAACAAAATAGCAGTTTTGAAATAAAATGTAGTATTTTTTGAGTATTCATTTAAAAAATAATTTAATAAGAAAAATGAAAAAAAATTCAACCAAAATGATTTTTAATGTCCCTTATATAAAGTAGAAATTTATTTTTTCGAATATAACATATAAAAATGAAAAAACTATATTTTAAAATGTTTCTCCATCAAAAAGTGGAAAAATTAACTTGTACAAATCGTATAGTATTTTCTGTTTAAAATTGGGTTTATTATCATTTTATATAAGGCCCCAGCCTTAATCCTTACTTAATGTTGAATTAAATGAGTAATTCACATTGAGGATCTTTTCAGGTTTAGAGTTTTAGAGAATTAAGACATAACTATTACATCTCAAAAGATTACAAAGTAGTCACTTCTACTAAATTTCCATAAAATAAAAACTCTTAAAAAGAAACATGTATAGTTCCATGTTTTAGGTAGCATGACTTTCCCTTTATCCCATCCTTGACCATATTCCACGCTAAGTCCTGTGAAAAAACATTTCAAAAAATTGAGATGAGCATAAGAATCTCAGTAAGGGATACACAAAGAATGAAAACTTTTAGTTTTTCAAAACAACAAGTAAACCATGAATACTTTATCAATGTAATACTTTTCACCTTCATGAAGTAGTAAAAACTCTTCACTGAAAAAAAGTATCATTACTTACCTTTTTGTAACCAAAGTATTACCATAAAACCCATATAAAGAACGCATAACATATATAAAGGTAACTTGGGACATAAACATACTTAAGTGGAATAACCATATGGTCGACTTCCACACATATCACTTAATAGAATAGCCATACGGCCAATTTCCATACATCCATAATGGAATAGCCATACGGCCGACTTCCATACCCAATTCATTGGAGGTTATAACGTAAACACACGTCCTGGTATTCACGGCACCACCCGTCATATGGTTTATCACGTAACCACCCGTCAAATGTCCATGTACCAATATAAAATCACAAAACATAAAACCAATATAAAGGAATGATAACATTTCCACATTTCAATCACAATATATCATAAATACATTGACATAATAGAATCCTTTATCAAAACCATTTTCAATACCAAAATACATAAAAGAGTATATGGTATTTATTTTATTTTAAAAACATTACGGCTTTTTGAGGAAGCCAAAGACCAAAAAATACTCACGGCGGTGGAAAAGGTCGTTGTCACCGCATACGTTAAAAAACATTCCTTTTTTTCGTTTAGTAAAACGCTTCGTAGAAAAAGATTCCTTTTGTATAAAAGTAAAAGTCAAAGGGGTTTATACACCGAATAAAAGAAAGTTGTGTATAAAACGAAATATGCCTCAATGAAAGGAGATTGAGACGAAGTGCCTTACAAAGACGGTATCCTTGGTTTAAGGATAAATCAATTGCATAATTATGTGTGACAGAAGAATACACCAAATATAAGTGGATATTAATTGTAAAACAATCAGAGGTTATTCACACATATTCATTGAACGACATATTCAAGGAGTACAAGTTTATCCCAAAGAATCAAATTTGGGCAAAGAAGTTCCCTTGCAAAAATTTGACAGCCTAACGACATCACATCAAAAATTCAGAAAATGAGTTGATGAGAGATAAAAAGGGAATATCATCACTTGGAAATAAAATTTACATCAATCAGGATATATAAGAACATATCCCAACATAATATTATGTGAATTAAAAGACATAACAAACGAAGTCTTTTAAAAAGTGGAGGGTGAAAGGTTCCCTTACCGACTTGGGTAACTTTTGAAAAGTACACCCCATCGAAGATATGTCATACAGTGAATATGTAAATACCCATAAATGGAATTATATTAGAAAAGGAGTTTAATAGTGGCCAGTACATAAACCAATCAATGGAAATTGTGGCAAATTTAGCATAAATCTCACGGGAATAAAAGTGAGATGAAAAATCTCTAACAAAAACTCGGTAGCCTAACGGTGCCACTTAAAACTTCCAAAATGGATTGATGAGAGGAAATAGGGTCTCTCATCACATCAACATAATGTTTACAGAAATAGGAATATAAAAGACCATCCCCCAACATAACAAATATGATCTTAAAAGAAGTGACATAATGGAGAGTACTTTAAAAGAAAGAGAGAGGTTAGATCTCTTACGAAAATTCGGCAGCCTATCGGCGCCACTTAAAACTTCCAAAATGGATTGATGAGAGAGAATAGGGTCTCTCATCACATGAACATAAAAATTACAGTAAATTTAATATAAAATATCATCCCAATAACAAGAAAGATGAGCTTTAAAAGGAATGACATAAAAGTGTGTACTTAAAAAGAAAGAGAGGAGTAGGATCCCTTACCTCGGGTCCGACTTGACTCGATTGTTCTTTAACGTCCTGAATAATAAACTTGAGTTAATTTCTATTTGCTTAAGAACCTTTTTCAAGTTCATTATTCCTTTTATATGACTTATTTCCTTGTTATAAACATTATGTAATTATTTAAGTTAATAATGTTTGTTTTGTCGATATTTGGTTCTTAAGTCGAAAGTGGACTTCTTACAATTACATGTTGTTCGTGTGGTCAAAGGTTATTTATATCCAGAATTACATTCCTGATTTGGATATCATATATATCATATATATCCAGCATATACTTGTATTTATAATATTACATAATCATTTAGTGGTAAGAAATGAAATGCACCGTTCATGGAGACGGTAAGCCGTACGTACGCATGAACGCTACTTTCATTTCTTTGTCATATTAATGGAATTAAAATTAAATGAGAGGTATGTATATTTTAATTACAGAATTATATTCATCATTTAGATTTATAATTAATCATATATATCTATTATATACATGTACTTATAATAGTACATTACATTTGGGGATAAGAAATGAAATGCACCGTTCATGGAGACGGTAAGCCGTACATACGCATGAACACTACTTTCATTTCTATCTCATACTTTAATGGAAAGAAATAATAATGATATAGAGGTATATAATAATTCCAGTATAACATAATATATAATAACATTAAATCCATCCTTTATACGTCCCACATATGGCATTAACGAATCACATCACTTTGAGGGGGCGGTAGTCCGCACTTCCTAAAATGAAGATATTGTGTATACCCATAATGGAAGCCATAAAGGTAAGACACTAATGAAAAATACAGAATAATAAGTAAAACATAAACATATTATATATCATATATAAAAATAGGGACATCATAATTTCCACCTTTGAAGGTGTTAAATGTGTATTGAACAATCATCGTTTCGGGAGGCAGAATTTTGCCATCCACAGAAACCGTATGTTCTTTAACCATTTTATGTAGTTGTGTGAGAGTGTAGCTCGAAAAAATCTTATAACAACATCCTAGTATATTTAAGATACTGGTGTTGTTAAAAAATAAGTAAATAAAAAGATTTTAGGGGGTTGGAGAAGCAAAATAAAACAAATGAACATGAGAGAATGAATTACCTTTAAAAGTGTAACTCCTTTTGATTTGAGCCTGAAGGATTCCTTTGAAAAGATTATTCCCAAAGGGAATCCTCTAGGATGAGGATAGGGATTTGGAGAGAGTAAATTGGTAGGGTTTGGCCGAGTCAAAGGCTTGAGGAGTGTGTGAAATGAGGTAGAGGTGGGGGCCTTTTATAAGAGGAGAGGAGGGGCACTTTTGGAATGTAAGAAATATTACTTTATTTGAAAATGTGTTTCAGTTTTAAAAGGTCCTACATTGATATAATTCGTGGATATGGTGATAAGGGTTCGAAATCCACCCATCCAATAAGTTTTGTACATGTTTAGTTCATATATTTTACATTATCTTTCCATTTTATTTAAATCGTCAAATAATGATGTCATCGCTGCATCATTATTATGTCATAAATAATTTAATTTATTTAATGTCTAAAAATTATAAAAAAATACTATGATGTAGGAAATCTTTGTATCTTTCTAATTACTATTTATAATCAAAAATCTTAGTTGTATAACCCCTTTTAAAAATTGTTTTAGTAAAACATATCATGTTTGTGCCATTTTTTACATTAACATTAAATGAAAGGTATTTATGTCATTTTCCAACCAAAGTGGCCCCATGGGGTCCCCAAGTTGACCCATGGCTTTTCTTGGTCGTCCATGACACATCCAATGAGGGTAGGACATGTTTCAAGGTCATCTCATATTATTAAAATATTATTTTTACCTTAAAATACACTAATTACCACTAATCGCGATTAAAAACATAATAAGTTACTATTCACCAAAAAAATATTTTTATCCCATTGAACCACATTTTACATCTTAATGAATACCATTTATGTCGGATTTTTGAAATTCAAAACACAAAGATGGCAAAATTTCATTTAAATGGAAAAATCAGTTTTTATAAGTACCACGTAGTGGTGTCACTATTCATCAAAAATTGATGTTTTTCAGAAAAATCCCAAAAATTCACCCTGAGCTATATTTGATATTCTAAATTCAAAAATGAAGTCTTTTTTTCAAAATTCAAAACATATAAGTCACATTAATTAATTTAATAATTAATTCCCACTATCAGAGCAAATAGCGTGTTTTTATGAAACAATAAGTATCAAAAGATTGACACTGGTTTAAGACTGATTTCAAAGTGAAATTAATTCCAACAACCACTATTGGATTTAATGGTAAAAATATATTCTAATTTCACTTTAAAAACAATTCAAAAGATAATCTAATCATATAAATAAATTAGATTAAAAAGACGTTTTGAATTAAAATACAACATTTTACACTATTCATTAAAAAATGAACTTTATCAGAAAGATACCAAAAATTTACACAAAGTAAATTTTGATGTCCCGATTCTTAATAAGAGTTTTATTTGGTCCAAAAAGAATGTTTAAAAGTGAACAAAACTATATTTAATGATGTTTCAACATCAAAAGGTGATAAGTGAACCTTTAGTGAAAACAAGGGCATATAGGCCTAAAATTGAATTCTTTCCATATTTTAAGCCTCTATCCTTTATTGGATAAATGTAAAAACATTTCAAAATATATATAATCATAATTTAGTTATTTAGATCCATTCCCGCCATTACAACGTCTACATGTTAACTACCATTTAAAATAATATTATTTTATTATTAGAGTGCAACGTAAGATTCCCAAGAAACTCGTTGTTGCGTGTTGGGAACGCCATCAAGCATAGCATCCCCTTTAAAGACATATCAATTTTTTATTCACAAATATGGATAAATATGAAAATTTAAAATTCTTTATTTACATGGGGTGTTACATCCTTCCCCCCTTTTGGGAATTGCGTCCTCGCAATTTTTAAAATTGAGCTTGGAAACATCCTTGAAAGTCCCACATCAGAACAAGAGTCGGTAAAACAATCACTTTTAAATAAAGAAATATAAGCACAGAGGTCACCCGAGTAAACCCATACTAGGATTCCATGTATGAAAATATGGACATGGAGGAAAAAAACAAAGGGTCATGTTCTGATGGAGAGTGATAGAAAACATGTTTAGGAGAAAGTTAACCACGAGAAAATCACAAACTTGTGATGGGTTAAATGGTATTCGATTCCCCAGTAGGAAAAGTTAATAGACAACATTTTTGTTTTAAGATACTTTTTATTGGGGAATTTATTCATAAGGAAACATAATCACTTATCTTTTTGACTTTTAACTTTTATTAGATTCCTTACACAAACTCATATTTTCTCCAAAAGGCGAGTATTTAGGAAGACTTGTTCACATTAATAGTACTATAATCAACTTTTAGAAAATCACCTAATCCACAAAAGAGAACTATATACTTCCCATGTCTTTAGACATTATCCAAAACCAAAACCAAAAAGGCTAGTATAAGATCAGATAATCCAGAAAAGGACAACCCTTTATAAAAAAGAAAATCTATTCTTAACCTCCAAAATTTGTCCAACAAAACCCAAAGTTCAACGAGGACCATTAGATAAACAATTTGTCCATAAAATTCTTCAAAGTAAACCAATCTAATATTGAAACCAAAATATTTGAAGGATTTAGTCACATAGTCTTCCAAGTTAAATCGTAACATTTATCTCCAAACAACATCAGTTGCTCTTAAAGTCTCGTATTGAAATGTAATTAACCTAATCCCATATCCTCCATGATAGGTTAATCATTTTCATAAATAACCCAAAATCAACATACTCTTAATTCATAAAATCATATAACCAAAAAGAATCAGTCAAAATAACCAGGGACTTCACATAGTCCAGTGGTAGGCGATAAATACCAGTCGCACTTTGGTTGTGGGTTCGATTCCCACAGCTTTGTCCGACGCGACGGGTTGTCACATGGTCTGCGTGTTGTTCTTTTTCTAAAACTATATATTTCTTAAAACATTCCCCAAAATGAGATAAAATCTTCAAAAATAATTATAACATATTTTAACCACAAGTTTATCTCATTCCTTTCATTTTCCATCATATCATAGAGTAACCCATAATTACCTAAAAAGTAAGGATCATATAAACCCTAATGGTTACCTTTTTAATTATTACCTGAACTTCCACATCGATTGGTCATCTCGTACATGATGCATTATAGAACATACCAAGGTTCACGTGGTTGATCCTGACTCCTTGATAGTTGGTTTAAAACAACCACAATTTTCCTCATTGATTACCCCATTTCATCGAGTCTCTTAATCAGAGAACCACCACAGTTTCCTTCAAACCAATTGTCACTTTGGTGCCTGCGAGATCCAGCCATTCACTAAAAATAAAAATGTCAGTGTGAGTATATCAACCAAACCATCATGTACTAATGAGGAAGGTAAACACTAAGATATACTTTCTCATTCACTTTATCTAAAACTAGGACTCTTTCTGAAATCCTAACCATTATGGTAATGTCACTTATGCTTAAAGAATACCCTAACCTCTAATGTTATCTAAACCGACCTTTGATACCAACTATAAGGCCCCGGCCTTAAACCTTACTTAATATTGAATTAAATGAGTAATTCATATTGAGGATCTTTTCAGGTTTAGAGTTTTAGAGAATTAGGACATAACTATTACATCTCAAAAGATTACAAAGTAGTCTCTTTTACTAAATTTCAAAAAAATAAAAACTCTTAAAAAGAAACATGTATAGTTCCATGTTTTAGGTAGCATGATTTTCCCTTGATCCCATCCTTGACCCTATTCCACGCTAAGTCTTGTGAAAAACATTTCAAAAACTTGGTATGAGCATAAGAAGCTCAGTAAGGGATACACAAAGAATGAAAACTGTTAGTTTTTCAAAACAACAAGTAAACCATGAATACTTTATCAATGTAATACTTTTCACCTTCATGAAGTAGTAAAAACTCTTCACTGAAAAAAATGTATCATTACTTACATTTTTGTAACCAAAGGATTACCATAAAACCCATATAAAGAACACATAACATATATAAAGGTAACTTGGGACATAAACATACTTAAGTGGAATAACCATACGGTTGACTTCCACACATATCACTTAATGGAATATCCATACAGCCAATTTCCATACATACTTAATGGAATAGCCATACGACCGACTTCCATACCCAATGCATTGGAGGTTATAACGTAACCACCCGTCCTGGTATTCAAGGCACCACCCTTCATATGGTTTATCACGTAACCACCCGTCAAATGTCCAAGTACCAATATAAAATCATAAAACATAAAACCAATATAAAGGAATGATAACATTTACACATTTCAATCACAATATATCATAAATATATTGAAATAATATAATCCTTTATCAAAACCATTTTCAATACCAAAATACATAAAAGAGTATATGGTATTTAATTTATTTTAAAAACATTACAGCTTGTTGAGGAAGCCAAAGACCAAATAATACTCACGGCGGCGGAAAAGGTCGTTCTCACCGCGTACGTTAAAAAAACATTCCTTTTTGTCGTTTAGTAAAACTCTTCATAGAAAAAGATTCCTTTTGTATAAAAGTAAAAGTCAAAGAGTTTTATACACCATATAAAAGAAAGTTGTGTATAAAACGAAATATGCCTCAATGAAAGGAGATTGAGACGAAGTCCCTTACAAAGACGATATACTTGGTTTAAGGATAAATCAATTGCATAATTATGTGTGAAAAACGTATACACCAAAAATAAGTGGATATTAAGTGTAAAACAATCAGAGGTTATTAACACATATTCATAGAACGACATATTCAAGGAGTACAAGTTTATCTCAAAGAATCAAATTTGGGCTAAGAAGTTCCCTTGCAAAAATTTTACAGCCTAACGACGTCACTTCAAAAATTCAGAAAATGATTTGATGAGAGATAAAAAGGGAATCTCATCACTTGGAAATAAAATTTACATCAATCAGGATATAGAATAACATATCCCAACATAATAGTATGTGAATTAAAAGACATAACAAATGAAGTCTTTTAAAAAGAGGAGGGTGAAAGGTTCCCTTACCGACTTGGGTAACTTTCGAAAAGTACACCCCATCGAAGAAGTGTCATACAATGAATATGTAAATACCCATAAATGGAATTATATTACAAAATGAGTGTAATAGTGGCCATTACATAAACCAATCAATGGAAATTCTGGCAAATGTAGCATAAATCTCATGGGAATAAAAGTGAGATGAAAAATCTCTTACGAAAACTCGGCAGCCTAACGGCGCCACTTAAAACTTCCAAAATGGATTGATGAGAGGAAATAGGGTCTCTCATAACATCAACATAATGTTTACAAAAAGAGGAATATAAAAGAACATCCCCCAACATAACAAATAGGAGCTTAAAATAAGTGACATAAAGGAGAGTACATTAAAAGAAAGAGAGAGGTTAGATCTCTTACGAAAATTCGGCAGCCTATCAGCGCCACTTAAAACTTCCAAAATGGATTGATGAGAGAGAATAGGGTCTCTCATCACATGAACATAAAAATTACAGTAAATGTAATATAAAATATCATCCCAATAACAAGAAATATGAGCTTTAAAAGGAATGACATAAAAGTGTGTACTTAAAAAGAAAGAGAGGAGTAGGATCCCTTACCTCGAGTCCGACTTGACTCGATCGTTCTTTAACGTCCTGAAAAATAAACTTGAGTTAATTTATATTTTCTTAAGAACCTTTTTCAAGTTCATTATTCCTTTATATCACTTATTTCCATGTTATAAACATTATGTAATTATTTATGTTAATAATGTTTGTTTTGTCGATATTTGGTTCTTAAGTCGAAAGTGGACTTCTTCCAATTACATGTTGTTCGTGTGGTCAAAGGTTATTTATATCCAGAATGACATTCCTGATTTGGATATCATATATATCATATATATCCAGCATATACATGTATTTATAATATTACATAATCATTTAGATATAAGAAATGAAATGCACCGTTCATGAGGACGGTAATCCGTACGTACACATGAACGGTACTTTCATTTCTTTGTCATATTAATGGAATTAAAACTAAATGAGAGGTATGTATATTTTAATTACAGAATTATATTCATAATTTAGATGTATCATTCATCATATATATCCATTATATACATGTACTTATAATAGTACATTACATTTGGGGATAAGAAATGAAATGCACCGTTAATGGAGACGGTAAGCCGTACGTACGCATGAACGCTACTTTCATTTCTATCTCATACTTTAATGGAAAGAAATAATAATGATATAGAGGTATATAATAATTCCATTATAAAATCATATATAATAACATTAAATCCATCCTTTATACGTCCCACGTATGGCATTAACAAATCACATCAATTTGAGGGGGCGGTAGTCCGCACTTCCTAAAATGAAGATATCGCGTATACCCATAATGGAAGCCATAAAGGTATGACACAAATGAAAAAAAAAGAAGCATAAGTAAAACATAAAAATATTACATATCATATATAAAAATAGTGACATCATAATGGCCACCTTTGAAGGTGTTAAATGAGTATTGAACAATCATCGTTTCGGGAGGCAGAATTTCACCATCCACGAAAACTGTATGTTATTTAACCATTTGATGTAGTTGTGTGAGAGTGTAGCTCGAAAAAATCTTATAACAACATCCTAGTATATTTAAGATACTGGTGTTGTTACAAAATAAGTAAATAAAAAGAGTTTAGGGGGTTGGAGAAGAAAAATAAAACAAATGAACATGAGAGAATGAATTACCTTTAAAAGTGTAACTCCTTTTGATTTGAGCCTAAAGGCTTCCTTTGAAAGGATTATGCCTAAATGGAATCCTCTAGGATGAGTATAGGGATGTGGAGAGAGTAAATGGGAAGGGGTTGGCCGAGCCAAAGGCTTGAGGAGTGTGTGAAATGAGGTAGAGATGGGGGCCTTTTATAAGAGGAGAGGAGGGGCACTTTTGGAAAGTAAGAAATATTACTTTATTTGAAAATGTGTTTCGGTTTTAAAAGGTCCCACATTGATATAATTCTTGTATAAGGTGATACGGGTTCGAAATCCACCCATCCAATAAGTTTTGGACATGTGTAGTTCATAGATTTTACATTATCCTTCCATTTTATTTAAATCGTCAAATAATGATGTCATCGCTGCATCATTATTATGTCATAAATAATTAAACTTATTTAATGTATAAAAATTATAAAAAATACTATGATGTATGAAATCCTTTTAGCTTTCCAATTACTATTTATAATCAAAAATATGACTTGTATAACCCCTTTTAAATTTTTTTTTAGTAAAACATATCATGTTTGTGCCATTTTTTACATTAACATTACATAAAAGGTATTTATGCCATTTTCCAACCAAAGTTGCTCCATGGGGTCCCCAAGTTGACCCATGGCTTGTCTTGGTTGGCCATGATACATCCAATGAGGGTAGGACATGTATCTAGGTCATCTCATATTATTAAAATATTATTTTTACTTTAAACTACACTAATTACCACTAATCGCGATTAAAAACTTAATAAGTTACTATTCACCAAAAAATTATTTTTCTCCCATTGAACCACATTTTACTTCTTAATGAAAACCATGTATGTCGGATTTTTGAAATTCAAAACACAAAGATGGAAAAATATCATTTAAACGGAAAAATCAGTTTTTATAAGTACCACTTAGTGGTGTCACTATTCATCAAAAATTGATTTTTTTCAGAAAAATCCCTAAAATTCACCCTGAGCTATATTTGATATTCTGAATTCAAAAATGAATTCTATTTTACAAAATTCAAAACATATAAGTCACATTAATAATTTAATAATTAATTCCTTCTGTCAGAGCAAATAGCATGTTTTTATGAAACAATAAGTATCAAAAGATTGACACTGGTTTAACTCTAATTTCAAAGTGAAATTAATTCCAACGACCACTATTGGATTTAATGGTAAATATATATTAAAATTTCACTTTAAAACCAATTCAAAAGATAATATAATCATATAAATACATTAGATTAAAAAGAGTTTTTGAATTAAAATACAACATTTTACACTATTCATTAAAAAACGAACTTTATCGGAAAGATACCAAAAATTTACACAAAGTAAATTTTGATGTCCCGATTCTTAATAAGAGTTTTATTTGGTCCAAAAGAATGTTTAAGAGTGAACAAAACTATATTTAATGATGGCTCAACATCAAAAGGTGATAAGTGAACCTTTAGTGAAAACTAGGTCATATACGCCTAAAATTGAATTCTTTCCGTATTTTAAGCCTCTATCCTTTATTGGATAAATGTAGAAACATTTAAAAACATATATAATAATATTTTAGTTATTTCTATCCATTCCCGCCACTACAACAGCTACATGTTAACTACCATTTAAAATAATATTATTTTATTATTAGAGTGCAAGGTAAGATTCCCGAGAAACTTGTTGTTGCGTGTTGGGTACGCCATCGAGCATAGCGTCCCCTTTAAAGTCATATCAATATTTTATTCACAAATATGGATAAATATGAAAATGTCATATTCATTATTTACCTGGGGTGTTACATTTTGAGCCACTAAAATTTATTATAATAAAGTGAAAACATTTAATAAAAGTGGGTAAACTTAATATAGTTAGTTCTATTCATTCCCAACAATACAATGTCCAGGAGATAACTACCATTTAAAATAATAATATTTATATTGTATTATTTTTCGGTATATCCTAATCTTGTGTGGAACATCAGATTTCAGATAAAATGATAGTTGCATGTCAAGTATGCTATTGAACATAGTTCCCCTTTATAGAAAAAGACAATCTAAGCCATAAATATTAATATATATGAAAATATATTATTCTATAAATACTTAGGATGTTACATGAACAATAACCTTCACTTTATTTAAATTTTAATTTATATTGAAATTAAAATAAATAAATTCATTCAAATTAATTTCAAAACATAACCATTTGATCATATTATACTTAATATTAACTATAAAAAAATTTAATTGGTAGTTTTATTAATTTATAATAAAAATAAAACCTTTTAGATGGAGACAGGTGTTGATGTTTTTGGAACTACCTAGATATTCATGGAAACACAATTTTTACATCCTTGTATACTCTTATATGGCATATCATAGTTTTTCACTAGAGCTACTTTATAATTTCAAGAACACCATGTCTTGTGATAGATCACTCGATCATAGTAGTAATAAATTTCACAAGGCCACTAAAAACTAAAAAATAATCTTCTTTGACATAACATATTCTTCAAGTGTAATGATCTTGAATTTTCTAGAAACACAAAATTCCAAAAAAATTATCATTATAGCATGGATACCTATTCTGTGGTTTAAAAAAATAACATATCAACTAACTGTTCCATAGATTTCCATTGCAACATAGACTCTCTAAAATATATATGGAAACCAACTTCAATATGTTATTCTCCTTTTTTGAAAAATGATCCTTCAAAGAGATGGGATCCTAAAAAATAAACCCATTTTTTCATTGAGTGGTATTGTGGAATAAGGGTCATGAAATATCTAAGGCCATATAAAAAATCACCAAACCCTTTTTGTGGTGTAGTAACCCTTATCAATATGGAGATCCTCATATATCCATGTCCTCTAAATGCATGTTAAAATTATACTAGTGTATCCACATCCATAGAGAAGTTACCATAATATTTAATCGGTATCTATAGTGAAAATGATGCTCCCCGTCATCAAATATGATTCTAACTTACCCTTTAAATTTTATTTCATCATGATATCCTTCCATGATATCTTAACATTACAAACCATCTTAATCATCCTATTAATAAAAAAAACATTCTAAACTATGAGAAAATGTGACTTTGAACAATAATAATTCATTGAGAACCAAATTCAACATAACTAATCACATTAAATTTATCAACCAATTCCTCAAATATTCTTATATTTTAAATTTCGTAAAAAATTACCATTATGATTGATATATAAACATAATGAATAATTTATAAACCCTTTATTTTCTTTATTGAAGTGTGATACATAAGACCAACTAATAGATTTTGATAGCTTAATACTTTGTCCAATGCATATTGAGAGAAACTTCAACTACCATTCATCATATAGTTATAGAATGATAAAGATAAAATTATCTATGGAATTTAAATTTCCAACACACTTTTACTTATAGTAATGGGGTAATCCCCCAATTCTTTCAAAAAATGGAACTCATGTAATTTCTAAACCAATCATCTATGATATTTCATCAAACCATGAAACTCATAGAGAAAAGTATGCACTTTATTATGAGCCTCTTCTCTTATCCAACAAGCTTTTAATATTCAATTATGATTTTAAGATAATTCTTATCTACTATATCTCGAAAATATTGAATTTAGTGAAATATTTATTCATTAATAAATTTTGAAAAAACACACTCAACGTGGTCTCAAAAATCTCTCTATTTATATTTTTTAAATACTCACATACAAAAGAAATGTCAATATATTATCTTAAATTCTTTAACTTTTCTACAAAATTTATTTCATTTTACTCTCTCCCCCTTTATCATAATCTATCCCTTTCTTAAAAACATATAATTCTTCTTTATATCCCCATAATATCTAAGAAATAAAAATCACATAATATGGGGTATTAGTCCATACTCAACAATGTGTCATGAACAATTCTAATATTTACATACTAATCCATTATCAGTGTATAAAAAAGTTGGTTTGATTTTGACAACTAAGATTTGACATAAAAATTGAAATAGTGTCAAATGAAATTCAAAAATTCAAAAATTCTATTTAAAGACTATTAAAAAAATATTATTATATGAGGATTGATAAAAACAAATTTGAGATACAAATTCCGGAAAAATATCAACCTGAATTTCCAGTATTTAATTAATTCATAAAATAGGACATTCCTTGATACCACACCTTAAAACTTATTCAAACATCTAATTTTATGTTATTAATGAAATTAATTTCCAATAATTTATGTTATAATCTGATTTTTATTATCTTGGATCAGATAAAGAATACAAACATCTTTGATTATATTTTTATAAAACACCTTCTATAATATTCATATTTTTATGAGATCCTAATTCTGATATCGTTTTAAATATTCTTAATTTTTATACCATTTAATAAGACAATACTCATGATATTTATAATGTTAAATCTCTTCCTTTTATAGGATTCTAGATTTCTATGATGATAACACTTCAAAATAGAATTATTCATGTTGATTTATAGATTAGAAAACATCCATATGTTATCCCAGGATTATCAATTTAATATATTTCCATTACGATACCAACTCATGATATAATTTATGATGTGGTCATCATATTCTTTTAATATAGTCTTGAAATCAATTACATATAATTCATCAAATATTATTCTTTACATAGATTTGAAATTTGAATTTATAAATCATTCTAAGATGTAATATTCATTATATTTTCTCTATATAATTGATAGTATCCCCTCTAAATTAGTTTTTACCCCAAATAATACGATTCTCCTTAAATAAATTTTATTTTAGTAACAAATAAACATCATGGAGATATGGTAATATAGTATATATTCTTTGTTATCAATGTGAACTACATGTTTGAGTTGTTTTTCTCAACCATGATTCCCCACTCTTCAGGATTCTTAATATGTTCTTCAAAATTTATTTTGTTTTGTATAGAATTGGACTCTTAATATACTTATATATTCTTTTTTTGAGAAATTTTCATTCCAATAACCTTCATTCGTATGGTTTTTCTAATAATTTTAAATTTTATTCTTTTCTTGTAAGAATAGTAAGACAAAAAATTGAATTATGACTTGATTTATTACATCTTCATCACAATTCTTCTTTAACACATGGGTTGTTATGTTTTGACAACATCTCATGAAATTTAGGATCATTATGTAGATCCTTATGTTTTATTTGTTCCAAAATAATCTTCTTATTATTATATTAATTTTTTTATAAAAATATATTAGATAAATAACAATTCATTATTTTGAAATATCAGAAGCCTGCCTGGAGTCTCCACATAGATTATTTATTAGGATTTTACATTTTGATATAATAATAATTCAATATTTGTTGGAATATATTTAAATTAAACTTATTTATATTTTTCTTTTAAGGATAACTCTTAGTTCATTCGAAATATTTTGGGAGTATTCTAGCATTTAAAAATCATCATATTTCTACCCAAGTACAAGTCTTCCTTGTCATTTTAATTTTGTAGTCCTCTTTTCACATCTGATTTAGATATATTATTATATGATCATGATCCACTTTTATAAACAAACACATTAGAGCATAACGAATATTTCAATGGTCTTAAAATATATTTTAGGTTGAAAAGCTGTAGGTAATATTTGGATGGTGCTTCTTCTCTCTATTTCATATCCTTGGAAGACTAATATTCAAACCCTAAAAATCAAATGGATTATAATGAAAATAATATTCTATATTCCTGATTCTATTACACTATATATAATATCCATAAAAATCCTCAATATTCAATTAAATGTTGTGTATTCTCTTGATTTTATATATTTGTGACCAAGTTGTTTTCTGGCATTCTAAACAACTATGTATTCCATTAGTGGGAAACAATACTCACACTAATTCCACTATCCACCATATCTATGGTGGTAGACATCACATCACTTATACTAATCCACACTTAGGAAAATGGAGAGATATTTAAGAGAAATATCAATAGACATATCTACAGACATATGATCACTACCACATGATTCTTCTTTATGATGAAAATTTAAACACTAATATTCACATTTATTTATTTCATTTGAATATCTTGGTACCTTTTAGGTATAAATGTTATCTATATCCTTGTTTTTTGAAAGAAACACATATTTATCTCTATGAAAGACATTTTCGAGTTCATGATTGCTCAAAGAAAATATAATTTCTACGTCTTTTTTCATGGGGGGATATTTCTAAATATATTCTTCTATTTATTTTTCTAATTAATCATTGGGTCGGTAGAAATAAAATTATAATTTGAAAAAGATAATTCTTCACCAAAAATTTTAATTAATTATTAAATAGTAGATAATTATGAATCTTTTATAACAGAATAACTAAAAATTAATATAGAGAATCAAATAGAGGTGAAAACCTATTGATAATAATTGTGAGGACCAAGTGGTATATTAAACATGCTTAGAGGTGGGGGGATTAGATTTAGAACTACAAAAAAATAGATTATACCAACAAAAATTTATTGACAGATTATATTTATATTGGTAAAAATGAGCAATTCTAACAGATATTAAGTTTCATTGGTATTAATTTTTAGCACTAACTATTTATTTTACCAATATATATAATTATTGGCATCGATCATTCAATACCAACATATCGTTTACCAATGACTAAATCTATTGTTTTATCATAACAATAAAAATATTTTTTTTACCAGTACATTAATTTTTTGGTAATAATAAAAATTACAAACAAATATTTTACCATTAAAAATAATTTTTATAAGAAACCATACAATAAAAATAAATATTTAATTGGTAAGCAATTAAAAGAGATCATTTTTTATATATTTATTTTTATGTAAAAATTTAATATCAATTTTTTGTATTCTTATTAGAAATAACTCATTAATTGATTTGAATTTTACATTTTTACTAAATATTAATAATGTTTACATTTTTTAATGTCACTAATTTATAAACATTTAAATAATATTTATAAAAAAAATTAAATCATTAAAATATTTGATATATATACATATATGTCTAATAATCTCAATATACATGTTGATTTAATTTTTATTTAATAAACATAATAAAATATAATCCATGTAAATTAAAAAAATTAATTATCTAAATTTAAAAAATAAAAATCATATGAACTAATTGAGTAATATTATTTTATTAATAATTGATATTCACGTATTGATAATTTATTTTATATTGTATAATAAAATTTATAAAATTCATAAAATTTTATATAATTCATACATATCATATTTTTCTATTTAATTAAAAAATTAATGAAATGTGGTATTTTATTTATTTTATTATATTTTTAATGACCTTTTTCCAACCCTCAACCTCAATTGGAGGAAGGTTTTTTTGATTGGGAGTTTCCTATCCTTCTCACTCCTAGCATTATTCTTCTTACACCATTTCACCGGCTCCTATTTTACCTCTATTAAGGTTTCTACAACACCCTCTTTTTCTTTATCCACTACTGCTTCAGAGTCCTTTCCAATGTTGATGTTGGATGGTCCTTTCTAGAACCATATTATTTAAAACTTCACAGGTTGCGGGTTTCTATAATGCGTATGCGTAGGAATCTCTTTAGAGACTTGATGGCATCATTGTCACCTGTCCCTCAACCATCATCAATTATAGGGTTTGTTAGGGTGCAGACGTTGCTTGAGATTTTGTTCCCATTGAATCCGGTCGTATTTTCTTTTTGACTCAAATCTAGTATGTATTTATTTATCATCGAAAAGGGTATAGTGATAATGGTTGTTTACTGTTTTCTAAATTGTTATTGAATTATCGATATAGAATTCCCTACGTATGGGTGGATCAAATATTTTGAACAGTCATGCTAATTGTCCTCCCCACCACGCTGAAATCCACCCCACCTCCTTTTTCTAGAGAGCCACCACCTCTACCACTATTGCCTCCATCTTCATGACCCACTACCTCCTCCATGACCACCAATTCTATGGGAGACCCCTACTACATCCTTTACTGCTCTCTATTGATAACACCTGCCTCACCAGTGATCTTTGCGACCTCCTCTGCTACTATCCACCTACACTATCATTCCCCTCTATAGTGATCCTCCACACCCACCTCCCTCTTTAATCAACCTTCGTGTCTCCCTTTCTATCCCCACTAGATGGCCCCCACCATCCCTGACCTCCCCCACTCAACCCATACCATCCACTTCCTTCCCCATGCGACAATGATAACATTGTGATCAGTCTCTCTCTATAGGATAATTGATCAATAGTGAGTTATGTATACATTAATGGTTTTCACTATGAGTGATTTCCTATAATAAAAGATTTTTCTAAAGGGTCTTCAAGTTAATTTTATAGTGTTATACTTCTAGAATAAACGGACTATCCATGGGTGACTGTTGACTATTCTCCTTTTGTTTATGGTTGTAACTATTTATGCTTCAAATTTTAGAAATTAACATTTTTGTTACATAAAAATTACTAATTCATATCCATTACTTATTAATATAATTAAATCACCTAGTAAATCATGTTATAACATGAGCGAACTATCCTCTAATGGATATGTCATATAGAACACTATTCATTCCCTTTTTATAAGATGAAAACATTAAAAGAAATTAGTTATTTGAAATATTATAATCATAAATTTCATTATGTGGAATAAAATTATTAATCTTGTCTCATCATAATTTCATTTCGTGTTTTGGCACTAAATATATTTTATTTTTTTATTAGAGGTTACAAACTGCGTCACTGTAGCCACAGTGAAAAAAAATCAAATCAACTACATGTGGTTTTATGAATCATTAATTTCTTGTAAAAATAAGATAGAATAAATTAAAAAATTTGGTATTATAATTGAATAGAATTACCAATAACAAAAATTCCAAGGTAATATTTCACAATTTCATGTACTTATATTCAAATGTAATGATATATTTATAATTTGAATAACCTTAACTATAATATATTCTTAACAGTCTCTCATAACCATTTTCTATTTTATGAACATCAATAAAATTCAGAAATTATTATAGAATGTTATAGGTACATTTTTTTCCTAATGTAATGTTATCAAATGGAATACAATATTATTTGAATACTACAATTTATGGAATGTTTGATTGAAGTTTAAAATTCTCTAACTTCAATATATATTTTCCCAAATAGGATGTCTGATTATTACTCAATGATAATTATGGATTTATCACAATTTTCATCTTCAAAAAATATTTCATGCATGTTATACAAAAAAAGACTAACAGCTAAGGGATTTACTAATTCGGGTAAATGAATAATTTTTTTCATATGGGTGTACAATTTTTATCGAAAATTTATCTGTAAATTAAAGTACATTTAAGAGTTTGGATTTCCTGCTAACATGAATATAATATAATATAACATAGTTCTTCTCAGTGTTGAAATCTCAGAATTCAATATACTAAACCAACATCAACTATTAGAAACAAATACATTCAAATTTGTCTTTTTTACAGACAATGCTGAACACATAAAAGATTTCATTAATCCTGTAAACCAACAATTGGTAAAAAAATCATACCTATTTTAAATACCAAATATAGTCATCTTTTGTAAAGATACATATATAACATTTGTCTAATATTTTTACATTATAACTTATTTATTGTTTACTTCCTTTCAGGGTGTTTCTCAAAATGCATGATCTACGAAAAATGACTCAAGTAATAAATCAATGTCATATTTTAACCCAATGGTATGTTAAAATTTATTTCTTATATCATTTTATTATATATTATAAACTCATTTAAAAAGATATATTCGAATCTATATTTCACTTCATTTTTTTTATGGTATACTTGGGTTGTGTGCATTTGATGAGTGTTATATTATTGTAGCGACAAAGAATCTTTTCCAAATGTGTTTTATCATGTGAATATATATACTCTTTTAAATTTTATCATACATTCCCTCATTATTATTAACATTAATGTTCCGTATTTTGTACAATATGAATTCATTTGTATTTTTAATTTAAAGTATCATATCTAAATTTTAATAGGATTTTAAATTATCTATAATATATTATTTTCATATGAAATTTATAGTCAATAGGTATTCAATCTATCAGTTGATGAAATTTATATTCAATATTAATTCAATTAAAACCAATTTAATGTTTTTGGTTTCTTCATTGGAATTTATGGATCAATAGGATAACATTCCCTACCTATTGGTATTTAACTTCTTTAATTATTTTATGCATACTAGATTATATATTTTTTTGTTAATATTTTAAAATTTTTATTCAATATGGAAATATTATTATTATTTTTTGTTACTTTTATTTTTCAGTCTACATTCATGTGTTCTTTATTTCATTAAATAATAAGACTCATGATTCTAAAACAGTGATATTGTATAGAAGGGAACCCTATGAATTGTACATGCCTTCTTGTGATAAAATAGTTCAAGCTGATGTGAAATCCATGTGCCAAATTCTTCCAAAATTTAACACATGGCCCGTATAGGCCTGTACAATATAGTATATTACCTGTGACTCATGGATGTTCACATATCCATCGATTGTACAAGCCTATACATCATGGGTTTTTAAATTTTTTATATAGGCCTACACATCATGGTAGATTAATCATATCCTTGTGTTCAATTCTATACAGGCCATGTGTTCATGTACTCATGGATTAAACACATGGACAATATAATTATATTCAATTTTGAACATATATGCACATGTATGTAAATCATAGTGGTTGTTTACACCTTTTTTGAGCCTTATATTAGACTTCCCAGAGTATTGAATAAGGATCAAGATGACTATAATTATACGGAATGAGAAGAAAAACCATTGCAAGAAGCTGGGCGTGAGATAACAACTTTCTATTCCCCCCTCATTTTCTATATAACATTGTATATAAGTAAAGACTCCTCATCAATAATAAAACCATTTCATTGTTCATATATTTAATAATACCAAAATATGATGCTACGACTAATTTGCTAAGAAATAATATACCATGATTTCAATGCATTAAACATATTTCTAGATGATTAATTAAAACCAAAACTCTTTTATTTTATTCATTCCATGCTTGGTCCAACTACGGATAAGAACCTTGGAGACCTATGGTTATTATGATCTTTAGTATGCACGGGATGGCCAGCTTACTACCAAATCAGATGTGTAAAAATATAGTGTCATGTGCCTGGTGAGGATTGATTGAAGGTGTGTTATTGATATTATTTGGACAAATGACTAGAATAATTTGATATCATGTGTACCATGCAAGTTATTATTTCAAAATTGATTCCATGTTTACATTTTTTATCAATAAAATTTGTATTTGAATATTTATGTTCTTATTCTATAGGTACTACCAATATTTAAAGTCAAAATCAAGTTCAAAACAAATGTATATTATTTTATACTTTCATGTTTTATACATCGATTTATTTCTATTTTGGTTTCAGTTCATGCATATATTTTCGCAGATTTGTGGGTTTGTTCATTGGTTTTATGTGGTGTCAATCTTGGAGCTGAAGGGTATGGAATAACATTGACATGAAGTTCCTCATTAGTAATAGAGCTGACATGATTCATTGAGATGTTGATAGTGATGATGAATGAAAAATTTCTATTATGGGAATATATTTTTTTAATTTTAATTTACTTGTATTTTAGCTTTTATTCATGTAGATATTTTGCACTAATTTTTGGGTTTGAAATTTTGTTGTGTGTGGTGTAAATCATAGAGATGAAGGATGTGTCAAAACATCAAATTGAGGTTCTTCAGTTGTATTGGGGATGACATGATTCATTGAGATGATAATAAGTATGATTAATAAAAAATTCTCATTCAATGCAGTTCAATTTTTTTTACTTTCATTTTTTTGTTTGTTTCAATCCATGGACATATTTTAAACTAATATATGGGTATGATCTTTGGTTTTGTGCAATGTAGATCTTGGGGCTGAAGGGTGTGGCATAAAGGCTTGAGTTTCCTCATGGGTCCTTGATCCAACATGGTTTTTTCATCTAATGGCCAATTTAGGGGAGTGATGAAAGATCATTGGTGGGAGTTACTATTTATCTACCATGATGGGTAAAATGGGATTGGATTATAGATATCACTTGATATTTTATCATTTTTTGGGGGCACAATGACATATGTGGATCTATGGATTTTGTGTCTTTTATGATATTTTGAGGTATCAATCTATTTAAGTAATTATTGATTCAATTTTTATTAAATTTCATTATTAATATGATTAATATTTTTCTAAGTTAGAACCTGTGCGAAAAATCATTTAGAGTTTTATAATTAGAGTACATGTATTATATATGATAAATTAATAAATACAATATAATATTTTAGTAATAAATATTGTAATACTGAAACAGAATATGTAATTTTAATTATAAATTACAAACATATATTAAATATTGATATTTATTATCAAAGTTGATAATAATACTACCAAAAGATAAATTTTTCATAGAAATATATTGCTAGAAAATTTTAAGAACATATATTTTATATATTGGTATTATTATAATTTTAACATAACTATTTTATCTGTCGCAATAATATCGATCAATAGAGTTTTTACCAACATTTTAGTGACAAGAAAAGTCTTTGTGGTAAAAATTTTTACCAACAGAAAATGCACTTTTACTTATAGATATTCGCCCATTGGAAAAAGATAATTATTTTTTATTGTGGTAAGCATTGATATAAACAAAAAATTAACTTTTATTCATTTTTAATTTACCTCTATCACTTGAGATGATGAAGAAATCAGTCATGTTCCATCTCTACTTATTATATTCTTCTATCCCAACCAAACACACACACTCACACACACAAGGAACACATAAATTTAAATTATTCACCACTCAATTAGAATTTAGCTAGTCCATTATGGGATAAAAATAATAAATTCTTTAATTAGTGTAGAATTTTGTCTTATCGTAGATGTTATTCCCCATTAATCTTCTTCTTTCACATTATCTACAATATTTAAGGTCACACTCTTCTTGTATTGAAATTATAAATGCACAAAATCTTATTCTTATTTACATTACTTATAAACAATATAAATTTTTCATTCTCTTCTTCTTATTTACTTGCATTAGTATCATGATTCTTTTTTAATCCATGAATGTATGGAATAGAAATACACTTCTTATATTTCTGTCTTAATTTTAATTTCTATTATAACTTTAGTGCTCAAAATTATTTCATTGGATCTATTCCTTATTTTTTTTCTAAATTAGTATACAAACATGAATACATTGAATATTTTTTATCTTCTCCAATGCCAAAATATTTCTTTGGTATAATAGAGTTTCAAATATTCTAAAACTTGGAACAATAAAATTCACTCTAAGATACTTCTCTAGATATCAATATATTTTACACATTTTCTTCTCCACTATTATATATATATAAATAAGTTTTCACAACATTATTATTTTTCATTAAATTTAAATTTAAAATTCAAATTCATATCATTAAATTCATTGGAATTAATTTTCAAACTTATCCCATTGATTTTCTTCTTCTAAATCATCTCCATACAAAAAAATTGATATTATGGTTATAATATACTAAAATAATAATAAAAATTGGATTGATATTTGTATTCAATTTTAATGGCACATAATTTATAAATTAAATTTTATTCTTGAGAAAATTTTTATTATTTTATATTATACAGTATTATATAGAAACAAAACATATAGGAACCAAAAAGACCCTTTTATCATTAATGTAATTTAATACATTATTCAAAAATTAATCCCATTAAAATTAATAATATTACAAGGGAAATAATAAAATATATAAAAAACTAAAATGGTAAAATTAGGACCACAATAATCGGCTAGAATCATCCCTCCCACAAAGCACAATATGAAAGAAAAACAAAATATTATTAAACCAATCAAAATTATAAAAAATTATAATATACACCCATGAAGGTAATAGAGGTGAATAATTAATTATGGAATAAATTATTATTTATAGGAGTGAATCTGACTGTTGGAATAGTTAAATAACTATTTGAATAGTAACATGACCACTGGGAATAGTAATATGACTATTTGGAACAGTTACATAACCATTGGAATAGTAATTTAACCTCAAAATAATAAATTTTGATATAAATAATATTCATTATGTGTAATCTAACTAAATATAATTATTATAATTCCAATAAATAAATATCATGACTAAAAAACTCATTGAAAATTTGAGAACATTTTCAATAAAAACCATTTTAAAAAATTTTATAAGACTAATAATTTTTATATTAAAAATTTAAACTAACTATGTTATGAAATTATTTTGATAAAATTAATAAAAGTTTAGAATTCATCATGTTGAAAATTACCTAGGGTTATTTTTTGGTAATTTTCCAAAAAACATCAATTTTCAGGGGAATAATAAAATATAATTGTTCTATAACCGGTGTAACTTTAATTACATTAATCATGATGTTATAATTTCTTGGAAATTTCTAGAACCTTAATTTCAGATAAAATATATCTAATTTTATAAATTAATCATGAAAATTCAATAAAATTTATTTCCAAACCTAAAAAATGTACTGTAAAAATTATAAAATCCAATTTATTATATTAAAACAATATTTTCTCATTTTTACACATTTCTTTTCTATTAAACTAATGAATTAAAATTATATATTGATCAATTACACACATGAATAAGCTAATCAGATGATGGAGAGATGTATTTTTTGTGGACACCAAAAAGGAAGAGAGTTCATGGATTGATAAACAGAAACTAATATTTATTATAGGATTCAATGAAAAAAAGATGAGAAGGAAAGATTATATGATGTCATGGGACAAGTTGGCACATCAATTTGAAGACCTTGTAAAATATTATCCTGATCTTTAAGTAACCAATCATTTTCTGGAAACTATTTAGGGTGAATAGTTCCAATAGGCTTAAGTTGTCATTCAATAATTATTCAGTTTCCTTTGATTCTTGCTCTACTTGATACCTGTAGTTTATAACTTTTTAAATTAAAATTGTTTCGATAATAAAAAATGAATTTTCAGTAAAGGTTTACCTTATATATAATATTTTATTCAATATTATAACTCAAAAGGACCAATCTTCTAAAATATAAATAACCCCTCTCCATCCCCTTTAAAAATCACTCCTAATAAACATTCAAAATCATATTATCTTTCCAAATACTATTTTTTAAGACTCTTATAAACCATATTTATGTTTTTGAGTAATCCAAATTCAATCATTAAGGGATTCTAGTGTATTAAAATTGATGAAACACCTAGAAGAGGGTGTGTTTCCATCAACTATTCTTCGAGTTTTCCAATTATTTTCCTCTCTTCCAATGACCCTTTCAGAACCAAATATTCTAAGAGTAAATATAAATTACACTAAAATTATATTAAGGACATTAACCTACTGTAAATGTTATATTTTTGATGTATTCATATTTTACACCTCTCATTCTCCTCTTTTAGATAATGATCCTGACAATGGCCGGTTATCTTCCAATACTGACGATTCTAACTAATTTTATATCAGTAAAATTATGAATGGTTATTCTAAATTATTTATTATATATAAATGTTTAAATATATGTATCTAATGATTCTTTAGTTAAAATTACTTACGAACTAATTATCTTAAACAAAAAATCACAATGAAATATAAACCATAAATTTTTATGGACAAAATAATATAATAACACTTCAATTTCATCAATGAAAATTGAGATTTATAATAGTATTATTATAATTGATAAATAGTGAAAAAACTAAAGTAATTCACTTCTAGTTCAACGTTTTAATAAACCAATTTTTATTATTTGGGGGGCGGAAATGAGGCCAAATAATGCGTGATTTACGGTAAGGGGAATCATGATTCCATTTCCCTTACTTTGGGTTATCCCACATTCACATAATTTTCCATATTTATATAAATATAATGTAACTTAAATATACTTTAACTATTATTAACTTCACCTTATTGGTATATAAATGATTCCACATTGATTTATATACCAAATACAAGGATTTTTCAAAAACATATTTCATTCCAAAACATATATATGACTCCTCTTACATTGTTTCCTTTTCTCTAAAGAATGATGATTCTTATTCAAAATAATTTTTTAACATATTCATTTAGGAGAATAATATTATTCATAAAATTATAATTTATGAAATCCTCATGAAACCCATTTCATTCCCTAGAATATTTCACGAGTAGGATAGTTTTAGTTTTTTATGGCATTTAGGAGTTAGTGAATTTTATGATTTAATAGGTAGGCCCTAAAATATATATCCCTTTAATTAAAATGATTCAATATTTAATGATGTATCTCAGGAGATTATGTGAACTATTCATTAAAATGATTCTATATTTTATCATAATGATGATGTGATGATTTATGTACATATGCAATGTGTGAAAAAAAATTCTAGATTTTATTAGAACTGTGTGTGGTATTTTACCACTATTACACGATGATTCATTTTTAATAATTTATCACATTATATGATATTATAAAAAATTGTCTCATGATTGTGATGATGATATTATTCTTGTGATATGATGATGATGATTATGATCACCCATGTTTTACTTATTAATATCATTTATTCCACCTCTTATTGGTCTTGTAGCTCTCCCCTTTCATTGATGTATAACCTCATATGATTATTGGTACTATGAAGGATATGATATTTTATAATGATAAAGAAGAAGGATTTAATTTTTATTTTCGTTTTTATTATGTACAAGTGATTTATGATCTTAATTTTCTCAATACACTAATCCTTTGGATCTGGGATTACTAATATTACTATGTTTTTTATCTTAAAAATAATGCAACTTCAATTAAGAAAAAGTTTGGTTGTTCTAGTTGGTATCATAGAATAGTGTAGTTAATTTTGAAAATACGATTAGAAACCTACATTGAAAAGACATATGTATATGTAAATTTATAGCGAAACAACCTAGAATAATCATTTAATAAAATGGTGATATCCCATAAGATATGAATTAAATGTAAATTGTGAAAGAGAATAAATTATTTATTCATGATTTTATACTTATGTTTTTTTAAATCCATTTATATTTTTGAAAATGATGGGAACCAAGAAAAACCAGTCCAATAACCCATGTGAGGGACAATTCAATGATTTTCTAAACAATATCCCCAATGTCATGGGAGGTGGAGTCCAAATATTTCTGGTGATTCTTACCCAACTTATAATTACCCAGCCTTAAAACATTACTTAATCTTGAGTTAAATCAAGAATTCACATTGAGGATCTTTTCTGGTTTAATGTTTTAGAGAATTAGGCCATAACTATTACATATCAAATTGAATATTACATGTAGACACTACTACTCAGTATCAATTCTTTTATAACATAAAAACTCTTAAAAAGAAACATGTCTAGTTCTATGTTTTAGAAAGTGTGACTTTTCCATGATCACATCCTTGACACTATTCCACTTTATGTCCCATGAAAAACATTTCAAAAACATGGGATGAGAAAAAAATCCTAGTAAAGGATACACAAATAAGGAAAATTGTTAGTTTTTCAAAATAAAAATTAAACCATGATTACTTTATCATAAGTAATAATTTTCACCTTTATGATGTAATTAATACTCTTCACTGAAAAAAATATCACTACTTACCCTTTTGTAACCAAAATATTACCATAAAGCACATAAAAATCACACATAACATATAAAGGTATCTTGGGACATAAACATACTTTGATGGAACAACCATACAGTCTACTTGCACACATATCACTAAATTTAATATCCATTTGGTCAACTAAATTCCCAATGCATTGGAGGTTATAATGTAACAACCTGTCCCAGTTTATCACAACACCACTCATCATTTGGTTTATCATATAACCACCCTAAAAATATACAAGTACCATTATAAATAAAAACACATAAAAAATCATAAAATAAAGATAACATTTCCACATTGCAATAAGATTATATCATTTCAAGATATTGACATTATCAATGATTTATCAGAACCATTTTCAAAACCATTTAAATCATTTAATAAAGTGATTTTTGAATCAATGTGTCCCATAAAATTTTGAAACTTTTAAATGTATTAACATTTTAAAAAAATAATTTAGATATAAATAAATCCTTATAAACTTCTTGGGAACATATACATTAATTAGAAATATTTAAAAGAATAAATCTTTAAGGATTTTAGAATGATGATTTAGTTAAAAAGTCTCATAACACTTGAGAAACACTTTTACTAAACATAATTAAATAATATTATAAAAAAAACTCATAATATCATAAAAATAAGGATATGAATGATATAATATTTTCATGGGAAGTATATATGCCATATAAAAGTGAATTGGGGATTAACAACAAATAAGTCTCAATGGAATGTAAATTGATACGAAATCCCTTATAAAGACGGTATCCTTAGAGTAAGTATAAATAAATTAAATAAATATGTGCGACAAATATAAATACATTCAATATTAATGGATATTAATTTTAAACCAATCAAGAGGACATTCACACAAGTTTTAATGAATACAAAGCCAATGACTTTGATGTTTAACTCAACGAATGGAAGTTGAGTTAAAATTAACCTTATCAAGTTCATATCAATAACTTTAGAAATTATCAAATGAGTTATTATGTGTATCAAAAGTATATCTAAAAAAAGGGTAGTAAAAATTAATACATAAATAAATAAATAGGGGTGATACACATAATCTTGGAGTAAAATAATCAATGATGTATGTGTAAAACCATATGAGTGTAAATTGAAATTAGAAATTCTCTTACCGATTTGGTAACATAAGAAACATACATCCCATGAAAGAAGGATCATACAATAAATATTTAAATACATATAAATTAATTTATATTAAAAAATAATACAATCATGGGAAGTACATACACCACACGAAAGGAAATAGTGGCAAATATAGCATGAATCTCACGGGAATAAAAATGGAGGTGAAAACCCCTTACCCCAAGTCTGACTTGTCATGTTTGTTCCTTGTTCTTATGGAATAATAAACTTAATTTAATTTCATTGTTCATTATTGTATTTTTCAAATTTTATTATTCATTTTATATCACTTGTTATCTTTTTATAACAATTAGTTAATTATTTGAGTTCATATCAAACATTTTGTCAATGTTCAGAAAATGAACTTGTTATAATTACAAATTTTCCATGTGGTCAAAAGTATATTATCTCAAGAATAATATTAATGACAAAAATATCATATATATCATATATATCCAGTATATATATGTATTTATAATAGTACATAACATTTGGCGATAATAAATGAAATGCACCGTTCATGGATACGGTAAGTTGTATGTATGCATGAACACCACTTTCATTTCTGTTTCACATTTTAACGGATTAAAAAATTAATGATACATAGGTATATTAGAATTCCTGTATAAAATCATATATAATTTCAGTAACGTTATCCTTTATACTTCCCATGTATGGAACGAACGAGTCATATCATTTTGAGGGGGCGGTAGTCTGAATATCCTCAAATGAAACTATCGCATTTACCCTTTATAAACATCATAAAGGTGTTATATAATGAAAAATAAAGAATTAAATAGAAAATATAAATATAATATATGTCACCAAAAAATACAGTTCCATCATAATGGCCTCCATGAGAGGCGGTTGGAGATATTTGATCAATCATTGTTTCGTGAGGCTTTAGTTCGCCGTCCAAAGAAACATTATATTCTTTAACCCTTAGACAGAGGTGTGTGTAAGTGTAGTTAAAATATTTCTCATTGTAACAAAATTGTATATTTATGATACTTTTTTTCATTAAAAAAAATTAATAACGATATATTATGTGGTTGTAAAAGTAATATAAAAGAAAAGAACTTAAGAGAAGATGTTACCTTTAAATCGGGTAACTCCCTTTGGTTTGAACCAAAAGGTTTACTTGAATTGATTTCCACCTAGGGTAAGGATTATAAGAGTAATATAGGGATTTATTAAGCTTAATTTGGGAGATTATAGACAATCAAAGGGGCTTGAGAGGTGTGAATAATGGGTTTGAGGTGAGGGCTTGTTATAAGGGGGAGGAGGGGCTCTTTCAAAATGTTTGAAAACGTTATTTTATTATAAACCTATTTTTGGATTAAAAGGTCCAAACCTTGTTAAAGTATAATATAATATGACTATTATTCGAAATAAAATCATACAATAAGATTTTTATAGGTTATAACATTTTTTCTAATTTTTATAATCTTATTTTTTTAAATAATTCATTAATGAGGTAAACACTACATCATTTTTGTTTCATAAATAATATTATTTTTTGGATGTCTAAAAATTATAAAAAAAATTCCATAATGTAGGAAATATTTTTATATTTCTAATGAATATTTATAGTCGAAGATTTATCTTACATACCATTATGAAAAAATTCCATTACTAAATGATATATGTTATTGTTATTGTTGTCTTTACTTTAAATTAATTAATATAAAGTGTCATTATCAGTCCCAAGTGGCTCCGTGGGGTCCCAAAATCGGCCAAAGTATTCCCATGTTTGGACATGTAAATAATAACAAGATTTAGACACATGTTAGGGTAATTTAATATTATTATAATATTATTTGTTTGACCCTTATTTATGAGATTTACCTTATAACTGTGTAAATAAAATATTAACTAAAGTAAATATTCATAACGTCTAAAAATAAAAGGTACTAATTTACATAATATATAACTCTTGATCCCAAATATGGAATCCATTTTTACAACTTCAAAACAATGAATTGGCATAAATTTATTTAAAATTAATTCCTATTGTTAAAACAAAAAGCGTGTTTTTAAGAAATAATAACTATCCAAAGATTGACATTTGTTTATATCTAATTTCTAAGTGAAATTACATCCAATGACCAAAGTTGGATTAAATTGTAAAAATATAATATAATTAAACTTTAAAACCAATAAAAAGATAATCTAACTATATAATTTTTTTATAAAAAGGTAGTTTTGAATTAAAATACATTATTTTTTAATATTCATTAAAAATGAACATTATCAGAAAAATACCTAAATTTCGTCCAAAGTAAATTTCAATGTCCTGATTCTAAAGAATAAATTTTTTTTCTAATAGAACTTTTAAAATTGAAAAAAACTTGATTTAAAAGTTTTTCACCATCAGAGGGTGGTAAATTGGCCTTTTAAAGAATATTAGAGTACTTATGCTTAAAATAGGATTCATTCTTATTTTAATCCTATAAATTTATTGGATATATGTAAAGACATTTAAAAAACATGGGTAATAATATTTTAGTTATTTCTATTCATTTCAGCCGATACACCAGCTATGTGTTAGCTACCATTTAAAATAATTATATTATTTTATTATTATTTAGTATAAATCAAGGTTGTATGCAATGTAAGTTTTCAAGTAAACCCATTGTCACGTATCAAGTATGTCATTGGTCATAGAATCCTCCTTAAAGTAAGATTAATATTTAATTTACAAGTATTAATAAATATAAAAAAATCATATTCTTCATTTACAAGAGATATTACACAACTACCTCTGGTAATGAAAAAATCTTGAACCACACAGAACATCATACTTAACCCAAGAAGGAATACATGGATATTGAGTCAATTATGTGGTAGTGACCACCGGAATTTTTTGGATATTATGATCAACTTGTCGGGGAATAGTGGGTTAACTCAATAAGGATGATATTTTTGTTTGTCTAACATTTGGAGAAGGATAATGTGACTCTTTCCATTTATCACATAGATGAATAAGTTTACCATTGGTTGGATTTGGTAAAGAACACAAATCGAAAGGTAAAAATGTAATATATAGAGTGGTAAGACTTTACGAATATATATAAGTATTTACATAGAACACTTGAAAGAGTTATAGAATGAGAATTTATGGAGGTGAATAAAAAATGAAGGAAAATGTTTTATGGTTTGCGTGGAAAACACCAAAAGGTTTACATGATACACCTCTGGTTTTGTTATCATAAAAAATAAGAAAATAGATACATTATTTAGTGGTAAAAAACCACACCTTCAAAAGGATCCACCTATATAATACATTGGAAGTTATGAAGAATTGGTTTGATGTTCTCCCAAAGTGGAGATAGATTTTTTACAATGGACCCATTTTTTAAATATATGAAGATAATAATAGATCTTTAATCTAGGGGTCAAATGAAAAAGGAGGAAAGAGTATCTAAGCACCCACGTATCAAAAATGTTTGAAAAAGAATCATGGGAATTTCCTAAAATGGATTGTTAACTGCTTTTGGTGTATTAGATAAGGACATCGAGGTCATGAATTTTGAAGATACATGAAGAAGATGGATAGAATAATGGAAGAAGGAAAGGAACATATTAATTCACCACCCACAGTTTAATGATTAAACTATAGGGAGAAAAGGGACCATTTAAGATATTGCACTAACCCATACGTCCTTGAGTGTAATTATCATCTGATACAAAAAAATCCAATGGAAAAATGGAAAGCATATTCCATCACTACTAATGAAGTGGAATATGCAAATAAATTCATACAAGTTATAATTTTTTGTCACTCATGAATGGGAAAAAAATTATTTGACTCTTGTTTTTCACATTTTTTTATATCCTGCATGATTTCTAAGGCTAGTAAATTGATGCCTCAACACCTTGATGTAGAGATATATATAAAAATCACTTAATGGTTTGATCATTACAACCAATGTTATGGAATCTTCTATTGTAAGAATATGGGGTAATATTCTTCCATTAAATCTCATAATACTTCCCTCGGTGGAATTCAATTCTATAATAGACATGGATTGGCTCTCATTATATAGAGAATACATGAACTATAAGTAAATGGATATATATTTTCATATTATTAACCATTATATTCTCTTATAAAAATTATAGTAAGTTCGTGAATATGTATTATATAATTATTATATGGTGTGGGTGATAATACCCTATAATGAAGAATACATTACATAATTGTTGATTTGATGGAAGGTATTGACATTGAGAAAATTACCATTGTGAAGGAATACACAGAAGAATTTCATAATGAGTTACCCAGACATCCCCCAAATCATGAGATGGATTTGTCAATATATCTTATACCTATATCCACTATTGTATCCAAATTCACCTATGGATGTCCCTGATTGTGCCAGAGTATTTAAAGAAGTATATATAAGATCATTTTTACAAAGAGTTCATACACCATAATTCATCACCTTGGGGTTTACCAACTCTCATTGTAAAGAAAAAATTATGGATCAACGCGGATATGTATCAATTACCGAGAGCATAAAAGGATCATAAAAAAAAAATTAGTATCCACTGCCAAGGATTATTGATTTGTTAGACTAACTATGAGGATCTAATTAATTGTAAAAGGTGGATATTCATTTTGGATATCATTAGATGAATGTAAATATGGACAATATTTAGAAGACAAAATTCTATATAAGGTATGAATGCTAAATTTTTTTAGTGACACCATTCAGACTTACTAATTCCCTTACTATCTTCATGGATTTGACATATAGTCCATAGAAAACACACTGAAATAATTTTGGAAGTTTTTATAAAAAATATTCAAATTTACTCTCAAAGTAAGGAGGAATATGAAGAGAATTTATGGACTATGTTGGTGACATTAAAAAAGATGAAATAGTATGTTAGGATTATAAAGTGTTTCCTTTAGAAGTAGAAAGTCTCATTCTTAGTGCACGTGATAACAAGTCTGGTAATTTCTGTGACACCTTAATAGTCAACAGTAAGTTAGGATTTAACCAGAATAACTAATGTCAAAGAAATTTATAGTTTTCTAAGCTTAGTAGGGTACTACCGATGTGTTTGAAAAAAAATTCATGATTTTCTTTCCCTCTAAAAATGTTTTCATGGAAATGGATAAATTATGTCTAGATAGAATAATCGAAGGGGTGATTTAAGGAGATCATGAATAAGAAAATAACTATTTCTGTACTAATACTACCATCAAGTGGAGAAGGTTTTATGATATACAGTGATGTTTCAAAGAAGGTTTTGGGATGTATACTCATATTGAATGAAAATTTGGTAGCCTATGCCTCATGAAAACTAAATATCGAAAAGAAAAAGTTCCTAAAGTATGATCTATTTTTAGTAGTTGTTTTATTCACCATGAATATTAGGTATCACTACCTCTATGGTAATAAGTGTGAAATATATACTAACCATAATTGCCTAATGTATATATTTACACAATGTAAACTCAATATGCCTCAAAGAACATGGTTATAACTAATCAAGGCCTATGATTTCTCTATTTACTACCATGTAAGAAAGTTGAAAAAGTTAGATGATTCTATTATTAGAAATTATCCTAAAACTCTATCCATATTGTTGACTAGAAAAGAACCTATCATCATAGATATGTAATGGAGGGATCGATAAATGAAAAAAATAGAGAATACATATTATAATGCCTAAACTATTTCCCAACCATATTTCCAAGATAAGAATAATGAGGAAAAAACGAAACATCTAGATATTTAAAATGAGGTGAAAGAATTAAATAAATAGAGTCTACATTAGTTATACATTGATGAGGATGGTTGTATTCGATTTGGGACTAGACAATAAGTTATTGCAAACCAAAACATAAAGAAAAATCTTTTGGATAATGAACACTTATCATATTTCTCTATCCATACATGAAGTACCATAATGTAGATTGATCTTCGAGAACACTTATAGTATGAAAACATGATAAAGGAGATTGATTACTATATCTCAAGATCAATGGTATATCATCACATTAAAGCTAAATGACTAATGTCTAAGGGGATGATGAAACCATCGCTTATGCCAGCATGGAAATGGGATAACACGAGCATGTAATTTTTAATTGTTATCCTAAATACATCTAAAAGAAACAATGTGATATGGTTAGTGGTGGATCAAATCACCAATCCCCCCACTTCATCGCTATCTGGGAAGATTTACCAGATGAAAAAATGCTATGATATATATAACGAAATTGGTGATGTTCTTTGGGGTGACACTCTCAATCTTCTCTTATCATGATCTACGGTTCAAATCTAAATTATGTATAAGTATTCAGAAATAATTGAATAATTAATTGAATTTTATTATGATATATCAACCTAAAACTGATGGACAAACTAAAAGGACTATTTAGACACTTGAGGCATATAGAGTGTCTTATCAATAGAATTTAATGGAGGGTTGGATCAATATCTCTGATTATTTGATTTATCATGGAAAAATATCTTCCATTAAAGTATTGAAATGGATTTATATAAATATCTGTATGGGAATCTATGTAGAGCACAATATGTTTGGGATGAATTTGGTGAAAGAAATATACTTGGACGTGTTATTGTGAAAGAGATGGAAGGGAAGGTTTAAGTGATCCAATAACATATAAAAACCTCTCAAAGTTTTCATCAGAGCTATGTTTACCACATACAAAGGGACTTGGACTTTGAAGTTGGAAAACAAATAACCTTCAAATAACACCAAAAAAGTATTTATGCGTTCTGGAAAAAAGGGAAACATAACCCTTAATATACTGGACTCTTTGATATCATTGATCACATAAGAGAAGTAGACTATCAGCTTGAAATTATACCAATAATGGATCATTTTTATGAAATGTTCCACACATCCCTCTCAACGAAGTATATAGAGGACCCTAACATCTATTGAATTGGGATGTGGTAAAACTAAAGAATGATCTCTTGTATGATGAGAATCTAGTGAAGATCATGGACTATAAGATAAAATTTCAACACAATAATAAAACACACCATTTTAAATTGATATAGAGGGAAAATAAATATGAATAGGTTTCACGAAAAAAATATGAAAAAATGGAACAAAATAACCCTTAACTCAATATTTTATCTAAAAATACCCTTATCCTCATGTATAAATAACCCCTATCCCTCTACATGGAAAACCACTCCCACCACACTTTCCAAAGATAAATACCCGAACATATACTATATATTATGCATCTAATAATTCATAGGGATTTTTTGACAAAATATAACTGCCATCATGAAGCGATACAAGTGTTATAGAAGTGAAGAAATAGTGAGAAGAGGGTATGTTTTCGTCATCTCTAATTTGTGTATTACTATTCATTTCCTCACATTATCTACCACATTTAAAAAATATTCTATGATTATTTATGAAAAATCATAACTATATATTAATTATTTAATCCATTTCTAAATTTTTTTGTGAATTATTTATATTTTATACCTCTTTTTCTTCTATATTAGACAACATTTCCGTTAATGTATGGTTAACCACCAAGGAGGATGATTACAAATTATTTTATTTCATCACAATTATGTATGGATATAAAAAATTATTTATAATATAAATTTATAAATATATATACTTTATGATTACCGAATTAAAATTAATTATGTATTAATTACCCTGAAGAAAATAGAAAAATCAATGCATGATGTAATGTTTGTTAAGGAAAACAGTATATAAAAATATTTAAATTTAATAAAAAAAATTAAGAATCATAATCCAATGAGTATAATTGATAAAAATTGACTAAATTAAAACAATATTCTTATATTTAAATTTTTTAATAAACCTATTATTTTGATTCATGTGGCAGAAATATGACTAAATATAATAGGATTTAAGGAAATTGGATTCTCAAACCCAACTCCCATTCATTGGGTTATCCCTATTTCATAAAATTTTTAGAATGGATATTCCTATAATACTACATAAATATCCTTTCAATAATATTAACATCTCTTTTCTAGGATATACATGCTTCTACCATAATTTATAAGCCAAATGAATAGATTTTACAAAAATATTTTTATTTCCAAAACAAATATTTTAATCCTCTTTACTTATATCTTCTTCCAAAAAGAAAGATGATTTTTTTCAAATATGATTTCGTGATTAATTTTGGAACGCAATGTTTATCCATGTAATTATTATTTACAAGATCCTTATAATAGAAATTTATTTTTTTGTGTTTTCTTCCGGACTACAATTGTTATATATTCTATGTGGCATACATGATTATGATAGTATTATGATTTGATGAGTGAGAATAGAATTTTATGGCTGTCCAATGAATTAGGTAATGTGATGTATATCATGATATTATGTGTACTATGAAAGAAAAGTATCCTATATTTTACACAATTATTATGTTATTATATATTCACATATGTTATGTGTGAAAATGATGTTATATTTGTTCACAACTATGTGTGGTATTTGACCAATATGACATGATGTTTCATTTTTATTCATTTATTATATTCAATTACTTTATTAAATGTTTCCATTATTTTTATGATGATGATATAATTATTATGATATGATGATAATGATTTTGATCACCCATGTTCTATTAATTCATGTACTTTATTCCTCCCTTTACTGCGCTTTTAGCTGAACCCTTTCCTAGATGTATATCCATAAGGGACTAAACAAAATAATAATAAAAAGAAATTTTATAAGGGAAAATAAGAAGCACTTAATTAAATGTTTATGTTTTATTATGTACACATGATGTATGAGTCTAATTTTTCAAAGTCATTAAACCTTTGTAACCCATATTCGGAACAAAATTATGTTGTTTATTTTAAAAATGATGAAATAGTCATGCAATAAAATGTTAGGTAATTATATATAGTCTATAAAAAATTAATTTTTTTGAAAAAAAAATTGTATGGATTAGTATACTCTTATATGATATAGAATATTACTTCACAACATTAAATTTTTTATTGCAAAAATATTTTGTGGCATGATAGATCCCTATAGTAGAGAGGTCTCAAATTTACTAGGACCACAAAAAACAAACCAAGCCTCCATTATGGTATAGAACCTTTTTGAGATGTGGAGATAATAAATTTTCATGGAACCCCAAATTCCAAAAGATCAACCATTACATTTCAGAGAACTCCTTTTTAGTGTAGAAAACCTTTTTATCAACAGGTTGAGGTGTGGATGTCAATTAAGATATAGAACCTTCAAATTTCATGGGAACCCAATTTTAACTAGATATTATCCATTAAAGTAAAATACTCTTCCATGGAATAAGATTTTTAAAAATCCACCCACTATGGTGGATAGTGATATTACAATATAGGGATTTCAAAATATTTATGTCCACATTAACAAAATGAAATTGCCTACTTTTTAGTGCAGAATTCAACTAAGTTGTGGAGATCCTAACATATCTAAGGACTCCAAAACATGGTAAAATTAGACTATATTCTATCAATATCCCTATGATACATAAATTTATCTTCCATTAATATCAATGTAGAAAACCATGATTAATATCATATAATCAACTTTCAAATTATCCTTTTAATCTATTTGCCTATTGAACTGCTTCAATGATATGAAAAAACTAAAACCCATCTCAATAATCCTCAAAATTAAAACCAATAATATATACCATAATGATATGTGATTTTGAAATTTATTAATAGATTTTAAAAAAATTCACCGTAATGAATCACATCTACCTCTTCATATGATTCCTCTAAAACATTTCTATTCATGAATATAGAAAAGACTACAAAACATTGCCATTTAAATCAACAACCATCATTAAAGAACAATTCCAAAACTATTGATTTTCACTTTCCATGTGTAAAATAGAAGATCAAATTATATCTTCAACTTGCTATAGAATTCATCCAACAAATGTCTATGGGATCATCAATTGTAGTTCATCATATAGATGTAGATTTCTCAATATTAAATTCCATATGGATCTTTAATTTTAAAAAAATGCAATAATAATGAAATCTACCAATTCATTGAAGTATATGACTTGAACTAACTTCCAAAAAAATATCTATTATATGTAATGTAATCATAAAACACTTAAATATTTGTTGAATCATTATTGGGTACTTATTATCTTATCTAAAAAGCTAGTAATCAGTCAATAAACTTATAAGATATTATTCCTTTATAATAACTCTAACACTTAGACATCATTGAAATAATTATTAATTTTGAATAATTTATTTTAAATACCACTCATAGAAAGTGGTATCAATCTGTGAGAACCTATTTCACAGTAAAAACATCTCCAAATTTGTAAGGTAATTAAAATAAATATACTACTCTTCATGGTATGGTGATTATTTCCAAAGCATAAAAACATTCATATCTAGATACATTAGAAACCATATATTGTGACTGATAAATTATGTCACAATCTATGTCTAGATGAGGATGTAAAACATATATATTATTATTTTTCATATAGGTTACCCTTAAAGATTACTCTTTTTCATAGAGGTGATCTTTATGTATACCCATTTATCATATATGTGGCCCATAAATATTAGAGACATCCAGAAATTCTACTACATAGATGAATCATATATATTATATACATTTCAAAATTCAATTCTTTAGGTGACAAATACCAATGGGATATAATGAAAAAATCTGGCCTTTTTTTTATAAAAAATCTTGTATAACAAACATATTGACTTATAGAAAATGAACTTTTTATTTTTTAGAGTGCATCTTGGTTACCTTTATGTATTATCATTTTGATTTTTATATATATCTGTTAAAATTTAAGAATTTTTTGTATTTAAGATCCAATATATTATCCATAAATATCATATTAATTACATTTAATTATCACAAGGAATATATTACCCTTTCTAGAATTTATTCTTCTTGAAATGCTACTCTTACCTAAATAGGGAATGTTTTTCCCACAGATGCAATTTTTATTATTTCAAATCTACTATTATATAAACATGGGATTTTATTCAAGCTATTTATCAATAAAATTAAATAATAGTGTAGTTATTATGTTCAAATTTTTGTTTGTGATTGAAAATTATAGAATATATTTATGTCTTCCCAAATAAATTATACTTCAAATTAAATTCTAGAGTACCCTCTTCTAGATATTTTTTTTGAAATAAAACATTTGGAAAAACATCATCTCTTTTTATAGAATAACATATAGTCTATGTATGGATCCTATTACAGAATAAATTTATTAATTATAGATCACCTATCAAGAATAACTTCTCAAATAACCTTGTCAATAATCAGAAATTAAAAATACTCAATGTGTGTTTTTTTCAAATATTTCCCATGATCGATAATAAATGGGCCACTTCTTTCAACTGATTTATGATAACCCATACTGTTTCATTGAAATGGGGTGATCTAAAAGATATAATCATGAAATAAATTATTTGGTTATCTAATTTAATATTGAGAATTATTATAGGATGAATACTTCCAAAAAAATATTTGATTCATGAACTTCAGTTTCTATGTGGTTGGGCATTTTATGAGCCTCCTATTGCAATTCTATATCCCAAATCACAAATAGTACTTATGTAATTTGTGATATATCTTTATCAACTTTGGACTAAGTTCTATCTTGACATATGTGAATCCAACATATAATACTTATATTTGTTCATAGTGGTAACTTCCATAAATAGGAAAGATCCCATCTTTTTTCTAGGTCCATTCAAGTTTCTTCTCCTACTATAAATGTTATCCTTCATAACCTAGTTTGAGAATCCAGATGTTTTTAATGTATTTGTAATTTTTTTTAATGTTTGTAAATTCATTTTGATTTATTATAAGTTTTTTTTATGGGATTGGGGAAAAGGTTGGAGAAGAAATTTGGTTAGGAAGTTGAATTTTCTAGATTCTACCAAATATATTCCACCAAGTACTCAGTATAGGGTACCAGGTACCTAATAGATTCAGTAGAGGTAGGGGTACCCAAGGTAATCCACTAGGTAAATAATGTCTATGAACCATGTAATATTTGTAGTGTGTGGTTTTTTCTTAAGAGGGGAATAACTTTAATTATTTTACTATATAAAATAGATTAACTCTCCATTTTTATTCATTCTAGAGGTGGTTTCTATCAATTTATTACACTCTAAACTCTCACTTTCATCTCCCAAATTCATTTTGAAATTTATGCTTTGTTTCAATTCATATTATCAATTTGTTAGTATAATTTTCAGGTTATTGTTAATATCAATAATAACATCATCCTTTTTATATTAGATTAATATTTTATTATAATTATCCATTCTAATCTCATCTCGTTAGTTTTAGTTTTATGGTTTTATGATTTATTTGTGTTCTAGGAGGAGTTGATCCCCTATTCCATGTTTTTATTTCTTATTGAATGTTTGGTAAATTTACTCCAAATTATACTAGTGCTTTAACAATTGATTATATTTTATTTATAAACTTTATTTTTTAGTTAATAATTATTTATTGTTATTTAACTTGAGAAATTAGATTAAATATTGTAGAATAGTTTTTTATCATTTTTTATGCATTAATTTTGTATGGAGGGTTTTTAAATATAAAATTATATTATTATATGTGTATGATGAAATATTTTTTATTATTAGAATATGTGAAAATTAATGATGATATTAATGGTACTAGAAATGGGGATGAAATTATTGTTATTTTACCATGATCTTATGAGTTAAAATTTCATTTTCTTCTATATACATTCATGTGAAATGTATATGAAAAATATTTTTCTATTGATAAATTTTTTTTGACATTATGAGTGCTTTAGGGTTTTTTCCATACTATAATAATTATAATTTCATGTGAGGATATATGTTTTAGAGCGATTAATACACTTATCAAACTAGATAATCTAGTCAAGTGTTTCGGTGATAACAGTTATGGTTTATTGTAATGAAAATTTATTTAATATTATTTTAATTAATGTTTTATATTTATAATGTTTAAAATAAATTATGGGTAATTGTATGTGATTTTTCACTAATAATAAGGTGATTGTGTTGGGGTATTTAAGGAAAATGTATTGTCAAGATGTGTTAAAAAATGTTATATATTCGGTGTTTACCATTAATTTATCTAAGAAAAGTTTTATAGATTTAGAAAAATATATGTAGCCTTGGCCTAGGAAAATAAATTTTAAAAATGGAAATATGAGAAATGTGATTGTCTACTTATTTATATGATTTAAAATAATAATATGATAATTGGATGAAGTAGGTATGCCATTATTCAGATATCTTAGTTAATGCCTAATATATTTTCCATACTATAAATGATGTTTTTAATCAATTTAGATCTTTAATTATTTATATATTTTAAAATTACAATAACAATGATTACCTGTGGTTATAGTGGTTTATACTAAGGATTCATCCTCACTGTCTATACATACACACCTCGTACACATATAGACAATATGAATGATTGTATCGTTCAAGGGATGTATTTTTTATTCTCTTTTATCAAGATGAATAGTGATATTGGTGGGTTACTAGAGTTTACAAATAATATATACTCAGTATATTTATCTTAGTGAAATAAAAGAGTGTCACTCATATGGTTAAATGACTGACCTTTAGAAGTTTTCATTCGAAGAAATATTAGAGGGGTGTAGTTCATGATTTAAGTTCCACACAAGCAACTCATGTATGGAATATTCAAATATAGAATATTATTTGGTGTATTATTTAGGCTTGGTTGTGGTGGTATCATAGCTTATCATGGAAAGGTTCGATAATGGAATGTTATATCATGGAGTAAGATAACATAAAGGAAGGGTGTTAGTGAAGGGTTTTATAATTTATAAACTATTTAGTGGGTGCTAGTGGATCTTGGTGAGGGTGTTGTAAAATTTGGTTCTCTATACTAAACACGAGATGTACATTTTTATTACCATATCATTTCTTTAGATATTTATGTATGATCTCATCTTACAATAATTTTGACAATACTTCTCTAAACTATATTTACATGGAAATGTACTTAGATTATTTGTCATGTTAATAATATATAATAGTTTCCAGCTATAATGATAGCCTTGAGATAACATTCCTGTAATCATAAATATATGTCTAATGGTATAGGTACATTATAAAATCTAGGAACATGTGATGTATTTTTATCAGGTGATGATGGTTAATATGCATTAATACTTATTCTTATGATGATTTCACTTGGTAATTTCATGTGGATAAAATCATGAGTATTTAATCTCTAATCAAAACACCACACATTATATGTATCATTTGATGTTCCTATCTAAAAGAATGCGTTTTTTTCTATCAACATGATCCAATTTTTACTGTGTACAATTTTATCCTGTGCATTGATGCATTTCGAAAACAATAACACATATATTTTTGGCAAGGTAGCTTTTATTGGTTGTATAATTGGTGGTATGACGTTAATTGAATGACTAAGAAATTATTTGTATCTTCCAAAATAGAGATATATCTATGTCCTAGATTAATGATATGATAGTAAATGTTTTTGAATCCAAGACTATGGTTGAAAAAGGTAAGTTCAGCAAGAATGGTCATTAAAAGAATTAATAAATCAAACAAGGATAGTGACATAAGTGATGAATCATGTTTTAAGAGATATCCTAACTCAATGAGATAATATTTAATAACATATATTTATATTATTTTTTCATTTCATTGACTAACAATTATCTCTTTAAGGTCCATGATGCATATCTAGATAATATTCTTGTCCTTTGAATGTGACTAACTACTATCGAGATAAGGTCTTAGAGGGTTATAATGAAATCATTTTCAGAATCTTGTATAATTCTGATGATTTATAATTTTGGATATAGTGGGAGCCCCCTTCGGGTTTGGGTGATGCCTGATTTTGAAATATCTCATGAAAAATAATAAATATTGTATTATGTGATCTAAGAAAAATATTTTCTCAATTTATTTACTCACAATAGTAAAAAATTATGTGAATTCCAGGAAAAATATTTTTTAAAAAAATATTTTTATCCCTATGTCATTAAAATATTGATGTGAGAGATGATTGGAGAGAAATATTTTATCACATAATATAATATTTATGTTATAAGTGAGTAATAGTTTTACCTCTGCATTTAGGCCAGGTTTTAATTATTTTTCATCATATTTATGGCCTTATTTATAAGTTTATCTAGGTTTGGTGCCTAAATTGAAATTTAATTAACATTAACCTGACTAAATATGTCATGATTGGATAAAATTCAATGGGACTATTCATACTACTATTTTTAGAGCCTTTATAAACTCCTAACCCATTTCAAGAGAGAGAAAATGGTGATATAAGAACCTAGATCTGAGTTTTCATTCCTAGATTGAAAGAGTGTAAATAAAGTGATCATTGGAACATCAAAAGAATAACCAAATCTTCATGTAGGACAGAAAAATCAATAAATGAAGTACTTGTAGGATTTTTGACTACAAATATAGGATCTATATGGTCGTAGTTTATGTTCCTTCAAGAAACAATTTTTGATGATGAACATAACATGCTTTCTATAAAAATAATAACTAGTATAGTTTTTATTTTATTTATCATAATTCATTAAATATATATAATTCATTAAGATGATAACCAAATTGAGTTTTAGTGGAAATAACTTCATAAAGTAGATTTAGTGATATACTGATAATTTGATTATATTTTTGAGCTTCCACTACGTTCCTGGTACCAACACAGTGTTCATCCACGGTTAGACACACAATGATGGTTATCTATATCTCAATTAGTGTCATTTCTCACTATTTTTTTAATTAATATATATATACATTTTTGGTTATTAACCTAGGTTTCAAAATTGATTTATTATAAGAATTTAAATTTAAAAATACCCTATTGGGAAGAAAATAGGATCCAGTGATGAAATGTCCAACATTTTCTATTGATATATCTTAGTGGAATCATCATTGGGATTTCATTATTTTAGAGATTTAATTTTTTAATATAATTATTATGATGTATTTTTTGTAACATTTTTTGTTACCAATGATTTTTATTGGATACGAGTTATGTTAATTCCATTTTTTATGAATGTTATTGTTATTTTTTGGAATAATACTATAATAACAATGGAGTAAGATATTAATTGAGGAAACTGTGGAGGATTACTTCTCATGTAATAGGTTTGGTTCTTAGATTATATGATTATATTTATAGCACTTTTTACATCCTTTATTTGATTGATATTAGAATATATTTTCAAAAGATTTTATATAATTTCCACATGACAGTGAGGAAGAGTTTACAATTGTCTTAGTAGTTAATATTAAACCTATATCTATACTGCATTATTGTATGAAACCAACTGATATCATATAGTTAAAGTCTAAATAATATGATCATGAATTGAAGGGATCCATTCGGAATATTTCACTTTGTGGGGATATCCTATTTTTTTTTCAAAAAGGGGATTTGGATTTGTTATTTTGTGTTAAATATCATAGATTTTAATCATATTGAAAATAAAAATCGAAAACCATTTACTTTTATTGATGATTTATTTGATCTACTGAGAGGATGTCAATATTTTTTTAAAAAGCAATCTTTGATGAGGTTATCATCATTATAATGACCTAAACTTTTAAAATATTTTATATTGGCTTCTATAAATACAAGTTAATCATATTCAAGTATAAAGTGTAGTAAATAATCACATCCCCAACATAATAAAAATAAAAAACATTTCATTAAAACAACATATAAAATTACACAATAAGTATAAATATACTTCATAAAATTTAAAAATGGAAAAATGGGGTAGTGAATACCTATAGATATCATTATTAGAATTTAGAATTCTAGTGTGTCATGGTCTCTCGTGATTATCACATATCTGAGAAACACATTAAATATAAAAACTCTTATAATAAATATTAGAAATTTGAAAACAATATATAAATAACATTTGTAAAAAATAAGTGAATGATCAATGAATGAAATCAGAGATATTTATATAGGGAATAATAATTATCTAACCATTGGGATATATATTTTATCACTGGAATTATAACTGACCATTGAAATTTCAATATGAAATACAAGAGTATTAAATAAATAAAAATTAATTTTTAAAATTATTAAAATAATTAAAAATAAATATCACAATTCTATATAATGATTTCTCAAATTATGTAACTTAAATCTTAAATTAGTGTAAATTTTAAAGTTGTTTGTGTTAAATTATTTAGTAAAAAATATTTTTTTAGTAATTTAAATATTATAATTTAAAAACGTATTTTGTATAATATATATGTTTTAATTAATTTTTAATCATATTCTAAATTAATAATTAACCTAAATATTAATGTCATATCTCATAGAAAAGGAAATATAATGTATTGATACTAAAATAATTTTTCATTGTATTATATGATTTTATTACAAATTAAAATTTCTTATATATTGAATTATAATTTGATAAACTATAAATAATTTTATTAATAAAAATATAAATATAATTTTCTATATTTTTTTTGTTATTTTCATAAGATTATTATTTTTTAATGAATAATAAATAATATAGTCTTCACATAAAATATATATTTTATGATATCAACCAAATAAAAATATGAGTAAAAAATTTATAATTTTTGTAGTAGTTAAAAAATATTCATTTTGTAAGAAAATTTATATAAAAATATTATACTTAAATTTCAAAACACAATGGTATATTTAATTCAAATAAAAACAATATTGGATTCATTGCTTTAAATAAAATATATCAGTGATATATTTTGGTTTTTTGGTGTGTTACATTGTAAAAGAACCCAATAGTATTTTTCATTATATGGTAATAAATTATATAAGAATAAACACTATTTATAGTCTTGTGCCCAAATAATAAAATAATCAATACTGTATTCAAAGACACCCCTTCTAATTTCTAATATTAACACCACTCCTCAACCGATTTCTCTTCAATTTGAAAAATCTATCCATTTCAAATTATCGACTAAAAAATCTCTCTAAACTCCCCCAGTCATCGTACTAGTCTATTCTAATAAAGTCTCTGACATTTACATGTTAATTTATCAACTTATTTTGACAGTTTTAATTGTACTTTTTTGTGTAAATATATATTAGGAATGGATATTGATATTGAGTTTCTTCATTCCACATTATTTTTTATTTAGATAATTATTATTCCCATATCATTATTTATTATTATTTGTTATTATTTAGTTACTGTTATCTCTTAATATTTTTTGGAATAAATTTATTATGTAAATAATCTGACACATGAAGAAGTATCTCTTACGTATTCTATGAGAATTTGGAAATATATTACATATTGTTTTCTTATTAAAGAAAATTACCGTTATTTATTAAGTAGATATTTCAATTTACTATTGTGGATGAAGTATACACCATTATTTATTAAGTGGAAACCATTACATATGTCTTCAGAAGAGATGTTAACTATTATTTATTGATTAATTAGTGAATTGTAAACACTTTTGTATTAAACATGTACCCTTACTATCACGACCCGTCCTCAGGGCATGTGCCGTGACTACCCCAAGCCCGTCTTCCATAGGCCAGGGGCTGGCGACTAGCACCAATGCGTAAATCCTGCTAAAAAGGGAAGGCATTGCCTTTGAAAAGTAAAAAAACACCACAGAGTAAGTAAGTAGATAGAAGTAAACACTAAGTAAAAACTGAGTACAACAGTAAGTGCAGAAAAGTAAGTGGGCCAGTATACAAACCCAAACTGAAAGTAAAGTACAACTGGAAGAGAAAACAGCAACTGAAAAGTAAAGCCGCAACGCCGAGCTATCCACTAGAAATCCCACCTGAAGGATGAGTACAGATAGCCTCCACTGCTCCTCGGGTCCAGCCGACCGCTCCGAGTACGTCCCGTCCAGTGGTCCACCTCCAGGTACCGTCCTACTCTGCAAGCCTTAACCACAATTAGCACTGTCCATCGTCTACAACCAGCACAACGTAGTGCGGGCATAGCCCGTGTAGGGGTGAGTATAAGCTACTCAGTAGGGACCCCGAGACCCCCTAAGGTCTCCCAGAATCCACAAAGGATAATCCACAAAGGAAAGATACAATCATGAAGTAACATCCGACACTGCTTAGGTATATTCCCATACATATACCGAAGTAATCAATTCTCATTCGGCTCCAACATCCGAGCCCAAGTACAACCCAGTCCACACAGGAAAGCAAAACGTAAATCCACTTAGGATAGCACAACACAGTCCATATAGGAAAGAAAAATAGGATTCAGCTCATACAGGTATACATCTTTGTATGACGATAGAGATGATCCGATATTGCCACTAATTCATCTAAGCCATCGGATCCACAAAGGATCGATAGGTACTAACCCCAGCAATGACCCACATAGGATCTGACCCACAAAGGATCGATAGGTAACTAACCCCCGCAAAGATCCACAGAGGATCAGACCCACACAGCATCTGTAGGCGCTGGCTCACACAGAACCGCTGAGTGCTGACCAACACAGGATCAGACCAACACAAGATCAGTAGCACTGATCCACGTAGGATCGCTGAGTGATGTAGTCTTCGCCGTCGAATCCAATGAGGATCTCTGTACAGTCATCATCGTCCTCACAGTCGCAAACACAGCCAGCTCTAGGGTTCCCGCACACTGCAAGCTCGTTCGGGAGGGTCCGCTCCACGAGCTGAGAGGCTGATACATCAACTGACACAATGTCTGGAGTTTATGTATCAATAAGTTCCTTATCGTTAACAGAAACTCAGCGTCACAGACGGCGCGTCAATCGGACGCCCGGTCTGGAAGTTATTGGCTTTTTCGTCCCAGGGGCCCTGTTGGTTTTTAAGTCAAAACCCACCCGACCATACTCCACCTGCATCCAAAGCTCAGGCGGAATAATCCAAAAGATCCATCTCTCTAAGAGGACTCCAACAAAGTCGACGACACATCAATCGGACGTCCGGAGCTCAAGTTATGAGTGTTTCCGCTCCGAGGGCCCGATTGGTTTCGTGTACGAACCAACTCGGCCGAACCCAAAGTATTTCGAAACCTTGAGTGCGATACACCTAAACGACCTTCTCGATCCAAGGATCACATCCCAACTAACGGTGCGTCGATCGGAGTCCCGTAGCACAAGGTATGGGCGTCCGACCATAAGAGATTCGTTATTAAGGGGTTCGGGCCGAGTCCGACACGGCCCGATACCCCCAGGGTCGGCCCGAACCGGGTCAACCCAAATCGGGTCCGAGTCCGGCCCGCTTGGGCGCGGCCCGGCTCCGCCGGTGTGGCCCGGCCGGGCAGCCGGCCCGGCCGGGCGCTTGGCCCAACGGTCGAGCCGTTGGGGGGGGGGGGGGGGCTGCCCCCTAGCTTTGTAACTTCGGCCCCCATTATGGGGGGCGCTTGAGCTGGCTGCCGGGGGTTCGGAACCCCTGGCCTTCCCTTTTCCGGTGGGCCCGCTCTGGCCGACCAGCTTCTGTCGCCATGGACCGGCAACGGCCCGGAACTGGCCGCCGGTCACCCTACTCCGTCGCGGCCCAGAACCGACTGTGGCCTTGGTTTGTCCGGCGCGGCACGACGGCGCCACGGCCCTCCGTCACGGACCCACTCTGGCCGCGGTGTCTTCAGGTTTCTCCAACGTGGCGCGATGGCATCGCGTCCTTGTTCAATTTCATGGTGCGGCGCGACGGCGCCGCGCATTCCTTGCCGCACGATTCTATGCGGTGCGACGACACCGCACCATTCCCGTTTCAATCCACAATAGAAACAACAAAATAGATAAGGGAGGAGGGTCGGCCATGTTTGTGCGGTCTGGCCCCCTCTCATTAATCGATAGCAATTGGTCATATTTCACGAAGAACATCAAGGTAGTAATCACGAACAAAAATTAAACAAACCCCTACCTCATCGAACAAGTTGGGTGAGGATTCATCATGGAGATAACCGTCGCGGGAAGAGGCGTCGCAGAAGGAGACGTCGCGGAAGGAGAAGTCGGCCTCCATGGAATCCGGCGTTCTTCGCGTTCTTCGCGTTCTTTGTGTTTTTCGATGAAGAGGATAAAGAAACTCAAGTCTCACTTATCTTTTCTCCCAAATCTCCCAAGGGAAGAAGACTCCAACAAAAATAAAATAAGTCCCTTACATATTTTATTAACATAACTAGAGCATTTTAATTTTAAACATTCTAATTAAACTCATAAATTTAACAAATTAAGTTATCAAAATTAATGAAGGGTTATGGAAGGTTAGGGAAGGTGAAGAGGTAGGGTTTGTGTGGGCCCCACCACCTTCATAACCTCCAAAAGGAAGTTGGGTGGTTTTCCCCAACTTCCACCCAAAGCTTAAACACTTAGAGTAAAATAAAAATAGTAGTTAAATTTTTATTTTAACTTCCACAATTTTTTATCAACTTCTCTTGTGAAAACGCAACACCGGAAAAGGTGTTCCTAAGCAATTACCGGCGCTGCGAATCCATCGGTGCCCTCGGAATTCGATTCCGAGCACCGGTTCAAAAGTTAGAAATTCCCACTCGTTCGTTCACGGAATGTACCTGAGCTAAACTTCGGTTAGAAATTCCAGGCACACCGGGCCTCGGAATCAAGTGCCGTCCGAAACTACGTTCTTGTAAAATCCCAAAGATAATTAAGAAAAAAAATTTCCTTGAATTTTACGGGTATTTACATTACTCCCACCTCATAGATTTACGTCCCCGTAAAGACACGTCATAAGTTAGGGAAACAAATGTGGGTACTGAGCATGCATCTGAGCCTTCCGCTCCCAAGTGCTCTCTTGGAGGTTCCCATGCTGACATCTAATGCGCACTAGAGGAATCGATCGTCCACGTCGGACCCGCTCCTGTCGACCCTCGATCTCCGCTGGGACCTCCGCAAACGTTGCCCCATCATCAACGTCCAGCTCCCCATGGTCAATGATATGTGTCGGGTCGTGAATGTATCTCCTCAGCTATGATACATGGAAGACATCATGCACCTAGTGCAACTGAGGTGGTATATCCAGGATATAATCTACCTCACCAATCCTACTGAGGACTTGGAACGGTCCGATGAAGCGTGGAGACAACTTTCCGCCTCGGCCAAATCTCCGTAATCCATGTTGAGGTGAGACACGCAAGAAGATGTGGTCGTCATCCTCAAACTATAGTGGTCTCCGCCTCCTGTCATCATAGGACTTATACCGGCTTTGAGCTGTCCTCATCCACTCCTGGATGACCTAGACCTTCTCTTTCGTGGCCTGGACCATCTCCGGTCCCACAAGTGCTAACTCCCCAGGGTCTGTCCAGCACAATGGTGATCGGCCGTACAATTCCTCGTATGGTGCCATCCCGATGGTGGAGTGGTAGCTGTTGTTGTACGCAAACTCCACCAAGGGTAGGTGGTCCTCCCAGCTATGACCAAAGTCGAGAACACATGCGCGGAGCATGTTCTCGAGAGTCTGAATGTTCCTCTTCGTATGACCATCTATCTGAGGGTGAAAGGCGGTGCTCAAACGTAGTTGCGTCCTGAATGCCTCCTGCAACCCCTTCCAAAGTCCGGAAGTAAATCGAGCATCTCTATCAGAGACGATTGATGTTGGCACACCGTGAAACCGTACAATCTCCTAATCATAGAGACACCCCAAGATCTCCACTGAGCCCTGCTCTCTGATGGGTAATAAGTTAGCCGACTTGGTGAGTCGGTTGACAATCACCCAAATGGAGTAGCGACCTTTGGAAGTGCGTGGAAGTCCAATCACGAAGTCCATAGATATCCCGTCCCACTTCCACTCTGGGACCACCAAGGGCTGTACCCAGTTTGATGGTACCTGGTGCTCTACCTTCACCTACTGGTAGGTGAGGCATCGAGAAATTAACTCTGCCACAACCTTCTTCATGCCCAACCACCAGTGCTGTCGTCTGAGGTCCTGGTACATCTTCGCCACTCCGGGATGTACCGCCAAGGGAGAAGTGTGAAACTCCCTCAGTACCTCCTCCCATAATGCAATTGTTACCTAGGTACGTCCTCTGAAAATAACATCATGCCTTGCTCCAAAGGAGAAACCATTAGCTGCCTGTCCTGAGGATATCTACGCACGCCACGTCTCACAGTCAGCGTCCCCACGTTGTGCCTCTCTGACCCGCTGCAGTAGTGGAGGGGTGACTGTGAGAGACTGAAGGAAGTCTTCCCCATCTCTATCCACGAAGGATATCTGCAAAGCGGCTAGCTGCTCTGTTGCCTCCTCAAGTAGCTGAATGCCTGTCCTCCTGCTGAGAGCATCGGCTACTAAGTTCACCTTACCAGGAGTATAAAATATCTCAAAGTCATAGTCCTGGAGGAAGTCAAGCCATCGCTGCTATCTCAGGATCAGGTGCTTCTTAGAGTTGATGTACCTAAGACTCTGATAGTCAGAAAAGACTGTAAAGTGCTCGACCATCAGGTAGTGCCGCCATGTCTTTAGAGCGAAGACCACTTCTGCTAACTCCAGGTCATGGGTAGCATAGTTCTTCTCATGCGACCTCAACTGACATGATCCATAAGCGATCACCACTCGCTGCTACATCAGGACACATCTAACTCTCATCCCTGTTTCATCGCAGTAGACTACGTACCCTACTCCCTCCTCAGGCAACCAAAAGATAGGTGGGCTAGTCAATCTCTGCCTCACCTCCTGGAAGCTCTGCTGACAACCGTCTGACTATACAAAGTGTTTCCCCTTCTTCGTCAAAGCTGAGAGTGGTGCGCAACTCTAGAGAATTTTGGCACAAATCTTCGATAGTATCCATCTAGTCCCAAGAAACTTCGCACCTCCGTCACGCTCCTGGGTGGCTACCAAGCTAGAACTGCCTCGATCTTCGTAGGATCCACTGCAACTCCTGCCTCCGAGATGACATGCCCCAAGAAGTGGACCTCATGTATCCAGAACTGACACTTCGAGAGCTAGCCATAAAGCTGGTGCTCTCGGAGTGTGTCTACTACAACCCGCAAGTGGTAGGCATGCTCCTCCTCAGTCGTCGAGTAAATCAAAATGTTGTCGATGAAGACCACGACAAATTGATCGAGGTATGGCTGAACGATCCTGGTCATGAGGGCCATGAACACTGTGGGAGCATTGGTTATGCCGAATGACATAACCAAGAACTCATAGTGGCCATACCGACACCTGAAGGTCGTCTTCTGCACATCCTCATCTCGAACTCTGAGTTGATGATAGCCTTACTTGAGGTCTATCTATAAGAACCACTGTGCTCCCTTGAGATGATCTAAGAGGTCATCAATCCTCGATAGTAGATAATTATTCCTCACTGTCACCTGGTTCAGGTGAAGATGGTCGACACAAAGTCGCAAGCTCCCTTCCGCCTTCTTGGAGAACAAAATCAGGGAAGCCCAGGGTGAAACACTGGGTTAGATGAAACCCTTGACCGACAAGTCCTCCAACTATACCTGTAGCTCTCGAAGCTCAGCGGGGGCCATCCGATATGCTGGAGTCAATATCGGGGCTGTCTCGAGGTACAGGTCAATATAAAAGTCTACCTCTCTACGAAGAGGTAGCCCTGGGACGTCGTCGGAAAAAACGTCCACATACTGATCCACCACTACATGAAAACGAGGACCCTGCACGTCAACTGCTCCTATGATGAGGCTGGCCAACTGATGGGTAATGGGCTATCCTATCCTCTACGAGAGTCCATCCTGTGCTGTAATGGTTCCCTTCTCACCGGTGAAGGAGAACCTGCTCCTGTCGGTGTGTACACATTACACCTTGCGCCTAATACAGTCAATCTGAGCATGGATTGTAGATAACCAATCCATGCCCAAGATGACGTCATAAGGCCTCGACACCACTACAAGAAGATCCCAGCCAAAGCTTTCGCCTTCTAGAGTAAGCTCACACTGCCGGCACTAGTGCGTAATCGTCGAGTCTTCTCCCGTAGGAGTCTCTAGCCATAAGGATCGAGCCAACGGCTCTGTCGGAATCTCATACCTCCAAACAAGGGAAGAAGATATGAAAGAGTGACTCGCTCCTATGTCTATAAGAACTGCAGTAAGGGTGGAATAGACACCAATAGTACCTCGAATCATCTCGGGCACGCCATGGTCGTAGGCCTCCGCTGCCTGGAGTTGTGCCTGTCTCTGCCCGCCAGCTCCCTGTGGTCGGGGTGGACCTCCTGGTGGTGGTGGTGGTAGAGCCTAAAAGCGTAACCCACCACCTGCTGCTCAGCCAGCTCCTCTGCCTCGTCCGCCTGCTCCCTGCGGACCGCCATTGTCGACCCGCTGCCTCTGCCTAGGTGGTCCTTCAACCATCTTCTGCTCCTCGGCATGGAGGTTCGGGCAGTCACGGGCCATGTGGCCCTGCCCGCCGCATGAGTAGCACTGCCTGCCTCTCAAAAGACTGGCTCCGCGCTGTGTGCCCCGCACTGCGGTGCCAGTGTCCTGAGGTCGTCTGCATGAGAGTCTTCTCTGCCTGGACCCATGAGTCATCCGTCAACTGCCTACTACAGAAGACTCTGCTACATGCTGCCCTTCGGTGGGTCTCGGCGCTGATGAAGGCTCAGTAAGAAAGCTCTTGATCAAAGGGCTCGCTCCAGTACTCCTTCCTGGGTCAGAATGCTGAGGGAGATCAGTGATTCCCTGATCTCATTCCTCAATCCCTGCTCAAAGGTCCTGACCCGGAAGAATGGGTCTCGTACCATGTCTGTCGAGTAGAGCAAGAGATTGGTAAATCTCACTGAGTACTGGGCGACTGTCAAGCTGCCCTGCTCCAGCTGAAGAAGCTCCTGGATGTGCACTGCACGGAGGGTGGCTGGGATGAACTCCAAGCGGATGAGGCTCTCAAAGTCCATCTGGAGGAGAGATGCCTCATCGTGCACCTGGAGAATCAAGATCCACCATCTGCCTGCTGCCGCGTGCAGTAGGCTTGCTACAAGGATCACCTTGAGGTCTGCTGGTGTCCTCACTAACCTGAAAATTCTCACCACTACCTCTAGCCAATCCTCGGCAGCCTGGGGGGTCCGTCTCCCTGCGGAACCTAGGCGGTCATTGGCGCTGGAACTCGTGCAGTGCACTAAGGCGACGTGCATCGTCAGTGGCGTAGGCTGGAAGCATTGGTGGGTCGGCGGGTAGAGGTACTGCCAGTGCCTCAGCTGTCAAAGGGCCCTGTAGTGAGGCCTCGTCGCGCGGTGAGTTGTCATCATGCTCAACTCTCGGAACCCTAGCTGGATGCCGTCGTGGGGCCATCCTGAAAAGGAAACAGGTGCGCCACGGTAAGAACAATATACCTGGTGAGTTGACACAAAGTAATCACAAAGAAAACTTGAATCACGCATGCAATCAATGTTTTCGTGCATTAAGTTGGAAATCTGAAGTCAGGGTCATGGTGTACGGATACGTCGGCTGCCGCACTAACACTAGACTCCCTGGATGGATAACCACACCCAATACGTTTAAAACTAATGCTTCACATAGAAAAAGATCAGAGTCCCATGTTCTGTGGTAGAACTGAACGCCTTTGATACCAATTTGTCACGACCCGTCCTCGTGGCCCGTGCCATGACTACCCCAAGCCCGCCTTCCATAGGCCAGGGGTTGGAGACTAGCACCAAGGTGTAAATCCCGCTAAAAAGGGAAAGCATTTCTGTAACGACCCAAAGTTTCATTAATGGAAAATCCCTCTTGATCCAGTTAAATGTTTCTTTATGAAATTTTTTTTTATAAGATGTCAACCTTTTAGTTTTACGTTAAGATTTGTGACCATTACCTTTTTAGCCATTGAACAGTGATCATCTGATTAGTATAAATATAAGGCTTTAACGAACCCATTTCTACTCAGACAAAGGAAGCGATGGCCTCATCCAGTAGAATTGCCCCTTACGAAGCCCATTTGTCAGAGCTCGGAAAAGAGGTGGCGTGTTTGGGATTTTCCCTTGACCAAGCCCAAGATGAGATTCATCAAGTCAAGCTCGAACGTGATCGTCTACGGGAAAAGTGGAAGTTGATTGAAATTACCACTCGAGCGATGTTATCCGAGCCGCCCCAAGAGGCTGTCACCATCGCGCACCTTACCCTTAGATCTTATGTGGCTATTTTAAGGGGTTATGTAACAAATAAGTAGCACCATGTTCATGTACATTATTTCTGTATATAATAATGAATATAATTTCTAGTCATTTTTGATACTTTGTAATTGGTTTTTAATGTACAAATTGTGTTTTTAGTTATTATTTAATTAAGAATTATATTTTATTAAATTAATGGATTTTTGAATTAAATAATATTTTAATAAAATATTATTATTAATATTAAATTAATTTTTTTTATTAAGTATAAATGATCTTATAATTTTATGAATGCAATTAAAATTTTTATTAAGGTTTGAAAGCCATTTCTGTCAAAACCCGTGAATTTTTTTATAAATGTCGGTTTGTATTATAAAAGTAAAAATTCACATATTTATAAAATTATTTAGATAAAATAAATATTATTTTTGGAATCAGGACGTCGAAATTATCCAACGGTTATTTTTTCATAATTTTCCGAGACATTCAAATTTTTGGGTAAAAATTAAATACCATTTAAACATATAATGCGTTTTATGACATCATAATGACCCAATGGTGATGTAATAAAATGCGATAATCCTTATTTTCGGCCAATATGTGTTTTATCATTAAAATAATGAGGTTTTGGGTTTGATTGACTTACTTTTCAAAGCATTAATGGAGCCTTCAAGACTTATTCAACACTTTGCCTTTTTAAATTAATTTCCATGGGAGTGTGACTCACCTCCACATAAGAAACCATAATTTTTTAATAAGTTCGGACCATGACCTTGTAAAATATTGTTTTCCTCTTTCCTTTTCCAGAAACCATGGGCAAATACCATGGAATGGTTTGTGTTTTGGATTATTTTAATATAAGGGGTCCCAAACCTAAATAATAAAGAATTCTCTCACCTTTGCTATATAAACCCACCCAAGATCCCACTTAATACTCACTAAAATCCCTTTTAGTTCGTCCAACCTCTACCCTACTCTCTCTAGAATCCTCCCAACCTGCCCCAAGATCCCAAGAAGCCTCTCACAAGCCTCTCTCTAGCCTTTGGAAGCACACTTCCATGTAAGGTTTTTTTTCTTCCTTTCTCATTTTTGTCAATTTTCTTTAAGTTGTATTTCCCTTTTAATTTCAATTATGAATGTTGGGGTATGGTTTGGCACCTCTCCCATACTTCCCTATTATTGTTTTAATAATGGGATACCCCTTTCTCTCTCATTAAATTCCTCCCATGTACACCCGTTACTATGCCAAAATTCCGAAAGGAACCTTTTCCTCCCCTTCTATATTCAAGCAATACTTTTGTATCATGAATCTAAATTCCTTTTCAATTGTTGGGACATGTATCTATATGACCTCCTTACTGTCAATTACATGTAAATATGATGAGGAACCCCTTTCTCTCTCATCAACCATTTTTATGAATTCTTATGTCACGTCGTTATGCTGCCGTAATCACGCCGATTTTCTAAGCCAATATCATTGTGTAGTGAATACCATGCCCATTTCTCCATCAAAGGTATTCACATTTATGCACATTTACTTATTGATTATAATGTTTCATGTATGAATTCCACATTCCTTTATCGTGGAATAAATTATTATGTTTTATGAATCCAAGTTTTATGATCCATGTGGCACACTTATGCATGAAATGAAATGTTTAAGAAGGGTGCGCCCTTTATAGCACTCCAATGCATTGGGTAAAGTATAGTATCATGATACGTCATGTGCAATGAGTGTTTAATCATGATAATTCATGTGCAACGAGGGTTTACTCATGCTTCAAGTGCAATGAGGGTTTACTCATGCTCCATGTGCAATGAGCCTTGGATCATACTAATTCAATGTTAAGTGATGTTGCCACATTTCCATGTTATGGTTATCATGCTTTATCATGCCTTTATGTTCATGTTTCTCTTATGATCTATTGATATTCCTATTTCCTAACATGTATTGTACTCCTCATGTTATTCATTGTGTACTCCCTTACTGGGCTTTATAGCTCACCCTTTTCTTATGCATGTCCTCAGGTTATCCCATGCAATGCTAGGTACGAAGGAATGTAGTGGTCACGTAAAGGAAGTTTTCAATAAAGTTGTTGAATTTCAAGTTTAATGTTTTTATGTAATGATCCTAAGCCCCAAAGACACTAAACCTCTCGATCTTCTTTGTTGTATCAAGTGAAGTTTTATGTAATAAAGCATGCTTAAGTTGTAATAAAAAGCAGGGTTGTAATAGTTGGTATCAGAGGATAGGTTTAGTTATTTTTGGGATTAGGAAACCCTAGTAAAGCCTTAGATACAAGACTAAGTATAATAAAAGCATACCTAAGTTTTCGTAAATACTAAGTAAGTGGTTTATCAAACAAATACATCTCTGTCTGGATACGAGCAGGTAGAGGCGGCTCTGGCACAAATGTATCCTAGGGGTAAAACCCGAAAACACCGCATTGGGCTAGACTCGAACGGGAACTGGTGCACGACAACGAGCCTTGCTGCACTCTTGGTTACGACACTCCCGGGGGATATGTTTTGATAAATTAAGAATCTTAGTATGAACCCTTATTAAGGGAAAAATGCCCCTAAGAATATATGTTAGAAGGAAGATCATGAAAAGCCTGGATTGAATCCTATAGACTCATGAATTAAAGAGATTAAAGTTTATTTATAAGTTGTCAACTTTTGTCTTTGGATTACCCTTTATGTGTTACCCATAACTTTCCTTTTATTCCAGCCAATGGCCGGTAATAGGAGAACTCGGGCTAACAACCGTTGTGATGATCAGTGTGATGATTGTACTTATGAGATGCCCAATCCAATGGGAGCGGGAATCGCGAACTTTGTCACGCTTCTCTCTCAGCTAACTCAAGTTTTGAATAGAAACACCGGTCAAGAGGAACGTTCAACCCCCCCTAAGAAAGAACAAGTCGCTATTGAAAGCTTCATGAGACAAAGGCCTCCTACTTTTAGTGGATCATCCGATCCCACGATCGCTGAACAATGGATCAACTCCATTGAAAAGATATTCTCCATCCTCCAATGCTCTGAAAAAGAGAAGGTTCTCCTGGCGGCTTATCGTATGGAGGGTGAAGCTGATCAATGGGGGACGTTGATCAAAAATACGAAGCCTGAGGAGGAGATCGAGGCTTTGGAATGGAAGGAATTCCGGAAGATGTTTTTTGATAAATATTTTCCACGCACCCTCTGTCTTAAGATGGAAAGGGACTTCCTTTACCTCAAACAGAAAGATGAAGAATCTATGGGAGCATACGAGGCAAACTTCACAAGGCTTGCACAATACGCTTCCGGCTTTGTCGTTACCCCCGAATGCAAGGTTGACCGCTTCTTTGGTGGGCTAAATCCTAGCTTGCGGAAAGCATTAGCGATCCGTGACTTCGACAGCTATGAGGAAATTGTCCGATGTGCCCTCAAGGTTGAAATGGAGATCGGAGAATCACAGGGGAATCATGGGGACAAGAAGCGGATGGTGGACATCAATGCTGGTGGTCCGATGGATAAATCCAATGGTGCTAAGAAGTTCCAGCACCCCACTTGCCAAAAGTGTGGAAAGAAGCACCCTAGAAATTGCCTTAGGGGGACAAGAAAATGCTTCAAGTGTGGAAGTGAAGGGAACCTAGCTATTAACTGTCAGCAAGAAGGACCTGCGGCTACGATAGAGGAGAGGAACGCTCCGTTCGAACCTCAACGCGTTGTTCAATGCTACAAATGCAAAGAACCGGGTCATTTTGCAAATCAGTGCCCTAATCCAAGGGTTATCGGAGGCAACCAGCATCCTCCAAGACAGCAAGGAAGAACTTTTGCCATCACTTCTACCGAAGTGAACCCCGAAAATGAAGTGGTGACAGGTACGCTAGTTATTCAATCAAGAATAGCGAATGTACTTTTTGATTCAGGTTCTACGCATTCTTTTATATCTCAAATGTTTAGTAGAACAATCTCTGCACCACCACAAATCATGGAAGTAAATATGTCGGTGAGTATGGAAAATGGGGCAATCATTGCATCCCATGAGTATAAGTCCTCCCCTGTTATAATCTGTGGATTGAATTTCCCGGCGAACCTCGTCATACTCCCTTTGGTGGAATTTGATGTAATTCTTGGAATGGATTGGCTTTCTTTATATAGAGCCAACATAAATTGTTGGGAGAGGGAAATCACACTCCATATGGAGAATCGACCCCCGATTCTTTACAAGTGTCAGGAGGAAGATGAATCTCCTTTAGCTCCATCATCTCAGGAATGGATATTACTGCCTTATGAGCATGCATATCTGGCTCAGATGATTGAGTCCAAGGAAGAAACCACCCTTGAAGAAATGCCTATTGTGAGGGAATTCGCTGAAGTATTTCCCAAGGAACTTCCTGGTCTTCCTCCAAGAAGAGATGTTGAGTTCTCAATTGAAATTATACCTGGGGCGCTACCAATATCCAAGACTCCATATAGAATGGCTGTTGTTGAGCTTGAAGAGCTGAAGAAACAACTACAGGAGAATCTGGATAAAGGGTTTATACGCCCAAGTGCATCACCATGGGGTGCACCAGTCCTCTTCATCAAGAAGAAGGATTGGTCAATGCAGCTTTGCATCGATTATCGTGAACATAACAAAATCACGATGAAGAACAAGTATCCTCTCCCAAGAATCGATGACTTGTTTTATCAGCTTCGTGGAGCACAATACTTCTCCAAGGTGGACTTGCAGTCGGGATATTATCATGTAAGGGGGAATAAGGAAGATACCCCCAAGACTGCTTTTCATACAAGGTACGGGCACTATGAATTCATAGTAATACCTTTCGGACTCACCAATGCTCTAGCAATATTCATGGACTTGATGAATAGAGTCTTTAGAGATTACCTAGACAAATTTGTGGTAGTATTTATAGATGATATTCTAATATACTCCAAAACCAAGGAGGACCATGAGGAGCATTTAAGAACTGTACTGGAGACTTTGCGCAAAGAGAAGCTCTATGCCAAGTACAGTAAGTGTGAGCTCTAGTTTAAGGAGGTATCATTCTTGGGCCATATCATCACAAGCATTGGGATATCTGTGGAACCCTCCAAAACAGATGCAATTGAGGGATGGCCGAGGCCAACATCGGTAACTGATATCCGTAGCTTCTTGGGGTTAGCTGGATATTATCGATGATTTGTGAGAAATTTCTCACGATTGTCCAAACCTCTTACCAATCTAACTCGAAAGGGATTAAAGTTTTCTTGGAGTGATGAATGCGAGAAAATCTTCAAGGAGTTGAAAAGGAGGCTTATCACTGCACCCGTGCTCACTTTACCCACAAGTGGGGAGCTTTTTGTGGTATTCAGTGATGCTTCAAAGAAGGGATTAGGATGTGTGCTGATGCAGAATGATAAAGTGATATCCTATGCCTCAAGGCAGTTGAAAATCCATGAGAGAAACTATCCAACGCATGATCTGGAGTTGGCGGTGGTGATCTTTGCCTTGAAAATCTGGCGGCATTATCTCTATGGAGAGAAATGTGAGATATATACTGACCACAAGAGTCTTAAATATATATTCACACAGAAAGAGATTAATATGCGCCAGAGAAGATGGATAGAGCTCATCAAGGATTATGACTGTTCAATAAATTACCACCCTGGGAAAGCGAACAAGGAGGCGGATGCCCTAAGTAGAAAGGATCCAGCTATTCTATCAATGATGAGAATTGATATGGATCCAATATTCTTAGACTTGATGAAGATGGATGTGGGAATCATAAAGAAGGGAACATCATCAATCCTTTCACAAATTATTGCTCAACTATCTCTTTTGGAAAGGTTAAAGGATTCTCAAAAGGATGATGCAGGAATCCAAGAAAAAATGGAAGCTATCAAAAAGGGAAAATCCTCAGAGTTTAATGTTAATGAAGAAGGAATTGTGCGGTTTGGGAAAAGACTATGTGTTCCATCAAGTTAGGAGCTGAAGAAGGAAATTTTGGATGATGCACATAGTTCAAATTTCTCTATTCACCCAGGGAGCACAAAGATGTATCGAGATCTCCGAGAAAAATTTTGGTGGGATAATATGAAGAAGGAGATCACTGAATATACATCAAAGTGCCTGGTGTGTCAGCAAGTGAAGGCAGAGAGGTAGAAGTCTAAGGGGATGATGCAACCATTGCCCATACCAGAATGGAAATGGGAGAACATCACCATGGACATCGTCACTGGACTTCCAAGGACATCCAAAGGCAAGAATGCAATCTGTGTTGTTGTGGATCGTCTTACAAAGACTGCACACTTCATTGCTATTCGAGAGGATTTCTCTTTGGATCAACTGGCACGGATATATATCAGGGAAGTGGTACGGTTGCATGGAGTACCACTATCTATTGTGTCTGACCGAGATCCAAGATTTACCTCTATGTTTTGGAAGAGTCTTCAACATGCTCTGAATACTGAACTGAACTTCAGTACGGCCTATCATCCTCAAACTGATGGCCAATCCGAGCGGACTATCCAAACACTTGAGGATATGTTGAGAGCATGCTCAATGGACTTTAAAGGAGGATGGGATCAACCCATTCCACTAGTTGAGTTCTCTTATAATAATAGTTTCCACTCGAGCATCCAAATGGCACCATATGAAGCCCTGTATGTGAAAAGGTGTAGAACACGGGTATGTTGGGATGAGGTCGGTGAACGTAAGCTGCTTGGACCAGAAATGGTCGAAGAAATGGTGGAGAAGGTGAAAACCATTCAGCAGCATATCAAGGCAGCCCAAATTCGATATAAGAGTTATGCAGATAATCGTCGATGAGACCTTGAGTTTAAAGTCGGAGACATGGTGTTTTTATGCATATCTCTGTGGAAGAAGGTCATGAGGTTTGGAAAGAAAGGGAAGTTAAGTCCAAGGTACATCGGCCCCTTCTAGATTCTTGATCATGTTGGGGATGTAGCCTATCGACTAGCACTTCCACCTACTATGGCCAAGGTGCATGATGTCTTCCATATATCCCTCTTAAGGAAGTACATACCAGACCCTTCACATGTACTCTCTTCCGAGGTGGTACAATTAGAAGACGATGTTTCTTATGAGGAGCAACCAGTGAAGATCTTAGATCGTAGAGAAAAAGTTCTACAAAATAAGACAATGCCCCTCGTCAAGGTGTTGTGGAGAAACCACAAGTTTGAAGAAGCAACTTGGGAGTCGGAGGACATGATGAAGCTGAGTTACCCACATTTGTTTTAGTGTGGGAAAAGGAAAATTTCGAGGGCGAAATTTCTTAAGGGGGGAATTTTGTAACGACCCAAAGTTTCATTAATGGAAAATCCCTCTTAATCCAGTTAAATTTTTCTTTATGAAAAATGTTTTTATAAGATTTAAACTTTTTAGTTTTACGTTATGATTTTTGACCGTTACCTTTTTAGCCGTTGAACAGTGATCATCTGAGTAGTATAAATATAAGGCTTTAACGAACCCATTTCTACTCAGACAAAGGAAGCGATGGCCTCATCCAGTAGAATTGCCCCTTACGAAGCCCATTTGTCAGAGCTCGGAAAAGAGGTGGAGTCTTTGGGCTTTGCCCTTGACCAATCCCAAGCTGAGCTTCATCAAGTCAAGCTCGAACGTGATCGTCTACGGGAAAAGTGGAAGTTGATTGAAATTACCACTCGAGCGATGTTATCCGAGCCGCCCCAAGAGTCTGTCACCATCGCGCACCTTACCCTTAGATTTTATACGACTATTTTAAGGGGTTATGTTACAAATAAGTAGCACCATGTTCATGTACATTATTTCTGTATGTAATAATGAATATAATTTCTAGTCATTTTTGATCCTTTGTAATTAGTTTTTAAAGTACAAATGGTGTTTTTAGTTATTATTTAATTAAGAATTATATTTTATTAAATTAAAGGATTTTTTAATTAAATAATATTTTAATAAAATATTATTATTAATATTAAATTCATTTTTTTATTAAGTATAAATGATCTTATAATTTTATGAATGCAATTAAAATTTTTATTATGGATTGAAAGCCATTTCTGTCAAAACCCGTGAATTTTTTTATAAATGTCGGTTTTTATTTTAAAAGTAAAAATTCACATATTTATAAAATTATTTAGATAAAATAAATATTATTTTTGGAATCAGGACGTCGAAATTATCCAACGGTGATTTTTTCATAATTTTCTGAGACATTCAAATTTTTGGGTATAAATTAAATACCATTTAAATATATAATGTGTTTTATGACATCATAATGACCCAATGGTGATGTAATAAAATGCCATAATCCTTATGTTCGGCCAATATGTGTTTTATTATTAAAATAATGAGGTTTTGGGTTTGTTTGACTTACTTTTCAAAGCATTAATGGATCCCTCAAGACTTATTCAACACTTTGCCTTTTTAAATTAATTTCCATGGGAGTGTGACTCACATCCACATAAGCAACCCTAATTTTTTAATAAGTTCGGACCATGGCCTTGTAAAATATTGTTTTCCTATTTCCTTTTCCAGAAACCATGGGCAAATACCATGGGATGGATTGTGGTTTGGATTATTTTAATATAAGGGGTCCCAAACCTAAATAATAAAGAATTCTCTCACCTTTCCTATATAAACCCACCCAAGATCCCACTTCATCCTCACTAAAATCCCTTGGAGTTCGTCCAACCTCTGCCCTACTCTCTCTAGAAACCTCCCAAGGTGCCCCAATCTCCCAAGAAGCCTCTCACAAGCCTCTCTCTAGCCTTTGGAAGCACACTTCCAAGTAAGGATTTTTTCATCCTTTATCATTTTTGTCAATTTTCTTTAAGTTGTATTGACCTTTTAATTTCAATTATGAATGTTGGGGTATGGTTTATCACCTCTCCCATACTGCCCTCTTATTGTTTTAATAATGGTATACCCCTTTCTCTATCATTAAATTCCTCCCATGTACACCCGTTACTATGCCGAAATTCCGAAAGGAACCTTTTCCTCCCCTTCTATATTCAAGCAATACTTTTGTATCATGAATCTAAATTCCTTTTCAATTGTTGTGACATGTATCTATATGACCTCCTTACTGTCCATTACATGTAAATATGATTAGGAACCCCTTTCTGTCTCATCATCCATTTTTATGAATTCTTATGTCACGCTGTTACGCTGCCGTAATCACACCGATTTTCTAAGCCAATATCATTGTGTAGTGAATACCATGCCCATTTCTCCATCAAGGGTATTCACCTTTATTCACATTTACTTATTTATTATAATGTTTCATGTATTAATTCCACATTCCTTTATCGTGGAATAAATGATTATGTTTTATGAATCCACGTTTTATGATCCATGTGGCACACTTATGCATGAAATGAAATGTTTAAGAAGGGTGTGCTCTTTATAGCGCTCCAATGCATTGGGTAAAGTATAGTATCATGATACGTCATGTTCAATGAGTGTTTACTCATTCTAAGTCAAGTGAAACTAGGGTTTACTCGTACTTCAAGTGAAATGAGGGTTTACTCATGCTCCATGTGCAATGAGCCTTGGCTCATGCTAATTTAATGTTAAGTGATGTTTCCACATTTCCATGTTATGGTTATCATGCTTTATCATGCCTTTATGTTCATGTTTCTCTTATGATCTATTGATATGCCTATTGCCTAACATGTATTGTACTCCTCATGTTATTCATTGTGTACTCCCTTACTTGGCTTTATAGATCACCCTTTTCTTATGCATGTCCTCAGGTTATCCCATGCAATGCTAGGTACGAAGGAATGTAGTGGTCATGTAAAGGGAGTTTTCAATAAAGATGTTGTATTTCAAGTTTAAAGTTTTTATGTAATGATCCTAAGCCCCAAAGACACTAAACCACTCGATCTTCTTTGTTGTATCAATTGAAGTTTTATGTAATAAAGCATGCTTAAGTTGTAATAAAAAGCAGGGTTGTCATAATTTCCTTTTTAAAGTAAACAAACACCACAGAGCAAGCAAGCAGCTAGAAGTAAACAGTAAGTAAAAACTGTGTACAACAGTAAGTGCGGAAAAGTAAGTTAGCCAGTATACAAACCCAAACTGAAAGTAAAGTACAACTGGAAGGGAAAACAACAACTGAAAAAGTAATGCCACAACGTCGAGCTGTCGACTAGAAATCCCACCTGAAGGGTGAGTACAGATAGCCGCCACTGCTCTTCGAGTCCAGCCGACCTCTCTGAGTACGTCCGGTCCAGTGGTCCACCTCCAGGTACCGTCCTGCTCCGCAAGCCTCAACCACAATCAGCATTGTTCGTCATCTGCAATCAACACAATGTAGTGCAGGCATAGCCCATGCAGGGGTGAGTATAAGCTACTCAGTAGGGACCCTGAGACCCCCGAAGGTCTCCCAGAATACACAAAGGATAATCCACAAAGAAAGATACAATCACGAAGTATCATCCGACACTGCTTAGGTATATGCCCATACATATACCTAAGTCATAAATTCTCGTTCGGCTCCAACATTCGAGCCCAAGTACAACCCAGTCCACATTAGAAAGCAAAACGTAAATCCACATAGGATAGCACAACACAATCAACATAGGAAAGCAAAATAGGATTCAGCTCACACAGGTATACATCTTCGTATGACGATAGAGATAATCAGATATTGCCACTGATTCATTTAAGTTGTCGGACCCACAAAGGATAGATATGTACTAACCCCTGCAATGACCCACATAGGATCTGACCCACAAAGGATCGATAGGTAACTAACCCCCACAAAGACCCACACAGGATCAGACCCACATAGGATCTGTAGGCACTGGCTCACACAGAACCGCTGAGCGCTGACCCACACAGGATCGGTAGCACTGATCAACGTAGGATCGCTGAGTGATGTAGTCGTTGTCATCGAATCCACTGAGGATCGCTGTACAGTCGCCGTCGTCGTCGTCACATTCGCAAACGTAGCCAGCTCAAGGGTTCCCGCACACAGCAAGCTCGTTCGGGAGGATCCGCTCCACGAGCCGAGAGGATTATACATCAACTGACACAAAGTCCAGAGTTGATGTATCCAAAATTTCCGTATCATCAACAGGAACTCAGCGTCATAGACAGCGCGTCAATCAGACGCTCGGTCTGGAAGTTATTGGTATTTTCATCCCAGGGTCCCGGTAGGTTTTTAAGTCAAAACCAACCCGACCATACTCCACCTACATCCAATCCTCGGGCGGAATAAGCCAAAATATCCGTCTCACTAAGAGGAATCCAACAAAGTTGATGGCACGTCAATCAGACGTCCGGAGCTCATGTTATGAGAGTTTCCGCTCCGAGGGCCCGGTTGGTTTCGTGTATGAACCAACTCGGCCGAACCCTAAGTATGTCGACACCTTGAGTGCGATATACCAAAAAGAATGTCTCGATCCAAGGATCACATCACAACTGACGGTTCATTGATCGAAGGCCCGTAGAACATGTTATGGGAGTCCGACCGGAAGAGATTCCGTATTAAGGGGTTCGGGCCTGGTCCGACCCAGCCCGATATCCCCTGGGTCGGCCCGAACTGGGTCCGGTTCCGGCCCGCTTGGGTGCGGCCCGGCCCAGCCTGAGCGGGGCGCGTTGGCCAAGCGCTCGTCCAAACAGCCGAGCCGTTGAGGGGGGGGGGGCGCCTGCCCCCTGGCTTTGTAACCGCATCCCCCATTATGGGGGGCCGCTTGAGCTGGCCACCAGGGGTTCATAACCCCCGGCCTTCCCTTGTCTGGCCGGCCCGCTCTGGCTGGCCGACTTCTTCCGCCATGGACCGGCGACGGCAGGTCCCCCCTGCTCCGACGCTGGTGGCCCGGAACTATCCGTCGGTCACCCTGCTCTGCCGCGGCCCGGAATTGGCCGCGGCCTTGGTTTGTCTGGCGCGGCGCGAGGGTGCCGCACCCCTCCGTCATGGCCCCGATCCGGCCGCGGTGTCTTCGGGTTTCTCTGACACGGTGCAACAGCGTCGCGTCCTTGTTCAATTTCACGGTGTGGCGCGATGGCGCCGCACATTCTTTGCCGCACGATTCTACGCGGTGCGACAGCACCGCGCCATTCCCATTTCAATCCACAATAGAAACAACAACATAGATAAGGGAGGAGGGTCGGCCGTGTTTGTGCGGTTTGGCCCCCTCTCGTTAATCGATAGAAATTGGTAATATTTCATGAAGAACGTCAAGGTAGTAATCACGGACAAAAATTAAACAAACCCCTACCTTGTCGAACAAGTTGGGTGAGGATTCGTCGCGGAGATAACCGTCGCGAGAAGAGGCGTCGTAGAAGGAGACGTCGGCCTCTGAGGAATCCGGAGTTCTTCGCGTTCTTCGCGTTCTTCATGTTCTTCGACGAAGAGGATGAAGAAACTCAAGTCTCCCTTAGATTTTCTCACAAATCTCTCAAGGAAAAAAGACTCCAAAAAAAATAAGTCCCTTACTTATTTTATTAACATAACTAAAGAATTTGAATTTTAATCATTCAAATTAAACTCGCAAATTTAATAACTTAAGTTATCAAAATTAATGAAGGGTTATGGAAGGTTAGGGAAGGTGAAGAGGTAGGGTTCGTGTGGTCCCCACCACCTTTATAACCTCCAAATGGATGTTGGGTGGTTTTCCCCAACTTCCACCCAAAGCTTAAACACTTAGAGTAAAATAAAAATTGTAGTTATATTTTTATTTTAAATTCCACAATTTTTTATCAACTTCTCTCATGAAAACGAAACTTCGAAAAAGGTGTTCCTAAGCAATTACCGGCGCTGAGAATCCATCGGTGCCCTTGGAATTCGATTCCAAGCACCGGTTCAAATGTTAGAAATTCCCACTCCTTCGTTCACTGAATGTACCAGAGCTAAACCTCGGTTAGAAATTCCGGGCACACCGGGCCTCAGAATCAACTACCGTCAGAAACGGCGTTCTTGTAAAATCCCAAAGAAAATTAAGAAATAAAATTTCTTGAATTTTACGGGTCTTTAAACTTACATATTATGACAATATTTTTAATGAACATTACATAATAGTGTTTTGATTTTATATATGAATCAATAATTAGTGATAAATATTACATATTATAGTGAGGAAATAAATGATCCCTTCGATGAATTAGATTCATTACATTAAATATCATGTTGTTTGAAGATTAATGTTACATGTATAGTCTTATTAGAGAATTATTCTTACATGAACAATGGGGATATCATTTATATATTAATTAATTAATTGATATATATGATAGATAATTTGTGGTGCACTATTATAATTCATTTTTTTGGAATTTAGAATGTGTTTTATAATGTGAACAGCGGGATTTTTAAACTATTTAACGATGGGTTTTACAGAGTATTTATATTATAAATGAAATTGATATTCTTTGGGAGATTAGAATAAATAAAAAATTATAATTCTATGATTTATATATAGAAATTTCTTTTCCATATGAAGAATTTTAGGTAATAATATAATTTATACATTTAAATTATTCTAATGGCTAAAATTTACAAGATACTAAAAATTCATCAATTAATGTAATTTTATAGAAAACATGAAGATATATATATATATAATTAATATATGATATTATGAAATGCTGTTATGTTTTGATGTTATATGGTTCTACCTCCTTCCAATTGTAATTGTTGTGGTTGTGTTGGTCTCCCAAAGACATATCATTATACCATTACATTCAAGGGATGAAGAAATTTCTTCTATACTAGAAATCATCATATTCAACATTCAGTACTATAGTTTTTTTGAATTTATCATTATATTGCGTCATATTTATACTATAATGTTATTATCAACATATAGAATGACTCACAAATTGGCCATACCCCTTTTAAATGGTTCTTATTCATTTATACTGACTGAATAAAAAACTAAAAAACAAGGTTACACTTATTCCCCTAAAATGACAAAATAGTTATTCCTCCACCACAAAAGGAAGGTTTTGGGTTATTCCATGGTCTGGTAAAATAAAATTTTGGGTTTTTGCCTCTAGGTGTAAAAAATCTAGGGTTATATGAGTTGTAACTCTCCTTCAAAAGTGAAGTATCTATAGTGGATATCCATACTCTTGGGTTGAGAGTATAGAAAGTATATATAAGATCATTTAGATCCAAACTACTATAAAATATCTTATAATATCTTATTTAATTTATTTTTCTCAAACTCTTCACCCCAAAATTGAACTAAACTATTTATTATTGATTTGTTATATCTTTCAATCTAATAAATTCTATATTACATATTTAAATAATCTATTTTTTAAGAAATAACATTCACCCTCACATATCTATTTCCATCTCTACTATAGAACATAACTATAAGTATCATGGACTACCCATTTAAGGATATATTTCTTTGCTATTTTTCCAAATACCTGATTGTTTGTTTATAATAATAGGCTCTTTTGGATATATTTTTGTCACTAACCATATCCTGGACATAACAATAAAAGGGTAATTTCTTTCATTATGGATGCTAAAGGATCAAATGATGGTTATTCTCCACATAAGCTACCCTTTATCAAGGGAAGTAACTATGAATATTTGAAATATTGGAGGAAATGTTAACATAAGTAGCTAAGAATTATAAATTTTATATCCATGGTAGAACACTATAAATTTCATGGGGAAAAATGATTTGGTAAAGATTCCGAAATCCTGAGGAAAGTTTTTTTCCTAAATACATGGGAATTTCATGAGTCTGTAGTTTTTGACGGTGCTTGATTTTGAGGCCCGTTGTGCCCTGAATAAATTTCTAATGTTTTGTTCAGGTACGTTCAGTAAACGTACGTGTAGGTTTTTATATCTTTTGAACCGGTGCTCAGAATTGAAATCCGAGGACACTGATTAAAATCACAGTGCCAGAATTCGATTAAGGAGACCATTACCATAGTTGTGTTTTATTGGGAATGGAAGATAATTTGTTGGGGATTCTTAATGAATTAAATAAAAATTATGTGTTACATAATTTTATTTAAGTGGTAGTTTTATCCTCTAAGGGGAAGTTGGAGGTGGGGCCCACCCCCACATAACCTCCCATGGGATGATATTATGTGGTGGGGCCCACACGAGCATCAAACTCCTCAACTCCCCTTGAACCCCCTTTATCTCTAAAACTACCCATTAATCTGCCAACACACCCTTGTCATTAATTAATTGACTCCCTTATAATTCTTGCCAACTCCATTCATTTAATTAATTGATCCAACTTTATTAATTAATCTGAGTGTCTTAATTCTTTTGAATTCATTATTCCAACATTAAAATAAGTGAACATAATATTTTATTTTGGGGGGGGGAATAATCATTGGAGAGACTGGGAGAACTCTTGGAAAGAACACCATCCTCTCGACGAAGAAACTCAACGTCACCGACAAACGTAAAGCAGCATCTTCTATCTTCTTCAACTAGAGCACGGAAGGGAAGCTCCGCCACTACGAAGTAGACCGAGGTCGTTATCTCGACTCAACTTCACTGAGCTCTACTCCCTCCGACGTTGACGGAATGTCATCCGTCATCTGTGGCGCCCGTCTTCTGTGAATTCAACAACATACTTTGAATCAAGGTAGGGGTTTTTCTTGATTAAATTGTACCCTCGTTCCTCATTGTTTGTTTAGGATCGATGATGGCCACAAGTTATCGCCTAATGTGGAGTGCGCGGGCCGAACCAACATGGCCTGGCGCCCCTCTGTTGGTTCTTGTTGTTTGACGTCGGAGGCAGAGCCAAAATGGCATCATGTCGTTGCACCACGCCAGAGAAGAATCACGGCGACAAAAGAGGAACCATGCTTGGGAAGGCCGCGATAGATGGAGAAGCGTGGTGCTGTCGCACCGCACGGTGGAGCCAAATGGTGAGACCACATCGGGCCGCGGTTGTGGTGGCGCGGTGTCGTCATGCGTAGGGCAGCAGGTTTGAGGCGCTGTCACGCCACGGTGGGGGTGCAGAGTCAGCTGGCTGGGCTGGCCGCCGTGGAGCTGGACAACGGGATGACCGATGGGCCGACTGGCCAGCCCGGTGGAAGACTGCGGCGCCCGCAGGCACTGCGTGGAGGGAGACTGCGGCCCGCATTCATGGGCCACATGGCTGGGTGAACCGGCCATCTACGACCAGCCAGGCTAGAGAATATCGCCGCCTGCAGGCTATGTGTGGGATGAATCGCAGCCCACGGCACGGGCCACATGCACCGGGCCAAACCGGCCGACCTGGCAGGGGAGGAGGTGGCGCTGCTTGGTGCCGCTGGGTGAACCAGATCGACCCACAGAGCGGGTCAGGTCCACAGGTGGGCCGCACCCCACCGGGCAAGGATAACACCCCAGCCAGGTCGGACCCGTCGAGCCAGGTCGGGCCGACCCGCCAGCCCACTGGGTTTGACGGGCTGGGCATGTCTTCGCATAAATGAAAATAACTTTAAGACCGCGCGTCCGATCAACTCGTAATCTACGGAACTGGTACTCTTGTGATGAGGAGGTCCTTTTGAAATAATATTAGTGAGTTTTGGAAAAATTTGGAAAATGGCTGGGTTTGGATCGAGTGTAAATCCAACCAGGCCCCTGGAATAGAAATGCCGATAACTCTCAGACCTTGTGTCCGGTTGACACATCGTTTATTACACTGGGATCCTTTTTATGAGAAGGAACTACGATATTCATCAACTCGAGAATTCATTATAGTTGATGTATCTACACTTTTCTCGAGTAGCGGACCCTCTCGGAATCGAGCGTGCTGTGTGCGAGAACCCTGGAGTTAGCTGCGACGACTATTGTACCGGAATCCTCCATGGGTTCGACATCGATGACTACTATACTGGAATCCTCTGTTGGGTCAACACCGATGACTACTATACCAGAATCCTATATGGGTTTGGCAACAATTACTACTGTACTGGGATCCTCTTTGGGTCCGACAGTTTTGACTTCTATTCCTGAATCCTATGTGGGTCTGACAGAATAGCTTGTCCTGTATCCTGTGTTGGTTCGACTGCTTAGCTGGTCTTGTATCCTGTGTGGGTCCGATAGCTTAGATGAATCAGTGAATACATTTGATCAACTCTATCACACTACAAAAGATGTATACCTATGTGATATGAGTCATGTCATTCAACCATTATCATCATAGTGATTGACATTAGTTCTTTTTTGGAATGGGTTGTGTTTGGGCTCGAGATTTGGAGCTAGACTGTGAATGTTAACTTAGGTATATGTATCAGTATATACCTAAGTAGGTTTAGCTGATACTTAGTGATTGTATATTTATACTATGGTTTATTCCCTATGGATTATGGGAGACCTTCGGGGGTCTCAGGGTCCCCAACTGAGTATTATTATACTCATCCCTGCACGGGATTCGCCCGCAGCTTGTTATGTTCTATGCAGATGATGGAAAGTAGTGATTGAGGCTGAGGGTGATGAACTGGGGCTTCTCAGATATGGACTAGATGGGACGTACTACAGGGACGAGTTGTTCGAGTTCTATACCTACCCTTCTGGTAGGATTCCTCGGTGGATGATCCCGGAGATGTTTTTCCTTTTTACTTGTACTTGTACTTGTTGTTCAGTTGGGTTTTTATACTGGCCTACTTACTTTCAGCACACCTTACTTTTATATTTTAGTACTTTTTGTCTCAACTTCTTGTGTTTATATTGTGTGTGTGTTACAGGTTAAAAGGAAATTCATTCCCTTTTTAACAGGGATTTTCCTTTGGTGCTAGTCCCCATCCCCTAGCCTAAGGAAGGCGGGATTGGGATAGTCACGACATGGGCCCCGAGGACAGGTCGTGACATAATTTCATACTCAAAATAGTACAGATAAATATTTTCTATATCATTATATTATTAATATTCTTTTTTATACTATTAGTCAAAATATTTTTAGTCGTGTATTTTTATTTAAGACTACTCATGATATGTGTTTAATTTTGAACGATACTCTTTATGGTATAGAGAAGATAATAAAAATAATTCATTTGATACTATGGGATAAGTATCTATAGTTTAAAATGGGAGAAAATGGGATTACTAATAAACATTTCTATAGGTTCACATGAATTTTAAATTGGATTCACTCATACTGAGAAATATTCAATAATAATAATGTTGTTGAAAGAGTTATCTGAACACTACTCAAGAACAAAAATGCTAAGACTGTTTTAATTTATGAGAGTATGAACATTAATCAATACACTTTAGATGATGTTATTGGTTTAATTCTATAGTATTACCTTATTTGAAGAACATTTTCCATTAAATTAATGAGAGGAAGAGTGTTATTTCTTTTAAAAAACTCATTTTTGTTCTTTTTATTCCTCTCATGATGAATGTTCTTTGACTGATGGAAGAAAGAGGCTAGTGAAGGGTTTTAATGGTTTACACACATAGATTATTAAGAATAAGAAATATATAATAGAAAAAAGGATTTATATAAAGGATTATTATAAATAAATGAAATGCTACTCAAATATGAATTTGAGTAATTTAGATCTTACTTGTTATGAGAGTAAGAAGAAATTTAACATGAAAAATTAATATTTGAGGATAAAAAAATTTGAATTAAATAAATAAGTTCAATATAAAAAATAAGAGAGAAATTTTTGCAAGAAATAAGACAACAGATTCATATTCAAGTGGAGTGATTGGAAGTCAGTAGGAAATAGAACATATATGTCTCATAGATGATATGAATGAGGATATAAATTCCAGTTATAATTATGATAATGGTTTTAAATATTATTTTATATATAATAATCTCAATATTAAAGATATATAATATATGTTTCATGATTTATATGATAGTACCATCAATATTGGTGATCCTTACATGAAACTAAAGAAGGATCACAATGGATTTTTAAGGATAAAGGAGTGCTCATTTTGATGTGTTATTGTTTAGAGAGAAAAAATTAGAATCTTAACGATGAGGATGAAATGTTTAAAGAATATATTTTCAAAAATAAAGGAGAGTAATGAAATAAAGATAAATTTATGATATATGATATTGTTATGCAGGATAAATAGAATTGAATATTAAAGAGTACTAATTAATCATGCAGTGATAAATTATATGACAATATAGAAGTTATTCAAAAGAAAAATGATTTTATGAAGGATAAAATAGAATTTTTTAAGGGAGATTTATCAAATTTTACTATTAAAAGAGATTTTCTAGATATGTTTTTGATAATGAAAAGGATTCCCATAATGATCAAGTAGATGTATGATCTTGATTTCAATGGAAATATATCCATGATCTGCATAAAGTACTTTTGGAAAGCTAAAATAAAAGTTATTTATTCTATTAAATATTTTTTATTTGTTTCTTTTTTTCATTAAGTTAGTGCCTATTATTTTTAAAAATTTCAATCTCTTGGTCATGGGAATAAAATTATCTCCAATTTTTTTAGTTTTTACTTCTACAACATAATTTCCAAAATAATTACATTTGAATATAGTTGGACTTTATCTGATCTACTTTACTGGAAAACAATGTTTATTATTGTAATTATGAATAACTATTATATTTCAACATACTAGTATAATGGAATGAGATTTTTTTTGTGTTTTTTATAACTATTGGGTATTATTTTACAATTTATATTATTTAGATTACTTGCATGTTATTTAATATTTTCTAATATTCAATAAATTTCATATATTTTGACATCTATTTAATATAATTATCCAATTTCATAATTCCTCATAGTTTTGTTTATGTATTATGCTCGTTGAGTTTATATGATGTTAATTTCCCCTTTTATATATTCGAGATAAGGATGCGTGTATCAAAAAGTATTTTTTTATTAATTTTCTAATTCTTAATTATTGGAATTCTTCTATTTTTGGATCAGTATATGTGGTGTCATTTTTATATTAAATCAAGTTATTTTTATCATCAAATTATCATTGCATATAATTCATTCAAGTGTTTATCATAGAGTTCGTTTCATATTTGTTATATGTACTTCCATTATTTATTTTTTGTTTTATTATTTACTATTATTTGGGTTTATAAATGATTTTATTTATTTATTTATTTATTTTTTACCTTAAAAAATTAGGGAGAGATGTTCGGGTTTTATAATTATCAGAAAAGCGGATAGAGTTGAGTGGATCCAAGCCACATTGAATTATATATTTTGATAATTACTATCCCAATCATAATATTTAATAATATTTGTTTCTCGTATTTTTCAATGAATATATTTCCTATGTATTGGATAAAAAAATAGAAATGTATCTCTTATTTATTCTTTGTGAATATGGAAATATATTACATATTATTTTTTATTTAAGGAAAGTACCTTTACATATAAAGTGGATATTGGAAAGTTCAATTTTTTTTTGAAGTATGTACCTTTATATATGATATGGAGACACTTATGTATATGATTAGAAGTGAAATTAAATGTTATATATTTAATATTTTCAAAAGCATGAACCCCTACATATTGAAAAATTTTCCCTAATTTATTTTATAAATTATTTGAATGAATCTAAGGATTTCAAGTTTTAATTGAATATAATAATCAATATTCAAAAATAATTCTTACCTATTATCATGAATTTGAAAATTATTCCTACATAGAGAAATATTCATTCCTTTAAAAATGGTGTTATTTGAAGATGAATATTATATAGAATCTCTTATTTAAGAATGAATCTTATGAAGGAAATAACGAGACAATACACATAGTGAATTATCAATAAATTTATTTATAGATAATTCGGAAAATGGTGATTGATTTAAAAATTATTTTTTTTTGAATTTTGAAGGTGTTGTATAAGGTGAGTTCACAAATTATTCAATGTATTTATGTCAAATTTTTCTAGAGGTGTTAAATTATTAATTAAATGATGATTTTTATAGATATTTGAATGAGGGAAAAAATATTGTAGCATATGATAGAAAAAATTCAATGTTGTTACCTTTGAGGGAATTATTGGTAACAATATTATTTATATATTTTAATTGTTATAAAAGTCGTAATTTATAGGAAGTTGTAGTTTAGTCAATTAAAATATGGTTAATGTAAAATGGTAGAGATAGTTATAATTCATATAACATATTCTCTAGTTTTATTAAGTTATAAAGATATATGTTCCCTGTTTTTTCCAATATAATTTACTAATGTGGTGCTCGTCACCCCATGCAATATCATTCAATATTTAATTTGATAAACAAAAATTTATAATCTGTAGCTAAGGAACCAAAATTTTATTGGTCAACTGCTTTATTTTTCTGATTATTTGAATTTATAGTAATGTTTTTTACTATAACGTTGTTAACATTTTTATATAAAAATCATACACTAGTTATAACATTATTAAAAGAAATGATTCTGGTTTTTCTTACCGATCAAATAATTAAGACACAAGGTTATGTATATTCACATAAAATGCATGGTTTTTTATTCTTAAACATCAATGTAAGGGTTCCATGTTTTTTGTTAGTCTAGTAATTTGTAGTGTTTGAGTTTTTGACATCATGTGTGATAATTGTAAGTTTTCAAGAGCGTCATTTATCCATTAAAATTGATGTATCTATTGTGGATATCCCAGTTATTATGTTGAGTGTGTAAAGAAAATATATATAACAATTGAGATACTAAATAATAAAAACTTTATTATGATATATCATTTACTTAATCTTATTATATTCCTAATAAAAAAATTTAACTAAACTGTTTATTTATGAAGTGTTTTTTATTTTATTCCATTAAATTTCATATAACATTTTAGTTAATCTGATTGTTTTAACAAAGGAAATTCACCCATATTATTGATATATATTTTGGGAAAGAAAACTAAACTGATTAAAATGGTGTTTATGGAAGAAGGAGAAGGGGACAATCTTTTTATGGAAGAAATTATGTATTGGTCTGGTATTGGGTACTCATTAGTAGTCTGGTGGTTGTAAGTGGTTCTATATGGGAAACCAGGGTCTCAATTGTCCAATCCTAAGCACCAAGTAAACACGTGAAAAAAATATCTTCCAAAAATATTATATTGGTCATTTTAGACACATAATTAATCCCCTAAATCTACCCAAATTGAGGAAATGCCTCATTTTTGGTCTGTTGAGATCTTACAAAAGTAATCCCTATCCTTTACATCATTATATTCAAACTTACCTTCTAATATGGTTCATATTAACTCTTGTTAGTTGTGGGGGATTTTCTTCCGAAATTTCTTATGTAAATATTTTAATCACATAGATTACTTTTTTGTTTATCTATTACAAGATCTTAGCCTTAATGAATTGATGGCTGTTCAGGATGGATTGTAATGGAATATTAATTATTATTGTGACTCAAAGAAGTCACTATAATAAAATATTTAGTTAAACCCTTTCTCCATCTCATACTCAAAGAGAGTTAACATAATAATGTTTTTTGCCCAGTTGAAAACAACATTGATAAAGTATTTAGTTGATAAATGTTTCTAAATGAACATCCTTATAATTGAAGTAATTATTTGTTGAATAGATTTATAATCATTTTAATATCATGTGAGAATGTAAATTTCAAATTTTTTCATATTTTATGAGTTTATCATGATTATTATTTCTCCTTTTTGATGAAATAAAAAATGGGAAAACATCTAAATTATCTCTATCCACTCTGAACAACATATTACTTTCACTCTACATTTCATTATTTGGTTTCCAAGAGTGATTTATTTTGTAGTTTTTGATCTACTATCCATTTTTTCCATTTCAATATTGGAATATAATTTTTTATATAGATTTTTGATGTAATCAATGTGGTGAATAATATGTTAATGTTTTTAAATGAGATCACAATTCCCTATAATGGTATACCCCTTCCCCTATTCATCATGGGATAGTATGTGTGTGTGAATGGAATCATTATAAATGATTTCCCTTCCTCAATATTTTTAATTGGGCCATTACTTAGTTCACACACATCAATATATATGGTTGTGTGTGTGAATGTATATATACATAACTTCATTATATATAGGCATACATACATCCTCATTTAATGGATGGTATTGATACTTCATTATAAATTATGATATGTCTCTTGAACTAGGTACTTTTGGTATGGATCATCCATATATAGATATTTTTTTTAATTAATGATATCCATGAAAGAAATACATTTTTGATATTTTTCATGAATTGTTCCCATTTTGAGTTGTAGTGGCCCTTCATTCCAAATGTAGATGGTCACGTGAGATTTACTAGGGATTATTCAGGTTGTGAACTGGTTGAGAGGCTGTGATTTCCAGCTCATCTCAACCTTAAAAAGTGAATTATTCCCTAATTTAAGAACCTCTTATTGATTTAATACTTGTTCCTGAAATCATCTAAAATATTAATGCAGGAATAGTTATCACTTTTCTGGTCATTTTATCAAATACATGCACTGATATTAACGTCTAAATGTATCATAGGTTCTATATCAATTAATCTATCTATAAGTATCATAGTTTCTATAACTTTTCTTTATTAGTTGGTGATTCTATGGTATAAATCCACACTATTGGGTACTCTCACATTTATCTCAATCTAAGAAGGTGTTAGGTATTCTGTAGTTGGAATTGGGGCCATATGTGAGGATTCCTACATATCCATATGATGGTAATTACAACCAATGTATTTTGGTTTCACTTAATGCTTCACATCATAAATTTTATGATTATGTGAAAAAGACCAATATAGTTCTTTCTAATGTCGCACAACTAAGACTATTATTATATATTATAAAGTTAAATTGATTGAAATGGTAATAAAAGTTACAATAAATTATTAGTGTATATTTTATGCTGGAGTGGATCTTTGTAGATCACCCCATCTATTAGTAACTAGATATGAGAAATTTGAATGGGTTGAAATACGAATATGTACCTAGTGAAAATGAATAATATAGATCAAGGTGAATATATACTAAAGAGGATATATTTGATGGCTCACAATCAATACAACTTTTTTATGATATGGTTCTTTATGGAAATAGGTCTTAGTGAAGGAATAATTAATTGATATTGGGTTTGAACCACAAAGTAGTGTCTCAAATATCATGGTTATTTGAAATAAAAACCCATATAGTTGGATTTTCAAAGTTTTAGGTCTTATTACATGACCATTCAATGTAGTTTAACATCATGGGATAAAGACATTTCCATATAGTTTTACATTATCAAACTGATACATTTTCATTGAAAAAGTAGTGAACATAGAAATCGAGTGGGTCTTGTAAGTAGGTTTCCCCCCACATTTGTTTCATTGGGAATATATCCCTTCATAAAAGATTATTCATGAGGAATATGGAACTTTTTGGAAGTAATTTATCAAAAAAATATGAAATTTTGTGAGGGAATGCATCCCTAGGATTATGCAAATTTTAGGAGGAAATAGATCAAATTGATTCTATATTACGAAGATGTTTCACAAGGGATGTGGCTCTATAATTAAGATTTGGGACTCATGCATTGGACGATAAAAGTTTCTAGCATACATATTCTATCTATTTGTAATGAGACAATGAAGTAATAATGGACTCTTAGAGGATATTGTAATGTATCGAACAAGGTTCCACTAAAATTTTTCGCTAATCCAAGTCAACGCAAGACCACAAGAATAACTCCTTATACTATAGAGGCTTCCAAATAGTTGTGAGGGTAAAATGTTGGTATGATAGGTAGATTATACCGTCATGGTTAGAGTGGAATAGTGTAACATCCAAATAAATCTATAGAAGTTGAAATATCAATAACTGGCCGATGAACTATAATAACTATAAATAATAAATAATTAATAAACAACCTGTATGGTGCCAAATACATAATCATGCATGAGAAAGATATATTTTAAAAAAAAATTAGGCATAAAATGTGTTATACAATAAATTGGGATAAAATAAGAAAATAATAAAATATAAAATTACTCATCTCTAGAGGTTAGCTCAAGTACATATACATCCACTACTCCTAGGACAAATCCTATCCTCGAATGAATAACAATAATGAGCACAAGCTTGAACCTAACCTACAGTTGGGTGGGATTTCTAGGTACCCAATGGATGCCCAAACATGTTTTTAGGAATAATCAGTAGGCAACCACCAATGGTGTCTAATACAATATAGTCTGTCAATATAAAATAAAGCAGTGTGTATGTATAATAAAAAAATAAGTAAATGAACATATGTACTAAAATTATTCTTAGTTTCCTTAAATGACACATTTATGACTATACCTACGTTTTCCTAAGTCATAATATCTCAAAACATGTCTTCATGTATATATAAGCATATGTGTACACATATATATACCAATAGATAAATTCACTAGTGAGGACTGAAGGAATAAGGCCAAAGCATCCACCTAGTAGTAATATAATATAAAAGGGTCAAAATTATAAGTTACTTCGTTCCCATCAATATCAAACATGAGTTATTCCATTCTTGTGAATTATAAAATAAGGGACCCCATGGCCCTTAATTAGATGTAATAATAAGGGGCTCCTTGCTCAAGCGATTATTTTCCCATCATCTTAGGCAAATGGAGTGTGATGCATCATTTCCAAAAACCCTAATCATGGCCCCTCAATGATACTAGAGTATAAAGTAATCACACATTCCCAACAATCACAAAACCAAGGAGTTACATAAAGAGAAACAAACTTATTACCTAATGTGCATTGTACAATCATTTTCATGTTTCTTTTATTGTTTAATTACTATTCATGGGGTTATTCATGTCAATTCACCAATTTAATTAAAATTAATTCATTAAAATAAGTCAATTATGATAAATAAGTCAAACCCACCTTTGAAGGTGGTGTTTTAAAAGAGAAAAAAGATTCACGACGTAATAAAAAAATCACATCTCAAATAATGTATTGAATTATTAATTTTTGTTTGATAAGCTAGATCACCACAAGGGTGGTTTTATTATAAAAAATACACATGAGGGTCATAGAAATTAATTTATTTAAATTTAATCATCTTTTTCATGTGGAAAATTAAACATTCCTAAAAATATTATTAATTCATATGAAAATAACTTCAATTGTAAGTGATTAAAACAACACACCCTAAGTATTATTTAGACATAAGGCAGACAGAAATTATGACAATTTAAATGAACCCACCATTAAGGGTTGTATGGGTTGGGGTCACCACCACCAAAAATTTATTTGGTATCCAAGAACATCACTTCCATGGTCTAGTCTTTTAATTTATAGTATTTTAGATTTAGGGTGGAATTTTCAGAAGGATCGATTAGCAGAATAAATATGATATCATATAAGACAATAATACATTAAGGGAAAATCCATATACCACCATCCTAATACCAAGGGAGATTCACTCATCCATTATAGGTCATTAATTTAATATAGAATGAGAGAAATCATAATAACCTACAGACACCATCAAAATGGGGCATATAAACTCACATGAATATAACATTCAATAAAATGAGAGAAACTTGAAATAGAAGAAATATGAGTTGTAGAATCACTATTTGGATTCCAATTTATCCAATTATGTTAAATTACAATAAAAAATGGATGGGAATCCACCAATTAAAGTGAGTGGAATATGTAGAGAATGTGGGGAACCTTATAGAAGAAATGTGCATGAGAATGGGGTGAAAACCCTTTTAAGGTTTAGAGGGAAAATCCGAAACTCCATCGCTTTTAATTAGGTGCATGGTTAGGACACACAGTTATGGAATCTATGTCTTAAAAATGTGTCTCAATCTGTAAATAATTCACAACCCACATGGGATAGGTTCTTCGTTTGACATACCTTGTGCAAGACATGTGCTTGGAAAATTCCAGCCACTACACATCACACGGTTAGGTGCATGGTTTTGGAAAACATTAACAATCCATGAATTTTGACCCTAAAATTTACTTTATAACCATCACATGGACATGTATGATTGGATTCACTGTATGGAAAATATTGGGACACCCCCATAGGGTCATACAGTTTGGATGCATGGTTTAATCTATCAATGTGAAAACATTGTGCCCCACTTTTCCTTTCCAAAAACATGAATTTTGAATCCTTTTTCTATCAAAACTCATACGAACTAGAATTAACACTCCGATCCTTAAATCCTATTTAAAAAATATTAGTTATGTTTTCCAATGCTCATATTTACATTTTAAATCTCAGTATAAGATTAATCCCTTCTAGAGAATAAAAGGTTTGAACTCTCAAAAAATTTCCATCTAGTTGAAAACATTGGATCTTAAAATCTCCCCACCTTAGAAATTATAAACCAGAAGAAGCCTTGGGGAACAAAAGAAATATTACACAACCTTATTGGGCCATCAATATTCCACTGAAAAGACCAAATTTCATTTTAAATGCAGAGTATGACTTTAACTGTAACTTCTAAAACGCGGTACATAAACCACCAAAACTCAAGAAAATGCTCATATTAAAAAATAAAACATCATGATTATTTTTACAAAATAACATATATACTGATACATTATCATTTATTATCTCTTCCATCATCTAGACTATGTATCACCCCATCATAATCTCTAGCATTCCACTACCAATTCCAAGCAATGGTACTCCTATATTTATAATGTCTTACTGAAACATTGAACTATGACCCTAAATATCCTTCTATAATTATTCTGAACACATGACTCCAAATTACAGATAGTTAATATAATAGTGGTTCTTTCTTATCTAAAAACATTCAAACTTCAAGAAACCTCTCTTTACATGTCATTCTGTAATTTCATTGAAAAGCCCTGGTCGACTCTTGCCCTGCACTTGTTTCCTCCTCCAATGTTCTTGATTTGATTCCTCACCTAACCACATTCATTAAATTATGAGATTGAAAGATGATCCATTTCTAATTTAATATCATTTAAAATATCATCATTAGAAGTTGAAAAATTATCAAAACAATATTTTAACACTTTTAACCAAGGCATATTGATATCATTTTTACACACTCATTGAATTCTGTATAAGAATTTTTACATAGAGTTCACCGAGGAATCCATCCATTCCTGATTTCATTTCTCCAAAGGTATCCAAATTCCATAAAAGAACATTTAATGATAATTCCACCAATATGGTCAACCCTAGTATCTTATGGGAGAATCCAACCCATACATAATCCTTTATATCCCTCCATGAGTAAAACTCCCTTAGAGTCCATCCATCTACCAGAAAAGGGATTATTTTTCTTTATTTATCTTTACGTATAACCAATGATCTCTCTCAGTGTACTCTATATGATGTTAAGATATGGGGAATTATTGTATATAAATAATTAGTACAACAAGATGTTATCATTTAATACCATTGATATGTATGTATATCTATCATGAGCCACAGTCCATCAAAACAAGTTGTACTTTCCTTAAATTGACCATTTGAACTATGTCTCCCGATGACATCTAAATAGGTCCAACTATGGGTGAACTATATCAAAACACCATAATACCATTATTGTAACTATTTTGGTAAAGGTTTAAGGGAAACTCCCTTATTCTGTGTACCGTAAATAGTGAAACACACATTTGATGGCCTTATCCATCCATAAAGACTTAATTATCAAGTCATATGTCAATCAAATCGAGACATACATATTGGAAAACATATAGTTTAATAGCAGACATATTATTTGGATACTCGGTCACATAGTCTTATATCTAATGGTAACCATGATCATTCTAAATAACTGGTGAAGCCACATCCCAAGTCTCAACTGTCCAAAATGATTTTGTACTCAACCAAATATCTAACCATTGTGCTGCCTTGTATGAATAGAGGAATTACTGACCAATCAAACTCTTGGACCGCTAATTCTTCTTGATCCTGAATCAGGTGTTCATAATCTATCACAAACAGAAACGGGATTTTTCTAATTGAGAATCAACTATATTACTATCAAAATCAAAATCACTTACCTCACAACTTCCAAAGATATGTTATTACCATTTACTAAAGGTCCTATATTGTCATGATATATCTACTTGGAAGGAAATGATTAATCAAATATTACTTGAGGTTCAATACAATTGTAATGTCCTTGTATTTTTTATTTCACTAAAAATGGAAACTCATCCCATTGGATATGGTATGTCACCATCAAACACTATTTATGGATGCGGCCAATGCTCTTGTATTGAGTGCTGACATGAAAGTAAAGGAAGCTAATAGATTATCAACACGTGATAATAGATTCTATATTATATTAACATGTGTAACATATCCCGATTCATGTTCATGCATGTCACCAACATTAGGAACAAAAGACAAAACTAATCTAGAACGACAGTGTTGTTGCACCCAATCATTTTTACATCATTATCCAGAGCACAAGGTTAACTCATCCTTCTTATGTTGGATTTGGGCCACATCCCTCTAAAAATGATTTCACATATATGTAACTCTACACCATAGATGACCTGTAAACATAGACTTATTAAATTAATGAACCTTTATCAATGTATTCTTGAAACAAATCTGTTAAAAGAATTATGTGACCGTGTCACTCAATCAACGTGCAGTTTAATATGATACTTCTCAACTCAATGGGATCCACATATAACAACACATGATACCATGAAATTAAAATACCCCAATAGGCCCTACACATTCCAATAATGTAATATCATACCAATAGATCAAATAATATTAATTTTATCCTTACCACTATTATCATGATGGAGACTCTGCATTTTTACTCCATTATAAAAGAAGAAAGGTGACACAACCATCAAAATGATAGACTATGCCCATTGAATGTATAACCTAATGAACTAGAGCATTACCCAATTTTCACATCCTATATAAGTCTAAGATTAATAAAAAACAACCCATCTCCACAGGTTATTTGTTTATCACAATGAGTCCTACTCAAGAGAAATTGTATATAAACAACACCTCACATCTGAAAAAATTCCATAGAAAGTTAATAAATATTTTAAATCCTAGAGTGATAAAACAAAGAGATAACCAATATTTTATCAAAACAAGTCTAATTATAATCTATATTAATGCTAAAAATTACACAAAAACATAACACTTATCATTTAGATTCAACAAAAACTAAAAATAAGCAACAAAAGCCAACTGGAGACGCCCATTTTTTCATTCTATGATACTCTCAAAAGAAACATTTAAAACTGACCCCTAAATAAAGGTTCATGATTTAAACAGCTCTGAAAGGTTTAATTTTACGGAATTTAACCATTTTTATATTACTACCCCATTTGAGAATGTCGTTATTACTAGATATCAAGTACCATTTATATGTACAAATATCACTATGCATTTAATTTATATATCACTATGGAACATTTATAAATTTTTCCCATAATTTCCATTAAACTATTTACTTATCCATAAAGTCTCAAAATTGGGATTTTTTAAAGAAAAGTCCAATAAAAATCTATATAGGAAAACAACATTTATGTTGTAACAGGAATTTTAATTAACTGAAGTTTAATATCCATAAATATAAAATGTATATTTAATTATTTAACAATTAAATGGGATAGGCTGAGGAAGATTCCACCATAATATTATACACAACATCTTTTAAGTGGATTTTAACACATTAAATTACCATATCCTTAGCATAAACACACCCCCATGGGGTTAGGTACCAACACATATGAATAAATAAATTCAATGTATCAATTTTTTCTATATCAATATTTGAAATATTTCTAGTAGCATTTTCAAATCCATGCTCTGAGATGACATGAGATTCTGACATATAGTGAACTGTGAATTGATATTTTAAAAACATAAAATATATTAATATCACTCGCATATAGTTTTTATAAAAAATTGGGATAACTCTTAAAAGTATTATTGGATTATAATTCTAAGACTACCATTGATTACAAAATGTAATATTTAAACTACACATGACATAACCATTCTTGGCGCCGGGCATTTGTGAAAGGTAATCACATGAAAAAATAATAAAATAAATTAATTGAATAAATTTTTTAGTTATTTTATTACACATACCTAGTTATCCTCTATAAATAACATATTATTGGATAGTAAAATGGTTATCTACCTAAACTGGGAGATCAATATTGGTGGGATTGAAGAGGTGTTAGAGAATGACAACAGATTTGAGGAATTAACCATTATCACAAGTATCACTAATAACATCAGAGTTTATATATTTTATAAATTAATATGATGAAAAATCATTAGTTATCATTGATTGATCCAAATATGAGGTTGGACATTTTATTTGTGATGGTTTATCCATGTTTTCTTATCCTAATGTTAACATGAATCCTTAAACTATTATATTGAATCATGGATCAATCATATTATTTGTATGGGATTATATTTCTAGTAATTTGAGGATTTCACTTCTGATTTCAGTAAATTATTATTATTCATCATTCTAATAGAAATTATTTGAGGTCCACACTGTCATTGGGTGAGGTCCATCCTCATGTTTTTAAGCATTTCTTCCCCCATTCATTGTCAATTCATTTCCATCTTTCGTTTTTTCCAGTTTTTTTGAAAATTACATAATAATCAATAATTTTACACCCATTCAATGGTAAAAAGGATGGATAATGTAGATTTATATTCTCTGTGATGGTTGGATCATGCCATGATAGTGGTAATGGTAGATCAAGACCAGATTATATTATGTTATGCGGTCCTTGATTTGTGGTGATAAGATTATTTTCATAGATGATTGAATGACTAGAATCTAGTCACTGGTGATAGTGAAGATTGGACAACATTGAAAAATGATTTCCGAATAGATCTATGGAAGAAATTGGTCTATTAATGCTGATATAGTACAACATGAAGAACCAATAGGTTTTGGAAAATCCAAAAATGCCCAATGTGTAATCTGATAATACACACTGGGTGGGGACCTAGCTGCGTAACTAGGGTTTCTATGGAGATTAATACGTCACATGATATGTGGTTATTCCTAGAGTTTGGATGTGTATCTATGGGTATAAATAACCACAAACACAAAATATATATGAATGTTGTTAGAGTACATAAGAATGACCTGGTAATCAAAAATTACCTTGTATACATAATGGACATGGAACAAAAACACTTCTAGATGTACACAACATAAGAAGAGATACACGAGCACAAACATAGGATTGTGCAGGATTAGTGGTATATTAAACATACCTAATTTACATTCCATACACTTCATCAAAGTTGACTTAAATACCTTTCCTACCTCAACATGTACTAGTTTCATTTAGGTTGTGTTCCCATTATCCATTACCTGAGGGTATACAACGGTACTACCACTTGTTCATAGGATAGTGATACCCTCTAAGGGAATTAGTCTTAGAAAGAGTTTCAGAATCCCCCATGGACATGGAAAGAATTCCCTATCATCTTTTGACCTATGTGGGGTTATCATATTTATAATGACAAACATTACCCTAGTATTTATCCCCTTCATAGTGGGTAAATTCACGTTGGGTTTCGGTATACCCAGTATCCCTAGCTATGATCTCAATCTATATATCGATCTCTTTATAATTCCTATGTGAACATATTAATGTGATGAATTGATGAGAATGATCTCCATATTGGATTCAATCAGTGCTATTAGGCTCACACAGTGGGTTCTCCTGGGTGAGTATGGTTGTGGACCCTCAAGAAGAATCATAGGATAACAATTTGGTTATGGCCGTACCTTGAGACTTAGTGTCTACTATGAGTATATTTGTTAGATTTTTTGATTATCACATCTATTATGGATATATACTTTGATGAGATAATTAATATTGTTTATTTAGGCTTTGTTATTTCAGGGTTTCCGATTGGGAATTATTATACTCAACCATTCACAAGAAATACCCACATATGCCATATCTTATATAGATGACCGCATATTAAATTGTATTCTTAGTAGACCAGGATAAGATTATCCATAGATTGGGATAGAAAATTAATGGGTTTTTGGAGTCACATTTTATTTGAGTATCCTCTTTCTATCAGGTTGGAATTCATTATAGTTTTTGGTGGTCTTGTATTTTTGCAATATTTATTCCCATTATCTATTTGTACTCTAATTTTGGGATTTAGGCATATGAATGCATTTTGTTTTAGTTTATTTTACATTTCATCATTTTAGGTGGTCATATATGTGTGTGTTTGTGTTAATATAATTACCATAGGATAATTTCTCAGATGTTAGAGTTATTTATACTTTGTCTTGGTCAATGTGCGCTTTCCTATTGGGGATAGGCTTGGGGTATTCACACTTGGATTATCACTAGATTAGAAATCCATAGTGGTTCGGGTCATGATAGAGTGGTACAAAATATTTTTTCCATATTAGGATTGGAGTTTTGAGTTCTCTTTATCTGTGATATTGGTTTAGGATTTATATTAACATTGTTATGTGTTTTGAGTTTGTCTTTCAAGCGAGAGACTCCACTATCAGTTCAGTGACTGATGTATCCAAACACCAAGACTTTGATCACCTAGTTTTTGAATCATCAAAGGTAGACATTTTTTAGGGAAGAACGTTTTTACATGAATCACATAATAATTAGTAGATTTTCCATATCCTTATTGAGTTACCTCCATATATATTCTCATTAATAGTGATACATCTTGTATATTTTATAATGAATCCACAATGATTTCCCTCTAGGATTCATTAGTTGGATCACGAGGATGATCCCCTTAGGGATTATGGTTCAATACAAGGACCTGTTAATGAGGTAATGTACTTGGTTTGTTTTCTAATAAAACCTCCACCATTCGATCAACATATGGTACCCGCTGCACCAACAAATGAGATATTTCGAATGAGTGTGCTTGATGACTTTGTGTATCATTCATCCCTAAGGATCTGAGTATACTAATTCCCACAAAAAAATAATGATTGGATCAATGTTTTTACATGAGTCTTTCATCTTGTTAGGAAACCTGCAGAGCATGTAATGTTCTTAGTTGCCAGCCTTCCTCATGGTTCTTCTAAACATTACTAGAACCCAATGGTTATGTCACATGATGAGGCAACTCTTTTAGGGATTTATTTTGAGCATCACTTCAAATATGAGTGCTCTCCATCTATGATGTGATTAGTACACATTGATAAAAAATTATATCTATATCTAGGAATCCAGTTGGTGGTTGAGTATTCATTAGAGATTACCAACCACTCAAGATACTTGATGGATATGGTTCAGGTTTTTTTCATTCAGGAACTGAAATTTTAGTGAGGTTTGTCTAGAGAAATCCCAACCATCCTAACAACTCTTTAAATTCATACTTATGTCGGGGGGTGTTGGATAATTCCATGGTGATAGATATAATTTAGTCCAAGTAGACATTGGAAGTGGGTGACAGTAGTGGGCACATAGAGCATGAAGATTTGGCAGCAGGTTTCTGAATATTGATTTAGGGATTGGGACATAAAAGGTAGTTTATAAGATGATCTTAGTAGTGATGGTATGCAGTTATGGGCTCTCAGGATGGGTCTCATTTTTCTAGAGTGAGGAATTGTTCCTCTTTTGATGGTTGGGGACATCTCACATGAGACAATCCAATACTACATACAACTGGTAGAGAGATAGTCAATAGGATTCATAGGAAGTGAAAGTGGTAGTATAAGGGATGTTCATAGGATGGAATATGTGGAAAAGCATCTTAAATAGAAGTAGTAGGTGGAAGATGGTTCTAAATGTTTCCACCACCACCCAAGGTGATTTTCCAAAGTCTTGGGAAATTAGTGGAATGTTGCAAGGGTAACTGGTGGATGTAGATTCATATGATCCAGAGACATTGATGATGATTAGAGTTACGATCTATAAATTTTCTACCTCACCTGTAGTTTTGATAGAACTAGTCACATGCCACTATTTTCTAGGTACATCCCTAGTTTAAGGCCTAGTGGTTCTATTTGATCCCTTTTCATCTTACTATTGGAGAATCCCACTAGAGTGACTTGGTGATCAAAAAATTATTTAGACTTTGTGATTTTTTTCGTAGAGGAGAGAGTTTCTTATGAGTTCAGAATGTGGTGGCGATAAGACCTAACAATTTTATATTAGGAATGGACTTACTATACACAATTCCGGCACAATTAGACTATTTTAGGAAGAGGATGTTGTGTCTCCACACTTATGGGATGAATTTTTCCTTATTAGGTGACAAGGATACACAAACGGATTAGGGTGATATTATATATAGTAGAGTGAAACCAATTACTAACTAGTTTTATAGAATGACTCTTTGAAAGTGTATTCTGTGAGAAATTAGTTTCATACTGTGGTGGTTGGGTTTGAGGATGTCTTTTGTGAGGAAAATCCAGGATTACCTCCCCACAGAAAGATAGACATTTTCAATGAATTACACCATGGTACAACCCCAATATCTTCTCCAATATATCAGATGAATACCATAGATAATTGTGATCTGAGGGTGAAAATGGAGGAATCACAGATAAAGAGTTTGGTTAGACCCAGAGTTTCCCCTAGACATCTCTAGTGTTATTCACTAAGAAGTGGATGATATATTGAGGTTAAGTGGGGATTATTAGTTCTTAAACTAGGTGACCATGATGAATAATTTTCCACTACTAAGGATAAATTTTCTCTTTGACAATTTGAGATGGGAAAATGGTTGTCAAATATTGATATCAGATCAGGATATCCCCAGCTGTGAGTACATGATGTGGATGTACAGATGAGGACATTTAGATGTTGCTACGATCACTATGAGTATTTTGTGATGTCATTTAGTTTGATGAATGCATCAATAGTGTTTGTGGAACTAATGAACCAAATATTTTAGTATTTATTAGTTAGGAGTATGGTGGTCTTCATCAATGATATCATATTTTACTCATCATATGTGGATGATCGTGCAAGAAACATGATGATGGTTCTATACAGACTCTAATAAAACCACCTTTATGGAATGATATATATGTTCTGTTTCTGCATTCAAGTTCTCCCCATTTTGGGATAGGTTTTCTCAAATGATGGTGTAGTATTGAACCCATAAAAGGTTGATGCAGTGTTAGATTTTCATCCACCAAAGAGTTTGATGGAGGATTGTTTCATCCTTGGTTTGGAAAGATAATACATGAAATTTATCCTTGATTTATCCTTGATATAGACACCTTTGACTACTTTGAACAAGAAATGATTGCATCTTTTATGGATGTAAATGTTCTAATAGGCTTTTCAGATGTTGTGATAGAGGTTGAAATGTGCCCCAATATTGAGATTTATAGAGGTGGGTGTCGAGTACGTAGTGTTATGTGATGCCTTAGGGAAAAAAATTGGTTGTGTGATGATGCATATGTAGGCTATGATTGCATATGGGTTTCAATAGGTGAGACCAAACAAGAAAAACTACATGACCTATGATCTTAATTTGGAATCAACAGTCTTCGCCACTAAGATGTGGGGACCTTACCATATGGATGGGTATCATATTGTCTACTTTGATGAAAAGATTATGGTGTAAAAAATCACTCAGAATGATATTAACATGAGATATTTGTGATGGATAGAGATCCTATGGGACTATTACTTTGAGATAGTTATACATTTTTGTAAGGGAACATGGTAGAAAACACTCTAAGTAAGATGTAATGTTCTCTATTTTTTGATGAGGAATCAGAGAATTTATCACTATTGTAGTTGTCCATAGTGTGAAAGGAAGGTTCTTCATATTGTTATTAAATGTTTGTAACCTGACCTCTTTTACAGTGTGTTATGGAAGCTCAACATGGGTATACTGATTATGAGAACATACATAATCAGTTATCCACTAGACACGCTACTGATAGATTTTATGAATGTGGGGAGAACATTATCCATTTTAGAGGATGAATGTGGTACCAGTGATGTTTTGAGAGGATGTGATGAAGGATTATCATATATACCCTTTTTGGTGCATACAATTGTGGGAAAGATATACTATGACATATGATGTATGTTTTTCTATCCAAGAATAAAGATAGAGGTAGCAGTGTTTGTCTCTTCGTGCCACACTTTTTAGTTAGGAATGGTTATGAAATAGAGTCCCATAGGTCTATATTAACCCATTTAGGTGATATAGTGTTAGTGGTATGGAATATCTATTGACTTCATGAAAAGGATACCATGCACATCCATAGGAAACAATGTCATCTGGGTCATTGTAAACTAACTCACCCACTCAGTCCACTTCCTTGATTTTTGAGATAAGAGTTCAATTGAGAGATTAAGTAACAGTTATAAGCAGGATATAGCTTGGATTCATATATTTCCCCTTATGATTATTTTTTAACATGATTCTAACTTCCTGAAATTGTTATGGAAAGGATTATAGGCTTCATTTGGGACTTAGTTGTGATTTATCATGTCTTTTAACACGGAGACTAATGGCTATATTGAGTAGACATTTTAGGTTCTGGAGGGCATGCTATGATTCTTAATGGTGTCCTTTGATCATAGTTGGGTGGATCACTTAATGTGGAGATATTTGTGTAAAATAACAGCCATAATTATACCATCGATATTTCATAGATTGATTCCTTTCACGGGTGAACCAATAGATCACCAATTGGTCAGATTGATCCAATTGAGTCATCAGTCATGGGTTCATTGTTAGTGTGACCTATAAAAGTGAAGTTTCAAATCATCCAGTGGAATATTAGGATTGAAGTAAGAAAACATAATTCATATACAGACTGAAAATGGAGGCCTTTATAGTTTTTTGAGGGAGGCCATGTTTTCTTAATGGTTCCACCTAAACGTGTATTATAGATATTTGAATAGGGTGGAAGGTTATCTCAAAGATTCATTAGGCCCTTCCAGATAGTGTGTAGTGTCTAAGAGGTAGCACTCTGCTTGGCTCAACTAACATTGTAAGATTTATTACAAAATTTCCTCTAATTTTCTTAGTTAAGGAGATATGTGAATGACCCATCACATGTTATCAACTACAGTGAGCTGAACATCAAGGATAGAGATACTTTTTCAATGTACCTAGTGGATATCATCTATTGTTAGGAGAGGATTCTCTATGGTTGAGGGATTCCATTGGTGTGTGTCTAGTCGTAGAATAGAAATCCTCCAGAGCGCACAAGGGAGTGGGAGACCTAGATGCGAGCTGAGTACCCACATGTTTTGAGTAGTCCTTTTCACTTTTCAACATTAAAATCCTTATGGTGGGTGTCTTCTATTTCCTTCTTTTATTCCTTGTATAGAATTTAAATATATCTAGTAATATTTTTATATCCACGGGATGGGAAAACACAATATTCAAAGTCATAATGATAATAGTATTGGTATTTGAAAAATATAAAATATAACTATATCACGACTCATTGTTTTCCAAAAGAAGTAGAAAAACTATTCAATGGAGTATCATGTTGGAATTTCAGTACAGAATTTAAAACTAGAATTTTGTTTTTACCCATGATGTGACAAAACATTTGTCAACATAATAAATTTTAGAAAAAGTTATCTTGAGAACAAATAATAAAACAAATTAAGTTTATTTATTTATTTATTTATCTATTTTGATGTAGAAAACTATGACTCCTATATAAATACCCAATTATATTCGATTCCTAGGGTTAGCTTTATAACCCTAAAGACTTGGAGATGATATATTAGAGACTAATTAAAGAATGAAATTGGATTAGAGGATTGAACCAATATCACATGAATCATTAATGATACCCCAAAGCTCAGGGATGTCACCAATGACTACATTACAAGATTGTTCCTCATTAATAGTTCATCATAAATCAAGTTACGATTTTTGTTTTATGTAGATTTAAACTCAATTTCTTATTCAATGATAAAAAATAATCAAATTATGGATTTATTCATAGATTGATTTTATTACAGGTATGGGATTATTTTTCTATGAATATGGGATTTATCTTATTTTACAAGTAATATCTATTAATACATAATTCTAATGGAAATGAATTGAGGATTAATAGTACATTGGACATTGTATTTTTCTTATGTTTGTGTTTTTTGAATTTCTTCCCCCATTAATCATTATTTCGTCAAGGACATTCATTTTGGTTGGTGGTTCAATTAATATTATGAAGTCAACTGTTTCAAACTTGTTTCATGGTAAAATAGATTGAAATCACAGATCTGGTTTCATGGTGATGGTGGGATAGAGCTACGATAGCTATAAAGAATGATCAAGACTAGATTAGAGTTCTTCATGTGGGATTTTATGTGTGGTGATAGGATTCATTTTTGGGAAGATTATACAAATGGAAAATGGACACAAGTAATGGTGAGGATTAGACAAATCAGATCCATGATTTGTAGTGAGATATATGGTGTAAATTGGTATAGAAGAAGCAAGGGAAGACCATATGAATAACATGTAATTTCTAGAAATTTATTCACCACATGACTTGTAATTTATAGATATAGACCATGTGGGGACCTAGTTACAGTGCTTAGATTTTGGAAAAAATAAAGTGTCACATATTATGTGGCATCTATCAAACATTGTGTGACACTACCTGGTAGCTCATAATATATCTCTAGGGATACATGAACTTATACATGCGCCATATACAAAAGCATGGCTATAGTACATGAGTATGGTCTGGTACATGGACATGTCCAATTACATGACATGACCTCACTAATATGCATATCCATATGTACACAACATTTGAATAGGTACATAGGTACAACCAAATGCATGTATAAGATTAGTGAGAGAAACCATGCACCCTAATTATATGATATGTACTTAATCTAAGAAAATATAGAGATATTTTCCCCTTAGTGTGGAAAATATTCCTTTATGGTGAATTCCCACAATCCATTACCAGATGGTATAGTACAGTATAACATCCTGAGAATAGGATTGTGATCCACTTGAAGGGAATTAGTGTCAGATAGAGTTTTTTAAATCCCCCGTGGCACTGGTTGGAATCCTCTATCACATTATATCCTTAGGTTGGGTTATTATAATCAGTATAAACAACATTACCTGGGCATCGATCACCTACTTAGTGTGTTTTTACAGATCAGTATGATTATATACCCTATGAACCTAGATGTGATCCCCATAAATGTATATATATATTTATACATCCATTGTATACTTACTTATGGAGAGGGCTAACAAGAATGACATTTCAGATGGACTAAATCACTGCAATTAGACTCATGTAGTGAGCTCTCATGGGAAAGCAAGGTTTCAGAATCCTAATTATCATTTTAGGATGAAAAGCGGTTGTGACCATCCATTGAGACCTAGTATCTACTATAACAATATCTAAATGATTATTTTTATGTATACTTTATGATTTCAATATCTTGTGATGATTTTACATGTCCTGATGATTTATTCTTAGGGATTTCAAGGTGTCCTACTGGGTATTGTTATACTCATTTCTGCATGGTCTCTTCCCACATGTGTATTGTCTTATGAAGATAAACGACCATTTGATGGGGTTCTCAGTGGAATAAGAGAAGAATGTGCATATTTTTTCGTATATAGAACATGGTTCATTTAAGGAGTCACATTTCACTAGAGTACCCTTTTACTATCAGTTATGACTTCTCTAGTGTTTTTGGTGGGAATCTATTTTTCCCTTATTTATTTAATGTATTTTAAGTACTTTGATTGTGGGATTTAGATTTATGCATGACTTGGTTATGAGTTTACATTACATTACAACATTGTATGGGCTTAGAGAAATGTGTGTGAGTATAAGATCCATAGGATAAGGCCTCGTGATTGAGTATTATGCCTACTCCAAATCGATCTCCGTCCCCTATCCTATTGGAGTTGGGCATGGGTTAGTCACACTTGACATATCTCTTTTTAGTCGGGTCACGGTGGGTATGTTTGTGTTAACAAAGGAAACCCATGATGGTACTTTCTCAAAATCTAGTTCATTTATATGGAAAACCATTAAAAATTTATAGAATCAATAATCAATAAATTACAATTGGCATACCATTAATGTGAAACCCATAAAATAATTTTATTCTTGATTTATCAATCCTTTAATGGGTTTATCTGAAAAAAACATGCCCCAACTTACCTACTTGGCTATAGTAGTTCATTTAGGGATATCTTCATATGATTGATCATGAAAAATTTATTATGGTACAATAATTTACAATTATACATACCATGTTTCATTTTGATGAAATACCATTGCTAAATTATCATGGCACTCATCTTTATTTGTTATAATGGGAATTCATGTAGCTATAACTAGGTATTTACCATTGATATCATAATATGACAATCCTTTTTAATAAGGTAAGATTATATGGGCTACCAATTTTAATTTATAAATTCCCATACATGATATAAATATCCATTTAACACCCATTTAATCACAACAATTAAGGTTTAATCCCATTAAAACAATGGTCCCTTGCTCAAACATGTCATGATTTGTTAATTATGGTGCCACCATCATGATATATGATAAAAACCCATTTAAGTTGATGTAGACAACATAATAACCAATCATATATCATAATTATTAAAAGTAAAGCTATTAATGAGAAATTTAATTAATTTTAATATAAAAAGAAACTACTCAAATAGATAATATAGGTGAATATAGAACAAATCATCCATAAATAGAATAAATATAATCATTATTTATAATTAAATAAGGAACATCCAACAAGTATTATGAAGTAAGGAAATGAAATATAAATTGCATGGAATGTGAGTCCCTATGTTCATTTGATGATGTAAGTAACAATTATTACTTTCCATATTGGGCCTAGTGTAAGAATCCCTAAATCATTATCCAGTGGAAGTGCATCGATCACTCGTGGTGAACTAATAATCAACGGTAATATTGATCAAAATTCCCATCACTAGAAATTTGATCTGTCCCCCATGAATGGGTTATTCAGACCTAAAAATGATCTATTTACCATGTGTGGAAACATTTATAGTCTTTTATTTACCATACCATAACATTAATAAATAAGAAAAAAAGAAAGCTATGATACCACTATGTAACATCCTAGTAGCGAGGTTTTAATGATGGCATAATGGGGAGATAATGACCTCCTAGTCAGATATGTAAAGCGATAAATAAAAATAAATTAATAGTATAAATAACTAAGTAGTAGAAGATAACAAAAAAACAATAAATAATGAATAAAAAACTAGGCCAGTGCCACATACCAAATCATTCATGAATATTCTAGAAAATAAAATATAATATGCATAGAACATGTTATATAATAAAGATGGATAAACTAAAAAAATTACATGTAATAATATAACTCCACTCTAGAGGTTAGAATTAGTATTTTCTCAACCGAAACTTCCATTCCAAGTCTATGCCCATAATAAATAATAGAGAGTATCACAATCCAGAACCTAACATGCGGTTAGGAGGGATTTTTGTGTACTAATGGGTGACTGAACAAGGTGAATGATATACTCATTATTCCAACACCAATGATGTCCAATGCAATAATGTATGTGAATTTAAAAATAAAATAGTCTAAAATTATAATAAATAATGTAGTGAATAAATATAAATACTCAAATAGTGCTTAGGTTCATCAATGGACACCAAGAGGACCATACCTTCTTTAACCTATAATAGAATATCATTAGACATAAATTCATGTATATATAAGTATATATGTTAACATGTATATGTAATGATATACATACATCAACAAGGACCCATGGAATAATGTTATGAAACCTGCATGGAATTAATATAATATTATATGGGTCACAATTATAAGGGATGTTATTCCCGTCATTCTCAAATATAAGGGACGACTTTCCCATGAATCATAATATAAAAGATATTAGACCCATTAATAATAATATATGGGATACCATGCTCGAGATTCAGAAGGAATGATCAGAGATTTCATACATTAGGGATTCCATTTTCATCATCCTAGACAATAGGCACCTAGGAATAATATACATATATATTACATCATTTTAGATGAAAATTCAGTATATTACAAACTTACATTCCATAAGAATATAATATATAAGTATATCTGGAAACATGAAACATAATATTCTAAAATAGTGTTATATGTTTAATTATTCCCCCAAAAATATTCCCATTTAGTACTCCTACCTAAAACATTATTTATAACCTGGGTTATGAAAACATAATAATGGGTGGGATCATATGCTCAGTAAGGGTAAATAAATGATATATATAAGCAGATCATGACCATAAGTGTATGAGAACATTATAACAATATTATAAGATCATACCCTGCATATCAATGATCTTGTATATGAGTGATGGAATACATATTGAGACCTGACTCATAAGGGAATCAAGATCATAATCCATGAAAGCATAACATTGGAATAAAGCATGAAATTGTGGCAGACACGAAAACATGTAATATTATTTCCACTGTATTCAAGTATTACTTCAATGTCCATATTTTTTTAATGCATTCACTCCCCAAACCATATTATTATACAAGGTTCACTCCTAAGAACATCTTTCTGCACATAGTCCTTTACTTAACAAGGTTCACTCCTTGTTATATCTCGATATTACTTATCTACGTTCCCATCATGTTCCATCCATGTAATATCAAACCGGGTACACATGTCATCCTGACCCAGTATTACTGATCTAGGATCACTTATTATTCGAACATTGTATTACTAAACTAATTTCAATCCTTATCCGGACCATTCCATACTAACCTATGTTCACTCTTCATTACATCCCATTCATTATAAACTACATTCACTACTCATTCTGGCCCTATCATACTAAACTGACTTCACTCTTCATTCCTTCCCCATAATAATGAGTTGAGTTCCCTCCTCATTCCATCACTGTATTATTGAATTGATTTCACTCCTCATTCCAATCCATCATATCTAAGAATATATATAAATATTTACCAATGTAATTGATAGTAGATATTGGTCCCACCCATCACATAGTTATGACATATTTATGTACCGCACAAGAAAATAAAACATTCATTATTTCCTAGACAATAAAATGAGATGGGTTTCATTGATATCATATCACATATAAAATGAAATAATTATTATAAAAATTTCATCATATTATAACCTATGAAAAATAGACAAGTTTCATGATCATTTCATCATAGAATAACCCATGAAAGTAATCATGTTTTATAATAATTACATCATGGTATAACTCAAGGAATGGAATGGGTTTTGTAAAAAACTTTTCATATAAAACATAAACCAGTTAAGGAAAGAATGATAATGATGCCTTAGATTTTGTCCCCAGTAAGTCCTGAGTAACATCAACAGGTTTCATCATAGATGGAAAATAGTTTTGAAATATTTTAAAAAACAATTATAGAGAAAAAAATATATTCTCTTTGAAAAGAACATTGAACATCCTTTTTATTGAGAATAAACTTTTGAAGACATATAAAAAAATATTTTAAAATCATTTAAAACACTGCTTGAATAAATTTTTGTAACACATTTTCCTATGAAAATATTTTTTAAAACATTGAAAAGAATCTTGGAAATCATTGAAATAATTTTCATTGAAAATAACATTGAAAACATATAAAGGTTCTTTTGAAAGATCTTATAAATAAAATTTTAAAACATCAACGGTTATTAAAAAATATCTTCTTTGAAAATGATCTAAAATGATAATTTAAAAAATTTAAATCATTTTTATAAAACATGGTTTTTGAATAAAATGTTGTCTTAACTGAAGGGGTAAGTATGGTAGGATATTTTTCAAAACTCTTTATTAATTTTATTAAGTACCAAAGAGTGGGAAAATGGTAACATTACCTGAATATATCATGAATAAATATAGGAGAACAATACTTATGATATTTCTTGAGATATGGAAAATAATATTTTCTCAATGGAAGCAAGATCAAAAATATTCCCATTAAATGATGAGATGTAGTAATAAAATCTTACTACCTTGGAAACATTATATCCTAATCCCCAAGAAAGGATAACATTACATGAATCCTAAAATACCATTAATGGAATTATATTAATCATAAAACATGTCAAATGGAAGTATAAATTTTTTTTAAAATAATATAGGTCCATAAAAACATCTATCTCAATGAATGAAAATTGAGACCAAATTACCTTACTGATTTGGTAATTTTTGAACCGAGAAACCCCATGAAACAGAGATAATAAAATGGAAATTTAAATAAATTTAAGTTTAAATTGAATGATCATATAAAACATTCATGCGAATTATATACACCAAAAAATAAATGAGTTTTGAATAAGGGATATGTCTTGTAGAAATAGATGTGATACTAGAAATCCATTACTACGTGACTAACATTTAAATCATGAGATCCATGAAATAATAACATAAATTTAAGTTTCCAATATCACTAAATAAATTAAATTCATTATATAACATGTCAAATGTATGTATATACACCATACAACAATAATAATTGGTGAATATATCATATATCTAATTCAAATAAAATTGAGATGAGAAAGCCCCTACCTTAAGTCTTGACTTTCATTGTACATGATAAATATTTATTTATAATAAATATAAGTTTATTATAAATTTTCCAAAGAAACATATTCTTATATATAATACCATATATGATTTTATTATAACTTTATATTACCCTTTTATTAACAATTTCATGTTAAAATTACTTTTTGGGTAATAATAGATTTGTTTTTCATATATCTTTTGACTTGTTATTCTTTATCCTCTCACATAAATCATTATTTAATTATTTATATAACATAAAACGTTATATAAATTTATTATAAATTTATTATATATGTATTTATAATAATATATAAAACATATAAACATTAAATAAAATACACATTTCATGGGGATGGTAGGCTGTATGTACACAAGAACACCTTTTCTATTTTCGTTTCATATTGAAATAATGCAAGTAAATGATATATATATATATTATCATTCGAGACAAAGTATCTTTTATTATATATCGTATAATTTTAATTATCACATCCTTATTAAATTCCATATGAAGTGTGGATGAATCACATCATTTTGAGGAGGTGGTAGTCTTCATGTCCATAAACAAAGTTATCATATTCCCACAAAATGGAAAGCATGAAGGTATGTATTATATAATAATTAATGATGAATAAATAACTCATAATATAATAATATATATATATATAAGTCCATAATTATTTCTAACCATTAATGATGGTAATAAATGAATGAATAACATCAGTTTTCGAGGTGGTAGTCCACCGTACCCACTAATGATGATTATGTAACCCATTTGATAGATGTGTGTATAGGTATAGGTCAAAACCATAAAATAATATTTTTTAATTATATTTATTATAAATATTTTATTTTATAATAATTTAATAATAATAATTTAATTGGTGGAGAAAAATATAAGGCAAAATATATTGTTGAAGGATGTTACCTGTTTTTTGTGTAATTTCTTTTGGTTTCCACCGAAAGACTAACTTGGTATGATTTATGACAAAATTGAGAGTTCTTGGATGATATTATGGATGTTTTTATATTATTTGGGTTGGTTTTGGATGACTCAATTGGATTTATATGTGTGAATAAGGGAGTATGTTAATACCTTTTTATAGTGGAGGAGGAGGGGCCTTCTTGTAAATAACAAGAATCTAAACACTATTTTGAGGCATCCTTTATATAATGTGTCTAAAATAATGATAAATATTATATAAAATGGATTATAAGGTCTATATATGTACATTAAATGGTTTTTGGACATGTTTATAGGTTATTTGTCCCTTAAAGAAAAGTCTAACAACTAAGTATACTCGTTTTCTCCTTAATCATTATAATTAATTTTAGTTATATTCACAAATATGATTGTAAAAAAATTTATTTTACCTTAATAGATGTTATAAAAATTTATTATTCCCAATAAGGAATCACTTTTTCAACATTATAATCACATAAGTGACAAATACTAATTTAATATCAATCCCACAAACTAGATGAGAAAACGAGTTTTTAAATTAAAATGTTCAAAAGATTGAAATGTTTTCATATCACATTTCAATGTTAAATTGTTTAAAATCACTTAAATTGTATTAATTTATGTATAATTTATATCATTATACTTTAAAACCCAACTAATATATAATTTAATTATATAAAAAATTAGATGAAAAAGCCATTTGGAATTAAAATTGAAGATTTTCACTATTCATCTTAAAATGAAACTGCTCAAAAAAATAAAAAATATTTACACTAAGATAATTTTGGAGTAATTATTTCCAACCTAAATTTAATTTTACAAAAGGGAATTTATAAAACTATGAAATTTTTTATTTAAAATTGGATCTCCATTAAAATATGGCAAAATTTATTTTTTTGGAAAATATATATCATTATGAATAAAATTGGTTTTATTCTTATCTCTTTTCTAGAAAACACAAAATATGAACATTAATTTTTGGAATTAATAATATATATATATATATATATATATATATGATTAAAATAAGTTATCAAAAGTGGATTAATTAATTTATTGAGTAAAAGCATATTTTATTTCATAAATATCATTTTCAAACAAATGAATTCCTATATTTTAACAAAGGTTTTATTTTAATTTATAGTTAATTGATCACAAAATTAATTATTCTAATATAAATATGTAAACCATATTTATAAAACTTAGTTAATCTTATTCAAAACTCAATAATAATGTCTAGATGAAAACTATAATAATATTTTAATTATATTATTATTATTACATTATAGTTTGGTAAAACTAGGTCTTGTGTGTCACATAAGTTATCAAAGGAAATAAAAATTGTGGGTAACAAATTCCAAACATGTTCTTTCATTTACCATAATATAATATAAGTGTTTGAATTAATGAAAGTTCAAATTTGATTTGGGTAGAAATCATGAATATCTTGGTGCATTCATATAACAGAAGCTATATTCTGTGTTGTGAGAAATGAAAAATATCAGAACGATAAAATTAATTTCAAAAAAAATCATAAAAACTCACGGGTTGACATTCTACCCCCCTTAAAATGATTTTCACCCTCAAAACATGTTCGGGTTATCAAATGTGTAAAATTTGAATGATCCTTTCATAGAAACAAACATTATAAAAGTGAATACTAAAATATCATTTAAAAATGAATAGCTGGAAACATTATAGTTATGCAATGTAAATCATAAGTAGATTTCCACATAAAAGAAGATAAGTGGAAAGTGAAAACATGGGAATGGAAGATAAATCTAACTTTCATGTTCTGATGGGGAGTGATAGATAATATGATTATGAGAATGTTAATGATCAAAAATCCAAAACCCAAACATCTTAAAAAGGTTCATTGATATCATAAAAAGAATGATAATGGGACATAAATTTATTTTAAGAAAAGTTTCTTAAAGATGGTGAATTTTCAAAAGAAGATATGTTTTCCAGATTTTATTCCGTTTCATATACACATTCTCACCCATTTTTTGTGTCATAACCAATTTCTACATCATCTATTTCTCCAAAAATGGTGTTGAATTTGTTATGCATAAAGCACTAAGGGATCATAAGATCCATATGTAGAATGATTTGTCATTATATATGTCTGTAGTTATCATCACAATAAAAAAGATAAATCATGTTATTTAATATGAAGAAATATTCATAACGCGATATAATACATTAATATCTAAAACATCATCAAATGCTTAACATAAACCATCCCATAAATGGTTGACCTTATAAACCTTCCAAAAGTTGAATGAAGAAAAATTCTGAAAGAGGGTCACTAAAATTATCAAAACTAGAATAACATTGATCCCAAATATCCTAAAGTATCTCTTATTTATCACATTACAAACATTTTAATACAATTATCTTGTATTCTCTTAAAACAATGTAATAGCATTAATTACCATACATCCTTATTAAAAAAATGAAATCCCAATTATTCAAAATACCATTGTATATATTCGATAAATCCAAAAAAGTTTTAATCTTCCTACATGACAATATAGAGCACATGGTCAAGAAATTAAAAGTCCATTTAATGGTAATCAATTCTATCCAATTTACATTATCCATAATTACCTATTTATATAACCTAAACATAACTTCTTCAACAAGAGGAACACATTAAGGGTCAAATTACCGTAATCAAAATATCACCATTCGATTAGATCACAAATATAGGTCATTTGGACCATTCCATATATTTTTTTAAATCCTCAATGGAAAACATACACTTCATGATTCAGAAAACAAATTCTTGAATTATGATAAATATATATTTCAGTCATAAAATATTATTCTTAAACCATTACATTGGCTTCAACATCATATAACATAATAAACCATTCACAGAATATGAAATATAAATCATTTCTTATCGTTCCTCAAAATCAATTTAGTTATTTACGAAAACCTATTACAACATCCCATACCATTAACATGTATTTCTTTGTATCTTTAACTTCAGTAGTATAACCAATACTCATTCCACCTTCCCAATTCTCTTAATTATACACCCCCTTAGGAAATCAATTTTAATAATTCCTATACATTCCACTTCTGAAACATTAAATGTTTACGTAGCTCATTCTATTTCCATCTATTGATGAAGACCAGAAATGATTGTGTGAAAATCTATTATCATAGAATAAAACCACATAATAATGTTATATTACATATAGGAATCCTAAATCATGACACCTAATATTAAATCTATGAAACCTTATTCTTATCCTCAGATACATCCCAACACATATCCTTAGAAATATCACTAAGGATCTAACAAAGGTTTTTATCTTATTTACAAAAGGTTAACTAAAAGATTAATTTGATACCAATTATAATGACCTAGGATTAACAAACATAAATATTACATAATTTTAGTTTAATATTCTACACATTAAAAAATTACATTGCTATGATTAGTTGTATTTTAGAATCCTTGGAAACATGGAACACAATATCTTAACATAGTAAAAGATATTAAATATTTACCAAAAAGAAATTCTCATTTAGTACTTCTACATAAAAACTTTCTTGATAACCTAGGAAAGGGAAACATAGGAAAGAGTGATCTCAGATACATTTTAAAGGTAAATGAAGGAGATACATAAGAATAACTTGATAATAAGTGCATAATAACCTGAAAATAATATTAAAAGATAATACCCTGCATATCAAAGATTATAAACATGTGTTAAGGAATACATATTGGTAGTTCATAAGACATGAATCATTAGACTAACAAAGGAATAAGCAGTGATATTGTAACATAAGAACAATAAATAGAATTTTCACAGACACCTAAATATGTAAAATAATTTCCATAGTACTCAAGACTAACTACCATGGCCATCGTAGTGGAATGTGTTCACTCCCAAAACTATTGTAGTAGTCATGCTCACTCCCAATACAATTTTAGCAGAAAAAGATACTTAATGAACAAGGTTCATTCCCTATTCAATCCATATATTACTGAACCAACACTACTTCCTATTCTAGACCTAAATTAATAAAACATGTTAAATTTACATTCCAACCCTATATTACTGAACCATGTTTACATCCCATTCCATCATTTTATTAATAAACCAGGTTCACTCTTAATTCCATAACTATCAACCTTAACCTACTTCACTCCAAATTACATACCTATCATACTGAACCGAGTTCACTCCCCATTCCACCCCTCTCATACTAAACCAAGTGCACTCCTAATTCAAAAAATGTATTACTAAACTGAGTTTAATCATTGTTCTAGACTCGTATTGTTGAACAATGTTCACTCCCCATTCTATTCCATTCTATATCTTGAGATATATAAATCTTTACACAATGCATTATAGAGAGATAATGGTCCCACATACTACATAAATAATTCATACGTACATGTGACACAAAATAATAAAACACTCATTATTCTATAACCCATAGAAGAGATGGGTTTTGTAAACATCATAGCATAACCAATTAAATAAAATGGGTATTATAAAATTTTAATCATATTATAACCTATGAAAATGAGATAGGTTTCATGATAATTTCATCATTTATTAACCTTTAAAATCAATCTGGTTTTGGAAGCATTTTATCATGGTATATCCTGTAAAAGATAAATGAATTTCATATAAGAATTGTCAACTTAAAGGTAAACCATTCAAATAAATAATTAAAATAGTTTCCTTGGATCATATCATTAAAAAATTATGAATAATACTAAAGGATGTCATATTCTATGGAAAATAATTTTAAAACATCATTTAAAAACATTTCCTGAGAAAAATATATTTTCATTGAAGAAAACATTGAACATCATTTTCATTGGAAAAAAATAATGAAATCATATAAAGGATGATTCAAAAATCATTTTAAAAAATTCTTGATATTAATATTTGTAAACGCATTTCCACCCAAAACAGCTCTGAAATCTTATCAAAGATGCTTTTAAATTATTAAAATCAATTTCTTTGAAAATAACCTTGAAAAGTTATAAAGGAATATTTGAAGAATCATTTAAATAAATTTTTAAAATATAATGTTTTTTTTTCAAAAATCCATTTTAATTGAAGATTATCTTAAAAGTTAATTTTATAAAAATTAAATTTTTTAGAAATTATGGTAATGAAATAAACATATTACTTACCAAAGGGATAGATAAGGTCATATTTTCTTAAACTCAATTTCATAATATTATTTACTAAAAAAGATTAAAAAATGGTAACATTACATGATGATATAATGAATTACTATAGGAAAAAAATTCTTATGAATTATTAAGATATGGATCATAAGATTTTAGAATAGAATCTTGATAATTAATAATTCTAATAAACAGTGATATTATAAAAATAAACTCTTACCAACTCAGCAATATTGAATCTTCATCCCCAAGAAATAATAACATTAAATTAATATTAAAATATAATTAATTATTATATATTATGGACATGACATGTCAAATGGTAATATATACACCCTGTAAAATAATATAGCTCCATAAAAAAACTAGTGTCTCAAAGAGTGAAAATTGAGACAAATTTACCTTACCGATTTGGTATCTTATGAACCATAATACCCCATGAAATAGAAGTAATCAAATGGTTATGTAAATACCCATAAATGTAAGGATAATAATTATATAATACATTCAAGTTTATTATATACACCATACAAATGAAATAAGTGGTGAATAATGCATAATTCTCATAGAAGTAAAAGAGATACTAGGAATCCCAATACAATATAAGTAACTTTTGAATCATGAGATATATGGAAGAATAAAATAAATTGAAACATTAAATATCATGAAATAATTTAAATTTAGGGTATAACATTTCATATGGAAATATATGTAATAGAAAGATGTTTTTATGAATTATTTTCATTGAATAATTTTAATTCTTTAATATCATTCATTGCACACAATCGTGAGTTTAAATGAAACATGAGATGCAATTAGAATAACAAGACCATAATAACCTAGTCGTTTTGTTATCCAGAATAAATATAAATAACTTATGAAGATGTATTGTGAATTCATTAGATACCAATTATTTATTAAAAATATATACAAATTAAATGAAAATGAAATATTTGTGATTTTTTAATTAATTAAAGTAATTACAATTATAAAATGAAATTAATGAAATATATATTTTATATATTTAATAAAATATTTTTTATATTGATCCAATAGATTTTTTAGCCATAAGATATAAATAAATCCAATTTTATCTATGAAAACCTATATTTATTGAAAGGAAAATTTTACTTCCTTTTAATGGTGAACCCATTTTAATTTAATATTTTGACACATAAAAAAATATATATGACAATATAAATTTATTATTTTTTAAGAAGTATATAGAAATATAATTTGGTTTAATTTTTTATATTTTTCTGCTAATATTTTTGTTTTGATGAATGGTAAAAATATACAAAATTTTAATTGAAAAAAACATGTTTCATTGAAATATATTATATGTTTAAATTATATTATTTAATTTATTTAAAGTATAAATAGATTATATTTTTAGGTCATTGGATTTAATTTTACATCGAATTTAGATTTCAAAACATTTTAATATTTTGCAATGTTTAATCTTATAAAAACATGTTTTCTCATTTCGATAATGATATTAGTTTAAAATTAATTACTGCAACTTTTTTGATTTAAATTTTGAAAAATAGATTCCATATTTGGAATAAATTTTTGAAATATTATTTAAAGATATTTATCTAATTTTTTCATTATGAATAGTAACATTAGTAATTTTTATTACTATCATAAATGGGTAAATGGGGTAATTATGGTTACATATAATATTATAAAATAACCCTAAAAATTGAAATAATAACTTTGGATGATTGTTTTTATTTCACCTAAATCATCCTTGGGTTCAAATGGTATCCTTTGTAAGACACTTGGATGAGATTAGGACATTAATTTATTTTATTTAAAGAAAATATAAATATATCTTAGTCAATGTTTAATAACTCTTTCACTTTTAATATAAGGGTATACATAAAATAAATTGAACTATAAATAATAATTTAAAATATGACATTTTTATTTATCATGGAAATTTATTTTTAATTTTTAGGAAGTAAATAATTACCATAAAGGATTATACATTGATGACGCCGAAATTATTTGATTGATAAAAATTCAATAAAATAATATTTATTAAAATTATAATAATCATCAAAAGACTAAAAAACATAATAAAATCTTATTGTTTTAGTATATCTTGACCATGATAATCCAAAAGTCTTTTTATTGACCATTTGGATCAATATTAATAATGTTATGACACTTATAATATTTTATTTAAAGGGATGTTAAATTTATCTTATTCGGGATTTAATAAATATAACATTTTTTAATGAAGGATTTTCAAGATGATATAATTGACTATAAGTATTATTCTAAAATATAGAGTATTTAACATCATCATAGTATTTTATTTTAAAATTGTTTTCAACAAATAATTAAATTAATAATTACCCAAAACTGATTGAGTAATTATTTTATTAATGGAGATAACAAATAATTGTTATTAAAAATGCTAAGATAAATATAATTTTGGAAAATTAATATATCCATTGAATTTTAAAGATTAAATCTACCTATTAGTAATATAATAAAATATTTGGGTTGAATTTAACTTTTTTATCTTTATATTTTTAATAATAAATGAATTTAACAGAGTCAAAATTGATGCTAGTGACTATTTTTCAAAATAATGAATTATTAAATTGTTTAGAAATCATAATTTTTTATAAAAAATATATAATTATTAATATATGTTCTAACATGTTCTAAATTATTCATTAATGGTCTAATTTACATTAAATATGTAAATATTTCAAACATTTAATTTTGAAATATTTGTCTCCTTAGTAAAAATTTACAAGAATTACTAAGTGTTAATTAAAATGACAAAGTATAAATTGATAGAAAAACTTGTCTAAAATCTATTGGTTGATAAGATTAAAACTTATCTCATCTTCCTTACTAGGTCATTTTAGAGGTTTTTGGATGGGTTTTTTATTTTATTAGAAATTTACATTTTTGGAGATTCCAAAAGTGCCCCTCTCATGAATTATAAAAGGGAACATACTAATTTGCTACTTCAATTCACATTGAACCTTCAATATCGTCCATACTTTGATCATTTCCATTCTCAACATTCATATTCACATTATTGTGGTTCTGGTTTTCTTCAAATCCAACTCTAGTTTTATTGGAAGATATTTAGAAGGAGCTCATCTAAGAAGTGTTAGTCTCTTCTACTGATTCATTAAAATTGATTTCTTCTTCTATTTACTATTCATCAGTTTTTCCTTTATAAATTAGAAACTCCACAAAAAGATTAATACTGAGATGTTATTTTGATGTATGAGGAACCATATTCTACCTTATATAAATCCTTGTAAAATGAAATCACTATGTGTGAATACGTATAACTTACCTTCTCCACACCGTGATGCAACCTTTTTTCACCAAAAACATACTTTGATGTGTATAATAACGGATATATTAAATATATATACTTATTGTTATAATAATATATAGATTCTAAAAGAAAATCTATATCATCGCATTCCATATCATTTCACAATTATGGGAATGATATCATCGCTCGTGTGTACGTACAACCTACCATCTTCATGATGTGATGAGATTCAATTCATATGATATACATTAAATAATGTTCATATAAATGAATAGAATGAATAAATAAGATATATATTATATTTATATAATTTTGGAAATAATATAAATATAACCTAATAAGGATAACCATAACTTATTTAGACAAACATGCATAAGAAAACAAAGCAGTTAAAAACCAAATAACAAGTAATAATGAAATTTTATTAAAAAATGGATTATAATATGATCATATATGATATCATAAAAATTAATATTATTTTTGGATAATTATTGGAAAATATTTAAATAATTATACAAGGGGTTCAAATACATACTAAGATTATCATACCTAAGATAAGGGATAATTCTTCTAATATCATTAGTACCTGAGATTGCATATACGTAAGTATTTACTGGGTAATATATATAATCCACGACCATATTTCCAAAGTCGGTCTTAAAAAATATTCATTATATTTTTATTCAATTTTAACTATTTTATAATTTTATTAAACGTTATTAAAATAATATTTTTTCATTTTGGATATGACATACCATTTGAATTATATGAAAAAAGTATGACAAGAATGTTTTATTTTAAATTATACGACAATAGCATATTTTTACATTATTATAACACCTTATTTCCATGAATATTACTCTACATGAATTCAAATAAATTTTCAAATAAATTAACTTCTTATAAAATTTCATGGAATTTTAATATATTAATGATTTTTTGAAGAAGAAAGAATATTTTTTTCAAGAATTCATTTCTACTATTGTTTCATAATTTTTTCAAATCTGAGATGGAATTATATAATGGTGTTGTTTTTAATGTATATTATATCTATTATTACTATAGTTTGATTATGTTTATGCTAAAATTATATTTACTAAATCCATTTGATTTACATGGACGATATTATGATAGAATGATGTTTAAGAAAACCATTTTATTTCTTGGGTTATTCTACGATGAATGATTTATGTTTTTGTGGAACATAAAAGAATTATATAATTATGAGATTGGTGGGAATAATATCACCCTCTAATTCATTTTCTAAATATTTATATATCATGATATAGATAGGGATGAAATTGGAAATGATCCCAATTCAGTAATACTGGTTTGGAATAGGAAGTAACCCTAGTTCAATAATGCAGGGTTGGAATGATGAGTGAACTCGGTTCAGTAGTGGAATTTTTCTTCTATGATGGTCTTGGAAATTATCCTTGAATAGTATAAAAATATTTTCTATACTTATGTGCAAAAATAAATTCTATGTTATATTTTATGACTTTTGGGAATATTTTCATTGATTCTTTATGAACTTTTACATTTTATCCCATGACATAATATCAAGATCTTTCGCATACTAGATAATGTTTTAAAATTTTTATGTTATTATGTCTAATTATTATGGAATGATTGATATCTTTCTTGTTTACCCTTACTAAGCATCTTATCTCACCATTAATTATGTTTATTTTCCCCAAGTTATGAAGAAGGGTATTAAGTATGATTTTTCAAAATGTGGTATAGTTATAAATAGATAATGTAGATATCTTATAAACAAGTTGTTTATGTTTCCCAATTTATAAATACAGTAAACCTATATGGATTTGGAATGTTTTTTTAATGTTTTTTAATTAATATTATTCAATTTTAAATTAATACCTATATATGTAAAGTCTAAGCCATTATAGTTGGTGTTTGTGAAAAGTTATTGTTAACCTTTTGAACCATTATGAGAAAACCTTAGTAAAAATCCTATGGATATGTCTAAGTAGAGGTTACAATCCTAGTGTTTTTTAAATTATCATCAATAAACCTATAATAAAAAAACTAATGTGTCATAAATTGAAATTTCATTCTTTATTATGGGGTTTTCCCCTTAGTATTAGAGTTTCTGACACTATACTTCTTGGTTTTAGTCAATGGATGGAACCAAAAGGATCCGATTTAATGATGAATATGACATAAAATGCAATGATTTCTCTCCTGAGAGCCTGAATTTTATGGGAGATGAAATAAAAAATCATGTCGACATTCTCATGCTATGAATCATGAAGGAATTAAAGAAAATTTAAAAAGGGGGGAAAACCTTTTGTTGATCCCTTTATGAGGTAGAATCCACCTTATTTTAGTGGGTATTCTAATCCACTAATGGTTGAACAATGGATTAGTGCCACTGAAATGGTATTTTTAGTTCTATAATGTTTAAATATTGATAAATTCATCTGTAAATTCTTGTATTTGTAAGGTGAATTTGATCAAGGAGGGAATCTTATAAAAAACATGAGGCAAATAGATGTAATCAACTATATGGAATGGGATGAGTTTGAGAACCTAATTATCAATAAATACATTCCTTTTATTCTTTTAAAAATATAGACAAGTAGTTCCTTGAGATTAAGAAATGGTACGGTAAATCTATTGAAACCTATAAAGTAAAATTTAGAATAATTTCAAGGTACACATCTAGAGTTATTATTCTACTTGAGAGTAAGATAGATTGATTCTTTATTGGATTAAAACCATGTTTTTGAATGCCATTAACCATAAGGGACTTCAATAACTATGAGGAAATAGTTAAATGTGATCTCAAGGTTGCGACAGATATTGGAGTTACCCATTAGTACTATGGGATTGATAAGAAGAGAAAAATGTATTTCAATGTAAAATTTAAAGACCATACTGAAAAATACGATTTTCTGTTAATATCAATATTGGAAAGAAACATGGAGAAAATTATCTTAAAGAGACTAGAATATTTTTTAACTATTGGAGAGAAGGCCATTGGGTAGTTTAATTCCAAAGTTATTGGAAAAATATTTCTAATTATAAAATTTTGAGAAAATGCTTCATAAAATGAAACCCCCACACTTCAATAATAAATGTTCATGGAAAAGGAGAATTATTCTTACTAATGCCCTAATCTAAGTGTTATAAATGAATATAGACTTTAGAAAACTCTTAAATCCAAATTGAAAGGGAATTCACATTCAATAACTATTAACGATGTGAAGTACATTAATTAAGCAATGAAAGGCACACTTCTGATCTACTCTAAAGTAGAAAATGTTTTATTTTATTCTAGATCCATAAAATCATTTATTTTTGAATAATTTTCCAAGGGTATCATCATATTACCAAAACAATTAGATATTGAGTTTTCTGTGACAACTCCTATTTTCCTAACAGTCGTATGAAAAGTTTAAAATTCTTCTACCGTTGTTGTTTTAATGAAATTTCCTCCAGAAAATCATGTGATCCTTCCATTAGTGTAATTTGATGCTATTCTTAGCATGAATATTCTTTCTATATATGGAGATCATATCACTTTCCAAGGAAGGGATGTCACATTTATTATTCTAGATCAACTTATGATCATATATCAATGTAAGGATAAATATGACCTTATAGTGGAATTTTATTTCATCTTATGAATATTGAATACTATAAATAATAGTTATATATTTCAATTGGTTAAGGATAAAATCACCATTAAGAATAAAATTAATGTATTGGAGTTTTATGATTACTTTTCATAAGAAGTTATAGGTCTTTTACTAAATCTTGAAGTTTAGTATTTAATACAACAACTATCAGGTGCTATTATTATTTCAAATACATCTTATAGAACGGCCCCAATTGAGTATCATAAATTGAAGATGTAAATCAAAGATAATATTTTCAAGGTATTCATATTTCCTAGTGTTTCACCTTGGGGTGAAACTATTCTATTTTTTGGGAAGAAAGATGGATCAATGAGACTCTATATTTATTGTTGATAACATAACAAGATCACTATTATGAAAAAACCATCTTCCCTATATTGATGACTTATTCAAACAACTATGCAGAGCTCAAAACTTTTCCAAGATTTATCTTAATTTAGGATATCATCAATTAAATTTAATGAAGGGGGATATACTAGATACAAAATCCCATAAAATTAATGGACACTATAAATTTATAGTGACACATTTTGGTCCTACAAATTCTCCTACTATCTTCATGGATCAAATGAATAGATTCCTTAGATAATATCTATATTATTTTGTGCTATTCTTTATAGATGATATTATTATATATTTTAAGAGAAAGTATGAACATGATTATCACATGAGAATTATACTAATAACCATGATAAAAGTGAAGATTAATGAAAAATTTACCATGTGTGAATTTTATATTCATGAAGTTTCATTTTTGGGTTACATAATCTCAGGAGAGGGGATATATGTGGAGATAGAAAAATTGACGTTATTGAACATTATTATAGAATAATAATGATAGTTGTGATATTATGGTTTCTTGGTTGGGATGGATATTATCATCATTTTATGAAATATTTTTCACAACAATATAATCCAATCACCATGTCGACTCGAAAAGAGTTATGTTCTTGTGGATGGAGTAACATGAAGTGAATTTTAAATAGAAAAAGAGAAGGTTAGGTAGTGCACATGTGCTCAAACTACCTTGTAGTGGAGAAATTTTTGTGATATACATTGATGCTTCCATAAAGGGGATGGGTTATGTTCTCATGAAAAAAGATATAGAGATAGCTTATTCCTAGATAAAATTGTAAATTCATGAGAAAAATTACCCAACTCATGATTTGGAGTTAGTTTCTGTATCCATTATAATAAATATATGGAGGAATTATCTCTATGGTTAAATGTGTAATATTAATTCTAATAATAATATTTTAAGGTATATTTCCACACAAAAGGATATGAATATGTTCCAAGGAAGATGGTTAGAGTTGATTAAAGATTATGACTACTCTATACATTACCATCATGGGAAAGTGAACAAGGTGGGAGATGTTTTGAGTAGAAGGGACCATGATAGCCTATCTGTGGTGAGGATCGCTAAAGATGCAATATTAATGGATTTTTGAAGGTTAGATATTGAAATTTTAAAGTAATGGTAGAAAATTTATCTTTCTCAAATTAATGTCCATCCATATATACTTGTAATGATTAATGAGACATAGAAAGAAGATGTAGATCTAAAAAAGAAGGAGAGAAAGGTTCTTGAATTCAACATTGACTGTGATGGAATAATTAAGTTCAGAACCCCTTTTTATATTCTTTCCATTCCAGTATTAAAGAATGATTTTTTGGATGAGCTTCATTGTTTTTTATTCTCTATTTATCCTTTAACCACAAATATGTTAATGGAATTAAAAGAGTGTTTCTAGTGGGATAGAATAAAAATAGATGTTGTTGAATTTGTCTCTCGATTCTTGGTTTTCTAGTAAGTTAATGAAAAGATACATAATCATAAGGCGATGTTACATTCATCACCAATATTTGAATGGAAATGTGAAAACATAACCATGGACTTTGTCATCGGACTTCCTAAAACATCTAAAGCCATAATGCTATATGGGTTATAGTTGATCTAAAAAAAGTTGGAAAACATCACATCAATTAGAGATGATTATTCTCTTGATAATATTTCAGTGATATATGTAAAATAATTAGTAATATTTCATGGAGTACCAACTTCCCTTATAAATTATTGGGAATTGAGGTTTACCTTCAAATTATGGAAATATCTTTAGCATTCTTTAGATATAGGTAGTTTTTGTATCTCTTCTTGTCATCCTTAGAAAGATAGTCTATGTGAGAGGACAATTGAAACTCAAAAACTCATATTGAGAGCTTTCTCTATGGATTTGAAAGGTGGTTAGGATCAACACCTACCTTTGGTAGCATTTTCTTACCAAAATATCTTTCACTCCAGTATTAGATGGATCCTTATAAAGATCTCTATTGGAAAAAGTTCAAAACTGAAATGTACGGGGATACATTTTGGGAAATAATGCTATTAGTACATGATCTTGTTGATGAAATGGCAGAGAAGATCAAATCTATTCAACAACACATAAGAGAAGATCAGAGTCAACGAAAAATTGTACTGAAAAATGATGAAAATACCTAGTGTTTAAAGAGGGTGACAAGGTGCTTATACAAATATTACCAAGTAATAGAGTAATGATATTTGGAAAGAAGGGAATGATGATCCCTAGATATATCAATCCATTTCAAATTCTTGATTGTGTTGGGAAGTTAACATATAGATTAGAGCTTCCCCTAAATATATCATATGTTCATGATGTGTTCCATGTATCTATATTGAGAAATTAACAACTTGATACATCACATGAACTAAATATTGAATACATACCTCTAGATCAAGATATTTTTATGAAGAACAACTGATAGAGATTTTGGATCATAGTGAAAAACTTCAATGAAACACTACCACTCTCCTTCTTAATGTTTTATTATGAAACCACTAACTTGATAAAGGTGCGTGGGATCATGAAGATGTGATGAGGTAGAGGTATCATTACTTTATTGTATCCTAGTAATGAATTCTTTGGGTAAAATTCAGTTTATGGGGGGGGGGTAGAATATAACACTCAAATGTTTTTATGAAATGATTTCTTTAAATAATTCTAATTCGTTAATAGCTTTCATTGCACGTAATAAAGATTTTAAACAAACTGTGAGATGACATTAGAATAACATGAGAAATATATCCATGTTGTTATGTTAGTGGAAGTGAATATATCTAACTTATGAAAATTTATGGGGAATTCATTGGCTATCAATTATTTATGAAAAATATAAACCAAATAAATTTAAAGAAAATATTTGTGTTTTTGTATTAATAAATTATGATAATTAAAATAAGTAAATGAAATTAATGAAATATATATTTTATATATTTAGTAAAATATATTTCATATTCATTCAAAATATATTATTAGTAATTGGATATGAAGAAACATTTTTTTTTGTAAAAAAATTATATTTTTCAAAAGGGCAATTTTACCTCCTTTTAATGGAAAACCCATTTTAAATTATAATTTTGACACTTTAATAATCTTTATATGAAAACATAAACTTCTTCATTGAAATTAGGATATATCAATTTACTTCTTATAAATTTTTGATAATTTTCTGATCACTATCATGTTTTGATGAATAGTAAAAATATACTAAATTTTAACTGAAAACAAATTTTTTCATAAAAATAATTTATTTGGTTAAATTATATTAATAAATGGTTCCAAATTACAAATATATTATATTTTAGGCCATTTTATTTATTTTTACATTAAATTTATATGTAAAAACATTTCAATCTTTTAAAATGTTTTAACTTTTAAAAACTCATTTTCTCATTATGACAATATGATTAATTTAAAAATAATTATTTAAAATTATGTGTTCTGAATTTTGAAAAAATATATTCCGTATTTTGAATCACTATTATACATTATGTACATATAATTCTTTTATTTTTGAACATTAGGATTTGTAACTTCTGTAATTTTTATTAATACGGTAAATGGGTAAATTTGGTAATTTAGGGTCAAAATAATATTATAAAATTTCCATAAAACATTTCATAATATCATTGGATGAGTGTGTTTTGACCTAAATAATATTTTTTGTCTAAATGGTATCATTTTGAAGACACTTGAAAGATATTTGGAAACTTAATTTATTTTATTTAAAGAAATATTAAATATGTCTTTTGAAAATTTTAATAACTATATAATTTTTAATATAAGATTATACAATAGATAAATTTCACTATAAATACAAATTTGAACAATTATGTTTTTATAATGGTAATTAATTTTTAATATTTAGTAAATAAATAATTAACTTAAAGGCTTTTATAATGATGATGCAGAAATTATTTAATTGATGAAAATTCAATAAAATGATTATTATTTAAAAATTCACAAACATTACAAGGCCAAAAAACATTACCAAAAATTATTGGTCGATTATAAATCAACAATAATAATCCATTAGTGGAGTTATTAACCATTTTGAACCATATGGAACGCATTTTGATACTTAAAATATGTTATTTAATGTCATGTTAAAGTTGTTATATTCATGTTTAAATAAAAAATTACATTTTTAATGAAGGATTTTATAGTATATATAATAGAATATAAGTATTATTTTGAGATATATAAATTTTTTATTTTTCATAGAATTTTATTTTTAAATTTTATTCAAAAAATGTATATTAATGAATTACTAAAAACTAATGAAATAATGATTTTATTAATGTAGATAACAAAAAATTATTATTAAAATAATTAAAATAAGTATATTTTTGGATAATTAATGTTTCCAGAAAAATTAATAGATTAACTTGATTTATTTTGAATATAATAATTTTTTTTGATGTTGAATTCTTATATTTATATTTTTAGTAATTAATAAATTAAATAGTGTCAAAATTGATACTATTGATTGTTTTTCAAAAAATATATTATTAATTTATTTATAAATCATAAATTTTTTTAAAAAACTATAGAATAATTATGATATGGTCTAATATGTTCTAAATTATTCATTTATTTTTTAATTCACATCAAATATGTAAATATCTTACCATTTCAAAACTGAAATATTTATTACCTTAATTAAAATTAAATAGAATAACTAAGTGTTCATAAAAAGGATGTTGTTCTAATTAGCATAAAACCTAGTCTAATATTTATTTGTTGATTACATTAAAATCTTATCACATCTCATTTTATTATATATGAAATTTTTAACGTTTTTGGGTGGGTTTTGAATTTATTATAAATTAACATTTTTGAAGATTCCCAAAGTACCCCTGACATCTATTATAAAAAGGCACATCCTTCATCACTTCTTGAATTGAAATTAAGACTTAATTATCATATATACCCTTCCCATTTCAATTTTAAACTTCCATAGTCACATTCTAGTGGTTCTTATCTTCACCAAAGACCAGCTTTAGTGCTGTAAGATGAGATCTAGAGGATGATCCGTGAAGAAGAGGTAATCTATTCTACTGATCCTTTCAAACTCATTTATTCTTCTACATACAGTTCATGGGTAGTTTCCATTATAAATTAATAACTCTAGTATCAATTTAATACCTATATTTAATTATTATTATTGAACAACCATATTCCACCTTTAATCTATCCTATGCAAAATGAAATCTCCATGCGTGTGTATATATGACTTATCGTCTCCACACCGTAGTGTAATCTGTTTCACACCACCAACTTACATGGTTGGATGTATTGATGGAAATAAAAACTATATATATTTATTATAACATGATATTATTTTTGGAACAAAATATATATGATACACTTCCATACCATTTCATAATTATGGGAATGATGTCGTTGCTCGTGTGTAAGTATGACCTACAGTAACAACAATGCGATGTCATTCACTCTACATGATATCTAATAAAGAATGATTATATAAATATAAAGAATAAATAAATATGATATATATTAAATTTATATAACTTTTTAAATTATATTACTATAACATATTATGGAGAACCAAAACTTATTCTATAAAAAATTCATAAGAAATTGATGGAGTGAATACCCAAATAATGAGTAATAATTAAATGATATTAAAAAACGTTTGGAAATATGATCATATATGATATCATAAAAATAAATATGATTCTAGAATAAGTTAGTAAAATTATTTAAATATTTATATAGGAGGTTAAGATACATACAAAGGATATTAGAACTAAGGTATGGACTAATTTTTTAATATCATTATTATATGAGATTGTTAATATGTAAGTATTTATTGGGGTATATTTATCATCCATGTCCATGTTTTCAAAATATGTATTCCAAAATATTATTTCTATTCTTCTATTTTTATTAAAATTCAATTTTATCCATATTTTAATTTTATTAAATGGTATGAAAGGAATTTTTTCATTTTCAATTTGAGGTACTTGTTGACTTGTCTGACAAAAGTTCTAGAAGAATGTCTTATATTAACATATATTGAATGAAACGTTTTTTTTTGTTTTCATAATTCTTTATTTCCAGGAAGAATCCTTTACAATATTTCAAGATTATTTTAAAATAAATTATTTTGTTTTAAAATTTCATTTAATTTTTGAAAACTAAAACTTTTTTAATGAAGAAATGATATTTTTCGTATGAATTATATTCAAGTGTTCTATAAAAATTATTTTTCAACTATGATGCAATTCATTAATAGGGTTATGTTTCTATTTTATTATCCCTATTATCCATATGTATTTATTATTTTCAGTTTTTAATGATATTTATGAAATCCAATTGTTTTACATGGATTCTGTTATGATGGAATGATGTTTAAGAAACTCATTTTATTCATTAAGTTTTTCTATGATGAATGATTTATGTTTTGTAGAACATGTAAGAATGATTACATTATGAGATAGGTGATACATTTTTCTCCCTCCAATGCATTGGGTAAATATTTATATTTAATGATATAAATAGGGATATAACTGGAAATGATCTCAGTTTAGTAATAAAATGTCGAATAGGATGTAAAACTAGTTCAGTAACACAGTGATAGAACGAGGAGTGAAATCAATTTAGTAATGGACTTTGTCTGCTATGATGGTCTTGGTATTGAGCATGAACTAAAATGAAATTATTTTATATGTTTTTTTGTATTCCCCAAACTACATGTTTAGGACAATGACTATAGGTAATATGATAATTGATTTATTATGAAATTTTATGATTTATCCCATTAGGATATATCATGATCTTTCAAATATTGGATTTGATTTTTAAAATGTTATGTTCTTTTGTCTTATAAATATGATATGATTAATATCTCCCTTGTTTACCCTTACAGAGAATTTTATATCACCCATTCTTATGTTTATTCTTCCCAGGTTATGAATAAGGTTATCAAGTAAGAAATGTAAAAAAGGGGTCTAGTTATGAAAGAATAAGTAGGAGACAATACAAATATCTTATGAACCAGTTGTTTATGTTTTACAGTTTCTAAATACACTAAACCCATATGGTCGAATCATGGTTTTTTTATGTATTTCAATGAATATTATTCAATTTTTTAGTAATATATTTTTATTTAATGTATGGTTAATTATAATATACCCCACACAATAATAAAAAGTGGTGAATATTGAATATACTTCATAAAAATAAAAGTGAGATGAGAATACTCTTACCTTATGTATTAAATTTATTTGTACACATTAAAACCTCATGTATAATAAATATAATTGTATTATCCATCTTCTGTAGAACCATATTCAAATATATCATACCATATACGATTTTATTATGACTTTATATGACACTTTATTAATAGCATCATGTTAAAGTTACATTTTGGGTAATAGATGCTTTGTTTTTCGTGTATGTTTTGACTTGTTATTCATGAACCTCTTACAAAAATAATTATTTAATTATATAATTAATGTAAAAATTATATAAATAGCATGTATATTGTTATATTAAATAATTTATAATAATTTGTAAAATTAATAAATATGAAATGGAATACATCGTTCCTAGAGACGGTTGGTCATACGTACACATGAACGTTGTTTATATTTTATTATCGTATTGAAAGAATGAACAAAAATGAAATATATATATATATATAATAAAAATAAATTATAATTTTTATTTCATATATATAATATACATTTTTTAAACCCTTATTTAATACATTACATGTAAAGTGTGAAAAAATCACATCGATTTGAGGAGACAGTAGTCCAAATGTCCCCAAATAAAGTAATTGTTTTCCCAAAAAAATATAATACTTAATTTTATGTGTTATATGAAATTATAGTAGAAAAAATAAATCCTAAATATCATATATTTCATATAAAAACAATATTTAAATAATTATTCCCAACCATTAAATGTGTTAACGGAAGAACGAATGAAATCAGTTTGAGAGGTTGTAGTCCTCCATACACACGAATGATAATTTTGCATCCCATTTGATGGAAGTGTGTGTAGGGGTTGTTATAATCATTAAACTAATTTTTTTGGTATATTCTATATACTTATTTTATTATTTAGGAATGTAATAAGAATAATTGATGTGGTAGGGAACGAAATAAAACAAAACTGCTTTTTGAATGATGTTACCTCTTCATTGGGTAATTCCCTTTTGTGTTGCACCAAAATATTAACATGGTTTAATTAATTACAAAATAGTGGAAACTATTACTAGGGAAGGGACCTTGGAATTTTATTTTTTTAGTTTTTGGACACATAAATGGTCTTCATATGTGTGAATATTTTAGGCGGATGAGTGCCATTTTATAGTGGTTTACTGACATTCTTATAAACACAAAAAGATGAACATTATTGAGAGGTCTCCCTTTTATCATGTGCCTCTAATAAAGATAATTTTTTAAATGGAAAGATAGGGTATTAATATGTCCCTAAAGGAATTTTTGAAATGTTTTCATGCTATTTGGTCCCATAAGATAAATTTTAACAAATAAGTGAACTTGTTTTTTTCTTTAATCTCTATAAATAATTTTATTTACATTTAATAATATTTTTGGTAAAAACTAAGTTGAATATAATATAAATTATAAATTATGATGAGTAAAAATATGGATACCATTTTTCCCATATAAAATCATTGAATTGTAGAAAATTAATTAAAAATTAATCATGCAGATGAGATGAGATAACGAGTTGTTAAATCAAAATATTCAAATGTTTGAAATGATTTTATCTACAATTTCAATTTGAAATTGATTCCAATAAAATAAATTGAATTAATTGATGTAAAATTAATCTAATTATACATTAAAACAAAATTAAAAAACAATTTGACTATATAAATATATTAAACGAAAAATATTTATTCAATTATAATTCTGCATTTTTTCAATATTCTTCCAAAAATCAATGTTCTTCGAAAAATACTAATAAATATCCCTAAAATAATTTTGATATTGTTATTTCATAAATTAAATTAATTTTATCATATATTATTTATAAAACTATAAAAAATATATTTATGTTATATTCACCATTAAAATATGGTAAAAAAACCTTTTTAAAAAATATATGCCTTTCTGTGTAAAGTTTGTTTTATTCTTATCTCTTATCAAGAAAAAAAATAAAATAAATTTTAATTAGCTGAATAATTTTAATATATATATATATATAAATTAAAATAATATATTAAATTTTATTTAATTAATTTATTGATGTACAACATGTTTTATTTTCTAAATATAGTGTTCTAGCAATAGATTTTCAAAATTTTCAAAATGAATTTATATTTATTTATAGTCAATTGGTTTTAATATTTTTTTTCTTAAATACATGTGTAACACATATTTTAATTATTTATTTATATTTATAAAAAAATTCCATTCCCACACCTAGGTGAAAATGATTATAATATTTTAATAATATTATTAATAGTATATTGAAGTTTAGTAAATCTAGGTCTTACATGTTACAGAAGTCATTCAAGGAACTAGAAATTATCTGTAAAAAACGAAAAACATAGTGTTTCCTGTAAAAAAAGATAAAACCAGTGTCCTTTCTGTACAATATTGACATGGTGCGGCATACAAATAAATAATAACTGGGTTATTTCAGATAACATAGACTATATTTAGTGTCACATGAAAAGAAAAATATAAAAAAATTAAATTAATTTAGAAAAAAATAATTCATAAAAACTAGGGTTGTAACATAATCTAAGGGGGTGTCAAAATTTTATCCAAAAACCCTAAGTAATTATTCTCAATGATAATCTACAATAATGTAATCCCACATTCTATATAATCCCAAAACCAAGGAATTTTTTAAACTGGAACCTAGGTTTCACCCAAGGAGCAATGTACTTTCATAAGAACATTTCTTTTAATGTTTAATTACAGATCATGGGGTCACACATTCGAATTGACCATTTAAATTCTAATTAATTCATTCAAACAAGTCAGTTACTATCAAAAATTTAAACCCACCTTGAAGTTGATTTAGTAAAATGGAAATAATATACATGATGCATTAAAGCCATATCGCATCTCAAATATCCCATTAAATTATTTATTTACATTATATTTGATAGTGATCCTTAAGGGTGGTATTGCAATAAAATTTATACATTTGGGGATGTAACATTTAATTTAATTACATATAATAATTTCTTTATTATAGGATAATTAAATTTTCCTGATAAGGTTATTAAATCCTAATAATATAATTTCAATCATAATTATTTTACATGACCAAACCTAGTTGTGGTTTAGTTAGAAGGAAGATAATAAAATTATGAGTATTTATGTGTGCCCACCCTAAATGGTGGTTTGAGTATAGGTCCCAAACTTTGACCATGTAGAACAAATCTAATATCATCCCATCCATTGTCTATGATTTTAATTTAATATACTACAGATTTTTTTTAAAAATGCACTGATAGTCAGATGTACAGAACTATGATGTAATATTATTAAGTAGAGATATTTTAATGAAAAATCCATATAACTTTATCCTGAAACCAATCAAGCTTCTCAAATCCATTATTGGGTTTTAATTAAATTTTGTATAAGGAAAATTTGAGGAAACAACAAATTCCATGAAAATGGGGAATGAAAGCTTATATGAAGATAAAATTCAATACAGTGAGAAAAACTATAAAATGAAGAAATTGGAGTTGAATATTCTCTATTAGGATTACAACACATATTAAAATTTTCAATTTAGATAAATAATATAGGAAGTGAAATCTTGGAAGAGGGAGGAAGAGTAAGATTTTTTGGGGGGATAGTAGGGTAAAAAGAGAGTTAAAATGGGGTAAAACCCCTTTAAGGTTCAAAGGAGAAAACTGATAATTCTTTAGCTTTTAATGAGGATCTTTTTTAATATTCATCATTTGAAAAGACAAGAACCTACCATGCATCTCACTCTAAAAAGGAGACACACCACACATGTTAAGGGTGTTTGTTTTGAAAAACTATTATAAAGTCATACACTAGACACCATCCAGTACCCTTCACCACATAGGGTTAAGTGCATGGTTAGGAAAAAATTGTGAAATCCATGTGGTTCACCTAGGAAATTTATTATAGACCCCTCACACCACCATGAATCCTAAACCACATGGTTTGAAAAATAATATGACACCCCCACACTACCACATTGTTTTGGTGTACAATTTTAACTAACCATGTCCAAACCGTGCACCCCCTTTACCTTTATAAAAACCTAGATTTCAAATCAGAACACTTATGTAACTAAAATCGAACATCTGATAAACATATTGAGAATAAATAATGTCAAAATAACATCACATTTATGGTTTAAAATACTCCGATTTAAATTTTGATGTTCAGTTTACAATTTATCCTTCCCAGCAAATGAAATGTTCAAATTATATTTCAATTTCCTTCTAAATCAAAACACAAAATATTACAGATATTGTCAATTGAAGAATTGTTAGGTTATGGACATTATAGGAAGTCTAAGCCCCCTTAGGTTAGAAAGAAATATTTTTGGGGGTTATTAATATGTTTACTTTATATGCCAGACTTAATCTGTGATTTAGGTGAAGGTATTTTTTTGGGGATGAAACATAGTAGGAGACCATTTCTCTCTCATTAAATCAAAGAATCGACCAAAAGGAGTCCACTAAATGTTTTATATAATTGAATGTTTGAAATGGGTCACCCATGTTTAATTTCTGATCTAAGGGTTGTATCATTACTTTCATCATGATAGGAACCCCCATGATCAAGGGAGTACATGATTGTGACTAGCGATATGGCCCTTTCAATTGTGATGGATTTCCCATGTGATGCCTCTTATCAATGGAAAACATTATCGGTTGGGAGAACACTAGTGTGAATAAACCATGTATTTCTAGAGGCATTGGAGTTCTCCTAAGGATGTAGGATCTTGGGAAGGATACTTGTTAAAGTGAATTATTATCCAAGTGGAAAGGGGGAGTTCCCTTCCCTTTTATAGGGACTTGGAGGAATATGTGAACTAATTGAGGCCTTAAGATATGTTTCACCCTAGTATGAGTAGTATTAATACTTCTCTCTAGTTATAAGGCTGAGTTATGGGATATCCCTATTACAAGACATATTGAAGTGTTTTTCTAGTGGCTCGGCAGGGTGAATATGGCATCCTAGTATAGGGTAGGATGAATATGGTTCCCTATTATTGAGTAGGGTGAACTGTTCACCCTTATATGGGTTTATGAGTAGTTTTTCCCCAGTATACATTAAGGATATGTATCACCCTAGTAGCAGGTTAGGGTGAGTATGGTTCCCTAGTCTAGGGTAGGGTGAAGCGGTTTCCCTAATATAGAGACATAGGATAATTTTCACATTTGTATAGAGTATTATGAGTATGTATTTGGTATGTGGTAATCTAGTGTGTCACACACTATAGTTTTCTTCACCATATCCTTGAATAAAAATGTAATAAATGGTCACCCAAGACCCTTTTAATTTGTTAAGTCTTTAGGTAACATAAGTGCCCATAATTTTAGGTTAGTTCCCTTAGGTTTTTGCTTAAATTAAGCTACCCAAAGGGGTATTGGAGACCTAAGAATGTGGAGGTAATATCATTTAAGTAAACATTTATTTTCATCCTCCTTTATGAGTTTTCTCAATGAATAAAAACCCATGGGGTCTATTTGTAGAAAAAAATTGGGTTAGGGTGAATGAAATATGAGAGTTGAAGGTAGTTCATGCAAGATCCAATGTGTGGAAGATGATAATGAAGATGTAATCATATAGGAAAATTTAGTAAAGGAGGTGGGAACACTAATTCACTTATGCATGTATATTCCATGATAAATTTAGGGGTGTTGGTCCACTCGGATTACTAGATTTGAGCACTGTCAGTTGGGCATGCAAAGAGACCATGACAAATTAACTTGGGAATGTGGTTAGGGGCTTGGGATAAATGACCTCAGTGATTGATAAAACATGGGTATTTGATGAATGAGAATGAATCAGGGAAGAAATGGAGAGCATGCTGACCGTCCACACCCTATCTTGGCATTATTGTGATCTTTTTGAAAACTCCTCAAGAGAATAAAAAATCCAAATTTGAAAAAATTTGATCCATAAGTATATTTTAACTCCATGAGTAGTCATATTAATGTTGGTAAAATGAGATATTATAATAACTATATTTTTCTCAAATATAAGGTGACTTATGATAGAAACATATTCCCAAATGATCCTTAAAATGATTTTTATGTTCCGCAAATCCTATTCTGTTAGTAATGGAATAAATTTATGAAATACTTCTAGTGGTGGATTCTTATAACCAAATCACCATAATATAAAAAAAATATAAGTATTATCCATCCATTGATTAGTTATCATACTTGCTGCACATGGAGACCCCATTGGTTTATTCTTTTTTTTGTAGAGATACTTTTCTATTAATATTAATCCCATTTCAAATTAGGGATGGATTCCCTGAAAAAGTGTGGGGCCTTCATTTTTTGTTTCTAATAGTCTATGATATAGGTAATAGAATGAAACCTAAATATGAATGATAGATTCAAATTATATCATATAACAAGGGTATTCTCATAACTTAACTCACATTTTTTGTCTCATAAGGCCTTATTTGGGCTGATACATTATTTATATAGTCTATATTGTCTACGAACTCTAATTTATGGATTTTATTGATATATTGGGACATGTAATTCACAGTATCAAATGGTTACAACATTTCTTTTATTATATCTAACATTATTTCTTCACATGATTCTGTTGTAAATAATTTTTGGATTCAACACCCATAAGTCTTTAGGTGGCCATTGATAGTGTGAAAAAGGATCTCATCTTTTTATTTTATTATATTATGAGTGAATACTATCTCCCCTGAATATCTAACTTATCTCTCACTATTTACACTATCCTGTAGAGATAAGGAGTTGCGCTGGAAGTGTTGTGGTCATGTGACCCAAGCACCAAACATGTGACTTGTTAAATGGTGATTACAGAATGATATAAGATCACAAACTAATGTCTTAAGGGGTATGGTACATGATAGTATCTAGGATAAAGGATTTTTGGGACATAATAATTAACCTCTAAATACTTTTATCCAACAAAATTGTGGTGTAAAAATGAGTCATAAGGGGTAGCAAGTGATTTATTTCTATTCAATATTTGATTAATTACTTCTTACATGAATCACATGAGTCATGTTAGGAATTAAAATATAGGCACGGGTAGGATCCTATAACATACCACATGATTTCCAATGTTTTTTCATATTATTTCTGAAACTACTTGATGGTTCATAAAAACATGAACTTTTGTAATAAATAAATAATATTTTATAATATATAAATATATAGTATTTTTAATGATCAAGTTAATATAAGATGAAAATTTAATTCCATGACTATATTTACTCTCCATAATTTTTATAGTTCATTTATATGAGGTTATACGTAAAGAATGTTTTTCTGGATTTTAAGTAATATGTTGACATTGTAAAATTATTTTAAGTCTACTTATATTATTTCTAACGTGAAAAGTGTTTTGATAAATTGAAATGAAATGAATTTATAGGGGAATTAGGTTTGATTTAATCATACAATTAATGTTCTAAAATTAAATGTTCATCATTGGTAAAGGTTTTTTAATATTAATTTGTACTTCATTATAGAGTATGCCCTATAAAGGACTACCTCCTTCAAAGTAGGATAGGGGGATGACCATTTAAAAATATCTAGATCCAAAGTTGATCATTGGATTCTAGATGGAATTTATTATTTTATTCAATCTATTAGTGAAATATATACTAAAATGGATACTATATCTTCTTATATTATAAATTATTTTCAGTTCCATCACCCTTATCAGTTAGGGGTTATATACCTCCTCATAAAGTGTTGGAGTTGATTTATTATCTCTATTGAATCTTCAAGATCATAAAAATTCTAGAAAAACCCTGAGTTATAGTATACACCTTCATGTTGGAAGGGGAATAATTTTATTAGTGGGATATTATGATCAATCCAATGAAATACTACTACCTCACATGAATGATATTTTAGATGAGATTCTTCCAGATTTTTTATCCTGAAAATTTTTATTTTGAAATGGATTTTTTATTCATAGACATGAGAAAATGATCTAAGACTAACGTGGTATATGATATTTGGATTACCAAATTTCTCCATTTTATAGAATATTTTCATTCAGATGATTATAACACCCAAAAATTATAATATATGATTACAATTAAATTATTTAATTTGTTTTACAGATTTCTCCACAAAAAACATGAACATAAACATATACAATATATATTTAGAAAAAAATTAAATGTTTTTGTATGGATGTTAGAAACTATATAATAAATTTCTAAGAATGAATATGAGTAATATATTAATTTATTATAAGAATTAAGAAAAAATATGACTTTTAATATGAATTAAATTCAATTAGTTTACTTGAAATTAAAAATTAGATAATTTATTATTAAGAAAAGTATTTTTTTTAAAAAAATTTTGTGATACACATTTCCATTTAAAGAAAAATATAAATAATGATAAATTATTTTTTATATTATTAATTTTTTCATGCTAATTTATTTGGTAAATGATATAAAATATGAATAATAACTGTTAATATTTAAAATTTTCATTTTCCAATTAATTTTCTTATCAATTATATTTTATAATTTAATACAAGGATTGAATTTATATGTTTGTAAATTTAAAATTAAAAAAACATAAATTTATTTTTTTAATTACTCAAATAAAATTTTATTTAGTATGGTTATTATAGTTTTTTCAAAGTTTATATTTTAGATTAAAATATTATTCTTCAAAACATATAATTTTCGTGACTTTACCATTATATAAGAATGAATTAAAATGATAAAAAAAATTAATTAACAAAATATAATATTTTTATTATAATTTTTCATTTTTAAATATTCATTATACTTATAAAACCTATGCACTCTTTTTAAAACTAATTAAAATGTTACATTATATAAATGTTGTTTTTCATCTTGTTTTGGAATAAATTATTTTGGAATGGAGATTATGTTTTGGATTAACATTGAAGCCTAAAATCATTTATTTTTTCATAAAAACAAATGAATTTATGTCATTAAAATTAAAATCAAAAATAATTTTATCTTATATATATACATTGAAATCATTAAAAAGTTATTTCATTAAATACTCTTTTAATGCTATTAAGTGTGACAAGTTTAAAATTATCTTTTCACACTACTAAAAATTACATTTGATAAAATGAAATTACAATTTTCTATTATTTTTATCAAATTATATAAAAATATCAAACTTAAAACTTTTCATTTAAATTAATTCGCATGTTTATAAATTAATTACCAATATAAAAGTAAGTTTTGGTAAAAGAAAAAATTTAAAATAAAAATCCATAAAACATTTAAATTTGTCTTGAGAAGGAGTGGTTTATGTTTTTTATACCCATAATTTTTTTCTATCATCTTTTGTACATAGTGTTTCCTTTGAAACCCGAACAATAGCCATATATTGTTGAAAATGTAAGGGTTTCTACCCAAACCACTACTTCATTCAATTATATAAGGTTAACACAATCATCAATTCAAGGCTAACCTAATATCTAAATTTCTTCTTGAAATTATGAAATTGTACTCTATATAAAACCATATTCCCCTAACATAGTCCATTGTTCACTCATAGTTACCATATGTAATTCAAATTCAATGATACTTTTAAGGAACATTAATGTCTCTAACCTGAGCATTGTCAACTACATGGTTTTATTCTTAATAATATTATTATGAATTAGTCCTTTAAACACTATTATAATGATATTAGTACCATTAATATACTTTAATTATACTATATTATGTGTATTATCACAATTGTTTCTTAAAATCTGATAACAACAGTTTTTTGTGAAGTAATTTTCAATTAATTTCATATTATCCTATGAGTCTAATATAGTGTGCACACTCTAGGGTCGATCACATGGTGGTTGCTTAAAACACATTATTTTATATTGTCACTATTATGACTCTAATTAATATAATAATATAATTATATAATTATGGGGTTTAAATAAATTAAAATAATTTCTTAAAATCAGAATGCAATATTAAATCTAATTTAGTGGTTGGAAAGCAGTCGTAAACCAAACTAATGAAAACAACAACATATGGAAGTGGTGGAAAAACGTTGATTGTTGGACACTCGATTTATCATTGTCTAATATTTTCTTCCAATTAAATTATCTAATGTATAAATCATGACCTTAATTTATACAAATATATTGACCATAAACCATATTGAAACCTCAAATAAGAGTGTTTGTATACTCATGAATGTGATCTGATTACTCAATGACCTCCAACCAATCGAAACTAGTTGAACATTTTGTGCTCAATGGGGATACCTCATGCATAGAAGTTTAAACAACAAGGAAACTATTTTACAATCATAAGTTGACAAAAATATAAAAAAAATGAATAAATTAAAAAATATATATATAAAGGTATCCCATTCAATCATGAAAAAAAATTCCAAGAATATTTAAAAGAAAATATTTTACACTAAAATAAAAACACAAACCCATAAGGAACAAATCCTCATATCTTCACTGCCCACCACCACTTAGAGTCAATTACATCATGGCTTGATCAAATCATTTAATTCTCTTACTCTATAGTGTTTCTTCTTTTAGTGTTTCACTCCTCCCTCTATTACTCACCCATAATACTTTGGAAGGGTTGAATATGCCTTAATTTATTGGAAAAACCACATCATTCATGGTTGGATCTACATTTATTTTTATGGTCTCCACCTTCGTCGTGATGTGTAATGAGATTACAAGATTTATTATTTCTTGTTCAATAGTAATTGAGAATTTTGATTTGATTTACTAAAAAAAATGAGTCTCAAAATATACATGTCGTCTAATGAAATTACTCGACATGTAATGTTGTTTCACAGCAGGTAATGGAGTCACGACTTATCCTGCAGTGATTCTTCCCAGAAATAATTCCTTATTTGATCCCCACCAATGTCCAAATATGATCATCGATTATTCTAGTTATTTTTTCATATTTTAATTTCTTTTGACGTTCAAAATTTTATAAAATTTCCCACAGGAAGGAGGAGTTATGGCTGATTTAATCCAAAAATTTAATTCTATCCGAATGTTTCCTAACTTTTCCTTAAAATCAGAGAATCCAATGGCTTATATAATGAATGAATACCTCAAATATAATTTTTAGAAGAATGAAATTTTGAAATATATTTCAAAACCAATTCTAATCACATTAAATAGAGTTATGGATCTTGAGTTATTGTTCTATTAATTAGGTGGGGTCCACCATGTTTTTTAGATCAATTTATTACAGTGATTGAAATATTGGGGCCATAAGATATTCAAATAAGCTCCTAATTTAAAAGAAGAATATTCCACATATAAATCAAGGAATCTTGAAAAATTACAATCCTGAAATTTGGATTAATATTATTAATTATATAAATGAAATACCAAAGTCATAAAAATATGTTAAAATTGCAGAATTTGGCCATTTTTTCATTTAATCTAGAAATACAACAAAAACATAAAAATGATACAATTTTACATCTAAAAACAATATGGTAAGATTAAAAACAATCAATTACAAAGGAAAATATATGAAAATATTAGTGTTATCAATCCCCAACAAATAAACATTTCACTTCCAAGCAATAATCACATATTCAAATCAAAATCCACACAACCATCAAAAATTAGAAAATATCTGCAATCATTTCAAACAAATAATTTGTTCATGTAACTAATAAAAAAACTATTCCATAAAATATTAATTACTCATATTTAGATTTTTCCTATATAATAAATCCATCCACAACCCAATAAAAACCTACCTCCCCTTGAATTTTATGTCACACTTCACTCAAGAGAAATTAAATTTGCAGTTATACTCATAATTGGAAAAGACATATATCACTTTAGGCTTATTACAATTATCGTCTCTCCATAGTGAAAAAAATAAAAATATTTTTTGTCATGAGGTGTTTTTCAATGTTAATTATGTGGCTTATGGTTGGTTGGAGAATGATCAAAAAAATTATGGCCAGAAATTTGATTTTTGAATCTTAAGTACAATTCAAAAATAATTCAAGTTAAACACCAGACGAACCTCAATAAAATAGAATTGATAATGTGAAACAGAACACCAAAACCCCATTTTTATTACATAGAAATGATAAAACCAATTATTACAATAAATTGCATCATCCATGTTCTCCCTCTTTTTTTGTAATGCTCCAGAATGACACAACATTATTTTCATTATTTATTTTGATTTTTATCAGGAAGGTTGAGCTGAAAATTGAATACAATGAATGATTAAAAAACATTCCCTTTATTTTTGAGAGGATTATAAGTCATAAATGAATGTATTGTGAGGAATTCAAGATCAACTAAATTATTTTATATTTTTTTGATGGAGAACTAGATGAAACAAATGAATCATAATGAAATGGTGACTCAAGACAAATTTACTAATAATACACAGCCACAAATGATGAATCCAACCTCATACCACCCAAAAATGATACACATCCAAAATAACTCACATGAAAGTTCCTTTCCCAACACTCAAACCATAAATATCAATATAAAAAACCATGTGTTCTGGTAGGAATGGAAAAAGAGGATTTTAATGTGGTTTAAACCTATAAATAAATTCATGGAATCTTAGGGCTATCAAAGGATAGATTTAATGTTAAGGGTCTGCTTAAAATGTGTCTATCCAAATTAGTTCCTCAATTAAATCAAAACAATTCCATGAAATAAAAGTCTTTGGACCCCCATATAGGTGCTAGGATTTTACTACCCTCGGTCGGGTAGTATTAGTGGTTTAGCCCCAATCCGAAGGTGGATGTGGATTATTTCATAGAAAACACTAGTAATTTTTTCTTTCAGTTCTACTTAGCTTGCACCAGTCACTGAGGAATATAGGGACAGAGTACAGTATCTCCCCCTTTTCTATGTTGTACAACATAAATGATGGGGGATGAAGAAGAATTATTCCTCGTATTTTTTGTCATCTAGAGCCTTCAAATTTGATTTTATTTCAAAAAAATTTTAAAAATCAGATGTTATTAAATAGTTCCACTTGGAATTGATTAGAACATGAATAATCAGTAAATAAATATTCTCCTTCATATTGGTCTACATGAAACAAGATCTCTTTAGACAAGTTCACCAGGAATGCTTTTTTTTCTTGGACATCTTCATCTTTTTCCAAATATAGAGACATGTAGAGTAGTATTGATTATTCTTTAAAAATATGGGGGAATCACATACCATTGGGTCTTCAAATAAATATAACCAATGATCTTCACAATTATGTTATGTTCTAACAGTTCTATCTGCTGGCATGTCTCCATCGAGAACCTGTTTATGCAATGGAAAATGAGAGATGATTGAATCTGTATGGTGAAACATCAGTTATACCCTGGGATCTTCAATATTAATTTTTGGTGGAACAACATTTTACTCTTCTTCTTTATCTTGGTTCTATTTTTGTGATATTTCCAACCATAGAACATTATCTTTTTCAACATCTAGCGATGCGGATCACTTGATTACTTTTTCAAGGATTTTAAAATTCTCATGAATTTTCAATGCGTATTATTCCATTTTAATCTGTAAGGTATATTCACTTCAAGGGAATACATCACAAGGAATATCAAAATAAAAATTATGGAAATAATCAATTTTCACTGGTGAAAAAAATTCAATAAATTTCTTTGTGATTATTTTTTAAATTTTAAATTTATTTGGTCTTTTATGAAAAACAGTGTGCATAAGCTATTGGCCTCCCCAGTAATGATGAAAAATTGATAACTGGGGTTTTTAGTGAATCAATTTTCAATTAATTTCTTATTCTCCTAATAGTTAAATATAGTGTGCACACCTTAGGGTCGATCATAGGAAGGTCAGTTACAACATTGTAGTTTATAATGTCACTATTATAAATCTATCTATTATAATACTATAATTATCTAAATAGAGGGGTTTAAAATTAGTTAATATTATTACATAAATTTAGAATTAAATGATTAATCAATGTTAGTGTTTGGACACCTGATGAAAAATGTTCTGAAGAAAACAACTAAAGAAGGAAATATTGTACAAATGTTGATCGTTGGATACTCCCTTTACCATTGTAAAAAAATTTCATCTAATAAAATTATCCAATGTATAAATATTTACATCAATATATACACCTATACTGGCCAAAACCCATATAGAGACCTCAAATGTGGGTATTTTTCTGCTCATGAAATTTATTTTATTTCCCAGAGTCCTCCGAGCAATCAAAACTTGTTGAACATGTTGTGCTCATTGGGGAGACCTCACCCAAAAAAGGTTAAAGAACATGATTGATATTTTACAATCATAAGTTGATAAAAATTTAATAATATAATAGAATAAAATATAAACAAGAGATAAAGATAGCATGTTCATTCATGCAAACAAATGCAACAATTTATAAAAATGAAAGAGTTTACAATAAAATAAAAACACAAATTCTAAAGGGACAAATCCCAAGATCATCACCCCCAAAAAACCATGGAGTGTATCCCATAATGGATTAATCACATCATAGAATTATTTTCAAATACAGTGTGTCTTTTTTTTTGTTTTATACTAGTCTCTCTGTTCATCGATAATAATACTTTGGAAGGGTTGTATAGGCCTCAATTTAAAGGCAAAATCACATCACGCTTGACTGTGTCTAAATTTATATTCCTATTTTCCACCATCAACACGACTTGTAATTGGATTACATGATGTATAATAGCTAATTCAATAGTCAATGAAAATATTATTCTGAAATTCTCCAAAAAAATCATCTCCAAAAAGACACATCGTGTACTGGAGTTACTGGACATGTAATGTCATTTCACAGCATGTAACAGTGTAATGACTTGTCCTGCAGCACTACTTTCCCAAATTAATACCTTTTTTATACCATTTAATTTACAATTATTCTTATAAAATAGTATATATATTTCTTCATATTTTAATTATTTTCCCCTAAAAATTTCTACAATATTTTTTATCAAATGAGGGAGTTATGGCCAATTTAATTCGAATATTTAATTCTATATGAATGTCTCTTAACCCCACCCCCATCCCCTAATTAGAGCATCCAATTTCCATTTAAACGAGTTAATATGTCAAATATAATTATAATAATATTTTAATATTTAAATTTCTTTCAATTACATTTATAATTTCCCTAATTGGAGTTATGGATCCTAAGTTATCCTTCTATGAATGAGGTGGGGTTCATCAAGTCATGCATATCAATTTGTCCACATGATTGAAATTTTGGGGCTATTATATGTTTGAATCAACTCCTAGTATAGAATTATAATATTCCACCCATAAATCAAGGAATCCTAAAAAAAAGTATAATCATGCAATTTAGATCAATATATTAAAAGATTAGATGAAATAAAAAAATCATAAAAATTTGTTTAAATTACCAAATTTTTCCATTTTTACATTTAATTTCAAAATACTTAAAATACCCAAATATGTGAAAAATTCACATATGATAACACTTTTGTGTGATTAATGAAATTTAATTACATTATAAAATATATGAAAATGTTTTCTTTATCATACCCCATCAATTAAGAAAAGCAAAACTATTGTTCCTGCATTGTGAGGAAAGTCTCATCCACGATGCAACACATTTTTTCCTTCACCACCTTACAAGGATTGATATGTGGATGGAATTAAATGTTAAATATTATTTTTATTATATGATTAATCTGGTATTGTGTTGAATTGTAGATACATTTATTGATATTATCAACAAACAATCCTCTTTTTTTAATCAGTTAAAACTACTTTCTAAGAAGATAATATTTTATTCAAATAAAGTAATACATTGATATCTATTAATTATTCCAATAAATAATTATAATTATTATTTATAACACTAAAAAACTATATAATATTAATATTCTTTTGTTATATTTATATTAAAATAAAAGAACTCATAGTCATCCATTAAAATAGGGTATGTTTATGTTTGAGTTGGTCTAACCACCTAATTAAAAAACACAGTCATTTTGAATCCTGAATGAATATTGGAAAATAATGAATGGTAAAACATGATATAAAAATTTAAATAATTTTATATATTTTTGAGATTATATATCAATATTTAATTAATTAATTATGAAAGAACACTTCAATCCTCAATAATCACTAAAACATGCTTGTTATCGATTTCATCTTCAATGATAGATAGTAAAACACCCATAAAAGTATTATGAAATATATTATATGATTTTAAAATATAATTATAATTTACTTTAATAACCCACAAATGGTTTTCTTTGGAATAATAATGAATAAGAACACCGCTATTACAAAACTAGTACAAATGCTCAGAATTATGAACACTCACTGTAGAAAATTAGATGAATTCATGTAGGAAATGATAACTTATGGAAAGTAATAATGAAAATATATATTAGTAAGGTTATGAATTAATTAAACAGGATGCCTATGGTTGTGGAAAATAAGGATAAAACAAGTCAGTGGAATTTAAGAATAAGAGGTTATGTTTTTCATCTCAATTTGACTTCATTTAGATAACATAATGTGTTTATGCATATATTTTCAATAATGTGGGGTTATTTTTACATATTTGATATATAATTTCATGAATTATGTTTTAATAATGTTATTTTTAGTCCAATTATATTCCTTCTCTATCAAGGGATTATTATTAATGTGTTACTCAATTCACAAGGGTTTTCATGGTTTAAATTATATTTATTTGAGCAATAAAAATATTTGAGCACCTTGTTTTATTCAAATGGGGTATTCAATTCACATGTATATATTTATATCATAATAATTTAATTTCACATGATTTATTATCGAAATCATGTTTTCAAGTGACTATTTATTCAGTTGTTTGCCCAATACTAAGGATTTTTGGTAACTCAAATCCCTTTTACTGAGTTATAATATTTTATACTGAATAATGTTCCCCCATTATTGTTTTATAACCAAAAAAATAATTTTTTATTTGATATTTTATAACATCAATTTAGAGAAATAATTTTTAATAAAATCAAGGTTTTATTACTCTTTACAATGTGGGTTTTTAACAAAGGCCATTTCATGTATTTAAAAAAATATGCTATCATAATCAATATTTTGGATAAATATTTTCTAAATAAATATTTATTACATTTTAATGGATATTTAATTGGAAACTCTTTAAATAGAAAATGATTTTATTGAGTTATCAATTCACTTTTTTTTTGAAGTGAACCCTTTCTTCTTGATTTACATCAATGTTAAAAATGAATTCTAAAATGTATTTAATATTTTTACTTCAAATTCCCTTTCCATTTTATAAAGTTTTAAACATAATAAGTTTTATGTTTCATAATTTATCCTCTAATATATATTTATATATATATATTATAATTTGGGTAAAATGATATCAGATTTTAAAAAAATCTAATTCACGACCACTTCTTGCACGGTGTCACTCAAGATTTCTTTTTCTAGGTGGCTTTAATATTTGTAAATATCCTTCCACATTTACTTTATTAGACCAAGGATATATTCTTTTGTTTCCTTCCAACTAATTTACAATGACGGCTTATAAGAAATTATTATCAAGTATTGACTTATCTATATACTCATTATTTAATGTAGTGATAAAAAAATCTTACCTAACTCATATTGAATGAGTTTCACCTAAAAAGTATGATATTATATTAAAATATGAAATATTTTTCATATAACATATATTTTTATCCCAATATAGAAGGTTTTTATAATTTTGACTATGTATTGTCTCACCTTGCACCTCATTTCTTATGATGAGTTATGATAATTTTATCGCTCTACTAACATGGGGGAATATATTGTAATTCTTAATGATCATTACCTATTAATGAGGTTTGATAATGTATTTATACTCTATATTCATCAATATGTAGATAGACATGATTTTGACTCATACAATGGTTCCTTAGGATATTTCATAAAATGTTTTGTTTGACTAATATTGTGAATAAATTGAACTCAAACAAATGATGGTTAGTTGCGAAATTATAAAGCCCCTCGATGCATTGACAAGTATCTTGAGAAAAAATAGGTTGGTTTTTGGTTTTTTACTCTTCCCATTATAGGATAGTGTCTTGAAATAAGTAATTGATAATACATTGTATTTAATGCGGTCTAAAGAATAAGTAAAGTGTCTTGGCATGAGGCATTGACAGTAAGTTATTGATGTCAATCATTATTCTTTCAATCTGTATGAGATCAATATTATTTATATAAAGGTTTCAATTTATTTTTAAGGATAAAAAAATTCACCAGTTTATATTTTATTAGGGATTCATGGTGTTTAACAATAAAATCTATAATATATATTTCAAATTTATTCCATGATTTCATCTGTTATATGTTTCACTTACTGATCCATTGATATAACCCCTTTCATGGTTTATTATTCCCATGTTTTTAAAGAAAAGAATTAAATATGAAATTTTTATACAGATAATATTGTGTGGAATAATTTATGATAGATTTTGAAGATATATCATGATCAATGTAGCTTCTTATATATAGTGAAAATAAATACATATTAGGTAAGAAAGGCATGGTATTCATTAGTGTATAATAAATCCTAATTCTCTAAATCTTTAAAACCGAAATTATACTTTAGATTCAAGGGATGAAATAATTGTTACTGATTTTGTAATTTTGGATAGATATATCCATGATTTTATAATTGGTATCAAAAACATTATGTAATTTCTGTGTCTAAAACACTGAATCTAGGAGTGGGGGTCTGACACATGACAATTCGTATTAATGAAAAGGTTTAGATAACTTTGTAAATTGATATTTTTTAAGGATAAAATAATTATTGAAAACATAAGATTAATCAAAACAGAAATATTTTGATGACCCTTTAAAATTATATATTTTAATTTTAAGGAAATATTGAATATTTTATTTTGGTATTAAAATATTAAACCTCCATTGAAAACCATAAGAATTATTCTATATATTAGATAACATCCTGATGTTTTGGTAATGTAGTGATTATGTGAGTTTTTTAAGAAAATACATCCCTTCCTAGATACTAGATAATATATGGGACTGTGGCACAACTGCACGTAGGTGTTATCACCTTGAAAATGGCTAGTTGATCATTGAATCATTCATCACTATGATGAAAAATGAGTGGCCCTAAGACTGGACACCTGGTGAGACACTCCCAAGGGATATACTTTGATTAATCATATTTCCTTTATGAACTATTTTAAAATATTTAATATCTATTTTATCAAATTAGGTTAGAAGACCTATTAGAAGAAATAACAAGGATAAAAAATGATAGAAAAAATAAGAGTCATAGAATTATTTAAAAGTATCATGTTTAAAAAAATGTTCGATAAACAAATAAATATTATGATCGATGTTTTCATATACAAATTTTATATGTTATTATTACCATTTAGATTTAAATATTTGTTTGAAACGGTGTCATGAATATAAGGTAGATTATGGTATGTATCTATAAATATCTACGACTTATAACCAAATAGTGGTGAATATGTAAATGGTAAATAATTCTAGTATATTCAAATGGTTATGTAAGAAAGTTATTTTACAAGTCATTCGATGGTAGGGTGTTTGATATCATAATTGAAATAAATTCTTGTTACTCTTAGCTATTTTAACTAGTGAAGTGATAATTATTGATGACATTTTGGTGTATCCTATAATTTATTGAGAATTATGTATATCATATAAGGATAATCATTATGTAATTTTACGTTGAATGTATGGAAACATATAATAAACAATACTAATATCAATGAAAATTGTTTTTATGATTTGTTATTATTTCTAAGGATAAATATTGGAGAACATATGATTGAAGCATGAATAACTCTTAAGTTTGAAATACAAATGATAATGACACAATAAATAGTGGATTGATTTTGATGATTTAATTTAGATATGAATTTTAATCCTTGTTATTTATAATTGATTCATTATATTTACAGATATTTTGATCTCATTTTTGGGATTATGATATATAGTGACTAGTGTGTGGCCTTAGGATGTAGTTGTTAATAAATTTTAATGGTTAATTATAGACTTTATTTACGGATGAATATATAATAATATTTTGGATTAATTTATTATAAATTCAAATAGGTTTTGTGAAAGATATATTATTGGGAGTATATTGTTAGGTTATATACATAACTGGGTATAGGGTTTTATGAATGAATAATGTTGTTTAAGGAAGGATCAGTTCTATTTTGAGAGCATATATTTCACTGATTCTTGGGTCTAGAATATTTTATGAATGTCCATAGTAATTTGGGATATAATTTTTTAGGATTATATTAATAAATATAAGAGAACCCAACTCAATGTAACCTAGGTTCAACCAGGAATGATATATGCTATACTAAGATCCTGAAGTATGATTAAAAATGTGAACATATTGGGTTTCCCAAACATCTTATGGAAGGGAAATATAGAGCCTAATAAAATTTTAAGTGATGAAGATAATGTAGGAGAAATATTTCAATTTCATATATGTCAAAAATATGGGAAAAAGATGGTGGACATTGCCTCAAAGAGAAGGTAAATTCTAAAATTTTGTCGATAATTGTAATTAGACTCATGAGAGCATGGAGAATATAGAAGCTACAAAAATTCATAGCTTGTATTACAAGATATATGGCTATTTTGTCACTAAAATTCCTAATATATGGTATAATAAGGGATATAGTCAGTAATAACCATGTGAACATGGAAAATCCTAAATATAACTACTAATGAATTTGATATTGAGTTATAAATATATATATATTGTAGTCTCCAATATCATGTAAATTTTCACCAACTACTCGATATTTAGTTATAAATAAGCCCCTAGTGGTATGATTATCATATAAATAATTTTCAAGGATTATGAGAATTAATTCTTTATGGATATAGATCGACATCCATTAATATAATTCTATGTGAAAATATAAATGGGTTATCTCTCTCTTTAATAATCTTATAATAACTTTCTATATATATAAATATCACCCCATAGACTAAATAAAAAAAAATTCACTTAGCGATGCATGGTTACTTATGAGTTATCTAAGGAATGTACTTAGATTTTATGAGAAAATTAGCAAGGATGAAATTTATTTAAGGGTTATAATGTCACACTGTAAAATTATATTATATCATTACTTTTAAATAAATAAATTTATTTGACAAAATTATCCACAAATAATGTGAACACTAATAGAAGAGTGGTATATTTAGATAAAATGTAAATATTTATATATAACCATTAAAACGTATGCATTAAATAAATAGTAATAAAATATATTTACCATTTTAAAAATTAATTTTATATATAAAATAAAGGATAATTTTAGAATGGATTAAATTCCATTAAAATTAAAATATAATCTAATATTATATTATATATAAAAAATTAATTATTAAAAATAGTATTTCTATAAAAACTGTTTTTATGTGATTTAGTATGTTTAAATTACAATTTACTATACACACCATTAGAAAATTTCTTTGATAAATTCATTTTAAAAATTTTAATTATAAGATCTAAATTAGTTAGAAAACTCAAACATAATCCTTTTCATTGAAATTAATTACTAAGGTTATAAATTAATTACCATGGAAAAATTATGTTTGGGTAAAAGAAAAAAAGTTGAAACAAACAACCATAAATCATTCAAATCTACCTGAATAGAGATTTTATTTAGGTATTTTTGATCTAAACTCTATATTTTCACCTCTTTTTTCTATTTTGTGTCATTTTATCCTTCAATAGTAACCTTATATTGTTTAAAATGTATGGGTTACTCAGAAAACTACACTACCCTTAACTTATAAAAGGGAAACATATTCACTAATTCAATACTCAGCCAAAATATTAATTTATCCTTTAAACACAAACATTTTAACCTCTATATAACCCAATCCCATGAAAATGATCTATTGGTCACACATAGTTATCTTAGGCCCTTCAAATTTAAGGAGGATTCAAAGGAAAAACAAAGTCCGTAACTTGAGTATTATCAACTATATAGTTCTATTAATAATTATATTATTAAAAATTTATCTGAGACACTAAAATATAATCATATTAAAATAATATATATATATATATATATATTAATGTTAATATAATAAGATTATTTTCATTATTAGATCATATATCCCATCAATTAAGAAAAACAAATACATTTTTTTATGCGTTTTATAGAGTACTACCTCAACGAATTAAAGATTTTTTCTTTTATAACCATATAAGGATAGATATAAGGATGATATTAATAAATATATATCATTTTTTTAATATCATTATGTTTTTTAAAGGAAAATTTGTGAACCAATTAATTATATAATAAATATTCAATCATCATTAATTTAATGGTTTATAATAAGCATGAAAAAAAAATATTCTTTTGTTAAAATCATGTTAGAATTTCAGATCTATTCATATTACATATACATACACATAATTATTATTTATCAAAAAATAAAAAATTAATAATGTAATTATTCCCCTTTTATAATTATCTTATAAAAATCCAACTCATAATTCTTTATTAAATCATGAAACATTCATGCTTCGGTCAGCTTAACCACCTAATTGAACAATAATATGACGTTATAACATGAATGAATATGGGAAAAAACCCACTAGTAAAATATTATATACATTTTTTAATGATTATATTTTATTCTAGATATGTAAAATTAATATTTATGTTATTAATTAATAAAACACACTTTTATTGTTAAGAATCACTAAAACATGGTTGTTATCGATCTCATATTCAAGGATAAAGACTATAACACTCATGAAAGGATTCTAAAAAATATTAAAAGATTATAAAACAAACATATTATTAACCATAATAATCTTTAGGGGACAAAATTTGGAATATGAATGAATATGGAAGCCACTATTATGAAACTAATACAAACAATCAAAACAACAAACACCTTATGGTGAAAATCGGAAGAATTCATATAGAGAATGACTATTTATGAAAAGTAGGAATGAAAATAGATATCCAGAAGTTAGTGAATTATGTTATTAAGTTATGAATTATTGTGATATAGGAGTTTAATGTAAATTTGTGTAATCTAAGAATAATTGGTAATTGTTTTCATCTCACATTTCTTTTATTCAAACTACTATTATATTAATGCACCTATATTCATTTATATGGTGTAAATACAACCTATTTGAAATGAAATATCATGAATTTTATTTTAATAATATTATTGTATGTTTTTCTAAAACAATTATTTTCCATGGAATTTTTTTGAAAGTGTTACTATGTTTTTAAGGGGTTTATTTGTATCGATTCTGATTATTTAAGAGATAATTCAATTTTTTCACCATGTTTTATTGGAATGATGAATTCACTACCCATGTATATATTTATATCAAAATATTTTTATTTCATTGTATTTTATTGAATTTTTTTTCAACTATCTATTTATCAACTTCTTTTACCATTTGTATATTTTTTGATTACTCAATGCCCCTCCTTTGTGTTATAATGTTTTATCTTGAACAATGTTCTCACACGTTTGGGGTCTACCAACCAAAATATTTTATTATATAATATTTTATAATACTATTTTGGAATATGGAATTTTTAATACATATAAGGTTTTATATCTGTTTTTACGATGATTTTTTTCATTAAAGGTAATTTCATGTATTATAAATTCCCCTCTTATTATAAAGTATTTTGGATTGAAATTTCCCATATAAAACGTTTATTCATTTTAGGGATTTATTGTTTAATATCCTTTTAAAATAAATGTTTTTGAGTGTGTTTTCACTTAACCCTCTAAAAATGAGTTTTAAAAGTGACCCGCAACTCCCCCTTTTACATCAATGGATTTTTTTTTCTAAAAGATCATTTTTGTTTTCACATCCAATTCGATTAATATTTCAAAAACATTATTCTCAAATAGGTTTTATGTTTCATAATTTATTCTGTAATATAAATAAATATATAAATTTATTATCATTAGAAGAATTAAACATGCTATGCCAAAAAAATCCAATTCATGATGCATTCATGGGTAATGTCCTTAAAGAATAACTTTTCAATGATTTTTTAAATCTATGAAAATATATTTTATTGATTCATTTTTTTATTGTATAGATATATTATTTTAAAACAATACAACTAATATAAAAGGATAGATTATGAACATGTTTTTAAAATTATTCAATTAGACGTATACTCATTATTCTATATGGTGTAAACATCACATTTTAAAAAACTCAAATTTAATTTTTTTCACATTGAAAAATGATATTCCATTAAAATGGGGAAAATTATTGGCATTCCATATATATTTATCCCAATAAAGATGACTATTGGAAATTTTACTTTTTATTATTTGACCTTCCACTTTAAATTTTAGGATGAGTTGTGATCATGTTATCATATCATTGACATGAGGAAAATTATAAGAATTCTTGACTATTATGTACTATTAACACTAGTTGATCATGTTGTAATGTTGGATATTCTTAATTATACGGATAACCATGTTTTTTATACATACAATGGTTCTTTAGGGAATGATATCAAGAGTTGTAATTGGATCTTCTTTTGAGTTCACTATACTTAAAAAGGAGATAGTTTAGGTGTGAAATTATAAAGATCATTGATGCATCAACTAGTATCTTGAGAAAAAACAATTTAGTTTGTGATGTATGCATGTTCCCATAATGGGATAATATATTAGAACAGGGCCTTCACATTTTGATATCATAATTTTTGTCCTAGAGACAAGTAATGTGTATTGGAATAAGGCCATGACCATAGGTTTTTGAAGTCTGACATTATTTATTCCATTAGTATGAGATAAGTATTACCGATATGAATCTTTTCATTTATTATAATGGATATATCATGCTCCCAATATCGAGTTGATTTTATCATAATATTGATTATTTATTCCTACTATAATATCTATTCCAGATATATGACATTATTTCATTAGTTATATATATCCCTAACAGAGTGTTTGATATCATCCATTTTTATGTTTCCATTCAATTATATATGAAGAAATGTGGTGAAAATCATATCTCTAGAATGATATTCTTTTGAGGAAGAATATATTATATATGTTTATGAGTTGTTGTAAATTATGTAATTTCTTATATATAATGAAATTAAATTTCCATTAGTATAAAATTATGTGAGGTTGATTAGTTTATGATTTTTCCTAATTATTTAATGCTCTCAGCCTAAAGATATGATTTAGATGTAAGATATTCCATAATTATTATCGATTTTTCAACTATGGAATGGTATATCCCCTATGTTATATGTGGTATAAAATAAATTATGTAAATTATGTGCCCATGATGACTAGATCCTAGAGTGATAGTTTGAGGAATCCTAATAAATATTCAAAAGATAACTGAATTAAAATTGGATCAAATAAGACTATGTAGGGTCAAGTTATATTATTAAATATATTTATCTTCTCAGAAGAAGTAACAATTTTGATTCTTACTACAATTAAACCAACTGACAGTCTATGTTCTTGTCCCTCCTTACCTTGATATGCCTCACTTGACAACTCTTCTAATAGCCAAAAAAGTTACAGGTGTACAGGAGCATGGATGATTTTCAATAGAGAAGCTATGGAAGGTAGGTCCCTCCATCACCAATCTCGGGGAAAATTTCTATTTGAAATCATAAGTTTGGGTTATTCGACCATATTAAGCATTATTAAAAAATTTAGGTAAACTAGTTATATTCTTATATTGTGTAATTCCATATTTAAACATTATAATAAAGAAGTATCATTTAATGTTTTGAGTTGCTACTTTTACAATAAAAGGGATATCAATCACAGTCACAAACAAAATCATTTAGAGGTAGTCAACCATAATCTAGGATATTAGGTCAGAGATGAAAATACAGTATACATGTTTACATATCTACGGTTAAGTATTTAGTGCATGATATTATCCCCCAATTTCAGAAATATGTATTGAGTGATGTTAGCGAGTGGTCAACTAATATTCGATTTTTTTATCCTCTATAGTTGAATCTGGTTATTATGACACATGTAAATTAAATTCATTTGTTTCTAACAACCTGGTTTTGATGCATAATCATAAAAATGAAAATATACTTGTTTATATATTACATAATACCAATATATAGAAGATAATAGATCAAAAATAAAAAGTTATATCTTTTGAGATTATAGTTACATCCTTTTGTTATCCTTGGGATATAATGGTAATTCATATTTTTTAATATTATCTCATGAATGAAATATTTAACCTATTTCTAATATAATATTGATTATTATTTATGAGAATTAACATTATTATAAACAACTAGTTATCAGTATGTTCTTCATAAGGATGTGGTGTTCTAGGACTTTTTGTATGTTCCTATTCAAGAGAAAGTATGGGAGACCACAATATAAATTGCTATCCTTATACCCATTGAGATTGATTATCGTTATTATAAATGTTGACATCTGTTGGTGGATCCATAAACTAATTTGTTTTTCAAAATACATATATAGATTACCTCGTAAATATTTAGTAGATTATATCATTAATTTAATTCTTTTAACTCAAATAAAATAGATTCATTTATATCTAATTTCACTAATAGAGAAAAGTGAATGAAATATTTATTTATAAGATCTTGAAGATAAATGGTTTATTAAACTGAGAAAATATCATTAGAGTGCTTTTGTTCTCTTAAAAAAGATTTTTTTTCATGTATATTTCTATTTAGACCACCAATAGTTGAACCAAGTCACAATCATGAATCATTATCCATTTCCTAAAATCAATTATCTATTTTTGTAGTTAAGATTTAAAATCTATTTTTGTAAGATTAACCTAAATTTAGGTTACCATAATCTTTACGTTTGATCTGGTGATATTTTAATAAATTATTTTATTTAAATATATCCATTTTAATAAACTATTCTTTCATATTAAGTTGAAAAATGATCCTTACATGTTAATTGATTTGATAAATATGATATTTTATTTTTAATTAATTTTAAATGTATTTTTATGAAACCCCGGTGTTCTATAAATATTAGGATTATCATGGCCAACATATCTACATAATGTAGTAGATATCATGAGATCACTATCTATATGATAAGTTATCTAAATTCTCTTTCTGCATCTAAGATGTAAAACTACACAGTCAAATAATCTATGAAATTTATATTTAGTGGGCCCAGAAAGGTTTGAATAAATTATGTCCAAGATAGTCCCTTTTAATGTCTATAAATTTAAAATTTTCTTGGAATCATCGGCTATATTCGATAATTTATCCAATTTTTTTCACAGATAGCTGCTCTGAAGATGGATTTCATAGGTAAAGGGGATAAACTCACATTATCAAATTGATGTGATAGAGATTTTACAGAGTTGAAAAGATGTGGTATAAAACACCATGTCTTATGTTACCCTGTCCAAATTATGGTTTTATTGTGTATTGTGATATATCCATTGTTGGGATATCTTGGGTTCCCATGTAGTATCATTGAGTTATAAAATATGGTTTCAAAAAAAATGTATCCTTGTGAATGGAAGTACCATATCCATTACATGGAATTTTATATAGTGGTTCAAGCATTAAATATTTGGTAGAATTATCCATTTTGTGTACTCTTCTTATTACATAGAAATTGTAAAAGTTGTGAATAATTATTATCTTATATAGAGTTGAAATTAAGGTAGTATCACAAGGCGGAGTATCTCTATTATTTTGATTTTGGTATTATATATTCTTCTTGAAAAGTCAACATAGTTGATGATGATATTATCTAAAAGATTCACATTCAATAATTGAATTATTGATAGGTTTGGTATACATTTAAACCATATAAATCTGATGTAATCTATCATGGATTGTAATGTCCCGGCTCTGGAAGCCACCCAGAGGCGCCCCGAACCCGGTTGGTCACATGGCCTCAAGCGCATTTCCCCGAACACCAGAGTCTACTGAATAGCAGCGAGGGCCTTGGGTGTGATAGTGGGGAAACTATTCCCTCATTGGTAGAGTACACAATGAATGTAAACAGATAAACAGTAGAAGAAACAATAATAATACCGAACAACAATAAAAGCGGAAGATTGAGAAACAAACAACTGGAGTATATATATATATAAATGATGCATGATACATATATATCTAAGAAAGCAACCAAACAAGTCACAATGATGAATAGAGTACTCAACCAAAGTACAAAAGGAAAACATATAAACAATATCCTCAACATCGCAAGCCTCAGATTGGTCTCATGCTCTCCAGCTCCAATGCAATCCAGAACCTGATGTAGAAGGCCACTTTCCCTTATCTATACCTACAACCATAAAATCTGTTTGGCCATAAATGCATGGCCCAAACATGGTGTGAGGTGAATCCCAGTAGGAAACCACTACAAGATCTATGCCTAATATTCAGTTATTATATGGTAGGTAATGTAATGAAAGTAGTAAACATGAAAGTACTAAACAACAAACAATCCACAGTTTCAAATCAAGCAATAGTGAAATAACAGCTAAACCTCAAATAGGTAAACCTCTGGGGAGTACTCACATCCATTCCCTCTGGTCCTACCTAAGAAGTACAAGAAACAATCTGGGCATCACACTTAGTCTAACCCTTATGGTTCAGCTTAAGCATAGACTCTCTAGGGAAGTGCTCAGATTCCATTCCTCTTATAGTCAAAGGTAAAGAAAGACTCTATGAGGAAGCTCTCACAGTCCATTCCCTACATAGTCTAGGTAGTCAAGTACTCTCTGAGGAAGCTCACATGGTCAATTTCTCTTATAGCCTCAAGGTCATGGACTCTCTGGGGAAGCTCACTCATTCAATGCCACTTATAGCCCATGTCATTCATATAATCTTTGAGGAAGAACTCACCGTCAATTCCCTTTATAGTAAAAAAAGTTCAGGAATAAAATCAAAGACTCTCTGAGGAAGCTCATGCCGTCAATCCCATTGCAGTCTAAGGAAAACAAGTACTCTATGAGGAATCTCACTCGTTCAATTCCTCTTATAGCCTCAAGTGGTTTTAGGCTCTTTGAGGATGCTCACTCGGTCAATCCCACTTATAGCCTATGTGGTCAAATACTCTCTGAGGAAGCTCACTCGGTTAATTCCTCTTATAGTCTTCTACACCAGGTTCTCACGACCCTTTGTAGGTCAATGAGAATAGTAGTGTAATATGGCCAAAGTAAACCTATACAATTACTTGGCTAACAGTCTACATAATATCATTCATGTCATAACACAAACTCTCCATCCTACATCAACAGACATGGAAGGAAATCAAGGCAGCCAAACTAGCTAAACAAGACCAAACAGTCTCAAACAGAACATGGAAGGGAAAAACATCCAAAGCATACCAATCAACACAATTCACATACAAATAACCTCTAATCACACACACTGGAAAAGTAGAAAATTAACCAGGTTAAAAACAGAAGACGCACAATACCCCATTCATGGGTATTGGTGATTTTGTGCATACAATTCAAAGAACAAAAACACGGAAGGCACAAACCACCCACCTCTTAGGGTTTTGTGAAATCGACTTCTTCTCCCAAACACACTCCAAGCTGGGTGAACGCCTCCTCGAAACCACCTCAAAAACCCTTCCTTAACATCAACAAGGTCTACCTTTAACACATAGTGGAAAAAAATCCCTAGATCTACATGAAACCCTTATAGATATAGAAAACTTAGAGAAGAAGAGGGATAACCCTAACCAAAACCTCAAATAACCAAAAGTGGGAAATACCCAAGAAGACCAGACATCAATCTACCAAGAAACCCCATCGATTTGCCTCCAAAATGAGCCAAGGAGCTCCCCTGAACTATGAAAATTGCAACTCCAGTGTGATACATGAGTATTAGGAAGAATGATGGATTAATGAGAAATCCCGAGTGGTTAGGGACTTAAAAACCCTATCCTCAAGCGGTCGCATGAATAACCCACACTGTTTGGAAAAATGTGTGCCAACTGTGTGGTTGCCACTGTCTCAACTAGGGATTTCGCACAGCTTTCCCACACGATTTGACAAACCATGTGCTGCCTGTGCGGAGCCCACTGTCAAGGGAATCACGATTTCTTGGGTTGGCTTCATGGTTTGTTCAGACTGTGCGCTAAACATGTGTCAACTGTGCGCCACTATACGACCTCCATAATTTCCTTTTTTATTGAAATGACTAGAAAAGGAAAACATACCTAAAAAAAAGGTCCGGGTTCTTACAAACATCCCCCCTTAAAAAAAATTCATCCTTGAATTTCTCTAGAATGGCGGCGTAGAAGAAGAAACCCCAAACAATTCTGACCACTATGCTCACACATCAGCCTCACTCTCCCAAGTCTCGTCTTGTACTCGCCCGTGCTGCCATAACACTTATACCAGAGGAACAGACCGGCCACAGAGAAACATTGTACTGCGATTGAAAATCTGGATAGGATACTCCTCGAACGAGGCATCCACCTATAACTCAACCTCCACAGGTTTCATGAAAAGAGACGGGTATTAAAAGTAACATCGAAGTTATGAAATGTGGAAGATGTCAGGCATAGACTATTACCTCTTAGGTAACTGCAACCGATAGGCAACCAGCCCAACTCTCTCCAATAACTCAAATGACCTGACGTACCTCGGTGAAAGATTACCCTATCTCATGATCCGTTTGTGCCCCATCCTCGACGTGACACATAGAAAAACCTGATCTCCGACCTCGAACTCCAGAGGTAATTTCCACTGATCAACATAAGACTTTTGATGATACTGCGTAATATCCATCATATTCTGAATCAACTATATCTGTTCTGTGGTCTCTTGGACAGGATGAGGTCCCAGCAAAATTTCCTCTTCTACCTCCATCCAACACAAGGGTGATCAGCATGGCCTACCATACAAAGCCTCATAAGGTGCCATCTGAATAGTTTCTTGAAAACTATTATTGTAAGAAAACACCACTAGAGGTGTATGTATCTCCCAAGACCTACATAATCCATAATACATGCACGAATAATTTCCTCAAACACCTGAATCGTACGCTCGTACTTGCCATCTTTATGGGGATGGTATGATGTACTCAAAAGTACCTGTGTACCCAAAGCCTTATGAAGCCCCTTCTTAACTCAAGAGGTAAAATGTGAATCCCTGTCTGAAACAATGGAGTGGGGAACCCCATGTAGATGTAAAATATCTCAAATGTACAACTATCCCAGCTAGTCAACACTGAAGGTATCCTTGATTGGAAAGAAATGAGTGACCTTCGTGATTCTATCAATGACAACCCATATCACATCATTCCCTCAAGGCAACCTCAGAAAACTGGTCACGAAGTCCATCGTGATTTCATTCCACATCCACTCAGGAATGGGTAACTGATGTAGAAGTCCTACTGGATTATGATGCTCCACCTTCACCTGCAGACAGGTGGAACACCTCATGACAAACCCAGCAATATCACTCTTCATAAATGGACACCAATACTGACGGTGTAGATCACGATACATCTTGGTGACACCAGGATGAACTACCCAAACTAAGGAATGAATGTCCCACATCAGATCCTCACGTATGTCTGTTGGAACCCACACGCACCCCTAGAAATGCAAGATCTCATCCTCGCCTATGGTCCATCCAGGAATAAGGTCCTCTCCTAAGACACTTTATTGTAGAACTAGGCCTTCAGAATATAATATCTGCCTCATTTTCACTCGATCAAACTGAGTATAGGTAATAGAAAATGAGGATAGAAACGTATTCCCTTGTCTGTCATGCACCTCCAAATGCATATCAAAGAACAGAGCCTTAATCTGTCACTCACTGCTGGCCTCATTAGCTACCTGTATCTGAGTCATCCTACTCAACACATCAATCTCTGCGTTGCCTTTCCCAGGCGTATAGGCAAGCACAAAATCAAAGAATTGTAGGTACTCAACCCACCTCTGCTCTCTCAAATACAAATCACGCTGAGTGAAAATTTTCTAGAGACTTTTGTGGTGGGTGAAAACCAAAAAATGCTATCCCCAGAAGGTAATGTCTCCAAAAGCATAAGGCAAGGACAATAGCCGCACAACTCCAGATTGTGTGTCTAGTAGTTCCTCTCATGTGGCCTCAAATTCCGAGACACAAACGCATTGACTCTATCTCCCTGCATGAGCACAGCTCCAAAACTAATACCTGAAGCATTGCCGTAAATAGTATAGCTCTTTCCTGGCATTGGAAAGACTAGTATCAGTACTGAAGTCAACCTCCCTTTCAGATCATGAAAGGCTGACTAACATGAATCTGACCATAAGAACATTGCACCCTTCCTAGTCAGGCACCTCAACAGTGTTTCTACGCATGAAAAGTCCTGAATAAAGTGTCTGCAGTATCCATCTAGCCCTAGAAAACTTCGAACCTCAAATACGTTCTTCGGATACTCCATGGAAACTATTTCTCTCACTTTTTCTAGGTCTAGTAATACTCCGGTCTCTAAGATAACATGACCCAAGAAGTGAATCTGATCAATACAAAAGTAGCATTTTGAGAGCATAACATATAACTGATTCTCTATTAGTGTACTCATAACGATCTCAAGATGTGTGGAATGGCCGCGTCTAGTGTTAGAGTACACCAATATATCATCCACAAAAACAACCATGAAATAATCCAAGTATGGATGGAAGACTCGGTTCATCAGTTCCATAAAAACTACAGGCCTGTTTGTGAGACTGAACGACATAACCATATACTCGTATAGACCATACCTACTCCAGAAAACTATAAGGGTATATCAGATGGTCTAACACACAATAGATGAAAACAAGACCTCAAATCGTTCTTTGAGAACACCCAGGCTCTTCAAAGCTGATCAAATTGGTCATCATTCCTCGGAAAGGGATATCAGTTCTTGACCATCAATGGGCTCAACTTTCGATAATCCACACACATCCTAAGAGTACAATATGCCTTCATCACAAAAGGATAGGCGAACCCCAAGGAGAAGTACTGGGTCAGATGAAACCCTTTTCCTGTAACTCCTCCAACTACTTCTTGAGTTCCTGCAACTCAGGTGTAGCCATCCTATAAAGAGGAATGGACACCAGTGCCGCTCCTGGCACAAGCTCAATCGAAAAGTCTACATCTCTCTTTAGAGGAAAACCTGAAAAGTCCTCAGGAAATATATCTCGGAAACTATCCACTCCTTGAGGAAAGTCTAACTATGAGGTCCCCTGGTCATCCAGATATAGATTGGAAATCTGGGCTGTAACTCCAATTAATCAATGATGCTCTGGACCCGCTCTTCTCGCCCAAACATCCCATTCGCCCTTATGAATAAAAGATCCACCCTCCAGTGAAATGAAACTGAACCTACGATAATAGAAATAGATGAATGCCTAGAAGGGAACCAATGAGTCCATTCAAAGGATGAAATCAAAGCCTGTCATATCTAGGACATACAGATCCCAAAGGAAGTGACACACACCAACCTCAAGAGGGAACTCCTTGCGCTAGTGTACACTAGATGTCCTCATCCCCAAATGAGTGTCCAACGTCAAGATATCGGTAGAGGAAAAGATACAAAGCCTACGTCTCTCCACAAAAAACATATATAAAGCTATGGGAAGCCCCTGGGTTGAAAAGAGCATAAGATAAAACTAAGGAAACTAGAATGGTACCTCAAACTATAGGGGGTTCGAGATCCTGCTCTTACTGGGTCTGCTCCACTGCAAATGTCTGGAATGTTCCACAGCCCTGTGACCCTGCCTGACCACTCTGAGATGATCCACTCTACTGTCACTGATAGACTGGTGAGTGGCCGCCACGACCGTGACCTCTACCTCAGCCAGAATAGGAAAAAGAACTCCAGTTCCCAGACTGGTGAAAAACTGGTGGGGCTGCTCCTATATGAGGAGTCATAGATGAACCCCTATCACCGGCTTCTAGTGAGAAGAATGACAGAAACACTGCAGATGGCCCATCTTGACACAGTATTGACACTCTATCAGGTCTCTCTGGCATTGCAGCCTAGTATGATCGCTTCTCCCACACTCGTAGCACACCATATCGCTACCATTAGATGCATCTCACCTACTATAATCTCCTCACGCAGACTCCCTGTGGTGCTTCTTGCTATCAGTAGGAGGAATACTAGCTCTGGATGTCAATCCTCCCTGGATCACAGCTCCAAAATCCCTTAGATTGTGCTCTGTGATCAGTTCCTAGTTGATGATGGAGGATATCAAAGTCAACCTGAAGATGTTCACCTGCGATCGGATGTCGTTCCTCAGACCATCCTCAAACTTCTGTGCAAGGATCTACTTGTCACCTCCTAGAATAGGTGTGAAATGCTGCAGCATAGTAAAGCGAGATGAGTACTCCATAATAGATAGAGTACCCTGCTCTAGATTCCGGAAGTCCCGGGCCCAATCAGCCCTCAAGGTATCTGGATAGAAGTAATCGTAGAAGATGCACCGAAACACATCCCATGCCAAACTCTTCTGGTGCCCTACTTATGAGATCAACTCCCACCACCTCTTGGCAGAGTCTCGGAGCATGTAGATAGTGAGATTCACCATCTTCTCAGGAGGTATCTCTAGGTACTTGAAAATAATCAGTGTGTCTTCCATCCATGACTCTATAGTCTGGGGTCCTCCATCCCCTATGCATATAGTATGATGCTGCTGCTGAAAGACCCACGTCAATTCTGCCATCAATGGGATAGGAGGTGGTGTTCCCTGAAAGGTCTGCATTATCATAAAAAATCCCTCTCTGAACTAAGCATCAGTTGTTGTGTCAGGAATAACTTTTGGTGCCAAGACTGGCACTACAAGAGGATCTGCAGGAAGTCCCTGATCATCAATATCTGGTGTCTGGTCACTGTATAGAAAATAGCGTTCAACCAGAGGATGTCTTGGTGGCATGAACCAACAAGGTAAACTGTACACCTTATATTCAAGATTATCACCGACTGAAAATAGGAACGACAAGAAAGGAATAGAAGAAAGAAAGCAATCGTGTTTTTGCAAAATATGACTACAAGGCGTGTACTTGAATTGTCTTCCCCTTCCCGAGTCCTTCAATATGACTAACCCACACGATTCCCTTAAAACAAAACTACATGGTGTGTTCTTTCCAGACACAGCATATACTAAACAAGCTTCTGTAACACGTGTTGTGAGTTACAGGACCAGATACAAGGTCCCTACACATAGCATGCATATCCGGTACTCGTCATGTTCAACCAAGATTTTCACAACCCCATGTCTCTGCCCACATAGTTAGTGACACAGTGGGTATATTGGAATTTTTCAGACAATTATCCTCGAAAACTACTCCGGAACCTAGAAAATACTGATAACGAATATTTAAGTGCCAAATTCTGAACTGTGAGGGCCCATACTCCCCATGAATCAAATCTTAGCATCTTAAACATGTAATAAAAAAGTGAAGAAGACAATGATCCACCAAATTCAGGTCCATGATTTCCCATAACACCTAAAGAACCAATGTTTGGCGTTCATTCAAACAAATCCTCACACAAACAATACCCTATCAAACAACAATTATTTTTATCAAGCCATCTATCACAACATCATGCATATTCTACACAACTTCTATCACAACAACATACAGTTGTTAATTCACCCTAATTGGCATGGCAAGAATGTTATTTCTAGTAAGTTCCTATATGATGCATGAGATGGCATACCCTCATCTCATCAGGTTGCAACAGAAAGAGAACCTTAATAATATCAACTGTAACAACACAAGGAATTTTAATCACCCAATGGTGAAATCGAATCAACTGTAAAATTTCAAAATAAGAAAACTTGCAATAATCATGTTAAATTAGTTTTTCCTTGTACAAGAGTTAGCTACTCCCGAGAAAAACTTATTACTAATTACCTATTTTGTCCTATCCCATCTTTTAGCTCCAAATAGTACGCCAAGAGAAAAGAATTCTCTAATACCACTTTGTAACATCCTGGTTCAAGAGGCCACCCAGAGGTGCCCCGAACCCGGTTGGTCACATGTCTTCAAGTGCATTTCCCCGAACGCCAAAGGCTGCTGACTAGCAGCGAGGACCATGGGTGTGATAGTGGGGAAACTATTCTTTCATTGGCAAAGAATACAATGAATGTAAACAGATAAACAATAGCAGAAGCAGTAACAATACCAAACAATAGTAATAGTGGAAGACTGATAAAGAAACAATTGGAGCATATATATATATATATATATAAATGATGCATGATACATATTTGTCTCGAAATGTAGCCAAACAAGTCACAATGATGAATACAGTACTAAAACAAAGTACTAATGGAAAACAGAAGAGGAATCTCCTCAGCATCACAAGCCTCTGCTTGGTCCCTTTCTCTCCAGCTCCATTGATATCATGTACCTGAAGTAGTAGGGTTCTTTCCCTTGTCTATACCTGCAACCATAAAATCTTTTTGGACCCAAAATCATGGCCCAAACAGGGTGTGAGATGAATCCAACTAGGAAACTACCACAAGATCTGTGCCTAACAGTCAGTGAATATATGACAGGTAAAGTATAGAAAGCAGTAAACAGGAAAGTACTAAATAGTAAAAAATCCATAGTTTCAAATCAAGAAATAGCAAAACAACAACTAAACCTCAAACAAGAAACCCTCTGGGGAGTACTCACAACCATACCCTCTGGTCCTACCTAAGAAGTACAAGCAACCCTCTGGGCAGCACACTCAATCTAACCCCTATGGATCAGCTTATGCATAGACTCTCTGGGGAAGCACTCACAGCCCATTCCCCATATAGTAAAAGGTAAAGAAATACTCTCTGAGGAAGCTCACACAGTTCATTCCCCCCATAGTCTAGGGTAGTCAAGGAATCTCTGAGGATGCTCACGCAATCAATTCCTCTTATAGCCCCAAGGTCGAAGACTCTCTAAGGAAGCTCACCCGGTCAATTACAATTATAGCCCAGGTCGTTCATATACTCACCGAGGAAGCACTCACCATCAATTACCCTTATAGTCTAAAAAGTTCATGAATAAAATAAAAGACTCTTTGAGGAAGCTCACGTGGTCAATTACCTTATAGTCTAAAGCAAACAAGGACTCTCTATGGAAGCTCACTTGGTCAGTTCCTCTTATAGCCCCTAGTTGTTCCAGGCTCTCTGAGGATGATCACTCGGTCAATACCCCTTATAGCCTAAGTGATCAAAGGCTCTTTGAGGAAGCTCACTCGGTCAATTCCTCTTATAGTCTACTACACCAGGTTCTCATAGCCCTCTTTAGGTCAATGAGAATAGCAGTGTAATATGGCCAATGTAAACCTACAGAATTACATGGATAACAATCTACAACATATCATGCATGTCATAACACAAACTCTCCATCCTACAACATCGGGCATGTAAAATAGGCAAGGCAGCAAAATTGGCCAAACATGACTAAAAGGTCAGAAATAGAACATACAAGGGAAAAATAACCAAAGCATGACAATCATACCAATTCACATTCAAATAACCTCTACTCTCACACACCGAAAAAGAATCCAATTTACCAGGGTAAAAACAGTAGACACACAATACCCCAGTCATGGGTATTAGTGATTTTCCACATACAATTCAAAGACCTTAAAAATGGAAGGCACAAACCACCTTCCTCTTAGGGTTTGGCGAAATCGACCTCTTCGCCCAAACACTCTCCAGGCTAGGAGAAATCCCCCTCAAAACCACCTCAAAAACACTTCCCTAACATCAACAAGGTCATCCTTTAACACACAAAGGCAACACAACCCTGGATCTACATGCAACCCCAGTAGATCTAAGAAATTAATAGAGGAAGAGAACTTACCCTACCCAAAACCTCAAAGAACCAAAAGTGGGAATTACATGAGGAGAACTGCCTTCGATTCACCATGAAACCCCTTCGATTTGCCTCCAAAACAATCCAAGGAGATCCCCCAACCTCTGAAAATTGCAACTCCTGTGTGAGCCACGAGTGGGAGGAAGAATGGTGGAGGATTGAGAAATCCCGAGTGGCCTGGGACTTAAAAACCATAACCTTAAGCGGCCGCACGGTTACCCGGCATAGTTTGGAAAACCGTGCGCCAACCGTGCAGTTTCCACTATCTCAACCTGGGATTTTTCAAGGCTTTCCCGCATGGTTTGACAAACCGTGCTCTGCCCGTGCGGAGCCCACTATCAAGGGTTGCACAGTTTCCTGGGCTAGCCGCATTGTTTTTTTCAAACTGTGCGCCAACCGTGTGACAACTGTGCGCCCCTGCACAACCTCTATAATTTCCTCTTTTTTCTCAGAAACGACCAGAAAAGGAAAAAACCTAAGAAGAAGGTCTGGGTTCTCACATGGATAATGTAAAGGACCCCCAAATATTTTATTTTTATTATATAGATTCATTCTAGAATCTCTATTTTGGGGAGATCCTTGGTGTTTAGTTCCATAATTCCCATAAATTCATTTATATATATAGAAGAATCATTATTCATAGTAGTAAGATATAATTAGTGATAAAATAATATCACTTTTCTTTATAGGTTGTATACCATGGAATCTAATTTTTTACAATGATATTTATTTCTAATTATGATGCCTTGGTATGAAGAAAGATAATATAGGATTAATGGATATATTATTTACCTATTAGGATGTGAGGGAAGCGAATAAAATGATTATAGTTACTTTTAAAAAATTCCGCTACTGTTTTGATAATGGGATGAGATAGTAATGTATTTTATAACCACAATTCCAATATATTTTATGGAATGAGTTTCAATGTGGAAAATATGAATCATCTAAAAAAGAAAAATGTCATTATGTTGACTAAAAACCATAATCTATTGATGGGATCAAAAAAATTATTCCAAATAGCCTCTTAATAATTATAATATATTAGAAAGTGTTTTTATTGATAGGGATTCCAATTTTTTGACATTATTTGGATATGAAATATAATGGGTATATGGTTTTTAGTTGAATCTATGTATGATTTTTTACCCAAATATTGATGTTTAGTTTGAGAAAATAATCCATATTCCAGTGGATAATCTATGAACATGTATTCATGATTTTGTTGTCTAATTATTGGATTACTTCTCTTTGGTGGAATGATCCTATAAATATAACTATTATTCATCCATTCTAATGGATCTATAATAATATTTATATTTGATTCCATGTGATTATTTTATATGATTAATTGAAATAAATTATTTAACAATTATTGGACCTAGTATCATTTAGGAGTTGACTGGGTAGGAGAAACAAATTCATAAATATTTCACAATTTCTCAGATTCAAAAATAGACCTCTGTCAATCACAAATGGAGGCCCTTGTAATTCAATGCGGGTGACAACATATTTTATCAGGTTTTCAGAGATTGGGTCATTAATAGATTGCATTTTAAGGAATGTAATACCCAATATTTTTATATTTTTTGAAATCAAGGTTAGAATCAGTGGTGCTTCTTATCAGCAAGTGTTACCTTAAAAATATTGTTACAATCACAAAACCTTTAATGTTTATCAACATAGAAAATATGAAACCAAATAATCTAATGTTATTATATAAAGTGTAATTAATCTTGAATTCAATAAAATATATATAGATTATCCAAATGATATTATTGGTTTTAATACGAAATTATTTTGGGAAAATATATATTCCACTATTCTATGTTAGGTGGAAACTAGTTAGACATAAAGATAAATTATGGGAGTGTGATGTTGAAGTAAGATCTCAATGTCCAAACATATTACCTTGAGAATTTAGGTGATGAATCTTAAGGTATTGATTACTGATATAGGGGAGGTTGTAAATAAACATTCCAATATAAATCAGTATTCCCTAAAAAATTTTGTGATTTAATTTATTTTTTTGTTACAATTAAAAATTTGAATGAAAATTATTGGGTTTCAAAAATGACTTTAAGGAATAATGATAAAGGTGTAAAGTGAATAAATAATTTAATACTATAAGGGGTTAGAGTAGTTATAGTTAGTTATTTAAGGACTAGTGGGAACCTATTGGATGTATACCCATAACCAAATAAACACCTAGGACAAATCCCTTTTAAAAAGGGTAAATTGATCATTTTAAAACCCCTAATTAATCCCCGAAAACTATGCGAACATGGGATTTGATTTATTTTTATTTTTCGGAGATATACCTCAAGATATCACTCTCCTCCCCATCATTATATACGAGCCCATGTTCATCCATGGATTATGTTTTTTCTGGTAATTAGTAAGAGTTATCATCAAAAATGGGTTTTCGAATTTTTTCTATTATCATAGATTTTTTAGCTATTACGGGGGGATTATACTCACTAAATTAATGGCCACATAGGTTGGTATATAATAAAATACTACCTATATTTGAATCTTGGAGATGTGTCTAAAATTAAATTTCCATGTAATACATGTCTTCTTATCATACTAGTAGAGAATTTAATTGGAAATCGTTAATGGGTAAGTTTGTGGAACACTAATAATTTTTTTTCTAATAAATGTTTTCAAATGAATATTCCTATAATGGAATTAGTCTTTAGTTTATTGGATTTATAGTCACCTTTTTATCATGTCATGATTTTAATTTTCATTTGTTATCAATTAAATATATAAATTTATCAGGAATTTTATATATCCATGTCTGATTTAAAATTAATGGGGAATAACCATATTATTATTATTATAATATAGTGAAACCTGAATTTTACTTCATCCTTTTGTTTTCTGATTCAGTTTCTATTTAGGTTTCATAGTTTATATATTAATATTCTTGAAATTTTGAGAATTATGGTATATGATTAAATAGTAATGTATGTATTTTTATAGGCATATACGAATTGAAAAATTATTGGATGTTGTGTGTCAGGCTCATAATACCATAATAAATTAAAATCTTACCTCTATTCCCAAATTAGTTGGCTATATGACAGCCCTGGATCAATTTACATGATTGTATTTACCTATGATGGGTCTTTGGGACATGACTCAGTGCACACATGAATCTATATATGTGTGGGTTTAAACTATATTAATGGAGTAATAATATATATGTATGAATATTATTTTTGTTATTATATTATTCTTGTAATTTGTTTAAAATTTTGAGCTAAGGCACAAAGTACAGTTATTTAGTAGACATACTCTTTATATAGGGAGTTTATTTATATCATTGAAATGCATGTTAAAAAGTATTGTTTAGGAATATTGTTGGGTATAATACTTATTCACTTAATCCTTGTATTATTACCAAACACACCATTTGTATATGGTAGTTATATGGGTGTAGTTGGTGACTACATTCAGGGTATGATTCACTCACACCCATCATGGGCCCCTATGGGATGTGTGCTAATGTTTATGTCCCTAATTAAACTAATGTAATGGAACTCCAATTTGGAATCCAACTTCACTTTGTATATGGGGGAATGAGTTAAATTTTTTGGAACCATTTTGTTGGAGGAAATAGAGGGTGGACACTATCTATCCATAATAACTACAAAGGTGGTTTCACTGCATAACTGACACTTTTGGTTCATAGGTATACATTTGGTCTCACACTTTATATTCATAGTTCATTTTTTCTAGTTCATAGACTCAATAGGTTATATGTATTCCTTTGATATTGAAATTAATGGTATAACATCATTATATAATTTATTTCAAAATATATGTCCTCATTTCTTGACCTCTACTTCTTATCGATGGGTTGTAACATCAACACACCTAAGGATTTTGGTGGTAACAGCTAATTTAGAAAAATTTCCAATTTTTTATTTCATTATATTGTGGGTTAATCCATCTCTCATGAATCTTCCAGTTATCCCTCTCTGCTTAGGAAAACCTATAGTGATAAATTGGAGAACCCAGTGTGTTTAATATAGATAAACTAATAACCATATAAGATATAACAGACACATTTAGTATACAATTGTATTAGATACCACACTAAGGGATGTAGGTCATGTGTCTTGAGTGTATCATGGATATTTATTTATTTTTGGTTCAGGATGTAATTTATAAATATGTATGACATGTATAATGTTTTTGTAAGTTTTCTTCAGTATGGGTATTTTGGGATTTATTCTTATTCCTTCCCAAAGAAATTATTTCATCATAGAGTCTCATAAATAATGATAAGATTTAGTATTTAGGAATATGTAGGGTCCCAGGACACTCCATGAGCTTTCTTATATTTATTTTTAAACCTACTGATGATTCAGGTTAACTAAATGTTAATAATAACTCAATAGTGCTTCCTATGTATTTTTTTCAATGATTCGGTTATTATGAAAAAATGATTTATTACATTGAATGTAAATCACCTATATATTTTCTATAATTCATTTATTTTATGGTATACCAAATGAATTTATTTTTTTAATTTAATTAATATATTATGATTGTAAAAGTATTACATGATTCTTGTAAATTGTTGTTGTAAAATAAAAATAATTTTTATAAATGGAATTGAAATTAAGTTATAGGGGAATGTGTTTTCAGATAGAAAATATAATATCGTTATAAAATTCAGTTTCTATCATGGTTAAACAGGTTTTAATATTCTTATGTACTTTATTGTAGAGTGTACTACCAATACAACCATTTCCTACTCTATAAGTATGGCATAAGAGAAAAAAACACCAAATAGACCTGTAGTTGACCCTCAGATTCAAGAAGAATCTATCCTAATAATTTAGATTTATTTTTGGGATATCCTTAAACAGAAAATTTTGTTTATTAAATTATGATGTAATTTTAGTTTCATCATCCTCGACCATTAATAGTAATGTATATCTAGAAGAATATATGGTGTATATTTCTCAATACCATCATATATTTGAATCATAAAAAATAAGAACAACGTCGAGTTATACAATATAGTTTCATGTTAGAGGGGGATGAAATCTTGTTGCGGGAGGTTATGCTTGTGGCTAAGAGGGATGATAACCTCTTGTGGAAGAGATATAATGACACTTTATTCATGTAGATCTACCCTAATACAATATATTTGGTAAATAATTATGAAGTCAAAAGCTTGAGTCTGAGATCCATGTTTTTGATTTAATATACCACACAATTTACTCAATTAGATTATTTTTCTTTATATATGAATGGTAATGGAGAGGAAAAACCACAATGTTTGAGGATGGGTCAGAATAATCCTTTATAGGTTTATGTGATGATATTTCATTTATCAATATTATCAAACGTATTAAAGGAGGCAGTTCTCACAATAAATATATCAAATTTAGGTTTAGGTGATGTTATCTCCATTCCTAGGTATACCTTAGGGAATAAATCCTTTTGTAACCAGAATAGGTGACAAGAGGAGATGAGAAGAGTTGTATCTCAATAGGGAATCCAACGAAGTGGGGTCCCTCATTCACTTAGATCAAGGATACCTTATTAACTTGGGCACTTTATATATACTAAGACAAGTTATACCTTTCAATAAAAGATGTTTTCATTATAACGGTCAATATGAAAATATTTAGAAAAAATATGTTGTAGTTCCTCTTTGAGTGTTGTGAAATAACCTCTACTAATATAAGGATATTCAGCATATCTAATTTTATATTCCACCAAAGGTTGTCAACCACCTTCTAGGTGGTTATGTATAATTTTTACCTGAACTTACACCTTTAAAAAAACCCAAATTATATTAACATTAGGTACATCCATTTGGTATAAAAGGTTAAAATGAATGTCAAGGGTTGATACTGATGTTGGATTTACCCAAATGATACAACTTTTAATGGAAGAAATTTAATATATTGGACTAAATATAATGCATGAGTTAAGTATAATACACTACAATAGCATAACATGGAATAAACAGAATATAAAATTAATTAACATCAACATCATAATATAATTCTACAAAACCAAAATTCTCAAAAAGGAAAAACATTGTTCAAACCATGGAAAAATGAGAAACTCCATCAAACAAAAACAACTAATATCCATCTCCATCAACAAAGACTAAAACAACAAGGTACCCCACTACTAAAGTAATTAGTCTTCCTCATGCTGACATCACACCAAATAACATTTAAATATGCACCATGATAAATATGCTAGGGGTGATTAATAAAACCCTGCAGTTAGTCCCCCAATACATCCCACATGTGGAACATAAAAAAATAAATTATATTCCAATTTATTTAAAACTCTAGTACTGAATGATATTAAAAGGAGAAGAATAGATAATTTTTTTAAAAATATATACCAATACAAAAACACTCCCATTAAATGGTCTTACCAACCGAATGTAATATTCATAAAAAAATTCCACTAAACAATCAAAATATGAGAGAGGAATCTCATTACCACTGACCCATGCTGTCACTTGGCCATACAATGCACATTGTGTACCTTTAACAATGATATCCATGTTTAACCCAATAGGGACCTCTCTATACACATCATTCACACATGCAAATTCATGTTAAAAATATATTAATACACACCAATGTCACTGTTTTTAATATCAAATCACCAATTAGTAATTTTATGAACCATGTTATAGGCATCCCTCATGACCTTTACATCAAATTAAAAACAACATCGATATAATACTATATAAGAATTTTATTTATTATATATGTCTTATTAAAAAAATATTAAACATTGGAAAATATAAATCTTCATGTTGTAGACATAAATAGTATTTGGAAATTCATCTTATTTAAATTAAGGTTTCAATAATGAAAATTCATTACGTACACATAGATCCATTCTCTTAAAATCCTCATATAGTGATTTAGAACTATATTTTGATCATGATAAACCCAAATAAATAGATCTAAGAATGAAAACCTGATAATTCCATTTAAAATGAACAAAGAAGAAAAAATAGATAAGAGAAGTTGAGAATAAATCTTTACCTTTGATCTTTGTCCCAATCATTCTATGATAAAAATATTAGAAGATAATGAATGAATATGATTAAAAAAATCACCCTAGGGTGATGATATGTTTGAGAGACATATACAAGAGGGAATAAATGAGATTTATTTGGTAAAAAATGTGTAAAAATATAACATTATATCCTTATTAATTTCACACATTTTTGGATCTATATTTTGGGAAACGGTTCACCAATGGTGTGGGAGCTACTGCCCAATACTTAGTCATTCGTGGTTTAGCCATGCAATTTGTGAATCATTTTGATTTTTTATGAATATATATATACTAAATATTTATCAGGGTATTACTATTAATAAGTGGTTTACACATTACAGGAAAAAATAATGAACCTATCCAAAATCCACACTTTTCAATGTATGGCTTTCCAAGGTTTTAGTAATGGTTTACCCGAAACATGCACTTACTATGAACCCTACAAAACACCCTCCAAAATAAGTAAACCAACCTTTAATGTTTAAAAAACAACCCCAACATCTTCACTAATTTATATAATATGGTGAAATATATAAATACACTAAATTGGAGGTGTTAGATTCTCAAAACCATTAATATTTTTTCCTTCTAACGTTGTATATTGTTGGTGTCTTGGAAAATATTAAGACATTTTTCATTCCTAAACATACCCCACTACCAATTTTATTAAAATAACTATCAATTATACCATAATAAATAAAATAATTATATTCTCTAAACTCATAAGATATTTTCATTCTTTTCCTAAATATAAATTGGGTTATGAATAAATATTTAATCATCCTTTATAGAAACATAATCCTCACTAATAAAATGATTGGGTTCTTGTTCATACTTCTTTTTCTGGAATATATTGAAAACATCGTGCACTATGATGATCATGGGAGGAATAGATATTTAAAATGAAACTCCACCAAAACTCATGAGATTCTAAAATGGTCTAACATTCCAAGGATTTATCTTCTCTATCAATCTAATACTTTGGTGCCCCAATATTAGTGATTACTATAAGAATACATGGTCTCAAACATCAAATGATAATGGAAAACATTAGTGTTTTATATAATATTTATGAAATACCTATTCAATTTCATTTATTTCCCAATCAATTTAATTTTCTCAATCATATTTTATATAAGACTTAGTTTAATAAACGAAGTTAGTTTGGACTCCATCCCACAAAGTGGAGAGACACATAGATGAGAATAAAAATTTTCAAATGTGAATAATAAGATAATTTTAGAAATACTATTATTATATTTAATCTCAAATAAGGGAAAATTTTGTTCCCATGAACCACTAATGTCTTTCACATATTCTTGTGACAAGAAGGCTTGATGTCCAACCAGTTTTCTAAGAAAAGCTCTAGTTTGTGTTCCATTCTCTAAGTATCCAAATACAACATCTAAGGGATTGTTTTTAAGGGTTCTAACCTTTCTAGAAAAAGGGGGACTAGTGCTTTAAGGTTCATTAATAGATTCAGGTTCATTATGACTGTATGGTAGGGAATTTCTAGAATTAGAAGTTTTCACAGATTCTTTCATAGAGGAATTTGAGGATTTTCAGTTGATGTTCAGATTTGATACATCATCCTCTAGATTTTCTAGGATGGTTATAGGCTCATGTGGATCTGTTTCATCAAACATGATATGAATATATTCCTCCACACATTTAGTTTTCTTATTGAATACTCTATAAGCTTTACTTTATATTGAGTAACCTAGGAAAATTTCATCATCACTTTTGGATGCAAATTTATCTTGATTATCCTTAGTGTTGAGAATAAAGACTTTGCAGCCAAAAACTCTAAAGTAATTCTCCTTAGGCTTCCTATTTTTCCAGTGTAACACCCCGAGCTTCCACGATACGCTTCTCATTCAATAATGTAATAGCTTGCATTGTACGCAACATCGAGTTCTAACACATTGCAAATAATCAAAGTAGCCGTTATGAATTGTAATAACCACTTTTTAAAATTATCGAAATTTATATTTCAAAATGGACTTCATTTTTGTATTCGTAATATCGAAATTATCCAAAGTTGAATTTTTTGTAATTTTCTGAGAACTTCCAATTTTTTATGAATAGTGAAAATTACTTAAAACAAATTTTTTAATCAAAATAATTTATAGTGATAAATTATACTATTTAGTGGTTTTAAAGTATAATTAGAATATATTTTTACCATTTTATCCAATGGTGGTCATTACAATTAATTTCACATTGAAATTGGATATAAACAATTGCCAATCTTTTGATATAAATTGTTTCTTAAAACACGCTATTTGTTGTGACAGCGAGAATTAATTATAAAATTAATTAATGCAACTTATATGTTTGGAATTTTGTAAAATAGACATCATTTTTGAATTCGGAATATCAATTATAGCTTAGGGTGAAATTTTGGCATTGTTCTGAAAAACTTCAATTTTTGATGAATAGTGAAACCACTAAGTGGTAGTTAAATAACTGATTTTTCGTTTAAATGAAATATTACCACTTCTGTGATTTGATTTTCAAAAATCTGACATACATGGTTGTCATTAATAAGTAAAATGTGGTTCAATGAGATTAAAATAATTTTTTGGTGAATAGTAACTTTTAAGTTCTTAATCGTGATTAGAGGTAATTAGTGTAGTTTAAGGTAAAAATAATGTTTTAATAATATGATATGGCTTGACACTTGTCCTAATCCTATTGGATGAGTCATGGCCGACCAAGAAAACTCATGGGTCAACTTGGGGACCCCATGGAGCCACTTTGGTTGGAAAATGACATTAATATATATTTATTTAATGTTAAAATTAAATTGACACAAACATGAGTTATTTTACTAAATCAGTTTTTAAGTGTGGTTAAACAAGTCAAAATTTTGACTATAAATATTCATTAGAAAGCTAAAAAGATTTCCTACATCATAGTATTTTTTTTATAATTTTTAGACATTAAATAAATTAAATTATTAATGACATCATTATGATGCAGCGATGACCTCATTATTTAACGATTTAAATAAAATGAGAAGATAATGAAAAATACAAGTCATACACTTGTCAAAAGCCTATTGGATGAGGATATTTCGAAACCTTATCACCTTAGACTCGAATTATATAAGTGTGGGACCTTTAGAATCCGAAAAGCATTGTGAAATAATGCAACATTTCAATCATTTCAAAAGAGCCCCTCCTCTCCACTTATAAAAGGCCCCCACCTCTCCCACCTTATTCACACCTTCAAGCCATTTGGCTCGGCCAACCTCTGCCCAAATACTCTCCCAACTTCCTCCTCTTACTCCTAGAAGCCTCACTTTGGGCATAACTCTTCCCAAGGAAGCCTTTGGCTCAAATCAAAAAGAGTTACCCGATTTTGAGGTAATGACTTCTCTAAGGTTGTTTTGTTTTATTTTTCTTCTACAACCCCCTAAACTCTTTTTATTCATTTCTTTTGTAACAACACCAGTATACTCAATATACTAGGATGTTTTTATAATAAGGATTCGAGCTACACTTACACACACCTACATCTAATGGTTAAAGAACATACGGTTTCTGTGAATGGTGAATTTCTGCCTCACGAAACGATGATTGTTCAACACTCATATAACACCTTCAAAGGTGGCCATTAAGATGAAAATATTTTTATATATGATATATAATATGTTTACGTTTTACTTATGCTTCGGTATTTCTCATTTATGGCATACTTTATGATTTCCATTATGGGTAAAACGCGATAATTTCATTTTAGGAAGTGCGGACTACCGCCCCCTCAAAGTGATTTGAATCATTAATGCCATATGTGGGATGTATAAAGGATGGAGTAAATGGTATTATACACTATATTATACTGGAATTATATTATACATTTATATCATTATGATTTTGTTCCATTAAATATGAAATTGAAATGAAAGTAGCGTTCATGCGTACGTACGGTTTACCGTCTCCATGAACGGTGCATTTCATTTCTTACCTCTAAATGTTACGTAATATTATAAATGAATGTATATACTGGATATATAAGATATATATGACATCTAAATCATGAATATAATTCTGGATATAATGGATATTCTACCACATGAAAAACTTGTAATTATAAGAAGTTTATTGTTGACTCAAGTACCAAAGATCGACAAAACGACCGTTATTAACTTAAATAATTACATAATGTTCATAACATTGTAATAAGTGATATAAAAAGGTTAATGAAATTGAAAATGGTTCTTAATAAGGTATATATTAACTCTAGTTTATTATTCAGGAGGTTAAAGAACGGTTGAGTCAAGTCAGACACGAGGTAAGGGAACTTCTTAACCCAACTTCCATTCTTTGGGTTAATCTCCTACTTTCAAATTATGTCATGATGTTATTATGTCCTATTTTGTATTTTTACTTTCTTTATGTGTACCTATAGTGAATACACATAATAGATCTATTTTATTTTAAAAATGATCTTTTTAAGGACTTCGTCTCAATCTCCTTTCATTGAGGCATATTTGGTTTTATACACAACTTTCTTTTATACGGTGTATAAACCCCTTTGACTTTTACGTTTATTCAAAAGAAACCTTTTTTATACGAAGCGTTTTACTAAACGACAAAAAGGGAATGTTTTTCACTCCATACTTATGCGGCGACAACGACTTCTCCGCCGCCGGGACCATTATTTGAGTTTCGGCTCCCTCTACAAGCCATCATTTTTTTTAATGAAAAATAAATACAAAGTTTTAACTTTCTTTTATTTTGGTATTGAAAATGGTTTTGAAAGAACTTTTATTATATCAATGTGCTGTATTGATATCTTGTGATTGAAATGTGGAAATGTTATGTTTCCTTTATGCATGTTTTATGTGATACAATTATGTTATGGTTTATGATATGTTTAAACCTATTCATATGAGGAATGAATTGGACTTAATAAGTGACGGGTGGAGCCCGCTATAGCTCCTCGATGCATCGGCAGGTCTCATGAGACAAACTAGTGTCTTGGCACGAGGCCTTGACAAAATCTTATTTGTGGTCTTGGCACGAGGCCTTGGCTACGTGGTTATGATAGTTTGGCATTATGCATTCCATCATTATGAAAGTGGTTATTGATATTTCATGTGATTATTCGACCAGTAGAATATCCATGTGAAGAAGTGAATTGAATTATCTCATTTTACTTTTTCCATATTATGTTGATGTTCAAGTTTAAAAGGCTTTTGTTTTAGTTATACATTGCCTTAAATTTTTATGTTTATTTATGAAAGCTTCCGCAATATTGTTATCCTTACTGAGAATCTGAGGTCACCCCTTTAAATGTTTAAATATTTTCCAGGATTTGAAGAAGTATTTTAGGAATGACCTACAGGGATAGTCAGAAGAGGATATGAGTGTGGACTATGAAGACCATGTTATTGTAGTTTGTTTACTTTTTGATGTAATGAAAGACTTATGAATGTATCTAGTGTTTCCAAGGCTACTAAACTAATCGGTCTTTCGAGAATTGATCTTTTGTGATCATGCCAATGTTACGAAGTAATACACCGACTCTGGGTAGCTAGGGTCGGGGCGTTACAGTTGGTATTAGAGGCAGTTTAGTACTAACCTTGGAAGCTAGATTTAGATAAACTCTGATAGAGCACATAGCCCAAAGATAGACTTTGAGGGTTAGTATAGAAGAACTTCCTAGAATTTTGGTATTATAGAGATGTTATGAGTTTTCCGAGCAATACATCCCTGTCTGGATACGAGCAGGTAGAGGCGGCTCTGGCACAGATGTACCTAGGGGTAAAACCCGAAAACACCGCTTTGAGCTAGACTCGAACGGGAACTGGTGCATGACAACGGGCCTTGCTGCACTCTTGGTTACGACACTCCTGGGGGATATGCTTAGGATAATTCTCATTTTATTTACAAACCACTATGAAGGGTTATGAGTATATACTTCCTCAAAGAAAACATTTCTTTTTATGATTATGGATTATATCCATAAATAGTTCAATTTATGTAAAGTGTTTTACAAGTATGGATTTATGTATTTTGATTCATAAACTAATCTAGTTTATGCCATTGTTTAAAAATGGTGCCTAGTGGAAGGAATGGAAACTGTATCAATGCACGAACTCCGTGTAGGGATTTCCCTCCTGCTCAAGATAATTATTGTGGATCTGGAGATACAACTGGTGCTGATCAACTTATTACCATACTGGGACAACTCACTCAGGTTATGAATAATAACCTTACTCGTATGGAGCACCCTGATCTGCAACGTGGAGGATCAATGATATACCGTTTCATGAGGCAACAACCACCAACCGTCAATGGGAGTACAAATCCTATAGTAGCTGAGCAATGGATAAATTCCTTAGAGAAAATATTCCATGCCTTGGGGAGTAGTGAAAGGGAGAAGGTTGTCATGGCAGTTTACCGCCTCACTGGAGATGCCGATCAGTGGTGGTCGCTAATTCAAAACACAAAGGAAGATGATGACGTATCGAATATGGAATGGAGGGAGTTCAAAGAGCTTCTCTTAGAAAAATACTTTCCTCGTGACCATCGAGCAGATGTGGAAAGGCAATTTCTGAGTCTGAAACAAAAGGAGGATGAGAATGTCGCAAAGTATGAGGCCAACTTTACAAGGTTAGCGAGGTATGCTGCAGATTATATACGTAACCCAAGAGGTAAGATTGATCGTTTCTTTTATGGGTTAAAACCATTTCTCCGTCGAGCTTTAGTATCACAATCCTTCTCATCATATGAAGATATTATCTCGTGTGCTATCAAGACAGAAAAGGAATTCTCTAAGTCTTATGACAACAAAGTAAAGCAAGAGAAGAAGAGAACGGGGGAACAAGAGACAGATAAAGGGAAAAAGGGAAAGAAGGATTTTCCATTATGTGATAATTGTGGGAAGAATCACCCTGGTACGTGCCTAAAAGGAATGGGAGTTTGTTATAAATGTGGAGAAAAGGGTCACCAGGCTCGTGATTGTAAGGGAAAGAAAGAGGCTGTCAAAGTTGAATGCTATAATTGTAGGGAAATGGGGCATTATGCAAATGAATGTCCTAAGCGTCAAGGAAACTTACCTCAGAAAAGGCCAAGGGATCAAGGCCAATCTTATGCTGTGACTACAGTTGAAGCGGAATAATTAATGTATTGGTGCTTTTGGACTCAAGGATTATATTCTAGTTATAAGAATAATGTGATATATATAAAGATTGTACTGCAGTACTTTTTGATTAAGGTAATATGATTAAGGTAATCATATTTTTAGAATGTGACAATAAGAGAAACATTTCTTTGTTTGGGGAATCTGATGTTACAATTGATTTTGGAATTTAGAGACCTTGTAGAGAAAGTCTGGACGGAGGTATTTTGGATAACTATAAATGTTGGAATGGATTAAGTTGAACTTTGGATAGTATTGTTTAAAGTTAAAACATTTATGAAGATTATTTTTTGAATATTATGATACTATAGTTTTAGGAAAAGGAAAACCTGCAGGGTGGGGCATAACCCGTCGCGTCGGACAAAGCTGCAGGAATCGAACCCACAATCATAGTGCGACAGGCCTTTATTTCCTACCACTAGCCTACAGGAAGTCCCTGGTTATTACAAAATAATATTACTAATCTAAATGGTATGTGTTAACATTTGGAACCTTATACAATTAGGATAAGTATAATATTTTTGAGTTCTATTATCTTTTTGAGTGAAAGATGAGTTGAAGGTTGAAACTCTAATTGTCAAGAATAAATATATATATACCTATCTCTTATTCAAAGAATAAATTAATTCTTAAACATTAGTAAAGGGATATTAAAACAAACAAATGTGTTATCCTAATACCTTATGTCTTGTTGAACTGATGATATTTTAAATCAACATAGATTGAAGTCTTTGAGGCCCTCAATTTGACAGTTGATTGTGATTGATGACCTCAATCACTCCCTACAAATATTTACGTTTTTCCTCCAATTATATGTCTTTAATTTCCACCAATGTTCTCCTAATCGAGATCAAAATTGGGTGGTGACTTTTTCATTTCCCTTTCCCTCTTATTAAGGCTAAATTTTATTAATCTTATTTCCGATGTGGGTTTTCCACAAAGGTATTTTCTCTTTTCAACCTTTTATTTACAAAGAAAAATTTCAAATTGCGAGGACGCAATTTATTGAAGGAGGGGAGAATGTAACACCCCGAGCTTCCACGATACGCTTCTCATTCAATAATGTAATAGCTTGCATTGTACGCAACATCGAGTTCTAACACACTGCAACTAATCAATGTAGCCGTTATGAATAGTAATAACCACTTTTTAAAATTATAGAAATTTTATATTTCAAAATGAACTACATTTTTGTATTCGTAATATCGAAATTATCCAAAGTTGAATTTTTTGTAATTTTCTGAGAACTTCCAATTTTTTATGAATAGTGAAAATTACTTAAAACAACTTTTTTAATCAAAATAATTTATAGTGATAAATTATAATATTTAGTGGTTTTAAAGTATAATTAGAATATATTTTTACCATTTTATCCAATGGTGGTCATTACAATTAATTTCACATTGAAATTGGATATAAACAATTGCCAATCTTTTGATATAAATTGTTTCTTAAAACACGCTATTTGTTGTGACAGCGGGAATTAATTATAAAATTAATTAATGCAACTTATATGTTTGGAATTTTTTAAAATAGACATCATTTTTGAATTCGGAATATCAATTATAGCTTAGGGTGAAATTTTGGCATTGTTCTGAAAAACTTCAATTTTTGATGAATAGTGAAACCACTAAGTGGTAGTTAAATAACTGATTTTTCGTTTAAATGAAATATTACCACTTCTGTGATTTGATTTTCAAAAATATGACATACATGGTTGTCATTAAGAAGTAAAATGTGGTTCAATGAGATTAAAATAATTTTTTGGTGAATAGTAACTTTTAAGTTCTTAATCGCGATTAGAGGTAATTAGTGTAGTTTAAGGTAAAAATAATGTTTTAATAATATGATATGGCTTTACACTTGTACTAATCCTATTGGATGTGTCATGGACGACCAAGACAACTCATGGGTCAACTTGGGGACCCCATGGAGCCACTTTGGTTGGAAAATGACATTAATATATATTTATTTAATGTTAAAATTAAATTGACACAAACATCAGTTATTTTACTAAATCAGTTTTTAAGTGGGGTTACACAAGTCAAAATTTTGACTATAAATACTCATTAGAAAGCTAAAAAGATTACCTACATCATAGTATTTTTTTATAATTTTTAGACATTAAATAAATTAAATTATTTATGACATCATTATGATGCAGCGATGACCTCATTATTTAACGATTTAAATAAAATGAGAAGATAATGAACAATCCAAGGCTTACACTTGTCCAAAGCCTATTGGATTAGGAGATTTAGAAACCTTATCACCTTAGCCTCGAATTATATAAGTGTGGAACCTTTAGAATCCGAAAATCATTGTGAAATAATGCAACATTTCAATCATTCCAAAAGAGCCCCTCCTCTCCACTTATAAAAGGCCCCCACCTCTCCCACCTTATTCACACCTTCAATCTATTTGGCTCCACCAAACTCTGCCCAAATAATCTCCCAACTTCCCCCTCTTACTCCTAGAAGCCTCACTTTGGGCAGAACTCTTCCCAAGGAAGCCTTTGGCTCAAATCAAAAAGAGTTACCCGATTTTGAGGTAATGACTTCTCTAATGTTGTTTTGTTTTATTTTTCTTCTCCAACCCCCTAAACTCTTTTTATTCATTTGTTTTCTAACAAAACCAGTATCCTCAATATAGTAGGATGTTTTTATAAGAAGGATTCGAGCTACTCTTACACACACCTACATCTAATGGTTAAAGAACATACGGTTTCTGTGAATGGCGAATTTCTGCCTCATGAAACGATGATTGTTCAACACTCATATAACACCTTAAAAGGTGGCCATTAAGATGACACTATTTTTATATATGATATATAATATGTTTATGTTTTACTTATGCTTCTGTATTTCTCATTTATGTCATACTTTATGATTTCCATTATGGGTAAAACGCGATAATTTCATTTTAGGAAGTGCGGACTACCGCCCCCTCAAAGTGATTTGAATCGTTAATGCCATATGTGGGATGTATAAAGGATGGAGTAAATGGTATTATACAATATATTATACTGGAATTATATTATAAATTTATATCATTATGATTTTGTTCCATTAAATATGAAATTGAAATGAAAGTAGCGTTCATGCGTACGTACGGCTTACCGTCTCCATGAACGGTGCATTTCATTTCTTACCTCTAAATGTTACGTAATATTATAAATGAATGTATATACTGGATATATAAGATATATATGACATCTAAATCATGAATATAATTCTGGATATAATTGATATTCTACCACATGAACAACTTGTAATTATAAGAAGATTATTGTTGACTCAAGTAACAAATATCGACAAAACGACCGTTATTAACTTAAATAATTACATAATGTTCATAACATTGTAATAAGTGATATAAAAAGGTTAATGAAATTGAAAATGGTTCTTAATAAGGTATATATTAACTCTAGTTTATTATTCAGGAGGTTAAAGAACGGTTGAGTCAAGTCAGACACGAGGTAAGGGAACTTCTTAACCCAACTTCCATTCTTTGGGTTAATCTCCTACTTTCAAATTATGTCATGATGTTATTATGTCCTATTTTGTATTTTTAGTTTCTTTATGTGTACCTATAGTGAATACACATAATAGATCTATTTTATTTTAAAAATGGTCTTTTTAAGGACTTCGTCTCAATCTCCTTTCATTGAGGCATATTTGGTTTTATACACAACTTTCTTTTATACGGTGTATAAACCCCTTTGACTTTTACGTTTATTCAAAAGAAATCTTTTTTATACGAAGCGTTTTACTAAACGACAAAAAGGGAATGTTTTTCTTTCCGTAATTATGTGGCGACAACGACTTCTCCGCCGCCGGGACCATTATTTGAGTTTCGGCTTCCTCTACAAGCCATCATTTTTTTAATGAAAAATAAATACAAAGTTTTAACTTTCTTTTATTTTGGTATTGAAAATGGTTTTGAAAGCGTTTTTATTATATCAATGTGCTGTATTGATATCTTGTGATTGAAATGTGGAAATGTTATGTTTCCTTTATGCATGTCTTATGTGATACGATTATGTTATGGTTTATGATATGTTTAAACCTATTCATATGAGGAATGCATTGGACTTAATAAGTGAAGGGTGGAGCCCGCTATAGCTCCTCGATGCATCGGCAGGTCTCATGAGACAAACTAGTGTCTTGGCACGAGGCCTTGACAAAAACTTATTTGTGGTCTTGGCACGAGGCCTTGGCTACGTGGTTATGATAGTCTGGCATTATGCATTCCATCATTATGAAGGTGATTATTGATATTGCATGTGATTATTCGACCAGTAGAATATCCATGTGAAGAAGTGAATGGCATTATCTCATTTTACTTTTTCCATATTATGTTGATGTTCAAGTTTAAAAGGATTTTTTTTTAGTTATACATTGCCTTAAATTTTTATGTTTATTTATGAAAGCTTCCGCAATATTGTTATCCTTACTGAGCATCTGAGCTCACCCCTTTCAATGTTTAAATATTTTCCAGGATTTGAAGAAGTATTTTAGGAATGACCTACAGGGATAGTCAGAAGAGGATATGAGTGTGGACTATGAAGACCATGTTATTGTAGTTTGATTACATTTTGATGTAATGAAAGACTTATGAATGTATATAGTGTTTCCAAGGCTACTAAACTAATCGGTCTTTTGAGACTTGATCTTTTGTGATCATGCCAATGTTACGAAGTAATGCACCGACTCTGGGTAGCTGGGGTCGGGGCGTTACATCCAGAGTACATAAGGGGTCTTTTTGAGAATTGGTCTAATCAAGAATCTATTGATTGTGTAACATGCTATATTAACAGCTTCAGCCGAAAAGTAAATAAATCAGTCATATTCGCTAAGCATTTTTCTAGAAATTTCTTGTAGGGTTCTGTTTCTTCTTTCTACAACACCACTCTACTGAGGTGTTCTAGGTGCAGAGAAATTGTGATTATAACCATTTTGTGAGCAAAAGGATTCAAACTCGTGATTTTCAAACACATGGTCATGATCACTTCTTAAAGATTTAATATTAAGGAAACTATGTTTTTCTACAGACTTGGCATACTTAGTAAAATAAGAGCAGGATTCACTTTTGTGAGCCATGAAGAAGGTCCAGTTATATCTAGAAAAATCATCTACCAGAACATAAACATAGTGCTTCCCATTTAAACTAAAAACTATATATGTTTCAAATAAATCCATGTGAACCAATTCTAGAGTTTGAGAAGTAGAAACTTATTTCTTTGATTTGAAAGTGATTTTGTGTTGTTTTCCCTTTTGACAAGGATTACACAGTTTTTCATGTGGAAACTCATGTTTGGGTAAGTATTTGACTAGGCCTTTTCTAGTTAGCATTCTAAGGGAGTGAACATTACAGTGTCTAAGTCTCCTATACCAGAGCCAAGACTCATTATGAAATACACTTAATAATGAAACATTTTGAGAAGATAAGGAATCTAAATTAACAGAATAAACATTCTCATTACTTGATGCAGAAAATACTAATTCATCTTTAGAATTAAAGACATTACAGGCATCATTTTCAAATTTAACCTGATAACCATCATCACATAATTATGAGATACTAAGCAGATTATATTTTAATCCATTAACAAACAATAATTTAGAAATTAAAATTGAATCAGTGTTACTAATCTGGCCTAATCCAATGATCTTCCCTTTAGCATTGTCACCAAATGTGACATGTCCTCCATCTACTTTTATCAGGCTCTTGAAGCAAGAGTAGTCTCCTATCATGTGCCTTGAACATCCATTGTCCAAGTACCATATATTTTTACAGGATCTCTTTAAGAATCTTTCCTATAACATGATCAAGGAAAGACAGATTTTGATACCCATACTTGTTTTGGTGCAGTAACATTAGTAATAAGTGCTTTAGGAACCCATATTTGTCTCATAAGTTTCCTATTATAATTATGTAAAGAATTTGAAAAATAAACTATATTTGGTCTGTAAAAACTTGATACAGCTGAATATATATCATAATATGAGCTAGTTGAGCTGTTTCCAGAACTAGGAAAAACATTATATATCCTAGACTTTGAAACAAAATTCGTTCTACCAAGGTTTCTTTTACCAGGTTGATAACCAATGCTAGTATTGTATTTAGGGGCAATTTGTTTTCCCAGCATTTAGGTAAGGGTATTTTTCCCATTAGTAATATTTTTTAAGTCACATTTTAATTTCTCATTAGGAATTTCTAATTCATTGTTTTTCTTTGATAAATTGAGGAGTTTTCTCCTTTTCAGTAGTAAGTTCAGATTTTACATTTACAGTGAGAGCATGTTGTTTTTTCAATGATTTATATTTATCATTTAATTTATTACATGTATCTTCAATAATGTTACAGTATTCAAAAATTTATTCATTAGTCATATTTTTAGGGTCACTTTCCTCTTTAGAATATTATAAATTATGTACAGAAGAGTTCAGTGTTACCTCAGATGTGTTTTTCAAAAAACACATATTGGATTTGTTAGCCTATTCATCATCTGATGTCTCTGAGTTTCTTGAACTATCCTCAGAGGCATTCCATGTTTCCTTCATTCCCTTTTTGTACTTCTTATCCTTGTCCTCATATTTCTTCTTATACATGAGCTTTGGATAGTCATACTATATATGTCCTTTGCATTTACATTCATAGCATACAATTTCATCAGTTTTTTCACTTCTATTCTAGTCCTTTTTCCAGTTTCCTTTTAGATCATACATGACCTTGAAGTTAGGCTTTATAAAAAAGTTCTTCATTTTATAAAATCGTTTGAATCTTCTGGCTAGTTTAGCCATCTCCTCATCATTTTCAGGTGATGATTGTTCAGTGGTGGAACTTTCTATAGAAGCTTCTAGTTTCCCTTGGACTTTGTGCTTCAAGAAGGTAGTCTTGAATGCTACAGATTTCCTCTTCGTTTCATCCTCCTCTTCTTTATTGACTTTCAACTCTTCCTCATACATCATCTGTTTCCAAATGAGTTATTTTACAGGTATCTTGATGATTTTGCATGATTATATAATTGAGACAGAGGTCCCCCTCCATCTGTCAGGTAGGCATCTATGGATTCTCATGATCTATTCTTTGGAAATGACTTCTCTTCCTAGAGAAATCATTGTGTTGACAATATCATTGATCCTGAGATACATGTCAGAAATAGGATCATCAGGTTTCATTTTAAAATTATTATATTTTATAGTATATATATATTAAGTCTCATTTCCTTTACACTAGACGTGCCTTCTTCTGAGGCAAACAAGGTTTCCCAAATTTCATGGACAATTTCACAAGTAGAAATCCTATTAAATGATTCATCTCCTAAGGAACAGTATAAAGCATTCATGGCTTTGCAATTGTTATTTTAGGCATGTTTGGTAGGTTCATCCCAAGTAATTCTATTAGTCATAAGAAATTTGTATTCATATATAATGGATGACCAAATTTCCAAGATCATACTCTCTATATGAATTTTCATTTTAATTTTTCGTCGAGCATAGTTGGTTCCACTAAATAATGGTGGTAGGTTGGTTACAACACCTTCCAATCTATTTTCCTAACTAATTAATTACTTTAAAATATCTATAAATTTAAAACTAACATAAATTTACAGATCTTTAAATTACAACTACAATCACAATTGAGTAACATTACACAGAGTCTTAATAAAGCAACCTCTGATACCAAATGTTGGTCGGAGTAGTTCACTCAAGAGGGGATGGGTGAATCGAGTGACTATAAAAATTTCTGTTACAAAAATATTGTTTTAAAAGAAATGGCTTCCCCAAAAATAAATACAGACCAATTAATCAAGGTTATACAATTATAAGAGTTTGACTGTTTAAATAACTTCTTAGAAGATTAATTAATTCTCATTAATCTTAATATGTATTATTAATACTAATTTTGAAGTTATCCTACTAAGAAAAATAAATTATAACTTCATTCTAAGAGTAACTATCAAAGTGAAATTAGTGTTCTTTAGATTAGAAATAATGAAATAAACCATAGAAGACTAAAATTAAATAGCACAGTGGATATGAAACAAGTTGTTCAGTCACAAGCAAAGACCTAATCCTCTCCACTTGGTGATAACTTTCTACCAAGAAGTTTATTTAAATAATCATTGATCCACACCCGGGATTGGGGTTAACAACAGTACACACACTGTCCCGGTCACACAGGTACCTCTTCCACAATTTTTGTGGGTAAAAATAATAATAACCAAGCCACACAGGGACCTATTCCACAGTTGTCATGGGTAAACAAAAGTATAAAGAGTTTGGTGTAAGGATTTAGAAATACTTCAGCTTAGCAAAAGAGTCAGTGTGTATATGGAATATACAGAGTACACACACTGCTCAAAAATTAAGTAAAATAATCACTGAGAGAGAGTAGATATGAGTTTATAATTCTCTAGTGATTGTAATTGAAACTCTAGACTCCTTTGATTAAACAGAAATGATTCTAAGTCCTTCTCTACTTTTTATCTTGAAAAATATAGTGTCTCAATTCAGATTGTTTTCTTCACAAGTGTTGATAATGTGAAGAGGTTCTCTAGACTCCAGTGTACTTCGTATGTTCTTCAGCAGAGTCGGATTGCACACATAAGACAATACTTTATTTGAAAATCTTGCAGTGTTTTCTTCGTGGTCGTGCTCACAGGCCTGTTTTTCATTTAGTATCGCTCTCACTTGTTATTGGGAACTCTTCAATCATTATCTTCGAATGCATGAGCTTTATCCTACAGGTTCCATGTGTTTCATACCTCATACCTCGTACTATGTCTTCAGAGAAGCATTAATTATGTCAGTGCATTGAAGGCATCAAATATGATCATTAAACATTAAATTGGATGATGAAAAAATAGTTTAAGAAACGGTGTCACAGTATGTTATGAAAATGATGTCTCCTTCACACGGTGTCTGAGTGTCACGGTCTAAGAGTCATGGTCTCCGTGCCACAGTGTCTTCCTCATGGTCTCTTGCTTCACGGTGTCTTGCTTACGGTGTCTGGCTTAAGGGGTCTGGATTACGGTGTCTGGCTTCACGGTGTCTGGCTTACAGTGTCTGGCATACTGTGTCTGGCTTACTGTGTCAAGCTTCACGGTGTCTGGCTTACTGTGTTAGGCTTCACGGTTTCTGGCTTACTATGTCATGCTTCATGGTGTCTGGCTTACTATGTCAGGCTTCATGGTGTCTGGCATACTCTGTCAGCATTCACGGTGTCTTGTACTTAGACAAATAACAGTATTCAGACATAAAAAATAATATGCATTAAATGGATTAAGCATAACCATTATAAATCATGAGAGAACATGAAAAATAAATACACATGACTGGATATAATTTATAGGAGTTAACTGGGTTGTATATCATTTGTGATCATTAATGAGATTTGTGATCATTAATGAGATTTGTGATCATTAAAACATGATTAATACATGAGGAGTCCAACACATAACATAAGCATTTGTATAAAAACTAGCATAGAAAATGTCAATAATTTATCTATAAACCATGAATGGTGTTAAAATAACACATCCACATTAAAAAATATCACAAAACCTTCAATACAATATGGAATATTTCTATCATAATAAATCAACTTCTATCAAGTATAATATCTTTCAAATGATGTTGACATAGATGAAATGAAATCTATTTTGAAATCATTTAAAAGTTAAATAATTATTAAAGAAAACATATATTTTGAAAATATTCTTATAATCTTTTATGTGAAGCTTAGATGATGATATAACGACAGAAAATTTCCACACACGCCATATAAGTTAAAAAAATACATTCTTACCTTAATTTTGTCGAAAAGGTAATAAAGTACCTTTTTTGGAAAACGACGGAAAGGTTCCTTCCAAAACATTTTATAAAAAGTGAATCAAGGGTATAAATGAATTAAACCCATAGTCTAGTATATAGTAAAAATGTTTTGAATTATATTTTTAAGAAACAATTATATGGATGATAAAAAGTTCCCAGTAGATACGTAAAAACAACCTCGGATAATAAAGAGATTTCAAAATTAACCCTTACCTTGTAATTTTCGTTATTAAATGGTATGTTAACCTCATGTATAATATTTAAAACATTTATATTAAATAATACAATAATTTTATACATATATATGATATCATATATGATATTAAAATATTGCTTTGTTAATAATATTTTAGTAGTATTATTGTTTCGGGTGTTAACTGATTCGTTTTCCTTTATATGAATGGTTATGTAAGTCATGTTTGTTATGGATATGATGTATTTTATTAATATACAAAATGATATTATGTTCATAAAAATTATTTTTAATCATAAAATTATAATTATTCTTGAATGATTACAATGGAGAATTTATCTCATCGCGTTCATGTAGATAGTAATCTGTACGTACGCGCAAGCAACAATATCATTATATTGATGATGAAATCATATGTAATTGAATGGTATATCATATATATAGAATTATTAACATGTTATGTATATTATTTTCAATAGTTATACTCATTATTATATACATCCAAGTAATGATGTGTTTGAATAACAAACTACACCACGACGTGGTGACGGTAAGACGTACGTACACACGTATGGTGACATTGTCATTCATATGATGGATAGAATAATGAATACGGTTGTAACATTTCTATAATAACATCCCACTATATAGAAGATACATGAGTTATTATTTTAGAATGAAAACAACAAGGAAAGAGGAAGTGGAAGAAGAACCTAACTTGAAAGAGGTGATGAAATATTTACCTCTTCTTCAGGTTTTTCCTATTGATTTGTCAGAAGGGCTCCTTAGGATGGATTTCTGACCAATGTAAGGCCTCTAGGATGAAGGGATGAAAGTTGGGAGGATATTTGGGTAGTTTTTGGCTGAGCCAAAAGTCTTTGGACGTGTGAAATTAAGAGAAGGGGAAGTGTCCTTTTATAAGAGAGGTGAGGGTCACTTTAGGAAAAGCTTGAAATATTATTTTATAATAAAATCATTTTCTGTTTCTAATGGATCCAAAATGATTTATTTATAGTATAAGGTTTGGATGGGTTAAAAACATAGCACCAATAGGATTTAGATAGGTTTAGGTCACCATATTAACCTTATCTTTAAGATTTAACTCTTAGTTTAATAGTTTGTCATTTATCTTGTCTCATTGTATTTTTATATTATATTGTTAACAAATTACTATAAACATTAAAGAGAACTGCAAATGGTAAGCTATAGCCCCAATTCGTTCTAGCATTTCTAAAGGTCTGATGTACCTGGGACTTAATTTATCCTTATTACCGAATCGTATAACTCCCTTCCATTGAGATACCTTCCAGAAAACATGATCTCCTATATGAAATTCCCAATCCTTCCTTTAGTTATTGATATAGCTCTTCTACCTAATTTGAGCTGCTTTGATGTGGGTTTTGATAACCTTCACATTTTCATCATTTCCTCAACAAGTTCTAGGCCTATGAGTTTTGTTTCACCTACATCATCCCAACAAGTTGGTGTGTGACATCTCTTTCCATATAACACATCATATGGTGCCATCTTAATGCTTGAATGGAATCTATTGTTATGAGACGATTTTACTTGAGGTAAATATTGATCCCCCATAACTTGAAAGTCCAGTGAGCAAGATATCAACATGTCATATTAACCTATAAAATTATTTGTATTCATCAGAAGTCTCAAATTACATTTATTTAGATATTTATAATATCAATTATTTTAATCTTTCATTAATAAGCTAATTACTGCAACATAATTGGGTAATAAATAAATTAAATTATATAATTTTAAAAAATTATAAATAAAATATTTTTATATAATAAATATTTTTATCTTTCTAATGAATATTTATTGTCGAATTTATATTGTGTGTAAACCTATATTAAAAATGGTATAGTTATTAATCATTGAATTTAACTCTTTTTACTCTTCTTTAAATAAAATAGTAATAAATGTCCTAATCTAATCCAAGTTGACCAAAAGTATCATATTTTATTCCTAAGGTTGTTTTTTTTCGAATTAAACTTATCCAATAGAATTAAGAATTGTGTAAGGGTAATTATAATATCATTTTTACCCATAATTACCCAATTTACTTTTAATCATGGTAAATAAATGTCAAAATTTACTTTTCACCAAAAATTATTTTCATCTTATTGAAGCACAATTTACTTACTAATGTCAACCATGTCTCTCATATTTTTTTAATTCAACTCATAGAAGCAGTAAAATTATGTTTTATGCAAATTTGTAAATACTCCAAGAAGGTGGGTAATAGACGGTAAAAAGTTCAATAAAATTTTCTATATCTAAACATATTATAAAATGACTAAAATTAATTGAATTGTTCATATATAGGTATTAAGTATATTTTTTGACCAAAAATAAATTAAAATAATACAACTAATTATTTAAATAAAAAGTCAGTTTTAAACAATAGCGCAATGTTCTTCACTATTCATCAAAAATTGAAAGTTTTCAGAAAAATACCAAAAATTCAACCAGAGAAAATTTCTATATTCTGAATTCAAAAATGATGTCCATTTTGTGAAATAAAATTTATAAAATTTCAAAAAGTGTGTATTACTATTCATAACAGCTAGTTTGATTGGTTGGGGTGTGTTAAAACTCCAAATGGCGTACAATGCAAGCTACTGCTTTATTCAAAGGGAAACGTACCATGGATGCTTGGGGTTTTACATTCTCCCTTACTTAAAATAATTTCGTCCTCTAAATTTCTATAATATCAATGCATAAAAAGATTTGGGTAGTTCTGCATCATATATTCATCGGGTTCCCACGTTGCCTCTTCAATCTTATGGTTTCTGCATAGAACATTAACCAGACGTGTCGTCCGGTTTCTCAGCACTTGTTCTCTAGTATCAAAATTTTTGATAGGGTCTTCAAAATAAGATTTATTAGGTTCTAGTTCAATTTATTCATAGGTGAGTACATGTGTTGGGTCAGACATATATTTTCTCAATAGTGATTTGAAAACACATCGTGATCTTTGGAGAGACATGGAGGCGTGGCCAAACGATACACCACAACTCTAATTCATTATAGAATTTGGAAAGTCTGATGTACCTAGGACTCAATTTAACCTTCTTATCAAATCATATAACACACTTCCATGGAGATAACTTCAAGAAAACATGATCTCTTACTTGAAATTCCAATTGATTCCTCTGATTATCGGTATAGATATTTTGTCTACTTTGAGCTTCTTTGATGTGGGCTTTATAAACTTCACCTTTTTCACTGTTTCCTCGACAATTTCTGGTACTATGAGTTCTCTTTCACCAACATCATCCCAACAAGTTGATGTGTGACATCTCTTTCCATATAACGCTTTATATGGTGCCATCTGAATACTTGAATGGAAGCTATTATTATAGGAAAATTATACTAGAGGTAAATATTGATCACACATACCTTGAAAGTCATGTGAGAAAGATCTCAATATATCATCTATGTTTTGAATAGTGCATTCAGATTTTCCATCAGTTTGAGGGTGGCAGGAAGTGCTCAAACGATGTTCAGAATCCAAGGCCTTCTGATGAATTCTCCAAAATGTTGATGTAAAACAGGGATCACAATCAGAATCAATTGTTAGGAGTAAACTATGGAGTGTTAAAACATCATTAATATATAATATTTCTAGATTTTCAAATGGTTAATCTTCTCTTATAGTAAGATAATGTGATGACTTGGTAAGGTGATCAACAATGACCCAAATTGGATCATTACTTCTAGGAGTCTTTGGTAGCCTCATGAGAAAGTCTATCATAATATTATCCCATTTTTACTCACGTAAGGGAAGAGGTTCCACGACTCTTCCAGGTTGTTGCCTTCCAGCTTTCACTTGTTGAGAAACCATACATCTTGACACAAAATTAGTAATCTCACTCTTCATATTGTCCCACCAAAAATGTTCCTTAAAATATCTATACATATTGGTGCTCCCAGGGGGCATAGAGAAATTAGACCTCTGAACATTATCCAACAATTCCTTTTTTAGATTAGGTATATTAGTAACAAAAAGTATCTTCCCAAATTTCTAAATTTCATCTTCATATAAGAAGTCACTAAATCTACCATCATTCACATCTTTAATCTTCTTTTAAAACTCCTCATCATCAGTCTGAGAACTCTTTATCCTTTCTAGTAATGATGGTTTGCAATCATTTGAAAAATTATTGATATTTCACCTTCCATGGTTATTCCCATATCCATCTTTACTATATCCATGAAAATAGAATTCCTTTCAAATATAATCTTGTTCAAAACTACATGATCCTTTATACTCCAAGAATCTACCACCTTATTTTCCTTACTCGGGTGGTAGTGTATAGTGAAATAATAATCCTTGAGTAGTTTAAGACATCATATTTGCCTCATGTTTAGTTCATTCTGTGATAAAATATACTTTATATTATTGTGATCAGCATAAATCTCAAATCTTTCACCATAGAGATAGTGTCACCATATCATCAGAGAAAATATGAAAGCTTCTAACTCAAGATCATGAGTGGGAGAGTTTTTCTCATGATTTTTTAGTTGTCATGATACATAGGCATAACTCTATCATTCTGTATAATGACACATCTAAGTCCTTTTATTGAAGCATCACTATAAATATCAAACCCATCAATCCCTCATAATATAGTCAAGATAGGAGCATTGACTAATCTTATCTTCAGTTCATTAAAACATTCTTCATGGTCTTTAGTCTTAAAAAATTTAACCCATTTTCGTGTGATCTTGGTTAATGGGTTAGACAACCAGGAAAAATTTTGGATGAAATGTCGATAATAACCTACTAAACCCAAAAAAATGGCGTACCTCAGTTATACTCATCAGTGCTGGACATTCTTGGATTTCCATGGTCATTGAAGGATCAACATAGATTCCATCCTTAGAGTAAATATGGCCAATAAAAGAAATCTCTGGAAGCCATAATTCACACTTGTTAAACTACCCATATAATTTATTTCTTCTGAGGGTTTTCAGAATAGTGAGCAAGTGATTTTCATGATCATTGTAGAATTTTGAGTATACCAAAATGTAATCAATAAATACCAATAAAAATTAATCAAGATATTCCATGAAAACTCTATTCATTAGATCCATGAAAACATATGGTGAATTAGTCAATCCAAAAGGCATTATTGTACACTCGTAATTCCCGTACCTGGTTCGAAATGCAATTTTCAGAATGTCTTCCATCTTCACACACAACTGATGATATCGAGATAGAATGTCTATCTTTGAAAAGAAATTAGCACCATGAAGTTTGTCGAATATATCATCAATTAAAGGTAGGGGAAACTTGTTCATCATTATTATAGCATTGATCTCCCTATAGTCAATGAAAAATCTCATAGATCCATCTTTATTCTTAACAAAAAGGAAAGGAGATCCCCATGGAGAAACACAAGGGAAAATAAATCCCTTATTACTCAATTCCTCTAGTTATTTCTTTAGCTCCACTAATTCCAAAGTGGTCATTCTATAAGGGGTCTTCAATATGGGCCTTGAACAAGGCATTAAATCAATGGAAAACTAGATATCTCATTCTGAAGGATGTCTTGGTAAATCTTCTTGAAACACATCAACATATTCTTGTACAATAGGTACATGCTATATTCAAACATTCTTTTACTCACCCATAATTATTTCATTACCTTTCTACCCAATAATTGAATTTAGTTGAGATACTGGGGGTGCATCTAGATAATTATTAGGTGGTGATGTTTCTACTCTAAGGATAAGGTTCTTCTTATCATCATCGAAAATTATAACCTCTTTCTTCTTAAAAAAATAAATTTTCATCTTGGTCTGTAATCCAATCCATTCCGAGGTTTATATCGAATTCAATCATGGGTATGACGATGAGATCAACAGAAAAATATCATTTATATGTTTTAATGGGAACAGATTAACAAAACATTGTTGCGATGATACTTCCATTAGGATTTTTTACTGACAACTCCCATGTTAAGTCAAATTGAAAATGTCTAATTTTCTTGAAAAAATGGGATGATATGAAACAATACAATCATACCGAATCAAATAAATCATTCGCTAAACTTGAAAAACCTTATTAAATTACCTGCCACCATGTCTTTTGATGCTTCAACCTCAACTGTTGTGATCGGATAAGCATGGACTTTCTCCCTTGGTCATTTTTGAGGTAAGTTCCCTTGGTTCTTAGGACATTCATTTGTATAATGTCCCATTTATCTACAATTTTAGCATTCAACATTGACAGCCACTTTCTTTCCCTTGAAATCATGAGCATAGTGGCCTTTTTCATCACACTTGTAACAGACTCCCATTACCTACAGGAAAGTACTGGGGTGTTCCTTCCCACATTTACCACATGATTGATATTAAAATTTTCCCTTCTTCCCCTTATTTCCATTTCCAGAGTGATCATCATATCTCTTCTTCTCTTTCTTTTCTTTAATTTCATAAGACTTAGAGAGTTCCTTTTCTATTTTGATAGTGCACGAGATGATATCTTCATACGATGAGAAGGATTTTGAGACTAATTCTTTTTGGAGTAATGGTTTTAACCCATCAAAGAATCAATCAATCTTACTCTTTGGGTTATGTATATAATATTCTTCATGCCTTGCTAAACTTGTAAAGTTAGCCTCATAATTTGTGACATTATCATCCTCCTTTTTCCTCAGACTCAAAAATTATCTTTCCATATCTGCTAGATGGTCACGAAGAATGTATTTTCCTACGAAAATAATTTTAAACTCCCTACATTCCTTGTTTTATACTTTTTCATCTTCCTTTTAGTTTTAGATTAATGACCATCATTGATCTTCATCTACTATGAGATGATAAACTGCCATGACAACTTTTTACCTTTTTCTACTCCCAAAGCATGAAACATTTTCTCTATGCAATTTATCCATTGCTAAGATAATGATGGATTTGTACTCCCATTTAATGTTGGTGGTTGTTGCCTCCTGAAGTGGTCTAACATTGATCCTACACATTGAGGATCAGGGTGCCCCATATGGGTAAAGTTATTATTCATAACCTGAGTGAGTTGTCCGAGTATGGTGATAAGCTGATCAGCACCAGTTGCATCACTGGCATCAATATAAATATCTTGAGTAGGAGGGAAATCCCTACACGGATTACATGAATTGATATAGTTTCCATTTTTTCTAGTTGGTTCCATTTCTAAACAAGGGAATACACTAGATTATTTTATTAGTCACAATACATAATTCCAAACTTGTAAAACACTTAACATAAATTGAACAATTTATGGATATAATCCATAATCACAAAAAAATCTATTTGGATGTATATACTCATAAATCCTTCATAATGTTTTTTAAATAAAATTTATTTATCTAAGCATATCCACCGAGAGTGTCATAAAAAAGAGTGCAGCAAGGCCCGTTGTCATGTACCATGATACCACGAGTCAAGCCCAAAACTCATTGTCGGAGTTTTCACACCAAGGTACATCTGTGCTTGATCCGCCTCTACCTGCTCGTATAAAGACAGGGATTTATATAATAGAAAATATACAAAATCTCTACATTCACTACTAGAAAAACAGTTATTTGCGACGGGTCATTTGCGACGGGATCCTGTCACAAATGGCTTTTTGCGACGGGGGCCCGTCGCAAATGGCCTGTTGCTGAAAACGGCGTCGCAACAACACTTATTTGCGACGGGCCCGTCGCTAAAGCCTTTTTTTTGCGACGGTTATTCTCCCCAACGCAAATAGTACTCCGTATATTTGTAAAAAACTTTTAAAATAGTATTTGCGACGGGACCCATCGCAAATACCTTTTGCGACGGTACCCGTCGCAAATAGCTTTTTCGACGGGACCCGTCGCAAAAACTATTTTTTAAAAAAAAATAAAAAACTATTAATAAATTATTTTAATGCATATAATAATACTAGTATTTGCGACGGGCATAGTATCCCGTCGCAAATACTATAAAAAAATAAAAAAATAAATTATTAATAAATTGTTTTAATTAATATAATAATAGAATTATAATTCACAAATAAAAATAATAAATTATTTTTATTAATATAATAATAATAGAATTATAATTCAAAAATAAAAAATAATAGAATATTAATAAATAATTTAATTAATATAATAATATTAGAATTATAATTCATAAATAAAAAAATATTAATAAGTTATTTTAATTAATATAAAAATAATAGAATTATTTTACATTCAAATATTAAAATAATTCAAATATTACAAAAAATATAATTAATTTATAATATTATAAAATTTTAATATATATATATAATTTAATATTATAAAATATAAATAATATTATTATTCATATTAATATTGTTATTTAAAAATATAATATTATTAATATTTTATAATGAGACAAAAACTAAGAATAGAAAAAATATATATTGATTTCCCAAATTTTATAACATAAATACATACTCTAATCTGAAGGAGGGGGGGAGGCGGGGGATCTGCAGATGGTGGTGGAGGAAACTCCATCCCTAAATCATGAGTGAGTCGGCGCATGTACTCCATCTGCTCATGATGCTGCTCCTGCCACCGACTCGTCTGCTCCTCGTACAACTGCTGCTGGCGTCGACGCTCCTCCTCATGCTGCGGACGCATCTGCTCCTGCTCCTGTCGGAGACTCTCTATCTGTGCAGTCTGAGATCACAACTGATCATCATACTGTGTAGTAGAAGAAGATGCACGAGCTCCTCTCGAGCTGGACGCCGACATCGCAACACTGCCATAATAATCTCCGGGAGTCAGTCGAGAGCCGATACCAACTACCCGACCCTTCTCGAAGGCATACTGGGTGGCCTGCATCCATGCCGCCTCATCAAACTGACGGGCAGTGGTCTGATCTGATGACTCGGCCAGAATCTCAGGCCGGGCCTGTGACGCTGCGGCCTCATATGACTCCTATAGTTGCAATTTAAAATTAAAATTGTGAATATATTATATGCAGTTAATTATTAAACTTGAAAACAAATAATACTGACCACGATGTGATGCTGACAATCACCTCTGAGCTCCCTAGTAGCAGGATCACTATACATCCTCCGATATACGTCGTACTCTGTAATATCGGGGTGCTCGACAGCCTATAAGAATAAAAAATAAACTGTTAATATTTATAGTTATATAAAATATTTATAAATAATGTACGTACCAGATGTTGTCTATGAGTACTGAAAGAACGACTCCCAGCTCGATGAGTCACCTCCTGTCTCCCCCGATTCTGCCTCCCCACTGATGATCTCCACTGAAAGGCACCACTCAACCAGTGCGCACATAATCCATCCCATACATGGGATGAAATATACTCTGGTCGGTGTTCTCTACATGAATCCTCAAAATCTGACACTCCTTCTTTCTTCATCGCAGCATTTCTTAAATTGTGCAAAAACTGAAAAAGGCGATCACGCATGGCCACCTCCCATGCCTCGTGGATGGCGTCACGCATGGTATCCTCGATCAGATACCATAAACCCTATAAATAAATCAAAATATCAAGTTATAAATGAAATAATTTTCAAAATAAAAATTATTTATTTACGTACGTACCAACCAATGGCCGAACATGGCCTTCTACACATCAATGGGAATCTGCTCCCATGTGGTCCACGGCTGAGAGAAATAGTTGCGCAAAATAGCGCTGCCCTGTCCGACTGCTATATGCGGAAAACTGAAAAAATAATAAACATTTATTATGTGAATAGATTAATTAAATCTTAGTCAAATCCACAGGTAATCACACAGGTTATCACACCTCTGTGTGCGTGGATCAAACCCAAGATGTGGACGTCGCTCGGGGACGGGGTCAGGAATCATCAATCGTGCAAGACCGTGCCCCCTCCACGTACTCCCTAGAGCGCCTGCAGGCTGAGGGTCATCTGTCAGCAACGCATCCGCATCGAAAGTTAGGTCAGCATCTGCCAACTCACGAAATGTGGCGTCGTCCATCTGAAACAGAAAATGTTAATGTTATCAAATAATTTATAATTACTACTATATATACATATATACATATTATGATTGTATATAAATACCATGGAATGCTATCAGTGTTCATCTTCATCATCATCTTCATATATGTCAATGTCATCTTCATATTCCTTTTCAACATCATCGATATCCATTCGAATTACAGTTGCTTCATCTCTTACCATTTCAAATTCATATGTGACATCATTAACATCATCGTCATCACCGACTCTTAAATGTGGGGTGTCTTCATCGATACTCATGTCTCTTTGTAAAAAAGAGTGATTTTGAGTACTCTCTTGAAAAACTTCAATTCTTTGCACATCAGTGAAAGCACATTCACTTTGACTAAACTGATTGTCTCGAATTTTGATTTTTATTACACTCCACCAATCTGTCAAGTCTCTTGATGTTGCACAGTACTTTGCATAATAAACTTGATATGCCTGTTGAGCCAATAAGAATGGTTCATTTACTGCGAGAACACCTTTACATTTAATATCGATGATTCCATGAGTCGGATGAACACACACGCCTCTCTCTGTATCCAACCACCGACATTTGAACATGGTTATGTAATGTTGTCCAAGATAACAGAGTTCAATGATTTCATCAAGTATGCCATAAAATTCAACTTCATTTTCTCGATGATGAGATCCTCTCAAGCTAAATCCACTGTTCATTGTTTTTTTCGATTCCCCATATGCATGTGTGTGGAATCGAAATCCATTCACCACATATGCATTATAAGTTTTAACAAGTTTGGAAGGTGGGTTACTCAATACACACAGCCGTTTTTCAATTTTATCAGCATGTCGAGATACCTGAAAATTTGTTAAATAATTATCAATATAGTAAACTATACATTGAAGGAGTTGCTAAAAGATAAAGAATTTATGTTACCAGTTTTTGAAACCACTGAGATAAATTTTTCAGTCGACGTTCTTTGAGAGAAGCTGCTGTAATTTGTGGAATTTCTTTCTTGATATGATAATCATACAACCTATAAAAACCAAAGTTATTTACTGTAACATAAATGATAGAATAAGTGATATAAACACTTAAAGTACAAAAAATGTCATCTCTTCACAGTTGAGCAGAACATACGTATGACCTCTCTGATGTTCATCATCTGAAAGCCAGCGTTCATAAACTCCACCAAAACCAAGCTCTGACTGGTTGAAAATAGATAATTGATTGTCGATTTCATCAATATTCCTCTCGTTCCGTCCCATTCAGTTGTGTTTTGAAGGATACTCAGATTCAAAATAATGGGAGCAGAAAAAAGATATTTCCTCTTACAAATAAGCTTCTGCAATAGATCCTTCAATAGATGCTTTGTTACGTACTTTTCTTTTCAATTTTTTCATGCATCTTTCAAATGGGTACATCCATCGAAACTGTACCGGACCTCCACATTTGGCTTCGTATGGAAAATGTAACATCAAATGTTCCATTGAGTCGAAGAAAGATGGCGGAAATATTTTTTCCAGTTTACAAATAATTACAACAACATCTTTTTCAAGTTTTCCTAGAGCATCATAATCTGTCGTAGCCGCACAAATTTCCCAAAAAAAATGACACATGTCTGTTATGGAATCCCAAATCACATAATTCAATAGACCACTTAATACAATGGGTAGAAGTCTCTCCATTATAACATGACAATCATGACTTTTTAATCCAGTAATATGACCATTCTTTACACATCTACCCAAATTGGAAGCACAACCATCTGGAAGTCTCAAATCTGCAATCCACTGACAAAATAATAAACGGTATTCTTTAGACAGTGTATAAGCTGCTTTTGGTTTCAGTAACCTTTCTGTTCTGACATTCTCAAATAGTTCCAATTCTGGATGCCTGCAAATTTGGGCAAGATCTAAACGTGCATTTACATTGTCTTTGCTCTTTCCTGGCGTATCCAAAACTGTATGAAACAAATTATCAAAACAGTTCTTCTCAATATGCATGACATCTAACATGTGTCGGACCAACAGATCAGACCAATATGGCAAATCCCAAAATATGCTACGTTTAATCCAATTGTGTTCTTTCCCAAAACCAGAAATTTTCTGTTGATCTATTGTGGGACCAAAAGTGATGGGAGGTAATGAAAATACAACTTATTTTAACTCCGAACCTGATAGCATTTTTGGAGGTCCATCCCTTTCAACTGTTCCTTTTCTGAAATGAGATCTGTTTCTGCGAAAAGGATGATCAGCTGGAAGAAATCTGCGATGACCGTCAAAATAACAAGGTTTCTTTCCATGAATGAGCATAAATGCTATGTTCTCTCCCATACAGTAAGGACATGATTTCTGACCATGTGTACTCCAGCCAGATAACATCCCATAAGTCGGGAAGTCACTTATTGTCCACATCAATGCTGCTCTCAGTATGAAATTCTGTTTCGTTGCAACATCATATGTACTGACACCAGTACTCCACAATAAATTTAATTCATCAATCAATGGCTTCAAATAAACATCAATATTTTTCTTCGGATGTCCTGTAATTAGTAAAGTCAAAAAGATATATGGCTCCTTCATCAACATCCATGGAGGTAAATTGTACGGGGTTAAAAAACAGGCCAACATGAATATTGACTACCATAAGATCCAAACGGACAGAAACCATCAGTGGAAAGGCCCAGTCGAACATTTCTTGCTTCTAAAGAAAAGGATGGATGCACTCTATCAAAATGTTTCCATGAATCACCATCGGCTGGATGATTCAAGCTTTTATCGGTTGAAATATTCTCTTCATTCCATGACATCATTGTCGCTGTATTCTTAGACATGAATAAACGTTGAAGTCTGGATGTAAGCGGAAAATATCTCAACTTTTTTACAGGAATCACACCAGACTTCCCATGTTGTCCTTCTTTATATCTCAGTTGCCCACATGTAGGACAACTATCCAACGACTCATTTTCCCCAGAATATAAAATGCAGTCATTTGAACATGCATGAATCTTCTGACAAGTAAGTCCCAAATTTCGAACTAGCCTCTTACTCTCATAGTAATTTTTAGGTAAAACATTTCCTTCAGGTAACAGTGTTTTCAGCAAAGAAAATATCTGGTCAAAACAGGTGTTTGACATTCCGTTATCTGATTTGATAGCCATAAATTTTTCAACTGCTTCTAATTTGCTCATCTTGCAGCCAGGATATAATGCATCCTTAGTAGACTTCAACAACTCATAAAATTCAGACGGCGCCAACTCAGGATTTGAAGCTATATCAGCCGGAGTTTCTGTATGTTGAACAGATGAACCTGCAACATCATGTAGTAAATCTTGAAACTGGGATGGATCCAGAATCAAGTTGGTATCACCTGCTCTGGAACTTCGTTCACCGTGTTGATACCAAAAAACATAATCTGGTTGAAAACCAAAACGCAAGAGATGTTCTCCCACTTTGTCAAACGTGTCAAACGTTCTCAATGCACATTTTCTGCAAGGGAATTTTATTTTGCCTTCTGAAACAAATTCTGGATTTGATGCCGCAAATGACAAAAAAGTCTCCACACCCTCAACATATACTAGATTTAAACCCGAACCGTTTGGATTTCTACATTGATTTATCCATATGTGTTCACCTAATAATGATTGTTGACGAACTCGTTGTTCCATATTTCTCTATAAAATATAAAAGCATTACTGGTTTTGAATAATTTGTTAGAAAAAACACTCAATCTAAGATAATTATTGGTAAGTATTGTTAATTATTACTAATTATTGGTAATTATTACTAATTATTACTAATTATTGGTAATTATCACTAATTATTACTAATTATTGGTAATTATTACTAATTATTACTAATTATTGCTAATTATTGGTAATTATTACTAATTATTGGTAATTAATTCTAATTATTGGTAATTAATACTAATTATTGGTAATTATTAATAATTATTGTTAATTATTACTAATTATTGTTAATTATTACTAATTATTGGTAATTATTACTAATTATTGTTAATTATTACAAATTATTGGTAATTATTACTAATTATTGGTAATTATTGGTAATTATTACTAAACATTGTTAATTATTACTAATTATTGTTAACTATTACAAATTATTGGTAATTATTACTAATTATTGGTAATTATTACTAATTATTACTAATTAATACTAATTATTACTAATTATTACTAATTATTTGTAATTATTACTAATTATTGGTAATTATTCCTAATTATTGTTAATTATTACTAATTATTGGTAATTAATAGTAATTATTATTAATTATTACTAATTATTACTAATTATTGGTAATTATTGTTAATTATTACTAACTATTGGTAATTATTAATAATTATTACTCATTATTGATAATTATTACCAATTATTGGTAATTATTATTAATTATTACTAATTATTAATAATTATTACGAATTATTGGTAATTATTACTAATTATTACTAATTATTACTAATTATTGGTAATTATTATTAATTATTACCAATTATTGGTAATTATTGGTAATTATTACTAATTATTGGTAATTATTACTAATTATTGGTAATTATTACTAATTATTACTAATTATTGGTAATTATTACTAATTATTACTAATTATTGGTAATTATTACTAATTATTGTTAATTATTACTAATTATTGTTAATTATTACCAATTATTGTTAATTATTACTAATTATTGGTAATTATTACTAATTATTGGTAATTATTACTAATTATTGGTAATTATTACTAATTATAGTTAATTATTACTAATTATTGGTAATTATTACTAATTATTGGTAATTATTACTAATTATTGGTAATTAATACTAATTATTGGTAATAAATACTAATTATTGGTAATTAATACTAATTATTACTAATTATTGGTAATTATTGGTAATTATTGTTAATTATTGGTAATTATTACTAATTATTGGTAATTATTGCTAATTATCACTAATTATTACTAATTATTGGTAATTATTACTAATTATTGGTAATTATTACTAATTATTGGTAATTATTACTAATTATTAGTAATTAATACTAATTATTGGTAATTAATACTAATTATTACTAATTATTACTAATTATTACTAATTATTACTAATTATTACTAATTATTACTAATTATTGGTAATTATTGTTAATTATTACTAATTATTGGTAATTATTACTAATTATTGATAATTATTACTAATTATTGGTAATTATTATTAATTATTAATAATTATTAATAATTATTACTAATTATTGGTAATTATTATTAATTATTACCAATTATTACTAATTATTTGTAATTATTATTAATTATTACCAATTATTGGTAATTATTGGTAATTATTACTAATCATTGGTAATTATTGGTAATTATTGGTAAGTATTGTTAATTATTACTAATTATTGGTAATTATTACTAATTATTACTAATTGTTGGTAATTATTACTAATTATTACTAATTATTGGTAATTATTACTAATTATTACTAATTATTGGTAATTATTACTAATTATTGGTAATTATTACTAATTATTGGTAATTATTACTAATTATTGGTAATTAATACTAATTAATACTAATTATTACTAATTATTGGTAATTATTCCTAATTATTACTAATTATTACTAATTATTACTAATTATTACTAATTATTGTTAATTATTACTAATTATTACTAATTATTACTAATTATTGGTAATTATTGGTATTTATTCCTAATTATTACTAATTATTACTAATTATTGGTAATTATTGGTAATTATTACTAATTATTACTAATTATTACTAATTATTCCTAATTATTCCTAATTATTCCTAATTATTCCTAATTATTCCTAATTATTACTAATTATCGGCAATTATTGGTAATTATTGGTAATTATTGGTAATTATTGGTAGTTATTGGTAATTATTGGTAATTATTACTAATTAGTGGTAATTATTAGTAATTATTACTAATTATTACTAATTATTGTTAATTATTGGTAATTATTACAAATTATTGGTAAGTATTACTAATTATTGATAATTATTACTACTTATTGGTAATTATTACTAATTATTGGTAATTATTACTAATTATTGGTAATTATTACTAATTATTCCTAATTATTGATAATTATTGGTAATTGTTCCTAATTATTAGTAATTAAATGAATAATTACCAATAATAAGGAATAATTACCAATAATTACAAATAATAACATTATTAGTATATTTTATTATTAATATTAAAATAATATAATTTTCTAATTTATATACAATTCTCCTTTCATCTGTGTGTTTTCTATCTCCACATACAAATAATACATGTGAAGACAACAAACAAACAGATGAAAAGAGAATTGTATATATATAAAAAATTAAATTATTTTAATATTAATAATAAAATATACTAATAATGTAATAATGTTATTATTCCTAATTATTGGTATTTATTATTAATTATTAATATTTATTCATAATCATTAAAAATTATTACTAATTATTCCTAATTACCATTAACTATGAACAATACTAATAATTTAAATTTATTAAGTAACAAAACAATGTAAACATAATTAAATTAAAACTAATTAAGAATAATTGAAACTAATAAAAAATTAAAAATAAATATTAAATTAAAATGAACATAAATACCTTGAAAAAATTGATCTGCTCTGATCGTTCTTCAAAACTTTAATATCAACTCCGGAGAAAAAAATTAAACTGGAGAAAAACTGAACTTTAGAAATACAACTTTGAGAGAAGAAGAAGATGGAGTTTGAGAATGATTTGAAAAAAACGGATGGGGGTATTTATAGGTTAGATTATTTGCGACAGGTCCATTTGCGACAGGAATCCCGTCGCAAATAGTGTTATTTGCGACGGTACCCGTCGCAAATACCTTAGCCAACATTTATTACGGTCAACGGTTAAATAGTTATTTGCGACGGGTCCCGTCGCAAATAACCACATGCCGACATACTATTTGCGACGGGGGAATATGCCCGTCGCAAATACCTTTTACCGCCGCCGGTTATTTGCGACGGGAATATTCCCCCGTCGCAAATAGTTTTCCCGCGATTTGGCGCGCAACGCGCGCCAGTTCTTTAGCGACGGGGAAAGCAATCTCGTCGCAAAAGCCTACTTATTTGCGACGGGTAAATACCCCGGTCGCAAATACGTTTTTCACGGGGCTATTTGCGACGGGATTTATTCTCGTCGCAAATACCCATTTTTCCCGTAGTGATTATTAAGATTCAAGGATGTTATTCTATACCAATCCTCAAATTCTATCTTAGGGTAATGTGCTCTAATCAGAGTTTACCTAAATCTAGTTTCCAAGGTTTGTACTAAACATCCTCTGATACCAACTGTAATGCCCCAACCCTTGTTACTTAGAGTCGGTTCATTATTACATAACATTGGCATGATATAAAGAATCTTGTCCCAAAAGATCGATCAACTTAGAAGCCTTGGAAGTACTAGATACAATCATAAGTTTTTTATTAAATCATGAAATAAAAACATCAACAAAATTTTGTGCCCGTTGACCTCACTTATATCATTATCCTATCATTAGAGGTCAACCATAAAATCATTCTTCACATCCTGGGAAAAATAAAACAAAGAAAGGGGTGAGCTCTGATTCTCACTAAGGATAACAATATAATGGAAACATTCATATATAAGCATAAACATTTAAAGAAATGTATAAGACTAAAAAGTCCAATGCATTCTTCATATGATGCCTACCTATTCATCGAGGAGCTACAGTGGCCTCCACCAATCACTAAATAAGTCCAATGCATTCTTCATATGAAAAGGTTTAAACGTAACATAAACATTTGTATTAAAACTTCCATAAGAAATGTAAATATTTTATCCATAAACCATGAATGGTGTTAAAATAACACATCCATAGTCAAAAATATCAAAATTATTCAATACAATATGGAATATTTGTATCAGAATAAGTCATCTTCAAACAAGTTTAAAATCTATCAAAGGATGTTGACATAGATGAAATGAAAACTTTTTGAAATAAATACCTCTTTCTATTTAGAAATCATTTAAAAGTAACATAATTTTAAAAGAAAAAATTTATATTGAAAACATTCTTATAATCATTTATGATAATATTGGATGATGATATAATGGTGGAAAATAGCCACACCCACCGTATAAGTTAAAAAAAGGCATTCGTACCTTAATTTTGTTGAAAGGTCATAATGTACCTTGTTTGGAAAACGATAGAAAGATTCATTTAAATCCATTTTATAAAAATTCAAACAAGGGTATAAATGAATTTAACCCATAGTCTAATAAATAGTAAAAAAATTTGGAATACATTTTTCAGAAACATGGATTTGGATGATAAAGAGGTCCCAATAGATACTTTCCTAAAAACAACCTCAAATAATAGAGAGATTGTGAAATTAACCCTTACCATGTACTTTTCCATAGTCTATTGTATGTTAACCTCTTTTATAATAGTTAAAACATTTTTACTAAATTATCCAATAATCATATACATAAATATGATATCATATATGATCTTATAATATTTATTTGTTAAAAATATTTTAGTAGTATCATCATTTCAGCTGTTAACTAATTCATTTTCCTTTATATGCTTGGTTACGTAAGTGATGTTAGTTATGGATAATATGTATTTGATATATATAAATAATGATATTATGTTCATAACCATTATTATTAATCATTAAATAAAAATTATTCTAGAATGATTACGATGGAGAATAAATCTCATCGCGTTCATGGAGACGGTAATCCATACGTATGCACGAGCACAAATATCATTATATTGATTGTGAAATCCTATGTAATTGGATGGTATATCATATATAAATAATAATTAACATTTTATATTTATTATTTACGTTAGTTATAATGATTATTATACAAATCCAAATAATGAAGTGTTTGAATAACAAACAACACCACGACGTGGAGATGGTAAGTCATGCGTACTCACGTATGGTGACTTTGTCATTCATATGATGGAAAGAATAATGAATATGGTTATACAATTTTGATAATAACATCATAGTCTATTTAATATAATGGAGTTATTATTTTATAATGGAAACAACAAAGAATTATTAATTGGATGAAGAAAATAACTTGAAAGAGGTGATGAAATATTTACCTCTTCTCTGGGTTATTCCATTTGATTTGATCAAAAGGGCTCTATAGGATGGCTTTCTGACCAAAGGAAGGCCTCAAGGATAAATAGTGGGAAGTTGGAAGGATATTTGGCCCAAGTTTGGCAGATCCAAATGGCTTTGGAGGAGTGAAATTTAGAGAAGGGGAAGTACCCTTTTATAAGAGAGGTGAGGGTCACTTTAGGAAACGTTTGAAATAATATTTTTTAATAAAACCATTTTCGCTTTCTAATGGATCTAAAATGATTTATTTTGAGTATAATGTGAGGATGGGTTGAAAAACTCTCAACCAATAGGTTTTTGATAGATTTAGGTCAAAATATTAACCTTCTATTTTATATATAACTCTTAGTTAAGTAGTTTGACATTTACAATGTCTCTTTGTAGATTTATATTATATGGTTTATAAACATATTATAACAACCCTCACGAACCCCATGTGGTTCATTATTTATATATATAACCTTATCTATGTCCTTTTTTGGATCCGTAGATTTTTAGGAATATTTTATCAATTAATAATATAGTATTTGTTTTAAAAACTCAATTTTGACAATTTTGACACTATTAAGTATTTGATTTTTTTGAAATCCATAAAAGCTTTATCAGTTTGAATAAAATTTATTTAATCAATCCTAAAATGTCATATTAACCTATAAAATTAGTTTATTTTATCGGAAGTCCCAATTTACATTTATTTAGATATTTATAATATTAATTATTTGAATATTTCATTATAAAAATAATTACTGCATCATCATTGTGTCAAAAATAAATTAAATTATTTAGTGTCTAAAAATTATAATTAAAATATAATTATGTATGAAATCTTTTTATCTTTTAAATTAATATTTATAGTCGAATTTATATTTTGTGTAACCAAATATTAAAAATGGTATTAAACATTGAATTTAACTCTTCTAACTCTTCTTTAAATAAAGTAATAATAAATGTCCTAATCGAATACAAGTGGACCAAAAGGATCATATTTTATTCCTAATGATCATTTTTATACAAATTATACTTATCAAATAGAATTATCACATGTTTTTGGGTAATTATAATATCATTTTTACCCTTAATTACCCAATTTACTTTTAACCATGGTAAATAAATTTTAAAAGTTACTATTCACAAAAAATTATTTTCATCTTATTAAACCACATTTTTCTTACTAATTTCAACCTTTTCTCTCTTATTTTTGAAATCAAACTCACAGAAGCATTAAAATTATGTTTTATTCAAATTTGTAAATACTCCTAGAAGGTGGGTAAAGGACGGTAAAAAGTTCAATAAAATTATTTATATCTAAACGTATTATAAAATGACTACAATGAATTAAATTGATCATATATAAGTATTATGTATCTATTTTGACAAAAAATAAAATAATATAATATAACTAATTGTTTTAATAAAAAGTTGGTTTTAAACAATAATGTTGTGTTCTTCACTATTCATAAAAAATTGAATGTTTTTAGAAAAATACCAAAAATTTACCCTAAGAAAATTTCTATATTACAAATTCAAAAATTAAGTCCATTTTGAAAACTAAAAATTATTAAATTTCAAAAAATGGGTATTACTATTCGTAACTGCTAGTTTGATTGATCCTGGTGTGTTAAAACTCCATGTTGTGTACAATTTATGCTACTAATTTATTCAAATGGAAACATACCGTGGAAGCTTGGGGTGTTACAATATACATGTATGTAATGTATAGGGTGTTATATATATTCCATTCCCCATTACAAATGATTGACTCCCTTATGATATTTAAAAGTGACTTAGTGTTCATAGAAGACAATAGGATATCTGAATGTTATCAACCAACCCATACCCAAAATTTGATCAAATACTTACATTTATAAGAATTAGTAATCCCACAAAAACAAGAATAACTCAATGAAAATTTGACATGTTAAACACTAAAATTCATCGCCCTCTAGTTTCTGGATAGGTTTCACAATGATCATTTGTGATATATCATTATCACATGTAACCCCATTTGATTTACAACAAAAGAATCCATAAAAGAGTGGGAGGTGTCCATGTCAAAAAATGCATACATTAATATTGTATCCAAAATAATCATTCCTCTCACTATCAATGGGGTGATGAATTTATTAATCATTTCCAATTTACTGCTAAAATGAAAAGAGTCTACTCCGATTGAATGAATTCGACAAATTTATTAAGATAGTGTTTGACGTGATTGGGGGGGTATTAGAATTAGTATAAATATATTGATTCCAACTATAATATCTACCATAATGAGATCATCCTTTTTTATTGACATGTATGAGTCTGATTAGGAAAGAAAATAAGTCCCATATATTAGTTATATGGTTATTTATATCCATAACCATAACTTTCCCTCTAGCATTCAGTTCCATCAACCGATTTCTCCCATGATTGTAGGTTGAAGAATCTGTTCACTACACTAAAATCACAAGAAATATCCTTATTTTACATCCTATCCTTGTTAAAAAGCAATATGTAATCATTATTAAAGAAATTATGACTTTAGAGAGAGTATCGGGTCATAGAACTTATTCAATCATACATTCCTTGAGTAAGCCAATATCTTTTACTAGGGATGTAATGCAAGAAAGGTGTGTAAACCAAGTATTCAATCCAAAACTGGGAGATATCCTTGATTAATATTAGATTAAAAATGGTATATAGTTATAATTTTTCGTTAATAAACCCATAAAACCCTTCCCATGTATGTCCTTAATCATCCTTTTCATAGATAGATAAATCCCACCATTTCCATTCCAGTCATTAAATAATGAAAACTAGTAGTTTTACTTAATTACATACTAGAGTTATAAGTAAATTAATCATCCAATTCACTTTTCATATCCATGCCTCTATACACTTGTTTCAATTCCCCCTCCACACAACTTCGAATGTCTATAGTGTGATTTTTTTGTTATCAATTTACTTGATGTTTTAGTGGACCCAAATTAATAGTGGCACCCAACTGCTAATTTCTCGATCTCTTGATTGGGGTAATTTTTTTTCTATAACCAAGTAAAATATTATCATAATCAATAATAGTTCATGATAGAAAAATTTATTCATAGGTTTTTAAATTTACTTTAATACTCCACGAATGATCATAATAAAATAATTAAAAGAATGAGCAATGAATTAAAAAAATAAAGGATTAAATCCTTATTGGGAGCATTTTTTTCTAACACGTGATACTCAATTCATGTTAAATAAATTAACTGTTATTAGAATAAAATATAATTTAAAGTGTTTGATAACCCTCTTTATTCATGAATTTCCATGGAAACTAGAATTTTGGTATAAATAGGTTAGATACATCTTTTTGGAGTCCATACATAAAACTGTTTATATATATTATCTCCACACCTATCATCACATAGATGGAAATGACTAAATCCATATGATTTTTAACATATGAAACTGAACCTCCACCTCAGATAAGATTATAATACCGCTAAACATTGGAGAATACCCTAGGAACCAAAGGTTTTCAATAAATATTGTGGGTTGAAAATGTTGATTGAGGATGATATACCAATAATAAATAACCTATAATATAAGAACTCAAATAAAATTAAAAAATATGATGTTTTAAAATAATTGAATAATATCTATTAAAATAGTATACAATACCACAACATAATATCATTATAGAATATCATTATAAGATAATTCTAAAAAACAAAAAAACATAAAAAGGAAAAATATGGTTTCAACTATAGAATGATCCCAAACTGCACCAAAAAACCCCCCAATTTACCATCTACATCAAAAAAATCAAAAACATTTAGACCCCATTTTAGAAATTTATGAGTTATAACAATTACTTATATCACATAGAACAACAACTTTATATTCCCTTTGATGGATATTCATGATGGTGAGTTTTCAATCCTAGTTAGAAATACCACATTCCTTACCACGTAAGGGTTTTTTAAATTAGTAAGCTCTAAATTTATATGGTAAATGATAGAGGGATTATATAAGTAAATGAGTAAAATATAAACATCGTAAAAAAATAAAATAACCAACCACACAAAACAATTACATGAACATGCCCACCTAAAAAATTCCCTAACAACTCTCCCATGCGAGTCATACTAGCAACCCAATGCATCACTCATCAAATGATTACTCTAAATGAAACAATATTACTATCTAAATGTCATTCTACCTAACCCAATTCATCACTTGGTGGTATAATTCGCAATCCCAACCTTCACCATAAACTGCTAAGTCTAAAAAAACAAGGTCCCTACTATATGGGTCATGTGTCAAAAATGACTCACACTAATTCTCATTTAAATCATACAAACTCGACAATTTTTAAAATAAAAACACTAATTATGATTTTTACAAATAATTTTTTTGGAATCTCCCACATTTTTTCCCTCAAATAACAGTCTATAATAGTAAAATACACCATAATAATATTATTCAAAATATTTGTCATTATAAAACATGCATTTAAAATTATGAACATTAAGACATAATTTTCTTAACAAATTTAGATTAAATAAAATAAGAATACCTCAAATAAGGCCTTTAATATGAAACAATACCATGACCTGATTGATATAGATGCTAAAAATTCTCATACGAAAGTCCATAAAAAAGATTCACCAAGATACACCCAAATAGAGATATCCAACATTGAAAACCCGATAATTTGGTTTCTTCCAAATAAACCATGAAGATAAGATATGAGAGTAAGATATTGAAGCCTTTACATTGATCTCTAGTCCAGACACAACATTATTCAAAGAGATTAATATCCATCAAGAAGAGTACAACCATAAATTCTCAAGTAATTCTTAAGGTTTGAGTGTCTTATCGAATATGGAAAAAATTAGTGTTTGAGAGGATAAATTCATGTAAAAAATGAAATTGTAAAGCCTTTTTAATTTCATTAATGGTTTTTAATAATTTATTGGGAAATAGCACATACAATACTAAACAAAACATCGGGCCACCTAATTGTGCTGCATAGTTTTTGAAATTGTGTGCCAACTATACAAGCTACCACTAAAAGAAGATTTTCCAAATATAAATTGTTAATGCATGGTTTACAAAATCTATGAACCAACCATGATCATGGAAAAATACCACATTCAATGCATTTCATTTCAAGGAATTTTAAATGGTTTACCCAAACCATTCACATATCATACACCATTTAAAAACCCTTAAATCCTCATAAAACCACAAAATACATCAATTAACTAACCCGTACCAATTTATAGCCAAAAAATTCATGGTGAAAAATATAAATTTATCCTGAAAGTGATTTTATAAAATGGTTTAAAGAGGGTGTTGGGTAGCTAGGTTCACTTATCTATGGTTTAGTCATTAGTTCATTAAATTTTACCTCATGGTCGACTAGAGGGATCAAGCCGTACAGGTTAGGTTCATTCCGATATTAGATGTAAAACATTGATTTACTGTATTTTAGTATTTTTTATTTTATATAGTTTCAACACAATCATTAATCTCCCATACACTAGTTTTTCTCATTGATTTTATTTTAGAAATTTTAGTTTTTAATATGATCCTTTATACCCTCTAAGGAAGAGAATATATCTAGTAGAAAAATATTTATATTATGCCATGATAGTATAATCCTTTGAAAATATCTCAGATATAATATTTATTTATATGAAATCATCCATTTTTATCTTTTTAATTTATTATATAAACCAATTATGTTCCTAAATTGATTTAATTTATAAAAATGTAACCTCTACTTTAGTTATTGGTAGTTAATATATATCCCATGGGGAGTGGGAGTTTTTGGGATTGCCCGGAAGGTCCTAATAAAAATAATTTTGGAGAAATACCCACATAAATAACTCATATTCTAATTAGAGTGGTTAATTAAAGGGATAAAAAAGGCTTACCTTTGAGACATTATTTATTCCATGATGGGTGACTTGAACATTTCTTAATATTTCCTATAAAGTGATATTTGGTGTTTACCATTGATTGAATTCCTTGAACTAAACCAAACTCTACTCATTAATATAAAATTACCCTAACTAAGATAGAGTAATTTATTATTAATTTAGAGCACCTCAAATTTAATGAGATTATTACAATGAATATATCTCTTTGGGTTTCTCAAGTTCTCCTTGAAATGATGGCTGCTAATAGTGAAACTTTATATATAGACTAATAAAAGATAAATCAGGTCATAATCGAGAATCACTATCCTTTTAAAATAATTTCAGATCAATGTTATTATTTTAAATTGGAATCATTATGTTCCCATGTTTAAACATGTTAATGTTACCATTATCGTTTTGTATTCCCAAATATATTTCCTAGATGGATTTTTAAAGATGATATAAAATTTTGTAGTATCTAGTTATGATATTCTAGTTGACTAATCCCCATATATTGTTTATGAAATTTATAAATATTAACCTTAATCTATTTATATAATAAATTATCTAGTTCTTTATTTATTATATATTATTCTCATAAAAATATAGGGTTGATTTTGTTTAGTGTCTCAACATCATTATAGAGACATTCCATGATCATTTGGTGTAACGTCCTGATTTTTTTATTTTTTTTTAAAATTTAATATTTCTGATATTTTTCATTACATGAAAAACTAATATTTTGTTTATTTACATAAAACAATGATTTATTTCTTTCATTACACACAACATTGAGATTATCTTGTATTATACGCAAGACTGAGTTTAAATTAATCAGGACATATTATAAAAATATAATTATTTAATATGATAGATTTATACTAGACACTGAAATTGATGTTATGAATAAAAGTAAAGAATTTAGGATTATTTGGTTTACACAAGAATCTTCTATTTACCAATTAATTATAAATTAATCTAAAATCCTTTCAAAAATAAAATGAAATCCTTTTCTAAAAAACAATTTTTAAGTGCACAAGTAAATTTTTTTGCAATAAATTAACCTAAATTGTTTTAGTTAATTAGATAAACCAAATTTATATATTAGATATTAAATATAATTTTTAACATTAATCATATGTGTTTTATATACAACATGTAAAATTAAATAAAATTTTAGGCTAAAAATTATTATTTTTCAAAAAACAGTTTTTCACCTTTTTTTTTCACACTTATTTAAAAAATAAATGTTAAAAAATTTAAAAATTAATTTGATAAAATAATAATAATTTTTAAAATTATAATGTAAAAATTATATTATGGTAAATATTTTGGATTTTTCAACAAATTTACATTTTTAGATGAATAGTAAAAATACTAAATTTTAATAGAAAACTGTAAATTCATCTAATTTATTTATAAATATAAAGAATATTATTGATTGGTTTTAAAGTCAAATTAGATTAATAATACATATATTAATCCAATTTATATTTTAATAATCAATTCAATATTGAAATTGGATATATCAAATTTGTAATCTTTTGATTGTTTCACTTTAGAACACTGCTTACTCATTGCGTATGTGGGTTAATTTTAAATTAATTTATCCCATATAAGAGAGTATAATTAGAAAAAATTGATTCTATAGATTGAATAAGAATAATTTAAATTATAATATAAGGTGAAATTAATTTTTTACTGTAATTATTGGTCAAAAAATTTATAATTAATTAATGCAATTAAGGTTAAAATAGGGTTTTGTGCATTACATTTGTTTATATTAAAATTAATTTTACAAAAAACATTATATTTTTATTTAATGAATTTTACTTAATATTTTGAATTTATGATTCCAATTTAAGTAATTTTTATATTTACAATTTTATTATTAATGGATAAATTAACTTGGTAAATAAAAAGATGCAAGTTACCTTTATTAAAAACTCTAAAGATAAAATTTAGTATCCTTAAATACTATGGAATAACATGACAAAAATGTATTTATTCTCTCTTATGGAGGTTTTTATTTAATAATTAATCCATAAAAAAATTATTTTTTATATTTTGTGGCTCATAAGGTAAGGGATACCTCCCAGTAGTGAATAATTATGGGTATTTATAAGAATGTAACTCCTCCCCAATTATAAAAAGGCATTAACTCTACCCTATTCTTTACACCTATCCGAAAATTTGGATCGACCAACCCCTTAAAAATAACTTCCCAACATTCCATAACTCATCCTAGAAGACTTATCTACACAAAAATCCAACCAATCATGTCATATGTGAAAACATAATGAGGATACCCAAAGAAGGGGTAATGTTTTTCCACAAACATTTTTTTTGTTTCCATATCCACCTTCATAAATTATTATTATTCCATTTTTGAACAATATAATTAGTATAATATTTATAATTTATAATCTTAATGTTAATTTTAATACCTAAATACACACACTTCCATCAAATTGGTTATGAAATCATTGTACATGTGTATGACAGACTACCACTTCGTGAACCAATGTTGTTCATTTTTCCCATTACCACCTTTCAAGGTAGGAAATAATGATGGAAATACAATTTATATAGGATATTTGTGATATTTATAATGTTATAATTATTTTTTAATTATTATATAACACATACCTTCATTTTTTCAATTTTTTGGTGATACAATAAAATCATTCGTGTGTACGGTGGCCTACTGTTGTGCGAGGCGATGTGACTCATTCACGCCTTAAATGGAATGTATTGAGAATGGGTTTAGTAAATATATATTATATATATAACATAAAAAGTATACTTTAATGAATATATATATATAATTTAAATTTATTTTATTCAATGGGATAATAAAATGAAAACAACATTCATGCGGGCATATGACCTACCATCTCCATGGACGACTTGTTTCATTTTTAGTTACTAAATTTTATGAATTACTCTAAATACATATATAATGAATATATATTATCTTTATTTAATTTATTAAATTATACAAATAATGAAACCATGATCTAAGTAAGAGTACAAAAAAAACAAGTCAAAATATATCGTAAAACAAAATGGTTATTACACGAAATATAACATTAACATGGGATTGCTAATAAACAGGTGATAAATTATCATAAGAAATTAATTTATGATATGATTTATATAATTATGGTTCATTAATGTATTTATAGTAAACTTATTCATATTATAATTTATGTTTTAGAGAGTATGAAGGAATTCAAGACTTAATGTAAGGGATCTTCATGCAACCTATATTTTTCTGTGAGACACATGACCTATACACCAAATGTTTTTTTAGGTGTATATAATTACCATTAATTTATTATATTATGATAAAAATTTAAATTATTGGTTTTTAAATATCAATTTTAGGATCTCTCTTTCATGGGTGTTATAGTAAAAATATAACAAAATTATTGACAGGTTTTTTTATAATTTCTTCTTCTCTAAGACGTATATTATGTTATACAACTATATTATTTTATGAGGTGTACTTACATCTCATTTGAAATATTAAATCCAAAATATACTTTATATCATGATATTATAAGTCAAAATTTATTTTATTCTTTCACAGTGAATGCTATTTATGGATACCAAAGTTATAAGGATTTTATGTTACAATATCAGCATTTATCGGGATTGCTTATGATTATGCTTCTAATGATAAAATATTATGATCTACATCTCAATAACTCTAATGAATTTTTTTCCATTGGTTACTCATGATACCTTCCAATAATGGTACCATTATTCCACTCCATGGTACTCAATAAAATTAAGAAAATATTTTTATGAAAATATGACTTAATTTCTCTCTTCGATCGAAAAAATGATTTCTTCCAAAATCTTGTTTTCCAAAATGGTTTTCCAAAACGTTTTTAAATGATCATTTATGGCCATTTTAAAGGAAAACATAGTTATAAAATGTTTTATGTTAATTTTTATTAAAATTTATTTTCAAATTGTCATTTATAAGTTTTTAAAGTTATTTTGAATGAAAATGTTTTCAAAATAGTGTATGTTTGAAAAAGGTTTTTTACGGTGGAAATGATATATTTTTTAATGAAATTTTTTAAATTATATCCCAAAATTATTTTCCATGTAAGAATATATCTACTGGTGATACCTATAGCCTAATAAGAATATATTTAAATGATACCATTGTGATTATTTCTCAGAATACTGAAGTTTATGATGTCAAGATGTTTATAAAAATCTTTTATTTTCCATAATTTATATAATGATAAATTTTTTTAGAACACATTTGATTTCAGAGGTTATGATATATTTATTTTTTATAATATTTTGTTACACATAATTATGGTGGGACCTAAATCTATAACCAATTCATTGGGTAAACATTGATAACCCGTGATTTAATATAGTATGAATGAACCAGCTAAAATGATTAAAATCATATATTTGAAACATATTAAATGTTGAAAATGATATGTGTAAACCTGATTACAGGTTCTCAATGTTATGTGTGAACACGATTACATATTAAAAAAGTTATTTATGAACCTTATTACATGTTCACAATGTTCTGCGTGAACTGGAATACATGTTCACGATGATAGGTGTAAACCTTATTATGTTTTCACACTATTATGAATGGACCAAATTACATGTTAAAAATTTTATAAAAAAACCTGATTTCACGTAAAAAAATGTAATGTGTGAACCTCATTAAATATTCAAATTGTTATGTGTGAATCTTATTATGTGTTCACAATGTTATGAATGGACCCACATTTAATGTCCAAAATTTAATGTATTTAGATGGTTGCATATCAATTTGTTTATACAATAGTTGATTTCATATCCATAACTTAATGATTGAACCTATTTAGAGTTATATGTTTTTACAATTTTATGAGTAAATGTGTCGCCCAAAAGCCTATGTATTACGCCGATTTTGTTAGCACATGACCCATGTTCTTTGATTTCATTATGATTTAGTTTTTTACAGACATCAAATCATTATTCCATGATTCATGTTTATGATATTTTATAATTAGGGTATTCTTTTTTAATGTTATTCACATGTTCTAATACACTTATACTCATTTCAGGATTATGTATCTTCCTCTTTTACCATTACTGATATTTAATCTCACCCATTATTATGTTACCATTCGCTGGGATATGAATAATGGTCTTAAGTAGGGCAATTTTGTGAAGTGTACTAAATGGTAATCTCTTTATGGGGTATTATGAATAAATTTCACCATGATAAAAGATTATATACCTAGTCTATAGAGACACCAGACTGTTATGGTCCTCAATGATGTACTTTTTTAATGTATTGAATACTCATCTAAAAATATAAAATATTTATGTATGAAAATCTTGGTTCATTGTAGTTGGTATAAAAGGATTTTTTTGGTTAATCTTTTTAAACAATGATGAGAAAATTTAGTGATATATTTAGGTGTATTTATATGGATATGTTCAGGGATGTATCTAGGGATAAGTTATAGGATGATTCAAAGTATATGAAAAAGTTCTGCAATTATAATAAAGGATAAAGAATGTGGTTTCTTATAAATACATCCCTATTTTGAAACTAAAAGTTTATTTTTATCTAGAACACTTGTAACGAGGGGAAATAATCTTGAAAACACCATATTGATCCAGACTTGATCAATAACTGGTGCATGAAAATGGCCCTTAATGCACAGCTAGTTTTACATTCCCTGGGGATATGATTGGGAAATTCAAAAACACTTTATGTACAATCATAAAAGATTTAAATAGATGATGACTATGAATAACCAAGGATGAATATTGTGCGTCACAAATTAAAAAAGGTGTGTTATCATTTAGTCATCGTATAAGTGATGTTTCATGATTATGTATTTTTTGACTATTATTTGTGCTAATCACAATATATTTTTGTTCATAGTAAATGTATAGAACAAGAAGTAATCATGTTAACCTTATATATGATGGGGAATTTAGTTAGTATTAGAAACCACATTGGATGATAATTGGAGAGAAAGATATTTTGAACATTCTTAATCACCTATCATGATATATGATTAGAAACATGAACATTAGTGAGATTCTTGATACATGGAATAAGAGGAAGATTTATTTTATTAATGTTTATGTAGTAATGGAAATAGTATAAAGTATAATAATATTCCTACTTATAAAGTATGTGGGAAGAAAATTTGAAGGAATATCAAAATTAGAGGGTATGAAGTAATCTTTGTTTAAAAAGTGGTCCTAGTGTGAAAAATTATCAAGTAGTTCAATGTATTATATATTGAGAAAATGGGAATTACCCAACTCAATTCCATAACACAAGAATTTACATCTAGAATAAGTAATGACCCATTCTTTCCCAATTATTTAAGTGGAAGGATTTATTTTTTTATGTATTTGAATTCAATAATTTTGAATTGGGAAATATATAATGATTGTTCAGTATATGTTTTTTATAATGATTTAAATTATTATTTTGAGTAATATTAATGGAATGGAAAATTGATTTAATAGAAGGGTGATATTTTGATTAGGGAAAATGTACCCCTTAATATGTTCCGAATGGACAGAAAATTATTTTTAGTTCGGATAAAGAGATAATTGATTTGCATAAAGTAAATTGGATATTGTTATAACCTCTCAAGTGATAAATGATTTGTTCAAAAAGTATTTTATTATATCATTGAGGGATTTTAAAGAATTATTAGATGTATGGAATTTATTAATTTTTTTTCTTTTATTCATGTAATGTGGAATAATTATTGTTTTCATTAATGTTATATGGTACTTCACATTAATACCATGTCTAAAATGAATACATGATGAGGGTATTCACATGTTGGGTATGTGATAATCCAAATATACTTTAAAAATTACGGGGGGATCAATTTGAAGTTTCATTTGAAAAATTTAGTGACCTTATTTATAATTTTTTGGATATTAATATTTAAGATTTTTCAAAAGGATAATCATTTATGAAATAATTTAAGTTGAAATATCAATAAGATTGTAGATATTAATGTATTATTTGTCCATATTAATATTAATAAATATTGAATAACTTGTTCTAACAATTTTGTTTTGATGAAAACTAATGATAGACATACTGAATTATCATTATCTCTATGGATCATATGATATGTTAGTGCTTTAGGGGTAAGAATTTTAACTTAATTTGTTGAAGTAAAAGATAAATTTGAAATTGATCAAGTTAGAACCAAATGTTGTTATAGTTCATATTAAATAGAATAAATTCATGTTCGTATATCTTCTTATTAAAATTATTGAAATTTAGAAAAAGTGTCTTAAAACATAATAAAATCTTATTAAAAATATATTTTATGATGTCAATGACCTTTTTCATGACTATTTGTTCTATGGTGTTATGATCAATAACATTATCTGGGTCACCTACATTCTTGTGATTAGTTTTCTTTATCGATCTCTATAATTATTTACACTTTTCATCCATGTACATGCTTCCACTTCCCGCCTATGTTCACCTATGTGGAAACCATGTTATGAGATACTTTGGGTGGCCATTATATTTCCAAAATTATTTTATAAATGCCGTTTTATTATACATTTTAATGATGTGTGTTTCTATGTATGATATTTTTGAAAGGGTAAACCTTTAATGAACGCGGCTTATTTAGAGGGAGAATTTCATTTTAAGGGGTAGAATGTAACACCATGAGATTTTTGGGAAATGTTTTAAAAAAAATAATTAAGTAATTTTGATATTCTTATTTACATGAAATAATAATCTTATATTGAGTTACATAAAGCATTGAGTTTTTATTATTTATCATGGAACACCAATTTTATCTAGGATTACACACAACACTATATATAAATGAAACATGACATATTTTAAAAATATTATTTTTTAATATGATAGTTGTCAACTAGACATTAGAATGAAGGATATAAATAATATTCAATGAATTAAGAAAAAAATTTACCCATGAATTCTATTATTACTAATTCATTAGTACTGAATTTAAACCCCTTTTGGAAACAAAAGAAATCTGTTTCAAAAAAAATATTTTTAATTTGACAAGTCTATTTTATATCAATAAATTTTAAAAAATCACGTCAGGTTATTTATATTGATAAAATTTATTTATTATATAATATATATAATTTTTATCATTCATATTATTTTATTCTTAACTAAAGCTACATATAATTACAATTTTAAATGTAAAACTCTATTTGTTTATGAAGCAGTTTTGTAACCTTTTTATGGCACACCTATCTTAAAACTAAATTTATTAAATTTTAAATAATTATATTTAAACACTAACAATTTTTTTAATCAACATATAATAATTACCATAAGGTTAATTTTTTTTTCCTAACAACTTTCTTTTTTTTTGAATAATGTAAAATTATGAATTTTAATTTTAAATAGTCTTTTCATTTAATTTAATTATAGAGATAAAATATATTTTTTATGGTTTTAATGTAAAATTAGTTCAATAATACATCTAGTAAAACAATTTATGTAATTTATATAAATTTCATTTTTAAATTGGATATAAAAACTTTGTTAACCATTGATCATTTAACATTAAAAACCCACTTTTTCATTGCATCTACGAGATTGAAAAAAATTAAATTCTTCCACTTTTGTGAGATAATTTTTTTAAAAATGGACTTGAATCATAATAACTTATATTATATTATAGTGTAAACTTACTTTTTTACCACAATTATTTGTAAAAATAGTGGAAATTAATTAGCGCAATTAATGTTAAAACTGGGTTTTGCGCATTACATATGTTTGTTTGAAATTAATTTTACAGACATATATGTTTTTAATTTAAATAATTTTAATTAATAATTATAATTATTGGATATAAATTATTTTATATTTATCCTTTTAGTTCTATTATTAATTGTTAAATTACCAAGGTAAATTAAAATATATAAGTTATCTTGGTAAAAACTATAAAGATATAAGTGATTAAACATAATGAATAAAGAATAAATTAATATAAAATGTATTTATTTTTTGTTTTGGTGGTATGTGTCATCCAATTAAAAGATAAAATATATTATTTTTCAATTATGTAGTCACATGTGGAAATTTTGACCTCCCAATAGTGAATACTTTTGAATATTTATAAGATGTCAATCCTCATCCATTATTAAAGTGAATTAACTCTCCCCCTTCTTTAAAAATCTCAATGAATTTGGTTCATTAAATACCAACTGAGATCACTTCCCAACTTACCTCTCCTAATGTTAGAAGGACTATATTTTACATAAATTCAACCAACAATTTCTTTAGTTCAATCCTTAGGAGGATACTCAATTAAGAGGTAATGTTATTCAACAAACATTTTTATTTATTTCATTCTCCACCATATTTAATTATAATTATTCCATAATTATATATCAACCATAGTATATTATGTATATTTAGATGTTTTTATGTTAATTCTATTACCTAAAACTGAACACACTTTCATAAAATGGTTTATGACATCATTATTCATGGGTGTGGAGGACTACCGCTTCGCGAACTGATCTCATTCATATTTCCCATTACCACATTTTGAGGTTGTTCATAATGATATAGATACTATTTATATATTATATTTATGATTTTATCATGATTCTAGTATTATTATATAACACATACCATTAGGTTTCCCATTTTTGGGAAATACAATAACATCGTTCATGTGTTGGGTGGACTACCACCTGACGAATCGATGTTATTCTTTCACACCTTACATGGAATGTATTAAGGATGTGTATAATAATAATATTTGGAATATATAAAATAAAAATAATAATTTAATATATATATATATATATCTGTGTGTGTGTGTTTTTTTGTTTCATTAAAATTTTCTTATTTCAAAACGATAGAAAATGGAAACAATATTCATGCATACATACGACCTATGATCACCATTAATGGTGTGTTTCATTATATATAAAAATATTTTTTGGATTACTCTAAATACTTATATACATAATATATATGGTACTAATATCTTGGATTACATTGTTTATATTTTTAAACCATGATTTGTCCAAGAGGAACAAACAAATTAAGTTATAACATTTAAGAAAAACAAACTAGTTAATACCCAACATGTAACTCTAACATGGAATTGTTAATATATAATTAATAAAAGGTCATAAGAAAACAATTTATGATATTGTATACATAATTAGAGTTGTATAATATATTTATAATAAACTTATATTTATTAGACATGTGTTTTTAATGATTACGATGGAAGTCAAGTCATACTGCAGGGGATTTCCGTATCACCTTTACTTTTTTGTGAGACACATGTTGTAATACCCCGAACCCAGTTACCCAGAGTCGCTGCATTATTACATAACATTGGAATGAGCACAACAGATCAAGTCTCAAAAGACCGATTATTTTAGTAGCCTTGGAAGTACTAGATACATTCATAAGGTTTACATCACATCATAAAATGGAAAACTACAACCACATTGTTTCCATGGACAACACAATGTTCTCATAGACTATACATGTAGGTCAGTCATAATATACTCCTTCTCATCTTGGAAAAAATAAACCATATAAAGGGGTGAGATCAAATAGTCAGTAAGGATAACAATATAGCAGAAACATTCATAAATAAGCACAAACATGTATGTCAATGAATAAGACTAAAACAAAAGCCTTTTAAACTTGAACTTCAGTAGAATATGGAAAATATAAACATCAAATAATGTCATTTACTTATTCACATGGATATTATACTAGTCTAATAATCACATGAAATAACAATAGCCACTTTCATAATGATGGAATGTATAATTCCATACTTTCATAACCACATAGTCAAGGCCTTGTGCTAAGACTACAAATAAGATTTTTTCAAGGCCTTGTGCCAAGACACTAGTTTGTATAATTAGACCTACCGATGCATAGAGGAAGTATATCAAGCTTCACTCTTCACTTTCTATGTCCAATTCATTCCACATATGAAAAGGTTTAAACATAACATAAACATTCATTTTAAAACTAGTATATAAAATGTCGATACATTATCCATAAATCATGAATGGTGTAAAAATAACACATCCATATTCAGACATATCACAAAACCATAAATAAAATATAAAATTTTTCTATCATAATAAATAAACTTCAAAAAATCGTAAAATCCTTCAAAGGATGTTGACAGAGATGAAATCAAAGACTATTTTTGAGAAATATTTCATTTCATTTTGAAATATTTTAGAATTCATATAATTATAAAAGAAAAAAATTATTTTGGAAATAATATTATATGATTTTAAGGGAATATTTGATGATTTTATAATGATGGAAAATAGCCGCTCCCACCGAATAAGTTGAAAAGGACATTCTTACCTTATTTTTATCGAAAAGGTAATAAAGCACCTTATTTGGAAAATTACAGAATGATTCCTTTCTAAAACATCTTATAAAAATTCAAACAAGTGTATACTTGAATTTATCCCATATTCTAGTAAACATTAAAAATGTTTTGAAATACATTTTTAAGAAAACATGGATGTGGATGATAAAGATGAACTAGTAGATACTTATGTAAAAACAACCTCAGATAATAAAGAGAGTGTGAAATTAACACTTACCTTGTACTTTTCCATGTTCGAGGGTAGGTTAAACTCCTGTATAATGGTGAAATATTTGTTAATAAATTATACAATAATTATATACATTAATATGATATCATATATGATCTTTTAACTTTTCTTTGTTAATAATATCATAGTATTATTGTCGTTTTGGGTGTTAACTGATTCATTTTCCTTTATATGATTTGAAATGATAGTAATGTTTGTTATAGATACGATGTATCTTATTCATATTAAAAATTATTTTATGTCCTTAAAAATTATTTTTATTCATCTAATTAAAATTAGTCTTGAATGGATTACGATGGGGAATGAATCTCATCACGTTCGTTGAGATGGTAATCCATACGTACGCATGAACAAAAATATCATTCTTTTGATATTAAAATAATATAAAATTGGATGACATATCATATATACCAAATCATTATCATGTTATATTTATTATTTACATCAATTACACATCATTATTATATCCATCCAAATAATAATGTAATGAATAACAATTTCCACACGATGTGGAGACGGTAAGCCGTACGTACGCACATATGGTGACATGTCATTCAAAGGAATGATAGAATAATGAATATTTTTGTTCCATATTTATAATAAAATCATAGTATATAGAAGATACCTGAGTTATTATTTTAAAATGTAAACAACAAAAAGTGTAAGAAGGAAAGAACATGAAAGAGGTGATGAAATATTTACCACTTTTTCAGGTTCTTCCTTTTGATTTGATCAAAAGGACCCCTTATGTTGGCTTTCTGACTAAATGAAGTCCTCCAGGATTAAGGGAGGACAATTTAGAGGGTATTTGGGCAGAGGTTGGTGGAGCCAAATTGCTTTGAATGTGTGAATTAGAGATAAGGGGGAGTGCCATTTTATAAGAGGGGAGAGGGGCATCTTTGGATAAACTAGAAATATTATTTTATAATAAAATAATTTTTGTTTTATAATGGCTCCAAAATGAATTATTTAAATGATAATGTGAGGATCGGTTGAAAAACAATCAACCAATAAGTTTTATACAGGTTTGGGTCACTATATTTACCTTTTTTGTTTAAATTTAACTTTTAGTTAAATAGTTTGACATTTACCATGTCTCTTTGTATTTTTATATTACATAGTTACTATACTAACTATATACTTCCAAGTGAACCCCAAGTGGTTAATTAATGATACACCTATTATTATATAAGTATTTTGGAAGATCCTAAGATTTTTTTGAATATAATATCAATTAATAATATAATATTTGTTTTAAAAACTCTTTTATGTCAATTTTGACATTATTTGGTATTTTGTTTTTGTTAAATTCATAAAAAAATTTATACTTCTAAAAAAATACATCTAACCAACCCTAATATGTAATATTAACCTATAAAATTAGTTAAATTCAAATAAAGTCTCAAATTATATTTATTTGGATATTTATCAAATCCATTATTTTAATCTTTCATTAATACAGTAATTAGTGCATCATCATTGTGTCATTAATATATTTAATTATTTAATGTCTAGAAAATATAAATAAAATACCATTATGTATGAAATATTTTTATATTTCTAATTAATATTTATAGTCGAATTTATCTTATGTTTAACCCTATATTAAAAATGGTTTAGTTATTAAACATTGCATTTAACACTTTTAACACTTCTTTGAATTAAATAATAATAAATGTCCTAATCAAATCCAAGTGGACCAAATGGATCATTTTTTATTCCTAATGTTTTTTTGGTATAATATAATTTATAAAATAGAATTAGTACATTTTTTATGGTAATAACAATGCTATTTTTACCCTCAATTTCCCTATTTACTTTTAACCATGGTAAATAAAAGTAAAAAATTTACTATTCACCAAAAATTATTTTCATATTATTGAATGAAATTTTACATACTGATATCAATCGTGTCTCTCAGATTTTTGAAATTCAACTCACAGATGTAGTAACATTATGATTTATGTAAATTTTTAACTGCTCCTAGGAGGAGGGTAAAAGACGCTAAAAAGTTCAATAAAATTTTTATTTATCTAAAATTATTATAAACTGACTCCAGTGAATTACATTGAAATAATATATGTATTATGTTTCTATTTTGACCTAAAACTAATTTAAATTAAATAAATAATTATTTAAATAAAAATTCTATTTTAAACTATAACTGAGTAATTTTCACTATTCATCAAAAATTGAATGTTTTCAGAAAAATACCAAAAATTTACCCTAAGCTAATTTCAATATTCCAAATCAAAAAATTAAGTCCATTTTAAATGATATAATTTATAAAATTTCAAAAAGTGGGTATTACTATTCATAATGGCTAGTTTGATTGGTTTTGGTGTGTTAGAACTCGAAGTTACGTACAACACACACTATTGTATTATTCAAAGAGATGTGTGCCGTGGAAGATTGGGGTGTTACATTTTCCCCTACATTAAATAATTTCATCCTAGAAATTTCAATAATATTACTTCATTGAAAGACTCGGGTGGTTCTACATCATAAGTTCCCCAGGTTCCCACGTTACCTCTTCCATCTTATGGTTTCTCTATAGAACTTTTACCAGACGAGTCGTCTAGTTTCTCAGCACTTGTTCTCCGGTATAAAGAAAATTGATAGGCACTTCGAAATAATATAGATCAGGTTCAAGTTTTAAATCCTCATAGTTAAGTACATGTGTTGGGTCAGGCATGTATTTTCTCAACAGTGAGACATGGAACACATGATGAACTTTGGAGAGACTTGGCGGCATTTCCAAATAGTAAGCTACAATCGAAATTCATTTAGAATTTTGAGAGGTCCGATGTACCTGGGACTCAATTTAACCTTCTTATCGAAATGTATAACACCCTTCCATGGAGATACCTTCAAGAAACCATGATCTCCAACCTGAAATTTCAGACACTTCTTTCAGTTATCGGCATAGCTCTTATGCCTACTTTTAAGCTGCTATGATGTGGTTTTGGATTACCTTCACCTTTTCCATCATTTCCTCCTCATGTTCTAGGCCTATGAGTTTCATTTCACCTACATCATCCCAACAGGTTGGTTTGTGACATCTATTTCCGTATAACGCTTCATATGGTGCCATCTGAATACTTGAATGGAAGCTATGGTAATAGAAAAATTCTACCAGAGGTAAATATTGATCCCACATACCTTGAATGTCAAGTGAGCATGATATCAACATGTCTTCTATGGTTTGAATAGTCCATTCTGATTTTCCATTAGTTTGGGGGTGGTAGGCAGTGCTTATATGAAGTTTAGTATCCATGTATTTCTGATGACTTTTCCAAAATCTTGATGTAAAATGGGGATCACTATCAGAAACAATCGATAGTGGTACTCCATGATGTCTTACAACTTCATTAATATACAGTATTTCTAAACGTTCAAGTGGTAAATCTTCTCTTATAGCAAGAAAATGTGTTGACTTGGTAAGACGATCAACAGCGACCCATATTTCATCGTTCTTTCTAGGAGTCTTTGGTAGTTCTATGAAAATTTCCATCGTAATATTATCTCATTTGTAATAAGGTATGGGAGGAGGTTTCATGACTCCTCTAGGATTTTTCCTTCCTGCTTTCACTTGTTGACAAACCATACATCTTGACACAAAATCTGCAATCTTCCTCTTTATGTTGTCCCATAAAAAATGTTTCTTCAAATCTCTATACATCTTAATGCTACAAGTGTGTATAGAGAAATTGGGACTATGATAATCATCCAACAATTTCCTTTTTAGATTATGTATATCAGGAACACAAAGTCTCTTCCCAAATTTCAAAATTCCATCTTTATACACAAATTCAGTAAATCTCCCATCATTCAAAAATTTAATCTTCATTTGAAACTCTTCATCACCGGTCTAAGAACTCTTTATCCTTTCTAGTAAAGATGGTTAGGCAACCATTTGAAAAAGTATTGATGTTTCACATTCCATGGTGATTCCCATATCAATCTTTACTAGATCAAACTATAAACTATACTTTTCAACTCTCCCCTTGTTCAAAACTCAATGATCTTTTATACTTAAAGAATCTTCCACCTTATTTGCCTTCCGCAGGTGGTAGTGTATAGTGCAGTCATAATCCTTTAATAGTTCAATCCATCGCCTTTGCCTCATGTTGAGATATTTCTGTGAGAAAATATACTTCAAACTCTTGTGATTAGTTTATATCTCACATTTTTCACCATAGAGATAATGTCTCCATATCTTCAAAGAGAGGATTACTACTGCTAACTCAAGATCATGAGTATGATAGTTTTTCTATTGAATTTTTAGTTTTCATGATGCATAGGCAATAACCCTGGAATTCTATATAAGGACACAACCAAGTCCTTTCTCTGAATCATCACTATAAATAACAAACCCATCATTAAATGATGGTAGAGTCAATATAGGATCATTGGCTAATATTTTCTTCAATTATTCAATACATTATTCACATTCTTTTGTATAAAAAATTTTTACCCCTTTACATGTTTGCTTGGTTAATGGGTTACCAATCGGGCAAAATTCTGGACGAAATGCCCATAATAACCTGCTAAACCAATAAAACTGCGTAGCTCAGTTATACTTGTCGGTGCTGGAAATTCATGGATTTCTCTGGTATTTGAAGGATCAACAGAGATTCCATCCTTAGAAATTATAAGGATATGAAAAGAAATCACCTGAAGCCAGAATTCAGACTTGCTAAACATTCCATATAATTCATGTCTTCTAAGAGTCTTCCGGATAATGTGCAAGTGATTTTCATGATCTTTGTAGATTTTGGAGTATACTATGATATCATCAATAAATACCACTAAAAATTTATCAGGATATTCCTTCAAAAAAAATTTCATTAGATCCATAAAAATAGAGGGTGCATTAGTCAATCCAAAAGGCATTACTGTAAACTCGTAATGCTCGTACCTGGTTTTAAATTCTGTTTTCATAATGTCTTCCTTCTTCTCACAGAACTGATGATATCAAGATCGAAGGTCAATCTTCAAAAATTATTGATCATCCATGAATTTTGTCAAATAAATCAACAATGCAAGGTAGGGGATACTTGTTCTTTATTGTTATAGCATTGATTTCCCTGTAGTCAATGCAAAACCTCATATATCATTATTTTTTTATCAAAATGGATAGGGGCTCCCCATGGAGAAAAAATAGGGCGAATAAATCCATTATTACACAAATCCTCTAGTTGTTTCTTTAGTTCCACTAATTCCATAGTGGCCATTCTATGAGGGGTCTTCGTTTTGGGCTTTGAACCAGAAATTAAATCAATGGAAAACTCACCTTCTCATTCTGGAGGATGTCAAGGTAAATATTCTAGAAACACATCATCATATTCTTTCACAATAGGTACATCTTCTATTTGAACATTCCTCCCTCCCACAGTTATTTCATTCTCTTCCCCCCCATTAATTGAATTTAGTTGAGCTAGTGGGGGTGGATATAGATAAGAATCAGGTGGTGAAATTTATTCTCTAAAGATAACGTGTTCTTTATCATCATCATCAAAAATAGAAACCTCATTATTATTACAATAAATTTTTGCATCATGGTCCAAAATCCGTTCCACACTAAGGACTATATCAAATTCATTCATGGTTATGACGATGAGATCAGTAGATAAAGAACATTTATATGCTCTAATGGGAACTGATTCACAAAACCTTGTTGGAATGATAATTCCATTAAGAGTTTTTAATTAAAACTCTCTTGTTAAATCAAATTGGAATTATCTAATTTTGTTAGAAAACTGGGAAGATATGAAATAATGCGATGATCCAAAATCTAATAAAGCATTTTCTAAACTTGAGAAAACCATTAAATTACGTGCCACTATGTCCTTCGGAGATTCAACCTTAGCAGTAGTGATATCTTAAGCTTGGCCTTGATCCCTTGGCCTTTTCTGTGATAATTTCCCTTGACACTTAAGAAATTCATTTGCATAATTCACCATTTCTATACAATTGTAGCATTAAACGTCGATAACCTCTTTCTTCCCCTTGAAATCATGAGCATGGTGGCCTTTTTCACCACACATGTAACAAACTCCAATTCCCTTCAAGAAAGTACCAGGGTGTTTCTTCTCACATTTACTACAAGATGGATATTCAACTTTTCCCTTCTTACACTTATTTCCATTTCTAGAGTGTTCAGAAGATCTCTCCTACTCTTACATTACTTTAAAGTTGTAAGAATTAGAGAGTTATTTTTCTTTCATGATAGCACATGATACAATATCTTCGTATGATGAGAAGGATTTTAAGACTAATGCCGGCTGGAGAAATGGTTTTAACCCATAAAAGAAATGATCAATCTTACTTCTTGGGATACCTATATAATATTCTGCATGACTTTATATCCTTGTAATGTTTTCCACATACTTTGTGACATTCTCATCCTCCTTTTGCCTCAGACTCAAAAATTTCCTTTCCATATCTGCTCGATGGTCACGAGGAAATTATTTTTCGAAGAAAATCTCTTTAAACTCCCTCCATTCCATATTTTATACTTCATCATCTTCCTTTGTGTTTTGAATCATTGACCACCATTGATCAGCATCTCCAACGAGGCGGTATACTACCATGACAAATTTTTCCCTTTCTCTACTCCCCATGGCGTGGAATATTTTCTCTAAGGAATTTATCCATTGCTCAGCCACAAATGGATTGGTACTCCAATTTAATGTTTGTGGTTGTTGCCTCATTAAGCAGTCTAACATTGATCCTCCATGCTGTGGATTAGGGTGCTCCATATGGGTAAGGTTATTATTCATAACCTGAGTGAGTTGTTCCAGTATAGTGATAAGTTGATCAGCACCAGTTGTATCACCAGCTCCACTATAATTATCATGAGAAGGAGGGAAATCCCAAAATGGAGTGCGCACATTGATATGGTTTCTATTCATTCTGTTAGGCACCATTTCTAAACAATGGTATAAATTAGATTAGTTTATGAATCGAAATACATAAATCCAAACTTGTAAAATACTTAACATAAATTGAACAGTTTATGGATATAATATATAATCCTAAATTTTTTTTCATTGACGATGTATATACTCATAAAACCATCATAATGGTTTGTAAAAAAAATAGAATTATCCTAAACATATCCCCCAGGAGTGTCATAACCTATAGTGCAGCAAGGACCATTTTCATGCAGCAGTTCCCATTCTAGTCTACATCAAAGCAGTGTTTTCAGGTTTTACCCCTAGGTACATCTGTGCCAGATCTGCCACTACCAGCTCATATCTAGATAGGGATATATTTCTTTTAAAACTCACAAAATCTCTAAAATAGAAAAATTCTATGAAATTCTTCTATACTAATCCCCAAAGCCTATCTTAGGGCTATGTGCTCTAATCAGAGTTTTTCTAAATCTAGTTTCCAAGGTTTGTACTAAATTTCCTATGATACCAACTATAACGCCCCTACCCTAGTTACCCAGAGTCGGTGAATTATTACATTAAATTGGAATGATCACAATAGATCAAGTCTCAAACGACCGATTAGTTTAGTAGTCTTGGAAGTACTAGATACATTCATAAGGTTTACATTACATAATTAAATGGAAGACTACAACAACATTGTTTCCATGGAAAACAATGAGTTCCCATAGACTATCTCTGCAGGTCAGTCATAATATACTCCTCTGCATCCTGAAAAGAAAACATAGAAACGGGTGTGCTTAGATGCTCAGTAAGGATAACAATATAGAGGAAACTTTCATAAATAAGCATAAACATTTAAGGAAATGTATAAGATTAAATAAAAAGCATTTAAACTCGAACATCATCATAATATGGAAAAGATAAAAATAAAATAATTCTATTTACTTATTCACATGGATATTTTATTAGTCTAACAATCACATGAAACATTAATAGCCACTTTCATAATGATGGAATGCATAATGCTAGACTTTCATAACCACATATTCAAGGCCATGTTCAAGACTAAAAATACGATTTTGTCAAGGACGTGTTCCCAGACACTAGTTTGTCTTATGAGACCTACCGATGCATCGAGGAGCTATAGCGAGCTCTACCTATCACTTACTATGTCCAATGCATTCCTTATATGAAATGGTTTAAACATAACATAAACATTCATATTTAAACTAGCATACGAAATGTTAATACTTTATCCGTAAATCATGAATGGTGTAAAAATAAAAAATCCACAATCAAACATATCAAAAAACCTTCAATACATTATGTATGTTTCTTATCATAATAAATCAACTTCGAATAAGCTTAAAATCCATCAAAGGATGTTGACATAGATGAAATCAAAGCCTTTTTTAGAGAAATATCTCTTTCTATTTTGAAATATTTTAGAATTCATATAATTATAAAAGAAAACATTTACTATGGAAATATTCTTATAAGCTGGGTATCATTGATGATGTTATAATGGATGAAATTAATCGTATCCGTCGTATAAGTTAAAAAACACATTCTTACCTTAGTTTTGTCGATAAGGTTATAAAGTATTGTGTTTGGAAAATGACGAAAAGATTCCTTTCAAAAACATCTTATAAAAATTAAGACAAGGGTATAAATGAATTTTTCTCATAGTCTAGTAAACATTAAAAATGATTTGAAATACATTTTTAAGAAAACACAGATGTTGATGATAAAGATGTCCCAGTGGATACTTATGTAAAAACAACCTCTGATAATAAAGAGATTTTAAAATTAACCCTTACCTTGTACTTTTCCTTGGTCGAGGGTTAGTTAACCTCCTGTATAATGGTGAAATAATTTTTATTAAATTATAAAAGAATCATATACATTAATATGATATCATATATTATCTTTTAACTTTTCTTTGTTAATAATATCTAAGTATTTTCTTTGTTTTGGGTGTTAACTGATTCGTTTTCCTTTATATGATTTGTTATGTAAGTATTGATTATTATGGATAGGATGTATCTTACTCATATTCAGAATGATATTAATTATTTAAACATTATTTTTAATCATCTAATGAAAATTATTCTTGAATGGATTACAATGGGGAATGAATCTCATCACGTTCGTTGAGACGGTAATCCGTACGTACGCACGCGTGACAATATCATTATTTTGATGTTAGAATAATATACAATTAGTTGGTATACCATATATACCGAATCATTATCATGTTATATTTATTATTTACATCAATTAAACATCGTTATTATACCCATCAAAATAATAATGTATTGAATAACAATTACACCACGATGTGGAGACGGAAGCCGTACATACGCACATATGGTGACATGTCATTCAAAGGACGGATAGAATAATGAATATGGTTGTCCCATATTTATAATAACCTCACAATATATAGAACATATAAGATTTATTATTTTAGAATAGAAACAACAAAGAAAGAGTATGTTGAAGAAGAAAAGAACATGAAAGAAGTGATGAAATATTTACCTCTTCTTCAGATTCTTCCATTTGATTTGATAAAAAGGGATCCATAGGTTGGATTTATGACTAAATGAAGGACTCTAGGATGAAGGGAGGAAAGTTGAGAGGGTATTTGGGAATAGTTTGGACGAACCAAATGGCTTTGAAGATGTTAATTATAGAGAAGGTGTAGTTCCCTTTTATAAGAGGGCTGAGGGGAACCTTTGGAAAAGCTAGAAATATTACATTATAATAAAATAATTTTTGGTTTATAATGCCTCCAAAATAAATTATATAAAGAATAAGGTTGGGATGGGTCGAAAAACACAAAAAGAATAAGTTTTAGACAGTTTTGGGTCACTATATTAACATTAACATTTAAATTTACCTCTTAGTTAAATAGTTTGACATTTACCATGTCTCTTTGTATTTTTATATTATATGGTTAATAAACTTAATATATACATACAAGAGAACAAAAAGTGGTTCATTAATGATAAAAAAATTTAAATAATTCTTTTGGCCGAGCCATATCTTTTAGGAATAGAATATCAATTAATAATATAATATTTGTTTTAAAAACTCTTTTTTCTCAATTTTGACCATATTTGGTATTTTGTTTTTTCTAAATTCATTACAACATAATTACATTGAAAATAATTCATCTAACCAACCCTAATTTTTCATATTAACCTATAAAATTATTGTAATTCCTAAAAAGTCTCAAATTACATTTATTTGGATGTTTATAAAATAAAATATTTTAATCTTTCATTAATACGGTAAATATTGCATCATCATTGTGTCCGAAATAAATTTAATTATTTAATGTATAATGAATATAAACAAAATACCATTATGTATGAAATATTTTCATCTTTCTAATGAATATTTATAGTTGAATTTATATTATGTGTAACCATATATTGAAAATAGTTCAGTTATTAAACTTTGAATTTTAAACTTTTAACTCTTCTTTTAATTATATAATAATAAATATCCTAATCTAATCCATGTGGACCAAAAGGATCATATTTTATTCCTATGGTTTTTTTGGTCAAATTACACATATCCAGTAGAATTTGGACATGTTTTAGGGTAATAATAATGTCATGTTTACCCTTAATTACCCTATTTACTTTTAATTATGAAAAATAAAAGTAAAAAGTTACTATTCACCAAAAAAATATTTATATCTTATTGAACCACATTTTACTTACTGATATCAATTTTATCTCTTGGATTTTTGAAATTCAAAACATATAAGTGGTAAAATTATGTTTTATGTAAATTTTCAAATGCTCCAAGGATGTGGGAAAAAGACTATAAAAAATTAAAAAAAAATTTATATATCTAAAATTCTTATAAACTAAATCCAATGAATTACATTGAACTTATATATGTATTATGTGTATATTTTGAAATAACACAAATTGAAATAAAATAAATAATTATTTAAATAAAAATCCTATTTTAAACTATAACTCAGTGTTTTTCACTATTCATCATAAATTGAATGTTTTCAGAAAAATACAACAAATTTACCCTAAGATAATTTGGATAATCCAAATCCAAAAATGAAGTCCATTTGGAATGATAAAATTTATAAAATTTTTAAAAGTGGGTATTTCAATTCATAATGGCTAGTTTGATTGGTTGTGGTGTGTTAGAATAGGAAGTTGCATACAACACACGCTATTGTATTATTAAATGAGAAGCGTACTATGGAATCTTGGGGTGTTACACATGCCTTATTCATAAATTTTTTATTTTATGTGGTTAATATAATACATTTTAATGTATTATATGATAATTATACAGATTTTTTTATTTACATATTTATTTGGGTATCAATATTTATAAAGACCCAACCTAAAAACAATACAGAATATTGAATTAAATGAATAATTCACATTGAGGATCCTTTTAGGTTTATATTTTTAGTGAATTAGTCCGTAACTATTAAATTACATTTCCATAATTACAAAGTAGAAAATTATACTCAGTTTCCATTTTTTTCATAAAATAAAAACTCTTAAAAAAAGTGTCATGTCTACTTCCATGTTTTAGACAACATGAATTTTCCTTGATCCCCTCATTGACCCTATTCATCTTTAAGTATAGTGAAAATGATTTCAAAACATAGGATGAGAATAACATGATTATTAAGGGTTATAAGATAAATAAATATAAAATTAGTCTATAAATGCATACCAAGCATAAGGTCATACCTTTTTAAATCCCATGATTTATGAATAACACATAGAAATCATAAATCATAAAGGTAAATTGTGGAATCCATATCAAACATACAATTTAGCTATTATAGCTACATAAAGAGTTACATTGGAATACCCATCACAGTATATTCCCTAAGTCTATTAAGTGAAACAATAACATTTACCTCCACCCTATTACCCAATGCACTGGAGAGCTATCTCGGGCTCACCTGACCTAGTTTTATCACGGAACTACCCGTATACGTAAAAAATTCTCAATAATCATAACATATTCATAACACTTAAATCAAGAATAAATTAAATATAACATTTCCACATTGAAATCACAACATACCAATTCAAGGTATAGACATAATCACTGGTTTATCAAACCATATTCAAAACCATTTAAAACATTTAACGAATATATTTTTGAATCAAAGTGACCCATACCGCATTGAAACATTTCAAAGAATAATAAATTATAAACATTAATGTCCTTATAAATAAATCCTAAAAACCATTTTTAAAACATGGGCATTAATTATAAATATTTAGAAGAATAAATCATTAAAACATTTTAACCAATATTTTAGTTAAAGTGTTTTTAACAAAATGATAGACACTTGAAAATAAATAATTGAGGAATGACATTTAATTCGAACTTTATAATATCATGAGAATAAAAATATTCATGATATAATATTCCAAAGGATATTATATACACCATATAAAAGTTAATTGGAGCATAACAACAATGATGTCTCAATGGAATGTTTATTGAGACGAAATCCCTTATAAAGTCGGTATCCTTAGATTATAGATAAATAAATTATATAATTATGTGTGAAATATATATATAAAATCTATGTGATTTTATATTCAGTGTAAAACAATCATTGGTCATTCACACATATTCATAGCATGACTTAATCAACAATTAGATGTTTAACCCAGACAATTGAAATTGGGACAAAAAGTTCACTTACAGAAATTCGATAGCCTAACGTCGTCACATTAAAATTCCAAAAATGAGTGGATGAAAGAGAAAAGGGAATATCATAACTTGTATATGAAATGTAAATCAATAATGATATATAATAACATATCCCAACATTTGAGAATTGAAATTTAAAGACTTAACATAAAAGATTTCTTTGACTAAAAGTGGAGGGTGAAAGGTTCCCTTACTGATTTGGTAACTTATGAAACATAAACCAAATGAAAGAAGGTTCATTCAATGAAGTTTTAAATACCCATAAATTAAATTATATTACAAAATTAATACAAACATAGGGAGTACATACCCCACACAAAAGGAAATAGTGGGAAATATAGCATGAATCTCACGTGAATATAATGTGAGATGAAAACCCCTTACCACGTTGTACTCAATCAAGTCATTTGAAAAAATGTTAATACCCACCAAATGAATCATAGAATACCATGAATATAAATATAATTATGATAGTATATATCAAATCTATGCACACAGTACACCACATGCAATAAATAAGTGGCAAACAATGGAAATCTCACAGAATGAAAAGTGAGATAAGAAACCCCTTACCTCATGTCCGAATTGATGTGTTTGTTCCTTGTTCTTCCAAAATAATACACTTAATTTAATTTACACTTGATTAAGAACCCTTTTTATAGTTTATCATTCCTTTTATATCACTTATTACTATGTTATAAACATTATGTAGTGATTTATGTTAATAATGGTCGTTTTTTTTTATATTTGGTACTTGAGTCAAAAATGAACGCCATATAATTACAAGTTGTCCATGTGGTCAAGAGTAAATTATATCCAAAATGATATTAATGATTTTGATATCATATATATCATATATATTCATTATATATTTTTATTTATAACAGTATATAACATTTGGATATAAAAAATGAAATGCACCATTCATGGAGATGGTAAGATGTATGTACGATTGAACGCTACTTTAATTTCTATTTCATATTTTAATTGAATGAAAATTTAATGACACATAGTATTTTAATTACAGTATAATATTAAATATAATTTCAATTACTCTATCTTTTATACGTGACAAGTATGGTATGAATGAGTCATATCACATTGAGAGGGAGGTAGTCCGCACTTCCTCAAATGAAATTATCGCATTTACGGATAATGAAAATCATAAAGGTAAGATATAAATTAAAAATTCATAATAATAATGAAAAAATATACATAATATATATTATATGTAAATATAGTTCTATAATAATGGACAACATAAGAGGTGGTAGGAGAAAATTGAACAATCATCGTTTCATGATGTGTTAGTTTGCACTCTACAGAAACAGAATGTCATTTACCCATTAGATGGAGGTGTGTGTAAGTGTAGTTTGAATCTTTCTCATAAAAACAACATATTATATTGAGGATACTGGTGTTTTTATAAAAGTAATTATTGAAAAGAGTTTAGGTGTTGGAGATGTAAAATAAAAGGAAATAATTTAAAATAAACAGTTACCTTTAATTTGGGTAACTCCCGTTGATTTGAACCAAAAGGACTTCATGAAGTGTCTTCTGCCTAAGGTAAAGATTATAGGAGGAAGAGAGTCATCTTAATAGCTTATTTGGGCAGGTTTAGGATGATCCAAGGGGTTTGAGATGTGTGAGTAATGGGTTATAAGAGAGGGCTTTTTATAATGGGAGGAGGGGTTATCTAGGAAAGTATAAAAATTTTATTTTATTATATAATGATATTCGGTTCCTAAAGGTCAAAAACTCATTAAGGTTATAGATAATAAGACTCAAGGTCTAAATAAATTCATCCAATAATAACTAGAGTAGTTTTGGATGTTATTTTAATATTTATAATCTTATTCATTTAAATCATTTATTAATAAAGTAAATTCTACATCATTTTTGTGTCATAAATAATTTAATTTATTTGATGTCTAAAAATTAAAAAAATACCATGATGTAGGAAATATTTTTAGTTTAACAATTAATATTTATACTTGAAATTGTAACATATATAACCCCATATAAAAATTAATTTACTAAAAGATATTTGTTTGGGTCATGTTTGTGTTTACATTAAATTAATTAATCTAAAGTGCCATTATCACTCACAAGTTGCTCCATGGGGTCCCAAAATAGACCCATTGATGAAGATGGTAGGAAATGACTCATCCAATAAGGTTTGGACACGTTTTAAGGTAATTTTTTATTATTATAATATTCTTTTTACCATGAATTACCTTATTTACCTTTAACCGCGGTAAATAAAAGTCAAAAGTTACTATTCCCCAGAAAAATAACTTGTATCTTATTTAACCACATTTTACTTACTAATAACAACCATGTATGTTCGATTTTTGAAATTCAATTCACAGAAGCGGTAAAATATCATTTAAATGAAAAGGTCAGTTTTTTAACTACTACTTTGTGGTTTCACTATTCATAAAAAATTGAAGTTTTCAGAAAAATAAAAAAAATTCAGCCTAAGATATATTTGATAAAAATTATTTCTATTTTAAAAAATTAAAAATATATATGTTGCATTAATTTATTTACAACTAATTCCCATTTCCAAATAAAATAGAGTGTCTTTAAGAAACAATATCTATCTAATGATTGGCACTTGTTTATGCCCAATTTTAATGTGAAATTTCTTTCAATGAGAATAATTGGATTAAATGGTAAAAATATAATATAATTACAATTCAAAACCATTTAAAATTTTAATATAACCATATATATAAGTTTGATTAAAAGGAAGTTTACACTTAAAATACAGTATTTTTTACTATTCATTAAAAAATGAATTTTTTTCAGGAAAATACAAAATATTTACCCAAAGTAAATTTTGATGTCCCGATTCTAAATAATAATTTTATTTTTCCAAATAGAACATATAAAAGTGAACAAAACTATAATTAAATAGGGTTCGCTATCAAAAGTCAGTAAATCGACCTTTTAAAAAATATATGAGTATTTATGCTTAAAATCAGAATAATTTTTGTTTGAAACCACAAATTTTTTTTGGATAAATGTAAAAACATTTAACAAACATGTATAGTCATTTTTTATTTTTTTTGTTTGTTCACACCATTATAATGGCTAGGCGTTAACTACTATTTAAAATAATAATAATATTATATTCTTTTTCAGTACAACTCAACGTTCTGTGCAACGTATGATTTCAAAGAAAACCGTTGTTGTGTATCGGGTACACCAACAAACATAGCATCCCCTTAAAATTAAAATTAATATTTAATTAACAAGTATTAATAAATATGAAAACTTCATATTCTTTATTTACATGGGATGTTACATCCTTCCCCCCTTTTTGGAATTTCACCTTCACAATTTTAATATTGGGCTCGGAACGTCCCACATCGAAAAAAGAGTCAATAAAACTATCACTTTAAAATAAACAGAGAGAAGTTAAAAGGTCACAAAAAAAATTGATACTAGGAGTCCATGAAAACATGGATATGGAAGATAAACTAACACCCATAGATTAATAGAGAGTGGAAGTGAACTTGATCAGGGAAAGTTAACCCCCAAAATACCAAAAATTTGAGGTTGGGTAAAAGTATGATGATAAAAGAGAGATTGCAGATTTTTTTTCTTCAAGATTCTTTTCATAGAGTTGAATAATATTCTTAATAACAAGAATAATATGGTAAAGAAATATAATTACTTGTCATGTAGAGTGTAATCCATTAATAAAATTCTACCACAATCTCATCTTTTCTGAAAACGGTAAGTATTCAAGATGACTTGGTCAAACCTGGAGTGCTAGAATCAACATCTCGAATATCACATAATCTATACAAGAAGAACTATATATTTCTCATGTCTTTAACCTTAAACAAAACCAAAATAGTTAGTGAGAGATCAGATAATACCCAAAAAATAAAATCATTTACAAAATGAAATACTACTCTTAATATCAAAAAATTGTCAAACAAAACCCAAAGTTCAACAAAGACCATTCAATAAATAGTTTTCCATAAAATTCTTCAATGTAATCAAAACTAAGATTGAAATCCAAATCTCAGATGGATTAAATCACATAGTATTCCAAGATAAATCTTAACATTTATCACCAAATAACATCAGTTACTCTTAAAGTCTCGTATTGAAAAGTAATTAAGCTAATTACATATTCTCCATGATAGGTAAATCATTTCAATAGATAAAAAAATTAACTTACTTGTGATTCATAAAATCATATAACTAGAAAGAATTAGTCATACTAACCAGTGACTTCACACAGTCCAATTTTAGAGGATCAATCTGAGTCACACATTGGTTGCGGGTTCAATTTCTACAGCTTTGTACAATGAGACGGGTTGTCACGCGGTCTGCATGTTGTCCTTTTTCAAAAACTATGTAATTTTATAACATTCCCAAAAAGAGATAAATTCATAAAAATTAATCATAACATATTTTGACCACATAGGTTATGTAATAACATTCATTTTGTATCCCAAAATGTATTAACCTCTAATTGCCTCAAATCTTATGATCATATAAACCCAAATGGTTCTTTATAACAGTATCCACAAAAGAAAAGATAATTATTCATTGAATAATATTTTTATATATCAAACATTAGGGTTATACATACTATATAATGTTTTCTAATGTAATCCCATTGTCTAATGAAACCCCCTAACCTCGTGTCTAACTTGACTTTGAATAAAATTTTTAAATCTCACGGAATGAAAATTGAGATAAGAGACCACTAACCTCATGTCCAACTAGATTGGTTTATTTCTTGTTCTTCCTGAATACCAAAAATATGTTAATTTATACTTGATTAATAACCCTTTTTGAAGTTTATTATTCCTTTTATATCACTTATTACTGTTTTATAAGCATTATGTAATCATTTAAGTTAATAATGGTCATTTTTTCGATATTTGGTACTTGAGTCAAAAATGAACACCTTATAATTACTATTTTCCTATGTGGTCAAGAATAAATTATCTCCAAAATGATATTCATGATTTAGATATCATATATATCATATATATAGAGTATATATATATATTTATAATAGTACTTAAAATTGGGATATAAGAAATGAATTGCACCGTTCATGGAGACGGTAAGCCGTACCAAGGCATGAACGCTACTTCCATTTCTATTTCGTATTTTAATTGAATCAAAACTTAATGATACATAGTTATATTATAATTCCTGTATAATATAATATATAATTTCAAAATCTATATCCTTATACATCCCACATATGTTATGAACGGGTCGTATCACATTGAGGGGGTGGTAGTCCACACTTCCTCAAATGAAATTATCGTGTTTACTAATAATGGAAACCACAGAGGTATGTTATAAATTAAAAATACAGACGCATAAGGAAAAATAGACATAATATATATCATATATAAATATATTTCCATTATAATGGACACCATAAGAGGTGGTAGGAGATAATTGAACAATCATTACTTCATGATGTGTTAGTTTACCATCCACAAAAAAATGTTCTTCACCCATTATATGGAGGTGTGTGTATGTGAAGTTCAAATACTTATCATAAAAATATCGTATTAAATTTAGGATACTAGTTTTGTTATAAAATAAAGTAATTAAAATAGTTTAGGGTTTGAGAAGTAAAATAAAAGAATAGAATCTAAGAGAAACTGTTACCTTTAATTGGAATAACTCTCTTTGGTTTGAACCAAAATGACTTATTGATATGTCTTTTGCCTATGGTAAGGCTTCTAAGAGGATGAGAGGGAACATGAGAGCTTATTTTTGCAGGGGGTGGATGAGCCAAGGGGCTTGAGAGGTGTGAGGAATGGGTTAGAAATGAAGGCTTTTTATAAGGGTGGGGAGGGGTTCTTTATGAAAGTGTGAAAAAATTATTTTACTATTTAATGATTTTCAGTTTTTAAAGGTCCAAAACTCATCACAGTTGAAGAAAAGATGACTCATAGTCTAAATAAATTAATCCAATAAAAATTGGACTGGTTTTGGATGTTATTTTAATATTTATAATCTTATTTAGTTAAATAATTTATTAATGAAGTAAATTCTGCATCATTTTTGTGTCATAAATAATTTAATTTATTGTATTTATAAAAATTAAAAGAAATAAAATGATGTATATAATCATTTTATATTTATAATGAATATTTATTGTCGAAATGACATCTTATATAACCCCATGTAAAAATTAATTTACTAAATGATATTTTTCTGTGCCATTTTTGGCTTTACATTAAATTAATTAATGTAATGTGTCATTATCACTCCCAAGTGGCTCCATGGGGTCCCAAAATCAACCCAAGGATGCTCATGGTCTATGATGTCTCATCCAATAAGGTTAGGAAAAGTGTTAAGAAATTATTTTCTTATTATAATATTCTTTTTATCATGAATTACCCTATTTATCTTTAAGTGTGGTAAATAAAAGTCAAAAGTTACTATTCACCAAACAAATCCATCTTATTGAACCAAATTTTTCTTAATAATAACAACCATGTGTGTCAGATTTTCAAAATTCAATTCACAAAAGCGGTAAAATAGAATATAAATGAAAAAGTCAGTTTTTTAACCACTACTCAGTGGTTTCACTATTCATTAAAAATTGATGTTTTCAGAAAAATACTAAAAATTCAGCTTAAGCTATATTTTATAATCCGAATTAAAAAATGATTTCTATTTTAAAAAATTCTAAACATATAATTTTCATTAATTAATTATTTTTAATTCCTGTTGTTAAAACAAGTAGCGTGTTTTTAAGAAATAAATCTATTAAAATATTGGAACTTGTTTATGCCCAATTTCAAAGTGAAATTTCATCCAATGACCAGAACTGGATTAAATGGTACAAATATAATATAATTACACTTTCAACCCTTTGAAAAGATAATCTACCCATATAAATAAGTTATATTAAAAGGTTGTTTTGAATTAAAATAGAGTATTTTTCACTATTCATTAAAAAAATGAATTTTATTAGAAAAATAAAAAAAATTAACCAAATTAAATTATGAGGTCCCTATTCTAAATAAGTATTTTATTTTATCAAATAGAACATATAAAAATGACCCAAACTAGATTTAAGAGGGTTCTCCATCAAAAGGTGGTAAATGGACTTTTTAAAAAATATTAGATTATTTATGCTTAAAATCGGATTCTTTCTTATTCAAAGCTTCTAAAATTTATTATATAAATATAAAAACATTTAGAAAAAATATATAATCATTTTGTAGTTAGTTCTGTTCATTTAGGCCATTAAAATGGCTAGAAGTTTACTCCCATTTAAAATAATAATATTGTTATATTATATTTCAGTACAACTCAACGTTGTGCGCTACATAAGATTTCAAAGAAAACTGATGTTGTGTATCGAGTACGCCATCAAACATAGAACCCCCTTTAATGTAAAATTAATATTTAATGCATAAATATTAATAAATATGAAAACTACATATACTTTATTTATCTGGGATGTTACAATCTTCTATGGGGTTTTTATTTTAAAAGATACCAAATCGGTAACGATGTTTTTCTCAAATTGGCTTCATTGGGACATATGTTATGTAAAACACCTATATTCTTTTATGAGCTATATTTAATACTAATTTGATATGTTATATCATGAATATTATTATTTTCATGATATTATAATTTAAATTTTATGTTATCCCTTTATGGGTGTTACTAATCAAGGTTACCAAAGTGGTATTGATTTTTTGTTATAATCCCATCATTTATCGAGATTGTTTCTAATTACACTTCTAATCATAAAATAAAGTAATCTATATTTAAATAATTATAATTATTTTTATTATCATTTATTTATTCATTATATCTTTAAGTAATGGTCCATTATTCAACTCTTTGGTACTAAATGTAATTCATAAAATGGTTTTAATAAAATCTAATATTATTTCTCTCTTTGGTCAAAAGTATGGTTTCATTCAAAATTATGTTTTGTAAAAATATATTTTTTAAAAAATTTATTTGATATTTTAAAATCATTTTCTATGAAAATGATTTATAAAATGATTTATTTTTTACTGTGTCTTAAATTATTTTCAAGTCATCCTATATAATTTTTAAATATTATTTTCAAATAGAAAATTTTTGAAAATGTTTTATGTTTTAAAAAAAATCAAAGTATAAATCTTATTTTTCCTAGGAATGTTTTGATAAGATATTTCATAATTATTTTCTATTTTATATGTCATCCATTGGTGTTAACTGGTAAATAACATTGATATGATCTAGGTATATAATTCTTATAATTTTTTAAAATTTTTTCTATTTCATTCAACTTCCATGGGTTATACCATGATAAAATTATATAAAAACTCATTCCATTTAATAGGTAATGATATGTCTAATGTTTATGATATTTTTTCACACATGAATATTATTTTCATTATGAAAATGGTGATATCTATATGTCCCTCTAATTAATTGGGTAAATATGTATAATTCCTGATTAAATATGTTCTGTGTAAACCTGATTACAATTCCACAATGTTATGTGTGAACATCATTAAATGTTCGCAATGTTATGAATGAACCTGATTAAAAGTTCACAATTTTATGTGTGAACCTGATTACATGTTCACAATTTTATGTTTGAACCTTATTACGTGTTCACAATATTATGCATGAACCTGATTACCTATTCACAATGTTATTTGTGAACCTGATTTTAGGTTCACAATATTATGCATTAACATGATAACATGTTTTCAATGTCATTGAGAACCTCATTATGTGTTCACAGTGTTATTCACAAACCTGATTACATGATCCCAATATTATGCATGAACCTGATTACATGTTCAGAATTTCATGTGTGAACTAGATTCCATCTTCATAATGTTATGTGTGAACCATATTAGGTGTTCATATTGTCATGGATGAACATTTTTTCATGTCCATAATGTTCTATTTGGATATTGATTTATGTCCATAAGATTATATAAGGGTATGATTGTATTTCTTTACCTTAATATGTGAACCTGTTTCTATTTATACATTTTCAAAACATTATGATCTAATGCTTATTTTAAAATCTTGTGACTTATTCCATTGTTTTTCTCTTATGACCCATGTGGTTTTATTTACCTAATGTTAATCTCTTATGAACATTCAATATTTATTCCGTTATTTTTCTTTATGATCTTTGATATTCATTGTATGGTTCTATATCATTATTCTCATGTTCTCATACCCTTACGCTAATTTTATTCTTACATATATTTATTTTTTACCCTTATTGAGAATTTGAGCTCACATTTTATTATGTTTCCCTTCTGCAGAATATGAAGAATGTTTTTATGTAGGGTGTATTTTTAAAGAGTACTAAACTGGAATATTTTATTGAATATGTTGAAGTTCTTTTACCATGTTAAAATATTTCAAACCTAATATCTAAATACACTAAAAATTTATGGTCTACAGTCATGTAATTATGTAATGTATTGAATAGTCATCTAAAAATTTAAATATTTATCTATGAAATGCCTCAGTTTCTATACTAGCTATATGTCGAAATATCCAAATACCCCTTATAAATCTAAGAGTTGAAATTTCGTGGTTGTTTATTCTTTGACTCTTTTATTTTTTGGGACCTTGAGAAGGTGAATCGGTGAGGCCATGATATGTTCTTTTTAATATATCTAAATTCAAGAGTTTATTGGACCCATGGTATATTACCCTCAATTTACCTAGTTTTTATCAAATATATTCTTTCAGAGGATGTATTTTAAAAAGAAATTGGATAAATTGATATTATATGACTGATGTGATAGACATTTTTGATAGATGATGAACGATTTTATTTCATATTTGGTTATATAATTACTTAATCATAATAATGGTTTTCAGGTGTATTATGATGAATCTTCCATTTGAAATGAAAAATTTCTCATATAGAGTCAATAATTGTTAGTGTATAGTTCAGAACAATTTAATCCTCATGAAAAGAACTAACCTACCAATACCATCAAATTGGATTAAGTGGTTCATGAATTATATTCATGGAGGAAGTATCATTATAGGGAATGATTCATTGTATTCGTAGTTCATAAAATCCAAAAATACATCTTATCATTGTTTGAGTTTGATATAAGTTAATATATTTTGGTGGAGTAAATCATATAATTTTATTTTGTTACATTATATGTTATACTCTAATTTAATAATATATTATTCCCATTAAATAAGATAATTTTTTGATTTTTTTCTCCACAGAAAACACCAAAATTAAAAGAAATTGCAATATAATTAGATAAATTTTAAATGTATAAGTATGTACATTAATAACCTAATTGTTAAATTAGTTGTAATTAATAAGAGTAACTTGTTTATTAACATTAAAAATAATTTCTACTTTTAATATGAATGAAACTCAATTAGTTTATCTAAAATTTAAAATATGATAACTTATTGGATAGAAAAAAATTTCTAAAAAATTATTTTTCTTCCAATACAAATTTTTATTTAGGGAAACATATTATTAATAATAAATTAAATTTGATATTAATTATTGGTTGAAACAAATTTTTTAGGTAAATGATATTATATAAGAATAATGATAGTTAATATTTTAAAATTCCATTTTCCAATTAAAATTCAGTTTATTATATTTTATGATTTTTTCAAAAAATGATATTAAAAATTTTATCATTTGAAATTAATAAAAATTAAATACATTTTTCAATTAATTAGAACAAAATTGAATTCATTTTGAACTTTTTGTGAAAAGTTTGTGTTTAGATAAAAATAATGTTTTCATGAAACTTATAATTCGATGACTTTTTCATTATATATAAATAAAATATTTGATTTAAAAATATATATATGATCACATATGAATCAAAAAAAAAAATTTAAATTTTAAAATATTATTTGAGATTATAAATATTATTTCCAACATTTTTGGAACTAATTAAAATGATAACTAAATAAAAAACTACTTTTTTCCCTTTTTTAAATCAATTTTTTCAATAGATATTGTGTTTTGGATTTCATTAGAAGACTCATAAACATTATTATTTTTATGTTAAATCAATTTATGTTATTAAAATTAGTATCTAATATAAATTTATCTTATAAATAAATTTAATTCTCAGAACTTTTATTTCTCTAAAATTGATTATAACATAATGTTATGTATTTATTTTATAATTAACATATGGCAAATGTATAAATTTTATTTTAAAATTTTATTTTAAAATTTTGAATTAAATGTATCAAATTAGGTAAAAATATAAATTTTAATCATGAAAATTATAATTCTTACAATGGTTAGAAATTAATTACCAAGGTTAAAGTACATTAGGATAAAATTCAAAAGTTTAAATAAAATTAATTAATATAGTCAAATTTTTCTGAAAAGGGATTAGTTGAGGTGAGTTTTTACCCACACTCAATTTCCTATCCTATTTTTTCCATTTTATAGAATTTTTTAATTCAATAGTAACCTTATATAATTGAAAATGAACATGTTACTTCAAAACTACTCGTCCCTTTACATATAAGAGGGTAACATCTTCACCACTTCAAGACTCACCTATCATTTGAATTTCACTACGAAACTATACCATTATTTTCCTCCATGAACCCTCTCCCATTCTTGATATATCATAGTCACATTTATATATCATATGGCCATCATTTTTAAGGAGACTTACAAGGAAAATTCATGTACTTTACATGACTATTATTTCAACAACCCCAACCCTAGTTTCCGAAAGCCGGTGTTTTACTTTACTAAATTTTCATAAATTCATGGAATCACATCCCAAAGGACTGAAATGTTTATCATTTATTAAAATATATATACATACATGATTCCCATTTAACATTGGAAAAAATAATATAAAATATAAAATAAGTAAAAACTTACCATCATTGAAACTCATTCCATGGATTCAACTTCATAAATTAGGGAAATGAAAAAAAATTAAGTGTGAGCTCAAATTCTCCTTAATGGTTAAGTACTAAAAAATATACAAAAAATTAATTAAAATAATCCACATGAAATAATATAAAAATAAAGTCATATGAAATTTAATCAATTAATAAAATGTGATTACCAGACATGGCATAATCAATATGCAATGGTAAATAACTAAAAACGCATTCCATTTAATCACTAAAATTAGAATGAAATGAGTAAATATATAGTATCATAGAGAAAATATTTTGGGTAATAATAATAAATATATTACAGATGAAGGAAATGATTAATTATTGGATGTCATGCTTACCAGGCATATGATAACATTACCGTAAAGAACTATCCTCATGAAATTTTAATACATAATATATAAAACCCCATCTGTTTCGGTCAACTGATTCGTCTCATGAGAATAACGATGTGTCAAGGGGATTTATTAAAATAGTCCTCAAACTATATATTAAATGTCCAAATAATTCTACATATTTTAAATAATCTATTCCATTAATGAAAATAATTACTTACCAATAAATGTCTGTATTGAGTAAAGGATAAAAATTTATCAACAATTCCATAGTTAATCAAATAATATTCAAAGTAAAACACCATATATAAAAATTATATATGGATTAGGAAATAATCATATAAATTATAAAAAAAAATTATATTTAATATAAATGTAATTTCCAATGAAAAATGATTACAAAAAATGATTGTTTCAAGAGAAAGATAACAATCAGAAAATAAAATGACATTGTTCAATGACATTTACAACTTTGTAATTTTCAAGTTAAATCATATAGGATGAAATATTTCAAATATAAACTTAATATACTATTAATAATGAATGAATCATTATATTACATGTCAAAGGGGGACTATATACACCATATGAAAGAAAATTGTTTGAAAAAAAAATTTATCAAGGAGATGTAAATTAAGATGAAATCTATTACTTCACACTTAATTTTGATTTAACGTTATTTAAACATGAATATATTGATTTAAAATATGTTATTAACATATTATAAATTCATATTACTATTTAAAGTATTATATATGATCCTTTTATAACATCTTATCACCCATTCATTAATTATAATTTATTATTATCATTGTTTTTTGTATTAATTTCCTTGTTTTCTTATATTTTATTTATCATTAAAGATCATGTTATTGAGTATATTATAGATATTCATAATATACATATTAATAAATGCAAAATATTATCATATTAATAAATAAATTATACTTTTATGACCAATCAAGAAAGGTTGTTCTGAAAAACAAAGTATGTTATGATTAAGGAGACGATAGGATATACGTAAGCTTGAGTAACATTTCCATTTTCCATTGATCATTATTCAAATAAGATATGTAATATATTATCTTCAAATAGTTATAATAGAATCATATATACCATTTTTTATACTTATATATAGCATCCTAGTGTATTGGTTATGAAAAGGGAGTCACATCGCTTCGTGAAGGTGGTTGTCCACACATACACAAACAATTTTATCATTTTTAAGTAAGTGGAAAGGTAAGAAAGAATATATATATATATATATATTATCATTAAAAATGATAACTTCTTCAGGAATATCATAATTAATTCATTTATATCCCATATAATATTTAAATTTTTCTTTATAACCTTCCATGAGAAGCGGTAGTGAAAGATGAATCACATCTCTTTTCGTGGAGGTACACCAACATAAACATGAGCAACGTTATTATATCTCCTACAGATTAGAAATTAATATATATATATATATATGATATAATTAATCGTGAGGTATAAATATGTTATAATTATCATATATATACTCTATATCCATCATCATACACAACCATTAAAGTTGGTATGGTTAGAACGGATGGCATCAGTTCCTGAGGTAGTAGTCCTCCGTACACATGACCGATGGTTTCATAACCCATTGGATGGAAGTGTAGATATTTTTAGGTAGTTAAATTTCTATAAAAACATTCATGTATATGTAAGACACTAAGTTTATTATATCATAAGGTATTGAAAATAATTGAAGTAGGTGGAGAAAGAAATAAAATAAAGTCACTCGTTAAAGAACATTACCTCTTCTTTTGTTATCCTCCTTAGGTTTACACAAAATCAATAAAAGTTTGTATTTATGAAAAAAAATTATTCTATGGTGATGGGAGGTATTTTGGTAAGTTATTTATTTATTTATTGTCTTATACAAATACGGGTGAAGGTTTGAACAAGAGAAGAGAGTGGGTGTCCTTTTATAAGGAGGGGCGATGATACAATTTGTATTTATTAAAATAATTGAGTGATACCAAATTTTTAATAATTAAAAAGGTTCCCAAATGGTCCATTACAAAAACATAGAGGTGTAATGGTTTAATATGTACATAAAATAGTTTTTATACAAGTTTTTATGAAATTATTACAAATGTTTTTTTAGATTAACACCTAGTAAACTCATTTGACTTTATATGTGGTAATTAATTATTACTATATTCACTATAAATTTTCAAAAAAATATTTTAAATTATTACAGATTATAAATTATTCTAATCCCAAATATTCAATCTATTTTTCAAAATTAAATTTAGATAATTTCATTGTCACGACCTGTCCCCTAGGGCCCATGTCGTGGCTAACCGAATCATGCTTCTCAAAGGCCAAGGGCTACTGACCAGTGTAATGGAATTATCATGTAAATGGGAAGCATTTTCCTAGTACCTATACACAAACACACACACACACACACTCACAACGCTCACCCACAAAGATGAAATGTAAAAACTAAGTAAATGATGCATGTAATCACTAAGTAAACCACAACCAGAGTACATCTGAATGCAATGTACAAGCTGGCAAACCGTGCTAGAATACAATCCCACCAAAAGAAAGATAGAACAAAATTAAGACCCAGTGTCCCTAAAACTCATTCGCCGAGAACCCTACCTGAAGGGTAGGTTGAGGGTAGCAGCCTATAGCCATAGGAGTATGCCTCGTCTGTCTTCTATCATTGAACACCACATAGTACTAGTCCTCCATGGACACTGTCAAATCATTTGTTATCTACAAAAGGCACGATACATCTGGTCCAATCATATACATGGGTGATTAAAACAATACATATCAGGGGAACCCAAAACCACAACAACAAATCACAATAGAAAAACCAAGAATAAATGCATAGTCAGCTCTGCTCAAGTATAGTCCCTCAGATATGCCAAGATCATCTATATATACTCGTGACAGACACTAAGAAACATATTTTCCCAACCTCATAGCTAGAATTGTGATTTTCAGTGAAGGCCCAAGTCTCCACACACAAATTTGGATATCACACTGCACGAGTTCAACCATCACTAGTGGCACTAGTATGAGAGATACACTCCCTCACGAACATTCTACATGGTCCAACTCTAATGCACAACACTAGAGGTCTAGAAATCATATTATTGACTCCAAAAAAAGACTATGGAAACCCAATATGAGAGGCCCTCCCCACACCACAGTGCATAGTTGAGGGATCCATGCTTCAGACAATCCCATGACACCTCAGTCGCTCCTATAAGAATTGGCCCGCACCTTAGTCCATCGAGGGAGCACTAGATCCTACAAAGGTATCATTCACATCAAGTGGAAAGTACAACACCATGTAGTTATTTCATACAGTTGAGGGAGATTAAACTCCTATAGAGGACTCAATCCCTACTGCTACCCAGATATGGGGCGGTATGACTCTGTAAGTGAGGACCGTCACCCTAGTTCCAAAAGGGGAGTACTACTCATTAAGGACCCACACCCTACCCAGTAGGGGTCTACTACTCAGTGACTAGAGGACCCACACCTTGTCACTAGAGGGGAATAATAACTCTATCAGTTTATTCACTGCATAGGAATCACACCCTAGTATATTAGGGGAGTACCGAACCCAAGCGAGAGGGCACACTCTCTTGAATGACGGAGGTGTACAGTCTCTACCAAAACAATGAATATGGGGGAAATGCACATTGAAATGGTTGGAGAGTACCAACTCCAATAACATAGGACCTGCACCCTACCTGGAATGGGAGTTACCGACCCTATGTGCGTTAGGTATGGAGGAACCGTACCCTAGTCAATTAGGGGAGTACTGAATCCAAGGTTAGAGAACCTATTCCCTGGTCCCATAGGGCAGTACATACCCTATCTTCACGAATATCTTCGAGAACCCATTCCCCAATATTATTGGGGAGTAACACCTGAAAAATAAACCACTCAATAAAAATGAAGTCAAACCAATCACAGGGAGAATCTAGTCTCTACCTAAGAAGAGGGATTAGGAGTACCCATACCCTGAGACGTCAAGGGAGTAACTGTCCTAGCATTTATTTCTGAGAACCACCCTTGTTCTACCCAATGTCTGATTGTACGAGGAGATACTACTATTAAAATATATTGTCCATTCTCTAAATTCATTAAAAACTCATCTAGAGTATCTCAAAAGGACCGTCTCATCTTAAGGGTCCCAATTTCATAAATATCTCATCAAAAAGACACTTTATTTGAATGTTTCAGGTGTTTTAGTGAAACGGGGGTCCGGGTCCATGTCCGCCAAGCCTACCCCCCTGGGCTTGGTACACTAGGCCACTGGTGTGGCTTGTTGGGTTTGGCGTGTTAGGTCATGGATCTGGCCCACTAAGGCAGACATATTTTTCCTGCTTAGACAAGGCTCTGTCGTGTCCGTCTGACACCACATGGCGCCTGATAGCGCTGCTAGCCTGGTCAACAAGTCTTCTCATGCAGATCAGATACAATGCATGACCAAAAATTTTTCATAAGTACCAATCAATTCCACATCCAGATCTGCGACCCACCTTCACATGGACAACCACAATGCAGCTACAACAGCTGTGATGGGGGATACTTTTGTGGGAAACCAGACTCGATCCTGTGGTTTGTTTTTTAATCCAAAAAATGTTCTATATCCCTCAGACCGTGTTCTTCATCACCAAGTGTTAAAATCACCACTTTAATCTGTTCCTATAAAAATATCTCAGTTGACGGTATTTCATGCATCCCTTCAATTAGATCATCACCGTCATCATCGCACATCCATCGTTGTTGCGCCAAGAACGGTTGCACAATGATTGACCGTTCTCTGACCCATGAAGAATGTGAAGAACATATGTCATGGGGGAGAGGAAAATAAAGAAATAAATTGAGGAATGATCCCCCACCATCATTCCTCATAGCCTTAATCCACTCCAGTGAGAGAGATCAAGAATGGAAACCAAAATCATCCCAGAAGAAGGATCAAACTGCAGGAAAACCTATTAATGGGTTTATCCGTAGTATTCTTTTAAAACCAAGTGTGGGGAGAATTTAATTCAAATAACAACCCCTACTAGGTGATGCTTTTATTAGATGAAAGGCTCATTGCAGGTGGTAATCCGTCCAAGGGGATTCATGGTCTGTTTGAAGTTGTTGGTGTTTGTTGATCTCTGGTCCCAGATCCGTTCTTCAAAGGTGTCGTCACTACATTCTGATTCACCAATGTTCATCATTAGACAGGATTTCATCATCATTTTTTAGAGGAATTCCAGATCTAGATTTGTTTCCCCAACCCTGTTATCTCATTAAAAGAGAAATGTGTCGTAGTGTTTCTGTTATAATTAGTTATCACGTTGTTACACTGTTTCATTTATGAAACAATGTTTTTTGTGCATTATTTAAAGATCCATTAAGCTATTACCATTATGTAATCATATAGTTTTCTAATCTTTACGTTGCAATGAAACAATATTTTTTAAACAAACGATTTATGTTTATTTTATTTTTCATAAAATGTCTGAAAATTTACTTTTTTCATCAAGCTGTGTCAGTCGAGCTTACTTCCATTCTTAGGTAATTTCCTTATTCTGGATGCAACAGCACCATCAAATTTTCAATATAGGAAACCATTTAGATGTTTCATAAACTGCGCACTCACTACTTTTCAATTCGCTTAAAAAATTCAAGATATATCCTTTAACCTCAACCCACGCCAGTCGAGGTTAAGCCCCACTAAAGGAAAACATAGCCTCATAATATCAACGGTACTTTTGGATTTCTAATCCAAGTAACCTTTTTGTAATTATAAGTAATTTAAAAAAATAATTTTTTACATAATAATTTCATTTACAGCCAAACACTAACTTCCACTATTAGCTCGTGCCAGCCAATGTTAGGAAATTTTTAGGTGAATCCTAATGCTCTGATTTCTACAGTGCGTTCAGGTATTGGATCTATGAATTTGTTTAAATTTTAGAAAAACCCGCTCACCCGATTATTTAAAAAACCTAAAAAAGTTCAAATATATGTTCTGACCACTTTGGGCATAGGAATTACATGTCATCTCAAATCCGGGTCTCGAAATAATCCCATTTAATTTCAAAAAAAATCATAGAAATCCAAGGTATTAAATTAATCCTTTATTTTATGTATTTATGTCCTCATATGAAAAATCCTACACTCAAGGGAAGAAAATTGAGTTTCTTATGGGTCTTTGTGCTTCTTATAAACACACACCTCAAGAAACCACTAAGATCGACCAATCTCATGTCCAACATCAAAAAGGATAACATCCTGCAATAATTGGATCATGTTTCTTTAGATTCGGTAAGTGGGATAGAACCAAGCTCTATGATTGATCTACAGTTAGGGGGTCTAGAAGCCCACCTTCATGCTAACCTAATGCAGATACAGATAGAATCCCACAATTCACAACCACACTTGGATGAATTTTACTAAAGCCTCCACAAGAGTTATTGGTTTAGGGATAACACTAAACACAGATAGGGTATTTACGAGCGAAATAGGATTACCGAAGAGCTAATGATAAATCTTACTAGGCCCTGTATTTACAACCTTCTAAAACAACATCATTATTCAAAAAATAACACTACCACCCCCACTAGAGGCATCTTAGCTGAGTATGGATTGTAATTCACAATCTATTACTACGAAAAACATCATAGGGGGTCTAACTCCACCACTACAGAACAATACAAGCCTGAATCTTAGCAAGAGTCATCCCTGTACTGTGCGGGTTTCCCTATTTACCGTGGCAAATACAACACATCTTTTTCTTAATACAGTCAATTTTTGAATTAACAGTAGTAGTCTAAACCATGAATGATGTTGTAAGGCATTGATGCCCTAACTAAGAGATCTCAACTGTAACTCTCACCTCTAAGAGGAAGTTATCACTATTATCCCAATGTCTGATCAATAGGTCTCTTCCAGTAAGAGTCTCTAAGCATGACAGACAAGTCCATAGTACCACTGGAACCTCTACGTCTAAAATAGAACTCGTGAAAAAAAATTAAAACTAGAACTTATGTATCTTAAAATGGTACCCACAATAAATGACACAGATCAAACCTCAAATCTCTCCAAGAGATTCTAGGTCATGAGCCATCACCGCATCTAGATATCCTCTAACACATCCTCCATCTCTCTCAGCCTTTCGTGCACCACCTATGGGTAGTGGTGTAAAAGCTATAAACTACCTGCCACCTCCTGATGAATGTATAGCTCCTCTTCCACATCCTCCATCTTGTGAAACTTCTTACTATAAATGTAGTCTCTATAGAGCAGGCTCTTCATCCAACTCCATCTCAGGGAAACAGTGGGTTGGACAATCAATTTCAAGACATTTCTGACCATTGAAAGCAAAACACCGCCACTCCTATGTCGGATCTTCTCCATGAAGTTTCTACTATTCCACATACACGCATGTATGTTTTCGATCATGGTTTTGCCTCCAACACCGTGATCTTATCACTTTACATCATAATTCTCCAATACATGCCTCTACCTCATGACTTCTGTTGTAGGTCACATCCATATAATCTTCCAAACGAAAATTCTCAACCACCAGGGCTTTCTTCAGCACCCCAACATATAACGAAAAGATAAGGAGTATCACCGATGCCCTGATCTCTAGGAATAATCCCTAATCAATGGTCTGGGCCTTACTGTATGGGTCCCGCACCATATTTGTAGAGTATCAATATAAATTCATGAATCTAACTGAGTACTATGCCACTGTCATGTTGCCATATTGTAGGTGTAGCATCTCTTGTATACACATAGAGTATAGAGTTTCTAGAAATAAATCCTCCCTTAAGAGTTGGTCAATGTATTAACAGGTGAGGGTCACATCATCCTTCTTTTGCATCATCAAAGATCCACCATAACCCCACTGAGCCTGAAGGAGTCTCACGACTAAGATTTTCATCTGGTAGAGAGGTGTCCTCACTAGGTGGAAGACTCACGTAACCACCTCAAGACAATCCTTAGTTACCTGAGGATCTATCTCGCCTCAGAACCTAGGTGGTCTCTATCTATAGAACTCATGTGGCACACTAATCCCTCGTGCATCCTCTACTAGTAGTTTTGGTTTAAACTACTGATCGATGGGTGGTGGTATCACTGGTGCACCACCCAGTAGGGCTATCTCTTGTACTGGTCCCTATATCGACACCACATCACACTATGGACCATCCTCGTGATCTCATCCAAGAACCCTAATTTGAAATCTTCTTGGAGGTATCCTAAAATGATTCTATATGAACCATGGAAAAAATAGTATATTTGTAGAGATGACTCAAGAAGGACATATAAAGCACAAAACATTCATATATGATTCATGTACCATTTATTTCTTGGTGTCTCGTGTCCTAATGTATCGAGTCAAAAACGTATGTTATCAGAGTCCTAATGAATGGATATATCGGTCGCCGCCCCAACAATAGAACCTCTAGCCTAATATTTTAACTCGAAAGAACTTAACACTATTGGGATGCAACAAAACCCAAATCTGAAAATATCTATGTCCGAAGGTGGAACCAAACCTACCCCTCTGATAAAAATTTTTCATGACCCATCCCCCAAGGCCCATGCTAAGACTACCCCAAGACTACCTCCCAAATACCAAGGTCTTGCTTCCAATGCCAAAGGCATTATCCTACCATGAAGAGGCATTTTTGAAGTACTTGTACACACACACACTCTCAACCCCAGCCCAAAAAGCTAAAAACTAAACAATAAGTAAATGATTCATAGAATCACTAAATAAAGCACAACCAGAGTACAACATAAGGTAATGTACATGGTGGAAAACTAGGCCACTATGAAATACCACCAAAAAGATTTATAGAACACAAGTAATCTTCCAATTCTCTGAAACCCATTCGTCAAGAACCCTACTTGGATGGTAGGTGGAAGGTGTCTTCCTAAAGCCACAGGAGTACGCTTTGTATGTTCATTCACATAGAACACCACCTGGTCTTAGTGCCTCCTGAACTCCTTCAAATCATCGATCATCTGCAAAATCCATGACGCGTTCAGGAAAATCTAGCACAATGGTGAGTAAAAGAATACTTGGTAGGGGACCGGAAAAAAACAAAGATAAATCACAAGAGAGAAACTAAAAATAAATGCATAATCATCACTTATCAGGTATGTACCCTTGGATATTCCATGAACATCCAGATAAAATAATAGTATCCACTAAAAAACTTGTGGTACCAACCTCAAAGATAAAATTAGTATTTTCACCAAAGGCTCAATTTTCCACACACAAACAAGGAGATCAAACTCCATGAGTTCAACTATCACATGTGGAACCAATATGAGATATACACTACATTGGGAACATTTTACTTGGTCCAAATCTTTTTACCAAAACTAGAGGTCTAGTTATTATAGTCTTTCATCCAACACAATACTATGAAAATCCAATTGGAGAGGCCCAGCCCTCGCCACTACGCCGAGTTGAGGGAACCCTACTACAGAATATCCTGTTATACCTTAGTTGCTCCTATAAGGAGTGTCATGTGCTTCATTCCATCAAGGGAGCACTAGATCTTACTTAGGTATCATTCACATCATGTGGTGGGACCCACTCCTTGTAGTTGTTTCCTACTATTGAGGAAGCTCCAACTCCTATGGAGGACCCAATCACTGCTGCTACCCAAAGATGGTGGATTATAACTCTATAAGTGAGGACTAATGCCCTGGTTTCAGTAAGGGATTACTACTCATGAAGGACCTAAACCCTACTCAGTAGGGGAGTATTACTTATTGATTAGAGAACCCCCACCATGGTACTACAGGGGTGTACCAACTCAGATAGTATATTCACTATGGGCGACCCACAACCAAGTATGTTACGGGTGTACTAACCCCAGACTATAGGACCCTCTCCATAGCACATTTGGAGAGTACCAAATATTCCGGAATAATGTGTAAGAAGGACCCACACCCTAAAATGACAAGTGAGTACTGACTCCTAGAATAGAAGAACATCAACCTACCTGATAGATGAGTTTCCAAATTTATGTGAATTTGGAATGGAGGACCTTCTCCCTTGTGATTCAGGGGAGTATAGAATCTCATGTTAGAGAAACCTCTCCCTGCTCCAACAGGAAAGTACTTATTCATTCTTAATGAACATCTCTTAGAACACACAACTTAATCATATAAGGGAGTAACCCCTAGAGGAAACCACACAATATAAATGATCCTAAACACATGATGGGGGAGTCCCATCTCTACTTAAGCAGAGGGATAAAGAGTACCTGCATCGTGAGTCATCAAGGCAGCAACCTTCCTTACATTTCCATCTAAGAAGCACCCCGATTCTACCCATAGTATACTTTTTCCAGAATACCCCCCTCTTAAAATCAATAGGACATTCATTAACTTCTTAGAAACTCACTTAGATTATCCCAAAAGGATCATATCATCATAAGGTTCCCAACTCCATAGACAACTCATCATATAGATGATCCATTTGAAAGTTACGGGTGTTTTATCAAAATGAGGGATGGTTTGGTCTATGACAGTTCAGACATGGTTAGACCAACCCAACCCGACCCGGTTCTGGACCATCACACCACATTTCAGGTGCATTGGGTTTGTCCCGTTGGGCTGCGGGTCTGATCCGCATGGCTGAGTGCGACCTACTAGCACCAGACCATTACACGATGGTGGGCCGGTTTCTCCAACCCAGATGTGGATCTATCGCACCCGTCTCACAGTACACAATGCTAGCAGGTTCCACCTTCTTGGTCAACCAATCCTGTCACGCGAACCAAATTTCTGACATGCCATGCAGCTACCCGCGGGTACCAATCACCGCCATGCCCTGAGCTGCAACCCGCCTTCACACAAGAAACTAAAATGAATCCCCCACCGCTAACATGGCCTAGTTTCCCCAATTCCTATAATGTGGCCACTACCGTGTGCCACTAGTACACTGGGGGAAACATCTGTATGAAATCGGACACACTCTGGTGGTTTGTTTTTGAATCCAAAAAATATCCTGATCCCTTTGGCCATTTTCATCATCACCTGGGGTTCAAATCTATTTTGTAATCCCTTCCACCCAGAAGCGATCGATCAATGGTATTTCCCACACAACCTCGTACCGATCGTCACCATCGTTATCGTACCTCCGTCATCCATGCTCCAGGAATGGTAGTGCAACAACCGACAATTCATTGACCCTAGAAGAATGTGAAGAATGTGTATCAAGGGGGAGAGGAAAATCAAATAATATGTCAAGGAAGGAACCCCCACCAACATTTTTCATGGTGTTATTCCACTCTCATTAGAAGGATCAAGAACGGAATCCAAAATCATCATATAAGAACAAAAAAACTGCAGGTCAACCTGTTCGTGGGTTGATCCACAATTATTGTTAAAAAAACAAGAATATGGGGACATATAATTCAAATAACAAACCCTACCTAGAGAAGATTTTATCGGAGAAAAGGTTCATTGCTGGAGGTGATCCATCCATAGGGATTCACGATCTGTTTGAAGTTGTTGGTGTTTATCGATCTCCGGTCCCAGATCCGTTCATCAATGGTGTTGTTGCAACTTTCAAGTTCACCAAAATTCATCATTGTAGAGGATTTCTTCTTCATTAGTAAGTGTAATTTAAATCTAGATTTTTTCTCTAGCCTCTTTATCTCATTAAAAGAAAAATGTGTCACAACATTTTGGTTACAATTAGACCCCACATCATTACACTATTTCATTTATATAACAACCTTTCTATTACACTTCAGTTAAAGGGTCATTACATTGTTTCATTTATGGAATGAAATAGTCCTCCCATTACTGTGTTTTAGAGAAACAATTTTATTGAATAAAATAAACTTTTTAAATTTATTTTATTTTGCCTAAAACGTCTGAAAATTAACTTTTTAACTCGACCTGTGGAGGTTGAGTGAGGTCCATTATTATGTAATGTCATCATTCTGAACACAATATGTTCCCTCATATTTTCAATCTGGGTACCCATTTAGATGTTTCCAAAACATTGCATTCCCTCTATTTTAATTCACCTTAAAAAATTCCAAAGCAATCCGCCACGCCCGACCCACACTGGTTGGGGTTAAGCTCTGACTAAGAGAAAACACCCTCACGAGCTAAAAATAACTCTCAAATTTCCAATCTGAGTTATCGTTTATGAGTTTTATGTATTTGAATATAAAATAATTATTACTTTACTATTTTATTTAGGGCTAAAAAATAACTTCCACTATTGGCCCGCATAAGCCAATGTTAGGCCCTTTCTAGAAGAATCCTGAAACTATGAGTTCAATGGTGCCCCAAATTTTTTATTCAGGTCTAGTTTAAATGTTAGAAAAACTCACTCATATGATAATTTAATAAATCTCAAAAAAGTTCAAAAATACATTCCGGCCACTCTGGGTCTAACAATTACATGCTGTCTCAGAGCCTTGTCACAAAATATTCCCATTTAATTTCAAAAAATCATGGAATTTAGGGGTATTACATTTTCTTTTTTAATTTAATATTATTCCCACAAATGTGTCATCAAATCGGGGTCATAAAGGGAAAATTTCCAAATTTATAAAAAATCTATATATCTAAATTCTTTATAAAATTGATTAAAATGACATAAATTGGAATAATTGATAAAAATTGAGGTATATTTTTGTAAAACCAATTTAAAATATAATTTATCATTTAAAATTAGTGAAATGAAAAGACAATTTTCTATTCAAATTCAGTATTTTTCACTATTTATCAAAAATGAACATTTTCAGAAAAATTATAAAAAATTCATTCGAATATAATTTTGATTTTATGATAAAAAATATGAAGTTTATTTTTTCAAACAATTTTCTAAAATTTTATAATTATAATTTTAAATTATATGTTCAAGGTTTGATTATGCAATTTTTTTGTTGGAACCTAGTGTGCATCACAAATATCAAAGAAATTATTTTTATTCATAAATAAATATATTACAACTTATTGGAGTGTTAAATTATTCCCTCCTAAACAAATTCTTTGAAATTTTCAAGGCTATTACCTTCTAATAGTTCATATTTATAATATTATATTGTTCCCATGTTCCTTCCACTTATTTTTTTCTCCAAAGTACCTTTAATAGAATAGTCATTCTATTCCTCAATAATTTCCATATAGTATGTTGAATTTTGATGGGTTCCATAAATTATGATAGATCAGGTTCCAATTTTATATCGTCAGAGGATATCACATGTATTGTATCTGACATGTACATCCTTAAAAATGATATGTGTAACATATCAATTAATTTTGAATGATTTGGAAATATTTAAAAATGATAATATACTAATATAATTATTTTAAGTATTTAAATGTATCAAATATGCATTGTGCTCAATTTCCCTTTCTTACCAAACCTTATTACACCCTTTTATACTGATACTTTCAAGAAAACATGATCTCCAACATTAAATTCCAAATCATTCCTCTAATTATAGACATAAATATTTTTCATACACTTATACAACTTAATGTGATCCAGAATAGATTTTACCTTTTTTGGTATATCTTCACCATGTTTTGGTCCTAAGATCTTCCTTTCACAAACATCATCCAACAAGTGGAGTATCAAAATTTTCCATATAATACATCATATGGTGTCATTTGAATATAATAATATAAATTATTATTATAGGAAAAATCTAAAAAGGTAAATATTTGTCCCATATACCATGAAAGTAAAGTGATAATGACATCAACATGTATTCTATTATTTTAATTGTAGTTTCACAATTTCCATAAGTTTGAGGATTTTAGTCAGTGCTCAAATGATTCTCAGTATCAAGAGCCTTGTAGAGACTATTTTAGAATTTTGATGTAAAATGGGGATCTCAACGTGACTCTATAGAAAGAGGTGTTCCAAGAAGTCCTGTGACTTATTTAAAATAGATCATTGAGAGTCAGTAATGTGTTAAATCTTCTCTTACAGAAATAAAATGTGAAAATTTGGTTAGGAGATCAAAAATAGCCCATATTTCATTATTCTACCTAGGATTCATAGGTAGTCCTGTGAAAAAGTTCATAGTAATGTCATCCTATTTCCACCTATGAATAGTAAGAGGATGTATGAATCCTATAAGATGTTGTCTCAAGTAATTCACCTGTTGAAAAACCAAATATCTGGAATCATAATAAGAAATTTATTGCTTTAGGTTATCCCACTAAAAATAATCCCTCAAATCCACAAATTTCACTATGGTACCAGGATTTATAGTAATTTGAGCTTTGATTTTTGAATGATAATTACATTTTATATCGATAAAAATGAAACACATAATATAATTCCAAATTTTAAAACACCATATTCCCTAACTAAGCCTACTAATTTCCTAGTATTCAAAACATTAATTTTCATCATAATGTTCTTATCACAATATTTAGAACCACTTATATATTCTTAAAAAATATGGTTTTGAAATAATTTAAAAAATTGTTGATGACTACCCTTCCTTAATAATAATCATATCCATATCTACTAGATCCATGAGCATAGTATACCTCATAATCTTCAATTGGGTAAAAAATCACAGATCTTACAAACTAAACATATCTTCAGTGTCATTTGTTTTCCCTGTATGGTATTGTGTTTAGATTAACCCATCACATTTTCCTCATCTTCATCACTTTCTTTGACAAAATGTATTTTTGGATTTTATGATTTATGTAAATACGACATCTTTCACAATAGACGTAATGTCTCCATATATTCAATGAAAACATTATAGATGCCAACTCAAGATCTGGTATGGGATCGTTCTATGCATTTGTATTCAATTTCCATTATGAAAATGAAATAAATTTATCATTCTTCATTAGGAAAAAACAAATCCCCTTCTTCGATGCATCACTATATTTCAAAAACCCATCACTTTTATATGGTAGTGTCAAAATTGATTCATTGGAACATATACTCATTACATCATCAAAATATTCTTGAAAATCTATTTTCCAAACAAACATCACCCATTTATATGTAATCTTTTATTAACATGTTAGATAGTTGAAGAAAATTATGGTTGAATCACTGATAGTATCCTATAGAACAAGTGAAAATATATACCTTTATTGTGTTCATTGGTGTATTCTATTCTATGATGTCCTTTTTCATCACTGGAACAACTGAAATTCCATCATTGGAGATAATATGAACAATAAAAGAAACTTCATGAAACCCTAAATCAAACATAATATGTTTTCCATATAACTTTTTCATTCTAAGGCTATCAAGAATATTCCTTTAGTGATTCACATTGGCATATTATATTTTATAATACACAAAAATATCATTGGTGAATAACAGAAAAAATCAACAAGATAATCAATGAAAACTTTGTACATTTGATCCATAAAAAAATAGGTTTTGGTATTCAATTGAAATGGAATTGAGGTAATCTCAAAATGTCCATACCACGTTCAAAATGATGACTTCAGAATGTCATTATTCTCATCCTGTCCCCCATGCCCTGTTACATGACTACCCAAACCCACCATCCATAGGCCAGGGTCTAGAAACAAGAACTGAATAGGAATATCCCAAAAGGGAAGGCATTTTCCATTAAACCTATACATATTCAAAAAGCTCATACTAAGGAATGTAAACACAATGTAAACCATAACTGTCATTGAGACAACTACTGAGAGTATAGTACAACAAAAAGTACAAAGGTTTCATAATACAATAACAAAACCAATATGGAAATTAGAACTTCCAAGGTTTGTCTACTCGAGACCCTACCTGAAGGGTAGGTGAAGGGTAGATGCTTGTATCTATAGAAGTACGCCAGTCTGTCCGGTCTCACTAAGCACCACTGGGTTTCTGACTACCAAGGTCTCCATCGATGCATCGATCACATGAATGAGACACAAAACATGAAGTTGAATCCCGTGCAGAGTTGAGTAATAAAATACTCCATATAGACCCCAAATAACAATGGTAATACCGCAAAGCAATGCCTTAAGTAAGACCACAAGAAAAGACAACTCACACTAGGTATAATCCAAATGATATATAGTAAGATTATCAATCGTAAAGCGGAAACTAGTTATACTACTAAAGGGTGCATCCCTGTTGAGTCACAGAGTTTTCTTCACCTATTAGACCACTGAGGTCTACTCTAATACTAGACCACTAAGGTCCGCTTGGCTACTGGACCACTGAGGTCCGCTCCGCTACTGGACCACTGAGATCCACTCCACTACTCGACTAGAGGGGTCGACTCCACTATTGGACCACTGATGTCCTCTCATCTGATGAACGCCTCAAGTCCACTCGACTGCTTGAAAATATAGGTTAAATCCTCTCCTAGACCACTAAGGTCTACTAAGATACTGGATCACTATGTTTCGCTTGGCTGCAGGACCACTAAGGTACGCTCATCTGCTGGACCGCTACGGTCCACTCAACTACTAGACCGCTGAGGTCTGCTAAGCGACTAGACCACTAAGGCCCCATAATATACTAGACCACTTATTTTTCACTTATCATATCCTTCATGTCACAACAATCCATAGGATTCATTCTCAATTGTGCTTGAATCAGGTAAATTCTAATCCTTAATCCATCCATTGTAACTCAACTTCCACGATGTCTCACATAGAGTATACCCAAAGGAGAGTCTCTTCTCAAGGCTACCAATGCTATAAATTTTACATCAATAAGAATCCCGATCTGAAAGATATTTTCATTTTATCAACCATGGTTTGGTTGCATTTGGTCCCAGTCCAACTTGGTCGGACCGACTTGACCAACCAGGCCCCGGGGGTCCCGCCTATCCCGAACCGTTTTTGTTGATCGGACCTAACCCAAATGGGTCTGGGCCGACTCATTCTAGCATGTGGTTTAATGGCCAGGGCCATTGGGCCTTACTAGACCTAGACTGTTTCGGCTGTGGGCCTAGCCTGCCAGGTCGCCTAGTGACCCCGTTCTCATCTGGTAAGGTCTGAATTGGTCAGACTGGTTTGGACAAGATGGCACGCCCAGCGGCCCAATTCCGCATCTGGCCGGTCCTACATCAGTGGGCCGATTCTCCTCCATCCCGAATGCCATGCAGCATCTGGTTCGCACAGCCACACATTTCCATGGTGGTGTTGCCTCCACAGCCAACTTGTCCTCTCACACGGACTACATCTTCCGCGTGATCTGCATCAAGCTGCGACTCCATCTCATTATCGATGTCCATGGTCCGTGTCTTTATGTCGCGTGCCACCTTCAATGAGGTTGGGTGGCCTCGTCCATTTGGCTCCAACCACTGGACTCTTTGTTGGTGTCCCCTATTGCTGCCATAGCACACCTCTAGCACACCACCTCTTGCCTACCACCAAAATTGGTTTCAGTGGCTCCTGCTACCACCGTGCATGGGTGTCACAATAATGTACTTCCAATTTTCCTTATGTCGTGACTGACATGGTCTCGTACATTATCAATTTTCACCATGGGCCGTTGCGCCACTGTGGTACCTCCTGAACTATGGAAGTTATCACCGCCATCCGTTTCGCCCTGAAGAACGATAGAACATAAGAAGAAATTGGGGAAGGAGTCGTAACACAAGAGCACCCAAAGAATGATCCATGTATTTGTTCTTGTTGACCCAGATGTATTAATATTATCATTATTACAAATAACCAAAATAAGGAAGAATTATCACTCAGATATATATCCCATTTATCCTATATCATTAACTATCATGCATGATCGATCGAACTGTGGATCAACCTGTTTGTTTGTTGGTTTGCATTCATTGTCAATCTTTAACAACAAGGAAATGAAACATCACCCAGAAAAACCACCAACCATGGAAATGATATTTCTCTAAGATGATCGTTCATCATAATCCAATGATATAAGGTCACAAATACACTCTCCATGGGTGTTGTTTCTGTCATCCGATTCATTAGCTTTCTTCATTGGAGTGTTTTCCTTCGCCATTCATCAAAGGAATTGTAGGGTTGTTTGTCAACGTTGAATTTGTTATTTAATTAAAGAAGTAGGGAATGTGCACATTTCATCATCACCACACTGATTCATTAATTAGGTTCATTAATGGTATTCAGCATCACCTCATCGCTACACCACAGTGCGGATGAGTTTCCTCTTAATGAAGAAGAAAACATAATAAAATATCTTTTTATGTTATTTTATTTTTCTTCTGAACTGTCTGAAAAATATCATTCTAGTTGACGTGCGATGGTCAATGTTAGGACCTTACTATGTGAATCCTGATTCTTTGAGTTCAATGGTTCCCTCATATTTTTGATATGGGTGCCGTTTTGAAGGCTAGAAAAACCCACTCACACGTTTATTTAATGAACATTAAAAATAGTTCAAAAATACTTTTCAGACACTCCAGGCCTCAGAAGGACATGTCGTCTTATAGAATAGTCTCTAAATAATCCCACTTAATTTTCAATAAATAACATACATGGAATTATGGGACATGACATCACTCCCACTATTGGGGCTTTACATCCTCATAAGCCAATATAAGGGAAAATCATGAAAATGGGGGCACTGAGCATGAATATGAGCCTCCTACTACCACATGATCTCCTGGAGATTGTTGTTCCTCCAGTGAACTTGCACCATAGGAATTGACTGTCCACAAAGGATCCTCTCCTGTTGATCCTTTATCCCTATAAGGTACTTCATGAATGTCTCCCTATCACCAATTTCTAGTTCACCATGGTCGATAATGTGAGAAGGGTCATGCCAGTATCTCCTCAGCTGAGATACGTTGAATTCATTGTGCACCCTCCCTTATTATGGAAATAGAGCCAAGATATATTCCACCTCATCCACTTTATGTTCTATAAGAAATAGTCCAATGAAACTCAGAGATAGCTTGCCGCCCTGTCCAAATCTATGTACCCATCATCGAGGAGAGACATGTAGGAATAAATGGTCCCCCTCCTCAAACTTCAAGGTTCTATATCACTTATTAATATAGGAATTATTTTGGCTCTGTGCGGTCATCATCCACTCTTGGATTACTTGCACCTTCTCACAGGTAGCATATACCATCTCTGGACCCATGAGTGCAGACTCCCCTCGGTATTTCTAGCATAACGGTGACCTACACAGTCTTCTGTGCAAGGCCTTCAATGATGCCTTATTGATGGTGGAGTGGATGATTTTGTTGTACCCAAATTCTACCCATGGTAGGTGGTCCTCCAAAAAATAACCAAAATCATTAATGCAAGAACGAAGCATGTCCTCTAAGGTTTGTATGGTCCACTCCGCCTGACCATCTAGCTGTGGATGAACAACTATGCTCAAGTGTATCTAAGCCCCAAAGTCCTCCGATAACACCTTCTACAACCAGGATGTAAAGTTTGAATCATGATCTAAGACTATCATTGATGGTAATACATGGATTCAAACTATCTCTTTCACATAGGGTCATCTAAAACACTCTACTGAGCCCTATTTTTAATGGGAAGGATGTGGGATGACTTGGTGAGCCAGTCGATGAACTCCTAGATGATATCATTCCCCCTAGACATACGTGATAAGACCGTCAAAAAGTCCATTTATATCCCATCAAATTTTTACTCTGGTACCACAATGGGATGTGCCAAACCTATTAGAACTTGTTTTTTAGACTTCACTTGTTGACCAAAGAGACATCTGGAGACAATCTATCCCAACACCTACTTCATGCCCGACCAACTGATCTAACGCTGGAGGTCCTGGTACATCTTCTACACACATGGATATACTTAAAAAGGGTGTTAATGGAACTCCATCATCACCTCCTCCGACAATTAAACTTGTACTATAGTGCATCCTCTGAAAAGGATGAAATGCTCCCCACCTTTAGAAAACCCCTCAGGGGCATGCCCTGTAGACACATTAGAATGTGTAGACTCGCAACCAGAATCTTAGTGTGTCCCCTCTTAATATTTTTGTATGAGTGTAGGGGAAACTACCATTGACTGAAGAAAAGATATATTCACTCAATCCATGAAGGATATCAGAAGAGAGGCTAACTACTCTTAGTCCTCATTCTATAGTTCTGAACTCGATCTCCAGCTGATAGAATCTTCCACCACGTTCCCATTCCAAAGAGTATAGACTATCATGATGTCAAATTCCTAGAGGAACTATATCCAATTTCATTGTCTCATATTCATATCTTTCTGATAAATGTTATACTTGATAATATTGTTGTCATAGTAGACGATGAATCGTTCTCCCATAAGGTAGTGTAATAACATATTTAGTGAGAAGATTACCACTACCAACTCAAAGTCATGAGTCACATATTTATAATCAAGATATCTCAATTATTGTGAGCCAAAACTAATCTCTAATCACCCCTGAATTATTACGAAACCAACCCCAGTTCTTGATGCGTCACAAAACACAGTGTAGTTGGTGCCCTTCTCTGGAAGCCTCAATATAAGAGCACTCATAAAACACTATCTTAGCTTCTAGAAGCTCTACTAGAATCTTCCTATCCAAATGAATGGTTTCCTATTCATATTCAACATCGTCATGGGTTCTTCCACACAGGAGTTGTTGGATAAAAACCTCTGATATTACCCAACCATCCCAAAGAAACTCTACACCTTAGTAACTCTCTTGGGTTGTTCCCAAGCAAGCACCACTTCGATCTCTGCTAGATCCACCATAACCCTAGCCTTTGAGATGACATGACTTAGCAAATGAACCTCTCATATATCGAACTCACATTTTGATAGATTTTTGTATTGTTGGTGTTGTCGAAGTGTGTCCAGAACCATCTTTCAGTGTATCGTGTGGTCCTTCTGGGACACTAAATACACTAATATGGCATCAATGAAGACCACCGCAATCTAGTCTAAGTACAGCTAGAAGATCATGTTTATAAGTCCCATGAACCTTGCTGGAAAATTCATCAATCCAAATGACATCAAAAAGTACTCATAGTGGCTGTTGCAACATCTGAAATCCGTCTTCGAGATGTCCTCATCTCGTACATGAAGATGGTGATAACCTGATCTGAGGTCTATCTTCAAGATCCATGTTGATCCCTCAGCTAATCGAAGAGGTCATCAATCCTTGGTAGAATATACTCTTTCTTCATGTCACCTGGTTCAGGTTCCATAATTCCACGTGTAACCACAAGCTTCCATCTCCTTTCTTGGAATACTATAGAGAGGATTACCATGGAAAAACGCTATGACTTACGGACCCCTTCCTCTGTATGTCCTCCAACTATACCCTTATCTCTCAAAGCACTTCAAGAGACCTCTAATCTGGATGTGTGGATATTAGTGTTGTATGGGGTTATAGATCAAAGAAAAATTCTACCTCTTTGTGATGAGTTAGTCCAAGAAAATCCTCTAGAAAGACGCCCTCATGCTCGTCCACCACTATATAAATCTATGGAGTCGTACCATATACTACATTGAGGGTTATGCTAGGAAATTGATGAGTGATCAGCTATACCCTCCTATTGGAAAGTTCATCCCGTGATGTATGAGCTCTCTTCTCACTGGTGACGGAAAATCAGGTCCCATCCCTACAGCTACAGCACACTCCACACCTAAAAAAGTTGATCTAAACTTGAACTACGGATAGCCAGTCCATACCCAGGATGGTGTCGTATGGCCTCAACACCACTACTATGAGATCCCAATCAAATCTCCCACCTCCATGAGTAATCTCACACTGTCAGCATCAGTGTGTAATCCTTGAATCTCCTCCCATAAGAGTCTCTAATCGCAAGGATTGATCTAACGAATCGAACAGAATATCCGAAATCTGAAAAAAAAGTCCATATAAAGGATGGAGTGACTGGAACCTATGTCTAGAAGAATTTAAACTAATTATTAGATGAATAATATCATACATTATATCATCTCTAGGATGTTGGGATTTTAGGCCTCGATGGCCTGATACTAAGCCCACCCCTATCCACCAGCTCCTAAAGACCGTGGCAGACCACCTGGGGGTGGCGGTGGTAGTACCTCGCACCTACACCCACATCCTACCAGTCATCCCACTATTCTACCACATCCTCTTCCAAGAGGACATCCTTGTTTCTATCTTTGTCACTGCCTCATCAGTCCCTTAACCGTCTGTCAGTCCTCTGCATAGCGAGTCGGGAAATCCTAAACCATATTCCCCTTCTCGTCGCATGCGTATAATACTCTGCACTTCTAATGACTCCCTCTTACCTATGAGACTCGTACTACCGATCCTAAGTCCTAGGGTCATCCTCACAAATGATTGTCTTGTTTGGTCCTCTACATCATCTAAGGGGTACCTGCCACCGATGATTCTGCAACAAGTCACCCACTGGTAGCTCCCATCATCAGTGGCTACTCTGTAAGGAATATCTCCCCTACCAAAGCTATATCCAGCACCCCAACATTAGTTAGGATACTGAGGGAAATCATTAATTCCCTAATCTCCCATGGGAGTCTCTTCTAAATGGTTTGGGCCCAAATGAAAGGGTCTCGTACCATATCCATAGGGTAACAAGAGTGATCTATGAACGTCGCAGTGTACTCAACCAATGTCATGATACCCTATTGTAGGTGAAGTAGCTCATGTATGCACACTGACCGTAAAGTAGTGTGGATTAACTCCTCCATAAAAATTTTCTCAAATTTAGAACAGGTGAAGGTTGCCTCCTCGTGCGTCTGGATCATCAAAATCCACCTCCTCTCTACCGAGCCCTGCAAAAGGCTTGCGGCTAGAACTGCCATCTGGTCATGTGGAATCCTCACTAAGAAGAAAACTTGTGTCTCTACTTCAATTGAATCCTCAGTAACCTAAGGATATATCTCTTTTATGACCATGTTAGGACTCTGCCTCTGGATCTCATGTAAGGCACTGATCATATGTGCATCCCCTACTTGTAGATCATATAGTAACTGCATACCAACATTCGGTGGTATCACTAGGACACTGCCCATAGGTATAATCTTGGGAAACAGTCCATGTGCAAAAGCCTCATCACTATGTGGAATGTCCCCGTGGTCACACACTGGAATTACGGCTGGCTGTCTGGGTGGAGGAATCTTGAAAGAGATCAAGATGAATCATGATTAATATATTGTTCTTAGTGTGCTGACTCTAACTCAGAAATATCATGAGAAAACATTCAAGGACACATGAATCTATTGTTTTCATGTACTAATTCAGAAAGAATAACTTAGGGTCTTGGTGTTTTGATACACTGACCGCCACACCAACACTGGACTCCCTAACCAGAAAGATAAACTAGATACACTTAACACTATTTCCCCATTAATTATTTTCAAACACTTAGTTAATCTAGTAGAACTGACACCACCTCTGAGACCACTTTGTCATGAGCCATCTCCTAGGACCTGTTCTGTGACAACCCTAAGCACTCCTTACATTGTCTAGGGGCTGATGACTAACACCAAATAGGAATATCAATAAAATGGCAAGTAAATTTTCTTCAAACAAGTACACACACACAAATCAAAAAATGTGGAATGTAAACACAAAGAAAAGGAAAATTATCCCTAAGACAACAACTGAGAGTATAATACAACTGAAAGTACAAAGGATCCAGAATATAAGCCCAAAACCACAAAGGAAGGTATAAATATCATGGTTCATCTGCTCAAGACCCTACATTTAAGGTAGGTAAAGGGTAGCTTCCTATAACCATAGAAGTACGCCCATCTGACCCATTTCACTATGCACCACCTAGTCTCAGACCACTAAGGTCTACGTTAAAGCGTCGATCACTTGCATGAGAGACGACTCATGCGGGAGAAGCCTGTGGTGGGCTGAGTAATACAATAATTAGTAGGGACCCCAAACCCCAATGGTAAGACCACAATGATAGAACACAAGTAAGAACACAAGCTAAGACATACCACACTAGGTATAACTAAAACAATAGAAAGCAAGATTCTTATTTGTAAAGCTGAATCATCTTGTATTACTGAAGGGGTCATCCCTAAGGAGTCATCAAGGTCTGTTAATCAATTAGACCATTGAGGTCTTCTCGGCTACTAGACCTCTAATGCCTGATCGACTTCTGGATAACATAGATCCTCTCAGCTAGTCGATTACTGAGGTCTGCTCCGTGAAGGGACCTTTGAGGTCTGTTGAGCTACACCACCACTGATGTCCGCTCGGGTGCTAGACCACTGTGGTTCGCTCGCCTACTAGACCACTGAGGTATGATCTACTACTGGACCACTGAGGTACACTGAGATACTGGACCTCTAAGGTCTTCTCAACTACTGAACCACCAAGATCTTGCTCGTCATATCCTTCATGTCACAACCAACTCTGGGATTCCTACTCTCTAGTGTGCTTGACTCCGAGAGATTCTACTGCTCATGAAATCAGTTGTAACTCGACCACCATGAAATATAACAAATATTATACCTAAAGGACTATCTTTTTGAATAGGCCCCAATGCTGCAGAGGAAAATGAAATGCCTGGTATGAATGATATTGGCATTATAGTGGCTAGGGGCAGGTTGTCTCTAGGTCCACTTTGACTTGGTTTGACCGACCCAACCAACCCATCCTGGGGGCCCACATGACCCGACCTGGTTTGGTCGACCTGCCCCAACCCAACATAGTGGGGTTTGGTTTGACCCAATCTTTCCCGGCCTAATGGAGTGGCCCATTGGGCTATACTGGCCCCATCCTAGTTCAGCTGTGGGTCCAGCCCACTGGGTTTCCCAATGACTCGGTTCTCATCCTATATGATCTGACTAAGTCAGACCGGTTCGGACCAGTCGGGACACCCGACGGCCCGTTTCCCAATCTAGCTTAGCCTTTATTGGATTTCCTATTCTCCTCCAGCTCAGTCCACCCAGGTTCATGGTTTATTCAATTAGACTTACCTACAGCGGTGGGCCAGTTCTCTTCTAGACCGGGGTGCCTAGTGGCCTTGTTTATTCTGCTGGCTTGGCCTGCAATAGTGGGAATGTTCTCCTCCATCATGGATTTCAGGTGATTCCTAGTGTGCGTAGCCATGTGGTGATAGGGTGGCACCTCCTCCATGGCTAGCCAGTCCCCTCATGTGGATCGGGTCATCTAATGCACCCACAGAATGTCATAGGTCCATCTCACCGCCGCAGTCCACAGACTGTAGAAATGCACCATGTGGTGCCTCCAATGCGCCCGAGTGGCCGTGTCCACCTTACACCAGCTGCCGGCCTCCGTGTTGGTGGCCACTATCACTACCGCAGCATATTCCCAATGCACTACCTTCCTCCTACCATCAACCACGATGCATGTGGCTCCTCTTACCGTCGCGACCAAGGTGTCGTGTCCTGGTGTGTCTGCCGAAACATTGTGTCGTGGCCTCTCGAAGTTGACACGAACTGATTTGTCACGTCCCTTATCACCTAGCACCATGGGCCGATGCACCACTATGGTCCTTCCTGGACTGTGGATTCCATCATCCCTGACCGTTGTGCCACAAAAAATGGGAGAATACAAGAATAAATTGTGGAAGGAGCCACAACACAAGAACACCAAAAGAACAACCCAGTTCCTTGTTCATGTTGACCCAGATGTATTCTTAATAGAAGGATCATGAAGAAACAAAATAATTTGAAATAATCACTATGATAGATATCCCTTTTATCCCGCATCATTAACCACCCTGCATGAATGATCGAACTGTGGATCAACCTATTCATGGGTTGGTCTGGCATTTGTCATTATACATTAAGAATGGGGAAAGGAAAAATCACTTAGAAAAATACTACCTAAGAAAGAAGATTGATATAGGATGATATTTTATCATCATCTTTCAATATCAAGTCCCTAATCTACTCTCGAAGTGTTCTATCTTCATCTTCTGATTTGCCAATGTTCGTAGTTGGAGAGGTATCCTTCATCATTCATCAGATGAATTCTTGGGTTGTTAATCAACCCAAAATTCTCTATTTATGTAATGAATGAAGAAGTGTGCATGTTGCATCATCACTATGCATATTCATTAATGAGGTTCATTAATGGGATCCAACATCGCTTCAGCGTTGCACTGTAGCACTAACAAGTCACTGAGTAATGTATAAGAAATTATCATAATCTTTATATGTTATTTTATTTTTCTTTCAAAATGTTCAAAAACACTTTTTTTCAATAATCTAACATTGGTCAATGTTAGGCCCTTAATAAGTGAATCTTGACACTCTGAGTTCAACTATGACCTCAAATATTTGATTTATGTATCATTTTGAATTTTATAAAAACACGTTCGAGAGTTTATTTAATGAACATTAATAATAGTTCAAAAATAAATTCCGGCCACTCTAGGCCTCTAAATCATGTGTCGTCTCAGATCCTGGTATTGATATAATCTCATTTAATTTTCAGAAAAATACCATGAATTCTAGGACCCTACATCATTCTTCTTTAAATGAAATTTATTTAACCTAGAATAAATGTCCATATTTGAAAAATATTGGGCTGCTTAATTTGGATTGAATAAGTCATCCATGAGAGGTAGAAAATGGTTTTTATTTATTAATAGAATTGATCTACCTATAATAAATTCACTAAATAATGGGTCCATATTTCTTATTAATGATGAGAATGTGGTCCCCCATGGAAAAAAATTGGGGAGAATGACTCCATTTTCATCCAAATCCTCTAGTTGTTTCTTCATCTATTCTAATTCTATAGTATACAATCTATAGGATGTATTTAATATTGTTATTGCACTAGGAATACAATCAATAGATAACTCATCTTCATGTATTAGGTTATAAATTCATTATAAAATGCATTAATGTATTCTTGTAAAATAGGCACATCCTCCATTTTATGATGACCATCTATATCCCAAAATTTTACCAGCTATTTTCCCCCAGAATATCATTCATTAGAGCTACTGGGGGTGGATTTGTATAATACATAGATGATAAATTCCCTATAATAAAAATGGATAATTCTACATATTCCTCAAAAGTATAGTTTCCTTATGATTGAAATATATTATTTCATAATACAGTATAAAAAAAAATCCATTTTAAGGATTATATCAGAATAATCCAAAGGAATGATAATAATGTAAGAAGATGAAGCACGTTTATGTTTCATAATGGGGACTTCCTGACACATCTCTATTCTAATTAGACATATCTTATGAGTTTTTACTAATAACACCCTTATTATATTAAGAGGGAAATTTATAATTTTTTGGGACAACTAGGAAGATATAAAAGAGTTTTAGGATCTATAATGAATGATTGAATTTTAAAATTTTCAATATATGATTAATGTACCTCCCACCACATCATTGGGTACGTCCACCTTGGCTTCAATGAACAAATAACCTAAGCTTTATCTCCTAGGCCTCTTCTATGGTTGATTCCATTTATGCTTGGGGAAATAATTTTTGAATTTTCCCATAACCCTGTGGTTGATATAATGAATGGATTTTTTCCTTCTTACCCTTCAATTATTTAACCCGATAAACATTTTACCTACACTTATAAAAAACTCACAACCCCTTATGAAATTTCCATGGTTGATTCTTTCCACAGTTATCACAAGGTGGAAATTACTTCATTTTATTCTTCTTCTTTGATAAATTCTCTTTATTTTAGTGGTCATATGACATATTATTCTATTGATTACCCTTTAATATTTAATATCCAAGGAATTAATTATCTTTTTTTTATTTCACGTAAAACTATGTCATCATATGATGAAACATTTTGAGGGACCAACACCTTTAGGGGAGTTTCCAAAATACCATCAAATAAGTTCTAAATCGTGCACGCTGTGTTGCATATATAATATATATCATACCTTGATAAACATGTGAAGGTAACTTTATACATAGAAAAACATTCTTATTCCTTTTTCTTTAATCTAACAAATTTTTGTTCATTTTAGTTTGATTCACAAGATGCATTTTTGTTGATGAATGTATCCTTAAAATCTATTCATTCTATGATTTCTAATTCCAATTCCTATTTACTATTCAAGATCAACCACCACTATTAATCAATATCAATATTGATAAAATACACTTCATGTGTAACATTTTTATTTTAACTACATCCTAGTTCCAAAAATATCTTTTCTAGAGACTTAATCCACTGCTCAGCTACAATTGGATTAATATTAAAACTATTGTTTTGGGTTTTCGTCGCATAGAGTGGTCCAAAAGATGAGAATCATGCAATGAAATAGGATTTTTCTATCCATGAAATTTTATTTCTCAAAAACTGATGAAGATTCCCTAAATTTTCCATAATTTTATCTATTATGAAACTAGCTATATTGGTTTACCTAGTAGATAAATATTTACATCGACAATGAGTTTTGATACCATTAAACCTTCTAAGAACCATTTATAAACAATGGAATATAGTGGATTAGTTTATAAAACAATACATAATTCTAAATATAGTGAAACACATAGAATAAATTAAAATTCATGAATTTTTTATCTCAAAATAATAATAATTGGTTTCTTTGGTGATATCTTTATTTTCAAATCCTTTGAGTTTGTTTCAAATAAAATGTGAATTATCCAATGCTTATACCCCAGGAGTGTCGAACAAGGAGTATATTAAGGCTTATTTTTTGCACTAATTATTGATTAGTTCTAGATCAATGTGTCTTTTTCAAAGTTATTAACTCTAGGTACCTCTATTCCAGAACCACATCAACATGTTGTGTCCATATATGGATTTCTTTCTAAGAAAACCCACATAATCAATTCTATACTAAAACATTAGGAAAATGTTCTATACCAACATTAATGTCTATTATATAATAATGTTCCCTAATATACATCTTACATAATTTAGTTATGTAGGTTTCTATTAAACTTCATTTGATAACAATTGTAACAACCCCATCCCTAGTAGCCTGAAGTCAGTGTCTTACTTTATTACATTTTCATATATACAAGGAATGGCATCCTGAAGGAAAAATTTTATAAGTATTGGGAAAAAAGATAAATAAATGATTCCCATTTTACATTGTGGAAAATAAAACAAAGAATAAAAAAGTATAAACATATTCTCCTTGAAACTAATTCCAATAATTCATCTTCATATCCTTGTAAAAAGAAACAAAATAAGGGTGATATAAAATGCTAAATAACTGTTAAGAATATAAAAAGTTATCATGAATAAATAACCATAATCAACATTGAACGGTTCATAACTGAAAAAAATTCCATTTAATTAATTAACTAACTATCATAAATGGATAAGGAAAAATAAAAATGGTATTTAAATTAACTGAATCCCTATTATATTTAATCAAAAAATTTAGAATAAAATTTATCTATAGGTAATATAATTGATAAAATATCATGGGTAATTATAATAACTAAATTTTAAATGAAGGGAGGACATAATTATTTAATATAATGTTTCTTAGTAACATGATACCTTGACCATCAAGGTCTATCCTTAAGATAGTATAAAACATATTTGGTAAAAACCTGTCTGATTTAGAAAATTGATTTATCGAATTAGAATTCTAATCCATCGATGGGATTTCTATAAATCACCCGAAACACATGTGTTTCATGTAAAAATTATTTCTAACATGTCAAATAATCTATTTAATTCATAAAAAATATGTCTTATCATTAAATAGTCATATTGAGTAGTGGATAATGATTTATCAAAATTTCCCCAGTTAATTAAATAAAATTCAAAGTAAAACACCATATGTAAAAATGGTATTATATTTTAGAAATATTAATATCCAACATAAAATAATATAGATATTTAACAAAAATGTAGTTTACAATGAAAAATTATTATAATAAAGTTATTGTCTCAAGAGAAATTTATTAATCAAAAAATAAAGTGAGATTGTCTAATAACTATTACCACTAGGTAATTTTCATGTAAAACCCATTTTGATAAAATAATTTAAATTGAAACATAGAATACCCTGAATAATGGATGAATCATGATTTTTCATTTCAATGGGGAATTATTTAACCATCATAAATGTGAATCTGTTCAATATAATAGATATGTCACAGAGAGATGTAAATTAAGATGAAATACCTTACCTCACATTTCCTCCAATGTTGGATGTTAATTAATCTTTTATATAGTGATTCTAAGAGTTTAATTGAAATATTAATTGGAAATATAGATATTTATAATATCATATATTATACTTTTATAATGTGTTATTATCTGTTTTTTAAAAATCATTCATTATTCTGATTATTTCATAAGTAAATTTCCCAGTTTTCTTATGCATGCTTCTTAATTAAAGATATAGTTCTTACACATATTATACTGTTTCATCGTAATAATAATAAAAATTATTATATATTATAATATTTATTAATCAATTATACATTTTATTATAATCGTGATTGATGGTTTTGGGAAATTATGTATGTTATGATCATAGAGATGGCAAGTCATACGTATGCAAGAGTAATCTTTCCATTTTCTAATGATCATTATAGAAATATGGTATGTAATATAAAATATCTCCATAATAATAATAATATAGCATATATAATATTATACACTTATATATATCATCATTATGGCGTGGTGATGAAAATATAGTCAGATCGCTTCATGAAGGTTGTAGTTCACAGGTGCATGAACTTTGTAAACACCTTTAAGTGAATGGAAATATAAGAAAGGAAATGATATATATTATCTTTACTAAAGGATATTAGAGAATTATTATTTCAATTATATCAGATATAAATACTAAAATTATATTTAAAACCTTCCATGTGAATCATTACTGAAAGAATAATGAAATCTCATTCCATGGTAGTAATCAGCTATACAGATGAGTGATGTTAATGTATCTCCTATGGAATGGAAAGTAAAAAAGGATGTATATATATATATTCTAATAAATTGACTTAATAGGTATTAAAATGTTATAAATAACATATACATACTTTATATCTATCATCATACCCAATCGTTAAAGGTGGAAATGGACTAATTATTGACGTCAGATCGCGTGGCAATAATCCACTATAAACACAAATAATGATTTCTCAACCCATTTGAAATAAGTTGAGATAGTTGTAAGTCATGGATTTTATTAAAATAAATCCCAAAATATGTAATATATTATTTTTGTTACGTCATCATGGATTAATTATAATTCTACACGATGGTGGAAGAAATAAAATAAAGACAGTCATTGAAGAACATTACCTCTTCTTGGGATATCCTCCTGAGTTTTGAACTGAAGTGTTAAATGGTTTGATTAATGCTCAAAATGACACATATATTATGAGAGTAGGTAATTTGAGAAGTTATTTAGTCAGGTATTGGTTGAACCACAAAATTATTATGGTTTGAATAAGAGAGGATAGGGAGTGACCTATTATAAGTGGAGGAGAGGACACAATTTGTATTCATAAAAATAATTGAGTGCTCAAATTTTTTTCATATTCCTCAATGGTTAAAAATGGGACACTATCGAAACATATATTCTCAATCATCTAAATATAGATATAAAGTAGTTTTTTTACAAGTGTTTAGTCCATTTTAACATTATATTTTTAGTTTCCCCCTTAGTAAACCCATTTTCACCTTAACCGTAGTAATTACTTTTTACTCCAATCACAATGAATCTTGGTAAAAAAATAATTTGGCCTTATTATACCATAAAAATTATGATATATAAAAATAAGAAATCCATTTTTACAAATTCATTTCAAATAATTTGAAATTTCTAATTTAATATTAATCTTATTGATAAGATAATAAAGTGGGTTTTTTAAAGGGAAAATGTATAAAAGATTATAATGTTTTTAAATATAAATTCAACATAAAATTGATTCCAATGAACTAAAATTGAATAATATATATATTATTTAACTAATGATACATTAAAACAAATTTAAATTTTATTTTATAATTATAAGTCATTTAAATTAAATGGATTTTTTCAATTAGAATTCAGTATTTTCACTATTAATCAAAAAAATTAAACTTTTCGGAAAAATCCCAAAAATTAACCATAAGATAATTTTGATATGATTCTTACAAATATGAAGTTTATTTTGAGAAATAAAGTTCATAAAAGTTTTAAAATTCTATTTTAAATTTTATTTTCAGTGGATGAGTGAACAATGTTTTGTTAAAACCAAGTGTGCATCATAAGCTATCGATGAAATTAAATTTATTATAAATTAAATATATTGTGACATCTTGGGGTGTTACAACTATCAACCACTTAGTTTTTCATAGTAATTTTGTTCTTTAAAATTTCTCCTACCCAAATGAATATAATAATATTATTGAAATTTATATACAATTATTTTACCACATGAATTGTATTATCATTTCTTATTCATATACCACATCCATCAAGAAAAACAAAACCAGCATTCATGTGTTGTCAGACTACCACCTCAATAATGAAAGGTATTTCATTTTCCTTCAGAAACATACAATTATGGATATATGGATTAGCTTAAATGGTAAATAAATTTTTTATGGTATCATTAAGTTTTTGTTATGGAAATTTTAACATTTTATTAATTGTATAATCAAAAAATGATCATCATTTATATAATAATTTAAAATTAGTGTTCCTAGAGGACAAACATTTATTAAATTTTTTTAATAAAATAATTTTCATTATTTATTATGATAATTACAATAAATTATAATATGTCACACTAGAAAACACTAAATAATTCCATTATTATTCTCTTATAATGATATTGGAAAAAAAGAATTCATAATCAATCATTAAATCAAATTTTGTTCATGTTTCGGTCATTTCAACCACCAAATTGAATAATATTATGAATTTATATTATGATTGACTATGAAAAAATAATTAATAATTTAACATTATATAAATTTTTTAAAAACTATTTTTTTATTTATATCTTTTACCAATATTTAATTAATTATTTTAGAAAACACACTTCGATCATCACGAATCACTGAAACATGATTTTTATAAATTTCATATTTATGGATAAAAACTAACACACTCATGAAAATAATTTTAAACATCATAAATTATTATAATTAATCCATAATAGTATCATTAATTTCTTATAAGTGATTAAATTGAATAGAATATTGAATACAGACACCACTGTTAAGATACTAGTACGAACGATCAAGACTATAAGTAACTGATATCGAAAATCAGAAGAATTCATATAGAGTGTGAATATTTAATAATATATTTAATGAAATATAAATGATCAATTTTTTAAATTATGTGATTAATATACGGTTTTTTTAGTAAAATTGTTTTGAGTACTTTTATGTATGATGGGACAAGATATTAGGGTGTCATCTCAAATTTTCCTTATTTGAGACACCCATTCTATTTTTCACCCAATTTCATTTATATGGTGTATAAAATAACTATTTAGGGTATCATATAATGAGATATATTTTATTCATGTTATTTTAAGTTCATTTTAAATCCGTTCATTTCATGGAGCTTTGATTCAATTTTTTTAAATCCATGATGGAGTTCTTGGTCTCAATTCTGATTCTTTGAGATATAGAATATTTCTTTCACCATGTTTTCATTAGATTGATTTTTACCTAAACATGGATATATTTTCTTCATAATCCATGTATTTTATGGTATTTACTATCCAAATAATATCCCCTTATTAATATTCTTATTGATTTATTTATTTCCCCATTATTAAGAGTTTTTGTTAACTCAATTTCCATTCATTTATATATGATCATACCCTTGAAATAATGCGATATAATTTTGGAAAATTATTATATTTAACTATAACATGTTGTATTTTATCTTTTGGGGGGATATAAATTCCCACCATAAAAAATCATAATAAATATTTCTCACCTTTTGGTTTATTTTTTATTAGACCCATCCACCTTCTTTCTATGGATGGATTGTGATCATGTTATTAAATAATTGACTTATTTTTATTAAAATTTCTCTATATGGTTTGAACAAAAGTTTTTTATGTAATTAATATTGTATTATGTTCATCTAGATAGATTATTATTCTACTAACTTGTGAATTTTTTGGCATTTCATATGTTGTAATTCCAAATGAGATGATTATTAGAAATTTAACTATATATTTTTTATCTATGCACCTTCATACTCAAGATGGGTTACGATAATATCATATATTTTCTTAAAATTTGGAAAATTATTTAAATTATTGATGATTATTAACTACCAAAATTAGTTTATTATGTTTTTATTTATCTTATTTCTTGTTATATTGATAATGAATTTTTATCGAGTAAGAGGCTCATAAGAGAATTTTGTGAAAGGTATTGACAAATATTATGGTGAAAGAAGTGTACAAAATCATCTCATGGATGGGGATTAGAATTGTATAGATCATTTATGTATCGATAGGTCTCATTATGATAATATTTCTAGGTATTCATTTTTTGCCTTCCCAATTCAGCAAGATGTGTTTACTATGATCTTGATGACACATAAAGTGCCATAGAATAAGGCTTTATCATTAGGATTTTGGATTTCTGAAATTATTCATTCTAATAGTATGAGAACAATATTATTCATATCCATGTTTTAATTTATAGTAATGGATTTAAAATTATCCTAGTTTCACGTTTATTAGGGACTTATAATTTTTACTTATTCCTTCCAATATATTAATCCCATGATTTCCGGAGTTATATGTTTTTCTTATTCAGTGTTCAATCTCTACACTTCTTATGATTCCATTTACCTAGTTTATGAATAATTGTATTACACATGATATTATTAATATTATTAATTTTATTAAACAATTTATTTAAGATATTGAAGAGTAATGATTAATTAAGTTGTTTACGATATAGTGGAAATATCATGGCCTTGTTAATCTATATTTTTTTAGCAAGATATATTGAATGTGGTCTTGGTTATAGGTGAATTGTTTTTGAATAAAATGTTGACCCCTGGTTTTTATGTGTTTCATTATGCATTTCATTAGTATGATATCAATATTATTTATATAATGGTTTTTATTTATTTTTATTGATATAGAATGCTATTATTTTTATGTTAGTTATGGATTAATTTAGTATACTTATTGTTTCCATGATATTTAAGTGATGTTTATTCCAAGATTTCCCAATTTATATGTTTCCCTTACTTATTGTTTGAGCTCACCCCTTCTTATGTTTCCATTTCACTAGGATATGAAGAAATGCATTACACATGATATACCTAATATTATTTATTATAGGGAATAATTTATGGGATATGTTTATGAATTATCATGAATTAAATAGTCTCATATATAGTGGTAACAAATTCATGTTTTTTGTATAGAAGAGGTTCTTTTTATTTAACGGTTTGTAATAATTATATAAATATATAAACCTTAATATATCCTAGGAATATAAGATATGAAATAGTTGTTTTTTGATTTGGTCAATACAGATGGATATTTCTAGGATTTTATGACTGGTATCAATGTGATTATGTAAAGTATGTGTTTATAGAACCATATTTAGAAGTATTGGTCTAGGGAAGAACATTATAAGATCTAGGAAAAGTAATCATTATTACCATTTATTATAAAAGGTTTTTTAACCCTAAATGGGTAATAGACATAACAAAATTAGGTTGACATCACTTTTGGATAAAGTCTATCTCAGTCTAGTCTAGGAATAGACTAGGATAATTCCTAACCATGATAATAATATTTCATTAATTATTGAGAGTGTGGAGGAATCCAAGATATTTTATTTAGATTATACCCTTTTTAATAGAAACTCAATGATGGGGAGATCCTTAACCCTATGATATATGATTTCCATTGTTTCCATTATATCCCTAGAAGAACCAGAACCTTGACCATCATGAAATAAAAAATGATGAAATAATATTTCACTTACCATTAGGTTGTAAACCATTGAATCATAATTATGTTTCATGATATTCATCTACAATTCTGTTGTCATGGTATAGGTAAAGATAATATAGGATTCATGGCATGATACCCTACCAATCCACAAGAAAATGTAGTGAATCAAATTTTCATATGTAATCTTCATCCACTTCCTCTATCATTGTGTAAATAGAATGAGATCACAATAGGTTTTATAAAAAGTCTCCAAGATATTCTCATGTTCAAGATGTACTATGGATTAATATGGATTATCTAAAAAATATAGTGTATTTTTTTATAGACTAAATAAGCATATTCAATTTATGATATCAAGAAAATATATGTTCGTGAGATCATTAATCTCTATGTTTTACTAGAAGAAATTTTCTCTCATAGGGATTATAGTTGTACTTAACAATCTTGGTAGGAAATATAATGGTAAATGTGTTATCAAGTTAATCTATCTATAACTCTTCCCCCCCAATGATGACTAGTTTTAGGGAACCTTTCATATTCTAATGAATATGTCTTGAGATATTATCCTTGAAGTTACTGGAACACAGATGGATTACCACACTTTTATTGGACTCTATTATAAAAAACTACCATTCATAAATTTATGTGGCCCTATAAAAAGATTTATTTGGAAGGCCATGTCATTCCACTCTTTCATAGACTAAAATTCGTGATTCCTATGTTATTTGGACAAGTATCACTTTAGAAATAGATGATATGGTTAAATTAGTTCATAATTTACTCATTAATTCTCAAATCCTTTTAAATTCATATGATGATCATTTAAGGAAACCCCTATAATTTAATGTGGGTGATCATATCTTTTTTTGTGCATCACAAAGAATAGAACACCAATAGTTGGAAAAGAGGTGCATGCTGGCCCCAAAATATTCATAGACTTTTAAAATCTTGGGAATGTTTTGGGATGTATCTTATCATCTCTCTATACAACTATTATTCAGTGTTTTCATTATATTTTTTACATTTATCTAATGAGGAAATTTGTACATGACTGAAATATTTTGATATAATATGATGAAATTGATATCGATGCTGGTGTGTGTCATCCAATGTAACCTACTAGTATCATAGATAAATGTTAGAAAGTGATATAGGGAAAAGTGATTCATCTTTTCTATGTTAGGTGGAAGTATGAAAGCCTCTAATATAAGACACGGGTTAATAAAATGGAACTGAAATATTATTGAAAAAAATAGCCTCAAGAAGATGGGTGAAGCTCTTTGGTGACGAGGAATGTGATATTGGTAAGGTAATAATAAAATTGACCCTTTTCTCTTTTTATTATATTTTCAGTGAGATAATTTCATTTTTGATATAATTATAAGTTTAAATGGGAAATAAAGGGTTCCAAAATTATATAGAGGAATAAATAGTATGGGTGGGGCGTATATGACACTAGGTACCTAGTGGTCTATACTAGGTACCCAATGGGGATATGGTTGTTTTTTCTGTTTTAATATGGATCACTTTATACCCATTCTATTTGTTCTAGGTACCCAATAGAGACATGAGGAAATAAATTTTAAAATGGTACATTTCTCAATTTAATCCTTTATTTAATCCCTTAAAACTCCCCTGACCCAATATTTAATGTTTTTTCCTCTTCCTCTCATATCCTTCATTCTATGTGAACCCATCCAATTCCTTGATTCAAGTTGGATACAAGATATTATATTTGTAAAATGATTTCTGAATTATTCTAATACCATAGATTCCTTTTCGTTTAGATATTACTGGTTCTTGGACTTAGAGAATTGATAGTCGGTAAGGTTATCATAGGATTGAAGAGTCCCTTTCTATAGATCTCAAGTAAGTATATAAATTTTATTTTTTATATAAAAGTCTTCTTAAATAAAAATTCATAGAGATTTAACATGGATATTGTTTGGGGATGAGTAAACCCAACCCCAAAAACTGTTTTTCGAATAAATTAATGTGTTATTGGTTTATTGAATTTACAATCACCTTGTTAACGTGTCATGATTTTAGATATTATATGTTATACATTAAATAAAATATCTCTACCATGTTTATTATTTTTATATTTTTCATGAAATATGAAAAGGGAATATATATCTCAATTAATTCATTCCATTATGAGGTAAATTTTAGTTACATATTATATTTTATTAACTGTTTTGTAATAATTTTATATGGTTTATTTGTGACTAAAATATCTAGGAATGGAATTTTAGTAAATTCATATGTTATTATATATATTTTTGTTGGTCTAGACATGTTGATGTATATGTGTTCTATTTTTGCTGGGATTGAAGTACTAGGACTATTCAAGAAGGGATGGGAACATGAACACCATTAATAAATATATATGGTTCTCATTCCTCATGATGGGTTATTGGGCCTTTAATTAATGAAAATCATAGATACATATGAGTGTATATATATACATTAATATTTTATATGAAAGTACCCATGTAACCTTATTTAGTATATGGGGATAGTGCTTCGCCTCAATTTTAGGTATACAGCTCAAACCTGTTATACATGGAATGAATCCTCTCTATATAGGGAGTTCATTTATTTCATTTAGAGTATTTAAAAAAATAAATTTTCAAGCATGAATTTTGATTTAAAACATATTCACATTATCCTTGTATTTTTTTTTATAAAAACATTTTTATTATAGGCACATAGGGGTAGATGGTGACCGTTTGATGGGTATGATATACTCATACCCTACATGGGGTAATATGGGCTTGGTGTATATTTTTATGTCTATGATTTATGTAAGGTATTGGAACCGAAACCTAGAATATATATTTTTTACTTTCTAGTTAGGAGTGAAAATGGAATCTTATTGACTTTTTTGGTGATGATAGTGGTGGATGCACATGGGTCATCCACCAAGATAAAAAGATGGTCCACACCTTGTAACTCATAGTTGTCATTTGTAGGGACTTATTTGAGATCTAAATTTATGTATATATTATATTTGGGATATTCTCATACTTTATGGAATGTATAAATTTATTTAAGCTGGAAACACATGATGTTTCATCGTTACATCATGTCTTATGTAAAGTACGACTTCTTCACTCCATATACTTTGATTGTTGTCAAGGTGCAACTTTAACACTTGTAACTCTTGGGGGGGTCATTACCAATGTGTTAAAAGATACCATTTAGTATATTTAATTATATTATGAGGGGATACCATCTCATTTAAATCTATTACTTAACCCTAGTGTTTTCACCATCCTCTAGAGATAGGTATGTGTACTTGAGGTGTTGTGGAGGTGTGACTTGAACCCCATATGGATGACTCGATAATCATTTATTTACTTAATCAACCCAAAACTCCTTCACCATGTATTTTAGACACAATACATAAGAGGTGACTCCTAGATCATGATAAGCATTTTAAAACCCTTGTCTTCCCATTTAAAATCACATCTTACCCCTCATATAATATTAGTGATCAGTAATAGTCCATTATACTATTGATTAATTATACTCTAGTATTTATATAAAACTCAAGTATTTATTAATTTTCCCTTATATTAAACTATTTAAAGAAATATCCACCCATGGTTGGTTTAATATACCTAAATAAAATAATATGTTTTGTTTTTCAGTTATTCCTTTCATAGATATTCTTAATAAATTGTTTCACAATTGAATATAGTTTTAATAATAATATAATCCCATTTTTTATGATTCCATAGTGATAATATAGGAATTATAACAATGATATTAGACATAAAAAATCAAATTCATTTTTAACCATTAAAAAAACTTATTGAGAATGAATCAAGGTATCATAATTATATACTAAACAATTGAATTTCCATAATTCCGAAATGACATGAACACTATATGATGACAATTGTAGATCTTATTGAACCTTTTTTAGTAGCCTTTCATTTTTACTAATCTATTAAATCAGTTTTGGAACAATTAATCATGAAACATCAAAATGGTCTATATGATCAAATTAATTTAACAAATGAATAAAATATAATTATATATAAAATAGGTTATAAATTAAGTATATTATAAATAACAAATTACTATTAAATATTTTATAGGATATCCAAAACAACGTTGTTAGTTGTGTTAAAGGGTTTTTCTTGATCCTTCCTATTCTATAGGTATTGTTCTTTATCACTATATCTCCCACTCTATTAATATTCCACACATAAATTCATATTATATCTATTTTCATTATATTACATTCCATGATGTATACCATCATATTATATATTTATTTTCCATGAATATTCTTTTATCTATGGTTCAATTTCATATATTATCTTTAAATTAAACTAGATAAGTTAGTTGTTTTATTTCTTAGTAATTTTCATGTTCCACTCATAGAAATATTATTTTCATTCATTTGGTAAAGAAAACTCATTATTACAACATAGAAAATATTTTTTTATTTTTGATTCTAGGGAAACCCAATGCTATTATAAATTTTATTTACTATTTTACCATTTCATTATATCATAATAAAGTATTTATGTTTCAAAAATAAAATCTTTGACTTTTCAAAGTCTTTTTCTTCCACTTTAATATTTATTCTCATGACCCATGATAATTTTTTCTGATAGTAAATTAATTGGACACCTTAATTATTTCTTTTCATTCGATCCTTCATGATATATTGATTTTTAAATACTTATGTATTTATTATGCTACCCATTACATTATCATAGGTGTATTTGATTTCTATGATTTATATATGTTTATTGATTATGTAGCAAACATATTCTGGGAATATTATGATGAAAGGTCTCCCTGACATTATAAGAACACCAAATAATTAAGTAATTATTTTGTTTCATGAGATCCTTATATGTGGGAATGATTTGGTTATCCTTTTCCCCAATGTTATGTGTGTGCATGATGTTGTTTTATTTGTACAGAATCTTATAAATATGATGGATACTGTTAGATTTTTCTAAAATGATATGATGTTTTGGAAGTTTTCCTTGACATGGGTTTTGGATTCCATTCCTTATTTTTATGCCACATTATATAATTCAAATGACTACCATTTGATTATGATTTTTTTCTTCTATAGAATTTTTCATGTCCTTTTTTATGATCCTTTTCTCTTAACATTCTATGGAATGAGTATATATTATTATGATTTCTCATCCCATGGCTATCCTATTTTATCTCTCTATTGGGATTTATACCTCAACTATTCTGTTCATCTATATCCCTATTATATTTTATACATTTATATAAGTATGGTGAGATCTAGGATAAAATTATTAATATGAAAAAAGTTTATAAATCTTTTTTAAAAACGTTTTTGGGTCTATCTAATCTCCTAAAGCCTCTGAACCTTTATATTTATGAGTGTGATTTTTGGACATCTATGTTAAAAATATTATTATATTATGTGTAAGAGAGATGAGTTTTAATTATTAATTGATAGTGGTAGTTTAATATGTTCGTAAAATAAAACTTTTATATATGGTATGGAAATTTTTATTTCTATTTTATGTCATTCGGGGTGATAAATCCACCAAACCTTTTTGTAGACATGATTAATCTTGTTTTCTATCATTATTTGGATTACTTTTTTATTGTGTTTTATTAATGATATATTGATATAATAATGATCTTAATTGGAGCATGGTGAATATTTGATAATTGTATTGGGCACATTGATAGTTAATCTCTTGTTTAATAAGATATGGAAGTGAAAGTTATGGATCGAGGTAGTGAAGTTTCAGTGGCATTTTTTCTCTCAATTTGATATATTAGATGACACTAGGAAGTTGATTGATTTAATGTCTTAGGACGTTCTCAATAAGGTATTTGAGTTCCAAAGTTTCATTGGATTTATAGGTAATTATCACTAATTCATTCATGATATATATTATATAGTGATTCCAATGAAGTCATTGAATATAAAATAAGTTATGTTCTAATGGGATGATAAGTGTGAGGCCATATTTCAAGAGCTGAAGAAGAGGATAAAAATAAAACCTATTATAATTTTATGATAACTAGATTAGAATTATAACTTATATTATAATTATATTAGTGTGGGATTAGGGTGTGTGTTTATTTGGGTAGGAATATTAGAGTTATATGGTTTTTGATACAATTGACATTGTAATAAAAAATCCTATGCATGATCATGATGAGGTCATTCCAGTGCATGAACATCAAATTCGGAGAAAATATTTGGTATGTGTGAATTATGTTGTATTTACTAATAAAAATATTTAAATATATATATTTAAATAGATGGATTTAAATATATGAAAATGATGGGGTGTTGTATATCTTATGTCATTTGACCTTTAGAAGATATATACACATCGAAAAGAAAATACTATTATTGATTCTTTGAAAATTAAATTGAATGTGGATATAGTTTATGAGTTGAAAAATATGTAGAAAAATCATTATTTTCTCTATGAATTATATCTCCATGTATATAAGTCAAAATTCAATGTTATCTTAGTAAATTTTCCATCACTACATATTTGTTGGAGTTGGTGAAAGAAGGTAATTTTTCATATTCTGAGAATCAATTTTTCAATAATGATTACGTAGTGAGGATTAGATAACTATATGGTGGCTTAATTAGGAATATATCATATATTTAAATGTATGGGGTTATGTTTTGATGTCTCTGAGGAAAACAAATATGGGATATTTTTATATTAATCAGTGTGTAGTTAATTATAAATTGATTAAAATGTATTATGTTGTTTTATTTTGGGGGGGCATGTATAAAATACAAAATGGTTTTTTTAGATAATTCACCAATAAATGTGTGAATTTGTAAAATTAAATACCATTTTTTATGATTAAACAATTAAAAATTAGATAATGGTTGTTGGATATTGTTTCAATTTATTTTTTGATAGGCTTACTGTGAATATAGAAAGAAAAACCAGTAGTTTTTGTCATTATTAACCAGTTGATTAAATATTATCATTATATTCTAATCTAATAAACTTATAAAATAGAGGATATTAGTATGATTTTAATTTCATAGTTTACGAGAAATCATGATTTACCAAATAAAATTTTATTTTATCATTATGTTTGATTCACAACGTGATTTATATAAGGATTATAGAAATATATAATTTTTCAAGAGAATTTAAATATATCTTATTGTATGTAAATGAATAACCTATCTAATTGTATATTTTAGATTCATGAAGACATGTTTTGTCATTTATTATCCATTTTTAGGTGTCTTCAAGGATATTTATCCTTGGTATATTTTTCTTATAAAAATAGTTCCCATGAATCTATTTAAAAGTCACTATTTGAGGCTATATGTTAGATTCAATTTCATTCACCCTTATTTTCGATGAATGTTATTATGAAATATTTATTTAGGTGTATATTTGTGAAATATATTTATTATTTATAAAAAAATTAAGATTTTTGTTTTGTTTATTTTATGTTAATTGGTTTTGGTTAGGTTGTGTTGGATCTCTTTCATACACCATATGGTTCTTGGATCCAGAAGTAGAAGTTGATGTTATCCTAAAGAGTTTTTGTTTATTAAATTGATATTGTAGATATTATACAATTGGAATAGATTATTTTTTTTATTATTGGGTATTATATATTTACTTTAGTTTTAGAAGCAATCATAAAACATTTGTGGCAATTGAGTTGTTGTAACCAATGGGGATAAGGTTTTTAATGAAATGATTCTTCCCGTGGAGTTGATTTGGAAGTGATGAAGTCGTAGAAAAGGTGTTTGAGGTCCTAATGTTATTATATAGATATTTTATAAAGAAAAATAATGTTATTATAAAAGTATTGAGTAATTTTGAAATTCCATAGACTGTAAGAGGAATCCATGACATTAGAAAATATTTAATTCCATAGTGAATGGAGTTACTGAAAATGGTAATTTCAAATGAATACAAAATATATTCGAAAATAAAAAAATAGAAAATTTAGGAAACAATAAATTATAAGAAATATATTTGAGGAATATATAAAATAATCCATTGCGTTGAAATTTGATAAAGGTAGGATTATTCCTTGTATACATAATATATATTGGGTTGAATATATATGATGTTACTAAGAATTAATTATCAATGAGTGGAAAAATAATAGTCCATAACATGTGAATAAAATCCATATTAGAGTGGGGTTTCTATAGATATCCTACCTTTTACATAGATTATTCCATGATTTTAAGTATAATTACCCATTAAATACAACTATAAATCGAGAAGTCTATTGTATTTGGATGATAAGGTACATAATTAAACATCATGAAATAAAAATAAATAAGTCTTTTATTTGGTCCTAATAATTATTTCCTAACTCAATTGATCCCCTATTTCTGTATTGGATAACTTGTGTAATATATTACCAAAAGAGATGAGCTAAAAACCCTATAAGGGAATAAGCATAGGAATAAAACATATCATATGATTTAGAAGGTATAACATGTTGACATCATTGCATGGAACATGAATAAAAATAAGGAATAAAAATATTTATAACATGGTAACATATAACCATGACATTATATGAATTTGTAATAAACATATAACATTATATAAACATGAGTTAAGGCTAGATTCCATGACATGGTTTAAAATGACCCATAATGGAATCAGGTTCACTCCATGTCCCAATATGATGTCCCATGCGACTAAAAAATACACCATGTATTAAATATCTATCTGGACACACCCATCATAACAAGTTCATGAATTTGTGTGCCACATTAAAAACATACATAAGTAATCTCAATGAATTATAAGGGTTACCCATGGAATGAATTGGGTACCATAATCATTTCATACAATATTACCTAACGAAATATTATAATGGTGTCCATAAAAGAAAATATTTAAATAAAAAATTATCATTTATAATGTAAAATAGGTATACATCATGATAATTTCTGTAAAAATGTGAGTTAATTTAAAATTTATTTTTAGGAAACAGTAGAAATAAAACGTTTTAGTGCGGTTTAAATAAAATATTTAAGATTATTTAAAATAGAAAAGGCATAATTGATTAAAAAAATACCAAGATATTTTTTTAGGATGAAATTATTATTTTTATGAAAATATTGGTGGTGTAAATCAGATTATGGTGAGAACATTAAAATGGGTAGGATATCAGGATGTTCCCTTGAATTTTGTGTGCTTAATAGGAAGAATTGAAAAGGGAATCTTTTTAAAACATTTATCTCTGCATAAAATAATGAAAATATAATTTAGATACATGATTTTTTAACATATAGAAAGAATTTATAAGAACATAAAAAACAATTATATGTGGTTAAATAGAGATAAAAATTATGATGAAGGAAAAAATGTTGTTTCAGAATGAACCCCTTACCTAATTTACGAAACTATTCTGCACAGGATCACAATGTCCTGGATTATAAAAATAAATAAATAAAATAATTATATTAAGAGAATTTTATAAACTTATTTTATTTATTATAATTTTATTAAGACCATTAATGGTCTTTCTCATTATTTATGAGATACATTTTTATCATTTGGTAGCATTCATTTCCTTGGATTTCATGATCGGTTACATATAATAAATGTATAGAAAATCATGTAAATTGTGAATCTTTTTCAAGTATTGAAATTTGATGTTATTAATGGTCATAAAAAATATTATATGGTTATATAATTCATTAGGTAATTTAATGTATGTATGAATCATTAGATAAGACGTTAGAGATAATCATTTTGATTATTTTTGCAGTTTGTCAATCATCACAAACTAGTTTTGATTTTTTAATTAATATTAGGTATAAAAAATGGTTCCATAACATTAAATAGGATATAATAAATATAAAATAATATTTTTAACCATAAAAAAGGTTTTATGATTAGTCTTGGAGGAGGTAATGGTAATTGAAAACATTTCCATCCTTGAATGTGATTAATTTACACACTATGGGAAATAATTTAATTCTTATTACAAAAGGAATGGGGAAAGAAATGATGATGGATTATTTCATTATCATATTAAACTCAAATTATATGTATTTCACTATATTTATCATAAAAACTTTATTTTGGGAGGTTAGGAGACAATAATAAAATAAAATAACCTGAAATAAAATTACAAGAAATGAAACATGTTTTTTCTCTTGAATCCTTCTCTTTAAAACCTCTTTAAGGGGATTGGTTTCCAATTTTTTTAAGGATAAAGGTTCATAGAGGTGGGTTAGGGACCTTGGAATATATTTGAATAGATTTTGGAAGATTCTAAAATATTGGGAGGTGTGAGAAGAAGAGGAGGTGAGGGGTGGTATTTGTAGGGGGGCGGGGTGTTTTCTCATTATTTTATTTAGTAGTTTATTTTTTTCCTTAAGACTATGAATATTTTTAGAATTTCCACTAAATATATTAAAATAATATAATTTATTTTTAGATTTTATATCTTACATAAGATATAACATAAGGAATAGTGTATTTAACTTATAATGTATATATACGATAAATTACAATATTTCACTATTCAATAAAAATTAAACTATTTTAGAAAAATCATAAATAATCACTATAACCATTTTACAATGTGTATAATTAAAAAATACACTCCATTTTAGGAAAACTATTGTTTTAAAATGATAAATTTAATTTTCAATTAAAATCTTAATTTACATGGAAAATAGAAATTTTTAAATTATAAATGATTTTAAAACACCTTAAAAAATTAATTATGGACTCATAAATATATCATATAATCATAAGAAACCAAAATTTTAATATATGGATAAATTTAATTAAAATATATTTTCTTTTCAAAAATTATATTAATGATAAAATATAAAATAAACACATTTTTTTTATAAAAATATCATCACATAATTGGTAATTTCCAAAACATTTATTTACTTATACTATGATATAATAATATCATATTTCATTTATAAGATTAGTAAATTATATTTATACTTACATAGGTTAGATCACAATTATATTTTCCATTTTACAATCCATAAGCGTCACATTACTTTTTTAACGGTGTAGTTACTCTTCCATTGGTATATGTTCTTTAATTTATAGGAATACCTATTTTTCATTGATTATTAATTTATAATGTTTTTATAATGTTCTATATGTGATTTTTATGATATTTATACTATAAAAAATATTATACGAATGAAAATTTCATTGATAAAATTTTGGGTGGATATATTCTTCCTCTCTTATGAAATGTTGACCTCAAAATTTCGTTTTACCAATAATGGAAAAAGCATGTGTGGGTAATTCACCTTTATCAATTCATTTGGTTCCAATTTTTCCCCTTTTTAATTATGATTCTTCCACAATACATTGACAAGGTGAAAAGTCCTTTTGTGTAGAACATTATCTTTGTGTTCCAAGATATTCACCGGTTGGTCCTCATAATTGAGGTCACTCTCTAACTGTACTACCTATGAATTTTGATTATTTTAGGGATATGATATGTACATACTTAAGATGGTAATTTGGAATAAATATTTTACTTGATACATTGTTTGTGGAAATTCTAGTTTATGGGGCACAACTTCAACACGATCAAGAATCTATAAGGGACCGATGTACCTGTGACAAAACTTTCCTTTCTTCCCAAATCTCATGATCCTCTTCCCTGGAGATTGTAACATCTTAGGTAAATAAAGAGTATGAAATTTTCATATTTAATAATATTAATAAATTAAATAATAATTATACTTTAAAGGGGATTCTATGTCTGATAGTGTACTCAACAAGTAACAATGGGTTTCTTTGGAATCTTAAGTTGCACATAACATTACGTTATAACGAAAAATAATATAATAATATTATTATGGTAGTGAACTCCAAGCCGTTGAATTTATAAGAATGAATAAAACTAACTGAAATATTATTAGAAATGTTTTTAAATGTTTTTACTTTTATCCAATATGTTTTATAGGCTTAAAATAAGAATGAATCTAATTTTAAGCATGAAAAACTCTAATATTTTTAAAAAGTCATTTTACCGCCTTTTGATGGAGATCCATTTTTAAATCTAGTTTTTTAAAATTAAATATTTTCCATTTAGAAAAAATAAACTTCTTCCTTATGATACGGACATAAAAATTTACTTTGGTACTTTTTTTGTATTTGTCTCATAAAGTTGATTTTTTAATGAATAGTGAGAAACACTACATTTTAATTCAAAACTACCTTTTAATATAATTTATTTATAAAGTTATATTGTACATATAATTGGTTTTAAAGTTTAATTGGATTATAGTTTTACCTTTTAATCCAATTAGGTTCATTATAAGTAGTTTTACTTTGAAATTGGACATGAACACATGTCAGTTTTTTTTATAGTTTTTACATCTTAAAAACAGGCTTTTTGGTTATGACCATGTGATTTAATTTTAAATTAATATCTTCAATGTCTGTGTTTTGAATTTGGAAAAATGGATACCATATTTGAAATCAGGAGTTCCAAATTTTTTAAATAGATATCTTCTAATTTTAGACATTATGAATATTAACTTCAGTAAATATTCTATTTAGCATTGTTAATGGGTAAATCTGGTAAATAAGGGTAAAAAATAGTATTATAATAATATAAAATTACCTTAACACAAGTACTAACCCTATTTTATGATACATTTCCAACCATGGGCATCCTTAGGTCGATTTTGGGGCCACATGGAGCCACTTGTAAGTGAATATGATATTTTATAAAAATTAATTTAAAGTAAAGGAAAATATAACCAAAACATGTATCATTTATTAATGAAATTATATGGGGTCATATAAATGAAATATTTTACTATAAATAGTAATTGGAAAGATAAAACTATTTCTAATATAATTATAATTTATTAATAATTTTTATACATTTAATAAATAAATTTGATTATTACACAATTATGATGCAGTGATTGCTTCATTAATAAAGTATTAAAATAAATGATATTATTAATGTTAAAATAAATGTAATTATGTTACTTTAATTAAATCCACTAATTTTATAGATTATATTTACATGTTATATTTTTATTAATGATGTTTTTTTGAAGTAATCACGTAGTTTTGGTTTTTTAAAAAGTCATGATATGAATAGTGTCAAAATTGACCTAATTCAAATTTTGAAATATAAAATATTTCTTTAAATATTATAAAATTGAAAAAATATAACATTCACCCAAATGGTTATAATAAGTCTTAAATTTTTTTAATGAATCTTTAATTGGATATTTGTCTTGTTTTGGTAACAATTGTGATTCTCAAAGTGTTAAATTCTTGATAGAACGGTATGAGTCAAAATGGTTAATTAAAAATGATAATTATTGAAAAATATCAAAAACTTATCCAATTATTATTTAATGACATTATTTAGACTTATAGTTATATTATAATCTAATTTAATTTGCTTCTGAACTTTTGAATTTGAAAATTATTTTATAAAAAAATAATACGTTCAAACTTTTCTAAAGATCCTCTCCTCCCTCTTATAAAAGGACACCACCTCTAACCCATTACTCGCACCTCTCAGGCCCCCCGGGATGGTAAAAAATCTTCCCAAATAATCTCCCAACATACCTATCTTCCACCAAGAATCCATACTCAGGTCATAATTCATTTCAAGAAAGCCTTTTGGTTCAAACCAAAGGGAGTTACCAGTTTTAAAGGTAACAACTAATCTCAAGTTCTTTTCTTTTATTTTCCATATCAACAACCATTTATATACTTATTCTTTGATTACATGACAAAACCGTTATCCTTAATATGATAATATATTGTTATGAGGAGGATTCAAACAACACTTACACACACCTCCATCTAATGTATTTAGAACATACTATTTTTGTTTACGACAAACTACTTCTTCACGAAATGATGATTATTCGATTTACCATACCACCTATTATGGTGGCCATTATGATTGAATTGAAATTATATACGATATATTTGGAATTTATTTTATCTCTGTGTTTTTGTAATTATCATTTAGAACATACCTTTAGGATTTTCTTGTTTTATAAATATGTTAATTTCAGTTAAGGAAGTGCTGACTACCGCCCCTTCAAAGAGATACGACTCAATCATGATATACATGGAATGTATAAAGGATGGAATTAGTGAACTTATGTAACATAGATAACATATATATTATACCAAAATTATAATATAACTATGTATCATTTATTTTCCATTCCATTAAATATGAAAAATAATTGAAAGTAGGGTTCGTGCAAACATATAAATTACCGTTTCTATGAATGGTGTATTTCATTTCTTATATCCAAATGCTATAGAATAATATAAATAAATATAAACTGGGTATCTATAACATATATGATATCTAATTAATGAATAACATTCTTTAGATAATGTACTTTTGACCACATGTACAAGTTATAATTATAAAATTCAATTTTGACTGAAGTTCCAAATATCAAAAAAAATGTCCAATTTAAACTAAAATAATTAACTAATTTTTATAGTAAGGTAATAAGTGATATGAAAAGAATAATAAACTTAAAAAAGTATTTGAATTAAGTATAAATTAACTTATCTTTATTATATAGGAAATTAAATAAGTAATGAGTAATGTCAGACACGAAGGGAGTTCATATCAATCTTATTTCATTGAGACCAATTTTGATTTATAAATGATTTTCTTTTACACGGGGTATAAACCAATTTTAATTTTCAATTCATTTAGAGAGAATATTTTTCAATGAATAATTTTACTTAATGAAAAAAAGGAATGTTTCTTTTTAACGTATACAACGACAATGACCTCTCCACCACCGTAATCGTTATAGATTCCTCTATATGCTTTAATATTTTTAAAAGAAAACAAGAAACCCCTTATTCTGTTTTTGGGTGTTTTGGTATTGAAAATGGGTTTTGAAATGGATTGATTATATCAATATCATGAAATGATTTCTTTTAATTTCAAATGAAATTTTATTAGTGAAATTTTGATATTTGCAATATTTTATGTGGCATGATAATATAATGGTACTTGGATATTTGACGTGCATTTATGTGATAAACCAAATGACAGGTGGTTCCATGATAAACCATGTATGGGTTATTATGTTATAACCTCCAATTAATTGGTTATGGAAGTTGGTTGTATTGATATTCCATTTAGTGATATGAGTGGAATTAGATTGTATGGTTATTCCATTTAAGTTTGTTTATGTCCCAAGTTACCATTATATGCTATACGTTGTTTTTAATGGGATTTATGGTGATATTTTGGTTACAAAAAGGTAAGTAATGATATTATATTCAGTGAAGTGTTTGTTGTACTTATTTACGGTGAAAAGTATTCATTTTTTATAAAGTATTCATGGTTTACATGTTGTTATGAAAAACTAACAGTTTTCATATTTTATGTATCCCATACTAAGATTTTATGCTTATCCCATGTTTTGAAATGTTTTTTCATTGGACATAAAGATGAATAGAGTAAAAAATGGGTTCATGGAAAAGAAATTTTGTCTAAAAAATTGAACTAGACATGTTTAAATTATATAAGAGTTTTTGTTTTATGAAAAAATGGATAGTGACTAGCAGTGTGTACTTGTAGTATTCAAGTTGTTATGTATGAGTTATGACCTTATTCTCTAAATCACTAAACCTAAAAAGATCCTCAATGAGAATTATTAACATAATTACGGATTATATAATGTTTATGGCTGGGGCCTTATAGTTGGTATCAGTGGTCGGTTTAGATAACTTTAGAGGATATGGTTTTATTTAAGAATAAGTTACATACCCATAATGGTCAACATCTTAGAAAGAGGCATATTTATTTTAGATAAATAGAATGAGTTTAAGATAACACGAATAAGTATGTCTTAGTGTTTACCCTCCTCATAATATAGTATATGATTATTTTAATGATATACTCACACTGACCTTTTTGGTTTTAGTAAATGTCTGGATCTAGTAGGCACCGAAGTAGGAATGGATGTGAAGATAACTGTCACAATTTTTTGAATAAGAATCCGAATGAAATGGGAGCTGCAATGAGAAATCTTGTGGTTATTCTCAACCAACTATCTAGAGTTATGATTGACCACCTTAACCTTGGTGATTTTCCTAAGGCATCGTAAATGTGAGAAAAAAATACCTATAAATGATCAGGAAATAATCCTAAAGGTAAGTATAATAAAAAACCAATGTGTTATGAATATGGAAATAAACACACAGAAAAATTCTTTAAAGGGGAGGGAAGATGTTATAGATTTGGTAATGAAGTTCATAAATCAAGAACCTTCCATGTAAAAAGGATGCATCCTATTGACTCTGGGAAAGGGAAATAAGTTCTTTCCAAGGGATGAATTTAAAGTTTTAAATGTGGTGTGCATGGTTATTATACAAATAGATGTCATACAAAGAAGTTTTGGGAATAATATCCTAAATATCATACAAAAATATGTTTACTAATACCTAATGCCTTTCCAATTAAAGATGAGGAAACTGGCAATGACCAATGAAAGGTATGTATTATTTCGCACCTAATTTTTTTGGCATTATTTAATCATAGGATATGATTCATGGTTTTATTTGTAGGAAGGACATATTATGGGAAATGTTAGAAAATAATGGTTAATGGATCATTCTTTTGGTTTGCTGTTTGTCCTTTATTCCCTTAAAATGAATAAATATCTAATATTGGATGGTTAATGGATCATGAAGAAAGTTGAATGCGTACGAATTGTACATATAAGGGATTGAAGAGTAGTGGTACATTTTAGGATGATGAAATGATTAGAATTATTAAGGCTCATCTGATGATGGGATTACATTGGAGCAATTTTTCTAGTATGTGTATCCCTGATGTTTGATATGTGAAAATTTTATTCAATAATGAATTATATTTTCATGTGTGGACATAATGGATAACCTTAGGGGTTCATATGATCATTTGTTTTTGAGGTGATAAATGGTTATTATATTTTGGGATTCAAAATGAAAGGTATTAGATAACCATTGGGGATAAAAAAGGTTATTGTTATTTTTTAGGAAATTATCTTATTTTTTGAGAATTTTCTATAAATGATATTGTTTTAAAAAAACAACATCCCACAAGATGGGTGAAAACTTGTCGCGTGTGTCAAGGAAATGGTAATTGAAAACATCCCCGAAGGGTGACAATGGTGCATCGCCTACCACAGGTCTACATGAAGTCCAAGGTTAGTATGACTTATTCTTTTTAGTTAAATGATTTTATTGACCAAGATTATGTTTATTTGAGATCATATGTTTTATCAAATAGATATCCTTAGTATAGAAAAAGGATTTTGTGATTATGTGATAAAGGTTATTTTGGAAGATGTTGTCTCTCTTTTTGGAATACTATATGCCTAGGGAAAATAGAATACATTGGGATTTAAATTGAGGAGTATTGGTGAAATTTTATTTGGGAAGAAAATATGTTTTTATTGTGGTCATAACAATATTCGGATTATTTATGGAAATGATTAACCAATAATTTTGAATATATGATTAGGTTAATTAATTTTCTGTATGAAACTTTAAGAGTATCTAGAGTTATTCTGAGATAAATATTAATATTTCTGTGGAATATTATGTGATCAAATCATTATGACTTTTTGGTTTCAAACAAAGTTTGGATTATTTTGAGTAACTTTTAAGACATTTTTGTATTGAATGGTCTTTGTTGAGCTTTGGGGATTGTTTGGTCAATCTTGGAGATTAATAGTAGTACTTTTTTTATAAAATATTATCCTTTTAGGGGATTATCTGATCTTGTACTAACTATTTTTTTTTTGGTTATTGTCTAAAGATAGGGGAAATATATTTGTCATCTTTTTTGGATCGTGTTATTCTCTATATGTCTATTCTAGAACATCAGGTGTGACCAAGTCATCTTGAATACTCATCGTTTGTAGAAAAGATGAGTATTTGGTAGAAATTTATTAAAGGATGAAACTCTACATGAAAAGCAAGTATATTTCCTTATGTTCTTTTTCAATATCATAAATAAATTATACAACTATATGAAAAAGAATTAAAAAAAACCTTGTCCATTTACTTTTACTAATGGGGAATCACTGATCGTTTATCTTATCATAATTTTGTGGCTTTCCGGTGGTTAACATTTTTCGGATCATGTTTTTTTATCGCCCTTTATCAGAACCTAACACTTAGTTTCTCTAACATATCAATTTTTTCTTACGTATAACCATAGTATGTGTTATCTCATGTGACCTTTTTACTTATATTTATTTCTTTTAATGTGATATTTTTATTCACTCTTTTTTTGATGTGGTACTTTTAATGATGTTTTCGAGACCAATTTTAAAAATGCGAGGACACAATTCCAAAAAATGGAAGGATGTAACATCCCAGGTAAATAAAGAATAATAAGTTTTCATATTTATTAATATTTTTTAGTTAAATATTAATTTTACATTTTAGGGGATGTTATGTGTAATAGAATAATCAACATGCAACAATATGTTTCGTTGAAATCTTACATTGCACCCAACAAAGAGTTATATCGAAAAATAATGTAATAGTATTATTATTGTAGTTAAAATCTTGCCATTGTATTAAAAGGAATGAATAGAAAGAACTAAAATATGAATAAATTTTTTTTTCAAACTTTTTTACTTTTATCCAATCTGTTTTGGAGTCTTTAAATAAGATTGAATCGAATTTTAAGCATGAAAAACTCTATTATTTTTAAAAAGTCATTTAATTTCCTTTTGATGGAAAGCACTTTTAAATTATAATTTTTTCACTATTATATTCTCCATTATACCTAATAAAATTCTTATTTAGAATTGGTACAACAAAATTTACCTTGGGTAAACTTTTGGTATTTGTCTGATAATTTTGATTTTTTAATGAATATTGAATAATACTGCATTTTAATTCAAAAATAACTTTTAATATAATTTATTTATATTGTTATATTGTAATTTTAATTAACTTTAAAGTTTAATTGGATTTAATTTTTACCTTTAAATCAAATTTTGGTCATTTAATGTAATTTCACTTTGAAATTGGACATAAACACATGCCAATATTTTCGTATTTTTTACTTCTTTAAAACACGTTTTTTGGTTTTGAAAATAAGAAAAAAATTTAATTAAATCCTACAACTTCTATGTTTTGAATTTGTAAAAAAGGATTCCATATTTATAATAAGGAGTTCCAAATTGTGTTAATATTTAACTTTTATTTTTTTACATTATGAATAGTACTTTAGTAATTATTTTTTTACCATGGTTAAAGGGTAAATATAGTAAATAAGGGTAAAATTAATATTATAATAATTTAAAATTACTCTAACATTTGTTCTAACAATATTGGAGGATACATTTCTATCCATGGGAATTTTTGGGTCGATTTTGGGACCCCATGGAGCCTCATGTAATTGAAAATTTCATTTAAAAAAATTAATTACTTGTTAAGAAAAATGTAACATAAACACATATTATTTAGTAAAACAATTTTTATATGGAGTTATATAAGTGATTGCACTGACTATAAATACTCATCATAAAGATAAAAATATGTCATACAACATGGTACTTTATTTATAATTTTTAGACATTAAATAAACAAATTTAATTATGACACAATGATCATGAAGTGATTGCTTCATTAGTAATGGATTCAAATAAATGATATTATAAATGTTAAAATAAATGTAATTTGGTTATTTTGATGACAGTAAAGAATTTTTTGATGATTTTTACATATTAGATTTGAATTAATGAATTTTTTTCTATGTAATCAACTTGTTTTGAATTTTTAAAGAAGTCGCGATAGGAATATTGTCAAAATTGACATAATTATTATTTTGAAATATACAATATTATATTAAATATTATAAAATTAAAAAAATATAATATTCTTAAAAATGGTTATATTAAGTCTAAAATTTTATTAATGACTCTTTAATTGTATATTTTTCATGTCTTGGTACGTATTTTGATTCATAAAATGACAAATTTTTGATAAAACAGTAAGAGTAAAAAATGATTAAATAAAAAAGATAAGGATTGAAAAAATATTCAAAACCTGTCCAATTTTTATTGGATTATTTTATTTTAATTTATATTCATCTTTACTTCATATTTAATGAGTTTTGGACCTTTTCAAACCGAAAATAATTATATAATAAAATAATACATTAAAACTTTCCTAAAGAGACCCTCCTCCATCTTATAAAAGGACACAAACTCCAACCAATTACTCACACCTATCAAGCCCACTTGGCTCATAAAAACTCTTCCTAGATAAGCTCCCAGCATACCTTTATTCAAACTAGAAGACTTAAATTATGAAAAATGAAAATCTAGAATGATTTTTTTGGTCAAACCAAAGGGAGTTATCCGATATAAAGATAATATCTTCTCTCAAGTTGTTTTCTTTTATTTTCCTTCCCCAATACCTATTATATTCTACATATTTGATTACATGAAAACAGAATTACTATCAATATACTAGAATTTTTTTATTATAAGGATTCTGTCTACACTTACACACACCTCCATTTAATGGATTTAGAACATACTGTTTCTGTGGATGGCGAACTATTACCTCACGAAACAATGATTGTTCGATTTCCCCTACCACATCACATGGTGGTCATTATAATAGAAATTAAATTATATATGATATATATGACATTTTATTTATCTCTATTATTTTTTAATTCTCATTTAGTACATACCTTTATTTTTTCATGTTGTATAAATAGGATAATTTCATTTGAGGAAGTACGGACTACCACCCACTCAGAGTGACATGACTCTTTCATGCTAAACATGGAATGTATAAAGGATAGAAATAATGAAATTATTTAACATATATAAAATATATATTATACCTGAGAAATAATATACCTATGTACCATTTATTTTTCATTCTTTGAAATAAGAAAAATAAATGAAATTAGTGTTCATATGTACGTACGGCTTACTGTCTCCATGAACTGTGCATTTAATTTATTATTTACAAATGATATAAACTATTATAAATACATATATACTGGATATATATGATATATATGATATCTAACACAGGAATATCATTCCATATATAGTTGAAGTTTGACCACATAGATAATTTATAATTACAACTTGTTCATTTTTTACTCAAGTTCTGAACATCGACAAAATGTCCTATATGAACTTCAATAATTAACTAATTGTTATATCAAGATAATAAGTCATATAAAAGGAATAATAAACTTGAAAATGTTATTAATTAAGTATAAATTATCTTATTTTTATTATTCATTAAATTAAATAATGAATGAGTAAAGTCAGACATGAGGTAAGGGACTTCGTCTCAATCTTCTTTCAGTGATGAATTTTTTATTAATACATGAATTTAATTTATATGGTGTATAAACCCTATTTAAATTTAAATTCATTGGATGGGAATATTTTTCTATGATTTGGTTTACTAAATGACAAAAGAATGTTTCTTTTTTATATATTCAGTGACAATAAAATCTCCACCACTGTAATCGTTATATCTTCCTCTATAAGCATTATTGTTTTTAAAAGGAAAAAAGAAACCCCTTATTACATTATATGGTTTTTGGGTATTGAAAATAATTTTTTAAAATGGATTGAGTATTTCAATATGTTGAAATGATTTATTTTGATTTCAAATGAAATGTTATTTTTGAAATTTTGTTATTTTAAATATTTTATGTGTTATAATTATATAATGGTACTATGACATTTGAGAGGTGGTTATGTGATAAAAAAAATTATGGTCAGTTCCATGATAAACCATGGACGAGTGGTTACATTATATCCCCCAATGCATTGGGTATGCAAGTAGGCCATATGACTATTCCATTTAGTGATATGTGTGGAATTCGAACATACGGTTATTCTATTTAAGTATGTTTATGTCACAAGATACTTTTATATACTCTAAGTTGTTTTTATAATAATTATGGTACTCTTTTGGTTACAAAAAGGGTAAGTTGTCGGCTTATATTCATTGAATTGTTTTTACGACATCTTTAAGGTGAAAACTATTACTTTGTGATAAAATATTTATGGTTTACATGTTGTTTTGAAAAACTAACGGTTTTCCTTCTTTATGTACCCCTTACTAATATTTTTATGCTCATACCATGGTTTGAAATATTTTTCACAGGACATAAATATGAATAGGGTCAAGTATGGGATCACAAAAAATCATGTTGTCTAAAACAATAAACTAGACATGTGTCTTTTTTTAAGACTTTTTGTTTTATGAAAAAATGGATATTGAGTAGAAGTGTCTACTTATAATATTCAATTTGTTATGTATGAGTTATGACCAAATTATCTACAGCTCTAAACCTAAAAATATCTTCACTGTGAATTATTAACTTAAATCAATATTCTGTAATGTTTAAGGCTGGGGCCTTACGACGATATGTGGAGGAATACCACATCTCCAACCTTAAGATCTATGTCTTGTCAAAAATTGTATGCATACATCTTCCGTTGACATTGGGCTACCTGGATGTGTTGCTTAATGGTTTTCACCTTTTATACATATTATTCAACAATTTCACATCCTAGAATCTTACATTCACTGAACTCATCCCATCATTCTAGGGTTCTACATCATTTCCAAAAAAGGGCTACAAATGGAACTTTTTGGACGACCGATTGGAAAATATTGTTGTAGAAGATTTATACTAGAGGTAGATGTTTGTATCATCCTCCTTCGAAGTCCATAGAACATTCTTTCAACATTTATTCTAGTTATTGAGTAGTCCACTCAGATTTTCCATTAGATTGTGGATGTTAGTTTGTACTGAAGTTCTAATTATTGTTTGTAGAATGTTTGATACTTTTCTAGAACAAGGAGGTAAATCATAAATCCTAGTCAGATATAATCGATAGTGGTTACCCATAATGCCTTACCAATTATCTAATGTATATCTATGCATGTAGATCCAGTGATTATTCCTCTCAAATTGTGATTAAGGGAGCTGTCTTTGTAAGAAGATCTACAACAACCCATATATCATTGTTTCCTCTGGATGTCTTCAAAAGTCTAGTAGAAAATTCAATGGTGATGTTCTCCCATTTCCATGTTGGTATGGATAATGTTTTATAATCCTCAAAGATTTTTTCCTTTCATCCTTCACTTTCTGAAAATCCAGGCACATTGATGTATGTTTAGTGAACTCCATCTTTATACTATCCCACGAATAGTTTTTCTGGATATCTTGATACATCTTTGTTTTCTCTATGTGAATAGAAAATTTTGAGTCATGTTTTTCATTCAAAAGATCATTGTATATCTATGGATAGAGTGGAACACATAATCATGACCCAAATCTCATGACTCCTTCCACATCCATTTTGAACTATGAGGATTTCCCATTTCTGATAGCTTCTGGATTTTTCTGAATTTCCACATATGGTATCCTTTATTTTCTCCATGACGGGTGCTTGAGAAATCATTTTAGAATTGATTAAAGATTTTACTTCCCTAACAATTTCCATATCCATCCGTTGGATGTATATGAAGATTGGATCCTTACCAATTCTCATTATCGGTAAAGACATTGTATCCTTTCTACTTAAAGATTATAACAACTTATTTAACATGAAAGTATGTTAGTAGATTGAGGAGTCATAAAAATTTATGGGATATAACCATATTTTCTAGATCATATTATGATCCTTATATATGAATCTATATTTCAGGCTCTTTTGATCAGCATATATTTAACACTTCTCCCCATAGAGATAATTCCACCTGATTTTCAACATGATGATCAGAGCTTCCAACTGTAGATCATGGATGGGATAGTATTCCTAATGAGTTTCCAACTTAATTGAGTCATATTTTATCACTTTACGATTTTGAATCAATACACAACCTATTACCTTCTTTAAATAATTTATTTACTCCACAATAAGTTCCCCACTTGTTTGTAGTGTGCGTACTAATGTGGCAATAAACCTTTTTTTCAACTCTTTGAATATGTATTCACATTCACTAGTCCAAACAAACTTTTCTCCCTTCTAATTAATCTTGGTTATTGATTTTGAAAATAATGACTATTTCGTCACAAATTGTCTATAATTTATAGCTAGAACATAGAAACTATGGATCCTCATTACAAATGTTGGCATATAGCACTATTATATTTCCATTATCTAGGAAGGTTCTACATATATTCCTTTTTGGTGATAACATGCCCCATGAATGATAATTCTTCCTCTAAAAACTGACATTCACAATACTTTTCATAATCCTTAACCCTTTTCAATGTATATAGAATAATATTAAAATGCTCCTCATGTTTCTTATTTCTTTGGACTATATCAGGACGTCATGGAAAAGGACCAACAAATTTTTTTTCAGGTAATCACTAAGGTATATATTAATTAAGTCCAAGAATATTGTCAGAGCATTTGTGAGTTTGAAATGAATCACTACGAACTCATAGTGTTCGTACCTCATTCGAAAGGCAGTCTTGGAAATATCCTCTTTCCTCACCATTAATTGGTGATATCAGAATCGAAAGTCCACCATAATGAAATAACTGGACCCACAAAGCTGATAAAACAATCCCTATATCCATGAGAGGGGTCAATTATTCTTTATCGTGATTTTTTTGAGCTCATGATAATCAATGCATATGTGCATTGATCGATCCTTCTTCTAAATGAAGAGGACTTGATCACTCCAATGTGATGAACTAATGCACATTCAAACCTTGTCCAAATTCTCATGTAACTAATTCATTAGTTCATCCTGCTCAATGGTAGCCATCATATATTTTTTCTTTAACAGAGGTAGAGATCTAGGAATGAGGTCAATTGTGAACATAGCCTCTTGATAAGGAGGATAAAAGATAAATTATTCTGGGAATAAATCAGTGTAATCCCTAAATATGGGCATGTCTTAGAGCATTATTCTTTCCATTGTCTCACCAATTTGATATAGATAGTATTTATCATAAGTCAAAAATATCATCAATTGAGATAATGATACTAAATAAGATTCATCTTCCCCCTTACACTTGTATAGAATTTGATGATTATTCAGGATGCGAGGTGTGATCACCCTTTCCTAAAAATTAATGTTGGATTTAAATAAAGGTTTCCAATACATTGTAAATATAGAATCAAACTCTACCAAACAAAGTTTAACAATATTTTTTGGGAGGTTCAGTACAAAAACAATAGCCAAGGAGGAGTTATAAACTTTGGATAAAATAATTTCCCAATTCACAATTCTCAAAAATCACTCAACCACAAAATTTTGAGGTGGTTATTGAATAGTTCTTATTAACTGGAAAGATATGAAATAATGTTTTGAACTTGAATAAAATAGTATGTTCACTACTTAGGAATGAATAACCATCATACCTTTTACCACATCATTTTCAGCATCCACCCTAGTAGTAGTGATTTCACATGTTCTCCATTGGTACCTTGTATGTTGTTGTTGTTGTTGATTCTCCCCAACAACCCTTGGCACATTGTAATGGTTCTCATAAAGCTCATGTTCCTTACCATTGAAGCACTGTAATATAAGATGATTTTTGATCTAAGACATCCTTTTTTCTTCCACATTTGTGGGATTCTTTACATCGATTTGGAAGTTATTAGACACATGCCCTTATCATTAACATATTAAGTATCTCTTCATCCCATTTATATAGTATCTAGGATGCTTCTTCCCAAAATTTTCACACATGGGATGTTTTATATTATTCGCATCAGGGGATTTATTTATTTATTCTCCCATATTAATCTCAATTTTACTCATTTTCACCAGGCCCAAGATACCACTAGGATTCTTCATTAACCAATTCATCCTTAAAGAAAAAATGAACAATCTCCTCATAACTATTAATGTCTTAAATCACCAATTCTTTTTCATATACCTATCTTTTTTAATGACCAGACCCCATAAACCCAAAGCCAGTGCATTATTTTATTACATTGGTATGATTACAAGGAATAAAATCTATAAGGACCAATCATTTTAGTTGTCTCGAAGAAATAAGATACATACATGGAACCCATTTCACATTGGGAGAAGAAAACAACATAAAATACACAACAAAATATAATAATCCACATCCTTGAAAACTCAATATATCATCCCATATTCATAATATAAGGAATGAAAATATATAAAAGGGGTTAGCTAAAATGTTCATTAAGGGTTAAGCATTGAGAAATCATGAATCAATAATAATTGAATCATAACAAATTAGACATAAATAATATGGTATGGTGAATTATGGAAAACAAATTCCATCAATAAACTGAGAATTAAACAGCATCCATAGATTTTTTCATAGTGAAGACCTCATTGAATGTAAAAACCAAATACTGAATAAATATAATTATTATTATTTGGAAATCATGTATGTATCACATGATCTATCATACCATCGATATAGTTTAAGTCTCCAGGTAGAAACCCATCTAATTATGTTTTGTAATCAAACATTAAGGGCCTTTCACCGAATATTTTGTCTCATGAGACCTGTCGATGCATGGATGGGATATAGTAGCCCCAACTGATCATTGAATTTCCAAATAATTATTTTACAAAGATTTAATTCTAGAAAATTATACCATATTAATTTCTATATTCTATATAGGATACAAATTCATTAATATTTCTATAGTTAAAACAACGTTGAAAATAAACATCGTTTGTGAAAGGGTATATGGATAATACAATTATCATATCCAGTATACAGTAATATAAATGTTTAAAAGGAATGTTATTTCAAATGAAAAATGATATCAATGATATATTAGATACAGCACATAAAAAATATTTCATGAACAATACCAAGTAATTCTTAAAGAAAAGGAAATTGACATAAAGTCCCTTACCACATTGTGATAAATAGAATTGTATGAAAAAATTAATAATCCTCAAATAAATCATTGAATACCATGAATAGAAATAGAATAATTATATTATATATAAAATATTTGTATATATACACAACATACATGAAATAATTGGTGAACAACTCATATCTCAAGGAAATAAACGTGACATGAGAAACCTCGTACCTTATGCCAAAATGTGTTCACAACATGATCTTAATGTCATGAATAATCAAGTTAAATCAATTAAAGTATTAATTTTTAACCTTAATTACAAGTAATTGATTTAGTATAATTTTTAAGAACATTTATATACTTTTTTATGAGTTATAAGATACAAATGTATCGCTAGAGAGTGTTTGTTTCCTTTGTCTTCATGATCGACATACTTGTGTAAGAATGTTGAAGTTCAAGTGGAAAGGATAGAATTTTCTAGAAATGAAATTATATATTATGAATTAACACAAAAAAATTTAAATGGTTATATATATAATTTGGTTAAATGGTATGACAATGAATCATTATATAAGTCATTTATTGATAATCGTTTAGATTATTATGGCGGTTATTGATCATAATGATCCCATTTTGTTTAATCGTTTATTATTATGTAAATATTTAATTCCTAGAACACAAATATTGTTGTATTATATATTTTAAAACTATTATGAACCATTAAATTTTTTTAATGAATATGTTTTAAGAATAATTTGAAGAATGGAACTTCTTCATCCATGAAGGTTGTAAATTGGCACCTCTTGGACAATGATTTCGTTTATAAAATAAAAAAGGGAGTGTATGGAGATTGATAGTGGTTAATACATTAAAATGATATAATTACAATATATATATTATATTTTAGTTATATTGATCAATTATATAGAGTGGGTAAGGATAAAATTATAAAAGAAGATAAATTGAAACGAAATTAAATAAAAAAGGAAGATGACTCACCTCTTGAAATAACCTTCTCGAGATCCTCCTTACGGGAAAGAGTATCAATATTTTGGAACGGCCAAGGGCTTCTATATTATTATTAGGTCTAAGGAAAATTATTTGCGAATTACTTTGAGAATCCTCAAGGCTTATAGGGGTGAAAACAAGAAGGAGTGAGGGGTAGTTTTTATAGTGGAGGAGAGAACGGGTTTTCCATTATTTTAATCTTTATTTTATTATTTTGGCTTAAGAATTTGAATAGTCTCAATTATTGGGATTAAAAACACTAATATGTTCATGTGAGTGCAAACAATGGCCATTTAAATTTTCCATGACTCAAGCATGATGCATAAATTCGTTTATTTTGCATATTTCATAAATTACTGAATTTCACTATTCACTAAAAATTCAATTATTTTGGAAAAATACTAAATAATTAACCCAAAAAATTTTAGATGTGTAGAATTCAAAAAAGGACTCATTCTATGAAAATAATTTTCAAAATATGATAAATATTATTTTTAATTATAATAATTTTTAGTAAAAAAATACAGATTTTAAAACTATAACTGATTTTATAACACACTAAAAAATTATATTTAGTCTCATCAAATTATCTTAAAATAATAGGACAAAAAATATTAGTTAAGAAATAAATTTTATGAAAATGTATTTTATTTTATATAATTTAAATAATTATAAAATTTTAATTAAATATGTATTTCTTACATAAATAAAAACACTTAATTTTTAATTGTTAAAATATTCACTTTCATTTATAAGGTTCCTAAATTTTATTTATACATTCATGGGTGAGGTTACTATTCATTGGTTTCATATTACTATTCATAAGGTTAACATTACTATTCATATGGGTAATATTACAATTCATAAGGGTACGTTACTATTCACCAAAATTATGTTGATCCGATCAGACTCTAAATATCTTACAGAATACAACCATGTATGTCTTTTTTTCAGAATTTAAAATATTAAAAATTATCTTTAATTTCATGGTTATAAATATCACTAATAAAAATGTTTTGTTTCATAGAGACTCAATGTTGCATGCATAATAAGCTATCAAATTAATTAAAATTATTTAAGAAGAAACACACCATAAAAATTAGGGTGTTATATTCTTCCCTCCTCAAAATTTCCTTCCTTGACATTTTTTATTATATTTCCCTATAAGAAGATGTTTGTGGTTATTCATCATAACAACCTCAGGTTCCCACATTGCTTCTTCCATTTTACGGATTCTCCAAAGAACATTTACAAGTTGATTTTTCTGATTTCTCTATACTTGCTCTCTAGTTTCGAGAATCCTGATAGGATATTCACATTTTGATAAAAACATGTTCATTTTGTACTTCTTTGTAGGTGAGTACATACATTGGGTCTATCATGTAATTAATTAATAGTGACACATGGAACTCATCATGAACTTTGGTTAGATTTGGTGGAATGACTAAACAGTATCCTACAGCTCCAATTCTTTCTTGGATTTCAAATGGTCTAATGTACATGGGGGAAAATTTCCCTTTTCTTATCGATCATTAAGAAACCATTCCATAGAGATAATTTTATAAATACATGATCACCCTTTGAAATTTAAAATCCATTCTATGGTTTTTAGAATAACCCTTTTTCCATCTTTTGGTTTTGTTAATATAGCCTTTAATTATCTTTATCTTTGTTGTTGTCTCTTCAATTTGTTATGGGCCTATAACCATCCTCTCACCAACTTCATCCCAACAAGTAGTAGTTAAACATATCCTTCCATATAATTCCTCCTATAACACCATTTTAATACTAGAATGGATACTATTATTGTAATCAAACTCCCACAAAAGTAATTACTGATCACACATACCTTGAATATCATGTGACCATGATCTCAACATGTCTTCTAGTTTTTGAATAGTCCTTTCATATTGTCCTTCAGTTTGAGTTTGATATGCAATACTCATATGAATATTAGTATCTAAATCCTTCTTAAGACTCTTCCTAAATTTTTTTGTAAATCAAATATCTTAATCATACACAATCGATAGAGGTGCACCATTATGTCTTACAACTTCATTAATATAGATTTTTTCAATGTGATCAACGGGTAAATATTCTCTTATATTAATGAAATGTACTGATTTTGTATGATGATCGACATTTACCTATATAGAAACATTCTTTCTAGTCATCCTTGATAGTCCTATGACAAAGTCCATCATAACGTTTACCTACATATATATAGGAATAGGTAAAGTATGTAAGGATTCTCTATGATATTGTCTCTCAGCCTTCACTTGTTGAAAAACTATACAACTTGACGCATTTACATCAATTTACCATTTTATGTCATCCCACTAAAAATGTTCCTTCATATCTCTATACATCTTGGTCCAAACGAGGTGTATAGAGAAATTTGATCTATGAGAATCATCAAATTGTTCTATTTTAAGCTCAGGTACTGATAGAATGCATATCTTTATTCCAAATTGCATAACACCATCCTCAAACATGATGTATTCCAATCTTCCATCCTTAATAGCTTTAATTTTCTTGTGTGGGTACTCATCATAAAATTGAGAGGTTTTTATCTTTTCCATCAAAGATAGTTTATCAATAATTTGGAAAAGGAATGATATTTACTATTCCTTAAGAATTCTCATATCCATATTTACTAGATCTAGGAATATATGATCTCTATCAATCCTCATTTGGGTCATAAGTCCATGATCTTTCCTACTTAATGCATCTACTATCATATTTTCCTTTTATTGGAGGTATTGTATTGAACAATAATAATCCTCGATTAACTAGGTCCATCTCCTTTTCCTCATGTTGATTTATTCCTATTTAAAAATTTATTTCAAACTCTTATAATTTGTATATATCTCATATATTTAACCATAGAGATAGTGTCACCACATTTTTTCAGCAAAGATCATGGATTCTAGATCAAGATCATGAGTTGGATAATTGTGTTCATGATTCATCAACTACCTTGATGAATAAGAACTAACATTATCGTTTTACATAAGGACATAACCTAATCTATTCTTTCATGCATCACTATAAATCAAAAACCCATCATAACCAGAATGAAGAATCAAAATTATAGCATTGGACAATATTTTTACAATTCTATAAAACATTATGTGCATTTTTTATCCATAGAAAATTAACCACTTTACATGTGATATTGGTTAGAGGGTTAGCCAATTAGGAAAAATTATATATGAAATCCTGATAGTAACCTTCTAAGCCAGTATAACTATGTACCTCAGTTATTTCAGTTTGACTATACCATTCATGGATTTCCATTTTCTTCGTAGGATCAATCAGGATTCCATCCCTAGAGAAATTATGGTATAGAAAAAAACTGTTTGAAGATAGAATTTATATTTACTAAACATATCATATAACTATTTTCATCTAAGAGTATCTAAAAAACACATAAGTGGTTTTCATAGTCCTCAAATATTTTGGAATATATCAAGATATCATGAACAAACACCGAAAAAATATTCATGATATTCCTTGAAAACATTGTTCCTTAGATCCATGTAGATGGAGGGTTCATTAGTCATTCCAAATAGAATTATTGTACACTCATAATACCCATACCTAGTTAAAAAATGTTTTCTTTAGAAAATATTCCTATATCCCTTGTAATTGATGATATTTAGTTCAATGGTCAATCTTCAAAAAATATTTATCTCCAGGAAGTTGATGAACTAGGTCATCAATGTGAGGAATAAGATACTTGTTCTTTATTGAAATAGCATTGATTTCTCTATAATCAATGCACAACCAAATGGATCCATATTTCTTCTAGAAAAAGATAAAAGTGGATCCCCATGGACAAACACTTTGGAGAACAAACCCCTTGTCACTCAATTCCTCTAGTTGTTTCTTTATCAATACTAATTCCACAGTGGCTATTCTACAAGGAGCCATTCATATAGGTCATGCACTATGAATTAAATCAATAGATAACTCAAATTCACACTATATAGGATGTCCAGGTAATTCCTCTAGAAATATATAAATGTATTATTGTATAATAGTAACATCTTCAATTTGAAGATCCATAGATGATATTTTCTCTTCCCCCAAATAATTTTATTTAGAAGAGCTATTGATGGTGGAACTATATTTGATCCAGATGATGACAATTCATCTCTAAATATAAGGGATTCTACATCAATCTCAAAAAATTTATCTTTATTATTCTTGGAATAGTTTTTTATATAATAATTTTAAATACAATTCATACCGATAATTAAATCAAAGTCAATCATTAGTATGATGACATGGTCAATAACTAAAGTACGTTTATGTATCACAATGGGAACTGAATGAGACATCATTATTGCAATGATACTTCCCAAAAGAGTTTTGATTGAGAACACCTTTATTAAATGGAATTTGAAATTTCTAATTTTCATTGAAAATTAGGAACACATAAAACAATGTGATGATCCAGAATCAAATAAATAATTTTCTATATTTGAGGAAACAATTATAGTACCATCCACCACATCATTAGGAACTTCATCCTCTATAATCATGATCATATAAGAATGACCATCTCCCCTTGGCCTCTTCTTGTGTAGATTCACCTCAATTAAGTCATTCATTTACATAGTATCCCATATCATTATATTTATATCATTGAACATCATTTACTCGTTTATTCCCCTTGTATTCATTATATTGGTGACCCTTTTCTCCACACTTATAAAAAACTCCATTGTCCTTCACGTATTTTATAGGATGATTATTCCCAAATTTCTAGCATAATGGGAATTTCTTTTTTCCATTCTTCTTATTTTGTGATTCAACATTTCCATGGTTATCAAAATACCTCTTCTTATCATGAATTCCCTTGAACAAATTTAACCTATAAAATGCTTTCTTCATTTTGAAAAAACATAAGACTATTTCATCATATGATGAAAATGTTTTAGAATCTAATAACCTTCGAAGACTTGTCTTAATACCTTCTATGAAATGATCAATCATGTATTTTGAATCACATATGTAATCTATAGCATACATAGATAGTCTTGTAAAAGAATCCTCACACTCTACAACACTCTATTCTTCCTGTTGTTTTAAGTTAAGGAATGTTATCTTCATTTATGTTCATTGCTAATAAGGAAAATATTTGATGAAGAATTGTTCCTTAAATTTTCTCTATTATATATCATCAATTTCAAATTCCTTCATGGTATTCTAGATCAAGGATCACCATTGATCAAAATAACTCATAAGACAATATACTTGCAGTACTACCATTTCATTTTCATTACATCTTAATTCTTGAAATATATATTCAAGGGGAAAGATCCACTACTCAGCTACAACTGGATTAGTAGTCCCACTAAATGATAGGGGATTTTTCCTTATAAAACGATCCAGCATAGGTTAAGTATGTTTATTCATCACACCTTGAGTAACATATCCTAATATTGTCATGATCATCTCATCTCCAACACAAACTGTGTTGAATTGCTCAGTAGGGAAATCCCTACATGGTCTGTGGGTATTGATTCCCTTTCTTCTATTATGTTCCATCAGTAAAAAATTAAATTCAATAAATTAGGTTATAAATCATAATTTTTAATTCCAAACTAATAAAATAGTTAATATTAATTTAATGGTTATGCATAGATAATCTCATAATCATTATCATTATTTTTATTTTTTCAAATAATTCATAATGGTTTGTAAAAAAAATGTGAACTATCCTAAGAATATCCATCAGGAGTGCCAAACTAGATGTGTATTAAGTTTAATTTTCATGTATTTATTTACCTCAATTTAGGCTCAGAACATCTATCAAAGTTGTTACTTTTAGGTACATATGTGCCAGAACCACCTCCACTTGTAGTATCCAGACAGGGATGTATTGGTATGAATACCAACATAATATCTACCTTTCCAAAATTCTAGGATGTTCTTGTATACATGTCCTAAATTTATATCTTAGGGTTGTGCTCCATAATCAATGTTTTCAAAATATAGTTCTCGATGTTTCGACTAAACTTTCTTTGATTCCAATTATAATGCCTTGACCCCAGAAACACAAGGCCAATGCATTATTTTATTACATTGACATGATTATAGGGAATCAAATCTCAAAGGACTGATCAGTTTAGTAGTGTTTATGAAACTATATTTATACAAGGAAACCATTTTACATTAGTAGAAGAAAACTACATATAATACTTAACCAATGATAATAATTTTCATCCTTGAAAACTCAATAAATAATCCTTTTATCATAACATTGGGAACGAAAAAAAATGAAAGGGGTGTGATCATGTTCTCAGTAAGGATTACATATAGAGGAAACATGATTCAATATTATGTGAATCATAATCAATAAAAAATAAAAAATATGGAATGGTGAATGATTGAAAGCAAACACCATCAATAAACTGAGAATGAAAGTCCATCCATAGATTTTTACATAGTGAGACCCTCATGAAAATTTAAAACCAAATAATGAATTAAGGGAAATATTATTATTTGGGCATCATGTATCTAGAACATGAACCATCATACCATCAAGACAGCTTTTGTATGGGTGTAGAAACTTATCTGATTAAGATTTCGAAACAAAATCAAAGGGTTTGTAACCAACTGTTTTGTCTCATGAGACATGAAGATTCATAGAGAGGCTATAGAAGGGACCAACTATCCCTTAAAGTCAAAATAATTAATATAAAATGATATAATTATAGAACAATATTCCTTATCAATTTCTATATTGTGAAGAGGATATAGATTTCTTAGTTCTTATACAGTTAAACTAACATTAAAAATAAACACAGAATGTAAAAGGTTATAAAACTAAGAAAATAATAATATCAATTATACAAGAATATAGATATTTAATTTGAATTAAATTAAAAATTAAAAATTAACATAATGGAATATTATATACACCACATAAAATTTATTTCATGACCAATACCAAGTAAGTCTCAAAGAAAAGGAAATTGACATGATGTCCCTTACCACATTGTAATCAATCGAATTGTATGAGAAAAAATTAATGAACATCAAATTAATTCTTGAATACCATGAATATAAATATAATCATGATATTATATATAAATTTTCATCATACATACCCCAAATACAAGAAATTGGTGTCGAACAATGGAAATCTCACAGAAATAAAAAAGAAATGAGAAACCCCTTACCTTATAACAAAATGTGTTCTTCACATTATCATAATATTCTGAAAAATAATTATTAATCCATTAATTAATAAATTAAAAACCATATATATGTGTATTTGATTAATTATAATTTTATTATGTTAATTTTATCCCTTTGGATGAGTTATAAGATAAAATTTATCGCTCGAGGGCGTTTGTTTCTTTGGTTTTCACGATCGACACAATTGTGCATGAGTGTTGAAGTTCATATGGAATGGATATAATATTCCATAATTTAATTTATATATTATAAATGAACATAAATAGATTATATATATATATATCATTTGGTTACATGGTATGCAGATGAATCATTAAATAAGTCATTTATTTAAAAAAAATTAGATTATTACGACAGTTATTGATTATAACAAACTCATTTTGTTTTATCATTTAATATTATTTAAAAATGATTCATAAAAGACATAAAAAGGGATATATTATAAATTTTAAAATATATATAAACCATTAAAAAAATTTCATGAACAAATATGAAGAATAATTTTAAAAATGAAACTTTATCATCTACAAAGGTTGTAAATGGGCACCTCCCAGACATTGATTCCATTTAAAAAATAAAATATTAAGAGTAAAAAGATTGATAATGGTTATTACATTAACATGATAAAATTATAGTTTATGTATGATACTAGGGTTTTCATGATAAATTTCGAAGAGGAGGTTAATCGAGAATAAGTTAAAAAGATAAATCGATATTAAATTAAATGAGAAATGAAGAGGATTTACTTATTCAAATAACCTCCTTAACAACCTCCTTAAGGGAATGAGTTTTGTTATTTTAGAAAGAAAAAGGGCACATGGATGTAGGGAGGTACTAGATGATTGTTTTTTAGTGTAAATTTTAGATTCTTCAAGGCTTATAGTAGTGAAGAGAAGAGGTAGTGAGGGGTAGTTTTTATAATAGAGGAGGCATGGTCTTTCCATTATTTTAATCATTATTATATTATGTTTGCTCAAGATAATGAATATTATTGATTCATGTGAATTAAAATAGTAATAAGTGAATATAATTTTAATTAAATGGGTATTTAAATCATCAATGGCTCGTGAATGTTACATAAATTTATTTATATAGAATATTTCGTAAATTATTGAATTTCACAACTCACAATAAATTACTGTATTTCATAAAAATCTATAATTTTTACCAAAATTATATTATGTAGAGAATTAAAAAATTGAATCAATTTCATGAAAATAATTTTCTAAATATAATAAATTTATTTTTTAGTTAAAATTATTATTTACTCAAAAAATTCATATTTAAAAATTATAACTAATTTTATAACACCCTAAATAATTATCTATGGTATCAATAAATTATCATAAAATCATAGAAAAAATATTTATTTCTGAATAGATTTTAAGAAAATTAATTTTCATTAATACAAAGTTATTAATTATAAAAATGTCGTTAAATATTTTTTTCTCACAAAAATACCAACACTTAATTATTAATTTTTATAATATTCAATTTCATTTATAAGGTTCCAAAATTTTATTTATACTTTCATTGATGTGTTTACTATTCCTAAGGGTAATATAAATATTCATAAAGGTAACATTAATATTGATAAGGGTATCATTACTATTAATAAGGGTAACATTACTATTGATAAGAGTATCATTACTATTTATAAGGGTAAGTTATTATTCACTAAAATTTATGTTGATTCTATCAGACTCTAAATATCTTACAGAACGCAACCATGTATGTCTATTTTTGGAAATTAAAATATCCTAAGTGGAAAGATTGTGTTTAATGGCGAGGTTATAAATATCTCCTACAAAAAAGTTTAGTTTCACATAGACTTAGTGTTGCAAGCATAATAATTGATCTAATGAATTAAAATTATTTAAGAAGAAACATAACATAATATGTTGGGGTGTTATAGATTTAGTCCACTAATGAAGATATCCATCTCTAATTCGGTTTTCATGATAAATTTATAGGTGTATAGTTCAATACTTGTGAATTTTTCTTCATACACTCTGATAGAATCATATTCCTTTTTCTTCGACTATGGGACCTCCCATTTCGAATTAAGATGGAGGGTTGGGGGAAAATATTAATAAGAAAATATTTTCCTGAAATCTTTCCATTCAATAAAATTAATTTCCACCTTATAAATTCTATTGATGGTCAATGTTCACCACTGATCTTCTTCCCCATGAAAAGGATAAACTACCAACGCTACTATTTCTTCTTCTGAGTACTAGAGGACAAAGAATATATTTTCAATCAAGTTAATCCATTATTCTATGAGGAAGGGATTCGAGGATCCACAAAACATGGGAGTCCATTTTCACAAAAATTATTTTACCACAACATTAAATTTCTTAGTAGAATGAGGTTGTTCCACCTGATTCATGTTATAATTCATAACATGATCCGACTGAACTGGTACTTTTATAAAGTTTGAGAGGCCATTCCCATCATATTTGGCGCATCATTAGGTAAATAATCACATCATGTTGATTATTGTCATGGGTTCCTCTATTTCTCAACATTAACTATGAAAATTGATGTTCAATTAGGGGGATTTAATACCTAGCTAATAACCTTATAAAATTGAAACATTGAACATATAGGATAAACTAGTAAATTAAAATTATATCGTTACTTAAAATACCTTATGTTTCAATCATGGTTATCAATGATGATATAATTATCCCTAGAGTTATTACTAATGTTCTCTAGTCCATATCTCAATAATAACTCAACCTTTTTCTGATAGAAACTATAGAGACCCTAGCCTTTTACACAAGCTATTACATGATTTAAAGTATTATTGGCCATCAAATAAGACTAAGTATCATAATGTCAAGTATTTAGAACATTAAAAAAATTATTAGACATCACAAAACCAAAATAAAAAAAAATGATTTAATATTAATAATGAAATTATTACTTCATTTCATCCATTATATTTTCATACAATAAACATAGTATGAAATTAACAAAAGGGATGATATGAAAAGCCTAGTAAGGGAATAATCATAGAAATGAAACATATCACATGGTTTAGAAGGAATAACATGATGATATAAAAGAATATAACATGAATAAAAATAAGTAATAAAAACATGTATAAAATGGTAAAATATAGCCATGACATCATATAATTGTGAAAACAACATAAAACATGACATAAAAATGATTAAAGGCTAGCTTCCAAGACATAGTGTACAGAGTCCCATAAAAGAATCAGGTTCACTCTTTATCACAATATAATGCCCCGTTAGACTAAACATTACCCAATTCATAATATTTTTATCAATTTGAACCCATCATTAAATGTTAATGAATATTTTTTCCCCATGAATAATCATACATAAGTAATCAAACATAATCATAAGGGTTACCATTGAAGGAATTGGGTATCATAATCATGTCAAAAGGCATAACATAATAGAGTATCGCAATGGCATCCATGAAAGAATATATTTAAATGATACATGGACATTAATAATAAAAATTATTTATAGGTCCTCATAAGTGATTTCAAACTGAAGTTAAGACTTTTAAAATTAGTGTTTAGGAAACATTATAAATTAAACACTTTATTTTAGTTTAAGGAAAATATTAATGATCCTTTAAAATTGACAAGGTATAATTGTTTTTATAAAATAATAAATGAAACAAGATATTTTTTATGGATTAAATGTGTGATTTTATATAAATAATTGTGTAATAAATTATATTATGGATATAAATTCAAAGTGGGTATGAAATTGAGAAGTTCTCTTGAATCAATTTTTTTTATCGAGAAGAATTTAGAAAGAAATATTTTTAAAACATGTATTTCCCGATAAAATAAGGTTGATAAGATATGAATACATTTTTTTGTAACATATAAACATAATTATTAAGAATTAAATAAAACTAATTCAAAATTAAATTGGGTTAAAAATATAGAATGAGTAACCCAATGGAGAAAATGGAGGTTCAGAAAAAAGATTCCTCACATTAAGTTTGAAGCTATTCTTCACTTGAACTTAATGTCCTAAATAATCATATTAAATCCATTAATTAATTAATTAAGAATAATTTATTCATTAATTTCATTTATTATAATTTTATCATGTTATTTCATGGCCTTTTTGAGGGGTTGTAAGATATATTTTAACATTTGAGAACATTTTTTCCATGATTTTCATGACTAGTTACTTGTAGACGTGTACGGAAAATCCGGTAAAATTAGAATATATTTACATAATTGATATTATATTTCATTAATAAACATAAATAATATTAAATGGTTATATAATTAATTTGATAATTTGTAGTGATGGTGAATCACTGTATAAGATGTTAGTGATAATCATTTAGATTATTTTTGTATTTTTTCAATCATGAGAAACTAGTTTTGTTTTACTAATTAATATTATTTATATAATATTGTTCCAAAAAGTTAAATAGGATTTAATAAATATATTATAATCTTATTTAACCATAAAAATGGTTTTATGATCATTATTTATGTAGGTAATGGAAATTCAAAACTTTTTTGTCCTTGAATGAGATGAATTAACACATCACATATGATGTTTTAATTTTTGGTAAAAATGAGAGGGGAATGAAATGATGATGAATTATTATGTTAGAAAAATAAAATTACATTATATATTAGGAACATGATTTATTATACCATTTGGATTGTTGGAGTTGAGGAAAGAATAATGAAAATAAAATAACATGGAAAAAAATTAAAAGAAAAGGAATAGGATTTTACCTCTTGAATCATTATTATTAAGAACCTCCATAGGGGAGTGGTTTTTGACATTTTAGAGAAAAAATATTATTTTAAATTTTTTGAGGTTATTGGTAAGATATTTAAGAATTATTTTTACAAGTAAAATTCATGAGAGGTGTGACGTGAAGAGGTGGGGAGGGGTGAAATTTATAGTGGATAAGAGGGGTGTTTTCTTATTATTTCAATCATTACTTATTGATGTTCCCTAAATCATATAAATAGTTTTATAATTACTACTCAATATATTAAAAAAATAATGGAAATTTATAGATTATGGTTCTTACATCATCAATGACTCAATAAATTTTTTATTTAACTTATACTAGATATATACTATAAATTACAATATTTCACTAATGAAAAATAATTCAAAAAGTTTAGAAAAATCGCCAAAAAAATCCCCATATCCATTTTTCAATGTATAGAATTTAAAAAAGGGAATCAATATTATGAAAAATATATATATATAATCAAAAAATAATTTCTGAATAAAACCATGATTTTCATGGAAAATACAAATTATAAAATTATAAATGATTTTTAACACTAGAAAATTAATTAAAGTATCATAATAATAAATTATTATAATAATATGAAAAAAAATTTAACTTATGAATACATTTTATGAAAATAATATAGTTAAAAACATTATATTAGCTTTAAAATTTAAACTAAACACTTATATTTTATAAAAATATAAACACTTTATTAATAATTTCAAATATATTTATTTACTTATAATATGATATAATTATATCATATTTTCATTTATATGATGTATAAATCTTATATATACTTTCTTAAATGAGTTTACTATTAAATTTTCTCATTTACTATTCATAAGGGTCACATTATTATCCCAAAGGTCTAGTTTCTATTCCATTGGTGTAGGTTCCATAACATACAAAAATACATCTTAACTAACTCATTATCAATTTATAATGATTTTATTGTGTTCTAAATGTTATTTTTATTTAATTTATACTATATAACATTTTTATAATAATGGAATACTAATTGATAATCTTTTGGGTCATTACAATTCCTATACAGGAAAACAAAAAAAGTCACCATGTGACACCCCTTCCAATACAATATCATTGATATAGAGGATTATTTTTTAGTATAGTGTCATGGGATGGGTTTCAAGCTATAATGGAAGAATGTTGAGTTTTTTCTCTCATCAATTTAAATATTATCCCTATTTCACATTTTGGGAGATAGTGTCACACCATGGTGGGTTCATGTGTAAAATTCTTTGCATCACATTAGAAGAACCTACATAAGATTATTTTCATTATTTAAAAATATTTGTCGTAATATGGGAACAAATATCAATGTCATGAAATACATGCATAAGATTAATTCAAATTATGGGAAGTATGATCACACCAATAATTGATTAATTTTAATGTTGATGGTTATGACATTATGGTTTCCATAAATTGGAAGAAAATTACACTATTGGTACTCAATTTAAATGAATTAATATTACTATATGTTTTAGTGGCCACAAAATGACGATAAAGTGTTATCTTATGGTGATTTATTTAAAAAAACACCCCAAGTATTTCAACACAATGTATTTTATGAGTGTGATCCGCTAATTTTAGAGAAGTAAAGTAAATACCTCTAGGTAATTTCACATCCTTGTTGATATGAGTGAGAAAGGGAAAAAAAATTAAATTTGGCTATGAATAAAAGAAAAATCCAAAGTATGTTATAGAGAAGTTAGATTTTACAAAAAATATTTAATACATGAAAATAAATTACAAATTTAATGATATGGGAAAAATTGTAGACTGTAGTCACTCGTTGTATTCTATATCATATAGAAAGATGAAGTATCCCAATTCCAATGTATTAAAATTTTATAACTGTTATTTAATAATTTCATTTTTTAAGGGAGATAAAATACCTAGGGTGGTTTCATCCGAGGATAAAAATGATGTTGTGAGATGATATAAAGTTCTAATTGATAATTTTGGAAATGAATGTTATATGTTTTCAGTGTTGGAATTACCAAATCATGGGCAAAACAAACGGAAAAAATGAAATTTTATTTTCTTTGTTATAAGTGTTATTAAGGTGAAATTGTAGTGTTTGTATCATGAAAACAAAATATAATTCCATTTTAAACCATAAAGATATTAGAGGACACATTTTTAAAGAAGAAATAATAAAAATAGTTTTAATTATTTAATCTGATTAAAAATGTGATACCATCCAACTATTTTTATGATATCAAAATCATCTAGATTTAATTAATCATATTGTAAAATTCAATATTCAATTTTTCATTGATATGAGAAATTCAAGGAGATATTTAGAGATATAGATCAAACAGAGGTATATCAATTAATAAAAAAAATTAATATGATGTATGAAATAAAAAAACAATCTTATAAAGTGATATTAGTTTTGATAATTAGTTTTTGAATAAGCATATAGAGATATTATAGAACAAATAAAGAAGGTATAACTCACACAATTTTTTTATATTATATAATCAATAATGGTTTTGAGAAAATGTGATTGATATTATAAGGAATATTGGGTACGAATATCAATATTGTGACTACATGTAACTAATGGAAGTAGGTGAAGTGCAATAGACTATATTGATATTTTTATATTAATCTATTATTATATATACTATGTTTTGAATTTTTGGAAATAGTGTTTATGTTTATGTCTCATTCGTGAGAGTTATGATCACTAACAGAAATCATTGTCGAACGAAACCAAAGTTGAAAGAGTTTCTTGATATCTGCATTAAAATATAAATTTGTATTAAACAAGTGGTTTGGTAGAGAAGTGAAGAAATTAGTTAAATTAAATGGTACTTGGAGTGTATTTTAAAATGAGGTTCCAAGACTCTCATGATTTTATTGAGGTACTACATTATCATAATGAATGATGGTTTAGTTATGATATCCCAATTATTATTTGAAAAAGATATGTGTCATTACATAGACATTGTCATATTGAATGTAGTTGTGAAATCTATGAATAGTTTTCCATTGAAATCATTTGATTATTTCAAAAACATGAAAAGTGGCATCCTTGAAATTGGTTTCATGTGGTGTCCTTATAAGTGGAATTAAAATAGGAGCGTATGTTTTTTGATATTAAAAAACATCGTGATCATGATAGTGGATATGAATATATGACCCCAACCACTCTAGTTAATGATTTTACAAAAATTTCACATCTATTTCTTTTAATGTATGTTGTAGATTTGTATGTAATATAGAAGGGGTTAGGATGCCTCATGAATCAATTAATTTATCCATCCCTCAAAGAGGGAGAATAAAGAATCATGGGAATATGATATGAATGAGATTTTTACTCATCATTGTGTTAGAAAAAATTAAATAGGGATATTTTTAGTATATAATTAATGATTGGTGTGTGTGATCTATTATTTTAAAAAAAATTGGTTTTGTTATATTGAATTTTTGGTTAATAAAATAAGGTTCTTAGTGAGGGAAGTATAATTTAAAGCTATATGGAAATGTTATAGTTCTGGAAATTGAAGTTTTAAAAATTATAGAATATGAATAAATAAATTGTGTTATTTTATATTTAGGTGTTCATAAACTATTGAAGTTAAATAATTTATCGTAAATAGTTTTTTGGTATTGCATTTGGTGAAAACAAGAGGAATGGAGGCCCGAATGGAAGCTATTCTTCTCATAGTGGAAATATAGATGTTATAAATAGTTGTAAAAGGAGGTATAGTTATATAAGTCATGATATGGGGTTTTACAAAATAAAGAATAGTATATTCTTGAATAAATTACGTGTTCTGATATTCTACATATTTTAGGAAGAAAAAACAATCGGAAGAAAGGTGTTACACAATCATTAACTGAGTTTTTATCACATATAAATTTTGATAAATGTGTAATATTTACCAAAGTATAGAAAATATAAAATACATAAAGCACTAGATGATACAAAATATATTTATGGAATATGTAATATCATCAGTGTTTGAAAATATAATAAAAAAAATGTTTATTCTCTACATATGTAATATGTTTTCATTGCATACATAATATTTTGATAAGAAACAAATAAAATGGTTTGGAAGATTTATAGGTTAAATTTATAGAATAACAACCATGAATTAGTGTTATTCACCTAAATTTAAAGAATAATATTCACATTGGGAGACCCTTTGTCGCACCATGAACATACTATGGAAGGGTATAATGTTCTATATGTTTATTGCATAAGGTGTAGTTGATGTCATTGGAAAAGCATGTGATGTTTTGGGTATAGATTCTTTTGAGCTATTTCATCAGTCACACCATATTATAAAATACGATTTCATTGTGGCTTCCAACATAATTTTATTTAATTCAATGTTTATGATCATAGGTAGGCTTATTTCATTTTATCCAAAAGAGTTAGAAATGTTTCACGATTTGGGAATAAATAGCAATCCTATGAAGGGAATTAATAATATTCATTCATGTCTTGGTAATTATGATCCTGATATTAACTGAGTATAGTGAAGTTCAACATTTTTATTAATATATATAATTCCACATCATGTGATAATATCTCACCATGATGAAAATGTATAAAATTGTTAATATACTTGGAATTCCACATCGACACACCATGATTATAATCTGTCACACTGTGGTGTGATAGTGATAGAATGATCCCAAGGATTTCAACAAGACATGTATTGTGAGTATAATCCACGAATATCAATGATTATTGGAGACACACAATGATGAATAATTCTAGGATGTTATGGCCAAATATTTTAGGTTTATAGGTTTAATGAAAGGAAATAACAATTCCATAATGGTGATATCCATATCATGAAAATGTCAATTCAGTAGAATTCTAATTTCACATTTCATTTAATTTATAAATGAAATTATAATATTAAAAGGATGATATTGAATCATATTTGAAAGATACTTTGTTATGGTGTTTATTATCATATTCATGGATAATTACAGGTTTTAAATAATGGAAAATATAAAATATCTCAATGGTTAAGGAGAAGGTAAATCTATAATTTGATAAACATGGAGATATTTATCTATACAACTGATGAAAAAAATATTTTTTTTTAAATATATAAGAATATTAACATATCATATATTATGATAGAGGTATTCTAGAAGAGGATAAGATAGTAAAAATAAAGCATTAAACCTATTGAAGATATTTCTATAGAAAAGGGTAGGAGTTTCTACAATCACTCATGGAATGGTAATGATCAAAGATGATTTTTGAGGGAGTGCGATGGATATCAAATTCACAAATCCCAAATAAGTTATATAAAAATGATGAAGTTGTTTTCTATTAGATTCCATGAAAAAGTGGAGGTCCTTTATTGAATAGTGATTAAAATAAGAGAGGTAAAGGGAGAGCACCCTTGGAATCTGTCATCTATCCCAAATCCTTTTCATGGGAGGAATCTGAAACAAAGACTAAATGTCTAAAAAATTGTGAATTTATTGATTTCTTTTAAGCCAAAAATCTCTTGGGGATATTTCCATTCATTTTTACCATGGAAATCTCAATCGCATTCTTAAATAAATGATATCTAATACTTTTATCAAATAATATTTATGACTTTCGGTCTTTTCGTACGAACCAAATTTTTAATAGGATTTGACGTTACAACTGATACCCTCCAATTTGTACTCATTAGGAAAGTAGTAATTACACCCTATATATAAATATATCAGATTGACGTATCTTTTAATCATGAATACGTAATTTTTTTTATCTAATTGAAACATTTTAATCTTAATTTTTAAATGAGAAAAAAATATCATGCATTATATTATAATATAGGTGGAACTAAATGATTTTGTTCTTTTAGTTATAATATGAACATTGAAGTGCCATGTTTCAATGTAGTCCTAGATTGTTATAACAAAATATGACTGTTGGAGATCAAGATGTCTATTAGGAGGAATGCCTATAATTACAATGTAATTTGATCATTTAAAAAACAGAAAAAAATAAGTTAGAATGAAACATGTATAGACACTCTATTTATTTTACAACTATTCCAGAGCTCTTAAGAATACACGAAGCAAATTTTTTATTCCCTATTATTGTACCTTTTTAGAGTTCATTTAGATTTGTTAAATTATGATTATTTTGATTAAATTCATGGGATTCAAGGGATACGAAGATAGAATCCGATCACTGTACGGGTTGAGGGATTATATGGATAGTAAGATAGAATTTGATCATCATATCGAGGGTGGATGAGGATAGGAAGACATAGAAAATCTAATCATCATATCAAGGGCTTGTGGGGATATAAAGACAAACTGATCTTCATATTGATGGATTTCCTTGGTGTCTGCAAGATAAAAATTCTTGAATGTGTAAATCAAGAGACCTTTATCCAAGGTTATTGTATACTATTATCCATGGGATAAAATAATTCAATATTAAATTACTTCATATTTATTTCAAGTATTTCATTTCCACTATAACTATAATAGAAAGTGAATTATTTTAATACTTATCCTTCTATTTGTATTATGTTTATCATAATATCTTTAATTGTGATACAATTTTATTACAATATATTATGTTGAAAATAAATAGTCACTATTAGTACGATTCAATACTCTTTATGATAGAATCATTATTTTGTATTACTATGATTCATCATAAAAATTTTTATTATGATTCTTGCTACACTTACATAGATTAAATCATTTATTTTTTGAGTATGATTAATTCCTAATAACAACCTATTGAATACATAGAAGAATCTATTTGATTAAAATATCTTTTATCATCAGAATTGAGGTCCATGCACTATTAAAATTTAAACACTATAGTTATTTTTTTGTGATTTCTATTTGTTTAATATTTTTAAACAAAGTCTCTTTTAAGGTTAAAAATTAATTATTTTAAACTTACAAATCACCCCCACTTGAATTTATCCATATACATATACTTTTAGATCCAAAAATTTGTATCATATTCATTTACTTGTTATACTGATGCTAATATTTTGTATCAGGAGAGGTTTCCACTAGTCAAATACTTTTTGATTCTTTTATTTTCTTCTTCATGTTAGTCTAAATTTTCTTATATACTTTTTTCATACTTTTTACCCTAATGTATTTTGTGTAGAAGGTTTTGTTTAATTTTTTTAACATTGTAGGACTTAATATTGGATCAATCGAAAAACATAATCCATACAGTACCCCAATATTTTATGTATATGTTTATGAATACTGAACTGATAGATTGAAGACTCTTTTGATCAAAAAAGGATTTGATAAATTTTTTATACTGACCGGTGCCTAAAAAATTCCAAAAAATAGACATCATAACATTTACTAATCATGATAAGAAAGAATATTAGTTAAATAAAAATGTAAGGAATACCTTATTGTGTTATACAAAAATAAATATATATACCCAAATTTCTTTTTATGAGGAAACTAATATTATTTGGTAGAAGTTAGAAAATACTCATTTTGGAACTTCAAATGTTTTTTATACTATAAGGAAAACTCTTAGAGAAGATAAGAAACAATTTATATTTCTTTATGGAAAAACTATTATAAAGGTAAAATAAAATTTTATGATAGATGTTAATAGTTTAAATGATACATGTAAAAAAAATTCATGATGAAATTGTTGATGAATATATTATTGATATCATTCCCATTGATTAGGAATCAAGTAGAACATAAGTTGATGAATATTAGAAAATTACAAATATTACACTCGATGATTTATTTGGAACTCTTATATAGTATGAGGGTCGTCTAAGAAGAGATGATGAAAAATAAAATAAAAACAATAGAAGATTTTCTTTTACGTATACATAAAATCCTATAAAAGATCAAACTCTGATGATGGATGTTAAATTAACAAAGAAAAACATAATTGTTTAATCTAATTAATGTGATTCAGAACATTCTGAGAATCAGTTTGTTAATCATTATTGGTGGATGAACATGATTGTTTGTAAATAAAATTATTGTATCATTACAATAATAGTATCAAGGAGAGAAATGAAAAGAAATATTCTGAATTTAATTGTGAGGAATGTAAGAGAGATAGACACATAATTCCAAATTAGCCAAAGATCACAAGGAAATATATAAATTAAATTAATTCTGATACAAACCATAAAAAGAATTAAATCATTTTATAGGAAAACATGAATGCCACCAACATTTTCGAATGAATTTATTGAACATAAGAATATGGGACTACAAATGGTGGAAGAAATTGTTGTGAGGGTGAAAACCATTTAGCAGTACATTGAGGCAGTACAAAGTCTACAAAAGGGGTATGTATAAAGTTATTGATGGGACTAAGTGTTTGAGGGTAGTGAAAAAGAATTATTCTATATATCTCACTAGAAGAGGGTCATTAAATTTGGGAAAAGAGGAATGGTAAGTCTCTAGTACATCGACCCCTTTGAGATTCTTGATCATGTCAGAGCTATAGCCTATCGACTAACACTTCCACTAACCATGTCCCATGTGAATGATGTATTCCACAATTCCTTTAGTGACCCTCACTTATCAAAAATTGACATTACATATCATTTACGGAATACATAATCATTATATAAATAGATACCAAATAATTGTAGTTGGTATAGTGCCTTTGGAATCATTGAAACATAAACGCTGGTACATATTTGAGTTACATCATCTAACATAAGGTTCTTCTTGACTAGAACCCTGCTTAGACATGTCAAACATTATACATATCATTATAACATAGGGGAATGGAAACATAAAATGGGCGATCTCAAATGCTTAGTAAGGGTAAACAATGGAGACATGTAATCATAAACATGAGTATAGGGGTATGAGAATGTTATCCTATAAATATAAGATTATAGCGTGTATATCAAGAATCATAACATATATCCTGTCATTAATATTTTTTATTCATAAGACATGAATCATATGAAATAAAGAGAATAATCCCTGAAAGAATAAGATATGAATAAGACATATAATTTTGGAAAAAACATAAGCGTATAATTATTTCCATAGTATCAAAGACATTACTACCAAGACCATCTATGTAGTATGGGTTCACTCACCATACCATCATTGTATTCCTGGTTTACTACCATGACCATCATCGTAGCATGCATTCACTTCTTATACCATCTTAGTTGTCATGGTTCACTCCCATGGCCATCATAGTATTCAAGGTTTACTCCAAAATATATCTTAGTTTATCTCATGAGATATAAAACATTACCCAATGCATTGGAGGGAGACATAGGTCATAATCATCACATAAGAAAATCATACATACTTGTTCCACAAGACCATAATCTAAAATATCATAACCCATGATATGAAATGGGTATCATAAACATGTGAACATATCATACTCTATGGAAAAAGACATATTTCATAATCATTTCACTGTAACCTATGAAAAGAAGACGTTCTCATAAACATATAACCCATGGAAGAGAAATAAATTTCATAATGACCAGGATATTAAAAATAAATTATTCATAGAAAAGGTATAAATGGAATCTTAATATCATTTCATATAAAGTCATGAGTAACATCAATAGATGTCATCTTTGATTAAAAATAATTTTTAGATATCCCTTAAAAAATTTCCTTGAGGAAAATATCCTTTCTTGTTTGAAAAAGGTTTTTCAAAACATAAAACCATTTGAAATTTATTTTTATAGAAAATACCTTGAAAGATTATGAATTCATTTTTTAATACCCTTTTACTTGAAAAGTTATAAAATAAGATTCAAAATGTTTTAAAACCATTTTCTTTCAAATATAAATTCAAAACATATAATGAAATCTTGAAAATTTTTTGAAATCCATTTCATTGAAAAAAATTTGAAAACATATAAACAAATCTTGAAAAAGTTTTTAAAACCAATTCTTTGAAAACAATTTTAAAACTTTTAAATAAGGATTTAAAAAATTTTAAAAACAATTTCCATTGAAAACATATAAAATAAGTTTGAAAAAATTTTAAAAAATTTATCCTGAAAAATATTAATTTATGTTTGAGAACATTTTAAACAAAATCATGAAATAAAATTTTCAATTATTTTAAAAAAAATTAACCTTGTAAAAAATTAAAAGGGAGATTCAATGAAATGACAGTGTGTAAATCTATACCTGTTGTACGAGTTCCAAAGAATATTTCTTTTGCACGGTAAAAAGCATTTAAAATTTTCTTGTCTAGAAAGAAAAAAAATAATATTCACTTAAAGATAATGTTAAAATAAAAAATGGGAAAAATATATTTTATATATTATAGGAGAATTTTATATTATTCATTAAAAATATTTTTAGATAACATAGATTTCTGACCGAAGAGAGGGTAAAGTCAAGAATTCCTAAAAACACTTTATTACCTATCTTATATAATAAATATTATAAAATGTTACCAATAAATGCATATATAATGAATTAATATAGGATAAGTAAACTCTTGGATATTCTTGAGATATGGATCATAATATTTTATCAATGTAATCATAAACAAAAGAAAACTCAAAAAGCAATCAAGTTCTCTCAATAAACTCTTATAACTTGGTATCTTGAGATCATGATATCCATGTAAAGAAAAGATATTAAATGAAACCTATAATATCATGAAAATAATTATATTCATTATATGGAATGTAAAATGGATTTATATGCACCCTGAAAATGAAATTAGGTGTATTAAAAACATGATTCTCAAAGAAGGAAAACTAAGACAAAATATTTTTACAGATTTGGAAACATTTGATAATAAAAACCCATGAAAGAAATACCTCTAAAAGGGAATGTGAATAACCATTAATTTATGTAAAATACATTTATTAAAATCATACAAATTATATACACCACACAAAAGGAAAGAGTGTTGAACATATCATGTTTATCAAAAAAATTAAAAGTGAGATGAAATCCCCTTTCCTTGTGTCTTGACTCTATCCATACTCGTACGAGATTATTATATAAAATATATATATTCATTATAAATATTTAATATAATAATATTATTATTTATATTACCTTGTATGGGTTTATTATAAATTTATATTACCATCTTTTTAACGATCCTATGTTAAGGTTTCACTTCATATAATATTTGCTTTGTTCTTCGCATGTGTCTTAATTTGTTATATGGTTGATCCTTATACTTATATCATTAATAAAAGATGTAAATAATGATATAAATATCAGATATATAAATTATACATGTTTTATAAAAATATATAAAATATAATATTACAGAATGGAATACAACGTCAATGGAGATGGTAAGTCGTATGTACGCATGAACGTTGTTTCCATTTTTATTATTGTATTGAACGAAATAATGTAAATGACATATGTATATATATTTATGTATATGAATAATTATTCCATTGGAATTAATATTTTATATAGATAATATAATTTCACTAAACCCTTCTTTATTACATTGCATGTGGTATGTGAACGAATCACCTCGCTTGGAGGGGGCGATTGTCCCCACTTCCAAAAACAAGATTATCGTATTAACACCAAATGGAAAGTAAATAGGTGTGCATTTTGAAAGGAGTACATAATATTAAATACGTTTTATTTATAATATATGACATATATAAAAACGGTTTCCATCATAATGACCACTATGATTGGTGGTAAAGGAGAAATGAATAATCATCATTTCGTGAAGCAATAGTTCACCATACACAGAAACAGTATGTTAAACATCCATTTGATGGAGGTGTGTGTGATTTTAGATAATTTTATTTGAATAGAAATATCCTTGTTTATTTAGTTTATTGGGTATTTCACACATGAATGGAATAAAGGGTGTTAAAGGGGGTGAAGAAGAAAAATATATGGATGGAGCTTAAGGGAAGAGGTTACCTCTAAATCAGGTAAATCCTTTTGGTTTGTGCCAAAAGTTTTACTTGAAAAGATTTATTCCCAAAGGGAGTATTAATGGTTAAAGGGATGATTTTGTGGAGTAAATTTTGTCATGTATTTTCTGAACTAATGTGGCATGAGAGGTGTGTTGAAGGGTTAGAGTGCTTTTATTTTTATAGTGGAGCGGGAGTGAAACTTTTTAAAATACCAAAAGGTATTCAATAATGGGTGGTATATCTTATCTAAACATCCCCAAAAATGGAAAAATGTATTAAAGTATATTAATGGTTGATAAACCCCACATACACACAAAAATATGTGCATTTTAATTATTCGGTTCCTTAACTTATAAGATTCACCAATTTTATCATTTTGGTTTTTATTAAATCATCTAGTTTTCTAATATAATGAATTTAACCATTAAGAATAAATTAAAGAGATTTTTTTATAAATTTTATATCCAATGAATTATTAAATTATAAATAATTTATAAAATTAAAATCCATTTTCTTTGGAAAATTAATTTTAAAACAATCACATGTGCCGTGCTAAAATGTTGCTTCAACCCGGACCATCTAAACAATATATTTACTCAATATGGGTAAATATGTTAATTATAAAAGATTAATTATTCCATTACTATAAGATATTTAATTTATTTTAACACTTACAAGTCACTTGTCATAATATAGTATTTTTATCAATTTTAAGTCATTTCATATGATTCATTTATATTAACATAACAATAATGTCAATTTTGAAATTATTTATTTAATGTTAATTTTTAAATATCAATCTTATATTGGAATTAAAACATATAAGTTTTATAGGTTTCCAACATGATATATTAATCTAAAAAATAAATAAAGACAATTATTCAATCAATTAACTTCACCTTCAATATTTATAGAATCATTTATTTTGGTTAATTATTTACTAAATAATCATTATATAGACATTTCTTAATAATTTTAAGTACCTAAACCATATCTAAAAATAATTGATAATATATTATGATAAAAATAACCAATATATAATTCAAAATGATATATATAAACGAAAATATGATTTTTTTACAGATCTTAATGTATTATAAATGTTAAATGTAAGGAAAGTTACATTTTTGTCTTTTTCTTTACTTTCCCATTTTTATAGGGAACATACATTTAATAAAATCCCAATAACCAAAATATTTTTAAAAAAAGTGGGTAAATGGTAAGAAAATTTCATCCAATGGATTTTGAACAAGTTTCTAAGTCATTTTGTTCCTTAATATTAAGGATTAGTCCAAAATTAAGCTTAATTTGGTCATAACCTCTATGATTAATTTTAGTCACTTTTACTAATTATTTTGGTCAAAAATTAACATTGTAATATTAGACTATAAATATTAGATAGAATAAAATTGTTTATGTCAGATTTTTTAAATTAAAACCCTGGATGTGAAAAAATTAAGGTTAGTGATAATCTCATAGACTAGACGAAATCAAAGGGTTTTAAAGTAGGAAAAAGGTCAAAAATTTAATATTTTATATTCATTTTCAAAGTGAAATTGATTCTAATGAATTAAACTGTATTAATATATGTAATAATTTTCTAATGTGACCTTAAAACATATTTATAATATCATTTTAAATTAATTATTAATTACAAATTAGGTAGTTTTTAAATAAAAAAAATATTTTTCACTTTTCATCAAAAAATAAGTCTCATAGAAAAATCCAAATAATTAAACCTAGACTAATTTTTACATTATGAATTAAAAATGAAATTTATAAATGTTTCTAAAAATTAATTTTATTATTAAAAATTTATTCATTCAAGAAAATTGTATTTTTTACCTAAAAGTACCTTACCAAAAATCTCATGAATATGTTTTATTTATAAAAAATAATTATATAAAATATTTGGAAAGTAGGTATTAGTATTCATATAAATAATTTTTATTGATATATGTTAAAATTATCTCATTTAATTAATTAGATATATATATATATAAATTTGTTTTATATAAACATTTTGTAGTGTTCATCGCTCACCAAGTTAGTGTTGCTTCTAGTGGAAGCCAAGTTGGTATTGTGTGTAGCACAATCCAAGTTGGTGTTGAGTGTGAAAGGAATATTTTAATTAGTGTTATATATATATAAAGAACTATTTCAATTGTCATGTGAAAAAAATATTGAAAAGATAAACTAATTCAGAAGATAATTCTCCAAATCATAGGGTGTTACATTTAATCCACCATAAAAATGAATTTCGACCTCATAATTAAACTAGGTTATAAATGGTTTAATACATTTAAAATTCATTCATAGAAACAAACATCATAAAAATGGATACAAAAACTTCCCTTAAAATGGGAAATTTGGAACCACAATGGTTACCCAATGTAACATATAACTGGGTTTCCACATAGAAGAACACAGGTTGGGAGTGAAGATTGGACATGGTGGAAAATCATAAGTATTTTTAGGTATTGGTTGTGGACTTCAATTAAAAAAAGGTGAATAATCAAAGGAAGGTCAAGGTCCTGAAAGTAATAAATTTGTGATGATTCTATAATACATTGGTTCAATAGAAATTAAGGTATTAGAATAACATTTTTATATCACTTTCAGAATGTAGTGTAATTCTTGATAAATTTCTATAATCAAAATTTCATTCTTGGTGTATAATTTTAAAATTTTCCAACACATCCAGTGCCTCATGGAATGAATTTATATAAATTATAATTGATGAATAAAGCACTATAATACACTTTTAATGAATCTAAAGGCCCATAAAGAATAAAAAGTCTAACTCTTTTTTTCTTTAAAAAAACAAGGTGAATCAATCAATAAAAATAAAAAGTATCACTAATATTTCATTGTAAATATTTTTTCATTACAAAAAATATATACATTATCCCGGTCATCGTGTAGGCCAGTGGTAGACATGGAACCCTTTTCATCCTTCGGTAATTGGTTGAAGACCAGAGGTCATACTAGATTTGATTGGTTTTCACCCGACATACATGATGTAATTTTTTTGAAAACTGAACTAATATAATATAAAATATAGACATCCTTGAAATAAGGTTAATCACTTATTATCCTGTATCAATGATTTTCAACATAAAATCCATGAACAAATACTTCCTCTGAAGTTTAACTTTAACTTTATAATAACGGTTAACATTATAACCCTTCATAAAGATGAAAATCCAAAACCATTGAAAGAGAGTCATGGAATTATATTAACATTGATTCCCCTATATCACAAAGTATCTTCTGGTTGTAACATTCCAAAAATGTGAATTCCATTATTGTATATTCCCTTGAAACATAGTAACAACTTGAATTACCACAAATCCTTTTAGAAAACATTCATGCTTTCTTATTCCAAAGTATATAGTATTTACACCATAAATACAAAAATACAATAATATTCATAAATGATAGCATAAAATACCCTTAAACAATTCCTTACTTAGTTCATAGGTTATCAATACAATCCAATTTACTTATCCATATCACACGTTTCTTTATCTGTGAAAAAATTATCTTAACTTAAATAACATATTAACGGTCACCTTCCCTTAGTCAAAATATCATATTTTCATTAAATCACTTCACCAGTCCAACATAAACATTTAAATACTGAGAAAAAAACCAAGTAGGACAATCCTTGTATGTCTAATCATTCATAAATTTTAAATATGAATAAATAAATATATTGATTACTTCATAATTAATCCATAAATAATAATACCTTTTTCCTTTCACATTTCATCTGTAGTCTCATCATCAACATCTACAATGTAACCAGTACTCGCATCACCGTGATGATTCTCTTCTGAAACATTCCTATTGGGATATTAGGTTTCATAATGACCATTTTCTCCACACTTAAAACAGTTAACCGTCTATGGTGAATTAAGGAGGCTAAAATTACCATCTATTTCATTAACCAAACTCATTATTTTCCCATTTTAGTCACTTTCTATGTGTTCTTCCTTTCCATAGTCAAAAAACCTTCTTGATCCTCTAACACAGTCTCATAGGTGATTCTTTCCACATTCTCAACACAAGGAAAACTGAATCTTCTTTCCTACATGGTCTCCATTACTCAAACTCTCTATGAACTCCTTCTTTCTATTCCTTGGTGAGTCTAAGAGTTTGTAATGGTAAACACTATTAATCTAGTTATGTGAAAATTGATTAGGTGTGATCATAACATCTTTCAATCTAGTGGTAATCCCACCTAAACTCTTAACAAAAAAATAATCCATCAAATTTATCATTAAACCAGTTCTTTATGGTTCCCAGCATTGATATACACCAAAAGCATTGTGGGAGCATTATTTTTCATCGCAGAAAACCACAGTCATGAAAATAATTACTTATAATATATCTAAATCATGAAACATTCCATAATATATGACACATTTGGTTTATCCTAGGTGATTTATATCTAACTTGTATCTAAATATTTTGTGATGGTTCATGAAGATTTTGTGAATTTCCAAAGCATATCCCCAGGGGGTTCCAAACCAGGTGTGCAGTATGGCACATTTTCATGTACCATATTACCATGAGTCATGCCCGGAACATATTTTCAGATTTATTACCCCTATGTATATCTACTTCAGATCCACCTACTCTTTTAGTATCCATAAAGTGATGTATTTCTTGAAAATCACTCACTCTATCCTTCACCAAAATTCTAGGACATTTTCCTAGACATTATCTCATCATTATACTTATCCTCAGAGAAATCCCTATAACTAAACATGGAAATATACCTAGGTATATCACTAAGGTTTTCTCCTATGGTTTAAAAAGGTTATCTATTAATTTTCTTCAATAAGAACTATAGAGACCCTCACTTCAAAAAAATTGAAATTACATAACTTTTGTGGATAAAATAAATGTTACACAAACAGATGCCCAAATAACATAGTTAGTATAGTGACTTTGATAAAAGGAAACATAAACACTGGTAAATATATGAGCTAAATAATCTCCCACTAGGCTGTTTATGTCTATAAACCTTTTTTGAAATATCATACATTGTATATATAAACATAACTGGAGAGAAAGGAAACATAAAAGGGGTGAGATCAAATGCTGTATAAGGTTAAATAAGGGAGACATGTAATAATAAACATGAGTATAAGGGTATGAGAACATGGTCCTATAATTAGAAGAACATAACTTGAATATCGAAGATCATAAAAAATATCATGGTACAAATATTGGTAATTCATAATATATGAATCATATGAAATAAAAAGCATAATCCATGAAATCATAACATAGGAATAAGACGTGGAATTGTTCCAAACAAATAAGAATATAATTTTTGTATAGTATCCAAGGTATAATTTCAAGGACCATCTTATTAGAATGGTTTCACTAACCATACCATCATAATAGTCATGGTTTACTCCCATGGCCATTATAGTATCACAATATCTCATCTCATATATCTTAGTAGTTATTGTTCACTCCCATGGCCAACATAGTAGTCAAGGTTCACTCCCAATACTATCGTAATTTATAACATGAGATATAAAACATTACTTAATGAATTCAAGGGAGATATAGGTCCCACCCATTACATAATTAAATCACACATACATGTGCCACAATACCATAAATAAACATATCATAACCCATGAAATGAAATGTGTGTCATAAATATGTAAACATATCATAACCTAAGGAATGATACATGTTTCATAATCCTTTCATCATAACTTGTGAAAAGAAGATGGTTTCATAAAAATATAATCCATTAAACGAAACATATTTCATAAATACAATGACATTAAGAATAACTCACTCCTAGAATGATATTAAGGGAAACTTAAGATCATTTCTTATAAAGGCATGAGTAATATCAGTATATGTCCTCTTGGATGGAATTTTTTTAAATATCCTTTAAAACATTTCTTGATGAAATTATCCATTCTTGTTTGAAAAAGGATTTTTAAATGTAAATCCATTTTAAAAATTTTTCATAGAAAATACCTTGAATAATTATGAAATAATTTTGAAAACCTTTTTCTTTGAAAACATATAAAATTAGCTTCAAAATATTTTATAAACATTTTCCTTCGAAAACACTTCAAAAAAATATAAAGAATTCTTGAAAGTGTTTTGATATCCATTTCTTTGATAAAAAATTGAAAACATATAAATAAATCTTCAAACGGTTTTAAAAACCATTTCTTTGAAAACACTTTTAAAATATTTTAATTAATTATTCAAAACATTTAGAAAAAAAATTCAATGAAAACTTGTAAAAAAGATTGAAATAAATTTCAAAACAATTTTTATTGAAAAAATATAAATAAAGATTTAAAACATTTTTATAAACATTTTTCATTAAAATTACTTTTAAAAAAAATTATTAAAGATTAAACTTTTAAAACATGTAGATGGATAATTGAATAAATTATGATGGGTAAATCTGTACATGTCATACGAGGTCCAAAGAACATTTCTTTTGCATGGTAAAAAGTATGGAAATGTTTCTTGTTCAGAAAGTGAGAATAATATTACCATTGAGAGATTGGTAAAATAAAACAGGTTAAAATTCATTTCAAATATTATATGGTCATTTTACAAAATTCATGGAAACTCCTTTTAAAAAACATATATTTTCGACCGAAGAGATGGTAATGTCGGGCTTTCCTAAAAACACATTCCAAACTATCTTATGTACCAAAGTATAAAAAATGGTACAAATACATGTTTATATCATCAATTAGTAGAGGATAATTAAAATCCTGAATATTCTTGATATATGGATCATATTATTTCATCAATTTTAGAACAAATATAAACAATCTCATAAAGAAATGAAAATTTATCAATAAACTCTTATGACTTGGTACCTTAGGATCATGCTATCTATGTAAGGAAAGGAAATTAAATTAAACAAATAATATCAAGAAAATATTGATATTTATGATATGTAATGAAATGTAGAATTATATACACTCAGAAAGAAATTTAGGTGCATAACAAAAGTTGATTCTCAAAGATGGAAAATTGAGACAAAATGTTTTTACCGATTTGGTAACTTTTGAAACTAAAACCCATGAAAGATAGATTGTAAAATGGGAATGTGAACACCCATAAATATAATTAAAAGATACATAGAATACAATAATGTAAATTACATACATCATACAAAAGGAAAGTGTGGTGAGCATAGCTTGTATCCCACAGAAATAAAAAGTGAGATGAAATCCCCTTACCTTGTGTCTCGACACACACCATACTCGTAAAAGAATTATATATAATATATATAATATTGTTATAAATATTTTATATATTATTATCTAATATCTATTACCATATATGTTATTATTATAACCTTATGTTACCCTCTTTTTAACGATCCTACGTTAAGGTTTCACTTCTTGTAATATTCGCATTGTTCTTCGCTTGTGTCAATATTTGTTATATCAATGATCCTTATACTTATATCATTATTACATAAGTTAAATAATGATATAAAAATAAGGTACCTAAATTATATGTTTATTATAATAATATATAAAATATAATAGTATGGAATGGAATTCACCATTCAAGGATACAGTAAGCCATACATACGCATGAATGATGTTTCCATTTTTATTATCATATTGATATAAAGTGTGTAAATGACATATTAATATTTATATATGTATATGTATATAATTATTTCAGTGTAATGAATATTATATATATATATATAATTTCACAATCTCTTCCTTATTACATTTAATGTGGTGTGTGAACGAATCACATCATTTTGAGGTGGCGGAAGTCCATACTTCCTCAAATGAGATTATCGTATTGACACCAAATGGAAAGTAAATAGATGTTTATTATAAATGGAATAAAGAATAATGAATACTTATTATATGTAATATATTACATATATAAATAGATTTTCCATCATAATGGCCTCCATGATTGGTGGTAATGTAGAAGTGAACAATCATCGTTTTGTGAGGCAATAGTTCATCGTACACAGAAATAGTATGTTCAACATCCATTAGATGGAGGTGTGTGTATGTTGTAATCATAACCATTGAATAAAAAAAAACTAGTACATGTAGTATACTGGTGTTTTTTACACAAAAATTGAATAAATATATTTGAAGTGGGTGAAGAAAGAAAATTAATGGAAGGAGCTTGAGGGAAGAAGTTACCTCTAAATCGGGTAACTCCTTTTGGATTATACCAAAAGGCTTCATTGAGAAGATTTATGCCCAAAATTAGGCCTCATTATTGAAGTGAGTATTTTTGGGAGACAATATTTGAAGGTTGTTTCCAAACATAAGATGCTTTAGAGGTGTGACAATGGGGTAGAGTACTTTCCTTTTTATAGTGGAGGGAAAGTGACACATTTTTGTAAATACCAAAAGGTATTTAATAATGGGTGGTCAATCTTACCTAATGTTCCGGAAAAATGGGAAAATAATGGATTAAATGAGATTCATGGTCAATAAAAACCAAATACACACAAAAATATGTTCATTTTAATTATTTGGTACCGTAACTTCTATGATTCCCCAACTTTATCATTTTGTTTTCTATTAAAGAATCTAGTATTATAATCTAATTAATTAATCCATTAATACTAAATTATAAGGATATTTATTATAAAATATATATCCACTTAATTATTAACATTATATTTAATTTATAAAATTAAAATCCTATTTTTTAAAATTAATTTTAAAACAATTTCATGTGATGTGCTGAAACACTACATGAATCTAGACCTTCTTAACGATGTATTTATATAATATGGATCAATAGGTTAATTTTAAAATATTAATTAATACATTAATATAAAATATTTAATATATATTAAAAAATAAAATTAATTTGGAAGAATATAGGTTTTTGATCAATTTTAAATCATTTTATAAGAATCATTTACATTAAATTACCATAATGTCAATTTTGACGTTGTTTATTTAATATTAATTTTAAAATATCAGTATTATATTATAATTGAAATATATTATGTTGAAAGGTGTGTACCATGTTATATTAATATAAAAAAATAAAAAAAATAATTCAATCAAATACCTTGACCTTTTACATTTATTCTATCATTTATTTTAATTAATTATTAACTATATAATCATTATATTGAAATTTCTTAAGGAATTTAAGTACCTAAACCATATCTAAAAATTATTGATTATTTTTTATGATTAACATAACCAATATATATTTTTAAAAATGTTATATATAACTGAAAATATGAGTTTTTCTACACATCTCAATGTTTTATAAATGTTAAATGTAAGAAATGTTCCTTTTTTGTCTTTTTTCCTTACCATTTTTTATAGGAAGCAACCATTTAATAAAATCCCAATAACCAATATATTTAAAAATAAGTGGGGAAATTGTAAAATTTTGGAAACAAATGGATTTTGTTTATGATTTTTCATGTCATTATGGTCCTTAATATTAAGGGTTAGTCCCTTATTATGCTTAATTTGGACTTAACCGATGTGATTAATTTTAATCACTTTTACAAATTATTTTGTTCAAAAATAAACATGGCCTTATTAGACACAATATATTAGATTGAATAATATATTGTATATCAGTTTTTTATATTCAAATCTTAGATGCGGAAAAATTAAGATTTGTGTTAATTCCACTGACCGGACAAAATAATGGGGTTTAAACTAGGAAAAAGTTCAAATGTTTGTTATGATTTTATATTCAGTTTCAATATAAAATTGATTATAATGAATTAAATTGTATAAATATATTTAATAATTATCATATGTGACCTTAAAAATATTTATAATATCATTTATCAATTTTAATTAATTCCACTAAAATTTTGTTTTTAATAAAAAGCAATATTTTTCACCATTCCTCAAAAAAATGTGTTTCTCATAAAAAACCCAAAAATTCACCACAGTCTAAATTTTGTGTTATGTTTTTAAAAATAATGTTTATTTTACTATATTAAATATCTAAATGAGTGTAAAATTAATTTTGATATTAAAAATTGGTTCATTGAAAATAATAATATTTTTTACATTAAAGGCCTTTAACAATAATCTCATGAGTCTTTTTTTATTTATATATATAAATTATAAAAATTATTTGGAAATTATTTATTGCTACTATTATACATATTTTTAATTGATTGGAAATAAGTATCTCATTTAATTAATAATATATATATATATATATAAAGATGTTTCATAGAAACTCAGAGTTGCATGCATCGTACACCAAGTCAGTGTTATTTGTGGTGAAATCCATGTAGGTATAGAATGTAGGGAAAGTAAAGTCGGTATTTCATGTGAAAGGATTGTTTGAATTATTGTTATATATATATAGAACTATTTCTTGGGTTTAGCAAAAATATATTTTAAACATAAATTAATTAGGAAAAAAATCACAATATCTTGGGGTGTTACAATCCCTCTTTTGGAAGTACATACCAGATCCATCGTATGTACTAAATTTTGAGGTGGTAGAACTAAAAAATTATATTTCTTATAATGTAAGACTGGTGAAGATATCATACCATAGAGATAATGTTTTGCGTAAAAAGACAACTCACTTGGTAAATGTATTATTGAGTAACCATGAATATAAAGAGGCAACATGGGAACTAGAAGAACCCGTTAAGTAGAAGTAACATCACCTTTTATCACATTATTATGTATGAAAAAATTTCGAGGATTAAATTTCATATAGGGTAAAGAATATAACAACCCATAATCTTTACAAGGGAATTTCCTTTCCTATAATTATGTCATATAGTATAAATCTTAATCATCAAATGGAGAAACCACAAATTTTTATTCTCATAATTTAATAATAATTATTTAGTTATAGGAAAAACAAATAATAATTCCAAATATCATATCAGGAGAATAAATATAAAATAATAGAATAATAATACAAGAATTTTGTTCTTCTCGATCCACTAGAATGATCACACTCATGAAAAAAGATACCAAAATAAAACACACTATTAATAATACAATATTCATTTAAAATATGAATTATATATATTTATACTTAGGATAAAATAGAATAGACTTTTTAATGTAGTAAAAGGTATTTATGAATAGTACTAAACCCTTATGACCATAATAAAGGTGACCATCGGAATACTAACCTGGCCGTTGGAATAGAAATCTGATCGTTAGGAATGTACTATGTCCATTATAATTTTAGCCCCACCTATGAATGTATAAATAAAGGGTAGACATATTATAGAAAAAATATCATATATTTATATCATGGAATAAGTAAATAAATGTTTTAAAAATGATAAATTATATGTTGGCAATTTTGTGGAACATAAATGTTTATTCAAAATAATGTAATTAATATTATTTTTTATAAAAAACATTATTTTTATAAAATAGAATCATTAAATAATATTTTTTTGTTTTATATTTATAAAATATTTTTATGATACCTTAATTAAAATTTTAAAGTGTCCTTAATCAATTATATAATTGAAATCAACATTTTTTGAATAAATGATGATTTTAATTAAAAATTAAATTTCTCATATTTAGAAAAAAAATCAAAAAATGGAATACAATTTTGAAATATTCACATCGATAAATGTCTAGGATGAATTTTTAGGATTTTACTAAAATAGCTGAATTTTTGTGAATAGTGAAATATGGTCATTTATATTATTTAACATTTCAAGAAAAATACCTGAATCTTTCTGTAATGCATGATGTAGGAACAAACTGATTAGAAATATCATGAACTATTTAATATATTTAGTCATAGTATTCATCATTATTGATATTCCTTATCCAATATAATAATGAAATGAATAAAATAATCAAAAACATGCCTCTCATCCCTTGTAAATACTACCCCTCACCACCCATTTTTATAACACCTAATAATCCATGTAGATTGTCTTAATTATACCCAATTTATTTTCCAAGACACTTCTCTATGTGTAGGATATTCTGGTCTCAAAAAAATACCAAACCAAAGTGCCTTACAGAGGTTCTCAAGGAGATGATATTCAATAGGTAAAATCATTATCTCTCTTTTAAATTATTTATTTCATCTACCTTATCCTCAACTACCCTATCCAAAAGAGAATGATATCTCCAGTATCATATATATACATTTCTTTGTGTTTATGTAATTTCCATCAACAAATCTCTTTTATTCTCTTTTTATCTTAAATTATTTGATTATGGATTTTTCCATTAAATATTTGACTAATTTCATTTTAATCATATAAAATATATTGTCATAAGGTTTATAAATTTCCTTTTATAATTGATTTAGAACCTACTTAATGATATTATTCATGCATTTTATTATATGATGTACGAGCCTTCTAATAATGTCATCAATAACTGTGAAAAAATAATAAGAAACTTAGATAGAGTTAAAGGTTTTGAAAGAACTGGTAATCACATATGTGTACCTTCTAACCAAAGTTCGTGTCCATTAAATATACTTAATGGTCTCCAATATGACATCTGAAACATTCCATCAATGTTCTAAAACTCATAATCTCATGGGACATGAAATTTATATTATGAAATAGCTTATGATATATATGGGAAACAACACTTTCAGTAGTTTTCCACTGTATTATTTTCTATCATTCATATTATAATATTTAATATTCAGAAAATCATCTTTTAAAACTTCTAGAATATTATTATTAATTTGTAATTTTTTTCAAAAACTTATTAAAAATGATGGAGCAGATGATGTTTCATCTTTTTGAGCAAGAACAGACTATGGATCATGAGTAGACGGATGCAAAGAGGTTGAACTGCAGTCACTAGACTCATAATCAAAATGCCTCTTTATAGATGCATCATTAACTAAAAGGATAATGTGGGGTCTCTCTAATTATTTTACTAAGGTATCCTATTTTCAATTAATTCATTAATTACTATAACCAATTTTCTAGGTGATGAATTGCAAATCAGTGTTACCTAAAAAATATTGGTTTAATTGGGTTTAAAAGAAGAAGTTATAGCTAAAAGTTTCAAAAGATCATCTGAAGAGTCAAGTCTAAGTTGATGTTATAGAACTAGAGAATAATTCCTTGGCAAAAGAGGCTCAATAAATCTTGAAGCATCTATAAGGGAATCAAATTCCATACCCAGTTGACTATTATAATGAACATAATTACTATTCCTAATATTATTATCACTTCAATGGGAAGAAGAAGATATATACCCTCAATTAAAGGGTAATCAAGAAGAGATTCATCTATATAACGTGTGGAATAAAAAATGGGAACTCATATTATGTTTAACATTGTAGGACTCTCCTAGGATCTATCATCTCCCATATTACATTCATAATATGTTAGAATAGGTACAAAAAATTAATACAATGAAGGCATCTCCAACTTAGAAGTTACTCATTCACTTATAGGTTTCTCTTCAAGTGGAACCTCAAATTGGGTTATAATTCTATGAACAAGAGATCCACCAAATCCCCCTTTTAATGTTTTTCAATATTCTTCAGCTATATTGACTATCTCTTGAGCCACATCTTCATTAAAAATATTCTTAAAAAATTTGATCCTCAAACATGGAAATATCAGTGGTATCCTTCATTCTATATGGATTTTACTCTTGATTGAACCACCCACACACCATGTCTTCAAAATTTATCCTCATCCATCTCAAAGGATTTTAATTGGTCCTTATTATCTTATTTGTGTTAGAAATAAACGAACTCTAGAAACCCTATTCTGTGGGTTACATTATTACATTTGAATAGATAAAAGCCATCTAATATTGATGTAACAATCAGTTTATAATTCATGAAAAAATAGATACCTATATTATTCCTATTTTTACATTATAAATATAATATAAATATAGTAATAGAAATCATTAGGCATTCCAGAAACACATTAAAATAGTTATTCTTAATAACATTTCAAATTAAATCAAAATAAGGCTGAGTTAACATTCTTACTAATGGTTATGTACAATGGAAACTATCTTGTGTAAATAAGGAATAATCAATATGGAAAGGTAAATAACATAAAAATTCCATTTAATCAATAAATTGATTAAAAAATGAATCCATGGATAAAATAAATGTAATAATCATAATATATTAATTACTAAATTATAAATGATTGAAATGTGTAATTTCACATCTAATTGTATTATAAATCATTATATTTATACTATAAAATCCTTGTATAGTAATACTTTAATGGAAGGGTAGGTATATATTAGAATCCCAATTAATTGGGAAAACAGATTTGACTCAAGAGACCTATTGATGCATTTATATTCTATCTATAACCAATCTCCATCCATAACTTTGTGTCCAATGATTTACTCATATATTTAATAAAAGATTTATCTTAAAAACAATACTTCTTAGTAATAAATGTCTTAATTGAATAAAGAATAAATAATATCAATATATCTCTAGTCAATCAAAAAACATTCAAAATAAAACACCATATATAGAATTGATATATGGTTTGGTAAATGGTCATATTCATGATACCAAAAATATCTATATTTAATAAAAATATAATATCCAATAATCATAAAAAATTTAATGTGCTGAGAGAAAGTTAATGACCACAAAATCATGATAGATAAAAGTTGATCTTGGATACATCAAAAATATAGGTTTTGTAATAGAATAGTGCCCTTTAGAGAAATAAATAAATGTAAGGTAAATTTAAAATTTTATTTCATTAAATATATTGCTTTATAATATAGTTTAAAACATGTAGAATAATCAAAATATCATAAAATGATTTCAATAGTAGGGAATTTCATTCACACCATATACGTTAATAACATTCATTTTGACTAATTGTAAAGTGAAAAATAACTGTTTTCAAAAAGAATATATAATATTCATTTTAAAACTTTTAAAAGTAAAAGGAAAAATAAAATTTTCTTAAAATATAATTTCTGTAATGAATAGGTTCTTTGTAAAACAATTTTTAAAATATAGACATGGAAGAAAAATATACCTCATTAAAAGAGAATTAAAATCAATTTTTCTTTTGAACATTTCCTTGATTAATTAAAGATAGAAATAGAGGAAATATCAAAAAAAAATTTAAATAGATTAAATATGTATAGGATAATGAAATAGATTGATTTCATGAAGGAAGAATTATAAAACTCTGTAAATGAAAATTAAGTATAACCCAAAAAAGTTATTTTCAAATAAAAACATACCTCATTAGTAAATTTTATATTGTAACCCATTGATCGAATAAACATGAATAAATAAATAAGTAATCAATTATAAATAGGTATTCATATTTAATATACCATATTTTTAGTATATTCAAGACATAAAAAATAAATATTTTCATAATATCACGTATGCCTCAATGGATTGAAAATAGAGATGAAATCGCGTACCTCACTCTTTTATTTAGTTGAACTTGCATTAAAAAATTGTAGAATGGTTCTAAACATTTTAAAAGATCATTATATAACTATTTTTAAATTTATTATATAATATATGATCCTCTTATAACAACATTTACACATTTGCTAATAATATTTCACTATTTCTATTGTTTTGGGTTTTACCTGCTTTGTTTTCTTATACAAGATTCATCATAAAAGATTTGGTTCCTACAAATAGAATTTATTTATAATATATCAATAATTATATTAATTTTAAAAATATCATATTTTTTCAATAGATGTATTTTTATTACCATATTTTAAATTTGGACATGGAGAATGAATCACATCGCTTTATGGGGATAATATGCCATACGTATGCTTGAATAAAATTATCATTTACTTAATGGTTGAAAGGGTAATGAAGATAATGATATGTTAATTTTACAGAATCAATATTTTATCATTTTTATAATATATACTCATTGTTTCCTCCATTATTATCATCCATGTGTATTGATGATTAAAAACAAATTATATAATAGTTCACGAGGTGGCAGCCTTCCATACACATGAGCGATGGTTTTATTTCCCATTAGATGGATAAAGAGATGGAGAAATATTATTCCTTATATATAATTACATATATTTATATTATATATACTTTTTTAATTATATTATAATTATTAAGGAATAATAGAATTTTGTAAAATAAAAATAAAAATGAAATAGATTTTGGATTATAATTACCTTCGCTTAGATAAACCTCATATAGATCCCTTATTAAAAACTATAGGGTTAGTATTTCGGGAAGGAATGTGCCTCTATATCATGTATATTGATTTTGGGGGGATATTTTGGTATTTTTTTCTTCCAGCTAAATGGATTAAGTGTTCTGAATAATTCCAGGGATGAGGTTTCCTTTAATAATTGATGTGGGTGAAACAACTTTAAATTTTTAATTTTTTAAAATAATTACACATCACTCTCTAAGAGAAATGGGTCCAAATGTTTCATATTCAGAGGCAATAAGGGTGAGTTATAAATCTGCCCAAAATATTTTCAAAACGTTTTTAGGGACTTTTATCACTCATCTTTTTTGGTTAAATACCTAGTGAACACCTTTTAACCTTAACCATACTGAAAGTCTTTCACCGTTATTACTATTAATTATGAAAAAAATTAAATTATCATTATTAACAAATTTGGAAATAATTATTCCCAAAATAAATTCATTTTATAAAAAAATAATTCACATATGTGAAATATTTTAATTTTAAAATGAACAAAAAAAAACACATTTTCAGTAAATACAATTTTCCAGAATTAGATGATCTTACATTAAGTATATGACTAGTAGTCATCATTTTCGGAAATAAAATTAATATAGTAAGATATAAAGTATTTAAATTTAAAATAAATAATTCATACTTAAATAATATTTAAATAAACTAAAATGTAAATGAATTTTGTTAAAAAATAGTTCCTTGAACAAAAATATTTCTTTTTTACCTCAAACTGATCTTATCGTTATTGAATTAAAATTAATTGTCAATATATTGTTAGATATATATATATATATATATATATATATTATAACATATTATTGTAGTTAATATTATTAATAGTAAATTACTACATTTTAAATTATTCATAAAATCTTATTTCTAAATGAACATATCAAAAACTCATTCTAGGATTATTTTGACCATGTAAGTTCAAAATCGATATTAATTGTATCTAATTATAATTATCTCCATGAAATTTAAAATTTGTAACTATAATACGGTTTTATTAAATGATAATGTTAACCTATAATAATTAAATATTTAGTGTTACATTATCCTCTAATATAAAAATGTCTTCCTTGAAATTTCCATAGATATTAATCTCTAAACAAATGAGGGTGGTTCCTCTTCCTAGAAACCCCTACTTCCCATGTTTCTTCCTCCATTTTTTTGATTTATCTAACGTACATTTATATTTAAAGTCATCATATTCCTAAATACATTCTATATTGTCTCATTAATCTATATCTTTTGTTCATATTTTGATATATATGGTTCTAATTTTATTTTAATAGAGGTGAGCATATGTGTTTGATCGAGCATGTACTTCCTTAACAATGATATATGGGAAACATCATATATATTAGGGAGACTCAGTGGAATTGAAAAGGAATCTCCATATCTCTAATTCTTTATCGAATTTAATAATGTATGTTGTGACTAGGAATCAATTTCCCTTTCTTAATGAACCTTATAACACCATTCTATAGATACACTTTCAAAATAATGTCATCTATCACTCAATATTCCAAATCATTCCTTTGCTTACTAGCATTAATTTTTTTCTTACATTTAGATTATTTAATATGTCTCTAAATGATCATTTCCTTTTTCATTGTATCCTCAAAGTGTTATGGTCCAAAAATCATCCTTTCTCTAGCTTTGTCCCAAAAAATTGGTGGGTGACATTTCTTTCCAGATCATGATTTATAATACATCATTCAAATACATTAATAGAAGTTACTATTATATTAAAAATAACAGTTTTTATAAATGATATAACATACCTTTAATGAAAATTGATAATGATCACAATATGTCTTTTAATGTTTGAATAATACTTTTGGGTTGTCCATCGGTCTTAGAATGATACGAGGCACCCAAATGAGGTTCAGTATCAATAGCCTTCTGAATAATTTTCCAAATTTTTTTGGAAAATATTGATTCATTATTAGACATAATAAAAATAGGTGAAACATGGAGTCTTACAAATTCATCAATATAGAGTCATGTAAGGAATATAAGAGTAACATATTCTCTTTTATAATTTAAATTTTTGTATTTTTTAATGGGAACAAAAATAACCCTGATTTCATTGTTATTTCTAGGAGTATTTGGTAATTCAATGTCAATTTCAATAGTAATTTCACCACATTTCTCCAAAGCAATAGGTAAAGGCCGTATGACTCCTCCAGGATTTTATCTAATAGCATTAACCTGTTGAAAAACCATGAATAATGATATAAAATAAGTAATTTCTCAATTCATATTACCCCAACAAAAAATATTCACTCAAATCCATATATATCTATGTGGTACTATGTTGTATAATGAAATTCATGTTATGATAATCATCCAATAGATTTATTTTTATCTGCCATATAGATGGAACACATAGCCTATTTTCATATTTAAGTATTTTATATTCATATACCAAGTCATCTAATTTCCCATAATTCATAAAATAAATTTTCTTTTGAAAATTCTCATCATCATGTTGAGAACTTCTTTATCTTTTCAGACGAGTATGTTTTTTCAAACATTTGAAAAATAGAATGATTTCTCCCCGTCATAATAATTCTAATATTCATATTTAATATATCCATGAACATAGGATCCCTATAAATCCTCATTTTGGTCAATGCTCTATGATATTTTCTAGTCTATGCTTCAGCTACCTTATTTTCTATCATTTGGCGTGAGTGTATTGAGAAATCATGATCCTTGAGTAGCTCAAGACATCACAATTTCCACATGTTGAGCTATTTTTGGGAAAATATATATATTTGGATATTTTGTTCTTTTTATATCTCACATATTTCAACATATAAATAATGTTCCCATGTCATCAAATCAAATATTACAGCTTCAAACTCAAGATCATGAGTGGAATAGATTTTTTCATGACTGTATAACTACCTTGATTCAAAGACAATAAATTTTTAATTATGAATAAGGGCACAACAATTTCACTTATTCAATGCACAACTATATATGATAAATATGTCATTTACTAATAGTAGAGTCAAATATCAGAGTATTGAACCATATCTTCTTGTATTATTTGAAAAAATATTCACATTCGTTTTTTCATTCAAAATTAACCCCTTTACATTTATTCCCAGTTAATAGGTTTTCCAATGAGGTGAAATATTAAACAAGTCACAGATAGTAACCTAACAATGAATTTTAACCACATACCTCATTTATTCTCATTGAATTATGCCATTATTTGACTACCATTTTCATCCCATGATCAATTAACACTCCATCCTTAGATAGAATATACCCATGAAAATAAATATTATGAACCCATAATTCACACATTATAAATCTCGCATATAAATTTTTTCTTCTAAGAGTGTAAATATTTATTTTAAAGTTATTATCATGGCCCTAATAAATTTTATAAGATACTAATATTTCATCATTATATAAAACAAAAAAATAATCCTGATATTCCTTGAATACTCTTCACATTATATCTATAACAACAAATGGTTCACTAGTCAATCCAAATGGAATTATAGTAAATTCATAATGTCCATAACTAATTAAAAATGTTGTATTCAAATTAACTTATTTCATTCCTCAAAATTGATTATACCCATAAAAAAATATAATTGTTGGAAAAATATTGAGCTATTGCGATTTTATCAAATAATACATCAATGTGAGGTAGATAATACTTGTTCTTTTCTGTAATTACAGTTATTTCCCTAAAATCAATTCATAACTTCATAGATCCATAATTATTCTTAATGAATGGAATAAGGGATCCCCAATGTGAAACACTAAGGAATATAAGTCCCTAAATGACAAACATCACTAGTTTTTTATCCAATTTCATTAATTCTACAATGTCCATTTTAAATGGAGACTTCAGAATTGTTCTTACATCCAGGATTAAATAAATTTAAAAATCAACTTCATTATCTAGTGGATGTCATTATAATTTCATAATCAATACATTTATGTATTCTTTTAAAATCATTACATCCTCAATTTTAATATTACATTTTATATCTATAGGTTTTTTCTTCACTTATTTCCCTTGAATCTCATTCAGAAGAGCTACTTGAGGTGGGTCAAGACATAAGTCGGGTGAAGAGGTATCCCCTCTAATGATAGAGAATCCAACATCATCCCCACGAATCATAATTTCCTTCAATTTTCAATAAATTTTCTCACATTATTTGGATAACCATTCTAAAAAAATGATTATATCCAAATCAAAAATAGATATGATAAAAATTATATAAATAGGTCACATTTATGTGTCCTAAATGAAAACTTACGGAAACATACTTGTTGTAGTTATATTTTTACTGTGAGTTTAAACTAAAAACACCTTTTTTTGTTTCTAGGAACATATACGTTTTCATTAGAAAACATGGATGATATAAAATTTTTTTGATGATCTGAAATAAAATAAAATAATGTTACAAAAATTTCAAGATGTGATTAAAGTATCTACCACCACATCTTTTGGAATATCAAACTAAGTTTTAGCGACTTCATTAGATTATAATTATCCCCTTAACCTATTGTTTAGTAATTTCACTTTATTATTAAGACATTATTTTGAATAATTCCTCCAATTAATAAAAATTTAAAAACTGGATATCAGTGATCCCTTTTTCCCATACATTCATTTGCCATATGACAACTATCTTCACACTTATAACAAACTCTCATACCCTATAAGCATTTTACATAATTTTTCTTTAAAAATTATTTACTAGATAAATATTTATTCATTTTCTTATTCTTAGTTAAAGGATTTAATTTTTATAGTTTTTTGTAAAATATCCTTCCCTTTCTTTCCCTTGAATATATAGGTTATAGATTACACATTATCTTTTTAGATGGTGTATAAAAATATTTTGTCATATGTTGAAATGGTTTTTTAAACTAGTGTACATCATATAATTAGATAAATCCCTTTAAAAAATAGTCAATATTTCATTTGATATTACATATGTAACCCTTAGAATATGTGGACAGTCTTGTAAATGTATCTTCATACATTGAAACAATTTATTCTTCTTTTACATTATACTAAGGAATTATCTATCTATTTCAGTTCATTTCTCATGAGGGAAATATTTGTTGAAGAATGTTATTTTAAAATATGTCAATTCCTTGTGTTCTATTTTATCTTCCACTCTTGTATTCCAGATAAAATACCACCATTGATCAACATCAACTTTGAGATAATGAACTTTTAGTATAACCCTTTTCTTTTCATCACATCCAAAGTCAAAAAATATATTTTTTTGGGACATAATCCACTTCTTGACTACTACTAAATTAATAGTTACACTAAAATAAGGAGGCTTACGTCACATGAAAAATTCAAAAAATAGGTTGTTTATGTAATGGATAAATGTGTTTCTCTATATATGTGATGCTATAATTAATAACCTTTTTCAGATTCCCAAATATGATCGTGTTCTTTTATCCCCAACATTAGTTGTATTGGATTTCTTAGTAGGGGAATTTTAACGTTATACTTGAGTATTAATACTAATCTGTGTGAAAGGATCCATTTATAAACAATGGTATACACAAGATTAGATCATATCATTATGAATTTTAAATCACAATATATATTTCCAAATCTGATATTAAACTTAACCTAAATCGAAAATTCACACATTGTTAATCTCAAAATTTTAAAATTGGTTTCATTGAGAATATCTTCAAATAAGAATTTTTTTTTCAAATTATTCATAATGGTTTGTAATGAAAATGTGAAATAACCATATAATATCCCTTGGGAGTGCCAAACCAGGTTCTCAGCAAGGTAACACTCACTATACTCTATAATAATGGCCGAGATATACTAAACCAACTATTTTAAAGTTTATTACCCACAAGTGTAACTATGACAAAGGCCACATACACATGTAATATCAGAAAATGGTTTTATTGATTAGAATAACAACACAATATATATCTTAACAAACTTTCATGATAACATCCTACCAATATATATATCCTCAAATAATGTTATAGAGTAATGTTCCTAAATATATGTTTCCCCATACCTAGGTCTGAAGATTTCTACTAAACTTTCTTTGATACCAATTATAACAACCCCTACCCCAGTAACCAATAGACAATGGTTACTTTTTTATATTAGAATATATTCAAGGGGTATAATCCCTAATTATTGAATAATTTAGTAGTCTTGAAGAACCAGATAAATATAAGATTCCAATTTTTACATTAGATATAAAATACAAAACCTTGTAATAAAAAACATTTTACATCCATGAAACTCATTCATATATTTCATCATCAAAACCTTGGGAATGGAGAAAAATCTATCTTCAATTCCATATAAGGGTTACAAAGAGTGGAATATATCAGGATAAACTAATTCTTATTCGACATGAAAGGTTAAATAACTAAAAAAAAATCCATTTAATAAAGAACTTGTGTATGAAATGAATCCATGGATAGTATCAAAGAAATATTCTCACAGATAACAAAAAATGAATTATCAATTAATGAATTGTAGAATATTTGAAATTATGACATCAAATATCATGATATGTATACCATAAAATTTGGGTACCAAGACATTTAAATTTAATTCTAGGTATACACTAGAAACCTATTTAATTCAGCCACTTGAATTGACTCTAGATAATTTTTGATGCATCAAGGGGCTATCTATAACTGGGACTCACAAATCAATACATTTCCAATAAATTAATCATATATTTAATTAAATATAGATTCCTTAACAATATTCAGTATCAATAAATGTCTGAATTAAATATATAATACAAAATATAAATATTTACACTTTCAAAAACATATCATTCAATGTAAAATAATGAATGTACAATTTATGTTTGGTCTAAAAAATAATCGTATTAATTACAAAAAAAATATAGATATTTAATATAAATTTAATTTCCCATGATCACAAGAATTTTAATTATTAAAAAGAAAATATTGAAAAAAAATAAATGAGAGATAAAATATGGTAATAAATTCACCAGAAATAATGGTATTGTAATAAAACCATGCCCTTTACATAAATAAAAAAATATGATATAAATATTAATATATTTTTTTATTAAATATTTTTCATTATATAACCAATTCGAAACATGTATAATAATATAAATATCATAAAATCATTATAATAGTGACAATTTCTGTTAATATCATATATATTAAAGACATTTTTTAAAATTTTTTTTAAAGAATTTAAAAATGAACCTTTAAGAAAAATAATCAATATTAATTTTTAAAATTTTGAATGTAATGGATAACATAATGTTTTCAGAATAAATAATTTGAGTAAAAAAATAATTTTTTAAATCACTTTTGATTATATGGATATGGGATGAAAATATATCTGATTAAAAAGAAAATAAAACTAGTTTTTATTTTAATCATTTTCATTATTTATTTATGTTCCAATGAGGGGAATAGCTAGAATAAAACATGGAAAATACATAAATATCTTGAGTATAATAATATACGTATATTTTTTGAAAGATGGATTATAATATTTCTTCCATGAAAATTATTCCAAACCCAAAAAAAAGATATTGTAAAATAAATCATTTTCTCTCTGGTGACTTTTAAATTGTAACACCTTGAAAGATATAACATGAATGGAATAATTAATCATCCTATATAAATATGTATTCATGTTAAATATTTCAATTTTTAGTATATAAACTTCCTAAAAGCAAATAGGTTTATTATATCAAATATTTCCCAATAGAATTGAAATTTAGATGAAATTCCTTACATAAAGATTCCCTTTAATTTAACAAGATTTAACATACTGTATATGGTTTTAAAAATATTATAAATTTATTTCATAACAATATTCATATTTATCATATAATATATTATCGTCTTATAACATTTTATCACTCGTTCACAAATAATATTTTATTATTACCTTTATTTTGAGTGTTAACTTCTTCATTGCCTCATACATGCTTTATCATGAATGTTTCAGTTTTTGTACGTAGGATATAGTTACATAATATATAAAACTATATTAGTTTTATAAATAACATATTTATTATATATATATATATGTTTATAATCATTCATTAATTTTTTACATTGAAAATGTTTCATATTTCTTCATAGAGACAGTAGGTCGTACGTTCAGATGAGTGATGTTACTATTTTTTAATTGGTGAAATGTTAAAGAACTGGATGATAATTTAATTTTCTATAATTTTAATTATTTCATAAGTATAATATATCATAATTATTTTCATCATTATGACTATCTATGTGAGTTAGTGATAAAAACAATTACATCAGTTTCTGAGTTGGTAGTTTGTTATACACATGAGTGATGGATTTATATCCCTTTTGATAAAGAAAAAGATAAATAGATATTATTAAATCCAAATAATAAACTCTCAGTATGTGGTAGATAATAGTGTTATTACTTTTTAAATTTTAATACATAATTAATGTATGTAAAAGGATAAGTAAAAAAAGAAGAGTTGGGTGAAGGTGATTGCATTCTCTAAGAAAAACCTCCTTTGAAGCTCTTATTAGGAACCCTAGGGTTGGAATTTTAGGATAACCATCAGATATATGATTTTTCTACGCATGTTTTAGAGTGACTTTTGAGGTTTTTTCTTATCTAAATGGATTAATATGTTTAACGAATAATGGGGACGAGGTGTGCTTTTATAATTAAGGTGTGTGGTACATTTGTAATTGTTGAATGTTTTAAAATACCTTTATGTAACCTTCCTTGAAAAATGAATAAAAATGTATCATATTAGAATATATAAAGGTATTAGTAAATATAAAACCAACCAATGGGGTTTCAGAAAGTATTTAGTTCTTTTTAAATTATATATTTTTTTGGTTAACCTTCGGCAAACCCATTTTAACTTTAACTATGGTGATTGTTTCTACATTTATTACTATATAATTTGAAAAAATAATAAATAAATATATTTAGAAAATAAATCATTTTTTTCAAGATATATAATCCATTTTATATAATTCAATTAACAGACATGAATAAATTGAATATAAATATAAACCACATAATTTGTCAATAAATAGTTTTTTATGAAATATTTTTTTAGAAGAAGAAGATATTACAATCAATATATAAAAAGTAATAGTCATTATATGGATATAAATTCATTTATTAACATATAATATATATAAATTTAATTTAAATCATTCAATATTATTTATTATTTTAATTAATTTTAATGGAAATTAAATATTCTTTAAAAATATCTATTTACTTAGAAAAATATGTTTTTTAAATTAAAAGGATATTATCTTTATTTCAAAAAAATTTATATTAAATAAATTTTTAATTATAAAAATTATAACAAATAATTATAAAAAATGTTTAATATTTTAATACTAGAATTTCAATTATTCATAATAACTTATTTATAAGGAAAATTTCGATAACACCCCATTCTAGGGTTACTTTGACAATGTATGTTCCAAATAGATATCCATCCTATCAAATTAAAATTATCATCCAATGAAATAATAAAATTTAAATTGTATTCTAGTTTTATTAAAATATAATTTCCAACTAATATTTTTATATCTTGTGTGTTACATATGGATTGGATTTAAAAAATACTACTAGAATATATTGAACTATAAACTGCATTAAGAATCATACAAATATGTTCTAGAACATAAGAAATGATAGTTGTGTATGAAATTAAATTAAATGGGAAATAATGTTTACTTATATATTCATTATTCTTAATAAAATTCCAGACACACTTTTCTTGATTTTAATAACTATTAGGTACAAAAAAGAAGAGATCTTGGTGACTAATTGTACTAAATTATCCCTCTCAAAGACATATAGATTCATGAATAAACATTATAAGAGGAATTTATTGTAAAACCCCAGGTAAATAAAGAATATGAAATTTTCATATTTATCCATATTTGTGAATAAAATATTTAAATAACTTTAAAGGGGATGCTATTCCCGATGGTGTACCCAACACGCAACAACGAGTTTCTTGGAAATCTTATGTTGCACTCTAATAATAAAATAATATTATTTTAAATGGTAGTTAACATGTAGCCGTTGTATTGGAAGGAATGAATATAAATAACTAAAATATTATTATATATGTTTTTAAATGTTTTTACATTTATCCAATAAAAGATAAAGGCTTAAAATACGGAAAGAATTCAATTTTAGGCGTATATGCCCTAGTTTTCACTAAAGGTTCACTTATCGCCTTTTGATGGAGAACCGTCATTAAATATAGTTTTGTTCACTATTATACATTATATTGGACCAAATAAAAATCTTCTTATGAATTGGGACAACAAAATTTACTTTGTGTAAATTTTTGGTATCTTTCCGATAAAGTTCATTTTTTTACTGAATAGTGTAAGATGTTGTATTTTAATTCAAATCCTCTTTTTAATATAATTTATTTATATGATTAGATTATCATTTGAATTGGTTTTAAAGTGAAATTAGAATATATTTTTAAAATTAAATTCAATAGTGGTCGTTGGAATTAATTTCACTTTGAAATCAGACTTAAACTAGTGTCAATCTTTTGATACTTATTGTTTCATAAAAATACGCTATTTGCTCTGACAGCGGGAATTAATTATTAAATTAATTAATGTGACTTATATGTTTTGAATTTTGTAAAATATACTTCATTTTTGAATTCGGAATATCAAATATAGCTTAGGGTTAATTTTTGGAATTTTTCTGAAAAACTTCATTTTTTGATGAATAGTGAAACCACTAAGTGGTACTTATAAAAACTGATTTTTCCGTTTAAATGAAATTTTTCCATCTTTGTGTTTTGAATTTAAAAAATCTGACATACATGGTTGTCATTAATAAGTAAAATGTGCTTCAATGGGATAAAAATAATTTTTTTGGTGAATAGTAACTTATTAAGTTTTTAATCGCGATTAGAGGTAATTAGTATAGTTTATGGTAAGAATAATGTTTCAATAAAATGAAATTACCTAGACACATGTCCTACCCTCATTGGATGTTTCATGGAAGACCAATAAAATCCATGGGTCAACTTGGGGACCCCATGGAGCCACTTTGGTTGGAAAATTACATAAATATCTTTTTATTTAATGTTAAAGTAAAAATGACACAAACATGAGATGTTTTACTAAAATAATATTTACATGGGTTTATACAAGTCATATTTTTGACTATAAATAGTCACTGGAAAGCTAAAAAGATTTCCTACATAATAGTAGTTTTTTTTAATTTTTAGAGATTAAATAAATTAAATTATTTATGAAATCATGATGATGCAGCGATGACCTCATTATTTAATGATTTAAATAAAATGGAAAGATATTTTAATATATAAAACCTAAACATGTCCAAAACCTATTGGATGAGTGGATTTCGATCCCTTATCACCTTAACCTCTAAATAAATCAATGTGGGAACTTTTAAATCCGAAACTCTTTTGAAAATAAAGTAACATTTTGTAACTTTACAAGAGTGCCTCTCCTCTCCTCTTATAAAAGGCCCCCACCTCTACCTCCTTACCCACACTCCCAAAGACTTTGGCTCGGCCAACCCCTGCCCATTTTGTCTCTCCACTTCCCTCTCAAACTCCTTGAAGCCTCACTTTGTGCAGAAGTCTTCCCAAGGAAGGCTTTGAGCTCAAACCAAAGGGAGTTACCCCATTTTAAGGTAATGTCGTCACTTGTGTCCTTTTGTTTTATTTTGCTTCTCCAACCCCCTAAACTATTTTTATTCATTTATTTTGTAACAAATCAAGTATCTTAAATATAATAGGATGTTGTTATAATAATTATTCTAGCTACACTTACACACACCTACATCTAATGGTTAAAGAACATATTGTTTCCGTGGATGGTGAATTTCTGCCTCCTGAAATGATGATTGTTCAACATTATTTTAACACCTTCAAAGGTGGCCATTACAATGTCACTATATTTATATATGATATATAATATGTTATGTTTTCCTTAAGCTTCTGTATTTTCCATTTATGGCATACCTTTATGGCTTCCAATATGGGTATACACGATATCTTCATTTAAGGAAGTGCGGACTACCGCCCCCTCAAAGTGATTTGATTCGTTAATACCATATTTGGTATGTATAAATGATATATTTAATGATATTATATATGATAACATACTGGAATTAAAATACTATTCTGTATCATTATGTTTTATTTCCATTAAATATGAAATAGAAATGGAAGTAGCGTTCATGCATACGTACGGCTTACCGTCTCCATGAACAGTACATTTTATTTCTCATCTCAAAATGTAATGTAATATTATAAGTACATATATATAATGTATATATATGTAATATATTACATCTAAATTATGGATATCATTCTGGAATTATAACATATATATATCTCTATCATTTTGTTTTAATTCCATTAATATGACAAAAAAATGAAAGTAGCGTTCATGCGTACGTACGGCCTACTATCTCCATGAACGGTGCTTTTCATTTTTATCTAAAAATGATATGTAATAGTATAAAATGAATATTTACTGGATATATATGATATTTTAATCATTAATAATATTCTGTAAATTATTTACTTATAACTACATGGGCAATCTTTTTTCAAACAAGTTCATTTTTGACTCATGTAGCAAACATCGGCAAAAACATCTGATATGAACTAACATTATTAAACAATTATTATAAAATTATAATATGTGATATGAACTGAATAATAATTTCTAAAGTAGGTACTTAGGCAATTATTAATTGACCAAAGTTTATTATTCAGGAATATAAAGACACGAACAAGACAAGTTGGACTTGAGGTAAGGGATCCTACTCCAGTCTTTCTTTTTTAAGTACACTCTTTTATGTCATTCCTTTTAAAGGTCATCTTTCTTGTTATTGGGATATTCTTTTATATTACTCTTACTGAAATTTTTATGTTCATGTGATGAGAGACCCTATTCTCTCTGATCAATCCATTTTGGATGTTTTGAGTGGTGCCGTTAGGCGGCCAAATTTTCGTAAGAGATCTAACCTTTCTCTTTCTTTTTATGTACTCTCCTTTATGTCACTTATTTTAAGCTCCTCTTTGTTATGTTGGGGGATGTTATTTTATATTCCTCTTTCTATAAACTTTAAGTTTATATGATGAGATACCCTATTTGATCTCATCAATCCATTTTTGTAAGTTTTATGTGGCGTCGTTAGACTGCCGAGTTTTCGTAAGGGATTTTTCATCTCACTTTTATTCCCGTGAGATTTATGCTACATTTGCCATAATTTCCTTTGAGTGGTGTATGTATTGCCCATTATTTTACTCATTGTGTAATATACATTCTTTTATGATTATTTACATCAATGTTGTATTGTCCTTCTATTACGAGGTGTATGTTTCGAAAGATACCCATGTCGGTAAGGGAACCTTTCACCCTCCTCTTTCTAAAAGACTTCTTTTGTTGGACCTTTTAATTTACATATTTTTATGTTGGGATATGTTCTCATATATCCTTATTGATGTAAATTTCATGTCGAAGTGATGAGATACACTTTTTATCTCTCATCAACTCATTTTGATGTGACGCCGTTAGGCTGTCAAGGGAACTTCTTAACCCAATTTTGATTTCTTTGGGTTTAACATGTATTTATTGAATATGTCATCCTTTGAATATGTGTGAATGACCTTTGATCATTTTACACTTAATATCCAGTTATATTTGGTGTATTCGTTTGTCACACATAATTATGTAATTGATTTATCCTTAAACCAAGGATATCGTCTTTATATGGGACTTCGTCTCAATCTCTTTTCATTGAGGCATATTTTATTTTATACACAACCTTCTTTTATACGGTGTATAAACCCCTTTGACTTTTACATTTATCCAAAAGGAATATTTTTTTATACGAAGCGTTTACTAAACAACAAAAGGGAATGTTTTTGTCGTGCGTATGCGGCGACAACGACTTCTCGGCCACCGTGACCATTATTTGAGTTTCGGCTTCCTCTACAAGCCATACCTTCTTTTTAAAAGAAAAATAAATACCATGTTTTACTTTTTGTTTATTTTGGTATTGAAAATGGTTTTCATAATTTTTTTATATCAATGTGTTGTATTGATATCTTGTGATTGAATGGTGGGAATGTAATGTTTTATTTATGCATGTTTTATGTGATACGATTATGTTCAGGTTCTTGGGCATTATTATGAAGAAGGGTGGTTCCATGATAAAATAAGGGTGGGTGATCCCGATATATCTCTCCAATGCATTGGGTAACACGAAGGAGTGAAACGTTAAGGTTTCTCCGAAGAGATTTAGGGAATATACTATGGTGGGTATTCTAAACGTAACCAAGAGGGTTACTCACTACGTAAGAATGTTATGAATGCCTCAAGTTACCTTTTATGTCTTATGATTTATATGATTTATTCATGATTTTATGAGGTATGTTAAAGTGATTATGGTCTATGGTTAATGTATGATTTCATTCTTATGTATACATGTACTCATGTTTCCTTTCCATATTTTTATATCCCTTACTAAGCTTTTTATGCTCATCCCATGTTTTTGAAATGTTTTTCACAGGTTAAGGGAAGGGTACATGATATGATGATAGTGTCAAGGAAGTGTCAAGAAAGAATCCATGTTTTATTTTAAATATGTTTCTGTTGATGGTAAAAATGAATATTATCTTTTATGTAACCACTTTGTTTAAATGTGGAATGTAATGCAAGTTTTATGATCTAATTCTCTAAAACACTAAACCTAAAAAGATCCTAAATGTGTAATCTCTTAATAACTCAAGATTAAGTAAGGTTTAATGCTAGGGCATTATAGTTGGTATCAAAGGTCGGTTTAGATATCTTTAGAGGTTAGTGTATTCTTTAAGCATAAGTGACATTACCATATTGGCTAGGATTTTAGAAAGTGTCATAGTTTTTGGATAATGTGAATGAGTAAGTATATCTTAGTGTTTATCTTACTCATTAGTACATGATGGTTATGTTGATTTACTCACACTGACCTTTTTGGTTTTATTAAATGGCTGGATCTAGCAGGCACCAAAGAGACAACAGGTTTGAAGGAAACTGTGGGGGTTCTATGATTAAGATACTAGATAAAATGGGCGATTCAATGAGGAAACTCATGGTTGTTCTAAACCAACTATCATGGAGTCATGATCAACCACTTGAACCTTGGTATGTTCTATAATGCATCATGTATGAGATGAACAATTGATGTGGAAGTTCAGGTAATAATTATAAAGGTAACCATTAGGGTTTATATGATCCTTACTTTTGAGGTAATTATGGGTTATTATATGTTATGATGGAAAATGAATGGCATGAGATAAAATTGAGGTTAAATTATGTTATGGTTATTTTTGATGATTTTATCCCTTTTTGGTGAATTATTTGAGAATTATATAGTTTTGAAAAAAGGACAACACACAGACCATGTGACTACCCGTCGCGTTGGACAAAGCTGTGGGAATCGAACCCACAACCAAAGTGTGACTGGTATTTATCGCTTACCACTGGACTACATGAAGTCCCTAGTTAGTTTGACTGATTTTTTTTAGTTATATGATTTTATGAATTAAGAGTAAGTTGATTTTGGGTTATTTATGAAAATGATTAACCTATCATGGAGGATATGTGATTAGGTTAATTACTTTTCAATACGAGACTTTAGGAGCAACTGATGTTGTTTGGAGATAAATGTTACGATTTAACTTGGAAGACTATGTGACTAAATCCTTCAAATATTTGGGTTTCAATATTAGATTGGTTTACTTTGAAGACTTTTATGGACAAATTTTTTATCGGATGGTCCTCGTTGAACTTTGGATTTTGTTGGACAAATTTTGGAGATTAAGCATAGATTTTTTTTAAAAGGTTATCCTTTTCTGGATTATCTGATCTTGTACTAACCTTTTTGGTTTGGTTTTGGTTAATATCTAAAGACATTGGAAGTATATAGTTATCTTTGGTGGATTAGGTGATTCTCTAGAAGTTGATTATAGTACTCTTAATGCGAACATGTCTCCCTAAATACTCATCTTTTGGAAAAAAAATATGAGTTTGATTAAGGAATCTAGTAAAAGTTGAAAGTCAACAAGATAAGTGATTATTTTTCCTTATGAATAAATTACTCAATAAAAAGTAACTTAAAACAAAAATGTTTTCTATTAACTTTTCCTACTGGGGAATCAAATACCGTTTAACCCATCACAAGTTTTTGATTTTCTTATGGTTAACTTTCTCCTATACATGTTTACTATCACTCTCCCTCAAGAACATGACCCTTTGCTTTTTCCTCCATGTCCATGTTTTTCTACATGGAATCCTAGTATGGGTTAACAAGGGTGACCTTTGTACTTATCTTCCTTTATTTTAAAGTGATTTTTTTACCGACTCTTGTTCCGATGTGGGACTTTCAAGGATGTTTCCAAAATCAATTTTAAAAATTGCGAGGACGCAATTCCCAAAAGGGGGGAAGGATGTAAAACCCCATGTAAATAAAGAATATGAAATTTTCATATTTATCCATATTTGTGAATAAAATATTAATATGACTTTAAAGGGGACGCTATGCTCGATGGCGTACCCAACATGCAACAACGAGTTTCTTGGGAATCATACATTGCACTCTAGTAATAAAATAATATTATTTTAAATTGTAGTTAACATGTAGCCGTTGTATTGGAAATAATGGATAGAAATAACTAAAATAGGATTATATATGTTTTTTAACGTTTTTAAATTTATCCAATAAAAGATAAAGGCTTAAAATACGGAAAGAATTCAATTTTAGGCGTATATGCCCTAGTTTTCACTAAAGGTTCACTTATCACCTTTTGATGGAGAACCGTCATTAAATATAGTTTTGTTCACTCATATACATTCTATTGGACCAAATAAAAATCTTCTAAAGAATTGGGACATCAAAATTTACTTTGGGTAAATTTTTGGTATCTTTCCGATAAAGTTCATTTTTTAATGAATAGTGTAAAATGTTGTATTTTAATTCAAAACCAATTTTTAATCTAATTCATTTATATGATTATATTATCTTTTGAATTGGTTTTAAAGTTAAATTAGAATATATTTTTACCAATAAATTCAATAGTGGTCGTTGAAATTAATTTCACTTTGAAATCACACTTAAACTAGTGTCAATCTTTTGATACTTATTGTTTCATAAAAACACGTTATTTTCTCTGACAGCGGGAATTAAATATTAAATTAATTAATGTGACTTATATGTTTTGAATTTTTTAAAATAGACTTCATTTTTTAGTTTGGAATATCAAATATAGCTTAGGGTGAATTTTTTGGATTTTTCTGAAAAACATCATTTTTTGATGAATAGTGAAACCACTAAGTGGTACTTATAAAAATTGATTTTTCCGTTTAAATGAAATTTTTCCATCGTTGTGTTTTGAATATAAAAAATCTGACATACATGGTTGTCATTAAGAATTAAAACGTGCTTCAATGGGATAAAAATAATTTTTTTGGTGAATAGTAACATATTAAGTTTTTAATCGCGATTAGAGGTAATTAGTGTAGTTTATGGTAAGAATAATGTTTTAATAAAATGAAATGACCTAGAAACATGTCCTACCCTCATTGGATGTGTCATGGCCGACCAATAAAATCCATGGGTCAACTTGGGGACCCCATGGAGCCACTTTGGTTGGAAAATGACATAAATATCTTTTTATTTAATGTTAAAGTAAAAATGACACAAACATGAAATGTTTTACTAAAACAATTTTTACATGGGGTTATACAAGTCATATTTTTGACAATAAATATTCGATGGAAAGATACAAAGAATTCCTACATCATATTATTTTTTTTTATAATTTTTAGACATTAAATAAATTAAATTATTTATGACATCATGATGATGCAGCGATGACCTCATTATTTAACGATTTCAATAAAATGGAAAGATAATGTAATATGTAAGAACTAAAAATTTTCAAAACCTATTGGATGAGTGTATTGCGATCCCTTATCAACTTATAATCTAAATACATCAATTTGGGACCTTTAAAATCCTAAACGCTTTTGAAAATAAAGTAACATTTTGTAACCTTACAAGAGTGCCCCTCCTCTCCTCTTATAAAAGGCCCCCACCTCTACCTCCTTACCCACACTCCCAAAGCCTCTGGCTCGGCCAAACCCTACCCATTTTGTCTCTACACTTCCCTCTATAACTCCTTGAAGCCTCACTTTGTGCAGAAGTCTTCCCAAGGAAGCCTTTGAGCTCAAACCAAAGAGAGTTACCCGATTTTAAGGTAATGTCTTTACTTGTGTCCTTTTGTTTTATTTTGCTTCTCCAACCCCATAAACTCTTTTTATTCATTTATTTTGTAACAAATCCAGTATATTAAATATAATAGGATGTTTTTATAAGAAGGATTCTAGCTACACTTACACACACCTATATCTAATGGTTAAAGAACATACTGTTTTCGTGGATGGGGAATTTCTGCCTCCCGAAACGATGATTGTTCAACATTCATTTAAAAACATCAAAGGTGGCCATTAAGATGTCACTATATTTATATATGATATATAATATGTTTATGTTTTCCTTAAGCTTCTGTATTTCTCATTTATGGCATACCTTTATGTCTTCAAATATGTGTATACGCGATATTTTCATTTAAGGAAGTGCGGACTACCGCCCCCTCAAAGTGATTTGATTCGTTAATACCATATCTGGTACATATAAAGGATATATTTAGTGATATTATATATGATACCATACTGTAATTAAAATACTATTATGTATCATTATGTTTTAATTCCATTAAATATGAAATAGAAATGGAAATAGCGTTCATGCGTACGTACGGCTTACCGTCTCCATGAACGGTACATTTCATTTCTTATCTCAAAATGTTTTCTAATATTATAAGTACATATATATAATGGATATATATGTAATATATTACATCTAAATTATGGATATCATTCTGGAATTATAACATATACATATCTCTCTCATTTTGTTTTAATTTCATTAATATGACAAAAAAATGAAAGTAGCGTTCATGTGTACGTACGACCTACCGTCTCCATGAACGGTGCTTTTCGTTTTTGTCTCCAAATGATATGTAATAGTATAAAATGAATATTTACTGGATATATATGATATTTTAATCATTGATACTATTCTGGAAATTATTTACTTATAACTACATGGGCAATCTTTTTTCAAACAAGTTCATTTTTGACTCATGTACCAAACATCGGCAAAAACATATGATATGAACTAACATTATTAAACAATTATTATTACATTATAATATGTGATATGAAATGAATAATAATCTCTAAAGGAGGTACTTAGGCAATTATTAATTTACCAATGTTTATTATTCTGGAATATAAAGAAACGAACAAGACAAGTTGGACTTGAGGTAAGGGATCCTACTCTAGTAATTCATTTTAAGTACACTCTTTTATGTCATTCCTTTTAAAGGTAATCTTTCATGTTATTGGGATATTATTTTATATTACTCTTACTGTAATTTTTATGTTCATGTGATTAGAGACCCTATTCTCTCTCATCAATCCATTTTGGAAGTTTTGAGTGGCGCTGTTAGGCTGCCGAATTTTCGTAAGAGATCTAACCTCTCTCTTTCTTTTTATGTACTCTCCTTTATGTCACTTATTTTAAGCTCCTCTTTGTTATGTTGGGGGATGTTATTTTATATTCCTCTTTCTATAAACTTTATGTTTATATGGTGAGATACCCTATTTGATCTCATCAATCCATTTTTGTAAGTTTTATGTGGCGTCGTTAGGCTGCCGAGTTTTCGTAAGGGATTTTTCATCTCACTTTTTTTCCCGTGAGATTTATGCTACATTTGCCACAATTTCCTTTGAGTGGTGTATGTACTGCCCATTATTTTACTCATTGTGTAATATAATTTCTTTTATGAGTATTTACATTAATGTTGTATTGTCCTTCTTTCACGAGGTGTATGTTTCGAAAGATACACAAGTCGGTATGGGAACCTTTCACCCTCCTCTTTCTAAAAGACTTCTTTTGTTGGGTCTTTTAATTTACATATTTTTATGTTGGGATATGTTCTCATATATCCTTATTGATGTAAATTTAATGTCGAAGTGATTAGATACACTTTTTATCTCTCATCAACTCATTTTGATGTGACGCTGTTAGGCTGTCAAGGGAACTTCTTAACCCAATTTCGATTTCTTTGGGATCAACATGTAGTTATTGAATATGTCATCCTTTAAATATTTGTGAATGACCTTTGATTATTTTACACTTAATATCCAGTTATATTTGGTGTATTAGTTTGCCACACATAATTATTTAATTGATTTATCCTTAAACCAAGGATATTGTCATTGTATGGGACTTCGTCTCAATCTCCTTTCATTGAGGCATATTTTATTTTATACAGAACCTTCTTTTATACGGTGTATAAACCCCTTTGACTTTTATGTTTATCCAAAAGGAATCTTTCTTTATACGAAGCCTTTACTAAACGACAAAAGGGAATGTTTTTGTCGTACGTATGCGACGACAACGACTTCTCCACCGTCGTGACCATTATTTGAGTTTCGAATTCCTCTACAAGCCATACCTTCTTTTTAAAAGAAAAATAAATACCATGTTTTACTTTTAATTTATTTTTTTATTGAAAATGGTTTTCATAATGTTTTTATATCAATGTGTTGTATTGATATCTTGTTATTGAAAAGTGGGAATGTTATGTTTCCTTTATGCATGTTTTATGTGATACGATTATCTTGAGGTTCTTGGGAATTATTATGAAGACGGGTGGTTCCGTGATAAACTAAGGGCGGGTGAGCCCGATGTAGCTCTCCAATGCATTGGGTAACATGAAGGAGTGAAACGTTAGTATTTCGCTGAAGAGATTTAGGGAATATACTGTGGTGGGTATTCCAAACGTAACCAAGAGGGTTACTCCCTACGTAAGAATGTTATGAATGCCTCACGTTACCTTTTATGTCTTATGATTTATATGATTTATTCATGATTTTATGAGGTATGTTAAAGTGCTTATGTTTTATGGGTAAAGTATGATTTCATTCTTATGTATACATGTACTCATGTTTCCTTTCCATATTTTTATATCCCATACTGAGCTTTTTATGCTCATCCCAAGTTTTTGAAATGTTTTTCACAGGTCAAGGGAAGGTTACATGATATGATGATAGTGTCAATGAAGTGTCAAGAAAGAATCCATGTTTTATTTTAAATATGTTTCCGTTGATGGGAAAAATGAATACTATCTTTTATGTAACCACTTTGTTTAAATGTGGAATGTAATGGATGTTTTATGATCTAATTCTCTAAAACTCTAAACCTGAAAAGATCCTCAATGTGTAATCTTGTAATAACTCCTGATTAAGTAAGTTTTAAGGATGGGGCCTTATATTTATCTTCCAATTATGTTTTTAAAAATTTTAATATCATAGGTTGTGTCTTTGATTACAACTTATAGCACATTTACCTGCTCAAAATGCATATGGTTTAGAGGATAGGTACGCTTATAATACTTATATTCAATAAGATATGAAACTCTTAAATAATCACCCAAAAAATGGATAACAAGTATGATTCACATCCAAAAACTAAATCATCCTTCCTTGATGGAGCATTGTTCTCCAGAATAATGATCAATTCATCCTCAACCATTTTACACCCATTTCTTTTTCCGGTATGACTTCATAAGAGAGAATATGGCACTTTGCATGAATTTATTAATAAATCTTTATTCCTATTTTTCTATTGGGAGCATTATTGAATTCAATAAAATCTTACAAAAAATATCCTTTCACCATGATTACTCTCAACTAATAATCTTAAATCAAAAGGCTATATTTTTAGTGATGGATGGTTTTAAATAGGGTTTAGTTAGACAAGTTTGAATATTATGATTTAAATTTGGATGTCAAAATCATTTATGGATTTAATGTATAGTAACACATGAAAGTCAAATAAAATAGAACCCATTAAAAAAACAATATTGTATAATTTCATTTAATTAAAATAATATTCCTAACAAACAATGCATAAATTTATAAGTACATTAATAGTATTATTAAATGAATAGTTTTTTAATCATAATTAACAATCCCTAACTCATGATTTTTATAATTTAATCTCTCATAATTCATATTGTTTGTAGAAATTTTTGTAAAATAATGTTCTATTCCAATGAATTCAAGACTCACAAATCCTTTTTGAATGTGTTCTCTAAAAACATGATTACTTATATCAATTTTATTTTCCCTTGAATTAGACACAAAAGGTTTAGAAATGTTTATATCAGCTGTATTTTCATTTTTATAGTAGCATGTATGAATTGAAATCCACAATCTATAAATTTGTATTTCATCAATAGAATTTTTAAACGAAAATTTCTTGTAGTGATGTATTTGACTTCATCAGTAGTTAATAAAAAAATTTACTTCATGCTACTCTATAAAACAAGAGACTTGCCCAAAAAGTAACACATTTATCTGTTCTTTTTCTATATAACATGAATCCACTAAAATAGTAATCTAAATATCTAATAAGATCAAAATTATGTTATCTATAATAAAACAATCTTGAATTGGTTCTACTTTTTAGGTAATTGACAATTATTTCCATAGAATTTAAATATTATTTTCATGGGTTTTATTAAAAATTTTCCCACATTTTCACACTAAACATAATATTTGTTCATTATCTATTTACTATTGTAAACATCCTATTAATCCTCTATAAATGGTTTGATCAATTTGATTCGCAATTTCATAATGATTCAATTTATAAGTGGTACATATTAGAGTATCACTTCCTTTAAATTTATCCAAGAAATAGTGGTTTTGAATTGGAATAATTCTAACACACTGGTCAATCTTATTTTGAAATCATGTTGGAAGAATTTTTATAATTCAATACATAAATAATTATTTGATGAAAAAAAATAATTACATCAAGATATATTTGAAAAACTATAAGATATTTTGAAATTATTTTAAAAAATTCATTAGGATCAAAAATACCTTTTGTAAAACCATACGAATAAGAAAAGTGTTGAGCCGATCAAACCAAGATCTTGGAGAATGTATTAAACCACCATCAAAATTTTTTAATTTATATTTTTTTAAATAACTATTTTTTTAAAATATAGGGTGTCTTCTCTAAAAAAATAAAAATATAGACATTATAAAACATTATTGACATCCATTTGACATAGTTATAAATTTAAATGTGCATCATAAGCTAGTTGTTTTCTAATATCCTCTTTTATTTATATAGGGGAAAAGGTTTCCTCATTATTAACAACTTCTTCTTGGATTTATTCTTATGAATCATGTTGAGAATTTATTTTAATTACTTATCTTGACTCATAAACCTTATTCCTAAACACCCATTTGGCCTCACTTGTAGCATCCCGGTTCCCACTCACTAATATTTATCCAAACCTAAGTTCTTCCAGATCTCAAGTGTGCCTCCTAGTATACTAGAGATTATCAACTAGTAGTGTGGGTATAATGGTGGTATGGTTGGGAGACTGTACCATCATGGTTAGAGTAGAAGAATAATATATACAATAATGAAGCAATGGATGAAAATGAATAATAAACTAGTGGAAGGTAACAATAATTGAAATTGAAAAAAAATAAACAAATTTTTATGAACATGCTATAATGTAAAAGCAATATAAATTTAATAGGTAAAAAAATAATCAAAACTAGATTGAAAAACAAAAATTAATAATTAAAAAAGGCTCCATCACTAGAAGAAAGTCTAAGTACATTCTTAGTCGTTACTCCAAAATCATCTAGTCTAGTCCAAGTCCAAAATGAAAAGAACATATTACATGATCCATAATTGTCATCATGTAACCTAGAGGATATATGTATGGGTACCCAGCTACATCATAAATATGGTGTGCGATATACCTAGTATTACAAAACTAGAAACATCTAATGATATCTAGTCTATGAATATAAAATAAAGCAATTTTCATCTCATAGTAAAAAATCATTGTATAAATTATAATGGAAAAAAGTGAGGCTAGTGTTCCTCAAGACACATGGATAATCGTACCTTTTTCTTCTTGTTTTAATAATTTTTAAATACATTCCACCATGTGTATATATAAATATATAAGTATGAATATATATATATACACCATATATTTCTGAACACATATATACAAAGTACAAGATATGAATAAGGTGTAACTCAAGTGTCCATGAATAATCATACAAAGTTCCATAATTCTCATAGTGTATGTCCTTAGGAAGAAACTATGGTTATTTAATTATGTTTGTAAACAATTGACCAAATCTATGTATGTTTTTTTTACTTTGAATATGAATAATATGGTTTAAGTAATTGTAATATTAAGATAGTCCAAGGAGTAATATATAGGGAACCCATGTATTTCTCTAGATATTATATAAACCCCATCACCATTGGAGTCTATCCTAGGATTTCTATAATAGGAACCTTGGAACACTCACTACATGGTATATGGAAATAACCCTATGATCCCATCCATGTTGTACCACAAAGGTAACCACGTATCACTCTAATCATACTATAGTATCATTTAGCATATAAACCTTTCCTTGGAAGTCCGTATCAAGGTCCTGGTACTGTTCAACGAGTATATCACATCATGAACACTATGAGTCCATCCAAGTAATTCTTTATCAAGAACCCTATTGGACGTTTTTTTATAATTAAATCAACCACTAATCAAAATCAAGGAATTTTATATCCGGAGTCTATGTATTTCTCAAGGCATGCTTCATATGATTTATCCTATGAGACAATCTAGGGAATTTCATATTAGGAACCTAATTCCACTAAAATAATGACATAATTTATTTATCCATCGAGCCCATCCAAGGAATTACATGTCATGAGTCTTTTTATCAGTAATTATGTATATATAATCTAAATCATCCTATGATCCCATATACGGATTCATGTATCAATAATCCAGGTATCAACCAACATTTAATATAAAAGTTTACGGGGTATATATTTAAAAATTAAAATAGGAAATTATATTTCATTCCATTCATATCATATTTCATCATGATTAATTTCATTAATCAATCAAATTATAATGAAATAAAAGATTCATGTTCACATAATGCCCTATTACTATTCAAGAAGGAATTTAGGTTGATACCTTATATTGATTCAACTCATTAATGAACAGGTATCAAGTGGGAACTATCCTATAAATTTAAAAAGTTCTTCCATTATATAAGTCACTTCACTTACAAGTGAATAGAATCAATTCGTGGTATATAATCCTATGGTAAATAATCAAATTTATTTAATTAATTAGACATGATTTAACTCAATCAATTCTATTAGACAACTCATACTTCATTTAAGGAAAATTTGTCTCCCATTATGAAGTGGAATTATTAACACACCCAAGGGGTGATTCCACAATAACATCTACAATGATCATTATAATCATTTTAACCAAAATCACCGTATATGGTGGGTTGGGTTTGGGTATTTGGGCTCCAACCATTTATGAGAGTTTCATATCATGTGTAAATGAGGTCTTGTTTTTAGTTAAAGGTAATTATTATTTTAGAAAAAATATAAGGGAATTATGGTGTCCAACACCATGATACAAATTTATAAACATTGAATCTTTAAGAGAATATCCACAAGACAACCTACCAGATTATTATGATGCTTCAATTTTCTATAAAAATTCTTTGATTCAAGACATAACAAGATTAATCAATTTAATTCTAATCTGCCTAAAAAATTAAGTCATATAATTTCCCACAATGATTTCATCAAAAGAAAGAATAAAAATTGATACAAGATTCAAAATAAGTCATGAAGTCACCTTTAAACATCCAACACAATCGATTATGATTAAATCTGATAAGGAAAAATGGATATCATTGGAATCCTAGTAGGGGGAGAGGGAGATCGCACGGGATATTTTTTGTGAGGAATGAGGGATAAAATAAAATATTAATGAAAAAATGATTAATATAAAAAAGGGAAATTTTCAAATTTTTAACGAATCAGATGATTTGGCCACATGGTTTGAAAAAACATGAGTCCATTGTGGGGTCCGATTGTCTGAAGGTATACCCACTCACATTAATATGGGTATTATTTGAAAATAATTGTACATCATATGTACTCATCTTTTATATCTTATTAAAAAAATCATGTATCTATTTTCCACACCTTGAAAATTTATCAAACTATGATCCTCTTTTTAGTGGCTTCATTGTTGAAGTAAATGGTTACTACTAATTGTGTACTAACCATGTGCCTCAACCTACTCCGTAATAAAAGTTTTGAAGCACGATGATTCGTAAAGAACACCTAATACACGAGTTAACTCTTAGGCCTTAAAACCCATATATAAACATTAAATTCACATGATAAAACTCTAAAATTTACATTACAAGGCTTATTTTATGTTTCTTCCCATCCACAAAACAAAAAGATAAAATTCTCATGGACTTTTCAACTCGGTCCAAAACATGAGACATTTTAACCTCCCCACCCTAGAACATATCATCCCCAAGAAGCCCTAGGAAACAACACAAACATTGAATTGGATACTTGGGTCGTGAAACTCTCAATCAAACAGTCGTGTAGAGTTTTACCTACCAAACACACCAACATGTTATACTTTAAACATGTATTACTTAAGACGCTAAAAATCGATCCAATTCACAAATAAAAAAACTGAAACATCATGATGGAACTTAACCAATCCCATCTAACCCAAGAAATTATCACATCATCATATCTTTAATAAAATAATCTATTTTACTCCCCCAAAAATACTTTATCTATTCAAATCAAACTCAAAACCACGGTAGTCCCACCATTTGAACTCCCTATTGACACATGATCTTACCATCCTGATGATTCTTCTAGAATATTTATCAACTCCTAAATCCTAGTAACACTTAAGGAATATAATCTATTTCCTTGATTATATTGAAATAGTTAAATCCTGATCAACCATGATTTAAATGGTTGAGCTAAATATTCCCTGAAAATATATGACTGGATCACACATTGCACTTTTCTCCTATAATGACTTATTATATGTGCTTTCTCACCTAACCGCATTCATCCAAATAAGATAACAAAATTCGGTCCCCTTCTATCTAACTATCATTTAAAATTACATCCTAATGAGATTATACATCATCAAAACTATATTCAAATTTATTTAATCAAGGTATGTCGATATCATTTCAAGCATAGTCGCTTAAGTTTGTAGCTAACATTAGCTGATGTATTTTTGTTGAACATCCTTGGTTCCATAATAAAATAGCATAACAATGCAAAAAATACCATCCAATGACCAGTCTAAGATCCAATGACGATTTTCAAAAAAAATTCCTCTATCGAACCATAAGTACATTTTATAATTAATTATTTCGCTTGATATATAGCTGATGTTGTCCCAACATACTCAAGATGGGGTCATGATAGGGTATAGGATCATCTATGATCCAGGAGTACACCATAAAGATAACAATAAATACCACTGATAATCATTTATAAATATATTGATCCCTTATCCATCAAAATAGGTTGTATTTCCATGAAACATCCCCTCTCACCCCATCTCCCTATTACATGAGACTAAGTCCAACCACAGTTCAACCTCCTTAGGAAGCCCTAAAACTACATTCACACATTTATTGGTACATTTAAGAGGGTCACAACCATAATGATAATGTTTTTCATAACACGTCACACCTTATATTTCTTCAACCATCCATCTATATTTAATTTTTAATACTTCATTTATACCACATTGGACTTAAGGATTATGAAATGTCTAGTTTAGCAATATATATACTATTTTGTGACCAAATAATGTTACCTTAAAACAAATGGTTCCCAAGATCATTATATTAAACAAATGAAGTCTCATTAGGATTTTCAGAATTCTTAAATAGTTGGTTACAAAAATAAACACCTCACTATAAAGTTGCATTGTATTCACAATCGTATTACTATCCCATCGAACTCCTAGATCACTTATTCATCTTGATAATAAATCTAGTGTCCAAAATCAGTTTAACCTCACACCTATGTTTTAAAACTCATCATCCAAATAGATACATGAAATCTAGAATCTAAAAAATCATCATCTTCTAGATATAGTTTTGACCATTTCTAATGGGTCCATAACAGTCGTGTTCACTCTACATGGAAGGACACACTAAAACATGATGACCAATATAATCCCAACCATAAGAGTTCCCAAATGGTTATTAACCGAGAATGGGAAAACATCCCAATGAACACACTCCATCCTCTACCAATCCTGGGTTATGGTTGTGGCCAATACGCATAAATAAAGTACTAACATAAAGAATGAAGAAAAGAGCTTATTAATAGTTTTCTAGATCATATTCACTTTAGAGTATGCATGATGCTCTCATGATCCATTCTCAAATCATCATTTGAGTCTGTAATATAAGTTTAACCAAACATGTTTTTTTGGGTATAATACAATATTATTTTATAACATCATCCCAAGCACTGGGATAGATTATAATCCTTTAACACCTAGGTCACTCTACTATAAATATGGAATGTGGAAAAAACATCACAAATCAAGGCTCATACAATTATAAAAAAATCACATGGTTCACTATACCATTTCAAAAAATAAGACATAATGTGTAAAAAATGTATTACTAGAATAGATAAATAGTGAAACCTGAGAAATGTATTAATAGGATATGATAGCATGCAAATGGATTAAAATAGAGCTATTTTATTCATATTAATATTAATAGGTTGAAGACTCCTAGGTCATGCTCCATTAGAAAATAAGAAAGGTCATAAGGCCATAAAAATGGCTAACCATGCATAAGGAATATCTTACCTACTAAACATGAGGATTAAATTATGATCATGATTCCAACAATGTATAACTATCAAAGGAACCCCAAATTTTCTCATGTGTCATTATGAAATCTAAGAGTCCTACCCGACTCCAATGATACCTTGACAAAACCACTCATCTAAAAACTGAAATCCAACATTTACCAGAGATAATTTACCATACAAGGTACTAACTCAACAGGGTTATCCCCTTAATAAAGTATAAATCAAAGACCCTATTACTTGGTCTCACAAAAATTGTCACTAAGCTTAATGGCTAACATCTATGATTATAGTAAAAGAAATTTTTTAACTGATACCTATAAAAATCATCCATATTATCATACAAGGTAATATTTAAGATAAACCTTAATCAAGGGTTGAGGATAATACACCAAAATAAGGATCTAGGTTCTTTACATTTAATCAATTATCATTTATTAAAACATTTAAATGAGCCTATACATAATGTATATCAAGTACTAGTTAAAAGGAATTATTTTTCAAACATTAATCAATACATTATTTACTTGTCTCCATGTAGCATAATAATAAAAGTATCTTATATTTTCTATTTAAAGATATAATAATTAATTAATTAACCATGTAATTCTCACATCTATCATAGTTAAATAAAATTTCATTTCCATGCTATAGATGAAAACATACTTTAATTGGTAATTGGTATTTTAATTATCTAAAGCCTCATAATAATAATGCTAAAAAATATTAATGGTCCGTTATTATATAAGATGGATTAGTTTAGTATGATTCCACCATAAAATTGGTTAAAGAAACATTAAATAAACATCCCATATCCATCTTAAGAATACCCTCTTATGGTTATGTACAAAGGAATATAAAGATAAAAGAAACCTCCAAGGGTCTCATCATTCCAACATGGGTTTATTTTAGTGAAATACAATAGTAGGTGATTTTTCAAGGATTAATTACACCCTTGATGTGTTTATCATATAATCCTATAATTTCATGAATTACCTACTCATTTAGAGTCTAGTTTATCTCATAATAATAAACCACCATGGCAGACTAACTCAGGTTGAGTCGTATCTATGGTCTATAAGAAACTAAATCCTTTTTTGTGTTAAATTTTAACAACATTTATTGTTATGAAATAGTATTGTTATATGAATTAAAATTCCCATGTTATAAAGCTATAAGATTTATATGTTACAATTTAAACACATGTAACTACCACTAGAACATAAATTTAGTATCTAAATATAATATGATAAATATAATTATTCGATTATAGGGGTCCCCATTCCCATTTAAAAGCTTTATGAGTAACAATTTTCATCAATGTAACCAAAATAAAATAGAATTTTAACCTAGGTAGCTAGAATTTCAGGGCTTAAACATATATCATAACTCATTAGGTAAAGTGAAACCATCATGATATATGAGAAACCATTGTTTATGTTTATGTGTATACTTTAATAACCAATTATTTTTTCTCCCTTTACCTGCATGAAATGTTAGCATAGTTCCAGTATAGTGTTCCAGAAACCTAGCATAATTAAAAGGTAATCAAGAAAATAAAATAATCCTTGCATTGAATACTCAAGACACATAAATTATTAGATGATTATAATTATTATGAACAATACCTAATTTCCAAACCATTCAAAGAGAAGAATAATTTAAATCTTATTCAACAGTAAGGAATAGAAAATTACATCAATCACTCATGGTTAAATATTAATCAATTGTAACAACAATATGAGTAATCCTATCCATGTAAAATTAATCTTTCCCCCGTTAATGGGTTCACCAGACCAAGATAAGAGCTATTTACCAAGTGCCAACAAATTTTGAGTCTCATGTCAATTACACCCAAACAGTGTGTAAAAGATAGATAAATCACTTTTTATACCACCTGTTGCATCTCGGGTTTGGCTCTCTATTAAGTAACTGAACCTATGTTCCACCAGGCATCATGTATGCCTCCCCATATACCAAAGGATCCTGAATAATATTGAGGGTCTAATGGTGGTATGGTGGGTAGAGTATACCCTCATGTATAGAGTATCATAAAGTATTGTAAAATAATGCAATAAGGAAATCAAATGAATAAAAAATTAGTAGAATGTAGAAATAACTCAAAATAAAAAAGAAATGAATTAATGAACTTGTTATAATGTAGAATTAGTAGACATATACATGGTAATACAATCATAAGAGTAATACTAACATAGGTGAATAAATATATAAATAAATCCTCTATATTTGAATGGAATACTAAGTACATACTCAACAACTTCTCCCAAGCTCCCATGTCGAGTCCTTGTCTAAAATGATAATAGTATATAGCAAGATCCATGATCCAAGTCATATAACTAAGAAATAATATATATGGGTTCCATGTTGAGATTCTAAAAGGGTGTGATATATACTCATTATAACAATGGAGGTGCAGATAGAGTAATTTTCTTTTTCAAATTTACTTGTATTCTTGTATTAAATAGTTAAATTCATCACAACTATGTTTAGTAATTTCTAAAATAAAAAAGGAAATAGTATTCTTAAACTAATTTCTTATATGGTTATAAATAAAATAATAATTTTCAAATTATAAAAAATAAATTTTAAAAACCACATTTCATTTTTTAATTCATAATGCTAAAATTACTTTAGAATGATTTTTTCAAAAATTTCTAAATATATTTAATTTTTTTAATGAATAGAAAAAATAATAGTTTTATGGAATACTATATTTTCATTACAAGGTAAAATTATGATTTATATTAGTTATAAATTATAATTAGTACATTTTAATATGAATCCAATTATGTTTTTTGAATAGTTTTTATTCATGAATTTAGTATCAAAACATTTTATATTTAAAATGTTGCATTTTTCTAGAAATCCATTTTTCAGTTCATTTTTCTGATTTAAATTTAAATTTAATTATTCCAATACTATATTTTATTTTTTAAAACCATATTTTTAATAAAAATTTCTAAATTTTTTAAATATTTTAGTTTTATTTTTTGTTAAGATAAATAGTAAAAATGGTAATTTTTATTACCATGGTTAATGGTAAATAATTAATTTAGTGTAAAAATAATATGATAAGGATTAGAAAATTACCCCAACACTTTCTTATAATATATTAGTTGAATTTAAAATGTAAATTAATATCTAAGAATCTAATTTTAGTTTTCTAATGGACACATATCAATCATAAATACTTATATAATATTAAAATCATTGAAAGATTAAAAATGTAAATTTCTTTGTCTTAAATATATCTTATGTGGCCCCATGTGGAAAAATTATTAAAAGTAACATGGGAAAAAATATATGTTATGAATTAATATTAATATCCATTTTTAACTTCATAAAATTATTTTCATGTTATAAATTTATTTATGTCTTTTGGGTTCACATAGATGATATTATTATGATTATAATATTTTAATTAATGAAAATTCAATGATGTCATGTTCATCTTATTAATAACTATATCATTTTTAATAACGTGTTACCAAGAATATATATTCCAAAATAAATATTATTTTGATGTATAAAATATTTATCTACATAAAGGATTTTTTATATGATATTTTTAGTAAATAAATGAGTATCTCAGATAATTATACATTGATGATGACATAAATATATAATTAAAGAATAAATAAAATAAATGATATTAAAATATTAAAATACATATATTTTGAGTTAATTAAGAAGATAATGATTTTTAGATGATTATATCATATTATGGGTGTTTTAAATGTTATTTTATGTTATCTTCTTGTCCTGTTTTTCTTAAAGTTAATGTAATAAATAATGTCAAAATTTACACTAATGATATTTTATCAATATAATATTTTTTTAATTTGATTAAAAATAATAAAAAAATCTCTAAAAACAGAAAATTGTCAATTTTGGCCTAAAATATCATTATTTGGACATTTAATGTATAATTTACATCATATAAGAAAATTTTACGACTTTTTAAAATGGAAAAAGTCATTAGATCAATTAAAATTAAAATAGTATAATTAGGGGTTAATCAAAATGATAATGTATAAAATAAATCCACATAAATAAAAAAATTTACTTTTTGATGATATTACAAACTTATCTAATCTACGAATATAATATGCTACCATTTAGAGGTATTTTTAATTAAATATTAATTTATATTAATTTAATCCTTTGAGAATTTCCAGAAATGCCCATCAACTGAATTATAAAAGGCTACTCATTTCTTCTCTACTTTACACTACATTGTTCTATAAAACATGACCAATGTATACTCATTTATGTTCTCAAAATTCTAACTTAATTTCATGAGGTTATTTCCCTTCCAAAAGACAAACTTGAGATCCCTTAAAAAGAGATTAAAGGATGTCCACTAAAGAAGAGATAATCGTCTTTGTTGACTCTATCAAGTCATTTCTTCTTTCACTTCTGATTTATATGTTGTTTACATGTTAAAGTAAAAAATATAGTATCATGTATATTTTTATATTTTATTATTATTATGGTATAAACATAATCTACCATTAATCTGTTCTATAATAAACAGAATCACTATGCATACACACGTAGAACATACCATCTTCACACAGTGCTGTGATTTTTGTTTCAATCCCTCTTTACATTGATAGTTATAATGATTGACATGATAAATATATGTTATAAATGTTTCTTAAATATTATCCTTTAATTAATTAAATAATTTCCACTTTGACCATTTTCAACTGAACAAATTCATTTTTGGACTTATGAACCAAATATCATCTAAATGTCTAATGTGAACATAAATATTTAATAGAAAGGTAATAAGTGATATAAAAGGAATAATAAATTTAAAAAAGGTTATTAATTAAGTATAAATTAACCTAATTTTATTATTTGTGAATATAAATATTGTACGTGATGATTCAAACACTATATAGGGGTCTTTTTTTAATTCTCTTTTAAAGTTACCCTTTTAACAATTTTTGAAAAAGAAAAAAGGAATGTTTTTTACATATACTTTGTAAATAAAATTTCCCTCTTCAGTTATTATATTATGTTTTGAATATTCTTTTATAAGTTAAAATTTTAACATTAAAAAAATTTGGAAAATGAAAATTGATTTCCTAATAAAAATGTTATTTTCTGTAAGAATGATTCCATAATTAAAGCTTTATTTATTATGATTATTTTATGGGTAATTAGAATTTTATATGGGGATGAGTGGTTCAGTAAGGAACCATGGATGGGTGATCCTATTTTATATCTCTAATACATTGTGAAAATGGATAGAGTTAACTGGTTAGGTTTCTTTTAAGAGATTAAGGGAATATACTACGAGGTTTATTCCGAATATAACTATGAAAAATAATCCTTGTGTTGACCTGAGAGATATAGTATATTTAATAGTGATATGAAAATTATTCCACAAGTTTCCTTTATGATTTATACATACTATGGGTTTTAAATAGAACTTATTATTTCAAAAGGTAATATAAAGAGCATATGTTTTATGTGTAAAAGATATAACATTTTGAAAATGTTTTCTTTTAGGGACTAACTATTTATTTTTTACATTTTATGTAACTTTAGATATTTTTCTAATCATCACTAGATTTAAATTTCATTAAAAGGGTTTCTAGATGGGTAAATGGAAATAATAATTCATGTTCAATGTCATGATGTTATTTAGGGAAAGAAATCAGGTATTGTTTGAAATGATTCATATTCTGAAAAAATAGATATTGAGTGGAATTGTCTAATTATAATATATGAGTTTACATGTATGATATTATAAACTGGTTCTCTAAAAAATTAAACCTATAATATCTTTGAGAATGTGATAAATTCATTTCTAATTGAATTAACTAGATTATGAAATGTTTGAAGGTTGCATCCTTATAGTGGTTATGAGAACACAATTTAGACAATTTTAGGGGATTAGATAATTTTAATAGAATAGCCCTAAATGTTTTTTACATTATTATTTTTATGAAATGATATGATATTTTCAAATATTACCATGTTCCTTCATCTAATATATGTCTTTTTAGAATGTTTTTATGAGAGTAAATATGTAATCTAAATTAATAAGACACTGAGATGATGATATCCTTCTAAATATGCAACCTGGAATGGTGAGAATTAGAATTGAGTAGTTTTTGACATTAATGGATCAGTTGATAGAATATATATATGGGGAGGAAATCTATACAAGTGAAAATCCTGAGTTTCCATAAAGTCACATGATGATATTGTAACAATTTATAAAGAAACACCCTCTAGATTTTAGTGGATCTACAGACCCAGTTGTTAGTGACAGATGGATTAAATCCCTATAAAATATTATGATGTCATTGGAGTGTTAAGACCATCAGAAAGGTTAGTATTTCTATTTTTTTATAAGGATAATTCAACCAGTTGGGGTCGATGGTTATGACTATTTGGGATAGTGAGGATATTTATATTTGTAAAGAAATCAATTCAAAAAATATTCATGGGAAATATTTTCTTAAGTCGATTCGACTTAGGATGGAATTTTTTTTGGGAATTGAGATAGTAGGAGGATTAATTGACTACATATAAAGAAAGATTCACTATATTGGTAAGTTATACACCATATTCTTTCTATGATTTTGATAGTAAAATCATTCATTTTTACTCAGGATTGATTCCATAATATCTAAGGGAATTGTATTATCATAAATTTAAGGGTTGTAGATAACTTTTTCTCTATGTAGAGAAGGTATAAATGGAGTTTACTGATGATCATGTTTTCTTTTTCATCCATCATAAAAAAGAGGATGATGTGGCAGTCAAATGGGAAGAATTCAATAAATAAGTTTGATGGTATGAAAATTAAAATTTTATTACGTGAGAATTGTGGTAAAAACAGACTTGGGAATTCCTATTGAAGTTTGTTTAGTGTTTCTTATATTGTAATTATTGGTATATGATAGTAATTAAAATGAAAAAGATAATTGTATTGGAAAGATGAATTCTAATATACAGTCAGTAATATTTTTTAAATGTCATCAGATAGGTTATTATGAAAACGATTGTCTGAAGAGAAACCTGATTGAAAGGGAATTTTCAATACTATAATCATAGAGGTGTAGTGAAATACTTTTCAACTACTTCAGTCATTGTTGATCCATCTAATGATATGGTATTAGGTACATTATTTTTTTATTAAGATTATATTAATGCCTTGTTTGATACATGGTCTATAAATTCGTTCTTTTCTAATAACTTTTTGGGAAACGTAGAAATTTTATTTCTTGAAATGATGTTAGAACTTGTAGTAATAACACTATAGGGAAATATTTTGGAAAAATGAATTATAAGAATGTTCCTATTGTTTTTTGTTTAAATAAATTACCTGAAAACCTTTTTGTCATACCCTTAGTAGAGTTTGATGTTATTTTTGGTATGGATTGTCTCTCAGTTTACCATTAAAAGATATATTTTAGAGCTAATTAAGTTTATATTTTAGAGAAATATTTAGTTTGTATAAAAGAATGAACCCATACCATTGATAAAATATCTAGAATGTGAGAAACTATTAAAATATGGAAATGAATTTTTATTTCACCTATTGTTTAAAAATAGGAAACAGTTTAGATTAATGATTTAATAGTGGTAAATTAGAATTAGTATGTTTTTTGTAAAGAGTTTCCTAGTGTTATACGTTATTAGGAAGTCAAACTTTTTGTTTGATTTATGCCTGCTAATAAGACAATTTCAAAACACCCATATCAAATGGCTCAAGTAAAACATCTAGTATTAAAATATCAATTACATGAGTTTCAAGACAATGGTTTTATTAAATTCCAGAATTGACCTTGGGAGCTCCTATTTTATTTTTTAAAAAATAAATATGGTTATATTAGGATTTCCATTGATTATATATATTTTAAAAGAATTATTATTATGAATAAGTATCTATTGCCTCATATCGATGAATTATTTTATTTTATCTTGGGTGATCAGTATATTTCAAAGGATGAATACAGATTTCGGTACCATCAACTAATGGTGAAGGAGGATCACATTCTAAAAATAGCTTTTCAATCTAGATACTTGCATTATGAGTTTATATTTGTACTCTTTGGTTTGAAAAGTTTTAGCTTTGTATTTATGGATATTACGAATAGAGTATTCTATGAATATTTGGATAAGTTTTTGTTTCTTTTTAATAATGATATTTTTGTTCATTATAAATGTTATGAGGATCTATAAGAATATCTCAGTATTGTTCTACAAACCATTGAACGAAAAAAAATTATGCAAAATTTAGAAAATTTCTTCTTCGGTTACATATGATTTCTTTCCCTGGGCCCATCATAATTAAATATCACATAAAAATTAATCCTTCTAGAACCAAAGTGGTTGATAAATGGAAAATGTCAACAAATATTACTGAGATTCATATTTTTCTCGGATTATTATTTATTATTGGTGGTTTTTTGAAAACTATTCATGTTTATCTGTCCAACAAAAAAAGTTATCATGAAAATGAGTTTAATTTATTTGGAGAAAATAATTGGATTATTTTTTTAGGAATTAAAAATGATATTGGTGAATTATTTAGTTTTATATATAAACTCAAAAAATGGTCATTTATTCACTTATATTATAGATTCATTAAAGGGAATTGGTTGCATTACAATATAGAATGATTTGGTAAATTTTTATGCTTCATGTAAACTTAAACCTCATGAGTTAAATTATCATACACATGATTTGAAATTAGATACTATGGATTTTGAATTAAAAAATTTGAGGATTCATTTATAAGGGAAAAATGTGAAATATATACTCATGATAAAAGTTTTAAGTATATATTTACTCGGAAATAATTGAACATGAAGCTGAGAAGATGGATAGAATTGATTAAGTGTTATTATTGCACATTTCATTACCATTCCAGAATGTAAAATAAAGTTTCTGATTATATCGGTTGTAAAAATAATTTTATATTAAACATATTATATTTGGGACATGACCCATAGGTTAATGATTTGATGAATTTTAGCATGGTATTTTTTTGTGTAGTAATTTTCACTATTTCATTTTAGATGTTAATGAAATTACCTCTATCACACAGAATTAAGAAATATCATAAAAAAGTCTATGAATGAAAAAAATAGAAACAACATAATATCGGTAACTTGCATGAATTTAATTTTATAAATAATGTGTTTTAGTATTTGAAAAAAATATATTTTTTGTTTCTTGTGATCCCCAGTTAAATAATGAATTATTTAGTGAAGTACATAGTTCTCCATTTTCAGTTCATCCTGGAATCACAAAGACATATTGTGGGATTTTGGGGTATTACTGGTGAGATAGAATGAAATGATATATTTCGTACTTTACAATGATATATTTTACTTTTCAATGGGTTAAATTAAAATAGAAATTTCCAAAGTGAATGTTTCAACATTTTTAAGTGATAGAGAGGAAATGGGAGAATATATCCATGGATTTTGTTATTTCATTAACAAATACATCACAATATAAATATGTGATTTGGATAACCGTTGATTGATTAACAAAATCTTCTCATTTTCATCCTAACCGAGATACTATGTCCTTGGATAGACATTGTAAAATTTACTTTAATTTCATAATTATATTACATGAAGTCCCTATATTATTTAAATTTAATCATGATTTGATATTCATCTCTAATTTATGGAACGAGATATAGAATGCATTACAGACTAAATTAAATTTTAGCACTACCTTTTATCCTCATTATTATGGATAGTATAAGTGGAAAATTCAGACATTAGAGGATATGATTTGTGCATATTAAATGGATTACTAGGGAAATATGGATCATCATATATCTTTCGTACATTTTTCTTATAAAAATATTTTTATTTCTAGTATAAAAATTGCTTATTTTGAATCATTATATTGAAAGTGATCTTGAACACCATCATTTTCTGATGATGTAAGGGAAATGGCGTGGTTGATAATGTAAAGATGGTTCTTATGAACATGGGGACATCACAAAGTAAGAAGACAAGTTATGTAGATAACTAATGAAAATATATTTCTTTCAAGGTATGTGACCATATTTTTCTTAAAACATCTCCATCAAAAATTCTAGTTCATTTTAGTAATAAAAGAAATTTAAGTTCACTATTATTTTAGAAAATTTGAATTCATTGATAATATTGGACCATATTCTTAACAAATAGCTTTACCTCTGAGTTTCTCCCATATGCACAATGTATTTCATGTTTCAATTTTAAGAAAGTATGTTTCTGATCGATCTCATGTTTTGAGCCCTGAGGTTTCTTAGTTAGAACATAACCATTCATATGATAAAAAAATACTATTCATATTAATGACTATAGAGAATAGGTATTGCCAAATAAGAAAATTCACCAGGTTAAGGTTTTGTGGAGAAACCACATGGTGGTAGAAGAAACTTTGGAAACTAAAATTACTATGAGGAAAAGGTATCCCGACTTGTTTAATAATTAAATCAAATTGAGAGGATAAAATTTCCAAAATGGAGGACAATGTAACAACATATGTACTATTAGAATAACTTTTCTCTTAGATATTCGTATTTTTTAAATTAAAAATTCAATTCATTACATGGTTAGTAATATTTAAAATCAAAATTGAAATAGTTTTATTAAACTAATTTCATATTTAGTTATATTTAAAAGATAAATATTAAAATTATAGAATTAAAATTTCACAATATTAATTTAATTTTTAAATTTAATTTTTCAATATTACATTAGAATGAAATTTTGAAAAAAATCTGAAAATATTGAATTTTTTAATAAATTGTGAGAATTACTGGTTTTTTTGAAACTTTTTTTATTTACAATATAAAATTTTGTTTTTAATTAGTTTTAAATAATCATAATTTTACTTTTATATTAATCCAATTATTATCTTTAGAATGGGTTTTATACATTAATTTAGTATAGAAACATTCAATATTTAAAATGTGGCATTTTTTTGAAAAATCTTTTATTCGACACATTTTTTATGTCTAAATATATTTTAAATAATTAAGGTGTGCCATGAATTTTATAGATTATTATAACATATTACAGATATATTAAATGTTTTGGTTTAATGTTATCTTGTTATATTATTTTTATTAAGGTAGATGTATTGAATTGTTTCAAAATTTACCGTAATGATATTTTATCAAAACAATATTTTATTAAATTATTTAAGAAAGTCATTAAAAATACAAATTGATTATTTTTTGGTTTAAAATTTCATAGTTTGTTCATTTTTTTCCAATTGAAATCTTATAATTTAAAATCACACCCATTTTAATATTGACAAAGTTGATAACATAATTAAAATTAAAATATATTAATTAAGGGTCAATCAAAATGATATGGTTTAAAAGAAAACCAAAAATTAAAATATTTTATTTTTTGATGATATTAAAATCGTATCTCACATAATGTTTGAATCTATTTCCATTTGGTGGTGTTTTCAATTGAACATTAATTTATATCAATTTAATATTTAAAGAATTTCCAAAAATGTCCATTTCCTCAACTATAAAAGGGAACTTCTTATGTCACATATTTATACAACATTAATTCATATATCTCTACCAACCTATTATAATTTTCCATCTCAACATCCTTAGTTAGGTTCTTGAGGTTCTTGTCTTCCAAAATTCTATCCCTAGATCCCTTAACAAGTGATTAATGGAAGCCCTCCGAAGAAGAGGTAATATTCTTTATCATTTTTTTCATGTTCATTTCTTCTTACAATCCCTCTAAATATGTTTTTATATGAGTAAGTAATAACTACAGTATCATATATATTTTTGTAATTTTATGATTATGGGACAACCTTATTTCATATTTTATCCATCATTCGAAAAATAAAAGCACCACTTCTATGTAAGTACAACATATCGTCTCCATATAATGGTGTGATTTTGTTTTCATCACCAAATTTCTTGGATGGATATAATGATTGAAATTATAAATATAAATGATACATATTACATTAATATTAATTTAGAGATGATAAAATAATGTCTTCATTGACAAGAGTCATCCAAATGAATTCGTTTTGAAATTATGAACCAAATTTCATTCAAACATGTGATATGAATATAAATGATTAATAACATGGTAATAATTGATATAAAAGGAATAATAAATTTTAAAAATTTCTTAATAAATTATAAATTAAAATATTTTTATTATTCATGAAAATTGATAGTGTATGTGATGATTCAGAATCAAAGTATAGGCATTATTTTTTTATATCCTCTTTTAAAGTTTCTCCTTCAAATATTTTTACCAAATCCAAAAAGTAATATTTTTTAAACATATTAAATCAATGTAATTTAAGGATTTTATTATGATTTTACTTTTTAAATCTTCCTTTAAAATATTTCAATTTTATTTTCAAATAAAACTTTTTATTTATGAGTTCACGACTTTGTAAAAATAAATATTTATTTCAAAACCAAAAAGTTATATTCCTCAAGAATGTTTCTATTATGAAATCATTATCTGTTATGATTATGTTATGGTTCATGGTAATTTTTTATGAGGATGGTTGGTTCTATAACTAAACTATTTTGAGAAATCTCATTATGACTCTCCAATTAATTGGGTAAAAGAATTGAGTTAAATGGTTATGTTTCTCCCATGATATTAAGTGAATATACTATAGTGGTTATTCCAAGTGTAACTACGAATATTACTCCATGTGAATTCCTTAGAGCTACAGTATCTGTATGAGTAGTATTAAAATTATGCAAAAAGTTATGGCTATGATTTATGGTTATAATGGGATTCACCAGAATTATATGATTTCACAAGGTAAGCTAAAGAGACAATGTTTTATTTTTAAATGTTAAATCTTTGTGAAAATGATTTCAATCATCAACTAATATTTTATTTATTTATTTTTATTTATTTTATTAATATTTTGGGTCTCAACCTATGTTTAAAAAAATTGGTTTTATTGATGTGTAATGGAAAATAAAAATTCAATTTTAAATTAGAGATTGATTGTTATGGAAACAAATCACGATCTGTTTTAAAATTTTCATATTATGAAAACATTGGATATTGGGTATAATTTTCTACTTTGTAATATACAAGGTTCAATGTATGAGATTATTGTTATTATTTTAAAATGATTGAATTCTTTCTTACTATTATTTGTTTTGATAAATTACTCTACATTTAGTATTTATTAAATTAACAAGTTCATTTAATTATCAATTGTTTTATTTAAAATTTTATCTTCCATGTTTTTAAGAATGTTAACTGTATTAATAATTATTTTAATATCTTATTTATTTTAATTAAACATTAATTTGACATACATTTTTATCAATATATGTTTTTTAGTTAAAAAATAGTTTCCCCCTTAATGAGGATCTTGAATAGCCATCTGCCACTTAGGGGACCCCTTAGGGTCAACCACATGGGAAGGTCTACCTAAGGAATCCCAACTAAATGGTTTTGGTTTTTAGGGTGTATAGCACACATGAAATTTCATGTGAGACTATGTATAATGCCCATAGAGAATTTACGGATGCGCAAAGGGGGATAGGTCTCCAAATGGGCCAACAAGACCATGTGAGTGGATTTCAATTTTATTTTAAACCCAGCATCATCGTAAGATGAATGATATACCTCTCAGCCTTCAAATGTTCAATTCGATTTGGGATAGGGATATATCTTTACTCATCACCTGAGTCTAAAATATTGGATATAATCAAGGTCATCGGTTCTGTTCACCATAAGTCATTCAACCTTAATTATTATCCCGCGTATTTCATACCAAAATCCCACACTGATTTTGAAATATTTTGGTTCTAGATTCATCACATCCACGGTCCTCTACTCTCTCTCTATATCACCTCCCTACATGCACCAGTGGATATCTTCCTAACATGTTCAAACACGTATTTCATATATTTCACAATATACTAGAACTCGTTTTACTAGTTTTTCATTTCTTCTAGCTTTTTGGTCTGTCTCACTGGGTCTGAGATTATCCTTATGCCTTTTATTTCATTTTCTTTATTGTAATGTATTTTTTCTTTTTTTCATCCATTTTTTTCAAACTTGATTTCCATGCTTTGTCTAGTTCAAATCAATTTCCTTTATTTGTTTCTTCTTGAGTTATCATTGGAAAAAACTAATGGTGCGTGTTGAGTCACCATTGGAAGAACCCAACATTGGGTGAGTTGAGCCACAATTAGAACCCAATAGTTGGTCATTGACCTACCTCTAGACATCAACAGTGGGTCTTTTTACTCACATTTGGACATTAATAGTGGGTTATTTTTTACCCACCTGTTGATTCTCTTCTTGTCGTACAGAGTCTCCTCGGAATCTCTTCATTCATTGTTTGATTATTGCAGTAGTTATTTGTTTCTATTTTTTTTGTTTTCTTATTATATCAACAGTTTCAATGTGGTGTCTTATTTTTATTTTACTATCATTATTCTTCACTAATTATTGAAAAATACTAAGGTCCAAATGATATTGGCAGAAGCTCCACCATGATCTAATTGGTGCTCTCCCTTCTTCATTTATTTTAAAAGCAGATACCTTTCTTTTTGTATGATGTCGATTTAATATTTTATATTTTATCTATTGATTTATTCATGTCAGACTCCAACCTTATAATTCATTTTTTTTGTTTTTTATAATATATGGATATCTTTAGTTGAGGAACGGGTTGAGTCCCAGTTTAAATTTTTGAATTTTGGAGGTTTCAAGTTAGTTTTTGTTTTTTGTATGGTTTGCCCATGGTTTAGGTTAATTGTGAACCCTCTCCCAAGTAACCATGTGACCTATTATTAGGTCCAAGAGTAAGGATCATGAGTTGTGCGTAGTTTTATAAATAGTGTAGTAATATTGGGGGGCATTGGTCCTTTTGATCAGTGGCTACCACGCAATTTGTACATGGTTTGGGAAACCCAGTGAGCTGACCGGATTCTTAAAATTTTTAAATTCCAAGTTTTTTCCACTGTGTTTATAATGAAAAATCATTTTTATTATTCTTTATCTAACCTAGGATCACCAATTGGTCATATATTCTACATATCCATTTCCCTCTACTCATTTTTGAAGCTCCTTACCTCCAATGACCCAAAGGCCTTCTTTTTTTATTGATTTTTGATTATCCACCATTAAAGGGGTGAGGTGGAACCCTTACAAGGCCCGTAGGCATAAGTATTACATGGTCCATAGGCCTCAGATAAATTCAAAGCACGTAGGATTCAAACATTACATACAACCCAGACTAACTATTTGGAACTTCTCGTCCCCAACATCTTCATCGTGAAATCAGCTCTCCACCTTCACATTGTTGTTCGGCTAGGCATTCCAGTGCATGCACGGGCTTGTCCCAATGGCAGGTGCCATAACCTCTCATTCTTGAAATCCATTTAGCTTCTGCTATGGTGAAAGCTCCTTTCTCATCCTCCTTGTAGAGCTTGTTCCTTGTATGATGTGAGGTTTGCATAAGCACTTAATGGTTGCTCGAAGGCCTTCAGTTTTGGTCGATTTCTTCTTCCCTTCCCCCTTCTCTATTGAGATAAGGATACCGCTTAGTGGGGTTTCCATATGGAATAAACCCTATTGGTAATGGCTGATTTTTAGTTCAATTTAGTTGATTTTAGGCAGTGCGGATTTTGTATTTGGCCTAGATCTACCCTCTCCCAATGTTTTGTTGCATTTGAACTCTTTTGAGGTTAGTGTTTCTATCCCATTCCATTTTGATGCATTCCATTAATGATTGAGTATTTTTATATGATATATAAATTTTTTTCTCAAGCATGTAGTGTGTTTTCATGGATTAGTATTGTGTTATTGTGTTGAAAAAAAATAGTGGGATTTTTTTAAAGGGGGTTTTTAAGAATGTTATATAGTTATGCACATAAGATGTCCTTTAAAATGTTAATTGTTGTTTTAAAGTGATATTTATCATTTTTAGTGGTTTTTATCCTTTATTATGTTTTGGTAAAAATTTTAGATTATGAATTTTTAATTGAATATGAGAATTGGTTATTTTTTCTATAGCATGCCTCTCAATTGTGGTTTTTTATATTGGTAGGAAAGCATGTGGTGTTTGTTTAAAAGTGGTTTTGGGGAAATTTCATGGATAGTTGTGGTGTGGGATTGGATGTTGGAAAAACCATGTTTTCTATAGGTGCACAAATGGATGGGAACACAAATGAAAATGGTCTTTAAAAAATTTTCTCAACTTAAGAACCCAGATATTGGAATCAATTATCATACCTTCCTCCTTCTTTCCATATTCTAACTCTTAATACTTGTGTAATGCTTCCTTTATTTCCAAATGAAAAGAAGGGGGCTTCAAATTGGATTTTTTGTGAAAATTTCCATTTGGAATTTTTTTAGGTAGATTGACTTCAAAAGTGTTTAATGTCTCCTTAGGAATTTTGTGATGTAGAATAAATTCTAAATTATTTAGAGGCATTTTTGGAAATTAGTGATGTATCTTCAATTTTATTGTGATTAAAGGTGCATTTGGTATTTTGAACATGAATGTGACACATAAATTTGTTTTGGAAATAGATTATAGAATTTTTTTAACATACTGTTATTGATAATGTTAAAGGCCTAGTTGGTACATTATAATTTTATGGAAATGAATTGTGGTTTTGAAAGTACAAATGCCTTGTTGGCGTCTTAGTTAGTTTTGAAAAATGGATTGATAGGTTATGTGATGTGATGACCCGGTTGGAAATTATGAATGGTTTTTTATATTATTGGAACCCTTAAGTAGTATTTTTCTATATGGATTATTGTGTGGGTGGTGTCAATGTTTAGGGTAGGCATGTTCGGTGGCTATAAGTAAGTTGAGTCAAGCATTTGAGGGCCTACTACTAATAGTGTTTACTATTACCATAGATTTTTTGGGAATATTTTATAGGATTTGGTGATGGTTGTTTTTAAACCTAGATTTGAGAGGTTGGAACCCTCTTGAATTTATAGGACTAGGTGGGATGTGTCAAAAAATTGGCTAGATTAGAGGATCCTGTTTGTTATTTAATAAGTATATACACCTTATTCTGGCATGTGATTCAAATTTTTGTACGTCCATTGATACATCGTGAGTTTTTTAGGAAATAAAAATGGTCTGTTATATGTATTTTCATGTTTACATTCTGCTGTACTTTGTTTTCTTTTCATAGTGCTTGTTTATTTTCAGAGTAGCTTCATATTATTTAGTTTGGATTTTGGTTTGGGTTTTTCTTATAAAATGGTAATTCATTTGGAAAATAGTGTTGTTGTCTGTTTGTTGTTTTGAAAAAGAGAGTGCTGTTTTTTTATTTTAAAACTAGAAAAATAATAATATTATATATTTATTTAAAACTAGTGTTAATGGATTATTTTTGGAAAAGGAACTATATAAATTCTTTGGTGGTTCCCTACTAAGATTTTGAGGTCAACCCGTAAATTTACCATTCAATAATGGTAGAACCAAGCTATTTTGTCTGTTCAAGTTCCAATTTTTTGTGCCCGTTCTTCGTCCAGTTTATGTTTTGTGGTTGGAGGTGACCAATACTAAACTAGAAGATCATGTTAGCATTTCTAGTCTCCGTTTGTATTTATTTTCAATTTTTTCAGATTGTTTTATTTGGATCCGTTTTTATATTTATCAATATTCACTTATAGTTGTTTTTTGCAACTGATGAGTTTATTTTATTGATCTCATTTTATAGAGAGAAACATCATTCCCAAGTGATTACTTTGATGCCTCAAACTAGTTTCCCATTCTTGGGGATCAGTAACATTGTACGAGCCATGTCTTGGACCTGGTCGAATGAAGAATTGGATAGAATCCTTACATGGTTCATGGTAAAATGGAATTAGAGGAGGACCTTATAATATGGTTTTCTGGGTATTTGGAGACTTAGATTTTAGTAAATAAAGAGATACGTACAAGAGGGACATCATAAACCATACTTGTAGTGATCCTTAAGTTGCCAGGGGTGGTCCGTGATTTGTGGATTTTGTCTTGTTTTGGATTGAGGAATGACAATTGAGGAAAGTCAGTGTCATGTTGTGATTTCACAGGAAGTAGTGACCTATGGGTAGTCTAGGTACATTTCTCAAGGCCTTATTATTTGTCAATTTTTATTTGGGGATATGTTCCACTAACTATGTCACTAATTTATGAAGAGACAATATTTCCCCATTCTGGTGGTTTGGTGTAAGTTCCATTCAATTTTGGTTTCAGTTGGTGCAAGTGAGATTTTGAAATAAAAATAGTTTTTTAAATTGAAATTATTCCTTAAATGTTTTTTGCTAATTGCAATGAATCATGTTTAAAAGATAATGATATTTGAGTTAACAAATTGATAAATTAATGGGTTTGATGATAAAGCTATTTGGGAATCCCATGGTGTTCCTTATGAATGTTCACATATGTTTGGGTGTGGATAGAAGGCACTTTTTAGAACGTGTGAATGGATGGAATTGAGTGGAAAATGATCTCAATGTTTTATTTTTTTTTGACAAAAATGGGTTCTAGTATCATGAAAATGGATTTTGGATAGTGGAAAGTGGTCATGGAAGAAGGGTTTTTTGAAATAAAAATTTATGTGGTGATTTTTTTAAAGATAATTTTTTTTATTATATATGTTTGGGCTATGTGATAGTTGTTTTGGCCTAAGATGATCCCTTCGTTATGTGTTTTATAGATGTTGATTGTTGGATTTATGTTTTGGTGTTGTTTAGTATATACTTCCCAGAAAGGTATCCAATGTTTCAAGTACTTTATTCATTTTTTTGGTTCTTATGATGTTTTTTTCCTATAATGGTGGTCAAGGACTGTAATATAAAGTGTAATGGAAAGAAAAATTTGAGAGTGTCTTCAGATCGGTGCAAAATCCTGATGCTTTTATAGTGTGATCTATCCCAGGTTTGTGTGATGGTTCGGCTTTCGATCATTGGAAGATATTTGATCCAAAATCGATGACAATTGGGATGATATATTATGTTTATAAGTTATTATTCATCCAATGGTTTATAACTGAGGAGGTGAAGATGAATAAAGTAATATATTTCATTATTGTTTGGCAGGGCCAATGGATAGTGAAGGCCGTTATTATCCATTTCAAGGAACTAGTTCCTTTGTCCCCAAATATATCATCACATGGTTTATTTAAGTCTTCTCTTTTCAGCATGGGTCTTTAACTATTAAAGAAGGAGTGATACCTCTCCTCTATGGATCGTCATTTTGAGATGTTGGTGGATGAGTTATTTTTAGCTGAGTTGGTTCTCATAATGTAGTTAGTGGTGGTTGTCTCTCAAGAAGGTTCCCCATCTTGAAAGAGGTGTGTTTTAGATGAACCCAATTCTAAAAATCCACTTTCATTTTTTATGACTTCTAATTCTCTATACCACCCACTTGTTTGCTTTCAATGTAACTAGTTTGGGATTTTGAATCCATTGTATTGAAATCCTATGAGGAATTGTCATCATTGTGGTTGTTTAGGTCATATATAGAAGTTTTGTAGGAAGTGTTTCTAGAAGAAGAAGTCTTTTTAGGTGGAAATAAATTCCTAATTTTAGGTTAATAGATGCTTCAAACATTAGGGCTTTGGATATAGAACCTGGAGTGAATCTTTTCACACAGTCAGAAGATTACTGAGGGTGCAAGAAACCTTGGCCTTGTGGTTTTCTCTAGTTTGGGGGCGGAGATGGTTTTGAATTTCATGTCATACTTTCTGATTTGTTGTGAGTTTATTCTAAGGTTATTTATGGTCATGTATTCTTAACATATCAATTTTATATATTTGATATTTTTCTTTAAAAATTATTTTTTTTAAATCGTTTTTTATTTCCAATTGTTTTTGTTCAGTGGTTTTGGTGGTTGAGGTATCATTTATTCTATATTTTAGTTGAATCATTTTTTGAACTAGGTTCCTTCCTTGGGTTAATCCTAGGGTTGGGGGTCTGGTTTCATAAGGTAGTTCTCAGTCCCGAGTATAGTGTGTTGGGCCTAACTCTTCATAACTCGGTACAGAACAACGAACCATACATTACACTAGGTTTTACGCTCCCAATGGTTATGCATTGGTAAATTCATAATCTCATTAAAAACTATTATTAAAGGAATAAAAGAATACAAATAATAATGTATGTTAGTAAATAGGTTATGGATGACATAGATTGATTCATAGAAATTTGGTAGTTAATAAAATATAATTTATTTATAAGTAATACCTTTAATGTTAATTATCTTTCAATTTATGTGCTAAATAACCTAAAAGTACACATCTTTGTAGAAAAGATGATATTATAGTGGAAATTGATTAATGGTAAAATTATATTTATCCGGATAAAATATTTCCTTATACCCCCATTCTAGATGGTAATATAAATCCTTAACTCTATGAAATGAATCTTAAAAACAAAATATTATCATATTATGATCATTTATAATGAATTGATGGTCATTTATTTCATCTTAGATTTATGATTTTTTTGTCATTAAAATTCTCATGAACAAGTTCTATATCACACTCAATTAGTAATTTGGTGTTAGTTTTCTCTTCTATGATAACATTTTCACTTCCCACTGTACTTTTACTAATTGGAAGCCTAGTTATGTGATGAACTTCATATGTCCCTTTATCTACATTAAATAGGTTGTTTTATTAACACTTCTTATGATGGGGGTTTTCATAAAGTATGCATTCTAGTGTAAAAATATTTCTTACTAAGAACAATTTTAAATTTCAAGGAATCAATTTATTAAATGGTGGAAGAATGTAATGCCCCAAATTTTTAAAAGAGAAAGTTATGCTCGATAATATATGTGATATGCTACATTGAACCCAAACAACTATTGATTATTTAAATATTACCATTTAAACAGTTCCATTAAATTTTGTGCATGAGTAGTATTAGATAATTTATTAAATATGTATATATTTCAAAAAATATATTTTTAAATACTTAGTAACTAATCAATCAAATTTTTGTAATGTTATTTTTTTCATTGAAATATTTTTTCTTAAAAAATGTTTTTTGTTTATATTAATTAATATTAGAGTTATTTTAAATAAAATATATTTATTGTATTTGATAAAAAAACCATTTTTTGTATTAGTATATGAAATATAAATTTGGGTTGGAATTTTATATTTTCTATAAAATATAAATTTTTTAGTGAATAGAGAAAAAATATCTTATATTTAAAATTAACATTTCTTTTTATAAATGAAATAATTAAAATTTTAATTTATTATTTTAATTTTATTTAATGGTATATTAAGTATTATTAATTATATTTAATTTATATAATTAAATTTAAATAATCTTGTACCAGATTTTAGTATAAGATTATTTTAGGTTTAAAAAACATTTTATGAAAACTACTTTAAAATGCTTATTGTTCCTCTAATTTAATTAATTATAATAACATAAGATGATAATTGATATAGAATAAATTTTTAGATTATATATTTATGTTTATAAATAAAAGTTAATTTAATAATTTTTAATGGTTATTGAGTTAATGTAAAATTATATTTTTCATTAAAAATATATTTGTTTGAAAACAAATTTCAATTATGTGTGCAAGTTTTATATTTAATTAAATTATTCTAAATATGTGAATTGATTTTGATTAAATGGATTCAAAATTTGGGATCTTTATAATTAATATTCGGTAATTAGGTAAACTTAGATTTTGAAAAATATGAATAGTAACTTTAGTAAATAATTATTACCATGATAAAAGGGAAATAGATTAATTAAGGATAAGAATAATTTTACTAAGACTAAAGTCAATGTATCTATACTAGTATGAAGATTAATATTTCTATATAATTAATATTATGATAATATTTCATTCCATGTTTTTATCCATTATAAATTATTATGTAATCATATTGATAAAAATTATATTCTGAAAAAATAAAACACTAATTATATTTTTAATTAATATGAAATTAAAATCAAAACATTCCTTTTTGAAAAGTAGTGGATTATGTAAATAAATTATTTATTTATGAAATAATATTATTAAATAATATTTATTAAATATAAATTTTCTTTTAATATTTAGGATGATAAATATAATTTTTATAAGGCTTCGAAAACAATTTTTGTCAAAAAAACCATCATTTATCAATAAATGTCTACTCTTATTTTAAATATATAAATGGAAATATTTATAAAATAATTTATATAAAATAAGTTTTTTGAATAATAATGATTAAATTATCCAAATGTGAATTTTTCATAATTTTCTAAGACAGTCAAATTTTAGGGTAAAAATTAAATACCATATAAATATACGGTTTTTATTATGACTTCATAATGACACAAAAGTGATTTAATAAATACTATAAATGGTTTCCAAGATCAAATATATTTTTACCTTTAAAATATTGTTATTTTATAGTTATTTTATTATTTTTATAATGCCCTTGTTGATCCTCCAAAACCATTAATATATTTTATGGTTTTAAAATCATTTGTTTAAGAGTATGAACCACTTCCACTCCAGCAAAGGTATTATTTTATTATGTTAAAATCATGATATTATAAAATAATTAAAAACAGTCATTTTTTTATAAAAACATGGAAAAATCATGGAAAGGATTGGGTTTTTGGTTATATTATTATATAGAGTCCAAAAACTATGTTTGAGAAATATTAAAGAAATCCACACTCATTGCCTATTTAAACCCACCCAAGATCACATTTATCGTCACTAAAAATATATAGGGCATGTAATTACACTTCTCTCCCCTATAGATATTCTTCCCAAGGTTCCCCCATGATATTAATAATCCCCCCCCAATAATATTTTGTCACACTCTCAAGCTAAGTGACATTCCTATCCTAATTTCATTGCAAGTACCATCCTTGAAATTAGTCTTTTTAATTTCAAGTTATTATATTATTAATCATTTATAAACATTCCATTACTATCCATTTTAGGTTATTTAAATGTTATATCATTTATCCTCTCTCATTTCTACCTTTAACTATGTCATTACAATGCTGAAATTTTTTAAGGGATCTCATTGTGTATTTTTTTCAAGTACCTCTTTTATGTTATGTATCAAAATTTCCAATTGTTCTTATTGGGATATTTTCTAACATACCACTTTTACATTATATTTCATTTATAAATGTTGAGATACACCTTTCAGTATCATTTACCCTTCCCTTGAACATTTGTGTAAAACTGTTACCATCCCGAAATTTGGAAATAGATTTATCTATTCTCATTTACAATAATGATCATTTTAATGTTATGCTTCTTAGTTTAAATTTATGGTTGTTTTATTATATTTTAATATGACAATATTTCTTTTCTTATTTATATCCATGTGATGAAATATCCCTTTCACTTTCATTAATGCCTCCCATGAACCTTTATGTACACATATAACCATGCTGAAATTAAGTAAGGGATCCTTTACTCCCCTAATTTTTTTCAAGTTTCTCTTTATCTTATTATTTTTATTTTCAATTAAAAATTTTATTATATGTCTTTTCATGTAACTATTATTCACTATTTTATTTCTATATTATATAATACCCCTTTCAATCTCATCAACCATTTTAATGAATTTTTATGTGATGTTTTCATAGTGCTAAAATTTCAATTGTATTTTCCATCCCAAAATACCTTTATAGTGAATACCATATCCATTTACAATAATGGTTATTCAACATTAGACAATTTTTATTATTTTAATTGGAAATTAAATTTATGAATTCTTAACTCCTTTATCATGGAATAAAATTTAAAAATTAATGAACCCATATGGTATGATCTATGTGGAATACATAATAATGAGAATAAAATGAAAGCCACTAGTGTACCTAGAATTATATGGTGCCCAAATGCATTGGGTAATGTTTAGTCTCATGAGAAATAATTTTGGGATAGATAGTAAGTCTAATTTCTTTATGAAAATTTTTATATCATGGTGTCTTATTAGTTAGCCTTGACCTTTGTTAATGATCAAGTGTTGTAAGATGATTCCACATTTCCCATGTTTCCTTTATGTCATCCTTCTTTATCTTGCATCATTGATCATGTTTATTATACTCACCCATTTTATGTCCCATTGATATTCTTATTGTCTAAATTCTATTAATTTCATTTTGTTATTCCATTTTTATTTCTGTTATTGGGCTTTATATCTCCTCCATTTCTTATGTATGTCCCAAGGTTATCACGTATAGTTTTAAAAGCCATGGAATTTTGGAAGCATGTTAAGGAAGTTAACAAGAATGTGATTATAACCCATGTTTAGGATGTTATTTTATGTACATAATTTCCAAATAATCTATAGTTATCATTATTATATGTTGTATTATGTTATCTTTTATGTAATAAATCAAGTAATAATATTTAAAAATTATTTCAGTTGTCGTAAAGTGATCAACGATCATCAAGCTTATACATATTTGACATTCTATTCAACTTCTGGTTTTCTTGTATTTTTTTATTCATATTATATTCTTTCATTCAATTCATAATTTCTTCATGTATGTTTTATTTTTTTACATCAAAATAATATCTTACCTATAGTAGTTTATTCCACCTCTTAATAGGAACTCAGGGTTCTGACTCCCGATCAAAAGTCGAGTATAACTTACTAGGTTGGTCTCCATTACCAAAACTAGGTTGTTCCTCTAGTTTTTTCAAAATGTATGGTCTATAAAAAGGTTTTAACACCATTAATAATGTCTTTATTAGTCTTTACCATTATCCTCAAAAGGTATATGAGATTTAGGAGTGTACTAACATCATTTTTATTTGAACCTCCCTAAATTTTTTGTTCTTTCATTTTTGTTTATGCTCCATCTCAATTGAAGAACACTAAAATTACTACAGATTAATATTTTATAAACTCTTATTTTTTTTAAAATTTAAATTTATAAAGGGGTTATTCACACCCCCCACCCATAGTCAAATTTTCATTCATTAATAATCCAAAAAATTATTAGAGAATAGTATATGCTTTAATGGATAGCTGGCCTATTTAATTATTTATGTTTCTTATTTTTAACGATGTCCTAACCTAGTATCCTAGACTTAGTAGTCTAAAAAAATTATTTCTTTTTTGGTGGAAGGTAATAATTACCCTGATGAATCTATACCATAAAATCCTAAATCTTTTATTGGAGTGAATATAGATACTATAAACATAGAATGGAAGACTACTTGAAACAAATATATGTAGATCATTGGACCATCTTGGAAAATCCATATGTCTACGCAAGAATGATTCAGAGACTCTTCTTGGTCATGAACTGGTAAAATATATTTTGAATTTTAAATAAAAAAAAATACTCTTTTAGAAGCATAATTTTCTATATCCATGTCCCTTCTTGTAAGATAGCACACAAAATATAGAAGATATTACAAGTGACTCATTATGGTACTGAAAATCTAAAGAGAATCGAGCTAGGAATACTCCAAGTAGAATGCAAGGACTTCAAGATGAGAGATGAAGAATATATAAACCAGATGTTTCAAAGGTTCACCAGTATCACTAATGGTATGAGGGACCTTTGGTACATCCTTGAAAACAATTCTCAAGTAGAATGAGTACTGGTGTCTCTTCCGAAAAGATGGTATACAAAGATGGTGTCCATCAATGAGATTAGTAATCTTAAGGAGTATAATCTAGATGAACTTAGAGTCTCAATATGGTAGTATGAGTTCGAGCTAGAGAATATTGCTGATGAGGATTCTACAAAAATAAAAGGCATTAAAATTAGAAATAATATTATTAATACCTCTAATTACACTATATCTGAGTACTAGGAATGTTCCTAGGTGATATATTTCATTAGTACGTTGTTTATGAAGTAAATGAAAAAATGGTGGGATGTTATAGTTCTAGATGAAGTCCATAAAAGAATATAAGAAAAGAAATGCTACAAACAAAAATTAAGTTTTATAATTAACCTGTTATTAGTTCAGGAGGAAAGTACAGAAAATAACTAACTAACCCATATTAAAACATCCAAAAAATACAAAGAGAACGGAAAAAAGGTAAAAACATTGTTTGGTGGTTCGGAGAGTTTGCATAGTTATAACTCAAGTGATGGTTCTAGAAATGAACAAAAGATAGAAAATATTTCCCTGATGGGTATTATATGTGAGGTAAATGATTCTCTCTTTACTCAATTAATAACTCTTGTATATTTTGGTCATAATTTTTTTTTCTAAAAATTAAAGTGTAATCATTTTTGAATCATGTATTTATTCTGATTATGAAAATTACAATGTTAAGAAACATCGTAAAGAATATTATGAATTAATTAATGATGGAGATAGAATAATTGAAAAGTATAATTAGTTCAAAATAAAGAATAATAATTGATCAAATGAAATTATGAAATTAAAATGGACTGTGAAAATCTAAAAATATATGTCTCCCATAATGATAAATATAAATAGTAATATAATTCTAATTTCTAAATCTAAAATATGAAAATGAAAGGATTAAATAAATTTGGGGTGTAAATGGTAAAGAACAGTATAATACATTAAATTTAGTTTTTTCTGATATAAATAAATTTTTTAATGAGGGTGATGAAATAGAAATAAAATAAAAAATTAGAAAATCCAACTTTTGGATCCAATGAAAAGGTATTTACAGATTGAGAAACTATTCAAAAATAGAATTTGGTTTTTGAAAAAGAATTTATTAATCTTAAAGTGGAATTATACAATTTTATAATAGCAAAAAAATATGATAAGATTTTTTATTTAATGAAACTAAAAATATATAATAATGGTTTTCGTTACATAATTATAACTCTATGTTTGAATAAATATAACCTTGTTAAAATATCAAAAAAAAACATTTCAAGTGAAAATTAATTTAAATATAGGGTGGAAGGGAATTATTCCAATGATTGTTCACTAATATTTAAACAATCATCTAAGTATACAATAAAATTAACAAATAATTATTTACTTTTTAAATAACCCACTAAAAATTGCTTCAAGTCTATTTGGGTGCCATTGATTTCTTCTATTAATCTAGTTAGACCCAAGATGGCATGGGTACCAAAACAATATGCTTGATTATTTAATTTTAGGATATATTCGCTACAAGTATCAATGACTCATGGTATATATACTATGGATAATCCTATAACATTACATGTAAAATTTCAAATTTTAGACCATTTAACTCATGCAATGGTGTCCTTTTCACTTTTGAGACATCTATAATGGTCAGATTAAATAGATTGGAGAAGTTTTTTTCTAAAATAGTTATAATTTCAAATGTATTTTATATACTTTATTTAAAACATAATCTCAAAATTATATCATAGTTATTTGATGATGGATTAAATTTTATATTTTCAAATGCTCAATGTACTGTATTGAAAAATAAATTATTATTACTTTCTAAAAATATAAAAAATGGGTATACTATTGATTTCATTGATCTAACCAAATAAAAGGTAAAGTGTTTGGATATCATATAATCAAATGGAATTTTGGGGCATATAAATATTAGGAATGAAATTTTTTGATTGTTTTAAAAACACTAAAATCATTAACCTGTATTGCAACTTCCTACATTACATTCTGGTTAGCACTTCATGTTTTATTCATGTTTAAAATTTAAACAATGCCAAGAAAGATTTCAATATATAAATGATGTTGGTAATATTAAATATTAGAATTACTGCATCTTGACTTTTTCGGCATATGAAACCTATTAGTTTTAGTGGTAAAATATATCTATTTGTAATTGTAGATGATTATATTATATTCTTATGGATTTATTTATTAACCTATAAAACTGAAAATTTAACCAACTTTTTTAATTTCTAAAAGAATATTCAAAATTTCAAAAATGATTCAATCGTCTCTATCGAAAGTGATACTGGTGCTAAAATTATGAATTTAGAGTCTGAAATATTTGTTGAATCAAATGGATATAAACACTTTTTATCATCCCCTAGGACACCACAACAAAATAGTGCAATAGAAATAAAGAACATTTTAATTCAATAAATGGCTAGTTCTTTGAAAATATATTTTAGTGTCATTATATATTTTTGTATAAAATCTATAAATATAGGTTTTCAAGATATAAATTTAGTTTCAAGTAATATACTTATTATATAAATATATGCTAATGATTGAATTTTAGATCAATAAATGATTATCTGTGAAATAACTTTTCTATGATAATAAAGAGTGAGTTTGACATGATCTTAATGGGATAATAAAAATTTTTCCATGGTTTAAAAATTAATAAAATAAAATAATTTATTTTCTTAAATAAATCAAAATAGGATAAATAACTTTTATAATTGTATGGAATTCATTCTAATTTTTTTTAAACATATGAGAACTAATTCTAAATTGGACTTAGATGAATCTGGTATGTCAATTGATAATAAAAAATATACAAGCTTGATAAGTAGTCAATTGTATCTGACTAATTTTATAAAAAAAATCATGTTCTCAGTTTTCCTGTGTTCTTGGTTTTAGTCAAACCCCAACGGAAGTCACCTTAAATATGTTAAAAGACTAATTAGATACACCATTGTACTATCTGTAATGTATCTTTTAATTATAATGATATTTTTTTGAATTATTATAACACTATCATTATTAATTTAGAGGTTATAAAATTGACGGTAAAATCACTACTGGTATTTTTTACTTTTTAAGAAAACATTAATTTTTTGGATCTCTAACAAACAACTTTCAATAGAATTTTATATAGTTGATATTGAATATGTTGTTAATTATAGTTGATGTTCACTGAGCATATAGATAAAAAACTATAATATTGTAATGTAAGATAATATAAAATTATTATCATCTATGATAACTCAAGTGCTATCTAATTTATTAAAAACCATATGTATGATTCTAGATATAAACAAACAGATATAAGATTTAACTATCTAATGGATAATGTAATGAAAGTTGATATATATGTGGAATATTTTCCCACTAAGAAAAAACTAACTGACATCTTCATGAAACCCTTAGACACAATTAAATTTGATGCAATGAAATTTGAATTAGATATGCTTGAAGCTTATAGTATTTGTTATTATAATATTTGTTCTTAAATATGTTTATACTTATTCTTTATTTGAATATTATCTTCTATTCTAAATAAATGATAATTAAATCGTATTTTTTATTAATTTATTGTTAAAATCAAACACTTTATTGATTGAAATTTCTTTCAATTTTGTATCTGTCAGTTTACTCATATGATAATAAAATGATTTTTTTCTTTTATAGTTGTATTTTTTTTATTAAAAAAGGAGTTTTTTATATACTAATAGAATTTTTGATAAATTTAAAAAGGGGGATATATTTATTATACATTAAATAAATTATTTTGTTTAGTAATTTAAAAAATGTGAATTTTTTTGTATTTGAAAATAATTTAATGGTTTCAAACTATTTATTATTTTGATAAATTAATCTCTATTAAATTTTTATTAAAACCTCTTGTTTATTGAACTATTATCTGTTTTAATTAATATTTTTTGATTACATGTTTTAAAAACTATTAGTAATTATAATTATTGTTTTAATATCTTATTTGTTTTAATGAAACTTCAAATTTACTTATATTGTTATCTACATAAGTTATTATTAGAAAAAAACAATACCATTTCAGTGACGACCTTTGATATCCCTACAACACAAATGGGAACCCTTAGGGTTAACCATAAGGGAGGACCTATCTAAGGAATCCCTACAATGAGTTTTTGGTTTATAGTGTGTACATTACATTCTTAATCATGTGTTAGACCGTGATTAAGGCATGTGGAGTGCGGCCGGAGGTGCATAGGTGGGAAGGTCAACTGATGGGACCTCATACCCATGTGTGTATATTGTGTTTTTATTATGAATTGAGGATCAAATTAATATTACTGATGTACCTCGTGGCCTATGTATGATCAATTTGATGTGTGATAGGGATGTATCTTTATTTGTCACCTGAGCTTAAAATCTCATTTATAGTCATAGATATAAGATATGTTTATCAATATCCATTCAATATTTATTCTTATCCCACTTATTTAATTTTCAAATCATCCAATGGTTTGAAATATCTCAGTTCATATATCATAATCATATTGGTTGTCTGGAATTTCTCAATCTCGCATGTGTACTTTGACCAGTGCATCTCTTCCCTACAAGTTCAAAAACCGATTTATTCAAAAAAAATTATCATCGTGAACTCATGTTATTGGTTCTTCATCTCACCATGCCTAAAGTTCTATATCATATGGTCTCATATTATACGTATGGGTTTTCATTCATGTTTTAATAGTAATTTATTACTTCTGGTTGTTCAAACATCTTTCTTTTCTGCTATTTTTTCACGCATCATCTGGTACAAATGATTTTTTATGGTGTGTTCTTGTCAATTAACTATTTTTAAATACTACCACTGGGTGTTGAGTCACCATTGGAAGAACCCAATAGTGGGTGAGTTGATCCACTATTAGAACCCAATGGTGGGTCAACATTTGACATCTATACATCAATTGTGGGTGTTTTTACTGACCATTGGATATTAATGGTGGGTTTTTTATTACCCACTAGTTTTTTATTTTATTATTGTATAGAGTATCCATAGGGGATATTATTTCTTTATTTCATTGATGAAGAATTTATTTCCCTCCATTTATTGTTTTCTTATTTTATCATAAGTTTCTCTATGTTGTTTTGTTTTTAGTTTTCAACCATTGGTCATCTCCAATGGTTTAACAATATGCATGTGCAAGGAGCTCGTCAGAATCACCATCAATCTCCAATAAGTGATATCCCTTAATCATTTATTTTTTTACTAATGCATTCCTTTCTCTATGGAGTTAATTTATTATTTTATATTTTATCATTATATTTCTTCATATGATGTGTCGTCATGTTATGGGGAAATAATTTTTACTATGACAATATTGGTCACTTCAAATGGTAGGTCATGAGTTACCACTAGACATCTCCAGTGGAAGGTTATAAGGAACCCATGGACTACCAATAGTAGAAAAAAGTTTATGTATTCATATTAATACATTTCCTACTTATTTTGAATGAATAATTTTAATTTTTAATTGATTATTTTTTATTGAAAATTTGAATAGTTAATTATTCCCTCATTATCCATCATTGGACTTTTTCAGTGGTGGGTCATTAGCCACTTCTCTATATTTTTAGTGGTTGGTCATGATTTATCCCTAAAAACATTAATCCTCCATTAGATAAACAAATTTGTCTAAAAATTTTATTTCTTATTTTAATTAATGTTGTTAAAAATAATTATTTTGTTATATGTATTTTTATTTTATGTTTAAATACATGTTTAGAGTGTGTAAAAATTATAATATCACAATTTAATGATCCTTTATACCTGAAAATTAAATATCATGTCATTCTATGTTTTTCACCAGTATTTTATGTATGAAAAATCTAAATGTTTATATTTGTTTTTCATTTGCTTTTTTATTGTGACTTGATTACAATTTATTTTCTTAATATATTAAAAGTTTTATTTTAATATTCCTTGAATAAATATAAATCCCAATTGTACATTTATGTTATTCAACTTGGCCATAAAAAATTATAAGTAGTGGTTATATTTTTATATTTATTTTCATTGACATGTTTTGTTCAGAAATTTGATATATACAGTCTTCTCATAGATCAAAGTTTTAACTATCTGGGATGTCTCATAATGGAATAAAACAATTCTGAGTGTATATTCATTATGATAATGAGTGATACAACCTCGATATTCATGGAGATTTGAATAGTTCATGATCTTCTACAACATATTCACTCTATATGGGATCACCAAAGGACTTCATCTTCAACATGTGTTCCTTCTATGTGATCAATGATCATTGTGATTAAACGTATTCAAAATTCAGATCACCTGCTAAATATCTTGTATTTTTTTTATTCATTTAAACTCATTTATATCTATTGTTAATTTATTAATTTATGTTTTATAATTTTCCAATAAAAATAAGTTCTTTTATATCGTCGGATATTCCACATCCTAAAAAGAAATTAGGGTTGGAATCCTGATCAAATTTCAGGTATAACAGACTTGGTTGGTCTCTTGAATTAGGACTATGTAGTTCTTTCGGGTTGTTCAAAAGTAATGGTATGTAAAAAAGAACTCACACCTTTAAATGTTAATTTCATTGTGGGTACTTGTCTCCTCTAAGATTATTAAATATTGATGAGTGGAATTAGATCTTTTTGATCTATAACAAAAAAATATTGTTTTCTTTAATTTTTTCTGATGCATCTCACTTCAAGAATGAAGAACACACTAATCATTAATATTTAATAAACTCTTATTGTTTTTGTATTAATGTTTTTAAAGATACTATTACCCCCTCTAGTAACTTGTCCCAACAATAATGATCCAACAATTATGACCATGTTCTCTAAAACTATAAACCTTAAATATCTTTGGGAATGTAATAATGTGAATTCTTGTGGAATTAACTAGATTATGAAATGTTTAAAGATTGGGTCGTTATACTCGAAAGGCCACCAAAAATGGCATATAATTCATTCCAATACTTGAATATAAAATAGGTAAATGTTCATGTAACATTAAAGAAACAGTGAATAAATTATAAAGTTAAACAAGTCGTGTTAAGGTACCTCAAGAAACATGGTTGATGGTACCTACTTCAGACTAAGCTGGAATGTCTATTAATGCAATAAACCTTGTGTATATATATATATAAGAATATATAATAATTATATATATATATACCGTATATGTTGTAGAATATATATATATATATATATATATTAGTAGTACTAGACAATACCAAAGGAGTAACACATGTGTCCAAGAAAAATCATAAGAGTTTAAATAATTCTCATAGCATATGTGCTTCGCAAGGAAGTATAACTAGATAATTAATTTTACAAAGCATGAAGGAAATAAAATTTTGTTCTCTAAATTGGTAGAAGAAACAATTGGTTTAATTAATTTTAAGCATGATCCATTCTATGTTTTTCCATATAAGTAATCTATGTATCGCTCTATGTATACTATAAAACCCATCAGTGCTGATGTTTATCAAAGGAGTTCTGTAAAGGAACCCTAGTATCAATCACAAGATGGTATAAGGTAATAATCCTTTGAGCTCATCCATGGTATATCTGAAAAGGAACTAGGTATATATTGAATCATATTATACTCTCATTTAGCCAATAAGATTATCCATGGCAGCACATATCAGAAGTCCAGGTATGGCTGATGGCATGTATCACGTCCTGAAGCCAATAAGTCTATCCAAGGAATTCTATATTAGAAACCCAATGTTACTCAAGTTGTTTCATAATTCATTAAACCATTATGCCTTGCCATGTAATTTAATATTAGTAGTCTATGTATCTTTCATGGAATGAATCATGTCATAAAACCTATGTATGCATATAGTTAATTATATATCATGAAACTAGTGTCACTCAAGTTTCATCATAATTCCTTTAAACATTGATGTTATATAAGGAAATATGTACCAGGAGTCATTGTATCAGTCATGGTTTATATATAATCATAATCAACCTATGATCGCTTCAAAGGAATCATGTATTAGGAATTCATGTATCGCCCAAGTCATAATATTAAAGTATAGAGAGTTCCCACTCAATGATTAACATATTCCATGAGAAGTAATTCATTCCATATCCTAATTCATCATTATTAACTTCATTAATCAATCAAGTTACAATGGAATACATGTTTCATGTTCATAGCATGCCAGATTTCTATTCATGCTAGAATTTATGTCAATCACTTATAATGATTTAACTCATAAAATACCAAGGACCAACGGGGCCCTATCCTATCAATTAAAAATTTATTCCATTATACATATCTTTTAACTTACAAGTAAATATATTCAATTAAAGGTATACTATTTTATGCTAATTTATGTAATTTATCATTATAATTACACACAATTCACATCAATAAATTATGTTAACCAACTTTTCCTTTATTTAAGGAATTTATTTCTCTCAGTACCAAGTGAAAAGATCAACACACCTAAGGGGTGATTCAGCCCAAAAGGTAACAATGTTCATTATAAGAATTTAAACCGGACTCACCTTAAGTGGTGGTTCTTGTGGGGATCATCGGACAGTAGAAATTTATGAGAGTGTCATTGCATGTTTATATGATTTATAAGTATTAAATTGAATATATTTAACGATTACACAGAAATGAATAAGATTTTTAAAAGGCAGAGCCTTGAAAATATTTTCAAAATGATGAAATTTTAAGGTAATAGAAAAAAGTCAACTTACATAATGCTTAATATTATTACATTATCTATTAACATGATTCAATTTTACCTATAACGAGATAAATTGGAAGAATACTCAAATTCCCTGAAAAATATGACATATGATCTCACATAATGATCAAATAAAAAAGATAAGAAAAATAGAAAGAAATACAAATATGTTTCATCTTTTCATCATTATTCTTCCCATGAACCCTAAGGCTCTTAAATCATATTAAGAATAAGGGAGAACAATAGAATCCTAGGAGGAGGAGAGGGAGATCGAGTGGGACTTCTATGTGTGACGAATTTGATATAAATTAGTGGAGGAAAGGTTAAAGTATATAAGGTAAAAGAGAAATTTAAAGCTATTTAAAGAGCTGCATGGTTTTTTAGCATGGTTCAAAAAACTGTGTGCCATCCGTATAGTTCTATGTTCCAAAAAGAAACCTCTTCACATGACTATGAACAAGGTTTCCCAAACCATGCACAACCCATGTAATAAACTCTGTATTTTTATATAGATGATCAACATTGAACTAAACCACAACTTCCATGGTTTATCAAAATGTGATCATCCATTTAGGGGGGCCATGGATACTATTAATCATGTGTTAACCATGCGCCTCATCCTTTCCCATATTTAAAAGAATATTCCAAGAGAAACACTTTTAAAACTCAACCTAACACCCGAGACACCACTTGAACCTTAATCCCTATATAAGGAAAACACAATTTTTTATACCAATATATTATTTAAATTATGTGGATTAGTTTAAGACTTGTCCCATCCACCAACCAAAAATTTCAAATTATCATGAACTTTGAAACTCATTCCAAAAACATTGGATGCTACACCAAGAGTTCAGAATTAATGAGGTCTCTCCAAAGGTTCATAGAAATTATTTCATTAAAAGTTATTCAACTATACTTTAATATAACTTACCCAAAATTTAACATTTATCACTTTTGTGATGTTTTGGGGTTCATGTTGTGACAGGAAGCCTTTATGTTCATCCTGGTTTATAAGAGAACATATTGTCTGAGTATGTATATCTAAATCTCTTACGATGACATCTATAGGATTGTCCCTATTAGTTATAATGAATCTGGGGTATTATTACATAGTATTTCATTTTATTCTTTATGGTCTAGTTCCAAAAAAATACTTTGCGCTAGGTGTTTTTTCATAATAGATTTTATAAAACTATCTCTTGGATTGGTTGAGGTATTTATATTCAAGTTATAAGACCATTTTTAAGGTTTTATAAAGATGTTTTAGTCTCGCATGGAACTACTGCAAGAAATTTTAAATGTACAGATTCTTGAAAAATATTTATTCTTTTATTGAATAGCATATACAATATACTGGAGGTTAAATGACAAAGGTTGATTCCATCAACACTCTTGGATGAAAATTTATCAAAAATCTCCTTTTTTTGGTGAATGAATACCTTGCAACCAAAACTCTAATGCAATTAAAAATTTGTTTTAATTTATTTTACAAATAATATGGATCCTTCTTTAACTGTTCTTAATAAGATCCCGCTAATAATATAAAATGATTTAATGATAACCACTTCCCAAAAAACTGTAAGGATATACACATTGAGTACGGTCTGAAAAAAATCATGAAGAGTCTTATTCCATGTTTCTACCAAACCATTCTTATATGGAGTCATTAGATAATAAAAGTTGGTTTTTCATCCAAGATTTTAGTAAACTATTTCAATGTATTTATTTTCAAAATAATTGATTTGATCACTCTTTATGGTATTAATAATAAGTCCTCTAAGATTCTATGTGGATTTTTTATATTTTTCAAAAATATGTAAAAGATTTAATTTTTTATATATAATATTTAACAAAGTATATATAGATTAGAAATATATTAGAACATAGGAATAGTTATTCCCATTTGAGAACGAAATATATAAGTTCTTAACAATTCAATGTGAACAAACTCTAATGGTCAAAAATATGAAAGGCCTTTATTTGGTTTGAAATAAATATTAAGTCATCTACCTTTTTTATTGAGGGTTACATACTTTATATTTTAATAATTTTAGTTTTGGAAGATCCAAAAAAACTTATCCAATATATATTTTTAGTAGAGTGAACATTTTAGGGGCCCAATATCCTATTACCTAGATAATATTATTTATGAAATGGACTTAAACAATATTTTTTACGGGAAGTAAATAATTTAAATGAATTATATAGACATTACCACTACACAATTAAAAAGTCTAAAACATTATTGAAATATAAAATTTTACAAAATAATCATACACAAAATGATAACCATTATAAAATAAATTTGTTATGATAATTATATTATACTTTAAAACATCAATAAATAAGACTTTTTAAATTGAAACCTAATTTGAGTTATTGATTTCACCAAGTCATATTATTTTTCATTTAGTGTGGACTCAAAAAGTGATATTTTTACCATGGACCATTATATAAATCTTAAATCATGTTTAGTATGCAGTCATGTGTCTCAAACAAAAACTATCTACATACAATAAATTCTTACTAGTACATGTCAATCAGGTTCTCTATGAAACAATAGATAAGATATGATTTTTGGTAGCCACAGTTTCTTGGGTCTAGAGAAGTCAGAAATAATCAATTTTTTAATCTAAAGTTGTTTAATAAGTTTACTATAAGTATATTTAATACTTTTAGAAATAAAAACCATATTAGGTCTACAATATTATAAACTATTTGTAGAACTTCACAATATTGAGGTATGGATAAATAATTTTTTATAAATTATCCTTTTTCTAGGAACGTATTCAATCCCAATTGTGTACTTGGATCTTTTCTTATTACCAACATCATGTTCAAGGATTTTATTCCATTTAGAAACATTTCAAGAACATTATTATGTTGATAATTTTAAATTTTCTGTTCATTTTTCTCTTCTAATAAATTGGAATTAATTTCTTTTTCTTTAGAAAGATCAAATATAGTATAGATAGACAAATAATTACATTTTTATATATTATTATACATAACTTTAAGATCATAGAATGTTTCTTCTAAAATATTTAAATTTTCAAATAAATATTCACTAATCATATTTCCATCATTATTTTTATTTTTAGAGATATTATAAACATGAGATGGAGATTTAGAGATAGTATTTATTATGTCAGATATCTTTACCATATAACAAAAAGTTTCCCTTTCATCCTCACCTTCTTTGTTCAAATAAAAATTATTGGAACTATTCCTGGAGGTGATTCAGGTGGTTTACAATTCTTAATTTGGTATTTTTCCTTTTCAATCAAATGTCTTATTATAATTTAATTTTGTACAAGTATCGTTTATGTTCCCTTTCAACTTAAATTCATATCATGTAACTATATTGGTTTATTTTTTTTCCTAGTTTACTCTTATACCATACTTATAACCATAGTTTTATTTCTTGAAGAATTTTTCTTTCCTATGTATCTCCTTAAATGTCCAAGATATATTTTCCAACTTCTTATCAATTTTATAAGGTGAATCATCCTCAAATTAACTATATTATTTCATTTTATCTATCATCATTGACTCAAACTTATTACAAGAAAAAAAATTATTCTTTTTTTTCATCATATCTTTCATTCTGTTGAAACACTTCCCTATACAACATGAGTTTTTTTATCAGCTCCTTCATTGTTATTTTTCATAAATCACATGATTCTAAAATGGTGATAGTAGTTTCTCTCCATAGATAAGGTAAGCACAAAAAAAGTCTCATCATTTGATCCTTGTATTTAATTTTTTTCTTTGTTCATTAATTTTATTGAAATTTTCATTGTACCTAAGATACATGTAAAAAATGTAATCATAAGGGTACGTTTTAAAATTATCCTATTTAATGGTATATGTATTCAGGATCATTTATTTATCATTTTATATTCCTCTATGAGAAAGAACAAGTGTATCTGATATTTCATAAGTAGAAGAACACAGAATGATAATGTTGGATTTACCATATCCTAATGTACAATATAAGGAATTTATATATTTGAAATTAAAATCAAAGGTAGCCTTGGTGGAATCCCACCAATTTCATCTACAAGATTTAGGATATTCATATTTATCCTCTGTTATAGTATAAATAACAAATTTCATGCACTCTATATATATGATCAAAATTAATTTTCAACATAGCATATATTGTACCATTAGAACAGGGAGGACTATCAGTACTATTCCCCTAATGTATATTTTTATCCATAAAAATATTAATTTATAAATGAAAAAAACATTTATTTTTATGGAAAAATTGATAAATGTTAAAGGACATACACATGGAAATCAAATCTTTTGATACAAAATGTTGGTTAGAGTGTAAAACTAAAGAGGGGAGTCAATTGAATATAAATTTAAATTTTCTACTTAAAAATAATGTAAAATAAAATACCTCAATTTTATAAACCACTAAATTAATTAAAATAATATTAATATCTTATTCAAATGGTTTTATATCACCCTTATAATGTCTGATCAATCATCAATAAGAATAAACATATTTTTATTCCATGATTTTATGATTACACTACTTGCACTAAATAAAGGAAATAAAATTGATAAAATTGAACTATAAATGTGTTGTTTTTATTAACCAATTTCAAAAATAGTTTAAAAATACAGTATAAAAAACATGAAAAACAAATTTGAATTAAAAACAAGAGGTTTGGCAACAAGTCGAGACCTAATCCTCTCTATATAGCAGTAACGCCCCAATATTTTATCAATGGAATTACATTCTTATAATTATGTATTATAGTATAATCATATAATATTACATATAGAACACAATACAAACCTTATATATGAATACTGAGTGAAATAAAACGTATCTCTAGACGTTAATCAATACATACTGACGAAATAGTAACTTGACCTTTAGAATAGTAATGTGAACCTTATGAATAAAAAACCAGCCAATGTAATATTCACACCACAAATGAATGTATAAATAAAATTTATCAATATTATATGTGATAGTATGAATTAATTATATCATATTATAAGTAAATATTTTTTTCAAAATATATTAATAAAGTGTTCGTGTTTTTTTCATCATTTATATTTAATTACACTTTTATTTTAAAAAATTAAAAGAAAATTATTTTTAGTAAAATATATTCATAAATATTTATTTTTATGAAATATTATTATATGTTATGATTAAGAGACCTTAATTAATTTTTCAAAGTGTAAGAAAATCAGTTTTACTTTTATAATTTGTATTTTTCAAGTAAATTATAATTTTAATTGAAAATTAAATTTTAACTATTGAGAAAATTATTTCCATAATATGAAGTACATTTCCAAATTCTAAATATTGAAAAATTGTTGGTGTAAATTTTTGGAATTTTTCTGAAATACATGAATTTTGGGAACAGTAAAATATGATAATTTACCAAATAATCTAAATGCATGATTTAATGATTCATAGATTATGTTCTGCTATGGTAAGCACCATGGGTTATAACTCACATGCACATGTTATTGTTCTTTGTCACATTAATCATTAATATTTCTTTTCAAGATAAAAATATTAAAATAATGAATAAAATATTGAGAAACCCCTCCTCTCCTTCACTATAAAAACCACCCTCACCCCCTCTTCTCTTCACTACCCTCTAGCCTTATATCTTGTATTAATCATGTTAAAATATACTCTTAATCTCCTCCTCATTCTAAATAGCCCTTTTTCTCTTAAAAATGAAAAATATTTTCCATTATATTGGTTGTCAAGGAAGATATATTCAAGAGGTAAATTCCACATTTCATTTATTTTATTTTATTTCCGGTTACATTATATTATTTCTCATTCCACACCTCATTTCATATAAATGTTATGATAAATCCATTACCTTAAATGTAATATAATTTTTTTATTATAATGGAATAATTTATCTCCATCCCTCCTATACCCTCCTTTTATACAAGAAATGAAAACACCATCTAAGATGTGTTAGTTTCTCACATTCAAGGAAGAGGGGTTTTCAATTTCTATTATTGTCTTAAATTTTGATCATGAAACCACTTTTATGGTTAAAACAGACAATAATATATGTGAAATTTATAATATAATTTTTTGTAATATTTTGTACATGTGATATTAATTTACAAAGAAAAATGAGTTTGATGTGATAAAAAACAACAATTTAAACAAAAATGTTATCATTAATGACTTATATAATGATTCATCTTCAATTAAAATAACCAAATAAATTTTATAAAGTTTAATCTTTTGTATGTTAACTAATAACAAACATTTTTAATTTTTTACAACCATTCTCATCTTACGGGTTTATCCTTACAGTTATATATCTAAATAAATTATGAAAACCAAGGAAACAAATGCCCCAAAAAATGAAATTGAAACCCTTAACCTATCAAAAAGACCATGAATGAACTTAATAATGATATAATAAATTAATTATGTGAATAAGACGTTCTATAAATATTAAATAATGAAATTAATTTGGTTATACAGAACATTATGATCATGTGAAGGACGCCATCAAACTTAAGGTAAACATTTCTACTTGAACCTCCATTGTTCCATCGGGTTGTTCTATATTTATTTTTACCCAAATTAAGTTTTCTATTATTTTAAATAAAATGTTATAAATTCTTTTTATACTCTCTAAACTCATGTTTCAAATTCTATGCATTATTCTCGTTCGGTAATATACATGTTTTTAAGTGGTTCCATCCTCAATACTTACCAAAAAAGTAAACTCGTTTTAAAGGAACTTTTGGAATTCTTACCCAATTTCAAGTGCACTATATAATATGTTTTTAAGACAAAAATATTTTTATATAACCAAAAAATTTCATCATTAAAACATTTTTTGTTTCACTTATGGTTTTATATAAAATATTATTTCTTTTATTTTTTAAATGACCTTTGACATTTTTATTTAACTACATAAAAATGTTTTAATTCTATAGTTTCTCCAGTACACGTTTTACAGGTTATTACCTAATGTGACATCACTTTTCATGATATTTTACTATTTTACCATATTTTTGTCCATGTATTATCATCTCCTTCCCTTTATGGGCATTTTTATGATTCTCCCATTTGTTATAGTTTACTATATGATTATGATACCCAATTCTTACAATGGTTACCCTTATGTTTGTGTATGATTGATTCTGTATTGTTCTATATGTGGAAATAATATTCATGAACATGTTTTAATTGGTGCACCCAGATAGCACTCCAATTAATTATGTAATGTTTATAATCGTGAATCATTATGTATAGCTGTTTTGGCGGCTAACCTTTACTCGTGCTACCATGTGAAACAATCTTGGTGGTTAAACTAAAATTGTGTTCTACTATGTAAAATAATCCTTAACTTATTCTAATTGTCAAGTTTTATATTTCTTAAACATTACTATGAATCCATTTTTATATGATCCCATTATTGTATTTTATGATTCCATATATTCCATGCCTTTTTATATCATTATGTCTTTCCTTCAAACCCATGTGAAAAAACTTTATTTTTATGTTTATTCCATTACTATGATTTTTATCTCATCCATTTGTTCATGTTATCCCAATTTTATCCTTTTAATAGGAATGAGAACATTTGAATTTATAATATCATTATAAATATTAAATAAATAAATTTTCTATTTATTCCATTGTATTCATTTTTATATACATATTCTCTCAAGAGATTAGACATTAAGATCCATGGATTCTAACATGATGAATTATTATGCTTAAAATATGGTAAACGTATGTGTAAAAGGTCTGGGTCTCTAATGTTGGTATGTTAGGATGGTCTAGTTATTTTTTATATTAGGAATAGGGCACTTCAATAATAACCTTATAGATGAGACTATGTATAAGAAAAATTCTATAAAATTTTTGTAAGTATAGAGTAACTGGTTTATCAAAAAATATATATATGTGTGGATATGAACGAGTAGATGTGTCTTTGGAACAGATATATCTAGGGGTAAAACCCAAAAACAACACATTGAGCTAGACTTAAATGGAAACTGGTTCACAAAAATATGCCTTTCTGCATTCGTGGGTTAACTCTCCTTAGAGATAATATTTGATAAATTCATAAGCTTTGAATGAACCATTATTAAGGGGAAAAACAAAAAAGAATAAATATGGGGAAATAGATCATGTATAACCTAGATTTAAACCTTGGAAATCACAAGTTAGGATATACTTTATCTTTAATAGTTTATCCTTTTTTGTTTAATGTTTCATTTTTTATGCTTAATAGCTATGTATTTAAGCCCCTTAATTTTAATTTTGTTTTCTTATCTAATGGTGGGAAATAGAAGAACATGTGAAAATAATAAATGTGATTGGAAATGGGACAATTTCCTTAATTATATGACTGATATAATGGGAATGATTACTGAAAACATTGTGAAAATAATTTCTCAGGTGGCTCGTGATATGAATAATAACATGAATCATGTGGAACACCCTCCTCCTTCAACGAAATTGAAATTTCCCACTGAATTATTCATGCAGAAAAAGCCTCCCATGTTTAGTGGATCTTCTTATCCCCTCTTTATGGAATAGTGGATTAACTCCATTGAAAATATATTTTCTGACATCCAATTCTCAGAAGAAGAGAAAGTCATATTGACAGTCTATTGTATTGATGGGGAAGCTGATTAGTGGTGGACATTGATCAAAAATATGATGTACTAGGAGGAAATTGATTCAATTTATTGGGAGAAATTCTAAAAAATGTTTTTCAATAAATATTTTCCCCAAACCATCCACCTCAAGAAGGAAAGAGAGTTCCCCTGACTAATGTAGGAAGAATATGAGTCCATATGGGTGTATGAAGAAAACTTTGCAAGGCTTGTAAGATATGCCTCTATATTTTTCATGAACAAAAAAAGCAAGGTAGATTGATTTTTAGTGGCCAAAAGATAATTATATGAAATTTTTTGGTGATTCAAGACTTCAACAGTTATGAGTAGATTGTTATTGTTCCCTCAAGGTTGAAATAGAGATCAGAGAATCTCAATGGTCTTGTGGTCCCAATGACAAAAATATGAAAATAGAGTCTACTATGGGTGTTTTGGTAAATAAATCTCATGATGGAAGGAATATTGAGCATTCCACATGAAAAAATGTGGGATTAATTATCCTAGAAATTGTCTAAAGTGAATCACGAATTAGTTCAAATGTGGAAGAATGAGACTTTTGGATAAAAACTACCAAAGGGATATGTGTAATGCCCGGGCCATAGTTACCCAGAGTCGGTGCATTATTACATAACATTGGCATGATCACAAAAGATCATGTCTCGAAAGAGATATTAGTTTAGTATCCTTGGAAACACTAGATATATTCATAAATTTTAAATTACATCATAAAATAAAAACTACAACAACATAGTCTCCATAGTCCATACTCATTTCCCCTAATACTATCCCTGTAGGTCATTCATAAAATACTTTTTCACATCCTAAGAAAAATAAACAGAGAAAGGGGTGAGCTCAGATTCCCAGTAAGGATAACAATATAGCAGAAACTTTCATATATAAGCATAAACATTTAAGGCAATGTATAACTAAAACAAAAGCCTTTTAATACTTGAACTTCAGCATAATATGGTAGAAATAAAATCAAATAATTCTATTTACTTATTCACATTGATATTCAACTAATCGAATAATCACATGCAATATCAATAAACACTTTCACAATGATGGAATGCATAATGCCAGACTATCATAACCACATAGCCAAGGCCATGTGCCAAGACTAAAAATAAGATTTTGTCAAGGACTAGTGCCAAGGCACTAGTTCGTCTCATGATGCCTACCGATGCATCGACGAGCTATAGCGGGCTCCACCCTTCACTTATTAAGTCCAATGCATTCCTCATATGAATATGTTTAAATATAACATAAACATTCGTATTAAAACTAGCGTACGAAATATCAATACTTTCTCCATAAACCATGAATGGAATAAACATAACACATCCATAATCAAACATATCACAAAAAACTTCAATACGATATGGAAGTTTTGTAACATAATAAATCAACTTCAAATAAGCTTAAAATCCATCAAAGGATATTGAGATAGATGAAATAAAACCTACTTGAGAGAAATATTTCTTTTTTTGAAATAAATGAAAAGTCACACATTTATAAAGGAATTAATTTAAAAGATATTTTGGAATCAAAGTGTCCAATACCACATTTTAACTTTTGAAAATAATTATCATTTCAAAACATTCATGTCCATATAAATAAATCCATAAAATCATTTTGAAAATCTGGACATTAATTAAAAAGATTTAGGAAGATAAATCTTTAAAACATTTAAAATTCTGAACTTGATAAATAGTAACATTCAAAAATCATTAAAATATTCATTTTGAAATAATTTTTATGAAAAATGGGCATGGATGATAAAAATTTCCCAGAAAATACTTACACATAAACAATCTCGGGTAATAATGTGATTGAGGAATTAACCCTTAACAAATTGGTAACTTACGAAACATACACCCCATGAAAGAGGTAGCATACAATGAATATGTAAATAAACATAAATTAATGTGTATTATACAAATAATACAATTATGGGTTGTACATACACCACACAAAAGGTAATAGTGGCAATATGGCATGAATCTCACTGGAATAAGGAATGAGATTAAAACCCCTTACCTTGTACTTTTCATTGGTTGAGGGTAGGTTAAACTCCTGTATTATAGTTAAATCATTGATATTAAATAATTCAATAATCATATACATAAATATGATATCATATATGATCTTCTAATATTTCTTTGTTAATAATATTTTAGTATTATCGTCGTTTTAGGTGTTAACTGATTCGTTTTCCTTTATATGCTTCATTACGTAAACCATGTTTATTATGGATAGTTTTTATCTATTAATATCTATAATTATATCAAGTACTTAAAAATTACTTTTAATCATCAAATGAGAATTAGTCTTGAATGGACATGATGGGGAAATGAATCTCATTGCGTTCGTGGAGACGGTAGTCCGTACGTACGCACGAACGCTACTTCCATTTCATGTTTCATTACAAAAAGAATCAAAACCAAAAGAAAAATAGGTATATTATTATTACAGTATAATATAATATCTTATATTTATTACTTAAGTTCATTAACATCAACCTTTATACATTCCATGTATGGTATGAACGAGTCATATCACTTTTAGGGGGTGGTAGTCCACACTTCCACAAATGAAATTATCATATATATATAAAACATGAAATTAATTAAGGTATGCAATAAAATTTAATTAAATAAGCTTATATATAAATTAAATATCATTAATATCATATTTAATTATAGTTCCATCATAATGGCCACCGTGAGAGGTGGTAGGAGATAATTGAACAATCATCATTTTGTGAGGCGTTTGGTTGCCATCCAAAGAAACATTATATTCATCACCCATTAGATGGAGATTTGTGTAAGTGCAGTTCGAATAATACTCATAACAATATATTTGTATATTTATTATACTGGTGGTGTTACAAAAGAAAATAATAAAAAGATTTTATGGGTTGGAGAAGTAAAATAAAAGAAAAGAAGCTAAGAGAAATCATTACCTTTAATTTGGGTAACTCCCTTTGGTTTGAACCAAAAAGTACTCTTGAAGTTCCTTATGCCAAATTTGAGGCTTCTTGGAGTAGTATATGAATGTAGGGAGCTTAATTGGGAAGTGTTTGGACGAGACAGAACACTCGAGAGGTGTGAGTAATTGGTTAGAAGTGGTGTCCTTTTCTAAGGGGAGGAGGGGCTCTTTAGGAAAAAAATTAAATTATTATTTTATAATAAATTCATATTCGGTTTCTAATGGATCAAAATTATATTATTCAAAGTATAAAGTTGGTATAGGTAGGCAAAAACTCAACCAATAGGTTTTGGACTATTTTGGGTAACTTTATTAACCTTATCTTCTAGTTTTAACTCGTAGTTAATTAGTTTGACACTTACCAGGTCAATTTGTATTTTTTTATTATACAGTTAATAAACATACTATATACATCCAAGAGACCCCCAAGTGGTCCATTAATGATACACCTATCATGATATAAGTCCTTTGGATAACCCCTATATTTTTAGTAATAGAATATCAATTAAAAATATAATAGTTGTTTTCAAAACCCATTTATGTCTATTTTGACAATATTTGATAATTCATTTTTTTCAAAGTATTAAAAACTTTATTAATTCTAAAAAAATTCATTTAAGAAATCTTAATATCTCATAGTAACTAATAAAATTCGTGGATGTCATCAAAACTTTCAAATTATATATATTTTAACCTTTATCATACCAATTAGTGGATTCTTTCATTAATAAGGAAAATAATGCATCATTATTGTGTCATAAATAAATTTAATTATTAAATGTCTAAAAATTATAAATAAAATAAAATTATGTACGAAATATTTTTATCTTTATAATGAATATTTATTGTTGGAAATATAAAATATATAACCCTATGTAAAAATTGTTTTTTTAAAAGATATACGCTTATGTCATTTTTGTATTCACTTTAACTTAATTATTATAAAGTATCCTTATCACCTAAAAATGGATCCATGGTGTCCCAAAATCAACCCAAAGATGCTCATGGTCGTAACTGTAATAACCAATAGGGTTAGGACACATTTTAGGGTAAATTAATAATATTATAGTATTATTTGTTTACCCTTATTTACCGGATTTACCCTTTAACCATGGTAAATAAAATATTTACCGAAGTAATTATTCAAAATATCTAAAAATAAGAGTTACCTATTTTAACAATTTGGAAATCCTTATTCCAAATATGGAATCCATTTTTCCAAATTCAAAATGTAGAAGTGGCAGAAATTATGTTAAAATTAATTCCCGTTGTCGAAACAAAAACGTGTTTTTAAAAAATAATAACTATCAAAAGATTGACACTTTCTTATGTCCAGTTTAAATCTGAAATTATATTAAATGACAAAAATTGGATTAAATGGTATAATTATAATCTAATTATACTTTAAAATCACTCAAATTCAGAATTTATCACTGTTAATTATTTCGATTAAAAAAGTTGTTTTTAATTAAAATTTAGTAATTTTCACTATTCTTCAAAATATGAAAGTTATCAGAAAAGTACCAAAATTTCACCCTATGATAATTTCAATATTATGAATCCAAAAATGAAGTATATTATACCAAATTCAAAACATAAAAGGGGAATAAATTAATTTATACATAATTCCCTCTATTAAAACCAAAAGGCGTATTTTTAATAACTATAAAATGTTTGACACTTGTTTATGTCCAATTTCAAAGTGAAATTACTTACAATGACCATAATTGGATTAAATGGTATTAATATAATCTATTTATACTTCCATACCATTAAAATTTCTAATTTAAAAATAAAAACTAGTTTGATTTAAAAAGTTTTTTTTCAGTTAAAATATAGTATTTTTCACTATTCACCCAAATATGAAAGTTATCAGAAAAACACCAAAATATTATTGAAACTGAATTCTTAAGTCCCGATTCTAAAGAAAAAGTTTATTTTGTCAAATTGAATATATAAAAGTTTCAAATATTGGATTTTAATCTGTTTTTCCATTAAAATGCGGTAAAATTGCATTTTTTGAAAAATACTTCTTTTATCTGAAAAAATGTATTTGATCTTAAATTATGTCTACGAAACTCATAATATGGATTATAAAATTATAATGATTATATAATGTTCAAAATTCGGTTAATACTATTCTTAACCGCTTTTGAGTGACTTGTTTGGTAAGTCATGGGGTGCTAGAACTCGGTGTTGCATGTAGTGAATGTTATTGAATTACTTTGAAGAAACAACATACTATAAAATATTAGGGTGTTACATTCTTCCCTCCTTCAATAAATTGCATCCTCTCAATTTGAAATTATTTTTCAAAAATAAATTTTTGAAAATTGAAAATACCTTTGTGAAAACCGACATCAGAAATTAGGTATGTAAAATTTAGTCTTAATATGAGGAAAAGGAAAATGAAAGGGTCACCACCAAATTATGTTCTTGATTTGGAGAACATTGGTGGAAATTAGAGACATATAATTGGAGTAAAAAGGTAAATATTTATAGGTAGTGACTGTTGTCATCAATCACAAACAATTGTAAAATTGAGGGCCTTAAATTCATCAATCTATGATGATTTAAAATACCATCGGTTCAACAAAACATATGGTATTAGGATAAATCATTTTCTGTTTTAAGATATCCTTCACTAAAGTATAAGAATTAAATTCTTCGTTGAATAAGAGAATAAGAAAAATATATACTTGACAAGTAGAGTCCCATCTTTTAACTTAGTTCTACCACAAACTCATCTTTTACTCTAAAAGATAATAGAACATAAAAATAATATTCTATTTATCCTATTCGTATAGGGTTCAAAAAATGAATTTATAATTCATCTAACATAACCATTAAAAAAACTACATGATTCAATCTAGTAAATCACGTGGGTCAGTTGTAGGTGATACACCCTTGTCGCCCTTTGGTTGTGGGTTCAAGTCTCGTGGCCTTGCCGGACGCAATCACAAACGTGGTGCCCCCACTCTTTACAGATGAATCATTGTGAATCTGAAACTTTTTTCTAACCCTCGTAATCACAAACGTGGTGTCCTTTTTCTCCACACATATAACATACTCTCATTCCCTTCAAGTATTTACCAAGGTGATTCTTTCCACAGTTATAACATATGGGAAAATCCTTCTTTACCTTCTTCCCGTTATCTGTCTTTCTCCATACCATCCTTTTCTTCTCTGGCTTCCTTTCAAATCCTTAGGACTTTGAGAACTCTTAACTTATCTTATCGACACATGATATTATTTCTTTATATGATGATAATACATGGGAGACTATTTCCCTTCTAAATTATGGATTAAGACCATGAAATATATGATCTTTCATACTCTTTGGATCATGCGTATTGCTGGAGTTAACATTCCTCCTACTGGGCACCCTTTCTAAACAATGGCATACACTAGATTAGTTTATGAATAGCAATACCTAATCCCAAACTTGTAAAACACTAACATAAATTTAATAGTTTATGGATATAATCCATAATCAAAAAAACTGTCTTCTTTGAGGAAGTATATACTCATAAACCCTTCATAATGGTTTGTAAAGAAAATGAGAACTATCCTAAGCATATCCCCCGGGTGTGTCATAACAAAGAGTGCAGAAAGGCCCATTGTTGTTCACTAGTTCCCGTTCGAGTCTAGCTTAAAGCGTTGTTTTCTGGTTTTACCCCTCGGTACATCTGTGCCAGAGCCACCTCTACCTGCTCGTATCCAGATAGAGATGTATTGCTCAGAAAACTCACAAAATCACTACAATACCAAATTTCTAGGAAGTTCTTCTATACCAATCCTTAAATTCCATATTAGTTCTATGTTCTCTAATCAATGTTTATCTAAATCTAGTTTCCAAGGTTTGTACTAAACTTCCTCTGATACCAAATGTGACAACCGGGTCCCGGTGATAGCACAGTCACCCCGCCTTAACATGGTCGTTGAGTCCTGGCCTACCAGGTACCACCAGTTTCTCCGTAGACATGTGGGACCCACCCCAGGGTCCACCCACATGCCCGAACGGGTCATCTGACTAATGATTGTCCCTATAGGCCAACACATGTTGTTTCCATTATGCTTTTTCCTCACTAACACACACCCAGGGAAACTTCCTAGAAGGTCACCCATCTTGATCACTACTATAGGCCAAGCACGCTTAATTGTGGAGTTCTAATGAAACATGCTCCTGAAAAGGAAGGTGCACCTTGTTGACATGAGTCATATAATTTAGTCATTTAACCCTGTATCATTTGGGGATGTTACAATCACCCCCCTTTAGAGCACAACATCCCCGTTTTGGGCCCTACATCTCAATCCAGGCGGTGCACCACACTTACGGTTGGGTTCCTCCTCTGATACCTACTGTAACACCCCGACCCCAGTTACCCAAAGTAGGTGCATTATTACATAACATTGTCATGATCACAAAAGATCATGTCTCGAAAGATCAATTAGTTTATTAGCTTTGGAAACAGTAGATACATTTATAAAGTTTACATTACAACATAAAATGAAAACTACAACAACATAGTCTCCATAGTCCACACTCATATCCCCTCATACTATCCCTACAGTTCATTCATAAAATACTTCGTCATATCTTGGGAAAAATAAAACATAGTAAGGGGTGAGCTCAGATGCCTAGTAAGGATAACAATATAGCAGAAATGTTTATAAATAAGCATAAACATTTAATGTAATGTATAACTAAAACAAAATCCTTTTAATAGATGAACTTCAGCATAATATAGAAGAAATAAAATAAATAATGTCATTTACTTATTCACTTGGATATTCTACTAATTGAATAATCACATGCAATATCAATAAACACTTTCATAATGATGGAATGCATTATTACAAACTATCATAACCATGTATCCAAGGCCTCGTGCCAAGAATAAAAATAAGATTTTGTCAAGGCCTAGTTCCAAGGCACTAGTTTGTCTCATGAGATATACCGATGCATCGAGGAGCTATAGCAGGATCCACCCTTCACTTATTAAGTCCAATGCATTTCTCATATGAACAGGTTTAAAGATAACATAAAAATTCATATTAAAACCAGTGTACGAAATATTAATACTTTCTCCATAAACCATGAATGGTATAAACATAACACATCCACAGTCAAACATATCACAAAAACTTCCATACGATATGGAAGTTTTGTAACATAATAAATCAACTCCAAATAAGCTTAAAATCCATCAAAGGATATTGACATAGATGAAATCAAAACTATTTGAGAGAAATTTATCTTTTTTGAAATCATTGAAAATTCACACATTTATAAAAGAATTAATTTAAAAGATATTTTCGAATCAAAGTGTCCCATACCACATTTAAACTTTTGAAAATAATTATCATTTCAAAACATTCATGTCCATATAAATAAATCCATAAAATCATTTTGAAAATATGGAAATTAATTAAAAAGATTTAGAAAGATAAATCGTTAAAACATTTAAAATTCTGAACTTGATAAATAGTAACCTTTAAAAATCCTTAAAATATTCATTTTGAAAAAAATATTATGAAAAATGGACATGGATGATAAAAATTTCCCAGTAAATACTTACACATAAACAATCTCGGGTAATAATGAGATTGAGGAATTAACCCTTACCAATTTGGTAAATTACGAAACATACACCCCATGAAAGAGATAGCATACAATGAATATGTAAATAAGAATAAATTAATGTGTATTACACATATAATACAAGTATGGGTAGTACATACACCACACAAAAAGTAATAGTTGGAATATGGCATGAATCTCACTGGAATAAGGAGTGAGATTAAAACCCCTTACCTTGTACTTTTCCTTGGTTGAGGGTAGGTTAAAATCCTGTATAATAGTTAAATAATTTTTATTAAATTATTCAATAATCATATACATAAATATGATATCATATATGATCTTTTAATATTTCTTTGTTAATAATATTTTAGTATTATCATCGTTTCGGGAGTTAACTGATTTGTTTCCCTTTATATGCTTCATTACGGAAGCCATGTTTGTTATGGAAAATTTTTATCTATTAATATCTAGAATTATATCAAGTACATATACGTTACTTTTAATCATCAAATGTGAATTATTCATGAATGGACATGATGGGGAAATGAATCTCATCACGTTCGTGGAGACGGTAGTCCGTACATACGCACGAACGCTACTTCCATTTCATGTTTCATTACAAAAAGAATCAAAACCAAAAGAAAAATAGGTATATTATTATTATAGTATAATATAATATCTTATATGTGTTACTTATATTCATTAACACCAACCTATATACATTCCATGTATGGAATGAACGAGTCATATCACTTTTAAGAGGTGGTAGTCTGCCCTTCCACAAATGAAATTATCGTATATATATACAACATGAAATTAATAATGGTATGCAATAAAATGGAATTAAATAATCTTATATATAAATTAAATATCATTAATATCAAATTTTATTATAGTTCCATCATAATGGCCACCATGAGAGGTGGTAGGAGATAATTGAACAATAATCGTTTCGTGAGGCGTTTAGTTTCCATACAAAGAAACATAATGTTCTTCACCCATTAGATAGATTTTTGTGTAAGTGTAGTTCTAATAATTCTCATAAAAATATATTTATATATTTATTATACTAGTGGTGTTACAAAAGAAAATAATAAAAAGATTTTATGGGTTGGATAATTACAATAAAAGAAAAGAAGCTAAGAGAAATCGTTACCTTTAATTTGGGTAACTCCCTTTGGTTTCAAGCAAAAAGGACTCTTGAAGTGCCTTATGACAAAGATTAGGATTCTTGGAGTAGTATAGGGATGTAGGGAGCTTAATTGGGCAGAGTTTGGACATGAAAAAAGACTTGAGAGGTGTGAGTAATTGGTTAGAAGTTGTGTCCTTTTATAAGGGGAGGAGGGGCTCTTTAGAAAAAACATAAAGTATTATTTTATAATAAATTCATATTCGGTTTCTAATGGCTAAAAAGTGTATTATTCAAAGTATAAGGTTGTTATAGGTAGAAAAAAACTCATCCAATAGGTTTTTTACTGGTTTGGGTCACTTTATTAACCTTATCTTATAGTTTTAACTCGTAGTTAATTAGTTTGACACTTACCATGTCACTTTGTATTTTTGTATTATATAGTTAATAAACATACTATATACATCCAAGATACCCCCAAGTGATCCATTAATGTTACACCTATCATGATATAAGTCCTTTTGACAACCCTTATATTTTTAGGAATATAATATCAATTAATAATATAATACTTGTTTTAAAAACTCATTTATGTCAATTTTGACAATATTTAATAATTGATTTTTTTGAAAGTATTAAAAACTTAATTAAATCCAAAAAAATAAATTTAAGAAATCCTAACATGTTATAGTAACCAATAAAAATCTTGTATGGCATCAAAACTTTCAAATTATATTTATTTTAACCTTTATTATACTAATTATTTGATTCTTTCATTAATAAGGAAAATAATGCATCATTATTGTGTCATAAATAAATTTAATTATTAAATGTCTAAAAATTATAAATAAAATACAATTATGTAGGAAATATTTTTATCTTTATAATTAATATTTATAGTTGGAATTATAACATATATAACCTTATGTAAAAATTGTTTTTCTAAAAGATATATGCTTATGTCATTTTTGTATTTACATTAACTTAATTAATATAATGTATCCTTATGACCTACAAATGGCTCCATGGGGTCCCAAAATCGACCCAAAGATTATCATGGTCGGAAATTTAATAACCAATAGGGTTAGGACACATTTTAGGGTAAATTAATAATAATATAATATTATTTTTTTACCCTTATTTACCGGATTTACCTATTAACCATGGTAAATAAAATATTTACTGAAATAATTATTCAAAATATCTAAAAATAAGAGTGACCTATTTTCACAATTTGGAAATCCTGATTCCAAATACGGAATCCAATTTTCCAAATTCAAAACACAGAAGTGGTAGAAATTATTTTAAAATTAATTCCCGTTGTCGAAACAAAAACGTGTTTTTAACAAATAATGACTATCAAAAGATTGCCACTTTCTTATGTCCAGTTTAAATATGAAATTATATTAAATGACAAAAATTGGATTAAATGGTATAATTATAATCTAATTATACTTTAAAATCACTGAAATGCATAATTTATCACTATTAATTATTTCTATTAAAAAATTTGTTTTTAATTAAAATTTAGTAATTTTCACTATTCATCAAAATATGAAAGTTATCAGAAAAGTACCAAAATTTCACCCTATGCTAATTTCAATATTATGAATCCAAAAATTATGTATATTTCACCAAATTCAAAACATAAAAGTGGAAGAAATTAATTTAAACTTAATTCCCGCTATTAAAACCAAAAGGCTAATTTTTAACAACTATAAAATGGTTGACACTTGTTTATGTCCAATTTCAAAGTGAAATTACTTACAATGACCATAATTGGATTAAATGGTATTAATATAATCTATTTATACTTCCATACCATTAAATTTTATAATTTAACAATATAAATTATTTTGATTAAAAAAGTTGTTTTCAGTTAAAATATAGTATTTTTCCCTATTCACCCAAATATGAAAGTTATCAGAAAAACACCAAAACTTTATTGAAACTAAATTCTTATGTCCCGATTATAAATAAAAAGTTTATTTTGTCAAATTGATATGTATAAAAGTCTTAAATATTTGATTTAAAAAGGATTTTCCTTTAAAAGGCGGTAAAATTTCATTTTTTGAAAAATACTTCTTTTATCTGAAAAAAAATGTATTTGTTCTTAAATTATGTCAAAGAAACTCATAATATGGATTATAAAATTATAATGATTATATAAATTTCAAAATTTAGTTATTAATATTCTTAACCTCTTTTGAACGGCTTGTTTGGTAAGTCATGGTGCGCTAGAACTCGGTGTTGCATGTAATGAAAGTTATTGAATTACTTTGAAGAAATAATGTACTATGAAATATTAGGGTGTTACATTCCTCCCTCCTTCAATAAATTACATCCTCTCAATTTGAAATTATTTTTCAAAAATAAAATGTTGAAAATTGAAAATACCTTTGGGAAAACCCACATCGGAAATTAGGTAAGTAAAATTTAGTCTTAATATGAGGAAAAGGAAAATGAAAGGGTCACCACCAAATTATGATCTCGATTAGGAGAACATTGTTCAAAATTAGAGACATATAATTGGAGGAAAAACGTAAATATTTAAAGGTAGTGATTGATGTCATCAATCACAAACAATTGTAAAATTGAGGGCCTTAAATTCATCAATCTATGATGATTTAAAATACCATCGGTTTAAAAAAACATATGGTATTACGATAAAACATTTTTTGTTTTAAGATCCCCTTCAATAAAGTATAAGAATTAAATTTTTCATTGAATAAGAGAAGAAGAAAAATATATACTTGACATGTAGAGTCCCGTCTTCTAACTAAGTTCTACCACAAACTCATCTTTCACTCTAAAAGTTAATAGAACTTAAAAATAATATTCTATTTATCCTATTCATATAGGGTTCAAAAAAATGAATTTATAATTCATATAACAGAACCATTAAAAAAACTAAATTATTCAATCTAGGACATCACGTGGGTCCTTGGTAGGTGATACACCCTTGTCGCCCTTCGGTTGTGGGTTCAAGTCTCGCGGCCTTGCCGGACGTGACGGGTTGCCGCTCGACCTCCGAGTTATCCTTTTTATGGAAAAATAATCTCAAACTAGTCTTATCCAAAATACTTATGTCCAACTCACTGTCCAAAATTTATAAGGTAGGTAAACACAATGAAGATCCTTTTTCCCATGTAATAGTATGTGGACACCTTGATCATGTATTCTTTTAAAACACCGCAACATCCTAAAATACCATAAAACCTTATTTATTACATTCATGATCCCTTATTACTTATACAATACTTTGTATACTTCTTATATCCAAAAACATTGAATATTCCAGAAATGATGAAATAAAAAAACCATTAATCAGTGCCAAGGTAGTCAAGAATATCCAATATAATTTATCCAAATAAACCATCTCTTATTCCAAAAGTACTACCTCAGTATCAAGACCATATTAAAGATTACCTATACTTCAACCATGTATTTTAAAATAATGTTTAACTAGCTGTTGAGTGACTTTTCATAGTACCATATAATCTCAAATCCTCAATGAAATAGTACTGCAGTACAATCCTTATTTATCTCCAAAATTCATATAACTAATACATCATTGATACAAAACAAAAATGGAATAATTCTTTAATAAAAAAATAAGATCACTAGTCATTCCACTTCATTTTTGAAAGTATCATAACTTTTTTATTATCCAATAGCATCATTTGGGGCATACTCTGATGATTTGAACATTGATTCACGTAGTGTCCCCACTCCTTACAGATGAATCATTGTACATTTGAAACCTTTTTCTAACCCTCGCAATCACAAACGTGGTGTCCTTTTCTCCACACATATAACATACTCTCATTCCATTAATGTATTTACCAAGGTGATTCTTTCCATAGTTGTAACATATGGGAAAATCCTTCTTTAGCTTCTTCCCTTTATCTGTCTTTCTCCATACCATCCTTTTCTTCTCTGGCTTCCTTTCAAATCCTTAGGACTTCGATAACTCTTTACTTATATTATCAACATATGATACTATTATTCATATGATGATAATACCTGGGAGACTATTTAACTTCTAAATTATGTATTAAGACCATGAAATATATGATCTTTCATACTCTTTGGATCATGCGTATTGGTGGAGTTCTCATTCCTTCTACTGGGCACCATTTCTAAACAAAGACATACACTATATTAGTTTATGAATAGAAATACCTAATCCCAAACTTGTAAATCACTCAACATAAATTAAATATCTTATGGATATAATCCATAATAAAAAAATCTCTTCTCTGAGGAAGTATATACTCATAAACCCTTCATAATGGTTTGTAAAGAAAATGAGAACTATCCTAAGCATATCCCTCAGGTGTGTCGTAACAAAGAGTGCCGAAAGTCCCGTTGTCGTTCACCAGTTCACATTCGAGTCTAGCTCAAAGCATTGTTTTATGGTTTTACCCCTAGTTACATCTCTTCCAGAGCCGCCTCTACCTGCTCATATCTAGAAAGAGATGTATTGCTCAGAAAACTCACAAAAACACTACAATACCAAAATTCTTGGAAGTTCTTATATACTAATCCATAAAGTCCATCTTAGTTCTATGTTCTCTAATCATAGTTTATCTAAATCTAGTTTCCAAGGTTTTTACTAAAGTTCCTCTGATACCAAATGTGACAAACGGGTCCCTGTGATAGCACAGACACCCCGCCTTAACATGGTCGTTGAGTCCTGGCCTACTAGGTACCACCTGTTTCTCCGTAGACACATGGGACCACCACAAGGTCCACCCACATGCCCGAACGGGTCATCTAACTAATGATTGTCCCCATAGGCCAACACATGTCTTTTCCATTATTCTTTGTCCTCACTCACACACACCCAGGGAAACTTCCTAGAAGGTCACCCATCTTGATCACTACTCTAGGTCAAGCACGCTTAACTGTGGAGTTCTAATCAGACAGGCTCCTGAAAACGAAGGTGCATCTTGTTGACATGAGTCATATAATTTATTCATTTAACACTCTATCAATTTGGGATGTTACAATCACCCCCTTTAGAGCACAATATCCCTTTTGTGGGCCCGACATCTAAACCCAGGTAGTGCACCGCACTTAAGACTGGGTTCCTCCTCTGATACCAACTATAACGCCCCGACCCCAGTTACCCAGAGTCAGTGCATTATTACATTACATTGGCATGATCACAAAATATCATGTCTCGAATGATCAATTAGTTTAGTAGCTTTGGAAACACTAGATACATTTATAAAGTTTACATTACAACATAAAATGAAAACTACAACAACATAGTCTCTATATTCCACACTCATATCCCATAATACTATCCCTACAGGTCATCCATAAAATACTTCTTCATATCTTGGGAAAAATAAATCATAGAAAGGGGTGAGCTCAGATGCCTAGTATGGATAACAATATAGCGGAAGCGTTTATAAATAAGCCTAAACATTTAATGCAATGTATAACTAAAACAGAATTCATTTATTACCTGAACTACAGCATAATATAAAAGAAATAAAATAAATAATTTCATTTACTTATTCACATGGATATTCTACTAATCAAATAATCACATGCAATATCAATAAACACTTTCATAAAGATGGAATGCATAATGCCAGACTATCATAACCATGTAGCCAAGGCCTCATGCCAAGACTACAAATATGATTTTGTCAAGGCCTCATTCCAATACACTAGTTTGTCTCATCAGACCTACTGATGCATCGAGGATCTATAGCGGGCTCCACCCGTCACTTATTATGTCCAACATATTCCTCATATGAACAGGTTTAAACATAACATAAACATTCATATTAAAACTAGCAGACGAAATGCCAATACTTTCTTCATAAACATTTAATGGTATAAACATAACACATCCACATTCAAACATATCACAAAAACATCAATACGATATGGAAGTTTTGTGTCATAAAAAATCAATGTCAAATAAACTTAAAATCTATCAAAGGATATTGACATAGATGAAATCAAAACTATTAGAGAGAAATATATCTTTTTTTAAATCATTGAAAAGTCACACATTTATGGATGAATTAATTTAAAAGATATTTTGGAATCAAAGTGTCCCATACCACATTGAAACATTTGAAAATAAATATCATTTCAAAACATTCATGTCCGTATAAATAAATCCATAAAATCATTTTGAAAATATGGACATCAATTAAAAAGATTTATAAATATAAATCTTTAAAACATTTAAAATTATGAACTTGATAAATATTACCTATAAAAATCCTATAAATATTCATTTTGAAATCATTTTTATGAAAAATGGACATGGATGATAAAAATTTCCCAATAAATACTTACACATAATCCATCTCGGATAATAATGATATTGAAGAATTAACCCTTACCAATTCGCTAACTTACAAAACATACACCCCATGAAAGAAGTAGCATACAATGAATATGTAAATACACATAAATTAAATTGTATTACACAAATAATACAATTATGGGTAGTATATACACCACACAAAAGGTAATAGTGGAAATATGGCATGAATCTCACTGGAATAAGGAGTGAGATGAAAACCCCTTACCTTATACATTTTCTTGGTTGAGGGTAGGTTAACCTCATGTATAATAGTAAAATCATTGTTAGTAATTTATACAAGAATTATATACATAAATATGATATCATATATGATCTTTTAATATTTCTTTGTTAATAATATTTTTTTATTATCGTCATTTTGGGTATTAACTGATTCATTTTCCTTTATATGATTCATTATGTATGTTGTGTTTGTTATGGATAGGTTTTATCTTATTAATATCCATAATTATATAAATTCCTTAAACATTACTTTTAATCATCAAATGAGAATTATTCTTGAATGGACATGATGGGGAAATGAATCTCATCACGTTTGTGGAAACGGTAGTCCATACGTACGCACGAATGCTACTTCCATTTCATTTTTCATTCTAAAAGGAATCAAAACAAAATTATACATAGGTATATTGTTATTACAGTATAATAAAATATCTTATATGTGTTACTTAATTTCATTAACAACATCCTTTATACGTTCCATGTATGGTATGAATGAGTCAAATCACTTTGACGGGGCGGTAGTTCGCACTTCCTCAAATGAAAATATCGTATATATATAAAACATGAAACAAATAATGGAATGCAATAAAATGGAATTACAGAGGCTTATATATAAATTAAATATCATTAATATCATATTTAATAATATTTCCATCATAATGGCCACCATTAGAAGTGGTAGGAGATAATTGAACAATCATTGTTTCGTGAGGCGTTTGGTTACCATCCATAGAAACATTATGTTTTTCACCCATTAGATGGAGGTGTGTGTAATTGTAGTTCAAATACTTCTCATAACAGTCTACTAGTATATTTATTATACTTGGTGTGTTACAAAAGAAAAGAATAAGAAGAGTTTAGGGTTTTGAGAAGTAAAATAAAAGAAAAAATCTAATAGAAATCGTTACCTTTAATTTGGGTAACTCCCTTTGATTTGTACCAAAGAGGACTATTGAAGTGCCTTATGCCTAAGTTGATGATTCTAGGGGGAGTATAGGGATGTAAGGAGCTTAATTGGCAGAGGTTGGATGATCCAAAAGGCTTGAGATGTGTGAGTAATTGGTTTGAAGTGGTGTCCTTTTATAAGGGGAGGAGGGGCTCTTTAGAAAAAACATAAAGTATTATTTTATAATAAATTAATATTTGGTTTCTAATGGCTCCAAAGTGGATTATTCAATGTCTAAGGTGGGAATAGGTACAAAAAAACTCAACCAATAGGTTTTGGATAGTTTTGGGTAACTTTATTAACCTTATCTTTTAGTTTTAACACTTAGTAAATTAGTTTGAGACTAACCATTTCACTTTGTATTTTTATATTATATAGTTAATAAACATTCTATATATATTAAAGAGACCCCCAAGTGGTCCATTAATGATACAAATATCATGTTATAAGTCCTTTTTACAATACTTAGATTTTTCTGAATAGAATATCAAATAATAATATAATACTTGTTTTAAAAACTCATTTATGTCAATTTTGACAATATTTAATAATTGATTTTTGATAAAGTATTGAAAACATTATTAATTCTAAAACAATTCATTTAAGCATCCTAAAATGTCATATTAACCAATAAAATTATTTTATGGCATAAAAACTTTCAAATTATATTTATTTTAACCTTTATAATACCAATTATTTGATTCTTTCATTAATTAGGAAAATAATGAATCATTATTGTGTCATAAATAAATTTAATTATTAATTATCTAAAAATTATAAATAAAATACTATTATGTTTGAAATCATTTTATATTTATAATGAATATTTATTGTCTGAAATATAACATATATAACCCTATGTAAAATTTTTTTTGCTAAAAGATATATGCTTTTGTCATTTTTGTATTTACTTTAACTTAATTAATATAAAGTGTCCTTATCACCTACAAGTGGCTCCATGGGGTCCCAAAATCGACCCAAATATTCCCATGGTCGGAAACGTATCAACCAATATGGTTAGGAAACGTTTTCAGGTAAATTAATATTATTATAATATTATTTGTTTACCCTTATTTACCAGATTTACCCATTAACCATGGTAAATAAAATATTTACCAAAGTAATTATTCAAATTATCTAAAAATAAGAGTTACCTATTTTCACAATTTGGACATCCTGATTCAAAATATGGAATCCATTTTTCCAAATTCAAAACACATAAGTGTAAGAAAATGATTTAAAATTAATTCATGTTGTTGAAACAAAAAAGCCTGTTTTTAATAAATAATAACTATCAAAATATTGACACTTTCTTATGTCCAGTTTAAATATGAAATTATATCAGATGAAAAAAATTGGATTAAATGTTACAATTATAATCAAATTATACTTTAAACTCACTCAAATTCATAATTTATCATTTTAATTATTTCGATTAAAAAAGTGATTTTTAATTAAAATTTAGTAATTATCAGTATTCATCAAAATAAGAAAGCTTTTAGAAAAGTACCAAAATTTCACCCTAAGATAATTTAGATATTAAGAATCTAAAAATGAAGTCTATTTTACCCAATTAAAAACATAAAAGTGGAATAAATTAATTTAAAATTAATTCCTGCTATTAAAACCAAAAGTTGTATTTTTAATAACTATCAAAAATTTGACACTTGTTTATGTCCAATTTAAAAGTGAAATTACTTAAAAAGACCCGAATTGGATTAAATGGTAATAATATAATCTATTTATACTTCCATACCATTAAAATTTATAATTTTACAATATAAATTATTTTGATTAAAAAAGTTGTTTTCAGTTAAAATATAGTATTTTTCACTATTCACCCAAATATGAAAGTTATCAGAAAAACAAAAAAACATTATTGAAACTAAATTCTTATGTTCCGATTCTAAAGTATAATTTTATTTTGTCAAATTGAATATATAAAAGTTTCAAATATTGGATTTAAAAAGGCTTCACCATTAAAAGGCGGTAAAATTTCATTTTTTGAAAAATACTTCTTTTATCTGAAAAAAATGAATTTATTATTACATTATGTCTAGGAAACTCATAATATGGATTGTAAAATTATAAGGATTATATAAAGTTCAAAATTCAGTTAATACTATTCATAACTGCTTTTGAACGACTTGTTTGGCAATTTATGGTGCACTAGAACTTAGTGTTGCGTGTAGTGAAAGTTATTGAATTACTTTGAAGAAATAATGTACTATAAAATATTAGGGTGTTACAATATGAAAAATCCCACTAATATTGAATAATAATGGATGTTTTATAACAATAGTCATCATGTAGTGTTGTTTTAAAACTACAATTATCATGGGCATTACGCAAAACAACTCAATAAGACAAGGGTTTTCGAAGGAAAACAACAACAACCTCCAAGGAAACAAGGAAGGGCTTATGCTATTACTACTATTAAGGAGGAGCCAGACAATGATGTGGTGATAGGTATGCTAGTTATTAATTTTATAATAGTGAATGTACTTTTTCATTCTAGTTCTATAAAATCATTCATAACTTCCATGTTTAGTAGAACTATTTAAACACCACCTCAAAATTTAGAGGGTGAGTTTTATGTGAAAACAACGAATGAGGAAATTATTGCATGCAAGGTTTATAACTCCTCCCTAGTAAAAGGTTCTGGACTGAACCTCCCATAAAATCTCATCATATGTCTTTTATTGTTCTTTGATATTATCATGGTAATGGATTGGATATCTTTATAGAATGTCAACATTAACATTCAAGAAAGGGATATCACTCTTTACGTCCCAAAGCATCCTCCAATCCTGTACAAGTTTAAAGAGGAATATGAATCTCCTTCAGAATCATCATATAAAGTTTGGATAATGTTTTCTGTTGAGCAATCATATCTTTCTCAAATGATTGAGTCAAAGGAGATGTTACTATTTGAATATATGCCCATCGTGAGGAATTACACAGATGTATTCCCTAAAGAGTTTCCTAGTCATCTTCCCAATTATGAGGTTGATTTATCAATTGAACTAATTCCTAGAACCCTACCTATATCAATAAAACATTACATAATGTCCACCGTTGAGATAGAAGAGCTAAATAAGTAGTTACATGAGAATCTGGAGAAGGGTTTTATATGCATGAGTCCCTCATCATGGGGTGCACTAGTCCTCATTTTTAAGAACAAGGATGGATTAATGTGCCTCTCCATTGATTATTTTGAGATTAGTAATGTCACGACCCGTCCTCGGGGCCCATGTCGTGACTACCACAATCACGCCTTCCATAGGCCAGGGGATGGCGACTAGCACCAAAGGATAATCCCTGATAAAATGGGAAGGTATTTCCTTTAAACATGTAACACACACAGTCTAAACACATGTAGTAGAGGCAACAAGTACTAATATAGAAAATTACGGTGTTATGAAAGTAAGTGGGCCAATATACAAACCCAACTGAACAACAAGTTCAAGTAAAAAAGTTAAAACAACTCCAGGATTGTCCACTAGGGAGTCCTACCAGAAGGGTAGGTAAAGAACTCGAACAACTCATCCCTATGGTATGTCTCGTCTAGTACAGCTTTGATCAGCCTCCCATCTGTTACCCTCAGACTCGATCACTGTTTTCCATCATCTGCACAGAACACAACATGGTGTGGGTGAAGCCCGTGTAGGGGTGAGTATAACAATAATCTGTAGGGGACCCTGAGACCCCCGAAGGTCTCCCAGAATCCAAAAAGGATAAACCGCAGAATAAAGATACAATCACGACGTATCAACCAACCCAACTTAGGTATATGCCCATAAATTTACCAAAGTTACCAGTCAGAGTCCGACTCCAACTCTCAAGCCAAAACACAACCCAGTCCACAAAGGATGTAAAGTCAATCACATCGATGATAATGATTAAAAGACAAGACTTAGTTCACACCGGTATATATATTTCATAGAGTGATAGAGATGATCAGATATTGTCACTGATTCATCTAAGCTATCAGACCCACACAAGATACAGGACCAGCTAAGTTGTCGGACCCACACAGCATAAAGGACCAGTTATTCTGTCAGACCCACACAGGATACTGGAACAGAAGTCAGAACTGTCGGTCCCATGGAGGATCCCGGTGCAGTAGTCATCAATGTCGAACCCACGGAGGATTATGGTACAGTATTCATCGCTGTCAAAGCCACGAAGGATTCTTGTACATCTCAGTCGCATCCATCCCTAGGGTTCCTGCACAAAGCTCGCTCGATTCTGGGAAGGTCCGCTACTCAAGCCACGTTTCGATACATCAACTATCACTATGTCTTAAGTTGATGTATCCCGTAGTTTCAACTCATCCTTAGGTACCCAACGTGATTGACGGCTCATCAATTGGATGCTCGGTCTGAGATTTCTTGGAATTTCCGTTCAAGGGTCCCGGTTGGATTTTCTGTTCGATCCAACCCAAAATTTTTCCAAATTTGACAAAGATTCACTTAGAGTATCGTAAAAGGACCGCCTCGTCATGGGGGTCCCAATTCCGTAGATGGCGTGTCAATTGGATGCACGGTCTAGGAGATATTCACATTTAAGTGAAGACGGGCCCGGCCCATAAAGCCCAGTGGGCTGGAGGGTCGGCCCGACCCGGTTCAGTGGGTCCAACCAGGCTGGGGGTCGGCCCAGCCTGGTGGTGTGTGGCCCACCTTCGGACCCGGCCCACGCTGTGGGCCAGTCCAGTTTGCCTGGTGGTTCCAAACGCCGCCTCATCCTCCTCTGCCCGTCCGGCCATAGCGGGCCGGTTCGGTCTGGTGCACGAGGCCCGTGCTAAGGGTCGTAGTTCTCCTCACATGGCTCCTGCCGGTGCCACCATTTTCTAGTGCGGCCAACACTCGATTAACCAGTTTTCCCAGCAGAGCAGCCCGCGGATGCGGGCCGCATCCTCATCCACACGGCACTAGCGGGCGCCGCGGTTCTCTAGCGGGCTGGCTAGATTGGAAGGTCAGTCGTCCCACGGACCGGGCGGCCCAAGAGGTCGCCGGTCCCTCCATGCGGTCAGCACACAGCTGTCGCTTCTACCACCGCCTTCAGTCACCTGACTCTTCCACCTCTTTCGTCCGTCGTGGACCGCATGGCTATAACCCCCTCCCTCCGGCGCGGTGTGATGGCACTGCACCATACCGGCTCTGCCTCCGTCGTCAACACAATAAGAACAACAACAAAGGTTGAAGGGTCAGACCGTGTTCGTCCGGTCCGAACCCTCCTTGTTACGTTGTTAACATTCCTCATCAAGATCACAACACACGATGATGAAAGGATATTATAACTCGTATATAAAATTAATAAAATTTCACCCTAACTTGATTCGATGATTGTTCGTTGATGACAGCATTGTTTCATTGACGTCGGGGTGCATCCAAGGAAGAAGCGTCGTCGAAGCTCTTCACGGGTGGCTCCTTCTCTTTTATCTTGGTTGAATATCGAGAATGGTGCTCGTCGTTTTCCGATATGGGGTGCGTTATTCGTTGGGAGGATGTCGTTCTTCCAGGAGTTCTCCTAAAGATCCACCACAGAGAAACACCAACAAAAATAAAATAATGGCTACTCCATTATTTTATTTGTTTCCATGCATTCCAAAAATAATTCCATCTTTTTCAAATTAATTAATTGGCATTAATTAATGTGGTGGGATGGCACCATAAAGAGGGATGGTGGGAAGTGAAGAGGCTGCCAAATATTTATGGGGAGTTCCAAGAGTTAAAGGGGGTTCAAGGGAAGGTTAGGAGTTTGATGTTCGTGTGGGACCCACCTTATAACATCCTCCCAAGGGATGTTATGTGTGGGTGGCCCCACCACCAACCTCCCTTTTAAGGTTTTAACTTCCATTCAAATAAAAATATGCAACGCAAATTTTTATTTAAATTTCATTTAGAAACCCTAATAAATAACTTCTAGCCTCGATAAAATGCAACTACGGTAAAGATATCCTTTAGCAAAAACCAGTGCTGTGAGTTCAACAGTGCCCTCAGATTTCAATTCCGAGCACTAGTTCCAAAGATATAAAAACCTGCACGTATTTTTACTCAATTTACCTGAAAAAAACTTCATAAATTGATTCTGATCACACTGGGCCTCGGTATCAAGAGCCGTCAGAAACTACGGACTCATAAAATTGACATGTATTTAAAAAAAATCCACGTATTTTTTGGCTCTTCAAAAGTAAATTAATGATAAAGAACAAGAATCCCCTTCCTAATATAGATTACTTGTTAGATCAGCTACGTGGGGCCATTTATTTCTCTATGGTGGACCTTCGGTCGAGATATCACTAATTAAATGTGTGAAAGGAAGACATTCCCAATAATCCCCTTTGAATGAGGTATGGACACTATGAGTTCATAGTTATCTTCTTCAGACACACTAATTATCCTGAAATATTCAAAGATTTAATGAATATAGTCTTTAGATATTACTTTGATAAATTTGATGTAGTATTTATCAATGATATTTTGATTTACTTCAAGAGAAAGGAGGAATATGAGAAGTATTTTAATATTGTGATGATGACATTTCGATTGGAGAAAAACTAGGAAAATTATAGTAAATGTGAGTTCTAGATGGAAGAAGTATCATTCTTGGAGCATGTCATCACTATAAAAGGGATATCTGTATACCCTTCTATGATAAAGGAAATTGAAGAGTAACCTAAGACAACATCTATAACGGATATCCGTAGCTTCCTTGGTCTTACTGGGTATTACCAATGATTTATGGAGAAATTTTCATGATTGTCAATCCTAATGACCAAGCTAACATATAAGGGGATGAAGTTTTTCTTGACTCAATAATGCTATGGAATCATTAAAAATCTCAAAAAGAGGCTTATCACTATGCCAACACTCAAACTCCAAATAAGTGGAGAACACTTTGTGGTGTATAGTGATGCTTCAAATAAAGGATTAGGTTGTGTACAGCTGAAAAATGATAATGTGATATCCTATGCCTCAAGGCTTTTGAAAATACATGATCAAAACCATCCCACGATTGATATTGAGTGGGTGGATGTGACTTTGGCATTTAAAATCTAACATCACTATCTCTATGGAGAGAATTAAGTGATTTATACTGATCAAAAGAGTCTGAAATATATATTCATGTAGAAAGAGATTAATATGTTCCAGTGAAGATGGTTAGAGATCATCAAGGATTATGACTCCTCAATCCACTACCATCATGGTAAGGAAAACAAGGTGGAATATTCTCGAAGTAGAAAGGATCATGTGTTATTATCAATGATTTGATTTGAAAAAAATCCAATCATTTAATATTCTAAGACTATGGATAGGGGAATCATTAAAGTAGAAACACCAGAAATACTTTCTCATCTAATTTTTCAACCATCCCTTATGGAGAAAATAATGGTCTCTTAATGAAAAGATGTGGAAATTATAGAAAAGTTGGAAGCTATCAAAAATGGGAAATCCTCTGAGTTCGAGATTAACGAGGAAAGAGTTGTAGGATTTGGGTGTTGCTTATGTGTACCATCCAATATATTGTTAAATAAGCATATTTTGAAAGATTCACATAGTTCATCATTATATATTCAACTAGGGAGAATAAATATGTATCAAGATATGCTAGAGAATTATTGGTGGAATAATATGAAGAAGGAGATTATTGAGTATACATCAAAGTTCCTTGTATGTCAGAAAGTAAATTTTCAAAGGAAAAAGTTTAAGGGGATAATGAAACCACTACCCAAACCAACATGGAAGTGCAAGAACATCACCATATAGTTTGTCACTATACTTCCAAGGAAATTCATAGGAAACTGTGTTATATGGGCCATTTTGGATCATCTAATAAATACATCCCACTTTATCACAATTTGAGAGAACTTCTCAATGGATAAACTTGTATAGATATATATCAAAGAGGTGGTAAGGTTCATGGAGTACCACTATATATTTTTTCAGATAGAGATCTAATATTCACCTCGATGTTCTGGAAAATTCTTCGACATGCTCGATGAACTGAACTGAACTTCCATACGGCCTATCATCCTCAAACCGATGACCGATCTGAGCCAATTATTCAGACATTAAAAGACCTGTTCAGTGGGTGTTCTATGGACTTCAAAGGAGGATGGGACCAACATCTTACAATGCTATAATTCTCTTATAACAATAGTTTCCAATTAGAATCTGAATAGAACCCTATGAAGATCCTTAGGGGAAAAGGTGAAAAACACTTGCATGTTAGGATGTAGTTTGTGAGTGTAAGCTGTTATGACCTAAAATGGTCAAAGAAATGATCGAGAAGGTGAAAACCATTCATCAGCACATCACGGTAGCCTAAAGTCCCCAGAATAGTTATGCATAAAATCATTTAATTTACCTAGAGTTCAAAGTTTGATACATGTTATTCCTCCTCATATCTCCATGGAAGAGCATCATGATGTTTGGGAAGAAAGGAAATCTATGTCTCTTTTAGATCGTCCCCTACAAGACTCTTGATAATGTTGGAGTTGTAAACTATTGAATAACACTTTCACCAACCATGTTTAAAGTACATGATTTCTCCCATGTATCCCTCTTAATGAAGTAAATACTATATCCTTCACACGTACTCTCATCAGTGGTGGCACAATTGGAGAAGGATATTTTTTATGTGGAGTAGCCAGTGGAGATCTTGGATCACATCTATAATGTTCTACAAAACAATACTAATCACATGTTCAAAGAACTATAGTGGAACCATAAGTATGAAGTGGAAACATTATAACTATAGGAGGAAATAAAGAAAAAGTTCATGCACCTGTTTACGACATAGAATGTAAAATGAAATTTTGGGGTTGAAATTTTATAAGGGGAAGAATGTAACAGCCCAATGTTTTATCAATTGAATTAACTTATAATAATTATGTTTTATATTATAGTAATATAAGATTACATATAGAACACAATAAAAAACTTATAAATGAAGAATGAGTGAAATAAATTATATATCTAGAAGGTAAGGAATACATACCGATGAAATAGAAACTTGACCATCAGAATAGTAATGTAAACCTTATGAATACTAAACTGGACAATGTAATTATAAAACCACCAATTAAAGTATAAATAAAATTTATCCATCTTATATGAGACACAATGATATAATTATATCATAGTTTAAGTAAATAAATTTTTTAAAACTTATTAATGAAGATTTGGTATTTTTTTAGTATTTTATATTTAATTAAAATTTTATTTTAAAAAATTAAATGAAAATTTATTTTCAATAAAATTTATTCATAAATATTTTTTTGATGACTTATGATTATATGATTGTTTTATGAGACATTAATTAATTTTTTACAAGTGGTATAAATGTAGTTTTAATTTTAAAATTTGTATTTTTCAATTATATTATGATTTTAGTTAAAATTAAATTGCATATATTTTGAAATATACTTTTAGAAAATGAAATTCATTTTTGAATTCTATACATCAAAAAATGGTTGGGGCGATTTTTTTTTGATTTTTTCTGAAATACTTAAATTTTTGGTGAATAGTAAAATATAATAATTTATCGAATAATCTAAATATATGATTTATTGAGTCATAAATGATGTTTTACTGAGTTACATACCCCAGTATTGAACTCACATGCACATATTTATATTTTTTGTCACATGATTCATTACTATTGCTTGTCTTGAGAAAAATTATAAATTAATTAATTAAATATTTAGAAACCCCTTCTCTCCTCCACTATAACCCCACACCCTCTTCTTTTCACTCCCCTCACGCCTTATAATTTGTATAAATTATGATAAAATATCCTCCCAAGCTCCCCCCCAAGTCCATCATCCTTTGGTCTCTTTAAAAGTATAAATCCTCTCCCTTAAAGCCGTTCTCAAAAAAGATATATTCATTATGTGAATTCCTCTCTACATTTCTTTTATTTTTTTCAACTTCCATTAATTTATTTTTCTTTCCTCACCAAATTTCATCAAAATGTTATGATAACTCTAGTAAATAAAATTTACTGAAATATTGTTATAATAATGTTATAATTTATCATCAACTATCTTTTACACTCCTTTTATACTATAAATGAAAACATCATCTGAGATGTGTTAATTTATCACATTCATGGATGAAGCGTTTTCGATTTTTGTTATTATCTTCAATTATGGTCATGAAACCAATTTTTTGGTTAAACCAGACTATAATATATTTAATATGACTAATATAAGGTTATGTAATCTTTGTTAAACGTGATATTAATTTATAAATAAAAAAATGTGTGTGATGTGATCAAAAACTGCCATTTAACCAAAATGGGTATCATTAATGTTGTATATAATGATTAATCTTTAATCCAAATAACCAAATGAATTTTATAACTATTTAATCTTTTGGATGTTCAAAAATTACATACAACTTCAATTCTGACAGCCAATATCATTTTACATGTTTATCCTTACTTGTATATAAGTAAACCAATCATGAAAACCAAGGGAACAAACACTCACAAACAATAAAATTTATCCTACTAACCCATCAAAAAGACCTCAGATAAATATAATAAGTTTATAATAATTTAATTAATTGAATAAGATATTCTAGAAATATTAATTAATTAATTTAATTTTGTTATCTAGGACATTAAGATCAAGTGAAAGACACCATCAGACCTAAGGTAAGGGATTCTACCCGAACCACCATTATTCTATCAAGTTGTTCTATTTATATTTTTACCAAAATGATGTTATATATTCATTTTTTGAACATATTATATATCTTATTTATATACTCCAAACTTAGGTATCAAAGTCCACTCATCAGTCTCTTTCGGGGATATACATGTTTTTATGTGGTTCCCTCTACAATACTTACAAAAAAGAAAACCCATTTTAAGGGAACTTTATGAATTCTTATTAAATTTTATGTGCACTATTTAATCTGATTTTAAGACACTGTTATTTTTAAAAAACCAATCTTTTTATTTTTAAAAACTTCATGGTTCACTTCTGGTTTTATATAAAATATTATTTCCTTTTATGTTATAAATGTCCTTTGATATTTTCCTTTAATCACACAAAAATGTTTTAATTCCAATGTTAATTGTGTACTATTGTTAAATGTTATTAATTAAAGTGACATAACTTTTCAATATATTTTCCAATTAAACTATATTATTTTTAAATTAGGATCAATTCCTTCCATTCATGGACATTTGTATGATACTCCCATTTTTTATGCTTTATGACATGATTATAATACCCATTTCTTACAATGGGTAACCTTTATGTTTATATATGATTCTATATATGGAAATCATATCCCTGAAAATGTTAGGATGGGTGAACATAGACAGTTCCCCAATTCACTGGGTTAAGTTTAGTCTCATGATATTTTATGTGAAACAGTCTTAGTGGTTAGCCTTGGCTCGTGCTACCGTGTGCAACATTCTAGGTGGTTAACCTTAACTTCTTCTCCTCTATGTACAATGAGCCTCAACTAATTATAGAGTAATGTTTTATCTTTTATTAACATTACATTGAATTCATGTTTATAGTATCCTATGAATATATGTTATGATTCCATATATTCCATGCTTTTTTATATCATTATGTCATTCCTTCTAACCTGTGTGCTAATGCTTTATTTATATGTTTATTCCCTTACTGTGATTTTTAGCTCATATATTTGTTCATGGTATCACTAGGTTATACTATTAAGTGGTATTATTATAATGGAAGTTAGTATATCTATAAGAATATTAAATAAAGAATTGTTTTATTTAGCCCCATGTTCTCATTTTTTGAACCCAGCCTTCCAAGACACTAGACTTTATGATCTTTGGATGGTAATATGATTCCTTATTATTCGTAAAATCCTTTTAATGGTACGCGTAAAAGAATGGGGTCTCTATATTAGTAGTCACCTACCACCGAGAATGTTTATTACTATATAATATTATTTAAAACCTAGATTAGGTTTTTATAGTAAACAAAATACGGGGTTTTTCAAGATCTTTCACAATCACTTCGACAGTTTCAATAGTAGTATATATTTTAAGAGAGAATTTAAGTGATTATCTCTTACTTTAAAATATAATAGAGGATATTTTTCACATGAAATAAACATTTCCATCAAATAAAATTCAAATGTAACAAAAAATTGATATATAATGGAAACGAATTTAAATTCAATGACGAATTGGGTTATGTTTTTTTATACAGGATTCAGCTCTTCTAGATGCCTTATTTTGTTTAAGATATGATTTTATAATATCTATGGTTGTTCTATGATATTTTCATGGTGTTTTTCAGGCAACAGAGTGGTATTGTTGTAAAAAAGGCATCAGTTCATGTTTTTACACTCATTGAAATTTTTAATGTATGCACCTTCATCACATATATTTTTCTCTAAAACAGTTCTCTTATAAAAGGAAATTTGTCTGTTAAAATAGAAATTAAAAAATTATTATTATGAATATGTGTACACAGTATGAAATTTGGTGTCATTAAATTCCTTTAACCAACATTTAATTATCTTAGAAAAATAGGTTGGAATATTATATTTATGAAAAATAATACCCAATTTTTAGATATAACCACAGAAATTGTAAGATGTGGTGTTTGATATAATATTTTAGATTAAAACATTCTTTAATGTTGAGGAAATTTGAGATATAGGGTTATTTATTTATTGATGGATCAAATTTGAATTTTTGGTGTTATTTTTTTAAATTTAAATTTAAATGTATTATTTTTTGATAGGATGTTTTTTTCATCTTGGATATTAACTTAAATTATGATAACGATTTCGATTTTAGTCAATATCTATAGATAATAAAAATAAATTTTCAACATTTTTGAATTATGTGATCTGGTTGAAGTTGATTTTATATCATTATGCATGAAAAATTCATCACAAACACTCTTGATATAGAGAAATTAATGAGATATGTTTAGAAACTAATTGATGTATGAAATTATTGTTTTAAATTTTTTTCATATTTTATTAGTCTATATGATAATGTAATGCCTAAAATCTAGTAAAATGATCTTGAAAAAAAAAATTTCCCATTACTATCATTTTTGATGAATAAATGATTATTTTCTAAACTTATTTGTTTATGGTTTTAAAATCATTAAATTTCTAATGAAAATTTACATGTGATAAATGTTATCTATTAATATCCACAATTATTTTGACCTTTTATTTTTCATCAAATTATATATTTTCAATTCCTTCTAAGGTTCTCTTATTTGAAAACCAAGTTATGTGTTTTTTAAAATGAGTTTTTTATTTCTATTTCAATATTTTTAAGTGGATTTTTTATTATCCCTTTCTAAAATGTGGGTCTTTAACCAAGGAATTTTTAAATGATAAAACCTTGGTGACTAAGATTACGTTAAAAATTTGGAGGATATAATTTGTTAAATTTGTTTTGGTGGATGAAATATCTTGATATTTAAAAATAAAGACTATGATCAATAGTTTACCTGAAAAATAACATCAAGATTAAATGAACTAAGAAACATTGTTATTTAAATATATACATTATAAAATAACAATTGAATTGGAAGGTCTAAATAGAATTATTTTTTTTGAAATATATATAAAAAACCTACTCAATAAAAAAACACTGATTAATTATTAGGAAAAATCACCCAATTTTTAAAGACATTTTATTCTTCAAAAATATATTTTGGTCAATCAGTTTTTATTTATTTTTGTGAGATATTATTATAAATATTTTTTAGAAATTGTAAAAATATTATTTGGTAAAAGGATATAATTTTTTAAATCATCATATCACTGTTACCCTAGAGAAAATGTTTGATAATTTTTTGAAAAGTTTAATTTTTCAATGAATATCTAAATATACTGATTTTAATTAGAAAATATCATTTTGTATCAAGAATTTATAAAGTTAAATTTTGTTTCAAAATGGTTACAAAGTAAAATTACTCCATATACATTATTATTTATCCAATTAATATTTAAGGAATGTATTTTATGGTTTTATTTGATATAAAAATATTTTTATACTTCAAAAAGATCTTTTCTTAAAAACCTATTTTTTTATGTTGTGTCAATTTATTTTTAAATGAAATTCCTCTAATTTTATGAATAAAATTTTATAAAATTTATAATATATTTTTAATCTTCATAATTTCAATTAGGAAATTTTTTTAAATTATTTCTTTTCCTACATGAATAACCGCTGTAGTTAAATTTTATTTCCCTGATAAATGTAAAATTTGTTAATTAATGATTAAAATAATTTAATAAGGCATCCAATTCATTAAAAATTTATTTCATCCAAAATAATTCAAATTTCTAAAATAGGTCCCTTCTATATATATATCTTTTATTTATACCTTTATAATATCTATGTAAATTATAAATTCCAAAATATTACTCTCTTACTTTTAATAGTACTTTTTGTTAAATTATATATTATTAAATTATTTGAAAATCATAAAAATAATAAAACATTAAAATTATGATCATATGGTATCTATAATGTTATCTAATTTTCATTTATGATCCAATTGTAGCATTATAAAAAAATGATAACCCTTTAATATTGAAAAAGTCATTACCACTATTAAGATTAAAATTGGGTAACGAAGGGGTTACACCAAAAGATAAGGTTTAGAATGATTTATATACCTATAAAAATTTTATTATATGATTATATTAACACCACATATTTTATATATTCTAATACATATTTTTTTGGAACCTTTTTACATGATTTTGGAACATAATATATAATAATATTTCATAAATTTAAAAAAATGACATTAAATGTAATTTATAATAATAAATAATTCATTTATTGATTTATAATTTATAAAAACACAATATTTGTCCCATTTAAAGTAATATCATTGAAAATATAAAAAAAATTCCCTTTATGAGCCATTTTTCCTTTTATTGTAACTTTATTGACTATTAATGAGTAAAATCATTATTTTATAGTAATTGTAAAAAAAGGATAACAGGTGTTAGAACACTGAGATAAGGGTAAAAAATAATCTAAATTTCCCAAATTATATTTATGATAATAATATATACTTATAATAATCCTATATTATAATTATATTAATTTTTATCCAATTTACAATGATAATTAATTTATATTAATTTAATACATTATTATGATCCCAAGAAGGCCCCTTCTATCACTTATAAAAGGAAACACCATCCTCTCTTCCCTACACACCTCAAGAACTATTTATCCAAAAAAATACCAACTGAAATAATTTATTTAAATCCCTAAACATGTTATATTGGTTTTATTTTCTAAAAAAGACCAACCATAAATGAATTAAGTTGTAAAGAAAAATAGGATATCCAAAGAAGAGGTATAGATTTTAACTAAATGTTTCTGTTTTATTTCATCGTCTACGTCTCAAAAATATTTTCAATGATAATAAATAATTAAATATAATTAATATATTGATATTTTATCTTCTGAATGTCAGGACCTATATCCATATCCTCTTCCATAAAATGGGAAATGAAACTTTCATTCATGAGTACAATAAACTACCTCCTTGAAAACTGATGTAATTTGATTTCCATCATTTACTCAAATTCCTATTGATAATAATGAATTTAATAAATATAAAAATGATATTAATTAAATATTTATACCAATTTAAATAAAATATATCATCGAATTTGATAAATTTTCATCCTTTGAAAAATTATAACCTCATTCATGCATATATGTGGATTATCACCACCACGAAGTGATGTGATTAAATTTTCATGACCACATAAAATATATATTATATATAATTATATTTAATGATATAATATGATATAATTATAATTTTTAATGAAAAAATGATAAATAAATTTTTTCCATCATGTTCTTTGAAAAATAGATACATTAATCATATATTCTTATGAACTACCGTCTCCACGATTGTAACATAATTCATTTTTATCATTCATTAATGGTTGGTTGTGAAAGTTATATGTAAAAAAATTATAACTTTTTATTATTATTATTCTTTAGATTATTTAATAATGACATCATTGACCATACTCATCTTTCAAAATTCATTTTAGATATTTGAGTTGAATGTCATCAAAACATATGATTTGAACAAAATTTATTAAGTAATAAAATATTACATGGTAATAAATAAAATAAAAACAATAATAAAATTATGAAATGTTTTTAAGTAAGAAAATAATCAATATATTTTCAATATTTTGGAATATAATTAACATACATGATGAATTAAACTCTAGGTAAGAGACACTTTACTTTGGAAACCTTATTTTAAATTTTTGATAGGATTATTTTAAAAATTTTGTTCATCCATGTTATTATTATTAAAATTATTTTATTGAAGTATATATATAGAAATTAATAAATTATAAATGAAATTTCATATCACATTTTAAATTCATTCACATTTATTGTAATGGAATCATTTAACATACATTATACATATTGTTTTGACAAAAATGAAAAAAGAATGTTATTTTTTAACAAATATGATGTCAACTATTTTTTATGCCACCATAATAGTTATCTATAATTGGGTTTCCTTTATATGATTTTTTTACTAAAAAATCCCCTTTCACTTTATTGTAATAATTTTTTAAAAGGGTTTTAAATGTAATAGATATTTAATAATCAGGAAATTTTTATCCTACAGTTGTAAAGAGAATTTTTATACAATATTTCATGTGTTATGATTCTGTTATAGTTCTCTGGAATTATTTAATATGATGCTTTGTTCCATTGTAAAAAATGGATAGTATGTTCCATTATAGACCAAGTATGGGTTAACCTGATATATCTCACCAATTCATCATGTAACAGTACATAGTTAACCAGTTAGGTTTCTTCTATTGGATTATCAGATTTTATAAAGTAGGTTATTCCATTTGTAAGATTGATATAGAAATGATGTAAAAAAGATAACTACATGAATTTTATTTTATTTCCAATGAATATTGAAGAAAATTATTTTATTTCAGAATTAAAACTAATATTATTTGGTTGTAAAAAAATATTACCCCCTTTTAGGGGAAAAATATTATTTTCAAGACATTTTTTCCATGGATTCTCATGGTTTCAAAGAAAATATTATTATTATGACTTTACCATTATGTTGTATTATAATGCGTTACATTAAAAAATTGGTCAATAAAACTAATTTCTTGTATATATAAGTGATTATTGTTGCTCAATGTTTTTTATGTTTAAGGGAAGTTATCTTTTATGATTTCCTAGTTTTGAAAAGGACAAACATGATTATTTCTTATTTTATATTTATTTTACTATTTTTTTCTCATCCAACATTATGAAATGTTTTTCACATTTTTTAAGGATGTTTAGAGTTAATGATGAATACATAATAAGGAAAAATGAAAATATGGGTATAGTGGGAATAATGGTAACTTAAAGTCATAGGTATTGTGATGTAATAGTATTCATAATTATTTAAAAATATAAACATAAAAGGTACATGGGAAAGTATGTGATCCCATATTTAGTTATAATGTTTTATGTTTTAGATGGTCGATATTGGTTCACATTTTTACTATCAAACCAATAAATCTAAATTTGGATGTTTTAAAACCAGATCCAGAAATGGGATTCTGGGGAAGTTACTATACTAGCATTGGAGGAATCAGATATGAGATTATCTTGATGTCTTAGATAACATATTATAATTTTCTTAGAAATTGAAAATAGTTTTTTAGACCATTTAATTCTTTATATATTTTATATATAATTCCATCATAATTCATGTGGTTTCTCAGGGTTACAGTTTTTTATTTTGAGGATTTACTCTAACTCCTATAGGTAAACACCTAGTCGCGTATAGATTATTTTCCTGATTCTTCATGTAATGGAATGTTTCTTTAGTACTAGGGGTGAGGATTTTAGGATACATATTAGATAATATTACATTTTCATTTGATGTCATGTGGATGGATATATACAATTTGACTTATTTTATTTTTCTATTTTATTTTTCATACTATTTTTTTGAGTTTTACTTTAGAGTATTGTTTTGATATATGACATCTATGAGAACTTACAAGTGATTTTTTTTCAAATTCATATTTTTGTTATTGTTTTCAACTAAATTTTTTATTTTTTATTTATTTTTGTATCCTGGTGTAATGGCCTATTAGAGGGTAAATGTAACACCCCAAGCTTCTATGGTACGCTTCTCTTTGAATACTACAGTAGCGTCTATTGTATGCAACTTCGAGTTCTAACACACACCACAACCAATCAAACTAGCCATTATGAATAGTAATACCCACTTTTTGAAACATTATAAATTTTATCTTCCAAAATGGACTTCATTTTTGGATTTAGAATATCAAAATTAGCCTAGGGTTAAATTTTGGTATCTTTCTAAAAACATTCAATTTTTGATGAATAGTTTAAAACACTGAGTTAGAGTTTAAAACCGAAATTTTATTTAAATAATTATTTATTTTATTTAAATTTAATTAAGGTAAATATAGATTTATAATACCTATATATGTTCAATGTAATTCATTGGAGTAAGTACATAATAATTTTAGATATATAAAATTTTTATTGAACTTTCACAGTCTTTTACCCACCTCCTAGGGGAATTTGGAAAATACATGTAAAACATAATTTTACCACTTCTGTGAGTGGAATTTTAAAAATCCTAGAGACACAGTTAATTTCAAAGAGTAAAATTTGGTTCAATAAGATAAAAATTATTTTTGGTGAATAGTAACTTTTTACTTTTATTTACCACGATTAAAAGTAAATAGGGTAATTGAGGGTGAAAATGATATTAATATTACCCTTACACATGTCCTAATTCTATTTGAAAAGTGTATCTCGACCAAAAACAACCTTAGAAATAAAATATAATCATTTAGTTCTACTTGGATTACATTAGGACATTTATTATTATTTAATTCAAAGCAGAGTTAAAATAGTTAAAATCAATGTTTAATAACTAAAACATTTTAAATATAGTGTTATACAAAAGATAAATTCGATTATAAATATTCATTAGAAAGATAAAAATATTTAATACATAATGGTGTTTTATTTATAAATTTTAGATATTAAATAATTTAATTTATTTATGACCCAATGATGATGCAGTAATTACCGTATTAATAAAATATTAAGATAATTGATATTATAGATACCCTAATAAAAGTAATTTGAGACTTTTTATAAATTACAATAATTTTCTAGGTTAATATGACATATTATTATTGTTTATATAAATTTTTTTCGAAGTAATAATGCTGTTATAAATTTATCAAAATTAAAATACCCAATAGTGTCAAAATTGACAGAAAAGAGTTTTAAAATTAATATTATATTATTAATTTATATTCAATTCTTAAAAATATAAGGTTCGGAAAAGTGACTTATATCATGATATTTTTATCATTAATGGACCACTTGGGGGTCTCTTGGATGTATATAGTATGTTAATTAACTATATAATATAAAAATATAAAGTGACATGGTTTGTGTCAAACTAATTAACTAAGAGTTAAAACTAGAAGATATGGTTAATATATTGACCCAAACCTGTTTAAAATCTTCTATTTGAAAATATTTAGACCCATACCCACCTTAAAATTTATATAATCCACTTTGGAGCCATTAGAAACCGAATATGAATTTATTATAAAATAATATTATTAACTTTTCCTAAGGTTCCCCTCCTCCCCCTTATAAAAGGGCACCACTTCTATCCAATTATTTACACATTAAAATCCTTTTGGTTCGGCCAAACCCTGCCCAAATACTCTCTCAACTTCCCTAAATTCAACCTAGAGGCCTTTAGTTTGATTATAAATCTAACATAAGGATCCATTTTGATCAAATCAAAAGGAAGAACCCGAAAAAGAGGTAATGTTTTCACCACCCTCTTTCAAGTTCCTTTCTTCTTCAACTTCTTCTTTATTTGTTATTTCCTTTCTAAAATAATAACTCTAGTATATCCTATATAATTTTATGTTATTATAAATATGGTAGAACCATATTCATTATTCAATCCATCCCTTGAATGACATGTCACCATATGTGCGTACGTATGGCTTACTGTCTCCACGTCGAGGTGTAATTGTTATTCAATTCATTATAATTTGAATGGGTATAATAATTACGTGTAATTGATGTAAATAAAAAATATAACATGATAATTATTCTGTATATATGATATACCATCCAATTATATATTATTTTAACATCAAAAGAATGATATTGTCGCTCGTGTGTACGTACGGACTACTGTCTCCATGAATGCGATGAGATTCATTCCCCATAGTATCCATTCAATACTATATTTCATTTTATGATTAAAAATAATGCTTAAAGACTTAATATAATTCTATACATGAATAAGATACAACCTATCCATAACAAACATGGCTTATGTAACAAAATATATAAAAAAAATGATTAAGTTAACACCCGAAACAGCGATAATACTAAAATATTATTAACAACGCAATATTAGAAGATCATATATGATATCATAATTATGTATATGGTTCTTGTATAATTTAATAACAATTTTTAAACTATTATACAGGAATTGAATGTACCATTGACTAAGGAAAAGTACAAGGTAAGGGTTTATTTCACAATCTCTTCATTATCCGAGGATGTTTATACATAATTATCTATTGGGACCTCTTTATCATCCACATTCATGTTTCTTAAAAATGTATTTCAAAAAATTCTTACTATTTTACATAATATGGTTTGAATTAATTTATACCCTTGTTTTACTTTTTATAAGATTTTTATAAGGGAATCTTTCTATCGTTTTCCAAACAATTTCCTTTTTATCCTTTTCAAAAAAATTAAGGTAAGAATGTTTTTTTAACTTATACGGTGGGTGCGGCTATTTTACACCATTGTAAAATTTTCGAAGCTTCCCTTACAATATTTTAATAATATTTTTAAATTAAATGTGTTATTTCATAATTATGTCACTTTTAAATGATTTAAAATAAGAGATATTTATCTCAAATAGTTTTGATTTCATCTATGTGAACATCCTTTGATAGATTTTAAGCTTATTTGAAGTTGATTTATTATGATACAAAACTTCCATATTGTATTGAAGTTTTTGTGATTTGTTTGACTCTGGATGTGTTATTTTTTATATGATTCATGGTTTATGGAGAATGTATTGACATTTCTTATGCTAGTTTTAATACAAATGATTATGTTATGTTTAAACCTGTTCATATGAGGAATGCATTTGACATAATAAGTGACGGGTGGAGCCCGCTATAGATCCTCGATGCATCGGTAGGTCTCATGAGATTAACTAGTGTCTTGGCATGAGGCCTTGACAAAATTTTATTTATAGTCTTGGCACGAGGCCTTGACTATGTGGTTATAATAGTCTGGCATTATGCATTCCTTCACTATGAAAGTGGTTATTGATATTGTATGTGATTATTCGACTAGTAGAATATCCATGTGAGTAAGTAAATGGAATTATTTTATTTTATCTTTTCCACATTATGTTGAAGTTCAATTTTAAAAGGCTTTTGTTTTAGTTATACATTGCCTTAAATGTTTATGTTTATTTATGAATGTTTCCGCTACATTGTTATCCTTACTAAGCATCTGATCTCACCCCTTTCAATGTTTCAAATTTTTTCCAGGATGTGAAAAGTAAATTATGAATTACCTACAGGGAATGTATGAGTGTATATGAAGACAAGATGTTGTTGTAGTTATTTTCACTTTATGATGTAATGAAAGACTTATGAATATATCTAGTGATTCCAAGGCTACTAAACTAATCAGTCTTTCGAGACTTGATCTTTTGTGATCATGCCAATGTTATGTAATAATGCACCGACTCTAGGTAACTGGAGTCGGGGTGTTACAGTTGTTATCAGAGGAAGTTTAGTACAAACCTTGGAAGTTAGATTTAGATAATCTTTGATTAGAGAACATAGTCCTAAGATGGACTTTGAGGATCAGTGTAGAAGAACTTCCAAGAATTTTGGTATTGTAGAGATTTTGTGAGTATTCCAAGCAATACATCCCTGTCTAGATATGAGTAGGTACAGGTGGATCTGGCACAGATGTACCTAGGGGTAAAACCCAAAAACACCGCTTTGAGCTAGACTCAAACGGAAACTGGTGCACGATAACGGGCCTTACTGCACTCTTGGTTACAACACTCCCGGGGGATATACATAGGATAATTCTCATTTTCTTTAAAAATCATTTTGAAGGGTTTTTGAGTATATACATCCTCAAAGAATACATTTTTTATTATTATTGATTATATCCATAAAGAGTTTAATTTATGTTAAGTGTTTTACAAGTATAGAATTATGTATTTTGATTCATAAACTGATCAAGTTTATGCCATTGTTTAGAAATGGGGCCTAGTGGAAGGAATGGAAACCTTATCAATGCACGCACTCTATGTAAGGATTTACCTCCTATTCAAGATAATTATAGTGGAGCTGGTGATTCAACTGGTGCTGATCAGCTAATCACAATACTGGGACAACTCACTCAGGTTATGAATAATAACATTACCCGTATGGAGCACCCTGATCCATAGCATGGAGGATCAATGTTAGATCGCTTCATGAGGCAGCAACCACCAACATTAAATCGGAGTACAAATCCATTAGCATGTGAGAAATGGATAAGTTCCCTAGAGAAGATATTCTATGTCTTAGGGAGTAGTGAAATGGAAAAAAGTTATCATGGTAGTTTACCGCCTCACTGGAGATGCTTATCAATGGTGTTCATTGATTCAAAACATCAAAAAATATTATGAAGTATCAAATATGTAATGGAGGGAGTTTGAGGAACATTTCATAGAAAAATACTTTCCTCGTGACCATCGAGCAGATATAGAAAGGAAATTTTTAGGTCTAAGACAAAAGGAGTATGAGAATGTCGCAAAGTATGAGGCTAAATTTACAAGGTTAGAAAGTTATGCAGGAGATTATATACATAACCCAAGAAGTAAGATTGATCATTTCATTGATGGGTTAAAACCATTTCTTCGTCGAGAATTAGTCTCACAATCCTTATCATCATACGAAGACATTGTCTCATGTACTATCAAGACAGAAAAGGAATTTTATATGTTTTATGACTTTAGAGAAAAGTGAGAGAAGAAGAGATCTGCAGATCAATCTGGAAATAGAAATAATGGGAAGAAGGGAAAAGTTAAATATCCATCCTGCAGTAAATGTGGGAGGAAACACCTCGATACTTGTTTAAAAGGAATGAGAGTTTGTTACAAGTGTGGTGAAAAAGGCCACCAAACTCGTGATTTCAAGGGGAAGAAGGAAGATACTGATGTTCAATGCTAGAACTGCAGGAAGATGGGACATTAACCAAATGAATGTCCTAAGCATCAGGGGAACTTATCTCAAAAAAGGCCAAGGGATCAAGGCCAAGATTATGTTATCACTACTGCTGATGTAGAAGCTCTGAAAGACGTGGTGGAAGGTAATTAAATGGTTTCCTCACGTTTATAAAATGAATTATTTGATTCTGGATCATCTCATTGTTTCTTATCTATCCAGTTTCCTTAGAAAATTAGATATTTACAATTTGATTTAACATGGGAGTTTTCATTCAAAACTCCTAAGGGAAGTATCATTGCAATAAAGTTTTGTGAATCAGTTCCCATTAGAGCACATAAATGTTCTTTATCTTCTGATCTCATCGCCATACCTATGATTGAGTTTGATATAATCCTCGGTATGGATTTTCTTTTGGACCATTATGAGAATATTTATTGTAAGAAGAAGGAGGTTACGATTTTTGATGATGATGATAAGGAACACCTTATCTTTAGAGAAGAATCGTCACCACCTAATTCTTATCTAGATCCACCCCCAGTAGCTCAACTAAATTCAACTATCGGGGAGGAAGAGATTGAAGTTACTGTGGGTGAGGAAAGAAATGTTCAAATATAGAATGTACCAATTGTGAAGGAATATGTAGATGTGTTTCCAAATGATTTACCTGGACATCCTCTAGAACGAGAAATTGAGTTTTCCATATATTTAATTCCTGGATCAAGGCCCATATCGAAGACCCCTTATAGAATGGAAATTATGGAATTAGTGGAACTAAAGAAACAACTAGATGAATTGAGTAATAAGGGATTTATTCTCCCCAGTGTTTCTCCTTGGGGATCCCCTATTCTTTTTGTTAAGAAAGAAATGGATCATTGAAGTTTTGAATCGACTACAGGGGAATCAATTATATAAAAATAAAGAAAAAGTATACCCTACCTAACATTGATGATTTATTTGACCAACTTCATAGAGCTCAATAATTTTCAAAGATTGACCTTCGATCTGGATACCATCAGTTTTGTGTGAAAAAGGAAGACATTCCGAAGATAGTATTTCGAACCAGGTACGGGCATTACGAGTTTACAGTAATGCCATTTGGGCTGACTAATACACCCTCTATTTTCATGGATCTAATGAATAGAGTTTTCAAGGAATATCTTGATGACTTTGTAGTTGTATTTATTGATGATATCTTGGTATACTCCAAAAGCTACAAAGATCATGAAAATCACCAGCGTATTATCCTGAAGACTCTGAGAAGACATGAATTATATGGGAAGTTTAGCAAGAGTGAATTCTGTCTTCAAGAGATTTCTTTTCTTGGCCATATTGTCATTAAGTATGGAATCATTGTTGATAATTTTAAGACCAAGGCAATCCATGAATGTACAATCCCGAGGAGTATAACTGAGGTATGCATTTTTATTGGTTTTGCAGGTTATTATCAGCATTTCCTCCAGAATTTTTCCCGATTGGATAACCCATTAACAAAGCTCACACGAAAAGGGGTTAAATTTGTTTGCAAAAAATAGTGCAAAGAATTTTTTGAATAACTAAAGAGAAGATTAGTCAATCCTCCTATATTGACTCTACCATCGGGGAATGATTGGTTCGTTATTTATAGTGATGCATCGATGAAAGGACTTGGTTGTGTCCTTATGCAGAATGATAGGGTTTTTGCCTATGCATCGCGACAGCTGAAAATTCATGAGAAAAACTATCCTACTCATGATCTCGAGTTAGAAGCTATGATCTTTGATTTGAAGATATGGAGACACTACCTCTATGGTGAAAAATGTGAGATTTATACTAGTCACAAGTGTTTGAAGTATATTTTCTCATAGAAAGATCTCAACATAAGGAAAAGGAGATGGCTTTAACTACTCAGGGATTAGGATTGCACGATACACTACCACTCGGGGAAGGAAAAAAAGGTAAAATATTATTTTATTAGAAAGGATCAAGGATTTTTGAACAAGATGAGAGTAGAAAGGGGTCCTATTTTCAATGATCTAGTAAATATGGATATGGGAGTCACCATTTAAGGTGAAACATCAATACCTTTTCAAATGGTTGCCAAACCATATTTACTAGAAAGGATAAAGTGTTCTCAGACCGATGATGAAGAGTTTCAAAAGAAGATTAAAGCTGTGAATAATGGGAGATCGAATGACATTGTATATGAGGATGGAATTTTGAAATTTGGGAAGAGACTTTGTGTTCCCGATATACCCAATCTAAAAGGAATTTTTTGAATGATGATCATAGTTCCAATTTCTCTATACACCCTGGGAGTACAAAAATGTATAGTGATTTGAAGGAACATTTTTTGTGGGACAACATAAAGAGGCAGATTTCTGATTTTGTGTCACGATGTATGGTTTGTCAACGAGTGAAAGCTTGAAGGCAACATCCTGGAGGAGTCATGAAACCTCTTCCCATACCTAAGTGGAAATAGGATAATATCACGATGGACACTGTCATGGGACTACCAAAGACTCCTAGAAGGAACGTTACAATATGGGTCATTATTGATCATCCTATCAAATCAACACATTTTCTTTCTATAAGAGAATATCTACCACTTAAACATCTAGAAAGGCTATATATTAATGAATATGTTGGAATTATTGGAGTACCCATATCGATTGTATCTGATCGTGATCCCCATTTTACTTCAAGATTCTGAAAAAGTATTCAGATAGCAATGGATACTGAACTTCGTTTGAGCACTGCCTACCACCCTCAAACATATGGACAATCAGAATGGACTATTAAAGCCTTTGAAGACATGTTGAGATCTTGCTCACTTGACTTTCAGGGTATGTGGGATCAATATTTACCTCTAGTAGAATTTTACTATAACAATAGCTTCCATTGAAGTATTCGGATGGCACCATATGAAGCGTTATACGGAAAGATATGTTGCACACCAACCTGTTGGGATGACGTTGGTGAAAGAAAACTTGTAGGCCCAGAACTGGTGGAGGAAAGAATGGAAAAGGTAAAGTTAATCCAAAACCACATCAAAGCATCTCAAAGTAGGCAGAAGATCTATGCCGATAACCGAACGAAGGATTTGGAATTTTAGGAAGGAGATCATGTTTTCTTGAAGGTATCTCCATGGAAGGGAGTTATACATTTCGATAAGAAAGGTAAATTGAGTCTCAGGTACATCAGGACTTTAAAAATTCTAGAACGAATTGGGGTTGTAGCTTACCGGTTGGAAATACCCCCAAGTCTCTCCAAAGTTCACAATGTGTTCCACATATCACTGTTGAGAAAATACATGCCTGATCCAAAGCATGTACTCACTTACAAGGAATTATAACTGGAACCCAATCTTTCTTATTGGGAAGATCCCATTAGGATTCTTGATACAAGAGAACAAGTGCTGAGAAACCGGATGACTCGTCTCGTAAAAGTTCTATAGAGAAACCATAAGATGGAAGAGGCAATGTGGGAACCAGAGGAACTTATGATGAAGAATCACCCGAGTCTTTTCATGCGGTAGTATTCTAGAAATTTCTAGGACAAAATTATTTTAATGAGGGGAGAATGTAACACCCCAAGCTTCTACGGTACACTTCTCTTTGAATAATACAGTAGCGTGTGTTGTACGCAACTTTGAGTTCTAACACACACCACAACCAATCAAACTAGACGTTATGAATAGTAATACCCACTTATTGAATCATTATAAATTTTATCTTTCAAAATGGACTTCAATTTTGAATTCAAAATATCGAAATTAGCCTAGGGAGAAATTGTGGTATCTTTCTGAAAACTTTGAATTTTTGATGAATAGTCAAAAACACTAAGTTATAGTTTAAAACCGAATTTTTATTTAAATAATTATTTATTTTATTTAAATTTAATTAAGGTCAAAATAGATACATAATACCTATATAAGTTCAATGTAATTTGTTGGAGTTAGTTTATAATAATTTTAGATATATAAAAATTTTATTGAACTTTCACAGTCTTTTACCCACCTCCTAGGAGAATTTGGGAATTTTCGTGAAACATAATTTTACCACTTTTGTGAGTGTAATCATGAAAATATGAGAGACACAGTTAATATAAAGGATTAAAATTTGGTTTAATAAGATAAAAATAATTTTTGGTGAATAATAACTTTTTTACTTTAATTTAACAGGATTAAAAGTAAATAAGGTAATTAAAGGTAAAAATGATATTAATATTACCCTAACACATGTACTAATTATATTGGAAAAGTCTATCTCGATCAAAAACAACTTTAGGAATAAAATATTATCATTTAGGTCCACTTGGATTAGATTAGGACATTTATTATTATTCAATTCAAAGAAGAGTTAAAAGAGTTAAAATCAATGTTTAATAACTAAAACATTTTTAATATAGGGTTATACATAAGATAAATTCGATTATGAAAATTAATTAAAATGATAAAAATATTATCTACATAATGGTATTTTATTTATAGTTTTTATACATTATATAATTTAATTTATTTATGACACAATGATGACGTAGTAATTACGGTATTAATGAAAGATTAAGATAATTGATATTATAAATACCCAAATAAATTTAATTTGAAACATTATATAAATTACAATAATTTTCTAGGTTAATATGACATATTATTATGTTTTATATTAATTTTGTACGATGTAATAATGCTGTTATGAATTTATCAAAAACAAAATACCCAATAGTGTCAAAATTGGCATAAAAGTGTTTTTAAAGCAAATATTATATTATTAATTGATATTCAATTCCTAAAAATCTAACATTAGGCCAAGAGACTTATATCATGATAGGTTTATCATTATTGGACCACTTTTGGGTCTCTTAGATGTATATAGAAAGTTTATTAACTATATGATATAAAAATACAAAGTGACATGGTAAGTGTCAAAATAATTAACTAAGATTTAAAACTAAAAGATAAGGTTAATATAATGCCACAAACCTATCTAAAATATATTGTTAGAAATGATTACGACCCATAACCACCATATAATTTAAATAATACACTTTGAAGTCATTAGAAACTGAATATAAATTTATTATAAAATAATATTTCTAGCTTTTCCTATGGTGCCCCTCCTCCACCTTATAAAAGGACACCAATTCTATCCAATATTTCACACCTTCAAAGCCTTTTGGTTCGACCAAACCCTTCCAAAATACTCTCTCAACTTACCTAAATTCAACCTAGAGGCCTTATTTGGATTATAAATCCAACAGAAGGATCCCTTTTGATCAAATCAAAAGGAAGAACCCGAAGAAGAGGTAATGTTTTCACCCCCCTCTTTCATGTTCTTTTCTTCTTCAACTTCGTATTTCTTTGTTATTTCCTTTATAAAATAATAACTCTAGTATCTCCTATATACTGTGATGTTATTATAAATATGTAACAACCATATTCAGTATTCTATCCATCCCTTGAATGACATGTCACCATACGTGCGTACATACGGCTTACCATCTCCACATCGTGGTGTAATTGTTATTCAATACATTATTTTTTGGATGGGAATAATGATGATGAGTAATTGATTTAAATAATAAATATAACATGATAATGATTCTGTATATATGATATACCATCCAATTATATATTATTTTAATATCAAAATAACGATATTGTCACTCGTGCTTATGTACGGACTGCCATCTCCACGAACACGATGAGATTCATTCCCCATCGTATCCATTCAAGTCTAAATTTGATTTGATAATTAAAAATAATGTTTAAAGACTTAATATAATTCTGGAAATGGATAAGATACAACCTATCCATAACAAATATGGATTATGTAAAAAACATATAAAAGAAAATGAGTAAGTTAACACCTGAAACGACGATGATACTAAAATATTATTAACAAAGAATTATTAGAAGAACATATATGATATCATAATTATGTATATGGTTATTGTATAATTTAATAACAATGTTTTAACTATTATACAGTATGTGAACATACCATCGACTAAGGAAAAGTAAAAGTTAAGGGTTTATTTCACAATCTCTTCATTATCCGAGGTTGTTTATAGATAATTATATTTTGGGACCTCTTTATCATCAACATCCATGTTTCTTAAAAAATATATTTCAAAACATTCTTACTATTTTTTAGAATATGGGTTAAAGTCATTTATACCCTTGTTTTACTTTTTATAAGAATTTTATAAGGGAATCATTCCATCGGTTTCCAAACAAGGTCCTTTTTAACCTTTTCGACAAAATTAAGGTAATGATGTTTTTTTAACTTATACGGTGGGTGCGGCTATTTTCCACCATTGTAAAATTTTCAAATATTCTCTTACAAGCTTATAAGAATATTTTAAAAGCAAATTTTTTATTTCATAATTATGTGACTTTTAAATGATTTCAAAAAAAGAGATATTTCTCTCAAATAGTTTTTATATCATCTATGTAAACATCCTTTGATGGATTTAAAGCTTATTTGAAGTTGATTTATTATGATACAAAACTTAAATATTGTATTGAAGGTTTTGTGATATGTTTGACTGTGGATGTGTTATTTTTTATACCATTCGTGGTTTATGGAGAATTTATTGACATTTTGTATGCTAGTTTTAATACGAATGTTTATGTTATGTTTAAACCTATTAATATGATTAATGAATTGGACTTAATAAGTGACGGGTGGAGCCCACTATAGCTCCTAGATGCATCGGTAGGTATCATGAGAAAAACTAGTGTCTTAGCATTAGGCATTGAAAAAATCTTATTTTTAGTCTTGGCATGAGGCCTTGACTATGTGGTAATGATAGTCTGGCATTATGCATTCCTTCATTATGAAAGTGGTTGTTGATATTGCATGTGATTATTAGACTAGTATAATATCCATTTGAAAAAGTAAATGGCATTATTTCATTTTATCTTTTCCATATTATGTCGAAGTTCAAGTTTAAAAGTATTTTGTTTTTGTTATACATTGCCTTATATGTTTATGTTTATTTATGAATGTTTTTTCTATATTGATATCCTTAATGAGCATCTGATCTTACCCCTTTCAATGTTTTAAAATTTTCCCAGGATGTGGAGAAGTAATTTATGAATGACCTGCAGGGAATGTATGAGGGGATACGAAGAGAAGATGTTGTTGTAGTTCTTTTCACTTTATGATGTAATGAAAGACTTATGAATATATCTAGTGATTACAAGGCTACTAAACTAATCAGTATTTTGAGACTTGATCCTTTGTGATCATGCCAATGTTATATAATAATGCACCGACTTTGGGTAACTTGGGTTGGGGCGTTACAGTAAATTACACTGTAAATGATGTTCTAAAACCCTCAGAGGTATTCTCTAGCCTCCAAAAACCAAACAACGCACTTGATTACCTGATTAATTTAATCTCAGTGGTAAAATCATGTCAGTTTGGTGTTTGACATTATATTTTGAGTAAAAGAGTTTAATGTTCATCACTCAATTGAGTAGTGAGGATGTAATGAGAAATTATATTATTTCTACCCCACCTATATACTTCCATAAATTAGGGTGTATCTCAATAAATATTTTTATTCACTTCCACTTACAAAAAGCATTGTGTACCACTTAATCCATCATCTCCATACATAGTATATCAACTAAATTGTTATACATCTTTAGGGTGCACATAATCTCAAAATCAATATGTTTTAAGTACTTGATAAATCATAATTACTTGTGGTTTATGACTATCTATAAGAATATTCACTTTATAATATAGTGGTTAGTATATTACCTAAACATTTCATGTTATATGTAGTGACTTTAGTTTATCAACCTATAAAAATTTATAGGTATCTATAAGTCATGTGTTGAGTAGTTTCACTCAAGTTACCTTGGGTGTTTGAACCCAAAAGAGAATACTTGAAAATCATTCATCAAAACATCCCCGTGAAGGAATGTTGATAAATTACAACAAAATGTATACTCTTTAAATAACACGAATAATGTCAGGTTTGATGTCATCCCTAATATGGAATTCTTCTACTAGAGGGATCTATCTCAAGGACCAATCCTGACAATTTTTACACCTTCTTGGTCAAGGATTCCATCAAATTACCAATATAAATAAGTTTTATTAGAATTTACTATAATAGATCTAAAATACTAGGAATATATATATTTCAAACATGTTATTGGGTTTTCGTTAAGAAAATACAACCTCGAACAATCTTATGGTCTAATAATATTCCATGCTATAGTATATAACACTATGAGAGCTTAACATAAAGTCAATTTTCTATCAATATTTACAATACAGTATCTATGTTCCAACCACGATCCTCTCAAATCTCTGTGTATAATTGAATTTCATCAATGAAAAAAACCCTCAAATGATGTTAAATACAAATATAATACCCTATTCATAATGTCAATAAATAGTTATGAAAACATGTTAAACCTAGGGGAATAACAAAGAACACATATATTCCACATCTAAAACCGATACAAATCCGTATAATATCAACTATCTTAACCCAAAACTACTATTATCTAAACCTTAAAATGATCTTGAAGAATCGTTTTTCTCCCCTTAACAAATCAAATAGACTATATATAAATAGAAAATGGAATCGATTCTTGATCATCACATTAAGCGACTGATAATCCATAAACATGTGTAAATTCCCATCTCCCTTTGCATAAAACAAAAAATGGGCACCCAAAGGTGATGTACGTGGGAGAATAAATATGTTCACCACAAGGCTCTATAGATAACCCTTCAACTCTCCTATCTCCACTAGATCTAGAATGTATATACTAATGTATATGGGCTATGTACCTGGTTAAGTACTAAAAAAAATTAACCTTATTAGTAGAAACCCTCATAATACCTTAGGAAATACATCTTTAAACCAATCCAAAATAGGTGGGAATACTAGATATTCTATCCCATCCCAGTGAGGAATGATAAAACCAAGAATAAATTAAATACGGTAAATATTGGAATAGTATTATCCTCTAAAGTATTCCATAGAATTATAACAAGATCCATTCTCCTCGAATAATCCGTCATCCACATTCCCCTTTCCCTTTCTTGGATCCCCACACATGAATTCTTCACATCCATCAAAATGATTATACATGTTGTGAGTAATAAAACCAAATAAGAAACCAAAAATACAACCTTAATACTAGTGAAGAAGTATAAAAGGTGTATTCAAAGATAATAATTAATGATTTAGAAATAATAAAAATAATATACTGAGTTCACATCTAAAAAACTAGCCATAAAAATACTTAGTTGTACCAGTTTTGGATCCATATCAGAAGGATGAAAAAGTTTTCAAAAATTAAAATGAACATGAAATAAGGATATTAACATTTCACTCGGGTTCCATGAGGAATCAAGTCTTGAGTAAGGACACATGGATGACTAGTGAGAATTTACTTTTAACCTCAAATCATCGAGTTTTATCATGCATACTCTGTAACTTCAATGAAATAAGATCTAGTTGGGACACAAGGCTGTCTCACTTTTCCCTCGGGTATCATTCCTCTATCATCATCACCGTATAAATTGTGATTCCCCTCTAATGGGTAATCATACCACAATGGTCCGCCTATTATGAATACCAATAATAAAAACTCTTAAGGAATAGTATACACATAACAGGATAAAGTATCTAATCAAGGAAATATAATATCATGTTGAGAAATATAGTAGAAACAACAACACATATATTCCTTAATAATAATTATCAAAAATAAATATGGAAACTCCTAGAATAAAAAATAATAAATAAGTCTCATGGGTAACAAACACACACCCACATGTGATAACACTCAATCATGGAAAACAAAGAATCCAACCCAAGAATCACACCATTGAAACAAGTGTACCCAAGAGCCCCAAAAATTAAAGAACATCCCATATAAAGGTTATTAGTAAAGAAATAAAAAGGTCAACAGGTATTTGAGAATTAGAATTTCTCAATCACATGAGGAACGTATCTCAACCCAATTATGGACAACTCTAGTTCTAGTTCACCAATATGATATTTAAAATAGAGACTCGAGATAATTTCAATTCAGGATCATCATTCTATAATCACATAACATAATGTGTCTATAGATGGGATCCATTACATGTTATGTCAAGGATGGAATTCCAAAATCATTGAATCTATCGTTGATTAGGGAATATATTGTGAATTTATTTTCAATTCAGAAAGAGGGAGTTGTTTATATCCAATGATCACCAATACATTAAAGGAAAATAGATTCAAAATGAAAATCAAGAAGAATAAGATCTTATGATAATCATTTATAAAGAATTTTACATAGAAATTCCATAGTTCATGAAGATTTATGCAATGGTCAAGATAGTTACTTGTTGAAAGAAATATGTAAGAACTAATCTAACATAAATTCATTGATATTTTATGGTTCTATCATCTATCTTATTTAAAGAAGTAGTTTATATAGATTATCCAATAACACATACCTATTTAAATCTCATTATCGAAGGTATATCTTGGTTTGATAAAGAAATGAATTCAACTTGCTAGATCTACCACTGATCTATTATGAAAGTTGGAACTCATAAATACATATTCAATAAAAACACACATACAAAATATATTATATTAATATATTAAGAGGAGGAATAATTTGGAATGGATCTAGAGGAAAAAATCATTTTTTTCTTCTCAGATTGGTAAAAGGTTGGAGAGATAAGGGGATAAGTATTAGAGATTATAAGGACCAATGAGGTTCTTGAATTAGAAATGGTTATTCCAGATCTGATATACGAGTTATTGGATAATCAAAACAATGGGCATTAAAATCCAGAAGGGTGCATTAATTATACCCCTGAACTAGGAACACTAATGAGGCTATAGAACTCACTCACTAGGAGTTGATTAGCCCTCAGTCGGTTAGTTTTCATGAATGAATTATTGGAATTATTCCCAGTCCTTTCGTGGGTTGGTGGATCCCCAATAGTCGGCTGAGGGGGTGTTTTGTAGCAAACAGACCCACTAAAACCCCACTGACTAGCTGATTGGTTCCATAGGCTAGTCAGTGGATGTTTCGTAGAGACATAATGTCGAAGACCTTCACTGAAACTCCAAACCCAAATTGTTGAACCCATATCCTCTAAAATTTATCATCTCAAACATCCATACCCTATAATAACAATAGGGAATGTAATTCTTATAAACACATCATATATTATACATAAAAATAAAATAAGGATGTTACAATTTATTCCCTATATAGGTATTGAATTAGATAAAATAGATTCCATATTTGGAGTTATAATATCCATATTTTAGTAAATATTTCAAATTATTTTTTTCATAATGATTAGTAACATTAGTAAAAATGTTATTACCATGGGGAGGGTAAAAATGTTTATAAAACATAATACTATGAAATAATAATCCAAAATCATCCATACACGTTCCTATAATTCATTGGACAAGTTTAATTCTACCAAACCATACATATATTCAAAAATATGTAATTTCTATTTCATTTTTTCAAATAAATACACATTTACTATTTAAGTGGATAATTCCAAAATGTCGCTTTATTGATTTTAATATCTATAAAATTTTTCTATAGGGATAAAAACAAGATATGAATTATTATAAAAAGTTGTTTTTAATTTGGATAATTTTAGTTTATGATGACTTGTTTTAATTTTTTACTGAAATAATCATCATAAATTCTTCCACAACAAAGACATGGTTCTTGTTCAAGTAGCATACAAATCAATTAAATGATATCAAAAATACTAAATTTTTTAATTTTTGGTAATTTAATGATTTTATGAAATTTTTTAGAAAAATATAATGTATTATTGATGTGTTATAAGTTTATATTATAATTAAATTACTATCTTTATATTTTCTAAATTAAAATTATGCAAATATTCCCCAAAAATGAATTTAAGGGAATTTTATGTTAAATAATATCTTATTAAAAGATTTAAAATTTATATAAATATTATATTTTGAAATTTTAATGGGATATATTATATAATATCAACAATTTTCCATTTATAAGTCACTTTACCACTATATAGTAACTTTCTTAACTCTATGGTGTAAAACAATTATTATAATGGTAATCATTAAAAGGGTTAAGAGGTTTTAATATAAGAGATAATTATTAAAAAATCACATAAAGACATATAAATTTATTTATATGGTAATATTTTGACTTATCTCAATACTAGATTCTAAATATATAAATTTCGATCAACATTAACATGAAAATTAGTTAATATTAATTAAATACATCAAGTAAATCCATTGGTGCCCCATTCATCACTTTTATTAGAACACTACCAATCCTCTCTTCCTCACATTTCCTGAGACACGTAGCTCAATAAACCCATAAAAACCTCTTATTATATTAAATAGATACATTTTATAGTTGATCATATTCTTAAAATACAATCCCTAGTTCCATTAAGTAGACATCCGAAGGAGGTTATTCTAAGTGGAGGAAATCATCTTAACTAAACCGTTTCATTTTACTTATTCTTTTACCTCCTTGTATTTTATCCTAGACATTCCAATATAATAACATCATTATCTTCCATATAATTATATGTTATTATATTAATATCATAACCATATTTATGTCCTTTTCGATCAAATAGAAAACGAAACAATTATTTGTGTGTAAGTGTCCACTACCACCTCATGAACAGATGAATTTTGTTTCTCAATACCAAATTTCATGGATATTTATTAATATAGATTTAATATATATATATATTTATACACTTATATATGATATTAATGTAATAATAATTATTATATAAATATAATATAATATTTATCTTCATACCATTCCGATCACAAAACATAGAATCATTTTTTGTACGTGTGTATGGACTATCATCTCCACATAGATATGTACACGATTTTCCTAAAATAGCCTCTCATGTTAAGTCATGATAACGAATTTAATGAAGATATTAAATTTTATAACACTTTAATGATTTTAGAAGTTAATATTTTATTTTTTTTATATTTTACATCCAAATAAATGTAAAAACCCTTGGTTATGTTTACGTGTAGACTATCTCCTCGTGACTAGATATATTTTCTTTAATAACTAATATTCAAAGATAACTATAAGATGGTATTTAATGTATAAATATAATTACTATTTAATCATTTTTATTCTTTATATGATTTAATAATTAACAATTTTACAATTATAAAACTAAAAAATACATTTTTGAATTATAAACTAATCATCCTCAAAACACACGATATGAACATAACCTATTATGTAATTAATTTTGCCTTCAAAATAAATGGTTTAAACATAATTCATTATATTGGAAAAATTTTATTAAACAAGTAAATAATTAATATCAGTTAATTTTATATGATTTAAAGTATGTACATAAGAATTTTAGGCTCGAGGTAATGGGTTTCTTAAATCAATTTTCTTTCATTGGGATATTACACTTCTTCATTGACTTTTTTTTATACCATGATTATGTGTTAAATGATCACTAAATTGTATAATTTTTTATTTACATTTGTTTAATGGGTATTTAAATATTTTCACCTAATAAATTCATGGATTAATTATCAATTCAAATGTTATCATCTTTGCATGGTTTTTCGTTCTCTCAAAATCATTTTTTGAGACATGTTTTATGTCGTACACAATGATACATATATATGGTGTACCAACTAAAAAATGACTAATTTGGAAATATTACATCATTTTATTCATGGTATTTAAAGATCCATATAATATTATATCTTTCAATAAATTCTAATTCAATATTTAATAATGTGGTAATTACTTTATGTTACGATATCATTTCTTAATGGGATTATTTTTGTTCAAGGTTCCTTTTGGGAAAGTATTATTATCATAATTTTATTAAAAAAATTTATATTCTCATCCTCTATTTATTTTTATGGTTTATAATATATCATCTCATTTTCTTATATTTTTGCACTTAAGATGATCTTAAAAAATATTTTCATGAAAAATCGACCACATTTCTCATTTTTGGTGGGGAACATTTTCTCGTTCATATTCGTGATATATAAAAAATCAAAAAATTTATTTCATAAGAATAAATAATTTCACTAATTAATTTTAAACTATATTTTATATTCTTTAAATTTTTTTAAAAGGAATCATTTTTTCATTTTCATAATAAGTTTCTTTTTTTACTGGAAGTGTAAAAGGGATTTTTTATTTAACATTTCCAAATTGATATATTTTTCTACTTTATTAACTATTATTTTAATTTATATTTATTTAAAATTTTTCATTGTGATTTCTAAATAATTTCCTCTCTGATTTTATTTAAAATGTTATTAAAATAAAATGACATTTTACATATTTTCAAAAAAATGTCTCAATAATTATTTTAAATATATTTTTAATAAGTGTAACTATCATTTAATATATACAAATTCTCTAACATGGCTATGTTTCAATGATAACTATAACAACCCAAACATTTTTTATGAAAATTGTTTCTTAAATATTTTCGTTATATTATATTATACTTAAAAAAAGTATATCTCTCTAATAATAAGTGAGTATATTTTGAAATATGATAATCTAGTTTTGACCATTATATAACCATTGGTCACTTAATACTATTGGTCAAAATGATTTTAGTAAAATATTCTCTTAAAAATAAATTTAAGATTATAATTATTGTTTATAAGTAAAAAAGAAAAAAGAAAATTAATACAGAAAGAAGAGTCAACGGTCTCTTCTGGTAGAGTTGTAAAATACAAATCTCATTTTTTATAACTTTAGAAGGAGGTAGCATCATTGGGATTCACTCATGACCATTCCCATGATGAAATTACACATGTTAATCTTTAATCAAATCTCCTACGAGAGAAGTTCAAGTCAATGTAAATTCCCACTTGGGTGTTGTTATCCAAGCCACCCAAAGAATCTATCACCATCACACACGCCACCATTAGTGTGTTTTTGGGTGTTATAAGGTGTTATAATTCAAGGAATTATTTACTTAATGTGTAATCAATTTGTATAAATATAATTTTTGTTTCATCAATTTTATTTTGAGATTAGTTTTTCTTAAAAATATGATGAATTTGATAAATTGATTTTTCAGATATAAATTGAACTTTTTAGAAATGATATAACTATTATAGTAAATAAAGATTTTTTGAAAAATATTATGTTAAGTATATAGTATGATTAAAAATGTTTTATTTAAATTTAAATTTTAGGAATTGTTTTTTAAGAGTTAGAAATTTTACTATGCATTTTTCTATGCATTTTCTATCCGCTATTTTTTAATAAATACATATTTTTGTATTTAAAATTTAAATTTCTCATAATTAAAGAATTATTATGATTAAATAATCATAATTTCTGTAATTGTAACATCAAATTTAGGTTAGAGTGAATTTATGACAATTTTCTAAAATATTTTGTTTTTCAGTGAATAGTAGAATTTGAGTTTTGTGTTTTTTATATATTTAATAACATCCTAATGATGCAATAAGTAATATAAAATTTAGTTTAACTCTTTGGTATTTAAAAAACATTTTATTTTTCCCAATTGGAAAATATCATGGGCCAACACCATGTTCAAGCCCATGGTTTTACAAATACGACTTTCTAGGTGTCAAAGGAAATCAATAAAACAATCTGTCACTTTTTCTATAAGCACCCACACATTTCTCCAATATCATTCATTTAAAATTTATCCTAATAAAATATATTGTTTTTTATGTACCAATTATTCCTCTTAATTTGTCATCAATCTCCCAAGGTCCCAAAATTCTAGTTTTTTAAGTTAGTATTCAAGTTAAGTGAAATCTCAACTTCTCTTTTCCTTTTGAGTTTCCTTTTTATATGGTATGTCCTCAAAATATAAATACTATTTTATTATTTAAATTGTATTATATTTATATGTTTTATTAATATTATTTTATAAATTTTATACCTTTTTTTCCTCTATTTTTAGTTTTATCTAGAACCATTTTTCATACCCATTATGGTGTTGAATTTTTTTCACAAATTTTCTCTCTTTTTATCCCAAATTTCTCTTATTTTCATTTTTAAATACCCAAATACATTTATATTATATAGGTATGCACCTAGATGAAAAAATTATTTATTTTTATCTTGGTAATAACATACATGAAACCCACCCTCTTTTTTGGGTTAATAATTAGATAAAAATATTATCTTTAAGCATTTCTTTTTAAAACGATGTGATTTTTATATAAAACCCATTTTTTAATTATATGTGGGTTATTTATGAAATTTTGTGTAATTATATATATTTCTCATAATAATTAATACATATAAATGGTGTTCCCTAATAGGAGTCCATTTTATTGGGTAAAAAAGTTAATCTTTAGAGATGACATATTTTATGATACCATGGTGAATAAACACGGTAATTTCTATAAAACCTCTGTGAAAAACCATGGTGATATTCATACGAATAACTAGAATAAAATATTTAACCACAATTGAAGATATTTATAATTTGTTTGTTATTATATACCTATTTCTCTTTCCTTTATGATGTTTCTGATGTTCTTGCCAATATTTCTTAGATTCCATGTAAATATGTTCTCTTGTTTTCCCATACTAGGCCTTATGCTCACCCTTTCCATTGATTTATGCACCCATGTTCTAATATTCCTTAAATATTCTTAGTATGAACCTATTATTACTCTTTTCCAGTGTATTATAATAATTTTTAATGATTTCATGTTATATGTAGCTTTTTACCAATAAAATAAACATTAAAAGATCCTCTGTTTTGTACTATGTAATGATAGTTATATTGTAAAATATTGGGATTCCATAGTTGGTATCAAAGTATGGTTTAGTTATTTGTGGAAATTATTATTTTAAAATAATATAAATAATTCAATAGAAATGTTTAAATATTGGAAAATATCCTACTATTTTGGTCAAATATTAAGTAAGTGGTTTCTAAGAAAAGAAATCCATGTCTTTGTACAAAAAAGTGGAAGTGGATCAGGAATAGATGTACCTAGGGGTAAAACATAAATCATGGTGTGTTAGATTTGACATGAAGTAACCTTGTACATGATGAAGGGACATTCTACACTCCTGGTTTGACACTCATGGGGTATATGTTTGGTTAATCACAATATTTTTTTGAACCGTTATGAATGATTTATAGAAAATTTAATCTTTGTTAAAGAGTAACATCTTTAGGCATGATGTATTGATACATGAATTTCCTTTAAAATTATAATGTTATTAAAAGATATATATTTCTCACTATGGATTTCTTCTTTCATAAAATGGATAGAATTAAGAGAAACTGTGTAAATAGTGAGTGCACTAGACCAAGCACTGACAACCTATAGAAGGAAGCTAAAATGAAAAACTTCTTGATAATAATGAATCTACTTTCTCAAGTTATGGAAAATAACTTGAATCAAATTGGGTTAATGGATTCAACTCTAAGTGAAAATATTTTCTTTGATTCCTTTATGTGTTAATAACCACATTCACTGTACGGACCTTCTGAACCATTTACTGTTAAACATTTGATAATTTCTATAGAAAAGATCATTATTGTGCTCCATTTTTTCAGAAAATAGAAATACACCTAGGTTGTGTACCACTTAGACAGAAAATTTGATAAGTGGTGGAAACTGATAAAAAACACAAATCCAAGAGGGGAGATTTAAGCTATGGATGGATAATAGTACAAGGGAATCTTCTTCAATAGTTATTTCCCTTATTCAATGAAAACAAAATAATGAATTCCTAGAGCTAAATTAGAAGAAAAAATAATCTTGTAAAAGATATAATATGAACTTTACATGAAATTCTTACTACACCTCTAGATTTTTCATGGATCATAATGGAAAGGATGATATATTCTTCGATGTATTATGAACCCATCTATGTAATATTATTACTGAACAATACTATGATAGCTACTAGAAGATAGTATGAACTGCTATGATGGTTAATCTAGAGTTTAGTAAGACACAGTGGTCTTAAAAATTAAATGAAAAGAATATATCTTTATAGACAAGATTAGGGAGGATCTTCGATCGAGGAAAGGGAGAAAATCATGTGCAACATTCCATATGAAATATCTATAAGGACCCAGCCTTAAACATTACATAATCGGGAATTATGTCAAGAATTAACATTGAGGATCTTTTGAGGTTTATAGTTTTAGAGAATTAGGCCATAAGTATTACATAACAACTTGAATATTACATGTAGAAAATACAACTTAGTATCCATTTTTTCGTAAAATAAAAACTCTAAAAACGAAACTTGTCTAGTTCCATGTTTTAGACAGCATGAGTTTTCCATGATCCCATCATTGACCCTATTCATCTTTATGACATGTGGAAAACATTTCAAAAACATGGGATGAGAATAAAAATCTCAGTAAGGGTTATAAAATAAGGAAGGAAAACAATAGCCTATCAGTAAATACAAATCAATGAAACCATACTTTTCAGTCATAACATAACTAACAAAATAATAAGATTTATGAATAACACACACAAATCATAAATCATAAAGGTAACATATGTCATTCATAACATACATACATTGTATCTATCACAGCTACATTGGGAGTCACATTTGAAATTCCTGAAACTGTATATTCCCTAAATCTTTTAGGAGAAACATTATCGTTTACCTCTGTCACTTTACCCAATGCATTGGAGAGATATCATGGGCTCACCCTCAATAGGATTATCACAGAACCACTCGTATACGTAAAAAATGCCCAATATCCATAACATAATCATAACACATAAGACAAGTATAAAGGAAAGATAAAAATTCCACATTTCAATATATCACATCAAAATATTGAAATAAACAATGCATAATCAAACCATTTTCATAACCATTTTAAATATTTAATAAAATTATTTTTGAATCAAAGTATCCCATACCACATTGAATGTTTTAAAGAAATTAAAATTTTAAAACATTAATTTCCATATAAATAAATTTAAAAAATCATTTTGATAACATGTAAATTAATGAGAATGATTTATAAGAATAAATCGTTAAGACAATATTTTAGTTGAAAACTACTTAACCAAATGAGATATGAATAAATAAAAATAATTGAGGAATAAAATTAAATAAAAACATTATTATATAAATAAAATAAAGGGATTCATGATATAATATGAGAAAGGAAAGTATATACACCGTATAAATGTGAATTGGTGCATAATAACAATGAAGTCCCAATAGAATGTAAATTGAGACGAAATCCATTATAAAAACCATATCATTAGATTAGGGATAAATAAATTACAAAATAATTTTTGAAAAATATATATACACTCAATATTATTGGATATTTATTATAAATAAATCATAAGAAATTCACATAGCTTCATTTTGACACAAAATCAATGACTTGGATGCTTAACTCAATGAATGGAAATTGAGTTAGAATAACTCTTATAATGTTCATATCAATGACTTGAGAATTTATCAATGGAGTGATTATGAGTATAAAAATTAAATCCACAAAAAGGGGATTGAAAATTGCAACATAAATAAATAAATAGTGATTCCACATATAATCATTGCAAGACATAATTAAGAATTAGAAGATTAACCCAATGAATACAAATTGGGTTAAAAGGTCCCCTTAACGATTTGGTAACTTACGAAATATACAACCCATGAAAGAAGGATCATACAATGAAGATGTAAATACACATAAATTAAATTATATTACACCAATAATATAATCATAGATAGTACATACACCATAAAAACAGAAATAGTGGCTAATATAGCATGAATCTCACAGGAAGAGAAAGTGAGATTAAAAATCCTTACCACATTGTAATCTATAGAGTAATATGAAAAAAATTTAATAACCACCAAATTATTCAAAAAATAACATGAATATAAAGAGTATCATGATAATATATAAAAAATGTCAGTACTAAATATACCAGTTGAAATAAATTAGTGGTGAACAATAGAAATCTCAAGGAATTAAAAGTGAGATTAGAAATCCCTTACCTCGTGTCTGACATGACTTGTTTGTTCCTTGTTACTCTAGAATAATAAACATAAATTAATTTATACATGATTGAGAAACCATTTTCATGTTTATTATTAATTTTATATCACTTATTTCCATGTTATGAACATTATGTAATCATTTAAGTTAATAATGGTTGTTTTGTCGATATTTGGAACTTGGGTCAAAAAATGAACACCATATAATTTAAAAGTTTTCAATGTTTTCAAGATTCCATTATCTCTAGACTGATATTAATGATTTAGATATCATATATATCATATATATCTTGTATATATGTGTATTTATTATAGTACATAACATTTTGTGATAAGAAATTAAATGCACCGTTCATGGAGACGGTAAGTCGTACGTACGCATGAATGCTACTTTAATTTATATTTCATATATTAATTGAATGAAAACTTAATGATAAATAGTTATATTATAATTACATTATAATATCATATATAATTTTAATAACTCCATCCTTTATACATCACACGTATGGTATGAATGAGTCATATCACTTTGAAGGGGCGGTAGTCCGCAGTTCCTAAAATGAAATTATCGCGTTTACTCATAACAGAAACCATAAAGGTATGATATAAATTAAAAATTAATAAGTGTAAAAATAAATAAACATAAAATATATTATATATAATTAAAATTCCATCAAAATTGCCACCATGAGTGGCGGTTGGAGATAATTGAACAATCATCATTTCATGAGGTGTTAGTTTTCCATCCACAGAAACAGTATGTTCTTTACCCATTAGATGGAGGTGCGTAAACGTGTAGTTCGAATAATTCTCATAAAAATAACCTAGTATAATTAGGATAATTTCTTTTTTATAAATTTAATGAATAAAAGTATTTTAGGGGTTTGAGAAATAAAACAAAACAAAAGAACTTAAGAGAAGACGTTACCATTAAATCAGGTAACTCCATTTGGTTTGAACCAAAAGGGTTTCTTGATGTGCCTTATGAAAAAGTTAAGGCTTCTAGGTTTAATATAGGGATCTTGAGATCTTATTTGGGTAGTTTTTGGATGATCCAAGGGTCATGAGAGGTGTGCGTAATGGGTTAGAATTGAGGGCTTTTATAAGGGGGAGGAGGGGCTCTTTAGGAAAGTGTGAAACATTTATTTTATTATATAATTATTTTCGGTTTCTAAAGGTCCAAAACATATTAAGATTAAAGATAAGATGAATCATGGTCGAAATAAAATAATCCAATAATAATTGGACATGTTTTGGACATTATATTAATCATTATAATCTTATTTATTTAAATCTATTATTAATGAGGTAAACATTGCGTCATTATTGTGTCATAAATAAAATAATTTATTTAATGTCTAAAAATTATTGAAAAATAACAATGATGTTGGAAATATTATTATCTTTCCCAAGAATATTTATAGTTGAATATATAACTTATATAACCCCATGTAAAATTGATTTAATAAAAGATATTTGTTTATTTTATTTTTGTCTTTACATTAAGTTAATTAATATAAAGTGTAATTATCACTTTTAAGTTAATCAATGGGGTGAAAAAATCTACCCAAAGCTTCCCATGGTCGGCCATGAATCATCCAATATTATTAGGACTAGTTTTATGGTAATTTTGTATTATTATGATATTCTTTTTACCTTGAATTACCCTATTTACATTTACCCGAGGTAAAAAAAAGTCAAAAGTTTTAATTCACCAAAAATTAATTTCATCTTATTGAAAAACATTTTACTTTATAATAACAACCATATATGTCATATTTTTTAAATTCAATTCACAGAAGCAGAAAAGTTTATTTAAATGATTAAGATTGTTTACTACTATATAGTGGTTTTGCTATTTATTAAAAATTGATGTTTTTCAGAAAAATAAAAAAATTCGGCCTAAGATATATTTGATATTAAAAAATAAAATATGATTTCTATTTTAAAAAAATAAAAACATTGAAGTTGGATTAATTAATTTAAAATTTATTCCCATTTTCAAAACAACAAGACAGTTTTTAAAAAATAATAACTATCAAAAGATTGACACTTGTTTAAGCCAAATTTCAAAGTGAAATTTAATCCAATGAACAAAATTGGACTAAATGGTAAAAATATAATCTAATTACACTTTAAAACCAATTAATAAGATAATAAAACCATATAAATATATTATATTAAAAGGCAGTTTTGATTTAAAATGCAGTATTTTTCAATATTCATTTAAAATTGAATTTTATAAGAAAAATATCAGAATTTCAACTAAAGTGAATTTTGATTTCTCTATTATAAAGAAGAATTTTATTTGGTCAATTAAAACATATAAATGTGACTAAAAATATATTTAAAAAGGGTTCTCCATTAAAAGGTTGTAAATCATCCTTTTAAAGTAAATTATGCTTAAAATTAGATTCATTCACATTTTAATACTCTAAATTTTATTGGATAAATATAAAAACATTTAACAAAAATTTATAATCATATTGGAGTTAGTTATGTTTGTTCCTTCCAATACAACGTCTAGGCATTAACAACCATTTTAAAATAAAAATATTATATTATTATTATGCAATGTAAGATTTCAAAGAAACCAGTTGTAGTGTATCAGGTATTCCATCGAACATAGCATCCCATTTAAAGTAAAATTAAAAATTAATTTAAAATAGTAATAAATATGAAAATTTCATATTCTTTATTTACCTGTGATGTTACATCCTTCCCCCCTTTTTGGAAATTTGGTCCTTGCAATTTTAAAATTGGGCTTGGAAACTTCATAAAAAGTCCCACATTGGAAAAAGAGTCAATCAAAATATGACATTAAAATAAATAATGATAAAAAAAAGGACAACCAAGAAAAAATATAGAATGATTCCATGAAAACATGGATATGTAGGAGAAAACAAACCATCATGTTCTGATGGAGAATGATAGAAAACATGATTATGAGAAAGTTAACCACCATAAAATCACAAACTTGTGATGGGTTAAATGGTTTATGATTCCCCATTAGGAAATGTTAACAAGAAATGTTTTTTATTTAAGTTACATTTCATAAAGTTAAGGAATTTATTTATGATCTTAACTAAAAAATATAAGGAAACATACTTACTTGTCAAGTAGACTTTCATCATTTCATAAATTTCTACCACAAACTCATTTTTTCTTCAAATGATGAGTATTCAAGATGAATTTTTTACACTAAAAGGATTATAATCATCTTCTAGAAAATCCCATAATCTAAAAAATATGAACTATATTTTTTCCATATCTTTATAAATTACCCAAAACTAAAATGGTAATTAGAAGATCTGATAATCCCCAAAAAAAATTATCTTTTACAAAAAGAAAAACTAATCTTAATCTCTAAATTTTATCAAACAATACCCAATGATCAACAAATAACATTTAATAAAAAATTGTCCATAAAATTCTTCAAATTAATCAAAACAATGATTGAATGCGAAATCTTAAACGAATTAAATCACATAGTGTTCCAAGATAAATCATAACATTTATCTCCAAATAACTTTAGTTACTCTTAATGCCTCTTATTGAAATATAATTAACCTAATCACATATTATACATGATAGGATAATCATTTCCATAGATAACCCAATATCAACTTATTCTTGATTCATAAAATCATCAAACTAAAATGAATTAATCTTATTAACCAGGGAATTCATGTAGTCTAATGGAAGGAAATAAATCTCAGTCACACTTTGGTTGTGGGTTCGATTCCCAAACATTGTCTGACACAACGGTTTGTTAGGCGGTATGTGTGTTGACCTTTTTCAAAAACTATATAATTTTATTACATTCCCAAAAAAGAGATAAATTCATCAAAAATAATAATAACATACTTCAACCATAAATGTTATCTAATAACTTTCATTTTGCATCCCAAAATGTATTAACCTATATTTGCCTCAAATTTTTGGATCATATAAATCCAAATGGTTCTTTATTACTATATCCAAAAATGAAAATATAATTATTCTTGAATAAAATTTTCATATATAAAACCTCAGGGTTACACGTACTATAAAAAGTCTTTTAATGTAATCCCATCATCAAAAAAGCCTTAATATTTTTAAGAATTTCACCATCCTAAAATCTACCATAACACTTGATTCTTATATATGTTGACATCATACTCATTAAAAGTTCCTCAGGATCCATTAACCATTCTTTTCCAACTTATTCTGAAATACATCTTTCCTAAAAACAAAATCATGAATCATATCCTAATATTCAATAATGTCTAAACAATAGTTAAGAAATAATACATACCTTTGACTGGTCATTATCACCATACTCATCCTCAATTAGAATGGAATTAGGTATTGGTAAATAATTATTTGTATGATCATGGGGATCACATTTCTGAACCTTCTTCATAGGACATCTGTTTGTATAATGACTATGCACTGCACATTTAAAACATTCAATTGATCCCCCAGAAAGAAATTCTTTCTGTTTCCTAGAGTCAACTGGATGCTTCCTTTTTCCATGGCCGTTTCTTGCTTTATAACCTTCAATTCCACCTCTATAGCATCTTCCTATCCCATTGAATCGTTTTCCTAGGTGTTTCTTTCCACAACCATGACACATATGTTTTTTAATATACTTACCTTTATGATTATTACCTGAACTTCTGTGGGGATTTTTTTCTCTAATATACGATGCCTTATAAAAATCAACAAGGTCCAGGTTTTCAATCATGTCTCAAGATAGTTGGTTGAGAATAACCACAAGATTTCTCATTTTCGCTCACATTTCATTCAGTTTCTCATTCAGAAAACCATCAAAATTTTCTTCACATACACTATTACTTTGGTGCCTGCTAGATCCATCCATTTACTGAAACCAAAATGGTAAGTGTGGGTATATCAGTAAAATCATCATATAATATCTTATGAGGAGGGTAAATACTAATATATACTTATTCTTGTTATCATATACTCCTTCACATTATCTAAAATAACTATGAAGTTTTCTAAAACCCTAAACATTATGGAAATTTTACTTATACTTTAAGAACACCATAACCTCTAATGTTATCTAAACCAACCTCTGATACCAACTATAAGGACCCATCCTTAGACATTACATAATCTTTATTTATTTTAAGAATTAACATTGAGAATATTATCAGGTTTGGAGTTTTAGAGAATTAGGCCATAAATATTACATAATAAATTGAATATTACATGTAGACACTACTAATCAGTATCCATTTTTTCATAAAATTAAAACAGTTAAAAAGAAACATGTATAGTTCCATGTTTTAGACAACATGACTTTTCCTAGATCACATCATTGACCATATTCATCTTTAAGTCCCATGGAAAACATTTCAAAAACTTGGGATAGCATAAAAAAGCTCAGTAAGGGTTACAAAATGACGAACAAAGATATTATCCCATCAATAAATAAAAATCGATCAAACCATACTTTTCAATCATAACATACCTTATAATATTATAAGATTTATGAATAACCAACAAAAATCCTAAATAATAAAGGTAAATTATGTCATTAAAAACATACTTACATTTTAGCTATCACAGATACATAGGGAGTCACATTTGGAATACCCTTAAAAGTATATTCCCTTAATCTCTTAGGAGAAACACTAACGTTTACCTCTTTCACATTATCCAATACATTGGAGTGATATCTCGGGATCTTTTGCCCACGGTTTATCACAGAAACACCCATATATGTAAACAATTCCCAATAACCATAACATAATCATAAAACATAACACAAATATAAAGGAATGATAATGTCTCCACATTCCAATATATCAAATCAAGATATTTAAATAAAAAATGCTTTATCAAACCATTTTCGAAACCATTTAAAAAAATTAATAAAAAGATTTTTGAATCAAAGTGTCTCATACCACATTGAATGTATTAAAGGAATTAAAATTTTTAAACCTTAATGTCAATATAAATCAATACTAAAAACCATTTTGAAAACATGTACAATGAGAATTATTTTTATGAATAAATATTTAAAATAATTTTTTAGTTAAAGAGTTCATAAAAAAAATAAGATATGCTTGAATCCAAATAATTGAGGAATGAAATTTAATAAAAAATTTATAATATCATGAGAATAATTGTGTTCATGATATAATATTTCAATGTTTAGTATATACACCATATAAAAGTAAATTGGCGCATAACGACAATGAAGTCTCAATGGAATGTAAATTGAGATAAAATCCCTTATAAAAACTATATCCTTAGATAAAGGATAAATAAGTTACCTATTAATGTGTGACAAATATAAATAAACTCAATATTATTGAATATTTAGTGTGAATTAATCATAGGAAATTCACACATGTTCTTTTTAAGACAAAACCAATGACTTAGATGTTTAACTCAATGAATGGAAATTTAGTAAAAATTACTCTTATCATGTTCATATCAATATCTTGAGAATTTTTCAATGGATTGATTATGTGTATCAAAATTATATCCAAAAAAGGGGGAGTGGAAATTAAAACATAAATAAATAAATAGTGATTCCACACATAATCTTTGCATGACATAATTATGAATTTTTAGATTAACCCAAGGAATAGAAATTGGGTTAAATGGTTCCCTTACCGGTTTGGTAATTTAAGAAATAGACAAACCATGAAATAAAGATCATACAATAAAGATTTAAATACCCATAAATTAAATTATATTACACCATGAATACAATCTGGGGTAGTACATACACCACATAAAATGAAATAGTGGCTAATATAGCAAGAATCTCATAGGAACAAAAAGAGAGATTAAAAACCTTTACCACGTTGTAATCTATCGAGCCGTATGACAAAAAGATAATAACCACAAAATTATTCATATAAAAACAAGAATATAAATAGGATAATGTTAATATATATCAAATGGAAGAACATAATACACCACACACAATAAATTAGTGGTGAACAATGGAAATCTCACTGAATTAATAGTGAGGTAAGAAACTGCTTACCTCTTGTCTGACTTGACTCGTTTGTTCCCTGTTCTTCCTAAAAAATAAACATAATATAATTTATAAATGATTAAGAACCATTTTTAATGTTTATTATTCCCATTTAGATCACTTATTACCAAGTTATAAACATTATATAATCATTTAAGTTAATAATGGTAATTTTTTCGATATTTGGTACTTCAGTAAAAAATGCACACCTTATAATTTACAAGTTTTCCATCTGGTTAGGAGTCTGTTATCTCCAAAATAATATTCAGGATTTAGATATCATATATATCATATATTTATAGTATATATTGGAATTTATATTAGTATATAACACCTGTCGATAAGAAATGAAATGCATCGTTCATGGAGATGGTAAGTCGTACGTACGCAATAACGCTACATTCATTTCTATTTCATTTTTTAATTGAATGAAAACATAATGATAAATAGTTATATAATAATTCAAGTATATTATCATATATAATTTCAATAAATCCATCTTTATACATCCCACGTATGGTATAAATGAGTCATATCACATTGAGGGGGCGGTAGTCAGCACTTCCTCAAATGAAATTATCACGTTTACTCATAATGGAAACCATAAAGGTATGTTATAAATTAGAAATACAGAAGCATAAAGAAAACATAAAAATAATATATATTATATAGAAGTACAGTTCCATCATAATTTCCACCATGATAGGTGGTAGGAGATAATTAAACAATCATCATTTTGTGAGGTGTTAGTTTTCCATCCACAGAAATAGTATGTTATTTACCCATTAGATGGAGTTGTGTAAATGTGTAGTTATAATAGATATCATAACAACATACTAGTATATTTATGATAATTTTTTTGTTATAAAAGAAAATAATTAAAAGAGTTTAGTGGTTGGAGAAGTAAAATAAAACAAAAGAACTTAAGAGATGATGTTAGCTTTAAATCGGGTAACTCTATTTGGTTTGAATCAAAAGGGTTTCTTGATGTGCCTTATATTGAAGTTAAGGATACTAGGTGGAATATAGGGATCTTGATAGATTATTTTTATATGGTTTGGTTGATCCAAGTGGCTTGAGAGGTGAGAGGAATGGGTTAGAAGTGAGGTCCTTTTATTAGGGTGAGGAGGGGCTCTTTAGAAATATGTGAAACTATTATTTTATTATATAATGATTTTCGGTTTCTAAAGTTCCAAAACATATTAAGGGGTAAGATAAGATGACTCATGGTCGAAATAAAATCATCCGATAAGAATTGGACTTGTTTTGGACATTATTTTAATTTTTATAATCTTATTTATTTAAATCTATTATTAATGAGGTAAACATTGCATCATTATTGTGTAATAAATAATTCAATTTATTTGATGTATAAAATTTATTAAAAAAAATTACCATGATGTAGGAAATATTTTTATATTTCCAAATAATATTTATAGTCAAAGAGATAACTTATATAAGCCCATGTAAAAATTTATTTACTGAAAGATATTTTTTTTGTCATTTTTTTATTTACATTAAATTAATTAATATAAAGTGCCAGTATCACTAATAAGTGGATCCATGGGGTCCCAAAATCGACTCAAATATTCCCATGGTCGGCCATGACTCATAAAATATGGTTAGAACAAATTTTAAGGTAATTTTTGTATTATAATGATATTCTTTTTTCATTGAATTTCCCTATTTACATTTAACCGCGGTAAATAAAAGTCAAACGTTATTATTCACCCAAAATTATTTTCATCTTATTGAACCAAATATTACTTAATAATAAAACCATGTATTTTTTATTTTCGAAATTCAATTCACAGAAGTGGTAAATTTCATTTAAATGAAAAATTGAGTTTTTAACTACAACTTAGTGATTTTATTATTCATTAAAAATTTATGTTTTTCAGAAAAATACCAAAAATTCAGCCTAAGTTATATTTGATATTCTAAATAAAAAAATTATTTCTATTTTACCAAATTCAAAACATTTAATATGGAATAATTAATATAAAATTAATTCCCGTTCTCAAAACAAAAAGCGTGTATTTAAGAAACAATAACTATCAAACGATTGACACTTATTTATGCCCAATTTCAAAGTGAAATTTTTTCCAATGACCAACATTGGATTAAATGGTAAAAATATAATGTAATTAAAATTTAAAACCAATTAATAATATAATCTAACCATATAAATAAATTAGATTAAAATGCAGTTTTGAATTAATATACAATATTTTTCAATATTAATTAAAATTGAATCTTTTCAGAAAAAAACCAAAATTTTACCCAAAGTGGATTTTGATGTCCTGATTCTAAAGAAGAATTTTATTTGGTCAAATATATCATATAAAAGTGACTAAAACTATATTTAAAAAGGGTTTTCCATTAAAATGAGCTAAATAAACCCTTTAATGTAAATTATGCTTAAAATTTGATTCATTCACATTTTAAGCCTATAAATTTTATTAGATAATTGTAATAACATTTAACAAACATTTATAATCATATTTTATTTAGTTCTATTCATTCCATCCAATAAAAAATCTAGGAATTAACTACCATTTTAAAATATTAATATTATATTATTATTGTGCTACGTACGATTTCAAACAAACCTGTTGTTTTGTATTGGGTATTCCATCGAACATAGAATCCCATTTAAAGTAAAATTATTATTAATTTAAAAATATTAATAAATATCAAAATTTAAAATTCTTTATTTACCTGGTATGTTACAATATATGTGGGAATAATCATTTATGGAACTGCTTTCTTGGGAGTGGGAAATGTTACAAGTGGGGAAGAGATAGCCATATTGCATAGAACTATCATAGTGTGGTGAAGCCTCGACTAATCAACACTAATGGTGAAGGGAATATGGTGCATGTACTAAATGAATTATAATTATTCAAGTGTGTATATATTGTCCACGTATCCAATCACTATCCAAAATTCAAGATAGTGGAAGGGAATCACCAGCAACCCTAACATAGACCCAGGGAGAAAGGTTAGTATTTTTCTTTCAAAATGGATAAAGTTGAATATCCAAATGATGTGGTTGAAGATACTCATGTTGTTATCTCATATATATAATTAACATTGTTTGATTATAGGTATATATATTCCTTTATTTTCTCTATGTTTTCAAATAATGTAGAATCAATCCCTGAATTTCTAGAAGTATATTTATTTGTCTGGACTCTTGAAGGTATTATTCAAGAATCAAAGTGTATAGAACCTCTACTAGAGAAATTTCTAAGAATAATCTCATTTATAAAAAATTACTCATTCCCATGTATTAATTTTACCTCACACTAAGGATGGAAGTGAACTCAAATTATAATGCTAAGATTAGATTTACCAGAAAGTAAATCTCATTACTCTTGAATGGAAAACCTACATTTTTTTCATAGGAGAGATATATTGACCTTAGCTTTGTCTATAAGCACCACCCGTAGCCTTCTTTATGGAAATTATTACTTAAGATGAATAATGGAATGAAATTATATGAATAGAGAATATCCCTAAAATTCATGAATATATTAATGTAATTCCCGAGGAGTTACCTGGACCTACCCTAGAAAGAGATGTAGTGTTTTCTATTAATATCATACATGGATAAAAGATAATATCATACACCCCATATATAATGAAAAATATAGAGTGGGAGGAAATAAAAAACAACTCCAATATCTTTTGAAGAATAATTATATATATCCATGTTTGTATCCTTACAGAGAACCTATTACCTCCGTGAAGAATGCAGATGGAACCTAGATCGAAGATGATATTAAATACCCTATGTATAATGAAAAATGTGAACCATGAAAAATTAAAGAAACAACTAAAATATTTTTTGGAGAAGGGGTTAATCTATCCATGTGTGTCTCCTTGGGGAGAACTTTTGCCTCACACGGGTAGTTGTGGTATTATGGGGTTGGGGTTTTGGGGTGATGGTTGTCGAGTTGAGTCTCTATGATGGTTTTATTCCCTATGTTCATTGTAGATAAAAACAATTACAATAAGGATTTATCAATTCAGTTATACATTGATTATAGATAACCTAATGGAATCATAGTGAAGAACAAGTACCCTCTTATATGAATTGAGGATTTATTTTACCAGCTTCATGGGGATCAATTATTCCCCATGATTTATCGTAGATCTAGTAATCATAAATTAAGTGTGAAGAAAGAGGTTATACTAAAGGCCATCTTTCGATCAAGATATGGAAATTATGATTTTTTTATGCCCTTCATCTTGACTAATACTCCTACTATTTTTATGGATTTTATTGATAGAGTCTTTATGGAATACGTTGATAACATTTTGGTTGTTTTTATTGAGGATATTATGATATATTAAAAAAATTGTGAGGTGCATGAGGATCATCTAAAGGTTATATTGATAACTATAAGGAATGATGGGGTTTTTTAATGTTCAAAGAATGTGATTTTTTCTTACAAAATGAATCTTTCTTTGTCACATTGTAACCAATGAAGGAAGCTTAGTTGATTATTCTAAGAAAATTATTGCAAAGGAGTGACCTCATCCTACAACAGTAACTAATATTTGTAGTTTACTTGGATTAGCAGGATATTATAGGAGGGTTGTGAAAAAAATCATGACTTTATAATCCACTAACCAAGTTAACTTGAAAAGGGGTCTAGTTTAACTAGAAAAAGGAGAGTGAGGAATGTTTACAATAGATAAAGAAGATATTGGTTATTGCACTCGTGTTACCTATTCCCACTATTAGAGAAAGATTCATTATTTATTATTGTGTATCTGAAAGGGATTGGCTTCATCCTCATGAAAAATGATAAGGTTATTTCTTTTGAATCTCGATGGTTGAATCCTCATTAGCAGAAATATCCTATGTGTGACCTAGAGTTGGTGGAAATTTCTTTTTCTATGATGATATGGAGGCACTATCATTATGGGGAAAAAATTTATATATACACAGACCACTAAATTTTGAAGTATATTTTCATGAAAAATGAATTGAACGTGAGAAATAAGATAATTTTGGAACTTTTTAAATAATATGATTATACAATTAATTATCATGTCAGAATAGAAAACAACGAAATTGATGCATTAAGAAGGAAATACCCTGTTGTGCTGGAAATTATGAGGATTCAATGAGATCCTTTGATCAGAACATAGTAAAAATATACGTTTGATTTGTAAGTGAAGCGACATCATCAACTATAACACCCTAACCCCTATAACTTGGATCCGGTGAATTACTTTTTAACATTGGAATGTTTATAAAGAATCAAATACCAATGGACTGATCAGTTTTATAGTCTTTGAAAAACTAGATACATTCATGGAACCTATTTTACATTGGAAAAAGAAAAAACTTAATTCATAACGAAATCTAATAAACTAAATCCATAAAAACTCAACAAATGATCCCTTCTTGATAACTTGTGGAAGGAGAAAAATGAAATTAGTGAGCTCAAATGCTATGTTAGTGTTTAATATAGTGGAATCATGAATAAATAATAAGTTAATCATAATCAATTTTATATAATAAATATCGCATGGTGAATAGATGAAAAACACAGGCCATCAATACACTATGAATGATAACACATCCATAGGTTTTGTCTTAGTGAAAACCTTGTGGGAATTAATTAATGTATAAAGAAAAAAGATAATGCTTATTATTTGGACATCATGTATCTGGAACATGAATGATCATATTGTTGAGTATGTTTAAGTCTGTTGGTAGACACCCGTCTGGCTATGTTTTGGAAACAATCTCAAAGCGTTTGTCACCAAATATTTTGTCTCATGAGACCTGTTGATGCATCAATAGGCTGTAGTGGTCCCCCCATCACTGTATGTCCAAAAAAATCATACAAGAATTTAATAAAAGAACATTATGCCTTTTCAATATCAATTTTGAGTAGAGGATACAGATTCATCATAGCATTCAAAATAACCACCGTATGGAAAATGGTATACTGCTTATAAAATAATCATATGCATGAAACAATAATATGGAAATATAATAAAATTACAATTTAAAATGAATAATGATATCAAAGGGGTAGTAGATACACCTTATACTAATGATTAGGTGGACAATACAATGTAAATCTCAATGAAATGGAAATTGAGACAAAGTCCCCTGCCACAATGTAATAAATCGAAACGTATGACCAGAAATTAATAATCATAAAATGAATAATTGAATAAATTGAATATAAATATAATCATTATATGATATATCAAATGTTATTAAACATACACCACATAAAAGAAATAAGTGTTGAACTATCAAAATCTAAAAGAAATTAAGGTTAGATGAGATACCCCAAACGAAAATTTGGTAGCCTAACGATGTCACTTAAAAATTCATAAAATATTTTGATGAGAGAAAATGGGGTCTCTAATCATTATTACATAATATGGACTGGATGGGGGATATGTAATTTCATATCCCAATATAATATAATTGAAATTAAAAGAGAATTCCATAAAAAGAGAGCTTGGAATAGAGAAGGGTGGTAGATTTCCTTACCATGAAGAGTAACTCCTAAAACATGAAGTTGGGGACCATGGGGGCTTGAGGGAACCTTAGGAGGACTTCTATGGAGGCAAAAATGCGAGCACATTATGGATGATCAATTTGGAATTAATTAAAATAAAAGAATGGGTGGGTATTTATAGTAAAAGAGAGGGAGTTTTTTAATAATTTCAAAAGATAACTAATTTTTCATATTTGAAAACAATGGTTTTTCCCATGGTATTTTCTACATTGTACCCCTTGTATCATATTTTAATTTAGATAAGTAAAATAAAATTTTACATTAAATATAACATCATTAGAATGTCATTTATCATATATAAAAGTCAAAACTTTATGTTTACTATTCATAAAAAACTAATGTATTTTATAAACTATCAAAATTTCAGTGTAGCCTAATATTGATGTTTTGAATTCAAAAATAAACACCATTATTTGAAAAGAATTTTCTAATTATGATTAATTTAATTTTTAAATAAAATTGTAATTTATATAAAAAAATAAAAATTTTAAAACTACAATTCTTTTTATAGTACCCTGATAAATTAATCATGATCTCATTATATTATAACATTTAGAAAATAAAATAAAAATATTATTTTATATTCATATGTTTTATTGTACTATTCATAATACTATTTATAAGGGTATGTTACTATTCACATAAAATTATGTGTCTTATTATTCTCTAAATATATTACTGAACAAAATTTTGTAGGTCAGTTTTTTGAATTAAAATCACATAGGTTGAAATATTATGTTTACTGGATAGTTTATAACTATCTCCTATATCCAACTGCTATTTCAAAATGTCTCAGTGTTTCATGAATTATATTTCTTCTAATGACTTGAAATTATTTACGAATAAACATTCCATAAAATATTGGGGTGTTATCTTCGTACCTCTTCAGAAATTTCATCATTGAAAAATTTCATACATAAACCCCTATAAAAATATGTGGGTAGTTCTTATTCCTGACATCCTCATGATCTCACTCAGCATATTCCATTTTACAAATTCTCTGAAGAACCTTTACCTATTGAGTCATCCAATTTCACAATACTGACTCTCTTATGTCAAGAATATTGATAGGCTCTTCAAAGTAATACTAGCTAGGTTTCAATTCTATTTCTTTATTTGTGAGTACATGAATTGGGTCTGGCATGTACTCCTTTAACAATGACACGTGGACCACATCATGAACATTGGATATACTTGGAGGAATCACTAAATGGTAAGATAAATATCAAATTATATCTATAATTTCAAATTTTATAATGTACCAGGGTCTCAGTTTCCCTTTTCTACCAATCCTTAGGACACCCTTCTCTGGAGATACATTCAATAATACAAGATCTCACAGAAGAAATTCAAAATCATTTCTACAATTCACAAAATAGCACCTTTTTCTTTTTTGTCCTGCTTTAATATGGTCCTAAATTGTTTTTACCTTTTTCGTTGTCTCTTAAATAAGTTTTGGGTCTATAAGTTTCCTCTCACCAACTTCATCCCAACAAGTTGTAGTTAGAAACCTCTAGCCATATAATTCTTTATATTGGGTCAATTTAATTCTAGAATGGAAATTATTATTATTGGAAAATTCCACCCAAGGAAATTATTAATCCCAAATACCTTGAAAGTCAAGAGAGTATGACCTAAACATGTATTGTAGTGTTTTAGTAGTCATCTCAGACTATCCATTGGTTTGGGGGTGATAAGTAGTACTCATGTGAATCTTAGTATCCAAAGCCTTCATGATACTTTTTCATAACATTTATGTAAATATAAGATCTCTATAAAAAACAATCGATAGATGTGCACCATGAATTCTTACAACTACATTAATACAAAGTATTGTTAGGTTATCAAGTAGTAAATCCACTCTTATAGCAAAGAAACGTGACGATTCTGTAAGAGGTTCAACAATTACCCATATTTCATCATTATTTTTGGGTGTTATTGGTAGTCCAATGAAAAATTCTATCATAATGTCACCCCACTTCTACATAGGAATAGGTAAAGTTTGGATGACCCTTTACGATGTTTTCTCTCAACCTTCAACTGTTGGAAAACTCGATACCTTGACACATAGTATTCAATTTCTCGATTCATGTTATCCCACCAAAATTTTCCATTAGATATATATACATATTGGTGATAACATGGTGTATAGAGAAATTTAAGCTATTGGAATCATCAAATAGTTACCTTTTTTGCTCCGTTACTAATGAAACACATAACCCCTTTTCAATTTTTTGGACTCTATACTCACACATGATGTCTTCAAATCTTCTATCCTTAAGAGCTTTAATTTTCATTTGTAGATTCTCATCATCATATTGAGAGATTTTTACCTTCTCTGGTAAAGATGGATTTGTAATAATTTGAAAAGGGAAATATGTTCTCCCTTCCTAAAAAATTCTCATATCAATATTTACAATATCCAAGAATATAGGATCAATCTCAGTCACCATTTTGGTTATAAGACCATGATCTTTTCTCCTTAATGAATATTACACCTTATTTTCTTTTCCTGGTTAGTAGTGTATTGAACAATAATTATATTTGAGTGACTCCATCCGTCTCATTTTACTCATAATTGAGTTCATTCTATGTAAAAATGTATTTTAAACTCTAGTGATCAGAATATACCTCGCAACTTTCACCATAGAGATAGTGTCTACATATTTTTAGAGCAATGATTATGAATGATAACTCATGATCATGTGTTGGATAATTTTTCTCATGAGTCTTAAACTTCCTTGATTCATAAGTAACAACTTTATCATTTTTCATAAGGACACAACCCAGTCTATTCTATGATGAATCATTATATATCACAAATCCATCATCTCCATATAGAGTTGTTTAAATTGGATCATTGACCAATATTATTTTTAATTATTCAATGCATTCTATACATTCTTTTGTTTATAAAATCATAACCCCTTTACATGTGAGGTTGGTTAGTTGGTTAGCCAATCAGTAAAAATTATTAATGAAATGTAGATAGTAAAATGCTAAGAAAATAAAACTACATACCTCGGTAATGTTCTCTAGTGCAGCCCATCATTGAATTTCCTTTGCCTTCACAGGATCAATGAAGATTCCATCCTAATAGATAACATGGCGAAGAAAAAAAAATAGATTGAAACCAAATCCCACACAGTCTAAACATCCCCAATAATTCATTTCTTATAATAGTTTACATAATGATCCACAGGTGATTCTCATAGTCTTCACAGATTTTTGATTAAAAAAGGATATCATCGATAAATACCACAAAAATTGATCAAGATATTCCTTAGAAAAACTATTCATTATATCCATGAAAACATAGGGTTCATTAGTTAGTCCAAAATGCATCACAGTAAACTCTTAATTTGCATACATGTTCTAAAATGCTATTTTTGGAATATCTTCATTCCTCACATGTAACTAATGATATCATAATTGAAGGTAAATCTTTGAAAAATACTGGGCTCTATAAAGAAGATCAAATAAATCCTCAATGTGAGAAAGTTGATACTTTTTCATTATCATAATAGCATTGATATCCCTATAGTCAATGCATATCCTTATAGACCCATATATCTTCTTGACAAAGAGAATAGTGGCACCCCTTGGATAAACAATTGGGCGGATAAATCCTTTATCACTGAATTCCTTTAGTTGTTTCTTGAGTAAAACAAATTCAATAGTGTCCATTCTATTATAATTAGTTTATATAGGTCCGGAACTAGGAACTAAATCAATAATGAACTCAACTTCCCACTCTAGAATATGTCCATGTAAATCCTCTAAAACACATCCACATATCATAGAATAATAGGTACAACCTCAATTGGAAGATTTCTTTACTCACTAAAAGATATATAGTTCTCATACTTCATAATAATTGTATTAAGTAGAGCTATTGGGGTGGACCTATATAAGAATTAGATGGCGTGATTACTACTTTAAATATAAAGGAATATATATCATCCAAAACAAATTTAAAGTCCTCCTTCTTACAATATATTTTTTTATCAAGATATGAAATCCAATCCATGAAAAGTATTATATCAATGTAAATCATGTGTGTGATGATAAAATTATCATTTAAGTAATGTTTATATGTCATAATAGGAAGAACGTGACACATCTTTGTTGTAATGATACATCCCTTAGGAGTTTTCACTGACCACACATTTGATAAATAAAATTGGAAATATCTAATTTGCATAGAAAAATGGGAAGATATAAAGGAATGCAATGATCCAGAATCAAATAAAGCATTGACTCAGTTTGAGGAAACAATTAATGAACCTTCCACCACATCATTGGGAATTTCAACTTTCATATTTATGATCACATAATCTTACCCTTATACACATAGACTTTTCTGAGGCATTTATCCTTAGATACTAGGACACTCATTTACATAGTGTCCCATATCTCTAAAATTGTATCATTGAACGTCATTGACTTTTTTCATCACCTTAGATTCATTAGATCGATGACCCATTTATCCCAACATATATCAAACTCCAAAGACAATCAAACATTTCCCTCAATTATTCCATCCATTGTTCTAACATAATGGGAATTGCTTAATTATCATCTTCTTCTTGGGCACCTCACCTATTACATGGTTATCAGAATACCACTTTTTATCTTGACTTTCCTAGAAAATCATTGATCTAGAAAATAACTTCTCTATTTTGATTTCACCCAATAAAATGTCATCATATGATGAAAATGTTTGACAAACTAGTGGCCTTCAAAGAATTGTCTTAAGGACTTCAAAGAAATTTTAAATCTTGTATTATGAGTCATATATGTAATGTAATCCATACCCGGCTAGTCTTTTAAAGGTAGATTCATACACCACAACACCCTATTCTTCCTTTTTCTTTAAGAAAACAAAATTCATATTCTATTCAGTTCATTGTCCACGAGGGAAATATTTTCGAAGAATATTTATATAAAAGTTATTTATTCCATATCTTATATTTTTTCTTTCTTCGTGGTATTCTAGATCAATGACCACCCTTGATCGGCATCACTCTTGAGAAAATATACAAAAATTACTACCTTTTCATCTTTATTGCATCTTAATGCCAGAAATATATTTTCAAGGGACTTGATCCATTGATCTTCTTCCACTGGATTAGTAGTCCCCCTAAAATATGGGGGATTATATTACATGAAATGATCCAAAATAGGTGTATCATGGTTATTCATCATACCCTGAGTAAGTTGTCCCAATATGGACGTGACCTGATTGGCTCCGACACTGACTTTGTTGTCTTGCTTAGTGGGGAGAACCCTTCCTTTTCTCTGTGTATTGATTACCTTTTTTCAATTAGGCACCATCACTAAACAATGGAATATACTAAATTAGGTCATAATGCATAATTTCTAACTAACAAACACTTAACATAATTCGAAAATTTATGCAAAAATAATCTCATAATCATAAACATGGTTTTTATTTATATTTAAATCCTTCATAATGTTTTGTAATCAAAATGTGATTTATCCTAAGAATATCATATGGGAGTGTCAAACTAGGTTCATAGTAAAGCTCATTGTCGTGTACCAGGATACCCCGAGTCAAGACCGAAACTCCTTGTCATAGTTGTTACTCCTAGGTACATCTGTTCCAAAACCACATCCATATGTTGTATCGAGACATGTATGTATTTTCAAAGAAGACGCACTTAGTATCTACCTTACCAAAATTCAAGGATGTTAATCTATTATTGTACTCAATTTATATCTTAGGGTTATGTTCCCTAAGATATGTTTCCTAGATCCAGATCTCAACGATTCTACGAAACATCCTCTGATACCAACTGTAACACACAGACCCATATATCCCAAAGACAGTGCATTATTTTTTTTACATTGGAAGGATTACAAGGAATAAAATTTCCAAGGAACGATTAGTTTGGTATACTTAGAGAAAGTAGATACATACATGGTTCCCATTTTACATTGGAAGAAAGAAAATAAAACATAATACATAAAAAAAGATAATAATCAACATCTACGAAAACTCAATAAATTATCACATCTACATAATCTGTGGAAGGAAAAAAAATGAAAGGGGTGAGCTAAAATGCTTAGTAAGGGTTAAATATAAAGAAATCATGAATCAATAATCATTTAATCATAATAAATTTTACATAATCAATTTTCATGGTGAAGAAATAAAAAATACACACCATCAATACACTAAGAATAATAACACATCCTTTGATTTTTTTCATCATGAAATCCACTTGAAAATTAATAAAAATATATTGAAAAAAGAGAATTGTTATTGTTTGTATGTCATGTATCTGGAACACGAACCATAGTACTATTGATATGGTTTATATCTATGGGTAAGGACCATCTGATTATGTTTTGGAAACAAACTCCCAGGGTTTGACACCAACTATTTTTTCTCATGATACCTATAGATGCGTCAAGGGGCTACAGCAGGCCCCACCCACCACATTTTGTCTAAATAATTCCTTAACAAATATTTAATACATGAAAAATATGACTTTTCAATATCCAAGTTGAGAATTGGATATATATTCATCAGATCATTTACAATAACCAACGTATATAAAATGGTATAAAGCTTAGAAAATAGTCATATCCATAAAACATGAATATAGATATATAATATAAATACAATTTTAAATGAAAAATAATCTTGATGGAGAATTAGATACACCACATAAGAATGATTACATGAACAATACAAAGAAAATCTCAAAGAAATCGAAATTGATACAAATTCCCTTTCCATATTGTAATCAATCGAATCATATGACCAAAAATTAATTATTATCAAATGAATCAATAAATATCCTGAATATAAATTGAATCATGATATTATATATAAAATTTTAGTAAACATAGACCACATAATAAATTATGTGGAAAACTATAGAAATATAATGGAAATAAAACTGATATGAGAAACACTATACGAAAATTCAGCAGCCTAAGGATATCCCTTAAAAATAAAAATTATATTTTGATGAGGGAAAATGTGTATCTAAAAATTCATAAACTATATGGACAGTAAGGGGGATATGGAATCAAATATCCCAATATATCCCAATTTAAAATAAAATAGAATATCACAAAAAGAGTACTTAGAAAAGAAAAGGATGGTAGATTCCATTACCTTGTATATTAACTCATAATACCTGATGGTTGGGACCTTGGTGGCATTATAACACATTGTCAAAACTCATAAAAAGGTAAATATACAAAATATTTTAGTATGTTGAATTTGGAATGAAAGAAAAAAAAAGTAATGAGGGGTATTTTTAGTAAAATAGAGGGAGTTTTTTATTAATTTCAAAGGACACCCCATTAGTGGGATTTTCAAAACTATGGGTCATAGAGAAAGTTTATGTGCAAATTTTTAATCAAATAATGAATTAATTTTAATAATTTTCAACTATAAAATATAATTTTTTAATTATTTTATAAAAAAAATGGGTAAATTTAATTATTGAATGAAAATGGTCTAAATTATGAAAAGTGTGTAATTCTAGATTTTTTACATATTATTTCATCAAGGATATTTTGGTCATTTAGTTAAATATATAATTCTAAATTGAGTTATTCTTTTTTTAGAACATTTTATTTGTTTAGTTCAACTTTGTCTTCTGGACCAAGGTATGATTCAAGCATCAAGAGGCCCAAATAAATCATTAAATTTGGATAATATTCTTGACAGACCACATGGAATCCACCTTCATAATAGATTCATAAATCGAGCTACAAACCTCCAATGGAGGTTATTCTAACAAGAATAGAACTAGTAAATATATACTCATATCAAAAATTATTTTTATGGTTTTTTTAATTCATTAAGGTTGACATTGGATGTTATAATTTTGAAGGAACCATCCTTAAACCTTTATCTAGAAAAAGTAAAAGTCAATTAAAAACTCATAACTCCTACATCAGGATTCCAAATAAGGTGAAATATTTATTGAAAAAAACAAGAAAATGGGGAACAAATTTCATGAATGGGGTGACATATGAATCATTAATATGATGCTTTAAAAACAATACAATGTTTTGAGGATAGATTTTGCCTATAAAAGGAGAGGAGCTCCTACCTCTCAAATCATTACATTTCATATAATTCCATTCCACTCCATCTAATTTGATGAACCAAGGATAAGATCTCCCTTGAGAGATTCCAGAAAAAAATATTCCCCTTTTCTTATTTTTTTCATTTTTTTACTTTTATTTTTTTTATTTTTATTTTCAATTGTAATTTAAATTTTAGTTTTATTAATCCATGAATTTTCATTTCTCCATCCACCCCAAAAAAATTTGTCTCAATTATATTACTTAAATTATAAGTATTATTATAACTATTATTAGTATTAATAATAATAATAAAATTATTATTATTATTATTATTATCACATTCTTGATTTAAAACTACTTTAATTTCTCCCTCTCTCCTTTTTCAAATAACTATTTTATTAATTACAAGAATAATTTTATTAATTAATAATATTATTATTATAATTATCATTATAAATTGTTTGTTCTTTTCTATCTCTCCTCTTTCTCTATCTCTATCTATCTCATCTCAACTATCCGCCATTGTGATAACTTACCCCCTAAAATAGGAGACGAACCCCAAGGCTTGGCCCAGGGGAGAGGTCAATGAGGTCACGAGTTTTCTTTAATGTTTATTTTATGTTTTTGGTATTGTTATTAGGTTAGTCAAATGTCCCCCATGTGGTGATGGCCCCTAATAACATATAATTATAAATATTTCTGTTCTGAAAATGAATTTTGATTCAATCATGAGATTTCATGTTTGGATTATCAAGCTGAAATAAATATGTAAAAGTGAATAATGATTGAACCTAATAATGAACCCCAAAACGTTGTTATTTCTTCTTCAACGCATTATTTTTTCATTATATGATAGTTTATATTTTTATATAATCAAAAACCCAAAAACAGTGGCATTGTTTTCCTTAAATAACAAAAATAACAAAAATATATAGTTTAGGTGATATAGAAGAAGTAATTGAACCACGCTAAAAGGATCCTCAATAAAGATGACCCTAGTCATCCACTTTTTTGTACTTGCAAAAACATAATTGCTTTTAGCCATGCCTCATGATATGCTTGCATCAAATACTACACCATTTACAGGGATCCAATTAGTTTTTTCATTTACTTTTTCTATTTTCACATCTTTGGTACATTCAATTTCTTTTTATAAAAAAAATACATCCATGATGCATTATAATTTATATTATAATGCATGGATAATTTAATCATAGGTTCAGTAACTACATGTAGATGATAGATATTTTAGAAGATCTTTGGTAAAAGAACATAGATAAACCATTAAACTATTAATAAGAAAGCTGATAGAGAATTTGATTAGGTTTATGCATTAATGGATCAACCCAACCCTTAGTCAGAGTAAGAACCTGAGAAAGTGGTGGTAGATATTTCACCACTTATCACTGAAATTGAAGAACCTGAGGAGGCAAGGGAGGAATATTTACCTAGTAATATACAATTGGGAGATAAATAAGTATTTGAATAATTATTGATTAAATGTGAGGAACTACTTGATCTCCCCATTTAATGAAAAGAAGAAGAGCCATCCCTACAGATGGATGACACAACCCAAGGAGTGAAATTTTAAGTGAAAATGGAAGAACCCAACTACCTTCCTATATCTACTAAGTTTATACACCAAGAGGCACTTACCACTAAGAAAAATATTGAAGCTGAACTTACTCAGGGAGTTGAACATTTCTATGACCCTATCTATTTTGATTTTATTGAATCTGAATTGTACCACACTAATAATTTTTTTGATTATACAGAATCATAAAATCAAGATTATGACTTGGAGGATAAACAAGAACTTTGATGTTCACCTGCTAAGGAACATATGGAGATCCCTAGATATGTTTAATAATTTTTAAAGAATTTTCATGAGCATATGCAAGTGGATTTTCCTAAAGAATCCATGCCAAAATCTGCTTTCTTTGATGGGGAACAATTTCATATTGATACTTTATGTTATAATATTATTCAAATAGAATTACAATCTGAATTTCCCTTTGACTATTATTTTGATGTGGCAAACCTTGAGAAACCACTGGACATAGAAGAACAAGTTTCACAGGTAGCAAACAAGAAAGCGGATGATTCAAACTTCCTCATACACCCTCCATGCAAGATATACCTCATTGTGGAGGGGGAGGATCTGGTGTACTCTATACATGTATCCTTACTCACCTAGAAGGATAATGAAAAATCTAGTAATATCCAAATGTGGTGGTTCAAATCAAAGAATCTTAATCCTCTATCCGATTTTGGGTAACATCGGGTACATCCCACTTGAGACAGCAAAAGTTCATATCCCACTTGGGGGATCATACCAAGACTTATCCTTACTAGCTCTCTAGGAATTTTTATTTCAATTTATTTTTTTAGGATGTAGTGCAACATGAATCCCCCTCCCCCTTTTTTGATCTTAAAAGACATGGTCATTGAGTTTAATTGCATAGTTCTATTTTTAGCTTCATAATAAAATAAATAATCCATAAATTGTGAAGGAAGAGGACGAAACTTCATTTAAAAAGAGAGTTCACTTTTCTAGTTTATCTTTTAAACACCTTAATTTTTTTTTCAAAAACTAGTTTTGAGCATTAATTATAATAATTTCATGCCCCCAATCAAATAGATACTTTACTTTACTTATCTTAGAGACATGAATTTCATAGGATTATAATGATTCCATGTTTTAGAATTAAGTGTAAATGAAATTGAATGAGTTAAATGGAGAATTGAATTTTTAAAATTAAAGAATGCATATTAAAATGAGGAATCATGATTTGAATGAATTAATTGATTCATTTAAATTAAATACCCTGTTGATTTTTCCTTATTTAAATTTGAAAAATTCATGTGAATTGATTTGTTATTACTAATCATGCCTTGATTGATTGTTTAATATCATTAATCTCATTCCTAAGAGTATTTTTAGACTATGTACTTCCTATTTATTCTTGATCATATTTCTTGAGTGATCATGTGACATGCCACCAACTAGAACATGCATTTGAACTTGTCAAAGAAATGACTGTGAAAAAACACATTTAAAATGATTGAAGAATATTTTTAAAAGACCATATCCTTAAAGACAACTTTTAAATAAATACTTATTTTGCCCATAGAAACCATGAATTTCTTTGTTAGTGATGATATGTGTTTCAAACCATTTTTATCCATTCCTACCCTACTCATGGTATTTGAATGGTATTTTAATGTTGATGTTTGGGAGTGAAGGGAGTCAAGGTGAATGAGGGGATTTATATTTTAAGTGAAAAGTGTGGGGGTGATATTATGGGGATAGTAAAAGGTTGTGTAACCTTTAATTATACATCATTATTTTCCCCTATTGAATTAAAAAAATGACAAAAAGATCTAAAAAATAGAAAATGGGTTGTGATTTGGAAGAACCAAAAATCACCATTTTATAGACTAATGATCTTTTGATAATATGTGGTTAGGTTATGGATGTGGGAATTGATCTAATCAAAACTATCAAAAAAATTACATAAGTAAAAAAATAAAATATTCAAGAGGGTAGACAAATCCTTCATTATTCTTACTTGATGATAACAATTACTTTGAGTTTTGGGGAAGTTGTTTTCAATACTTTGAAGGTGATAATTTAATTACAATTTTTGATATAATGTATTTTACTTAAGAGATATGACTCATGATTGAGCCTTAAGTTTTAAAACATAAAATCATACCAAAATTAATCCTTAGAGTCATTTGAACTATTAAGGAAAAGATCTCATGATTTTATGTTCTTTTTTGTTTAAAAAGTGGAGAAAGTAGTTTATTTACAATCCTATGTATAATGAGCATGATCTCATTATATAAGCATAACTCTATTTGAATTGTATCATGAGTGATGTGAGAAAAAAATAATCATAAATGTAGTAAACAATTACTGGGAATGTTTAATAATAATTAATCGAGGAGCATGAATGAATAAAAGGTTAATTTCCCTCATTTTTAAAATGGAAAACGTAAAATACATTGTTTGATTATTTCTTTGAAAAATGAGAAATTAAATTGATATTTTAAGTGTATTTTTGAAAGCTTTATTTGACATTGAAAATTGATATATTTTCAATAGTATTTGAATATTGAAATCATTGGTGTCCTCTGATTTCCATGTTGAGATTTTATGATTGAGGACAGTCATGGTTTAAGTGTGGGGGTATTTGTTAGAACAAATTTATGTGTATATTTTTAATCAATTACTGAACATTTCTTTAATTTTTTTCAATGATAAAACGCATTTATTTAATTGCATTATTAAAATAATGGATAATTTGAATTATAGAATTAAATTTGTCTAAATTTTGAAACATTCATATTTCTTAATTTTTTACAGATTTTTCATAAAGGTTCTTTTAGACATTTAGTTAAAAATATAGTTCCAAATTTAGTGAATTTTTTAGAATCTTATATTTATTTCATTCAACATTATATTATGGTTAAGGGTCTGATTAGAGCATCTAGAGGCACAAAAAATTATTGATGTTGTAGAATATTCTGTGCAGACAGCATGGACCCCACCACCATAACAGATGCATAAATCGGGTTACACACCAGTAATGGAGGTGATTCTACCTAGAATAGAATGAGTACACATAGAATCATTTCTAAAATTATTTTGAGGGAGTTTTAACGTAATTATGGATTTTATTGGATTTTATTCATTTGATGGAAGCTTCCTAGAACCTTCAAATAGTAAAAGTTATAGTCAATTAAAAATTCATAACTCCTACGTACAGTTTCCAAATGAGTTGAAATTTTTATAGGAGATTCACAAAAAAATTGGAAAAATTGCATAAATGGGAACATGATTCAATCATCAATTTAATAGCCCAAAAATGTGACAACTCTTTGAGGATATATTATTCTTATAAAGGGAGAGTGGTTTTTACCTCTCAAATCATTCCATTACCCCTGATTCCATTCTACTCCATCTCATTCAAGGCACCGAGGAGGAGATCTCCACCAAGGTAGGCCAGCCGAAAATATTCCCCTTTCATTATTTTTCATTTATTTTGATTTTTTAATTTATTTTTATTTTCAATTATAAATTAAATTTTAGATTAATTAATCCTTGTATTTTTATTTCCCTATCCATCCCACAATTCATTTTTCTCAATTATCTTATTTTATTTATAATTATTATTATCATTATTAATAGTATTAACAATAATAATAAAATTAATATTATTAATATTATCATTATTATAATTATAATTATCACATTATTATTTAAAAACTATTTTAATTTTTCCCTCTATCATTTTTCAAAAACTATTTTCTTAATTATAATAATAATAATTTTAATTATTATTATTATTATAATAAAAATCATAATAATTTATGTATTATTCTTTCTCAATCCTCCCTCTCCCTCTCATCCCATCCATCGATCTTTGTGATCACTTAGTCTCAGAAATGGGAGACTAACCTTGAGGCTTGGCCCGAGGGGGGGGGGTCAAGGAGTTCATGAGTTCTTTAATGTTTATTTTAATCTTATGGTTGATTTGAGTAGCATGCTTGGGTTAGGTTAATGTAACCAATGTGGTGATGACCCCCAATGACATGTAACTTAAAATATTTCTATTTTGGAAAAGAATGGTGATTCAAACATGATATTTAATGTTCGTATTATTTGACTAAAATGCACATATAAAAGAGAATAATGATTGAACCTAAGACTTAACCCAAAAACCCAGTTCCTTATTCATCAACTCATTCTATTTGTTTTGCAGGATAGTTTTTATTTTTCTTCATCAAAAACCCAAAAACATTTTGATTGTTTTCATTGTATAATGAAAACAAAATAAAGATATAGTTTAGGTGATATAAAAGAAGTAATTGAACCCAATTAAAAGGCTTCTCAAGATATATGACCCTAGTCAGCCACCATGTTGTACAACGAAAAATATAACTTCTTTAGTCCATGCCTCATGATATGCGCGCATCACTGGGCTTGCCCATGGTATTACCCACTAGGGATACCTCATTACATATTTTAATATAAATTATTTTACCAAAATTTTACATTAAAAATTAAATCATTATTATATCATTAATCATGTTGAAAACTAAAAATTGTATTTTTACTATTCATGAAAAACTGATGTATTTTAGAAAATTATCATAAATTCATAATAACATAATATTGATGTTCTGAATTCAAAAATGAACTCTATTTTTTTGAAAATAATTTTCTTAAATTTGATTAATTTAATTTTTAAATAAAATCCTAATTTATTCTAAAAATAAAAATTTTAAAAATATAATTAGTTTTAATATACCTTCAAAAAATTAATCAATATCTCATTATCTTATAACCATAATACAATAAAATAACAATATGACTTACTATTCATAAGGTTCGTATTAATATCCATATTAATATTCATAACAGTATTTTTTATTCACCAAAAATCATGATTGTCTTATTAGACTCTAAATATCGTACTGAATGCAATGGTTTATGTTAGTTTTTAGAAATTTAAATCACATAGGTTGAAAAATTATGTTTACAGTCTATTTTATAATCATCTCTTATAACCATGTGTTGTTTCACAAAGACTCAGTGTTTCATGCATTATAAGATATATAATGAATTGAAATATGTTAAGAAGAAACATACCAAAAAAATTAGGGTGTTAGATCAACCCTATCCAAAATGATTTCTCACCCATCGTTATTGAATACGATCAAGAAATCTCAAATATTATATCCTTTACTGAAAAACAATTTAGAGACTATGGAGGTTGGATAGTTTCCTGAGTTAAATATTGATCAAGAAGGTGTACTTAAATTTTATACAAGGCTATATGTTCTATATATTTAGAAAATAAAGAAGAATATGATTGATGAAGCTCGTAGCTTTACTGAATCTATACATCTCAAAAGAAATAAAATGTATATGGGATATCTTGATAATTATTGGTGTGATAACATGAAAATATAGATTGAAAACTACACATTAAGGTTCCTAGAGTGTCAACAATAGAATGCAGAGTGAAATATTCCTAAAGTATTTTTACAACCACAACATATACAAGCATGGGAGTGAGACAATATCACAATAAAATTTGTTTCTAGTCTCCCAAAAACATCCAAAAAATAAATTCATTATGGATTATAGTGGATAATCTCACAAAGAATTCCCATCTTATCTCAATTTGAGAATATTTCTCCCCTCATCAACATTCCATGATTTACAAAAATGACATGGTGAGGTTGCATGGAGGGCAAAATTCTATCAATCCTTATCATGATCCAAGGATCACAAAAAAATTATGGAGAAGTATTCAACATGCTATGAATACTGAAGTGAATTTTTGTATGGCCTATCACCCCTAAAAATATGGCCAATTTGAAAGGACTTTTCAGAAACTTGAGGACATGCTAACAACATGCTCAATGGAATATAAAGATAGATTGGGTCAACATCTCCCACTAGTTGAGTTCTCATACAAAAATTGATCCCATTTGAGTATTCTAATGTACCACTATAAAGATCTATATGGGAAGATATGTAGAAATCCTAGTTTTTTGGGACAAATATGATGAGAGCAACCTTCTCAGGCCTACTATTGTGCACTAGATGATAGTAAAGGTTTATGTCATCAAACAACAAATAAAGGCTACTCAGAGTCAGAAGAAGATCTATGCTGACAACCATCAAAGGGACTTGCATTTTGATATTTGAAACAATGTATTCATTTTAACTTCACATTGGGGGAGAGGCATGTGGTTAGGTAAGAAAGGAAAGCTCATACCCAGGTATATTGGTCCCTATGAAATCGTTGATCGAATAGGAGCAGTGGCTTGTCATCTTTCACATCCTCTAAATCAAGCTCAATTTCAGGATGTATTCCATTTATCTCTCTTGAGGAAGTACATACCTGACCCTTCATATGTACTAAATCTGGAGTTGGTGCAACTAGAACACAACTTCTTTATTGAGGAGAATCTGTTGAAGATCATGGATAATAGAGACAAGGTACTATGAAAAAAGACTGCCCACATCATTAAAATGTCGTGGTGGAACCAAAAATATGAATAACCCATATTGGAAATAGGAGAAAAATTGAGGAATAAGTACCATAACCTTTTCTTAACTGAGGGAATAAGATGAAATTTTCGGGATGAACGTTTTTATAGGGTAAAGAATATAACAACTTGAACTTTTTTTATGATAATTGTTTCCTAAATTTGAGTGCTATATTATATTATACATAACAGAAATACATATATCTAATAATTAATTGAGATTATTTTGAAATGTGACCTTTGGGTTTTGACCATTACTTGACCATTGGTTAATATGAATGTTGGGAGCTATACACTTAAAAATAATATTCATGTTATAAATATGGTTTATATATAGAAATGAAAAAGGAAGATTAATATAGAATGAAAATTTTATTACCGCATCCAATAGAGTCATGTCTTACAAAACCCATTTTTTAGATATTGGGATGGAGGTTGAATCATTGGTCTTGGCTCTTGAGCAAGCCCAATCCAAGATTCAATATATTAATCTTGAATGAAATCACATATGGGTGATGTTTATGTTATTGGAAATTACCACTCGGGAAATGTTATCCAAGCCGCCACAAGAATCAATCACCATCTCACACCTCACAATTAGGGCATATGCAGGTGTTATATGGGTTTTGGTATGTTGGACTTAGTTATTTAATGTGTAATCACATTGTATAAATAATATTTTTGTTCAATCAATTATGCCATGAGTATAGTATTTCCTAAGAATATGAGGAATTTGATTAATTGATTTTTTGGACATAAATTGTACTTTCTAGAAATGATATTACAATTATAGTAAAAAATGTTATTGTGAATAATTATTATTTTAATGAAATAGTATGATTAAAACAATCTTATTTAAATGTAAATGATAAGAAATGCTTTTTTGAAGTGTACAAAATTTTACTATTCATTTTACAATGCATTTTCTATCCATTATTATTGTTAATAAATACATATTTTTTTATTTAAAAGTTAAATTTTTTATAATTAAATAATTATTATTATAAAATAAACATCATCACTAAAATCAGAATGTTCAAAATTGTGTTAGGTTGAATTCATGATATTTTTCTAAAATATTTTTTAATCGGCGAATAGTAAAAATACATATATGAGTGTTTGGTATGTTTAATGAAATCATAATGATGTAATAAAAAATATAAATTTATGATCAAATCTTGTGTATTTAAATAACATATTAGATGTCCAAAGTGTCTAATACCAATGGCAAATACCATATAAATTCTCATGGTTTTTCAAATACCACTCCTAAGGTGTTCAAGGAAAATAATAAAAAAAAATCAAAATATTTTTATAAATACCCACCCATTTCTCTATTATATTCCACTTCCAATTCATCCTCCATGAAGATATAGTATTTTTTAAAATCTAAATGAGTATTCTCATGGTTTCCTCAATCCCCCAAGGTCCTAATCATGGATTTTTAGTAGTTATTCTTCAAGGTAAATAAAATCTCAACTTCTCTTTTATTAATTATATCATACTTGGAAATATTTTTGGATGATTTATGTGTGGGTAAATTTAATCTTATTTATGAGTTCTTATATTATTAACCAAGGATAGTTATTTAATTTTTAATCTATGGATGGGTTGGCCTTCTATAGAGCTCCAATACATTGGGTAAAGTGACGTTGTTAATTGATTATAAGTTAATCCTTATTGATGAAGAAGTTTGTTGTTTATATTTCAATCATAATAGATGTTGTAATTATCTACTTATGTGATTATATGATGAATTTATGATGTTCAATGTTCCCTTCACTATTTATTAATACCTCTTATGAGTTTAAATGGATCTTTTTCTCAATGATTATTTTCACATGGCTCAAAATTGTTGAATTATATTACCCTCATATTATGTTAAATCTTTAACCCATGTATTAGGATATATAAAAAACATTATTATGGGTATGAATTCTCTTATGTTATTATCCTACACTTTTATTATATGATAATACCTATATTCTAATCTTATACTCACTGATAACACTCATGTGTTAATGATTAAATTTACATTTATAGATCATTTGAGGTCATAACTCTTATGTTATACTTTTCCCCATGTTTTAAAGAATGGTGTTAAACTAATTATCTACAATGGATTCATTTCTGAAGAATTTTATGGGAAAATTGGAAGACTTGTTATGAAATATGAAAAAATGGTTATATTATTAAAAATGATAACTTGAATACATGGGTATTGTTATGTAAGAGTGTTTCCAGTATCCATAAAACACAAAACCATATCATCCTTTTTTATGTAAGTGATCTAATATTTCCTTTTGTTGTTGTATTTTTTTATGGTTAACATTGGTTCATGTTTATCATTATCAATACAAGAAATATAAATCTTATTTCTTAACACAAAATATAAGAGTTCGTTTTCAAGGTTATTAATGTTGGTATTAAAATATGGGTTACATAACTTTAGAGATTTTGATACTTTCTTTAAATATTAACTTAAGAGTTATGGACACCATAATGGGTTTATATGTTTAAGTTTATTTATATTTTCAACGTCATATACTCACCCTTTTAAGGTTTTAAGTGGTGGTATTTTTTTTGGTTGATGATATGAGACACATTTATTGCGTTGAGGTATATGTTTTTATTCATGTGTTGATCCAACATTTTTTTGATTTCATTTTTATTTATATTTTCACAAACTACCATATATGTGTTAATAATGAAGTTACATTAAGTGAATTTCAGTATAATAATCATTGGAATAATTATTTTAATTTGGAAATTTTTTAGTCTTAAAATCCATTGAAGGATAATTTATTTAAAAAAGAATATTTATTCTAGAGGTGTCTATAAAATGTTTAAATACACTATTTATACCCTACATTATAAGAAGTATATATGGTTGCTTTACCAATTGTTTGGAATAAAAGTATGGACACAGAAACGTAATTTTGTATGAAACCCTATGTTTGAGGGAGAAGCATATGGTTCATAATCTCTACCATTAAAATAAATTTTACATTTCCAACTTTACTTTATAAGTTTTACACTATGCTGATAAACTCTATGTTTGACTTTGTTAAATAAAATGTTTGGAATTATGGATTATTTTTATATTTTCTGCAATGGTCTCACCGAAATTAAATATCTCATTAAATGTATTTTAAATATGGGTTCAACGTTTCATATTCAATTGATTAAATATTTCCTATATTAATGGAAAGTAATGAATTTCTTTGAATGTAAAAAATTAATATATTCAATATTTATGATGAGATATTTCTGGAGTTGTTTTTCCTAAAGTAATTTAAAAATCATATTAACTACCAATAAGTTTTCCTAAAAAATACCTAGATATTATTAATTTTAATATTCATATGAGTGATAAAAAATAATAATGTGTTGTCTCCTCTACAACTATACTTTAGAAAAATACATGTTTTCATTCTTATCTATTTTACTAACTCATCCACTTTTATTATTGCAACCTTATTTTTTGTTTATATTTTATTGCAGTTCAAATACTAATTATCAATGTTATACATTGCAGACATAAATTTTTGATCGTATTCATGTTTTTTTAATTACTAATACTTAAAAAATTGACATTTTATAATATGTGGTTGTTGTGTTTTATTGAATACCATTTCATTTTTCAGTTTCTACTATAACTGTGAGAAAAACCAGTATTAAAACTCTTCATAATAATATATTTACTGTAGAATTGTTGATTACTCATACATAGTCATGGTGGAGTGTCATCTGACAATAATATGTTTTGGATATTATAATTCCTTGTAAAATCACTAGAAGGTCCTATAAATTAATTGATTGTAAGGTGTCAATTTCCTACACTAGTTTGTTAAGGTTCTAGAAAAAAGAAGCTAGTAGTGAAAATCATCGAGATCATAGAGAGAGATTTGGTATACTAGAACAAGGGATCATTGTGACATGAACCAAAATAAACCATTATATTATTTTCATCATTTATTTTATACCCCTTACTCTTATATAATAGGTAAAGAAAAAATCAATTTAATATCAAGAAGGAATTAGTTTTTATATAATGTTTTAAGGAAAATAATTCACCCCATCCCCCCCCCCCCAATTATATTTTCATCTATGTATTTTGGACCTAATAATTTGTATCATAAGTTTTTTAAAATAGAATTAATTAGAAAAATTCTCATTTATTTTACAGTGAAAACATTCAACAGTAGATATTCACTTTCTCTATGAGTTAGGAATGAAATAATTTATATATAATTTTGGATTTTATCCCTTACTACCAATCTCAAGTATGCTATTATGAATTTTATTTTTAAGAAGAATTTGAATTTAACCATTTTCTCTATTAATAATATTGCTCGGTTCTTGTTTTAAAAAATTATATTCTTCTAATATTTGTATAATTTTATTATCAAGAAAAATAAAATAACATTTAGATCTTATATATAATATCTATTTTTAAATACTACATTTGTCAATTAAAATACCATAATAATATTTTATATTTTTTCTATGATCTGTTTTTTTAGATTTAATTTTTTTCTAGAAGAATGAAACCATATTTATTAATTTCTTCAGAAATAAAATTATGAATTGTAATTTTGAGAGAAAGTTATGTGTACCTCATTAGCTAGATCCATAAGATATAGATTTACCATTTGATTTTCATGCTTAGCTTATGATTTTGAAGTGGATTCACTACATGAAGATGAAGTATCACTCCAATAAGTCATTATGAATGTCTTTCCTTTTAATTTATATTTAGTAAATCATTATCATTGTCATCCTGGTCTGGTTTTGACAATTACTTCAAACCATTATTCTTTTTTTTACTAATAATTTTTTAGGTAGTTTCATATTTAACATTCCAACAATATTTATTTTATATCAGAATCAATATTAATCAAATTATGATGCCATATATTCAATTGGAAATGTAATAATATTATCTTCATTTTATAGTTTTTATGTCAAAAATCATTTTTTCTATTTCGATGGTGAAAATTTTCACATATTATGTTATATTTTTCTTAGAAATATTTCAATTTTCAGTACAAATTAACCATGGTATTTTGATTATATCTCATGCTAAAGTGATCAGATTCATATATATCTCATTCCATTAGATATCTAAGAGATTTATCGAAATATAATTAGTTATTTAGGAAGTCTAAAATGTATTTTTTTCCAGGCATTAAAACATCAAAAAATTTATTTTATTGTTTAGAAACTCTATAGTGTGTAGACTTGAAAATATTGTGTATATCTTTTAATTCATTTTCAAAAGATATTAAAATTACTCACAACATGCTGTGATGGAAATATAATATGATTATACTGGTTTTATTTGTTTACATAAATGAAAAAAAAGATCATTTTAAAGTCAATATAATATCCAAAGTTCTCTGATGATTTTACAAAACTATAGTCTTTCTATAATAGTGTTTCTTCTATCGTTCAATGATATTAGGAGTCATGGATTTTATAGTGGTGTGATTCTTGGTCCATTAAAAATATATTAACATTTTCTAAATATAACTATTATGTAAGGAAGAATGGGTATAATTTTAAGAGCCAATAAAAATTCATAAATGTTTGTTGGGAAAGATGCTCAGTTTTTTAGAAACCATACGTTTGAAAGTATGGTTCAATGAACCATATAATATTTTGATAAACCCCAATTTGAAGAAAAATTTATAGATAAGGAACCATGAATTTGTTAAAAATGTTCGGAATATAAGCCACATGGTTTGTACAATTATCTGAATGTTCTATTGGAAAATACCCCTACATTTTTTCTGCCACATTGATGTTGAAACTATTGAATTGATACTACTGTATTTAAAAATATAATGTTGCGCTCCACATTTTTTATAGAAGATTAAAAATGGTATGTTCATTCATATACTAAAACATAGAAAAAAAAATCATGAGACTCTAATATAAACTGAAATGTTGATAGAGATTTTCCATGCTAGAGTGATGCACCAAATCTTAAAGATGATTAATAGTGTCTATCGAGATTGATTAAATTTGTAATTAAAAAAGGGACCACTGTACATTACACCCTTATCATTTTTTTACACCTGTATGTGGGATGGTGATATATGATAAATCTAAGAGGAGATGTGATCTGTTAGAGGCCCATTTCTTGAGAACTCAGTTTGATGCACTTTTATAATATTGGAACTCGATGTGGTAATAGGAACCATTGAGGATAGATGTTATCACCATGTATATAAATCATAGATCTTCTGGTGCCTCCCAATATGAGATATCTAGTAAATATTATAGTTTTATAAATTAATATCTCAAAATTAAAAATCTTTCTAGAAAATATCACTACCTTTATATTCCCATTCATTCAAGAGATCATATAAAACCAGATCTCTTACATTTCCATGATTGAACTATACACTGTATGAAATGAAGATAATGTTAGGCATCGGATCATAATGTATTGTATCTTGGATCCTCTCATGATCATAGAGTAAGGATATACTATTCTCTATGCTTCATAATAATGATCAGAAGTGGTTGATATATATTTAGGTAGCATGATGTGCAACAATATTGTTTTGATATAATGTTTCTAATGGAATAATATGAACTGGTGATACCTGTAGTCTAGAGTTTACATGAGCACCTATAAGAAAATACCTGATGTCAATATGTCAATCTATGGAACATCACTGCATACTAGTCACACATCTACTGAAAGTTTGAGATGATGAATAGTTCATGGTATCACTGGAGTTGTGTATTGGGTGAAAATTCCAAATAAATTCAAGGGATTGAGGTCAATAATATTGAGAAGATTTTGGTGTATAATTTTAAGAGAAAAATGACTGAATTATTTCAAAGTTATTTTTTCAGTCACATCAAAGGAATGGTTGTTATTTAAATTAAAATATTTTATATTACTTATAGAATATACTACTAGAATTTAGGAATTATGCCAACTATTTGAAAGAAAGATATAAGTGGTATTTAAATATATTTTGGAGGAAATTGCAATGATATTACTGAAATAGTAGATGGATTTTAAATAGTTTAAAGGAGTTTATTTCAGAGATTATTTCCAATTTAAAATAATGCAATAGTGATGCATTATTCTTGGGAATATTAATTAATTCTCTTGAATCAATGTATTTTGAATTCTTAAAGGAGTAGGAGTTACTGAAATAGCCTTGATATTATATATATATATATATATATGGAGGGTGTTGAAAAATACAAATAAGGGAATATCTTTGAATACTCTTTCAAAATTCGATGAAAATATTCATATTGAACCTTAACACATTTTAAGAGAGAATTTAAAGACTCTTTATAATAATTATTCTTTCATTATATGAAGAAAAATAAAAAGTATAATGTTTTTTATAAAGGATAATTATTTTATAATGTGACTGTTTAAAAAAGGAAGCATGTGTGACATTTAATAATATCTTTGTAACTATTACGCTATATTTAATATCATTTAAACATAACAATTTCCACTAAAACACTATAATGAACTAAAATTACCCTTATATATCTCATTTATCATCTCTTAGAAAATTGGGTTATCATACTCAATCATGGTGGAGTTTCAGCTTCCCATATTTTGTTTTGGATATTTTGGTTTCCAATAAAAGATCATAAGTCCCATTAAAATCCTTGATGTAAGGTGAAAACTTCTTTCCATCAGTTTTAGAGGTCCCTAAAAATGTATATGCTATTGAAAATCACCAAATCACATAGAGTTCAATATTGGAGGGGACTAGATAATTTCCATGCATTGAAACACTATACATCACCATGTTCTTTTATTTATTTAGTTTCCCCTGATTACTCATCTTTATGAAAGAGTAAAAGGATCACTTTATTCCAAAAGGGGTGTTTTAATTTTCATAATAATTTTTAAAAGGGAAAAATTAAACCCCCACCCCCACCCTCTTCTTAGGTCTTAGTCGTAGTCATTCTAACACAATATGTGGTATTATAGGTTTGGCTCTGTTAGATATATTTATATTTTTGCATTTTTTTTAATATTTTTTTATTTATATTTGATTCCAACTAGTGGTATTAGAGGTTAGATGCTAGTGGATATACTTTTTTTGGTTCTAAAAAGCCCAATTGAAATATAAATATGAAGACAAATCTCAATGGATGATTATAGAGAAGGTATTTTGATGATCAATGATCCTTATTTTAATGGAAATAATTATATATTATGTAAAGATCGCTTCATTATCTATCCAAATAATCTGGGTATCATAGTTTACATGATCACTATCAAACAATATGAAATCCCTAGAGAACCATAAAAGTGGGGTACTGCTACAAAAACTTATCATTATGTTAATACAAAATCCATGAATTCAATTATATGTGGACTTTCTTCAGATGAATTTTATCATCCATCATAATGTGAGTATTCCAATGACATGTGGTACAAAATTGTAGTTTCTTATGAAGGAATCAATAAATTAACTAAATTTTTCAATGACGTTGGTTCCTTAAGGACTCTAATTTTAGAAACAGATTAGGAATTAAATAATTTAATTGAGATATATAAACCTAAGATGCATGATGAAACATAAAATATAGTTCTATCAAAAAGGAAAATGCTTTAGTCAATGTTTCTATGGATGAATTTTATAATTCAATTCATTTGTGTTCAAGTGATGAATCCCCAAAAAAATTTGAGCTGATCTTGAAAATCAAATATAAATTATATATCTTATATCTTCCACTAATGAGATATAGTCTTCTTACTTTCAAAATTATGAATCAATATATTTTCTTATGATGAACTTAAAAAATATTAATTCATTCGTCATGAAAATATTAAATCCTTAAATAAATATCACATAAAATTTTGATATTCATATGATTTTATTTAAAATGATCAATTTCGTTTTTTAAAGAATATTGCATATTTATGTTGCCATTATTCTGAAATTTAATATAATTGTCATGAAACAAAAAGTGATAAATTATTGAATGAAGTTGATAATTTTAAAAAATCATCCAGTATTTTCATTAAGGGAGAAAAATATTTTTTCCAATTTCATTGTAAAAAAATCAAAATTGCAGACGCGGTATGGGTATTAATGGGGAAAATCCAAAATTATATAGGATTTATTTTTTCACTCGTTCAAATAAGAAATGAATTTCTATTGATAATTTATTTTATTATGTTATTAGTGTACATTATGCAACTGAAATCTATTTTATAAAACCTCAGTATTATGGTATCAAGCATGCTCATTAATCAAAAGATTATCTATAATTAATTTTTCAATTACTACTCAAAAAAAATATATTTCTTTACCAAAGTATTTATTTGCTAACACATCCGATCCCAAAATCATATCCGTACTACAAGGCACATGAATTTGATATTATTTAGATTTATGCAACTAAATGTCATCATTATATCATCATGTGGTTGCTTGGAAAATACATGGTTGTGGTATTAATGAAAATTATTCTAATGTCAACTATCTTAAAGAACCCTAATAGTATGATATCAAGTTGGAAAATTATTTAAAAGAATTATCTAGCTTTAAATTTGAAATTACTACTCAAAATAAATAGATTTGTTTACCGATGACTTTAGTTACTAACACTTCCAGATCCCAATTCATATTCATACTAAAAGGCACTTGAATTTGATATTATTTAGGTTTATGGCACTAAATGTCATCATTATATCATCAAGTGGTTAATTAAAAAATACATGGAGATTTATTTTTATTATTTTATAAAGGATGAACAATTATGAATTCATTTGATATTTGAAAATTTTGAAATATTTGGAATAATTAAAATCAATGCAGTATTTTAACTTTCATTTCAATATTTTAGAAAAATTTGCTAACTATATTAAATATTAGAAGATTTTTTTAATATTTTAACTTATTTTTATCTAAATAAAGTTATTCTTATTCTTAAATTGTTAAATATATTTTCCACTCTAATATTTTATGAATTAATTCCTTTAATTAATATTTTAACCAATCACCATCAAGAATACACTTAATATTTTGTATAAAGTTTCAATTTTATTTTAAGCAAGTTTTTTATGTCTTACAATTTAAATTAATTGCATGTGATAAATTAATCAATTATTTTATGTGATTGAATAATATATTATTATTATATATATATATATATATATCTTATCTATTTATGAGATGTGTGAATACTTTATTATAATTTCTTCAAAATTCCATTATTTTAAATTCATTGAAAAGCCATTATTATAAATTCTTATAAAATTATTTATTTAAAATTATATGAAAATACATTATTTTAAATTATTTGAATTTAATTTATTTTAAATTATTTAATTTATCTTTAATTTAATATTATTTGAAAATATTTCACTTAAATATTATATTTATATTCATTGAATATAATTAATACTTATGTTATTTATTAGGTGGTGTTAATTTAATGATTTACAATGTTTATAAATATTTTATTATTGTTTTATTAATGAAATGGTTTAATACATATTTTAAATTCATTACATTCTCGTATTATTCATTGAATATTAATATATATGATTTCATGGATTTTTTATTATATATTTTTATATTTTTTAATAGACCAATTAATTTTGGGGGAGTTTATATTATTTCATGTATTAAAAATATGTATTTCACATCATTCCAACTAAATCACCTTTTTTATATTCTAAAACAGGAGTTAAAAAAATAAAGTTGTAAATATTTTTGATACTACAACTTAAATTCCAAATTTCTATTCTTTATAAAAAGTGGTAAATATGTTGTGTTATTTAATATTCTCAAAAACTTATATTTTTTATCCTTACAGAAAGGGGGAGAAAATTATTGTAGAGAATTACGCGTTTCAAATTATAAAAAATGGAGAAATTTTTTTGTGGATCATTGACATTCCAATCATGGTTTTCATTTGATAATTACTTCGACCAATCATTCTTTGTTTATTAATAACTTTGTTTTAGTGGTTTAAATTTTATGTGTCTCGGTGTTTATTTTATATTAGAAGAAATATTGATAGGATATTTCCGCTATCTATTCTGTTAGTAAGATAAGAATATTATATTCATTTTATCTATTTATGTTGAAATTAAACTCAGCTATTTTTATGTTGCACAAAATCACTAAAGCTGTTATATGTTGTTTAATAAATTATTAGTTTTTCAGTATAATGTAACCTCTATATCTTAAGAATTTTATTTAAATTTTCCTATAGATTAATTTTTTGGATATAAAATAGATTTATCTAAACATAATTAGTTTATTAAGAAGTTTTAAAATGTTTTTTGTCTGATATAATTTCTCCAATGTTGCTAAAAATGATAGAAACTCTATAGTGTATAGATTTTAATAGAATCTGTATTTCATTTTTTTCATATGATATCGATGTCAGACTCACATAAAACCAGGTGAGATGGAAATACAACATTATTATGTTGATTTTTATAGTATACATCAACAGATAAAAGGTCGTTTTAATGGTTAATTATATATATGATGTTGTACGATGATTTTAAAGAATTGTAGTTTTTTCAGAATAGTATTGCTTCTGTTTAAAAAATATATTGAGATATTAGGATGTATTATTTGTGATCGTATTAATCTAAGGGAAATCTACTAAGATTACATAAATATAAGTATTCTAGGGCAAAGTCTTGATCTAATGTTAATATCCACTAAAAATTAATAGAATTTTGTTATGGAAGCTATTCAGATCTTAGCAAGCCTATGTTTCAAAGTATATTCTAATGAATCATATGGTACTTTTGATGATACTCATTTTGTGAAAAATGTATGATTATGGAAGCATATGTTTAGAAAAATTTATGGTACATTAACCATATATTCTATACAATTATCCCAACATTTTGTTTGGAATGAACACAATGTTTCTTCTTGTGTATCAAATCTGAAATTTATGTGTATCTACTACTGGATTCTAGATCAACCTATTTTACATTGCATTATTTGTAGAATATGATAAAATGTATGAACATTCTAATACTGAGATGAAACAATATTATTAATTAGATGATAATGTATTCTTAAAATATGAATGTGATTTTCCATGCTGGATTGATGTTCCAATGCATGAAGATGAAGAAAAGTGTCCATCAAGCTGGATGAATTTTAAAATGAAAAATGGATTGTCTTGTGCTTCACCCTCTATATTTTTTTACACATGTATACAAGATGATACTATATGATGAATAGAGGTGTTTTTTTGATCCTAGGGAGGCTTGTTACTTGTGAACATGATTTATTTCATATTCAGAATGTTGTAACATGATGATGAATGATGAACTGGGGAAGAAGGATGTGATCACCATATTTATACAATGTTATATCATATAGTCCCCCACCAAATGAGTTATCCTATATAATATTGTCTGTTTATAAATTGTTTTTTCAAACTAGAAACTCTAAAAGGAGAATATTGTTGCCTCTACCTTACAATGCATATAGGATCTCTTATGAAATTGGATCTCTTATATAATCTTGTTCAAAATTTAGACAAAATGTGAAGAATATAATGTTATACATCTGATCCGGATGTATTCTAGGTTGAATACTGTTGTCATAACAAATTAGGGATATCCTCTTCAACCCACTACATCATCACACCTAGAAGTGGTTGTTTCATATTTATACTGTGTGAAGTGATGTAAGTTACTGTTAATAAAAATATATTTATGGAATAATATTAATTGGTGATATTCATTGTATATAGTTTATATGAGAGACTACAGGAGAAAACCTTATATGGATACATAACTATATGGATCCTATCTTCATACCATCATACATCTACTAAAGGTGGAATATGATGAATTGTTCATGCTAGCACTAGAGTGGATTATTAGTTGGATAATTCGTAATAAATTAAAATGATTACGATCAAAGAGATTATGGTGATTTTGGGGGCATATTTCAAGAGAAAAATTATTGGATTATTTCAATTTAAATTTTCAAACGAAGTTAGAGGACTCATTGTTATTAAAATTAACACAATTAAATTACTTATCGATATTGAAACTAGTTTTCTAAAAAATATTTCATCTATATTAAAGGAATATTTTAATCAAACTTAAATATATTTAAAATTATTATTCAACAACATTTATGAAATATCAAAATGATTTAATGTTTTTTGAATGAGTTTATTTAGGAGATTATTTTCCAAATAAAATAATGCAATGGTGTTGAACTATTCATAGAATATTTATGAAAGCACTTCAATAAATTTATTTTGAATACCTGAAGGAGTAAAAAATGCTAAAATTTCCAAAATATATTATTATATATAAATATATCTCACATTGGTAGTTAAATAAATATATACATAAGGTTCAAGATGTGTGTAATCTATAAAAAATAATTTTCTAATAAAATTTATATTAACACTCGATGTTTTTAAATGGAAAATTAAAGTAGAATGTATATGATTTATTATATAATAGTATGAAAATAAATAAAAAGAATAACATAACTTGAGGAGAAGGATAAATATTTTATCTTTCTTCTTTTTAAAGATGGAATTTTTTGCAACATTGTATATTATCTTTGTGATTTTTGTTCTTTATTGAATATAATATAAATCAGATACTTGTTGATGCCACTATGTGGTAAACCAATATTCAAATTCAACATCACATCTATTCTCCATTAGAGTATCGGCTACTTGCACTCATTTGTGGTGGAGTTTAACCTACCCATACTATGATTTGGATTTTTCTGTTCTCTATAAATAAACTATAAATCCTTGTAAAATCCTTGTTCCAAGGTATTAACTTCTAGTACATAGTTGTAGAGGTCCACAACAAAAAGGACCAGCTATTTAAAATAACTAATCTCATGGATAGAGAGTTGGTGGAGTGTAATATGGGATTTATGTGCCCCAAACCATAGGAAAATGTTGAGTAATAAATATAAGATATTTTGGAAATATCTTCATCGAAAATATAATATATATATATATGAGAGAATTTTCTTTGTAAAAATCATTTCATTATCTAAAAACATTGTTCGAAATTTGATTATTCTAATATTTTTAAAATTTCATTTCTTATTCATGTTTATGTTAATATTGGTTTTCTGGGTATTGTGATCATAAAAAGGGTGAAATTATTGAGAATTTTTTTATTCAATAATTTTATTAATTTCTTTTCGATTTTAATTCTCACAAACACACAAATCTGTGTTACTAATGAAGTTACGCTACATAAATTTTAGAATAATAATAATCAAAATAATTATTTTATTCTAGAAGAAGATTCAATCATTAAATATTTGGTAGGATATTTTTCAACCAGTAATAAGTATTACAGATGTGTTTATAAGAAGTCTGAAAACATTATTCATACCCTACATTTTAATAAGAATATATGGTTCGTGTACCATATTTTTAGAATAATAATAAGGATCTGGAACAATACTATTAGAAGAAACCACAAGATTCTGGAATAACTGTATGCTTTATCATCCTTACTTTTATAATCAACTTTTTGCTTTCAACCGTACTTTTAATGTTTATCGATATAAAGAGAAACCCTATGTTTGACTTGGACAAATATGTAGTTCTGTATTATGGATCATTTCCATGTTTTCTGTAATGGTTTCACTAGAATTAAATATATCATTAATTTATGTTGATGTATGATTAAAATTCACCAATTCAAGAGATTAAATCATTAATTTTTTTAAGGGATGTTATGACTTTATTTGAATTTTTTGAATTCAAATATTCATGATTTATCATGCCATATTTCTGGAGTTGTTTAACCTGATGGAATTTGATCATCATGTTAAATACTGATATGATCTTATAATAAATACACATATTTTCTTTTTTACAATATACAAATGCGTGTTGGAAAATAATAAGGTTCCATTGGATCTAGAGCTACATTTGGATACAAACATGTTTTGATTCCTATCTTTTTTATAGAATTTTCTATTGTTGTTGCAGCTGTTTTATTTCTTCATTAATCATTTTTATAATTTTAAAAATCATTTATCATAGATACACTTTGGAGAGATAAATATTTCATTATCTTTTGGGTATCTTCACTACTACTATTTAAATACATATTTTATTGGCATTGAATAATATTTGTATGATGTGTTTTGTTGAAGAACATTTCATTTTTTAGTTATTGTAACTATGATATAAACCAGTTCTAAATCTATTCATCCTAATATATTTACTATTTTAGTGTTTACTACTCATACTCAGTCATGGAGGAGTTCCCCATTCTCTTACTAAAATGTGGATATTATAGTTATTATGAAAATAACTATAAGGCCCTATAAAATCCTTTACAATAAGGTGTCATATTCTTACACAATGTAGTATAAGTTCCAGAAAAAAGGCCTACTATTATAATTTCCAAACTCATGGAGATGGTATTGGAGGAGTGGACTAGGGGATCTTTTTTCCTTGAACCACTACACATCACTTTGTTATATTATTCATTTATTTTCGATTTCTTTCTCATATTTAAGAAAAAAACTGAAATAATAACATCAATATCATGATGGAGGGGTTGGTTCTATCATATTTTTTTAAGAAACATAATTTACCCCCCCCCCCCCATATTGTATCTTTGACTTCTCCATTTAGAGTAAATGTATGAAACCCTTAGGTTTAATATGAAAGATTATTCTAAAAGAAATCTATTACAATTTTAGATACAAAAGCTAAAAATTATGAGACAACATTTTTTTAAACATTATTTAATGTATAGTTTATTGATGTTAATTGGGATAAAGATTTATTTATTTTCCTAATGATTTAATTTGATCCTTTGGTGTTATTATTGAATTTTTGGAGTTGAATTTATTATTTATTGATATAAGGGACTTTTAATGTTGGGTATTATCTTAACTTTAGTTAAAAATATAGATTTAGTATATATGGGATCATTTTATATTTTTCCAATTCAATATCTTATAATCAATTAAAATTAGATTTTTTTGTCATGAGAAATATTCATCGTGGATACTCATCTCCTATAATATGGGATGAAAAATGTTTGGTAACTTGTTAAAATATGAAACTAATGGATAATACTATGTTTATAGATTTGAATAAAATCAGGTAGGTATATTTTCCAATTTTATTATTCAATATAATAAAATATTCCCTCATTAATTTAATTTTTTCCCTTTCTATAATCGTTTTTGGTGAGTTAATGGTATTAATTATCTCTAATTAATTCATGATTTTATGGTTATTAACTCTCGTGTGATCACATTATCTACACTCCCTATCTTTATTTTGACCTTAACATTCTCCTCCTTGTATACTTTTTCACTTTCAACTAGTTTTATCCTATTTGGTAACAAATTTATGTGCTTTTTATATGACATACATATTTGATTTTCCTAGTTTTCAAAACGGATGTTTTATTAACCATTTTTGTGATTCTGGATTTCAAAAAAGGAATTTTAAAATATTAAACCCTAGAATTACCATTATTTAGATAAAATTGATAGGATCACTTTATTTAATTGATTTATATTTTAATACAGTAAAATTTTAAAAAAAGACAATGTTTGATAGCATATACAACAAGAAATTCAGAGCATAAATAAACAATGAAATAATATGATTTTAAATATGATTATTATAACCATGAAATTTAATTAGAGGATTTGAATATTAGAAACCACTTTATAATATATAAATATATATATATATATATATATATTGATTATTTCTTAATAAATAAGAACTCTGTATTTTTTAAAGTTGTTTTATGTATAAATAATAAATTATCTTCGAAAATGAGTTTTATTAATTTTCTTAGTGAATATTATAATTTATTTTTGAATATATTAGATGTTTTATTTTATAAAAATGATTAATTTTTTAATCCATAATTTCAAAATTATTTTAGGATTAAATTTGGAGATTTTTCTGAAAAGAATAATTTTACTATAAATAGTGACGAAAACTACTTTTAAAGCTAACATCACTTTCTTTTAATGAATTTTAAACGATCCATTTTATTTTAAGTTTTTTTTAGAATTTAATTATTTATTTTTTATTAATTATAAACCAATTATTTTCAGTTTAATCAACATTTTTCATAATTTTGGGATAAAAAAGTTGTATACTTAAAAAATGAATTTATTTGACTAATTATTTTCTGTTATATTTTGCGGGTTTATTGTAAAACATATTTCATCCCATAATAAAGATTAAATTTGATAAATCAGATTTCATATTTTGAATCAAAATGTATAAATTATTTAATTAGTTCTACATTATTTTTAGTCATAATGAATATTAACATTGGAAAAAATGTTGTTACCAAGGAACGAGTAAAACATGTAGAAAAAGGTTAATAATATGAAATAAGGATTCAAAATAATCAATAAATTTCTCTATATTTCATCAAAAGAGTCTAATTTTACTAAAACCATCACATAGTTTAAAATATTCCATTTTGGTTCTATTTTTCTTTGATAAATACATTTATATTATTTTAAATAAAGAACAATTAAAAAATGTCTCTTCAATGTTTTAAATATCGATAATATATTTTTTTCAATGATTAAAAAAAGTTATTAATAGATATAAAATTTTATTTTGAAAATTAAGAAATTTTCTTTTTTTGGTAATTTATTTTTAATTTATTGTTGTGATATAATTTACTTAAATATTTATACAACACCAATACAGTTCTTGTACGAGAAGTGGTAAAATAAAGTAAATGATTTTTAAAACTATGAATGTAATATTTTTATGTATTTTATGTATTTTAGAATTTTTTAGATAAATATTATTCATTATGGATTTTTAAAAAGATTACATTGTAATTAAATTAATACTTTTCTATTTTTAAAAAATAAAATAATGTGAATAGTTATAAAAATGATATTAATGGTATTTATGTTATGTAATATTTTTTAAAATGATTTAATATTTATAAAAATATTATATTAAGAATACATAATGTTATAGTCTATAATATCAACAATTTTTCATTTTCAGTTCACTATTCAATATTTAGTAACTTTCTCAACTAATAATGTGTAATGAAAATTGTAATCACGATAATCATTAAAATGATTAACATAGTGTTCAAACTAATATATTAGGATAAAAACATCATATAAAATTTTCTAAAATTTATTTGAGGAATCTATTTTAACATATATCCATAATTTATTATAAATATGTCAATTTGGTTCCATGTGAACATGAAAATTATTTTTTATTAATTTAATACTGTAAGTAATTTCAAGGGTGCCCCTCTCCTCTCTTATATAAGGACACCACCTCCACGCACTTCATAAAAAATCATGAGAAACATAAATCAACCAAAAAATATTAAAAAACACTCTTTTTACATCAGACATACTTTATAGAGATTCTTTTCCTCTTAAAATATCATTCCAATGGTTCTTCAAAAAATATTAGAAAAGAGGTTCTTTAAAGAGGAGGTAATCATCACGACTAAGAATTTTCGTTTTACTACCTCTTATACATAAATAATTTATATCCTAAACATTAAAATATAATAAAATCAGTATCTCTCATATAATAAGATTTAATTATTTAAATTTAATAACCTTATTTGTAATTTTTTCCTTCAAATGGGAAATGAAACCAATGTCCATGTGTACATGTGGACTACCACCTCAAAAACTAATCAATTACATTTTTCATCACCGCCTTTTATGGAAGGTTATTATGATGTATTTAATGTACATATATTATATTAATGACATTATTATGATTATATAAATATAATATATGATTTATATTCATTCTATTCATTCTATTCCAATATTTAAAAACTGAATCATCACATGCGTGTTTGTATGAACCACCATCTCTATGTACCAATATACATTTGTTTTCAAAAACCACATATCATGGCTGATCATGGGATGTATTTAATTAAAATATTTTATTTTTATAAAACTATAATTATTTTTAGAAGAAAATATTTTTAATTTCTTATTTTTTCATCCAAAATAAATACAAAAATTATTTGTATATACGTGTGGACTATCACTTCACGAGCCAATGTATTTTTTTAATGACCCAAACTTCAAAATAATATTTTTTTCTTAAATTTTTTTCTTATTTTATTTTATACTCCACAAAACAATATCCTTTAATTAATGAATTGATTATAATTAAAATGATACCTTTGGGTTTTGAAGGTTATATGATTGATGGTTAATATGACTGTTATAAACCAAACACTTAAGGTTGTGAATATTGTTTATAAATACATGTGAAATAGGATAATTAATATAGAAAGAAGATTCAATGGCCTCATCCAGTAGACCTGAGACATACAAAGCCTATCTGTCGGAGCTTGAGAAGAAGGCTGTGTCACTAGGCTTTGCTTTGGAGCAAGCTAAAGCTGAGCTTCAACATGTGAAGCTAGAATGGAATCACCTAAGGGAGAAGTTCAAGCTGATAGAAATCACCACTCAGGAAATACTGTCTATGTTTCCCCAAGACTCTACACCATAGCACACCTTACACTTAGGTCCTATGCAGTTTTTGTAAGAGGATATGTAACAAGACCTTAGTTTCTTTGTGTAATCATTTTGTATAAAAAAATTATTTCATCATTTGTATTTTTGTAATAGTTTTTCATCATAATATATATATTTAAATAAGTTCAATTTGATAAATTTATTTTAGAATTAAAAAATTTTACTTTTCAAGAATTTCTCAAACATAGAGAATTATTATGGTAAAATAAATATCATTTTTTGAATTTCAAATGTCAAAATTAACCTAAGCTGAATTTTTATAAATTTTCTAAGATGTTTCTATTTGATGAATATTGTTCTATGAATAGTATTTTTCTGAATATTATTATATTAATAGTGTTTTTTTATGAATAGTATAAAAATATTTTATTATAAAATAACTTTATTTGTGAAATGATTTTAAAAAATTTGTCATACATGGTTGTAATTAGGGTGAAAATGTGGTTAAATAAGATAAAAATAATTATCTGGTGAATAGTAACATATCCTTATGAATAATAATTAATAGAATTCAATACTAAATTGTCCAATAAAGTAGTATCTTCACCCATGAATGTATAAATACAATGTAGACATCTTAAATGTGAAAAAAAAACCCATAGTATAAGTTTTGGTATGTTTATATGCCATAAATATATTATTTACAACTTAATAATTAATTTAATAATTTAAAATGGGAATTAATTTTCATAAAATGTAATAATAAATTGTTACTTTATTATATTATGGTTATACTATAATTTTATGGGGCCTTGATAACTTTTTTAAGGTTTTACAAAACAAGTTGTAGTTTTAGAGTTATTTTTTTAATAAATAATGATTTTATTTAAAACATAAATTAAAATTATTTAGAAAATTATTTTAATAAAATGGACATCATTTTGAAATTTAGAGCATCGATATTAGGTTAGGGTGAATTAATTTTATTTTAATAATATGTTTTTTGGTGAATAGTAAAAATACAGTTTGGGGCTCGGTGTGTTTAATGGCATCATAAATGATGTAATCATGATGTAATAATTCTTGTTTAATTTTGAATAGTTAGATATGATATTAGGTGTACTAATTGGCCAATGCCATGGGAAAATAGCATGGTAATGCCCATTGTTTGGAAAATACCACCAATGAGGTGTCCCTTGGAAATTAATGAAATATTCTCTCACTTTTTCTATAAATAAAAACCAATTCCTACAATAATTTCATTCCAAATTCATTATAAATGATTATCTGGTCTTTTCACCTCCCAAGGATTACTCCCAAGGTTCCCCAAGCACCTTAAGGTCCCAACATTTGAAATTTTGAAGTTACTCTTCATCGTAAGGGAACCTTTCACCCTCCCCTTTTAAGTCATGACTTGTTTTATGTTGTGTCTTCTAGTTTACATTTTTTTATGTGTGGGTTTTCTCTTCACTAACCATATTATTGTTCATTTCATTTCCAATTCATGAGAGACCCTATCAACTCTCATCAACTGGTTTTTATGAATTTTAAGCAATGCCGTTAGTTTGTCGAATTTCGTAAATGAAATCGCCTCTTCTCTTTTTTTCAAGTTTCTTTTTCATGTGGTAATTTATTTAATAATAATACCATTATATTATATATTTCTATTATGTACATATACTGTATTATGAGTTATTTATGAGTGTTTTACCATTTTCACCTCTCTTTTTAAATTTTTCTAAAACCATGTTATATAGTCGTTATGCTACAGAAATTTCGTCCCAGAATCTCTCTGTTTTTTATCAAGAAATTATCTTATAGTAATTATTTGAATACCCAAAACAAATATGTTTCTTAGTGTTTTGATAAAGACATAAAAATGATATATTTTATTTAGTAATTCACATACCAGAAACCCTCAATCCTTTTCCATGGGTTATGAATGACATGACGATCATGATTTTTAACCACTTCTAAAACGTCACGATTTTGAAATGAAACCCATTTGTTATATTCTCTATGGGATATTTATGAAATGTTGATTAATATATATGTGGATCACATAAAAATAGAGACATGTAATGTTTTTTTCCAGATAGAACTCTATTGAATTAGGTAAGGAATTTAATATCTAGATATGGAAAGTTTCATGATTCCTTGGTGAATATCTGTGGTAATTTTTATAAAAACTTGGGGATGAACATTGGTGATATTTTCATGAAAGACTAAATTAAATTTTTTAGCAACATTTTCAAGTTATGTTTTATGTTATTTTTTCTATAATATTCATATTTATCATTCCTTTATGTTATCCACCATCTTTCTATTAATATCACTCAAGTTCACATGTAAACTTTTCACTTGTTTTCCTTACTGAGCCTTCTGCTCACCATTTCCATTGATGTATGTCTTCAGGTTATGAGATTTAGTAATTGTACTTTGGAATAACTTATGATGAATCCCTAAAAGTTTATTGTAAAATAAATTATGTTTTAATGTTTTATGTTCTTCATTTCCAAGAAACTAGATTTTAAAAATCATCTGTTTGTAAAATATAAAGAAAAGTTATGTAATAAAAAGGTGGGATTCCATAGGTGGTATCAAAGGATATTTTAGTTATTTTTGGGAATTATGAAATGAAAAATTCAGGAATAACCCTATAGAAATGTTTAATTATAGGAAAACATTGAGAAATTTTGGTGAAATATTATGTAAGTGGTTTTAGAAAAAATAAATCCCTATATGGATATGAACAAGGGGATGTGGCTCTAGCATAGATGTACCAAGGAGTGAAAACTCTGAAAAGGTGTTCCAGGCTTGACTCGAGTTATCTTGGCACATGACAATGGGCCTTGCTACACTCCTATTCTGACATTCCATGAGATATGTTTGGTTAATCACATGCTTTTTATTAATCATTATGAAGGATTTAAAGAGAAATGTAATTGTCTAAGCATGATGTTTTAAGACCTAAAATACTTTATAGTTAAAATATTCATAAATTAAATAATATTCTCACTAAGGTTTTATTATTTTGGAAAATGGTGGGAAATAGGAGGAACCGTGAAAATGGTGACCACAATAGACCATGCGCTGATGACCTTTCGATGGAAGATGCAATGGAATATTTCATGAGAATGATGAACCAACTGACTCAAGTAATGGGAGATAACATGAATAAAACTAAAAGACCGATCTCACCATGAAGGGAATAACATTATACTGTGTCCTTTATGCATAAATGGCCACAAAACTTCAGTAGATCTACCGACCCATTCATTTCTGAACAGTGGATCGCCACTATCGAGAAGATCTTTTTTGTGCTCCACTATTCGGAACAAGAGAAGGTAACCCTTATTTTTTACTGCTTAGAGGGAGAAGTTGATCAGTGGTGGGAATAGATTAAAAACACGAGGCCAAGAGTTGAGGTTGAATCTATGGAGTGGGAAGAGTTTATAGGGATCTTCTTTATTAAGTATTTCCCTCATTCCATGAGAACAAGAATGGAGAAGTATTTGGGAAGCTAAAATATGAACTTCACAAGGATTTCATGATACACCTCTATCTTTTTCATGGATCCAAATGGTTTGGTTGATAGATTCTAAGTGGATTAAGACCTCATATTCAGAAGAATTTATCCAACCGAGACTATGATAGCTATGAGGATATCATGCGAAGTGTGATAAATGTTGAACTTGAGTTTGGTGTGAAACCAGGATCTCATAAATCCAATGACAAGAAAATATAGATGGATCCATGCTTAGGAAGGAATTTTGATCAAATAAGAGGAAGTAAGAAAGAGCAACACCCCATGTATAATAAATATGGGCAGAAGCATTTGGGGAAATGTCTTCATGGGAGCGGGGAGAGTTAAAAGTGTGTAAGAGATGGACATATCGTGTAGAATTATCCTAGTGAGGTGAAGCCGAAACATCCCAACACTAACGAAAAAGGAAATATGATGCAGGCCCTACTAGATGTCCACTTCTATAAATGTGGACAACTTGGTCACTTTTCCAATCACTGTCCAAACCCATGGGAGGTGGAGGGGAACCACCATCAGCCTTAATAAAGGCCAAGGGATCAAGATTCTCTCACCATGGCTAAAATTGAAGCTCCAAATGATGGGGTGGTCGGTACTCTTATTGTTATCTCAAATCTAGAAAGTACTTTGTTTGATTTTGGTTCTATGCATTCCTTTATTTCCTCCAAGTTTGCAATGAATTTAGAATCATCCACTGATTTTATAAAAGTAGAGTTATTAGTCAAGACTTCTTGTGGGATAATCCTAGCATCATTATTGTTTATAAACCCTTGTATTTATTTTAGTGAGAACAATCTTATCACAAATCTAGTAGTCATTCCCATGCTAGAAATCGAAATTATACTAGAGATGGACTGGATCTCAAAGTATAATGCTATGATCAAATACAAGAAGCAAGGAAATCTTAGTAGTCTTGAATGGAAACCGATATTTATCATCCAAGGAGATATATCTCAACATGATCAATGTTTAAAATAACCTTTTTTATCCTTCATTATGTTGTAGATCAGTAAAGAATAAGAAGTAAATGATGGTTTAAGCATAAAAATGTCCCTATCATCTTGGAATTAATTGATGTATTTCCTACAGAGTTACCCAGACCACCCTAAGAAAGAGAGGTAGAGTTATCTATTTAACTCGTACCTAGATCTCATATAATATCAAAGACCTTGTATAGGAAGAAAAAAGTGGAGCCGATGGAATTAAAAAAACAACTCCAAGATAATTTAGATAAGGGTTTTATTTGATTGAGTGTATCTCCTTGGAGAGCACCTATTCTCATTATGAAGAAGAAGGATGGATCAATGTGGCTATGAATTAATTATAGAGAACTTAATGGAATCATAGTGAAGAACAAATAACGTCTTCCATGAATTGATGAATTATTTGACCAAATTCGTGGGGAACAATTCTTCATTAAGAATGATCTTAGTTTTGGTTATAAACAATTGAGGGTAAATAATGAAGATATTCCAAATACTACCTTTCAATCAAGATATGGGTATTATAAGTTTTTTGTTATTCCCTTCACATTGACTAATGAAACTGCTATTCTTATGGATTTGATGAATAAAATCTTTAAGGACTACGATGATAAATTTTTGGTAGTTTTTACTGATTATATTATGATATATTTGAAATGTCACGAGGAGAATGAGTGTAATGCCCCAAGCCTAGCTACCTAGAGTTAGTGCAATTTTAAATAACATTGGCATGATATAAGGAATCTTGTCCCGAAATACCTATAAGATTATTAGCCTTGGAAGTACTAGATACATACATAAGTTTTACATTACCTAATGAGATAAAAACAACAACAAAATTTTTCCCCTTTGAACACACATATATCTCTTAGCCTATCTCTATAGGTTAACCATAAAATACTTCTTCACATCTTGGGAAAAATAATATATAGAAAGGGGTGAGCTCAGGTGCCCAGTTAGGATAACAATATAGCAGAAAGTTTCATAAATAAGCATAAGAATTTAAGGCAATGTATAAGACTAAAACAAAAGCCTTATAAAAATAAACTTCAGTGTAATAAGGTAATGATAAAATCAAATAATTTCATTTACTTATTCACATGGATATTTTACTAGTCAAATAATCTCATGAAATATCAATAGCCACTTTCATAATGATGGAATTCATAATGTCAGACTTCATAACCACATAGTCAAGGCCTTGTGCCAAGACTACAAATAAGATTTTTTCAAGGCCTTGTTACAAGACACTAGTTTGTCTCATGAGACCTACCGATGCCTCGAGGAGCTAGAGCGGGCTCCACCTGTCACTAAGTCCAATGCATTCCTCATATGAAAATGTTTAAACATAACACAAACATTCGTATTAAAACTAGAATATGAAATGTCAATACTTTATCCATAAACCATGAATGGTATAAAAATAACACATCCATAGTCAAACATATCACAAAACATTCAATAAAATATGGAAGATTTGTATTATAATAAATCAACTTCAAACAAGCTTAAAATCCATCAAAGGATGTTGACATAGATGAAATCAATTATTTTTGTAGAGAAATATCTCTTTCTATTTTGAAGTCATTTAAAAAACATATAATTATTACAGAAAAAATTTATTTTGAAAATATTCTTATAATCTTCATTCGGAAGCTTCAATGATGTTATAATGGAATAAAATATCCAATCCCGTCATATACGTTAAAAAAGAGATTTGTATCTTAATTTTATCGAAAAGGTCATATAGTACCTTTTTGGAAAAAAGATAGAAATATTCCTTTCAAACCATTATATAAAAAGAAAAAAATGTTATAAATGACTTTAAACCATTGTCTAGTGAATAGTAAAAAAAAATTCAAATATATTTTTAAGAAACATGGATGTGGATGATAAAGAGGTCCCAGGAGATACTTACGTAAAAACAACCTCAGATAATAAAGAGATATTAAAATTAACCCTTACCTTGTGATTTTCCTTAAACGATAGTATGTTGACCACTGGTATAATAGTTAAAAAATTTAATTAAATTATACAAGAATCAGATACATATATATGATATCATATATGATCTTATAATATTGCTTTGTTTATAATATTTTTATAGTATCATCATTTCAGGTGTTAACTGATTCATTTTACTTTATATATTTTTCTACATAAGTCATGCTTGTTATGAATATGATGTATTTTATTTATATCGTGAATGATATTAAGTTCTTAAACATTATTTTTAATCATTTTATGAAAATTATTCTTGAATGGTTACGATGAGGAAATGAATCTCATCACGTTCGTGGAGATGGTAATCCATACATTCGCACGAGCAACAATATCATTGTTTTTATATTGAAATCGTATATAATTGGATCGTATATCATATATATAGAACCATTATCATGTTATATTTATTATTTAGATCAGTTCTACTCATTATTATACCCATAAAAAATAATGAAGAGTTTGAATGAAAAACATTACCACGACATGGAGACGGTAAGTCGTACGTACATATGTATGGTGTCTTTTTCATTTATAGCGTGGATGTAATAAAGAATATAGTTGTACCATTTTTAAAATAATGTAATAGTATATAGAATATAATGGAGTTATTATTTTAGAATGGAAACAACAAAGAAAGAGAAAGTGGAAGAAGAAAAGAACTTGAAAGAGGTGATGAAATAATTACCTCTTCTTTGGGTTCTTCTTTTTTATTTGATCAAAAGGGATCCTTAGAATGGATTTCTAACCAATGTAAGGCCTCTTGAATGAAGAGAGGAAAGTTGGGAGGATATTTGAGAAGTGGTTGGCTAATCCAAAAGGCTATGGTGGTGTGAAATTATGAGAAGGGGAAGTGTCCTTTTATAAGAGAGGTGAGGGTCACTTTAGAAAAATCTTTAAATATTACATTATAATAAAATCATTTTTGACTTCTAATGGCTAAAAAATTATTTATTTAAAGTCCAAGGTGGTAATGGGTCAAAAAACTCTCAACCAATAGGTTTTAGAGAGGTTTAGGTCACCATATTAACCTTATTTTTACGATTTAACTCTTAGTTAATTAGTTTTTCATTTATCATATATCATTTTATTTTTACACTATATGGTTAATAAACTTACTATAAATAACCAAGTGAACCCCAAATGGTACGCTACATCCCCAATTTTTTCTAGAATTTCAAAAGTTCTGATGTACTTGGAACTTAATTTACCATTCTTACCGAATCATATAACTCCCTTCCATGGAGATACCTTCCCGAAAACATGATCTCCTATCTGAAATTCCAAATCCTTCCTTTAGTTATCGACGTAGCTCTTCTGCCTACTTTGAATTCTTTGATGTGGGTTTTGATAACCTTCAACTTTTCTATCATTTCCTCAACAAGTTCTGGGCCTATGAGTTTTCTTTCACCAACATCATCCCAACAAGTTGGTGTGCAACATCTCTTTCCATACACTACCACAAAAACAGTTTTTCGCAGCGCCCCCCCTTTATCAGCGCTAACGAAAAAGCACTGATAAAGGGCCCCCCTTTATCAGCACTTGTTTAGTAGCGCTGATAAAGGGGGGGCATTTATCAGCGATTTTTTAAAAGCGCTGATAAAGGGTCGGCTTCAATTTTTTTTAAATATATTAATATATAAATATATAAATATAGTAATATTGATATATAAATATAATATATAATTTTTAAATATATTTTAGATAACTATAAATGTACATTTACACTTATTTTACATAATATATAAGATATTTAGTGAAAATGGATTCTTAAAAAATTAAAAAAAATATTTTTAATTAATAATTTTCTAATCATTATGGAGTAATAGTCATTTAATAACAATTTGAAGACTAAAAAAATTAAAAAAAAAATATCCAAAATATGTTGAAAACACAACTCAAACTTCAAACGGCCATAACATTTGATCCGGGTGTCCGTTTGAGCTCTACCACATATCAAATCGAAGCCTGCGACGAGATCTACGTCGCTGTGAGCTGTTAGAATCCCGGTCAAGCGATTTTTTTAGGTCAAAAGACGCCCAGAGGCCTCCAAAACTGAGTTTTTAGTCGGGGTACCCCGATTTTTTAACATTTTGTGGATTTTCACCCTCGTTTAAGGGGGTATTATTTGATTTTTATGGTGGGGTATGAATTTATTCCAAGGTATTAAATTCATATTGATATTATGTCTTTAAAATTTCATCATTTTGTATAATGCACTTCTATTTATAATCAAATATATAACAATATATTCATATTTTTTAAATATTCACACCTACAAATTTGTTTATAAATATAAATAATAAAATATATTTATATATATATAATATATTAGCTTTATCTAAATAATAACTAACATCCATTTTATTTAAAATACAATGAATATTTATATACCTATATAAAAATCTAACTATATATATATATTAATCTAACTATATATATATTAATCTAACTATATATATATTAATCTAACTATATATATATTAATCTAATAACTATATATATATTAATATAACTACATATATATATATATATTAGTATTACTATAAATATATATATTAATATCACCATAAATATATATATTAATATCACTATATATATATTAATATAACTATATAAATATATATTCATATAACTATATAAATATATATTTATATAACTATATATATGTTAATATAACTATATATATGTTAATATAACTATATATATGTTAATATAACTATATATATGTTAATATAACTATATATATGTTAATATAACTATATATATATTAATATAAATATATATTACTATACGAATAAATATAACTATATATATATATAGATATATATATTAATACCACTATATATATATATATATTAATATTAATATATATATTATAATATAACTATATATATATATATATATATTATAATATAACTATATATATATTAATATAAATATATATTACTATATGAATAAATATAACTTAATATATAAATATATATATATATATAGATATCATGAATTGGAAAGCAAATGAAAATAGAGTAGTGGTAAGGGCATAGGCGCGCAGGGGGAGGTCTCGAGTTCAAATCCTGGTGGAGGCAGGGGTGCGCGCGCATGGGGAATATTGGAGAAAGCGTTGTTAAAGGGTGTAGGGGGGTGCGTGGGGTGCTGTATAGGTGCCGAAAAGCGCTGTAAAGGGGGGGGGGGTCAAGCGCTATAAAAGCCCCCCCCCCCCCAATTGGCAGTATTTTTTAATTTTTTTTACATTTTTTTAATTTTTTTTATATTTTTTTAATTTTTTTAACTTTTATCAGCGCTTTTTTAAAAGCGCTGATAAAAGGGTCCTTTATCAGCGCTAAAATGAAAGCGCTGATAAAGGAAGCACTGATATTGGACCCCTTTATTAGCGCTAAAAAAACGCTGATGAAGGGGTCTTATATCAGCGCTTTTCGGAGCGCTGATAAAGGGGACCCCCTTTATCAACGCTGGATTTATCAGTGCTTTTCTAGCACTGATAAAGGCCATTTTTAGCACTGATAATGGCCGTGTTTGTAGTAGTGATATAATTCTTTATATAGTGACATCTAAATTATTGAATGTAAGATATTGTTATAGGAAAATTCAATAAGAGGAAAATATTTATCCCATATACCTTGTAAGTCAAGTGAGAAAGATCCCAGCAAGTCTTATAAGGTTTGAATAGTCCGTTCTGATTGTCCATCATTTTGAGGGTAGCCGGAAGTGCTCAAAAAAGTACAGTATCCAAGTCCTTCTAAAGATATTTCCAAAATATTGATGTAAAACAAGGATCGCGATCATAAAAAATCGGTAGGGGTACACCATGGAGTCATACAACTCCATTAATATATAGTCTTGCTAAACTCTCAAGTGGTAAATAATCTCTTTTAGCATGAAAATGTGCTGACTTGGTATGATGATCAACAATGGCCCTTATTGCATCATTCATTCTAGAAGTCTTTTGTATCCCCATGAAAAATTCCATCGTAATATCATCCCATTTCCACTTTGGTATGGGAAGAGGTTGCTGACACCTCTAGGATGTTGTCTTCCAGCTTTCACTTGTTGAAAAACCATACATCTTGACACAAAATCAGTAATCTCTCTCTTCAGGTTGTCCCAACAAAAATGTTCTTTCAAATATCTATACACCATAGTGTTACCATGGTGTAAAGAAAAATTGGAGCTATGACCATCATCCAACAATTTTCTTTTTATATCATTTATATTGGGAACACAAAGTCTTTTCCCATATTATAAAATCCCATATTCGTATACGAAGTCGATCAATATCCTATCATTCAAAGCATTAATTTTATTTTGTAACTCCTCATAATCTATCTGAGAACTCATTAACCTTTCTAGTAAAGATGGTCTGGAAACTATTTGAAAAATTATAGATTTTCCACCTTCCATGGTAGTTCCTATATCCAACACTACTCGATAAATGAAAATAAGACCCCTTTCAACTCTCATCTTGTTCAAAAATCCATGATCCTTTCTGCTCAAAGAATCTGCCGCATTATTTTCCTTCTATAGGGTGTAGTGTATAGTGCAATCCTAATCATTGAGTTATTCAAGCCAATACCTTTTCCTCAGGTTGAGTTCTCTTTGTAAGAAAATACACATCAAACTCTTGTGATCAGTATAAATCTCACATTTTTACCATATAGATAGTGTCTCCATATCTTCTGAGAAAATATTACAACTGATAAATCAGGATCATGAGTGGGATAGTTTTTCTCATTTATTTTTACCTGTTGTAATTCATAGTCAATAACTCTATCAATCTACATAAGGACACAACCAATTCCTTTCTTTGAAGCATCACTATAAATAACAATCCCATCGTTCTCTGATGGTAGATTCTAGATAGGAGCATTGACTAATATTCTCTTCAGTTCTTCAAAACATTCTTCACACTCTTTTGTCCAAACATATTTAACCCCTTTGAGTGTGATCTTGGTTAATGGGTAAGCCAACCGGGCAAAATTTTGGACAAAACGCTAATAATAACTTCCCAAATAAATAAAAATGTTTACCTCAGTTATACTCATTTGTGATAGCCATTCATGTATTGCAGTTTTCTTAGAAGGATAAATAGAGATTCCATCCTTTGAGAAATTATGATCACGAAAAGAAATATCCAAAATCTAGAATTCACACTTCCTAAATTTCTGATTTAATTCATTTCTTCTAAAAGTCCTTAGGATAATACGCAAGTTATTTTAATTATCTTCTTTTATTTTGGATTATACCAAGATATAATTAATAAATAACACTACAACGTCATCAAGATATTCCTTGAAAACTTTTTTCATTTGATCCATGAAATTATAGGTTTTATTAGTCAATACAAAAGGCATTACTATAAGCTCGCAATGCTCATACTTGGTTCGAAATGTTGTTTCAAAATGTCTTCCTTCATCACACACAATTGATGATATCCAGATTGAAGGTCAATCTTTGAAAATTATCGAGCTCCATGAAGTTGGTTGAATAAATCATTAATGAAAGGTAGTTTATACTTGTTTTTTACTGTTATAGCATTGATCTCCCTGTAGTCAATGCACAACCTCATAGATTTGTCTTTCATCTTAACAAAAAGGACAGGGGCTCCCCATGGAGAAACACTAGGGAAAATAAATCCTTTATTACTCAATTCCTATAGTATTTTCTTTAGTCCCACTAATTCCATAGTGGTCATTCTATAAGGGGTCTTCAATATGGGGCTTGAACTAGAAATTAAATCAATGAAAAACTCAATTTCTTATTCTAGAGGATGTCCAGGTAAATCCTTTGGAAACAAAATAATATATTCTTTCACAATAGGTACACCCTATATTTGAAAATTCTTTTCCTCACCCATAATTATTTCATTCTCTTCCTCCCTAATAATTGATTTTTTTAGAGCTTCTAGGGGTGGATCTGGATAAGAATCTGGTAGTGATGTTTCGGCTCTAAAGATAAGGAACTTCTTATCATCATCAAAAATTGTAACCTCCTTATTCTTATAATATTTTTTTGCATCATGGTCTAAAATAAAATCCATTTCAAGGATTATATCAAATTCAATCATGGGTATGACGATGATATCAGTAGATAAAGAACATTTATATGCCCTAATGGGAACTGATTCACAAAACGTTGTTGCAATGATACTTCCCTTAAGAGTTTTTTCTGATAACTCCCTTATTAAGAAAAATTAAAAATATCTAATTTTCTTAGATTACTGGGATGATATGAAACAATGCGATGATCCAGAATCAAATAAAGTATTGGCTAAACTTGAGAAACCCATTAAATTACCCGCCACAACGTCTTTCGGAGCATCAACCTCAATAGTAGTGATTGCATAATCTTGGCATTGATCCATTGGCCTTTTCTTAGGTATGTTCCCTTGGAAAATAGGACATTAATTTTAATAATGTCCCTTTTCTATACAATTATTTCATTCAACATTGGAAACATTTTTCTTTCCCTTGCAATCATGAGTTTGTTGTCCTTTTTCAGCACACTTATAACTAACTCTCATTCCATTCAAGAAAGTACCAGGGTGTTTCTTCCCAAATTTACCAAAGGATAGATATTCAAACATTCCCTTCTTCCCCTTATTTCCATTTATAGGGTGATCAGTAGTTCTCTTCTTCTCTGGCTTAGTTGTGAAGTCATAAGGCTTAGATAATTCCTTTACTATCTTGATAGCTCCTGAGAAAATGACTTCATATGAGGAGAAGGATTATGAGACAAATGATAAATGGAAAAATGGTTTTAACCAATAAAATAATAGAACAATCATACTCCTTTGGTTATGTATATAATCTGATGCATTCTTTGCTAATCTTATAAAGATATCCTCATAATTTGCAACATTCTCATCCTTCTTTTTCCTCAGACTTAGAAATTGTCTTTCCATATCCACTAGATGGTCACGAGGAAAATTTTTTTCTAAGAAAATATCTTTAAACTACCTCCATTCCATGTTCGATAATTCTTCATATTTCATTGTGTTTTGGATTATTGACCACCATCGATCTACATATCCCATGAGGCTATAAACTATCATGACAAGTTTTACCCTTTCACTACTCCCCAAAGAAAGAAATAATTTATCTATGGAATTTATAGATTTCTCATCTACTAATGGATTTGTACTCTTATTTAATATTTGTGGTTGTTTCATCATGAAGCGGTATAACATTGATCCTCCACATTGTGGATCAGGTTTCTCTATACAGGTAAGGTTATTATTCATAACCTGAGTGAGTTTTCCCAGTATGGTGATAAGTTTAATAACACCAGTTGTGTCACCAGCTCCACTATAATTATCTTGAGTTGTAGGGAAATCCCTACATGGATTACGTGCATTAATATGGTTTCCATTCATTCCACTAGGCACCATCTATAAACAATGGCATACACTAGATTATTTTACGAATCACAATACATAATTCCAAACTTGTAAAACACTTAACATAAATTGAAAAATTTAAAAATATAATCCATAATCATAAAAAAATGTTTTCTTTGAGGAGGTATATACAAATAAATCCTTCATAATAGTTTTTACAGAAAATGTGAATTATTATATGAAAATCCTTCAGATGTGTTGTAACCAAGAGTGTAGCAAGTCCCGTTGTCGTGTACCAGGATACCCCAGGTCAAGACCAAAACTCCTTGTCATAGTTTTCACTCCAAGGTATATCTATTCCAGAGCCACCTATACCTAATCATATCCAGAAAGGGATATATTTCTTGGAAAATACACAAAATCTCTACATTACCAAAATTCTAGTATGTTCTTCTATACCAATCCTTAAAGTCTATCTTATGGTAATGTTCTCTAATCAGAGTTTATCTAAATCTAGTTTCCAAGGTTTGTATTATACTTCTTCTAATACCAACTATAACGCCTTGACCCTAGATATCCATATTCAGTGAATTATTCCATAACATTGGCTTGATACAAGGAATCATGTCTCGAAAGACCGATTAGTTTAGTAGCCTTGGAAGTACTAGATTAATACATAATTTTTACATTATATCATGATATAAAAACAAAAAAACATTTTTTCCCCATAGAACACACTTATATCTCGTAGCCTATCCCTTCTGGTCAACCATAAAATACTTATTCACATCCTGGGAAAAAGAAAATATAGAAAGGGGTGATCTCAGATGTTTAGTAAGGATAATAATATATAGGAAAATTTCATAAATAAGAATAAACATTTAAGGTAATGGATAAGACTAAAACAAAAACCTTTTAAGATTAAACTTTATCTTAATATGTAAATGATAAAACCAAATAATTCCATTTACGTATTTACAAAGATATTCTACTAGTCAAATAATCACATGAAATATCAATAGCCACTTTCATAATGATAGAATGCAAAATTCCAGACTTCATAACCACATAGTCAAGGCCTTTTGACATGAATATATATAATATTTTTCCAATACCTTGTGCCAAGAAACTAGTTTTAATCAGGAGACCTACCGATGCATCGAAGAGCTACAGTAGGCTCTACCCTTTACATACTATATACAATGCATTCCTCATATGAAAAGGTTTAAACATGACATAAACAATCATATTAAAACTAGCATAAGAAATGTCAATACTATATCCATAAAACATTAATGGAATAAAAATGACACATCCATGGTCCAACATATCACAAATACATCAATAAAATATGTAATATTTGTATCTTAATAAATCAACTTCAAACAATCTTAAAATCCATCAAATGATGTTGAGATAGATGAAATAAAAACTTTTTGTAGAGAAATATCTCTTTCTATTTTGAATCATTTAATAGACATATAATTATAAAAGAAAACATTTATTTTAAGAATATTCTTATAAGACTTTATGGGAAGATTAGTTGATGTTCTAACGTAAGAAAATAACCACACACACCGTATAAGTTAAAAAAGACATTCTTACCTTAATTTTGTCAAAAAGTTCATAAAGTACCTTGTTTGGAAAACGACGGAAAGATTCTTTTCAAAAAAATTTATAAAAGTCAAAAAAAATTATAAATGACTTTAAGAAATATTCTAGTAAATAGTAAAAATGTTTTGAAATACATTTTTAAGAAACATTGATGTGGAAGATAAAGAGATCCCAGTAGATACTTACGTAAAAACAACCTCAGAAAATAAAGAGATTGTGAAATTACCCCTTGCCTTGTTCTTTTCCTTTTTCGATGGTACGTTAACCTCTTATATAATAATAAAAACATTTTATTTAAATTATTCATGAATCATATACATAAATATGATATCATATATGATCTTATAATATTTCTTTGTTAATAATATATTTTTAGTATCATCATTTTGGTTGTTAAATGATTCGTTTTTCTTTTTATGTTTTGTTATATAAACCATGTTTATAATGGATATGATGTATTTCATTTTTATACAGAATTATATCATGTTCTCAGACCATATTTTTAATCATAAAATGAAAATTATTCTTGAATGGTTACGATGGGGAAATGAATCTCATCGCGTTCGTGGTGATGGTAATCCGTACGTACGCACAAGCGACAATGTCATTATTTTGATATTAAAATAATATATAATTGGATGGTATATTATATATAAAGAATCATTATTATGTTATATTTATTATTAAATCAGTTATACTCATTATTATACACATTTAAATAATGATGTGTTTGAATAACAAACTTCACCACAATGTGGACACGGTAATCCGTACGTACACACGTATGGTGACTTTGTAATTTATAGGATGGATAGAATATAGAATAAGGTTGTACCATTTTTATAATAACTTCATAGTATATAAGAGATACTGGAGTTATTATTTTAGAATGTAAACAACAAATAAAGAGGAAGTGGAAGAAGAAAAGATCTTGAAATATGTGATGAAATATTTACCTCTTATTCGGGTTCTTCTTTTTGATTATATCAAAAGGGATCCTTAGGGTTGATTTATGACAAAAGGACGAACTCTAAGATGAATTGAGGAAAGTTGGGAGGATATTTGGGTAGGTTTTGGCTGAGCGAAAAGGCTTTGGAGGTGTGAAATTGAGATAAGGGGAAGTGCCCTTTTATAATAGAGGTGAGGATCATTTTAGGAAAATCCTGAAGTATAATTTTATAATAAAATTATATTCGATTTTTAGTGGCTGAAAAATTATTTAGTTAGAGGATAATGTGGGGATAATTTGAAAAATTCTCAACCAATAGGTTTTATACAGGTTAAGTCACTATATTAACCTTATCTTTAATATTTAGCTCTTAGTTAAATTTTTGTCATTTACCATGTCTTTTTGTATTTTTATATTATATGGTTAATAAAATTACTATAAACATACAATATAACCCCAATATGTTAATTAATGTCATATATAATATTATTTGGGCCCTTTGGCCAAACCTTGTATTTTTAGGAATATTATATCAACCAATAATATAGTATTTGTTTTAAAAACAAAATTTTGTCAATTCTGACATCATTTAACAAATGTTTTTTGTTAAAGTACTAACAACATTATCAATTAGAAATAAATTCATATAATCAATACTAACATGTCATATTAGCCTATAAAATTAGTGTAACTCTTCAAAAGTCTCAATTTACATTTTTCTGGATATTTATAATATCAATTATTTTAATATTTCATCCTTAACGTAATTACTGTGTCATCATTGTGTCATAAATAAATTTAATTGTTTATTTTACAAAAATTATAAATAAAATATAATCATGTATTAAGTCATTTTATCTTTCAAATTAATATTTATAGTTGAAGAGATCAATTATATAACCCCATATAAAAATGTTTTAATAAATGATACAAGCTTGTTTTATTTTTTTCTTTACTTTAGATTAATTAATGTAAAATGTCATTATCACTCCCAAAAGGCTCCATGGGGTCCCAAAATTGACCCAAGGATTCCTGTGGTTGGAAATTTATCAAAAAATTGGAATAGGACACATGTTAGGGCAATTTAATGTTATTATAATATTATTTTTTACCCTTATTTACAGGATTTACACTTCAACCATGGTAATTAAAATATTTGACGAAGTAATTATTCATAATATCTAAAAATAAATGTTACCTATTTACAGAATTTAGACCTCCGGATTCTAAATATGGAATCCAGTTTTCCAATTTCAAAACATATAAGTGGCATAAATTAATTTAAAATTAATTCAAGTTGTCAAAATAAAAAGTGTGTTTTTAAGAAATAATAACTATCAAAAGATTGACACTTGTTTATGATTATTTTAAACGTGAAATTACAAAAAATGACCTAAATTATATTAAATGATAACAATATAATCTAATAAAACTTTAAAACTAATAAAATGTGTAATTTAACACTCTAAATTATTTCGATTAAAAAAGTTGTTTTTAATTAAAATTTAATATTATTCATAAAAAATTGAATGTTTTCAGAAAAGTACTAAAAATTCACCCAAAGATAATTTCAATATTCCGAATCCAAAAATAAAGTCCATTTTGAACGATAAAATTTATAAAATTTTAAAACATGGGTATTACTATTCATAACTTCTAGTTTTATTGGTCACGGTGTGTCAGAATCTCGATGTTGCGTACAATGCAATCTATTGCATTTTTAAAAGGAAACGTATCGTGGAAGCATGGGGTGTTACAATGAGGATCATATAAGAGTTATTTTGAAAAAACTACAAAAGGAGAGGCTTTTTGGAATGTTCAGTAAATGTAAATTATGGTTACAACAATTTTTTTCTTAGGGAACATTGTTACCAATGATGGAATCATAGTTGACCATGCAAAGATAAATTTTGTAGAGGATTTTCTTTAGCATACAAAAATAACTAATATTCATAGTATCTGTGGAATAATGGGATATTATATAATGTTTGTGAAAAATGTTTCCCAAATTTATAATCCATTAACCATGATAACTAAAAAAGGAGTCATGTTCATCCAGACAATGGAGTGTGAGGAATGTTTCCAAGAGTTAATGAAGATATTGGTTACGGTACCTATGTTATCTCTTCCCTAAAGTGGAGTAGGATTTTTTATTTTTAGAGATGCATCTATGAAAGGGATTGGATCAATCCTCAAGAAAAATGACAAATTCGTCTCTTATTCATCTCGATAGTTGAATAATCATGAGCAGAACTATCATTCGCATGATCTGGAGCTAGCTATGGTCGTTCTTACACTGAAGATATGAAGGAACTATATTTATGGGGAGAAATGTGATATATAGATAGACCATCAATGTGTGAAGTATATTTGTACCAAAAAAAGGAATTGAACATGAGACAGAGGAGATGGTTGGAACTTCTCAAAGACTATGATTGTTCAATTCATTATCATCTCAGAAGAGAAAACAAAGCCATTGATTCATTAAGAATAAAAAGACAGATTTGTTCTTCCCACAATGAGGATTCAAATGGATCCTTTGGTCATTGACCTGGTAAAGCTGGAGATGGGAATTATAAGGGAAGGTACATCATCAACCCTATCCCAAATTATTTCTCAACCTTCATTACTTGAGAAGATCAACAAATCTCAGAAAGAATATCCTTTGTTATAGAAGATATTTGTTTATTTTATTGATGGGAAGTTTCTTGTGTTCAATATTGATCTAGAAGGTGTACTGAAATTTCATACAAGACTATGTGTTTTATCCATTCCAGAAATAAAGAAGCAGCTGATGGATAAAGCATATATCTCTACGTTCTCTATACATCTTGGGAGTACAAAAATTTATAGAGACCTTCATGATCATTATTGGTGGGATAATATGAAAAGGGAGATTGTTGGACTACACTACAAGGTTCTTGGTTTGTTATCAAGTGAAAGAAGAGCAATAACTTACAAAAGGGGTGTTTTAACCACAACCCATACTATCATGGAAGTGGGGAAATATCACCATGGACTTTGTCACTGGTACCCTGAGAACGTCCAAAGGAAACAATCTGATGTGGGTAATTGTGGACCATCTCACCAAGACTTCATGTTTTATATTTGTTTGTGAAGATATATCTCTTGATCAACTTTATAGGATTTACCTGAATGAATTAGTAAGGATGCATGGGGTTACACTTTCTATTGTATGTGATCATGATCCAAGGTTCACATCAAAATTATGGAGAAGTCTTTAACATGCTCTGAGCACTGAATTGAATTTCAGTATGACTTATCACCCCCAAACCGATGGACAATCTGAAAGGACAATTCAAACACTTTAGGACATGGTGAGAACTTTCTCAATGGAATTTAATAGTGTATGGGAAAAACATCTCCCTTTACTTGAGTTCTCATAAAACAATAGCTTCCACTAGATCATTCAAATGGAAGCCTATGAAGCTCTATATTGGAAGTGATGTAGATCTTATATATGTTGCAATGAAGCTGGTGAGGGAAATCTTTTTGGCCTAAGATTGTGCTAGAGATAGAAGAAAAAGTCCATTCCATCTAGCAATACATTATGGCTACTGAGAGTCGGTAAAAGAGCTATGTTGACAACCATCGGAGGGACTTGGAGTTTGATGTTGGTGACAAAGCCTTTCTTTGAATTTCACCTTGGAAGATAGTCATGAGGTTTTGAAAGAAATTGAAGCTTATTCCTAGGTATATTGGCCCCTATGAAATTCTTGATCGTGTGGGAGCAGTGGCATATCAGCTTGTAGTTCCTCCAAATCTAGCACACGTTCATGATGTTTTCCATGTATCCCTCTTGAGGAAGTACATACCTGACACTTCGGATCTACTAAATCCATAGGTTTTACAACTGGAACATAAACTCACTTATGAGGAGTTTCCATTAGAGATCATGAATCATAGAGATATGGTTCTATGAAACAAGACTACCCACCTTGTAAAGGTGTTATGGAGGAACTACAAATGTGAAGAATCCACGTGGGAACCAGACAAGTGTATGAGGTAGAAGTATCCACAACTTTTACCTTCTAAAGATACAAGTTAAAATCATGGGGACAAAATTTCATAATGGGGGAAGAATTTAATGACCCAAACTTTTGAAAAAAATTTGCTTCCTAAATTTGTGTGTCATTTTATTTTATGTTTCAAAAAACTATATCCTATAATTAATGAAATGATTATAATTAAATTGATATTGTTGGGTTTCAACGGTTATATGATTATTGGTCAATACGACCATTGGAAACTAAACTCTTAACATTATGATTATTGTTTATAAATTCAAGTGATCTTGGTTAATTAATACAGAAAGAAGATTCGATGGCCTCATCCAGTAGACTCAAGTAATATGAAGCCCATATTTTAGAGCTTGGGAAGTAGGTCGCGTCACTAGGCTTTGCTCTATAATAAGCCCAAGATAAGCATCAAAATGTGAAGCTTGAACAGAGTCACCTATGGTAGAATTTCAAGCTGATAGAAATCAAGACTCTGAAAATATTTTCCGAGCCGCCCAAAGATGTTATAACCATAGAACATCTTACACTTAGGTCCTATGCAGGTTTTATAAGGGACTATGTAACGAGACCGTAGTTACTTTGTGTAATTATTTTCTATAAATAAAATTTTTATTTCAACATTTCTATTTTTGGAATAGATTTTCATAATAAAGTATATGTTTATTTATGATAAATTTAATAAATTGATTCTTTAAGTAAAAAATTATACTTTTCAAAGATTTCTCATATATAGAAAATTATGATGGTAAAATGAACAACATTTTTGGAATTTCAAATTTCAAAATTTATATAGGCTGGTTTTTTTGAAATTTTCTAAGAAGTTTCAGTTTGAGGAATAGTGTTCTATGAATAGTGTTTATATGAATAGTATTTGATGAATAGTTTTTTTAATGTACAGTATAAAAATATTTTATTGTTAAAAAACATTTTTTGTGAAATGATTTTCAAAAATCTTTCATACATGGTTGTAATCAGGGTGAAAAATATTGTTGAATAAGATCTAAATAATTTTTTGTTGAATAGTAACAGACCCTTATGAAAGGTAGTGATTAGTAATGAATAGTAATTCTTCCGAAAAAATAGAATCATCACCCATGAGTGTATAAATTCAATGTAGACATCTTAAAAGTGAAAAAATGACCATAGTATAAGTTTTGGTATTTTTATATGTGATAAATATTTTATATACAATTTTATAATTAATTTAATAATGTAAAATGGAAATTTACTTTCATAAAATGTAATCATAAATTGTTACTTTGTTTTCTTATGGTTATACGATAATTTTATGGGACCTTGATTAATTTTTCAAGGAGTTACAAAACTAGTTATATTTTTGGAGTTTTTTAAATAAATAATGATTTTATTTAAAAATTAAATTAAAAATATTTAGAAAATAATTTTTAATAATTTGATTTTATTTTGGAATTCGGAGAATCTATATTAGGTTATGGTGAATTTAGGATATTTTTTAAAAAAGATTTGTTTTTCGGTGAATTGTAAAAATACAGATTTGGGTTTCTCTGTGTTTACTAACATCATAAATGATGTAATCATTATGTAATAATTTTGGTCGACTTTTGAATAGTATTATATGTTATGATGTATTCCATGTGGAAAATACCATGGGAAAATACCTTGGTCAGGCCCATGGTTTTTCAAATACCACCGATGAGGTGTCCCTTGAAAATTAATTAAATATTCCCTCAATTTTTATATTAATACCAACACATTATTTCATTAATTTCATTTCAAATTCCTCCTCAATGAATATCTGGTCATTTTTTCAACCAAGGAGTCCTCCCAAGGTTCCCTAAATATCCCTATGGTTCCAACCATTGAGCTTTTGATGTTACTCTTCAAGGTGAGGGAACCTTTCACAATCCTCTTTTAAGTCATGGCTTCTTTTATGTTTTATCATCTAGTTTCCATTTTATTATTTGGGGGTATATTCTTCTATACCCTTATTACCTTCCATTTCATGACCAATTTATGAAATACCCTTTCCACTGTCATAAAACTTTTTTTAATAATTTTAATAAATGATGTTAGGCTGCCTAATTTTCATAAGAGAAATTGAGTCTTCCCTTTTCTTTCAAGTTATCTTTTTCATGTGGTATTTTATTCAATTATCCAGACTATGATATAATTTCTTTTTATTATGTACTTATACTTTATTATGTGTTATTTATGAGTGGGTGACCCTTGTCCCTTCTCTTTTAAATGTTTTCTAAAACCATGTGATAAATAAGTTATGCTGTAGAAATTTCGTCTCAAAATCCCTATCTCTTTATTTCAAGAAATTCTCTTATTTTATTTATATGAATACCCAAAACTATTTTGTTACTAGGGGAATTCATAAAGTCCAAAAACATGATATATTTTATTCTGGAATTTACATACATGAAACCCTCATTCCCTTTCCATGGGTTATAAATTACATAACGATCATAATTTTTAAGCACATCTAAAACGTCATGATTTTATTTATGAAATTATTATTAATATATATGTGGCTCACATGAAAATAAATACATATTATGTTTATTCCCTGATAGTGATCCAATGCATTAGGTAAAGAATTTAATCTCTATAGATGACAAGCATCATGATACCTTGGTGAATAACCTCTGTAATATTTATGACACCTTGGGGATGAACCTTGGTGATATGTTCATGAATTTATAAATTAAATGTTGTAGTAAAAATTTAAAGTTATGTTTCAAGTTATTATTACTATGATAGTCCTCTTTATCATTCCACTATGATATCCCTCATGTTTTTTATTGATATCACTCAAGTTCACATGTAAAATGTTTCACTTGTTCTCTTTACTGAGCCTTCTGCTCACCCTTTCCTTTGATGTATGTCTCTAGGTTATCAGCTGCATTAAATTTACATAGGAAAAACATATTATTTTTTCCTAGAAGCATATTAGAAGAATGATATATGATTTTATGTTTTATGTTCCTGATTTCCTAGACAATAGAATTTAAATATCCTTTGTTTGTAAAATGTAATGAAATGTTATGTAAAAAAAAGGCGGGATGCCATAATTTTGTTTTCATAAAGCAATTTCATGGATATATATAAAATTTTATTTTATTTAAAAAAATAATAATTATTTCCTTATTATTACTCTGTATATGATGTAATTGTGACCCATTTTACCATGATCAACCTATAAAATTCATTTTGTAAATTTTAATAAAACATCCTCAAAACACCTGATGCGGACATTACCAATTAAGTACATAAATGTTTCATTAAAATAAACTATATAAATTTTTTAATGATAAATTTATATATATTTAATAGTTTTTTAAACAATTAAATACATAATATAATTTATATATATATATGATAATGTAAATAAATTGAAATTCTAGACTTGGGGTAATGGGTTTATCAAATCAATTTCCTGTTATTGGGTTACAAAACATCCTAATTGGCATTGTTATGACATGATTAGGTGTTAATTGATCTATAAATTTTTGTATTATGTACTTCCAATTTATGATTTTAGTTTACATATTTTCACATAATCACTTCAAATATTAATTATCACCTCAAATGATATGATCTTTATAATACTTTTATTTACCACAATCTCATTTTTTTGACATGTTTTATCTCACAAACCATGATTTCATTATTTGTTGTACTTATTTACCCATGAAAGAATATGGACATATTTATTTATTTTTAATTAAATGGATTTATTTATACATAACTTAACCTTTGTTTCAAAAACTTCTTATTTGAAAGTTACCCATGTGGGAAAGGCATTATGTACAAATATCATTTTATTTTGGGATTGTTTATCTTCAAGGTTACATTAGGGGAATTATAATTATCTTAATTTCATTAACCACATATCAACTCATTACCTTATTTTTTATGTTTTGTACATGATTTCCATTCATTTTCATCTTTTAGGAACTTAATAAGATCAAAAAGAATTTTTTACCAAAAAATAACCATATTTCTGTTTTTAATAAGAAATATTTTCTCTTCCATATCCATGATATCTAAATGGTTTTTATTTTCTTATTTCTTATGATGAAATTATTTTCTAAAGCCACATTAAAATATATTTTAACTTTTTTTATATTGTTTTAAAAATAATATTTCAATTTTTTCTGAAACATGTTAGTTTTGTTTTTTTAAATGTGTGAAAGAGATATTTGTTTTAACATTCACCAATCGAATGGATTTTCACACCATCAGAAATATTATTTTAATCAAATTTTTCTTAAATTTTTACTTTTTTTATTTTAAAATAAAATAATATTGTCAATATTCTTGTAATATTTATTTAATTTTTTTTAAAGAGAATATTATATTTTCCCTATTTTCAAAGAAATGCCTTTAATGTTCTTTTAAATTTATTTTTCATCAAGGGAAATTTAATTTATAGATTTATTATGATCTAATTGGGAGATATTACAATGATATCATACTTATTCATTCTCTTACTGGCTTTCTATTGTTTTAAATAGTTTTTTATAGAACCTATTTCATTTCTTTGGGTTAATCAATCTAAAAAGGAATAAAAGTTGTTTTCAAGGTTGTCGTGTTGAATATTGAATACTTCTATATATTTTTTATTTATATAGTACATTAAAATATGTAAAGAATAATGATGAGTGGTTTAGTTATAAACCAAGGACTTTTTTTAATTTTATAAATCAATGACGGGTAGTTATGTTATAAACCAAGGAAAGTGGGTCCATTATTTCCCCAAATTTAGTTGGTAAAGTGATGGAGTTAGTTTATTGTATGTTACTATAAATATATTATTTCTTTTAATGTTTATAGTTAAATCATAAGAGGTATATGAATTATCTTTATTGGTGATTATAATGATAGAGTTAGATGTTACATGTTATGAACATATTTTTTAGTATATTTATTGTGTTTTAATGAATCCTTTCCACTTGGATTTTTTTCACATGGCTCAAAATTTTTCCCTTATATTACTCATGACCTATGTTAAAGTTTCATCCAATATAATATAATTTATGATCCATGTTTTAAATGTTATGAATTCACTTATGTTAGGCACATTCACTTTTATAGTATCATCATACCCTTATTCTCATCTTATAATAACTAATAATATTCAATTGATAATTCTTTTGTTTACTCCTATTGAGTATTTGAGGTCACCATTCTTATGTTTTCCATTTCCCCTTTTTATGAAGAATGTTTATGAATATATAATTTCTAGAATGTTTTTATGTGTTAATAATTTTATGATTTGTGTTTGAGACTTATTTTTAAACAAGAAAACTTTGGTATATTAGAATAATAATATCATGTGAAGACTTGGTTATGTTATGTAAGAGTTTTTCAAAATTCTATAAAATTATAAACCTAAAAGTCACATAGGTTTGTAAGTGATCCAATATTTAAAGTTAATTTAATTTGTTTTTTATGTCTAAATTTTGTAATTTTAATTGGTATCAAGGAAAAAAATGCAAGGATTGTGTTTTTAGAACCATGTCTAGGAATGTGGCTTCGAGGTTGTTATATTTGGTATTAGATCATGGTTTAGATAACATTGGATATTGTGAGGTTTTAAAAAGTGGTTAATTTAATAGTTATGGAATCAATCATGGGATTATAATTTTAAGGTTGATAATCTCATCAAAGTAATATACACCCCGTTTGGTTTTTTAAGTGATGGGATTTTTACATGATTAAAGATATTTTGGGAAATGTTTTTTGGTTTAGGTATATGTAACCCTTTGGTTTAACTTGAAGGATTATTTTAGAAGAATGTCATTACATTTTTTAGGATACAAGATGAAAGTAATGGTATAACCATTAAGGTTTAATCATTCTTTAATGTTAAGGATTTTAGGGTTAATTGGTATTTGGTGTTATTTATTTATGGAAGAATCTAAGTTGAATATTTGGAATAATTTTGTAAATTAAGTGTTAAATTTATTATCTTTTTATATAAAGGTTTATTCATTTTGGTTATTATATTTCCTTGTGAATACCATTTTGGATTTAGTAAATACAAAAGTATTGTCTTTTTATACCTACTTATATACTATGATATTATCAAATTCTACACTTTAAGAATAATAACGATTCATCATGGATATTTATCTCTTGGAATATAGGATGTGATAGTAGTTGAAAATTGTTATTACATTCTTCCAAATGATGAAAATTAATTTTTAATTTGAGGAAAATCATGTATGTATATTTTCCTCTATTATTAGTTTGGATAATAAAACAATCCATCATAAATTAAAAAAAAATTATCTTTTTTAAAATTATTTCTATTAAATTGATGGTCTTCTCACTCTTGTATTAATTCATGATTTTTTTGTTATTAACATTATCATGATTATAATATTCATCACTCCCCATCATTAATCTCACATTAATTTTCTCCCCATTTTCCATATTTTCACAAACCATTAATTTTCTCCTATTTTGAAACATAGTTGTATTTTATTCTACAAGACCATCATACTTCCCTTTCATTATCTTCAGAAGGGTGTCTTATTAACCCTTTTTGTGATGCATGTTTTTAAAAAATGTGATTTTAAAATAATAAACCATTTAATTACCAAGAACAATATCTAATTATAAGAAAAAAAATTACTGTTTGAAAACATAATACCTCAACGTTTTAAATGAATACGTTGTTTGATAGTGTATATGACACCTAACAATACCCTTAAAGGAACCGCGAAATAATATTATTTTTAATATTTTCATTTTAATATAGAAATTTATTTAGTTAATATGAATTTTAGTAACCAAAGTTTTAAATATTTCTATATATGGATAAATTTCTTAAATAATAAAAATTTATTGATTTAATTTTATGAAATAAGAACTCAATTTTTAGCAAGTCAACTTATACTTCAAAAATGGTTTTTATTTCCTTTTGTGTGAAACTATTATAATTAATTTCAGATAAAATTAGAAATTTTATTTGATAAAAGTTATATTATTAATGAATTCATCATATCCAAATTATATTATGATTAATTTTTTATATTTTTATGAAATGTTGAATTTCTCGGTGAATAGAGGAAAATTGATTTTATAGAAAACATTATTTTCTTTTTAAGAATTTAAAAAGTCATATTATATTATAGAATTTTTTTAAAATTTAATTAGTTTATTTTCATTACAAATAATCCATTTAATTTTATTGTTATTTACATTAAGATTTATATTTTTATAAAAACATTTTTATACTTAAAAATGTATTTTTCTAGGAAAATTATTTTCATAATTTTTTGAAGGTTTATTTTAAATTTAACTTATATCTATTATTTTATGGAATTTGATAAAATTAATTCCTTATTTTTAATCATCATTTCAATATTTTTTAAATATGTCAATATTATATTCTATCCTAATGAATTGTAATTTTGTTAAAGATATGTCACCATGGTAATAGTTAAAGGAGTGAAACAAGGTTAAGAATATGAAATAAGGATTCAAAATAATCCATAAATTTTGTATATTTTATTATATTAGATTATTTCTAACCAACCCTTCCAATATTATAAAATATGGAATTTTGGTTCCATTGGCCTTTTATAATGACCGTTTTATCATTTTCATTGAAGGAAATTTCCAAAATTTATCTTTCATGATTTTAGTAAATAGAAAATTATGTGATAGGGATAAAAAAAATATATGAGAATTATAAAATTTTACTCTTAATATGAATGAATTTATTTTATTATGGTAATTCATTTTTAGTTTTTAGTGAAGAAATAATATCCTTAAATGCTTTTTCTACCCTAACACAATTCTTGTGCATGCAGTGAAAAAATCAAGTAAATGATATTAAGAACTCTAAAAGTAATATTTTTTTGACAACTTTATTCTGTTATAGGAATATTTCAGATATATAAAATGTAATAGTTATTTTTTAAAAGTTTACATTCAAATCAAATTACTATCTCTCTATTTTTTAAATTCTAATTATGTGGATAGTCTTTAAATTGAGTTTAATGGTATTTAATGTCAAATAATATTTTATTATGTGATTTAAAATGAATAAAAATATTATAATTTTCCAAGTTAATTTTATATGGTCTATAATTTTTTCTATTTTGATTTTATGGGTATCTTATCATTATATAGTAACTTTTTAGACCCCCTAAAGACTAAATAAACATAGTTCTCACGGTAATCATTGAAATGGATAACTAGGGTTAAAAATAAGATTAAATTGATAAAAAATCTTATAAACATGTATAAATTTTATTTTATGAGAGTTATTATACTTATACCCATCCTAGATTATAAAAATATCAATTTATACCACATAAACATGAAAATTAATTTATATGAATTTAATTCTTTGTGTAATTCCTAGGGTTCCCCTATCCTCTCTTATAAAAGGACACCAACTCTCCTCTCTCCCTAAAACATCATGACAACATAAATTGAATAAAATATAGACAACCCCACTTCTAAACATTCTTATATATATTCTATATGATCTATAATTTTTAAAATACCATTCCTATGGTCCTAAAAGAGAGATCCAAAAGTGATTCTTCAAAGAGGAGGCAATCGTCTCAACCTAGCATTTTCATTTTACATATTCTTCTACCTCATTAAATTATATCATAAAACTTCAAAAATAATAACATAATTTTTTCCCATATAGTGATTATTTTATTATTCAAATATAATAACTTTATTTTTATCTTTTTAAAATGAAATTGGAAATGAAACCATCAATAGTGCATAGCTAGGGACTACCGCCTCACAAATCGATTAATTCCATTTCTCACCACAACCTATCAAGTCATATTTGTGAGTCTATTAATATAATATATCTTTTATATTCATACCGTTCTAGTCGTTAAAAACAAAATCATTGCATGTGTATGTGTATGGACTACCATCTCCATATAGAGATGTCCATAATTTTTTTAAAAACATAATTTCAGTGTTAAGTTAGTGAATTTTAATAAAATGATAATTAATCTTGAAAAAAACATTTATTTTAATTATTTATAATTCATCCTATGAAATGTGAAAACATCAATTGTCTGTATGTTTGGAGTACCTTCTCGTGAGTTGATTTATTTTTTCTACAAACTCTTTTCAAGGATAAATCTAAAATTTTGTTTTTTATATAAAAATAATAATTATTCCATGATTATTACTCAGTGTATTATTTTAAAATTACCCCTTTTACCATAATCAGCCTACCAATGTAATTTTCTAATTATGAGTTGAACATCCACAAAACAACGGCCATTGAATTAACCAATTAAGTAATTAAATGTTTTGTTGAAATAAATGTTTTAATGATAAATTAATAAACTTGTATAATATTAATAATAAAGAAAATAATTAATATAATTTAATTATACAATAGTTAAATGACATATATAATATGTTTGGAATTGATTTTAGGGATTTATTATCTCAATATCATTTCATTGGTTTATAACACTTCCTAATTAATTTTTTTATTCCATGATTATGTGTGAATTTATCTATGAATATTTTATTTTATATTTCTACATGTTTTATGTGTATTTATATTTGTTCACATGGTAACTTCATAGATTAATGATCATTGTAAAAATTATGATATTGTAAATATTTTTCTTTTCCTCAATCTCGTTTTCTTGAGACATGTTTCATGTCGTGCACCTCGATTTCTTTTTATGGGCTAATTACATCCCAATGAAATAATTTCAACATATTAATTCATGTAATTAATTGTACGTATATATACATATCATATTCTATCCTTCATGGACTTTTCATTTGAAATTTACCAAATCATTAATGGTTTTATGTTACAATCTCATTTCTATTTTGGATTATTTATTTTCAATGTTCCTTTTGTGGAAATTATATGATATTAATTTCGTGAAACACATAACTATTATTATTCAATATTTATTTTTAATTTCTACATGAATTCTTTTCACTTTACAAAATTGGGTACATAAGAAGATTGAAAGATATTTTTAATGAAAACCCAACCATATTTCAATTTTTGGTCTGGAATATTTTCTCTTCCATATCCAAAATATTTAAAATAATTTAAAGAATGTTATTTTTTTATTTAATGATTTCTTAAATTCATATTGAAATATATATAACATTATTTATGAATATTTAAATGAATTTTATTTTTGTTTTCCAATTAGTGTACTTTTTATTTTTATCAAAAGTGATTAAGGGGACTTTTTTAAAAAAATTACCAAATGAATAGATTTTACCATAATCATAACTATTATTTTATTTTATGTGTAACTTCAAGTTTCATTGAATCATTTCAAATAATTCCATTTTATCAATATGATTTTAATTTTTAATTAATATTTTATTTTTAGAAAATGCTATTTTCCCTATTTTTAATCAAATGTCTTAAATGTTCTTTTAAATTAATTTTTATATATAGAGATATAATTTATTATAATTCTACTCACATAGGGGATATATTACAATTATACCATCTTTTTTTCTGTGTACATTATTATTCTTTAAAATATATTTTCATCAAACCTATTTTATTCACACTAGTTAATCATGGTAATAATAAGTGATGGTTTTTTTCAAGATTGTTACATTGAAATGTAAATGATTATAATTTTTTATTTATTATATGGTACTTATATAAATTTATGTATTGTTTAATTTAACAATTTTATAAATGAATTATGGTTGGTTAATTTATCATCCAAGGATGGGTGGTTATGTTATAAACTAAGGACGTGTAGTTCTGTTATAGCCCTCTCATATATTGGGTAAAGTGATTAACTTAACTGATTATGAGTTAATCCGAAGAGTCAATAAATTTTACTAGTTATATGTCACTCCTAAGAGATATGTTAATTATCTAGTAAAATATTCCATGATAAATTGTTTATGTTCAATGGTACCTCTACACTTTTCAATTAATTCTATAAGTTATAAAATATCCCTTACTCAAGGATTTTTATTATTGACATTGATTGTTAACTTATATGAATCTTGTATTATATTAAACATTTTCTCCATGTCTCATAATTTATGATCCATTTTGTTATTTTCAAGAACATAGATTCTTTCATCATATCCTTATGATCATTAGATAACATCAAATTGATAAAGCTTATATTTACCATAAATGATCATTTCATCTCACCCTTCTTTTGTTTCCCATTTAACTAGCTTATAAAGAAAAATGTTAATTGAATTATTTCTAGAAAGGTTTCATTATTGAATAAATTCATGTGATATTTTTAAGAAATATTGTGAATTAATAAAAGGTCAATATAGTAAAAAAATGATCACATGAATACTTGTGTGTTGTTTTATATGATTATAAACTAATTGCATAAAAATATAATCTTAATAGTTCCTTGTTTATATGAGTGGTGCAATCTTTTGGTTTGATTTTGTATGTTTTGTATTGTTAAAATTGGGTCATGTTTATCAATATCAAATCCAAAAATAGAAATATTATGTTTTTGGCATCAAATCAAGAATTTTGGGTTTGGGGATATTAAATTTATGTTATATATATAGGATATAATCAACATTACAAATTATAGTGGAAAAAATTTACATATACCCTTCAATAGATATTTTTTCAATAAACATAACAATTTAGAATAGGTAACCACATTTTTTGAAGCCATGATGATTGTGATTCCATAACTGGTACATCAATAATTCATTCAATATTTATCTTATTAGTAAAATATTTATATTCACTAGGGTTTTGAGTTGTCTCATTATAAAGAGGAAAATCTCTTCATCTTTTGTTTCCTTCTGTGTAGTGTTCTTGTATTTTCTCTAGCATTTCTCCCCTTTTCGTCTACCATTTCCAATTTCCAGAAATTTTTCACTTTGTGTAAGAGTTTTTCTTATTATTTAATGTCTTATCCACTATTAAATCCTTATTCCAAAGAGATTCATCTAATATTTGTTTTCCTCATTTTTTGTTTGTCTTTTGTTGTCCTCAGTGTTTTTATTAATTCATTTTTCACGTGTTCTTGGTTTCTTCTTCAATTGGATCTAGATTCACATGGTCTCACTCACATTTAATCATCTCGGAGCCTCACTCACCTCCATATAATCAATTTTTTAATATTTTTAATTTTTTAAATAGTTTTGTTCTGGATTGGTTAACTCCCATAAATCATTATTCCCAATGTTTGATATCCTATTGAAGTGGAGGTCACATTATCCTAACAATTTTTCTGTTTTGCATAGATGTAACATATATGTTTCAATGTTAGATTTATCAATAGTTTATGTCCATTTTATACTAACTCATTATGGTTTTATCTTTGTATTCATCCTAGGAGATTGGTTTTGATGTCTTATGAAAACACAAGAATCACCAATGTTAAAAAATTCATGAAATAAGATAAAATTAAAGAGAAATAAGAAAAACAATAAGAACACTGAGACTAATTTTAGAAAAATCACAATATCAAAAGAGATAAAGAATAAATTAAACTATATTTAATATATTTTTATAGTTTACGAAACAATTGAATAATATAACTAGCCTAAAATGAGATTTAAAAAAATATGGATCTATATTAACCAAATTTTTTATAATTCTATGATCTATATAGTAGTCTATAGTGATATAATACCCATGTAAATAATGTATATATTTCTACAAAACCCAATGTATTTTTATGGGATGGTGTTCAGTACATGCCACTAGAACATAGATAAACATAATTAAATTTATCATGACACCCCATTACAACATGATATTGAAGATGGATTGTGTTATTTATATCCTTAAAGAGTAGCTCACTGTTAAGAATAGTTGAGGTATTTGTGGGTGTTGTCTTCTGGGAATCATGTTGTCTTAGTACAATATTCCAAAAAAATGACATTTTGATGATGTAAATATAATATCTTGGTTTGTATTTCTATTGATAGGCCTTGGCCTACTAGATAGTGATGGGATTCAATGATTATAATTGTTTATGTTGTTCTATTTGATTCGAGATTCTCTTTGGATGACCCTTTAGTATGTCATTTTTCATTTTTTGGGTTTGTCACAAGATTCCCTTAAGCGTACCCCATTTTACAAAAATATATCAGTACAAAAAAGTGACCCTTAAATTATATATATAATTAATTTAGTGGTGGTATGTACCAATGGATTATTTTTAATCCTTGTATTCAATAACCTTTATGAATATAAAAATATCATATTTTCCTTTTCCTCTACAACCAGAAAAGGGTGAAGCACCCTTACTTAATGATTGGAATATTTATTTCAGACATAAAATAGGGAAATAGAGTTATAGAAATCATACACTATTTCTAGGTACAATAAATATCTAAATAATCAACTCCATTTAAATTATTCTAAGTTATGGTTATGATAATATTTTTGGATTTTCCAACAATAAGGGAAATGATTTTTTTTGTAGTAAGATCGCATGAAATCTCATAGTTTCAAAAACCAAATGGAGGATTTTATAAATCATAATCTAAATATAAAATAGTGATTAACCTCCATACACCAGTTTTTTAAGGTATATGATTCTCAACTTCTATAGAACCTATAATAATCACATCTATGTACTCATCATAATATGCAGCAACAATTGATGACTCAAAGAAATTAGTCATCTATGAAATTTTTTTATTTTGTATGAGTTTGTTTCTACTTTATTTATTGAAATATTATTTTTTAAATGATTAGTAAAACGAGAAACTCTAACATGGTTCTCAAACCAAAATTCAACTGTAAGCAAGAGATATTTTACAATGTCCATTATCATGATTGAAATCAACCTGGGCATATCTATTTCTTCTTGTATCTTAGCATCATTAGAGTAAACAAACTATATGGTTTATTTAATTTAATCAATATTATTTTCTATATTCTATATCCTATTGTAGGTATACCTAATTATATGTTTGTATCCATGTGGACAGGTAAACCATCAAATTAGTTTTCTATATAATTCAACTAAATTTATTTCATACCACTGGACATTTTTTTTCATTGTGGTTACAATCTAAATCATAATAGAAAGATTGTGAGACATGATTGGTTGGAATAAAATATTTGATTATTTTTGAAACTATATGTTATGGAATATTGGATTAGAGATATTAGGTTTGATACAAATCCTTAAAACTCATATACTAGATTGCTTCAACATTAATGAATCAATTTGGGTTAATATTCCTATAAATATTATCAATACATCTTCTAATAATTAGTGAACCCAAATACCTTGAAATTAAATCTACATAGTCATTATTAGGGTGTCAAATATGAAGTAATTCTATTTTATTAATTCATTATGATACACCTAAATAAAACAAACATCCCCCATCTACCACCTATATAGTTCCTCAATTTCATAGAATGAAATAAGGATTTTTAGGTCATCTATAAAACAAATTTAATAGATTGCTAAATTAAATTTATATCATAGGATAAGTGAACTCATACGTTAATCAATAATGAAATTAACCAATATAAATTCAAAATACTCTACATTATTCAAATATTCCTCATCTATGAAGGTTGATACCAAGACACAATTGTTCTTGAAAATATAGGTAGAAGATTGATTGGTATTATTTTATTGAAACTTTTCTGGAACACATCAACGGAGGATCAAGATACTTCTTCTCATAATCTAAGGATCATCACTAAACTAGGGTCTTGAGTGATTAGTGTAATAATTATCCTACCATATCTTATGTGTGGGTATACAGAAAATATAAATATATTAATGTTGATATATATATATATATATATATTGATTCAACATCTATATAATAAAATTTTTTTCTTACACATTAATGTGTATTGTAAAAACATACCAACACACCCTAATAGAGGTGAAAATTAGGGAGTTAAACTTTTTTAACTTAATGGAATTTTACCTCTTGTTAGAAAAAGAAATAGAAACATGGTATCCAATACATATACACATTCCCACTATCTTAATGTAGAAATAAATGTGAGGAAACAATGTTTTACTTGGTTCACCACTAAGGGGCAATCCAAGGAACAGACATCAAAATATAGTTAACATATTGATAGGTAACACTATTGAATATAGTTCTTATAAATGATTAAGAAGAACAAATGGCCATTCCCAGATGTACTTCTAATTCATTACTTCCTGTGGATTTCTTTGATCCAAGGGAATAATTATTGAATGAAACATATAGTTTTCTTATAATATTTTTCATGAATCAGTTAAAGTACCCTAAAACATCAAGGGTGTCTGTACTTTTCATTTTCTACTCAATTTATTATATATTTTTAAAATGTAATTTTTTTTAGTAGAACTGTAGTTACTCTATATTTTGGTTCATAATCATCCAAATAATTCTAATAATTATCTATAATTTATTTAAACCAAAATATATTTTCCTTCTTTTTCAAATGGAAACTCTCTGGAATTAACACTATAAATTCCTCTAAATTTCGATCTTTTATAATATTTAAAAATTATTTCTGATCAATTTTTTTATTATCTTTTTCATAAATTCCATAGGACTTTTTTCTTACATTTTACTATATTACCAATCATGTATTATGATTTATAATGTAAATTTTTATCCACACGGAAGTATGGCATAGAACTATTTTTGTGATGTAACTAAATCTAAAACACCAAAACCAACTTCATCTTGACTCACCACAATCATATTTAAAACATGGATTTCTTCTTCGTGATGCATAATAAAATTGAAAATTTTGAGTATAACACAACATCCTCAAACTTAAGTCTCTTATTCAGAATTTTTTATTATGAAAATATAATATTATACTAAAACTATGACACCATAAGTATTATATAGGTTTTTTATAAGAATATTTTCTCAGAAACTCAATATGGAAATATATATGTGTATAAGAAATTCATACATATGATTTTTTGAAACATATTAATTGAATAATGTTTTATCATTTTCTATATATTAGTTCTTCTGGAATAATAATATCATATATAATATAAAAAATATTACACATTTATCATGATTTTTATCTTTTTCCAAAATTATAGAGTTTATGAAATATATAACAAATCAATAGTAATATTATGTATGCTCTAAAAAAACATATCCATGCCTTTCATTTGTTGATTTTCACAACTGTCAGAGCATAAAAACATATGTATGAATCCAAAATAATATTACACATAGAATTCATTTTCCATTACCTCACCACGAGAATATATTATATATCTCAGGGTTATTATATCCTTTTATTTTGTTCATTAACTGAAAAAAAAAATTAATATTCTTCAAATATCAAACACATACATGAAACTCTATGACATCTCAGTTTCTGCCTCCATATGAAAATCCTTATGTAGACATGGAGTCTTTCATGAATTAGAAAATATCTCAAAAATATGAATAAACTAGATTTATCTATGATTCCTTAAGATAAGGCTAAAAATCCTCTATATACTTCATTTATACCCAAAGAAACTCTATATTCCAATGAATAAAAATACAATATGATATATTTCGATTTTTTGATTTTTTGATCAATCGAATATTGGTTATCATATCCAATACTCCTCCATATAATCTCCAAAACACGACACTTTTTTACACTCCTCCTATATAGACTATTTCTACCCCTATAAAAATAAAATTCAATTTATTTATGCTATTATTTCCAAACCCGTTTGCATCTATGAATTAAAAAACTAATAGTCCACCATAATCTAATAAAATATCTATTAACTAAGTATCTACTATGATTTGAGTTGATTCTCAATGTAGAAAACATCTCACAAAATTTAATTTCAATAATATTATTGATTAATTTAATATTAATCATGCACTCTACCATTATAATTCTCCCTAAATTGTTTCTACCTATTTATATTTAACCAAAAATTATATAAAAAATTTAATAATTCAATTAAACAATAATATAATTCATTTAAAATATTGGGGAGAGGAGAATATTCAAACCATGTTAAATTTATAGAGATAATTGAACTCTAAGGTTCAACCGGTGTATCTTGAATATTAGTACATCCAAGATCATATTCATGATTTTTTTAGATTTTTTTCAATCCCAATATACTCTATCATGATAACTCATTGATCAATATTTTAATCAAAAGATGAAATTTTATCTCTATTTTTTTTTCAAGAGTGTTGAACTATGTTCTTTTTGATCTTGATAACACTTTGGTTTCTGAAAAAATATTATCATGTGTTATTGATCTTGTTCACCTAATGTCCCTCTTATTGTTTCATCCACTAAAGTATTTTATAATCTTTAGATACTATAATTTATTAATCTATATGTCTAAAAATATATATATACTCTATAATTTTTTACTTTTCCATCCTACACACATAGTATCAACATAATAATTTCCTTAAAGTATAGATTTTTTTCCACCATAACACCATCTCAATCAGTATTATACAAGGATAATAATTAATGATATTTATCTACATTAGAAGAAAAAAATGAGTGAGAGTTCCTCAGATGTACGTCGTAATTATATTTACTTTTGTTATATGATTCTCTATGTTATTTCATTGAAATTAGGTGTTAAGAAAAGATTTATAGTATAGGTCTATTTGAGTTACAATAATCTACAAAAAACCTCATATGATCCTCTTGAATAAGGTTGGATCTAAAAACATTTCATTCTTAGGCTTCCCAGATACCAACTAAAATTGGGATGACATTGCTTTTTATTAATCCATAATGAATTTATTCAATAGTCCATTAAAAAATTTATTCTAGGATATTGAATTATAACTCTTTCTTTGAATCACTTATAGTACTATAAAATATGTCATCTCACCAATCATAAATATTTCAAAAGACTTATCCCATCAAATTAATGAACACTATCATAGGATAATGTTTTATTACTATAAATATTATATCATCCACGTAAACCATCAACAAAAAAGTATTCTTCCATGAATGTCTTTATATAAAGGTTGTGATCAACACAACCTCCTTTGAATTCGAGTTGCTTCATATATGTTTCAAGATAAGTATACCATGCACATGGTGAATTATTTAGACCATACATAACCTTCTTCAACTTGTACACTTTATTTCATTACTCATAATCAAGAATAAAGATCTCATCTCATTATAGACTTAAACATTTAGCATACTATTCAATAATGTTGATTCCATGTAGAGTTTAAAAATTTTAATCCCCATTTTAATCACCATTTTTAGTAAGATACTGACTGTATTAATTCAATACACTGGTAAAAATATTTTTTAAAATCAACACCTTATATTTTATTGTTACATTTGTATACCAGTCGATCCTAATTTCAAACCACATTACTGTTATCACAAAAATGATTTAATGAAGAACCGCTTTATCCAATTAATTTTTTTGTGTTTAGTTATATCTATAAGCTCTTATGTTTAATTTTTATCAATATGATCTAACTCCCCAATTATTTATCTAACCCATGATACTTCTTTTTCTACATCATTATAATATTCTTGTTCTATGGTTGAAAGTAGAGTCAGTTACTCTAATTCTGTCATTCTTCATGTCTATGTTAGTATAGATCTATCCCCAATTATATTTGATGGATAATATTTGGTAATTATTTATATTTCATGATGTAAAGGATTACGTCCTTCAATAGTTGTTTCTTATAATTATTCAATATTTGATTCTTCAACATTTTATGCACTATATCGTGCTTATAAATCAATATGATTTTCTTCATCTTATTCACTCTATTTATAATTTGAACTCTTAGAATTTATTCCATATTTCTCCTATATAACTTTGAAATAGTTTCTCTCACTAATTGTTACTAAAATTTTATTATATCATTTTTACTATTAGGTGTTCATTGAGTATCCTAATAATATTCCTTCATCTATAACAACACTAGATTTCCCTTTTTTCATTTTTTCATATGTAGCATTTTATTCTAAAAAATGAAAGTGCTTTAGTGATGGATTTATTCTATACCACATATCATAGGGGGTTTATTCAACTTTTATTCCTAGAAATCTTCTATATTATATTTCAACCAAATCCTAGGTTTCCTTCTCACAATAATGTAATAAAACATCACTTTTAATAATCAGTTTTTTTGATAGTTTATTCTTCTTCTTATTCCACTACATAACTACTCCATTTTATTATAGTTTCATAACTAAATAAACCCCATATTTGATATCTTTCATATAGAGATGAATCTAAAATTTAATGTATGCTTAATTAATTCAATTTTATTTCAAAAAATGTATATGGTATGCTTAGTTTCATTTTCCAATGATATCTAATACTTCTTTTACACTCTATAAATTCATTCTTTATTTCTTCTTAAAAATCATGTAATTATACTATAATCATCATCAAATATAATGAAATAACTTTCTCTATGAGTTAAAATATGATTCATGGAGCCATAGACATCAGTATCGACTGGGTAGAGTGATTCAGACTCCATATTCATCAATTTTCGAAACGCGTTCTGTATCATATTTCCCTATATTCATATGTTGTATATCATTTCCAAATATAATGTCAGATTTCAAATATCCATTTTAACTCTAAATTTTTATAGTTTTATCGTGATCTAATAAATAATATTTCAATCATTTGAGTTTATTTTGTATTTTCTTCTTCCACGGTAAGAATGAATGTGTTTTACTTATTATCAACCCGATATATATTCCCATCGGATATCTATCCATTCATGAGAAAATTCCATATATTTTCTTTGATCAATAATCTGTTATGATTTGAAGTGGCATCAAGAGAAAAATAAGAAATAAAACTCATTCTTAAGAGGGTATACTACAATCCATCCTCATAAAGTATTAAAATGATCTTTAGTTCATCACATATGAGCTTGGTCTTCCAACAACCTTTTATCTTCAGAGATCCATCATTGTAAAAATTGACAATTCCAAAAAATCTATTTATTATTCTTCAAGAGTTTAATATTTTCTATTATATTGGATGAAAACCCACAATTGTTGATATTTTATATTTTTTTCATTGCTTATTTGTGTTCATCATCAACCAAGTTCACTTTTTGACTCTTCTTATTTTCTATACATTAGATAAACAATTAGGAGGAGAAATTAGATAGAATCTCCATTCATTATCAAACACATTAAATAAAATAATTTTATTCTAATTCATTCAATGAAGAAAATATTTTATCCAACAGAATCACATTTATTTTATTTGTAATCATTTATTTATACCTCTTCTAGTGGTACTTATTATTTATTGTTTAAATACAGTCAACTAATTTATGATTTATGTTTATACATTAATATAAATAACCATAATTATAATTAATTCATCCTATTTAAGGATAAATATTCATTCTTATTTGTTGGATTACTGGTGCTTCTCCCCCAAAGTGTCTCTTCACCTATCCATTATATTACGTGGTGTGGCTATGATAGCCATAAATCCAACTCTTAATTTAAAGAAATATCTTTTCAATTTTTCACATCTATATGTTTCCTTATTTTACGTAGTCCCATGGTATTTTATTACCCATCAAATACAAAGGGGTTAGATGAAATTCAAGTTCCATTTATTTTTTACTACTACTACTCAAGTTTTTTTATCTTATTATTATAGGAGACACCATTTTTACCCATATTCCAGGATTATATATTATCTATAATTTTCTCAGTAGCTTCTAATCCTATTTTTTCTCTTTCTAATAATTCAATATTAGATATTTTTTTAAAATAAATGTTTTGTCATAGGATAACATGGCTTGGATTTAGATTTCTATTTTCTTCTTAAAGTAAAAACTTCTTCTTCAATATATTCAATCCCATTTGATACGTCCTATAAAAATTAATTAAGTTCGTCATTCATCATAGATTATTAAACAATCTTTGGTTTAATCATTACTACTTATTCAAATGATTAATGAATGGATTATTAATAATTGAAATACTTTTTTATTCATCCTATTTAAAACACAATATTATCCATAATTCCTATATATAATTTTTCTAATTCACTAATTTTATTTATTTTTATGCATTAGAATATTGATCTCTCTAAGATATCCCTGAAGTTACACCCAAATATCTAAAACACCTTGTTTTATTATTATTAAATATCCTAGATTTTTTTCAACATTGTACATCATGAACTCTTTTATATCATATTTAATTTCAATTTATTCTTACTCTTTGTAATATTTATAACCTTATTCTTCCCTTTTCATAAGGCTCTTTATCTAAAAAAAAGCATGGAAGAATTTACTTATTTGAAATATATTTTAAGGGGAATAATCCATCACAACTTTTATAGGGTTTATGTATAATATTCATTATTATATAATCTCGTTTTACAACTTTACACAATGCTTCCAACTTTTCCTCATCAAAAATAATCCAAGGGTAGACTTCCTTCTAATATACCCACCCTAATTTTGAATTTTCTAATAACTAATGAAAAAAAATACTTCAGATACCTCTTCATGTCCATCTTTAGTGATGTTAATATTTTTAATCTGATTAAATTTAATTTAATTGTTTATAGGATTTGGTATTCATTTTTGATTAAATAACATTTAATAGCCCATAAAACTTATATGAATGTCATCTAGTGAAATATATACAATGTTTCTTTCTTCATGTATAGATACATTTGTGATGTAGATGGGTGGAAGCCTCATCAATATCATCTCCAAAACATCAACATCGATCACTTATTCATATGAACCCTAAATGGAACCAATAACATCTATGATACGATTAAAAAATCAATTCATGCATTCATCACGATACATATTCAGATCATAGAAGTTATTATGAGAAACATAAAACATTTCCTCCTATACCTTGATTTACCCTTCATAAATATTAACCGATATATACCACATTGCATTAATAGAATTGAAACTCATTACCTTCATAGTGATCATGTTTGATAGTTCAATAGACAAGGAAATCAAGGCTTTAAAAACACTATCAATACATTTTCTATCTTCTTTAGTCAAGGATAACTAAGACACATCACTTACATGATCTTATATACTACAATAGAAAAGTATTCCAGTCATATATATCATAGAACAAAACTCATTATGTTCTTCCAAATTTTATATTTTGTACCATTAAATAAATGTACTCCCTTATCCCTTATCATTAATTATGTTCGAAATAACATCTTGGTTTTTATAACTGATTTGTTACTTGAAATTTGGCTCTAATAACACTTATTAAAACCATAAAACAACACACATTATGAGTTGGGTAGATTTTGGGTGGTTATTTCTTTTTTACATTAAGGACCTTTCTCTTAGGTAAGAATTAGATTAAAAACCCAACGAAAGATTATATACACAGTCATAGATAAAATATCTAAACTAAGAAAAAAATAAATTTGAGGATATATTATTATAAATTCACTACTAAGGAATAATCTAAATATCATATGTTTAATCTGATCCATCATACCATGAGGTAACCCTATCCACTATAGATGTTACATGATCTTATAAAGAACAAACTATAGATTCCAGGATCACTTTAACATGTTGACATCTAATTCATTGGTTTTATCTAAGGAATTAAAAATTAAATGAAATAAAAAACATGAAAATAATATTATACCTATATCAAAATATTTAATCAAATATAGTATGAGTTGATTTTTATTGCTTTATCGTATCCTTTTATTCATGATATTAAAAATCTATTACACTATAGCTGAAATAAAGTTCCTCTTCATTTTCCTTGATAATCAGCATAGTAGTTCTAGTAAATCTCTCTAATTTATATTCAAATATTTATATATTTTATATATTTTTTAACTAGTAACTCCTAGAATTTTTCACCAAAAAATACTCTATAATCTAACTCTTTATAATCATTGTGAATTATTTCATAATAAATTTTTCTTCATTATTCTACAAATTATTCTAATTTTTTTTTATTTTTACTATATTATCAATCATATTTTATTATGAATAATGAATCATTAAATCCACGTGGTGTTGTGGAATGGAACTCTTATCATGGCACAATTAAATCTCAAAATTCATAACTAGCATTAGTTTAACTCTCCATATTTTTCTTTACATCATGTATATCTTCTAAAAGACATATAAAAAATTCATATTAGTTATTTAAAACCAAAAAAAATTTCATGAATCATGATTATATTCTCAATAATGTTATTTAAAACATTTATTAATAACACAACATATCCAAAAATAAATATCCTATTTTTAATATTTAATTATAAAAATATCAAATTATTATGAAATAGTGAAGCCTTATATATTATATAGGGGTTTTACCTTAACCTATTTCTTAAAGAATTCAACATTAGAACTTTCACATGCATCTAAATTTCTTATATATTATTTTTTTGAGCCTTTGAATTCAAATAGTTTTACACTTTTCCATATATAAGTTTTTTTAAGAGAATATAATCTTATGTAACATAAAAAATGTTTCACATTACTCATTTTTCAACTACTTTTAAAACTTTATAGAGTATAATAATTATAGTACATCTAACCATATAACTTATATGTTTTCCACAAAAAAATTACACATGTCTTGCCTTTATTTTTGTACTCTTCTATGGGATCTGAAATATATATATATATGTATATATATGTATGTATGAATGAATATATATATATATATATAACCAAAGAATATTATGCATTAAATGTCAATACCAATTCTTCATATTGAAAATATATTAAGTATATCATGGTGATTAAGTCCTTTTTTATTTTAATAAACACCACAAACATATATATTCTTCAAATATTCTATTCATATAGGGAAGTCTGTGACATTACAATTTGTACCTCCAAATAAAAAACCATACACACTCAATGACTTCTAATACATATCGAATTTCTTATGAATTATTTAAAACTATACTGACCATGAATTCCTCCTGAAAAATCCAAATATTTATTAAGTACTTAAAGTACAACCAAGATTACATATTCATACAATTGTAAAAAAAATCTGTATTATATGATAGAGTTCCCATGAATATTATCATATCAGACGGATCCTATTAGAAAATATTTTAAAACCATGTAAATTAGATAAAAAGTGGGCTCAGTTTTTTTCCATAGAGGATGATGTTTTGGGTGTGTTTTATTATTACTTTCTGGGGTTCGTTATCTGTTAATGATGTGATTCAACTGATCTCAAACTCATTTTTTAGAAGTAGTGGCCAAGATTTTATATTTTTCATTGGTCATTCAAGTTCTAATTAAAATTGTATCATCCTCTCATGGTGATATGGATTTATTTTCCTATCCTCCCACTTTAATTTAGAAAATTATTTATTCTTAGGTTTATCAGTAATATGGTGGGTTTATTCCAATGTTCTGATGAACATACATGTACTTTATATCACCCCATTTCATTGAAGATATTCTTTGAACTATATGTCTACAAGGCTTCATTATATTTATTATAAATTGAGATCAAGGGGGAACTTCATTGGAAGAATTAGGATGGATTTTAGACTTGGGTTGAATATTTTTCATCTTACAACCAACTTGGTCACGTTCTATCTATCTGTAGGCATGAGTTGAAAGTCAGTTAATATTGAGGATACTTAGCTGGTATCTAGGGTAAATAAGGTATCACAAATGGGGAATATATTTAAAATGGTATGAGACCATTCTAAATATAACTAATGGCCACTAATATTTTTTCTAGTTTGATGTGTATCTTTGAAAGAATCAAATTGAATGTGCAAATTATTGTAGAGGATGGGTCGATATCCTCTACTAATAGTTCTACATATGCTCTAATTAAGTATTCTAGTGGTTGAAAATGGAAATTTATTTCTATTGGTGTCTATATGAGCACATTATTAGGTACTCAAAAATGGTAATTTTAATTCTTTATATTCAAACTGGCTTGCATCGATCGAGGTTGGGGTTATTATTTTATTCTAAATTCTATTTTATAAAAACAATGAGGGCGCTATAAGCCCCGGTCTAGATGAAAGAGTTCTTTGAATGTATATGACTTCAGAATAGTTGGATCTCCATCCTAAATCCCACTACCTGGTATGTTTAAATTTTTAGATGAATCCTTTGTAGGTGATAACAATCCAAAAGAGTGGTTTACAATCATTCCTAGGTGGAAAAGGAATCAAGACACTTCAAAGACATAGGTTGAACCATTAACAAGAGATAAACAAGCATATTATAAATCATTTTTAGATAGTGATCAAGATCATCACATGATATACACTATTTTGTAATGATCAGGGAATGGGGAGAAAGGTGTGTATGATTCAAGGTATTATCCAGTCACTATAGGGAATAAAACATATAAAGTCAAGGGTTACTCAAATTTAGCAAATCCTTGAGAAACTATATTCTCAGGTAAAATAATTTTTAATAATGAATAGGTACGTCTGGTAGCATTGGAACTTGTATTTTTTGTGGTTGAGTAACTTGAACTAACATTAGGGAAATATAAACCTTCTTATGATAGGGCTGAGGAAGCTCAAACTGATAACAAAGATGATCCAGATCAAAAACTAGAATTCTATGATGGTGCTGGGAAGAATTCATGAATGGATAATGTTTCCAAGAAAATATCATAGGGAATCTCCAATATTCTAAGTAGGTGATTCTAGAGGATTCATTCTTGATTAAAACATCAAGTATGATGCCTCTAAAATTATCAAATGAATGCTTTGGGTTGACCACAATGAAGATAAATTTTATAGAATCAACAAACATGTTGGATTTTTTCAGATCAATTAAATAAGGGGAAAATGAGTTTAGATGATTAAATTCAGACCTTGGATAAGATAGCCTACCACTTTGAGGATATCATCAAAGTTGATCCACACAGGTAGGACACCTACATCTAATAGATATAATATAGGGTGAAGGATTCCAAATCGTATAAATTTTTATGGAATGTCCTTGTAATCTATTATGTGGTTTGATGTTTGGTGATGTACTATATATTGTAGGGTTACCACTTTCCCCTTAAAAGTAGTTTTTGAAATAAAAATTTTAATTTTTTTTCAACGGTAGTGGACCCCACTTAGATAACCTTTAAACTTCCCTATCAAATAATAATTCAACCTTCTCTCTCTCTAATAAAATCTATCCTTAGAAAATTATCCTCAATTTATTATTTATACTATATTATTGATGTATAATGACCATTTTATTCCCCCTATTTCCTATCTTTGTAATTGAATATCCACAATTAATCTTGGATAAACCTAATTCACACCATCTCAGTTAGTTAGGAAGTTATGGGTGGCCTATGTGTGAAAAAATGAGAGTATCATAAGAAGAAATTTAGTGTAAAGAACAACTAAAATAAAAAAATTTATAAGTAAATCACGAAAAAGTGAGAAATATAGAATAATTGATTAAGAATTAGTTTTAAAAATTCATTAACATTTGATTGATGAGATTCTCCCTAGAGTGACCACAAAATTTCTAGTGATCCATAATTAGAAAATATTTTTGATCAAAGGATTAATTTGTAATAAAATTCCCTATTAGATTATCGATATTAATAAACGACGGCCACACCTTATTTTAGTAAAAATATTCTTTTTATGTAATTGGTACATTATTCCTCAAATGACTCAACATCATTCATCACCCATTTGAGAAACATATCCTACAATTCTTCCTCGACTAACTTGCCTTTATAATATTATTTAAAGATTGTAATGATATCTACCTTATTTTATTTATACCATATGTATAGGATAAGGGTCCAGATTCTTTATCTTTTTATCTCAATCATTCCCATATTAGCTTGGCCTTATGATATTCCCCTTCTCTTTCTTCATCTTCCAAGATGATGGCCACATTGGGGCTCAAAATTATTAATTCATGATTTATGAGAACTAGTGCTTTGGAAATCTAATTTTAGGTTGATCCATTGTATTTTTATTATTTGATTCTATATGGCTATAAATTTCAAAATGTCTCTAATATATATGATTTTGGGGTATCTTATTTCATATAACATTGAAGGAATATGAAATAACTATATTCTGACCCATATACTCAAGGTGAAGAAATTAAATATGATAGATATAATGAATTCTAATAGAATGAAACATCTTTTATTATAATAATTTATAGAAAAAATAGGTCACATTATAATGTTGAATGTTTGAATTGGAATCAAACTGTGAAAAGTTATGTGATGGAAGTCACATGAAATAGCTAAATATGTATTCTCTTTGAATTCATCCAATGACTATAAAAATTCATATTAAAAATTCATACACTCTATTCATAGTTAGGATGGTAAAATTATTATGATGTGAATGAATTCATATTAATCGGCTGAGATAGAGCCATATGGGAGTCATATGATGAAGTCATATGCTTGAAAAAAATAATTTGAAATTGTCACCTTTACTATTTTTCCTAGATTTTGACTAGAAATGAATTATTTTTAGGTGATTCGGTATAGGGTTTTCTAAAATTAAAATCAAACATGAATTAAAAAAATAAAAAATTAAATTTAAATCCAAATAATAATTTAATTAAAATATCAATATTTTTCATTCATAATCCATCAATGAATGGGGAAAAATTATTAAAAATCCCAATGTAATTTATTTGATATTTTAATTCAATATTTAAAAATATAACCAATATAATTGAAATATTGAAATTTAAAATTAGTTATGGGGTAAATTTATAATGGAAAACAGTTCATAAAATATTAAAATATGGACCCTCATTACTCCCCTAAACATACACTATTAAACTCCTATGAAATAAAATTGCTTTAACTAAAAATAATATTCTACCTTTCTAAAAACATAGAATATAAAAAGAAAGGAATTATATATTCATCCATTATTGAAATTTTCATGCATCCTCCATGAATATATGAAAATTTACATTTTTAATTCAAAATGGAATTATGGTTTTAGGAGTTAATAGAAAATAAATTTAATTGTAATTAAAAAATCAAAAAGGGGTACTTTCAATTATCCCTCTTTCCTAGGTTCCTTTTACCCAAGTTCTATTTTCCACTTCCCAGATACAACTAAAATGATATTCTGGCAATTAAATTACCCAATTATTTATTTGGGTTTTGTATTACCCTCACCAAAATACATTCATTATTTAAAATTAGTTATTTATTGAATTTATCCTAACCATGTTTGTGAAGCACACTTATTGGATATACAGTATATTTTATTACTCACACACATAGTCCTTAACTATCTCAGAATTTCATATGTGATTTTAATTTCCAATTTTACACTAGTTGCGAGGCACTTATACAAATTTATTTTGATTTGGATTCCGATGGTATTATTTTTTATAAAGTCCAAGAAACATAGGTTATAGTTAACAAGTCCACATTCCTCGTGTAATAATTTAAATTTGACAATGTCCTTTACTATAAAACTCAATTTCCTAGTTCTAAAATTGAAATTCCTATAATGTTTGGGGAAAACTCCCTCAGAAATCACCTAATTCACAAAAATATAGAACCAGTGATCCCCCAAAAAAAATTTAATTTTTATATAGAATGGTCAATTTAAATATATGTTTAACTATTCAAAAAACATTATATAAATATAAAAATATTGAAACCAAATAGTGTGTTGAATTTAGGTACAGGTTTGGAAAATATATTTTTCTACAACATATTTTTCTTTATTTTAATCCCAAAACACATATGATGAGGGGAAAATAGACACATAATTAATAATTACATCCCAATGTTTTTTTCATCTACCATAGAAATAAATTATTCCTCAAATTAATTTAATTTTTGTAATAAATTTAAAAATAAAAAATCTGAAATAAAAGTGAGTATATTGACTAATAAGAAGGAAATCGACAACCTCTTCATCCTTTATTCATAATAAGTAGGGATAAGTTTGAATTCATTAATGTATTACCTCTAAAAACATCATGATATTAAATAAATTTTTGTTTATTAAGTTTAAATAGTTATATTAATTCAACTCATTTTGATATCAATGACCCCAATTTGTAATACTTACTCCTTACAGAAGGCTAGGTCAATATATAACAAATCTAACTAGGAAAGAGATTCAGTTGATAGTAAAATATCTTGACTTTTTCACTATTCGGAAGGTATTTTCATTGGATCAATTTTTCATGAATATATAAGAAATTTTCCTTATACAATAGTGAATTTTAATATTCCACTCATCTAAGATCACGTAGTTATATCATCTGAATATTTTTATATTCTCAAACCTTTATATACATTTGATTCACATATTTCATAGACTTGTATGAATTGTGAAACATCTTAGTAGACAAGTGATAATTTTTTCTATAAATTACTATATAAGGGAAAACCAAGTTGTGTTTTGAAGTAGTTATGTATGTCCATAGTACATATTCCATATTTTTCTCAATATTATTTGGTTAGGATACAATGTAATTTAAAAAATTATCTTTTTTTTCTTTTTTAGACCTTGGCCTACATATTTTTTCGAGGTTGCAGGAAGTAGGGGTCTTATTGTTCAACCTATATTTCATCAACATTACCTCCTTGATATTATTGAAAAAAAAATTCCCATAATCACTTATTATGGTTTAATAAACTCTAAAACTATAAATACATTGGACATAGAATTTCAATAACAAAAAATTCATCATTATATTGAGTGTATTTTTCTTTAATCCATTTAGAAATAGAATCCACTACTAAAATGATATAAGAATTTATATAGGAGATAAGAAATGGACTGGTGATATCTGATCCTCATATTTAAAATATTTCATATAATATCATCAGATATTAGGAAACATCTATTATTTTTGAAATATCTCAAGTAAATTTACAGTTTTTACATATTTCACAACAATAATTTGAGTATTTAAAAATTGATCAAAAAAATAAACTAGATTATAAAACATTTTAATTTATTCTTTAAGGACTAATATGTCCTCCACAAGAAAGTTCATTACAAAAATAAATATCAAAAAAAAAATTTCTCTTTAGAGATACATCTCGTAATCAATTTTTCACTAAAAATATTAAATAAATAACCATTGTTAAAAATGAATTATCTTAATTTAGATTTATAATTTTGAGATTTATCCCTAGAAATTAATATGGTTCCTTTGATGTGACTAATAAGCTAACCATATAATTACACTAGTATACCATTGTGAATTTATAAAATTACACAGTAGGAATGTAATCATTTAGATTTACCTCAACTTTTATTTCTACCTCATCATTGTGGGGTGACCTGCTCCTTTACTCTACAACATTGTTCTCGAAGCCATTTTTCCTTACTCTCCATGTCTAATTCACAAAGAAATAAAATCAATTTCAGTAGTCTTGAGTTGTAATTAAACTTCTTAATCAAGTACTTGAGAGGTCAATGGTCAAAATAAATAGTCGATTTACTTAATAGAAAATATAAATAATGTTTTTCAAAAGTTACAAAAATATACCAATATTCAATTAATTTCATTGTGTAATTGATTAGGGTTTCATCCATAGTATATGAAGTTTAATCTATCACATGTGAGTTACCATTAATATTTTCTGATAGAACCACTCCCACAGATTGATTGGAGGAATCTAACAATATTTCGAATGATTGGTCCTATTCTGATTAACTAATTATCGGTGATGTGGTTATGCTCTGTTTAACTATATCAAAGTCTATAATTCATGAGTTACCAAATATGGAATCAGTTTTCTTATTAAGTAAGTTAGGGGAACATAAATTTTTCTAAAGTCCCTAATAAACATTCTGTAAAATCCAATATAGTGTAAAATGATCAAATATGATTCACAGTGGTGGGGTAAGGTACTGTATAAATAATGTCAAACATAGATAATTCCTCTAAAATTCCTTACATAGAAATTATGTCGCCTAAAAAATTGCCTCTTTAAAAATGACATTATATTTTTCAATGATTAAAACCAAAACATTCTAAATACATTTCTTTAAAACATTTTATATATTTTAATGATACCTTTCAAATAAGGATTAAAAAAATATAAAAATCATTATTAAATACCACCAAGAAACATTAATTTTTTAAAAAAGATACTTACCAAGTAGTGTTAAAAATTTACTGGGTAGTTTCATAACATAAAGGGAATCCTTTAACAATAAAACATACCAAAGATACAGATGGTGATTAATATTTCCTAATCTATAAGAGCTATAGGTAAATGAAAAGAAGATAAAATTATTATTATGACACATAATATTTATTATCTAAATATTATATCTCATAGAAATTCACAGAATATAAAAAACATAGTGTTTAGTATCTTTGATAACTAGTTACAAAAGAAAAATATTAAACAATACTTGTGAATATTTCCCTATAATTGAGCCACATTTACTCTCACATAGTCATCTCATAAGATATACTCATTTTCATAACCATAGGAATGGAAACATACGAAATGGGTGAGTTTAAACATTCAATAATGGTAAAATATCATAACATGTCTTCAAGGGTCTGATAATAAGCACACAATAAACCTGATTATAGGATAAATATCTAATTAATGAGAACATGAAATAATAAGAGTTGTCCATATGTCATTATAAAATATTTTGTGCCTCAAATGAACAAACAAGTACCTTGGAATAAGTGTGTGACATAATTAACACAATCCATTTAGAACAATCATAATAATATGACATATGAACTTGACATGTCATTGAATCATATCTTATTAAATAATTATGGAACAAACATAAGAATAGAATACATTTTTTTAAATAGAAATCAATAATGATTCATATAATAAATGCAGGGTTTCAAGATTCAAAAGGAATGTAATATATATTTAACTCACTGAATAATAGTAAACAACTCACATTTTATGTTGTAATGATGAGTACAATTATACTATGAGGATCCTTTGTTTGTAAGAAAATCAGTAAAGCCATTGGATTCACGATAGACATGCGTAATAATGAAGTTCATTGAGGAAATAGTATCAAGGCAATTAATCCATTTTGAGGTGAACTTCAATGCAAGGTGAATCTGACCCATTATAACGGCTCGAAAAAATAGTGGTAATGTCACTTTAAACCCAAACATTTCAATTATTTCTTTGACTAGCGACATCAACAATCTTGATGAATCCCATCATTTCTACATCAAGTGAAATAGCATATCCACATAAACTATGAATTCTTTCTACGGACACACCATTATGATCCCTAAAATCATCTTTGTAGCCATAAGGACCTAGGTTACCTCATGAGGCACCATCCAAATTAAATTTAATACATCCTATAAATGGACGTGACTAGAAGACTTTAATGGTGTCAAGAAGTCTAGCGCAGTTATAACTTATGGGAAGCTTTCTCATAATTGTGAGGTCTCAGATCTTGTTATCACAACATTCATCATGTGAGGTGTTTTCTTGTTGAATCATGAGTAGGATATCAGAGAAAAAATCCCTAGAATTAAAATAATAATTTTCATTTATCCACTTATTTCTACTTCTCTAGATTTTATAGATGACTTTCGTACATGAAACTAGGATGATAATGTGGATCTGTTTTGAAATATAGATCACTAAATTGTCAACAAAAAAATATGAGATGGTTGACGCCTGTGGAGGGTAGAATTAGAATAATTCAAAAACTGTGTTCCAAAGAGAAGAATTAGTGTTTCTAGATAGAAACAATTGATTAAAATCATACCGATGTTTACGGTACATGGCACACCATGAGCATAGTGAGATTACCACACGTTGTAGATTGCTTTCAACAAGGATCTTGTTGAGAAAAAAACGCCATTGCAATGTGAATCAATATGGTTTCAACTAGTTTTTGTTGATGTTCATTATCCGTGTGTAATTGCCTTGGATGAGATGAGTGTAGAAGCTCATGAAATCTAGAAAACCTTTTTCACTTAGTTCCTAGATAAACATGTCCTTTGTTCTCAGGAAATCATATGAAGAGATCGTGAGGGAAATCTAATATGGCATCATATAACTCCATTCAATATTTTCTCTAATGGTCAAATTATAGTTAGTTTCCAATTATTGAGTGCTAACAGTATTAATCAGGGGTAACGAGTCCAATTACTCTTTTATAATTTGAGAGAGGAGTGAGAACATTCCAACCAGTGAGACTGCATATTGATCTTCTGAAAAATCCTTTTTAGACCTAACCAAACTAAATATTCCATGTAATTCATCTTCCCTTCAATCCTCTTATTGATAAATTTGGATATGATGAATTACATGTAAGGTTCCTTTTCATTGATGAGACTCTAAAAAAAATTTCTTTAAGAAACTTATTGAAGAGATCAATATATTTTATTTTAATACCTCCCATATGTAATGGCATACAACACTTCCTCAAAATATAATTGATAATTTTCAATTATAGGATGCTGTCACTCCACATAATGTTTATCATAAGAGATTTGATGGTTTTAATGATGGATGTGGGCCAGGAGTAAACCATAATAGAGTATACTAGCTTTGATATGACCACATGTTTGACAAAGCAACATCTTCCCACCATTGAAAGAGACTTTACCTTCTAGGAGGATTGCTTTCTTCTAAATCTAACTCACCACTTCCGCAAAGTGATATGAGTGAGGTCATCCAAGGAACATGGGGACCCCAAGATAGGGGAAGGGTAGAGAGCCTTCTGTTATGCCCAGGTCATGAATCATGATAGATTTCTTGGAGGCTGAAATATTTTTTCCAGAGAAGATAAATGATTGGCCCCAGTTACCGACCTATCATGAATCATTTTCAAAGTGGAGCTAGGTACTCTTAATATGTTAAATATTTTTCTTATCATTCTGAGTAAAGAAGGATAATTTCATCTGAAAAAAAGGTGAGAGGGTACAGAGATACATCTATCTTCTTTAATTGTTTTGATTTCTCCTTTTTTGGACTTCTGATGAATCAATCTACTGATATAATCGTCAGTAATTGTGAAAATGATCACAGAAAGGGTGTACCTTTGTCTCACTCCTCTAGAGCACTTGAAGTAGCCTACCAGAGATCCATTGATAAAGATGGAACAATATTCAGAGCTGATCAGTGTATTAATCCATTTAATTAATCTCATATGAAATCCAAAATCATGAATGATACGACCAATAAATCCACTGTATATAGTGTCAAAGGTTTTCCTGATATCTATTTTATGGGAAATATTTCCTCCTCTATTAGTCTTTTGGAGAAGATTTATACATTCATAGGTTGTTATTAGAAAATAATAAATCATTATTCCATTGACATGGCTAAACTGATTCCAATAAAAGTTATTCCTATATATGTGATCAAGCTAATTGGCTAGAATTTTATTGATAATATTTTTAATACTGTTGACTATAGCCACCAGCCTAAATTGACCAATATCACTTGCATTCTTTACCTTAGGTATTAAGGTAATAAACTAAGAATTAAATCCATGAACATTAGATATCTCTGTGAAAAGTTTCTTAATGAGTTTATAGACATCATTGTGAATGAAATCCCAATAAAATTGGATGAAGTTGTTGGTGAAACCATCTGGTCCCGATGATATTCCCTTTTTGAGCCCAAAAATGGCACCCCTACTTTTAATAACTAAAGGAACCAAGGTGAGAAGAAGTTTATCATCATCAATGACATGCTTTGGAATAATTCCCTCCATAACCTCTTCATTTCTTCTAGGATCATTCAATAGGTTTGTGTAAAATGAGACAATGTGTTTTGAAAAGCCCTGACTTTCATCCAGGATAGTGTATCCATCCATTAAAATGGATAGGGGCCTATTGAATTTTTTGGATCTTTGGAGTTCATTGAAGTATTATGTGTTTTTATCTCCATCAGTAAGTCACTTGACCTTGAACAAATATTTTTCATTATTTCCCTATGAAAAATGAGATTCTTTATCTCATATGAGATTTTAGCCTCTTGATCAACATCACCTGAGAAATTGCTTGTGGCCATATATTCCTGAATCCCATGTAGTGTATTTTTAATAGATTCGGCTTCTTGATCAAGATGGATGATCTTTTTCTTACTCCAATGCTTCATTTTGATCCTGAGAGCTTTGATCATGAGAATACAAGCTAATGGATTTCTATTATGACCTTGAATGGACCATGTGTCTTTGAAAATTTGGAATCATTTAGGGAGGGTAGTCCAATAATTATTAAACCAAAAGGGAATAGGCTTCTTTATTTAGTTATCAAATTTTTCAGAATTGGGTGGTGATCTAATTTGGGTCTCACTACAGTGACACGTGAGATGGTTGTCCAAGTTTCCAACAAGAAAAAATTGACAAAATCACAGTCAATTTTGTTTTCCATCATGCTTCCTAGAATCATTCTATACCATGTGTACTTAGCTTCAAGCAGGTTGATTTCAGTCAGGTTAGACTCAACAATATAGGATCTAAATTCCCTCATAGAAAAGGCCATATAAGCATATCCTATCCTTTCATCCACATGAAATATAACAATTAAATAACCCATGATCTACCTTGTATCTGAGATACAATTTGACATATTTGTAATGTGCATCTATAGAAGTCTTCTATTAATGTAGATGTTGGAGTCATAGACCATTCAAGAGAGGGTAGTCTGACCAAATTTGACAAACCTATAAGTGATTATGTGCTCATATACAAAGATAAGAGTCATATTTCCAACACTGTTATGATTCCAGATCCATAATATGTCCTTACCAGAAAATTCAGGGATAGAGATGAATAGTGAAAAACCCTTTCTCTCCAGGTAAGGCCAATTATTAATTCCATTGGTTTTAATTTCATAAATTTTATGAAGGTCAAGTTAGTGTATTCTCACGAGGATCCTAAGGTTGCTTAATGTTCTAGGGTTTCCTAGTCCATGGCAGTTCAAAAATAAGATTCTCATTATAATTTCTATTTAGGTGTAGTACCCCTTTTTACTTTTGATTCCATTTACTTCTTTCTTCCAGATCTCCTTGGGTCTGCTTTCTTGAATGAATCATTGGGCAGTGTATTAATTGTGTTTTCTTCAATGTAGTTTTGAGAAGAATCACTACCATAGTTAATGGTTTCAAATTTTTAGGGGGGTAGTTGTTGTCTACTAGTTGTTTGTGTGTTGGGTCAATTTGGCATCAGGAATCTACTTGGTGTCGCAATCTGTTATTGTGGTGCCAGTGACAATAACCTCAATTAAGTCTAAGCTGATCATATCTATGGTGAATTCATTAGACTGTATGCTTAGTGAAAATGCAAAGATCTCTTCTAATAATTCCTAAAGTGCTAGAATCTCATCCTGCTTTCCATCATTCAACACTTATGTTTTCTTTCAATCTGCTAGTTTCCTATCTAGGAATTTTCTTGCACCTCTTCCTCAGCTAAGTCAACACATGTTTTTCTAGTGCTAGAATATATCGAACATTCCTCTTTTTGGAGACTTCCTTATCTTTATTTTTCACATACTTCTTTGTGGAATCATTTCTTCTCCTTGAGACCTCTTTCCATGATGTGTAGTTTAGTTTTGGATTAATAATTTTATAGACAATGTGGCATGTATTAGTGACATTCCCAATTATCCATCAATGTTCACATTATTTAGGGACATTATCACATTCAAATATGACCTCAATGAGATGATAATTAACATCCAAGGACACAAATTTTGTAGGGGATGTTTACATATCAACCTCGATAAGAACTCATTCATAGATTCTAATATCACCACTGAGCATGTTCTGGTCATTTCTCAAAGGTGTTCCAATGCAAGAAGCTATGTCATTGAGGATTTTTGTGTTCCAATATATTCTTGGTAGCCCATGGATTCTTTCCCAGATATGAGTAATGGATTGTTTATGTTTGAATGAGTTGAAATTTGAATCCCATTCTGAGAGACAAAATATCTCGAGCATCAGATTAAGGGTACCATGTCTCTATATCAAATTTATATCTTCTTGTTTCATAAAAATGATATGAAATTAACCTTTTCCTAGAATAATCAAATGCCAGTTGAATAGGCTCCAGCAATGCATGATTCTTTCTTTTATATATGTGAATGACCAGGGATTCGTACCTCTTTCATAGAAGATGCAACCATGCATCGAGTATTTTCAAACCTCCAGCCTTTGTTTGAGTACATTTGGGTCAGCGACTACCGTGATGGAACCTTCGCTCGAGCATTTGATGATGGGTCGTTTTCATTGATTTTTCAGTGTGGAGGAAGCTCTTATATGTGCTTCCTCAATTGAAATTGCTTTGTGCGGAATAATATTAGAGACAAGGTCATCAACAGGTTCATTGTGATGATCTCGAAATGATATTTCCCACTATGGATTGAATGAACCCATATAGAAGTAAACTCAATAAAAGGTTAAATATTCATCTGTTCCACATATTCAAATTGAGGATGATCCTGTACAAGCCCTCTTTTTTCATAAAAACATTATAATGTGAACAAATTCAATTTTTCTAAACATTATATTTTTATCAAATATAATCATGTTCACTGTTTATATTGTCAAAAAATGCATATCCAAAATTTATGTTTTTCAAAATTCAAATAATGATTATTCCTTATGCTGTGGAAAAATCTAAGCACATTTATGTTTCTTTATCTCATGAGATACAAAAAAATAACCAATAAATTAGAGGGATATATTGGACCCCACTAATAATAATTCATATATATTTGTTCGTTAAGAAATAAATCATTCAATATTTTATGAAACCCCATGGAAATAAAATAGGTCTAGTTCATCACTTCATAAACAAACCATAGAAATAAAAATATGGTTCACAACATCTTAGGATGTGATCACCAAAATTGAAATCAATAATTCAAACATTTGATACCCAAAATATTATCACCATAAAATATTATTTCATAATAAAATTTATATGGTGATTCATGATGATAATTTCTAAGTAAATTAAGCCTTTATAGATAAAAATAATAATGTTAGTGAAACATTAAATTAGATTTTAGCAGAAAAGTTTAACACGAATATAAAATAAAATGTTATGGATCACATTTCAAAATCATTTTTTAAAAGGTGAATTGAAAATTTTAAAAAAAAATATTCTAAAAAGTAATATATAAAATTGATCTTATAAAAGATATAAATGTTTTCAAAAATGATATTTTTGGTGAAAATAAAACATATTATTATGAAAGGATGGAAAACCAATTTAATATTTTTAAATACCTTTCTTGAGTAATTATATCATAAAAAGAGTACAAACATATTTATTAAAAGAGGGGAAGAGAAATATGAAGATAACCTAAGATAAAACATGATTACATTTAGACATAAAACGGTGAACATTGGAGATAAAGGTAAATATTCATAAGGAAGGTAAATCATCATTAAAGAAAGAAGATAATTATCCTCAATAATGATATAATTTTGAGAAAGAGAAATAAATTAATCAAGATAATTATTTGAATTACAAATTTATATTTAATTATAAAGATATGTAGTAATAGTATCATCATATCACAGAAGAAAAAAATCTTTTAAAACCATAGTAAAAAAATAATTATAATTACTCAATAAAATTATACGGGTCATGAGAAACCCCTTAATTTAAATATGTCTTAGTCGGACATGATATAACCTCATGTAAAATTATCATAACTATCATAATAACTAATTTTATTTCATTATTAAAATATATTACCTTTTAGGAACCTCATTTATAACTATTTATCATAAATATGTTAATCAATTATGGTTTACTTGAATCATTGGATATTTGGATTTTAGGATTTTTTTTCATTGTATATGATTCATAGGAATATTGTAGATTTTTAATTATTAGTTTAAATAATATCATCCCTATATTATTTAAGATATAAATTATTTATCTTGTAATTAGTACTTAAATCCAATTTAAGTAGGTTAAACACATGGATTTCATTCACGTAAAATAAAATTGTGAGGAACTAGTTTTTGTGTGTTTAATGACAAAAAGGTGGTATATTAAAAAATATAATAAATAATAATAACACAATTCCATAATTATTGAAAAAATATTAAACAATTTATTATTACATTAATTTACAACTATATAAAATACCTTAATCATTTGTGAAAAAATCATTATAAAATCGATCATATAGGTGGTCCAACCAACCCAAACCAGATAGTGTAGTAGTGATTAAACGAGTGACGACATGTTTTTGTATAATTTTAAGATAAATTTTATTGTTATTTAGATTTGATATAAATATATTCATCCTTCATTAAATTCATTATTAGAACCATCCAGGTGGGTGGTGATTAAAAATGATATTCATCCTTTGTGGAAGTAGTAGTCTGTACACACACATGATTAATTATTCCTTTTCTTAAAATATGGGAAAATTTTATTTTTTTGATAAATTATAATTTCATAATTTTAATTGTTAAATATAAAACAAATTAATTCATTATATTAATTCTTGTTACCATCCATGAAAGGTGGTGATAAAAATTGATCTGTATCATTTCTTGGAGGTGATAGTCCATACATATGCATAATCGTTGTTGTTTTGTTTTTTTTAGTTGATCGAAAAGATTAGATAATTATTGATAATGTAATATAACAAAATTATATTTTCTTAATAATAATTATTTATTTATATTATGGTTTCATGGAAAAAATAACAGGAATAATAAGAAGAATAGCTAAGGACTATGAAATTCTCATGTTGAGAACTTGAGATTTATCTTAGAAATGTAATTGGAGATTGAGGCTAAAGAATAACTAAGGGAGGCCAAAACATTATAAAATTGAGATAGTATTATAGGTGGATAAAAATGGTAGATTTTCACGATGATACTCGAAGGAATATGAGTAGCATGAAGTAGTGGAAGCAATTCCTTTTTTAAGTAAACCGAATGTAAATTTTGAAATTAATCATTAGATTTCAATAATGGTATGTCACTATTCAAGGACCAAAGGGTCAAAAAGTGAAACATAACTATGGGGAGGAGGGTTAGTTTTCCATGTCTCATCTATACACATGGCGGAATATTTTCTAAATTCTTTTGGTCATTTATACTTAATAAAAGTCCTTTTACCTTTTTCACTTTTACCTTGGTAACTTATTTTTTATCAATGCTAATTAATTTTAATAAACAAAATAAAAATTAAAAATATTAAAATATTTTAAAAAGATTATTTAAAATAAAAAAAAATTATAAATAATATCTCTAATGTTTATGAAATTTTATTTAAATATCAGAAAATATAACATATAAAATAATTTCTTTAAATACTAAATTTTAATGCTTATTGTTTATATGTTGTATGAATTTATCAATGACTTTGGATTTCATGATATATATTGGATTATTTTATAAAAAAATAATTTTTTTAATATTTCAAATTAATTTTAAACCTAGTATCTGTAATGAAATGTTTAGTTAATACAAATATCTAAAAATATTTTTTATATTAGAATGAAATTTTACATATGTTATAAAATATTGAACATAGATTTTATAGGACTAAAATATTATTTTAAATAAATAATTTTAATTATTAAATATTTATTTGATTATCTAAAATATTTTATAAATGTATAGGTTTTACATACAATAATAATGACATAAAATATATAGTTTTAGTAAAAAATTTATTTTTTACTATTCGTAAAAAATCAATTAATTTAGGAATGTCTAAAAAAATCGTGTTCGGGACTTTATAATTTCTCGAATTCAATAATTACATTACTTTTATAAAATTCAGGTTTCAAATTTGAAATAAATTTATATTAATAAAAAATTCATATGTGGAAGACAAAGGTACTTTGAGTAAAATAAATGACTCTTATGTTAATATTTTTTATACGGTTTTCAAAAAGTGTTTACATCTATTAATACACTCCAAAATAATGAAAATAATATATCAGTCATTTTTAATAATTTTGTATTATTAATGTATCATTGTTTTTAATTTAGTTTGTTGTAGTGTGGAAGAAAATCTACTCAACATGATATTCATTTAACAAAAATTATTTACTAAAATCGTGATTTTTATTAATAAGAACCAAAAAATTACCAAAGAATATATTATGGAAACAGTAATAACCTTCTTGAGAAATTACCCATGACATTTAGTCTAAAACATGATGGGAAAATTGACTTTTATAGTTGCATGATTTAGTTTTATTTTATCAATGAAAACCCTAAAATTGTTTAAAATCTTAGTGGGATCAAACTCATTTCCATTTTTTGAATTGATAATCAAGTATTTTAGGGAATAATATTAATGGGACTCACCCATTGAGAGTATGAGATGTTGTATATTATTTTATATCTTAAAAATATTTTAATTTATTTTTTACAACATCGATTGTTGTTTGATAAAAATCCTTTAGTTTTATCTCACTGGTTTTCACTCGCATTATAATAATTATAGTGCATAAAGGTTTTTTGAAAAATCCTTGGGTTATATCATAATAACAAAACTTTTTCCCTAAAAAATTATAATGATTGAATGTTGGTGTTATAGATTGGGTGCCAAAATGTTTTAAATTATAACTTATAATTTTTCATTTTCTTTTAAAATATCATATTGAAGATTAGATGGAAAAAACTTCTATTCCAAATTAGGGTGAGTACTAAAAATGGTTTTAAATCATTATTTTAAATTCTTGGAACCTATATATGTTTTTAATTGGATACTTTATCCAATTTATTAGTATTTTAAATAATTATAATAATTATAATTTCTCATACACTATTAGATTTTCTTGTTTTTAGTTTTAACTAATTGTGGTTAAATTTTTAAGTTTCATTGAGAAGTAACCATGAGAATTGACCTTTAGATGAGGCCTTTTTAATTAAATGTGAGTAAAGTTTCCATGAGTGAAAATTTGGTAGTGTCTAGAGGTGGACTTGTGTAAAGTAACCATGAGTGAAAAATTGATGTCTAGAAGTGACTTTGAGTTCAAATTTAACAAATTCTATATGTGACCTTGAGTAATGTGACAATGAGTTGAAATTTGATACCCTAGAAGTGTCCATGTTAAAATAAATGATGTCTCTACTTTAAGACACCTGAACTAACCGCATGAAAGAAGTGACTTCATGAACTAAAAAGAAGGTGAACCCCTAAGAATAAATGAATTAAATTCATGAATAAAAACAAGTTAACATCATGAATAAAAATTAATTGATCGCAAAAAAATTGAAGTTACCTCTTGAATAAAAATGAAGTGGCTGCATGGAAAACAATTATGTGACAACGTGGAAAAAGATTAAGTGACTACATGAACGAAATTGAATATTCGACAAGATGAAATTTATAAAAGTGTTGAACCAACCTTGTTCCATATCTATGGTAACATAATTCATTTTTCATATTTTATATTAAACCATACTCGAATATATTTATACTTTTATATTTTTAATTAATACATGTTTTCTATACATGTTTATCTTAATTTCAATATTCTAAAAATACTTATTAATTATTTTAACTCAAAGGAATTTTATTTTGAATAATTATATATTGGATTAAATTCTAATCACTTGGATTGTAGTTTCATATCATTTTTGGGAGAAAAATTGATTAAAAAATTAAATTTTGTTGGAATTTGAACAGTTTACCTTGCATGAAATTTCTAAATTTTCAAAGGGACTTAAATGTTGATTATTATTTTTTTGGTACTATATTAATTATACTGTCATATTATCACTATAAAAAATGTGTTTAATTTTAAATATTATCACTATAACCCATAAGGTTATGTTTTTTATAGACATTTACTAAAGATATCACATACTGTATTGTGAAAGATAAATTGTAATGGTATTATTTCCTTTAATATATTCTTCATAAAAGAATGTTATAGAAAGAGTTTGATATGTCTAAATAATAATAAGAGGTTTAGTGTAACATCCCCCCTCTTTTCATTGACATGAAGTGTGACATGGGAGATATTAGCCTTAGGTTACATCCCCATGACAAAAAAATTGGAAATGTATGCCAAGGGATTCAAAGAATATTGGGGGTGATTTTACATTAAAATAAAAAATTCTATCAAAGAAAAATAATAAACATCCAATCCTCTATCTGATTCCGGAACAACAATACAACAAACAATATACCCAATATTAGATAATAATATCAGAGTACCAATATAATCAAAAAATAATAATCAGAAAATTAAAAGAGACTCAAAAAACCTAAATTCACCCTAATTACATAATCCCAAGAAACGCATCCAATATCCAAGATCCACCAATTATTCCCATAGAATCAATACACGTCATTGGAGAAATATGATATGTTTCCATTTATTGTGTATTTATATAATACATATAAAAAATCACAAAATTACCCAAGAATTTTTTAGTATAAACTAAATAGTATTTTCCTAATTACATACAAACTCACTCCACTAGAAAAAAAAACTGATTATCACAATTTATATAAAAAAAATTATAACTAGATTAAATAATTTATATCAAAACCATTAAAAATTTCCATTTGAAAATGATTATAAAGTTATAAGAAGTTTCTTTTTATTTAGAATACTCATTCCCATGACTCCACAAACACAAACTCATTCATGCTAAGTGATAGTTAAATACTTTAGAGTGGTCTCTCATTCATCCACAGTGTCATTACATGGTATCCAATCCCCTTATACCCCAATGTAATATGCAAAATAACTTAGTTCATGTCGTTATATTCTAATAGTACACACCCCTTATTCAAGGTCGCGTTGATGGAATGAACTCATGCTTACCACTTATGCCAAAATCTATTAAATAGAATTTTAAATAAAGACAATTATTTCCTGGAAAAATTATCTAACCACTTGTATGGGTCATAATAATTCTTCAATTTTAAAATGAACATTTTTAAATTAATAACATAACGGTTTTTCCTGAAATCCATTTAAATCCATAATTTCAAATCCATAACCAAAATGGAATTTTTATAATGAATCCTCAATGGTTTCAAAAATAATTTCAAGAAAAACAATTAATCAAAACTAATCGTTCAAGTTATAATTCTTGTTGATATAAGAGAGAATCCACCTACCACTCAATAATTTTTGAAAATAAATATCCACACTATAAAACTCTAGATCTGCGATTACATATTCTTCCCTTCAATATATTCAATCATATGACATCAATATTCCTATCAAGAATGTATATCTATCCATAACATACAATATATATGGTTTTAGGAGATAGATGAATAATTTACCTAAGAGAAACAATGAAAATCATGAACTTACCAATGATTCCAGATCCCCAAATTTCTTTTCTTCACCTAAAAGTCAATTTTGTATTAAATGGAAAGGTCTCTCATGCCTTGGGAGGAATAAGAATTCAAGATCCTAGAGAATTAGAAAACAAAAGTTTCTTATGGTGATTAATTCGGATTAGATCCAATATTTTCATAGTGCCTAATATATTACATAGGTTTAGGACACACTCTTTGGAAAACCGTACACCAAACATGTGGTGCTACTATATCAAGGCCACCCCTCGCATGATTGGGTCACACAGTTTAAAAAAAAATTATGTGAATTCCAGAATTTTCCCTCTGTTCAAGTTTCACAGTTTCCCTAGGCACTCACAAGGTTTTTCCAAATCATGTACCTGTTGTGAGCCTACCTAGTTAGTCCCAAAGAAGGTTCCATGATTTCTTAGAGGTGGGGTATGGTTTCTACTAACCATGTACAAAATGTGCACCTCAATAAACACCTTCAAAATATGTCTAATTATTTTTAAAACTTATTTATCATAACCCATATCTTTTATAAGATCAAAGTATATAAATAAATCATCATTTACTAGAGACTGTGGGTGCTAAATTCTTCCAAACCATTATTCCTTAAATCCTCAAAAAGTCCAAAATCAGTGTTTTCCTTAATGATTTCATACCTTTTCTCCAACATTTATTTTTCATGCTCCCTCATTTCATCTTTAGTCCAACCATTTTTTCATAGAACCCAGAATAAAGTGATGTTTTTTCCATGATATAGATTCTATTGTATATCCATAATATATATTTTTTCATGAATAAATGAATAATCTAGTTCAAGATAAATATGGTCTCATCAAATCACATCATCAGGATCATTTTGGCACTACTTCAATTGAGATATAAGAAACATATTATGCACATAACTTAATATTGGAGGTAAAGTTAACTGATATGATACCTCACCAAACCAGCCTAGTATATCAGAAGGGATAATGTATAGAGGAGACCACATTGTTTCTTACCAATATAAAAATTTCCTATCATTGGAGAGATTCGTAAGGACACGTGATTACCCACCTTAAATTATAATGGTCATTGATGATTGTCCACATATGATTTCTGACAACTATGAAACATCACCATTCTCTTTATAGTTATCTAAATAATTTTAGTTATCTCATACATAAGGCTATGTATAATAAGTGATGTCCCACCAATTTTTATCCAAAGAAATTAGAGACTAAAAAGGGCAGACATACAATGCTTCAAAATGATTCATATTTATCGAAGCATGAAAACTATTATTGTGTAAGAAATCCACTAAGGGAATATTGTCCCTCCATTACAAGATAAAATCCACTATAAAATCACTAATAATTTCCTCTAATGATTGAATTATCCTTTATAATTGTCTGTCTACGTAATAATGATAAGTCATGATCATAGAAAACTTAACTCAAACTGATTTCTAAAAGGATTTACAAAAATATGACCTAAATATGGGGTATGAGTCAGATACAATCAAGACTAGAACACTGTTTATTTTTACAATATCCTAAATGTAGACTTTAGATAATTCTTCCACGGTATTAGTTTCACAAATAAGAATGAATTGAGCTGAGTCAGTGATCCATTCCACTAACACCCAGATGAATCATGTTTTCTAACCATCCTTGGTATACCTATTATATAATATATGACAATATTATCCTATTTATAATTAAAATTTAGTAAAAAATATAACATACTAGTTGGTCATTGATACTGTACGTTGACATTTTGATAAGTGAGGTATCTAGAGGCTTACTCTATTATAGATCTTTCTATGCCCACCCTAAAAAATTATTCATTAGATACTTTATACATTTTCTATATCCTAGGATGAACAACCCATATTAAATAGTGGTATAATCTAAGAACTCGTTATTGATAATCCAAATTTACAACCGTATAATATGTATACTATAACACTGAACTCCTATCCCGCATTCATCCCTCATTGGTCTCCCCATTATTAAGCTTTCACCTCATGGTAAAACATTTAGGATCATATTTTTGATCATTTATTACATGATCAACCAAATAAGGTTTAATTGAAACTAGAAGGAAAACTATTAAATTACCTTATTCTGAATCGTCCAGATACATATCAGTTATGAATGACCTAAGAAACCATTTATATATTCATATTTTTCCAAGTGGGCATATAAATTCATACTCAAGTCATATATTATGGAATTTCATTCCCCCTGTTTATAATACATGTCAAAGTAATGTATTTAAAGATATTACATCCATCTTCACTCCCTTAGATTCAAATATTTTTTTGAGAAATCTGATTCAAGCGTTTATGACATATATAAACCATAAATTTATCAAAAAAATGTTGTGATCCCAAGTTATTAATTAATGAACTACTACATATAACTCCAAATTGGGTGTTGGGTAGTTCTTCTCATGTATCTATAACTATCAAAAACCATATGAAATAACATGATGTACCTACATTAGAACACATCCCAACTCAAATCCCGATGTATCACAATATACTATACTTCCCTATTCAAACATTAGAAACAAGAGGATAGGTGTTGATTTAAGTATAAACACTGGTTCTTGAAAGGATTTTGGACATTCATAATTCCATTTTAAAGGAATTCCTCTCATTTTAAATGTTTTCATTAGTAAGTTAAAATGTTAAAAATCACGTACAAAATATCTATAGGGTCTTACATAGATAAGGAATATTTGTATCTCAAAGATAATCTTTGATGGTGTACAATAAATAACAACATCTATCATTTTAAGATCCACAAAATATTCTTTTTATAAAATGACATAGTCACGGATACATACTTCATATAACAAAACATACTTATATAATATATCATAAAGGGTATGCTCTCAAAAACATACCCAACACTATAGCCAAGTGTTTCTGATTATCTAATTTTTTCTTAGAATACACCAAAATACTATTAGAAACACCACCACAATAGAATATAGATGCCTTGGAAATAGATTATTCATAAATATCATGAACACCACTAGTGCATTCATAAGTCTTAAAGGAATAAATGCATCTTCAAAATGGAGAAAACATCTTTAGAAATCTATTTTCCAAATATCCTTCATCCAAAAACATAGTAGGGGATACCCTGATCATATTTAAATTTAGAGAATTAATGGGTTCCCATTAATTTATCAAATTTTCCCTCAACTGATGGAAGATTATTTTGATTAATTATCCTAACTTGTTTAGGATTATGATATTACACACTAAAACTAATATTTTTGTCCACCTTATTCACAAAAATAACTACTGTTCCCCATAGATATGTGATTGGTTGAACAAACCATTTACTTTAAAAATATTATAGCTAGACCGTTATTTTAAAAAAAATGGTTCCATCTTATAAAACAAATGTTTAATAGAAATGATCCCCAATTGTAGATCAATCATAAAATCCACTTATCTCTTGGGTGGAAATCCTATGAAATTATTGGGAAAACATCAAAAATTGGTCAATGGTAGTTGGAAAATATTTATCTCTAATGTCATCCACATATACCCAAGTAATAATTTCAAAATGATAAGAGATGGTTCCAACCATCGATTAAAAAATTCATACTCTACTTGCCTCTACATCCCAATCTCATATACACGGATGTTAAATTCCATCAAGAGATTAAAAACTATCTTTTCATGCTTGACTATTGATGTGGGCCTTCAATTATGTCAACAAATCCATACCCAAAATCAATTCATAGACACCCATATCAAAAATGAATAAATCCCAAATCAATTTATCCCTATCGATAGTCATAGTTTAGGTTTTATATATAAATTCTCGACACTCACTTTGTTCAATAAGAGTTTTAAGTATCAATGTATAAGGAATTATATTTATAAAAAAACACATATGACTGATAACATGAGTATCAATAAATGATTGAGATTTATCCAGATAAAACAAACCTTTTATAAGGGTAAAATTAAAAATAATACTATATCTCACTGTCTACGGACCCAATAGATCATTGATGATCACATTCTCAGGTCAATAGAATTTATTACCGGTTATCATTTAACCTTTTATACCCTATTGAGATTGCATACAATGAGGATTCATAGTGTTAATATAATCACCTTGTCTCACTTGGTTCTGATGAAAATAATTATTCTAATTAGATCATACATTCATGAGATATGATGTCTAAGAAACATGAGATGTGTCTCTATCTCCATACCATAGAAGAAAGTGACAATAAAACTAAATATATCTCATCTAATTACAATTTTTACTAGATCTATGTGGTGGCCTAGAGTATCATTCCATTTTCTCAAAATAGGCACATTGAAAACATTATGAATTACTTTTCTATTTAGGAGGAATTTTTATAGATCCCATGGTCTAATTTGAGGTGTCCAAACACTCTGGAATTTGGTTTACCTCTTCTAATTATTCCCAGAATTAGAGTCCCCACATGTTTCTATAAGAATAAACATTCTCCATCCAACCACATTTCCTGATATATCTCTTCATACCATTATTTCATAATTTACAATATCCTTATAATCCCTAATACCAATTAAATAAATCTTTGAATGATTTTTTTGGTCTCAAACCTGACTCAAAAATAAAATCCTACGAGGATATACTAGTCGAAAATTCTGGGTAAAATCATACAAAATTCATATGTTTAGACATATACACTATTACATAGAAATTCTATTACTTCATACTGAATATGTTTATTCTTTTACAAATTAGGAACGTGGGATGATGGAGTTATTTATGGGAAAATTATTAAAATTCCTCTCATGTGTTCCTTGGTCCTCATTAGCCAACACTACTAAATCCTTCCATTAGCATACTAGATCCTCTATCATATAAATTTCTAAAATTACATTTAACTCTTCTTGTGTCCTAAGAAAATCCAAAATTCAATTCATCATATATAACCATACTTATTCTTTTTCTAGTTTTGAATCCCTATGAAAGGAGGGTGGGTTATTCATATGGAACTAAACCAAATAGACCACTTTTCTCGGATCATCATTCTAATTACCACTATCCATGTCTTGAAAATCATGATCTATACTTTAAACTATATATTGATTCACTTGTGGCTTAGGGTAAACCACATTTTCTATAGGATCTTCATGTAAACTCTTATAACATCTACATGATATCATTTTCTATACACAAAAAACATAATTTTGTCACACTCCTTGGAAAATAAATGCTATGAAATTCCAATTTAACATATCAACACCTATCATAATCATACCTTGAAAAATACTAACACTCTTATAATTTTCAACAATTTTCAAAAATCAACATTTTCCACTATTTTCATAAATCAATTAAACTGTAAATTAATAATGTAGTCCATGTGGGAATTCTCAATACTGATTCATGATAGGACACTGTCATCATATAAACCCACAATTATAAGGATAAAGACCCCTAGAAGAATTTAAAAAATCATTTTTACCCAAACTCTCTAGTAACTTGAATTTTAGCTTAAAATGTTGGATACATCATTTTAAGCTATATACTTTTAGTTTGAAATTTATATGACCTTTCTAAAAACCCAGTAGACTGAAGAACTAACCAAGAATGATACAATTTAAAACTCAAAAACTTAACCAATATGATACCATTTGTAACATTCTACCCCTCCTCTTTTTCTAGAGGAGTGATAGGGAGATATTTTACTTAGGTTACATCCGAAATACACAAAAGGATGGTAATAAATGATAAGGGATTTAAAGAATTTTGGGGATGATTTTAATCTAAAATACAACATTCCAAAATAAATAAATATATTAAACATAAAATCCCATATATGATTCATGAAAAACAATACAAACAATGTTATACACAGCAATAAAAATATATCATAGTACCAATGGTAATAAAAGACAATAATTAGAAAATTCAAAGACACTCGAAGACAAGAATGAACCCAAAAAACATAATCCCAAGTGAAACCTCACTAATCTCTATGATTATACTCTACCTATTTTTACCATAACATTGGAAAACACACTGAAGTTCCCATTTATTTGGTGAGTATAAACTTAGTAGGATTTCTGTAATGACTTCCCAGATCATTCCACTCATAAAAAACATGTTAGTAAAATTTATATAAAACATTTTCTAAATATGTATAAACAATTTATATCAAATCCATAAACAATTTCCATGTGAAAAAATTATCAATTTATAAAATAATTTTATGTTATATAGAATACTCATTCAAATTCTTCCACATACATAGACACCTTCATGTTAAGTGAAAGTTCCATACTCATGATTGGTCTCTCATCCATCCATTAATTGATCACTAGGCGGACAATCTACTAGTTACCCAAATGGAACATGACCCATATCCTTGGTCACATACTTATACCACAGTCATACATTCTCCATATTCAAGGTCACATCAAAAGCATGAACTGACACCAACAATTTATGTCAAAACCGATGCCATAACATCTCAAATAAATATAATTATTTCTTGGAACATTTTATCAAACAACTTTTGTTCATTAAAAAAAATTAAAACTAACATTTTAGCTTTAGTAAAAAAGGGGGTTTTCTAAAAATCCAATAAATTCCCCAATTTCAAGGATATACCCAAAATGGGATTTCAATGAAGAATCATTCAAGGTTTGCAAAAAAATTTAATCAAACCCATCAATAAAAATGAATACTTCAAGTTCTATGTCAGGTCGAGATGAGGTATAATCCACCTACCTCCCAATGGTTGGTGAAAATGTAGAAAGGCGCAAAAAAACTAAATATTTAAGATTTGATCTTATTCCGACATATATATTCAATCATATCTGATAATGATTCCCATCTTGTTCCAACAATGATTTTACCTTTCTTTCAAGTTACAATGTTTACCTTATGCACTCACATGGTTATCCCAAACTGTGTTCCACCCGTGCACCTACCCAATTACTCCCAAAACATGTTTCATAGTATCCTAGATGTATTTCATGGACTCTACTAACAATAAAAAACCATGCACTTCTATAAACACCTCTAAAAATTTTAAAACCTCCCAGAAACTCCCCAATCAATACCCATTCCTTTTATAAGATGAAATTATATAAACAGAGGGTCATGTTCATAAAAGTGGGAGTTCTATATTGAGTATATTCTAGAACTATATAGGTGTAACAGACATTGGTTATCAACAACTACTCTCACCCTAACTACAATAATTTTATCCTTTTCTCCTGGAGAGCTCCTTGCTTCCTCGACTCTTAAATGTTGAGTTTATCATCTGGTTATGTGGATTTACTTCATTATATTTACATATATATGAATAATTGTAATGGGTTACACCACCCATAAATATGTAGTATTGTTGGTTTTGACACCCAAACAAAAGTCATGAATTAATTTTTTCCTCCATGGTAAAATGAATTTTTTTTGGGCCACCTAGTAGAAATATAGAGGTTTATTTTTGGTTGAATCCTCCATGGGGAAAGGATTTGAAATTGGGTTTTGACCCTAGTTTGGAAAAAGTCATTGTTTGACTCCATTATAGTGGATATAATGGAATATATCTCTCTTAGTTCATGACACTGGTAAAAAGTGGACATGCATCATTTAGATCTAAACCACTATAAAAATGTCATGGGTTCATTTTCATTTATTTTTTCTGAAAAAACTTTTCTTTATTAAATCATATACAATATTTTAAAAAAATAATTTTAATGGGGAAATTCATCCCAATCATCAATATTTTTCCATCATAACATTATTCTAAAAATTGGCTTGAGAGGAGGACCCAAAGCTAAATTAATATTCTTGTATTTTTGTTAACAGTTTCCAGACTTAACTCTAACACTCTGAGTTTTTGTGAAAATTTTTTCTTGAATAAATTAATTTTATCTGATGTATTGAATTGAATTATAAACTAAGTAAAACTTTCTTTATATACACTTCCAAGTGAATCTCATGCTACATGGTACACACAATTTTCTTGAATTACACACAACACTGAGTTTCTAAGAAACAATATTTTATTATATTATTAACCTAAATGGGATAGTTATAATATAAACATTAAACATAGTAATATAAATTTTAATAACTAATTTTTAAATATTATTTATAATGGTTTTGTATATATTCATCATATGGATAATAATACATACAATTTTTTGTCAATCCTTTATATGTTTAAAAAATCTATTTTCTAAAAAGAAATGCTTTTTTATGTCATTCTGTGAACAATAATAAAATGAATTTTAGAAACTTTTAGAAATTTCTTTTTATAAAATAAAATTTATTTTGGAATTCATTATGTGAAAATTAGAATAGGTTTAATTTTATAGTTTTTTATAAAAAAAATCATTTTTAGATGAATAATGAAAAATATTGAATTTTAATTCAAAAATGATTTTTCATTTAATTTGATTATATTGTTAAAATGTTTTTTTAATTTGGATTTAATGTTTAATTATGTGAATTGTTCATAAATTAATCTAATTTCATTAATTTTAACCTATTTCACAATGAAATTGGATATCAAAACATTCCCAACTTTTAAAAAAAAATCTTAAAAACACATCACCGTGACCCTTCTACGGGATTAAAATTAAATTATTTTTTCCTCTTCTATATATATAATTTCAAAATATATATTCCATATTGGGAATCAAAATTATTTATAATTATTATTATGTTTAACAATTTTTTTGACTCAAAATATTAGTGAAAGTGATTAAAATTAATTACATTGATTAAAAAGAAAGATTAGGCACTCACCCCTCCCACTTATTCACACCTCTAAATAAATTAGGATTTATAAAACACTTAATAAATCTCCTACCAACATATATAAATTTATCCTCAAATACTCCCTTTGTGACAAAATCCATCCAAATAAGACTTCCAATGAAAACAAAAAGTTGTCACCCAATAAGGAGGTAACATCCTTCCTCCAAATGTGTCGTGCCCCATCCCTTGGGGCCCATTCTGTGACTACCCCAAACCCACCTTCTATAGTCCAGGGGTTGGTGACTAACACTGAAGGTGTATTCCCTATAACTAGGAAAGAATTGCCTATATAACCTGTAAGCACATGCAACCAAGCACACAGCAAGATATGAACTCAAGTAAACTGAATAGTAATTAGAGTATGTGCAATAAGTAAAAGGGGCCAGAATACAAAACCAACTAGAAAGTATAAGGAAAACTGAAAATTAAAAGACATCTAATAGGTTAAAATAATCTTCTGAATCATCCACCATAGATCCTACCTGAATGGTAGGTACATCTCATGAATGGTTGTCTCTGCAGTTCACCTCGTCTAATGTCCACCTCCGAGTTACCTCCAATCCTAGCACCCTTGTTCTCGGTCAGCGCTATCTATCATCTGCACTAAACACAATGAGGTGTGGGCATATCTTGTGTAGGGGTGAGTATAAAGATACTCAGTAGGGACCCCGAGACCCTCAAGGTCTCAAAAAATCTACCAAGGATAAACCACACAACATGAAATGCACTGAAAACCCTACTTAGGTATATACCCAAACATATACTGAAGTTATCATATATACCAATCTCAATCATGAGGAAAACATAGAGTCCAACTAAAAGCCCAAATCCCAAATGTTCCACAAAGGAATGAATACCATGAAGGAAAGTACCACACAGGAACGCCACACAGAAGAATACCACAGAGGTATTACCACAAAGGAAAGTACCACATAGGTACAGACTCAGATCACACCAGATATAACTTAGGTACATAAGTAGATATGATTATATGTAACAACTAAATCATCCTACTCTATTAAGAGGTAGACCCACACATGATCTCTCGGTGATGACCCACACAGGATTGCTCAGTGTTGACCCACATAGGATCGCTAGGTGCTGACCCACAATGGATCGCTAGGTGCTGACCCACACAAGATCTCTAGGTGTAGACCCACACATAATCTCTAGGTGCTGACCCACACAGGATCTCTCTTCATTCTCCACATCACAGCTAGTTACTAGGTTCCCGCACAGCACTTTCTTGTCTCAAGGAGGGTCCGCTCTAAAAGCCTCTGGTCGATAATACAACTTCCACGAAGTCTCATGAAGAAGTATCTCAAAGGACCGCCACATCATAAGGGTCTCAACACAATAGATGGTGCATCAATCAGACTCCTGGTCTGTGCATTATTATACTTTTAGTCTCGGGGGCCCGATTGGATTCGTGCTAGATCCAACCCGACCGTACCCCATCTTAATCCAAATATCTAGTGGGGTATACTCAAAGAGATAATCTCAGTCCAAGGTTTCTAGCACTACTGATGGTTTATCAAACAGACATCTGGTGCCAAAGTTATGGCTAAAATAACCTAAATGGGTCGTAGTGGGTCAGGGTCCAGTCCGGCCCAGTTGGACCAACCCAGCCCGGCTCGGCTGGACCCACAGGGTCCGTTCCATCCCACTGGGTTTGGTCTGTCCCTCTGGGCGGTCAGGTTGGCCGTGAGGACCGCAAGGGGCTGTGGAGTAATTCGGTCGCGGACGGTGCAAGGGTGCGTGGCGGCTCGGCTGCGGGGGTGCCACGAGGGCATGGGGAGGCTCGACCGTCGGGGTTCTATGAGGGTGTGGGGTGGCTCGGTCGCAGGCGGCGCGAGGCCGCGTGGGGGCTCAGATGTGGGGGTGTTGTGAGGGCGTGGGTTGGATCAGCCAAGGGTGGTGCGGTGAGGCCGCAGGGTCGCTCGACCAAGGTGGGTGTCGCGAGGGTGAAAGGAGGCTCGGTCGCAGGGGTTCCATGAGGGCGCGGGGCATCTCAGTCACGGGTGGCATGGCGAGGTCGCTGGGCGGCTTGGTCATGGAAGGTGTCGTGGGGGCTTGGGGAGGCTCGGCCATAGCGGTGCCGCGTGGGCGCAGGGTGGCGAGGCCGCTGGCGGTGAGGTCGTGGGGTGGCACGGACAGCCGCGGGCGGCGTAGTGAGGCCACGGGCAGCGGTGGCCACGGTCAGTGGAGGTCGTTGCATCGTCGCCTTCATCACGGCCGATAGTGGTGTCGGCCAGCATTCTCATGCCCCATCATGGTTGGTCACCGACCTCCTCCATTTCGAAGAACACCACAAATCATCACAAGAATTATAGAGTGGACAAGCCATGTTTTTTTGGCCCACACTCTACGCATTATATCGGTATCAAGTAGCTATAATCTCTCTTGAATTACTAAGAGTCTTCAAGAATTAAAATGGAAGAATTTAAAACAACCACCCTACCTCGTTCTTTTGATTCGTTGAATATATTCTGCGGGGAAGGAGATGATGTCTTTGGGAATAGATGAATGTCTGTGACATCGATATTTCCTCGATCGTCGGTTTTTTGACGTTGAATACATTCATGGTCAATGATTTTCCTAAGGAATAAGTCGATGTCGAAGTCGAAGTCGGCGTTCTTCGTTGGCTTTTTTCGTTGGATATCTTTCTCCCAATTCTCCATGATTCTCCATTTTTCCAAGAGTTTTCTCCAATTCCACCAAAAATGAATTATCCAAATTTTAGAATATGTTGGCATAATTTCAAATTGGAATTATTATTTAATTGAGTTGGTGTATTAATTAAAGAGGGTGATGAAATTAATCAAGGGGAAGTTCAAATGACTTCCCCTCATTTAAGTGGGAGGTTCAAAGGGGATTAATCTCGGGTGGTCCCCACCACCATAACCTCTCACGGGAGGTTTTAGGTTCATTGGTCCCTACCTCCCAAACCTCAAGGGGAGGTTTAATTTTGGTGGTCCCCACCTCTCAACATCCACATGGAGTTTTAAAATAAAATAAAAATAAAATGATACACTATTTTATTTTATTTTGTTCTCTATGGACAAAGTGAAAAACTAACTTCCACCCTCAACCTACTACAATCGAGGTGAAGGTCTCCTTAAATTAATATCGGCGTTTTGAGTTGAATGGTGTCCTCGGATTTCAATTCCGACCACAGGTTTAAAAGATAGAAAAACGTACTCGCACGTTTACTGAACTTACCCAAAGAAAAAGTTCATAAATTCATTCTGGGTACATCGGGCCTCAGAATCATGTGCTGTCAATTTTCACGGACTTGTAAAATTCCCATATATTGAAAACATTATTGGAAATTAAGGTTCATAACATTCTCCCCACCTTAGGGATTTTCATCCTCGTAATCCAAAACTCAATCTAAGGGAACACGTGGGGGTACTGAGCACGAATCTGAGTCTCCTGCTCCCATGTGATCTCCTAGAGGTTCTCATGCTGCCAATGAATGTGCACCAGAGGTATAGACCACCCTTGAAGGACCCGCTCTTGTTGATCCTCAATCTCAATTGGAAGCTTAGAAAACATCGACCCATCATCGATGTCCAGCTCTATGTGAACGATGATATGGGAAGGGTCGTGCACATATCTGCTCAGTTGGGATGCATGGAAGACGTCATTCACCTGGTGCAACTGAGGAGGAAGAGCCAAGAGGTATTCCACCATGCCAACTCTTCTGAGGACCAGAAAAGGTTCGACGATCCTTGGAGATAACTTTCCACCTTGGCCAAATCTCCACAAGCCTAGTCATGGTGGGACCCGTAGAAAGATATGGTCGCCATCCATGAACTCCAGAGGTCTTCATCTTCTATTGTAATACAACTTATGCCTACTATGTGTAGTCTTCATCCGCTCCTGGTAGATCTGTATCTTCTATGTGGTAGCCTGAACCATCTCTGGTCCCATGAGTGCTGACTCCTCTGGGTCAGTTCAGCACAAAGGTGATCTGCAAGGTCACTCGAACAACATCTCAAAAGGTACAATCCCAACTATGGAGTGATAACTGTTGTTTTATGAAAACTCCATCAAAGGCAATTGATCCTCCCAGCTACGACTAATGTCGAGGACACAAGCACACAACATGTCAATGAGGGTCTGAATGGTCTGCTCAGTCTGGCCATCCTTCTGAGGATAGAATGCAGTGGTCAAATGATGTTGCATCCCGAAATCCTCCTGCAACCCCTTCCACAGTCAGGAAGTATAACGGGCATCATGATTAGAGACAATCGTTGAGGGTACTCCATGAATCCACACAATCTCTTGCACATAGAGGCATCACAATCTCTCTGTTGAACACTGCTCTCTGATCGGTATGAAGTGGGCTGACTTAGTGAGTTGGTCAATGATCACCCAAATCGAGTCATGACCCCTGGATTAACATGGAAGTCCTGTCACAAAGTCCATGGATATCCCATCTCACTTCCACTCTGGGACCTCTAAAGGGTGAACCAAGCCTTCTGGTACCTAATTCTCCAGCTTCACTTACTGACAAGTGAGGCACCGAGAGATAAACTTTGCTACTTCTTTCTTCATTCGTGGCCACCAGTGCTGTCATCGGAGATCCTGGTACTTCTTTTCCACTCTTGGATTTACCACTAAAGGGGATGTGTGGAACTTCCTAAACACTTCCTCCTGAAGTGATACTAGTACCATGGTATGTCCTTTTAAATGGATGACGTGCTCCCCACCTTCAAAAAATCCATCAGGTGCATGTCCTATGGATATCTGATCAAATCGAGACTCACAGTCAATTTCCTCACATTGTGCCTCCCTAACTCACTAAAGAAGTGTGGGAGTGACTGTAAGAGACTGAAGGAAAGATTCTCCATCTCGATCCACAATGGATATCTGCAAAGCCGCCAGCTGATTCATTGCCTCACATAGTAGTTTTATACCAGATCTTCTGTTGAGTGAATCTACTACAACATTCCCCTTCCCATGAGTATAGAATATCTTGAAGTCATAGTCCTGGAGGAACTCAATCCAACATCATTTTATCATGTTCATGTCCTTCTGAGATAAGATATACCTGAGACTCTTGTGGTCAGAGTGCACTATAAAACATTCGACCATCAAGTAATGTCGCCATATCTTCAAGGTGAAGATCACTACTGTTAACTCCAGGTCATGGGTAGTGTAGTTCTGCTCATGTTTTCTCAGCTCCCGAGAACCATATGTGATCACTACTCGCTCCTACATCAGGAAACATCTGAGCCCGGTCCCTGATGTACTGCAGTAGACTATGTACCCTACGCCCTCCTCTGGAATCATCAAGATGGGGGCACTAGTCAACCTCTGCCTCAGCTCTTGAAAACTCTGTTGGCATCTCTCTGAACACATGACGGGTTTCCCCTTCTTCATCAATGATATTAGTTGTCCTACAACTCTAAAGAAATATAGAACAAATCTTCGGTAGTATCTAGCCAAACCTAGGAAACTAGATATCTCTATCACACTCCGGGTTGGATCTCAAGAATGTACCACCTCAATCTTCATTAGATCCACTGCAACTCCAGCCTCTGAAATGACATGTCCTAGAAAGTGAACCTCTCAGATCCAAAATTAGCATTTCGAGATCTTACCATAAATATGGTGCTATCGGAGTGTGTCCAGTACTACCTGAAAATGATAGGAATGCTCCTCCTCAGTAGTCGAGTAGATCAGAATGTCATCAATGAAGACTATTATAATGTGATCAAGGTAAGGCTGACAGATCATGTTCATGAGTCCCATAAACACTGCTAGAGAATTGGTTACACTGAATGGAATTACCAAGAACTCGTAATGGTCGTACCGACATCAGAAATCCATCTTCTGCACATCCTCATCTCGTACTCTAAGCCGGTGATAGCCTGACCTAAGGTCTATCTTCGAGAACCATTATGCTCCCTTCAGCTGATCAAAGAGGTCATCAATCCTTGGAAGTGGGTACTTATTCTTCCTAGTCACCTAGTTCAGGCGCCAATAGTCGACACAAAGTCTCAATATCCCATCGGCCTTCACGGAAAACAAAATCGGGGATGCCCAAGTTGAAACACTAGGCCAAATGAATCCCTTCCCCTATAAGTCCCCTAGCTGTACCTGTAGCTCACAAAGCTCTACAGGATCCATCTGATACACTGGTGTAGATATCGGTGTCGTATTGGGGTATAATTCAATGTAGTGGTCCACTTATCTACGAAGATATTAACCCGGATCATCATCAGGGAAGACATCCGCGTACTGGTCCACCACTAAAGGATAACTCAGACTCTACACATCAACAGCTCCGAGGGTAAGGCCAGCCAACTGATGACTGATCGGTTTCACTATCCTCCGGGTAAGTTCATCATGTTCTGGAAAGGCTCCCTTCCTGCTGGTGAAGGTAAACATGGTCCCATCCATGCGGACACACCACACATTGTGCCTAATAAATTCAATCTGATCATGGACTAAAGATAACTAGTCCATACAAAAGATGACAATGTACGGCCTCGATGATGCTACTTAGAGATCCCAGTCGATGCTCTCTCTTCCTAGAGTACGCTCACACTACCGGCACCAGTGCGTAATCATTGAATTTGCTCCTGTAGGAGTCTCTAGACGTAAAGATCGAGCCAACAGCTCCATCTGAATCTCTGAGATCCAAATGAGGGCAATAAAAATAATGGAATGACTGGAACCCGTGTCTATAAGTATGGCATCTATGGTGGAGTAGACATAGATCGTACCACGTATCATCTACAAAGCACTGTGATCATAGACCTTTGCAGCCTGGATCTGAGCTCTCCCCTATCCACCTGCTCTATGTGGTTGGGGTGGAACTCCTAGTGGTGGTGGTGGTGGTAACACATCGAATCGTCGCCCACCGCCAGCTGTACGGCCAGCTCCCCGGCCACGCCCACCTGATCCTTGTGGACCTCCTCAGTCGAACCTTTGTCACTGCCTGGGCGGTTCATTGACTGTCTGTTGATCATCCGTGTGGTAGGTCGGATAGTCATGAGCCATGTGACCCTACCTTCCACATACGTAACACTTCCTGCTCCTGGCATGACTGGCTCTGCCTCGGGTGCCTCGCACAATCGATCTTGAATCCTGAAGTCATCCACCTATAGGTCTGGTCCACTTGGACCTCTGCAACATTTATCTGCTCCCAGCTACAGAAGACTCCTATATGTGATGACTAGTAGTGGGTATAGCTGCTGGTGACTGCTTAGCAAGAAAACTCTCCACTAATAGGGCTCACTCTAACACCCCCGCCTGCGTCGGGATGCTGAGTGAGAACATTGAAGCCCTGATCTCTCTCCTGAGTCCCCACTCAATGGTCTGGGACCTGAAGAGTGGGTTTTTCACCATATCTGTAGAGTATAGTGAGAGGTCAGTGAACCTCACTAAGTATTGATCCAAAGTCATGATGCCCTACTGCAGATGAAAAACCTCATGTATGCGCACTGCGTGAAGAGTCGCTGGAACAAACTCTGCCCGAAACAGGCTCACGAAGTCTGCTGAGAGAAGTGTCACCTTGTTGTGAGCCTGGAGCATCAAGCTTGACCATCTAGCTTGTAAAGACCCATAAATTTCAAGTAAATTTTTTTCTTAATTTCTTTGGAATTTTACAAGAACGCAATTTCTGAAGGCACGTGATTCTGAGGCCCGGTGCGCCCGGAATCATTTTCTGAAGTTTGGCTCAGGTACATTCATTGAATGAACGAGCAGGTTTTTCTAACTTTTGAACCGGTGCTCGGAATCAAATTCTGAGGGCACCGGTGGAATCACAGCGCCGGTATTTGCTTAGAAACGCCACTTCTGGAGTTGTGTTTGCTCGGGTGTGTCTTTTAATTTTTGGGATTTAAGTTAAGAAATAAAATAATGTGGTACGACAACTTTACTTTATTTCACTTGAAGCCACTTAAAGCCACATAAAGCCACTTAAAGCTGCTTAAGCTGAGATGAAGTGGATAGGGTGGAACCCAAAAATATCCTGCCCTCCTGGTAGGATATTTGTGAGGTGGGGCCCGTGTGATCCCCACTGTTTGTTTTCCGCTAAGTAACGCACCCACGAAAACCCCTATTAAATGAAAGTCAACTAGGGAGTTTCTTAAACTATTAAATGCTCCTTTTAATTGGGCGATTAAGTTCATTGAAATTAATTCTATGAATTAATTTTGTTCGTTTCTTAACACATTTTCAATTTGTTGGCATGTTAATAAAATAAGGCCAACACACCTTCTTCTGGAATGTTGTGTTAAACCTTTGGAGAATCTCTAAAGATCTCCCTCCTCCTTCGCGAAGAACGCGAAGAACGCGAGGAACGCGAAGAATTCCAGGACCCCCGGAGATCGATGACATGACGCCGACGATTCTCTGTCCGTGATTCTTCTTCCACGACAAATCTTCGATCGTCCGTTGAGGTAAGAGCTTCCGGTCCTTTTAATTCCTTTGTGGTTTTTATCCTCAACATGGATTTAATTGTTATAATTAAATCCATGTGATTTCTTTAAAACTCAGAGATTGACGACGTGATGCCCTTCCGCGACGATGCGACGCCCTTCTATGACGCGACGATCCTCCTACCGCGATGGTCAATTCTGCGATGAACTCGAATCCGACGGCGACGGCGAGGTAGGGATTTTATTTGAAAATAATATTCTATTCCTGTGGTTGTTTCCTTCAAAAACAAAGAGCCATGATCAAAGTGCAATTTTAATTTATTAAAATTGTATCTTGTTGTGTTTTCATGGGTTGATCATTATTTTTCCCGATTGTTACCACCTAACGCGGAGGGTGCGGGCCAAACAAACATTCCTCGACAACCCTCCGCAATTCTTCGTTGACGTGCGGAATGGCGGACGATGACCAAACAGGCCGCAGAGACGATTTGTTGATATTGCAGTGAAGAACGGGACCCGGGAGGAGCTATGGAGCACACAGAAATGGAATCGGACCACCGGAGCAACTCCGGTGGCCCGGGGAATCCACCGGCGGCGTGGGTCGCCGGCGCGGCGGCGCCCTGGCGCGCTGACGGATGGACCCGCCGCGGCTGAAGCTGTGGCGGCAGCGGCAGACCAGACCTGTGACCGTGCGAGTCCGGCGAGACACGGGACGTGGCTCTGCCGCGTCCGCTGACCAAGCGCGGCCCCACCCGGGGCCGCGTCTCCTCTTCCCGCAGGGGATGCATGCCCTGCGGCTCCACCTTTCTCGGCCGCTCGGCCGAGCCGACCTGCCGGCCGGGTCGCGACTAGGCCGGGCCAGGTCGCACAGAACAGGGTCGAACCCGGACCAGGGTCGGGTCGACCCGGTTCGTACCAACCCATAGGGGTTGGGCCGGGTCGGTCTGAGCCCAGACCCCCTGTTTCCGAACCTTTTTCGGTATTTTGCTCATAACATGAGCTACAGACCTCCGAAAAACACGCTGTCAGTGGCGATGCGATCCTTGGATCGAGACGGTTGTTTCGGTATATCACACTCAAGGTATCGGAATACTTTGGGTTCAGCCGGGTTAGTTCGTACACGAAACCAATAGGGCCCTCGGAGCGGAAACGAGCATATCTTGAGCTTCGGACGTCCGATTGACGTGCCGTTGACTTTGTTGAATTCCTCTAAGTGAGACGGATCTTTTGCCTTACTCCGCCTAGGTTTGGATGCAGGTGGAGTACGTTCGGGTTGGTTTTTCGTTAAAAACCAATTGGGCCCCTAGGACGAAAAAGCCAATAACTCTCAGACCGGGCGTCCGATTGACGCGCAGTCTGCGACGTTGAGTTCCTATTGAAAATAAAAATCTTTGGATACATCAACTCTGGACTATGTGTCAGTTGATGTATCAGCCTCTCGGCTCATGGAGCGGACCCTCCCGAACGAGCTTGCTGTGTGCGCGAACCCTAGAGCTGGCTGCGACTACGACGATGATGATAACAGTATGGGAATCCTCCGTGTTTTCGGCAGTGACCACTACGGTACATCTTGGGATACATAAACTTCGGACTACATGTCAGTTGATGCATCGACCTCTTGGCTCGTGGAGTGGACCCTCCCGGAACGAGCATGATGTGTGCGAAAACCCTAGATCCGGTTGAGACTTGACGACTGCTGGTCGAACGACTCGGTGTGTTATGGATAGCCCGGTGAGAAGCGCTTGGTTGTAGCAGCAGAACCACGGTGGAGGAGCGCTTGGTTGTAGCGGCAGACCCACGATACTCAACAGAAGGAGTACCTCTGGAGGCTATGAGGGGGAGCGCTTGGTTGTAGTGGCAAACCCATAACGGAGGAGCGCTTGGTTGTAGAAGCATGGGGTAGCGCTTGGTTGTAGCGGCAGACCCACGACGGAGGAGCGCTTGGTTGTAGCGGCTGACACGTGGTACTCAACAGATGGAGTACCTCTAGAGGCTATGAGGGGTAGCGCTTGGTTGTAGCAGCAGACCCATGGTGGGAAGCGCTTGGTTGTAGCAGTAGGCCCACAGTACTCGATAGGTGGAGTACTAAAGCAGCCCAAGGTTAGAGGGATGCGCTTGGTTGTAGCGGCATGACCACTGTATTTGATGGAGAAGGAGTTTCCCAATAGTTATGGTTTCAACTTCATGATCGATCCTATGTGGGTCATTGTGGGGGTTAGTACCTATCGATCCTTTGTGGGTCCGATGACTTAGATGAATCATTGGCTACATCTGATCATCTCTATCATCTTATGAAGAAGTATATCCTGTGAGAGCTGAATCCTATTTTGCTTTCCTATATGGATTGTGTTGTGCTATCCTGTATGGATTTACGTTTTTCTTTCCTATGTGGATTGTGTTGTGCTATCCTGTGTGGATTTACGTTTTTCTTTCCTATGTGGATTGTGTTGTGCTATCCTGTGTGGTTTTACGTTTTGCATTCCTATGTGGATTGTGTTGTGCTATCCTGTGTGGATTTACATTTTGCTTTCCTGTGTGGACTGGGTTGTACTTGAGCTTGGATGTTGGAGCCGAGCGAGAATTGATTACTTAGGTATATGTATGGGCATATACCTAAGCTGTGTCGGATGTTACTTCGTGATTGTATCTTTCCTTTTTGGTTTATCCTTTTTGGATTCTGGGAGACCATCGGGGGTCTCGGGGTCCCTACTGAGTAGCTTATACTCACCCCTGCACGGGCTATGCCCGCACTACGTTGTGTTGGTTGCAGACGAAGGACAACGCTGATCATGGTCGAGGTTGGCGGAGTAGGATGGTAGCTGGAGGTGGACCACTGGGCGTGGTGTACTCGGAGCGGACGGCTGGACCGAGGAGCTGTGGAGGCTATCTGTACCTACCATTCAGGCGGGGCTTCCAGAGGACGGCTCGACGCTGCGGATTTTTCTTTAAGTTGCTGTTTTTCCCTTTTCAGTTGTACTTTACAGTTGGGCTTCTATTTTCGGTCCCCTTTACTTTTCTACACTTACTGTTGTACCAGTTTTCACTTAGTGTTTACTTCTGCCTAATTACTCTGTGGTGTTTGTTGTTTACTTTATAAAGGCAATGCCTTCACTTTTTCTGGGATTTACGCCTTGGTGTTAGTCCCCAGCCCCTGGCCTATGGAAGGCGGGCTTGGGGTAGTCACGGCACGGTCCCCGAGGACGGGTCGTGACAAATTGGTATCAAAGGCAGTTCGGTCCTACCGCAGAATCTGATCTTTCTTCTATGTGAAGAAATAGTGTTAAGCATATTGAGTGTGGTTATCAGTCCAGGGAGCCCAGTGTTGGTGCAGCGGCCGACGTATCCGTACACCAAGACCCTGACTTCTGATTTCCGACTTAATGCATTAAAACATTGATTGCATGTGTGTTTTATGTTTTCTTTGTGATTACTTTATATCATCTCACCAGGTATACTGTTCTGACCGTGGTGAACCTATTTCCTTTTCAAGATGGCCCCACGACGGTAGCCAGCTAGGGTTCCGAGAGTTGTAGTGACGACAGCCCGCCGAGCGACGACCCCTCGGTACAGGGCCCTTTGACAGCAGAGGCACCGGCGGCACCTCTACCCGTCGAGCCACCGATGCTGCCAGCCCCAGCCGCTGACAATGCACATCGCCTTAGTGCACTGCATGAGTTCCAGGGCCAGCGACCGCCCAGGTTCCACGGGGAGACGGACCCCCAGGCAGCCGAGGACTGGCTGGAGGCAGTGGTACGAGTTTTCAGGCCAGTGAGGACACCAGCAGACCTCATGGTGATCCTCACAGCGAGCCTACTGCACACAACAGCGGGCTGATGGTGGAGCTTGATGCTCCAGGTGCAAGATGAGGCATCTCTTCTCTGGACGGACTTTGAGAGCCTCTTCCGCTTAGAGTTCGTCCTGGCCACCCTCCGAGCGGTGCGCATCCATGAGCTACTACAGCTGCGACAGGGCTGCATGACAGTAGCCTAGTACGCGGCGAGGTTTACCGATCTCTCGTGTTATTCCACGGACATGGTACGAGACCCATTCTTCAGGACCCGAACCTTCGAGCAGGGGCTCAGGCTAGAGATCATAACTTCAGTTGTTTCTCACAGCATTCCAACATAGACTGGAGTGTTGGAGCGAGCCCTCTTAGTGGAGATTTTCCTTGCTGAGCAGTCTCCAGCAGCAGGACCCACCACTAGTCGGCATGCGGCAGAGTCTTCTGCAGCGGGTAGTAGATAGATGACAGAGGGGTCTAAGAGGACTAGACCTATCGGTGGTCGACCGCGTGACATAAGATCGATTGTGCGAGGCACCTGGGGTGGACAACGACTTACCATGAGTGGACAGTGTTACTCCTACGGTGGGGTTGGTCACATGGCTCATGACTGTCCGACCTGCCATACGTATGACCAGCAGATGAACGAAGGACCTCCCAGGTAGAGGCAGAGGTTCGATCGAGGCGGATCGCATGGAGAAGGAGACCGTGGCAGGGGAGCTGGCCATGCAGCTGGAGGTGGACGACGCTTCGAGGTGTTTCCACCACCACCACTAGGAGGTCCCCCACGACCATAGAGAGCTGGTAGACATGGGAGAGCTCAGCCTCAGGCAGCTGAGGCCTACGATCGTGGAGCTCCGGGAGCAGATGAACAGGAGTGGGACTAGCTCCAGACCTGGAGACTTTTGTTTATGTTGCTTCTAGCATTTTCGATGTTTTTTGTAGACGTTTTATGTCTTTATAATTTGATTTGCAGTAATAAAAGACACTTTTCTTGTGGCATTTACCTTCCTGTCCTCTCTTTTAGTTGTTACTAAGAGGTTCCAGTTTAAAAACCGTTGAATTGACCCTCTCTTTGAGATACCTACTGGAGGAGACCTAGTGACCACACACTGATGCTGACAGTGTGACTTAACCCTTGGAGGCGAGAGTAACAGTTGGATCTCTTGGTAGTAGCGTCGAGGCCTTACGACGTCATCCTTGGTATGGAATAGTATCATCCATGTCTGGATTGACTGTATTAGGCGAAGAACATGGTTCATCCAGGTCATGAGACCGGATTTATCTTATTATAAAAGAAGAAATATCAGCAACTCATGAAGGACCAGAGAAGTTCCAGTTCATCCAGGAGCAGATGAGGACAGCTCAGAGCCGACAGAAGTCTTATGGTGACAGGAGGCGGAGGCCACTAGAGTTCGAGGATGGCGACCACGTCTTCTTGCGGGTCTCACCTCGCCGTGGTTAATGGAGATTTGGTCGAGGCGGCAAGTTGTCTTCATGCTTCATCGGACCATTCCAGGTCCTCAGCAGGATCGGCAAGGTGGCTTATCGCCTGGCTCTACCACCTCAGTTGCACCGGGTGCATGACGTCTTCCACGTATCTTAGCTGAGGAGATACGTGCACGAACCGACGCACATCATTGACCATGGGGAGATAGATGTTGATGACGGGGAGACTTTTGCAGAGACCCCGGTGGAGATAGAGGATCGATAGGAGCGGGTCCTACATGGACGGTCGATTCCTCTTGTGCGCATCAGATGGCAGCACGAGAACCTCCAGGAGAGCACTTGGGAGCGAGAGGCTCAGATACATGCTCAGTACCCACATTTTTTTCCCTAGATTATAATGTATCTCAACGGGGACGTAAATCCCTAAGGTGGGAGTGATGTAAAGACCCATAAATTTCAAGGAATTTTTTTTCTTAATTTTCTTTGGAATTTTACAAGAATGCAGTTTCTGACGGCACGTGATTCCGAGGCCCGGTGTGCTCGGAATCTTTTTCCGAAGTTTGGCTCAGGTACGTTCAGTGAATGAACGAGCGGGTTTTTCAAACTTTTGAACCGGTGCTCAGAATCAAATTTCGAGGGCACCGGTGGAATCGCAGCGCCGGTTTTTTCTTAGAAACGCCTCTTCCGGAGTTGCATTTTCTCGGGTGTGGCTTTTAATTTTTGGGCTTTAAGTTAAGAAATAATATAATGTGGTATGACAACTTTATTTTATTTCACTTGAAGCCGCTTAAAGCCACTTAAATCCACTTAAATGTGCTTAAGCTAAGATGAATCGGATAGGGTGGAACCCAAAAATATCCTACCCTCTTGGTAGGATATTTGTGAGGTGGGGCCCGCACGAGCCCCACCGTTTCTTTTCTGCTAAGTAACGCACCTACGAAAACCCCTATTAAATGAAAGTCAACTGGGGCGTTTCTTAAAATATTAAATGCTCCTTTTAATTGGGTGGTTAAGTTCGTTGAAATTAATTCTATGAATTAATTTTCTTCGTTTCTTAACACCTTTTCAATTTGTTGGCATGTTAATAAAATAAGGCCAATAAACCTTCTTCTGGAATGTTGTGTTAAACCTTTGGAGAATCTCTAAAGATCTACCTCCTCCTTCGTGAAAATAAAAATAACGCGAAGAATGCGAAAAACGCGATGAATGCCAGGCCCCCCAGAGATCGACGATGTGACACTGATGATTCTCCCTCTGCGACGCTTCTTCCACGACAAATCTTCGATCGTCCGTTGAGGTAAGAGCTTGCGGTCCTTTTAATTCCTTTGTGGCTTTTAACCTCAACATGGATTTAATTGTTATAATTAAATCCATGTGATTTCTTTAAACCTCGGAGATCGACGACGCGACAACGCGACGCCCTTCTGCGACGCGACGATCCTCCTACCGCGACGGTCAATTCCGTGATGAACTCGCATCCGACGGCGACAGCGAGGTAGGGATTTTATTTGAAAATAATATTTTATTCCCATGGTTGTTTCCTTTAAAAACAAAGAGACGGGATCAAAATGAAATTTTAATTTGTTAAAATTGTATCTTGTGGTGTTTTCATGTGTTGATCATTATTTTTTCCGATTGTTACCACCTAAAACGAAGGGTGCGGGCCAAACAAACACTGCCCGACAACCCTCGGTAGTTCTTCGTTGATGTGCGGAATGGCGGACGATGACAAAACGGGCCGCAGAGACGATTTTTTTATTTCGCAGTGAAGAACAGGACCCGGGAGGAGCTACGGAGCAGACAGAAATGGAATCGGACCACCAGAGCAACTCCGGTGGCCCGCGGAATCCACTGGCGGCGTGGGTCGCTGGCGCGGCGGCGCCCCGGCACGCCGCCGGTTGGAGCCGCCGCGGATGAAGCCACGGCGGTGGCGGCTGACCAGACCCACGACCGCGCGACTCCGGCGAGACACGGGATGCGGCATTGCCGCGTCCGCTGACCATGCAAGGCCCCACGCGGGGTCGCGGCTCCTCTTCCCGCGGGGGATACATGCCCCGCGGCACCCCCTTGCTCGGCCGCTCGGCTGAGCCGAGCTGAGCCGACCCGCCAGCCGGGTCGCGCCCAGGCCAGGCCGGGTCACGCCAAACCGGGTCGGACCCGGACCCGGGTCGGGTCGACCCGGTTCAGACCGACCCAGGGGGGTTGGGTCGGGTCGGTCTGGGCCCAGACCCCCCGTTTTAGGACCTTTTTCAGTCTTTTGCTCATAACGTGAGCTACGGACCTCCGAACGACGCTCCTTCAGCGGCGATGTGGTCCTTGGATCGAGACGGTCGTTTTATTATATCACACTCAAGGTTTCGGAATAATTTGGGTTTGGCCGGGTTGGTTCGTACACGAAACCAACCGGGCCCTCGGAGCGGAAACGCTCATATCTTGAGCTTCGGACGTCCGATTGACGTGCCGTCGACTTTGTTGAATTCCTCAAAGTGAGACGGATCTTTTGGCTTACTACGCCCGAGGTTTGGACACTTGTGGAGTACGGTCGGGTTGGTTTTTCTTAAAAACCAACCGGTCCCCTCGGACGAAAAAGCCAATAACTCTCAGACCGGGCGTCCGATTGACGCGCCGTCTGCGACGTTGAATTCCTGTTGACGATATGGATCTTTTGGATACATCAACTTTGTACTATGTATCAGTTGATGTATCAGCCTCTCGGCTAGTGGAGCGGACCCTCCCGAACGATCTTTCTATGTGCGGGAACCCTAGAGCTGGCTGCGACTGCGACGATGATGAAAACAGTACGGGAATCCTCCGTGTTTTCGGCAGTGACCACTACAGTACATCTTGGGATACATCAACTCCGGACTACATGTCAGTTGATGCATCGACCTCTTGGCTCATGGAGTGGACCCTCCTGGAACGAGCATGCTGTGTGTGAAAACCCTAGAGCCGGTTAAGACTTGACGACTGCTGATCGAACGACTCGGTGTGTAACAGATAGCCCAGTGGGAAGCGCTTGGTTGTAGCAGTAGACCCACGGCAGAGGAGTGCTTGGTTGTAGCGGCAGACCCGCGGTACTCAACAGAAGGAGTACCTCTGGAGGCTATGAGGGGGAGCGCTTGGTTGTAGCAGCAGACCCACGATGGAGGAGCGCATGGTTGTAGCAGCATGGGGGAGCGCTTGGTTGTAGCGGCATACCCATGACGGAGGAGCGCTTGGTTGTAGCGGCTGACCCGTGGTACTCAACAGAAGGAGTACCTCTAGAGGATATGAGGGGGAGCGCTTGGTTGTAGCAGCAGACCCATGGTGGGAGGCGCTTGGTTGTAGCAGTAGGCCCACAGTACTCGATAGGTGGAGTACTACAGTAGTCCAAGGTTAGAGGGAAGCTCCTGGTTGTAGCGGAATAACCACTGTACTTGATGGAGAAGGAGTTTCCCAATAGCTATGGTTTCAACTTCATGATTGATCCTATGTGGGTCATTGTGGGGGTTAGTACCTATCGATCCTTTGTGGGTCCGACGGCTTAGATGAATCAGTGGCTACATCTGATCATCTCTATCGTCTTATGAAGAAGTATATCCTGTGTGAGCTGAATCCTGTTTTTCTTTCCTATGTGGATTTTGTTGTGCAATCCTGTGTGGATTTACGTTTTTCTTTCCTATGTGGATTGTGTTGTGCTATCCAGTGTGGTTTTACGTTTTGCTTTCCTATGTGGATTGTGTTGTGCTATCCTGTGTGGATTTTCGTTTTGCTTTCCTGTGTGGATTGGGTTGTACTTGAGCTCGGATGTTGGATCCGAGCGAGAATTGATGACTTAGGTATATGTATGGTCATATACCTATGCCGTGTCGGATGTTACTTCGGGATTGTATCTTTCCTTTGTGGTTTATCCTTTGTGGATTCGGGGATACCTTCGAGGGGTCTCGAGGTCTCTACTGAGTAGCTTATACTCACCCCTGAACTGGCTATGCCCGCACTACGTTGTGTTGGTTGCAGACGATGGACATCACTGATCATGGTCGAGGTTGGTGGAGCAGGACGGTACCTGAAGGTGGACCACTAGGCGGGGTGTACTCGGAGCAGACGGCTGGACCGAGGAGCTATGGAGGCTATTTGTACCCACCCTTCAGGTGGGGCTTCCAGAGGACGGCTCGACGCTGTGGCTTTTTCTTTCAATTGTTGTTTTCCCCTTTTCAGTTGTACTTTACAGTTGGGGTTGTATTTTCGGCCCCCATTACTTTTCCACACTTACTGTTGTACCAGTTTTCACATAGTGTTTACTTCTGCCTGCTTACTCTGTGGTGTTTGTTGTTTACTTTACAAAGGCAATGCCTTCCCTTTTTCCGGGATTTACACCTTTGTGCTAGTCGCCAGCCCCTGGCCTATGGAAGGCGGGCTTGGGGTAGTCACGGCACGGGCCTCGAGGACGGGTTGTGACATAGCTATTGTTTCTTATAGAAGACTGACAGCAAGGATCACCATGAGATCGGATGGTGTCCCTACCATTCAGAAGAATCTCACCATGGCCTCCATCCAATCCTCGGCCACCTATGGGTCCATCTATCCCCTGAACCTGGGTAGCCTCTAGAGCTGTAACTCATGAAATGCACTCATGCGGTGTGCACCCTCTACTACTAGGGATAGGGGAATTGTTGGTTCAATGGGTATTGGTATCATCGGTGCCTTCGTTGGTGCCTCTATTGGAATAGGGCCCTGCACAGAGGCCTCATCGCTCGGCGGGCTGTCAGTGCGTACTACATCTAGAACCCTCATTGGCTGTCTATGTGGAGGAATACAGAAAAGAAATAGGTACACCACGATCAAAAAGTTATACCTAATGAGCTGACTCAATATATCACAAAGAAAACTCTTGAAAAGACACATGCAATCAGTGTTTTCGTGCACTGAGTCAGAAATCAGAAGTCAGGGACCTGATGTATGGATATGTTGGCCATCGCACCAATACTGGATTCACTAAATGGATAACCACACTCACTACAATTAACACTATTTCCATTAAAAAATCATATTAATATGTTCTATGGTATAACCAACTCCTCGGATACCAATTTTTCACGACCCGTTCCCTGGGGGACAGGTCGTGACAAAATGTTTGTTTTTACATTCATTCTATACCCCATCAAGTATTATTATTACATGATTATATAATAAAATAATTATAATATATATACATAGATTATTTTATTCTAAGGGATTTACCTATACATACACACACTTTCATCTAATGGGTAATGAACTTACCCTTCTTGTATACACTGAAATATCAACTCACGAAACGATGTTGTTCGTTTTTCCTTTCCCAGCTCTAATGGTTAGTAATTATAATAGAAACTGTATTTTTTTAATCAAATATAATATATTTAAATATATTTATTCTTATATAATTATTATATTACGCATACCTTAATTCTTTCGATATTTTATAAAAATGATAATTTTATTTGGGGAAATGTGGACTACCACCTCCTCAATGTGATGTGATTCATTCACACTCTACATGGAATGTATTAATGATGGGTCTAGTAAACAAATATGAAATATATGAAATAATAATTATAATTTAATTAGTATATGTGTGTGTGTGTGTGTTTCTATATATATATATTTCATTTACTTTTTTTCAATACGATAATTAAACGGAAACTTTGTTCAGGCATACGTACAATATAACGTCTCCCTGAATGGTGTATTCCATTTCATATTTAATTGTTTCATTCATTATTATAAATAAATTTATAATGAATATACCTGATATTTATATCATGTTTTATTTTATATAAATTATTATATAAATATGAGGATGAAAAATATAATAAATTTAGACATGTGCAAAAAAAACAAAGTGGATATTATCTGAAAAGTAACCTTAACATGGAAGTGTTAAAAAGTGGGTAATATAAATCCATATAAGGTATTAAATTTAAGAATATGGTTATATTTTATATTTATAATAAAATATATCTATTATAAAAGTGGATTTAATGATTATGACATGATTCAAGACAAAAGGTAAGTGGATTTCTAGTCTCACTTTTATTTATGTGAGATTTGTGCTGTAATCACCACTCATTTATTTTGTATGGTGTTTATAAGTCCCATAGACATATTATATGATTATTATAATTATATTATGGGTACTTATATATCCATTTTAGGTTTTCTATTTCATGTGGTTTATGTTTCAATATTTACCAAATAGGTAAACAATTTTGTATCAATTTTCTTTCTTTGAGACACATGCCATGAATTTCAAAAAACAAATTTTCAAAAATGTTTTCAAAATTTTTTTTAATGTAGATATTTTACTATAATTTAAAACTAAAAGTTTTTTAAAAAATATTTTATGGTTTCAAAGATTCAATTATATGTTTTCAAAGATATTTTCAATGAAAAAGTATTTTGGAAATGTTTTATGTTTTAAAAATATTGTTTCATAGAAAATATGATATTTTCCTCCAGATATGTTTATAAAATACCTTCCCAAATTATTTCCAATTTAAGATAACACCCATTTATGTACTTGTGTCTTTATGTGTAAATTATCCACATATTCTGTTCATATTCTCTCTAAAAATTATTTATGTTTTGATGGCATGAATTTTTTTAAACTAGTTTCTCATTCAAGGGTGATATTCTTATGAAACCCGCTTGTTTTCATGAGTTATGATTTGATGAAGTGATTATGAAACCTTAATTTTTCCAAATTTTAATATATTTTAACATATTTATGACACCAATTTCATTTTATGGATTATGAAATGACTATTTATGATCTTTTGGAGTGTTTATGTGTGATTTCATTCTACGATGGGTGGGACCAATATATCCCTATAATCTATTGGGTAAAAATTTACATCCCATGAGATAATGATGGGATTCATGTTGATGGGATTAGTCCGCTGTGTATTATGGGGAAACCTGATCCACTATGTTAATATGGGAAAACTCAATCCATTAAGGGAGGATGGGGAAACTCAATTCCTTAAAATGAAAGGGCTATAACTCGGGATGGTGGTGTATTCCACCCAGTAGGTGTAGTACCCACGAAGTTACATGTTATTATTTGGAAATACTCCTTGAATTATAGGAAATGATATTATGTGTTTATATCTCTACCACAACTCAATGTATTATTCATAATTTATGATTTCATGGATAATGCTCTTGATTCCCCTTTGATTCATTTCATATGATATACCAATATTTTATGTATACATGTTTCCAAAGATAGTAAGCTAATACTATCATTGGGAATCTAGTTTTTTAATTTTTTATGTATTCCATAGAAAAACATGTAATGTTAATGTTTGAAAATTGAGGGTTCTTATAGTTCGTATTAGAGAGAAAAAATTAGGTAACAGTTGGAAAGTGGGATGAGAAAACCATAGTGAGAACCCTAAGGACAAGTCTAAGGATAAGTCTGAGGATGAGAAAAATTATAAAAAAAATCATGTATTTTGTTGAAGGAAAGAGTTAGTGGATTACTAGAAATTTATCCCTACATGAACCCAAAAGGAACTATTTTAATGGTGATTGCAATGGAAAATGTTACAATGGTCCTTATAAGAATCTGAATTCTATGGGAGTTAGAAAAAAAATCTTGTTATTATGGTCACATAACTTTCCCGGGATATTAATAATGTTGAGATTAAAAAAGTGTAAATGAGTGAAAAATGTTATGATTATTCCTTATTGAGGAAAAAATCACCTTCTTTCAGCGGGTCTTCTAATAAAATTGTTCATGAACAACGGATTTATACAACTGAAAAGATATTCTCTATTATATAGTGTTCAAATTACGATAATTTCAGTCAGGTTTTTTATTTTTTTTATGGTGAAACTGACTAGTGGTGGACTCTAATCATGAATATAAGGAAGTAAGATGAAATTGAATCCATAGATTTGGATGAGTTGAAGAAAATAATCTTCATTAAGTACTTTATTATGTTCTTCATACAAATATGGAAAAAGAGTTCCATTAGTTGAAGAAAAAGGCTGATGCATCCATCTGTTCCTATGAGGCTAATTTCACCAGAATTACGAGGTACACTTCTAGAATTATCATCCGAAATGTTATAAAAGTTTATAGGTTCATTAGTGGATAAAATATAAGTCTTTAATGGGAGTTGGAAATAAAATAATTTAGTAGATATGATGAGATTGTATCTTGTGAAATCAATGTTGAAATAGAGGTTTGAGATACCAATCAATTTCATAGTTTTAACATGAAAATGAAGATGATGTTCTGTAGAAAATATAAAAAACATGAAGAGAAAAATATGAGACTTACCGTAAACACAAAGTGTTGAAATAAGAATTGAGTAAATTTAATTTTGGGGTTTATAAAAATTTTAAGTGCATGAGGGAAGTACATTGGGAAATTTATTATGAAACTAATAAGAAGAAGTTGGCCAATGATGCAAATAGAGGGAAAGATTCATAGAATGCACCTCCCACACATCAGTGGATCATGTTCAAGGTGGATGAGAGCTATACTATCTAGTTCCAAAACCTAAGGGTTGGTGATGATGAGCAGCATTTGAAACCTCTTAAACCATAGGATAAGGTAAAATCTTATTCAATCACCATTTTCTGGTGAGGGGTACAATAACAACATGGAGAAAGTTATACTTACCATCTACTTTATAACTGATAATGTCTTATTTGGTTTCAGATCTATAAATTCTTTAATATCTAAAGAATTTTCTAAGGTTATTAATATTTCTAAAAAAATTTAGATTTGGAATTAGTAGTGAAAACCCCTAATGGTATGATGTATGCATTTCAAGTCAATGATTCTTCTCTGGTTGTTGTTTATGGGAATTTGCTTCTAATAAAACTTTTCATACTTCATTTGGTTTATTTTTTGTCATCTTAGACATGTATTGGATTCCTCTCTAGAAATCCCATATCAATTTTTGAGGAAGGGAAGTTATGTTTGATATTTCAAAACCAACCTGTGATCTTCTAACAATGTGAAGATAAGTATGAACTTCCATTGGATATTATATCCAATGTATGGGTGAAAATTACAATTCTGAATATGTGTTTTCTCAAATGGTTGGGGAGAAACTTAGCATCAATTATATGCCCATTTTTGTGGAATTTTTGGATGTATTCCCAAAATATATTTCTATTTTTTAACAAAAAAAATGATGTTGTGTTCCTGATAAAACTCATTCTTGGTTTCACACCAATTTCAAAGACTCCATATAGAATGGCCCCAATTGAGTTGTAGGAGTTTAAGGAGAAACTCCATGAAAAACTTGATAAGGGATTAATTTTGACCAATTATTTCACCATGGGATGCACTTGTTCTCTTTGTGAAAAGAACGATGGGTCAATGTTATTACACATTGATTATCAATTTTTAAACAAGATCACAATCAAGAACAGTATCATATTCACCATAATGATGACTTTTTTTTATTAAATAACTAGATTACATTAAGTTTACAAGATTGAACATTGTTCTATATATCATCAATTGAGGATCAATAAATAGGATATATCCAAGATGAAATTCCATACACGGTATAATAAATATGAATATATAGTGATGTATTTTGGTATTACTAATTCACCTTGATTCTTCAAAGATTTGATTAATAGAATTTTTATATATTACCTCAATAATTTTATGGTAGTATTTATAGATGATATACCAATCTATTAAAAGGGAAAATAACAACCTGAAGACCACTTTAGAATTGTACTAATGACCTTGGTTAAGGAGAAACTATACGAAAAATTTACAATGTATAATTTTGACTACAAAAGGATTCATGTTTGGGTCACATGATCTCAAGATATGTCATAGTAGTATATCCATCAAATGTAGAGGATACTGATTGTTGGCCTAGACTAACTATAGTGACATAGATCTATAGTTTTCATGGATTATCAGGATATTATCGACGGTTTTTGGAGAATTTATCATAAATATCGAATCCTACGACCAAGTAAGCATATAACAGTGAAAAATTATTACAGAAATATGAATTTGATGAAATTTTCAAGGAAATAATGAGAAGTATGGTCAATGCACTTATTCACAAATTACCATTTAGTAGAGAAGGTTTTTTAATCTATAGTGATGCATCAAAGAATTTATCAAAATTTGTTCCTAGGAAGAATGACATATTTATCACTTATGAATCCTGAAAGTTGAAGATCAATCATAAAAATTAACCAACTCAAGATTTTGATTTACCAGTTTTAATTTTTTCATTAAATATATTGATTCATTATATTTTTAGAGAAAAGTTTCATATATATTCTGATCATAAAAGTATAAAATATATATTCACATGGAAGGAGTTAAACATACTTCATAAAATAAGGTTAAAACTGATAAAGAATTATGAATGAAAAATACATTACTACTCTGGGAAAGAGAATAAGGTGTCTGATGCTTTCACTCAAAAGAATCATTCTATATTTTCTATTTTGAGGATAAAAAATATCCAATATTTCTATATTTTCAAAGGATGGATCAATAAATCCTAAATAATGGGGATAAATATTATCTTTTTAAACAGAATGATTAACCCTCTATCTAAGTGAATATTAAATAAACATAGAAGGAAGATGTTGAGATGAAAAAGAAGGTTATAAATATTACTTATTTTATCCTTGATAAGGATGAAATGATAAGGTTTAAGAACCATTTATGAGTTCCTTACAAACAGTATTTTAGGAAGGATCTCTTAGAAGAAGATCATAGTTCTTCGTTATCTATTCATCTGGGAACTAAGAAGATGTATAGAAATTTTAATGACTAGTAGTAGTGGGATGGAATAAAGTGGTATATCATAAAGTTTTTATCTCGGTTCCTGGTATTCTAGGATGTTATGGGAGAAATGAAAAATTAAATGGGGATGTTTCATCCATTACCCATACTAGAATGAAAATGGAAGAACATAACTAGGGATTATGATGTTGGAATCTTAAAAACCTTTAAAGGGGTTATTATTTTATTGGTGGCAGTTGATCATCTTAATAATTTATTACACTTCATTGATATCATATAATACTTCTCCCAAGATCATCTTTCTAGTATATACTTTAAGGAAGCTATAAGGTTTCATTTTATAGGACACTCTATTGTTTCTGATCGAGATATGAGGTTTATAAAATTATTATAGAAAATAATTTTGTAGTCACTTGACTCAGAATTTATTTTGATCGCTATTTATCATCCTCATATGGGTGGTCATCCTAAAAGAAAAATTTAAACCCTATAGGATATGTTATTGTCTTGTTTGTTGGATTTGAAAAGGGGTTGGGATCAACACCTTATTCTTTTTTAGTTTTCTTACAATAATAGCATTCAATCAAAAATTCAAATTGATACTTATGAATACCTCTATAGGAAGAAATGTAGAGCTATAACATCCTAGGATGAAGTTGGAGAAATAAAGCTATTAGGACCTAAGATAGCTGAAGAAATGGCAGAGAAGGTTAGAACCATTCCACAGTATATAATGTAAGTTCAAATTTAGTAGAAATTTTATGTTGATAAACATTGGTGAGACCTTTAATTGTATGTTGGTGAAAATTGGATTTTATTTAATTTATCCATAGATGATGGTTATGAGCTTCAAGAAGAAAGGAAAACTAAGGCCTAGGTATATTGACCCCTTTGAGATTCTGGATCATATCAGAATGATAACATATCACTTTGGAACTCCTCCAAATATCTCTCAATTAAATAATGTGTTCCATGTATCTCTCAAGAGTAACTATATACTATACCCTTCAAATTTACTGAACGTAGAATTCATATCACTGGAGCAGGATATTTCTTACAAGGGAAAACTAGTTGAAATTTCTGATCTTACAGAGAAAGTTATAAGAAACAATATCACACACCTAGTCAATGTTTTATGAAAAAAATCACCAGTTAAAGAAATGAACAAGGTAATTTTATGATATGATAAGCCAAAATTAACCTGATTTTCCTATATCAGAATGATGAATTTTGAGGGAGAAAATCCTTTTAACGGGGGTAAAATGTAACACCCTGAGTTTTTATGAACCTTTTTTTATCAAATAAATTTACTTTATTTTATTTATTTCACTGAACTATGCACTAAGAAAAACATTATTTAAAAAATATACCAATTTAATCTTGTGCTACAAAGAACCCCAACTTTTCTTACATTACACGGAACATTGAGATTCTATGAAACAACATTTCATTATATTAATTATTTAAATGGGATAGTTATAACATAATCATTAACAACACTAATATAAATAGTAATATCTAATTTCTAAATAAAATTTATTATTTTTTGTATAATTAAATCATATTTATAATAAAAAACTCATTTTTTAGTAAAGTCTTTATATGTTTAAAAATATTATTTTCATAAAAAAACTACTTTTTATGTTCTTCTGTGAACAATAATATAATTAATTTTATAAAAATTTAGAAATTTAATTTGATTAAATAAACTTCTGGTTTCAATTTCTAATTTTATAATTTTCGTTGGGTGAATCTTTGGGGTATTTTTAAAAAATATCATTTTGGATGAATAGTGAAAAATGCTTAATTTTAATTCAAAACTGTTTTTTCATCTAATTAATTTATATAGGTAAATTATATTTTAAATTTAATTTTAAAGTGTAATAATATGAATTCAACCTAAATTAATCTTATTTATTTCATTATAACTAATTTAACATTAAAATTTTATATCAAAACATTCCAAATTTTTAATCATTTTTTCTTAAAAACACATTATAACTACCCATCTACGGTATTAAATTTAAATTAATTTCTGTAACATTTTTTTTTAAAATTTGGAAACATAGAATAAATATTTCTAATATGTGTAATTTAAAATTTTAAAAATTTTAAACTTAATTTTTGAAAAAAACAATAGTGAATGTGATTAAAATTAATTATAGTGATTAATAGAAAAGTTTATTTAACAATGAACTAATCCTTGATATTAAGGCCCAAAATGACCTAGAAACATCTCTAAAAGCCATATTTTGTCCATATTTAGACCATATAATCCCTTTTATATTATCTTTACAATTATGGGATACACTTAACATTGGAAAAACGTGGGTGGAATTCCCTTTACCAAAATTTAGAAGAATCCCACTCCTCCTCCACTATAAAAATCCATTCACCTATCCCCCTTATTCATGCCAATAAAGCCTTTTGTATTAGAAAAAAATTACCCAAATATCTTTAAAAAATATTCTACATTCATCCTATACGCCTATATTTTGTAAAAAAATCCATCCAAGGATTCCCTTTGGTGAAATCCAAAAGGAGTTACCCAAAGAAGAGGTAACATCCTTCCTCAATCTCCTTTATTTTTTTTTAATTATCCTACCCATCAACTTTAATTGTTCCATGATTATATAATAACCTCATTATGATAAATATACAAATATTTTTTAATTATAATGGTTCTACCTAAACATACGCACACTTTCATCTAATGGGTAACGAACAAACCAATCTTTTGTACGGCGAACTATCGCCTCATGAAATGGTGTAGTTATGTTTTCCTTTACAGCCTATCATGGTAGAGAATAATTATGTAAACTACATTTTTATATGATATTCATGATATTTATGATTTATTTATTCTTCATTAATTATTATATGACACATACCTTTATTCTATCAATTTTTTTGGAAATACGACAATTTCGTTTGAGTAAGTGTGGACTACCGACTCCCCAAACCAATGAGATTCGTTCACACTCTACATGGAATGTATTAATGATGGTTTCAGTAAAATTATATGATATATATGAAATAATAATTCTACTCTAATTATAATATGTATACATATGTTTCATTTACATTCTTTGTTTCAATAATATAATTAAACGAAAACAATGTTTATTCATACGTACGACCTACCGTCTCCATGAATAGTGTATTCTATTTCATTATTCAATATTTAATAGGTTATTATAAATACATATATAAAGAATATATATTATATTTAAATCATTTTATACATTCTATAAATCTTGATATTATTATTAAGTCAAAAAATATAAAAAATTAAGACACATGCAAAAAACAAAATAGATATTACCCCAAACATGACCTTAAAATGGAAGTGTTAATAAGTAGGTAAAATAAATACATATATGGTATTATATATAATAATATGGTTATTTGGTAGGTTAATAATAAAATTATATCTTTTATATAGAATATTCTGATGAGTTTGATGATATTATATACATAAAGTAAGGGGATTTCTAGTCTCACTTTTATTTTTATTAGATTTATGCCTTATCACCATGTGCTTAATTTGTGTTGTGATCATGATATGCATGAATAGATTCTATGATTATTATATTTAAAAAAAATTTGTATCTATATATCCTTTTGATGATATTTATTTCCTAGGTTTTATGATTCAAAAGTTACAAAATCGATAAAGTATTTTTCTCTCAATCTGCATTCTTTGAGACACATGCTATGAATTTCAAAAACCATGCTTTACAAATACAAAAAAATATCAAATTTTTTAATATTACCATTTTAGTTCATTCTCAATGAAAAAGTATTTTGCATTTTTTATGTTTTCCAAGATTCCTTTATAAGTTATCAAATATATTTTCAAATAAAAATGTTTTAAAAAATGATTTATATTTGAAAGGCCTTTTTAAAAGAAGAAAATAAGTTTTCCAAAATAAATTTATATAAAAGATATTCCCAAATTATCTTCCATATAAGATAATATCCATTTATGTTACTCATTCCTTTATGGAAAAATTATTCAAAGGTTCCAGTCATATTCTTTATCGGAATGGTTTATGTTTTATTGGTAGGATTTTTATGAAAGTGATTTCTCTTTCATGAGTTATATTCTTATCAAACCCGCTTATTTTCATGGGTTATGCTTTTAGGAAATGATTATGAAACATATATTTTTCCATAGGTTAAGATATTATTACATTTTTATGAAACAAAATTTATTTTATGGGTTATGATATTATAGTTTATGATCTTGTGGAACATGTGTGTATGATTTCATTATGATTTGGGTGGGACCATTATCTCCTTCCAATGAATTGGGTAAAGATTTATATCTCATGAGATAATGATGGGATTCATGTCGATGGGCTTGATTAACTATGTAATATGGGGAAACCTGGTCCCTCACAAGGAAAAGATTCTAGCTTGGGATAGTGGTATTTCATGCCCAATAGGTTTATTACACATGAAGTGACCTGTTATGTTTTGAAAATAGTCCTCAACTTATACGGAATGATATAATATTTTAATGTTTCTTTACATGTCAATATGTTATTCCTCTATTATGATTTCATGGATTATTCTCTTAATTACCTTATGATAAATTTCTTATAAACTTCTAATATTTCATCCAGGATTCATGTTTATGATCATTGATATGTTGGGTATGATATTATGATGTTGTGATCGCATTCTCATACCCTTATGCTCATTTTTATGCTTACAGATCTCTATTTTTTACCCTTACATGGAATCTGAGCACAACCCTTTTTATGTTTCCATTCACCATGATAGAAAGATATGTGTTATGTATGATGTGTCTAAGAAGGGTTCTATTTATGAAGAACCTAGAGGTATAAAATGTAGTTCACTTGTGTACCAGTATTTACGTTTCCATGTTTCAAAACGTACTAAACAAATATAGTGTTTGGGGATTTGTTTGTGTAATTTTCTATTTATTCTTTGGAAAAATAATGTAATGTTATTGTATGAAAATTGAGGGTCTCTATAGTTGGTATCAAGTTAATATTTTTGTTAACCTTTGTAAACTTGAATAATAAATCCTTAATGATAACCCTAGGGACATGTCTAAGGATAATTCTAAGGATGAAGAAATGTATAAGAAAATATCAAGGATTTTTTTATAAAGGATTGTGTGATTTTTTTTCCTATAAATACATCCCTTATTTGATTCTACATGTATATTTGTCTCTGAAAAATAAGTATATAGGGTAACAACCTTGAAAACACTATATTGAGCTAGACTCGACTGGAAAATTCTACATGAAAACAGGCCTTGTTGCACACCGGGTTTGATACTCCTGGGAAATTTCTTTTTGGAATTCAAAAACTCTTTGCAGAAAACCATGACGGGTTTAGATATGAATAGTCTATGAATTTCCTAGGACAACCATAAGGTTTCCTATATTAAATAATGTTTCATAATTTAGATGCTCTATAATTGGTTTTTCAGGATTATATGGTTCCTCACTATGACAAATATTTCTTACTCTATGCTATTTGGTTTTAGTCAATGGATGGAACCTGAAGGAACCACATTATTGGTAATTAGAATGGACAATGAAATGATTTTACTACTGATAATATGAATGTTATGGGAGGTGGAATGAAAGATCTAATCTCTATTCTCATATAACTTTTTCAAGCTATGAATCATGATGAGCTTCCAAATGAGCAAAGGGGGGAACAATGCCTGGTTGAGTCCTTCATAAGGAAACAGTTGCCTTATTTCTGCAGGTCTTCTAATCCACTTTCCACTGAACAATGGATCTATCCCAAAGAAAATATCTTCTCTATTCACTAGTGTTCAGAACATAAGAAATTCATTCAACCTTTTTATCATATATAAGGTGAATCTGACCAGTGGTTGACTCTAATCAAGAATTTAAGGAAGCAATATGAAATTTAATCCATTGATTGGGATGAGTTCAAGAACATATTATTCAATAAGTACTTTCCTCATGTTCATTATAATTTGATAGAAAAAAGTACCATGAGTTAAAGAAAAAAGATGATGTATCCTTCGATACCTATGACGCTAATTTCATAAGGCTTGTTAGGTATACTTCTGGAATTATCATCCAACCCGAATGTAATGTAGATAGGTCTTTAAAATATTAAATCCAAGTCCAGTAAGGGTGTTTGAAATAATATAATTTTGTAGTTATGAATATATTATATGTGGTGCAATCAAAGTTTAAATGGATGTTGTAGTTACACATCAATATCATTGTTTTAATTAGAAAAGGAAGATGGAGTTCAGTGAAAAATATCAAAACTAAAAAGTGATGAATATGAGCCTTCCATTATGATATATGTGTGGAAAGAGGTTTGGAGGAAATCTTCTTTTGGGTAATAATAAATTTTTTAAGTGTAAGAGGAAAATACATTAGAAAACTGATTGCTGATCTGATGGTAAGAAGTTATCCAATGATGAAAATATGGGGAAAGGTTCATAGAATTCACCTCACACACTTTAGTGCTTCACATGTAAGGAGGATGGGAATTATGCTAACTGGTGCCAAATCCTGATGTTTGGTGACAATGATCAGTGTCAGAAACCTCTTAAACCAAGGGATAATGGGAAATATCATAAGATCATAATTTTTTACGAGGGGTGAGATAACGACATGGTGATTGGTACACATACCATACACTCTATAAATGTTTATATATTATTTTATTTTGGATCTACCCACTCTTTCATATCAAAATATTTTTCTAGAGGAATTAAAATTCCACCAAAATGATTAGATGTGGAATTTGCATTGAAAACCCCTAATGGTAAAATTATTTCATCTCAACTGTATAACTCATCTTTGATTGATATTTGTAGGGTTGGGATTTCTAAAAATATTTTCATTCTTCCTTTGGATGAACTCGATGTCATCTTAGGCATGGATTTTGTTTATAAACATAAATCCCATGTCAATTTTTTGCCGAATGAAATTTATGCTTGATATTTCAAACCAATGTATGATCATCTATCAAAGTGATGATATGTATGAACTCCTTATGGAGATTACATCCTATGTATGGGTCTCAATTCCCATTCAAAATTTGATTTTATCTCAAATGGTTGGGGAGAAACTCAAAATTGATGATATTGTTATTGTTTAGGAATTTATGGGTGTGTTACCAGAAGAATTTCCTAGTATTCCACAAAAATGTGAAGTTGAGTTCTCAATAGAACTCACATAGGGTTCCAAACCAATTTCAATGACTCCTTATATAATGGCCCCAATTCAGTTGCATGAATTGAAGGAGAGACTCTAAGAAAACCTTGATTAGAGATTCATTCATACAATTATTTCACCTTGGGTTGAACCTGTTATCTTTGTGAAAAAGAAAGATGGATCAATATAACTCTACGTTTATTATCAAGAGTTGAAAAAGATCATGACCAAGAACATATATCATCTTCTTGTTAATGATGACTTGTTTGATCAACTACAAAGAGTTCAATACATTTCCAAGGTTAACATACATTCTGGATATCATCTATGGTTGATCAAGAAAGAGGATATACCCAAGATGATATTCCATATAATTTATGTAAACTATGAATATATAATTATTATAATTGGTCTTACTAATTCATCTTATATATTGAAGTATTTTATGAATAGATTATTTAGATATCACCCTTATTAGTTTGTGGTTATCTTTATATATGGCACTCTTATCTATTAAAAGAGAAAGGAGGAGTATGTAGACTACATATGAATTTTACTAAATTCCTTGAATAAGGAGAAACTATATGAAAAATTTACAAATTGTGAATTTTGGTTGCAAAGGGTTTCATTTTAGGGTCATATAATATCAAGATATAGTATAGTAGCAGATCTATCAATGACGAAGGCAATCTAATGTTGTCCTCAACCAACCACGATGAATGAGGTCTATAGTTTTCTTGAATTTTCTAGATATTATCGGTTGTTTTTGGAGTATTTCCTGGGACTATTGAATCCTCTAACTATGTTAACTAGATTTGGTTCCAAGTTCTTTTGGACAGATGGTTGTGAGTAAAATTTCTTTGAACTACAGAGAAGGATGGTCAGGGAACCTATGCATACATTTTTCTATAGTGGGGAAAGGGTTATTAACAAATTTTGATGCATACAAGAGGGTATTGGGATGTGTTCTTATGAATCATAACATGATTATCAGTTATTCCTGATGAAATATGATAATCTATGAGTAAAATTACCCACCTCATGATGTGGAGTTAGCAATGGTAATTTTTTAATTAATGATATAGAGGCATTATCTTTGTAACAAACCAATGTTTTATTAATGAAATTACATTATTATAAATATGTATTATAGTATAATTATATAATATTAAATATAGAACACAATACAATCCTTATAAATGACGAATTAGTTTAAAAAAGGTATCTCTAGAAGTTAAGGAATGTATACCAGTTAAATAATAGCTTAACCTTAGGAATAGTAATGCATCCCTTATGAATAGTAAACCAACCAATTAAATAGTAACCTCACTAATGAAATTATAAATAAAATTTTTCTATCTTATAAGTGACAAAAAGGTATAATTATATAAATGTTTAAGTAAGTGAATATCTTAAAAAACATTAATTATGTGTAGATATTTCTGTAGGTCATGTATATATAATGAAAATTTTATGACTAATTTAATAATTTAAAAGATAATTTATTTTGATAAAATTTAATTATAAATAAATTTTTTATGACTTATGATTATGATATTATTTTAATAGACCTTAGTTAATTTTCCAAACTGATAGAAATGTAGTTTTTACTTTATAATTTTTATTTTTTAGTTAATTTATGATTTTAATTAAAAATTAAAATTTTCAACTTTAGAAAATTATTTTCAAAAAATGGAGTTCATTTTTGAATTCTACACATCAAAAAAATTTGGGGTCAATTTTTTAGATTTTTCTAAAATACTTGAATTTTGTGAATTGTAAAATATGATAATTTATCGTAATTACTAAGTAACTAAATTTATACATCATGCTGGATTCATGGATGATGTAAACAGTCTTTAGTTAGAACTCACATGATCTCTTTACTGTTTTTTGTTACAATAATCAAGACAATTCATAATCTTGTGAAAAAATATTAAACTAATGATTAAAATAATGTGAAACCCCTTCTCTGCTGCACTATAAATACTAACCCTCTTTACCTCCTCTACTCACACCTCTCAAGCCTTTTTCTTAGCCTAAATTCTTCGAAAATATCTCCCTAATCCCCTATTCAATTTCTAGAATCCCTTCATCTCTTCAAAAGACTAAATCCTTTCCCTTAATGATGTTCCAAAGGAAGATATATTCAAGAGGTAAATTCCACTTTTCATTTCTTTTATTTTCTTTCATGTCCCTTTCTTTATTTTTCTTTCCACGCCTCCTTTCATCACAATTTTATGACAATTCCAATAACTTACATTTAATTTAATTTTTTATGATAATACAATATGTCATCATCATCACTCATTTCTCCTCTTTTTATACTAGAAATTAAAACACCATCTGAGATGTGTTAGTTAATCACATTCAAGGGCAACGTGTTTTCAATTTCTATTTACATCTTCAATTCCAGTAATGAAAACATTTTAATTGTTGAAATAGTCTATAATTTTTGTATTATGTCTAATTTCAGGTTCTGTAATCTTTTTTCACATGATATTAATGTATAAATAAAAATGTGTTCATTGTGATTAAAAAACACGTCAATTAACCAAAAAGGTTATCATTAAAGTTTTATATAATGATTCATATTAACTCCAAAAAATAAAATAAATTTTTTGACCATGTAATATTCTGTATTTTCACAAATATAATACAACATAATTCTGGACAACCATTCTTATCTTACATGTTTTTCCTTACATGTATATAAGGAACCAAATGCTCCCAAACAATGAAATTGAACCACTAAACCCCTTAAAAAGGTCTTGAATGATATTAATAAGGTTATAATTAATAAATTAATAGAGGAATATTTTATAAAAATATTAATTAATTAATTTAATTTTTTTATCAGGACATTAAGATTAGGTTAAGCACATTATCAGACTTAAGGTAAGGGATTCTACCCGAACCATCACTATTCCTTCAGGTTGTTCTGTCATTATTTTTATCCAAATTAATTTATCTATTATTTTTATGAATATATTCTAAATTATTTTTCTATTATCCAAACTCATGTATAAAGAACCATTAATCATTCTATTTTGGGGATATACATGTTTTTAAGTGATTCCCTCCTCAATTATTCCCGATAAGCAAGCCTATTTTAAGGTAACATCCTGAATTCATTCCCATTTTCAAGTATACTATATAATATTTTTTAAGCCAAAATTATTTTTATAAAACCAATAGTTTTATTATTAAAATTTTATTTGTTCACTTTTGGTTTTATATAAAAGATTATGACATTTTTTTGTTTTGACTGACCTTTGGTATTTTCCTTTAAGCACACTAAAATGTTTTAATTCTAATGTTCATTAAGTACTCTTTTTACATGTTAATAATTCAATTTGACATCAGTTATCATGATACATGCCTATTATACCCAATTATTGTCCATGAATTATCTAATTATTTCATCCATGTACATTTTTATGATACTCCCATTTATTAGGATTTATGACATGATTATGATACCCATTTCATTCCATGGGTATTCTTATTCTTATGTATGATTGATTATGTTTGATTATTTATGTGAAAAACATATTCATGAACATGTTATGATTGTTACACCATGATAACGGTCCAATTCATTGGTTAATGATGAGTCTCATGAGACATTATGTGCAATGGTCCCGGTGGTTAACCTTGACTTGAGCTACCACGTGCAATGGTCTTGGTGGTTAACCTTCACTTGTGATCACATATATGTAACAAAACTTGACTCGTACTAAATTCATTTTTTATGTCTCTTTAATATTACTATGATTTCGTGTTTATATGATCCCATGTTTATAAGTTATGATTCCATATGTTCCATGACTTTTTATATCATTATGTCATGCCTTCTAACCCATGTATTAAAGCATTAATCTTATGTTATTTCCAATACTCGGATTTATACCTCATCCATTTTTCATGTTATCCCCAAATTATCCTATGAAGACGTATGAGCACAATATAAGTTAGAATCAATTTATGATGATTAAATAAAGAAATGTTTTATTTATTCTAATGTTTTCAGTTTTATGTACCTAGTCTTCCAAGACACTAGATTATACGATCCTTGGATTGTAATATAATGTTTTATTAAGAATAAAATTATGTAATAATATGTGTAAATGGATAGGGTTTCTATAGTTGGTATCAGAGGACTGTCTAGTTATTTTTGGAGATTAGAAAAAGTGCACTTTGTTAAGAACATTAGAGAAGAGACTAAGTATAAGAAAACAAAGGTAAATTTTGGTAAGTATAGACTAAGTGGTTTATCAATAATATACATCCATGTATGAATATTATCAAATGTATGTGGATTTGGAACATATGTATCTAGGGGTAAACCCCAAAAATACCACTTTGATCTAGACTCTAACGGGAACTGGTGCTCGATAATGGGTTGTGTTACACTCCTAGTTTGACACTCGAAAGGGATATGCTTTGGTAAATTCATAAGACTAGTACACACCATTATTTAAGGAAAAATTAATCCCCTAAGAATATATGTTAGGAAATATATCATGGATAACCTAGTTTGAAACCTTTGGAATTCCAAGTTAGGATACACATTTCCTTTAAGAGTTTATACTTTTATGTTTAAATTTTCTATTTTTATTCATAATATCTATGTTTTAAATCCCCTTAATTGTATGTTATTTTTTATTAGTTAATAGTTTCAAATATAAGAACACATTCCAATAATCAATGTGATAGGAAATGTAATGATTTCTCTAATGATATGTCTGATATGATGGGAACGAGTGCTAAAAACTTTATGAAAGTGATTTATTAATTGGATAAAGATATAAACAATAACATCAATCTTGTGGAATTCCCCCTTCCCCCATGGAAATAGAAAGTTGTAATCAAATCCTTCTTGGTGAAAAGGCCTCCCATGTTTAGTGAGTCTTATAATCCCCTCCTCGTGAAACAGTGGATTAACTCCATTGAAAATATATTCTTTCTTCCTTTAGTTCTCATAACAAGAGAAAGTCATATTAGCGGTCTATCATTTTGATATGGAAGTCAATCATTGGTGGTCACTGATCATGAATACAAAGTCATAGGAGTAAATTCATTCCATGGATTGGGAGGAATTCTATAAAATGTTTTTTAATAAATATTTTAACTAACCCTCCATCTCAACATAGAAAGAGTGTTCCTCAAACTTAGGAAGAAGGAAGATGAGTCCATCCGGGAGTATGAGTCAAACTTCTGAAGGATTGTAAGATATGCCTCTAGCTTTTCCATGAACATCAAAAGCAATGTGGATCACTTCATTTGCATAAAAAAGTCAAGTCTATGAAAAGTTTTGTTGATCCATAAATTGACAGTTATGAGGAGATTGTTTATTGTTCCCTCATGGTTGAAATGGATATAAGAGACTCTCAATGGTCTTCTGGGCCTGGTGATTAAATGTGGAAAATTGAGTATAATATGAGTGGTTCCGTAAACAAATCCAATATTGGAAAGAAGGCCAAACATCCCACGTGTCAAATATGTGGGAAGAATCATCTTGGTAACTGCCTAAAGAGAACCAAGAATTACTTCAAATGTGGAAGAATGAGACATCTGGATGAAAATTGTAAAAAGAATATAAATAATCCCACTAACGTAGAATAATAAAGGATGGATCAGGTCAACACTCTTCTTGTAGTTTAGTGTTACAATTACAAGGAACCTGAGAATTATTTGAACAATTACCCCAAGCCTATGGTTGTCAAAGGAAATCAATAACAACCTCAAAAGTAACAATGAATGTCTTATTCTATCACTATTGTTGAGATGGATCTAGAAAATGATGTGGCGATAGGTACACTAGATATTCATTCAATAATAGCGAACATACTTTTTGATTCTAGTTCTACACATTCTTTCATATATTTCAAATTTAGTAGAACTATTCAAAAACCACCAAAAACATTTGAGGATGAGTTATCTATGAGAACAGTGAATGGATAAATGATCGCTTTAAAGGTTTATAACCCCTCCTCGGTAATGTTTTGTGGACTGAACCTCCCAAAAAAAATTCATACCACCATTGGTGGAGTTAGATGCTATTTTGGGCATGTATTGGCTATCTTTATACAAATACAACATTAACTCTCAGAAAAGGGATATCACTCCTCACATCCTAGGGTATCCTCTAATTTTATGAAAGTGTAAGGAAGAAGATAAATCTCATTTAGAATAATTATCTAATGTGTGTAAAATGTTTACTTTTGATAAAGCATTCCTTTCTCAAGTGAATGAGACAAAGGAGATAATACTTCTTGAGCATATGTCTACCCTGAGGGATTACACTAATGTATTCCCTGAAATAAAATTTGGTCTTACTCTCGATCAATAGTTTGAGTTCTCTATTGAAATTATTCCTGGATCCCTACCTATATCAAAGACACCATATAGAATGGCCAACGTTGTGCTAGAAGAGCTAAAGAAGTAGTTAGAGGAGAATTTAAAGAGGGGTTTAATACGCCTGAGTACTTCACCATGGGTTGTATAAGTTTTCTTTGTTAAGAAGAAGGTTGGATCAATTAACCTTTGTATTTATTATATTGAGATCAATAAAATCATGATAAAGAATAATTATCCCCTACCTTGGATAGATGAATTTTTCGACCAGCTATGTGGGGAAAGTTATTTCTCTTAGGTGGACCTTTGGTCAGGATATCACCAATTAAAGGTAAGGAAGTATGATATTCCCAAAACATCATTTAAAATTAGTTATGGACACTATATTTTAATATTTATTCCATTAGAACTCACTAATTATGCCACAATATTCATGGATTTAATTAATAGAGTCTTTATAGATTACCTTGAAAAATTTTAGGTAGTATTTATCGATAATGTTCTGATATACTCTACGATAAAGGAGGAACATAAAGAGTATTTGAATAATATGTTGAAGAATTTGATAAGGGAGAAAATTTATGAAATGTAAATTAAATGTGATATTTGGGTGGTGGAAGTATCGTTATTGGGGCATTTATCACCAGTAAAGGGATATCTATAGACCCTTCTAAGACCAAGGCAATTAAAGAGTGGCCATGGCTAATATTTGTAATGGAGATTCATATATTTCTAAGTCTAGCTGGGTATTATCGATGATTTTTGAATAACTTATCATGATTTTCAAACCCAATGGCCAAGCTAACACAGAAGGGAGTGAATTTCATTTTCACTCATGAATGTGAGGAAAGATTTAAGGAGCTCAAAAAGAGGTGTATCATTGCACCAGTACTCACCCTCTTGATCAGTGGAGAACTATTTTTGGTGTACAGTGATGCTTTAATGAAGGGATAATAATGTTTGTTGATGAAAACTGATAAATTTATAGCCTACACCTCAAAGAATTTGAAAATCCATGAGAAAAACTATCCCACGCATGATATGTAGTTGGCTGCTTTGATCATTACATTGAAAATCTGATAAAATATTATCTCTATAGGGAGAAGTATGAGATATATACTGATCACGAGAGTCTCAAATATATATTCACCTAGAAATAGCTTAATATAAACCCATGATTATGGTTACATATCATCAAGGATTATGACTTCTCAACCCACTACCATCCAGGGGAGGAAAATAAGGTACCAAATCCTCTAATTAGAATTGATCTTGCATCTTTATCAAAGATAATAATGGATAAGTATCCAATATTTTTAAATGTTTAGTGGATATAAATGGTAATACTTAAGGTAGGAACATCATCAATTCTTTCCCAAATGATTGATCAACCGTCCCTCATACATAAAATTAAGTATTCTCAAAGAAATGATGTGGAAATTTAGAAAATGGTGGAAGCTATAGGAAAAATAAAATACTCTATCATCATATTTGAAAAGGTTGGAGTTGTAAGATTTGCTTCATGATTATGTGTTCCATACAATCAACAAAAAAATGTGCTTCTAGAATATTCACATAGCTCAAACATCACTATTCACCTGTGGATCACAAAGATGTATTGAGATCTATGAGATAACTTTTGCTGGGGAAATATAAAGGAGACTACTAAATATACATCAATGTGACTAGTATGTCAACAAGTTAAGGCTGAATGAAAATAGTCTAAGGGGTTATGAATCCACTATCCATACCAACATGGAAGTGGCAGAACATCACCATAAACTTTGTCACTGGACATCTTAGGACATCTAGAAGAAACAATGTTATATGTGTCATTTTAGATCATCTTAAAAAGACAACTCACTTTATTGCAATTCAAGAGGACTTCTCATTAGATTAACTTTCATGGATATATATCAAAGAGTGGGTAAGGATTCATGGATCACCACTATCTATTATATCCTATAGAGATGTGAGATTCACCTTGAGGTTCTGGAAAATTCTCTATCATGCTTTATGCATTGAACTAAACATTAGTACAACCAATCATCCTAAAACTAATGGCCTATAAAATAAAACTATTCATACATTGGAAGATATGTTGAGAGCATGTTCTATGGACTTCAAAGGAGGGTAAGACCAACATCTTCCACAAGTCAAATTATATTAAAATAATAGTTTCCACTCTATAATTTGAAAGGCTCTAAGTGATTCCATTTATAGTAAATGGTGTAGAACCCAGCATGTTGGGATGAATTGGGGAACGAAATATTTTAGGACCTAAAATGGTTGAAGAAATGATGGAGAAGGTGAAAACCATTCAGAATAACATCAAGGTTGCCCAAATTCGACAAAAGATCTATTTAGAAAATCATCTATGAGACCTTGAGTTCAATGATTGAGACATTGTATTACAATGCATATATCCATGGAAGAAGGTCATGAGGTTTGGGAATAATGGAAAGCTAAGTCCTAGGTAAATCGGATCCTTTGGGATTTGGTATTTTGTTGGAGTTTCAGCCTACCGACTAGCACTTCCACCTACCATGTCTAGAGTACAACATGTATTCCACATATCCCTCTTAAGGAATAACATACCAGACCCTTCACAAGTACTCTCTTCTAAGGTGTTACAGTTAGAGAATGACATTTCTTATGAGATGCATCCATTGAAGATCTTATATCACAGAGATAAAGTTCTAATTAACAAGACTACTCACCTAGTCAAAGTACTATGGTAGAACCATAAGTATGAAGATGAAAAATGGGAACTAAAGGAGGTAATAAAGGAAAGGTAACCACACCTATTTTTGGTTTAGAATGTGAAGGGGGTAAGAATGTAATGAACTGATGTTTTATCAAGGAAATTCCCATCTTAAAATTATTTCTTATAGTATAATCATATTAGATTACATATAGAACACAATACAAACCTTATATATGATGAATGAGTGAAACTAAAGGTATCTCTAGAAGTTAATCAATGTATACCAATGAAATAGTAACTTAACCTTTAGAAGAGTAATGTGACCCTTATAAATAGTAAACTAGCCAATTGAATAGTAACATCCCTAATAAAAGAATAAATAAAATTTATCCATCTAATAAGTAAAAATATGATATAATTATAGTATAGTATAATAAAGTAAATATTTTAAAAATTATTAATTAAGTGTTGTTATTTATGTAAGTAATTTATATTTAATTAAACTTTTATAATTAATTTTATAATAAAAAAAGAAAATTAATTTTCATAAAATGTATTCATAAATAAATATTTTTATTAGTAATAATTATAAGAATATTTTAATTGAGCTTATTTAATTTTTCAAAACTGTTAGAAACTGAGTTCTAATTTTAAAATTTTTATTTTCCAAGTAAATTATTATATTAATAAAAAATTAATTTAATAAAATGGAGCTAATTTTATAATTCTACACATCTAAAAATGTTTTGGGTGAATTTTTTGTATTTTTCTGAAATACTTGAATTTTGTGAATAGTAAAATATTATAATTTACGATAAATGATAAATAAATGAATTTATGCATCATGCATGTGTCATGGATAATTTAGATGGAAATAGGTTCAAAATAAAATGCTATATTTACTGTTTTGGGTCACAATAATCAATAATATTTATAGTCTTGTACAAAAATATTAAACAAATGATTAAAATAATGGGAAACCCCTCCTCACCTTAATTAAAAATACCACCCCTCTTTACCTCCTCTCCTCACACATCTAAAGCCTTGTTCCAAGTCCAAATTCTACAAAAATATCTCCCTAATCCCCTCTCCCACATCCAAAATCCCTTGGTCTCTTCAAAAGAACAAATAATCTCCCCTAAAGAGGTTCTCAAGGAAGATATATTCAGGAGATAAATTTCCCTTTTCATTTCTATTATTTTCTTTCAAGTTTCTTTCTTTTCATTTCATTCCATACCTAATTTCATCTAAATGTTATGATAAATCCAGTAATGTAAATGTACTGTAATTTTGTTATTGTAATGGAATAATTCATCGTCATCACTCATTTCCCCTCCTTTTAAACAAGAAATGAAAACACCATCCGAGATGTGTTAATTTATCACATTCAAGGATGATGAGTTCTCAATTTCTATTACCATATTGAATTTTGGTCTTGAATCCATTTAGATTGTTCAACTAGTCTATAATATATTTATTGTGTCTAATTTAATGTTCTATAATCGTTTTTACACATTGAATGAATGTATAAACAAAAATGTGTTTTTTGTGGTTAAAAAACCAACAAATTAACAAAAACAATTATCATTAATTTTTTATACAAAGATTCATCTTCAGTCAAAATAACTAAATGAATTTTATAACCATGAAATCTTATGTATGTTCACTAATAACATACAACTTCAATTCTTGACATAAATTCTTTTCTTATTGGTTTATCCTTATGTGTATATAAGGAAACAAACGCTCCATGATAATGAAATTATACCTCTTAACCCATCAAAAAGGACATGAATGAACATAATAAGGTTATAATAAATAAATCACATGAATAAGAGGTTCTGTAAATATAAATTAATTAATTTAATTTGGTTATCCAATACATTATGATCAATTTAAGGATTCCATTCGACATAAGGTAAGAGATTATACCCGAACCTCCATTATTCATTCGAGTTGTTCTATCTTTCCTTTTAGCCAAATTAAGTTTTCTATTCTTATTATGGACATATTTTAAATGTTGTATATATAATAAATACTCATTTATCAATATCCATTCATTATTCTATTCCAGTTATATACATCTTTTTAAATGACTCCCTCCTCAATTATTTTCGATAAGCAAGCACGTTTTAAGGGAACTTCCTGAATCCTTACCTATTTTCAAGTACACTATTTAATATCTTTTTAATAAACCATTATTTTTATAAAACCACTCTTTTTATTATGAAGAAATTATTTTTTCACTTTTGGTTTTATATAAAATATTATTACCTTTTTCAACATGACATTTGATATATTCCTTTAACCGCACTAAAATGTTTTAATTCTAAAGTTTCTCTAGTACTCATTTTACATGTTAATACTTCATGTTGTCATCACTTTTCATGATATAAGCCAATTATACCATATTATTGTACATGAAGGATCTAGTTCCTCTTTTTCATGTACATTTTTATGATACTCCCGTTTATTATTCTTTATGACATGATTATGATACTCATTTCATTCCATTGGTACCCTTATGTATATGTATGATTGATTATTTATGATTATTTATGTGGAAAATATATTCATGAACATGTTTTGATGGGTGAGACTAGAGATCACTCCAATTAAATGAGAAAATTTGTGTCTCATGAGATTTTATATGCAATGATCTTGGCGGTTATCCTTCACTCGTGCAACCATGTGCAACAGTATTGGTGGTTAACCTTTGCTTGTGCTCCTCTATGTGTAACAAGCCTTGCCACAGGCTAAATTCCTGTTTTATGTTTCTTCCACATTACTATGACTCTATGTTTATATGATCTCATGTTTATATTTTATCATTATATATGTTCCATGCCTTTTTATAACATTATTTAATGCCTTCTAACACATGTGTTAAAGATTGGTTCTTTTGATTTTCCCCTTACAAGTATTTTTATCTTATTCCTTTTTTCATGTTACACCCAGGTTATCCTATGAATATTTTTGAGTATAATGGAAGTTACGATAGATTTATGTATTTTATATATTTAAATGTTTTAATTAGTCCCATGTTTTCAGTTTTATGTACTTAATCTTCCAAGACACTAGACTTTACGATCCTTTGCTTATAATATGATGTTTTATTATGTTTAAAATCATGAAATGATATGTGTAAAAGGATAGTTTTTCTATAATATTTATGAAGAAAACTGTTATATATATACTGATCATAAAATTATAAAATATATATTCAATGAGAAGGAGTTAAACATGCACCAAATAATATGGTTAGAGATATTATATGATTAGGACTTCTGAAAATGTTTCCACACTTGGAAAGTGAAAAAAGTCGGTCGATTCTTCGAGTAAAAAGGATCATTATAGCCTATCTGTGATGAGGATAAAAAGATATCCAATATTTATGGAATCTCAAATGATGGATAAAGAATTACTAAAGGATGGGGAGAAATATTAACTTGCTCAATTGAATTTTCATCCCTCTATTCAAGTGAATACTAAAGAGGTGAAGAAGGAAGATGTAGAGCTACAAAAGAATGCTAAAAATGTTTCTTAGTTTAACATTGATCATGATTAAATGATAAGGTTCATGAAACTTTTATGTAATCCTTCAATATTATATTTATAGTAGGATATATTAGAGGAAGCTCATAGTACTTAATTCTCTATTAATTTTGGAATTATGAAGTTGTAGATATATTTGAAATAATACTTCTTGTGGGATGGCATGAAGAGGGATTTCATAGATTTTGTATCGTGGTTCTTATTATAACAAAAAGTTAAGGTTGAAATATGTAAGTATAAGGGTATTTTTCACCCCTTAACTACACTAAAATGAAAATTGGAGAACACCACTATAGATTTTGTCATTGGAATCCCCAAAACCTATAAAGGGTTTAATTTTATAGGGGTGGTATTCTATCAACTTACTAAGTCATTTAACTTCATTGATATTAGAGAAGACATATATCTGGATTAGGTTTCCATGATATATATTAAGGAAGTGTTAAGGTTTCATGGAGTACCACACTATATAATATTGAATCGGGGTATGAGGTTTACCTTAAAGTTCTTATGAATACTTTAGAAATCACTTGATATACAATTGAGTTTCAACACAACATATCATTCATAGATTCATAGTTAGTATGAATGAATAATTAATACCCTTGGGGATATATTGAGATCTTGTTAGTTAGATTTCCAAGGTTGATAAGATCAAAATCAAAATCTTGTTGTGTTTTCATTCAAAAAAACCTTTCACTCAAGCATTAAAATTTTTCCTTATGAAGTCCTCTATGGGAAAAAATGTAGGGCTTCAACTTACTGGGGTTAATTTGGAGAATAAAAACAATTAGAACCAATGATATGTGAAGAAATACCAAAGATGGTTAAAACTGTCTAGTAACATTTCAAGGAAACTCAAGGTCATTAAGAAATTTATCATGACAACCATTAGTGTGACCTATAATTTGTAGTCTTTGAGAATGTGTTTCTAAAAATTTCTCCATGGAAGAAGGTTATGATTCATTGGAATAATGGGAAAATATCCCTTAGGTATATCAATCCCTATTAGATTTTTAATCATAGTGGGATAGAAGACTCTTTCTTGTCTCTTACTCCAAATATATAAAACGTCCATGTTGTATTCCATGTATCTCTTTTGAGGAACTGTATAACTAACCCTTCACATGTACTAATATTATAATTCATACCACTGGATCAGGATATTTCTAACAAGGAATTACCAATTGAAATTTTGGATCCTATAAATAATGTTCTATGAAACAAGACCACTCACCTAGTCAATGTTTTTTAGAGAAATAAATAGATAAGGGATGAAACACGGAAACTTTAGGATATGATGAGGCCTAAGTATCCCCATTTGTTTTTATAAAAATAATGAATTTCTAAGGAAAATTTAATTTTAAGGGTAGTAGAATACAACACCTAAAGTTTTTTATGAACCTTTTTTAATGAATAAATTGATTTTATTTGATGTCTTTCATTTCACACTACACTAAGTGAAACTTTTTTTATATGCTATACCAGGATAGTCTTTCACTACATGAAACACTGACTTTGCTTGTGTTATATTCAATTCTAAGTTTCTATGAAACAAAATTTTATTATATAAATATATAAATTTAATAATAATAAAATTGTAGATAAACATAGTAATATTAATAGTAATACCTAATTTTTAATAATTTTTTTAATTTTTTTATATAAAAACATTTTATTGATAAAAATATGTAATCTTTTTAGTAAAGTCTTTATAAGTTTAAAAATATTATTCTATTAAAATAAATACATTTAATGTACATATATGAAAAATAATAAAGTAAATTTTAAAGAATATTAGATTTTTAATTTGACAAAATAAACATCATTTTCTGAATTCATAATTTTGATTTTATCTTATGGTATATTTGTGAGCTTTTTCTGAAAAACTTCATTTTTTGGACAAATACTCAAAAAACAATTCTCATATTACTTTTTTAAATAGTAAAATTATATTTTAATTTTATTTAAAAGTTTAATAATATTAATTTTACCTTATTTTATCTAATTTAGGTCTTTGAAACGAATTTCACATTTAAATTTTACATCAAAACAATCTAAACCTTTAAATATTTTTACTTACAAACTCGTTGTCATGACCCTTCTGCAGGATTAAATTTAAATTATTTTAATCCAATTATGTGATAATAATTTATAATAATATATTCTATATTTTTATTCATAAAAAATTATATGTACTAATGAGTAAAACATAGTTTTTTACAAAATGTTTTAGTCAAAGTGACTAAAAATATTTACAGTAATTAAGAGAATAATTAGATTTACAATTAACTAAACCCTGAACATAATACCTAAAATGACATAGAAAATTTTGAAAAATCCATTTTATTCTCATATTTCTACTCTATCGTAAACTTTATATAATTTTTATTATTATTTGAGACACATGAAACAGGAAAAACCCGAGTGGAATTCCCTTTTCAAGAATTTACAAGAATGTCACTTCTCCTCCAGTATAAAAAGAAAATCACCCATATCACATATTCACAAATATAAAACCCTTAGCCTTAGATAAAATATTCCTAAATATTATCCCAAATTCCAAAACTTCATCTTATAAACCTATTTTTTTTAATAAATCCATTGAAGGAATCTTTTTGGTGAAAACCAAATGGAGTTACCAAAAAAAAGGTAGCATCCTTCATCAAACTCTTTTGTTTTATTTTCATTCTACCCAACCTAAACTATTATTATTCCATGAATATATAATAAAATAAGTATCCAAAATTTATTTATATGTTCTTATTATATGTTTTATACCTACACTTACACACACTTTTGTCTAATCGGTAAGTAACGTACTGTTCTTGTCCATGACGAATTATCTCCTCACGAAATGATGTTCTTTGATTTTCCATTACCACCTATCATTGTTGGGAATTATGATAATAAATATATATTTTTATATGATATGATATATATTATTTATTTATTCTTATTTAATTATTATATAATCTGTACCTTCATGATTTACATTATATGTAAAAATGCTAATTTGGTTTTCTGAAGTGAGGACTACAGCCACCTCAAAACAATTGATCCATTCACACTCTAGATAGAAGGTATTAATGATGGGTCCCATAAATTTATATGATATATATTAAATAATAATTATATTATAATTACATATATATATCATTTCTTTCTTTCTTTCAATAAGATGATTAAACGGATATATTGTTCATGTATACATACGACCTACCATCTTTATGAATGGTGTATTCCATTTCATACTTATATCATTCATATATTATTATTAATACATGTATAATGAATATACATGACAATTATATCATGGTATACATCATTTAAATAATTATATAAGTATGAGGATGACAAATATAACAAATTAAGAAACGTTTGAAAAAACAAAGTAGATATTACCCAAAACGTAACCTTAACATGGAAGTATTCATAATTGGGTAATATAAAGAAATATATGGTATTATATATAATAATATGGTCCTATTTTATATTTATAATAAAATTATATATATCACATGTGATGTTTTAATTACTATGATGAGAGTCAAGACATAAAGTAAGAGGATTTCTAGACTCACATTTTATTCTATGAGATTTATGGCTTATTCACCACTTGTTTGTTTTATGTGTTGTATATACCACCCATGAATATATTATATAATTTTTATAATTAAATTTATTGACATTTACATATCCATTTGATGGTATCTCTTCCATGGGGTTTATGTTTCAAAAGTTACCAAATCGGTAAGGTAGTTTTGCCTCAATTTTCCTTCTTTGAGACACATGCCAGGAAATTAAAAAACCAATTTTCAAAAAATATTTTTATAGATTATATTATAATATATTTTCAATGAAAATCTATTATAAATTTTTTTATGGTTTCCAATCTTCTTTTATTATTTTTCAAATAAATTTTCATAGTAAAAGGTTTTTGAAAATTTTATATGTTTTAAAAATAATTTTTCAAATAAGAAAGGATATTTTCTACAAAAAATATTAACAATTATACCCAAATTATATTTCATATAAGATAAAATCATTTTTTGTAACTCATGCCTTTATGGGAAAATTATCCAAAATGTTTCTTTCATATTCTTTCTCTTAATGGTTTTTGTTTTGATGGAATTATTTTTATGAAACTCATTTCTCTTTGATGAGTTGTATACTTATAAAGCCAACTTATTTTTATGGGTTTCGATTTGAAAAAAATGATTATGAAACCTATATTTTTACACATGTTATGAAATTATTACATTTTTATGAAACACATATCATTTAATGTGTTATGATATGACTGTTTATGATATTTTGGAACTTGTATGTGTGATTTCATTATGAGATGGGTGGGACCAATATCTCTCTCCAATTCATTGGATGAAAATTTATATCACATTATATAATGATGGGATTAAATTCGATGGGAATCTTCCACTATATAATATATGGGAAATTGATCTACTCTGGGAATTTGGGGAAACTTGATCCACTATTGGAATAGGGGAAACTCAATCACTTACAAGGAAAGGACTGTGAATAGGGATGGTGGTGTGTCTCGCATAGTAAGTGTAGTCCCCATGAAGTCCCTTGTTATGTTTTGGGAATGTAGTGTCACTTATAATAAATGATATTACATTTTTATGTTTCTTTCATAATATAATTTTTATTCCTACATTATTCATTCATGGATTATGCTCTTGATTCCCTTATGATTAATTTATTACGAACATCAAATCATTATACCAAGATTTAGTCTTATGATCATTGATATGCATGGTATGATCTGATAATTTCATGATCATGTTCTCATACCCTTATTCTCTTGTTTAGTCTTGCATAACTAACTTTTTTACCCCTACTATGAATCTGATCTCACCCTTTTTATGTTAATATTCACTTATTTTTTATGATAGGTATTATGTAGGATTTTTCTAATAAGGGTTCTAGTTATGAAGAACCTAGTGGGGTATAATGTATCTAACTTGTGTACCATTTTTTATGTTTCTATGTTTCAAAAGAAAATAAACTAATACAATCATTGGGCATTTATTTTTGTAATTTTTTAAGTATTCTATAAAAAATGATGTAATGTTAATGTATGAAAAGAGATGATCTCTATATAACTATCAGGGGGAAGATCATTTTTAATATTTAAGGATAAAATGATGGATGGATGCATCAAAACCACAAAAATATTAATGGTACTAATTTTGAATAATAGAAATATTAGGAGGAATAATTATTAAAGAAACATATAATTAATCATTATATGGTCATTGAAAAACCATACAAGCTACCTGAGGTTGAACCTGAATCATTAGATGGAAATGATTTGTTAATGGTTGTGTTGAATTACAAGGTGATAAATATATCATATTATGTAATAAATATAAATATGTATATTCATGTATCCACTTTTAAAACTATACATTAAATTTTTAAATTTATGTAAGTTGTTATCAAAGGTCACATAAGATTATTATAACTATGTTAGGTATATTAATAGAATACTATCAATAATTAAAAATGGGTGAAAATTAAATTATAAATCAAATGTTTTATAGATTTCCTAGTACTATAAAGGGTATGATTTATTTAATAGAAACTCTAGAAAATTATGTTCTTTTTAAAATAAAGCTTCTATAACATCCTAATAATTATCATGTCAAATTGGTTTTCATCATTTAAAGTTAAAATTTCAAGGAATATACAATTGAATAAATTATTCGATCACTATTAAAAAATGAATTAGAGCTAAAAATTGTTATATAGAAATATAATTAAAAGCAGAAGGGAATTTATTTTAAATCTAATCGTTCTACTTAATATCATAATTTTTGGTTATATAGTATTGATAGGAATGACATAATATATTTCTAATTTTATGGATACATAAGAATGAAATGGTATTTAATGGGATCTTTTAAATATAATACTAAATATGAGAAAAAGAAAGGAAATTTCATTTATTATGAGTGCATAAAAAAGGGGAACATCATGCCTAGTTTCCCAATATTATTTATGTAACATATTTAGAGGATATAGAAAAATAATTAGAACAATTAAATATTTACTAGATGGAGTTTCACTAACTATTAAAGTTATTTTTAAGAATCTAGTTTTAAAAAGGGTGTTGAAAACTTTTTCTTAATGGATTCATCAAAAAAATAAAGTGGATATTCTTATTATTCATCATCAGAAACTGATTCAAAAAACTCCACTATTGAATAATTAAATAAATAGGTTTATAGAAATAATTATAAAGATAAATAAATCATTGTTTTATACAACAACCTTAAGAGTAAAGATGTGGATGTTCTTTAGGAGAATGAATATTTAATGTACTTTTTCAAGGAATAATTAAAATCTAGAAATATATAAGAAAATTTTTAAAATACATATCTAAAAACTAATAAATAAATACTAAAAATATCTCATGTTGAAAATTTAAAATTAAGAATAATGTTTTTTCCTTGTCTAAATGACATGAAGATGAAATATGAAATTTTTATAATGTTCTTAAAGATAATGAATAACTCCAAATTGAAATTAAAAATTAAAATCTACATATTTATTTTCAAGGAAGATAAAACATTGATAAATTTATGATTTTAAATAAAATAAAATAAAAAGAGATCATTTCTTGTTTACAAAAATTATTTTCCAAAATATAATAATAATATTGTTATTAAAATCTCCGATGAAATTACTTATACTTCTATATGTTTTAGATTTACTATGAATGGTTATTATAGAAATGAGTGTTCCTTGGGATATCTAAAAACTCTTACATATACTTTGTAATGTATTTATAAATATTTATCTTAAATATTTCATGTAATTCAGTGTTTGAAAATAGTTTTGGTTCCCAAGAATTCATATATTAATCCCACTGGACCCAAATTTTAATGGGTACCAATGCTTTCTTAAATATGTTTTCATATAAAATGAATATTGTGATAATCAAAAAGGATCATCGGTATATGTATAGTGGATTATTAAGAAACTTTAATGGTTATATATCAAAAAAATTTCATTCATAAAGTGTTTTTGTGGTAATGTTTCTTTTGCTGATAATTCTAAAGTAATGGAAAAAATGATGTTGTTAAAATTTCATGTTCAGCTTTTATATCTAAATTTTTTATATTGAAGGATTGAATAATAATTTAAAAATTATTTAATAACTATGTGGTGATATATTTTTTAATAAATTATAAAATAATAAATTCATTATATTTAAGTATTAATTTGTTTTGTGATATGTAAATAGAAAAGACAACATTTATTCAATTAATTTTATGGAATTAACTGATAAAAATATTCAATGTTTAAATTTTATTCAATCTTATGGAAGTATATGAATTGAGATTTTGGGAAATTATTATTTTATTTCAATACACATTCATTCCAATAACCAAAATTTTTTACAATTACTAGAACAAACCGCAAACAACACCATTGTTTTAAACTATTTCTTGAATGGTAAACAAAAAAAGTATTTTTATGACAATTAAGAATTTAAAAACAATAAGGATGCTTAATATTATTAAATTAGATTTATTTAATCTTATAAAACATTATATATTGGGTGGTAAGATACATTTTTTATTATTATTGATGATTTTACTAGATACACACAAGTTAATTTTCTAACACATAAATATGAAATTTTATTTAAGTTTATCACTTTTTTTAAATTGGTTCAAAATGATAATGTATAGCTACTTAAATAAATAATAAGTGATCATGGTTTTTAATTAAATAATCATAAATTTATCTCGTTTTGTGAATAAAATATATATATATTAACAATTTTTATGCATCTAGAAAACCACAAAAAATTGTATTAGTATAAATGAAAAAATAGAAAAATTCAATAAATGTCTAAGACCATGTTAAATGAGTTCAATCTATATAATTGTTTTGAGATATAGGTTTTTAATACATATTTTTATCTTAATATTATTATAATTTGTCTATTATTGTTTAAAAAGACAACTAATGACATTCAGAAGTGGAAAAACCCTAAAACAATTATTTTAGATTACTTGGGTCTAAAGTTTTTATTTTAAATACAAAGGATGATTTAAATAATCTTGATGGAAAAAATGAGAATAATTTTATTAGGATATTCATAAAATAGTATTATTATATATTTTAAATTAAATTAACTATGGTTTTTAATGAGTATATCAAAGTAAATTTTGATTAAAAATATTTCATTAAAAGAGAAGATGATGTTTATCAATATGAGGGTGGGTTTATATATTTTAATTTTAATAAATAATTACATTAATATTAAGATTTTCATATTTTGGGGTAGAATATATCTTCTCAATGTTGAACTATTCATGAATGATCTTAGAAGTCTCATAAAGATCATTCTATAGATAATGTGGTTGGAAATTTTGAATCAAATGGTAAACAACAAATTTTGTTATGAATGTTTGTTCTTATCATGCTTTTATTTTGAATATTACCAACTAATATCCATAATTATTTAAATGATTCTAATTTGATATTTTATATGATACATAGTTTAATTAATTTTACATGAAATATTGTGTGGAGATTAATTGTTCCACCAAAATATTCTCGTGTTATTTGAAAAATTTTGATCTTTTGAAGAAAATTTGATGAATCTAGAAATATAGTTAAAAGAAAATATATATTTTTATATCTCAGATCGTCTTAAAAATAATTCATTGATTTTGAATAATATTTTCCACTTTTTTATATGTTTTAATTAATTAGGGTATTATTAGTTTATTATTCTTTTTATGGTTTTAAATTATTTAGAATGGTTGTCAAAATTACTTTTCTAAATGATTATATTTCTGAAGAAGTATATGTTATTTTTGGAACTAAAAACCGTGTCCATTTAATTCCCTAAATTCTTCCACACATGATTCCAGATCATAGCTTATTTCTCAGGCTTCGATTTGACTGGTTATAGAGCCCAAACAGAGTTACAGATCAGAAGTAATGGTCGTTCGACGTTGGGCTGATAGAAATTTCCATCTAGTACGGGTTCCGAGAAAAGTATGGATTTGTGCGTAAAAATAGAATCTTGCGTCGAAAAAATAAATCATTTTAAGAAAAATAGAATATTTCATGGAAAATGGATTTGTGTGGAAAATAGGAATAATACTTTACTCGCACTGATATTTATGGTTTCTCCTATAAATACAAGTGCACACACTTCTTCACGAGAGGCCATGGGAGGTCTGCTGCCTCTATAATGCACGTAAGTCTGCATCTTCTGCACTAGTGTGAAAATCCCCCCATCCTTCTCACAAAACATTACTTTTGCACACAAAAGTGCCCACATTCCCATTTTCCCATGAAAAACATCAATTTTGTGTGCAATAGTGTCATTATTCCCAATTTTGCATGCACTATTGCTACAACTATCCAATTTCGCGTACACTTTATCTATTTCATGCAAATATCCCTTATCAGGAGCAAATCTACCCTATTGAACGCAATTCCTTTTTATTGCATGTAAGGCTCCCATATTGCTTGCACATATCTCATAATGCATGCATGCCTTCCCTATTGCGCACATGCCTTCCCTATTGTGCGCAATCCATTTTTCTAGCGCATAACACAGCCTACATGTGGTGCATTTTACACGCAACAGTATCCAGGCCGACATCCATCGGTCTATACCCGCAAGGGATATGCCCCCGCACTGCCACTCGAGATCACTAGTGACCTATGGTCCTGGACCTTCGGGCTGGTCCACTCGCTTCGGTCACTAACCCACATGATAAATGGAGAGTTGCACCGCGAACTTTTTGGGTCAAAACGTCGTAATTTTCTATTGCACCCTTATGCTCACCCACCCTCCACCAATGGAATACCATCATTTCAAATACTCCTCCACACACCATTAACCACATTGAGTCGACATATTCTTATTGGTTCATTTCCCATGTTGTGAGTTCAGATTCTCATCATCAATTCCCTAAGTACCTTGAGTCGAACCAATCCTCAAGCAGCTCACCCAAACCCCATCACCTAACTTATATAAGAGGATGAACCCAAAAGGTCCCCTCTTACGTATGTCCCAAAACCATCCATTGCAAGGAACCTTGTGGCTAAAAGTCCTCTCTACATGACTCTAAACTATAGTACACCCTATATGAAAAGTATAGGATACCTCTTGTTCCAAACAAGAGAAGCCTAATGCGTCAACAATAAGATGATAGTAGTCCTCCCTAAATGACTCTAAACTGTAGTACACCCTATATGAAAAGTATAGGATGCCCCTTCCTCCAAAAAATATATGCCTTATGTGCCAAGCATAAGATACTTACAGTTTTCTCTACATGACTAAAAACTATAGTACACCCTATATAACAAATATAGGATGTCTCTTTCTCAAAACAAGGGATTCCTTAGGCACCATGCATAAGATTCAAATAGTCCTCTCTACATGACTATAAATTGTAGTACACCTTATTTGACCAATATAGAATGCCTATTATTCCAAAAAAGAGATGCCTTATTCTTCAATAATAAGGTACCAATAGGCCTATCTACATGACTATAAAATGTAGAATTCCCTATCATTCAATAATATGATGCCTCTTGTTCCAAATAAGAGATGGCTTATGTGACAAGCATAAGATACCTCATTCCCTAATTACAATGGAAAAATTTTAAGAGTGTTAGAATCCATTCAAACATTTAATCATTACACCTCATGCTTCATATGTCCTACATTCACATCTTCATGTTATTTCATGTCTGAACGGACTCCCTAACGGGTTGATCCCATGCCTCCTCCGCTCACCTACCATCCTGGGCCAATGCCCCGGAAGACTTTGGACAACACTTCGAGTCAGGTCTTGTGTTTCGAACATGGTCAACAGTTGACACTCATTTGTTTTTTCCCGTTTCTGGCTAACATGATATGGATGTTGTGTTTCCAACACTGTCAACAGTTATCCCCCATTTTCACACCACCCTCACAACAATCCAAATTTTGGGCATGGGTTTTTCAGAAAGATTCCAACGCCCTTGGAGTAATTCCACTTGTGCACTAGCGTATAGGTGTAAGCCCTAATTATATTCCTTAATCCACCAGTGAGTTGGGATTCCACCATGGTTAGATATGAAGAAGACATTATGGGTAACTTCCTTTCTTAATCCCCATTCACCATTTTCTCTCCAAAGCGGCACCCGGGAAGCTTCGTTGATTAAGCCCCATTCACCATTGACACTCCTTAGCGGCACACGGTAAGCTTCCTTACATAATCCCCATTCACCATGGCCTCTCATTAGCATTACCCAGGCATGCTAACACCTATTTCTTCTTTGCATAGCAACGCTAACATGGACCACTCAATGGATCACTCCATAACCCCCCCCCCCAAACCTGACAATGCTGATGCATTCCCTCCCCCATGGGGCGGGAGGTATCAGTTATGTAAGTCCCAAGGGGTGTGAAGTGAACCCTACTCGTCCGAGCTACAGGATGTTAAACTACCAAGATCCATCTCCCTCCACACAATACATTAAATTGTGACCCAGTCCCATGCATCATATGAGGGGTGCCCCATATCAGACATTCCCTATGCCTACTGGTCTCCACGGAAGTGAGATCATTCTTCAAATGGAATGATATCCCCTTTATTGGAGTGGTGTTGTCCACGGGGAAAGGGAAACCACATTGGGGTAAGCCCCCTATCCTTTCGTTAGGGAGGTAGCATCCCCACTCCTCCTATCTTCTTCCAAACCAAAGACCATATAGGGGACGATGGGCACCGGAACCCTCCTCTATCCATGCCAAATCCCTCTACCTCTAGGATTTGTCGCCACCCAGGCTTCCTTTATAGAGTAAGTCCCAATCTCCATCTCCTTAGGCTGTTAACAATGTGTAATCCCCTATTTCCTATTTGGGTTGCGAACTATGTGTAAGCCCCTATTTACTTTTTGGGCCGCTAACCACATGTAAGCCTGATTCCACTTCCCATGGACGCACCATTCATGTCGTGATCGTCAGGTTTTTTACACCTCTCATTTCTCACATCGAGCATGGATCACGTTTTCTTAGAGTAAGCATTAACCTTGTCATCCTTCTTGGGTAGACTATGTGTGTTAGACCTACACCCTATCGAACTATGTGGACTTTGATCCTTTCCAAGGAAAGGTTGTAGGACACCTCCCTGTGGTTCAAGCCAATCATATATCAGTTCTGACCCACTTCACATTGGTTCACCAACACCACCTAAACTATGTGGACTTTTATCCTTGCCAAGTTGAGGTATGTAGGACACCTCCATGAGGTTCAAGCCCATCATCCATTAGTTCGGACCACCATCATGTTGGTTCACCAACACCTCCCGAACAACGTAGACTTTGATATTTTCCAAGGAAAGGTACATAGGAAGCCTCCCTAAGGTTCAATCCTAGAAACCATTGGTCCCGAACACTCCACATCGGGCCACACCTGTCCTGAATGATGTTAAATTGTATTCCCCTTTTGTCCATCATGACATTAAATTGTCCTCTATTCATTGGAAAGTCATTCTGATACCCATCCAACGGTAAGCCGTTGTGACCCCTTTCAGCGGTAAGCCATTGTTACCCCCAACCCAGCAGTAAGTCATCATTGTCCCCTCCATTCGAACCCATTTTTTGGGTTTTCCCCTCTGACGTCAGAGAAACTCTTGGGCTTCTAACCATTCATAATCGTCATCTTATCATCGGGTCGATGTCCACTGTGCACACCTCGATTCTATACCCCCATATTGAACTACGTGGACTTTGATTCTCTTCCACAAGGATATGTAGGAATCCTCCCAATGGTTTAAGCCCATCACCCATGTCTCATCATGGTCTTTCCCTTGAGACTATGTGTTTCAGGATGGTCATACCCCAGCATGGAGGTTCCACTTCCTCTGGTACCATTCATATGGGTCGCCTCCTTAGGCGTCCCATCATTTCACCGAACTATGCGGACTTTGATTTCCTTCCATGGGGATACGTAGGAAGTCACTTCGAGGCTCAAGACTAATACCATCGTCACCTTCATGATGGTTCCACCTCATTCCCCACCACCTCATTTAACTCTCCATCATCCATCTTGATTCTACCCGGGCCACCAAATCCTAGTGGGATAATGCCATCTCCTTTCCTCACTACTCATAACAGCAATCGAGTAACTAACCACGTGTTAGACCCAATATCAGTGTTCCCATCAGGTGTTTCACCTATCTGATCCACTCTCATCAGTGTTCTGATGAGTTTGATTCATCTCTTCTAGACATTTAACTCGTGGCATCCCCTATGTTAAACATCAGAAGTTGAGGAAACCCTTAGAGACATGCTTTTGGCATATAATTCCCCGCATTCGATGTGGGATTCCTCGAGCTTCCGTGCCCATGAAAATCCCAATCATAAGGGGAATAAAACCAGATGCCCCATATTTCAAGCATCTAGACATGCTAGTGATGTCCAACATGACTAATCAATAGACTGAAGGTTGCTGCCCTAGCCAGACCACTTGGAATATCCTGAAAAAATCAGCATAATTAACTAGAGTCCCTGAAGATATGGCACTGGGAAGAGTTTCACAAACAATATATTAATCTATAAGAGAGACCCTTACAAGGAACAAATTTCCAAGGAGGAATCCATGGAAGGAGGAATTGACATCCCATCATCCTGTTTCGATCAAGGAACAAACATCCCTAAATAAGCGACGAATGTTTCCCACCTTTGGAAAGGGGGAATGCAGGGCAATAGTTAGTGTGTCCTCATCCTCCACAAATAGACATATGTGTGTGCCCCGATGAAACCAACGGAAATAGTTATACTACCACTGGTTTTGTAAATGAAAAGCATCATTATCCTAATTTTAAACTTTCTAAGTATTTATATAGTTTTAAACAAGCTCCTCAATCTTTGTATTAATGGATAACCAGTTTTCTTGTCGAAAATAATTATGAGAAGAGAAATGTTGATCCTACATTATTTATTATGAAAATTTTTAATTACATCATGATTGTGAAAATTTATTTTGATGATATTACATTTTTATCTTTACGTGGAAATGTTGTTAATGAATTTTCACAACTGGAGACTTTTGAAATTCATATGAGTATAATGGGTTAATTGAAATTGTTACTTATTTTGAAAATATTTCAAATAAATTATTTTAATTTTCTAAATCAATTCATGTATGCTAAATAATGTAATATTAAATATTTTAAGATTATTATATGATATGTTATAGGATCATTGAATCTTGGTTTATTTTATCCTACTAAAATGAATTTTGATTTTAAAATATATTTTTGTTTTAATTTGGGTGGATGAAATATATATAGAAAAAGAAAATCAAGTTTGATTCATTTACATGGTAATTCATTAGTTTCATGGGCTTGAAGTATCAAAATCCAATTTTCATTTCAACTACGAAATTTAAAAATATATATTTTGTATATTATTGGGATAAATCACTATATATTAGGACAACACATTCTGATTTGGGTTTTTATTTTGATTTTGATAATATTATTGTTCTCTATAAAAATAATTATTCGGCATGTATATTTAAAAATCCCTTAATAATTATAGGATTAAGAAAATTGATATTAAATATCATTTTATTAGGGATCATTTACAAAAAGAAAATATAAATCTATAATTTTTTATACATAAAAATTGTTAGTTGATATATTTAATAAACCCCTAGATTTATCTAATTTTCATAAAATATATTTCAAATAATGAATGATAGAAATTTACTCAAATAGTATATATTTATGGTGGTTTGACTCAAATTTTGATCTAAAGCTTTAAATATGTTTCATTTTTCCTGTGTGTTATCTCACTAGAAATTACATAAATAGTTTGTTACTATTTAATTCAATAAAAATAACTAAATAATTTATTAAAAATATTTAAATATTTTCATGGATATTTTAGGATTATATTATATCATTAAAAAAATTTCACTATTATGTAAAAATTTTATTCACATATTGTTTGAATGTATTTAAATATAGAGGAATCATAATTATGGATTTGATATAAATTACAGGGTCATTTTCTTTCCTAATAATAATTAAAGGGGAACTTTGATCACTATTAACAATAGAAAGGATAGTTTCTTTCATAGAAATTACTATTTATCATAAGTAAATCATTATACAAATTTAATTATGTTTGATCATTTTCAAAAATTAGTGAATTTAACATCATAATTTTTTAAGAGGAGAAAATAAATCTCGATAGCATTTACGACAAGAAACACTAATCCTAAACAAACCATGAAATATTATAATTTTATTATGACCGTTATAACCTCGCCATTGAATTGGAAAATATACATAATAATATACAAATTATGAAATATGTATAAATTTCTTACACAATAATTATTTTTCATTAATTATTAATAAATAGGTATTCAATTTTTTATAAAATTCATATTATGCTTCAAAAATATTTTTCCTTCATACATAATTTTTACTCCTTTTTGAGAAAATATTATATTTCAATTCTTACACTTTTATAAAATATATTTGAAAATTTTAAATTCGGATTTTATATAAACATGTTAAAATTATCCTATAGTGACTTTTTTAGACTTTTTTGAAAAAATGATTTAGTGATGAATAGTAAAAAAATTTGATTTTTATTGAAAGATATATTTTTGGTTCAGAAATATAAAAAATTTCATTTTGTTTTAAATGTTTTTCAATGTAAAATTACTTCTATAATGTTATTAATAATTATATTAAGTTATTTGTAATAAATTATGTAATTTAATTTGGTATATATGTTTTTTTCAAAAATAAAATAGAATTTTTGTTAAAAGATGTTTTTCATTTTGTTCTATTTTTCTATATTAAATTAGTTTCCTCCACATTGATAAAATAAATTTTTAAAAATATATATATTATTTAGAATCATGAAATTCAAATTTTGTAAAAATGTTACTATTTTCTATTGTAAATAGTAATCCATATAAATTTTTATCATCATAGTAAGGGTAAAACATGTAAAATAGGGTTAAAACATTGGAATAATGGTTTAGAATTTATCTAAAAATTGAATGTATCCTATTTTATGAGTATATTAAGTCCATTTATATCAATTTCTCAAATATATGTGGATTTGGTCTTAAATTTCATTGATAATGTCAATTATATTAATTTAATAAAATAATATATTTATAATGTCAAACTCTGGAATTTAATATCTATAATATCTTATCATATGAGTAAAAGGATATTATGTCCATTTATAAATGATTATTTTGAAGATAAATTATTTTTATTTATCCTAGTAATTTATTTTTTATTTTTAGTAATAGAATAATTTCCTAAAATGCATATCTAATGTCGACAGAGTATTATTTTAATTACAGAAAAAAATAATCGATTTTAAAAATTGTAAAAGTAATAACATTTGGATCCCATAATGATATCTAAGAATTTATTACATAAATATAAAATTTTAAGGATGTTTTAAATTATTATATTCAAATTTAATATTTTTATTGTTGTCTTTAAATTCAAATTATATGAATCGTTTCAAAAAAGACATTAATGATATTTAATGAAAATAGTATATTTATAAATTATTTTAAATTCATAAAAATACTTATGAGGATATTGTAGACAATATATTGTCTAAAATTTCATCCATTTTCTATTTATGATCCAATTCTTACCTTATATGTAAAATTTTTACCATTTAAGAGTGAAAAAGACGTCATCATGGTTAAAGTAAAATTTGGTTAACTTATGAGTTAAATGAAAATATAAATGTTTAAAACACCAAATAAACCCCTAAAATTTTAAATTTTTATGTTATTTCTTCAATATACTACATTAGTTTCAAATCTCTAGTCATTTTTATGTATTTTCTACAGAATGACCTTATTATAAATTAATATTTTAAGATATTATAAGAGTTCCTCTCTCATCACAGATAAAATGGTGCCCCTCCATTCGCTCTATTACACCACTTTGATCTATATAGATTAACCAGAACCTATCAAATTATCTTTTAAAATTACCTACACAAGAATTATATGACCTAATTTACATAAAAAAACATTCCAAGGGTCTATAAGAAGGTATTTAAAGGAGTCCTACCGAAGAAGATGTAATCATCTTACCCGACCTCTTTCAAATTGTGTCTTCTTATAATACCTCAAAATTTATGATATTATTCATAAAATAGTAAATTTACTACCCTAAAAATACTTAGATTTTATATTTATTATGAAACAACCAATATAATCCCTCTTTCCCATCATGTGGTAAGTGAAATTATTGCTCGTGCATACGTACGTCATACCATCTTCATGTAGTGATAAAATTAATTTTTTATTCCCATATTCCATGGATGGTTGTTAAAATGGGTATAATATTTATATATGATAATATATACATAATTTGGATTTCATAATTATAATATCATATCAACTTTCTAACCTTCCAATCCATTGGAAAATGTTACCACTTCTTATGCGTATATTGGATTACCACATCAACAAAGTCGTGTGATTTATTTTTCATTTCTTCTTTATACAGATGTTAATAAGTATAAAATTTATAACTATATATGAATTTAATGATATAATAATTATTCTGTAATGGTGAATTAATATTTATGATTCATTATTTCATCCATTAAAAATTGAATACAATGTTTATGCGTTTGTAAAACTTATAGTATCCATGGATAATGTAAATCGTGTTTCAATATACACAGTTTATAGATGAGTATAAATATATATATATATATAACAAATATATATGATATTAATATCATGTGTAATAGTATTGATATGATTTATCTATGATAAATTGATAAATACTATGACTTCAGAATAAAAACATGAATGAAAATAAAACAAACCACTTATCACTAGAAACATTGAATTTAATATGGAATTATTAATAAACTGATGGTAAGATGTTTTAATAAAATCATATACTATATGATATAGATGATTATGGTTCTGGAATACATGTATAGTAAATATATATTTATTATACAAGAGTTCCAAATGTCTGTGAAGAAATAAGATAATTAAGATAATGGATTGTGGTCTCACTTTTACTTCTATGAAACACAATCCATATTCACCACTTGTTTCTTTTATGTAGTTTATATACTACCCATGAATATATTTTGTCATTCTTCTCATGAATATCATGGGATATAAATATCCAACTAATTTTCTTTCTTTCATTGTTCTTATGATTCAAAAGTTATCCAAGAGATTATGTTTAATGTTACAATCATATTTTTTTTCTCGGGATTTTTTATTATTAAGTTCAAATAATGAAATCTTATCACATAAAATTCAAGAATGTCATCAATTTTCATAACCTAAAGTTATTTAAAAAAATATACATTTCATTCAATTTTCAACTCTTTAACAACTCAAGATTCCGAAAGAATGTTTATAATGAAAAGAAACATTATTTCTCTCTTAGGTCAAAAATAATTTCTATTCCATCACTATTTTTTATTAAAAAAATTATAATGATTTTACTATTATCAAATGATATATTAAATAAATTTTTGGGCTTTTCTAATTTTTTAAATTTATTTTTAAAATAAATCTTCTTTTCATTTTTTAATGGTATACTTATTTACTTTTTAAAAACAATTGTAAAATAAATGTTTTTTATTAAATTATATAGCATGAATAGAATTTCCCATCATCATGGCCACACAATGATTCGAATCTACCTTTACAATTTTTCAAATTTCTTTTCAGAGAAAATTTTTCATTAATATTTTGGATGTTTATAGATTTTAAATTGTGATTTCAAATAGAAAATGGAATTTATCCTCTGGAAATATTCCAAGTGATCTAATAAAGTCATTCTCATTTAAGATAATATCCTCATATATTACATATGTTTTACTTTGTATATGATCTAGATATACCATTATTATTCCTTCTCGTTATGGTTAATGATTATTATGATAATTGTTTATGAAACCCATACTATTTTAGTGAATAATTAGATGATGAATTGATGATATTTTTAGGAAAATCATTTTTTCCATGGTTTATTTTATAGTGAAATGTTTATGAAATCCATTAATTTCTCACATGTTATGATATGTGGAATTTTTATGATCTTTTGTCACACATATTAATATTTTTATTTTATGTTATGGGTGGGTCCGTAATTATATATCCCTTAAATTAATTAGGTAAGGATGGATATCTAATGTGATAAAAAGGACTAGAATGGGGGGTAGAACATTGTTTAGTAAGGAAATGTATCCAATATTATAATATTGGGATTGAACCTTTATTACTATAATGTTTTATGGAGTGAACTCATCCGCTATGATATTCTTGTAAGTGATCCTTTACTACTAATAAAAATATTTTCTATGCTTATGTGTTTTTCAAAAACTTATGTCTTATTCCAAAGTTATGCTCTCTTAGATCATTTACTTTCATTCCTTTATGGTTAATGCATTATTAATTTCCAATCATTATTTCATGATTCAAGATTATGATCTTTGATATACAAGTTATGGTTCTCAAATTTTATGTTCATGTTCTTATACACTTATGATCACATTATGTTTATGTAAATAGTGACACCTACCTTTTTTACCCCTAATGAGCATCTGGGATCACACTTTCTTATGTTTCCTTCCCCTTGGTTATGAAGAAAGGTTTTAGATTTGATATGTCTAAGAATGGTTCAAGTTATGTAGAAATAAATGGGAGGTTATGTAGATATCTTCTAAACCAGTTTTTTATGGGTTAAGGTTTCCAAAGATACTATACCAATATGATTCTAGCATGGATCATTATGTAATGCAGGGAATAATAATCTAAAAAGATATAATATATATTTATGAAAAGTATGTGTCACTATAGTTTGTATCATGTAACGATTGAGGGAACCCTTGTAAAATAGAATAAGAAAACTATATTGACTGCCCTTAGGATAATATTATGTATAGGAGAATGTTGAATGTTATGATAAATAATATAGAGTGGGTTTACCTCTAAATTAATCCCTATATGGATATTATGAGATTAATTGGTATTAGAATAGATGCATCAATGAGTAATAACCTTGAAAAAAATTGGTTGAGTATATATCAACCACAATTTTGATGCATAGTGAGGTATCCCTAAATATGCACTAGGGTTTACACTATAGGGTGATATGATTAGGATAATTAAAATTTTCTTTACAAGTCATTATGAAGTAATTGAATAGATGATTATCATGGATGACCTAAGCTAAACCTACAGATTAATTTATTAAAAAAAATTGTCATGATTTAAACATCCTATAAATAATTTTTAATTATTATTTTTTTCTCACATAATGGATTTTGGTTCTAGATAATAGTTGGTACATAGAGGAATTATGTAAATTTTGAATGTGACTGACATTATAATGATTGTCATTACGATAATCCATGTGAACTAGAAAGTGGAATTTAAAACATTACGATTATGACTAATAATTTATCTCATTATATACTAATAATATCAACTTGGGTAAGTTTATAGACACATAAATTAACATAAAAATAGAGTTTCAGGGAAATTATGGAGGGAAAAATTATTTATTGTCCAACATGTCATGTATATTAGAAGAATCTCCTAATGAAATGTCTCAAAGAAACTAGAAGATATTTTGGGTGAGGAAATAAAGAAAATAAAACATGTAATTTTTAAAGAAAAAATGAATAATTTGGTTAACACATTGGATAAGAATAATAGATTACATGAGCTATCATCAACAATTAAATTTTTTAAATGTGGGAATTATGGGAATTATGTAAATCAATGTTCTAAAGGTAAATCTCAAAAGGAGGATCAATAGGGTTTCACAACTATAGTTTTTACCATTTATGATGAAGATAATATGAATTAAATTTGAAAGGAAGGAGGTATTCTGGTATAATATAATGAATCCTAGTTAATATTTTCATAATAAAGGTTAATCATTAAAGTGTTCATTTATTTTAATTAAATAATTATATTGTAGTATTATTGTTATCAATGTTATCTTGTCTATAAGAGTCATAAAACATTTAAAAATTATTTTTTAATAGTTTTTATTTAATAATTTAAAATAATATTCTAAATGGTATTGATGAACTAGTAAAGTTATTTAATATTAAAGTGACATTTTAGGGAAATACACATGATTTAGGCAGAGATAACTATTAATTTAACACCCTGAAATTCTAAAGTAAGAACCTTGTATTCGATACCATGTATGAAATGTGACACCAATCATGTAAGGGAATATAATATTCAAATAATTTATAATATATTTAAAATTTAAAAAAGTTTTTATATATTTAAATGCATGAAATTCAGAGTTAGCATGCATTACATGCAAGAGATACCTTCTTTGATGGCTTACGAAACACATAAGGCCGAGTTTTACCAAACAATAACATATTATTCAAATATTTTTAATTAATATAAAAATGTATAAAATAGCCATTATAAATATTATTAACTAACATAAAAATATTTATAGTTTATATAAATATAAAATTATTTTAGGGGATAATAATTAATGTGAAAAAAAATAAGAACAAATTTGATATAAGAAAGAAATATTATTATGTTTATGCTTCCAAAAGAGTTTTATCTAAATAAAAATAATAATAATTATTATTTAATGATTTTAAATAACTATATATGTTATATTTTCAATTTAATATGTTTTATTTTTATCCATTAGGTTTTATAGGCATAATATAAGAACAAACTCTATTTCACACATAAAAACCTATATTTTTATAAAGGAAAATTTACCGGTTTTTAATGGAGAACCCATTTTAAGTATGAATTTTGACACTTTAATTAATTTAATATGTCAAAATAAAAACTAGGGTGAATTTTTTACATTTTTCAAATGTATTTCTTTTTTTAATGAATAGTTGAAAATATTGAATTTTAGTTCAAAACTTATTTTTCATCTAATTTATTTATAAAGATAAATTATAATTTTAATTGGTTTTAAATATTAATTAGATAATATGTTTTTCAATTAATACAATTTATGTCATTTTAATCAATTACACATTTAAATTGATTATGATAACAAAGAAAAATTTTGAATGTTTTTACTTTAAAAAATCCACATTGTCCCCTGTGTGAAGGATGAATTTAAAATTTATATTTTCCACTTCTATGATTTTAATTTTTAAAAATGGATTAAATATTTTTAATAAACATAATTTATATTTTTTAATAAAAAAAATATATTTTTTGACTAAAAATAGTAGTTAAATTAATAAAAATTAACTACAACGATTATGGTTAAATTAAGCTTATCAAAGGACTAAACATAACCATAAGGCCCAAAAAGCCTATAAACTTTTTCAATAGCTATTATATAGGTATATATTGAACTTATACTATCCTTTATATAATTATTTCATTATTGGATCCACTTTCACCATGAAAAATGTGGGAATAAATCCTTTGTCAAAATATTATAAGAGTGGCACACCTCCTTCACTATAAAAGGCCTCTACTTCTTCCCATTCCTTGCACCTATAAAACAACTACGTTTCGTCCAATATCTTCCCATATAGATTCCCCAAATCCCTCAACTTGATCTGTAATAATACCTTTGGTTATAAATCCTTCTAATAAATCTCTTTGGTATTAACCAAAAAGAGGTACCCAATTTTAACGACACTGTTTTCCAGCAATCAATTTTCTTTTATTTACTTATCCACCACTTCAAATATTATTCTTAAATTTTCATATAATAAAAAAATAATATAGAATATTCTCGGGTATTTTATTATAAGGTTTGAACCTTCACTTACACACACTTCTATCTAATGTATAACGAATATACTGTTTATTTCAACGGCGAACGACCGCCTCACGAAACAATGATTCTTTATTCTTCCTTTAACGCCTCTCATGGTGGTCATAATGATGTAAAATATATTAATATATATTATATAATATTTTTATTACATATTTAAAATTATTTAATTATCTTAAAACACATATATTTATACTTTTGTTTGTGTAAAAATTATAACATCGTTTGTGGAAGTGTGGACTACCGCCCCCTCATTGCGATGTGATTTACTCACATTATACATTGAATGTATAAAGGATGGTTTTAGTTAAAAGTATTTTAAACAAAATATATATATATGATATTAATTATATAATTTAATTTATTTTAATATAATATATATCAATTTATTTATTACTCTTTCACACAGTTAAAAAGTGATAACGTCGTTCGTGGAGGTGTGGATAACAGCCTCCTCAACACGGTGCGATTACTTTTTCATAATAAGAATTATATATATATAAGTATAAATGATTAAATAATATATTATTTATGATATTATTATCATTATATAAACATATAATTCTACTTACATTCTTTCCATAATGGTCATTGATAAATGAGAACATTACTCAGGAATATATATGAAAAACTATCTCTAGGATTGTATCATTGATTCATTTTTCCGAACCAAATTTAATTATTGTTTTTTAAAGTATAATTGATATATAAATATGATAATTATTTCATTATTAGTATCCTATATATGTTATATAATTACTCCTTTTATAATATTTGACATGCCGAAGTCGTTTTTGACACATAAACTGAATTTGGTCAAAACACTTGATGTAAAATTAATTTTTTATATTGTAGTACACAATATGGTAATAAGTAAAATTAAATTAATTATATAAACAAAAAAATTTATAAATAAATTAGATAATTAAAATATTTTTTATTCAGGAATATAAATACACCTATTATAAATAGGACACAAGGTAATGGGTGTTGATCCCACTTTTTTCTTTTGTGAGATAAATGTCATGATAACCACTTACATATTTTGTGTGTTGAATATAATTACTATTTTTATATATTATGTAATTAATTAATTTATATTAATTTTATTTATAAATTTTATTTAATATTAATCTTTTATGAGTTTTATGATTTAAAATGTTTCAATGTGGTATGAGACACTTTGGAATGTTTAAATCATATTTTCCTGAAAAATAACATTAATGATCTTTCAATGGTACATCTATTTAAAGAAAATTACATAAACATTATTTAATAAAACCTCTCATTTTCATATCATCTATTTATTCATTACTTCTTTCATCTAGTAGTACCGTTTTTCCACTCTTTGGTACTCAAGGGGGTTTAGAAAATGTTTTTAAGATAACATGACTTTATTTCTCTCTTTATACGGAGAACATATTTTCTTTTAAAACCCTTGTTTTTATAAAATGTTATCTAAAATGTTTTTAAAATGATTTGTTAAATACATTTTATCATTTATTTCATCGACAAATATTTATAATTTATTCTTATTGTCTCTTTCCAAAAATTATTTTTTCTAAACTTTTTATCTTATAAAATGAATGTTCTTTTTTAGAATGTACGGATTTACAAGTCATCATAACTAAGAATAATCATTTTCATGTTTAAAAGGTTAATTTTTAAATAAAATTTGTTTAAAATTCATTTTCAAAAAAATTATATTTTCCTCAAGAGTGTTTTTAAATGATCTTTTTATAATATTTTTATTCATCTATGACAACAACAATTTATTTTACTCCACATGGGATATATATTATTAATACCATCCTTATTAATCCTCTATATAATTATGATTGATTTGGCCAAGGATAGTATTCACATTCACTTATCTGATTTATTTTTCTACCCCCTTGAAATATTAAATTTCCTATCATCATTTTTCATTTAATTTCCCCAAAATTACCCATTTCATTTATCAAGGATATAGATATTTCCTAAACCATATACCATTTTATTTAAAGTTCCTACATTGATAGTTATTTTATTAACAAAAGAGTTATTGATAAATATTTATCTTTTATTTTATACGGATATTTGATAAGTCATTTTGTTTATTAATTAAATCTATTACTCGATATCATGAATTCTTTGGACATGTAATGATGGGTGGATCTTGTAAATTATATAGCTCATTGAGGTATCAATAGGCTCTCATGAGACAAATAAGTTTCACAAATTATGCATATTTCTATCCATAGTGTTGAACTAACTGAAGGAGGGATATTAACAAAAGATGTTATCATGTGCCTTAGACATGAAATCCATTAAGAAATCATTACCTTTATTTAGTTTCAGTTAGTATTTATCCATTAGATTTTGTGTTGATATATTTAAGGATACATTTCATTTTCATTTCCTTGATTAAATGACATGTGTTTTAGTTTCTAACCTAGCCATATTTATTTTCCATATTCTAGTTATTTGAATGTAATGTGTTTATAGTTATTAACTTTACATATTTTTTAGGCACTTTATTCTCAATTTATTTTTCATATGGCATGTATGTTCAGTAATTTACCAAGTCACAATTATTATTCTCATTTATTCATTATTGTTTCTGCTATATTTTAAGCTTACTGAGCTTTTGATATAACCCTTATTATGTTTCATTCCCCAATAATCCAATAAAAATACATTGAAAGATATTTAGGGATTTACCAGATGGATTTCAGTTATCATCAATGTTTTTTATTTATAAAGATGGAAAATAATATTTTTTAATTAGTGTACTCTTTTTTCATGAATGTATCTAGTTTACCAAGAATACTAACCTTTTTAGTCCTTAGGGGCTTGATTATTTGGCATAATGTCAATGTAATTTATAGAAGACACCAACTTCAGCCTTCTGAGGTCTGAACACTATAGTTGGTATTAGAGGAAGCTTAGTAGCAACCTTGGGAACAATATTTAGGAGAACATAGATTAGATAACATATCCCTATGGTAAACTTTTAGGAGAACTATAGAAGGAAGTCCTATATTTTTTAAGGTAGAGATTATGTGGATATTACTAGAAATACATCCCATCCTGGATACTAAAAATGGATGTGGATTTGGCAGAGATGCACCTGTGAGGAAAATCTATGACAAGGTGTTCCGAGCCTGAATTGTGGTAACCTGCTACATGACAAAAGGGCTTACTTATCACCTATTTTGAAATTCCTAGGGGATATTCTTAAGGAAATCCGTGTTTAATTTATAAACCATTATCAAGGATTTTAATAGATAAAGAAAATGAATATCCAAGGTTAAACAAATGTTTTTTTAGATTTAACATAAGGTGTCATAATTTAGAAATCCTACAAATGATATTATGGATAAACTTTACACCAATGAAGGAACTATGTAGAAATAAATGGATGATGAATTTTTGTATTAATGTTGTATTGAAAACCTTAGTAAAGAGACTATTTAATGATTACATTTTAAGGATGTCCATCATATTTATTTTGAAAATTATATTAATTTGTTTTTTTGAAAAGAATAGCATTTATTCTTAGTGACAACCTATCAAGTCCGACAAGGCTACCGATCTAGAAACCATGCCTGAAGGACGATAAGGGTTTTACAACCACCACTGACCTACACAATTTCCTAGTGAATTTTTCATTATTTTTAGTTAAAACATTTGATTAATAAATGTTAATGATGAACCAATTGTATCACCTTTGAGTATTAGATATTAATCTATTAGCCGTATCATTTTTGGATGATAGTTAAAGATAAATAGTAAGAATTATGAATCTTTTAGAGACATTATGGTCCTTTAAAAATTTATTTTATTTCTTTAGGAATATAAAAATCATTATTGGTAATTAATTTCTGGGAGTAAATTAATTAATTAGAATTTGATCAAAGCCAAACCAAAATTTTGGATTGTTCATTTGAAATTTAAACCTATCATGTAAGAATATTTCCTTATATTCTTGGTCAGTAAAAGAATTACCCAACATTAAGAAAAGTACTTCAAAATAAAATATTGTTCTAATACCTTACTTTATATTGAAATGATGGTCTCTTAAATCATATAATATTAATGGAATTTAGACCCTCAAATTTTTATTTATCATTAAATTATTAGTGATGGATGTCCTCAATCACTCCATATAAATATTTATGATTTTCCTCTATTTATGTATCACTACTTTCCACTAATGATCTCATAAATAGGAACATAGTTATATGTTAGTCCATGTGAACATTTCAATTCCCACTCTTTCGTTTCTAGAAGATTTTTTTATAAATCCTTCTCACAATGTGGGATTTGAACATAAGAAATATAAAACAATATATCACCAATATTGAGTTTAAATTGTGAGGATACAATTTAACTAATTTGGGGAGAATGAAACACCTCTAAATTCTAATATAAGAACCTAGTATTCAATAGCATGTATGACATGCAACACCAAGAATTTAAGGGAATATGATTTTTTGATACTTTATAATTTATTTAAAATTCAAAATATATTATATATATTTAAATTCATGCAATAGCATTTTAGTGTGTGTTACATGTAATATTTACCTTCTTCGATGGCCTGCGTTACATGCAAGATTGAGTTTTACTAATAAATAATATATTATAAAAATATTATTAATTAATATAATCATATATAAATTATCAATTATGAATATTATTAACATAATTATGGAAATTTATGGTTTATATAATTATAAAATTATGTTATTAGTTACCAATTAATGATAAATGAAAATAAGAACCAGTTAGATATAAAAAGAAATATTATAATTTTATGCTTCCAAAAAACATTTATCTTAATAAATATAACTAATTACAATTATTTAATGATTTTAAATAAATATAAAGTTATATATTCAATAAAATATTTTAAATAATCACCCATTAGGTTTTATAGGCAGGATATAAGAACAAACTCTATTTTACACATAAAAAAATATATTTTTATATGTGTAATTTTATTTCCTTTTAATAGAAATACCATTTTAAATCTAAATTTTGACACTTTAATGGATTTAATATTTAAAAATAAATGTAATATTTTAAAAATAAACATAATACATAGGTTAGGGTTAATTATTTATATTTTTATGAAACATTTCATTTTTTCATAAATAATTAAATATATTGAATTTTAATTTAAAACCACATTTTCATATAATTTTCTTATAAGGTTAAATTATACATTTTAATTTTTTAAGATTAATTAGATAATATTTTTATCAATTAATAAAATTTATTTTATTTGAATCAATTTCACATTTAAATTGATTATAAAAACATAGTAAAGTTTCAAATATTTTTACATTAAAAACCTACATTATCGTCTCATCTGCGAGATGAATTTTAAATTAATTTCTTCCACATATATGATTTTAATTTGGAAAAATTTATTCCATATTTTTTATCATACTAATTTATAATTTATAATATGAATAACTTTATTTTTTTCCAAAATGATTAATAAAAGTAATTATAATTAATTACAACGATTAAGGTTAAATTTAATTTAATAAGGGACTAAGCCTTAACCATAAGTCCAAAAACAACCTATAAACATGTAAAAGACATATTGTATGTCCATATATATAACCAATACTCTATTTTATCTAATTGGTTCCATTATTGGATCAACTAGCAACATAAATTACATGGGAATAATTCCTTTTTTAAAATATTACAAGAGTGCCACTCTTCCTTCAATATAAAATTCCACCACTTCTTCTCATTTATAAAACCTATCTAACCACTTAGTTTCATATAATATCTACCCAAATATCTTACCAAAATACATCCCCTATACCTTGAATCCTCCATTTAGTCATAAGCTCTTCGGTATAAACCAAAAATAGTTACCTATTTTTTAAGGTAATGTTTTCCAACGATCACTTTTTTTTCAATTACTTATCCACCACCTAAAATATTATTATTACATGTTAATATATTAACACCAGTATCATGAATATACAAATTTTTTAATGATAAGGGTTCTAGTTACACATACACACACATATATCTATTAGGTAAATAATATACTAATTATTTGAAAAGTGAACTACCACCTCACGAAATGATGAGTGTTCATTCTTACTTTAATGCCTATCATGATGTTCATTATGATGGAAAATATATTTATATATTTTATTTATTTTATTTATTATTTCCTTAATATTATTTAATTTGTTTAAAACACTTATCTTTATACTTTCCATTTATTATAAAAATAATAACATCAATTGGGGAAGTGTGGACAACCTCGATCTCAAAACAATGCGATTCATTCACACTGTACATTGAATGTTCAAAAGATGGTTTTAATTAAAAAAATATAAAAAAATATCTATGTATATTCATGTGATATTTTTTTTAAATATAATATATTTTATTTTCTTTATTACACTTTCACACACATAAAAATGTGATATCTTCATTCATGGGTGTGTGGACTGCCACCTCCTCAACCTGATGTGATTACATTTTCATCACAAGAATACAATATATAAGTATCTATGATTAAATAATATTTTATTTGTGATATATTTATTATTCTATAAATATATAATTCTACTTACCTTCTTTCCATAATGATCATTGAAAAATGAGAACGTTGCTCATGCGTATGTACGATCTACCATCCATATGATTGTAACATTGATTAATTTTTTTCAACAATATTTAATGACTATTTTTTAATGTATAATTGATGTATAAATATGATAATTATTTACAGATTTTTGTTCTATATATGTTATATAATTACCCCTTTGATCATAATTGACCTACCAAAGTCATTTTTAACACATAATCTAAATTTGGTCAAAACACATGACGTAAAATTAATTGTCTAAGTAGTAATAATAAACATAGTAAATAGTGAAATAAAATTAATTATATACATGAAAAATGTTATGAATCTAGTACATAAGGAATTAATAATCTCCCTAATAGTGCAATTTGGGGGATTAGGGGAAAAGGTATTAGGCATATCAGAAATAAGAGGGTGGATAATTATTATTTCACTTCCAATGAGGATATCCTTGTTTGGTAACCTGCCCACAATGGCCTTTTAGATTCTAAAAAATTTTATCTATATCACTTCCCTAATGAGGATGAAAATTTTAATTGGGTGTCCAAATTCAATAAAGCCTTGATCAAGCCTTCTCGTCTCACTCTTATGTGGCGTATTGCGCATCAAAAAATTCCAACTGATGTTTGCTTGCTATCTTATGGCTTTAATCTTTTCTCTAAATGTAAATTATGCATCCAGCATCATGAGGACATCAATCATATTTTTTTATCTTGCGACACTGCTATGGCCCTTTGGCATTACATCTTTGACCTTTTTGGATGTAGCTGGCTCTTAGGTTCTTTTATTTTCTCTCAACTGAAAAGAGTGTTGTATTTCCCAAGATCTCCCCAAATCAAGAATCTCTTTATGACGGTTGTTGCGGAGCTTATGCATAATCTGTGGTATGGTAGAAATTACTCCTTTTCAACAATAACTCTTTTAATCTTAATGCAGAAAAATTAAGGATTCTGCTGGCTATAAAGGAAGTGGCTATGATCCAAAAAGATTGTTGTGAAAATTCTATCACAGATTTTGAAACCCTTCGACGAATGGGCATCAAAAGTATCTTCTTGAAGCCTAGCTACACTATTGAAGTCTTTTGGCAGGCACCGCTTCCAGGATGGATTAAGGTAAATGTGGACAGAGCTTCAAAAGGCAATCCGGGTCTTGCTGGTTGCGGAGGAATTTTTAGAGACCATCAGGACCGAATCCTTGGATGTTTCTTTGGAGGCTTCGGAAATGCTTATGCGCTAGAGGCCGAAATGCTTGATAACTTTCATGCCATATCCTATGCAAATATTTTCAACTGGAATAATATCTGGATCAAGAGCGACTCCACTACTATTGTTCAAGCCATCTGGAAGGGTGATGTTTATCTGGCATTCTCTCTCACCCCCAGATGGATGGATTGCCTCACTGCACTCAATGACCTCAACATTATGGCCACTCATACCTATTGGGAGGCTAATATGATCACTGATGGGCTTTCCAACGTGGGAGTCTCTCATGAGATCACTTGGATGAATGAACTCCCACCAGTGCTAATTCCTGTTTTTGTTAAGGACTCTAAAAAATCTCCCTCTTTCTGTCTGATGTAACTTGTTTGTGACTCTTTCTTTTTGAATAAAGCTCCATATTCCGGTCTTTTGACCAGAACCCACTTTAAAAAAAATTGACATAATTTTATTATTCAGGAATATAAAAGAAAAATTATACAAATTGGATGGAAGGTGAGAGATTTTAATCGCACTATTTTTACTTTAGTGAGATAAATTCCATGTTCAATTAATTCTTTGGTGCAGTGTATCTAGTGAAAATATTTATATATTATATTATGAATTAATTTATCTTCATGTTATTTAAAACTTTTATTTAATATTATTCATTCATGTATTTTATTATTTAAAATTTTTCAAAGTGGTATGAGACACTTTGGAATGTTCAAAGATTATTTTTCTCAATAATAACATTAATGATCTTTCAATGGTATTTCCATTTATGTAAATTTTATAACCATTGTTCAAAAAAACATTTAATTTTCTTATCCTCTGGTTATTCATGACCACTTCCAAGTATTAGTACCATTTTCCACTCTTTAGTACTCAAGGTGTTTTAAAAAATGTTTTTAGAAAAACCAAACATCATTTATCTCCTTGGTCAGAGAACCTCTTTTCTTCTAAAACCCATGTTTTGATAAAATAAATTGAAACTATTTTTAAAATGAATTGGTATGGAAATTTTTACCCTTTTTGTATTTTACCAATATTTTATAAGGAATATTCTTGCTGCTTTCCGAACAAGGCATTTTTCTAACCTTTTTACCAGGTAAAATGAATGTTCTTTTTCAACATGCATGAATTGACCTATTTTCATTCCTAATAAGCATTATTTTCCTATTTAAAAAGATAATTTTTAAATAAACTGTTTTTAAAAATGATTTTCAAAGAAAATAATTTTCAAAGGATTTTCAAAGAAAATAATTTTCAAAGGATTTTTCAAAAAAAGGATATTTACCTCAAGAATGTTTTTAAAAGATATTTTTATAGTATTTTCATTCATCAACAACAAAAACCATTTATTTTAATCTTCTTGGTATATGTTGTATTGATACTATATTTATTATTAAAATGGATGGTTTATTATTTCTTTAGTCAAGAATAGTTTTCACATTCACTTCCATGATTTCTTTTTTAGTCCCCATGATATATTAAACTTTCTATGACCATTTGACGTTGAATTTCCTCTAAATTATCAATTTCAACTATCACATATATTACTGTTGCCTAACCTATATACAATTTTACATGTGGTGATGATATTGAATGTTTTTTTTAACAAAGAAACTATTGATAAATACATATTTTTATTTAATATTGATATTTTATAAGGCATATTGTTTATTAATTAAATAGATTACTCAATGTGAAGAATTCATTGTACATGAAATAACGAGTGTAGCCTAGAATTTATATAGATCGTCCATTTATTTGACATGTTCTCATGAGTAAAATAAGTTATAAAAATTAAAAAGGCTTATATCTTAATTTTTCAACGTTTTAGAGGACAGATCTTGACCATAGATGTTTTAATGTGCCTTAGATTTGACATCCATTAAGAAATAATTTCCATTATTCAGTTTCAGTTATTATTCATCTATGATATTTTCTGTCGACATATCTATAGAAACATTTCAATTTCAATTCATTGATTAAATGACATGTTTTTCATTTTTTTACCTTTCCATATTTACTTTTCCTTTTATAGTTATTTGAATGTAATTTTCTCTAGTTACTACCTTTCCTTACGGTTTATGCACTTCCTTCTCAGATTATTGTTTATATGAAATATGATTTTGGTTATTTTCTAGGTCATAATTATTATTCTCATTGATTAATTATTTTTCCACAAAACTTTTCTCATACTGATCATTTAAGCTCATCATTATTATTTTTATTTCCTTGGGAATCGAAGAAGTATAATATGAAAGATATGTAGGGATTTACTATATGGATTTGAGTTATCCTAGAAGTTATTTGCTCAAAAATAAGAAAAAATTATGTTGTCATAAGTGTATTCTTTTCTAATTTATGTATCTGGTTTACCAAAACTAATAAACTCTATAGTCCATCGGTGCTTGATTACTTGTAATAATACTAATATAATTGATACTAAACACTGACTTCGAGCTTCTACTGTTGGTTCGCTACAATTAATATGTACCCAAGGTCAAAATAATAATGTTTATTTGAGATAATGATATTATTACTATAGTAAATGGGTTGGTATTTATTAACATAGAAATGATTAATGATTTGTTGAAAATTTGGATTAAGTTATCTTTGATAGAGTTTAAAACATTTTTTTATTTATGGAATATATTCAATAATATGATACTTTATTTATGAAATGTGTTGGTTGTTAATTTTTTGAACCATGTATGTTTTCATTGATGTTTTTTTGGTAATTCAGGTCATTACCTTGTTTTTGGATAATATGTCATCAAGTTATTCACATATTTTAGATGTGAAATTTAAAACTATTTTATGTTATTTACGAGAATAATTTTAATTTTATTTTTAAATTTTAGTGACATTATTTCTAAATTTTCATATTTTGAATTTGGTCAATAATATTTTCGAAGGTTTTTATGGTTAAGTAATTATTGAATGGATTAGGATGAACTATGGGAATTGTTATTTGAGGTTAAATTATGATTTATAAAATAGGGTAACATGTGCTAATATTTTGATTTTGGTGAATATTTAAATACATGATGAATTCATTTTTATTCTTTTATGGAACTAATGGTCTGTTAAAACATTGTTTTAGTGTTCCAAACATTAAAAATCCATCTTAAATAATCATTTCATGCTTTAAGAGATAAATTTGAAATTGATCAATGAATAACTAAAGGATTTAATTATTCTTACGATGTATAAATAAATCACATAATTATATTTTCTTATTTTTTCTATATTGGTAGTAAAACAAATCCTTAACTTTAATAAATATATATTGAAATAAAATATTATATTTTTACCTTCATTTATGAATAATTTATGGTCTTTTAAACCATCACAGGTCTATAGTTTTGCGGTCCTTATTTTTCTCCTGCCTATGTTCTATATCACTCTATATTAGTCCTTGGGTGTTAGTTTTTCCTCCATGTCCATATTTTCACATCCCGCTAATGTTATTCTAGTTGGAAACCTAGTTATGTGTTATTTTAGATAACTTTCATATTTCCCTTTCCCTTTTAGAGTATTTTTTATTAACCATTTTTAAGATGTAGGTTTCCAATTAAATAAATTTTAAATGTCAAACCCTAAATTATGAATCAAGTAATGACCTACACCATCTGTCCCATTAACTTGTAGAAATTATAGTAGTGGATATATCTATGGGAGGTACCCCGGAGTTGGAGAGTGGAATAGAGGTTGAAATTTTAATATCTAGTTGGATTATTTCTACAGTGTGGCGGGATGTGTTGCTCTGTAGGGAATGGTTGATGCGGCATAGGAGGGTTATAAGTAGCATATCGGGTGGCTAAAGGTGTTTTAGAGATTCTACCAATTTGGGGGTAGCTACATTCTGGATTCTTGGCTCTGGTGTAGCCCCATATTGGTAGTTAGGGGCTATGAAATTGAGGTTTTTGAAATGGTGTATAATCTATATAGAGGTTTTTTAATGGTTATATTGTTTTTTGGGTAGTTGTGCTGAGGAGTAGGGGTTATGGCACAAACTTCTTCATTCTTATTGGGGTTATGCAGCTTAGATGTTTGGGTATAATGTTGTATTACTGCTATATTATTGGATCTGTAGTGTGCAAATAGTAATAGATATCATAGTTTTATTTGAACATCTTGTTTATGGAATGGTTCCCCCCATTGTTCCGTAGTCATCTCCCACTATGGAGTGGTGAATAGTGGTTCCATCATGGTTTTATAATTTCAGAACACTTACAAATTTAAAAATACCTTTGAAACCTCTTATTCCTATAATCTTAATTTTTTTTATTAGGAATCTCAAGAGCATCCCAAGGATACCTTTTGACATCATTTTAATGGATTTCATGCCCAGGCATTCGGATTCAATCATTGGTGTTTATGGTGAGTTCCCCTTCATTCTTACTCAATTTTCTTCTAGTTCTTTGCCTAGGAAGGCTACTACCATGGAAATTAATTTGTGTTTTCTGTTTCTTTGGTAAGTTGATTATGGGTTGTTGTGATCTGGGATATTGAAGGTTCCTTATATTGTTATGGTTCATGGTGATTATCCCCCCCCCCTCGAGATATAACATCACACAGTGAATAGAAAATAATTTTTTGAGGTGGGGGGTCCTTCGTTTATTATCTACAATATTCTGTGGGATGGTTTATACTATTTTTATATTTTATAAAGGTAGTTTCCATAATCTTAATTAAAAATAAATAATTTCATTAATTTTAAATGGAAGGGTAAGGGGTTTAAATCGTACGATTTTATAACTTTTGATATTAATGATATTGTGATTATATGACCTTGATTCCTAACAAAAAAACATGGTCTTTGGGGGATTTTTTTACATTATAATATTTGTGATTATGGGAATATTGTTGTGTTTTTGTTTTTTATCACCTTAAATGGAAATTTCATAACCATTTATATATTTTTAACTAAATATTTTCCACAAAAGATTATGGATTGGGTGAGAATGCCCTTGAAAATTGTGAAATGTGATGTGAATGTACCTTATTAAATCTAAAATATGATACTTTAATATGTTATTTTTGTTTGTGATGCGTCATGGTTGGGATGTATGGTTGTGTTATGGGGGAGGATGAGATGAGTTTTGTGGCTGTGAAATGTGGCTATTGTGATAGAAATTCGTGGTTATGTGGTACTTGTAAGAATGAGGTGGTTATGGATTTGTGATGGGTGTAGTGTGGGATTGTAGGAAATGGATTGATTGGATGTTAGTTGTTGTGTGGGGTTGTGATCTTCAAGTTCCCTAGGTAGTATCATAATTTTTTTTGTTAATAATAAATATTATTGGCATGGTTTAAAGTGTTAATGAATGAATGGATTAAAATGGTCCTCAAACGTGAAATGAGTGGTTTATCTAAATGTAATTGGTTGTTAAAATGAATTCTATAAAATGGATTAAATTGAAAATAAATGGTGGAACGTGGATTGTGTCTTCAAACTTCTTACATGGGTTTTTTTCATTTTGTGGGGGCATCAAAAGTGAAAAAAGGTTGTGATACCCATGGAGTGTTTCTCTAAAATGGTTGGATATTTTCTTAGGAAACCGTAGGTTGGTATTTTGTGTCTCTATTTCCTATATATATCTTATATTTTCCTTTGGATTTATATATGCACCCTACCCATGTAGAGCCCTATTTTAAGACAACCACATTTTTTAGGGTGTTTTTCCAAACATCCTGACAGTGAGGATAGATGGATGGATACCCACTCTTTCTCACTTTGTCTTATATTAGAGTTATTTATGCATGGATTATGATTTCCAGAAGTTAAAAGTGAACTAGTGGTGATTTTTTTTAATGATATTATGAGATGGATTGTCGTTGGGGTCATGCATTGTAAGCTGAGGGAACGAGGATAATTCCCTTCATGTTCAGAATATGCTTCTATTCTATTTATGGTTATGTTGTGATTCCCCAGGAGTCTTCAGGTGAGATATGGTGTCCTGGTCTAGGTTTATTCGGATGATATGTTATGTGATGGTTAGTTTCACATGGTTTTTTTGGAATGATGTGATATAAGGAAGATATGGGAGCCATGAGACATATGACATTGGGGTGTGAGAGTGTAAAATTAATAAGGAAATCGATGTGAGGTAAACTTATAGATTTCATTTCATATTATTTTATTATACATGTATGTGTTATTTTGTGGGTTTTCCTTGGAGAGGATGTTATTTGACAGTTAACCTACTTAGGTGTTGTTGGTTCTACTATTTTCTCACTGCGTAATTACTATGATCTTTTCACATGTGAATAAAAGAATTTGTGTATGTTCCTACTTTACATACATATATACTCACCCTACGTATATAAAAACTATTTCAAGGATTCTATGACTCTATTTATAGTTATCTACATTTCTAGCTCTAGATTTGGATTTGTTGATGTGTTGTCGCTACAACATTATTTGGGGTATTTGTTTGTATATTTTTATATGTATGTATTTTATTTATACATGTATTATGATGTGGTTTGGGTTTTATTTTTTTTATTTTTTCATGGATTATATTATGTTTTATTTATCCCATCTCACAATCATATTATTATTATAGAGGGAAAATTATCTCATTATTGATATTTTTCATGCCCTTAGTGCTAGTCACAAACCCGGGGCCTACTGAAGGTGGGACATGGGGGTCATGTCTAACTTCCATCATTTGCATCATAATATAGGAACCATAAGAGGGAGGGGGTCATGAGATAGTGGAATTAGAGGATATTTCGGCATATGATATAGTTTTTAGGTAGGAATAGTCAGTATTTTATGGGTTGGTAAGGAAATATTGTTAATTGATCCAGGTGCATGACATAGACTAGTAAAGACCAACTAGAAAAAATGATTTTAGAGAAACCGTGCTCCAATGAAAGGAATATGATCCTACCAAATGACCAATTATTGGGGTGTCATAAAAAGGTAAAGACCTAATAAAGTTACATTTTTCATGTTTGACTAGTATTCTTATTTGAATTGAGTTTTTTTAAGCTAAAATGAATTTAGAAACTATTAATAATAATTCATAGTACCATGATTATGAAATATTAATTTCCATTTAATCTATGGATCATGGTCATCATCTACATGTGGTTTAGGTATTTGAGGTTCTAGAGGATAATATGGTCGATCGATGGAGGGTTGATCTAGTTGGGAAGGGTGGTCATTGGAAGAAAATGTTGTACACCTTTCAGTAGTAGGATTTGGGGAAATATAAGTTGAACATCCCTAATATAGATGTAGAGAGATATTTATAGGAGCTTGATATTTCATTTAGTTTGATATGGTTTTAAGTGGGGTACTAGGCCCTATTGAAAGTTATTCATATGTGGGGAGTTTTGGGCTAGTGGTGGATTATGTGACTTTGTGATCGGAAGAAGGAAGATGTTTCATGGGTTAACTTTTAGAAAAAGTTCTATGATGACTTTCTTTAATAGGATATGAATGCATTAAATCGGAGAAATTATCTCTCTCTTAAGTAAGGGATTATATCTATGTTTGTGCTGGAAATCAGGGTCAAGGATAATTTTTTATTCACCCTAGATATTTTTCCTCATGAGGAGTGTTTCACACAACATCATTAGGAGGCACTCCTTTTAAGTTTCTTTTATATTTATATGTTTAAAATATAGTAGATGTTATCAGGAAAAAGCACGCATGATGAATCTAAATGTGAGAGAGGAACTAGTAGGGTTCTTTGATGATTAATGTTTTCAATGTTAAGTCTCATGTTTCAGCACCTTTTAGGTTTCGACCAATGTAGAGTCACCCATAGGATCTTATTTTCCAACTATAGAGAACTAGTTGTTTTAAATATTTTTCTGGGGAATTAGGTCCATTTTTTTCTATGGAATTCATGGATATCATCATGATTAGTTATTCTTGGTTATTTGAGCCTGTTATGGTGGAGTAGGATGTGTTCTGGGTTATAATAAATACTATCTTCCAGTGATATTGTTTTAGATGTGGGGATAATATGATTATATACTACATAGAGGGGATAGAGAAAGAAGAGTTCAACATCTAGATGTTCCCTATATTTGGGGACCTCAATTTATTCATATTAATGGAGGCTTCCATTATCAGAGAGATAGAATATTTGGATGTGGTTAGTTTCATTCATTACCGTAAGTAATGCTAGAAGGGATAGAGATCATTAGAGTTACCTTTAGCTTATCGTCTACCCTTGATTTTTATTTTTTTGATTTAAGAGATTTACATTCATTAATTATACAAGCTCTATTAAATGATATGGGAATATATGAAAATATTATTTACATTACCTTGATGTAAACTACACCATTTATAGGCCATAATAGCTCATTTTATGTGTGTCAAGGTTGTAGACTAATGACGGAGTTAAATCAGTCACATGGGGATTTTTAATTACTATGGATGTAGACATATGATTTAATTCTAGGCATTTATTGGTTATAATATATGTGTAATTTTGTTGAAATATTCTTGGAAGAGAGTCATTTTCTTTGATGTAGAAATCTAGTGTATATTTTTTGTTAGATATTGTAGTTTTCATTTGGTCAATAGGCGTATAGAGATCTTTCTCTCATTGTTGGATATTTTTTGTGGAGTAAAAATATTCATGGATAGAGGATTCTCCCAACATTTTCAATAAATTTATATATGTTTTCCCAAGTATGTTGTAGTGATACCCCCTTGATGCGGTTTTGGATTTGTGATAGATTTATAGCTCGGTGCTTCTCTAATTTTTATAGACCCCAGCTGAATGAAACCTTATGAGTTACATGACTTGAAGATTCATATATATGATCTAATGAAGAATGTTTTCATCCAACCCAATGTGTCATTCTGTGATTCTCTAGTGTTGTTCTCTAAGAAAGAGTATGGTAGTTTGAGGTTGTATATAGACTAACAAAGGTTGATTCAAGTGATGATCAAGAATCATTACCATATTTAGAGGATATATTATCCATTCAATAAGTTTATAAGATCTTTTTATACATCTAATATAGTTCTCTATTTTGGATATCATGATTTGAGGGTTAATTAGGATGATATCAAGAAGTATCCCATTAGGTTTAGGCATGGGAACTTTGAGTTTTTGGTCATTCCACTCAATGTAATGAAAGAACCATAAGTGTTCATGGGTAGAATTAACTCCATGTTCTATGATTTTTTGTATGAAGTTGTAGTCATGTTCATTGAGGACTTCTTGATCTACTTGAAGTTATAGGATGAGCATTTTGATCATATTAGAGCCATCTTGAAAGTTCTTTGATACCACCATCTCTATGGAAAGTTCTCTAAGAAAACGTTCTAGACTTGGTAGGTGTATTTAATAAAGAATTTGGCATCCTAGAAGTGTGTATTCATGGATCCCTCAAATTTTAATGCTATTTTTTCATAGTAAGCACATAAGAATGTGGTGGAGTTTTATAGTTTCCATAGTCTTTTAGGCTATTTATGGATCTTTGAATCTAATTTATCATATATTATGGCACCATTGATAGCTGTGAATAGGAAGGACCATGATTTTACCTTGATTTATCAGATCTAAAAAATGTATGACTACCTAAATAAGGTAGTGGTGATTAACCTAGTGCTTAAGTTTCTATAGGATGGGGTGATTGTTGATATTTTTTGTGACACGTCCTGTCTAGGATTCTGATGAATCCTGATATATAAGAAAATAATGATCTATTATGGTTCTAGGAAATTATATCCCCGCAAAAAATAACTATTCCAACCATGATCTTGATATGTAAATGGTTTTTATACGCTGATTTTAGGATGAAATTACCTCATTTGATATCACTGTGTGGTCATCACATATCATAAGAGTTTGAGGTATATATTATCTCAATGTGATTTAAATTTGTAGTAGTGGTTATGGATGGATTTCCTTTGGGACTATGATTTTGATATATCATGGACCCTAGTTAAGAGGAATGTTTTGGTTGATACTTTGAGTAGGATCTCATGAAAGGATGTTGATCTGGAGTCCATAGATTCTTTTATGGAGATATAGGAGTTAGCCTCCCTGCATATATATGTGAGGGTTGATAATGGTGGAGTTTTTTGTTTCATAATATGATGTAGTATTCTATAATATGGTTGGTGGAATAGAATCAAAGGGGAGACTTAGATATAAAAGTTAAGTTAAATCATGTTTGCTATGGTGATGCTCTGAAGGGATGGTTAGAGGGTGGTTAGAAACAGATGTTGTTTAGAGGGAGGTTGTTTGTTTTTATGGTGATGCAAAAGGTATTTCTTCATGAGTTTCACTTCTAAAATTTGGAAGTATACACAGGGTTATCTAATATGTATCATGGATTAAGGATTTAGTTTTGGTTTCTAGAGATAAAATGTGTGATGGTAGTGTTTTTGACTCATATTCATGTTTTCCATCAGATAAATGATGAGAACATTGATCCTAGTGGTTTTTTATAGCATTTAAATTTTCCAAAATGGAAATGGGGTGAAATATATATGGTATTAATCCTAGGGTTACCCCAATAGTAGGGAGTTCTTGATGTTATATGGATAATAGTAGACCAGTTGATGAAATCGACTAACTTTCTAGAAATAAGGGATTTGACCAACATAGATGGTTGATAAAGGAGGTATGTGGCTGAGATGTTTTGGTTTCTTGGAGTTCCAATTTTCTTAATGTTGGATTGGGATTCTCATTTTAACTTGTGACTATTAAATGGAGTATAGTATGCTTTTGGAACTCAGTTACACCATAGTACTACCTTCTACCCTTGTAAGGATGGGTGGGGAAGGAAGATTATTCAGACGATGGGGGATATGTTTTGGGAAATTATCCTAGACATTATTACATATTGGGGAAATAAAATTCCCTTGGTTGAGATTTATTATAAAAAATATATCACACATCCATTGGAATGACACCATTTGAGGATTTTTATGGGAGATCCTCTAATTATTCATTGTAGTAGACTAAGGTTGGGGATTCATTATTTCTCAATCCTCATGTGGTTAAGAGCATAATAGAAAATGTTCATATTGTTTTTAAGATGATTAAAGTGGAATAAGACCAAAGAAATTTATATTTTAATTGTAAGAGGAGGTAATTAGATTTTTGAGTTTGGATACCATGTGTTCTTGATGCCCCCTTAGTGTGGGTAGTGGAGGCTTATTAATGGGAGTAAACTCTATCCTATGATTTTTCAACCTTTTCTGCTGTTAGGGTGCATTAGTGAGGTGTATTATTAGTTTCCACTCTTTCCATGAACGGGCCAAATTCACGAACTCTTCCATATCTATCATCTCCACTAGTATCATCATGATGACTCCCATTTCATTAACTGGAAGAGTTGGATATCAAGGATGACGTGGTGCCTGTAGAATGTCCAGAAGAGATTCAATGTCATTGGTAGAAGTTTATATTTATAAGCACCATTCCATTATTTTTTCTATTATGAAGGCATCATATCCCATAGGAGAGTACATGGGATTATGGTATGTGGATGTGTGCTCAGTACCCATATTTGTTTTAATCATTATCTTATTTCCCATTATTGTATTTTTATTGATATTTTAAGGTTTAAAATATTTTTGGCTAATGAGATTGGATTCTACCTTGTTAATGTGATGTCTATTATCACATCAAGAATATGATGAAGGAAAAAACCTAATTCTTAATTAGGACACATTAAACCATGAAATGGTTAAAATTGTGTAGTCAAGTTAGTTCCACCGAAAGCATATAATATCTTGACATGGAGGTGGAATTCGTTTATTTATGTCCATCAGGCTCTATTATGTGATGGTTTTGGTTATCATTATCTTGGGATATATAGGGGCTAATATGGTGTTTTATGTGGTTATGTATAAGGTATGTGGTATGTAGTTTCTATGAAATATTTTAGTTATGTACCTAGTGGGGTGGATGGTAAGTATTATGGGGATAAAGTTGTGTGGGATGTTAGGTAAATGTCTTCGATTGAGTATGTTGTGTTTAGTTAGTGGAAGTATTTTTGGTTTTGAAGATATCTTTGGGAGGTATCTCGTGGGGTGGTTGTTTGGAACCCTTTTCATTTTTCCATTCCAGGTTTAGTTCTTATTCTTGAGCATGAGAATAGTTTGAGAGGTAACAGTTGTCATAGAGTAGAACTTCCTGCCCATTACTTTGTGAAAATTATGGTGGTGTACTTTTCTAGGGAAGTTCCAAAGGGGTCAGAGAGTGGATGTGAGGTTGCCACTGGAAAATCCAACAGGAGGATTCATGTGGCATAGAGGGGTGTGTTGCGCCATAATGAATTTTTAATATGGAATCAGGGGGTCAGTTGTGTCATAACTGGTTGTTGGAAGTATTTTTTGAGCTACTACCAATTTGGGGGTAGTTACACCATGGATTATTGGTTGTGGCATGTCCCCTTCTAAGTATATGAGTGCTTAGTCATGGAGGTGTTGGAAGTATCATAGATTTTGTAGGGAGGTTTTTTTATGGTTCTGTTTTTTAGGGTAGTTTTACAATAAATAAGGTGTTACAACACAACCTTATTCCTAGTTGTTGAGGGTCTGCAACATAGTGTTATGGGATACATTGTTGTCTAACAACTTTTTTATATGATCTATGATGTTTAAATATCCATAGATCGTATAGTCTGATTTGAACAGCCTAGTTTTGGTGTGGTTCTCTCCACTATGTCATATTATCGTCTCTCTAAAAAGTGGTGAAGTGATTACACATTGTGGTCTTACATTTTCTAGGTCACTTAAAATTTATAAAATCTCCAAAAAACCTCTTGTTTTTCTGACCTTTCTTATATTTTTTCGGAGACACATGTGAGTACAAAAGAGGCCTTTTGAACCCTTTTAAGTGTCTTTCAACCCCTAACTTTGTCAGTCAATACATAGTGGTTAGGGTATGTTCCCCTTCTTTCATACTCCCTATTTCTTCTTGGTATTCTCATAGAAATAGAGATGCTAAGGTAAATTATTGGATTTTGTGTTTAATTGGTAAGGGTCTGATGGTTTTTTATTCTAGGATAGTGAAGGTTCTTCTTTATTCGTAGTTCTTGATGATCCCCCTCCCCCCTCATGATCCAGCCTATTTCAAAGGATCAGAAATATATTTTTTGGGTGGGGATATTTCATTTCTCATCCAGTGTATCTATCTAGAGGGGTCATACTCTTGTTATCTTTTGTGTAGATTTCTTTAATATACTTAATTATTGATTAACAATTTTTTTAATTTGAAACTAAAATATTAGAGTTTTGAATATCAAGATTTTGTAGTTTTGATATTATTGATAATATTGTTATATAGGGTCAACACCTTGCTGAAAATTGTTGTCATTGGGGTATTTATTAACTATGGTTGTTGTGGTTATATAAATCTAATTGTGTGAATATTTCATCACCTTTAATGTATTTAATATGAGAACATACATATTTTTAATTAAATGGTTTCCCTATGAGATTATAGATTGTGTGATAATTTCATTGAAAATAGTGAAATATGATGTTAAGGACCCTTGTTAAATCTGAAATATGATATGTGAATGTGCTATGTATAGTTGTCATGTGTTGTTGTATTGTTGGGGAGGATGTGATGGGTTTTGTGGATGTGTAATGGGATTTTTATGACATAAAGTGGTGATGATTTCTTGGTTGTGACAAAGAGATGGTTATGTCTATGTGATGATGATATTGTGGGATGGTTTTCATGGTGGTAATAGGTTTTTTTCTTATACAGTGATGGGATATTTTATATTCTCATATAGTGACATAATTGTTTTGTAAATTATTCAATTTTAATAGTATGGGTTTAATGGTTTATAAATGAATGGATTAAAATGGGATGGAAATGTGAAATGAATTGGAAATCAAAATGGAATCATTTGGAAATTTGGAATCTAGAAAATGGATTAAATTGAAAATAAATAGTGGAATGTGGCTTGTGACTTCTGTCTTGTTGTGTTGTGTTTTTCATTTCATGGAGAAAGAGGAATTTGAAAAAGATTATAACAATTTAGGGGTGATCTTGTGAGTTGTTTAGATATTTTTTAGGGAAACCACTGGTTTGGATTGAGTTTGGATATTACATATATATATCTAGTATTTTCCTTGTTATTTTTATATGCACCCCACCAATGTAGATCATTATATACTAGCAAACAAAATATTTTGTGGGTGTTTTTTTCAAACATCACGGTGGGGAGGATGGATGGTTGGATACCATATCTTTTCAAATTAATCTTCTATGTGAGTTATCTATGAATAAGTTGAGATGGAAGGAAGTAAAAAATTACACTATTGGTGGTTGTTTTATGTGATGATGATAAGTCTTATGGTGGGAATCCTTCATGGTAGGAGTATGGAATGGGGTTAAGGTCCTTCTCATTAATGATACCTCTCTATTCTGATTATGGTTGTCATGTGATGCACTAGGTGTCTTTGGACAAGTTTTGGTATAATGGACCATGTTTCTTGGTATTAGATTTGATGTGATGGACAATTGAACAAAATTTCATTATCATGATGTGATATATAAAATAGATGGGACTGCTAAGATGTATGATGATGGGGTGTGAGGATGGAAAATCAGTAGGTAATGCTGTGTAGGGAACCCTTATCGATATGATTCTTATTATATAATTATACATGGATGCTTTATTTTGGGAGAGTGCATTATTTTGGATGGGATTTGATAGTTGATATTCTTTGTAGTTTTTGCTTCATAAGTTTTCATACTGTTGCATTTGTATGCCTTTTTCACATGTGTACGAGAAACAATGGGTATGATCCAACTAAGTATAATTATATTCTCACCCTATATATATAAACTATTTCCTGATTTCTAGGAGGACTTTCTAGAGCATAAAATACATTTTTTGCTTAGGATTTGGAGTTTTTTATGCTGATACCTTTTCTTTCTTTTTATTTTTTATTAAGAGACAGTTATCTATATCTTTTTTTAATATATCCATTGTGGAATGGCTTTGGTTTCCTTTTTATATTTTTTCATGGTGTTTTTTATATTTTATTTATCCTTTCTCTATAACATATTCATATTATATATGGAAATTCCTCCCATTTGTGATATTTTTATACCATTAGTCTTAGTCTCCAAATAGGGGCCTTCTAGATGTGGGACTAAGGGGGTCATTATCTCTCTTCATTCATAGTCATCCAAAGAGGGGTACCTTTGTAGGGAGGAGTTCATCACATATCAGAAGTTAAAATTATGAGGATTAAATTTATTAAAGGTATAGAATGTAAAACCTTGATATTTAAAAATAATTACATTATGTTTGATTGTATATAAGACACACAACACCAATATTAAACAAACCAAAAAAATTTATTATTTAAATATAACCATTATAACCTATAAATTTATTTAGAGTTTATGAATATAAGTAAGAAAATAATTAAATATATATGTAATTTTAACACAATAAATATTTTTGATTAATCCATAAAAAATAATGATTCATTTTTTAGTAAATTCATATTATGTTTCAAAAATGAGTTTCCTTCAAAAAAGTTTTGTATTTCTAGTTGAGAGAAAATATAATATTACATTTATAAAACTTTTTTAAAATTTATTTTAAAAAATGAATATTTTTTGAAATCAGCCTGTAAAAATTTCCTTAGAGTTAATTTTTAAGAACATTCTAAAAACATTGATTTTTCAATGAATGTTAAAAAACACTGATTTTCATTGAAAACTGTATCTTTATTTCAAGAATATAAAAGTTTATATTTCTTAAATGGATTAAAATTTAGTTTTTTTACTCATATTATTAATATTTTTTTTAATTTAATTTGAATCAATTTTACGGTTGAATGTTTTATATAAATCGTTTTATACTTAAAAGGGAATTTTTCATAAAATAATGTTTTATGATATGTTCTGTGTTTTGATTTTAAATTTATTTATCTCTATTTTAGAAAATGAATATTGAAAAATTAATATCATATTTTGAATCAGTAGGTTTAATATTTTAAGAAAAAACCCTTATATTGTTTGGTCAATATGAAAAATATCCATAGTAAATTTTTATCATCTTAGTAAAGGTAAAACAGGTAAAATTGGATGAAAACTCTAGGTTAAATCCTTAAATTTTCTATTTAACTTGAATTTATCATTTTTTATGGTTATATTTCATTAATTTTCTTCTAGTTATGAAATATATGGCCACTTGGTTCCATATTTATTTGATTATGACCATTATGATAATTTAAGAAAAGAATAAATAAAAAATATCACATTATTGACTTTAATATCAATAATATTTTATTGTAATAGTAAAAATTGGTTATGTTTAGTTATAAATATTTATTTGAGTGTTTAATTAATTATATTTACCATATTAATTTATTTTAAATTTTTAACTATAGAATAATTACCCTAAATACTTACACAACACTTATGTAATATTAATTCCATTAATAGAAAAATAAAATAAATGTTTTCTAAATTTATTTAAATTAATATAATTTGGGTGAATTAATGAGTTAAATAATATTTTTAGATAAATATTACATTTTTTATTTGCTTAAAAGGATTATATTTTAATTCCATTATTTGTTTTTCCTTTAAAGACAAATTAAATGAATATTATCAAAAAAAGAAATTAATGATATTTTATGAAAGTAATATTTTAATAAATTATTTAAAAATCAATAAAAATATTTAAATAAGAAATGGTATATTATATGGTCTATAATATCTTCTATGGGTAATTCAATCACCAGTAGTACTCTTATAAGTAAAATTATTACCCTTTAAGAGTGGAAAATATGGTACCACAGTTAAAATTTAATTAGTTTAACTAAGGGGTTAAACCAAAATATAATTTATAAAACAAAACATAAATCTATAAAAATTTAATTTTTTATTGGTTTTTCATCTATACACTACCTTATATTCGAATCTCTTGTCATTTGGATGCATTTTTCTATAGAATTTTATTATTATAATTTAATCATTTAAGAAATTTCAACAATGCCCTCAAATATTTTATAAAAGGGCACCCCTCATTATTATTATTTACACCACATTTATCCATATAAATAGAAATAAAACTATCAAATTATATTATAAAATAACCTATTCAATAATTACTTGTTTTGATATTCTTCAAATACCATTAAAATAGTCCATAAGAAGGGATGTAAAGGAGGAATGCTAAAGAAGAGGTAATTGTCTTACTCGGCCTCTTTCAATTTGTTTCTTTTTATAAAATCTCTAAATATATGATATTATAAATAAAATAATAAATTAATAATCCTAAATATACTGATATTTTATTATGACTATTAAACCACCTCTATCCACCCTATTTTCAATCACGTGGGAAGTGAAATTATCACTTGTACGTATGCACGAATTACCATCTCAACCTAGAAAAAAATTAAATTAGGTCACCATAATTCATGGATTGTTATTAATATAGGTTTAATATTTATATATGATATGAATGAAATAATAATTCGCCTTTAAATATAATATCATATCAATATTCTTTCCTTCCAATCTGTTGGAAATCAATAATGTCACTTGTGCGTACATGTGGACAACCACCTCCATAAAGCAATGTACTTCATTTTTCATCTTTGATTTACATGAATGGTAACAAAGATTTATTTTATGAATATATATGATTTCAATGACATGATAATTATTTTATAACTATTATTTTTTACTTACTTTTTTTCATCTATGAAAAAGTGAAAATTGCATTCACGCGTACGTTTAGCCTACCATCTCCATGAATGGTGTAATTCATTTTTCTATCAACTCCCAATTTTTATGAATATAAATATATATAATGAATATTTATGATATTTATATAATGGGTATAATTATATAAATTATTAAACCATGATAAATGTATAAATACTGGGACATTCGATCCGAGACATGCATGAAGAAAACGAAATAGTTTTCACCAAGAACTGTGATTTTAAGAAGGAATTATTAACAAATGGGTGATAATATTTTATAATAATATCATATATGTATATATATATGATTAATTTTTTATAATACATTTATAAAAAATCTATATTTATTTTATTGGAGTTTCCAATGCTTATAATGAAAAATGAGACTTGAGATAAAGAATTTTCATAACACTTTTACATCTTTGAGACACATGCCATATTCACCACTTATTTATTTAATGTGGTGTATATAATACTAATGAATTTATTTTATTATGATTATCATCAAATTATGTTATATTAATATCCATATCAGGTTTTTCTTCCATGGGGATTATTAATTTAAAGTTACCAAAGTGGTAATGGTTTTATGTTACACTCTCACTGTTTTTCAGGATTAATTATGATTAAGTTTTGTTTATGAAATATTATGGTTTAACATTCAAGAAATGAATTAATTTCAAAATCCTATATATATTTTTTGAAATTAAATTTTTTATTCCAATTTCCAATTTTTAAAAACTCCAAACACTAGAATAATTTTTTTAACAAAAACTAACTTAATTTCTCTCTTATGTTAAAAATAATTTCCCTTCCATGTCCATGTATTTTGAAAATATTTTCAAGAACATTTTTATAATTCTAAAACATATGTTTAGATTAATTTTTACCCATGTTTAGATTTTTTAAAAATTTATTTAAAAGGAAACTTCCTATCATTTTCCCAATGATGTTCTTTTTGACTTTTTTTACAAAATTGGCATAGAAATGTTTTATTTTAAGTTATATAGAATGAATGAAATTTCCTTACATCATGAACACTAAATTATATGATGATTACTTTTTAATATTTAATTTCTTTTTCAAATAAAATATTTCCCATTATATTTAGTAAATTTTTATACTTTTAATAAGTGATTTTAAAGAAAAAATGGAACTTTCCTTAGGAAGTGTTCCAAGTGATATTTTATGGTAGTTTTTATATAATAAGGAATCATTTGATATTGCTTATGTTTTACATGGGATATGATCTAATTATAACACCCTTATTCTTTCATTGTTTTGTTTTTTATTATGATGATAAGATTTTTTCAAAACACATACCTTTTCCATGGGTTGTGCTCGGATGAATTGTTTAATTTTTTATGAAACCTATTTCTTTTCTATGGGTTATTATATGATGAAATTTTTATGAAAACCATTTCTTTATCTTGGGTTATGATTTGATGAATGTTTTATGATATTTTATAACACTTAATTATGGTTCTAATTATATGAGGGTGGTCCTGGAATTATATATCCCATTAATAGATTTGGTAATTATGGATATATCAAGAGATAAACAAGATTGCAATATAGAGTGAACCATGTTTGGTTAGGGAATTTTTCCACTATGATAGTCTGGGGAGTTAACCATTACTACTATGATAGTTTGGGGATTAGAACTAATCCACTATGATATTCTTGGTAGTGAACCATTTCAAATAAGTAAATGATTTTATATTCTTATATGAATGCCACAAATTTATGTCTTATGCTAATGTTATGCTCTCATGGAATATATTCTTTGATTCCATTATGATTCTTGTCTTATGAAGTACCAAGATCTATGAAACAATATTATGATCTATGATATATAGTGTATAGTTTTAAAAATATATATTCATGTTCTCATACCCTTATGATCATTTTATGTTTAAGTGGTCATTGATATATCCATTGTTTACCCATACCGATAATCAGATCCCACTCATTGTTATGTTTCTTTTCACTAGGTTATGAACAAATGTTTTACTTATGATATTCCTATGAAGGGTTCCAGTTATGAATAACTAAATTTAAGAAAATGTATATATCTTATGAACCAGTTAATTATGTATCAATGTTTAAAAATATAATAGACCTTTATTATTCTGGGGTGGATTTTAATTATATGTAATGAATTTTCTTATTATAATATTTCATAACTATTTTTCAAAATTATTTGTTGTTATTTAGAAATTTTTTGAAACTGAATTTATTTTCAAATTATCAAAAATAGGAGAATGTATAATTGGATCCTGGTTCCAATTTATTATTATTTTTAAAAATTTCAATAATTATAATTTCTCATACATTGTATTTTTATTTGTATTGAGATTTTAGTCATTTTGGATAAATCATTAAGTGAACATGATAAGTGAAAATTAGAATTGACCTTGAAAATTGACCTTGATAAGTGACATTGTGAGGTGATCTTTTGTAAAGTGACCATGAGTGAAATTTTGAAAAAAATTGGGAGTAGTTATGAGTAAAGTGACCGTGATTGAAAATTTGACAAATTCTACAAGTGAACTTGAGTGAAGTGACTATGAATTAATATTTGAAAATTTATAAAGGTAAACTTGAGAAAATTTACATGGAGTGAAAATTTGGAAAACTCTTGATGTGACCTTTAGTGATGTGATCATGATAGAAAATTTAAGAGTCTATAAGTGAATGCTTAAAAAAATGAAGTGATCAAATAAACAAAAAATAGGTGACTAGATGAACCAAAATGAAGTGAACATGTAAAAATTTAAATAGGAAAGAGAAACAAAAATTAAGGTGCCACATGATAAAAGATAAACTGACCACATGAAAAAAAATTAAGTTACTACATGAAAAAAAAATTAAGTGGACAAATGATCAAAATTGAAGTGACTTCATGAACAAAAATGAAGTGACAGCAGTAACAAAAATGAAGAGACCAAAAGATAAAATTTGTAAAAGTTTTGAACCTACATTATGACCTATATATTTTTACATAAATCTGTTGATATATTTTAGCTTAAAACACAATCTATTTTATTTATACTTTTATATTCGTAATTACTACATATTTGTTTCACATTATTATCTAGTTTTAATTATTACTCACATAATTATTAATTATTTTAATTATAAGTAACTTTTATTTGGAAAACATTTATATAGAATAAAATTCTCATCACATGGGTTGAAGTTTCACGATGTTTTATTGGGAAAATGTATAGTACCAAATTAAATTTGGTTGGAATTTTAAAAGTTTATCTCATATAATTTATGATATTTTTCCAAAATAATTTAATATTCATTATAATTATTTGTTAGAACTATATTAATTCTACTAAAATGTTATTATTATACATAATAGTTTAATTTTAAATATTATCAAAGCAAGAGACATTGATATTTTTTCATTTTCATTTAATGAAGATATCACATACATCATTGTGAATGATAAAACACAATGTGCTTCTTATGTTGAATCTATTGTGTATAAAATAAATATATATAAATAGTTATAAATATTCAGATAAATGTAGGATATTGAGTATATTCTTGAAGTGTATAATTATACTATACTTTGGTAATTAAATACTACTCTCATCCAAACTAAAATTAATTTATCATTTTTTTGGACAGATCCTTCCTACCTCGACTCTCATGTTGTGAAGCATTTATAAGAACCTATATATATAATTTTTTATATTTAATTTTATATTAAAAATTATAATAAGTTATTCTACCAAAAAAGATATAATACTTTTTTATGAATCCCAAAAAAACCATTCATCGGTTTATTCCTCAAAGGGAAAAGGATATACTATTTTGATTGTGCATCCACCTAGAAAAATGCAGCTCTTCTTTTCATTTAATCCACCTAGTGAAAAAAACTATAATTGAGTTGTGAATCAAGGAAGGAAGAATACATTGTAGTATTCTATTATAATGGTTATATTAGGTTTCAACTCTCTTAATTCATGAGAGGGGTGAAGAGTGGACTCGGATTGTTTATATCGGAACCTATATAGAAATATTCTTTGTTATTTTTCTTTCATTCTGATCATACTAACATCAATTTTATAACTCTCATATAATATTTTCTAAGTTAATTTTAAAATTCCAATTCACCCCACCCCTCTCTTGGATATTTTTCCATCATATCTCTATACAAAAAATATATATTTTAAGTGATAATAAAATATATGTGTGTTTTATCAAAATATTCCTCATCAATTTACATAAACTATTCATTTTACAAAAATAGATTCCAAATTTCACTCATTTTCAAAAAATTGATCTTTCAAACAACTGGTTAAATCTAAGGCTTCTCCAAATTTAATTATCATATCCAAAATCTCAATCTATTACTATAAATATTGTGTAATTTTTGAGTGATACATTGTAAAAATAGTCTTTTCATGATTAGTGTATTTCGTTAAACAAAATATTTAAAAAAAATTTTCCTAAAATCCATTAAATGTGTTCTTTCATGAATATTTATTATTGTTTTTGTAGTTTCCAAAAATAGACTACAAAAAATGATGGTGGAATTTACTTCAAATTTTTCTTATTTTCATGTGTATTCTATATAAATTAGGTAATAGAAACATTATTTTCACTCTTTATAGAACATCATTTAAAACTACAAATAGGTTGGCAATGGTTCTGCTAGAATGTTCCCCAACCAATATAGTTGAATTCAGTTCTCTAAAACACTAGGAAGAGTAAACTATGTAATGTGTGACATTAATTGATACTCCTAAATAACACAAAAAATTTGTAAAAGTGATCTCTCCTATGGATCAAGGGATAGTGAATATAACATGGTATTGAAATTTTCTAAGTAGTTGGGGGTTATCAATATTAGAGCATTTATAACTAAAATTGCCTTCTCATATTCTTGAAAATTATTTTCCATGGTAAAAATACCCTTAAGAAACACTTATTACAAAGGGATTTAGTGGTTGGAATCCATTAAAGGGTTGTTGATATTCATTTTCTTGAACGTGACCAATAGATCTTATTGTAATTCTTCTTCACTGGTTCTCATAGGTGGGTTTATTTTTGTATGGAAGGTAAGTAGGTTATAAGGTACCAATTCTATCTTGGCCTTAACCGTGTACTTTTTTACTGGTTTTATCTCAATATCTACTTCCTTTTTAGGTTTATTCATAGGGAATGATTCTTTATGTTCCTTAGTTTATCCACTTCTGGATTCACCTCTTGCTGGTGAATGTTCACTAATCTTCATCTATTTCCACTCGTTAAAGAAATAATACTAATATTCCACTTGGGTTAGGAATCAATTTTCGTGGGATTTTACCCAGTTCTTAATTTAACAAGTTATTAAAGGTATATATAATCTGTGAAAACTATTATATCAACTCATTTCACTTTGATTTGTGTATTTTGAGAGTAGATTTTGGGTTGTATTGGGACTCCACAAGATGTATGAGCATGTCCTTAATTTATGGTTTTTTATTCTATCCATATTTCTAGATTTTATAGGGTTGATAACTATGTATCCAAATTATTTCTAGTTAGAAATGTTGTTGAAAAGAATTATATAAACATTTTCTTTGAGTCTATTGATATATATATCCATAATGATCTATAAAGTACTATTTAAATCCTTGATTTCTAATTGGTTGTTGGTGGTACTTCAACTAGTACATGGAATCTCCAATCGCTTGTACTTGATGGAATCCATCAGTGAAGTGTTCATTGAAGTGGAAAATTCAGCACAGTCTATGAGGGGTGTATAAGGTAATTCCACATGAACTTTGTTCAATGATAAATGTCTCCAAAGAGGGGTTAGTTATCCAAGTTTATTTTTGAGTAAAGGAGAGTTAGACCTATTTACCTCATGTACTCCCCTAGTAGTGGATCACATACCTAATTTTTTGTGGTTTCTTGAGATCCATTATTCCATATCACTTTCTTACGTAGGTGAATATTTATTTTGGGCTCATCAATAAAAAGAACCCAATAGGTTCTAGTCATTTTCTAGAAATAACTGGTAAAATAACACAACGAATTAGTATATTAAAATGGATTTTTATGGGTATGATGATGTTACTAATATGAATCTATCCCAAAAATCATAGGTAGTATCAAAACATTCTTTATTGATTCTATATTTCACTTTCCTTAGCTTGGTGATTTTTAAAGTATGTAAGAACTTTTATACTAAGTTCATCTAATGTTCATCCCACATTATAAATTCTGTAGATTAATAGCTATACATCCATTTCTAGGACAATTATTTTAAGGATAATAGAAATATTTTACAGTTTATATAAATCTTAAGTAATCCTCTACGTTTAAGTTTATTCAAAACATCCCCAAATTTCTTCAAATACTTATTCAAAAAATCTCTGTCAAATCCATCAAATTTATGAAGTTATTTTGTCATTTTAGTTATAAGATCATAATCATGACAATTATTCAATTGTATCAGTTTATTAAGGTTATTTATTTAGCTTAATATACCTCTATAAGTGTCATATTTAGTTGGCCTATTTTTTTCCCTTGTTTTCCCTCCTAAGGTGGATCTAATGGAAAAAGTAAAATTAGATGGAGATTAGGTTAATTAAATTTTTGAAAACTCCTTATACAATTACTTGTTGATTACTATGTTCTTGATTCATGATAGTATAGTTATTTAAATTAATTAATCTAACCCAATGAGGTGATTTGAACAATAATTAGCCATGTTTCAAAATTATTTGAAATAAAAACAAGAAAAATAAAATAAAAAAATAGAACACTAGTCTAACTTGATAAAAATATTTCTAAGATGATAAGAATCCTAACATAAGGATCATATTAATCAATATTTTGAACCCATGTAAAGTAGGGTAATTGTGATACCTTATTTGTCTTTGAAGGGGATAATGTTTTGTGTGTGTTTTTCTTTTCTTTTTTGTTTAACATGTCATGTCTTGATATCATATTCAAGTAATTACATTATTTTGTTTCAACAATCATTCAAATTGATCTTTTTTTAGGTTTTTATGTGAATTTTATAAATTTTAATGTTTTGATAATGTACATGGTTGGATAGTGGTTATAGAACACCATTTGGAATTCCCAGGTAACAATATTTTTTTTGGTACCCCAAAAGAAGGTTCGCAGTTGATACACTATTAATCCAAACCATGTGGCCTTCTCCTCAATCTAGGAAACAACAAAGAGGTTGGTTAGTCAAAGTATTTTTTTCAAACCATGTTAATCACCTGTAATCTAGAAAATAGAAAATGGTCTCCCAGACTATGTTGCCAAACCATGTGTTTTTAGTTAATCAATTAAAAAATTGATTTAGGACCTGAAATATTACCCCAATGACTTTATTCTTCCTCCCATAGCTTTGACTATCAACCCTAGTGATTCTTATTAGATATTTTTAAGTTTCAATACCTTATAATGTTTCATTCTTATGGATGAATTCGAATTGGATCTAGTGGACTCAATGTATGGATCTATTCTACTTCATTATTAATCATTTTCCCGGATCTATATCTTTTTATTAAAATCAATATTATATTAGGGATTTTATAACTTAATATAATGTTTGTTTCATGGTCTACTGAGAAATATATTTTATATTTAATATAATTGGGGGTTTTATCTAGACCATTATTCCTTATGGTGTTCTCTTCAATAATAGTTATGATTAGTGATTTCTCTCATTTCCTTTATTTAATGTATTTATTAATTGAAGATTCTTTATTGGGATATTAATATTATATAGTTATTACTAATTTATTATATCCCTAAATTATTTTGGGCTTGTGTATCCCATGTGGGTGTTTAAATTCCAAGTGTTTCGAGGTAGTTGGTTTCTTATAAAGTCTTTGTTTTATAAATTGTTCATGGTTATTTATTTTAAATTTTTTATCTAAATTATTGAAAAGAATGATTAATAATTATTAAAAATTCTTGATTTCATATACATTTGATAAAAATTGACTTTATCACTCTATTTTCTAAATATTTTTCTAGTTTCAATGTACAATGGTTTTTTGGAGAACGATTTCAAAGCATGAAATTTTATTGAATAGTGAAATTAGAATGATTCAAATTATAGGAAGTGTAATGAATGAATTGATTTTAATTCACATAAATAGATAGTTAATTTTTTAATAGAAAGTAGGAAGATTACAGAATCCTTTCCTTTGGGTCTGAAGTAATGAAGCCTTAGGGAATCACATATAATAATGTCATCACAACTCGGATTAAGGGAGCCATGAGTATGAAATTCTAAAGAGGGGTTTCAGATGACACATGTGAGGTCAAGAAGTCAGCAACATGGTTACCTTCCCACCATGCAGGGAGGAGATCAATATCTTTGGAGGTGTAATCCATTCTTCTTCGAATCAGGTAAGTAATCTTACAGGGGTTGTTCATAAATCCTAAAGAGTAGACCAAATGATATTGGAATCTGTTTCCATAGTTGATAGACAGATTTTTCGAGAGTATAAAAGATCAAGTCCATTATGCATGTCCATTGAATATACTATCAAAGAGTCCTCATGTCCATATGAATCATTAATGACATATACCACGAAACCAGTGTAATCATGCACCACTCATCCCCCATACATCACCTCCTGATTGTACACACCATCAGTATTTAGTTTAACGCTCTGGGGGGGAGGTGACTAGCACACCAATCTTCCATTATCCATTAGCTTGGGCACCCTAGAGTTACTGGAAGAAAATAATTTAAAAGAGGGGGCCAGGTCCTGGTGATGTTGTAGGCTTTCAATATCAAACACAAGGTAGAGGACCTTCACCACTAGGGTTATTCCTGATTAAATATGTCTATTGTGATGATCTTGGTTATGAGATTTCTATATGGACCAGCATCCAACCATAAAAAGAATCTATTATGCCCCATCCTCATGATTTTTTCATCTATGTCCCTCAAACAAACCATGTAGGAAATCCACTATAGACTCCACCATACTAGGAAGGGCAGTGAACTCCCCCAGGACACCCGAGATCCTTTTTTCCCACTCTCCTTGAAAGAAGAGGTGTAGCGTGGTCTCTTCATTGGGAACCAAACAACATGGGTACTTAGAGGCCATGTAGATTCCTTTTATATTCACCACCATGTTTGTGGGGATGGTATAATTCTAAACATTCAAACCCAAAAAAATACATACTTTGTTGGAATGGAAATATATAATAGTCTTCTACCCTAGGGGTCACCAGTTGGCTCCCTTTACATCATCATTCTGTATGACTTGTCTATGAATCTTACTGAAGGTGATCCCTAGAAGATGCACTGATCTGGGTGACACTTCAGTTTAATTTCATTAAATTATTTTAATTGGGTTATGTGAAATGTATCCTAGATGAAAGAGGGGTGAGTGATGGATTGCATAAAGGTAAGGTTTGGGGTTGTAAATCCTAGATACATCAGGGTCTCACCAACCCTGTTACTGTCTGATAAGTTGATTTCTCTTTCTCCAAGGATCTATTTGGAGTGATGTTGAAGGATTAGGATGTGTCACCACAAATTATTCCAAAGGGGGGAGAGATGAACTCTTTTATCTCTAGTTCAATATCCATAATTACCTCTGATAAATTTACTCTATAGAGACATTCTAGGAATATCCACCCACACCAACTTCCCCTAAATATAATTCATTGATTCCCCCACATTACATGTGTTTATACTCTTGTTCTCCACTGGTTTTGAAAGTATGTACCAAGAGGCCCAGTGGAACATGCACTCCCTTTTGTCTTACCAAATGAAAGAGTTGATAAGGTTACCAATATCCTTTAAGATTGATTTGTAAACCTTGAGAACTAAATGGATGCACATTGGGATGGATGACAACATGTAGTTTTGATGGTAATTCTTCCACCAAACAAGAGAAAGATATTTTCCAATTGTTTATTAGGTTGATGATATAAATAGTCATGTCTTCAATGTGTTTTCCTCAAACTATTCCAGGAGAAATGGGGGAACCTAGGTACTCCATATTGAAGGGTTTCCCTCTGATTCCCAAGATCGATTCAATGTTGGTCCTTCTCCTAATTGGGCAAGAGGATAAAAGGATGATTTTTCTTTTGTCCTGCTTAATTATTTTTCCACTCCAACTTGTCTTTTTATCCATAATATTGGTGAATCTATTAACAAAATATATGTGTCTATTAATAAAAAATATTAGTTTGTCAGCAAACATGAGGTGAGAGTCCCCCTGGAAGTGGCCTCTGCAATGGTAAGGCCTGATGAGACCCTATTTAATGCAAGAGAAAATTTGTCTACTAATAGTGTATTAGATCAAAATAAAGACTCTAGAGGAAATAAGATCCCCTTTATTGAGTCCCAAAACTAATTTTAGGAATCCAAATGGTTGTCCCCTGAAAAATATATTAAGGGAAAGTAATATATAGCACTAAAACAGTAAAACCATGACCCATTCAGAAAATCCCATTCACCTCATCACCAAAAGAATGAGTCCCCGCTCAATGCGGTCAAAGGACTTATCTATATCAACCTTAATGATCAGATTATAACATATAACCTTTTTATTGATATCGGTAACCATGTCTTGAAAAATCCCTATCACCCACTAGATTAAACATCATTGAATAAAATTTTGTTATTCTTCTAAGACCCAATTGTTTATGAAATAAAATAATCTCTTGTTAATGATGGAGTCCATCAATTTGTATAAAAAGTTACACATGCTTATCAGTAGAAATTGGTTGACTGAGAATGGATATTTAACCTTTGGAATTAGTACCATCATTATGGAACATGAATCCCAGGGAAGGGGTCCTCCTCCGAAGAAGTCTTGTAAAGCAGCAATAAAACCTTTCTAAATGATTTTCCAAGAGGTAACGTAGAATGATACATGTAATCCATCTGGTCCTATAAATATCTCTATGTTGATAGAAATGATAGAATCAAAAACCTAATCATTATATGGGACACTACTAACCACTATGTTGTCCTGATCTGATTAAAACCATGTAATAGAGCTGAATAGGTCATCATGTCCTTCCGAGTAACCATTTTTCATATTATGTTAAGGGTTATAAATGATGGAAATGAATTGGGCATTGACCATACATCCTATCTCTTCCATGTAACTAGTGAATGAATCGTCTTCACACTGAATGTTCAGAGTGAAGTCCTGATGTTTCTATTTCAAGCAGGAATGGAATAAGTCCAAGTTATGATAACCTTATTTGACCCAGGTCACCCAGGACCGCTCACATTGATGCCCCTTAGGCTCCATCGGATTTTCATAATATTGTTATTTTTTGAGAACCAGAGTAACAAAGAAATCCCCATCCAAAGATTATTTAAGGGTAAATGATGCATTGGATATTTCTCATAGGATTACTTCCATTATCTTGTAATTATGCGGGACAAACATGGCCCAAGATGTTAGGTCTTTCTTTAGGCGACATAGTTTATTGTGGAATCGGATCCACCATTCCACTTGAATGGGATCTCCCAAGATTGATTCACCATTTGAATAAATTTAGGTAGATATTTTCAGTGGTTGGAGAAGAAGAATCATCTTCCACCCACAATACCCATCCTCGGAATTTATTTTAATTGAAAAATTTAATGCTTAAAATAAGTAACTCTCGATCGAAAACTCAATTTCAATTCTATTGGTCTACCCAAATTAGGAAATAACACTAATGGTCCTCCATGAAGCCATTATCCCACAAGATAAACAAGAAAAATGGGGAAAAGGATAATGACCATGACATATTAGAAGTGGTTTCTGATGGAGCTTAAATGAATAAAATAATGTTCTAAATGGGGGAAACTGAAGTGGAGTTGTGACTTTTGTAAAATCCACCTTATTATCTGTATTATATTTAACGTTAAGACATAAATGAAACGGATAAATCATCTAATGGATGAATTTGAATATAGGTGATGAGTTTGAAAACATTAACATCAATATATAGTGGAATATCAATAAATACATATGATATAATGAATGGATAAAGGAGATCTTAGGTAACAAATACTATATAATCAACCCCAAATATTTTTCTATATATAACTTTAAATGAATTCCAAAGAAAAATTTAAACTAAAGAATCTGAGAATATTTATGAAAATCATGAATTACTTCTAATACTTCAATTTGGCATTCCAATTCTGCTAGTACATTTAATTTATAGTGAAAGACCTTGATGAATAGCCGATGACGTAAAATATCTATATTTGGTCTATCTTAAAAACACCTTTAAAGTTTCTTATTCTACACGTTTAGAATTCAATGAAGAATATTCACATTATCATATAGAAAAAAATCATAAATGTTTATGAAATAATCAATGTTGGATGTATCAATAAAATTAACCAAAAATCATAAAATAATCCATTTCCACTACAATGTGAAAATAAACAACATATATTAGAGAATCCAGGTCAAATCCAACAGCAATATTTCTTAATGATTGAATTGTTGTAGATATATAAATTCTTGCGGGGATCGCATTAAATGAATGCATCATATCATAGAATATAGAGATCAATCTAGAGAAAAGGAATCATCTTCGAATATATCATTCATCATAGAACCTCTTTTTGTACTTTTTGTTATTATCTTCTAAAGAATAAAACTTTATCTTCTGTTTTTTGCCTTCTTTATAATTTCTGATGCTTTATATCTTCTTTTTTTAAAACCCATTTTTAATATCTTAAAGATACTTCAAATATTTTCACTCCATCATTACATAATCTGTTTTGATATCCTTTTATTGTGAGGAAATTATTTTTTTTCTAAATATTTTATTATCCATCACTGTTGATTTTAAATAGCAGTTCATGTTTGGGGTGAATGAAAAATCATTACAAATAACTAAAAATATATCATTATTTATATTGAATTTGATCATCTAGAAAAATAACTATCACTAATAACTATTGAAAAAGTCAAAAAATGAATTTTTTTAGGGAAAATTTATTAATCCAAAATGATCATCCGATAAAATGATCAAGAAAAATACTTAATAATTATAGTGGGAGTTATTGTAAAATATCATCATCTATCGGAATTGATCATCATAGATTGTGACATTATATATACTCAAAACCGAATGCAATTTATATCATTATATACTTATAAACCATCTTATTTATCTCATTTTCTCTTTTCATTGAGAATGGAATATTCATTGTTTTAATCAACTGATTTTTTTTAAATCTTGCAAAGTTAAATTTTTGTAGTTTTTTATATTATTTACTAGATTATTATTTGTTTTCATTTGATGTTTTTGATTTGTATCAGTTTTTTATATTTTTTTTAAATATATTTTTTTTGTTTATAAAAAAATTATAATAATAATATAGACGTGTTTATGAAATGTGAGTTGTTTAAATTATTAATAAATATTATAGTTTTTATATGTAACGTAAAAATATTCTAATATAAAAATTTTATTTATATTTAATTATAATAAATATAAAATATGTATTTATAAAAAATTATCAAACTAATTAAGAATTTATAAAAATTAAAAAATTATATGAAGTATTTTTTAAAATAAGAAAATTTAATCAATTTTTTAGAAATTCATTAAATTAATTATGTGTAATTAAAAATAATTTGGTTCTTAAAAAACTATTAAAATTGATTAATTATTTTTATTAATTAGTATTTTAAATTAGATCTTCATGAATCTTATTAAAAATTATTTAGTATTAATAAAAAATCATAAAATTTATTTATAATTTATAAAAAATATTAAAATTAATTAAATAATTTTTTAAAATATATTAGGTATTAGTAAATTAATTTAGTATTAATTAAAAATCTTAATAATTAAATAAGTATATATAAAAATGTGTAAAATGTATAGAAATTTGTAAAATTAATTAAATTATTAAATATAATAAAATCATTTCTTAATTTATAAAAATTAGTAAAATTAATTTAGTAATTATAAAAATCAATGAATTTTATTAATTAATATTTAAAATTCTTAAGATTAATTATGTATTAATAAAAATAATTTTTTTTAAGAAAATTTGTAAATTTAGTTAATTAATTATAAATATTAATTTAAAAATTTATATTTTATAAAAATTAATGAAATTTCTTTTGCGTTTTAAAAAATTCAAAATAAAATATTGGTTTTAAAATAAATTATAAAATAAATTAAATACTTTGTAAAGTTAATTAACTATTAGTAAATGTTAGTAAAAATTAGTTTGGTATTTAATAAAATTTTTGAAAACTATGGAGATTTGTTAACTTAATTAAGTATGTATAAAAAATATCTAAATTAATTAATTATTTAAAAAAATACTGAAATAAATTAACTGTTTACTAAAATTGAAAAAAATAGTTAAATTAATTATGTATTTATATAAATTACAAAAATTTATTATTTTTTATAAAAATTATAAGAAAAAATTAACATCAAAATAATTAATTAACTAATTCAAAAAAATTGTATAATTAATGAATCCTTTGAAAATATTTAGAAAAACTAATTATTAAAAATTTTAAACAAAACTTAAGTAGATAAAAAAAAATTAAAAAATTAGTAATATATATCGGAATAAAATTAATTAGTAAAATTAATTCATTGTCTTAATAAAAATTAAGAAAGAATTTATAATACATATAAATTTAATTAAGTTTTTATTGTAAATTTTTATTTGAAAAAAATAAATTTATTTATCTTTTTATTAGAAGGTAATGGATATAGAAAATAGATTCCAATGTCTATTACGTGATCATAGCTGGATATGTCATCAAAAAAACACACATTATTATGTTATAAATCACATATATATATATATGGGGTGATTAAATGTTTATAGAATTGACATCACTAAATATGGAATTTATTTTTGATGGAGTGATTAAGTGTCAATTCAAGAAATGTTTTATTTATATATATGAGCCTTTTGGTACCAATATTTTTCAGCAATTATATTTTCTCATTCATTAAGATTATATTTTTTTAAACAACATGATGAACATCTTTCCAAGATAATTCTATATTTTCTTATTAAAGATCTATCAAATTTTCAAAATTTATTACACGATGCTACAGTGTCATCCTTTCAATAAAATGAAAATCTTAATGGTGATGACAATTTAAATTTTATTAATTTAAATTTTATGATTTGATGATATATGTTTTGTATTCTTTATATCATGGATAAAAGATCAGTAAATTAGAAGCAATTATAAAATTTATTAAATCAAAATTTAGAATGTTTAATTATTTTTTAATCACTTACACGACTAAGTTAAATCTTTTATTTTTGTTAGAAATACATTTCAAGAAAAATTTTATGAAAGTAAAAAAAATTTGTCTATTTTGGGTCCTAGATATCTAAAAAATATTCATATGTATAAAATTACATATTATATCATGATTATTATGAATCATTACTAAATTTTCAAATATGTAGACCAAAGGGGTGTATAGGAAGGTATAATAGAAAAAATAAATGATTCATTTATAAATATTGAGGAATGTTCTGATTATACCTGGATTATAGAATTCTGTTTTGTCTAATATCAAAATATCAATTATGGCATTTTATCTATAGAATGTTTCAAAAAATGGTATATTAAGTCATAAATTTGATGGTAACATATGGAAACATTTTGAAAAATTACATTCATTCATTACTTCATAATATTGTATCGTTTGTTTGGTCCAATAAATATATGGTTATTCCCCTTTTAGTTTTTATTGTAGTAAATATTATTATTTCACTATTTTCATAATTCCATAAAACTTACTGTCATTGGTGTTAACTAATGAACCATATCTATGTTAAATATTATCAATTACGAGACATATAAAATAGATCATTTATATTTATTTGAAACTACTAGTTCATGTGTTAAAATTATTATGTTATGATAGTGTAACTACATTCAATTTCGGTAGAATTAAAAGAGATAAACCTTCAACAATGAACTTCGGTATTTTATTATAAATTGTTTTTTATTCTTTACATGCATTTAAATTTATCTCAAATATAATCCATGAAAAAAATAGTTTTTGGATAGATCATAATTGAAAAAAAGTATATTTTGATATTTACCATATTGGTGTGACTTGTCTATCCATCTCATGATTCTTTTAATTCACAATGAGAAAAATCTCCTTGATAACATATTTTATACCATTTTAGGCACATCTAGGGCGATTAAAGACAACATTAAGGAATAGTTATATGATTGATGAAATAACAGGTTTCTTTTACTTTAATTATTTTAAAATTATGCCATCATATTTAATTGAACAAAAGAAACATATTCACTAAGAAAATATTATTACATGAAATGGATAACATAATCATATTAAAATTAGAAAAAAAAATTGGCCTTCATTTATTTGATATAAAATTTCAAAATACATTTTTTATATAATGAAAAAGTGGTTGGCCTAAATATTTTAAATAAATGTACCTATTTTAGTGATGTATAAAAAAATTAAATAAAATGATAAGTAATAAATATTCATTTTAAGGATCAATTATTGAAGAACCTTTGAAATATTAAATATATAATTTCTACTAGTTTTATTTTCAATATAAATATGTTTCGAAAAATAATATATTTCGTTATAATGTTTAAAACATAGATGGATACACATGATATAAATTATCTATTTTTAATAATTTGATGCATGTTTTATCTGGTAAACAAAAACACACAACCTTAGATGAGTAATAACAATGATATCATTCAAATTTTTTATTAAAATATAATGAAATGAAACCATTTATATAGTAAGTGGTACTATTCGTTAATAAATAAAATTTTATATCCTTGTTTAATAAGCGGATGATTTAAAGTTTATTTATCTCCAAACAAGGTAAATAAGTATATAATTTATTTCCATAATATTAATTTTTTACAGGTTTCAAAAAATGAAAATATAACTGATAATTCATTATGTGTTCTGAGTGCACTATTATCTTAATTTTCTAAATAATATAATTGTTATGTTTTTATTATATTTTTATTTCATAAAATATCATATGGTGATTTGATGTAATCAATTAATGGTGGTCTTAATTTAAATGGAATCTATCATAGAGAAATTAGTATTGAATTCTATGTAATACTAGATGAAATAATTGAGTTGTCTTATTTGGGATAAAACTATTTTGTAAAGTTTAAGTGTTATTAGATTTATACTAATTTTGGGTTACACATTCATCAGTTATGTGTAGTTTTTAATAAAAAATTAACAGGTCATCTTGAATTAAATAAACCATTATATTGGACAATCATGTATATTATGAAAACTATTAGTCTTATATAAGAGACTTAATTTATTAGTATCTTTAAATAAAAATAAAATATTTTTATTGTCCATTTTTTGAAAATAAGTAAGGTAATGTAGAGTCAAAAATATTGACATTTCCTTAGATACATCTTTAAATGCATCTCATTCTCATAGAGACATGGATATCGCTAATGAGATTTTTCAATTACAAGTTGATAGTGATGACATTATTGATGAATTTTCTTTTAATGAATACAAAAAAAATGAAAAATAATGAAAATAAAGATGTTCTAGAAATTAATGGTGATTAAGAAGAAGTTGAAAGTGGTGATGATGATGAAGATGAATATAAAGGCACTAATTAAGAATTTTCTATTATTTGTGTAAATAAATATAAGATAAATATATTAATAATTTTATGTGATTATAAATTTTTTTATTTTTTATTGAAGTTTAATGAATTAATATAGTTAAATAATTTTTATACCTTATATTTAAGATTTGTATATATGAATTTGATTCTATTATTCATAACATAACTGGGGATACCTTGCTCAATGACAACCCATTTATTCCACCATCTGGTCCACATTGTGGGGATGATATTTTGGTATTATCAAAAGGGGGTCAAGGAGCTACTAGATCGATGATTTCAAAACCAATTAATGTGATTCATTTAAATTTCTTTTATCCTCATTTGAGTAAATATGTTTAATTTTTAATTTTAAAAATTAACTTTTATTTATATCATTGGAAAAATATTTTACTTTAATTTAAAAATATTACTTTCACATTTTTTTAGATCTTCCTGTTTTCCTAGTAGCTCTATTTTCATTAATAATTTTTTTATGATAATTTTATTTCTTATTAGTTCTCATGGAATCAAGTTCCTATCAATCTAGGTCAGTCTATATTCTATTATTAATTGATATATATATAATTATTATTATTATTTATATTAGAATATATTTAATTTATAACATAAATTTGTTAATTATATATATATTCTATGATATTATATCAAAAATTTATATGTCACCCACTATCCGGGAGGCATGATAGGAATGTATGTGTGATCATTTTCAGTGGTCTTTATACTATATTAAGATTACATATTTGAAAAAATCCATGACTATATCAGATGCATCTCGTATGTCTCATCAACCTCGACATAATTCTCTTTAAGAATTTGTCGGGTTTATCACATATAGTAAAGGTAAAATATTCAATAGAATATAATCATTAGGTCATCATAGTCAGGAAATATTGGATGTGACTCGTAATGGGGGAGGGGTATGACATTTAGAATATATATTTGGTCACTGGGTTGTAACATTGTTTGATATTTATAGATTATTTTGTTTAAAAACATTCTACACATAATGTATGTGTATAATTTATGTAGTATGTACTTGATCCTTCAGTTATGAAACTTGATATGTACAAGATGATGCACACATATAGTACTACATGATAAGTTGTAGGTGAGATATAGTGATAGATTTTTATCCAAATATTATTTTTATTTTTGTGGGAAAATAAATCCATATTATTATTATTATTATTATTATTATTATCGTAAGAAACAAATTTTATTGGAGACTTATAATTCATATACTCACATGTGGGAAATCATGGATAAGACCTACAGAATGGTGTATGATTGAAAATTCTTGATCCATTCAAACTTTTAAGAGGATATATGGAACTGAATTAATAGTATAAGTAAAGTCTATGTGATTATTATTGGTATGTGATTAATGACAAGAATTTATTATGGTACTAAAATGATATCATCATCACCGACCTAAAATGTAATTAATGTATGATCATCAATATTTTCTAAATAGTATGGACACATGCCAAGATTTCAGGATGAGATCATGCAGAAGATTGACATATATTTGAAAGGGTAGCCACATAATCCTTTTCCTTATAATGACCTTATTTTTTAGTATACATTTTCACTAAAACAAGGGTTTTTGATGGTGTTTCATCCATTATCACTACTAGAAAATACTGTATCTATTTATCTCTAATAAAAAACACAGACCATTGATTACTGTTTAAATTGTTTTATTAAATAATTTTTTTAAAACTTTTTAAAATAAATATCAGTTATGGTTTAATTTTTTTTTTTATATGAAGGATTTTGATCGAAAATAGATTGAAAAAAAAAATAAATTAGAAATTACATTTATATTGCATTAATATCCATCCTAAAACATTCAACATACTTTTTTTTGGTGAAATATTTCCTTCACAAATACTATATTAAATTTTTTAACGATGGACTAATCATTGTTGCTGTTAATCAGAAAAATATTTTTTGAGATGTACCATTGAAAATAATTTTTTATAAGATAATATTTCAAAAAAAAAACATTGTAACATGTCTCAATGTGTCATGGTTTCATGTGACAAGAAATTTTTCAGGTATATACATAAAAATGAGAATTAGTGAAAAATATTCTTTATTATGATTGAATCTACCAACTAATTATACTCAAATATCATTTTGTGTGAAAATTGTTACTCGTCATTTTGAAACCCTGGACTTTTAGATATAGATCTTCTATTTTTCTCACATGTTGTATCATGAATGACTCTATCGATTTTTATTATATTCTCATAGATTTTATTGGTGTTCTTAAAATTCCATGGCACTGTGAGAGTGGGTGACCAAGACCTAACAATTTTGTGTACTTTGATTACCCTTACATGTATATATGTGTATGTGTGTGTTTTTTACATACCATGATAGTATTTTTACTTCTGTATATACTATATATATATAAATATTTTTAGATTACGTGTCATATAAAAATGTTGTACCATTTTTCATCTATATTGAAAACCTCTAAAAACTTTTAAAGTAATATTTATCTTGTATCATATTGTCTAGAAACCTTATTCTGATGTGGGGTATATTATTTTTGACTATCATGTGTTGTGTGATCATTACCATTGAGACTTATTCTCATAAAATTCATTATTGGGATCTCTCTTACATGAGATCATGAGGAATGGCCTACCAATAAGAGCACCACATGTTTTGGACATCATTGGTTATTCCCATATATAAAAATGCACATTGGTCTCTAATATTGAGATTATTACTTGTGAGTATGATTGATCGTGTACTTTGATGCGTGATGAAAACCAAGACAGTTCTTGTTAGTGGAGAGTTATCTTTTTTCATGTTAATCATTTATGATATAAAATTGGTTGAATAATCATGAAATTATTTGCCACTTCTAAGTAGAGGAAGATATTTAATAGGATCTACTTACTAGTATTATAATTACCTCATAAAATTTATAACCAGATAAGATAGACTAATGTCCAACTAATATGGTTAAATAAATAATAGATAAAAAATTAGGGATTGAGAATTAATATATGCTTTCGAAATTATGAGATATCATAGGAAAAGCTATTATATTACATTGTGTATGTTCATATGAGAGGTATTCATTTCTAAAACTTGTCATTATCTATTAAATAGACTTTATGGGCTATTAGACACTACTCATGGTGTGTTAATGTCACTCACTACTATCGATATATAGATCAATAGGACTACATTGAAAGTCTTTTATGAGATTGTAAAATTAAAATTAATTAGAAGTTATAAAAAGGTGGGGACCATTATGGGGTTAGGGTAGTGTCTAAGTTTGAACCATCACAATATGAAAAACAAATTCAATATTAATAATTTTTGGAACAACAAGTGTTGAATTTATTAACTACATCTATTCAGATATTAACAAATTAATATAAGAAAATATTTTACAAAATAATATTCACTATTCAAGGATCATTAAGTATTTCATGGGAGAAAGGAATCTTGTTAATGGATCATATTTATCACTTAACATAATATCAATGTTACAATAATTTGATAAATTACTTAATAAAAATATGACATGTTTATTATGTTATAAGTTTTATTTAGTGTTTATTTATAAGGTAGAACTAATAAAATAGAAAAAAGAAATTTAAAAAAAGTTATCCTAACCTAAATATTTAATCCAAATAAATCCAAGTTTCAATGAAAATATTACTTCCAATAATTCAAAAACTTTTGTTTCATATCTCTAACTTTTTAGAGTTATAAGGTAGTGGTATGAGCACCCAACATCAATAACTCTATCCTTGATTGACGAAGTGATTCTACAATTATAGTATTTAAATAAAAAAAACCCCTTTTATTATACATACTATCACCTAAAGTCCAAATTTTGAAGTTTTTAAAGCCTTTTGAAGTGTGTGTGTATGATCTAGAGGTTTTTTACATCAGATCCTTCGAGAAACGATCATATGTGATAATTCAAACATGCCATCGATTACAAATTGAATGATGTTTCATTTCAATATATCTTTCTTGATTATATAAATTAAACAATATCCATGTCTTGTTAATTGGGTACTCCAAAATCAAGTTGGATGTATTAAAATCTATCTACAGAAAAAAATCTATTTTTATATATTTTGTCACATCCATGGAGTACTAGTTTCCATAATGCTATCAAAGAGATCTTGTAATTTTATAAGTCAGAATTAAAATTATGCTTTCATTATCTTATACCATCACATTCTAAACTTTAATTAGACACCCAATTTAGTCTTTTTCAAGTCCCGAAGGGTGTTCTTAATCCCCATGGGCAGCAAACGTTTTCCCTGACATAATGAAACTAACATTGTGAAAAAAATTCTAAATACACCAACTAATCAAAAAAAGGTATCTCATTGCGAACATGACACAAACACATCATAAGTTGGTGGATCATGTTCTATAATACAAAAAACTATAACAATACTCATTAACATTAAAAAATCACAAATGAAAGATAAAAATAAAAACATGCCAACTAATATAACTAAATGATTATCCATGGAATCCCAATAGTTAGAAATCATACATAAAAAAATTTAAATGGTATGGGAGGTATTGGGATGGAATCTAATCAATTGAGTGTCTTGTAATAATTCATAGGTTGAGGTCAATTAAGCTAGAAACACAGATGATAATGTAATTTTTCTTGTTTTTATAAATCTCATAGGGTCCTATATACCTTAGAAGTGAATTACCTTAATTATTAATCCCCTAAAGACCTAACCAAGTCATTACCTTTAAGAATACATATTCACCAAACAAAAACTCAAAAGGATGGTGATGATGATTAGTGTAAGAATTATGGTGGCTTTCATCCCTCACCCCTCACTTCTTGATGATCTAAATATTACCCATCAACATCTAAATAATAATTGATCCTATTAGAGAAGTCTCTTCCACCTTAGTCCAAGAGACGTGATATATTTATAGTTGACTATAAAAAGATTCCATGGGATCCATTCTGATATATTAATTATAACTGTTAATATAACAAAAAATAACAAATTTCATATTTTTATCTCATGAACCATTGACAAATTTGATGAAATCACATTTCATATCCTTTATAATCTAGATGTTCAACTCCATTTTCCCATATTTTTGTGAATTATAGGACTTTGTTAACTTCAACGAATATCTAATTTCCTCTTGAATGAATATAAAAAATTATAAAGTGAATTGGGGATCTCTATCTAAATTGTTAGCTGAAGACATTCCATGAAATCTCACAATCTATTACGCATATAGATTTCTAAAATCGTCAACCTTAGTGGTGTCCTTAATCATAATGAGAAGGGTTGATTTGTTTATTAAATCAATCTTAACCAAGATTGAATTATTACCTCAAGGAGTATGAGGTTATATAATAAAAGAATACATATATATCTCATTGCATTTCTAGGTGTTCATTGGTAGATGACGATGTAAAATGAAAGGCCCCTAATGATTTTCTTTAATTTACTGGTAGGTACAGCATTGCATCAAAAAATTATCCATGTCACGCCTTATCCCATAAGACCAATACCAGTTCCTCAAATCTTAATAAATCTTGGTAGATCATGGATGGATATCCCACTAGAAGTAATTGAAATCCATCATTGATTCTTTCCTCATGAATTAAAGAATTATATAATAGATCCAAAATCATAAGACACCATTAAGATATAGATACCACTCATTAGTGGTCTCCCCACTATATATAATTCTCCAGATATTCCAACACTCTTTATCTTTTTGTTTATAATATTAAATAGTCTTAAAAACATAAGGCATCAAATTAATAGTAGTAAGGAACATATTATTATTATATTCCTTTACCTCTAGATGTGTTATAGGTAATAGACCCATCTATTTCAATTCATCAGTGGGTTCATTTAGTGCATATGATATAAATTTCTTATTAATTGATTCGATGAAAACATTATTAATTCATGGTGTATAGGTGATGTCAAAATGAAATTTTATACAGACATTCCACTCATTACCTCTACCTGAGATTCGAAAATCTTTTAAAAAATATGTATATTAATCATTTTATATCATAAAACACTGTTAATATATCACTAAAAATATAGCTCCACCAACACATTATAGAATGGAAAATAACTTACATCTTAAGTAAAGTGGTCAGGAGATACTTCTCATTTGGTCAGAGTTGATGAGAACAATATAAGCTATCATAAGATAACCATTCAAAAGCACACAACCCAAGACCATACCTGATGCATCACAACATAAAAAATAACCTTATCTACCTCTAATAATAATTAGGTTTGGGGATGATTTTAATTGTCTCTTCAATGCATCTATAGATAACTGATATTTATATATCCACAAAAACATTAATCTTTTCTGAGTGATAGAATTCAAGTGTAACGAAATCTTAGATAATTCCTCTAATTATTAGTGGTATTAGCCTATTAAACCTATGAATCTATGTTTTTCAAATATATAATTTGGTTCTTTATAAGATATAATCGCACACACTTTTTTAAATCAATTGAAATAACATTTTCTAAAAAAACGTGTCTAAATAACATAAATTCATTGATCCAAAAGAACCACTTTGATAACATTGAAAAAATATGATGGTTATATAGATTTTATAAAATAATCATTAAGTGATTCTATTACTCCTCTTCACTTTGTAATATTCCAAAATATCATCCATAAATACCAAGGAAAAGGATTCAATGTATAACTAAAATATATGGTTCCTAAGTGATGAAAATACTATAGGATTATTATCTAAATTGAATGGAATCAATAGATATTCATAATTATCATAAATTATTTTAAGATTATTCTTGGTAATGTTACTCCCCCTAACTATGAGTTGGTGATACCCTAGATGATAGTAATCTTCTAGAAACACCTATACCAATTTAATAGATCAAATAGGTCATCATAGTAAGTAAAGGGGTATTTATTCTTAATAGTCCCTCGGTTTAACAACCTATAATTGATGAATAGTTTAAGAGTTCCATAAAATTTCATAAAAAAATTAGAATCACAGTATTCCATAAATAAAAAATAATTTTAATAAATCTCATGGATTTTAAATCATATAACTTATTATTTAAATTATTCAATTCAGTAGGTCTCATATGATAAGTGGGTGATGAAAATTTTCCTGTCTTGGAAACTAAATTAATAGAAAACATACCTTCCATTTCAGGAAGAAACCCAGAAAATTAATCTAGGAGCACTCTAGGAAACTCTCTAACCATGGAAATAATATCGCTCCAAAAATATCATACATCATTCTCAACTGAAAAAGAAATTATTTTGAATTCCACTCAACTAATCTCGCGAATATGGGTCGCACCTATAAAGACTATGAGTCCCATTTCCATTGGAATAAATGAGTTCTTCCATTAAGGGATGTAAAGGTCACCCCTATAATGATAGCATTAAATATGAGATTAAATGTGGTAATGTCAGACATCTCAATAAAAATATTTAATAGATCCATTTCAAGGAAAATTAATTCCTATGATAGATCAACATCAAATATTGAGACAACATATAGACATCAGAATCCATGCTCATTCTTCCCAAGAGGAGTACAAGTTTTCACAACATAATAAATAAGATCAAAAGGGAGGAGAAAAAATTACATGATATATATATATATATAAATGATTAATAGTTTCCTATATAAAATAAATATATATCTTTATATAGATTAATAAGGGTGATACCACTCACAATAATAATCCCTATATCTTATTTTGTAGGAACATTCTCCACTACATAAATCATCGTTTCATCTAAATGGTCCCAATACCTTCCAACACCATAAGGGTTATCAGACAATTGGATCTTCCTATAAAATAAACTACCCATGCCTCTCCAACCATAATATTTAGTTCTCATCACCATTGAGGTTCATAATTCCATTGTATATACCCTAGGATAAGACAAGTCATACCGTTTCTAGGAGAGGCATTTGAATTAAAAAATCTCTATATATGGCCCAATCACACATGAGTATCAAGAATTAGGGGATACTTGAAATAAATATCATCCAAGTCAAACCATTGAACATTTATAAATGATAATATATCAACTTCCAATAGATATTAATGATAATTATTGAGATAAGTTCGGATAGCCACGTCCATTTCTCCTTCAATGTTCATTTTACATGAATTACTTTTCTAAGTCGATAGGTTCACTTCCACTAGACTTATAGGTAGTATAAATCATCCTTAACATCATAACATGATCTATATCCACCATCACATCTTGTCCAATGAATTCAGTATAATTTTGGAGATTCAGAAAGAATACCTATGACTAGATGTTAGGTTGAAGGCCCACCTCAAACCATTGGGCATTCAACCCATCATTTTAGACCCTCATCAGAGAAAAGTGGATAAGATCATGAAATATTTTTTCCATATTCCATAACAATATTACACCAAGCATTCATGTCATATTGGATAGGGAGATTCAACCACACAGTTTAAAAACCAATCCATTAGGAAATTAGTGTACACTAAAACTTACCAATTATTTTTATATTACTTAACTACATGGTCTATATCTCACAAACCATAACTTTTCACCGTATTAAAATCATTTATCCATCCATTTTTTACTTTAAACACTAGAAATCTAGAAACAAATAAAAATATATATCAAAATATTCATTTCTTAACATCCTATGGTGTCTTACAGCTCTTAATGATGAATATTATCTTGAAAATCACTCATAACCTACCCCTCAATCCCAGATGATCCTATCACTTATCTACCAGGACTTCCTAAATATCATAAATATAAAACTAGGATCATATACCATTTTATCATTGTAGAAAATAGGTCACCCCAAATCCAGGAACATGATGTATTATATTATAAGAATTGAAGGGGGATTTTGATCGACACAGGGAACAAAATAGTGCAGGTAATCAAGAAATTTAACCTGGGAATTCATTCAACCAAATCGACCAACTAAAAATTAAATGTGGCTCCAACCCAAAACCCTATATATCTTCTCCATAATTTAGTGAGTCATGTTATCAAATAAATAAAACTATAACAATAATCATTCATGTGGAATAATACAAAATTAAAGATCAAAATAAAAATAGACCAACCAATATAATAAAATTATCATTCATACATGTCCACAATTAATATATCATACATGTACAAAAGGAAATGAAATCGTATGAAGAAGTGGAGATATAATAGTAATGTGTTTATGATAAAAATAATGATGAAAAAATGTTATTTCTCATTTATGTGTTACATGAGGGATAACTTCCCACCATGTCACTACCACCAAACCAAGATTAGATAGCATAAATATCCACCACCTCCATGTGTCATCTTTATTTTAACTATGTCAATCAAAACAAGGTCTATGTACAAGGAATGGGTGATTGTTGGGTGTGATCATAACTGGACCTATATGATCCCAATATGTGACTTATGATAAACCATTGTTAGATAATATAATAATGTTAGTTTTAAAAGAAACCATAGTAAAATATTCTTTTAACATTTGAAAAACATGTAAAACATTTCAATATTTATAATCATTTAACATAAATTTAAATTATTTTTAAACAAATAATTTTCTAAAAAAGAACCAAGGGAGAATACCTAAGTTAACTAAGTTCAAGGAACCCCAAGATACTTATATTATATAATGTCAAAAAAAATTATATCAAATAATTTATAGACCCTTAGGGAAATCATTTTTAAATGCTTAATGGTATGGTTTATGACACCTTGTATCACTATATCATGTTTTAAAACTTAATACTATAAATAATTTTTGAGGAATTCAAATAATTTTTGGTTATAACGTTGAGATTTTTGTTTTTATGAATTATTTCTTCTACATATGGTTTGGGGGACATGGTTTAGGAGTAACCATCTATGTAAACTTATTTGGGGAATTTTCTAGTTGTTTTTGAATGTACAAGGTTTTGACCTACACATGTAACACATGGTTGGGTGACACATAGTTGTAACTATATGGATAATTATATCCTTGATTTTTCTTAGTGCACATCATGTACATGGTTAGGTAAACCATGAAAATATAATGTGATATGGATCAGTATTTGTGAAGTTCCATTCTATACTGTTGTATCATGGGTAGATAAACCATGAGTGTTTTCTATAGGAGTCCTTACAGTAGAATTTTTACTAGGTACTTAAAATAGAATAATTAGTTCAAGTTTTAATAAACCATATGGCCTAACCATGTTATTTTAAAACACTCACTTAGAAGTAAAAATTTTAAATTACCATCTCAATTTAAAGGGCCCTAAGGGATTCCTTTATATCCTCTATCATTCATCCAAGCCGAGAACACATCCTTAGACATTCTTCTCTCCCTTACCTTCAACATTTAGGGGTTATAAGACTTCATTATTAGAGTTATTGAGGTAATCTATTCTCTTTTCTTTTTATTTCATCCTCCCTTCCTCCCCTCTATCCTTTCTTTTAAATTTTCACCTCTTCCATAAACACTAGGTTATATATGGTGGGGACTAAGAGTTCATGATAGGTTATTGATGGGGTTTTTTTAGTTCAGGTCTTAAAGATGATACAATGATGTTTTTGAGATCATTAATCCTCATAGGTGATGAATTTTGGATTGGTTTTCATTAAACAGAGTTTGGTGTTGTTATGACATTCCTTAAATTGATATTCCATTTAGTGATTGATGGATTAAAATTACCTACCAAAAAAACTTTTTCCATGTCTGTTTGGATGGTTTTTCTTGGAAGGTTTTAAATGTGGATTTCCAATTGAAATAAGTGTTTTACTTGGAATTTCAAGTGGAATTTGAAATGCCAAGGGTTGTGAAATTTTTTTAAGATTGTTTCTAAATAATATGTGTATTTTTTGGTGATTTGACCATATTTGAATCATAAAATGAAATGGGTAGTTTTTTAAAAAAAATAAAATATATATATATGGAATTCAAGTAGAGTTTTAAAATGTAAAATATTTTGAAATTCTTTAAATAATCATATAAAATAGAGTTTTTTTCTAAAATTTGTCGAACCCATTTTTGTCATGACCTGAATTGTTATGGTTATTAAAGGTTTTTTAGGGTTTTAAAAAAATTTGTTAGTTTTATAAATTTGCATTCTAATGTATTTTGGTAAAAATTGAATTAGAAGAGTATTTTTCAAATAGATTTCAAGAATTTTATTTTAAATAATGGTTTAGATTAGGCCCTCAAACCATCAACAATTGCCCTAAAATTATGATACTATTGATAAAATACTATTTGAATCTTTAAATGATTATAAAAAAATTGTGGTGTTTATGTGACCCTATTAAGACCCATTGTTATATTATTACCTTGAGGGGGTTAGGGATTATTTATTGATGTGAATTGAATTTCAAGGAGTATATTGTATATTGTGTATGCTATAATTTACATGTGATGGGTTAGTTGATTGTATGGTTGTGAGAGGTGAATGTGATTTTTTACATTAACATATTTACATTGATGCATGTGATGGATTACTACCTCTTGACATTGGTTATTAGAGTCCTAAGGGACAAGGTAGATGTAACATCCTAGCCTAGATCACTCTTTGAATAGTAACAGGATTGGATTTTCACATTACCTTAGGCATGCCTTCCCATATAAAAGTGAATACCTGGATGTAGAGAGGGTGTAATTTGGTTTTTTTGGAGACTATACCCTATATTATATAGAGATAAATAATAAATGAATAATTAATCAACCATAATACACATCAGAGTATAAAAAAGAATAGAAAAACTAAACCTAATATAATAAATGAAATACAACATACAACTCGAATGATCATTCTATATATACACCAACTGATCACCCAATGGTTCATCCACATATACAGGATAAACAAAAGAAATAAAGTAAATAGGATTCACTACAACATTGAGCAATACTAAAAACCCAATCTCCAAAATTCTCAATCTATACAAGCCCGACCATGAGACTATATGAGAATCTCAACTCTATCATGATATTTGGGGACTCTTCCCTATATGGTGGGAATTCTAACTCAACATAAAATTATATATAAAGTATGCACACACACTGAGGATTATGTAAAGGGGGTGAGAAATTTATCTGAATATGCTAACCCAGCAGTGAACCTATAACCTACAATCATAAGTGTTTACTCCATAAATATGCTCATCCTAGACAAGAATAACTTGAATAAATAAAATTAAATAAAACAATGGTCAATCCATAGGTTTGTGATGTTGATCGACAATATCAACCTTGAACTGATGCCATCATTTCTATAATTATGGACCATTCCAACCACAATATCACAACCTCCACTATGTAATAAGCACATGACATGGGTTTAACCCAATGACCATCGCCGATGCTTGGGTCCAACACCTTCATTAACCATACCTTATTCATCTACATCGAAGTGTATGTTAGCAAATCTGTTGATCATTCCATCCAATATAACAAATCTATGTGACCCTATGTTATACATATTTGGTATCATTGAACTCAGCAAAAAGAGTTTTCTCAGCTGATCATCATCCTATAAGTATCACAAACAATCCGAATTTGAGTTTTCTCTTTTGAGTAATTCTCCCAATAAGAATTTTAGCTAGGTCCTAATCCAATAATCATGAAATAAATCCCCTAGTTTTCTCATCAATGGAATACACCCTTTAAGAATCTCATCCCTCCCCTATGAGAGATTTTCATATCTGATACATACACCCTATAAGAGTTTCACTTGGGAATTAAGCCCATAAGTATCACAAAACCAAATCCATGATTACACCAGCATACCAAACATGAAATACCTCTATAGATAATAGGCCACTAAAAGTTCACAGGCCATGAGACCCCATAAAAATTGCCCCACTGATCCAGCATGTCACAACCCTCTCTAAACATCTCAACTCTAACAAATAGTTTCTCAACAAAACCACGACCTCTCCTCTAAAATTTACATTAATCAAACAAAAAATAAAAAGTTATTAACCTATAAAAAGCCTCTATATTTATAATAACATGATAATGGGTGTCCATATACCAAACATGAAATGCCACTATGGTCAAACCCAGAAGAGTCGTTATGACAACCCATATTTTAATGCACTTTAATTCTTGATTTATTACATAAAGGTACACATAATACAATAATTGAAGATCCTGAGGCCTAGTTTCCCTAGTAAATTAGGTACACAAAATATTAACTTCAAACATGGGTATATTAAAATTATTTAAAAAATCAAAAACATGACCATAAAATTACATTTCTCTTCTAAAACTACATGGGATATCATTGGGATGTGCATAAAAAAGGGGTGATCTATAAATCACAGTAAGGGGATAATTAAAGAATAACATAATAAAAGTAATATATGTTAGTATATAGGCAAATAAAGGTGACATGAAGTGGGAGATAATCATAAATTTGATCATAAAATCATGATATAAGATGACGATATAAAGTAAACAGATGAATGTGGAAAGAAAATAAAACATAAAAATAAAAAACATAAGTAAAGGAAAAATTCCAAGAAATCATAAAATATTGTGGTTTGAATAACCTATTATGCACTATAAATGGTATCTCATTTGATAAAACGTTACAATATGTGTTGGATGAAAATATAATTATGAGCGCACCCATCACATTCATATCATGTATATGCATAGGTGTGACACATATGTCATACAAAATAGGAATGTATTTCATCAATTTTTACCCCATTATTAAAAAGATTGGTTTAAATATATGGAATTCCACAACAAATGATGTTTATATACATCTATTTGAATACCCTTGGTTCTAAATGGGGATGTGTATTCACTATATAAATTTTGGTATTGAAAAATTCAAGAAAATTTTGGTAGCATAACGGGGGTATAAAAAATCATAGATGGGTTTAATGGGCTTGAAAGGGGTCTATCATCACTTTGAAATAATAATTAAATTAGTAGTAAAGTGTAACATACCATGTAAGTAATGAATAATATATATTTTTATCTATGTCTATTAATTATTAAGATAGTGTTTTAGAGGCTTAAATTGAAAATAAATTCAATCTTAAGCATGGAATACACTAATATTTTTAAAAGATTGTTTTACTGTCTTTTAATGGAAAACCATTTTTGAATCTATATTTTGAAAATTTTATAATCTAGGTTTGTCAAAATAAACTTATTCTTTATGATTGGGACATCAAAATTTATTTTGTGTGAAGTTTTGGTATTTTTCTGACAATGTTCATTTTTTTAATGAATAGTGAAAAATACTGCATTTTACATCAAAACTGCTTCTTAATCTAATTTATTTATATGATTAGATTATCTTTTGAATTGGTATTAATGTGTAATCTGAATATATTTTTACCATTTGATCCAATGGTGGTCATTGGAATCAATTTCACTTTGAAATTAGACTTAAACCGGTGTCAATCTTTTGATAATTATTATTTTATAAAAACACGCTATTTGCTCTGACAGCGAGAATTAATTATTAAATTAATTAATGTGACTTATATGTTTTGAATTTTGTAAAATATACTTCATTTTTGAATTTGGAATATCAAATATAGCTTAGGGTGAATTTTTGGTAATTTTCTGAAAAACTTCAATTTTTGATGAATAGTGAAACCACTAAGTGGTACTTATAAAAACTGATTTTCCGTTTAAATGAAAGTTTACCACTAATGTGTATTGAATTTTGAAAATCCAACATACATGGTTTTAATTAGTATGTAAAATGTGGTTCGATGGGATGAAATTAATTTTTTGGTGAATAGTAACTTTTTTTCATTAATCGCGATTAGAGGTAATTAGTGTAATTTAAGGTAAAAATGATATTATAAAAATGTGAAAACACCATGACACTTGTCCTAACCCTATTGGATGAGTCATTTCCGACCAATACAACCCATGGGTCGATTTATGGGACCCCATGGAGCCACTTGGGTGAGATAATGACTTTAATGCCTTTTTTTAAATAAAGGTGAAAATGACACTAACATAAATTGTTTTACTAAAACAATTTTTAGAATGGGTTATACTAATCATATTTTATTATATAAATACTCTTTGGAAATATATAAAGATTTCCTACATCAGGATAGTTTTTTATATTTTTTAGACATTAAATAAATTAATTTAATAATGACATCATGATGGTGCAACGATGACCTCATTAATGAACAGTTTAAATAAAATGAAACGATAATATAAAATATAAGACCTACACTTGTCCAAAAACTATTGTATGGGAATATTTCTAAGCGTTATCATCTTATATTATAAATATATCAATGTGGGACCTTAGAAATTCGAAACACTTTGGAAAATACAATAATAGTTTCATGATTTCCAAAAGTGCCCCTCCTCTCCTCTTATAAAAGGCCCCCAACTCTACCCCATTTCACGCACTCCTCAAGCCTTTGGATCAGCCAACCCCTGCCAATTTACTCTCTCCATATCCCTCTCCTCATCCTAGAGGATTCCCTTAGGGCAGAATCCTTTCAAAGGAAGCCTTTAGGCTCAAATCAAAAGGAGTTACACTTTTAAAGGTAATTCATTCTCTCATGTTCGTTTGTTTTATTTTGCTTCTCCAACCCCCTAAACACTTTTTATTTACTTCTTTTGTAACAAAACCAGTATCTTAAATATACTAGTATGTTGTTATAAGATTTATATGAGCTACACTCCCACACAACTACATCAAATGGTTAAATAACATACGGTTTCCGTGGATGGCGAAATTCTGCCTCCCGAAACGATGATTGTTCAATACTCATTTAACACCTTCAAAGGTGGCAATTATGATGTCACTATTTTTATATATGATATATAATATGTTTATTATTTTTTTAAGCTTATGTATTTTTCATTTATGGCATACCATTATTGTTTCCATTATGGGTAAACACGATATCTTCATTTTAGAAAGTGCGGACTACCGCCCCCTGAAAGTGATTTGATTTGTTAATACCATATGTGGGATGTGTAAAGGATAAAGTTAATGATATTATATATGTTATTATAATGGAATTATAATATAATCTTATATCATTAAGATTCCATTCCAGAAAATACGAAATAGAAATGGAAGTAGCATTGATGCGTACGTACGGCTTACCGTCTCCATGAACGGTGCATTTCATTTCTTACCTCTAAATGTGATATAATATTATAAATACATGTATATGCTGAATATATATGATATAAATGTTATCCAAATCATTAATATAATTCTGGATATAACGAACCTTTGACCAAATTAACAACATGTAAGTGTAAGAAGTCTATTTTTGACTTAAGAACCAAATACCGACAAAATGAACATTATTAACTTAAATGATTACATGATGTTCATAACATGGTATAAAAGGAATAATGAACTTGAAAAAGGTTCTTAAGAAAGTAGAGATTTACTCAAGTTTATTATTTAGGAGATTAAAGAACGACCGAGTCAAGTCGGACCCGAGGTAAGGGAACTTCTTAACCCAATTTCCATTCTTTGGGTTAATCTCCTACTTTCAAATTACGTCATGCTATTATTATGTCCTATCTTGTATTTGTACTTTCTTTATGTGTAATTATAGGGAATACACATAATAGATCTATTTTATTTAAAAAAATGATCCTTGTATGTGACTTCGTCTCAATCTCCTTTCATTGAGGCATATTTTGTTTTATACACAACCTTCTTTTATACGGTGTATAAACCCCTTTGACTTTTATGTTTATTCAAAAGGAATCTTTTTTATACGAAGCGTTTACTAAACGACAAAAGGGAATGTTTTTGTCATACGTATGCGGCGAAAACGACTTCTCCGCCACCGTGACCGTTATTTGAGTTTCGGCTTCCTCTACAAGCCATACCTTCTTTTTAAAAGAAAAAAATAAATACCATGTTTTAATTTTCTTTTATTTTGGTATCGAAAATGGTTTTCATAATGTTTTTATAGCAATGTGTTGTATTGATATCTTGTGATTAAATGGTGGGAATGTTATGTTTCCTTTATGCATGTTTTATGTGATATGATTATGTTGAGGTTCTTGGGCATTATTATGAAAACGGGTGGTTCCGTGATAAACTAAGGGCGGGTGAGCCCGATATAGCTCTCCAATGCATTGGGTAACGTGAAGGAGTGAAACGTTAAGGTTTCTCTGAAGAGATTTAGGGAATATACTGTGATGGGTATTCTAAATGTAACCAAGAGGGTTACTCCCTACGTAAGAATGTTATGAATGCCTCAAGTTACCTTTATGTCTTATGATTTCTTTGATTTATTCATGGTTTGATGAGGTATGTTAAAGTGCCTATGTTTTATGGGTAAAGTATGATTTAATTCTTATATATATATGAACTCATGTTTCCTTTCCATATTTTTTATAACCCTTACTGAGCTCTTTATGCTCATCCAAGTTTTTGAAATGTTTTTCATAGGTCAAGGGAAAGGTACATGATGTGATGATAGTGTCAAGGATGTGTCAAGAAAGAATCTGTGTTTTATTCTAAATATGTATCTGTTGATGGGAAGAATTAATATTGTCTTTTATGTAACCACTTTGTTTAAATGTGGAATGTAATGCATGTTTCATGATCTAATTCTCTAAAACTCTAAACCTGAAAAGATCCTCAATGTGTAATCTTGTAATAACTCAAGATTAAGTAAGGTTTAAGGCTGGGGCCTTATAGTTGGTATCAGAGGTCGGTTTAGATAACATTAGGAGTTAGAAAAGTGTTAAATTATAATATGATTGAAATGATATAGCATTTAAAAATTACCATGTTGCTTCGCCTAATATATTTCTGTGTTTAGAATGGTTTTCCGTAGAGGAAACAGGAAAGCAGTGCTAGGAAGGAATACAAAAGGAAATAACCTTCCGAATCAGCATCCTAAGATGGTCGGAATTGGAACTGAATAGTTTGTGGCAGTAATGGCGCAGTTGACTCAGGCTATAAATGGTGGTGGTATCCATGCACGAGATCAGCCAGATCAACCGCAGAGGAACATGTCAGTGGTGGAACATTTCATAAGGCAACATCCCCCATCATTCAGAGGATCATCTGACCCTGTGTTGGCTGAAGGGTGGATTAAAGAACTGGAGAAAATTTTTGATGTCATGGGGTGTTCAGAAAATCAAAAGGTTAGTCTTTCTATTTACCGTTTGGAGGGTGAAGTAGATCAGTGGTGGTCGATGGTTAAAAATATCAAAGACGCTGATGAGATTAATGCTCTTGACTGGGATGAATTCAAAGGTATGTTTCTTGAGAAGTATTTTCCTAAGGTTTTTCGACTTAAGATGGAAAAACAATTCTTGGAATTGGGGCAAGAGGAGGACTCAGTGGCTACCTATGAAGAAAGGTTCACTCGATTGGAAAGGTATGCTCCAAATTTTATCCGAAGACCACGTTCCATACAAGATATGGCCATTATGAATTTGTATTAATGCCTTTTGGGCTAACCAATGCACCTGCTGTATTCATGGACTTAATGAATAGAATTTTCCATGAATTCTTGGATAAGTTTGTGGTGGTTTTCATTGATGATATTTTGGTGTTTTCTAAAAGTAAAGAGGAGCATGAAAGTCATTTAAGGGTTATCTTGCAAACCTTAAAAGAAAAGAAATTGTATGGGAAATTCAGCAAGTGTGAGTTTTGGTTGCATCAAATTTCTTTCCTTGGTCACATTGTTTCTAAAGATGGAATAATTGTTGATCCTGCAAAAACAAAGGTTGTTGAAGAATGGCCAAGACCCACAAATGTAACCGAGATTCATAGTTTTCTTGGTTTGGCAGGCTATTACCGAAGGTTTGTTAGAAATTTTTCACGGTTATCTGGTCCAATGACTAAGCTAACTCGGAAGGGTGTTATGTTTATCTGGACAAAATAATGTGATGATTGTTTTCAGGAATTGAAAAGAAGATTGGTGAATGCTCCATTTTTGGCACTACCTTCCAGGAATGGTGAGTTTGTTATCTACAGTGATGCTTCATTGAAAGGACTTGGTTGCGTCCTAGTGCAGAATGATCAGGTAATTTCTTATGCTTCACGACAGTTGAAGACTCATGAGGTAAATTACCCTACACATGATTTGGAATTAGCTGTTGTTGTTTTTTCTTTAAAAATTTGGAGGCATCATTTGTATGGAGTAAAGTGTGAAATATATACCGATCACAAAAGTTTAAAGTATATATTCACTCAGAAAGAATTGAACATGAGACAAAGGAGATGTCTAGAATTAATCAAGGATTATGATTGTAAAATTCATTACCATCCGGAAAAAGCAAATAAAGTGGATGATTCTTTGAGTCGAAAAAGTAATGCTTCATTAACAATGTTGCGTTTGGAACGTGATCCTTTTTTTAAGGATTTGATGAACTTTGGCATAGAAGTTGTTGGTGCAGAAAGTTCTTCTGTTTTGTTTCAGGTATCAGTGAAATCTTCTCTATCAGACAGAATCAAGCAAGCCTAGAAGCAAGACAGTGAGTTGCAGAAAAAGGTAGAGCTGGTTCAGAAATGTATGTTGCCTGAATTCAACATTGATAATGATTGTGTTTTGAGATTTGGGAAGAGATTGTGTGTACCTTGTGATTCACAGTTGAAGGAAGAGTTGTTATGTGAAGCTCATAGTTCTCTGTTTTCAGTTCATCCTGGCAGTACTAAAATGTACAGAGATCTTCGAGAGTATTACTGGTGGAATAGAATGAAAAGAGATATTGTTGATTTTACTGTGAAGTGTTTGACTTGTCAACAGGTTAAAGTAGAGCGGCAGTTACCGAAAGGGATGCTTCAGCCTTTACCAGTGCCAGAGTGGAAATGGGAGAATATATCCATGGACTTTGTTGCAGGATTACCGAAGACATCTCGAGGTAATAATGAAATTTGGGTTATTGTAGATCGCTTGACCAAATCTGCTCATTTCCTTGCTATACGAGATACTTTTTCCCTAGATCAACTTTCCCGTTTGTATCTTAAAGAGATAGTTAGGTTACATGGAGTTCCCCTCTCCATTGTAACTGATCGTGATCCCAGGTTCACTTCTAACTTTTGGAAAGGCCTTCAGAAGTCGTTGGGTACTGAATTAAATTTTAGTACAGCTTTTCATCCTCAATCAGATGGGCAGTCAGAACGAACGATTCAGACATTGGAGGATATGCTACGAGCTTGTTCTATGGATTATCAGGGAAGTTTGGACCAACATCTTTCTTTGGTTTAATTTTCTTATAATAATAGTTTTCATTCCAGTATACAGATGGCACCATTTCAGGCATTATATGGGAAGCGGTGTCGAACTCCAGCTTTCTGGGCTGAATTGGGTGAAAGGAAGTTGATCGGACCAGAATTGGTAGAAAAGATGGCAGAAAAAGTTCAGATGATTCAGAAACACATGAGAACAGCTCAGAGCAGGCAGAAGAGTTATGCAGACAACAGGAGGATGGATATCTCTTTTGAGGTAGGTGATCATGTTTTTCTCAAAGTATCACCATGGAAAAGTGTGATGCGATTTGGTAAGAAAGGAAAGCTAAGTCCAAGGTTCATTGGACCATACCAAATTCTGGAGAGAGTTGGATCAATTTCTTACCGAGTGGCTTTACCTCTGAGTTTATCACAGGTACACAATGTTTTTCACGTTTCGATTTTGAGAAAGTATATTCCAGATCCATCTCATGTTTTGAGTCCAGAGGTAGTTCAGCTGGAAGAGAACCTATCTTATGAGGAACAACCTGTCCAGATTCTTAACCATAGGGAGAAAGTGTTACGGAATAAGGTGATTAACCAGGTAAAGGTTTTGTGGAAAATTCACATGATTGAAGAGGCAACATGGAATCTGAAAATGCAATGAGGGATAAGTACCCACATTTATTTGATAAGTAAATAAATTGCGGGGATACAATTTTCTAAAGGGGGGAAGGATGTAACATCCCAAGTAAGTAATGAATAATATATATTTTTATCTATGTCTATTAATGATTAAGATAGTGTTTTAGAGGCTTAAAATGAAAATAAATCCAATCTTAAGCATGGAATACACTAATATTTTTAAAAGATTGTTTTACTGCCTTTTAATGGAAAACCATTTTTGAATCTATCTTTTGACAATTTTATAAGCTATGTTTGTCAAAATAAACTTATTCTTTATGATTGGGACATCAAAATTTACTTTGTGTGAATTTTTGGTATTTTTCTGACAATGTTCATTTTTTAATGAATAGTGAAAAATACTTCATTTTACATCAAAACTGCTTCCTAATCTAATTTATTTATATGATTAGATTATCTTTTGAATTGGTCTTAATGTTTAATCTGAATATATTTTTACCATTTTATCCAATGTTGGTCATTGGAATCAATTTCACTTTGAAATTAGACTTAAACTGGTGTCAATCTTTTGATACTTATTGTTTTATAAAAACATGCTATTTGCTCTGACAGCAGGAATTAATTATTAAATTAATTAATTTGACTTATATGTTTTGAATTTTGTAAAATATACTTCATTTTTGAATTTGGAATATCAAATATAGCTTAGGGTGAATTTTTGGTAATTTTCTGAAAAACTTCAATTTTTGATGAATAGTGAAACCACTAAGTGGTACTTATAAAAACTGATTTTCTGTTTAAATGAAAGTTTACCACTAATGTGTATTGAATTTTGAAAATCCGACATACATGGTTTTCATTAGTATGTAAAATTTGGTTCAATGGGATGAAAATAATTTTTTGGTGAATAGTAACGTTTTTTCATTAATCGCGATTAGAGGTAATTAGTGTAATTTAAGGTAAAAATGATATTATAAAAATGTGAAAACACCATGACACTTGTCCTAACCCTATTGGATGATTCATGGCTGACCACGACAACCCATGGGTTGATTTAGGGGACCCCATGGAGCCACTTGGGTGAGATAATGACTTTAATGCCTTTTTTTAAATAAAGGTGAAAATGACACTAACATAAATTGTTTTACTAAAAAAAAATTTAGAAGGGGTTATACTAATCATATTTTTTTCTATAAAAACTCTTTGGAAAGATAAAATGATTTAATACATCAGGATATTTTTGTTATAATTTTTAGAAATTAAATAAATTAATTTAATTATGACATCATGATAATGCAACGATGACCTCATTAATGAACAGTTTAAATAAAATGAAACGATAGTATAAAATCTTAGACATAAACATGTCCAAAAACTATTGGATGGGAATATTTCTAAGTATTATCATCTTATCTTCGAAATATATCAATGTGGGACCTCATAAATTCTAAACAATTTTGAAAATACAATAATAGTTTCATGATTTCCCAAAGTTCCCCTCCTCTCCTCTTATAAAAGGCCCACACCTCTACCTCATTTCACACACCCCTCAAGCCATTGGCTCGCCCAAACCCTGCCCATTTACTCTCTCCACATCCCTCTCCTCATCCTATAGGATTCCCTTTGGGAATAATCCTTTCAAAGGAAGCCTTTAGGCTCAAATCAAAAGGAGTTACACTTTTAAAGGTAATTCATTCTCTCATGTTCATTTGTTTTATTTTGCTTCTCCAACCCCCTAAACTCTTTTTATTTACATATCTTGTAACAATTCTAGTATCTTAAATATAATAGGATGTTGTTATAAGATTTATTTGAGCTACAATCTCACACAACTACATCAAATGGTTAAAGAACATTCGGTTTCCGTGGATGGCGAAATTCTCCCTCCCGAAACGATGATTGTTCAATACTCATTTAACACCTTCAAAGGTGGCCATTATGATGTCACTATTTTTATATAAGATATATAATATGTTTATTCTTTCCTTAAGCTTCTATATTTTTCATTTATGGCATACCATTATTGTTTCCATTATGGGTAAACACGATATCTTCATTTTAGGAAGTGCGGACTACCGCCCCCTGAAAGTGATTTGATTCGTTAATACCATATGTGGGATGTGTAAAGGATAAAGTTAATGATAATATATATGTTATTATACTTAAATTATAATATACTCTTATATCATTATGATTCCATTCCAGAAAATACGAAATAGAAATGGAAGTAGCGTTCATTCGTACGTACGGCTTACCGTCTCCATGAACGGTGCATATCATTTCTTACCTCTAAATGTGATGTAATATTATAAATACATGTATATTCTGAATATATATGATATATATGTTATCCAAATCATTAATATAATTCTGGATATAATGAACCTTTGACCAAATTAACAACATGTAAGTGTAAGAAGTCTATTTTTGACTTAAGAACCAAATACCGACAAAATGAACATTATTAACTTAAATGATTACATGATGTTCATAACATGGTATAAAAGGAATAATGAACTTGAAAACGGTTCTTAAGAAAGTAGATATTAATTCATGTTTATTATTCAGGAGATTAAAGAACTACCGAGTCAAGTCGGACCCGAGGTAAGGGAACTTCTTAACCCAATTTCCATTCTTTGGGTTAATCTCCTACTTTCAAATTACGTCATGATATTATTATGTCCTATCTTTTATTTTTACTTTCTTTATGTGTAATTCTAGTGAATACACATAATAGATCTATTTTATTTAAAAAAATGATCCTTGTATGGGACTTCGTCTCAATCTTCTTTTATTGAGGCATATTTTGTTTTATACACAACCTTCTTTTATACGGTGTATAAACCCCTTTGACTTTTACGTTTATTCAAAAAGAATCTTTTTTATACGAAGCATTTACTAAATGAAAAAAGGGAATGTTTTTGTCGTACGTATGCGGCGATAACGACTTCTCCGCCGCCGTGACCGTTATTTGAGTTTCGGCTTCCTCTACAAGCCATACCTTCTTTTTTAAAGAAAAAAATAAATACCATGTTTTAATTTTCTTTTATTTTGGTATTGAAAATGGTTTTCATAATGTTTTTATATCAATGTGTTGTATTGATATCTTGTGATTGAAAGGTGGGAATGTTATGTCTCCTTTATGCATGTTTTATGTGATATGATTATGTTGAGGTTCGTGGGAATTATTATGCAAATGGGTGGTTCCGTGATAAACTAAGGGCGGGTGAGCTCGATATAGCTCTCCAATGCATTGGGTAACGCGAAGGAGTGAAACATTAAGGTTTCTCCAAAGAGATTTAGGGAATATACTGTGATGGGTATTCCAAACGTAACCAAGAGGGTTACTCCCTACATAAGAATGTTATGAATGCCTCAAGTTACCTTTATGTCTTATGATTTCTTTGATTTATTCATGGTTTGATGAGGTATGTTAAAGTGCCTATGTTTTATGGGTAAAGTATGATTTCATTCTTAGGTATATATGAACTCATGTTTCCTTTCCATATTTTTTATAACCCTTACTGAGATTTTTATGCTCATCCCATGTTTTTGAAATGTTTTTCACAGGTCAAGGGAAAGGTACATGATGTGATGATAGTGTCAAGGATGTGTCAAGAAAGAATCTGTGTTTTATTCTAAATATGTATCTGTTGATGGGAAGAATGAATATTGTCTTTTATGTAACCACTTTGTTTAAATGTGGAATGTAATGCAAGTTTCATGATCTAATTCTCTAAAACTCTAAACCTGAAAAGATCCTCAATGTGTAATCTTGTAATAACTCAAGATTAAGTAAGGTTTAAGGCTGGGGCCTTATATAAAGTGTAATAATATATCCCAAAATGATAAATTATAAATAAAATGTGTAATATAAATAAGGTTCTTGAATATAGAGGATAAGGAGAGGTTCACTTACATTAAGAGGGAACATATAAATCATTGGTAGAAGCTTATTAATATTTGGGGGTAACTTTGGGAGGGATATAGAGGGGAAAATCAACACTAAACACAAGCTACAAAGGTTTTTAGTGAAGAGTAATTGGATATTGGGTGGGTTTTATAGAAAAAGAAAGGGGAATTCATTATTAATTTCAAAATTTAGGTTTCTGACTCTATAGAATAAAATAATCAAAACCTCAAATCATTAAAAGGTTTTTTTACCATGGTTTCCACCAAAAAGGGTTGGTTTTAAATATTTTATAAATCTAAAAACCAAACTCATTAAAATAAAATCTTTAGTGATGTGGAAGTGATCCATGTTCAATAATTATTATTTTTAAAACCATAAATTAAAATATAGGTTTTGGAGGATTAATTAAGGGTTTATAAAATTTATAAAATAACTAAAAATATAATTATTTTAGAGTTAAAATATAATTTTGGTTTAAGATACTCTTTATATTATTTATTACATCACTTTAGGTCATTTATGATGTCATAATTTATATTGTAATAAATTTTAACCAAAAAATATGAATGTCTTAGTAAATTATGAAAAAATAAATGTAGGATATTTTCAATGATATTATTTCAAAATTAATATCAATGCTATCAAAACAATACTCAAAATATAAAAATCTATATGTTTAAATAAAAAATATATATTTATTCAAAAATATAGGTATTACGATGATAATAGTTTCTGACCCATATAAAAATTACATTTTACTTCATTACATTATATTATCATTTATATATAAATAAATAATATTTACTAAGAATATTTTATTAAAATAAAATTCATTACAAAAAATCTTGAATTCATTAAAATGTGTGTTTTGATGGAAACTATATATTTCCCAAAAATAAAATTTTTGTTTCAACATATCAAAATCTAATTTTTATCAAACAATTTATTTGATAATTTATAATGGAATTGTAAAAATGTAAAATATAGTCATTATTTTATTAGAAATAAAAAAATATTACAATTCCTACAGTTAGGTTCTAGATACATAACCTCTTATTAAACCATCATATTCCCTAAGGGTAATGTGTTGGATAGTTAGAGTTTCTTGGGGAGGTTTGGAAAACTTGGTTTGGGATATGGTCCTAATAAGCTTGAACTTCTCCCATAAATGGTTTTTATTATGATTTATTTATTAAATATTTAATTTATATTAGTCAATCCCAAGTCCTAGGGATTTTAAATCTATTTAATGCTTCAAAAAATGGGGTTCATAGGTTACTATCCTTCATGTTAAGGTAATATTTTCTTCCGTCTGGGATAATTAGACTTTATCATAGCCCTTAATATATAATAATCATAATGATCATTATATAACACCTATATTATCAATGATAATTATGCATAAGTTTTTTAAAATACAAAGGAATATAAAATATAACCAATGTTATGAATGATTTTTATATAACATCATTACTTAATAAGGTATTTATTTATTTGAAAATGGAATTTCATTTCAAAAACTTCAGTTTGTTACAATATTCCCCCCTTAAAAAATTTAAAAATCAAAATTTTAAATTATAAACAAAAATATATGAGTGTACTTATTTTTCTTCACTTTTTACAGTTCCCAAGTTTCTTCCTCAAACATATGGGTCCACCATAGTACTTTCACCAGGTGAATTTTTATTTTTTGTGGAACTTTGTCTCTATGATATTAGATCTTTACTGGCTACTCCCCTTATTAAAGATCATTATCCAATGATACCACCACTGTGTTTAGTGTATCCTAGGGGTCTTGTGTGTACTTCCTCAAGATTGATACATGGACCACATCATGAACCTATGAAATCATAGGTGGGAGTTTATGTCTATGGGATGTAGCTTTGATGTGATCAAGGATATAAAATGGTTCATTTTATATTTGACTAAGCATTCCCTTCTTCCCAAACCTCAGGGATTTCATCCACGATGATATATGAAGAAATTCTCTATCTCTAACCTCAAACTCTATGAATCTTCAATGATCATATGTATAGATGGTTTTTACATTGTGAGGATTTCATGTAACATTGAATGTTTTGAACATTATCTATCATCCATGGGATAAAATAAAGTCCCTTCATCTTCCTCTCTCCTGTATCATCCAATTATTTTGGAGTTTGACACCACCTCCCATATAGAGACTCATAAGGATCCATTTGAAAGTTATTATGGAAACTATTGTCATGTGATCACTCCACAATGGGAAGGTGTTGATCCCAACATCCTTGTAAATATATTGAAAAAGATCTCATTATATCCTATAAAGTTTAAATGGTTCTATTAGACAAACCATTTGTATGAGGGTCATATGTCGTATTGAAACTCATTTTTGTATCCAACACTTCTAAAGGCTTATCCAGAACCTCAATGTAACCCTCAGATCTCAATAACATAATATAGATATTTTCACTCCATGCATCACTAATACTTCTATTATGTTTATCATGTTGAGTTGTATAAGAGATAAATCTTCCTTAATTGAAATAAAATGTACTGACTTTATAAAGATATTGACTGGAATCATGATGGTATTATTTTCTCTATATATCATGGGGAGTCCTATAATGAAATCCATGGTAATATTTTCCCATTTCCATACTATCATGGGAAATGGATGTATCATTATCTTATACATATGTAATTCATCCTTGACTTGCTGGAATATGAAACATTGAGAAACAAATTCTATAATCTCCCTATGTATCACGTGTTCTTCCTAGATGAATAAGGAAATATCACGTGTTCGCATGATTCATAAGGTCCCTCTTTATTTATGGTTTGGATAGGAAAAATATCCATTTTCCAAACCCTCTAACTCCATATTAAATAAAGTAAACTTTCAAATATTCTCTTCTTTTTTATATAGGTCCTCAATGTCTTTCTAAGCCTCCATAACACACTCTATAATGTCTGGATAATAAGTTATTTGATAATGGTTAGAAGGATTTATTTTTATTGTCCCCATTTCCATCCTTTGCATGTACAAGAAGATTGGATCCCATGTAACCCTCATAATGAATAGGGTTGTAGGATCTTTTCTACTCCGATCATCTTCCACTTTGTTCTCCTTTCCATGAATGTATTGGATGAAAAAAATCATAATCCATTATAATATCTAAACAACTTTACTGGATAATATTGATCTTATTTAGTGTGTACATATACTTTAGGATTTTATGATCTTTATACATGTCACACTTTTCCTCATAGATATAATATCAACAAATATTTAGTGAAAATATCACTCTAAAAAATTATAGATCATGGGTTCTGTAGTTCTATTTGTTAATCTTTAATTAGCAAGAGTCATAGGCTATCACTTTGTCATATTTAATCAGTGTACAACCCATTAAATTTTTAGGAACATTATTGTAGATCACAAATACTTCCCCATTAGAGGGTAATGTGATTACAAGTGCAATGATTAGCATCTCTAATTACTTTTTAAATATATCCTCACATTTATCAGTCCAAATAAACTTGAATCCCTTCTGAGTTAGGTTGATTAGTGAGCTTGAAATTAAATGAGATTTTTCTCATAAATAGAAGTTTGTACCCAACTAATCCAAGGAAACTATATATTTCCTTCATAGATATTGGTCTAAGCCATCATTAAATTTCCTCATTTTTTGAAGTATATAAATATATCCCATTTTAGTGATAACATTCCTTATAAATGTTACTTACTCCATCCAAAACTCAAATTTATTATACTTCCCATATAAATTTACTTTCTGTAAGGTCATCGGTACATCATTTGAATGCCCCTCATGTTCTTATTTTCTTGTGGAGTAGATAAGAATATTATATGTAAAGGATACCATAAATTTGTTAAGGTAATCACTAAAGACTCTATTCTTCAATCTAATTAATATATATGGAGAGTTATTTAGTCCAAATGGAATCCCTATGAACTCTTATTTCTTGTACCATGTAATAAAATAAGTCTTGGTCATATCCTCCTTCTTTACCTTTACATGACAATATCCTGATCGAAGATATGCCCTGTAAAAGTATTGGGTTCCATATAGCTGGTTAAGGAATTCATCAATCGATGCAATATGATACTTTTTCTTGATTTTTATCTTCTTGAACTTGTGATAATAAATGTATATGTTCATTAAATCATCCCACTTCTTAAATAAAAGGATTGAGGCACCCCATAGTAAATCACTTGGTCATATAGACCGACTATCCAAATTGTCCTATAATTACTTCTTCATCACCTCAAGTTCAATAGTATCCATTAAATATAGATTTTTGGATATTTGAAAATCTCGAGGTATAATTTTTATATATAAATAAACCCCTCACTTAAGAGTAAGATCGGTAAATTCTTTGGGAAACACATCAATAAATTCCCTTAAAATGTGTATATCATCAAGGATGATATTTTCATTAGTCTCAATCATTTGATTAAGATATTATTTTTCAAAATGAAATAATATCCATTCATGAGATGATGATACCAAAGGATATTCATTCTTTTCCTTGCACTTTTATAGTATCAGAGGTCAATTTGGACAATGGAACAATATTTCCTTCTCTTGGAAATTTATGTTGGCTCTATTCATGAAAATCCAATATATGACTATGAGATCATAAAATTACTATAAATAGAATATCGTAAGGTGTTCTACGAAATTAATCCCAAAACTTTTAGTAGAGGGAAAGTTATATTCTTGTGATGTAACAATTGACCCATTTCTCCTCTTCCCTGATAACTCCACTTCCATGTTTTTTGGTGGTTTTTGAATAGTTTGACTAAACTTTTTTGATATGAAATAATTCTTACAACTATATACACATAAGAAATTTTATGTTCATTAATGTAGGATAAGATTTCCTTTCATTGTGTGATTATAGTTTAAATTATTTACGTCATCCAAAATTGATTTACTCGGGATATTTTTCAAAACATTAAACATATAAAAGGGAAACTATGAACATTAAAGGGATGACTCATAAATTACATGTTTTCATTCATGTATGAATTTATAGGCTTCAATCTATTTTATTCATGATTAATTTCTTAACATAAAAGTTAAAATCCATTTTTTTCTCTTTAAAATGGTTCATATGGAGATTGGAAATTTACCAAAGAATGTCCCATAAGATATACAAACTAAGTCTATAGAAATTCCTTTTTATCATGCAAAAGTGATGATCGAGTCAAGACCTGTGTACCCATATTAGAGTTATTACCCCTGGTATAACTGTTCTAGATAAACATCCACCTATAGTATCTAAATAGGTATGTATTTTATAGGAAACCATGTACTCTATAATTTACCAAAATTTGGGGATATTTTATTTTGTTTAGTACTATATTTAATTCTTTCACTAGGGTTTTTAAACCTAATCCCAAAAAAACTATACTTCTCTATGATGCCAACAAATATAACAAAATTTTAATACACTTTAATTCATTATTTATTACCTAAAGTTAAACATAATACAATACCAAAAGATTGTGAGTCCTAATTTCATGTGGAAGGTATGTACATATCATAATAACTTGAAACATGGGTAAAAATACAATATTTAAAATATCAACAAAATGGCCTTAAAATTCCATCTCTCTTTTAAAACTGAATGGGATAATCTATGGATGTATATAAGGAATGCATGAGCTATAAATTTTGGTAAGGTAATAATCAAATCATAATATAATGAAATTAATACATTTTAGTTAATAGTAATATTCATATGAAATAAATGGGGTGAGAATAAAAAACCTACATTGAAGCATGATATAAGATGATAACATAAAGGTAACATTTGAATGTGGAAACAAAATAAAACATGTAATCATAAACATAAGTCAAGGATCACTATCGAGACATCATAACACAGTATTCTTATGATAAACTCTAATGAACCATATATGTTTTCTCATGAGATAAAAAATATTACCTAATTCATTGGAGATCTATATGATTCACATCCCACCTATCACATTCATATCATATACATGAATAAGTTTTCCACATAGATCAAAAATCCTAAGGATGTATTTCGTCAATTTTAATCCCAATATTAAGGATTTTGAGTTATATACATGGAATTATTTTATAAATTATGGATCTTTAGATATAGGTTAACAACCATGAGTTTAAGTGGGTATGGGTATTCAATACACAAATATTTATCAAGGAAAATCATAGGATAATTTTGGCAGCATAACGGGGGTGCAAAAAAATTCATGGAAAGGTTTAACGATATTGAAATGGATTTATAATCACTTATAAATCATAATTAATTTAATATATATGGGTAAAAACATATCCTGTGGAAAATTGGAAATAAAAAATCCATTAAATAATTAAGGAGATTGAATAATGTGTATCAGGAGAGGATCCCTTACCGTGAGAGGTAATTTATAAAACCTTGGGAGGAGATTATTATGAGATTTAGCGAAAATTTGGATGGATATGGGGAGGTAAAAAGAATATTAACTTCATTATAAAATGATTATTAGTTAATAAGAATCATATTTGGGGGGTTTTGTATCAAAAGAGAAGGAAATTATTTTTTAATTTCTAAACATAGGTTTTGGACTCTATATAATCAAAAACCAGAACCACAATCCTTCCCATGATTTTTACCATGGTTTATATAAAAGATGAGTTTTTATAAATATTTCATAAGGATAATAACCTAAATCATTAAAATAATACCCTTTTTTATGTGGATGTGATGCATGTTCATAAAGAATTGATTCTAAAACCATAAAATATAATATATGTTTTGGAGGATTCATTAATAGTTTTTAGAATTAATCAAATAACTTCAAAAGGATATTATTTTTAAGGGGAAAAATAATTTTTATCATGTATAATCTTTATATTATTTATTAAATTTGTTTTTGGATTTTATGATGTCATAATACATAGCGTTTATTTATACCGTACTAAATTTTTAACGAAATTTATGGTGTCTCAAAAAATTATGAAAATTTCATCACTAGATAATTTTGATGTGTTGATTTCAAAAATAATATTTATTTTATCAATATAATTATCTAAATATTAAAACATATACATATAAATAAAAAAATTCCCATTTATTATAAAATATGTGTTCTTAAGATGATAATAATTTCTATCCCTTATGAAAATTACATTTTACTTCTTGAAATTATTTTATCATTTATGTATAAATAAATATTATTTGATATAAATATTTTATTAAAGTAAACCTTAGTGAAAAAATTATTGGATTCATTAAAAATAGTTTCGTGATTGAAATTATATATTTTTCAAAAATTCAATTTGTGTTTCTTTCTATCAAAATATAATTTTTTACATACACAATATTTAATCATTTATATATTAATAATAAAAAGAAATAATATAATCATTACTTTATTAAAAATAAAATATAAAAATTCACACTTTTAGGGTATAAATAAATAAACCCTTATTACACTAGTTTATTCTTTAAGGGTGTGGTCTACAAAAGTGGTATTTTCTTAAGGTATTTCAGCAAACATGGTTCAGTTCATGATCTCGAAAAGATTGAACTTCACCCATAAAAAGTTTTACTCATGCTTTAGTTTTTGAATATCATCATGGGACTTGTCAAGAGAAACTCCTAGTAATTTCATATTCCTTATAAGCTCTAATAAATAATCTTCATAGAGTATGATCCTACTATTTGATTCCATTAATTCTTCTGTCAATGTCAATTGGACTTTATTATAACCCTTAATGTATAATAATCATAACTATCACTATAGAATGAATATATTGACAATGGTTGTGATGCATAACTATATATTAAATATAAGAGGATATAACTTATAACCAAATTAGTTCATGTCTTTTCTATGACATCATTACTTAATAAAAAAAATTATTTCAAAAGGGACTTTAATTTATAAAACATTATTTTTTTAGATTTGACTCATCTCATCACAGCCCTAATAGGAATAATACATAATCTCAAGTGTAAAATGAACTCATGACTGACATGACCTGCTCTTATGTGTGCCCTCTCACAACAGATACCAAGCCATAGGAGAGCCTACAAGAGTCACATAATACCTCGTATAGTAAGGAACCCCACTATGGTTCCCCAACCTTAATCATAACCCTCATTAAAATACATGCATCTTAGGGGTAGAACATCCCAAAATCCAATCTATTATATATCACGGCCTCATAGTAATAGTAAGGAAAAATTCACAATGGATATGGCCTTATGTCTCTACCCATTAGAAGCCACTCTAGGATGACCAAAAAAACAAACCAATATATCTCTTAAAGTCACAACTCATTCCCACTAACTAGAGATTGTCTAATGATAACACCAATAAATGACCATGAAAATCCCATTACATGTACCCTAAGCATTATCACAACCCTCCTATCGGTATCATCTCATATCACATGTTTAGGAGACCACTATATTTGATTATTGGAGTAAAACATCTATATCTAACTTCCTCACACTCAAACACCTCATATAATTACTCAAAATACCCTAAGGGGTCCACCATCATGTTATATATAGTAAAACACTCAAAATAGACTCTTATTATTTCCAATTATCAATTAATGACATATGATCATCCAAACCCATCAAATGGGGAACAAGGGTGTGTACCCCATGTATATTGTGTCTACTCCCAAATCTCTACACTGGTCATATACACTTATATGGACTGGGTACACCTTGCATCTAGTTGTGTACTAAAACATGTATATGTCACACCTAGGGTATTTTGATGTACTATTATGTGGACAAGTCACGCCTGGGATCAGGTCATATACTACTACACAACCATGTCCCACTAACACAAGGTTTTTGGACAAGAATCAGGAAACATGGCCATGTACCACTACAAATAATATACCCTGAGTACACAATGTGTTGTCCCAAAAACATCATCTTCTCTATACAGGAGGTACATACAATGGGTGTTTGTGTTCTTCAAACCATGTTCCATGTAATCGGGTTATCGGAATAGGAAACTCATATGATCCTCATAAAAACCCTATTTTGCACAAAATAACTACTAATCAACCCCTATGGGGTACCTAGAAACTCATACATGGAGTAAAAATTTAAAAAAAATATATATAGATGCAATTACATTTAAAAACGAAAATAGGTCTCACCTTCGAGTGGAAATCGTTGATGATTTTTTCGATTTGCATTATGCAACTATTACATGATGATCTAGCTCCTCCCGAGCTATATGATGGAACCTCCCTCTCCCTCTCTCACAATGTATCTATTTCCATATTTCATGGTTGAATGTCTCAAAGGGTGAGGCCCCATGAGTGTAAAATACATTTCATAAGAGGGTGAAGGAAAAATGGAAAAAATGAAAATGAAAAACATAGAAAAGGGAAGGCTTCAACCGGACCCCAATGCCCATGGATATTTTATGCCTCACCTAGAAGAAACCCCATATTAGACTCCTTAATAGTTTTAGAATCTCAATATAATGATCCATTTCAAATATATCACCATTCAAACAAGTTTTAATACATCAAAATAATTAAATATTAAATATTCCATGAAAATTTGAACATATTAGATTTCCAAAAAACCTATTTACTTGGGTAAAGACACTATTCTTGGACCGATGGTGTGGTCAGAAAAATTATTTAATATCATCTAATTATTGAACTTTACTATTTAACCCATTATGATTTTCTAAAATCCAAAATTCATATTTCCATTTAATTTCTATAATCCATAAAAACAAGGGTGTTTACAACCTTCCCACTATAACCATTCCCATCCCTAAGAATCCTTGGTGGTCAACCAACAGTCGTGCTTCCACAAAAGAATCTTCACAAATAGTGACAAATCAACCATCCTAAATTTATTTTATATTCCCCATAACCCTCTACCAACAAGAGATACATTCAATCATAAACAGTATAATACTCACCACTATATGAACCTCCTTATTATATCATTGTAACCAAACACCAAGATTTATAGACCATGCTCTATTCATCTCAAAACATGATGACTAGATATTTCCATCTCACTCACATCATATAATCAACATAAAAAAATTAACCTACCATTCCCAGCTCACCAGGTATAGCAATGTTCACACTCAAAAAATCCCTTAAAATGAGTATTGAATCCTCTAAAATCTTATGGTTCCCTCCCCACCATATGTATTTCCATACATTGTTCCTTGAGAACTAACATCAACAGGTCCAGCATGTAAAAAAATCATTTTTCATAAGGACATGAATAAACACAATGAACATGAAAATGATTCAATGGGAAATGTGTATAATAATGGCACACAGGACTTCATGCCATAACGTTTCCCCCCCAAATCCATACAAAGAACCACTCTCCTCATCAAGGTACAGTTATTCCCAAGGAAACTATTGTGTGATCTCATGTGCACACGATCTATTAAATAAGAACTTAGTCTTGATCACCTAAAACCATTGACCATTCTCCTCATACAGGTCAGTGCTAACAAGTCAGATTACCCTCAGCACTCCCCTTTAAAGTTGTATTATCTACTATAAAAATAACAACCACACTCTTAACTTTTATTCAGCTCCATTCTTAGTTACAAGTGTCCACCCATTCTCTTTACCATGTATTAAAAAACATCCCAACAACATGGTCGGGCACCTGACCATTCCTTCCCTTGAAAGCTTTTCTCAATACCAAGGTACTACTAATGCCACACATTCTAAAGCTCTATCATTCAATGTGGTTCTACTAAAAAATAAATAAAATGAATTAATATTCCTATTCCATAACATCGATTTTATATCTTGTCTATAAATATCAAAATATATCACGTACACATGGTTCATGTTTTAAAAAATCCCAAAAACTCAGGATAATACCACTCATGGGATACCCTCAATCATCAAAAAATATCTAACTCATAAAACATTTAGTCACATATCAAAGTCATTATGTCTACCACATAGCCTAAATGTTAGGTCTCATAAAAGGCCACATCTCATTGTAAAATCATCACTACACCCATCTAAAAAGTCTCATGACACCATGTGACTATCCACCCACTCCACGGTGTTGTATCATAATGACATACCATAGAAACTCAATATCCTATCCAAAAAATTACTCTCACCAAGAATCTACCTATGGAACAACTCTCTAGAGAATCAAATCTCACCAATCACCACTTTCACAGGCAACTGCATCATAATAGATGATCTATACCAAGGAAACCACAACCTCTACATTGAATATGTAGAATTTTATTCCATTTTATATGTGAAAAACCCATATTGGTTGTTACTAGAAAATTAAATAAATGAACTTGGACGATAACAATACACAAGCGGTTTCCAACTAAGTTATCTAATTCCTATATTAACCTACCATAGTCACTACATTTCGTATATATTGAGGGTCTCTGTCATCTCTAATGAACATATAATCATAGATCCACAAGGAATTCAATCAAACAAATATAGATATACATGTTTTTACCAATGAATATAATTCCACGAAGTACTTATATAGGAAAACATTGTATGACCAGTTCCTGACTAGAGAATTTGAAAAGCTACTAGAGAGGGAAAATATAAAAACATATAAATTTTTAATAACTAAACATAAATATTCCATTTGATAAAGTAATTTCTCAAGTTACTTCTTATAGAATATAATTTAGAGACTTTCTCTCGAGAAAAAAGAAAATGGAATATTTAGAATTCATATATCTAAATTACGAATTCTCTTCATTTGATCATCAAAATCTCCCTACCCAAAATGTGATACCTTGAATGTTTCTCAATTATTTTCACTATAGTGGCATAAAATTTTGAAACAGACTTATATGATCTTGGATCAAGAATAAATTTCATGTCTATGAGTGTTTTCAAAAATATAGGTCCCATTAAATTAAAACTAACAAGAGTGGCACTCCAACTTTTTGATCACTCAGTCAATAACCCTCAGGGACATCCCAAGGATGTCTTAATAAATGTTGGAAAATTTATCTTTCCCAATAATTTCCTCATCATGTATATAGATGAAGAATGAAATTTCCCCTTAATTCTAGGGAGACTATTTCTCTCCCTGGGAAAATTATAGATTGATGTTAACCAAAGGTGATTAATTTTTAGAGTTGATGAAGAAGAAGTTGTGTTCAATATGGTAACAGCCACTAAGAAAAATGATGAGTTAATATATTTTCAATCCATCTCACTTACTGATACGAAATATTATGGTTTAACTAGTAAGGATTTCATGAAGAAACTACCACTTTTGAAAATGGATATAGTTCTCATATGAAATTTAACAGCATTTCACCTCTGACATGTAATTTAATCCCACTATTTGTACACTCTTTTTTCAATAAGTATTCCACAAGTGGTTTTTCCTAACATTTAATGTCATCTTAATATAATTGTGTTTATATGTTAATGTAAAATGAAGCACTAACTAAGAGGAAACCCATAATAGGTCTAATAGGTTAGTTTAGAGTTTATAATTATTTCGTGATGCTAGAGGAATAAGGATAGAGGTCTTCACCCAAATGGGAAAAAAAATTCCATTTACACATTTTGTATTCATTTAATGATTTATAAATATTGATCACACAAAATAGATTGGGATTTACATGTTGTGTATGAAATACATGACTAGAACATTTCATGAGGCTTAAAAATTCCAAGAACTCTAGGTTCATACCCCCCCCCCCCTTCTTTCTCCCCTCCCACATGTGCCCATCTTCTCCCACGTATCCTACTCCTTCACTTCTAGTCATTTGTTACTCCTTCTCCTCCTTTACACTCATATGTCCACACCAACACAACCCTTATCCACCTCATACCCAGCTCATTGCTCTCTTATGCAATGTTTATAAACAAGAACCCCAATGATGGATCCTTTAAATGTGCTCCCAATCATGATCAACCACAACCACACAATCATCAGATGTCATATCCTCCTCCAACACCTGTAGAGCCTTCCACTTCAACCTCAACCTCAACCTATACCACCCCAGAAGCTTTCGGCGAGTAACAGTCTACTTCCAGGAGGTTGCATGAAAATACCCAATGACCACACCGATGTATGTTCTTTCGTTTCTCAGTGCTAGAGAATCAGTCTAGGTTGTCACATCTCTAGTAAAAGCATATTATTTCACAAACGCTCTTGGACCCCACAATACCTGAGAGGATTCAAGAGGATGAGGAAGTCCACGGCCCCATTGGACACTTTCACGTATACCACAAAACCCTAGTTAATGATGACACCATCAGAGAGATATTCATTAAGTTCTTGTCCACCATCGAGTTGGTAATCACCCTTGTCACTTTTTGGCTCGGATGAAGGCCATGTAAACTCACTCTTAGAGATTTTTCTATTGATATCTTTATTTACTCTACCAAAATCATTACCTCCCTGGTTTTCCCAACATTGTAGTTCAAACCGAACAGGGTGGATGCAAAACATCTTTGGGAGTTTATTGCTAAGTATTGGTAGAGAGTTTATGATCCACACATGATTAAGAGAAACCAACTGCAATGTGTCACATTTCAGATCATGCATCGAGATATGGCCCATTATTGGATGGCTTAGGTAGATATTCATGGGATATTTAGTCATAATGTAGTCAACATACTAGCCTCATCCATGGTGGGGTCACCATAAACATGGCTAGATAGTGCGTTATCATTCACTAGAAACATATACAGCAGACTCATGGAAATCTAATGAGTGGAATCTTTGTAACTCATCTTTCCCTCCATCTTGGTTCCATTGACGCCGCCCATCCCCATTCATATATTGGGAAGATGGATCCCATCAAACTCTTTATTCTCTATAATATCGGGCTGTTAAATAAGGATGGGAATGTCTACTAGTGGGTTCTATAGTACATAGAGGAGGTGGACGAGGAACCCGCCCATCGAGACCCAGCCCCAACCCCAACTCAGGATCCCCTTACCCCTGTCGATCCATTATCCACCACTTCCACCCCTACTCTAGATACAACATCTCCTACCACTATTTCACCACCCATTTCCACCACATCTTCCCCACCTACCACATCTACACCCACCCCACCATTTCTAACTGACTTATGGCCAGTTCATAGGTATCTTCTAAAGAATTAGTGACACATATGCTTCTAAATCTAAATTCCCTTCATCACACCACCCTTTTCACCACCCCTACCCTACCATAATCCATTAATTATTCATATAAACCATTTTTCACATGCCTCGCTTAATCATCCATTCCACCCCACATACTACCCCTGTCGAACTACCGACTGAGATCACTGACCCTACCACCCGATTAGAGTACTATTCTAAATAGGCCCAACTAGGCAAGAGAACCTCCCTTCAATATTAAAAAAAGGTTCAATGATTGATCTATATTGTAGATGTATGGCCCTAATATGGATCAGAACCTCCCCACTACCATCCTTGATCGAGCCTAATATCAGCACCATGGTACCCACTACGGTAGTTGATCCACCATCTCTAAAATCTATAGGTGACATCGATAGGGGGAACCAGCTGTAAGAACCCACTATTTAGGAGGGAAATATTGATGAAAATAGTGGGGAAACTATCTATACTATCAAGTTATGTCTCGGCCCCATTCCATTTTTCACTCAGTCTTGGTCCTATTTTTTTGTACTGCATGTGTTCCCTTTTTTACCGATGTATCCTTATATATATATCGATACATTTTTTTTAATACACTACCTATTTACATATTTTAATTTTACCATTGTTTTACTATATCCATATCTAGCTCTACTATATGTTTTATGGTTGAACAAGAGCCTATCAGGCCATCTTATACTATCTCACATGAGATTTATTAGCATATGGATGATCTATAAAGATATATCGAGGAGCTTAATATTTAGATCAATGCTCCGTAGGGGTCCCTTCCATGGAATTCCTAGATGTTATTCCTACCATATGAGATTCATGGTTGATACATTCCTGAGGTGGATAATCCCACCAAACACCCATGTGAGCTCAATGATATTTATACTAGTTTTTATAAGAGGTAGAGGACTTTCGGGTTTATAGATGAAGCAAAATGATATTTCTTCCATCAATATAGATGATGATGTTATTTTTAGTGATTTATAAGATGTAACCCATATTCCTTATTTATTTAATTGAGTTGTGTGATTAGGCACATTATTTCCCTTTTATATAAATTTTTTTGTGCATTGTTCATTCTAAAAATCATTGTAGTCACTAGATGTATTTATCTGATAATATTTTTCCTATTCTATTTACTATGTTCACCTTATATATTTATACTTACATATTGGTTAACCTATATAGAAAAATGGTTTATCTAGTGTAGGTATTTTATTTCTATGAATTTTTATATATAGTATAATTTCCAATTAATATCTAATAAGTTCCCTCATGGAATGACTTTCAGTAGAGGGAGATATTGAATCCCTATTTTCAGTTTTAAAATTTTCATTTCATTTTTATCTATTATTTTATTGATATTTCCCCCATGATTATTTTAAGAAGAGGGTGTACACTGTATCATTTTAAGTGTGGGGGAGTCTTTTTTGATATTTAATGTCGATAAACATTATTTTTTTTTATTTTCACTTAATTAAGGGAATTTTTTTTATTAAAATCATGCTCTAAAGTTAAAAACACATTATACCCATTTAAATAATATATAGTGTTAGGTTGGACATTTTTAGAATCCATTTTTATTCATGTTTATATTTTTTCATTGTTTATGAGTTGAGTAATAAAATTCTATATTCTATATTCCTTTAATTACTTTTGGTTGATTTATTATTGGATACTATGCCCTGAGTGACTATTTGTTATTGTATATACTCTCATTCCCAAGATAATTCTATACCAAAATTGACATATTCTTTTCTGAGTATTTTTTTTATGAGATACTAAGGTCATGTAAACCTATCATAACATGAATTGATATCTTATTGAGGCTATTATTGAACAAATATGATTTTAAAATGATTGATTAAATATTTGTTGATTCCATTTTCTTAATACCCACATGTAAATGTCGCTTTATTTATCCCATAATAACCTTGAATAACCTTGTTAAGATAGAGCCCTGTCAATCATATTATCCATTCCTTACCTACTCTTGGAGCGATGAATGATTGTATTTTGGACAAGTATGTGGGAATTTTTATTACTGATGGACACACCATATTTCAATAAGGTGGTTAATGGTTAATTTCCTAATTTTCTACTCCTACCATGTTCCCATAGAAAAAAATAAATTTAAAAAAATATGGGTTATGTGTTGTGAAGGAAAAAAATCACTGTAATCAGACCAGTGAATCCTACACTGGATTATATATGGTTTAATTAATGGATGTTAGAAGTGGTAAAAAATGATTTTTGAGAAAATTAAAAATTAAAAAAGGATCATGGTACATTATTGATATATACTTGAAATATTCATGGAAACACATTGAGTTGTTTGGATCATGGACACATTTTTTTATGAGGAGTTACTTTATTAAATTGTTCATGATTATCATACATTTTACTTGAAATATTTTCCTCCTCTTTGAGCTTTATTTTTATCACTTTATAGACTTCTCTTAACCTCAGAGACATTATAACAATTTTTTTTAATCCCTCATGATCAAATTTTCATTTTTAATTATGAAGTTGAAATGTTAGATTAAATTCAATCATATGGTTAGGAACATGTATTTAGGTTCTGTTCATAACTCTAGTTTTATTTTACCTTGATATATGTGTGAAAATTTATTTTTATATAAAATTAAAAATGGTTATAGTTTTTTGAGGAATAGTTCTAAAATTAAAATTAATGGAAGAAAGAATCTGAATAGAGAACATGATTATGAAGAATGTTGGATTTTACATACAAGATTTATTCTAGGTGATATATTTTTCTACATTCACTTAGTTTTATTTACTTGGTGTTAATTAATGTTTCTTTAATTAATAATTATTTAATTTATAGTCCCTTTTGAGATGGTTATTTATTGAGGTTCAGTAATTGTTCAATTTTGGGGGAATTTGATATGAAAAATTTACATATACATTTTGGATTCATTTATTTACGGTTTAATCACAAGTTATTAAATAATTCTCGGGGGTTTGGTTTAATTGTTCAATAATTATGAATTTCATACTCAAAGGAATAATTGTTGGAAAATTGAAAAAATGGGTTTTAAAAGCCATAAAAGGAGTTCATGACATGTATTTGTAGTTCATAGAATTCTTAATGAAAAAAAGTACAAACTCATGAATATTTACTTTTCTTTAATCTAGTACATGATGTGTAAACTCATTTCATGTCATGATATCTTAAAAATCATAATTTCATGAGAATTTAAAGGCCTAAAGGTATTTCAGGACATGAATCACATTCACTACATGTATAATTTACATAACGTGAAAAGTTGGAGACTTCACCCATTCATAGAAACAACGAGAGGATCCTACATAATTTAAGATATTTTATAGAAGAATTTGGATCTTTTGTGCACTGTTTGATAGAAACATACACATTGTGTACAAGTCAAGGAAGATGCCACTTTAATCCTTTACACAACATGAAGACTTTACACACCATTTAATTTTTAAGATTATAAATTTTATAGTCCCTCTGAAATGCATAAGGGGACCAGACCTACTTTATTTCTCTCATATTTCTTCTATTTTTTCTCCAATATTTCACTTCTGAAATAGTTTTTATTAATTAATTTCATTTTTTTTCAATTAATTTTCATTGTTTACCATTCTATGATTGTTATTTTATCATTCCATTTCTATCTGTCATTTCGATTCCTGTTTCGACAGAAATATCCATTCGACTTCAATGCTTGACCTGCATCTCCATTGTTTCTTAATTCAAATTGTTTTTTTGTTGATTCGTAGTTTTTTTAATTGTATAATTTTTATTTCTAAATTTTTTAACGATTATGTTAAGAATATTTCACAAATCCTTTCATTTTATCAACACTATCAAGTTTAGAGAATACTCTTTGGGTTATGGGTCGAGAGTAAGAGGTTTTAAACCTAATAAATATCTCCAAACAAAGTTGGGTTACTCTATAGATAGTAACTAGGTTTGTAATAGAATTTAAATCTCATTTTATTTCACCTACCATGACCATTGGAGGTGTAATCGAATAACCATGACCTACTTGGATTTGATTAGGTTGGGACAAATATCTGTGACTCTTTCTACCTAGAAGTCAATATTCTTGTGCTTTGGTTTTCAACTACTATAGACTAAGAAGTAGTTCCCATATTAGGTTGACCTAATTGGTTAGACCAATATCAATTGGTTTATTTTTTACTACTTTGAATTTTATTCCATTAGTTTATCCCATGTAAGATATGGGATTATCATTTTCCTGCCCTGAAATTGACCCTGAATCATTCTTGTAATCTGATTTAAATCCTTAGATACATAGCATAGTATTTTCAAACCAAAGATAGTGATATTGAGGAAACCTACTCAAAAGGTTCATACTAATTGGTTTCTTGTCTTCAATTTTTCTCTATGGGTTTGACCTCAGACAACACCTTTGATATGCCTTAGTATCTGAGTGTAGTTTGGGATATAAATTTCAATTGTGATCATGCCCAAAGGAATCAACAACATCCTTTAGATGCATCTCTAAACCCAATAACTAATGTTAATCCTTCAGTCCACTACCTTGATCAAACATTCATGATTTAGCTTGTGTTCCGGTGTCTCTAATCACATAGTATGACAATTCCAACTAATAGAAAAAAATTTGGGTCACCCTATGGTATACAAAATATTAATCCTGGACAACACCTTTTAGAGTTTTCTCATCCAAGAATAAGCCTATAAGTACCACAAACCTCCCATGTGGAAGTTTTATCATCTATAGAATACACCCTATAACCATTTTAGTTAGGTCATAAACCCATAAGTATCACAAAACTATCCTATGGAAGTTTTATCATATGAATCATATGCCCTATAAGCATAAAAGCCCTCCCCAATGGAAGTTTATCACATTAGAGGATGTTCCCTATATGTATTTCTTCTAACACCTAAACCCCTAATTATAAAAAACCTAGATCCAAGATAACTCTGGCATACTAGACCATCCATTCCTTTGAACATAGTTGGTCCCTTGTAGATTTTTTATATGATCCCTCATTGAAGGAACCCCTTCGAAATTGCATGTGATGGACCTCTCTAAAAATTTATAGCCCAACTTGTAGAAGCCCAACCAAAATCAACACTTCTCCATGATAATTTATATTCATTCATTAATACATGTTAGGATGTTACCACATAAAAAGATGATACATATATAATAAAACATAAACATGAGTTTACATTGGCCTAACATGGCATGCCACTCTGGTCATACTCCTAAGAGTGTAACCAATTCTGTCATATACTTAATAGGATTAACCCATCAACTCAAGTCAAAACGAAACCAATGATCCATATTATCTACAATTATACATCCCATCTCACTAGGGATCATAATATTTTAGGGAACCTACTGAGGTTACCTTAGTCATAGCAAAGAAAGGCACCAAACATTGGTTCTTAGACCTTAATCACAACACTTAGGCCAATTCCAACCTCTCTAGGGTAACACGTCCCATAACCTAGTTTCTAATATCTCATGGTCTCATAGAACTAATAAGAAAAAATTTTAAAGTGGGATGGCCTCAAGACTCCCCCCTTTTCAAAGTCACACAATGTTCTCCAAAACACCCATCTTATCTATCTCTTCATGTTAGAGCACAAACTCACTTAAGAGGGAACATCCCATGCTAACTCTAATAAAATAAATTTTCAATTCTTGTCCATTTCCCCCATCCATTTTCATGAATCTCCATTATGTATAAACCCATTTCTCACTCTTTTTAGACTGCTATATTAAATTACAAATGGAATACCAATTAATCAGACTCTCTTTCCCTGAAACACGACGTAGATTTCCCCAAAACACCCCAAGGGATCCTCCCCCATTTTCTATATAGAAAATACTAAAAATGGAATCCTCCATTGTTCTATTCTGTTGTTTGGTTAAAAAGTCAACCAAACCTCTAAAATGTGTTATAAGTGAGAAGTGCATAGCATGTACCCTGAGTACATAGCGTGTGCTCCAAAATCTACACAATTTCCATGTAATCATATATTTTTTCCTAGGAACACTCGAGGTTTGTTCATGTAATACAATAAAAAAAATGAAAGGCCTTTAGTATTTCTGTGTACTGCTACACTTCCAAGGTACACCTGAGGTCTGGTCGTGTACTACTACATGACTATATCCCTCTTATAAGGGGTTTCTAGCCAAGTACCTATCCACGTGTGTAACATCCCGGATCCGGGTGCCACTCAACGGGTGCCCTGAACCCGGTATGCCACATGACCTCAAGTGCATTTCCCCAAACACCAGAGGCTGTCGACTACCAGCGAGGGCCCATGTCTGATAGTGGGGAAACAATGCCCTCATTTGTCAAAGTGTAGCGCAGCGGAATAAAATGAAAAGCATACAACAATAGAAGAAGCAATAAACCATACAAATTATTATATCAATAGTAGTAAAAGATAACCAACCAGGTATATATATATGATGCAACATGTCTCAAGTTCTAAGAAAATATCCAGAACATGTTACATAGTAGTATAATACAATACAGATCATAAAAAAAGAAAAACAAAACAGTTGGTAGTATCGCGAGCCTAAACCCGGTCCCATGCTCCCTTACTCCTCAGCAGCAATCAAGTACATGTATAGGGACCTTTTCCCTTATCCACACCTACCGAAACGTAATCTGTTTGGGTCAAAAAAGCATGACCCAAATAGGGTGTGAGAAATAATTCCCAGTAGGCACCCACCAAATGCATGTGCTCAACTGTGTGTAAACATGCAACAATAGTGTGCAAAAGTAAATTCAATAAACTAAGCAGTACTCAAAAGTAACTAGCTTTACCTGTTATATTTCGATTTTATTATTCATTTAATCAATCATTAGAAGTAAACCACCGCAGTGAAATTATTTGCAAATAGTCAGTGTCCCCAGACACGCAAACCCTTACCCTCAGGTAATCAGAATTTAACCTGCATGTAATCAGAATCTTGCACTCAAGCAAATCGAATATTGCCCACAAGCGTACGAGGTGTCACCCATAGGCCCAGAATCAATTGCCCACAGGCACGGAAGAAGTTTCCCACATTCTAAGTGGTACACTGCCCACAGGCTAATCAAAACACTTCCCTCAGGCTAAAAAAGTAACCGGCCCTGCCCAACATGTAAAAAGAAATAAATATGCAATTCCTCTTGAGGTAATTCTATAATCATGGTTATAAAGGCATACCCTCGGGTATCCTGGCCAAACATCTAAACAGAAGAACACACCCCCTGGGTGGTCCAAGATCCAAGCAGCAATCCCAAATAACAATTTATTATCACATTTAAATTACCTATACAATTCTAGGTACTTAATTCAACAAGGCCTCAGCCATACGACACCCCATTCATGGGCGCATATCACAAAGGTACATAAAACGAACATCAGTTGGAAAATTAAACCCCAAGACACCTACCTTAAACGCACCTGATTATAATACTCGAACGTCGCTTCCAAAAAGACCCAAGAACGAAGTAGATCTGAGGTAAAATAATTCACCTTTAACCTCAAATAACTTCCATTAGAGGAATAATTTGCAAGAACTACGTAAGGATATGAGAGGGTTTACACATGCGGTTCCAATATGATCAACAGAAGCGGAAATAGAATCCAGACGCATGATCTGAAGATCCACAAAGGTTTGGTTGTCATCTACGGAGCTCCCATTTGGTTCTAAGCCAATCCTGTGAATAGGATTGGCTATTTCCCATTTTAAGCAAAAAAACAAAGTACAGGACGTGTACTTTTGACTACACAGCATGTACATCCCTCATTTAATTGTTCCTCTGGCAGCACTGCCAAACTGTTCATCTATCGACATGAGTACACGGTGTGTATTCCAGACTACATGGCATGTACTATCACCAAGATGGCGGCTGGTTCTACCAACATACTATTTCGCCTACTGACTGACTACATGGTGTGTAAAGGACCACTACAAGGCATGTAGTCAGTTTTTTTACACCCTTCATCACTTTCATGGCTACACATCGTATGTACTTATCCCACACAACCAAAAGTACACGATGTGTGGAATAGTACACGGCGTGTAGTCCCAAAATTTGGGATTTTCCCCCATTTTCCTTAATTTCTCAAAAACACTTAAGGAAAAGAAAAAAGAAGAAACACGTACCTCAAAAATAAGAACTGGGTTCTTACAAATATCCCACCTTAAATAAATTCATCCCTGAATTTCCCTTCCAAGGGTGGCGAAGATGAAGCTCAGAATAGATCTGGCCACTGAGTACATACGTCGGTCTCTCGCTCCCAGGTTTCGTCCTGCACTCGGCCATGCTGCCATAGCACCCGTACGAGAGGAACAGACCAGCCTCGGAGAACCTTCATGCTCCTATCAATGATATGAATCTGATGCTCCTCAAAGGATGCATCAATCTGAAGCTCAACCTCCTCTGTCTGAAAAACATGAGATGGGTCTGAATGATAGCGGCGCAACAGAGATACATGGAAGACATCGTGCAAATCCCGGTACCTATGAGGTAACTGCAATCGATAGGAAACCAGCCTGACTCTCTCCAGAATCTCAAATGGCCCCACATACCTCGGTGAAAGTTTACCCTTTATCCTGATCTACCTGTGTCCCAACCTCAGCGAAACATGCAAGAAAACCTGATCCCCGACCACGAACTCCAAAGGTCATATATGAAGATCAGCATAAGACTTCTGACGAGACTGTGTGGTAGCCATCCACTTCTGAATCAACTAGACCTGCTCAGTAGTCTCCTACACGATCTGTGGTCCTAGTAAAGCTACCTCACCTACCTCTAACCACCACAAAGGAGATCGGCATGGCCTACCATATAAAGCCTCGTATGGTTCCATCTCAATAGTCACCTGAAAAATATTATTATAGGCAAACTCGACTAGGTATATATGCTTCTCCCAAGAGCCTTAAAATTCTAGGATGCATGCACGCTACATGTCCACAAGCACATGTATCGTACGCTCTAACTGGCCATTGGTCTGAGGGTGGTAAGCTGTGCTCAGAAGCACCTGTGTACCCAGTGCCCTCTGAAAACCCAGCCAAAAACGAGACGTAACACAGGAGTCCCTATCTGAAATTATAGAACGAGGAACCCCATGAAGATGTACGGTCTCTCAGAGATAAAAATTCCTGAGCTCATCAACACTGAAGGTCTCCTTGATCGGAAAAAAGTAAGCTACCTTCGTGAGTCTGTCCACAACAACCCACACGGCTTGATTTCCTCTAGGTGACCTCAGAAACCTCGTCACGAAGTCCATCGTGACATCATCCCATTTCCACGCCAGGATTCGGTGGCAAATGAGGACCCTCCTCCTGGTTGGACGATAGGGGATGATGAGGTAATGTGTTTCCATGGACGAGTATGGGTTCTAGTGGATATACGTGAGGAGCTGACACGAGAGTTTCATGCTTTAGTCAGGGCAGTTCATCCCGGAGTTACCAAATGGGTACCACCTGGGTTGAGATGTAGGGCCCATAACGAGGAAGTTGTGCTCTAAAGGGGTGGTGAATGTAACACCCCCAAATGATAAAGGGTTAAATTTATAAATGATATGACTCATGTCAACAAGGTGCACATTTCTTTTCGGGAGCGAGTCTGATTAGAACTCCACAGTTAAGCATGCTTTTCCTAGAGTAGTAATCAGGATGGGTGACTTTTTGGGAAGTTTCCCATAGTGTGTGTGAGTGAGGACAAAACACACTGAAAGAACATGGGTTGGCCTATGGGGATAGTCATTAGTCTGACAGGTAGTCCTAGTGAGTAGTATCCAATAGTGTGCTGGGAAGGCAACCAAGGTATTACAGGAGAACCATGGGGTTAGATGATAAGGTTCATGACCTGGGGAGGTGGTTTGATAAGTGACCCTAGTGAGTAATAGCCAATGGTGTGCTAGAAAGGCAACAAAGGTATTGCAGGAGACCCATGGGGTCAGATGATAAGGTTCATGACCCGGGGAGGAGGGTTGTGACAACGTGTCCATGTACTACTCCATGTCATGTATGAAAAGTAAATGGAATTTATTCCCAATAAATTAATATTCCACAAATTGGAAGAATTGATGGTGTAATTTCTTCAAACAATACATTGTGTGATCAGGTTTTTCAAACTGTTAACCCCTATGATCCCCATTAAAACCCTATTTTTACCAATATATCTACAAATTGATCGCTTTGGGGTCCCCTATAACTTATAATTCAATATAAAATATAAAAAAAATGTATTGGTATTTTTTTCTATAAAAAAAATTCCTACCTATAGGAGGAATCCATTGATGCTTTGATCTAATCTGAATTTTTTTGTTTTCGCACGATGATCCTACTCCTCTCGAGATTCATGGTGATACCTCCCTCCCCCTTTATCAATAATTCTACATCTACCTATCCTTTAGTCAAACACCCCAAAGGAATATTACCATCATTAATACATATCATTCCATTAGTAGGGGAAGGAAAAGATAGAAAATAATTAAAACAAGAAAATGAAAAAAGAAATAAAAGGGGGGCATAGGACCATCCCTAGTACTTTCATAGATTTTATACCTCAAATAAGAGAAAACAATTGTTCTAGGATTAAAAAAATATTCATAATATCAATACAATTAAATTTTCACATTATATCACCTTTCAACCATGTATGAATAAATTAATATTTAATTAAATAAATATAAAATACTCGATGAAAATTATGACGACTCGGATTTACACAAAACTTATTTACAAGGGTAAACTACTGATTCTCGTACCAACAGAGTGGTCCTAAATTTTATTTGAGATCATATACTACAAGATATGACTCTTTTACACCACATGATAATCGTAAATCCAATATTTGAATTTTTTTCATTTTCATAATCCTGAAAAATATTGGTCATTAAAAAAGAGGCATGGATAAGTGAACCCCCTAGTATAAATATTGTGTCAACTAAAGAGTGTTTCTTGACTATTCCTTAATGTTTTGGTCAGAATGGGTAGTGTGACTTATGAGCTAGAAACTCATTTATACCCATATAGTGAAGGCATTTTTGGGATGGTTATTTCTTTTTACACTAATGGGATTACCACTAAAGCTAAAATTTAGTAGTGTCATCCTAGGGGTCATTTCTCAAGTTTATACTATCTTACTTGAGTCTAATGTGGTTTTTCATGATTTTTTTATTTCATTTATATAATGATTTATGGGGTTTTTATGTTTATTTCTTTTTTATATTCCATGTCATTTATTGGATTATGGTACCATTACTCTTTTTATATTCATTGGATTGATTATTTTAATATAGGTAACATGCTTACTTACTCTTGTTTGATAAGTGGTTTCATTCAATATCAAATTTATTTGTAGAAATATTAAAGGGAATTTGAAAATAAAATTGTTTGGATTTTTAAGTGAGATTCTGAGAAGTGATTTTAAAGAGGATAAATAAGGTTTTACATTATTTATGGGTTTTATAAAACAATATTATTTTTTATTTTAAAGATTATTTGGAAAAATATTTTTATTTCTAATCATCCTTCTTTATTAAAAAGGGGGTGTTTTATTTTAAAATTTGGTCAATATCAGAAAGTTGTTTTTATGTAATTCTTATCATTTAATTCAAATAAAAAGACTTTATTAAATGTGTTATTGTGATTTGTATTATGTATAGTTTTGTATTGAAAACAATTTTTCAAATGAATTTCTAAACTATATTGAATTGGATTATATTTTATAAAGAATTTCACAAACATTATGGTGCTTACATACTAGACTTGGTTTCACTCACATACTATATTTACCATTCTATGTATGTATCTTTTATCTTTCATTTAAGGTTTCATGGATTTTCCTCTCCCTTGAGATGGGATGTGGACCATTCAGGGTGTTTAGCGTAGGATAAAGGGGAGACCATGGGTCACATGGATATTATGGTTAAAAAAATATTTTTTTTCTTCCCTTTGGTTTTTTTATGTATTTTATTTTTATTTAGACTTTATTATGATAAGGAGATGATGTTTATTCATTTGTGTTCTATTTAATTGTTTTTTCAATGATACATTCCTTATTATTTAGTATCTAGTTTGTTTATTAAATTTATACAACTTATTTTTATGTGGATGTTTTATTATTGATCTGGTAATTTATTCAAGGGTAAAATATTTCTCAAAGATAATGTTCTAAGGCCCTTGTACTAGTTTCTATCTCGGGGGTAATCAAGAACATGCCTCAGGTATGTGTTAGACTAGTTTGGGTATTTAGTGGATGGATCACTTGGGTTAGTTCATTGGAGAATGGTATTAAAGAACTTCCACATTTTATTTGGGGTGTATCTAGGTAGTCTAGAGAATTGGATCACCATCAGGTATTGGATGGGATGTGTGGGAAAATTTATGGAAAGTTATTCATTGCACAAAACCATGAATTTCCATGGTTTTTTGGGCTTGATTCCTAATTTTTTTTATATATTTTTATGATTCTATGATCCCCATTGAGTGTACTAGTGATTTCTAGGGTTCATTTGAGTTATGGAGGAAAACGTGGTGGGTAAACTAGGGTCACGTGCATTGGTTGCACAATTTGGTAAACTATCTTATTCTCATAAATATTGGATCTAAAACTAGTAAAATGATTGTTTCATGATTCGTGGATGGTTTACATGCCCATAAATCCAAACCATTCAAAGTAAATTTTACACTTCATTTTTACTCTCCCCTACACCATGGAATGATTCCATTAGAGAATGGAATTATTGTGTTATTAGATGGAAGAAATTTCTTAGGGTTTTAGGGAAATTTATGTTGGTTTGTTTCATTTTTTCCCTCAGTAACCTTGTGTAATGTGATGGGAAATGTTTATTTTAATGGAAGAGTTGAATTCCATAAGATGTATTGTTTTTGAAAAACATTTATAATGGTTATAAAAGAGGTTTAGATTTGATTATTAAAAATATATTTTTGTTCTGTCTTAAATATTGAGCTAAAAAAATAATTTTTTGTAAAAAAAATTTATTCTTAGAAGGTGGAATTTTTTGAAGGGTATAAATTATTAAAGGGGGTGTTTTAAGTATTAGTTGATGAAGGAATCCAAAAAGTGGAGGTTGATTTCAAAAATGGATTTTGAAATAATTTTTATAAATCAAAGGTTAACTTGAAGATAAATATACTTATTCTTCTATATTAATGGTAATTGAGTGTTTTAAAGATTACCAGTTTTGAAATGAATCATAAATGTTTTTGGAAAGGATTTTGTTATTTTATTTTTTAAAAAAATTAAGGGATGATTTTGAAACAAATGGGTTGGACCATGGTTTGAATATTTTTTTATATTTTTTGGCCTCAATAATGGTTTGAAATATTTTATAATGGTATTTCAGAGATGATAGTTGGGTTTCAAATGATATGATAAAATTATTTTGAAATTTGGTTTTCAAAAGATATTTGAAAGTAAGAATTAATTAATGGATTTTAAATGGGTGTCTTTGATTTTTTACCTTGTATATGGGACCACTTATTTATTTGATGATCATAAGAATCTTGGATCATGTATCATTTTTGTAGTTATGTACCTCTCAGAAAGGTCTTAAAATAATTCAATGTGTTATTCCTATGAGTGATCTATGTGTGGTGTCTTCCATTATCTTGATTAAATCTTTTCTATTTTTTTGGCTCCACCCAAACTCCAAGTTGATTTCGGGGTTGCAAGCCTTTTTGTTTATTATTGATTCTTAGGTTAGAAACCTTTAACTCTTTATAATGGTTTTCTTATTAATGTTTGTAGTTACCTTGAGGTAAGTTCATTTTTGGAATGTGGCTTGGAGATGAAGAGTTGTAGATGTTTTTGGGGAATCCTATGTGATTTTATTGAATGGTTGTTAACTTGATGGGACATATTTTGGTAATTTTATGATGTTTGAGTTGTTATATTATTGATGGTAATGGATTTATGGGAACATTTTATACCCCATATAGACTTTTTGGATGCCTTTGTGTTTTTTTTTGGTTCATACCTTTTTATTTTTAGGGGATTCTCTTGAAACTTCTGGTGATTTCCTATTTTATGACCGTTTTAGGTTATTATCATTTTGAGGTTTTCATGAGTGGACTTTGGGTCAAGGCTTGGGATAATATTATTAGTGTTACCTTTAGGTAGTTTAGAAATATTATTGATATACTTGTGGGGTTTATCGTGGGATGATGCTTCAGGATTTGGTTTCTAGTTTACCCATAGAATATGGTGACTCGGGTCAAGAGATCATGTGGTTTCAAGTTGATGAATTATTATGATTTAACCCTTTTAGATGTGATTATTGTTATGCTTGATGATGGATCAACTTTATGTATGTTGACTTACTTGAGATTTGTTTTACTTTGAGAAAGTGGGAATTGGTTGGATGGTTGTCAAAGTTCCTTGGAATTCTTGGAGATGTGTTCTCATTGTGGGTGTTTCCATCCAAAGTGTGTTCTCCGTTGATATGCCATTTCTGATATTTCAAAATTGTGGGGAGATTAATGCTTGGTCTTTATCTCATATAGATCTTGTATCTACGATAATGGATGAAAATTTTTTAGAGACACCACATGTTTTTGTGGACCTTATGTTTTTGGTATTGGGGTATCATTGATGTTTGATAATTTTATTTTCTTAAACATCTATAGTTGTTGTTTTTTAAACTCTCCTCATTCCACATGGTGTGATTGTTACTAGTTTTAGTTACTTCTATCTTGAATAAGTACTTTTTATGGGGAAACATGGAATGTTGGGGAGATTATAACACTGTGTCACTATATCATTATTTCCAATTATTTAAATTAAGTATTTTTTGAGGAATTTAAATATTTGGGAAATTTTTCCTTGAGTTTTTATTTTTTACATATTTTTTTATTCTATGTATGGTTTAGGGTGGAAAGGATTAAAAGTAACCTTTTGGTTACCCTTACATGGGGATGTTTATAGTTATTTCTGAATGTGTATGGCTCAACATACATGGGCAGTGATGGTTAAGTGACTCTCACTACGGGAAAATTCCCTTTTGTGACGGGTTATTTGTGACTGGATATATTCCCATCGTAATTAGTCCGTTGAAAAGAATATTTGCTACGAGGCCCAAATCTTTTCGCAAATAAGTAATTTTTTGTGTCGGGATTAGGGGACCCATCACAAAAGGTTTGGCGGGGTGTGGCGTGGATTACGCGCCAAACAGCGGGAAGGGTATTTGTGACGGGACCCCTCGTAAATACCCTTTTAACCGTTGATAGTAATTAATGAGGCCGAAGGTATTTGCGACGAGAGTCACGTCACAAATAATCTAACCTATATATACCCCCCAATCCATTTTTATCATTCTTCCGCTCAATTCCAACTCTCTATCTCTTTCTAAACTCTAATTTTAGAGTTAAGATTTCTTTGAGTTGATTTTTTTTATGAAAAAAATTTGTCGTCGTCTGCACCTATAAAAGATCAAGTTTAAAGTTATTTAAGTTTAATTTAATTTAATACTTATTTCATTTTTAAATATTAATTTTAATTCTTGTTAATTAATAGAAATTAAATTACATTTAGATTATTTTTGTCATCAGTATATATTTTTAATAATAAATTGAAATTATTAGTACTAATTATTAATAATTATTAGTAATTAGAAATTATTAATGTTAATTAGTAATGAATATAAATAATTAGCGGTAATTAGTAATTAGTAGCAGTAATTTGCGGTAATTTGAAGTAATTAATGCTAATTAGTAATAATTAGATGTAATTAGTAATAATTAAAAATAAATAGTAAAAATAGTAAAAAAAGTAATAATTACTAATAATTACTAATAATTACTAAAAATTACTAATAATTTCTAATAAATAGTAATAAATAGTAATAAGTATAAACAAATTGCAATAAATTGTAATAAATAGTAATAATTGGTAATAAATAGTAATAATTAGTAATAAATAGTAATAATTACTTATAATTAGTCTTAGTTACTAAAAATTACATTTAATTAGTATTAATTAGTAGTAATTAGTATTAATTAGTAATAATTATCAATAATTCGTAATAATTAGCAATAATTATCATTAATTATCATTAATTAGCATTAATTGGCAATAAATAACAATAATTAGTAATAATTACCAATAATTAGCAACCAATAGGAATAAATTCAAATAAATACTAATAAATACTAATAAATACTAATAAATGCTAATAAATACTTATAAATACTAATAATTAGTAGTAATTAGTAATAATTTGTATTAATTTGTATTAATTTTTATTAATTAGTATTAATTAGCATTAATTTTCGTTAATTAGCATTAAAAATCATTATTCAGCATTAATTAGCATTAATTAGCATTAATTAGCATTAATTAGTATTAATTAGCATTAATTAGAATTAATTAGCATTAATTATCATTAATTTTCCTTAATTAGAATTAATTAGCATCTATTAGTAATAATTAGCCATAATTAGCAATAACTAGCAATAATTAGCAATAATTAGTAATAATTAGAAATAAATAGTAGTAAATAGCAATAAATAGAAATAAATATAAATAATTAAAAATAATTAGAAATAATTAGCAATAATTAAAAATAATTAACAATAATTAGCAATAATTAGTAACAATTAGTAATAATTTGCAATAATTAGCAATAAATAGAAGCAATTAGTAATAATTAGTAATAATTAATAATAATTAACAATAATTTGAAATAATTATCAATAATTAGCAATAATTAGTAATAATTAGAAATAATTAGCAATAATTAAAAATAATTATCAATAATTATTAATAATTTGCAATATTTGCAATAATTAGCAATAATTAGAAAGAAATAATTAGAAATAATTAGCAAGAAATAATTAGCAATCATTAGCAAGCAGTAATTTGCAATAAGTTTCAAGAAATAATTAGAAATAATTAGCCAAAAATAACTAACAATGATTAGAAATAATTATAAATAATTGTCAATAATTAGCAATATTTAATAATAAATATGGGATAATTAGAAGTAATTAGTAATAAATAGTGATAACTGTAATAAATTTTAAGAACATAGTACAATTTCCAATTGATTGGTGGCACTCCTTTTGCTCGATGACTCTTATTCTTTCAACTCTCACCGACTCAAAACATTATAAAAATGTACTGCTACGAATGCATATCCAATCTTGTATGCAGAAGTTTGGATATGCATTCGTAGAAAAAAATCAAATTTTTTTTAGGCAGTGAGTATTGAAAGAAGATGATTCAACGATAAAAAGGGGACTCTTTTGTCTAGCTCCTCATTTGCTTTCATCTTTCTCACACTAAAATTACAATGAAGAATCTAGTATGGGCTACCCTTATGCATTCTCGTATGCACGTGAATGGATATGAATACCTCCTAGATGATTCTTCATTATGATTTTTTTGTGAGAAAGTTGCAAGTAAATGAGTCGTCGGACAAAAGAGCAGCCCCCAATCCACTGGAAATTATGTCTCATATAATTAGTGGTAATTAGTAATAAGTAGGTATAATTATTTATCTTCTCATTTTTTGATATTGTTTCTATTATTTAAATTAATAAAAAATATTAAAGATTTTATATTTTGAATAAAAATATGGAACAATGAAGTCAAAAACAGTCATTATTAGATGATCACGCTTGGATAAATCAGTGCAGAAATCCAAATAGTTTGGATTTAAATCCTTGATATATTGAAGGTGTTGAATCATTCTAATAATTTACATCATCAAAACAAGAATTTGTTTAAAAAAGAACCATTAAGTTTCATATTAAAAAATGTTCTCTAATAAATTTTGACACGTTTGATAATTTTGGGGGACATCCCTTGTGTTTTGGTTTTCAACCAGATTATGTTTTTGGTATCAACACGATGAATGCAGTTCCAGAGAAGATACTAATAATTTGATTCTAGATCTATCACAGTTTCAAAATTTAGTACATGATGTTGCAGGTCCATTTGTTCAACAAATTAAAACTCAGGATGATATTGATTTAACTCCTAAGTTGTCACCATTGGAATTTTAGGAGTTGTTGAGGTCTGATGAGGATGAATTATATCCTGGTTGTTTGATAAGAAAATGAGAAATTGTTAAAAAATTTATTGCTATTAAATCAGATAATGAAATGTCTAACAACTATTTTGATCAGATATTTTCTTTGGTTAAAACATTGTTACCTGGTAGAAATGTGTTTCCTAAAAATTACTGTAAGGGAAATAGGATGGTTCATAATCTAGGCCTTAGTTAACAAGAAGATTCATGAATGTGAAAATGATTGTGTCTTATATTCTGGTGAAAATGAGTCATTGGAAAGTTTTCCCACATGTGGACGATCGAGGCATAATGATGCTCAACTTGGGAAATCTGAATTGATTTCTGTAAAACAGTTGAGATATTACCTACATACACCTAGGTTGCAGCGTTTATTTTTGGCTCAAAACACAACGAAAATGATGTCATGTCACAAAACCAATATTTCAAATAGAAAAAGCTTGAATCATCCATATGATAGTGATTCATGGAAACATTTTAATTGAGTTCATCCGTCTTATTCTTTAGAATTCCAAAATGTGTGATTGGGTCTTTCTACTGACAGGTTCTATCTATTTGGTTCTTATGGTAGTCAGTATTCATGTTGGCTAGTCTTTATAACTCCGTACAATTTACCTTTAGGAATGTTGATAAAGGATCCTTACATCTTTTGGACCTTATTAATCCTAGGACATTCGAAAATGAATATAGATGTTAATTTGAAACTATTGATTGATGAGTTAAATTTATTATGTATTAATGGTGTCTATACATATGATGTTTCTAATAATCAAACTTTCCAACTAAAAGCTGCATTGATGTGGAATATTAGTGACTTCCCGGCATATGGCATGATATCTAGCTGTATTTGTAACACCCAAAGTTTTTCTAAATGTAAATAGAAATGCATGGAACTTTGTTTTAAGAAGATATTTTTTAACTATCCATTAAAATATAACTTTTCCACTTCTATGTTTTGAATTTCAAGAAACTGTCATCTATAATTGTGTTCAGTATGTTATTTGGAGTCTATTGAAACCAACTTGTTTTTTTGGTGAATAGTAACATACCCTTATGAATAGTAATGTGAATACTAATATGACCATAATGAATAGTAAATTTTATTATTATTTTATTTTCTTAAGGCTTTAAGATAATAAAATCTTGGTTAAGTTTTCATCGTGATATAGAAGTAGTTATAGAATTAAAATTGTTAATTTCTTAATTAAGTATTCTTTTATTTAAAAATTAAATTAATAATATTTAGAAAATTATTTTAAAAAAATGGACTTCATTTTTGAAGTCTACACATCAAAAAATTGTGTGGGTAAATTTTTGGGTTTTTTTGAAATTCTTGATTTTTCAGTGAATACTGAAATACGATAAAATACCGTATATACAAATTATCAGTAAAATACACTGTTTATGACATCATAAGTGATGCAAGGCCAGTTGGTTTGAAATCACATGCCATTATTACTATTTTAGGTCACATGAACTAAGACTATTCACAATCTTGGGCCGAAATATTATAATAATGATTAAAATAATGAAAAATACCCCCTCTCCTCCACTATAAATACCACCCTCACTCCCCTATTCTTCCCACACCTCTAAAGCCTTGATCCATGCCTATGTTCTTCCCAATAGTCCTCTAAAGTCTCTTCCCCACGTCCTAGAGCTACTGGTCTCACCAAAATACCAAAACCAAAGCCCTTAAGAAGGATCTCAAGGAGAAGAGATCAAGAGCTAAACATCCTCTTTTATTTTCTTTCTTTTCTTTCATTTTATGTTATTCTCTTAATTTATCTTTTGAATTATGTAGGGATATTAAATCCCATATCCCCCAATACTGTCTATATTATTTATTAGTGATGAGATATTCCCTTTATCTCATCAAACTCTTTTTAGGAAATTTTAAGAGACGCTGTTAGGCTACCGAATTTTCGTTAGAAATTTATCAAGTTTTCTTTTATTTCATGATTCCTTTTTCTTATTTTCTCACCCCCTCTTATTCAAGAGGAATGAAATCTCCAAAATCTTGTATATTATGTATGTTCTCATGTTCATTTAAAATTCATCATCATTGTTCTTCTCCTCTCCCACTTATTTAAGGAATAAAAACATTGTCTGTGATGTGTCGAATTATCGACATTGTGGACGATGTGATTTCAATTTACATTAATTCTTTCAAGTCTGGTCATGAAAAAATTTATATGTTTGAACCAGGTTATAATATATGTTTTATTCCTCATCAATGGTTCTAGAATTCTTTTGTACTCATGCTTCTAATTTATAAACCGAAATGAGGTCGTTATTATCAAAGAACCACTAAAATGATCTAAACAAACATCATTAATTTTTAAACTTATCAATCATTCGCATGTAAGAATTAAATATGATAAATGGTATAATTTATGTTACCAAATATATGTAAATACTAATCCATTCGAATTCTGGAGTTTCACTTCCAATTTATAAGAACACCCACCATGAACCAGTCATGGAAATCTTGTATAGAACTCACCCAAAAACGGTGCAAGGAGTAAGATACTAATAATTAAAGGGTGAAATGATGTTATGAAATGATAATACAAGATGTCATAAACATGAAAATGTTTCTGTTAAATACTAATAACACTCTTTTAACAATTACACAAGAAGTTTAAACAAGTTTGATGTAAGAAAAACCTGAGGTAAGGGAATTCTTAACTCGGTTTCCATTCATTAGGTTATCCTTCTACTCCATTATGTGCTATTTAAATTTTTTGTGCTATTGGTTCTATTTATATTATGTTTTATTATGTGTATTTACAGTATATATACATACTTCATCCACTCTATAAAGCCTCTCTTCAATTTTATGATATTTATAAGGATCTTTTCTTTAAAAATCCTCTTTTTAAATTCGGTTTTATAAATTCCAAAGTAATATTTTTATGTAATTATTCATATTGTACGATTATGTTTTGGTTCTAGGGAATTATTTGAGATGAAGGGTTTCAACTATATCTCCCTTCAATGCATTGGTTATGAGTAAGTTGGGGGTTGGTCTTATGGTTACTCCATGAGTAACTGTGATGGTTACACAAAGTAATGTAGTCGTGAGGGTTAAAAATTATAAGGCAGCCAAGAATTGTTACAAGATTATATAATTAATTCCCCAATCATCCTTTATGATTATATTTATGTTCTCATGTTATTTTTGGATCATTTTTACATCTCATGTAACACAAAGTAATTATATATGGGAGACAGGAATGTCTTTTGAAAATGCTTTCATACGTTACGAGTATTCATGGACTAATGTGATTTTTTTTATTTTCCATCCCTTATTGTGATTATTTTCCCATCCCAAGTCCTTAAATGATTTTCATAGGTTAATGTATGTGTAATATAAGGAAGGAATCCATGTTAAATGTTGAAGAATTGTCAAGGAGTCTTTTTTTAAGTTTTAATGTTTTATTTTTTGAAAAAAAGGGAAAATGTTTTTATGGTATCCACTCGGTAATAATGTGTAAAGTTATGAATGTATTGTCCCAATTCTCTAAATCTCTAAACATGAAACGATCTTTAATGTAAAAGGATGTTTTTTCTTGACTAAATTCAAGATTATGTATATAATAAGTTCGGGTCTTTATTGTTGGTATCAGAGGATGGTTTAGATAACTTTACGGGTTAGGGTGATGTTAATAGAAAACCATAAATGATTTTCACTCTATGTTTAATTTGAAATGTTTTAGCATTTAAATATTAACATGTTGCTTCATCTAAGACATGTTTGTTCATAATGGTTGTCTTCATAAGGAACCGAGATGCTGAAGAGGAGATGCACTGACAGAATGACATCCTTCCGGAACTATAGCCCAGAATGGTAGGGATTTGAACCAAGCATTTTGTGACAGTAATGGCTCAACTAACATAGGCAATAAATGGTGGTGGCATCGATGCAAGAGAACCAATAAGGTACCACAACAAAACATGACAGTAGTGGAACATTTTATAAGACAACACCCACCTTCTTTCAATGGATCTTATGACCTAGTAGCAGTTGATGGTTGGATCAAATCCCTTGAAAAGATATTTGATGTCATGGGATGTTCAAGAAACCAAATGGTAAGTCTTTTTATTTAGTGTTTTGAAGGGGATGTTGATCAGTGGTAGTCAATGGTAAGGAATATCAGGGGTAGAGAAGAATTTGATGCCTCGGAGTGGGATTAATATAAAAGTCTTTTCCTTGAAATATATTTTCCTATGGTGGTGAGACTTAGAATAGAGAAGAAATTTCTTGAATTGAAATAGAAGGAGGAAGATTCAGTGGTTGTGTATGAAGAGAACTTCATCCGACTGGCGAGGTATGCTCCAAATCTTATTCTGGATACTGATAGAAAAAACAACCACTTTTACTCAGGATTGAAGAAAAGGTATTGAAGGGAATTAGCCTTGTCTGATGTGCTGAGAGGGTAGAGATGGAGTTTGTTTATGATCACGTTCATTTTGGAAACAAATAGAAGAAGAGGTGTAGTTGGAAAGTAATGGGTAAGAATCAACTAAAGAAATCTGATGGTATGAAAATACAATTTCCAGTTTGCAAAAAAAATTTGTCAAGAACCACCCTGGGGAATGTCTTAGCAAAACTGGGAAGTGTTTTAAATGTGGTAAGTTTGGATATACGGCCCGATATTTCAATGAAAATGATCCTATGAATAATCCTAATAAGAAAACTGTAAAGTGTTTTAAATGTGGTGAGATGGGTCACTATGAAAATGCCTGCCCAAAGAGATATATGAATGGTGCAAATAAGCCAGACTACAAGAAGAAAGGTGTAGTGAGATCCTTTTATACTACTTCTGTAGAGGTCGGGTCATCCAATGAAGTCGTATCAGGTACTTTGTTTGTTCACTCAGATTTTTCTAAAGTTCTTGTTTGATACAGGGTCTACACATTCCTTCATCTCTGTGAAATTTTCTGGTAATTTGAAAATATCACCTTGAAAAATGAGACCCGAACTTGTTGTTAAAACACTAGGGGGAAATGTTATAGAAAATAGGAATTATAAGAATCATTATATTATGTTCTGTGGAAAGACTTTACCTGCAAACCTTGTTATTTTACCCATAGTTGAGTTTGATGTTATTCTAGGGATGGACTGGCTTTTAGATTATCATGCTAAGATTGACTGTAGAGCTAAAGAAGTTGTTTTTAAAAAAGTGTTTCAGTTTGTATACAAGAATGAACCCAAACAATTGATAACATATCAAGAATCTAAGAAACTGTTGAATGGTGGAAATGAAAGTTATCTTGCTCATATTGTTGAAAACAATAGAACTATTCAAGTTAATGATGTTCTAGAGGTAAATGAATACCGCGATGTTTTTCCTAATGAGTTACCTGGTGTCATACCTGATCGAGAAGTCAAATTCACAATTTTATTAGTTCCTAATTCTAAGCCAATTTCAAATCCCCGTTATCGTATGCCTCCAATAGAACTTCTTGAATTGAAAAATCAGTTGCAGGATTTTCTTGATAAAGGCTTCATTCATCCTAGCACTTCACCATGGGGTTACCCTATTTTGTTTGTTTAAAAGAAATATGGGTCCATGAGACTTAGCATTGATTATAGAGCTTTGAATAACATCACTGTTAAAAATAAGTATCTTTTTCCTCATATCGATGACTTGTTTGATCAACTCCAGGGAGCTCAGTACTTTTCCAAGATTAACTTGAGATCCGGATACCATCAGCTGAAGGTGAAGGAGGATAACATCCCAAAAACAGCCATTCGTACTAGATATGGGCATTATGAATTTGTTGTTATACCATTTGGATTAAATAATGCACCTGCTATATTCATGAATCTTATAAATAGATTATTTCATGAGTTCATGGATAAGTTTGTGGTTGTATTTATTGATGACATTCTGGTATTTTCTAAAAATAAAGAGGAGCATGAAAAACATCTAAGGGTTGTTTTGGAAACATTAAAAGAAAATAAAATATATGGAAAATTCAGAAAGTGTGATTTTTGGTTGCAACAAATTTCTTTTCTTGGGCACATTGTAAATAAGGATGGAATAACAATTGGTCCTACCCAAAAAAAGTAGTTGATAAATGGCCAAGACCCACAAATGTTACAGAGATTCATCGTTTTCTTGGGTTAGAAGGTTATTACAGATGGTGTGTTCAGAACATTGCATTGATATCTATCCTGATAACTATGTTAAGTTGGAAAGGGGTCAAATTTGTTTGGACAGAGGAATGTGATGTTTGTTTTCATGAACTTAAGTAGAGATTGGTGAATGCTCCATTTTTTGCCTTACCTTGCCGAAATGGAGAGTTTTTCATCTACAGAGATGCTTCTTTGAAGGGACATGGTTGTGTTTTGATGCAGAATGATCAGGTAATTTCTTATTCTTGAAGACAACTTAAGCCTCGTGATCTAAATTATCCCACACATGGTTTGGAATTGACAGTTGTGGTTTTTTCTTTGAAAATTTGGAGGCATCATCTACACGGAACCAAATACCAAATATATACTGACCATAAAAGTCTAAAGTATATATTCACTCAGAAGTAATTAAACATTAGGAAAAGAAGATGGCTAGAACTAATAATGGATTATGACTGTACGATAAATTACCATCCTGGAAAAGTAAAAAAAGTAGTGGATGCCTTAAGTTAGAAACATCATGCATCATTAACGATGTTATGTTTGGAAAATGATCGCTTGATTAATGATATGATGAATTTTGGCATAGAAGTTGTTGGTGCATGGAATACCTATATTTTGTTTTAGGTTTCAGGGTAGTCTTTATCGTCAGACAGAATTAAGCAAGCGCAGAAGGAAGACCGTGAGCTATAGAAAAAGGTAGAATTGGTTAAAATGGGTAAGTTTCTAGAATTTAAACTTGACAAAGATTGTGTTTTAAGATTTGGAAAAAGGTTTTGTGTGCCTAGTGATTCTCAGTTGAAGAATTATTTTTTGTGTGAAGCTCATATTACTCCATTTTATGTGCATGCTGGCAGTACTAAGATGTACAGAGACCTTCAAGAGTATTATTGGTGGTATGGAATGAAAAGAGATATTGTATATTTTACCGTGAAATGTTTGATGTGTCAATAGGTTAAAGTAGTGAGGAAATTACCAAATGGGATGCTTCATCATTTTCTAGTTCAAGAGTAGAAAGGGGAGAATGTATCCATGGACTTTGTGGTGGGACGTCCTAAGACTTCTTGAGGTAACAATGTGATTTGGGTTATTTTTTATCAGCTAAAAAAGTCTTCACATTTTCTATCTATTCAAGACACAATGACTTTGGATCAGATTTCTCGATTGTACCACAAGGAGATTGTCAGATTACATGGAGTTCCTCTTTACATTATATCAGACTGAGATCCTAGGTTCACTTCAAACTTTTGGATGGGTCTTCATAAGTCAATGGGCATAGAGTTAAATTTCATTACACCTTTTCATCCTCAATCAGATGGGCAGTTAGAACAAACGATTCAAACTTTGGAGGATATGATTCGAGCTTGTTCAATGGGCTATCAGGGAATTTGGGATCAACATCTTTCTTTAGTTGAGTTTTCTTATAATAACAGTTTCCATTCTAGTATTCAGATGGAACCTTTCGAGTAATTGTATTGGAAGCGGTGTTAGACTTCAGCATTTTGGGATGAAGTCGGTGAAAGAAAGTTGATGGGGCCAGAATTAGTAAAAGAAGTGGCTGAGAAAGTGAGGATGATCTAGCAGCAGATGAGGAAAACTTAGAGCAGGAAGAAAAGTTATGCAGATAAGAAAAGGAAATACTTCTCTTTCGTGGTAGGTGACCCTGTTTACCTTAAAATATCTCATTGAAAAAGTGTGATGCGTTTCGGTAAAAAATGGAAGCTAAGTCCACAGTTCATCAGTCCTTTTGAAAACTTAGAGAAAGTTGGAACAGTTGCATACCACGTAGCTTTGCCCGCGAGATTGTTTCAGGTATACAATGTTTTTCATGTTTCGATGATGTTAATGTTTGTGCCATATTCATCACATGACTTGAGACAAAAGCAATTCAGCTGGAAGAGAACCTATCTTATGAAGAGAAACCAGTTCAGGTTCTTGATCGAAGGGAATAAGTATTGCGTAATAAGTTAATCAACCTGGTAAAGGTTTTTTGGAGAAACCACATGGTTGAAGAAGAAACATGGGAGTTTGAAAATGTTATGAGGGAAAATACCCTCAGTTGTTTAATAACTAAATAAAATTATGAGGACTCAATTTATAGAAGGTGGGGATAATGAAACACCCCATGTTTTTCCAAAAATAAATAGAAATTCATGGGACTTTGTTTCAAGTAGATATTTTTTAACTAGCCTTTAAATCATAACTTTTCCACTTCTATGTTTTGAATTTCATGGAAATGTCATCTACAATTTTGTTCAGCATGTTATTTGAAGTCTATTGGAACCAACTTGTTTTTTGGTGAATAGTAACATACCCTTATGAATAGTAATATGAATAGAAATATGACCATAATGAATAGTAATTTTTTTAATTATTTTATTTTCTTTAGGGTTTAAGATAATAACTTCTTCGTTAATTTTTCATCGTGATATAGAAGTAGTTATAGAATTAGAATCGTTAATTTTTGAATTAAGTATGCTTTTGTTTAAAAATTAAATTAATAATATCTAGAATATTATTTTCAAAAAAATGGTCTTCATTTTTCAATTCTACACATTGAAAAATGGTTAGGGTAAATATTTGGGTTTTTTTGGAAATTATTGATTTCTCGGTGAATAGTGAAATACGATAAAATACCGTATAATCAAATTATCAGTAAAATACACTATTTAAGACATCATATGTGATGAAAGGCTACATGGTTTATACTCACCTTCCATTATTACTATTCTAGGTCATGTGAACTAAGACTATTCAAAATCTTGGTCAAAAATATTATAATAATGATTAAAATAATGAAAAATACCACCCTCTCCTCCACTATAAATACCACCCTCACTCCCATCTTCTTCCCACATGTTTCAAACATTGATCCATGCGTAAGTTCTAGCAAATAATCCTCCCAAGGATCTTCCCCACGTCATGGAGCTGTTGCTCTCACCGAAAGACCAAAACAAAAGCCCTTAAGAAGGATCTCAAGGAGAAAAGATCAAGAGGTAAACATCCTATGTTATTTTCTTTCTTTTCAATCATTTTATGTTATTATATTCCATTACCTTTTGAATTATGTGGGGAAATTTCACCCCATATCCCCCCATACATTCCATATTATGTATGAGTGATGATATATTCCCTTTCTCTCATCAAACTATTTTTATGAAATTTTAATAGACGTCGTTAGGCTGCCGAATTTTCGTGTGAAATTTCTCATGTTTTCTTTTATTTCATTATTCCTTTTTCTTCTTTCCTCACCACCTATTATCCAAGAGGCATAAAATCTCTAGAATCATGTATATTCTAGATGTTCTCATGTTCATGGAAAACTCATCATCATTTTTCTTATCCTCTCCCACTTAATTAAGGAATAAAAACATTGTCTGTGATGTGTCGAATTACCGACATCATAGACGATGTGATTTCAATTTCCATTAATTATTTCAATATTGTTCATGAATCCATTTATATGGTTGTATCCAGTTATAATATATGTGTTATGTCTCATCAATGGTTCTGGAATTCTTCTGTACTCATGCTTTTAATTTATAAAACAAAATTGGGTTGTTATTATCAAAGAACCACTAAAATGATCTAAACGAACATCATTAATGTTTTAACTTATGAATCATAAACATGTAATAATTCAAAATGATAAATGGTATAATTTATGTTACTATATGTATGTAAATACTAATCCATTCAAATTCTGGTGTTTCACTTCCAATCGACAAGAACACCCACCATGAACCAATCGTGGAAATCATGTAAAGAACGCACCCGAAAACGGTGCAAGGAGAAAGATACTAACAAATAAAGGGTGAAATGATGTTATTAAATGATAATAAAAGATGTTATAAACATGAAAATGTTTCTGTAAAATAAAAATAATACTCTTTTAACCATAATACAGGATTTTTAAACAAGTTTTAAGTAAGGCAACCCCGAGGTAATGGAATTCTTAACCCGATTTCCATTCTTTGGGTTATCCTTCTACTTCATTATATGATATTTAAACTATTTTTGTGATTGGGTCTATTTATATTATGTTTTATTATGTGTATTTAAATTATATATACATACTCCATCCACTTTATTAAGCCTCTCTTCAATTGTATGATATTTATAAGGGGATTTTCTTTAAAAATCCTCTTTTTAAATTCGGTTTTACAAAATTCCAAAGTAATGTTTTTATGGAATTATTCATGTTGTATGATTATGTTTTGGTCCTTGGGAATTATTTAAGATGAATGGTGGGACCTATTTCTCCCTCAAATAAATTGGTTATGATTAAGTTGGAGATAGGTCGTATGGTTACTCTAAGTGTCACCGCGATGGTTACATAAAGTAAGGTAGCCGTGAGGGTTACAAATTATAAGGTAGACAAGAATGGTTACAAGATTATGTAAGTAATTTCCCAAGATACCTTTATGATTATATTTATGTTCGCATGTTTTGTGTGGATCTTGTGTAAATCTCATGTTACACAAAGTAAATATATATGGGAGACAATATTATCTTTTGAAAATGCCTTCATATCTTACGAGTATTCATGGAATAATGTGATCTTTCCTTATTTTCCATACCTTACTGAGCTTTTGTGCTCATACCATGTTTTTAAATGATTTTAATAGGTTAATGTATGTGTAAGAGAAGGAAGGAAGCCATATTAAATGTTGAGGAATTGTCAAGGAGTCTTGTTTTAAGTTTTAATGTTTTATATTTTGAAAAAAAATGGAAACTGTTTTATGGTATCCACTCTATAATAATGATTAATGTTATGAATGTATCGTCCCAATTATCTAATGTTCTAAACCTGAAATGATCCTCAATGTAAAATGAAGTGTTTTCTTTACTAAATTCAAGATTATGTATGTAATAAGGTCGGGTCCTTATAATAGTACACATGGTCTGAAATCATTTCCTTACTATATAAGAGAAAACAATGAATTTAGGCTTGTCAGTGGAAAAAACCGTTTTAATTTTGAATTTCATCACATATTTCTTCCAACTGATCATCCTTTTTAGAGGAAAAAATCTCATTTCATAAAAAGGATCAATTTAAATGGATGGACCTCCAAAAATTGTCTCAGGTACAAAGTTAAAATCAGTTGTGTTTTCATTACCTCCCTTCACATTTGGATGAAAAATAAACCAATAGAAAATTAATATATTTGGTAAAGAACAAAATTTGATAAAATGGAGCATTTTTTGGGATCTTCCATATTGGTCCGATTTGTTTATTTGTCACATGTGGGATTTCATGAATTTTGAGATGAACTATTTTGATAATTTATTTCATACAGTTTTGGATACACTAGGTAGGAACAAAGATAATGTAAAGGCATGATTAGATCTTGCCCAAATTTGTAGGAAATCATAAATTTAACTGTTTTTAAATTTCAGATCACAGAGGTTAATGAAGCTTGAAGTAGCTTATACAATGTTCAAAGAGAGTCGCCTATTATTTTTTAAGTGGATTTCATATTTGAAACATTCATATGGCTATGCATCTAATTTGTGCAGATGTGTTAAGAATGGTCATATTACGAGATTAAAAAGTCATGATCGTCATGTTATAATGTAAAGACCTATACTGATTATATTAAGAGGTTATTTGAATTTAATGATTTTGGATTCGATTACATACATATCATTTTTTTTGAGAAATTTGTGTGGAGACAAAAGACTATGATGTACTAAGAAAAGTGGAAGAATATATTTTTGTAATTATATGTAAACTGGAAAAAATCTTCCCATTGAATTTCTTTAAATCAATGGAATATTTGATATTACATTTTCTACATGAAAAAAATGTGGAGTTCTAGTACAGTTTTGATGGATGTACACATTTGAGATATTCATACAGAAATCGAAGAAAAAATTATGTAACAAAGCATTAGTTGAAGGCACAATTGCTAAATCTTATTTGTAAAAGGAAATTTCTTTCTTATGCTCTCATTATTTTGAATCAGAATATCCCTCAAAACACAACCACATGAGACAGAATGAGGGGAGTTTTGGTGATGAAATGGAAAATAAATTATCAGTTTTTAATCAGTCAAAGATTAGCTTTGGCGGAGTTCATAAACGATTCCTTATAGAGGATAAACATTACAGAGATCATACATATGTTTAGCTCAACAGTAAATAAATGACATCATTTTTACTATGAATGCTTTTACCAATTATTATATAATTTATGTTATAGTAAGAAAACTTATTTTATTTGTAGGTTATATGATAATCATTTTAAAAAACAACTTTCAAAAATTAAAGCAGCTTTTCTTGAAGAACGCCGAAAATAAACTCAAGGGTTCCAAAAACTAGTATCCTAAATTATTGATGGATTAACATATAAATTCAGTTTATTATTTATTATATCGATAATTGTTTTAAAAAATTTTAGGTGTCTCAACATGCTAATAAAATTGATTAGTAACTCTGTATATTGAGTAACCCAACATCCAAAATGGTTAAATCTTATAATGCATATGTGGTGAATGGTTGTCGATTTCATACATATGTATATGGGGAATCAATAAATAATAATGAGAAATGGTGTTTTCTTGACAGGATCTCATCATAAAGAACTAAAGTTGACTTTTACGGCATGATGGAGAAAATTATTGAATTTTTTTATCTAGGAAAAAATAACATAATGATGTTTAAATGTCGGTGGTTAAATAGTGAGAGATGATTGTTTGTTCATCTAATTCATGGAATCATTGATATTAAATAAAAAAGTCTTCTTACAGTAAATGAACCACTTTTATGAACTCAACCAGCACATCAAATTTATTACGCAAAGTATTGTGCTACTTCAAGAGGCCTGAGAGATTGGTGGAGCATAATTAAAATGAAATCTTTGGAAAATCAGATTACCCAAAGGGAATGTGGTTATTTTGAAGTGAAAAAAATTGAAATTTTACAAGAAACTACTCAAAATCCATATTTTTCAAAAAGAGACATGAATATCGCTGATGATACCACACAATTAAGGGTTGATGATGAAAATGATGGTAATGATGTTACAAATGAATTTGAAATGGTAAGAGATGATGAAATTGATACTCATATAAATATTGATGATGTCAAGGAGGAATATGAATAAATTGACATCATCAGATATGAAGATGATGATGAAGGTGAACATTGACAGCGTTAAATGTTGGTTATAATCATAACTAATATATATCTATATATAATAGTTATTTATAACTATTTTCTAAAAATAATCATTTTTTTGTTTCAGATGGATAGTGATCTATTTTTTCAATTTCTGGAGGGTGAGCTACCTTTGGATGAGCAGGATTTGGGAACATCTTACCCTAAGCCTGCTGGAAATTCAGGGGGTTCGAGGAGGGGTGAGGTCTTGCACGATTGATGATTCTTGACCCTATCCCTGAGTGATGTCTATAGCTTGGCTTTGATCCATGCATGTAGAGGTATGATAACCTATCTATTTTAGTTAGCTTTCATTAATTTATTTATATACTAATTGTTTTGTTATTTTTTCTTCTTTAAGAGTTTTGAGCATATTGATGTTGGACAGGGGAGCACTATCTTGCCCAATTATTTTTCTCTTCCATGGATCACATGGATACGGATTCTCATTGATGTGCAGCTAGTCATGTTCAACCATTGGCTTGACTGTCAATAAAAAAAGTTTATTTTGAAATTTATTTCATTGATAACTTCATAATATAAATTATTTGTAGGTTTTACGGTATCCCATTGATGATAGCATGCCTGACTATATTCACACAGCATGGGATGTGTCTCTGTGTGATTGTTTCTATAAGTTTTTTCATAATTTAGGAAGGACACCCATGAAGAAAGAAGGAGTGGTAGTATTTGATGAGTCTTGTAGATCCCACTGACTAGAGTACATTTAATCTCATGTTTGGGATGGATTATGTTCACACTAGTTGGGTGGTGGATTTTAGAGGATATCTATATTAGACCAACTGAACCGGGGGAGATAAGAGGTTACACATCGAGTCAGTAGCCGTACATTCAGTACACATAGGGAGCATCAGGTACGTACTTTTTTTTAAATATTTTATATAACTTTAAATATAAATAGTTTATTTTATATTCATATAGTCAGTCGAGAAGCCCGATATTAGAGAGTACGATGTTTATCAGAGGATGTACAATAATCCAGCCACTGGAAAGTTTAGAGGTGATAGTCAGTGTCGGATTTTGGATAGTATTATTTCTTTTTTTATTTTGAAAATTATCTGCATGAAATATTTTCACTATTTTAATTTAAAATTGAAAATGAAGGAGTCATATGGGCCCATGACCTCTCAGAAACAAGCTGAGAGTTAGGAAGAGACAACTAATCAGATTAGTTCCCATCATTTAGATAAGGTGGAAAGGATTCATGAGACTTAGTATGGCTTCGAGAAGGGCCGAGTGGTTGGTATCGGCTCTCATTTTACTTTTGGGAATTATTATGGTACTGCAGCAATGTTGGCGTCCAGCTCGATAGGAGCTCAGGGAAAGGCATCAACTTCTTTCTCTCAGAATTAGGAGCAGCTCCAAGCTCAATGTGAGATTATAGAGAGTTTGCGTAAGCAGCAGGAAGAGATGTGTCAGCAGCAACAGCAGCATCAATAGTATGAGGATGAGACATGTCTAAGGAAGCAGCAGTATCACGAGCAAAAGGATTACATCCGTCTTCTAACTCGTAGTTTAGGAATGATGTTTCCTCCACCATCTCCTCCAACTCCTCCACCTCCTCCAGAAGACTATCCCCCCCCCAATGAATTTTTTTAATGTTAAAAACATTTTAATTTAAAGTTTTTTGTAATATTAACTATTTATAGTTTCTGTCTTTTATATTGGTGTGAATATTGTTTAATTTAATTTTTTTCTTATTTTATAATTTATTATTAGTGTTATAATTTTTAATGTTTATTTATTTTTCGAATAATAATAATAATAGTCTTTTTTTATTTTTTTATTTTTTGCGAATATTGAGAATTTTAATTTTTTTATTTTTTTTTATTTTAATAATATTAATATATTTTTTCCTAAATATTATTAATAATAATAAAATTATTATATTATTAGTATTATTTTGTTATTATTATAATATTATAATTAATTAAAATTATTAATAATAATATTACTATTTTATAACATATTATTATTTATATTAATAGCATTAATATTATTATTATTTTTTAATATTAATTTTTCAAAATTTTATTGAATATATATTTTATTTTATTTTATTAAGTATTTGTGATGGGGCCTTTTTCAAAGGGTTCCCATCGCAAATGGTTTATATATTTTTAAATAACTATTTGCAATAGGAAAACCGGGTTCCTTGCAAAAATGTTTTTGCGACAGGTCCATCGCAATAGGTTTATATATATATAATATATATAATATACAAAATATAAGCTAAGTTCAAATGAGACCATCACAAATACATTTTTTTGACAGGACCATCACAATAGGTTTTTATATATAAAATTTATATAATCATAAAAATATTTGCGGCGTCATTTTCTACAACGAGATATTTGCGACGGGACCCCGTCACAAAAGATCATTTGTGATGGGATCCCATTACAAATAGCCCATTTTAAATATCTTAAATTCCAGTAGTGATCTAAATAGTAATATTTTGGATCTTTCTTTCCATCAGTTTTCCTAGTGCATGTCTTGCGCATGGTCATACAAACTATGTCACGTGAAATTGATATGGATCCAAGTTTGGTATGATCTTTTTGTCATGATTGGCACAAGGATATGTGAATCATGTGATCTTCTTGGGAGTTACCATGTGAATTACTTTAACTTAGTTTGTTCCTATTGCACTATTTTAGCATTGTTTATTAAACCATGCACCCTTAAAATGCAAGTTACCATGATTCACATAAAATTGAAATTCCAAAATTACCCTCTAGATTTTAAGATCCGTAAGAGATTATTTTCATTCACCTCTCATTTTTTCTAATCTAGGTGAGCATCCTATGGGGTTAATACCTCCCTTCCTATTTATTTTGAATCATTCTAATATTTTTTCCTTTGATTACATTAGGAAATATCTTCTACTTTATCTTATTTTCCTCCTTTATTCCATAGCTCTACCCTTTCCCTTCGGCTTTCCCATCCGTAAAAACCCCTAGGGTTTTTTGGTTTTTATTAGGGGTTCACAAATGGGTTATTCATGGGGGTATTGTTCTTTAGGGATTAATAATGATCCCTTGATTATTTTTAGAGTATTCATCACCCTATCTGATAACTTCATACGAGGTTTTAATTGAACCAAGTATTTTTTTCTTTTGTGTTTCCTTAAATTAACATGATTTTGAGTTTTTTATTATTTAAAATACAATATTTCATAAATTTAATCCATGTGTGTTGATTTGGGGGGTTTTAAAAGGTGTTCGAGTTGGTTTTACACTTGGTACAAGTGTTTTACATGGTATTTAAAGTGTCTCTTGAAATGAAAAGCGTTGTTAAATTGTTTGAATATTGGTTTTAAATAAAATGTGGGGTTTTTGAAACTTTGACTCCATTAGTATTGTGAAGTTATATAGAAATTTATTTTTAAAAACATATCTATATTTTTTGGGGAACAGCTATGACCTCTTAGTGTGACAACTAATCTTGGGACATTATCACGTGGTATGTTATGCAAAATAATAATCATGATGTGAAGAGGAATTTATTAATATTTAAAACCATGAATATGAGATTATTATAAAGTAAAAAAGAATTTGGTTCTGGGGAACCAACTCCAATAGACGCCCACTTACACTATAACCAAATGCTAACTACCTTCTGTCCACTAGCTCTCACATGATATTTGTGATTCTATTGAGATAGGCCTTTAGTTAAGGGGTCCACCACATTCTTCTCTATGGACGCTCTTCTCACTACAACTTTACCCCTCTGATGAAAATCTCTCAAGAGTTGATACTTCCAGAGTATGTTCTTTTTCCATTGATGTGACCGTGGATCATTTGCAAGATTCACCACTACATTATTATCATAATACAGTGTGATATAGTCTCTACTTTTAAGAAATACATCAAGATCCTAGAAGAAGTTCCCGATCAAGACAACTTTCATGGCTAAATTTCAAGCCGTTATATATTCGGACTCCACTGTAGAATCAGTGACAATTGGATTCTTTGAACTATTCCAGCTCATAGCTCCTCTGTTGAGAAAGAAAAAATATCATAATTGTAAATTTAGATCATTTTGGTCTATCTGAAAACCAGAATCAGCATACCCTCTGGTGAACAGCTCCTCGTCTCCTCCATATACCAAGAACATATCCTTAGTTCCTCTCAGATACTTAAGGATAGCCTTAAAAGTTGTCCAATAATATTCTTCTGGATCTTCTTGATATCTGTCAACCATGATTAGGTAATAGAAAACATCAACTCTAGTACATGTCGTGTAATACATGATTGATCCTATCCCTATATCATATGGTATCTTACTCATTCTATTTTTCTCCTATAATGTTTGGGGACACATTTTCTTAGAAAGATGTATGTCATGTGACACTGAAACTAATCCCCTATATTATTGTTACATTCAAAATCTATTTATTATCAAGTCAATGTATGTACTCTTATTTATCCCAAGGAGTCTTTTGTATATATCATGAATGATCTTGATCACTAGAATGTAGGCTTCTTTGCCTAATTACTCCTGGGAGAAGCACTTGTCTAGCAAGTCTTTAACTGACTGTAAGACACGTATGTTGTTTCCAATAAGTAATATGTCATAAAAATATACCACTAGGATAATGATCACATTCCCATTAAACCTTTTGTAAACACATGGTCCACATTGGTTCTTAAACCTTATGGATTCGTTGAATCGAATATTCCATGACCTGGATGCTTTCTTCAATCCATAAATGGATCTATGCAACATGAAAAACCATTTTTGAATCACCTAGTGTCAAAAACCGTTCAGGTTGTGTCATATAGACATATTCTAGAATGATCCTATTAAGAAACACAGTTTTGACATCCATCTACCAAATATCATATTCATGGTAAGGTGCAATGGAAAGTATGACTCTGATGTATTTAAACACAGAAACTCATGAAAAAGTTTCATTAAAGTCAATTCCTTGATGTTGTTTAAAACCATTATCCACTAGCCTTGATTTAAAGTTAATTTACCTTCCATTTTCAGTTTCCTATTGAATACCCATTTATATTCAACAATCTTTACATAAAATGGTGCATCGACCAGAACCAAAACCTAGTTCGGATACATGGAATCTATCTTAGAATACATAGCTTCTATCCATCTTGCATATTTTGAGCTCTCTACTACCTCCATGTAGGAGAGAGGTTAGTCATTGTTCAACAATAATTATTCACCGCCTCAGTGATAAGAAAACTATATCTCTCTAGTTCCCTTACCTCTCTTAGACTCTTATATATAACTCGTATTTTAGGATCTACTTCTTCCATGGGGACCTGTGGAACTTGTTCTTGTACCAATTCCTATGTATCTTGAGCATCAACTTCATCGATGTCAATCCTTATCCCACTATAATTTTTGAGGATGTGTTCCCTCTCAAGAAAGGCATCATGTTGGGTAATAATCAATTTCTTATTTGAGGGGTTGTGTAGGTATCATCTCTTTATTTATGTGGGATACCCTATAAAGATACACCTCATGCCCCAGGGTGTTATTTTGTTTCTAGAGAAAGCCTTAACAAACACCTCACATACCCATACACGTGTATGTGAAAAAATAAGTTTCTTCCCACTCCATAACTCTAAGGGGATTCCATTTTCCACCTTATTTGGTACTCATTTTATTGTGTATGACACAGTTTGTACTGAATATAACCAAAAGGATAACGTAAGATTTTCATGACTCGTCATGCACCTTACCATGTTCAACAAGATATGGTTACTCCTTTCACTAACACCATTCCACTATAGTGTATAAGGTTGAGTGAGTGGAGATAGAATCTCATACTCTCGAAAAAATTCTATGAACTCTTGGTTAAAATATTCTCCACCTCGATCCAATGAATGATTTTTTATCTTCTTACCAAGATGATTATCTACTTCATTCTTGAACTCCTTGAATTTCTCAAAGGACTCAGACTTATAACTTATTAAGTAGATATATCCATATCTACTCAAGTCATCAAAAAAATTAATGAAGTAAGAATATCCACCAATAGATTCTTCTGGAAATGGTCTACACACATTAGTGTGTACCAATCCAAGAAGCTCTGTGGCCCTTTCACCATGCCCACCAAATGATGGTTTGTTCATTTTCCCTCGTATACAAGTGTGACATCTATCAAGTGGTTTTAGATTAGAAGAGTCAAAATAAACATCTTTAGAGAGCTTTTTCAGGTGCTTCATGTATACGTGACCATGATAGTGATTCCATAACTGGGTGTTATATGAGTCATGTGATCTTGATTTTTTATCAATTTCCAAAACATTGTTTTTGAAATTTAATATATAAAGACTATTATTTAAATGTTCCACACCATAAAATATGTTATTCTTATCAATGAAACAAAATTTGTTTTCAAACCTGAAAATAAGTCCATCTATATCTAAACTCAATATAGAAATTATGTTCTCAGTAACATTTTGTTCATAATAATAGTCTTGTAAAACCAAAATCATCTCGATCAGCAATGAAAGGTGGTAGTCACTAATGGAAAGAGTGTCCAGCCTTTAATAATTGATAGCTCATAGATCCACCCTTCCTCTTAAAATTTGTCTAAATAAACATAGTTCCTTAATTTGAATACAGATGTGAGTACCAAAAGCTGTATCTAAAACCCAATGTGTAGAAATAGAAATATTTCAATCAATAATGAATACACCTTTGGCTACTCCTTTCTTCTGGGTATAGTTACTCTTCTAGTGGCCTGACTTTCCACATGCAATGCACAATGCCTCTTTTTTCTTGCTCTGCCTTTGGTTCTTATTTTTCTTGGTCAGATGGTTATCGAGAGCTTTAGACTGTTTATAAATCTAAGGCCCCATTTCATTGTCCTTACACTTCTTATTCACCATAAGGACTACAAAATTCTCACGCCCCATGTCCTTATCCACTTAGAGAATTAGGGTCAGAAGTTCTGATAAACTCTTCTCATTATTTCTCAGATTATAATTCACAAGAATACTAGAGAAGTTCTTGGGTAGTGATGATATTATGAGATATGTATGCAACTCATCCAGTAATTTAATCCCTAAGATGTCTAGACACTCAATGCAGCCAATATCTATAGCTATATTTGGTCCAGCTGGAGAAGACGCTCTAATATTAGTATTGAACAAATAATTGGAGATCTCATACCTCTCTTGCATTGACTTCTCTTGATAGATACCCCAAAGGTGAAAAATTATGCTACAAGCATCCATTTCTTCATAGTGTTATTCAGATGTTTCTCATACATAGAGAGCTCCTCTCACTCTCCTCTTTCCCAAATGCAATTGGTAAAGGTTCTTCCATCACATATAGCATCCTTTTGTGGAAAAGGATGACCTGAAGTCTTCTTTTCCACTCCCAGAAATTAGTACCGATGAGAAGGTTTTCCTTCTATAGTATGGATCACAATGATATGTTTGATGTCATTTTTAATTTTGTTTCAACAAATAAGTTGAACAGAGTTTTAGTACATTATCTGATAAAATTAAAACCAATAAATAAATAAATATTCACTATTCTACAATTATTTTATCAAATCCCAATAGACCTCACCATTGGCTTCAGAATATCCTATTTCTTGGATATTATAGTGGAAAGGATCCATATTTCATTATCATCGCCCCAACTTTGGATGGTCAAGAAACATGAATAGTTTTAGGTAGGAATTCCAAATGCCAACTACATTAACTCATATCCCCTTGATCCGTTGAGTGGAATTCCCAATCTAGAAATCATTATTTTAGATTTCCTCAACCCTTTCCTCTCAGTTACACCAAGTCCTACATTAGTAATCAACAATTGATATAAACCATGATAAGTCACAAAAACCTCAAATTATAATTCCTCGATAATTGAAATCACCCCAACATTGGCTGGTCAAGCACTTTGAACTATTGGTTCAATTATAACCGAAGTAATGGAAGGCTATACTGACGTAATATTTTATTCATGGTTTTTTTCCCATTATACATAAATTGGACATTATTATATTTTCACATGATTGTTAATATTCGGTGGGATATACCTAAGTGATTAAGCATGCCTTGATAATATTTACGCATAATCCATTTTATTTTAGTTCTATCATGAATGCTTGTTAATTCATTTAATTATGTGATCACGATAATAAATCCATAATGAATAACCATGAAACCAATAGAAAGAAAATAAAGGGAATGATCATGAGATTTTCTAATGGTTAGTTTATCTAGAATTTGATAACTATCCCTGACCAAGGGGAGAAACACCTTGAACCTTTTATGGTTATTGTTTACAGCTTCTCACATGTCCATCTTTTTACCTCCTGGGATTGGTTTCACCTCGGCTCCTAACATTAACTGTCTCTACTAGATTAGGAGCTTCATCCATTACATAATCTTTTAACCCACACATAGGTGAGGGGTAAAAGGGGGTTTACATAAAAGAACCCATAGTCAGGAATACCCTACATATGAATGAGTATAAGGCACACTGGCCAACAATTTTAATTTAAAATAATAAATTAAAATGAAATAAATCACAAACAAACATATGGTCTACCTCATGATCATCCACAAACATGAAAAAAATTATGCATTTAATAAAAACAGCATTCAGTTGTTTAATAATTCTTGTTAAGATAAATCATGATCAAATCAATTAATTAATATCTTTAATTAATAAATCCTTTTATCTTAATCCTTTTCCTGAATATACTTGAGATTATCCTCTATTATAATTTAAAACAAATTAATAAATTCATTTAAAACTAACTATGTACATAACTTTTACCTTAAAGGAAACCCAGTGAATACCCATCCCAAACTACCCATAATGTATTATATTTGTATAGGCATTATTCTTTGTGACATGTAGCATGCATGTAGAATAATAATTGTAATACAACTCATACATGATGTGCAGATCTTTGAACATTACACGTATGTTAATTAAACATTTATATATATATATATAGAAAAAACCTATCACATGTTGTGTCCTAGAATTACACCCACATGAAGTTACATGTCTCAAGGGTTACATAATATAATAATAAATTTTTTAATCTGTGTAATCTATAAAACATACATGGAGTGTTTTTCCAACTACACAGTGTGTACACTCCTCACAATCCATATGAGGTACACACTAAGGGAAACAGTGTGTGAGGTGTACTTAGGAAATATTTCGAGTACATCGCATGTCTAGTGGGACACACACTATATAAAATCAACATTACATGGTCACCATCCGGGAAAGCCGTGTATGTGATACATGACTTGGCCCTAACTTGAAGGGACTAATAGTTGTGTCTAGTGGGCCACATGGAATGTAGTCCAGTTAATCGTACACTAGTATGTCCTAGTCAACATATGTTGTAAGAACTAACTACACTGTGTGTCATTAATGCATACAACATGTGTAATTTCCGAATTACTCTAAATGAACTAAACTCACTACATTGTGTGTGATCTAAATTATACATCGTGTAATGTAGATTACACAGTGTGTAACTACAGATACCCGGTGTGTATTTTCATGTTAGCTAGACAGAATTGTTAGTTCCTCCTAATGAGTTCCTTGATTTAATTTTAATCTTAAAATTATTCCTTTCTATTAGATATGTGAGAAATGAAGGAGGAATAATAGACCACAAAATTCAGATTACAAGAATGAATAAAAATGAAATGAAAAAATAAATTATTAAAGAGTAAATCATCAAAAAAATTAAAATAATTATAGACAATAATATGACCCCCTCTGATACCACTTGTAGGTTCCGAGCGTAGCGAAATTGTGGTAGGGCCGATGCCCAAATTTATATTTTACAATGATAAATGATTATTCCAGGAACAATACAATAGTAAATTCTAGTATCCATGGAATAAAATTAAATATTTACATAAAGAAGAAATAGGCTTCGAATCCAGAGAGAGGATCAAAATATTTTGTAAAACATAATTTAATTAAATTAAAGAAATACCTCTATGGTTTTCTTTATTTGTTGATGTGTCTGACCATAGATCTATGGTGATACTTTCATTGCTTTATAGAGATCAAGATTATATCTCCTCTAGTGGTCATCCACACGTACTCCATGAATTTTAGGACGTCACCGAATGAGTCTCTAAGTGATATCATGTAAAGTCCTTTCACTTGCGTCATCCACCCTCAATAACCTTGAGAGACACTTCCAAAGCATTCTTTCATCTAGTGGAGGATGACCGCCCTCATTCATGAGAGAGTTCTTGGAGAAAAAAAATAATATCTCTAGGCTTGAGATATTTTTCTCCAAAATGTTGTGCATAACCAAAATTAGTTATTGGGCATGTGGGTATCCCACTTGGATAATAAGATAATAATATGTAATTTCGAATTTAATTCACTAGGTAATGATATATAAATTTAAACAAGTATCATTACTAATTTTTATTATTCCATGTGAATCGCCCTTATCAAATAATAATAGAAATAATATTATTTCCATGACATGTTCTTAGTTTTAATGTTATAATTATATATTATTTTAATAAAATAATATTTAATATTATTTTCTCACTGGACCCTTAAACTCGGTCCATCTATCCTCTGAAATATTTATCAGACCTTGAATAATGAATATTAATTTATTAAATAAAAAAATAAATATATCTTTGTTATTCCATGATAAATAAATAAAATTTGTTCATGCATAACTGAATAATTTTTAAACCACAATTAGAAATAATATTTATTCAAATTGATAAATAATAATTTATTTAACTGAGATACTGGATACACTTAGTTTGTGACCCTCTAGGCCGCCTTCTCTATGGAATTAGGTGGGCCTACCTAAAGTCCAAGGCAAGAATCTCAAAACACATCAAGGAACCTATAGATAAAGAAGTTAATGTCGCAATGACATGTCACCTCATTTGAATGCTTATCATGTAATATAATCCCTTTATCACAATATCTCTAATCAATCATGTTGAATGAAAGTTTCATCAACCTATATGCTCGATAACTCGTTCTATGACTTTCTAGAAATAGAAATTTCTTAGCGAACAACATGGCCATAGATTTATTTAGGCTATATCATTTCCATCAAAGGGCCTAATATATTTAGTTCTATTAATTAATAGAAGGGATAAATCCTTTCTACAATTATTCATTAATGCAATATTACTCCTGACATACCCAATGTATCCTACCTCGCAGTGAGCATATGTCATCATGGTTTTCACCAATACATCGAAGTGCACAACTCATAATATCCATTAATAATAATATGAAAGTCTAACGACCATTACACACATCTGTAGATACGAACATCCAATGACACTTATAATGTGGATTTCCTACCATTGGGTCTCATTTTCATAATATCCTTTTGTATATTACCAGCATCGTACACCGTGATAAGGTGCCTCAAATACTTATCAGTCTCTACCCTTCATAGCATGTATCATTTGTTTTCCTTAAAATGATATCATCCAGCCATAGAATATTTACTCAAGAATAGTGTCATGGCGGTTCCTGGTTCTCATCATAGTGGGCAACAACTATGACCTCTTAGTTTGAAAACAACTCTGGGGATATTATCACACACTATGTTACGTAGAAGAACAATCATGATGATATTATGAATTTATTAATATTCAAAACCATGAATATAATTTTATCATAAAGTTTAAGAAGTTCATTCTAGGGAACCAAATATTACACCTTATTGTTATCTTATGAACCCAAGGGGGTTATTGTTTAATGATTGATGTCAATTGTATCCCAAGGGGTATGCTATATATTTTATGTTTTATAATTAAAATGTTATGGGGCTGCTGATTGTGAGAGTGTGGGAGGTAATATTTGATTTAATGATTTGATATATTTGTATTGATGTGTTTGATTTCTAACCTCAATTTGATGTCAGCCATGGGATCCCAATGGAACTAGGTTGATGTCAGGATAAGTTCAGACACCAGTATATAAATTTCATTGAAAAGGGGGTGATTCCAAGATATTCTAATATGGTTTGAATAGAAGAGGTAGTGGGCCATGTGAGATAAAAACTTATTTGTTCCTATATAGTAAACTATTTCCCCTATTGTTTATTTCTAGTTGGTTTTATGGGACTACTAGAGATGATACGTAATCTGTATTGTCATAATAGGGATCAAGACCCTAGTTTAGATCATTGTAATTGAGTCCTAAGAGGACACCAATGATTCCTTGGAGTTATTTATATGATGATTTAGGGGATTCCAATGTTTATTCATTATTTATATCCCCTATTTTTGATTGAATTAGGATACCTTTATTTTGTTTCTCTTCTAAGTTGACCAGAGGAATGGCGGACCACTAAGATGGGAGGGTTGAATCAGTGGTCACATAAAACTTTTATGAATTTATTTATTTTTGAATTCATCCATAGAGACTTAATCAGTCTCTCTCTACTCCTTGTATCACATAGGCTTCCCTGACTAAATTAATAAGTAAGCAAATGAACACAGGAATTTTTACATGGTTTGATATTAATACCTAATCCATTCCTCGATTGGTTATTTTATCCAATAATGTATTCTCCACTATAATAAATTTCATTTGTTTATAAGAATTGGGTGATTTATATTCCATAACCAGATCGAAGTCACACTTATCTTCTCTTAGATAGAGTCACACCATCCATGTACCTATGTCTTATCAGACATTTCATACCAACATCCCAGTTGAATTATTAAATATCATAAAATAGTAGTCACTAAGTCACATAGTGTTGTCCTTATATACCTTAAGTCACACAGGTTACACATAGTCCCTCCATGTATATGAATGTTCGGCCCTTTAGGTTCATGTTTGTTGATATTTGATTCTACATAGGATTCCTCTAAACCAATGAGATAGACCTCATTATTCCTAGAAGAAGTTTCTTAAAATGATATAAGGCATTCAAGAATATTCTCCAATTTGGTCACCACTCATAGATTAGTTTCAATGATCATCAGAATTTGATTTACTGGTTATCTCACTTGTTGATCTTCTATGATATTCAAAACTAGTAACTCCTCAGAATACATATACAACAAAGGATGTTATGGGATCTTATCTTTTAATAATTTTTTATCTTTTAAAAGTGATATCATAATAACGGATCGTTCCATATTATTATTCTCTACACAATATAGTAGATAGTTATTTGAGAGATAAAGAAAGATATTATTCAGATATTTGTCACATCAACACTACTCTCAGATTCTCGTTTTTTGTGCACCCACAGCAATAGTGCATCCTTATTATTTTTTATATCACCCTCTTTATTCTTATGATATCCAACAACATGCATGAGTGGCTCACTAATTTCATCTTCTCTATATATATAAAAAATCAATGTTATTTTGAGTGGATAAATCGATTACCAATATAAAATAACTATTATTGAATACCCAGTTCCATTTCCCATAATTATATGCTTGCTAATTTTTCTTTTTTAAAGGTTTTACTCATTTAAATAACAACCTTTCCCATATGTTATTCATTGTTATTTTCTTGTCCCAACTAGATATATCTTTAAAAAATCACATGCAGGCTCATCCACTCCTTCCTCAAATGATTTCACTAAAATCCACACGTTAAAATATATCACCACTATATAAAAAATATATTACACTGATGAAATCATTGAACTAATTTCATTTAGATTGAGAAAATTCAATAAAAATGTTATTGACTTTAATATCAGATATATACACAATATCTACTGATCCCTTCTTCCTTATCACTCAAATAGTCATGGATTACACTGATATTCATCTTTGATAAATAGTTGGGAGTCAAAGTAACACAATATACATTTTTCATCAAAACCAATAAGCCCATTTAAGCTGTAAATAAATAGTTATAGTGGTTCTACATTGATCTTCTTCAAAATAATCTCAGATAATGTCTTAAATAAGAATCATGATGTTTTGATCTTAAAAATAAAATCCCCAGTATTGAATTTTTTTTATTTCCCTGGGATTAAATAATTTTAGAATCTATAATTTTCTTAATTTTTTAATCTTACCTTTCCATAGATTATGATCAACCTATATTTTCTTTCAATCATTTATCATGCACCATTTATAGGTTTTTAGTATGATTATAACATGAATCAATATCTCTCTCCCCATACTAAATAATTCCATATTCATCGCATTTGAAATCTAAAATGTAGATTTTTCATCCAGAATAACATCAAATTTTCCCAAAGTATTTAATCTTTACATTGAAGAAATCAAATAATCAAACATTAAAAGACATGAAATGAAGATTTAGGTTGTCAAGTGGGTAATAATCCAGCATCTTTCCAAAAAAATCACAAATTTTTAAAGAATTAATCTCTACTAAATCATTACTCTCAGAACATTATAGTCTTACGTTAATCAACAATTATGATAGAGACATGCAATCAGTATTCCAAGGATTGAATCTATATAATATCTATGTAATATATTTAATAAAATTTATATTCTGGTCTCAAGGACATACTATGAAGTCTTATGATCAGCACTTATACTATGGATGAAGTCATATGATCATGAATTTATCAATATTTAGTTGAATTAAAATCCTTAAGGTTAGAACATAAAGTCTTATATTTGGAGTTATTTCTTACAAACAGTAGGAAAATCCTTACACTGAGGACTTATCTAATTTTTTTTAACTCCAAAATGAAGATTTCTATAGTTTACATTAAAAAACATCCAATTTCTTATAGGGATGCTAAAACCTCTTCAAATCATCTATAAAATTCTAAAAATGATTATTAAAAATATTAACATAATTATAAACTATTTTAAATTCATTTTTGATGTGTTAGTGCATATAAAATTATCAAATAATATTATTTCCTCAAGTTTATCATCTAACTCATGTGAAGATATTCTTCAATTAATATTGAGACATATTTGATATCTTCATCGTTTACACAAGAGTGGTATAACACTGATTTCCATATCCAATATCATTTTTCCCACTAGTATTGGTTCTACTATATTAGATATCCTTTCCTCTAACTATAAAATTTCCAACTAGATCACCATAGGTTGTAGAAGCTTCTACTCAACCTGTTGAGTACAATGCTTCTTCACCCTCATCACCTTTCATGTTTTCCATAAAGATCAACTCTTTAAGTCATCTAATATGTAAGATTTACCAACTTGAGTCAATACATCTAGGTATTCAGAGTTTTCTAACTCCAATTTTCTCTACTTTCAATATTTATTAAACAAATTTTCAATCACTTTTTCGATGTACCAATTTTAGGAGCTTCACTTATTTCTCAGTGGATGTTTACTACAATACATGACCCAAATATACATTAAATTTCAATTTTCATGTTAAAAATAGAAAAATAATAGAATCACAAATACATTTGAGATCTTAAATATCCCCCTTTTTATTTTTCTTCTAAACCACTTAAGTCCAAAGATAATATTTTATTACTCCCCCTTATTGATGATAAATTAAAATGTGGGATAAAATAGTTTACCCCTAAATGTTAGGGTCACTTTCTTATTCCATTATTTATCAAGTTTTTTATTATATAAGAATTCAAAATCTTTTATCCACTTCTCTCCAAAAAATGTTTTATATCACTGGAAATATGATACCTCTTAAAATATGATACCATTTCAGGTTAAAACTAATACCAATTGAAATACATGGGAAGGCTCTTCTTCACATTAAGGTTACAAAAACTTCTCCCCATATGATTTCTCTTCCCATTTGTGAAATCTAATTTACATACACTTTAGATAAAGAATTAAAATTTTGTTATAGCTCTCTAGTAGTATATAACAATCAAAAATGAAGTTCAGAATAACATCATCTAATTATACATAAAATAAAATTTATATTAGAAATGTTCCATCAATATATCAAATCTAACTATAGGTGTTATAAAAAATTTTTGAAAAAAGATAGATATGTTTATATAGTATGTTTATATAAATTTTACATGTCATAACAATTTTTTACTTCTTCTTTTGGCTGGAAATATTTATTGATTTTCAATAAAATTAAAGAAATTTTTCTCACTTGAACAAATTTATAAAAATATTTAAACTATCATTTCTTCCTAATAAGGTTATACAATCACTCCACCTTAATGAACATAATATTTAAATGTTAAATAAAAAGTGATAGAATGAAAATAAAGTATGATTCTTTAATTTTATTCAACAATATCTGGAATTTAAAAATTTGTAGAAATGAATGAATATCTGGAAGATTATGATCTTTAAAAAGCTCCCATTAAGGGACGATTACTATATAGCTTCACTTTCAATTACTAAATATTCAATCACCATAATATTTATTATTTAATAAGAAGGATCTTCTAAAATCTCTTTTTCTTCAGTAAGAAGTTTGAGATATCTTTCTTAACCCATGAAAATTTTCTCTAGTATTCTTCATACATACACCCTTAGGATTCAAAAATGTTCAACTTTGGGAAGAGTAGTCTTAACTCTCATTATGGGTGTGTAATTATTATCTTTAGTAATGGTTTTTCAACTAAATCTCATGGGTTTATTCCCTTTGTTCTTCAACAACTTTTCCTATTGAGCAGGCCTTATCATATATCTGAAAGCACTATGGATAGATTTATTGAACCATCCATATATCTATTTTTTAACCTTTTACATACCCTTTATTCATGGCTTCTTATTCCCATCATCAATAATTACCTCTATCATATGAATATTTTTATTTATTTCCTTTGTTGATTTATTTTTTATTTTTAGATTCCTCCCAAAAAAATTTCATTCCATGGTTTGTTTGTAATAACCCATGTGGTATCCTCTCTTACCAAAACATAATTATCTTCTTAATGATAGTTGGATATCCTGGTTAGTAATTTTTTTTAGTTTGAGGTGAACCCTTATTGGATTTTATCCTTTAGGATTGATCATCCTCTTAATCCATCCTTGAATTCATAGGATTTTTATATTTTCTGAATGAAATATTCTTCTCTTGATCCACATATTTCATAAGAATTTGGAGTGATTTCTTATCATTGTTAAGTGGATGATATATGGAAGTATTATACTATAATATATCATAGTAATGGACAACAATATTTTACAACTCATAGAAGTTTTAATGAATTTCAAATATATTCTTCATATAGATATTCTTTATTTTTTTTTTGAAGTCTTCCTCACTATTGCATCTTATTTCATCTCTTTAACATTAATCTTCCTTTGTTCAACCCTTCATTATCATGTATATATTGGAATATTTTTCCATAAATCAAAATCTCTATTTAGAAACTTCCAGAAACACCAACACATTCAAATAAACCTTATTTATATCATATAATATGAAGGTTTCCCAGTATGATAAGTTTTATTTATTTAGTTCAAAACCCAAAAAATTTTGTTGCTTTTATAGAATAGTTTTTTTGGTAAATGGACACTTTCATCCATGAAATTATTATGTATGTTCCAAAAAACATATATTTCCATATGATTGTAGTTTTAAATTTTTCCATTACTTACAAAAATGATGGAATTAATAAAAGATTCATTTTTTTCAACATGAGTCACCATTTTCTATGCGTTAGAGATGGATTCTTATCTTCATGTTATCAATATCCTTAAGAAAATATTGTGATCATCCAATAATTTAATTCTCACTTTATATGATGGTTTTAATGTAATGTTATTTCATGTTTTTTTGGGTAAGTACAACATATTTTTATTTCATATCTTTGAGTTTTACTTCAAAATCAATACATTCTGGTTGAGGGTGATCTTATAAAATTAAACTAATATAAATATAAATTCTCAATTACTCTAATTAACTTCCTTCTTCCAAATAAGTCTTCAAAATTATTCATAAATTAATGAATATATTTTATAAAAAAATATGGAAATTTCTTCCTTAGTTTTTATAACTATTTAAGATAATTTCTTCTTAAAACATCTTTAGAAAATTCATCCTAAATTTCATTAGATTATTCCTATAGATATAATCTCTCATCATATAGTTCCCTTAACAATATATATAAATAGTTAAAAACATTAGTATGAAACTTATACAAATACTCTCAAACATGTGGGGAAAAAATATTTAGTTGTTCTAATGTATCCATTTTCCTCACATACTACCCAATTTAAATATAATTTATTAGAGTAATATAGATCAATATATTGAATAATTAAATCCTAACCATTTTAATTACCCTTATCTAATTGCACTTCACCTTTCATCTTTGAGATTTTTCTTATCCTCCTTGGCACTTTATTCATCCAATGTTTTAATGACTTGGATGAGACTCCATATATTGTAACACCCCGACCCCAGTTACCCAGAGTCAGTGCATTATTACATATTATTGGCATGATCACAAAAGATCAAGTCTCGAAAGACCGATTAGTTTAGTAGCCTTGGAAGTACTAGATACATTCTTAAGGTTTACATTACATCATAAAATAAAAAACTACAACAACATTGTTTCCATAGAAAACACTGAGATCCCATAGACTATCCCTATAGGTCAATAATAATATACTTCTTTGCATCCTGGGAAAAATAAAACATAGAAGGGGTTGAGCTCAGATGCTCAGTAAGGATAAGAATATAGTGGAAACTTTCATAAATAAGAAAAAACTTTTAAAGAAATGTATAAGACTAAAACAAAATCCTTTCAAACTTGAACTTCAGTGTAATATGGAAAAGATAAAATCAAATAATTCCATTTACATACTCACATGGATATTCTACTAGTTGAATAATCACATGCAATATCAATAGCCACTTTCATAATGATGGAATGCATAATGTCAGACTTTCATAACCATATAGTAAAGGCCTTATGTCAAGACTACAAATAAGATTTTTTCAAGGCCTTGTGCCAAGAAACTTGTTTGTCCCATGAGACCTACCGATGCAGCTAGGAGATATAGCGAGCTCCACCCATCACTTACTATGTCCAATGAATTCCTCATATGAAAAGTTTTAAATATAACATAAACATTCGTATAAAACTATCATACGAAATGTCAATAGAATATCAATAAATCATGAATTGTGTAAAAATAACACATCCATAGCCAAACATATCACAAAACCTTCAATATAATATGGACGTTTTGTATCATAATAAGTCAACTTTAAATAAGCTTAAAATCCATCAAAGTATGTTGACATAGATGAAATGAAAATCTTTTTTAGAGAAATATCTCTTTCTATTTTGAAATCATTTAAAATTAAAATAATTATAAAATAAAACATTAATTTTGTAAATATTCTTATAAGATTGTAATGTAAGTTTAGATTATGTTAAAATGGCGGAAAATAGTCGCACCTACCGTATAAGTTAAAAAACATTCTTACCTTAATTTTATCGAAAAGGTCATAAAGTACCTTTTTTGGGAAACGACGGAAAAAATCCTTTCAAAACATATAAGGTCCAATAAGGGTATAAATTACTTTACCCCATTATCGAGTAAATAGTAAAAATGTTTTGGAATAAATTTTTAAGAAACATGGATGTGGATGATAAATATTTCCCAGTAGATACTTACGTAAAAACAATGTCGGATAATAAAGAGATTGTAAAATTAAGCCTTACCTTGTACTTTTCCTTGGTCGAGGGTAGCTTAACCTCTTGTATAATGGTGGAATAATTTTTATTAAATTATACACGAATCATATACCTTAATATGATATCATATATGATATTTTTACATTGATTTGTTAATAATATCTTATTATTATCGTCGTTTCGGGTGATAACTGATTTCTTTTCCTTTATATGATTTGTTACGTAAGTAATGTATGTTATGGATAGGATATATCATATTAATATTCAGAATTATATTAAGTCTTTAAACATTATTTTTAATAATATAATGAAAATTATTCTTGAATGGATACGATGGGGAATGAATCTCATTGCCTTTGTGGAGACGGTAATCCGAACGTACGCACGAGCGACAATATCATTATTTTGATATTAAAATAATATATAATTGGATAATATATCATATATAAAGAATAATTATCATTTTATATTTCTTATTTACATAAATTACACATTATTATTATACCCATCCACATAATAATGTACTGAAAAACAATTACACCCCGATGTGCAGACGGTAAGCTGTACGTACGCACGTATGGTGACATGTCATTCAAAGGATGGATAGAATAATGAATTTGGTTGTACCATATTTATAATAACATCACAATATATAGAATATACATGAGTTATTATTTTAAAATGGAAACAACAAATAAAGAGGAAGTGGAAGAATAAAGGAACTTGAAAGAGGTTATGAAATATTTACCTCTTCTCCAGGTTATTCCTTTTGATTTGACCAATAGGGCTCCTTAGGATAGATTTATGACTATAGGAAGGCCTCTAAGATGAAGTTAGGATAATTGATAGTTTATTTAGGTATAGGTTGTCCAAGAAAAATGGCTTTGAATGTGTGAATTAAAGAGAAGGGGGTGTGCCCTTTTATAAGAGGGGTGAGGGGCACCTTAGAAAAATATTGAAATATTATTTTATAAAAAAATCAATTTCAATTTATCATGGCTATAAAATGAATTATTTAAATTATAAGGTGTGGAAGGGTCAAAAAGCACTCAAACAATAGTTTTTAAATATGTTTGGGTCACTACTTTAACTTTATCTTTTAGATTTAACTCTTAGTTAAATAATTTGACATTCACCATGTCTCTTTGTATTTTTATATTATATGGCTAATAAACTTACTATATACTTCCAAGAGAACCAGAAGTGGTTCATTAATGATACACCTATCATTATATAAGTCCTTTTTTCAAACCATATATTTTTAAAAATAGAATATAAATTAATAATATAATATTTGTTTTAAAAACTCTTTTATGTCAATTTTGACACTATTTGGTATTTTGTTTTTTCTAAATTCATAACAGCATTATTACTTCGAACAAAATTATCTAACAAACCCTAATATGAAATGTTAACCTATAAAAATAGTGGAATTTAAAAAAGTCTCAAATTACATTTATTTGGATATTTATAATATCAATTATATTAATATTTTATTAATTAAGTAATTATTGCATCATCAGTGTGTCGTAAATAAATTAAATTATTTAATGTATAAAAAATCTATTTATAATACCATTATATAGTAAATACTTTTATCTTTCTAAAAAATATTTATAGTTCAATTAACTTATGAATAACCCTATATTTTAAATGTATTTCTTATTAAACATTTATTTTAACTCTTCTAACTCTTCTTTGAATTAAATAACAATAAATGTCCTAATCTAATACAAGTGGACCAAAGAGGTTCATATTTTATTCCTAAGGTTATTTTTGGTCGAATTATACTTATCCAATATAATTAGGTAACGTGTTAGGGTAATAATAATATCATTTTTACCCTTAAATAACCTATTTACTTTTAACCATGGTAAATAAAAGTAAGAAGTTACTACTCACCAAAAATTATTTTCATCTTATTGGACCACATTTTTTGTACTGATATCAAAATTTCTATTAGATTTTTGAAATTCTGCTCACAGAAGCATTAAAATTAAGTTTCAGGTGAATTTGAAAATTCTCCTAGGAGATGGGTAAAAGACGGTAAAAAGTTCAATAAAATTTTTATATATCTAAAATTATTATAAACTGACTCTAATGAATTAAATTGAACTTATATAGGTATTATGTATCTATTTTGACCTAAAATAAATTTAAATAAAATAAATAATTATTTAAATAAAAATTTAGTTTTAAACTATAACTCAGTTTTTTCACTATTCACTGAAAATGAATGTTTTCAAAAAAATACCAAAAAATCACCCTAAGCTAATTTCGATATTCCGAATCCAAATATTAATTCCATTTTGAAAGATAAATTTTATAAAATTTCAAAAAGTTGGTATTACTATTCATAACAGCTAGTTTGATTGGTTGTAGTGTGTTAGAACTTGAAGTTGCATACAACACGCGCTATTTTATTATTTAAAGAGAAGCGTACCGTGGAAGCTTGCGGTGTTACATTCTCCCCTCCTTTAAATAATTTTTCCTCGAAATTTCTAGATTATTACTACATAAAAAGACTCAGGTGGTTCTTTATCATAAGTTCCTCAATTTCCCACATTGCCTCTTCCATCTTATGGTTTCTCCATAGAACCTTTAACAGACGAGTCGTCCGATTTCTCAGCACTTGTTCTCTTGTATCAAGATCCTTGACATGATCTTTGCATTACGACAGATCGGGTTCCGGTTCTAATTCCTCATAGGTGAGTACTTGTGTAGGGTCAGTCATGTATTTTCTCAACAGTGATACGTGGAACACATCATGGACTATGGAGAGACTTGGCAGCATTGTCAAACTGTAAGCTACAACCCCAATTCGTTCTAGAATTTCAAAAGGTCCGATATACCTGGGACACAATTTACCCTTCTTACCGAAACGTAAAACACCCTTCCATAGAGATAACTTCATGAAAACATGATCTCTTGCCTGAAATTACAAATCCTTCCTTCAGTTATCGGCAAAGCTCTTCTGGATACTTTGAGCTACTTTGATGTGGTTTTGGATTACCTTCACCTTTTCTATCATTTCCTCCACCAGTTCTGCGCCTACGAGTTTTTTTTCACCAATATCATCCCAACAGGTCGGTGTGCGACATCTCTTTCCATATAACGCTTCATATGGTTCCATCTGAATACCTGAATGGAAGCTATTATTATAGGAAATTTATACAAGAAGTAAATATTGATCCCACATACCTTGAAAGTCACGTGTGCATGATCTCAACATGTCTTCTAAGGTTTTAATAGTCCCTTCTAATTTTCCATCAGTTTGAGGGTGGTAGGCAGTGCTCAAACAATGTTCAGTATCCAGGGATTTCTCAAGACTTTTCCAGAATCTTGATGTAAAATGTGGATCACAATCATAAATAATCGATAGGGGTACTTCATAAAGTCTCACAACATCATTAATATATAGTCTTGATAGATGTTCAAGTGGTAAATCTTCTCTAATTTCTAGAAATTGTGCTGACTTGGTAAGCCGATCAATAATGACCCATATTGGATCATTCCTTCTAGGAGTCTCTGGTAGTCCCATGACAAAGTTCATCGTAATATTATCCCATTTCCACTAAGGGATGGGAAGAGGTTGCATGACTCCTCTAGGCTATTGCCTTCCATCTTTCACTTGTTGACAAACAATACCTTTTGACACAAAATCGGAAATCTCTCTCTTAATGTTGTCCCACCAAAAATGTTCCTTCAAATCTCTATACATTTTGGTGCTCCTGGGGTGTATAGAGAAATTGGAGATATGAGCATCATCCAACAACTCTCTTTTTAGATCAGGTATATCAGGAACACAAAGTCACTTCCTAAACTTCAAATTTCCATCTTCACATACGAAGTCACTCAATATCCCATCATTCATAGCTTTAATCTTCTTTTGAAACTCCTCATCGTCAATATGAGAACTTTTTATCCTTTCTAGAAAAGATCGTTTGGCAACCATTTGAGAAATTTATGATGTATCACCATCCATGGTGATTCGCATATCCATATTTACTATATCCATATATATATGATCCATTTCAACTCTCATCTTGTACAAAACTCCATGATTCTTTCTACTCAAAGCATCTGCCACCATATTTTCGTTCCCTAGGTGGTAGTGTATAGTGAAATCATAAACCTTGAGTAGTTCAAGCCGTCTCCTTTGCCACATGTTGTGTTCTTTTTGTGAGAAAATATACTTCAAACTCTTGTGATCAGTATACATCTCATATTTTTTTACCATAGAGATAGTGTCTTCAAATCCTCAAAGTAAATATTACAGTTTCTAACTCAATATCATGAGTAGGATAATTTTTCTCATGAATTTTTAGCTCTCATGATGCAAAGTCAACAACCCTATCATTATGAATAAGGACACAACCAAGTCCTTTTATCAATGCATCACTATAAATAAAAAACCCATCATTCTACGATGGTAGAGTCAAGATAGGATCATTTACTAATATTCTCTTTAATTCTTCAAAACATTCTTCACACTCTTGTCCAAATAAATTTAACCCCTTTACATGTGTGCTTTGTTAATGGTTTAGCCAACTGGGAAAAATTCTGGACAAAACGTCGCTAATAACCTGCTAAACCAATAAAACTGCATACCTCAGTTATAATCATCGGTGATGGCCATTCATTGATTTCCCTAGTCATAGAAGTATCAATAAAGATTCCATATTTGGAGACAATATGGCCAAGAAAAGAAATATCCTGAAGCCAAAATTTTCACTTGCTAAACATCCAATATAATTCATGTCTTCTAAGAGTCTTCAGGATAATGAACAAGTGATTTTCATGATCTTCGTAGATTTTAGAGTATACCAAGATATCATCAATAAATACCACAACAAAGTCATCATGATATTACTTGAAAACTCTATTCATTAGATCCATGAAGACAAAGGTTGCATTAGTCAATCGAAAAGGCATTATTGTAAACTCGTAATGCCTGTACCTGGTTCGAAATGTTGTTTTTGGAATTTCTTCCTTCTTCACACACCACTGATGATATCCAGATCGAAGGTCAATCTTTGAAAAGTATTGAGCTCCATGAAGTTGGTCGAATAAATCTTCAATTCAAGGTAGGTGATACTTGTTCTTTTTTGTTATAGTATTGATCTCCCTGTAGTCAATGCACAACCTCATAGATCCATCTTTTTTCTTAACAAAAAGGATGGGGGATCCCCATGGAGAAACACAAGGGTGAATAAATCCCTTATTACTCAATTCCTCTAGTTGTTTCTTTAGTTCCACTAATTCTATAGTCTCCATTCAATAAGGGGTCTTTGATATGGGCTTTGATTCAGGAATTAAATCAATGGAAAACTCAATTTCTCATTTTGGAGGATGTCCAGGTAAATATTCAAGAAACACATCAACATATTCTTTCACAATAGCTACATCCTATATTTGAACATGCCTTTCCTTAACCATAGTTATTTAATTCTCTTCCTCCCCAATACTTGAATTTAGTTGAGAAACTAGGGGTGGATCTAAATAACAATCTGGTGGTGACGATTATTCTCTAAAGATAAGGTTTTCCTTATCATTGTCATCAAAAATCGTAACCTCCTTCTTATTATAATAAATTTTCACATCATTGTCTGAAATCCAATCTATACTGAGGATTATATCAAATTCAATGATGGGTATGATGATGAGATCAGTAGATAAAGAACATTTATATGCCCTAATAGAGACTAATTTACAAAATGTTGTTGCAATGATACTTCCCTTAGGAGTTTTGACCGAAAAAATACCTTGTTAAATCACATTGTAAATATCTAATTTTCATAGAAAAAATGGAAGATATGAAACAATGTGATGGTCTAGAATTAAATAAATAATTTTCTAAACTTGAGGAAACCATTAAATTACCTGCCACTATGTTTTGGGAGCTTCAACCTCAGTTGTAGTGGTAGCATAAGCTTGGCCTTGATCCCAAGGCCTTTTCTGAGGTAAGTTCCCCTGAGGCTTCGGACATTCATTTTAGTGATTCTCACTTTCTCTACAATTTATAGCATTCAATATCGACAGCCTCTTTCTTCCCTTTGCAATCATGATCTTGGTGGCCTTTTCACCACACTTGTAACAGACTCTCATTCCCTTCAGGCAAGTACCAGGGTCTTTTTTCACGCATTTACTACAATATGGGTATTCAACTTTTCTCTTATTCCCCTTATTTCCATTTTCAGAGTGTTCGGTAGATCTCTTCTTATTTTTCTTTGCTTTAAAGTCATAAGACTTGGAGAATTCTTTTTCTATCTTGATAGCACATGACACAATATCCTCATACGATGAGAAGGATTGTCAGAATAATGTTCGATGGAGAAATGGTTTTAACCCATCAAATAAATGATCAATCTTACTTCTTGGGTAACGTATATAATCTGTAGCATGCCTCGCTAACCTTTTAAAGATAGCCTCATACTTTGAGACATTCTCATACTCCTTTTACCTCAGTCTTAGAAATTTCCTTTCCATATCTGCTCGATGGTCATGAGGAAAGTATTTTTCTTAGAAAATCACTTTGAACTCCATCCATTACATATTTTATATTTCATCATATTCATTTGTGTTTTGAATCAATGACCACCATTGATCACCATCACCAGTGAGGCGGTAAACTTCCATGACATCTTTTTCCCATTCACTACTCCCCAAGGCTTGGAATATTTTCTCCAAGGAATTTATCCATTGCTCAGCCACTAATGGATTTGTACTCCCATTGAATGTTGGTGGTTTTTTCCTCATGAAGCGATCTAAAATTGATCCTACATGCTATGGATCAGGGTGCTCTATACATGTAACGTTATTATTCATAACCTGAGTGAGTTGTCCCAGTATGGTGATAAGCTGATCAGCACCAGTTGTTTCACCAGCTCTACTATAATTATCTTGAGCAGGAGGCAAATACCTACATGGAGTGCATGCATTGATACAGTTTCCATTCCTTCCACTAGGCTCCATTTCTAAACAATGGCATAAACTAGATTAGTTTATGAATCGAAATACCTAAATCCAAACTTGTAAAACACTTAACATAAATTGAACAGATTATGGATATATTCCATAATCGTAAAAAAAATCTTTGAGGAATTATATACTCATAAACCATTCATAATGGTTTGTAAAGAAAATGAGAATTATCCTTAGCATATCCCTCGGGAGTGTTATAACCAAGAGTGCAGCAAGGCCTGTTGTAGTGCACCAGTTCCCATTCGAGTCTAGATCAAAGTGGTGTTTTCAGGTTTTACCCCTAGGTACATCTGTGCCAGAGCCGCCTCTACCTGCTCGTATCCAGATAGTGATGTATTGCTTAGAATTCTCATAAAATCCCTACAATACCAAAATTCTATGAAGTTCTTCTATATTAATCCTCAAAGTCTATCTTAGGGATATGTGCTCTTATTAGAGTTTATCTAAATCTAGATTCCAAGGTTTGTACTAAACTTTCTATAATACCAACTGTAACACCCCGACCCTAGTTACCCAGAGTCAGTGCATTATTACGTATCATTGGCATGATCACAAAAGATCAAGTCTCGAAAGACCGATTAGTTTAGTAGCCTTGGAAGTACTAGATACATTCATAATGTTTACATTAGATCATAAAATGGAAAACTACAACAACATTGTTTCCATAGACAACACTGAGATCACATAGATTATCCCTGTAGGTCAGTTATAAAATACTTCTTCACATCCTGATAAAAATAAAACATAAAAAAGGGTGATCTCAGATGCTCAGTAAGGATAACAATATAACAGAAACATTCATAAATAAGCATAAAAATTTAAGGCAATGTATAAGACTAAAAGAATATCCTTTCAAACTTTAACATCAACATAATATGGAAAAGATAAAATCAAATAATTCCATTTAGTTACTCACATGAATATTCTACTATTCAAATAATCACATGCAATATCAATAGCCACTATCATAATGATGGAATGCATAATGCCAGAATTTCATAACCACATAGTCAAGGCCTTGTTCCAAGACTACAAATAATATTTTTTCAAGGCCTTGTGCCAAGACACTAGTTTGTCTCATGATACCAACTGATGCATCGAGGAGCTATAGCAGTCTCCACCCTCCACTTACTAAGTCCAATGAATTATTCATATAAAAAGGTTTAATCATAACATAAACATTCATATAAAACTAGCATACGAAATGTCAATACTTTATCTATAAACAATGAATCGTGTAAAAATAACACATCCACAGTCAAACATATCACAAAACCTTCAATAAAATATGGAAGTTTTTTATCATAATAAATCATCATTGAATAATCTTAAAATCCATCAAAGGATATTGACATAGATGAAATAAAAAACATTTTTTTAGAGAAATATCTCTTTCTATTTTGAAATCATTAAAAATTTAAATAATTATAAAAGATAACATTTATTTTAGAAATATTCTTATAAGCTTGTAAGGGAAGATTTTATGATATTATAATGGAAAAAAATATCCACACCCACTGTATAACTTAAAAAAACATTCTTACATTAATTTTGTCGAGAAGGTCATAAAGTACCTTGTTTGGAAAATGACAGAAAGATTCATTTCAAAACATATAAGGTAAAATAAGGGTATAAATGACTTTACCCCATTATAAATTAGATAGTAAAAATGTTTTGGAATACATTTTTAAGAAACATGTATGTAGGTGATATAGATATCCCAGTAGATACTTACGTAAAAACAACCTCAGATAATAAAGAATTTTTGAAATTAACCCTTCCCTTGTACTTTTCCTTGGTTGAGGGTAGGTTAACCTCAAGTATAATGGTGAAATAATTTTTATTAAATTATACAAGAATCATATACATTAATATTATATCATATATGATCTTCTAACATTGCTTTGTTAATAATATCTTAGTATTATCATCGTTTCGTGTGTTAACTAATTCATTTTCCTTTATATTCTTTGTTAAGTAATTAATGTCTATTCTGGATAGGATGTATCTTATTCATTTTTAGAATGATATTAAGTCTTTAAAAATTATTTTTATTCATCTAATGAAAATTATTCTTGAATGGATATGATGGGGAATGAATATCATCATGTTCGTGGAGACAGAAATCTGTATGTACGCATGAGTGACAATATCATTCTTTTGAAATTAAAATAATATATAATTGGATGATATATAATATATACAGAATAATTATCTTGTTATATTTATTATTTACATGAATTAAACATCATTATTATACCCATCCAAATAATAATGTATTGAATAACAATTACACCACGACGTGGAGACGATAAGTTGTATGTATGCTCGTATGGTGACATGTCATTAAAAAGATGGATAGAATAATGAATTTGGTTATACCATATTTATAATAGCATCATATTATATAGAATATACTGGAGTTATTATTTTAAAATGTAAACAACAAAGAAAGAGGAAGTGGAAGAAGAAAGGAACTTGAAAGAGGTTATGAAATATTTACCTCTTCTTCGGGTTCTTTCTTTTGATTTGATCAAAAGGGCCCCTTAAGTTGGCTTTCTAACTAAAGGAAGGTCTCTATGATGAATTTAAGATAGTTGATAGGGTATTTGGGCTGATTTTGGCTGAGACAAATTGATTTTAAGGTGTGAATTAGAGAGAAGGGGAAGTGCCCTTTTATAAGAGGGTAAGGGGAACCTTAGGAAAAGATTGAAATATAATTTTATAATAAAAGTATTTTCGGTTTCTAATGTCTCCAAAATGAATTATTTAAATTTTAGGTGGGGAGGGGTATAAAACCACTCAAAAAATAGGTTTTATATAGTTTTGGGTCACTATATTAACTTTATCTTTTAGATTTAACTCTTAGTTAAATAATTTGACATTTACCATGTCTCTTTGAATTTTTATATTATATGGTTAATAAAATTACTATATACTTCCAATATAACCCGAAGTGGTTCATTAATGATACAACTATAATTATATAAGTCATTTGGCCGAGACATATATTTTTAGGAATAGAGTATCAATTAATAATATAATATTTGTTTTAAAAACTATTTTATGTCATTTTTGACACTATTTGGTATTTTGTTTTTGCTAAATTCATAACAGCATTATTACATCGAAAAATATTTATCTAAAAAACCCTAATATGTCATTTAACCTATAAAATTAGTGGAATTCATAAAAAGCCTCAAATTATATTTATTTGGATATTTATAATATAAATTATTTTAATATTTCATTAATTAAGAAATTACTGCATCATCAATGTGTCATAAATGAATTAAATTATATAATGTATAAATAATATAAATAAAATACCATTATTTAGGAAAACTTTTTATCTTTATAATGAATATATATAGTCTAATTTATCTTATGTATAACCCTATATTAAAAATATTTTAGCTATTAAACATGGATTTTAACTCTTTTAACTCTTCTTCGAATTAAATAATAATAAGTGTCCTAATCTAATCCAAGATCACCAAAGAGGTTCATATTTTATTCCTATGGTTTTTTTGGTCAAATTATATTTATCCAAAAGAATTAGGACATTTTTTTGGGTAATAATAATATCATTTTTACCTATAAATACCCTATTTACTTTTAACCGTGGTAAATAAAAGTAAAAAGTTGCTATTCACCAAAATTTATTTTCATCTTATTGAACCACATATTTATTACTGATATCAACTGTTTCTCTTGGATTTTTGAAATTCCACTTACAGAAGCGATAAAATTATGTTTTTTGTGAATTTGCTAATTCTCCTAATAGGTGGGTAAAAGACGGTAAAAAGTTCAATAAAAATTTTATATATCTAAAATTATTATAAACTGACTCCAATGAATTACATTGAACTCATATAGGTATTATGTATTTATTTTGACCTAAAATAAATTTAAATAAATTCAATAATTATTTAAATAAAAAATCAGTTTTAAAATATAACTCACTGTTTCTCACTATTAACCAAAAATTGAAAGTTTTCAGAAAAATACCAAAACTTCACCCTAAGCTAATTTCAATATTTTGAATCCCAAAATCAAGTCCATTTTGAAAGATAAAATTTATAAAATTTTAAAAATTGGGTATTACTATTCATAATGGCTAGTTTGATTGGTTGTAGTGTGTTAGAACTCGAAGTTCCATACAACACATGCTACAATATTATTCAAAGAGAAGCATGTCGTGGAAGCTTGGGGTGTTTCATATATTCTTTAAGAAATTTTGATAATGATTTATTGATTTGATACTCTTTATAAAGGATACCAAATCCACTCATTATTTAGATCCTTTTAGATGAAAATTATTTATCTGCTATCAATATAGGTTCCTAGTGGGTTAATGGACCATTCAGTGGGGAGGGGTGGATTTTTTGTCACTTAAAACATTTATTAATTTCATTCCATTTAAATATAACTTCTTAGAGTTATTAATTATTCTTACACTATTTTTTTGTCACATTTCCTTACTTGAATAATGAACTAAGTAAAAGAACAATAACAAAAAAAATAAAAAGATTATGTAATGAGACATAGTACTTTCCAAATTTGATTATATAGCCCAATGAAGGATTCTTGAATATAATCAGTAAATTTTATTATAAGTAGAGGGTGATTTCTCACACTGTAACTATATCAGAGTCAAATTTATCTTATTTCATTCATAGTTTAACCATAAACTTACTTGTGACTCATTGGTCATATTTTACTATATTTGCAATAGGCTTCTTCAACAGCTTTCCAATTTAGTCACTGAGTCACACAATGTTGTCCTTGAATACCGTGAGTAAAATAGGTTCCACAAAGTCCCAGCATATATATGAAATTCATCCCTCTTACTTTTTTCTTGGTTGTATATCTTTGGTTTTCCATAATATCACTCTGTACTAATGACATATTTCTCATTCATCTCATAATAATATTCTTCAAATTATTGAAAATCTTTAAGAATATTCTGTATCTTTGTCACTTCTCATAGATCATCTTCATATATCTTCATAACCTAATGAACTAGTTGTATCACTTGTTGAGACTTTTTGACCCTTATATCTATCATCTTTTCAATAAACTTCTTCAACCAAGGATGTAATATGATAATATTCTTCTCAATTATTCTAATATTTTCATATTGGTCTCATAATTATGGAAAGATTCTTCTTTTTCATCACTATAACAAATAATGAATATATTGAGAGAGACATATTTCCATTAGATATTTAGCATAGAAACACTTACCTTAAATTATCTTTTTTTTCACACCCACACCAACAATGCTTCCTTGTTATTTTTATATATCTTACACCTCAATCTTCTAATATCCACTAAAGTGAATGAGTGGATCAGTAATTATAACATTCATGTCAAAATACCATAAATGAAATGTTTAGTGGATAAAGCGGATTCTAGTATAAAACAACCGTTATCAAAGAGTTGGTTCATGATCTAATAATTACATGAATATTCTATTTTCATTTCAATGGATTTCTTTATTGAAATAAAAAAATTCCATCTTCTTCTACATTATCATTTTCCTTTTCTCAACCAAATATATCCTCAAAAAAACTCTATTAATGTTATCCTCTTCTCCCATATGTGATTCCACACTTATTCACACACTAAAAAAATCACAACTACATAAAATATTCAATAATAAAATTTGGTCATGGGACTCATATCATTTCATCATGATAACTTTTAATAAAAAATGTACTTCCTTAGATCTAGGATCTTTACCCGACAGTACCTCATCTATTCTTCATTCTCACTAAAGTTGGATCATATTAAATTAACCACAATATCCAATGAATATTCATGATTCAAAGACACATTATATGTACTATTCATGAAAACCCAATAAGTTCATTGAATACTTCCAGAAAAATAAGTAGTATTTATCATTATATATTCCTCATAATATTCCAAGATCATTACTTAAATAAGAATCATTGAGGACCATAGGTCTAGCATCGATGAATTTTTTATTTCCTTAGAATTAAATAATTCTATAAAATAAACTTTTATTCATTCTTTGATATTACTTTTCTATGTATATAGATTAACATCTATTTCTTCTTAGAAATATATCACACACCATTTATATGTTTTTGTGACGTTTATACCCTGAATGAATAGTTCTCGAGTCATCCCAAATAATTGTATCATTATCATATTCGAAATCTGAAAACGTGATTTTTCATCCTGTATAAATTCATATTTTTACTATCTATTGAAGTCTTTCGATGATAATATCAATGAATGGACTTGTAAAATCCTTATGACTAAGCTTGAAATTCTACTTTGGGTACTTCATTTCATCTATTAGCTTCCTATGAGTTTTTCTATAATATGAATTTTTACGCTCATCCAAATATTGATGTTGAGAACCTCATAGTCTTAAATTAATGAAGCATTTTGATGGAGGAATATGCTCAATATTCAAAGTAAAAGATCTTTATAATCTCAATTTCATAATGATTAGAAAATTCATATGATGGGTTCAGAGACATATAATGAAGTTTTATGATCATGATATATGTTGTGGCTAAAGTCATATGATCATACATTTTCCAATATTTAGAATACTTAAAATCTTTAAAATCAATGAATTATATCTTACATTCAGAGTGAAGTATAATAATTAAAATGTAAATCCTTGGGATATGGAATTGCCCATTTTTTGTGACCTCCAAAATGAGAATTCCTACAGTAAGCATAAAAAAACTTTTGATTGCTTCCATGGATAATTTATTCTCTTAAAATCATATATTAATATATCCAAATGATTAATGTGATTATTTGAATAATTATAACCTCCTTATAAGAAATTTTAATGTTTGTTTTAGTTTATAAACTACTAAATTAAGAGTATTTCCTCAATTTCTTCTTCCTTCTCAGGTGTGTCTCTTCTTTGATCAATCCATAACTATCTCTAATAACATCAATCATCATACAAGAGTTTTATAACACTAATTTTACCATCTAACCTGATTTTTTCTCCTTAAATGGGTTACATAGTCTTATATAGATATTTCACTACATAGAATATGTCCAATTAGATCTCCATAGGCAATAATATCTTCCACTTAACCTATTAAAGACAAGGATTCTTCAACTTCAGCATGTGTCATGCTTTTCCATGAAGATCATCTAATTCATTAATTTGATTTATGTTTTATTCCCACTTGAATCTATCCATCCAATTATTTAGGGTTATCAATCTCCACTATCCCCTTTTTATAATATTTGCACAGTAGATTCTCAATCACCTTTCCCTTGTATCCATCATAAAAGATTCACTTCTTTCTAAATGGATGTATACTCCAATACATCTCCTAAACATACATTTACTTTCAATTTTATCATTGAAAACAAATACATAAATAGAATAAAAAATCTATTTTGGAACTTCAGATTCTTTAGATTATTGTTTTATATTAGGTTTTATGATTTCTTATTCTTTTTGTATTAGTGGTTTTTTTCACTATAAAATTTGTTTGTGAAAAATGTTTTTTAAAATTGGATTTGAACATAAAACTATTGTTTTTCAAAAATGAGTGTCTGAGAAAGTTCTTTTAAAGAGGATAAAATAGTTCTTTTAACTTGTTTATAGATTCTAGTTAATGGTCCTTGATTAGTTTTTTAATATGTATTTAGAAAAGATTTTCTGTTCTACCCATTATTATTTATTATGAATGGGAAGACTTTAATTTTAAAAACGTTTTGAAGCTGAGAAGTGGTTTTAAATTAATTTTTCTCATTCATTACAAATAAAAACATTTTATTAAAGGTCTGAATATTATGTTTTTTTATAATATTGGATATAAAACTAGTTTTAAATTTTATCTTAAACCATTAATTTGTTGTATCTCCTTTTATATGGAATTGAACAAACTCTATGGTGATTACCTATTAATATTGGTTTTTCTCAAACTATACATATAACAATAAATTTATTTAGTACTTATAGAGTTATTTCTGGTTGCTTGGCTTTAGTCTCCCTTGAGTTGGAATACAGGTCATTCAGGATGTTTGTCTAGGGATGAGGAGAGTGATCTTGAGGCACATGGTGATTTTTGGTAGTAGTTTTTCTTGTTGATCAAATTCAGTTTGTTTATTTATTGGATTTATATTTAACCTTTATTATTATAAGGTTTTTAGGATTATTCATTTATGTTTTTGTATACTTTTTTCTTTGATGTTTCCTTACATATTATTCAGTTACTAGTTTCTTCCTTTAATTTTTTATTTTACTTTGATATGGATTTTTTTATTGATTTAGTGGTTTATTAAATAGTGATTTTATTCCCAATTATCATTCTATAAAACCCTAGAATTAGATTCTAAACTAGGGTTATCAGTGACATGAATTAGGTATGTTTTGTACTGATTCTAGTATTAAATTAAGGGATGGCTTAGGTTGGTTCGTGAAATGGTTACACACATCCAGTGGAACCACTACCATAAAATCCATGTCATGATAATGTTTATTTTGTTAAGGGTGTATTCTAGGGCTAGAGAGAGAATATAAAATGTCTATTACTACTTTTCTCATGTTCCCACATAAGAACCATTGGTTCCCATGTGACATAACCTTTTAAAAGTATAAACATTTCTTAATTTAAAACCATTTACTTTCAAGGGGGTATTTTTTTCAAACACGTTGTGGGAAACACTCAATTTTTATATATAAGCATATATTTTAAAAAAAATATAGACAACCATATAAAAATAAAATAGTTTCAAATGGTTATATCACATATATAAACCTTAGAAAAATATATAATTTTAAAAAAATTAACATTCATTTAAAATAATGAAAGAACATATGGTTTCTTTAACAAAAGAATTTCATGAAACCACATAACATAATAAATAAAATAATTATAAAATGGATTAAATCTATTATATAATAGGATTAAATTCATTCTTAGGGAAAGATAAATCCCAAAAAAACCCTATCATTAAAATCTGGTAACATGAACCCAAGGCCTCTATGGCTTTAGGGATAGAAGAAATACATGGAAAATAGAGAAAAATAGGCAACAAAAAGGGTATAGAATCGCTATCTAGTTGATTTATTGATGTATATAGTTGAATACCCACATGAAATAAGTCTAATAGAAGACAAGAGAGGTTATCAATGTGTATAAGGGTATGAAGGTTTTAAATGGAATATGGCAGGGTTAAGATATAAAATGAGTAAATCGAAAGAGGGAATTTCACTTTTTAAATGCACCTAGCCTGACTACATAGTCTAGTTTTCCATTTTACGTAACCATGTACCAACTATATGGATGGAACTGTACACACCTAGAGTAGGATACATGGTTTGAGAAATTGTGCACTAATTTTGTGAGAACATATGAAATGTGATGTGGGTTCTAAATGGATTGGTTGAGCATTTTTCCCTAATCATACACAAAATGGGAAACATGAAAAACTTCTCCTTTTATAAAAAAACGTAAATGGATCAAAAAATTACTATAAATAATAAAGATAAAATTATAATAAATTTACATCCTAAAATAACACCATGGGTGTGACATTCATGAATTCAATTAGTGGGTGCATATGGTTTCCCATATCCAATAATGTCACAACAAACCATGGTCAGATAGGTGAGATACGAGCATTTAATGATCCAAAAAATAGTCTTAATTAATGTGTGTATATGTATTACTCCTGAGTAAGGGGTATTCATTATTTCCAGAGTAGGCACTAGTGTGTCTTGATAAATAAAAAAATAGTGGGTTGATTCTCCAATAGTCAACACATGAAAGTGTATAATAGAAAAAAAAGATATTATAAAAAATAGTGGTTGGCATTTTCCACCCATGTTAGAAAATTAGAACCCCTATTTTTTGGGGTGTGTCGGCCAGGAAAAGACTCAAAAGACATGGGTGTTATCCTTTTAAGAAAATTAAAATGTTTATATATATAGCTTCACCACACATAGTTTCACCTATCCACCCCACATGCACCATATGGGGAATGATCCTTCAACAACTTGGCTAACTAGTTATGTTGGATCAATTATATTTATGTTGGTAAAGGTTTTTTCTGACTCTCCCAGGACATCTAGGCCCCATAATAACCTAGAGCCCCTCTATGTGTTATTTTTAGTCCTGGAGAGCCCAAAAATTATGAAAAAAATGTATTTTGTTAATATTAGGATTTTTATTAAATTATTTTTGGTTTCATTCAACATGTATATTTTGGATTTAAATTAGTTTCATTTGCATCAATTCATAATAAATTCCTTTAAGTATAACTAGTACTCCGCCCGTGCGATGCACGACACTATAAAATAATTGTTATTATAAACTTTAGAATACTATTTATAAAACATAATAGTTTATATTAATATTGAATTTATTTGAAAAGAAAATGAAATACATAATGATGAATAAAACTTACAATAATTGAGGAACAAAATTTAGATATTGATCATCCTTTGTATAAAATAAATAATGAAGGGACCAAAGTTACAGAAATACTTAATTCCTAGGAACAAGAATTATAGAAAATTAGGAATAAACAATTCTATCTAGAGAGAGAAGAGCTTCTGAATTCTCAAGTATATGAGCTTCTAAATCCTCCTTGGCGTACAAGGGAATTGTGGCATGACATAGACGGTAGGACACTGGGCATTGATAGTGGGATTTATATATTGTAGGGTGCTAGAAGAAATTAGTCTCTAACATTATCTGCAAACATATCACTTTCTTTTAGCATTGAATTGTCTCTTTCTCATCTCTTCAATAAAATTTATAAAACAATTTCTCCTGAAAGTGAAAAATATTTGTATTGTTTCCTATGGGAAATACTAAAACAAATCTTATACCCCCACTCCTAAATATGCTATATGCGCTCCTGGTTCTTCAAATTTGAATCCTTATGTCCCTTAAATAGTTCTAGTGAATAATATGATTACATCGGATATGAGAGTGTAATCCCCCCCCCCCAATATCAAATAACTCATTGAAACTCGATAGGTTTTTTCTTTTTTAGTTGTATGACATATAAGTGCATGATTAATGACCATATAAATATTATAAAATGTCTGGTACTAGCAATATGGATATAAATTTGAGAAAACTTCAAATACAAACTATAAGCCCATAAATCATGGTAAAAGACTTCCAAATATTATCAGTTCAAAAATGAATTATGCAATCAATGCAGAGTTATACACACTTAACAACAGACAACAACATAACAAAAATAGAATCTGATCTGTAAAACATATGTAATATATTAATGAAATCATAAAAATAGAATAATATCTATAATATATTGTTTTATATTAATCGAAAATGTGGGAAAAAAACTTATGAACATTTTATAATATACAAAATTTGTCTCATTGAATGGTAATTTGTTATGGTTACTAAATAAATTTTTTCAAGTAAAACATTAAACTATATATTGAAAAATCACATACAAATGACTAAAATATGAAAGGTTTTTTAATATTTAATTTCAATACAATTTAACTCAAAAAAGTATAATATGAAAGAGATGTACTATTCTAAGAAATTCATTAATACTTTGTAAATTCCTAATGAGACTATACCAAAAATATATTAAAAAGGTATGAATCTTTAAATATAAACATAAATCTATTTGTAAGAAAAATTTAATTATTGTCAAGTCAAATTCAAGAAGTAAAAGATTAATACTATATCACTATCCCTTTGAGTTCTACTCAATATTATATTGTTGAGTCCTTAACCATAAATCTAAGCAAGATAAAGAATTAGGTGTTAAAAACAGCATGATTAAACCATCTTGAGCCATTAATGATATTTGTCTCTTATATTGGTTCTTCGCTATGCAAGGATCTGAAAAAATGGATGTATGTCTAGAATATATTAAGACATTCTCACTGAATCACAATTATCATCATATAAAAATACTACCTTGTCATGTTTTGGAAATTGTTTTTCAAAAGATAGTTTTTAGTAAAATTAAAAACAGTAAAGGAAACTAACATTAAAGTCAATTTGATAGAGTCAGTGATTTTTACAGTGCCAGTCATCTGATGGAATGCAAGTTGAAACAGTTTGGAGATGATTGTTATAGACCTTTGGAGACTCAGAGTCATAAAAAATCCAGGTGATGTGGTAATTTCTAAAAAATGTAACGGAAACTACTGGAATGTTGTAAATCAAACCCATTCATAATTATTCTTTATGTATTTACATGAAATGAGAAATCAAATAGGAAAGATATGTCAACCATGCATTTCCATGTAAGGCCATTATTATAATCCATTGACCGCATCATTAACTATAGGAGAAAAATATCAAATCATTAAATTAGACATCCATAAAAATAGATTTATTTGACAAAAAAACATAAAGTATTAAATTAATTCATCTAAAAAATAGGAAAAAAATACAATAAGAATGCTAAAAAGTAACCTTGAATAAAATAAATAAAACACAGCACATGAAATAAATCCATATAGTGAATGAATCATAATTTATAAAATAAAATAAAATATTAATAGGTATCTGACAACCTATTTGTAGTTATTGCCTTAGTATTCTCGACAAAAGCTCTTATCAAATATTGGGGATATTTTCATCAAACAATTCCTGAATAATAAAAAATAATTCAATAAAATGAAAGTGAAATGTTTTATTTAGAAATTAAGGACATGTAGGTTAGGGAATAACATTAAGATGAAATAAAAAAAGTTACAGAAAGAAGTGAAGTTTATAATGGTAGTTTTAGGATGAAATGTATGTTTAAATGGTTCACAGATGACAACCAATTAACTAGATGACTACAAAATAACCTTAGAGACTGGGACTCAATAAAAAAAAATTGATGAAGTGTTTGTTTATACCTACCAATAATGGAATCTATTGTAATTTTGGTAAGCCAACACATTTCCAATTTATGTTTATGTATTCACATTCGCACTGAGGAAACAATTAGAAAATATTCAAATAAAACTGGTAATATTTAATAATAAATATAAGTCAAAACAAATTCATGAAATGAGGATAGAACACCTTTTTCGCAGATCTAGATATTTATAGGTTGAAACTAAGGCATTGACATTGATATTTTTTGAAGATATGAATGTATTCATAGGCCTAAATGAAATGTTTTTGTAGTCAAGGATGAAAACATTATAATCATCTGTTTCATATGTTTTTAGTGCATAAAAACCAATAAATAGTGGATTCAATAGTGAAAACAATTACCTACATTCATATTTTGTACTATAGGGAGGTTAACTACATGATTTTAAGAAAAATTACAAGCATTCATTTCAAATTCTTGTTTCTGTGTTCACATGCACTTCTGAGAAAACAATTAGAAAATAGATCAATAAAACTACTTATATTTATTCATGAATATAAGGAATTTATTTTTCAATAAATGAGTATAGAACACCTTTTTCACATATTATATTTCTGTTGGTTAAAACTAGGTCATTGACATTGATATGTGTTTTGAAGTTCCGGACGTATTCAAAGGCCTGGAAGAAATGTTTTTGTAGTCAAGAATGAAAGCATTATAATAATCTATTTCATATGTTTTTATTGCATATAAAACAATACACAATGGAGTCAATAGTGAATACAAATTACCTGCATTCATATGTAGGATGAAAGGGTGGTTAAATCCACGATTTTTAGACAACTTAACAGCATTCATATAGTGTGTAAATGCAAAAAAAAATTACAGATGAAAGGGAGGTTAAGTCCACGATTTTAGGAAAACACACCTGTTGCAGAGATCTGGACATGTAGAAAATCTAAATAATGTTTTTAGTGTATAAAAAAATAATATATAGTGGATTTAATAGTGAAAAAAATTGCATGCATTCATATGTTGGACGGAAGGGAGGATAACATCATGATTATTTGGAAAAATTACATTCCTTCACTCCAATTCCTGTTTCTGTAATCACATACAATGAGAAAAAATTTTGAAAACAGTAGAATAAAACTCAAATAATTATTCATGAATATAGAGATTATTTTTTCAATAAATGACAGAATAACTTTTTCACAGTTCTTGAATTCTATAGGTTGAAAATAATGTATTGACATTAAAGATGAAAAATTAAAACCTCGCTTGCTGAAAAAAAACAATAGAAAATGAACATTATTACACAAGAAAAAACAACCAAAACAACTCATACATGCCCATTAAATCCAAAATCAAGGACTGTCAATTATAACTCAAGAATCACATGCCTATTAGTGTATTATAAACCCATTGAGTTCTAACCAATATAAAATTGATGATTCCTTACCCATAATTCAAATCTAGATGAAGACTTAGATAGTAAAAAAACTATATGATCAAACCTCCTTGAGCCGTAAATTATATGTCTCTCTTATGTTTATCCTCCTCCATGCATGTAAATCAAATACATTCATTCGATAAACCCATGAGCATTCATCATGATTTAACTTATAGTACGAATATAGTGAAGGATTTCCAAGTACCAAATTCAATTGAACCAACACATTCCCATGAAAAAACATGTTCTTATATGTGAACCCATCTCCTAAAGTCAATAGTTTCCATACATAAGTTAGCACAAAAAAACAAATCCCAGTAAGTAGACATGTTCGAGAAAACAAATAAAAAAATCCAGTATTCATTTGTACATACAACCAAGAACAAAGAGAATAGAGGTTTCTACACCTATTTTGAGAAATGATAATCTTTATAAATTATGGAGTCCTCATTGTTATAAGGATTAAATGAAAATTTATTATATGACTTCATTGTTGGTAATTTTATATTTTCTCATCTTTATACTCATCTTGAGAATGATTCCATCATTAGAACTTCAGTAAAATACTTGAGTCATCTAGGATTAGATCATTAGAAACTGACATATTATAAATTAGTGAAGGATTTCCAGTTACCAACTTTAACTAAACCAACACATTCCCACGAAAAAACATGTTCTTATATGTGAACCCATATCCTAAAATAAATAGTGTCCATACATTAGTTATCAAAAAAACAAATCCCAGTAAGTAGACATGTTAATGAAAAAAATAAAAAAATCTAGTATGCATTGCCACATATAACCAAGAATAAAGAGAAGTGATGTTTCTATCAGAAATAATCTCAAAATAATATTCAGCTTACAATACTGAAAGAGCTTACATAAGAAGAAGTGATAGTACCAACTAAATTTCCAGGTACCGATTTCATTTTGAACTTATACCATCCCATAAAAATAAAAGTTTTGTGATACAAACCGAACTCCTGAAATCAAAATAATCCACACATCAGAAGACAGAAAAAGAAAAAAATACCATTGTTTTCTATAAGTGATCCTACATTAAGATAGTATTATAGTCAGAAATTGAATATATGTTTCTAGTCCTGGCCATTGGCACACCTATACTGATCTACGATTGGAAGAGTTTTCTAGGTCAACGCAGCTTCCTCATCTAGAATCAATCTCTGTATATCACTACAAATTTTCATGAGACTCATAGCTCTAAACTATTAAACATGAAACCCAGTTCTATGAACTTGAATTTACCGTAATGATTCCAATGAATAAGATACAAAAACAGTGGTTGGAAACAACAAAATTGATCAAAAAAACCGATGAAATAACTTATGTTAATCATCTTAAAACCTCTGTAGTGCAAGAAAATCATAATAAAGACCCAATTAAGATCCTAAAAATTATACAATAAATGAAATAAAAGCATCTATCTAGAACCACATAATAAAAACCACTGAAAAAATAAGATTCATACAGTCTTTTGGTTTACATCAGAGGAAATTATGGAAGGTAGGGAAGGAGGGGACCTTATATCATTCAGTGTAACCTCTATAGTTCTAATAGATAAGAGAGATGATTTTTCAAAGAATAGTATAACCTAGATTTTTCTCGGATGCATGGAGGATTCCAAGTCCGAGAAAGTATAAGCGGAGCCGTAATGATTCCAATGAATAAGATACAAAAACAGTGGCTACAAACAATAAAATTGATCATAAAAAACCAGCGAAATAACTTATGTTAATCATCTTAAATCCTTTGTACTTCAAGTAAATCATAATAAATACCCAATTAAGATCCTAAAAATTATACAATAAATGAAATACAATCATGTATCTGGAACCACTTAATCAAAACAATAGAAAAAAGAAGATTCATATAGGCTATTAGTTTACTTTATAGGTAATGGCGGTAGGTAGGGAAGGAGGGACCTTAAATCATTTTGTATAACCTCTATAGTTCAATAGATAAGAGAGATGATTTTTCAGAGAATAGTAAAACCTAGGGTTTTTGTTGGATACATGGAGGAGGCCAAGGTGGAGCAATCATAAGAAGATCCGATAGATGTGGATGAGCCGGAGGTAATGGAGGCCGAGTTGGGATTTGAAAACTGAACCTATGAGTAGTCTCAGAATCACTAGCGGGAGTGTTGCGGGCTCGAGGGGAGAATCGGGAAGGGGTGCAAGAGTAGGGATTTGGGGAGAGGAGCATAAATCGTAGGGTATTCGGAGAGGTGAACGAGAACCCTATAGCGGTGAGAGGGGACTCGGGGAGGGTTATGGGAACCCTAGAGTGGGGAGAGGGGAATCGGGGAATGGGGAGGGAGAATTTGAGGCAAATACCAATTATGTGCAGGGGATTGGGAATGTGTTCGACGGAACCACGAAAGTGGAGGAATGTTAGGTGACGTGGATTTGTTTACCGGTGACACATTAGCTAAAATAATGTCTTCTTTATTATATATATAGATTATATAAAATTTTTATTTTATTATACAAGTTCTGTTCATATATACTAATTATAAAGTTAACTGACCAATGTATGTTTGGTGTTTGTATATTTATTACAATGTGGAATGTATGAAATAATTAATTTATAAATTATGTTATGTGTATCATATCTCAACCTCTATATATATAAGTAGTAATGTCTATATGTGGGTGAAATTATTAATCTATATCTTGTATTCCCAAGACCCCCTTATTTACATGTCATTATTATTGTATATTGAGAAGGATGGAGGATACACAATTCACATCCAGACTTGGAAAATAACTACACAAGAGTTAGATGAATTTGATGGGGGAGAGTGTCACAACTTGAGTCAGATACAACTCAATGAGTTACCCCCAAAGACTAGGTTCATTCAACATATACTCAATGTATCAACCGTTATAAACCAGTTTTGATCATGTCATTTTTTTATCATATTAATGGTCTATGTTTTGAGTATATTTAGTTTATAAATGATCACATAGAATAATAAACAAGAATACATATGTAAAAATAAATTATTTCATGATTACTATTCATTATTTTTTAATGCTTAAGTTTTTAGTGTGATCACATAGTAGTAATCATGATAAATAGAAATAGATCTTATTTACTAAAACAGTATTGAAAACCCTAAAACAAATATTAATTCAAATGCATTCTATAACATGAATTTTAACAAACCATGTATATGATATTATCATAATCCATTTTTTACAGTGAATTATACTATTAGTGTATTCTTATGAGTGTTATCAGTCAACTTAAGTAAATTTTCCTTTTAATTAATATTCTTAGATAGTTTGTTGAATGTTTAAATGAAAATAGCTGAGTAAATCCAAGGTAATTAATTTTAAAATATGTTACTTCACTCAATAGATCAAGGAGTCATGAGTCAATGAAGTTATCCAACCAAAATCATATATTAAAACTCTCCAAATAGTGTTGTAGCCATATCTTTGACTAGGGGTATAATTTATTAGGTATCATCACCGCTATAATATTTATGAAATATAATATATGGAATCTAGGGGTTAACATATAATATAATTTGATAAAATAGTGGGATATATAAATCATTGGTAAATAAATAATGTTAATAATATTGGTAATTAAGATAATCAAAAAATTAGTTGAATTTATTTATTATAGAGAAAATGTCTATCACTACAACCAATCCAATATCATTGTGATCAATTTTGGATAAATAAAATATCCTAACTGGTAAATACTTCAACTGTTGGTAAATGATCATGCCCATAGTATTATTCCAATAATGGAAGATTTGTGTATTGGAGTCCTAAATCCATGTTGATCCACCTCACAGAGAAATAAAGGCATAAAAAGATGTTTATATGAAGAATATTGATTATGTGATAGATATCTAGTTAATAATGTAAACATCTATGTCCACAAAATTTTAAAAAAAGTCATGAGGAAGAGCATGTATACAATATTCTTACTCATCTCCAAGAATTATACTGGGTGTTTATAGGAAATAATGGTATGAAATCCTTTTCTCACAATAGATTTGTAGGATGGGATAAGGGAATCATGGAGGATTCAGTGTACTAAAAATGATTGGATATATAGAGAGGTTAAAGTCCATAGGATTCATATTGAACTAAAAGAAAACAAATTATCTCATACATGCATATTTCCTATCTAGATTTTTGACATTCATTGTTAACTAAAACATGAACAATGTGAATAAGTCACTTCAAAATAAATTGGTTTTAGCTATCTAAGATGATGAGGATATGAAGAAAAAAACTCTTTATTCTTTATAGTGAACAGGATAAGAAAGGGGAAGGAAAATTGGTTGTTAGATAAACCAAATCAAAAGATACCAACTCATAACCTTTATGAAAATTATAATATATTATTAGAAATCAATGAACATGAAGTGTTATAATTTAGATATGGAAATAAATTCCACTAGAATAATAATTTCATAGATAGGAAAAATAATAAAGGTGATTTTCTACTTTAGATATAATTTTTATTCAATTAAATCTATTTATTTCTATAAGTTACATATTTGATACATCATATATCTCACACATTGATATTCAAATCTAATAACCATGTATATTTATGATTATTTTAAGGGGGTATGTGGATATCTATATAGTAAATCCTAAAATATTAATAGAATTGATGGCTAGGGATTATCATCTTACATTACCTAGTTTCTTCGTTGTTTTATTAAATAATGGATAATATATAAATTTTTATTTCTAAAAATATTATCTTGGTGTCGATTCTAAACACAATTGGATTTTATTTCATGTTTGTAAAAATAATTCATTTATTTTAAAAGGATGGAATATGTTATGGTGTAGAACATATTAAAAATATTTTATACATTCTTGAACTTGTAATTATTATTTTGGAAGTCCATGAAAAAACTAACGAGAAGGAATCATATCCTACCCATCTATGGAACTTCAGGATTTGTCATGTAATTGAAAATAAGTTAAATAAAAAACATAAGTCAATGTATTTAGACTCTATTGAGTTAAAATCCTAATAAGTATGTCAGGATCATTTATAAAGAAAATGACCAAATAACCTTTCAATTGGAAATGATAAAGTAATATAGAAATACTTGAGTTGATTCACACCAATGTATATAGTCCATTTCCAATAATGTTAAGGGGTTAGTTTTTTTACTTTATTATTTTTTTGGATTTATTTAGTAGATATGGATATTTCAACTTAACGTGGTGTAAGTAAAATTCCTTTAACTTTTTTAAGGAATTTCCTAATTCCATAGAAAATCATCTTTATAATAAGTTTAAGAAGATCCACTCAGACTATGGAGGTAATATCAAAACCAAAAATTAATCAATGACTTGATAATGTGTGGGATATTCTCCCAACACACTCATACTTATACACCTCATTGGAATGGTGTATGTGAAATGAGAAATCATACCTTTCATTATATGTTCATATTGATGATGGATCATTTAAATCAACCTTTATTCTTCGAGGGTTATGCTTTGTATATAGTGTAACATAAACTAAATCAACTATGAACTAAAGTGGAATATAGGATTTTATATGAGTTATGGTACAAAAAGAAACATGGTTTGTTTCACATACATGTATAGGTATGGGAGGCATTTCTCAAAGGAATGCCTAATCAAAAACGCATATCAAAGCATAAAGTGATTATTTATAGGTTATCTCAAGGAAAATAAAGGATATTACCTATATAAATCATTAGATAGAGAAGGTGGTTTTATAAATACAAATCCTATTTACTGAAAGGGAACACATTTTCAATGGATACAATGTCAGAAATATTAACATTAAATGAGTAGAAGCTTCATATGAAAAAGAGTTTTTATGGGGAAAAAATCCACAATGGATAGTGGGAGAAGAATAATTTACTAATAAATATGTACTAGATATGCCTAAAAGGGAGTATATAGAACCATAAATATATATTTTTCATATCAATGAGTTAGATTTAAAATTATTCCTTAAGGATAATGAACCTCTAACCTACAAGGATGTAATGGATGTTAGATGATGTTAAATGGATAGAATACCCTAATTTAAAAATTGAGTCTACGTACTAAAATAAATTTTAGATTTTGGTATACCCACCAGTTTATGTGGAACCTAATGGGTGTAAATTTTTATCTTAGAATAAGTTGTAAATGGATAATCTAGTAAATACCTATAAAGAATTACTAATTATAAATGGCATTGAAAAACATAAAGGCGTTGATTGTGATAAAACCTTCTCACCAATCTCAATAGTAAAATCCATTAAAATATTACATGCAGTAGTATACTTCCATGATTATGTTATTCAGAAAATGGATATTAGAAATTTTTCTTAAATGGTATGTTGATTTAATATGCATATATAAAACAACCTAAGGATTTTATAATGTCTAAGAGTGTCAATAAAGTTTTCAATCTTCAATGATAAATTTAAGGATTATAGAAAAAATCATAATCATGGAATGTTCCTTTTTTATGAGTCTATAACAAAATCTTGTTTCAATGAGATTGAAACAAATTTATTTGTTTATTAGAATATAAGTTACAGTACTATAGTCTTTCTATTATTATATGTTGATAACCAATTATTAATGGGAAATAGAGATTAAATATTACAATTAATACAGGCTTGGTTAAATGAATTCTTCTCTATAAAAGACTTAAGGGAAGAAAAATACATTCTAGGGATCAATATCTATAAATAAAAATGTTTTTCACTATATGGACTAAGTCAAATTACATTCATTAAAATGTTACAAAAATGGTAAAGTATGGAAAAATACAAGATAAGACTTTTTCTAGTGTAACATACCATTAATATATCTAAGGAATTGTGTCCACAAATAAATAATAGATGGAAATAATTAGTATAATTAATTATTCTTCTGGAGAAGTTTTTATCTTGTATTACATGTTATATACTAGGCTTTATACTTTTTATTCTTTAATCACGATGGAATTTATCAACCAAATCCAAGAGAGATACACTGGAAAGTAGTAAAAAATATCTTAAATTACATGGGATGTAAAAATGATATATTACTTATGTATGGAGGAGATGAAGTGCTAGAACTAAGGGGATACACAAGTTCTGTCTTATATATAGATCATGATGATCATAAATCATAGTCCAACCTTATCATTCTTGAATGGTGGTGCAGTTATTTAGAGAAGATGAAAGGAACAATTGGTCATCAACTCTATAGTATAATCTAAGTATGTAAAGGATTCTAATGCATCTAATGAAATAGTTTGTATACATAGCTTTTCATGAAAACTTAGTGATTTACCTTGTAGTGTAGACCTTGTTACAATATACATTAATAATACTATAATAGTAATTCTTTCCAATGATCCTTGGTCACACTAGAATATAACGAATATGCTTCATAAATTTTATCTCTTGAGGGGTTTTACTAAAATAGGTGAATTTATAGATTGAAGATTATCCACAGAGGATAACATGATAGACGACCTGACTAAAGCCTTATATTAGTATAATCACGACTCTTATATGAGAGATAGTTGATTGAGAGTTGTTAGTTATTGGATCTTTTGATAGTGGTGATGTTTTGAGTGTTGGATACCTATAAAAAACTTCTATGTGTACTTATATTGACATTAAATGTATAAAAATTAAAATATACATGTGTTTCACATAAGATAATAGTATTATTACTTTTTTATGTATTTTATATATGGTAATGTGATTATGTTTCTTATCGTAACAGAAGGTTGAATAGTTCTCAACTATAATAATCTTCAACATATGTATCATTGAAAATATATATTATTATGAAGGTAAATAGATGATGTTTGAGTATCTGGTTTTGGGGGATCATAAGAATTCATAATTCTTCACATGAATTTTTCAAATGATGATCTCGAGTACATGATACCATAAGGACACATCTACCAATAGGAACACCACATGTTTTGGATTCCACTTGTTGTTTCTATATATGCACATGTTTATAGGTATCCTGAATTGATATTATTATTAATATATACCACTAATCATGTTATTTTATTCATAATGAAAACTATGATATTTTATGTATATAAAGAGGTATCTTTAGTTGGGTTCATCATTGATGATATGACATTGATTGAATAATCAAGAAAATAGTTGTCAGTTCTAAGTAAAGGAAGATATATCTTGAGACCTATTTATAACACCCTAAATATTTAGTTCAAGAGAATATTAAATTCAATATCTTTCTTAACATCTAATGATAATCTTTAAGAAAAATGTGATATACTATAAAAATATTATTATCTAAATAATACTATTATAACTGAGGCATTAATTAAAAATATGGATATAAATAACCACATTATGAAAAATATGTATAAATGTTTTATATAATAAAATTTACTAAATAATGATATTAAATAAATACACAATTTTCGGTAATGTTATTTTACTCTTTAAAATATGTTTCCTGCAAAAATGGTTTTTATTATATTTTATACGTAGAAATTAAAATTAATTTATATCATTTTATGAAATTTTATTTGATGAAATTAGTATAATTTTTTAAATAAAAATTTAAATATTAAATTAGAGTGATTTTTAAGTTTCTTCTGGAAATATTTATTTTTAATTGAATAGTGAAAAATACCATTTTTTCTAATACTTGGATTTCTTTTAATTAAATAAAGAATTTTAAAAGTCCAATTAGGTTTTAAATTTTAAATTAATGTAAAATAAATATCTTATAATTATAAATAATCTAATTTATTATGTAACAATTGTCATTATACTTGGTTTTGGTATAAGTTCATTTTTTGGGTTAAATTCATATTTTTTTGAAAATTATTTTTCATTGTGTTTTATTTATATATTTTAAAATTGATTTACTTAACTTCTAAAAATTTAATATTGAAAAATATATTGCATATTTTGAGTCATAAGGTTTAAATATTGGTAGATAGGGTTCTTTATTTTTTTAGTATTATGAATATTACCTATGGTAAACAATTGTCACCACAGTAACTGTAAAACATGTAAAACCAGGACAAAACTTTGAGGTAATGCTTTAAAATCTCTCTCTCACTTAAATTTGTGAGATTTAATGTGTTCATTTTACCAAATATATGTTTAAGGAATTAAGAAATGTAGTTTAAAACATTATTTGGAATCTTGGAACCCATGCCTCACTTTTATGAACATAAAAAATATTTTATCCAAATTTAAAACTATTTTTTGGTATTTGAATTTAATGGTATGTTTGGATGGTTACATTCTATTTTTTCATGATAATTTTTTTTAAAAAACTTTTTTTTGTTTATTATTTTACTAAAAAAAATTATCAGAATCAACATCTTACTTGATTTCAAGGTGAAATAAATTTTTATAAAAAAATCGATTATTTTCCGAAAAAATATTTAAGTTATTTACATACTTATATTAAAAGTAAATTTCAACACATATATATATCAAATCTATGAAAATGAATTCCAAATTTTCAATTATGATTTGAAAATTATGATTGAATTTCCATTTTAGTTTTGATCACATAATTAATTTATCATGGTAAAAATTTTAAGTTATCATGATTAAGGTTAAGTTTGGTTTAAAGGGGGATTAACTTGGTAATAATCCTTAAAATGTCTCAAAACCCTACATAAATATTATTTTTTGATTTATTTTTTACACTATAAAATAATATATATGAATTTTTGGTGAGTTTTTTTCACTTGATATGATTTTTATATATATTATATTTAAATTATTTTTTTCAAGTGTGTCATTTGCCTTGCTATTAAAAGGGAGCCTCCTCACCTCTCTTCTTCATGAAAATTAAGTTAGTTAGATCATCAAATTCCTATCAAAAAAAATTACTTGATTCATTACCCTAATTATTGATCTTATTAGCTTCTCCTTATACTATCCTAACAAATATTACTGTTTAATCCAAATGAGGTCTCTCAAAGAAGTGGTAATTGTATTTTCCGACTCATTAAAAGTTTAATTCTTCATATACTTTCTATAAATATATGTTACCAATGATAAAATAATTAATTCTGTATTGTAAATATTCTGATATGTTATTTTTATTTTGTTACATCTGTTTTCCATCTCTTTTTCATCAAATTGGAAGGGAAGGTATCACTCATGCATAAGTGTGGACTAAAAACTACACGTAGCAATGTGATTCACATTCCATCACCATCTATCATGGATGGTTATAATGATGCATTTACTATATATATATATGATATTTACGATTAAATAATAATTTTATAAATAAAAAAATATTATTGTGTTTATTTTTGTTTTTTCAATAGAAAACATACATATCGTTCATGTGTATATATAGACTATCATCTCCATGAGTGATATATTTCAATTTCAATACACCCCTTTTATAGATGGAAATTAAAATATATAAAATTAATATATCTGATAATTATGAAATTAATAATCTTCTTAAAAACTTTCATTAGTATTATTATTTAGAATTTTTTTAATCATTCATTCTTTATAATGCACTCTTGTTTAGGTTAATTTTACCCCTACATGGATGATGTAATAATATTTATGATGTGAATGATTAATTAATGTTTAATAATAATGATATTATGTAATAATAAAATATAAATGACATGATTATCATTTTTTATATGATATAACCATTATAAATTGTAAGTACAAGAACTTTCAAACTGAAACATGCTTGAAAAATGAAACATTTACCACCTAGAGCAATGATTTTGATACAGAATTGTTAATAAATGGGTGATTAGATCTTATAAGTAAATAAAATATGTTATTATAAGTACTAATGTTATTCATTTATATAATTATAATAAATTTAAATTCATTATTCCATAGGATAAAGAACTTACAATTCAAGTCAAACTTTAGGTAAGGGGTTCTCGTCTCACTTTTGTTTCTATGATTCATATGTCATGTTCACAAATTTTCTATTTAATGTGGTGTATATAATTAAACATTTATATTTTATATCATGAATATATTTATATCATTTTCTTTTATTTCTTTCATATGGTTTATGATTTAAATGTTACCAAAGTAGTTATGGTTTTATGTTACAATCACACTTTTTACCAAGATTTTTTATGAATAAATTTTTTATGATGAGATTATATGATCTATCTCTCATAAATATTTTTTTTCTCATCTCATTTTTTTATTTCTAAAAATTTAAAAATTTCATTTCATTTTTCTCTCTCTAAGTACTCAAACTTCAGAAATAATTATTTTAATAAAAACTAGAATTTTTTCGATCATTCGGGAATCATTTTCTTCCATATCCATGTTTTCTTTGAAGGGTTTTCAAGAATGTTTTTATTATTCACAAATTACTTATTAATTTAGTTTTCACCCAATTTTAACTTTATATTGAAAAAATAAAATGAATCTTTTTGTTGTGTTTTGAAAGAGGAACTTGTTACCAAAGGTGTGAATATAATATTTGTTTTAACGCTTACCCCATGAATGAATTTTCTTACAATCATGAATGTTATTTACATTGAATATTTATTTAAAATTTGGAATGATTAGTTTCAAATAAAATATTTTTTCTAATACTATGAAAATTTTTATATTCTAAATAAGTGATTTCAGAATTAAAAGTCTATTTTTTCAAGAAATGTTATAGTGATATTTTAAAAGTATTTTCTTCTATATAAACATGGATTGATTAATTTTAAAAATTAATGGGAATATATTATAAGGATAACATCCACATTATTTACCTATATGGTTTATGATTCTTTTCTCTATTTATTTACTGTGGAAAATATTATCTTTTCATATGTTTTTTTTCAATACAGATGTTTATATTGATTATGTATTGAACCATTATTAATTTATATCATCTGATGAATTAACTAAAATTAGTAAGTGATCTTTGGGTCTCTATATAGCCCATAAATACATTGGTTTGTGTCAAGATACAAAGTATCTTGTGTATATTCTGTATGTTATACCTATTTATATATAGTGTTTTGGCACAAAACCTTGATAGTAAGATTTTGAGGCCTAAAATATGTATTATATCATTAGAAAAATAGTTATTAATATCCATTTGAATATTTATATTAATATTTCATAAATTTTTATATTCCCTTTTATGGTATTATTTATATGAAATATTTTATTATTTTTTATATCATTTATATGATTCATTATTTTTTTATGATAGATTATATTGTAAGATATCTATTACTGGGAATCTGAGTTCACCCATTATTATTTTTTCCTTTCCCTAGGATATCAAGGTGGTATCTATGAATGATTTTCTGGATTTATTAGGAGAAATATTAAAGTTCTCACTATATATTCATGTTTTATTCCATTTTTACAAATGTAATGTAAGAATCATGTATATCGATAGTATCTCAACACTACTAAAATATTTAATCCTTTGGGATGTGATATGTCATAACTTTTTCCATTATATTAAAATAAAAACCTGATTTGGGTTACAAGAGTCGTTTTTTTAGAATTGGTACTAAAATAATTTTAGTAGGACCATGGGGAATAAGATTTATGAAAACATAGATTAGCAAACATAACCTTGTGTTGGAATTTTAAAATAACTCTAAGTATATTAAATCATTATAAAATTTTGTTTAAGTATATATTATGGGATATCTAAGTGATAAAATCCTATTCTATATACAGACAAGTGGATGAAGACTCTGGAACATATGCACCTAAGGGTAATAACTCTAAAAAGAGTAGTTAGGTATTAACTCGATCATCACCTGGTGCATGATAAACGGTCTTGACTGTACGCCTAGTTTGACACTCCATAAAGATATGATTTATTATATTTACACACTCTTTATGAATCATTATGAAGGATTTTTAATTATTTTTATGATTTTTAAATTTTCACAATGACACTATGTTTATGATTCTCCGATCATCTATGCATAAATACTCAATTTATGAATAGTATTGAAATAAAATTGTAATTATACACAATTATTTGAAGTTTATAATGTTATAAGTGAATATATTGTATTCAATTTTTTAGGTATGACACCTCATGGAAGGAATGGAAAATTTATCCACATAAGTATACAATTTTTGGATTTCCTTATTGAGTATGCTAATACAACTAGCATTAGAGATCAACAAATCATGGACATATTAGGGAAACTGACTTAGGTTATGATTAATATCTTTGACCATTTTAAGAATAAAAATAGGATACAAGATATATTAAAATATCTTATGATTATTCCTAACAAATTATATCAATTTATGGCTAAAATTGTTAACCAAACTGAACTTTATAATAATAGAAATAATGGAATAATGGAGTTTCATAGAAGTTCAGGATATAAATATTATATAAGAAAAAAATTCAACATACCGTGTGTGAATAATTTTTGAAGAATCACTTTGGTAAATTCATAAATGGATTGTTATTTTGTAATAATTTTGGAGAAAAATATCATCATGCTAGTGATTGTAAAATAAAGAAAAAATATATTGATGCCATGTTCCTTAACAATAAGGATATAAGGCATTGTGAAAAATAGTACACTGACTATTAAGGATTACCTTGACAATTATGTTTTGTTATTTATTAGTGATATATTGAGATACTCTAAGGGTTATTAAGATTATTATAATCATTATTGAAACTTTTAAAGGAAAACTAGTTATATAAGAAATTTAGTGGGTGTTATTGTTGATTTCAAAAACGTTTATTTTATTGGAATTATCATCACCATAGAAAGAATATCTACTGATATTTCTAAGACAAAATGAAATCAAATAATAACTTTAATGGATTAATTTAACCTTTTATAATTTTTATTTATCTTAATTAAGGTTAATTTGGAGATTATGCTATTATGTAATATACATTTTTGGCATGTATGTGTAATTAATGTTGTTTGGAGATTAATGTTAAGTTAATACTGGATGAATATGTGATAAAATCATTCTCATATTTGAGTTTCAAATATTTATGAAATATTTTAAATAGTTTTTAGGTTAATTATTTATACAATTATTTTATTTTAACTTTGGGTGTTATTGGTGACGATTTGAAAATTAGTGTAGTATTTAAAATATATATATAAAGGTGTATTCATATTGGGTATTATATCAAATTATGGTAACTAGGTTGGATTCTTATAGAGATAAGAAGAATACTTTTTTATACATTAATGGATATTATAATTCAATAAAACTTAATTTTATTATTTAAATCAAAAAATTTTCATTAATATTCATTTGTAAGAGTAATGGAGGAGATAGAATTAGAAATTGATCGAAGCACAATTAAAGAATGAAATTGTACTTATGAAATGGAAAGAAACCAAGTAAATATATTTTTTGGTTTCTATATATTGAAGGTAAAAGTATACCAAAACTCTATTAAAAGTATAATTTATTAAAAACATTATTCTATTACCTTCGTTTCTAATGAATTGATCGTCTTCTTTAATCCCTTACTGATTTATGGATTTGTTGTCATTTATTTTATCATGATCAAGTTCTGTATCACTAACTATTATTCGAAGGAAATTCTGTCTCATCTCCATGTCCATATTTTCACCCTATATTAATTTTCTCCTAATATAGTAACCCAATTATATGTCATTTAAAATAACCTCTATGTTTCTCACTTCCCCATTTCAAATGATGTTTTATTATTCCTTTGTATGATTTGGGTTTTCAATAAAATTATTTTCAAATATTGAACCCTATATTATTAATTATTCACTAAAAGTGTCTAATATTCATTGTTAACATCTTAATATTAATGTTTTTAAAAGTTCATAAACATCAATTTTAGTCCAATTCAGAAATTGAACTTCATTTCCCATCATTGTGCAATTCATGCTTAAAGTGTCAATTTGGGACCACTCAATAATTTTCTTGTGTAAATTACAATATTCATCATTTTAATTTGATATTTTGTTATATGATTCATCACTTTATTTGGAACATTTTGTCTTTTAGGTCTGATGAATGAATCACAATTGAAGATGGATATTTTTGCACCTGAAGGCAGAAACTTGCTGGAAAAAGCATAATGGGCCTAAGGCCCATCAAATAAATGTGGGGTCCACAAATTCAGCCCAATGAAGCTCAAATTTATATATTAGAAATATAAAAATATTATGATCATTTTATTCAATAGTGGCCGGAGCTAATTCTGATGTTTTCATGATGATAAAGGGATCTGAAGTTGAGATTTAAATGGTGGACCCGACATTAATGCACAAACATCCGTCCCACCATTTCGACCATAACATCCAAACGGATATTCCCAATTTCCTGAAACTTTTACATCTCATAGAGGACAGACGGACGAAGATATTTCTCTTCTACAACCCCTACTTATTCGGCCGTCTTCAATTGGGAATTCACACGTCAATATGGTGGACGAATCTGGACAGTTTTCCGGGTCAAATTCAAAACATCAATTTCCTTTTGATTATTCACCGTCCATTTGACTATATTAATTGTTGGGGGGTGAATTAATTGTTGGGGGATATAACTAAGGCTCCTAATATGACTATATAAGGAGCTAGTGGTGGAGGGAATGGGTGTGGATATTTTTCTTATCATCTTTTGTTGCTTATTTCATTGTAAGGTTATGCTTCCAAATTTCCTTTGTAATGTTTTCCATTTCCATGTAAGTTTCTTTTTTTATCTTTATGTTCTTAATCAACTTCTTTATCTTCTATATTTTTCATTTCATTTATTAAAACTTTTTTATCACAAAGCACAATGATATCTCTGTGTTGATTTGAATTAGTTCACACATAGGTGTGAATTTCATTCACACACACGGAGGAGTGCTCATTATTTCCACGGTTTTAATTTCTTCAATCCAATTCTTGTTAGCCATCTTCCACCCACCATTGAGAGTATATCATTAATGGAGGGCTAACCCTTTAATAGGTTGATCTTAGGAAGATGAAATGTCTTGGTTGATTGTTATTTTATGAACGAATTATTGTTAATTGGATAATTAATTTAAGACACCCATTCTTCAGTTATTTCTACTCTTCATCTTTACTGTGTTTAAGCAAACTAAATTCAATTACTAAATGACCATATACCTCTTAGAGATCATGAATTTGGTTCTCTATGTGTATAGGGGATTAGTAATTGTGTTTAGTAAGCACCAAACCATAAAATGATGAAGGTAGTGTTATTTTTGAAGAATGGATTAATCAAAAATTAATAAAACCAAAATTGTCTAAAGAAGTAAAATACATTCAATCCATCCCGAGCCTAATCCTAAGATCAAATAATTTTCTTTGAATTGAATTCACTTAGGTTTATTAGTGTTTTTTAAAACCATCCAAAATCAAAACCAATGTTGGCTACTTCATAGCCCATCCTTCACTAAATCATAGCGTCTCAGGGTTACTTCTTCGGTCCCTGTGGACTCAACCCCTACATGTACTACATCGATCGCTTTTACTAGTAGGGTAAATTTGGGCGCATCCAAATTTTGGCGCCGTTGTCAGGGACCCAAGTAAGTACCTTAGACACTCATCTTCTTTTCTCACCCCAATTTCACTATTCTCACCTTAATTTCTCTTCTTTATTCCCCTTTCTGTTTTTGCATGTCCAAGATTCCCAAAAACAACATTCAACCAACTCCAATGGATTATCTTCAACAATACCCATTAATATACCAAGACTATAATCAACAGGGAAATCAATATTTTGAATCACCTCACATAGAAAATTTCATTGACCAAACCATGATTGAATACACCACACCAGATGAGATGTACAATCAATGGGATGTTGATTGTTTAAAGGATCAATTTCCATACCTCTCAAGGATGATTGAAGAGATCAAACATAATAATGTTCATGATGTCCAAACATCTATAAATCCTAATTCTGAAAAAATTCTTGAACATTTGTGCGAAAAAATGGATAAAATGAATTCAGAGGTTTCATATTTAAGAGTAGAACTACAAAGCATTGAAATGGTTGTGGAACCCATTCCCACTCAGGTTGTCTCTTCCTCATCACTAATACAAGAATCTTGTCTCTCACAAAACACAAATGAATTTATTGAAGAACAAACCATTGGATTTGGGATAGTTGAAGATAATCAAGGAATTTTTGATGGGAGCTTAAATCAATAGGAAACTTATTTTTTGTATTCACAAGAGGGAAACATGACATTGTGGATGGAGAGTCCTGAATATTTCTCCATTGATGATTTTTCAATAACACAAATCACTGAACAATTAGGAGAAATACCAAACATTGAGCCCATAGCCACACCTCAAATTCAACTGGACACTTTTGGGGATAAATCATATTTTAAAATGGAACCAATTCTTTCTAAATTTTTTGGAGAAGAAAATGACTTTCATTCAAATTTCCAATCTTTATTAGGAAATTACAATCGACCAGAACTCAAAATCATTATCCTTCCTTCCCCATACAAGATTTCCATCATAGGTGATAAAAAAGAACTTGAAGTTTTAGTTCATTCATCTAAAGAAGCCAATAATTTTGGAATGGTCATTGATGTCTTAGGAAAGAATATAAGTTCAACTCGATCAACCATTTCATATATTCCTTGGATTTTACCAATCATTGTAGAAAATAGGATTTTACATGAAACAAATTTCAAAAAAATAATCAATATCGATCTTATTGAAGTGTAAAAAGATGGGTTAATTAAAATTTCGAAAGTTGGAATTGGATAAGTTGGTGGGTACAAGTCCAACTAACGAAGTTAAACAAAAGCACTCCACAGAAGGCAACCCGTGGTTTTCATGTTTCCAATATTTTTGGAATCATATTTATTTTTCAAATAAGATTAATAAATCATTTTGAGATTTTAAAAATATAAAAATAAAAAATAGACTGTTGACATGTTCTTCTTTTATGAGTAAGGATGGGTATGAAAGGGGAGCACCGTATTCATTCGTGTCACGGGGTATGATCCCTAAGTAATACCTTACCTAGAAAATATAAAGAAGACAATGTATCATCAGTTTATTTTATTTATGTTTTTGTAGGTTAAAAAAATTAGACTCTTGACCTATTGTTCTTTTATGAATATGGATGGGTATGAAAGAGGAGCACCGTATTCATCTGTGTCACGCGGTGTGATCCCTGAGTAATACCTTACCCAGAAATTTAAAAGAAGATAATGTATCATTAGTTTGATTTAAAAAAACATGAAAACCCATAAAAATGATGATACTTGGAATTAAATAAATCAATGTGTTGTTTGTTTTGTCTACTTTGTCCTTCTTTTTATGGTTCAGAAACTATTTTGGGTGATACATGTTCAATCAAGGAGGTTCCTACCTCCCACAAGAGATCAAAGGAGTAATTTGGAGCATCATGAAATTCAACTTCAAAAACCAAGTGAATTTTTTCCATGTTTATCATTCTCAATTTCATCTTTTAACTCCTATCCAACCCCCTTCTAACTTTTCTTTTCTTTAAACACTCAGTGCAGTGTTATTCTAAGTTGGGGGGAGATAAAAAATGATTTTTTTTTATTTTTTTGAATAAAAACATGCATGAAAAGAAAAATTCCATTAACCTTGAACATGTTAACACACATTGCAAACTCTAAAACTGGATATCAAATAAATTTTGCATGCTTTTATTCTGATTTTAATGCAAGTTTAAGTTCATGAGCATAGTTTTTGGAAAGTGTGGTTGTCTGATGAGATTTTTCAATGTTTATATTTTCATCCTCTTAATAAAAATGCCACAATGTACGTCTACTGGATCGTGGGTGTAAATTTGAGTTCTTTGGTGCCTTTCATTATAGCATAGGGTTCTGGGGTCACTTTTTGTTTAATTTGAGTATCCAAAAAAACAAAAAAAAAACAAAAAAAAATGACCACATAGAGCAAAGTTTTGTCCAAATGCGTGGTGTCCGGAACTTGAGGATCGTGACTCCATAGTTGTCTTTCCCAGAGTTAGGATTTATATCTCTATTGTAGAGAATGAAATTGACAATATGTGTGGCTTCCGACACTTGGGGATCGTGACTCCATAGTTGTCTTGCCCAGAGTTAGTCTTTTCATATTTATTGTGGTTAAAAAAATAAAATAAAATAAAAATCAAAAAAATCAAAAAAAATGCATACTCATCTTAAGGTTTAATGTGATTCCCAAGTAGCTCTTCCATTTTTTCCCCTTGAACAATAAAATGGGCCCCATATCTTTTATGATGCACAACACTTTATCATGCTTAATTGAAATTGGATGAAATATGGCGATGAATTTGAACAAAGGAATGGGCTTGGGCTTGGGATTTGCTTATGGACCTAGCTTGTTTTAAATGATGTTGATGGGTTCCATAATTTTTTTTTGGGATGAGGTCTTTGGGTGAGCAATATGTATTTAAATGTTTGTTGGAAAAGGGGATTTGAATTTCATATTTGTAATATATTTTGCTCAGGACTAGCAAAACTCAAGTTGGGGGTGTGATTATTCACTGAAAGTGTCTAATATTCATTTTTAAGATCTTAATATTAATGTTTTTAAAAGTTCATAAACATCAATTTTAGTCCAATTCAGAAATTGAACATCATTTCCCATCATTGTGCAATTCATGCTTAAAGTGTCAATTTGGGCCCACTCAATAATTTTCTTGTGTAAATTACAATATTAATCATTTTAATTTTATATTTTGGTATATGATTCATCACTTTATTTGTAACATTTTTTATTTTAGGTCTGATGAATGAATCACAATTGAATATGGAGATTTTTGCACTAGAAGGCAGAAACATGCTGGAAAAAGCATAATGGGCCTACGGCCCATCAAACAAATGTGGGGCCCAAAAAATAAGCCCAGTGAAGTTCATATTTATAAATTAGAAATATATAAATATGAGGATCATTTTTTTAAACTGTGGATGGAGATAATTCTGATGTTTTCATGATGATAAAGGGATCTAAAATTGAGATTTAAATGGTGGACCCGACATTAATGCACAGAAGTCCATCCCACCATTTCGACCATAACTTCTAAACGGCTGAGCCAAAGTTCCTGAAACCTTTAAATATCATATAGGAAAGATATATGACGATATTTCTATTCTACAACCCCTCCAGATTCGGCCGTCTTCAATTGGGACTTCACACGTCAATATGGTGGACGAATCTGGACAGTTTTCCGGGTCAAATTCGAAACATCAATTTCCTTTTAATTATTCACCCTCCATTTGACTCTATTAATTGTTTTGGGGTGAATTAATTATTGGGGGATGTACCTAAGGCTCCTAATATGACTATATAAGGATCTACTGGTGAAGGTAATGGGTGTGGATATTTTTATTATCATCTTTTGTTGCTTGTTTCATTGTAAGGTTATGCTTCCAAATTTCCTTTGTAATGTTTTCCATTTCCATGTAAGTTTCTTTTTTGTATCTTTATGTTCTTAATCAACTTATTTCTCTTCTATATTTTCCATTTCATTTATTAAAACTTTTTTATCACAAAGCATAGTGATATCTCTATGTTTTTGTGAATTTCATTCACACACACGGAGGAGTGCTCGTTATTTCCGTGGTTTTAATTTCTTCAATCGAATTCTTGCTAGCCATATTCCTCCCACCATTGAGAGTATAACATCAATGGAGGGATAACTTTTTAATGGGTTGATCTTAGTAGGATGAAAATTTTGGGTTGAATGTTATTTTATGAACGAATTATTATTAATTGGATAATTAATTTAAGACATCCATTCTTCAGTTATTTATACTCTTCATCTTTACTGTGTTTGAGAAAACTAAATTCAATTACTAAATGACCATATAACTTGGAGAGATCATGAATTTGGTTCTATAAGTGTATAGGGGATTATTAATTGTGTTTAGTAAGCACCAAACCAGAAAATGATGAAGGTAGTGTTATTTTTGAAGAATGGATTCATCAAGAATTAATAAAACCAAAATTGTCTAAGGAAGTAAAATTCATTCAATCCATCCCGAGCATAATCCTAAGATCAACCCATTTTATTTGAATTGAATTCACTTAGGTTTCTTAGATTTATTTAAAACTATCCAAAATCCAAACCAAAGTTGGCTACTTCATAGCTCATCCTTCACCAAATCATAGCGTCTCAAGGTTACTTCTTCGGTCCTTGTGGACTCGAGCCATACATGTACTACATAGATCGCTTTTACCAGTACGGTAAATTTGGGCGGAACTAAATTTTGGCGCCATTGCCGGGGAACCAAGTAAGTACCTTAGACACTCAGCTTCTTTTCTCACCCCAATTTCACTATTCTCACCCTAATTTCTCTTCTCTATTCCCCTTTCTGTTTCTACGTGTCCAAGATTCCCAAAAAAAACTTTCAACAAACTCTAATGGATTATCTTCAACAATAACCATTAATATACCAAGACTATAATAAACTGGAAAATCAATATTTTTAATCACCTCACATATAAAATTTCATTGACCAAACCACGATTGAATACACTACACCAGATGAGATGTAAAATCAATGGGATGTTGATTGTTTAAAAGATCAATTTCCATACCTCTCGAGGATGATTGAAGAGATCAAACATAATAAAGTTCATGATGTCCAAACATCTATCAATCCTAATTCTGAAAACAATCATGAACATTTGTGTGAAAAAATGGATAAAATGAATTCATAGGTTTCATCTTTAAGAGTAGAACTACAAAGCATTGAAATGGCTGTGGAACCCATTCCCACTCAGGTTGTCTCTTACTCATCAATAATACAAGAATCTTGTATCTCACAAACCTCAAATGAATTTATTGAAGAACCAACCATTGGATTTGGGATAGTTGAAGATAATCAAAGAATTGTTGATGGGTGCTTAAATCAAGAGGAAACTGAGTTTTTGTATTCACAAGAGGGAAACATGACATTGTGGATGGAGAGTCATGAATATTTCTCCATTGATGATTTTTCAATAACTCAAATCACCGAACAATTGGGATAAATACAAAACATTGAGCCCATACCCACACCTCAAATTCAACTGGACACTTTTGGGGATGAATCATATTTTAAAACGGAACCAATTATTTCTAAATTTTTTGGAGAAGAAACTGACTTTCATTCAAATTTACAATATTTATTAGGAAATTACAATCGACCAGAACTCAAAATCATTATCCTTCCTTCCCCATATAAGATTTCCATCATAGGTGATAAAAAAGACCTTGCAGTTTTAGTTCATTCATCTAAAGAAGCCAATAATTTTGGAATGGTCATTGATGTCTTAGGAAAGAATATAAGTTCAACTTGATCAACCATTTCATATATTCCTCGGATTTTACCAATCATTGTAGAAAATAAGATTTTACATGAAAAAAATTCCAAAAAAATAATCAATATCAATCTTATTTAAGTGAAAAAAGATGGGTGAATTAAAATGTCGAAAGTTGGAATTGGATAGGTTGGGGGGTACAAGTCGAGCTAACGACGTTAAACAAAAGCGCTGCACAGGAGGCAACCCGTGGTTTTCATGTTTCCAATATTTTTGGAATCATATTTATTTTTCAAATAGGATTAATAAATCATTTTGATATTTCAAAAATATAAAAATAAAAAATAGACTATTGACCTGTTCCTCTTTTATGAGTAAGGATGGGTATGAAAGGGGAGCACCGTATTCATCTATGTCACATGGTGTGATCCCTAAGTAATACCTTACCCAGAAAATATAAAGAAGACAATGTACCATCAGTTTATTTTATTTATGTTTTTATATGTTAAAAAAAATTAGAATCTTGACCTGTTTTTCTTTTATGAATATGGATGGGTATGAAAGGGTAGCACCGTATTTTTCTGTGTCACGCGGTGTGATCCTTGACTAATACCTTACCCAGAAATTTAAAATAAGACAATGTATCATTAGTTTGATTTAAAAAAAACATGAAAACCCATAAAAATGATGATTCTTGGAATTAAATAAATCAATGTGTTGTTTGTTTTGTCTGCTTTGTCCATCTTTTTATGGTTCAGGAACTATTTTGGGTGATACGTGTTCAATCTAGGAGGATCCTACCTCCCACAAGAGATCAAAGGAGTAATCTGGAGCATCATGAACATCAACTTCAAAAACCAGGTGAATTTTTTCCGTGTTTATCATTCTCAATTTCATCGTTTAACTCCTATCCTACCCCCTTCTAACTTTTCTTTTCTTTAAACACTAGGGACAGTGTAATTCTACGTTGGGGGGAGATAAAAAATGATTTTTTTTTAGTTTTTTTGAATAAAAACATGCATGAAAAGAAAACTTCCATTAACCTTGAACATGTTAACACACATTGCAAACTCTAAAACTGGATATGAAATAAATTTTTCATGCCTTTATTCTGATTTTAATGCAAGTTTAAGTTCATGAGCATAGTTTTTGGAAAGTGTGGTTGTCTGATATGATTTTTCAATGTTTACATTTTCATCCTCTTAATAAAAATGCCACAATGCACGTCTACTAGATCGTGGGTGTAAATTTGAGTTCTTGGGTCCCTTTCATTATAGCATAGGGTTCTGGGGTCACTTTTAGTTTAATTTGAGTATCCAAAAAAACAAAAAAAAACAAAAAAAACAAAAAAAAATGACCACATAGAGCAATGTTTTGTCCAAATGTGTGGCGTCCGGCACTTGGGGATCGTGAGTCCATAGTTGTCTTGCCCAGAGTTAGTCTTTATATCTCTATTGTAGAGCATGAAATTGACAATATGTGTGGCATCCGGCACTTGGGGATTGTGACTCCATAGTTGCCTTGCTCAGAGTTAGTCTTTTCATATCTATTGTGGTTAAAAAAATAAAATAAAAAAAATAAAAAAAATCAAAAAAAAATGGATACTCAACTTAAGGTTTAATGTGATTCCCACCTAGCACTTCCATTTTTTCCCCTTGAACAATAAAATGGGTCCCATATCTTTTATGATGCACAACACTTTATCATGCTTAATTGAAATTGTATGAAATGTGGTGATGAATTTGAACAAAGGAATGGGCTTGGGCTTGGGATATGCTTATGAACCTAGCTTGTTTTATATGATTTTGATGGGTTCAATAATTTTTTTTTTGGGATGAGGTCTTTGGGTGAGCAATTTGTATTTAAATGTTTGTTGGAAAAGGGGATTTGAATTTCATATTTGTAATATATTTTACTCGGGACTAGAAAAACTCAAGTTGTGGCTGTGATTATTCACTGAAAGTGTCTAATATTAATTGTTAAGATCTTAATATTAATGTTTCTAAAATTTCATAAACATCAATTTTAGTCCAATTCAGAAATTGAACTTCATTTCCCATCATTGTGCAATTCATGCTTAAAGTCTCAATTTGGTCCCACTCAATAATTTTCTTCTGTAAATTACAATATTCATCATTTTAATTTGATATTTTTGGTATATGATTCATCACTTTATTTAGAACATTTTTTCTTTTAGGTATGACGATTGAATCACAATTGATGATGGATATTTTTGCACCTGAAGGCAAAAACTTGTTGTAAAAAGCATTATGGGCCTAAGCCCATCAAACAAATGTTGGGCCCAAAAACTAAGACCAATGAATCTCAAATTTATACAGTAGAAAGATACAAATATGAGGATAATTTTATTCAACTGTGGTCAGAGATAATTCTGATGTTTTCATGATGATAAAGGGATCTGAAGTTGAGATTTAAATGGTGGACCCGACATTAATGCACAGAAATCCGTTCCACCATTTCAACCATAACTTCCAAACGGCTAATCCAAATTTCCTAAAACTTTTACAGATTATAGAAGACAGATGGAAGACGTTATTTCTCTACTATAACCCCTCTGGATTCGGACATCTCCAATTGAGAATTCACACGTCAATATGGTGGATGAATCTGGACAGTTTTCCAGGTCAAATTCGAAACATCAATTTCCTTTTAATTATTTACCCTCCATTTGACTCTATTAATTGTTGGGGGTAAATTCATTGTTGGGGGATGTACCTAAGGCTCCTAATATGACTATATAAGGAGCTAGTGGTGAAGGTAATGGGTGTGGATGTTTTTCTTATCATCTTTTGTTGCTTGTTTCATTGTAATGTTATGCTTCCAAATATCCTTTGTAATGTTTTCCATTTCCATGTAAGTTTCTTTTTTGTCTCTTTATGTTCTTAATCAACTTATTTCTCTTTTATATTTTCCATTTCATTTATTAAAACTTTTTTATCACAAAGTATAGTGATATCTTTGTGTTGTTGTGAATTAGTTCACATAGGTGTGAATATCATTCACACAAACGGAGGAGTGCTCGTTATTTCCGTTGTTTTAATTTCTTCAATCCAATTTTTGTTAGCCATATTCCGCCCACCATTGAGAGTATACCATTAATTGAGGGATAACCCTTTAATAGGTTGATCTTAGGAGGATGTAAAGTCTGGGTTGAATGTTATTTTATGAACGAATTATTGTTAATTGGATAATTAATTTAAGACATCCATTCTTCAGTTATTTCTACTCTTCATCTTAACTGTGTTTGAGCAAACTAAATTCAATTACCAAATGACCATATACCTCGAGGAGACCATGAATTTGGTTCTCTAAGTGTATAGGGGACTATTAATTGTGTTTAGTAAGCACCAAACCAGAAAATGATGAAGTTAGTGTTATTTTTGAGGAATGGATTCATCAAGAATTAATAAAACCAAAATTGTCTAAAGAAGTAAAATTCATTCAATCCATCCTGAGCATAATCCTAAGATCAACCCATTTTCTTTGAATTGATTTCACTTAGGATTATTAGTGTTCTTTAAAACCATCCAAATTCAAAACCAAAGTTGGCTACTTTATAGCCCATCCTTTACCAAATCATAGCGTCTCAAGGTTACTTCTTCGGTCCCTGTGGACTCGACCCCTACATGTACTACATCGATCACTTTTACCAGTAGGGTAAATTTGGGTGCAACCAATTATCGTGTTAAAAATATGTTTTATAATTTATTTTATTAAAGGGGTAATGTAGAACCCTAAAATTTTGGTTGAAAAGAATAATAAAATCAATATCTTTCTTAACACGCAACACCAAAATCAAAAAAACTGTGATATTCTAATAAAATATTATTATTTAAATGGGAAAATTATAATTGAGCCATTAAATTTTAAGTATGAATAGGAATAACCCTATTAATAAAAAAATATATAAATTTTTTATATAATAAAAATACATTTGTTAATGATGATATATTAGTACTTAATTTTTATTAATGTCATTTTATACAATAAAAATATGTTTTCTTCAAAAATGGTATATATTAAATTTCCAGTATGGAGAATATAATTAATTCATACCATTTTTATAAATTTTATTTGTGGAAATTTATATTATTTTGGAAATTATCATGTCATTATTAGCTTTGGGTGAATTTTTGGGATTTTTCAAAAAATAGTAAGTGAATAGTGAAAAATATTGATTTTTGTAAAACTATCATTTATTTTCATTAATTTAATTTATTTAAAATTATCATTCTGTTTTTAATTCGATAATTAACTCAAATAAGTATCATTTAATTAAAAATAATCTAATTAATTACACGTGAATCATTATTATATTGATTTTGGTATAAATTAATTTTTTGGATTAAATATGTATATTTCTAAAATCTATTTTCGTTATGTTTTACATATTTATATTAAAATTTACTTCTTACACTTAAAAAAAATTAATATTGAAAAATGGATTCAATATTTATAATTATGAGGTTCAAATTTGGTAAATATGACCCTTTTATTTCAGGTCATTACGAATAATAATGGTGATAATGGTTTTTCACCTATATAAGGGTAAAACTGGTAAAACTATGTTAAATATATAGGTTTAGGCTTTATAATATCTCTAAAACATTCCTTTATCCTATTATATGATTTTTTTTTCAACCAATTATATTATTATGTAATTAAATAATTTATTTTAAAACATTATTTTGAATTTGGGAATCCATGATTGACTTTTTGAACATTAATTATATCATAAAGTCTTAAGGCCTTTGTTTTTTATCATTTAACCAAAAAAATCGTCAAAATAAACTTCTTAATTAATTTTTAGGTGAAATGATTTTTTATGATTAAATAGGGTATTAATATAGAAACAATTTCATTTGTGTTTTTTATTCTATAGATTTGAATTTGATAAATGGATTCCAAATTTTTTATTTTTATTTTCCAAAACATGGATAAAAAGTTCCTTTTATCTTTGGTTATATAATTATTTTATCTAGGTATAACGTTATGTTATCATGACTGAACTTTAATGTGGTTTAAAATCGGATTAATAAGGATATAAGTCTAAAAATATCTCTAACACTTGTCTAAATTTGATTGGTTGAGTGTGTTTTTACCTTTTAACATATTATCTAAGGATTTGGAGTGATTTGGTTCTACTTGAAATGATAATGATATATATTATATTTAGGTATTCCAAGAAATTCCAAGTGTTTAATTTCCCTCACTTATAAAAGGAAACCTCCTCTCCTCTCATCTTCATGACACTAAAATCATTTATTTTGGAAAAGACCTATCTACAAACCATACTAAATTCCTTTCCATCATCCTTGAGCTTTTGGTACTCTCCTAAGACTATCCTAATAAGTCTTATGTTGTAAGCCAAATGAGGTCTCTCAAAGAAGAGGTAATCATCTTTACTGACTCTTTCAACATTCATTTCTTCTTAAAATTCTTATAAATATATTATATCCACAATAAGATAATTAATCTAGTATCATAAATATAATAATATTTTATTATGATTATGGGATATCCATTTTAAACCTCCTTTCCATAAAAAAGTAAATGAATGTATCACTTTTTGTACATGTAGAGTACCACCACAACCACATAGTGATGTGATTCATTTTCCAATACATCCCCTCATAGATGGTTATAATGATGTATTTAACAAATAAATATGATATTAATTATTAAATAATTATTCTGTAACAATAAAAACATTAACTTATTTCCTTCATTTTTTCTCATTATAAAATGGAAGTGTTGTTCATGAGACGTATGGACTATCGTCTCCATGAGAGATATACCTAATTTTCAGTATCCACATTTTAAGGGTGGTCCTAAAATTATATATAATGAAAATTTATTTTACCGATAAAATTAATAATATTCTCAAAATTTTATGTTAATATTACCAATTTTCTTGTTCTTACTCATTCGATCTTTATAACATGCTCCTCTCTTGGTCGGTTTTACCACCTATATAGTGATGTTATAATATTTATGAAATGTATGACTCAAGAATGTTTAATACTAAGGATATTTTATAATAATAATATATAATTTAAAGAATTATAATTTTTAATATTATTTTACCATGATCTTGTGTAAGGATAATGCTTATTAAACTAAAACATGCATGAAAAATGACACAATTATCACCCAAAACAGGGATTTTAATACTGAATTGTTAACAAATGTGTGATAATATGTTTTAATTAAACCATATATGTTATTGTTAGTATAAATATTTTTCTTATATATAATTATAATAAATTTATATTTATTATATAAGAGTTTAATGGAACTTATGAGGTATGTTAAACATTACGTTAGGGTTTCTCATCTCACTTTCATTTATATGAGAAATATGTCATATTCAGCACTTGTTTATTTCATATGGTTTATATACTACCCCATTGAAAAGTTATATCTTTAATTTCTTTATATTTAAGGTATCTAATGTTTCATTTTATTTTATTTCTTTCATGGGTTTTATGATTCAAATGTTACCAAATTTGTAAAGGTTTTATTTTACAATTACTCTTTTTACCAGTATGATTTATGATGAAATTTATGATAATGTAATTATATAATATATATATCAAAAATTTAATTTATTTTATTATACTAGAGATATTTCTAAAAATTAAATTTTTTTCTTCCATCTTACTCACTTTATGTACTCAAAATTCCTAAATAATATTTTTATGGAAAAATGACTCTCCTTTTCCATTCAATGGGGATTCTTTTTCTCCCATGTGCATATTTTCTTAAAAATTATTTCAATAATTTTATTAAAATTATAAACTCATATATTAAATTCATTTTAATCAATGATTTACTTTCAATAAAATATTTAAGAAGAATCTTCTTTTTTGTTTTCTGGATGAGGAACTATTTACCTCAGTTGTGAAAAAAATATTTTTTTAATGATTACCTCATCAATGGGTTTCCCCACTAACATAACCATTACTTTATATGAAACATTATTTACAAGTTTTTGTGGTTACTTTCAATGACTATTTTTTTCCTATTTTTATGAAAACATTTATATTTTTAATAAGTGATTTTAAAATGAAAATAGTGTTTTCTTCAAGAAATAGTCTATTGATTTTTTAAAAGTGTTTTTATCTAGGTCAACATACATTGATGAATATTATAATTTACTATAGATATACTCTAATGATATCATCAACTTTATTTCTCTATGGGTATTATGATCATTTTTTAAAATTTATTGACTAGGAGAAATCTCAACATTTCCTATGTTGGTTTTTCAATATGAATGTTTTATTGATTAAATAATGAATTATTATTCATTTTTTCATATAATGAATTAATTGGTCTTTTTAGTTCATGGTCGGATCTCTATATATCCCCTTAATGAATTAGTCTGTCTCATGATACAAATTATCTTGGGTTTTGTCATATAACATACCTATTTATATATGATGTCTTGGAATGATACCTTGATGGGAAGATTATGATTTTAGACATATACATTAGATATTCATGAAACTATTTATTGATATCCATGAGATTATTTATGTTGTTATATCATATATGGTTATATTCAACTTTTATGTTTTTAGTTATATAAAATATTTTATTATTTCTTATCTCTGCCTTATTATTCAGGAATTGTTTATTTTATGAATATCTTATGGTTTATGATTTCCCTTACTGAGCATCTGAGAACACCCTTTATTATGTTTTCCATTCCCCTAGATACCAAGGAGGGATCTATGGATGCCTTTTGGGATAGATTAGAAAATAAATTAATCTATCACTATAATTTTAGGTTTTATGTTTTTTTCAAGTGTAATGTGATAATTATTTATGTATCTAGTCTCCTGAGACTACTAAACTATTTGATACTTTGGGGGACAATCTCTTATATCTTGTTCCAACATTGTAAAAAAACCACCAGATTCTGTTTACTAGATTTAGGGTGTTACACTTTTGAATAATATAATACTATCTTCATTAAATCTTGTCCCATGGTAGAAGGAGGTAAGTGTATCATGCATGGTCAAATAAAAAATAAATAAGGCATTTAAATATAGCTACATAAGTTATGCATTTGACCTTATGGAATATCATGAGGCAAAGATACTACATTACACATTTTATGTTTATATGAGTGCTTATTATTGGTATAGCTTTACCATATCTCATTAGGGTACATGATGTGTTTCTAGACACCACTCCTAGTCATTTAATGAAACTCATATATATCAAGATAAGGTCCAAGAGGGTCACAAATAAATTTATTTTAAATCTTTTTAAAATGTTATTGAATTTGAGTTCGGTATATGGAAGGCCCCATTATTGGTGTTAGGTAATTTTTGAGATTAAACAACCATAATAAAAATAAATAATTCAACATTATTTAAGTTTGGAGTAATAATTGTTGAATTTATTATCTCAATATATTCACAAGTTAATTAGTTAATATAAGAAAAAATTTTATGTATGAATATTTTTTTCACAGTTTTTAGAATATTTTATGGGAGAAATGATCTGAGTAAATCAATTATAATTTATAATGTTATATAATATTGGTTTTAAAAAATTATAAAATAATAATGAAAATCTTAACATGTCTACTAGGTCATTATTGTCTTTTATGGTTTATTAAGAAAGTTAATGTTGTTAAAGGGAAAATTTATAATTTTAATATGTTTTAACATCCCTATTTTAACCAAATAAAGACAAAATTATATGAAATTATTGATTCCATGAATTTTAAATATTATGACTAGTTTTTTCTACTAATAAGAGTGATAAAAATGATTCATGAGAACCCTGATCCAAGAAATCATTCTTGGATTGAAGAAATAGTGCTCTTAGGATTGTAATTACTTAGAAATCCCCATCACTTCACCAGGATAACACCCAGAGTGTGAAGATATACATATCAAAAATATTTCGAACTGCATGTTGAAGATATTTTGTGTTATTAATTTAGATATTTCAATAAATTATCATCTTTGATGAGTAAAAAATTCCATCAATTAAAAATTTAATGAGGTATCATTTCAATTTTTTATTCACACTTATTTAAATTAAATTAAATCCTTATGTTGAAAACCATTTGATCCGGCATCGGGAATAATAATTCAATACTAATATTATGGAAAAAATTACATATTTTAATTAATATTTAAATTACCCAATTCAAAAACGTGATCAAACAATCTAGGACATTCAATCCAAATTTTTAGTGAGGATTATGTTACAAAAAACTATACCACATTTTAAATGATATTAAATGAACTAGGGAGATCCTGAAAGAGAAAGTGTAACATCCCTGGTAAATAAAAAATATGACATTTTCATATTTATTAATATTGGTCAATTAAATAGTAAATTTACTATAATGTGGATGCTATGTCCAATAGCGTACTCAACATGCAACAACGGTTTTCATTGAAATCTTACATTGCACACAACTATGAGTTATTCTGAAAAATAATATAATATTATTATTATTTTAAATAGTAGTTAATGGCTAGCCATTGTATTGGTGGGAATAAATAGAACTAACTAAAATATTATTAAAAATATTTTTTAAATGTTTTTAATTTTATCAAATAAGTTTTAGAGGCATAAAATAATAATGAACCCAATTTTAAGCATGAAAAACTCTAATATTTTTAAAAAGGTTGTTTTACCGCCTATTAATGGAGAACCCTTTTTAAATCTATTTTCTATCTCTTTTATGTGTTCCATTTGACAAAATAATTTTATTATTTAAAATTATGACATAAAAATTTACTTTGGTTATATTTTTGGTATTTTTTGATAAAGTTCATTTTTAATGAATTGTGAAAAATACTGCATTTTAAGTCAAAATTGTCTTTTCATCTAATTTATTTATATTGTTAGATTATCTTTTTAGTTTGTTTTAATGTGTATGTATATTATGTTTTACCAATTAATATAATTTTGGTAATTTAAAGTAATTTCACTTTCTAATTAGACATAAACACATGTTAATCTTTTGATAGTTATTCTTTCATAAAAACACGCTTTTTGGTTTTGACAACTGGAATTAATTTTAAATTCTATGTTTTGAATTTGTAAAAATGGATTCCATATTTGGAATCATTATTTCCAAATTTTTCTAATAGATAACTTTTATTTTTAGACATTATGAATAATAACTTCAGTAAATATTTTATTTACCATGGTTAACCGGTAAATCAAGTAAATAAGGATAAAAAATAATATTATAATAAAACTAAATTACCCTGACACATGTATTAACCCTATTTTTTGATACATATCTGACCATGTGAATCTCTGGGTCGATTTCGGGACCCCATGTACCAACTTTTAAGTGAAAATGACATTTTATAAAAATTAAGTTAAAGTTAAGGAAAATGCAACATAAACATATATCTTTTAGAAAAACAATTTTTATATGGGTTTATATAAGTGATATATTTGATTATAAATATTCCTTATAAATATAAAAATATTTCCTACATCATTATATTTTAGTTATAATTTTTAGACATTAAATAAATAAATTTAATTATGCCATAATGGTGATGCACCGATGGATTCTTTAATAAAGGATTCAAATAAATGATATTATAAATGTTAAAATAAATGTAATTTTGTTATTTTTATGGAATCCAAGATTTTTTTTGATGATATTTACATTTTATATTTTTATTAATGATGTTTTTTTGAATCAATAATGTTGTTATGAATTTGTAAAAATTCATGATATGAATAGTGTCAAAATTGAAATAATTTATATTTTAAATATAAAATATTTAATTAAATATAATAAAGCTATAAAAATTGTAATATTCATAAAAATAGTTATAATAAGTCTAAAATTTTATTATTTAATCTTTAATTTGATATTTTTTATGTTATTTTAACTATTCTGATTCTCAAAGTGTTAAATTCTTGATACAACGGTAAGAGTAAAAAGGGTTAAATAAGAAAGATAAGGATTAAAAAATGTCTGAAACCTATACAATTATAATTGTATGATTTTATTTAGAATTATACTCATTTTATATTTTCATATAATAAATATTTGACATTTTAAAACTGAAATCATTTTATGATAAAATAATACATTCATACTTTTTTAAAGAGGCTTTCCCCCCTCTTATAAAAGGGAATCACCTGTAACTCTTACTCACACCCCTAAATCCCCATTGGATCATCCATCCTCTAAAAATATAAGCTCCAAATATCCCATTATTCCTCCTAAAATCCTTCCCCTAGGAATAAATAAATTCCACAAGTCCTTTTAGCATAAATCAAAAGGAGTTACCCAATTAGAGGTAACATCTTCTCTCAAGTTCTTTTCTTTTATTTTCCTTCTCCACTCCCTAGGATCTTTTTATTTTATTTTTTACATAAAAAAAATATTATCAATATAATAGGTTGTTTTTAAGTTATGTATTCTAACTACACATACAAACACCTCCATCAAATGGGTATAGAACATATTGTTTATGTGGACGGTGAACTACTGCCTCACGAAACAATGAGTGTTCAAGATTCTCCTACCACCTATTATGGTGTCCATTATGATGGAACTATAATTATATATGATATTTATGATATTTATTTTATCTATATGCTTATTTAATTCTCATTTATAACATACCTTTATGATTTTCATGTTGTATAAATATGATAATTTCATTTGAGGAATTCTAGACGACCACCCATCAAGATGATTTGACTCGTTCATGAAATACATTGAATTTATAAAGGATAGTGTTAATGAACTAATGTAATGTATATAAAGAAATATTTTCTACTGGAATTATAATATACCTATGTATCATTTGGTTTTCATCCCTTTAAAAGGTAAAAAAGAAATGAAAGTAGCATTCATGTGTACATATGGCTTACCTTCTCCATGAACAGTGCATTTCATTTTCATATATAAAATTGATATAGACTATTATAAATAAATATATACTGGTTATATATTATATATATGATATCTAAATCCGGAATATCATTTTGTAGATAATGGAATTTTGACCACATGGATAGTTTGTAATTATAACAAGTTCATTTTTACTCACATTACGAACATCGACAAAATGTCTGAAATGAATTCAAATAATTAACTAATTTATGTAGCTGGGTAATACATTATATAAATGGAATAATAAACATTAAAAAGGATATTAATAAAATATAATTAACATAAATTTATTATTCAGGAATATATGAGACAAGTCGGACTTGAGGTAAAGGAACCTTTCACCCTCATCTTTTAGTCAAAGACTTATTTTATGTTATGTATTTTAATTTAAATTTTATTATGTTGGGATAAGTTCTTCTATATCATTATTTCTGTAAATTTTATTTCCATGTGATGATAGAACCTTTTCTATTTAATCAACACATTTTTATTGAATTTTTAAGTGACGTCGTTGGGCTGTTGAATTTTTGTAAGGTAACTTATTTACCCAATTTCAATTATTTGGGTTAAAATTATACTTCTTGATTATGTTATGATTTGAATATGTGTTATTGACCTATGATTGTTTTACAGATAATATACACTTATATTGGATGTATTTATATTTGTCACACATAATTATTTCATTGATTAATCATTAATCTAATGGTACAATTTTTGTAAGGGACTACATCTCAATCCCCTTTCATTGAAAAATATCTTGTTATTATGAATATTTATTATCCTATAAGGTTTATATACATCCATTTTGAAATTTTATATCATTAATTTATTAATTCTCATGATATTTATAGTTTTATTTGATGTTATTATTTGATTATTTTTATTCAAGAGTTTCTCGAGTGGTAAATTATTCTTTAACTAAAACATCATCTTAAATGTTTTAAAGATTTATTCTTCTAAATCATTATATTTAATGTCCAGGTTTTAGAAATTAATTTAAGGATTTATTTATATTTACATGAGTGTTTTAAATTTTAAATTTCTTTCCAATGTTTCTAAGTGGTATGGTACACTTTGATTCAAAACACTTATTTTTGAATATTTTAAATGAATTGATTATGTCAATATCATGAAATGATATCTTGTGAATGAAATGTGGAAATATTTTCATTCCTTTATGTTGGTTTTATGTGTTATGAATATTTTATTGTTATTGGGGATTGTTTACGTATATGGGTGGTTTCATGATAAACCTATGGCGGGTGAGCCCGAGATAGCTCTCCAATGCATTGGGTAACGTGACGGACGTAAATGTTAATATTTCTCCTATAAGATTTTTGGAATATACCCTGATGGGAGTTCCAAACATAACTCCCTATGTATCTGTGAAGAATACAATGTAATTATGTTATTCATAAAATCTTTTGATTTCATAAAGTGTGTTAAAGAGCTTATGTTTTGTATGTATTGATGGTCTAATGTTTTATTTCTTTATTTTTAACCCTTAGTGAGATTTTTATGCTTATCCCATGTTTTGAAAAAAATTCACAGGACTTAAAGATGAATAGTGTCAAGGATGGTATCAATGAAAATTCATGTTATCTAAAACATAGAACTATACATGTTTATTTTTTAAGAGTTTTTGTTTTATGAAAAAAATGGATAGTGAGTAGAAGTGTCTACTTGTAATGTTAAAGTTGTTATTTATAATTTATGACCTAATTCTCTAAATCTATAAACCTAAAATTATACACAATGTGAATTATTAACTTAATTCAAAATTATATAATGTTTTATGATGGAGTCGTATAGTTTGTATCCAAGGGAGGTTTAGATAAATTTAGATATTAGGGTTTTATATAAGCATAATTGACATAACCACAATGGTTTGAATATTATAAAGAGTCATAGTTATTTTAGATAAATTGAATGAGTTTAAGATAACATGAATAAGTATATCTTAGTGTTTACCCTCCTAATAAGATAGTATATTATTATTTTACAGATGTACTCACACTGACCTTTTTTATTTTAGTGAATGGATTGATCTAGAAGGAACAAAAGTAAAAAAAAAATGGATGTGAAGGAAATTGTGGTGGTTTTTTGAATGAGAAACTGAATGAAATGGGAGTTGCAATGAGAAATCTTGTGGTTATTCTTAACCAACTATCTGGAGTCGTGTTTGACCACATGAACCTTAGTGATTTTTATAAGGCATAATATATGAGATAAATGAATACCAATGGAAGATAAGGTAATAATAAAAAATGTAATTATATTAAAAACCTATGTGTCAAGGGTGTGGAAAGAAACACCTAGAAAAATTCTTCAAAGGGACGGAACCATGTTTCAGATGTGGTAATGAAGGTCATAAAGCAATAACCTACCTTGGAAAAAGGAAGCGTCCAGTTGACTCTTGGAATGATAAAGAAGTTATTTTCCAAGGATAAATTGAATGTTGAATATGTGGTGTAAATGGTCATTATACAAATTGATTTCCTATAATGATGGGTTGGGAATAGGATCAGCAAGATCGAACAAATATATTTTTACCAATGCCCAATTCCATTCCATTTGAGGAAGAGGAAACTAGAAATGACCTATGAAAGTTACAGAAAATTTTATAGCTCATGTTATGAAAATACAAAAAATCATAGAAAATTATGCATAATTTTTTTTTAGGAAAGAATTATAAAATAATAAGAAGGAAAGACAAGGATAAAGGATCATGAAGAATGATTGACGATTAAGTTGTCTAGTAATTTAAGAGTTATGTTTGATCTGTGAATGATGTTATGTTTAAATGTATTAATGATAGAATTAATTTTTAATACCTTTTCTAGTTTGTGTAACCCTGAAGTTTGATATGTGAGAATGTTATTCACGGATGAATTATCTTTTCTTCTGTGGACATAATGGATGACCTTAGGGGTTCATGTGACCTTTTTTTAGGAAATTACAGGTTATTACTTTTTGGGATGAAAAATGAAAGGTATTAGAAAAATTTTGAGGATAAAAAAGGTTATGGTTATTTTTTAATAATTTATCTCATTTTGGGAATGTTATAAAATTATATAGTTTTTGAAAAATGACAACATGCAGACCATATGTCAACCCATCACATCAGACAAAGTTGTGGGAATTGAATGAACAACCAAAGTGCGATTAGGATTTATCACCAACCGTTGGAATACATGAAGTCTCTTGTTAATATGACTAATTATTTTTAGATAAATGATTTTATGGATCAAGAATAAGTTGATTTTTGGAACTTTTGTTTTATCGAATTGATATCATTAGTATTGGGAAATAATTTGGTGATTTAATGATAAATGTTAATTTATAAGACGTTTTCTCTTTTGGGAAACTATATGCGTAAGGAAAATAAAATACTATGGCATTTAATTTGTCGAGTAATGGTTGAAATCTTAGTTTGGAAGAATATATGTAATTATTATGGACATAAGGTAATTTGGGTTATTTATGGAAATTATTAACCTATCATAGAGAATAGGCGATTAGGTTAATTTCTCTTCAGTATGAGACATTATGAGTAGTTGATGTTATTAGGAGATAAATTTTAAGATTTATTATGGAAGAATATTTGATTAAATTATTCTTTGTTTTGGGTTTCAATATAATTTTAAATTATATTTAAGTATTTTAAGGAAAATTATTTATTGAATAATTTTTGTTGAAATTTGGATTTTTTTTTAATTTTAGATATTATGAGTGGTATTTCTTTTTAATATAGGATTATCCTTTTGGGGATTTTCTGATCTTGTACTAAACATTTTGGTTTTGGATAATGTATAAAGATATGGAAAATATATAATTTATCTTTTTTGGTTTATGTGATTCTCTATAATTTGATTCTAGCACTTTTGATGTGATCATGTCATCTTGAATACTCATCATTTGGAAAAAATATTATTTTGTGGCAGAAATTTAGTAAATGATGAAAGTATACATGAAAAGTAAGAATGTTTCCTTATGTCCTTAGTCAATCTCATAAATAAATTTTCAAACTTTGTGAAATGGAAATTAAACCAAAAACATTGTCTGTTTACTTTTCTAAATGGGAAACTAATGACCATTTAACCCATCACATGTTTTTGGTTTTCTTGTGGTTAAATTTCTCCTGAGAATGTTTTCTATCACTATCCATCAGAACATGACGCTTAGTTTATCTTCCATATCCATGTTTTCCAACATGAAATCCTAGTATGGGTTATCTCAGGTGACCTTTTTAATTCTCCTTCATTATTTTAAAGTGATATTTTTACTGACTATTTATCTGATGTTGGACTTTTAATTAAGTTTCTGAGCATAATTTTAAAATTACGAGGATGAAATTCCCAAAAGGGTGGAAGGATGTAACATCCTAGGTAAATAAAGAATATGACAATTTCATATTTATTAATATTGATGAATAAAATATTAATTTTAAAATAAAGGGGATGCTATTTTAAATATCATACTCAACACACAGCAATGGGTTTCTTTAAAATAAGAATGAATCCAATTTTAAGCAAAAGAAACTCTAATATTTTTAAAAGGGTTGTTTTAATGCCTTTTGATGGAGAACCCTATTTAAATCTAGTTTTTTCACTTTTATATGTTCAATTTTACAAAATAAACTTATTATTTAGAATAGGTATATAAAAATTTACTTTGGGTAAATTTTTGGGATTTTTTGATAAAGTTCATTTTTTATGAATAGTGAAAAATACTGCATTTTAAGTAAAAACTGTCTTTTCACTAGATTTATTTATATGGTCATATTATCTTTTTAATTGGTTTTAAATTTTAATTATATTGTGTTTTTAACATTTAATCTAATTTTGGTCACTTAATGTAATTTCACTTTCTAATTAGACATAAACACATGTCAATATTTTGTTAGTTAATATTTCTTAAAAACATGCTATTTGGTTTTGACAATGGGAATTAATTTTAAATTAATTTATGAAGCTTATGTGTTTTGGATTTGAAAAATGGATTCCATATTTGGAATCATGAGATCCAAATTGTGTAAATATGTAACTTTTATTTTTAGACATTATGAATAGTAACTTTAGTAAATATTTTATTTATCATGGTTAAAGGGTAAATCTGGTAAATAAGGGTAAAAAATAATCTTATAATAATATTGAATTACCCTAACACATGTAATAAACCTATTTAATGATACATTTCCAACCATGGTCATCTTTGGGTGGATTTTAGGACCCGATTGAGCCACTTGTAAGAGAAAATTTCATTTTATAAAAATTAGTTTAAAGTTAATGAAAATGTAACATAAACATGTATATTTTATTAAAATGATTTTTATATGAGGGTATATAAGTGATATCTTCTTGTGACTCCCCAGGATTTATGAACTTGATCGGGTAAACAATGATATGTTTTATAATGATGTTTCTTGTTTTACTTGGTTTATTGTTAGTACTATTGAAGGGATTGAAAACTAAATAGATGAAAAACAAGGAAAATAAAGTGAACTGGTATACATTAAAATTTTACATTGCAACAAAGACCCAAACTAACCAAGAACACCATGTACAAGGCTTAACATGGCCACGACAAGGCTGCAAAGAACCACAACTCCAGTAATTGGATAGTAATCGTCTTCTGGGTCTGTCAGTGTGAAAAACATAATAACCAGAACCACAACACACGTACTCAGCACCAATGGAATGAGGAGAGCCATTCCACCTAGGGTAAAGTGTTTTGAAAATGTGAAACACCCTACCCCATTTTTTTATAATGGTCCTATAAGAAATTATGACTATTATATAACCGTTGGGTTTCCATGGATAAAGTGCATCTTTTTATAAAAATTTGGTCTTTATAATGATCTTATAATCTTATGGCATTTTAAAGAGTTTAATATGTATAAAAGATTCGAATTATATCTTGGAGTATCTTAATTTTGAAATAAAATAATATTCTTGAAAATTAATATATTTGATTTAACAAAATCCTGAAAATATCTATAAGGTAGAAAACATTGTATTTTAAACTGTTTTGGAAGTCATGTCTAAAGGGTATCTGTAATAATTGAAAAAATATATCTGATTGGATCTCGAAAACTATGTATTTTGAATTGTGGAATACTATTGGTCTTTTAAAAAATAATTTTATGAATCAAATAGTGGAGTATGTTATAAATTGGATTTTTGATTTTAAAAGAAATAAGTTCCTAATAATTATAAAACATTAGTATGTTAATTATGAAATATATATCTTTTAAAAGGGTTATATCAAAATGTAAATTATTATTCATAATCTACAATGGGATTTTAGATTTAAAAATTTTAAGTTAAAACTATTTTCTTTTCTTGTATAAAAACCCAATTTTAACAATATTCATATTTCACACTATTTTGAAACTAAGTATACTTGTACTAATTATTTTGTATATCTAAATATGTTTTTAGCAAAAAAATTTGTTGGGACTCGGCCAAGCCAAGGCCATCCCTTTGGGAAAATCCCTCAAGGATGAGACTGAGCCCCTAGGGACCTGAGGTACCGACCATCGGGATCCCGAGTGGTGTAGAGGGTGTCAACCAGGTCTGAGCCGAGCAAATCTTCATCCAGTCGTACGCGAGCCCGTGTATAAGTCCTACGGCGCGCGTTGCTTAAGGGTGGACCAAGGGCCGCAGGGGCTCGTGTATAAGGCCCCGCTGTGTGTGTTTGTGTTATTATCCCGAAGGTAGCGCACTCTAGCTTATAATCCATGCCTTCTCTTCAGTTCGTTTCGATGTGGGACTCCATCCACACGTTCTGAACCATTCGATCGAATACTGCATCTATCGTGTCCGTCTGATTCTTTAACAACATGATCGCCCCCATGAATTTCCGTGACCATCCGATCTCTCACGAGATCTAATCCCGGTCCTTGGTCCTTTAAACCCGCTCAACCAATCTTCTGATCTTCCTCCAACTGTCTGATCTCACCTATTCTAATCTGGTTCATCTATTTCATCTCCACGTCGCACCCCTCTGTCATCTCCTTCCTCACATCGGGGTCCCGCACCAGTAGGCTTGCACATCCGAGGATGCCTCAGCCTTCTCCTATTGCATTACTCCCCTTGACTTGTGCACACTCCATCACCTAAGGCACTATTTTCTCATCTCCCTCATGCCGGTCTACCCTTGGGTCGAGTCACCTAAGTGCATTGAATCCCTACATAAACCCCTCCCTCTCTCGGACTTTCTTCTCCTCCTGAACTCTTTCCGAACTCTCTAGCATAACCAACGAGATCCCTTTGGATGCGAGCATCCTCCTTAATCACAGTAAGGGTGTTCTATGTTTAATTTCCATTAATAACATCCTATTCTTTTATGTTTTTTTATATATGGTTTGTATATATAAAAAATGTAAAATACAAACCCTCCTATTTTAAAAAATATTTAAGGGTATTTCCCTACGATTTACAAGGAGGCTTGCATGTTTAGGGGTCTGCATGTTTTCTTTTTAAATGGTTCTGTCTAATATATCATTTTCTATGTATATGGTTATATATATATATATATATATATATATATATATTGTATCAATCCTTTGGGTATTAAATGTGTTAAAATAAGATTAATTTAAAATTTTCGATGTATGGGATTAACTTCATTTAGTTTATTTCTATAAAACCCGTATATTTGTATAATGAGTATATACAATTTTGTATATATATATATACATGTATACATATAACCCAAATCAAAACTGTTTCTTTTTTTAGTTTATAAAGTAATTATGGGTGTTATACCAGGGAGATAAATATTATAAGGATTATTTGGAAGCTTGTTGTATCATACCAAAATCCAAATTATAAACTTTTTATATACCTTAAAGGATGGGTATCAATCTTTAAGTAAATTTTTATATGCAACTATGTTTCTGGTTTAAATTGAACTATGTTTATAAAACCTTAATTTTTATAAATATGGTTACATTTATAACATACCTAATATGGATTTAGTTTTCAATCAAGTAATTGACTAATGGTTGGAAACATTCAGTACGTAAGGAATTTAATAGACCTTGTTTTTAAATTGTATAAAACCAATATATACACTTTGTGTATATATGGTTATCCATATATGTATTTATAGGTATAATTTCCAAAAACATATTTTTTTCTCTCTAAGAAAAGATTACCAGGACTGACTTTATGCTTTAATACATATAAAATTTTAATAAAAGATAATATTGGTGTTTGTTAAACCAACTTGTATTTTATATATAATTACACATAAATGGGCATGTTTTTTTAAAGAAGTTTATTTGACATTACCCATGATGTGTTTTATGATAAAGTGTGTATTTTAGCTTGATTAAAATATATTAGAAGATTTAGGATTTATGGGATCATTTTATCATGTTGTGTTCATTTATTGACTTATTACACAATGATCCAACTTTGGTGAGTGTTACTAGTTAATCATGTTATGGTTTAATTTATTTGAAAATTCAGTGGAATGTTTATCACCATAACTGATGACAATTATTTTCTTTAAGTGTTTCATTTCCATGAAATAATAATTTTAAAGATTCATCATTTATTATATCATCATTTTATATGCTTTAGTAATTAGCTTCTATCCAGAAAATGTTTACTAAACTATGTATGCCTTTGATTAGTTATTGACATATTTGGAAATGTTAACTATCGTATCATGTATTATAAAAATGTGTAATGGTTCATTATTTATTATAGTTATTATTGTACATAATGCATGTATTTGACATTTCACGATAATGAACTAAGAAAATTAATTACCCAAAGTGGTATGGTACACATTGGGTAATATGAAAAACAATGAATTATTCAAGGTGGTATGGGACATCTTGAATATAATATGTCATTGAAGTAAAGTATGATCTATGTGGCTCAAATGATAATAAAGTCAAATTTAAGGGTGCACCCTGATAGCGATCCAATGAATTGGGTAATGATGTGATCTCTAGGGATTACAATTTTAATGATACCTTGGTGAATAACCTTGGTAATTTATTTTTAATGACACCTTGGGGATGGACCTTGGTGATACGGAAATGATTGTCTATGTTAAATGTTGATGCCACATAATTCAAGTTATGTTATGAGTTCTTTTCAAGATAATATTCCTATTCTTTCACGACCCTTACCTTGATGATTTTATAATGTTTTTATTTTGCATGTATAAGTCTAGGGCATGATTTTTGTTTGTCATTCAGAAAGATAATAACCATCATATGAAATTGAAGTTGTTTCCTTCGCACAACTCTGATTATGTATTACTCTTAACTGTTTAATTTTATGCTTAGATAATCACATGTCGTACTTGTTTATGATGACCATTATTACTCCTTTGAAGAATTTCATAATTGCTTCATGTATTCCTTGAAAATGTTGATTCAGCACTTTTATGTTATGTGTTACGGTTTTCCTTAAGAGAATGTTCTACATATAATTTTAAAAGAATGTTTTCAAAAGTTACACTGCCTATTTTAAAAGCCCTTACTGGGCATTCTTATGCTCACTCTATTTTTTTAATGAAATTTTTATAGGATGATAGAGTCTTTGCAAGCATTGGGAATTTGATCTGAGATTTATAAGGAAGTAGTGAAGCGGTTGACTCTGATTCCCTAGGATCTAAACCAGAAAGTTCCTCCTGATGGGTTATTATGTGTAAATTGTTGGTTCCGTTTGTATGAATCAAATTACACACCATAACTAGAGCACCAGCTCCGGGCTACGGGAGGCTGGGGCCTTACAGTTGGTATCAGAGGAATGATTTAGGCAACCCTGGAAAATTAGGACAACACTAAAACATTAATAATGATTTACTATGTTGGGTTTGTTCTTAAAATTAATAGATGGGAAGCCAGCAATTCACTCCTAGACTCTTGAATCTCCCTATAGAGATCATAGAGACTATTGTAGAAAAATCCTTCTCAATAAGTTACAGACCTTTTGTTAACTTATGACTCACGTGAAAAACCCTCTATGAAATATCGAAAATCTTGAATGCCCTTCAAATCTTCCTGGGATCTGAAGTTGTGTATAACCAAATGGTTAATGCACTGTTCGAGAATTATAACAATAAAGTAAAGTACTACGAGAGACTCTCCCTATGTTTTACCCTGAATAAGAAATGGTTGGCCTTCACGGCCTTCGGAGAAGCTGCAAAAGAGATAGACTTCTGTGCAGTCTTTATGAACCAAATCCTGTGTTTTAGCATGCTTGGGGACCTTTTCAATTTTGAATCATTCATCGAATCCTTCAAATATGATGTGGTTCGAGATATCTTTAGGAACCAAATACAATCGGATGTCGCAGAGCATGATGTCACTCGAGCCTATCTCGGTAAAACCACCTGTATCAAACGAGAGCTTGGTATTAACCACGATCCGAATTGCCAACAGTATATTTGGGAAGAAGAGACCTGCGAGCTTTGTGCTACCCTGGGAGTAGAGTTAAATGTTACCTTCTTCCTTAGGCGATGGATGTAGAGGGATACCACCAAGGGTGTTAGGGGAGCCGTTTGAATGAGTCAGTTCATGTAGGCTAATAGAATTGAAAGGACGCAATTCTTTTAAGAGGGGGATAATGTGACGCCGCAAGATTTATGAACTTGACTGGGTAAACAATGATATGTTTTATAATAATGTTTCTTGTTTTAAATGGATTATTGTTAGTACCAATGAAGGGATTGAAAACTAAATAGAGGAAAAACAAGGATAATAAAGTGAACTGGTATGCATTAAAATGTTACATTGCAACAAAGAACCAAACTAACCAAGAACACCATGTACAAGACTTAACATGGCCACGGAAAGGCTGCTAAGAACCACAACTCCAGTAATGGGATAGTAATTGTCTTCTGGGTCTATCAGTGTGAAAAACATAATAACCAGAACCACATTACACGTACTCAGCACCAATGTAATGAGGAGAGCCATTCCACCAAGGCTCTAGTGTTTTGAAAAAATGAAACACACTACCCCCTGTTTTTATAATGGTCATTTAAGAAATTATGACTGTTACATGACCGTTGGGTTTCCATGGATAACGTGCATCTTTTTATAAAAATTTGGTCTTTATAATGCTCTTATAATATTATGTTATTTCAAATATTTTAATATGTACAAAATATTTGAATTATATCTTCGAGTATCTTAATTTTTAAATAAAATCATATTCTTGAAAATGAATCTATTTCATTTATAAAATCCTGATAATATCTATATGGTGGAAAACTTTGTATTTTAAAATGTTTTGAAAGTCATGTCTAAAGGTTATCTGTAATAATTGAAAAAAATATATCTTACTGGATCTTTAAAACTTTGTATTTTGAATTGGGGAAAACTATTGGCCTATTAAAAAATAATTTTATGAATCAAATAGTGGAGTATGTTATAAATTGCATTTTTTATTTTAAAATATATAAGTTCATAATATTTATAAAAGTTTAGTATGTTAATTATGAAATATATATCTTTTAACAGGGTTATAAAAAAATGTAAATTATTCTTCATAATCTACAATGGGATTTTAGATTTGAAAATTTTAAGTTAAAACTATTTGTTTTTATTGTATAAAAACTCAATTTTACAAATATTCATATTTCACACTATTTTAAAACTAAGTATACTTTTACTAATTATTTTGTATATCTAAATAAGTTTTTAGAAAAAAAAATTTGTTGGGACCCGGACAAGCCAAGGGAATCCCTTTGGGACAAGCCATCAAGGACGAGACCGAGCCCCTAGGGACCCGAGGTACCGACCATTGGGATACCGAGCAGTGTAGAGGGTTTCAACCAGGTTTGAGCTGAGAGAGCTTCGCCCAGTCGCATGCAGGCCCATGTATAAGTCCAACGGTGCATGTTGTGTAAGGGTGGGCCAAGGCCCATAGGGGCCCATGTATAAGGCACTGGTGTGTGTGTGTTTGTGTTATTATCCCGAAGGCAGCACACTCTGTCTTATAAGTCGCGCATTCTCTTCAGTTCGTTTCTATGTGGGACTTCATCCACATGATCTGAACCATTCGATCAAATCCTACATTGATCGCATCCATCCTATTCCTTAACCACGAGATCACCCCCGTGTATTTTTGTGACCGTCCGATCTCTCGCGAGATCTAATCTCGGTTGTTGGTCATTTAAACCCGCTCAACCCATCTCTCACTCTTCCTCCAACCATCTGATCTCTCCTATTCGAATCTGGGCCATCCGTTTCATCTCCATGTCGCACCCCTCTGTCGTCTCCTTCCTCACATTGGGGTCCCACACCAGTAGGCCTTCACACCCGAGGATGCCTCAGCCTTCTCCTATTGCACTGCTCCACTTGACTCTCCCACACTCCATCACCTAGGGCACTATTTTATTGTCTCCCTCACGCCAGCCTACCCTTGGGTCGAGTCACCTAAGTTCACTGAATCCCAACATAAACCCCCCCCCCCCCCTCTAGGACTTTCTTCTCCTCCCGAACTCTTTCTGAACTCTCCAGCAAAACCAACGAGATCCCTTTTGATCTGAGCATCCTTCTTAATAACACATAGGGTGTTCTATGTTCCATTTCCATTAAGAACATCATGTTCTTTTATGTTTTGTTATATACAGTTTGTATATATATATAAGTTAAAATACCAACCCTCTTGTTTTAAAATTATTTTAAGGTTATTTACCTACGATTTACAAGGAGGCATGCATGTTTAGGGGTCTGCATGTTTTCTTTTTAAACGGTTTTGTCTTATATATGTTGTTCTGTGTATACGGTTTTATACATATATATATATATATTATCAATCCTTTGGGTATTAAATGTGTTAATATAAGATTAATTGAGGATTTTCGGTGTAGGGGATTAACTTCTTTCAGTTTATTTCTATAAAACCCATATGTTTTTATATTGACTATATATGATTTTGTATATATATATATACATATATACATATAACCCAAATCCAAACTGTTTCTTTTTTAGATTTTAAAGTAATTATGGGTGTTATACCTGGGAGATAAATATTATAAGGATTATTTTGAAGCTGGTTATATCATGCCAAACCCCTAAGTATAAACATTTTATATACCTTATAAACTTAAATTTATAAGTATTTAGTCCAATACAAATCAAAATTTATGATTTTTAAAGGATGGGTATAAATCTTTAAGTAATTTATTATATGAGAACTATGTTTATGGTTTAAATGGAATTATGTTTATAAAACCTTAAGTTTTATACATATAGTTACATTTATAACAAACCATATATGGATTTATTTTTCAATCAAGTAATTGATTAATGGTTGGAAAAATTTAGTACGTAAGGTATTTAATAGACCTTGTTTTTAAATTGTGTAAAACCCATATATACACTTTGTGTATATATGGTTATGTGTATATGTGTTTATAGGTATAATTACAAAAACCCTATTTTTTTTTCCTTACGCATTTATTTCCAGGACTGACTTTATGCTTTAATACATATAAGATTTTAATAAATGATAATATTTGTTTTTTCTAAACCAACATGTATTTTATATATAACTACACATAAATGGGCATGTTTTATTAAAGAAGTTTATTTGACATTACCCATGATGTGTTTTATGATAAAGTGTGTATTTTAGCTAGATTAAAATATATTAGAAGACTTAGGATTTATGGATCATGTTATAATGTTGTTTTCATTTATTGACTTATTACACAATGATCCAACTTTGGTGAATGTTCCTAGTTAATCAAGTTATGGTTTAATTTATTTGCAAATTCAGTGGTCTTTTTATCACCATAAATGATGGAAAATATTTTCATTAGGCATTTCATTTCCATGAAATAATAATTTTAAATATTCATCATTTATTATATCATATTCTTATATGCTTTAGTAATTATATTCTGTGCAAAGAATGTTTACTAAACTATGTATGCCTATCATTAGTTATTGGAATATTTTGTAATGTTAACTGTCATATCATGTATTATAAAAATGTGTAATTCTTCATTATTTATTTTAGTTATTATTTTAAATAATGCAGGCCTTTGACATGTCATGATAATGATTAAGAAAATTAATTACCCAAAGTGGTATGGGACACCTTGGGTAATATGAAAAGGAATAAATTTTTCAAGGTTGTGTGGGACATCTTGAATATAAAATTCCATTGAAGTAAAGTATAATCTATGTGACTCACATGATAATAAATACAAATTTAAGGGTGCACCCAGATAGCGCTCCAATGCATTGGGTAATGATGTGATCTCTAGGGATTACAATTTTAACGATACTTGATGAATAACCTTGATAAATTTTTTTAATCACACCTTGGGTATTTACCTTGGTGATATGGAAATGACTGTTTAAGTTAAATATTTATGCCACATAATTAAAGTTATGTTACGAGTTCTTTTCAATATAATATTCCTATTCTTTCACAAACCTTGCCTTGATGTTTTTATAAAGTTATTATTTATAAAGTATAGGTTTAAGGCATGATTTTTGTTTATCATTCAGAAAGATAGTAACCATCATATGAAATTGAAGTTGTTTCCTTTGCGCAACTCTGATTAAGTATTACTCTTAACTGTTTCATTTTATGCTTAGGTAATCACATGTCGTACTTGATTAGGATGACCATTATTACTCCTTTGAGGAATTTCATAACTGTTTCATGTATTCCTTGAAAATCTTGATTGAGAACTTTTATGTTATGTGTTATAGTTTTCCTCAATATAATGTTCTACAGATAATTTTAAAAGAATGTTTTCAAAAGTTACATTATCATTATTTTAAAACCCCTTACTGGGCATTATTATGCTCACCCTAAATTTTTAATGAAATTTTTACAGGATGATAGAGTCTTTGAAAGATTTGGGGATTTGATCTGAGCTTTGTAACGAAGAAGTGAAGTGGTTGACTCTGATTCTACAGGATATAAACCAGAAAGTTCTTCCTGATGGGTTGTGATGTGTAAATTGTTTGTTACGTTTTTATGAAACAAATTACACAACATAACCAGAGCACCGGCTCCGGGATACAGGAGGCTGGGGCCTTACACATCTAATATAAATATTCATTGGAAATATATAAATATTTCCTACACCATGATATTTTATTTATAATTTTTAGTCATTAAAAATGAATTTAATTATGACACAATGGTGATGTAGATATTGCTTTATTAATAAAGGATTCAAATAAATGATATTATAAATATTAAAATAAATGTAATTATGTTATTTTCTTGTCATACATGAATTTTTTAGATGATATTTACATGTTATATTAATATTAATGAAGTTATTTCGAATCAATCTGGTTGTTATGGATTTTAAAAAAAAAGTCACGATATGAATAGTGTCGAAATTGACATAATTCATATTTTAAATATAAAATATTTTATTAAATTCTATAAAATTCTAAAAAAAAATATTTATAAAAATGGTTATAATTAGTCTCAAATTTTATTATAGACTCTTTAATAGGATATTTTTCATGTTTGGATAACTATTTGGATTCTCAAAATGTTAAATGCTTGATAAAAATGGTAAGAGTAAAAAAGGTTAAATAAAAAAGATAAGAATTAAAAAAATATCCAAAACCTATAAATTTTTCATTTTATGGTTTTATTTAGACTTATATTAATCTTAGAATCTAATTTAATGAGTTTCGGACCATTTGAAACTGAAAATAAGTTTTTAATAAAATAATACTTTGAAACATTTCGAAATAGCCCCTACTCCCTCTTATAAAAGGGCATCACCTCTAACCCTTACTCACACCACTCAAACCCCCTTAGATCATAAAATCTCTACCAAAATAAACTCCTAATATCCCTATATTCCTCCTATAATACTTTTTCTATGAATAAGGCAATTCAATAAGGCATTTTAGCTTAAATCAAAAGGAGTTACCTGATTTGAGATAACATCTTCTCTCAAGTTCTTTTATTTTGTTTTAATTCTCCACTCCATATGATCTTCTTATTATTTGTTTACATTAAAACACTAGTATACCAAATATACTAGGATTCTTTTATTATAAGGATTCAAATTAAACATACACACACCTCCGTCAAATGGGTATAGAACATATTTTTTCCATTGACGGCGAACTACTAGCTCAAGAAACAATGATTGTTAAATATTATCTTACCACCTCTTATGGAAGACATTATGATGGCACTAAAATCATTTATTTTATATATGATATTTATTTTATCTCTATGCTTCTGTAATTATCATTTATAACATACCTTTATTCTTTTCATGTAGTATAAATACGATAATTTCATTTGAAGAAGTGTGGACTACCACCCCCTCAATGTTTTATGACTCATTCATACCATACATGGAACGTATAAATTATGGTGTTAATGATATTATGTAACATATATAAAATTTTATATTAATTTTTAATTATAATATAACTATGTATCATTTGGTTTTCATTCATTTAAAAAAGAAAAAAAAAGAAATGATAATTATGTTCATGCGTACTTACGGCTTAACATCTCCTTGAATAGAGCATTTCATTTTCATATATACAAATGATATAGACTATTATAAATACATATACACTGTATATATATGATATATATGATATCTAAATCATGAATATAATTTTTGAGATAATTTATTTTATACCACATGGACAATTTGAAATTATAACAATTTCATTTTTGACTCAAGTTCCTAACATCGACAAAATGTTCGATATGAACTCAAATAATTAACTAATTGTAGTATCAAGGTAATAAGTGATATAAAATGAATAATAAACATTAAATATGTCATTAATAAAGTATAAATTAACGTAATTTTATTATTCATGGAGAACAAGGAACATACGAGACAAGTCGGACTCAAGGTAAGGGAACCTTTCACCCTCATCTTTTAGTCAAAGACATCTTTTATGTTATGTATTTTAATTTCAATTATCTTATTTTGCGATATGTTATTATATATCCTTATTTATGTACATTTTATTTTTATGTGATGATTGACCATTTTCTCTCTCATTAACTCATTTTATAAATTTTTAAGTGACGCCGTAAGGCTGTGGAATTTTTGTAACTGAACTTATTAACCCAACATCAATTCTTTGGGTTAAACTTCTACTTCTTGAAAATGTCATGATATGAATATGTGTTAATAACTTATGATATTTTTACACTTAATATCCACTTATATTGTTTGTATTTATATTTTTCACACATAATTATGTCATTGATTTATCCTTAATCTAATAATACAATCTTTGTAAGGGACTACATATCAATATACTTTCATTAAGTAATATATTGATATTGTTCACCTTTATTAACCTAAAAGGTGTATATACAACCATTTTGACATTTTATATCATTAATTTGTATATTATAATGATATTTATTGTTTTCTTTGATATTATTCTTTAATTATTTTTATTCAAGAGTTTCTCAAGTGGTAATTGATTCTTTAACAAAAACATCATTTTAAATGTTTTAAATATTTAATCTTTTAAACCCTTCTCTTTCATGTCCATGTTTTAGAAATTATTTTAAGGATTCATTTATATAGACAAGAGTGTTTTAAATTTTAAATTATTTTTAAAACTTTTAGAGTTTTATGGGAAACATTGATTCAAAAGACTTTCTTTTGAATGTTTTAAATGAATTTATTATGTCAATATCTTGAACTAATATATTGTGAATGCAATGTAGAAATTTTATCATTAAATTATTTTTTTTTATGTGTTATGGATATGTTATGGTTCTTGGTAATTTTTACGTATAAGGGTAGTTCGGTGGTAAACCTACGGCATGTGAGCCTGAGATAGATCTCTTATGAATTGGGTAGTGTGACGGAGTTAAACGTTAATGTTTCTCCTAATATATTTTTGGAATATAGTTTTATTGGTATTCCAAACATAACTCCCTATGTAGATATGAAATCTACAATGTAAGTACGTTATGGATTCCATAATTTATCTTTATTATTTGTGATTATGATGTGTTATTCATAAAATATTTTAATTTCTTAAAGTATATTAAAGAGCTTGTGTTTTTTATTTATTAATGTACAAATGTTTTCTATATTTATTTTATAACCCTTACAGAGCTTTTTATGATCATACCATGTTTTGAACTGTTTCTCAAATGACTTATAGATGAATATGGTCATGGATGGGATCATGTAAAAGTCATGTTGTCTAAAACATGGAACTAGGCGTGTTTATTTTTTAAGAGTTTTTGTTTGAGGAAAAAATGGATAGTAAGTAGAGGTGTATAATTGTAATTTTAATGTTTTTTGTATAAGTTATAACCTAATTATCTAAATCTCTAATGCTGAAAATATCCTTAATTTTAATTATAAACTTAATTCATGATTATGTAATGTTTAATGTAGGGGCCTTATAGAAAGTAGACTAGTCTCAACATCTATAGTTTGGCTCATTGATCAATAATAATTTTTTATTTTTTCATTTAATAATATTTCAATTTAATGTAGTATTTTTTATGTTAACTATGTATATTTTTTGTTTATGTGATAAATAAATATATATATATATATTAACATTAATGTTCCGACTATTATGTGTTATAATATATCATACTTCTTAATAATCGGTGACATTAAATTTTTCCATAATTTTTTAATCTTAATCACAAATGATATTTTAAACATGGGTTATTCCATATAAAATGTTCCCAAGTCCATACTAATTTTTGTAGGATTGTTTTAAATGTGGTCCTAAATTGAATAATTATTTTTTTACCGTTACATTGGTTTATACCATTAAACACCTCTAAATATTAAACAATTAAATTATTTAAAGCCAAACCACACAATATGATGATTGATTTATTGCATATTTATTTTAATAAATAATTAAAAAAATGTGTGTGTGTTGAATTATTTGAATCCAAAACTCATAGATTTAATTATTATTATATCACATATTTATAGTTTTTTGTTTAAAAAGAGATTTTTTCCCTTTTAATGTGTGTGTGTTATATATACATTATATTTGTAACATTGTATTTTTGGGTGTGTGTGTATTTGTATATATATATTCCATTTGTATGCATTTACACACAAACATATACATATACATATACATATAAATATATTTGTGTGGGTGTGATTGTTGGAATGGTATCCTATGAAACATTGTGTTTTTTATCAACAAAGTTAGATAGGCTTTGATTTTAATAATTTTATTTTTAAAAGGGAAAAGAAAAAAACATGAATAATTTAGTTAAGTTATTGAAAAAAAATACAGTGAAAAAAAAATAAAATATATAGATTATAAATAACTCAAATAAATTTCATACATCATCCCACTTTGAAACAACATGCATGAAAGGAACTCCAAACCATAATAATATTATTCATAAAAATAAGAAAAGGTTTAAAAAAAGATATAATAATTTATAAAAGTAAATAATACTATATAATATATATTATAATAAAGTTATTTTAACTCTAGGATTTGTGATGAATTCATACTGATGATGTAGTATACTATATCCTAGAAAAAAGCACACAATGCACCCAAGTGAAGTAGATGTAATATAATACAAAAGAAAAGATAAATAAAATAAGTGACATGATTACCTGACCAAGATTGGTTATAGAGAACCAAGATGCATGTTTAAGATGATGAATCTATAATGTTTAAGGTCTAATGTGTATCAATATTCTCTTCCACCATGCTTATAAGAGGAAAACTCCACTATTGGAACAAAAATCCAAAAGAACATGAATGAAAGAATAGTAGTGCATAGCTCAAGGATAACTTCTCTTCTTCTCCTCTCTCTTAAACTATCTCTTTGTTTTCACAATTATTTTGTTAGAACTTGAAGGGCAAAATTTTTAAGTGAATAAAAAATAAATTCCTTGTATAACTAAAAGGTGTGATAATGAGGGAATGGTATAAATTTTGTTAGTCTTGAGTGAAAATGAGATATGTGTATAGTGCATAATGCATGTAATAATCATTAAAAAAATAATTAACTTATACTTGGACACACAATAAGAAAAAAAATGGGTTCTAGGTAGAGGTTTGGATCAGAGGAAACACTAAGGGTGAAGAAACACACCTTAGGAAACATACAAACCATGTCTAATAGTTTTAAAAACAAAGTATTCAATGGTATAGATTAAATATAGAAAACATCTATTTGTATAACCATGAAAATTCAAATAGAATAGTGTATGTGAAGATAGTCTGTGAAAAATGGTAAGAGAGTATCCTAAGTGACCTAAAATATGAGTCCCACAATGGAACAAAACACTGAGAAAAAAACTATTTATTTATTAAAAAAATATTTTCAAATTAATATAAAATCCATATTGTTAAATGGTACTTAAATCTAGACAATGTGGTTCCCAATATCACAAGGTATCAATTGATAAAATGTAATAATTTAATTAATAAAAATATACCAAACTCAAAAGTATCCACCATATAAAAATCCGTTATAGGAAATTGGTGATGTCTTAGGTTTTATTAGACCGTATAACAATTATACTAGAAATATGAAATTAATTAAAAACTTAAATCCAAGAAAATAATTCTTGATGAATAACTTTTTACAAACCCAAAAAATGGTGAAACAGTTGTATGTGTACTTTACTCCATAATGTAGTTGTTGTGATCTTAATCTTTATGTACTTTATGAATATCACATGAGAGTTATCCAAATGAAATCTCTCATTCAAAGGTATCCATGTGGTGTACTAAATCACTCATTGCTTGAGAGGTATTTTCTCATTACCCAAGACATTCTAGTAACTCATGAAGGAAAAGGGTAAAGAGGAAGAGGGCTTTGGGATTAAAGTAGTTTCATCTAATAATCCAAAACCAGCATATCCAATCATATGGAAGTATGATATTATACATGTCATTTATTACTATATTGTTAACTATGTGTATTTAATAATGTATTAAAAATATTATGAGTAATTATTTGGAATGGTATTCATTCATCATATTAATTAAACCCCTTTTAATTTCATCTTCTGGAACATCTTACTTTAAGATAGTTGGTGGGAGGTATTCAAATATTTAATTATTAAAAAAATTATAACTTTGTATAAAATAATTTACTGAATTAGTTATTAGGATACCACACATATCATATTCTTTGATATTCCAAGAATTTAATACAATACGATTTGCACTGTTATCATAATATGATATGGCTAAAAACTCAACATATGAGTTAAAGGATTTAGGGAATATCTTCGTCAATCTACAACTTATACTAAACCCACATATATATTGTTCCATTTCAACATATATCATATCATACAATAACATATGAAAAAATATCTAAAATTCCTATTTGATATCTTTATAAACATTTTTATGAAATATATCATCTTCTACACCATTTATCAGGTCATATAAAAAACATTTGAATACTCATCCAAATTTTTTTAATAAAACTCTAAAAATATTTTTGAGAAAATATCTAAGTCAAACTCAATACCCATTTAGTCAATAACAATGTGTGACCCCATCCTCTATTATATAATTGATAAAAAAATATTATTCAATGTATTTATAAATGTGGGTAAATATTTTCCTCTAGTGAAGCATCAATGTTACTTAATCTATAAAGGGATTTGATGTGATCTCCATCAAACACATTTATCTCTAAAACTATTTCCAAAAATTGAATCATATCAAATCATAAATTATCATATGGTCCATTCTTCTAATACATCAAGTGAAATTGGGATTTTTTGTCTATCAATATCATATAGCTTACTCAAAATATCTTGTCTTTTGGAGTATATCTTGACTATATCTATAAATATATAACATTTCATTCACCTTTATGGATGATAATATCACACATACCTTATCCAAATATATAATCACAACATGTTTATTATATATTTGGGGATATAAAATTCCTCATTATATCTCAACTTAGGGCCCAATTGTATTTCTCATCATACGAGAGGAAAAATCCAATGTTATTTGACCTCAAACTGATGGCATAATTAGCAACATACCTAACCACCCCTGATTATCTAATCCTCAATGATTTCATAAGAAAGGTATCGAAGTGTAAAGGTTCTCATGATATGTATATCTCTAGCCACAAGTATTAGTGTATCAAAATATGACCCATTCACACCAGGTATAACAAACACATAGTATATGACATTTTATGTGGTAAGCATTAAAGGTCATCCAGTACATAAAACATGTTTTATGCCTCTCTTTCCATATTTTGTATCCCAGTACATGAATCACACTCCCACTACACTTAAAATTTCATCATAAACTATAATATTCTCTGATTAACATTGGATAGGGATGACTCAAAGGCATTCATTAAGAGGTAAATTACCATTACACTCTATAAACTATATATCAATAAATTCATATATATATACAATGTAAAGGAATAATAAATTAGATGTTTCCTTTTATGTCATCATGAATCATTATATATTCTTAAATTTATTTAAAAATACTTAACAAAACTATTCACGAGAACATTTATAACATATCTCTAATGATTGTCCTCTATATCATCCTTATATTTGATATAATTTTAGTGGTTTTGTTATCTCATTACATCTATATGTAATTATTTACAAGGATATATGTGACCATATGATAAAACCCTTCCATTAAATTCTTTAGTGAGTAATAATAATGAAGTAATATAGTTTTAATAATTAAAATTATTATGAATAATATTGATAATGTTCAACTAATTAATATATTCAAACTTATTAACATTAAAAACATCCAATGATATGATGTTAACTTCAATATTCTTCTTATAAGTCTTTATAAGTATACAATTATCATAATTGACACCCTTTCCATCAAAATTTTTCCCTAAAATATTTTTGTAACTATTATAACTATTTACATTATAACATAACCAAAAATACCCTAAAACCTATAAGGATCTTAAGTAACATTCAATTTATTCACTGATTAGACTAATATTTTATATGTTAACAATGAAATTATAAAAAGTCCTAACATACTCTCACTATTCTCTTAAACACTATATTCTCATAAAACATATTTATTATATTCAAAAACTCTTTTTTGGAAAAATAATATCTCTTCTTCGTAGGAATATTTATCAAATAAACATTTTCACTTTTATAATATATATAATTCTATCTATTTGGATAATTTTCCTAAAAATAAGATTATTCTTCAAAATATTACACAAATGGTAGTGGGATAAATTTAACTTTTATTTTAAAAAAAAATTATATTCACCATTATCTTTTATAAAAAAAATTATCCTTTTCTATTTTTAAACATGTTATATGAATTTATAAATAATGAACCTTATCTATAAAATACATTATCTCGCATTTTTCCTAACAACTCTTTGTTAAAAAAACTCCTTTAATCATTTATAATAAATTATATAACTATACGCACCCTTTATTTTGACCTTTGGTATACTCACATGATTTGTAAAGTATACCTTTGGTATGTCATAACCTTCAAACTCAAATAATTAATTTCAATATAATTGAAATATTACATTGAAATTCCATGGAGTTTTTTTTATTTCCTTATCGTATTCTTGAAAATAAAATTATATAACTCATTACTACTTCTTTATAATAACTCATTTAGGTTTTAGTGAACTAGGTTGGCTATATGAAGAAACATTTTTGGACTTTACAACTATATTTTCTTCATTGAAGTATTACCACTATTATTTGCAACAAAACACCTAAACAATGGAATCATATACCAATTTCATATATCCTAAAAAATTTCTAAATATTTGTTAAAAATGTCTTTAATTCATTTATTTTTCAGAAAAAAAATCCATTAATGGAAATAATATGAATTCCTTTACCAAAATAATAATAAAATAAACCTATAGTCTAACAAAGTCATTGATGTATCAAATAAAATTGAATATTTGAGAAAAGAAAAGAATTATTTATGTTATTTTTCATTTAATTAATTTTAACACATATTATAATCATTTTATTATCCTATAAAAATCTATATTCAGTTATTGAATAACTTTTGAACTTGGTTATTCATAAATGTGTTTCTCTAACACATAGTTTCTTCTTATTTAAGAAATTTTTTAAAATATCATTCTTAAGAGTTTCTAACATAAATATTATTATTTTAAAAGATTAATCACAATTTTATGTTTTATTATTATGATTATATTCATCTATAATATAATCCTCTATCAAATTAGTATCATGTTTTAAATTAATTTAATAAGGACATTTATTAAATGTTCTCCCACAAAAATGGTGAACCCTTTGGAACTAATGTTACCCAATAGTGGGAAAATATCCTTATTATACTAATATTTTGGTATCATTAACATTTATCCCATTATAAAGATATTTTGGTAGTAAATCATCCCAGTCATATCATTTATTATTCTTGGATATTTAAAAAGGTAACCCTTTACCCAATCCATTATATAGATAAAGTCAACATTGATTTTATAGTAACATAGTCCTATTAGACTATCCCAATTCATGGTAACCCAAATAAAATTACATGAATGGTTATATAGGATCCCCAATTACTTATTTTCCTTATACATAATAATCATGAGGAACTGAACATTAACATGACTAACTGAGTTGGATAATCGAGGTCCTTCAAAGTACAACTTTGGAAGGAATATAACTCTTAGTATTTGAAGGAGATTTAATATCAAAATCATACCTCATGTTATTCTATTTTTAAATTCATGCTTCTAATAATGTAATTTGTAATCTTATTCCTTCCAAAAAATCAATATGTTCAAACCATATTGATATGTAAATCTATACACAACTTATAACTTTTTTCACTAACCTAAATTAAAAATACAATTATATTCATACATATCTAAATTCATCCTATGAATAAGTTACATGAAACATTTTCATGTAAAGGATTATAATTATATAAAATTGTTAATGTGTATATAAGTATTCGTGGATCCATATTTATTCATCCCCCACTTTTCTAAAAGAAGGCATAAGCCTCCATGTTAGTGGGAAGTCTGCCCTAAAGTCCCTTTACCCAGGGATACTTTAATTAATAAAGATCTCAATTATATCATAATTCTAACCCCTAATATGTATAAATCATAGATAAAAACTCTATAAAAAAAACTAAATACATTATCATACCCAACATATATCTTCTTATGTGCATATATGAAAACCTAGAATCGGTTTAAAAACATTAAAATAAATCATATGCATATTAATAATATAAAACATGTATAAATATGAATAATAAACAAGGAAATGATAAATAAATGAATAATAAATGTATTTAAATATGAGATCGACTATTTATGAAGATTTCATAAATAAAACTAAAAATAAACATGTTATATTCATTCACTAAAATTAACTCTTTAATATTATTCATTATATGACATTTAACATTAAAGATTTTAAAATTCATATAATATAAAAAATTTATATTTATAACTATTATGTAAACTATTTATATAATATAAATGTCGTATACATAACATTTTATAATTCTTAATAAAATAAATCATCAAAACATATTTTTATGTGGTTTAAATAATTTATTAAATAAAAAAATTAATTTAGACAAATCAAATTAAGTAATTATGAACAATTCATAATTTAAATATAATATACTTTATATTTTTACATTTTTTTAATTTAGAAAAAAATTATAAATTATACTTAAAATTTAAATGTAAAATAATTATATATAAACTATAAGTCATTTCATATAATTGATAAAAGGAATATTAATATTAACATTTAATATTAGGGAATATCCATTAATAAATGTTTCATAAATAGTTTTTTATGAAATTATAAACCCTTAGTAATTATTTAATATATAAAAAATTATATAAATTAATAAATATTCCAAAATACATTTTTTTATAATTTATAACAAATTTATATATTAAATAATTCAATTCGAAATTGAATTTTATTAAATAATTTTTTTTCTTCAAATTATATCTGTCAATATATGAGGAATCATAAAATGTGATTGATATTACTACAGTTCTTAAACCATTTAAGATCCATCAGTTGTATTTTATGATTGATAACAATATTTATACTTATGATAAGTGGTTAATGTAAGGATTTTCACTTATATGAAAAAGGTAAAAACCTTACATATCAACTTTTCTCTTCTATGGAAATGTTTGAACACTTATGTACTAGCTTTTAGCTTTAAAGGAAATAAATAAAGACCCTTATATGTTCACATATTGGTAGCATAACCCTTTTAAATATGGACCTGTGCATATCATCTCAAATAACTCGTACCATCCAATGTTAATTTTTTATTAAGTGAAATCACTTTTAAGGGGAAAGTGGGAACCCTCACAATTAACTAGTTTTAGTACCAAAGGATACGACAGATCTATTAAAGATAAGAGTAAGTTGTTTGGAATCGTATTCCCTGAACAAAACCCAAGGAATATCGCTTACCTTCATGTCAAGGAAATCCTTTAAGGTGCCCTCAAAGTGAAGGGCCATGTTGTCCCAAGATTTCTTGTACTCCTCTTTACTAATCTTCCCCATGTTGGAGCCTCTTATCAGGATGTTCTCCTTCTTATCAGCATACTCATCTTGCTCCTTTGTAGTGGCCACCTGGATCGGTCTGCTCTTCTTCAAAGCTTTGATATCCAAAGTTCCCTCCATCATTTCCTCATCCGAATGCATGAGTAGATCCCTATGTTCCAGCACAGAGACCATTTGTCACTGTGAGTCAGCTTTAGAACCACCTTCGTGATGTTTCTCCCGACCCCTCAACTCCACACCTGAAGAAGAGTCTGGAGGAGCAGCCTCACAGCTTGACAGAACCAAGTCCTTGGAGATGGCGGCCACCTCCTGTTGGACAAGGTCTTTGGACTTGTTCATTGTTGGGCTTCTAACCTTAGTGGAGGCCTTTGGGGACAACTTTCCCTTACTAGCGGGTCTAGTAATAGGAGGGCAAGGGAGGTTGGAGTAATCCTTCCTTCTCTGCGACCTCCAGTTGTTCAAAATGAAACCATCTGAGTCAATAACTTTGTTCTTTCCCTTCCACATAGAGGATATAAAATAATCCTCCTCTATGACTAGTTCCTTGGGCTCATCACAGTCCAAAGCCTCGGTCATTTCCTCTTGAGATGTTTCCTCATCGGCCAATAAGTCCTGACTGTAATCCACCCCTGCAGATTCCTCTTTGTTAGGGCCCTGTTCTACACCTAGCACTGCATACCTATTTTGGGAGGCCCTGATTGGCCCCCCTGCTAACATCTTCTCAGCATAAGAGGATGCTTGAGGGGCCGAATTTGACTTGGCTGGGACTCCCTGCTTTTTAAGGCCATGACCCATAAAATGGTTGGGACTGCCTTCCAATGCCATGTGCTGAAAGCCCTCATTGGAACCGAGAATCTTGCTATCATCCTTGAGAACAGCAACAACAGTGGGCTTTGGAGAAGCCTCCTGGAAAACCTGTGGAGAAACCCGGGAGGCCTCACTCACGGACTGCTCAGCCCTTTGGCTGACCTGACCCGCATCCATAAGAAAGGGCCTTGCCTCTTTCTCAGCTTTTCCCCCTTGCATGTCATCACACGAGCTACTTATACCCAGATCACGGTGCAGCCGATCAAAAATCTCTGAAACAAGAGGCATGAATGCCTCTGGACCACAATTCTTGGGTGCACCCGAAGAGAACCCCTGGACTGCACCCACTAGGCCCTGCCTGGGTTAGTACTCCCCCAAGGATGTAGAGACCCCCTTGTCCTGGACAACCGGAGGACCCTCCATATGGGATTCCCCTACAACAATCTCCTATGAACCGCACCCACCAGACAGTCCTGAGGGATCAACCTCATCTGATACTAGAGCCTTCTTCTGGCAATCGAGAAAGCAGTGCCCCTGTCTATTGTAGCAAGAGCAAAACTTGGTCCATGATTCATAGAGAATCGATTGACAATACCTATACTCCCCCTCAATCACAATCCACACAACTTCTAGAGGGGGATGAGAGATATCCATTTCGACACATAACCGTGCCACGATCGGATGCTCCAGGGACAAATAACCCTTACATTTCATGAAATTGTTATGTATTATAATACATTCACTTGTGAAATTTAAGAAAGTATCATACATATGGGAAAGTCATAAACTATTTTACATGGAAAATCAACATTAATTATATTATCTATATCATAAATATGGATCAATGGTTTATTTACATGCAACACAAATATTAATCATAGTCTATGAAATCACTTATATCATAGCTTACAGCACAAAAAAGTCCTCTAGTTTTTATGTAACAAACTCTACAATACACTCCAATCACACCCAAATACTTAAAAATGAATATTACGTTGTCCAATACAAGAATATCTAGTAGATTAATTTCTCATTATGTTATAATATAATGTAATGTCATGATCTCAATAAATATTTTGTTATCACATAACATGATTTTGACAACTATTTTACATTTTAAAAACACAATTTCATGTATCAAATATATTGGAATAGCCTCAGTACCACTTTTGGGTTTCATAGGATAGTAAAACACTTATACTAGGTAGAATAAATCATTTAGAAACCAAAATCCAGGTACACTATTTAGGATAAATGAAATAATACAAATAATAAATTGAAAAAAAGTTGTTCTTTGTGTACCTTACACTATGGTATTGTTACTATGATCTTTGTCTTTATGTGTTTGATGGATATAATAGAAGGGGGTGTTACATGGAATCCCTCATCTAGAGGTATCCATGAAATCTTTTGAAATTCTTAATGCTTGTGTAGGATCCTCTCATCACCAATGGAATGTTAGTACCTCGTGTATAAAAAGGTGAAGAGGAAGAGAACTATAGAATTAAGGGAGTTCAATTCAAGAACTCATGATCATGATTATCCCATCTTATTACACTAGTATCCTATAAATATCCTTCATAACTCTCTCAATAAATATATAAAATTTATCATGTGTTAGAAAACACATGTGTAATACCTCAGTTAGTTATGAATTCATCAAAAGAATGAAACTCCCATGTGTTTAATCTTATGAAACAATATTCTTACAGATAGTTAGTGGGAGTTATTCTAATATTTATCTTTAAAAATTTACACTACATTATTTTAAAATAATATACCAAGGAATTGATTATGATGTAATGTATGTTGTAGTAAATGATATTCTATGTATGTTGTATCATATGACTTGAAACTGTCACATTATATGATATGGAAAATAATTAATCATGTGAGTTAATGGATTTAAGGGATATATCATTCATGATGTTTTTAAAATTTACAACTAAAACTATCAACTAGTTTGTATGTTTTTCTATCTTACAAAAATTTCAAAACATAACAACGATTAATCCAATTTGATCCTATCCTAATAGTGTGTCATAATGGAACACATTTTCCCACAAAAATCATTTAATGTTATGTACTACTAAAACATGATGAAAAAATAAATCACAAACTATGAAATTATAAATAATATAGATTACCCATTATACTAGAGACTCCACCCAAGATATTGGTCACATGTCTTATAAAGAGCTCCATAAGTACCTAAAATTCAAAGAAGCATGGGAAAATAAAATAGTATTCGTATGGAAAAAATATGTATATATATAAAACTCTAATTTTTAAGAAATAATGAAAATGAAACATAGAAAAATAAAAAAATAGAATTTCCCCAATTGATTATAAAACATGGACCAATGCCTAAAAAGGTAATATCATACCCTATCCCAATAAATAAAACATTCCTTCTATCCGGGGCCCTAGAAAAATGTTTGTAGGTTAATTATTTGGATCATAGAAGGATTTAAACCATTATATACAACCCTACATGACTATAAAGTAAACTTGATAGGAAAATAGGATAACCAATCAATTAAGACCGAGGTGAACCATAATATATTAGGCTTCTTGTGAAGGATATTCATATAATGGAAGTGCCTATTAGGCCATATAAAACATAACGTTCTATCACAATCAATAAAAAATATAATATGTATATGATGAAGAATTTAATAGCCATTTAAATTAATTCTATAATTAATTGACATGAATATAGGAATGATGAATCAAGGATCATCACATATAATTTATAATTTTTGGATTCCTATAATGAAATACCTTATGTAAAATTTATTTATTTATTGATGATTTCATAGACCACATATTGGTGTTCCGCCATTATGGTGATGGGATTTAATAGAATAATCCATCTATATTTTATCCACAAATTCTATTAAAACCTTTTAATGTTACCATGGATTTCATTAGATGTTAGCATAGAAGACTCTAATGTTTGTTTCATTAATTTTTTATCACTATAAAAATATCTTAAAGGAGAAAGTATTATCTATTTCTATCTATAATGGAGTGGTGATGGAGGAGGATGGCTATTTGTTATTGAATGATTTTTAAGAGAAGATCTATCTAGGGATTGATAGGATTCTCTCAAGACTTCTGTTTTTCACATTGATGATTATGTTTTTAAATGGCATGATCAAGTTTAAAAAAATATAGTGTTAGAGATATAATAATTACACTCAGGACATTATCATTTTCTAAATTTCCAATGTTTCCCATGTCTAAAATTATAGTATTATTATTATGTACTTGAAATGTGATATAAGTTAGGTTAAAATTAATATTATTCTTCATGAATACATAAATCAATATTTATTCAAATAATATTTAGTATGCCATTTCTCAATTGGCCATTAACTTGGCATGCATCTTCCACAATATTTATCAAACTATGAATAATGAATTTTTATTTATGTAAATAAATATCAATGAATTATTCTCAGATAAATAAATAAATATTATATTCACTACAAATATAAAATAAATATTTTATTAAATATTTGAAACATTTATATTCTATCAGATAATTGGTGACTAAATATTTGAGATCAACCAAACATGAATAATTATTAAACATCCAATAGGTGTAATATTTATTTATTAAGTTTAATTCATATAAAATTTAACGAGTGATCCTAATTCACTTTGTGTCTTATCCTGTAGGCTCATTTCTTAGTGTAATGAGGTTACTTCACCTAAATTCAAATAATAACATCTTGAAACATACCAAGGAAACCGTAGTTAAAGAAGTTAAATTCCACAATGAAAATAATCATGTGTTAACACACACTATGTAATATATTCCCTTTATCATAATATCTCAAATAAAGTAGGTTTTATACTCGTTCCATCAACATATTTTCTCAATGTAAATTTCTTTAAATTTATTGAAATGAATTTTCTGAAAAAACCTCCATGGTTATGGAACTAATCAAGAAGTTACATTTCCATCAAAATACCTAAGATATAAAATTCTATTAATGAATAGAATTCAGAAATCCTTGGTCACATTATTCATTAATACATTATAATGCATGATGCATCCAATACATCCTACCTCACTATGAGTATATGTCATCCTAGTTTCTATTAATACATAAATGAACAAGGATCATGATATGAATTAATAATAGTCTTGAATTTGAATGAAAATTACACACATCTGCAAATAGTAACATCCTATGACACATATAAATGTGTATTTTTTTCTAGATGGTCTTGTTCTCATATCCTTTTTATCTTGAGTATTACTATGGATGAAGTTCATGAGAATAATTTTCAATGTATTATGGGACACCTATCCTCGATAACTAGTGTCATTTTTGTCCCATGTAATGAAACCCTGTGTACATAGAATATTTACTTAAGAATATTGTCATAGAATTTCTTGGTTTTAAACATAGTTTGAATCATCTATGACCCTATAGGTTATAATCATTGTATGAAATCCGTAGGAAATTATCACAAATATTTCTTGTATAAGACTGATCAATTTGTGATAATACATTTATTAATATTCCACTCCAGGAATATTTTAGTAATATTATGTGCATAATAGTTAGTTCTAGGGAACCTATTCAAACACCACTATCCCTATGTTTATCCTTATTGGTAAAACATATCTTACTATAACCAGTTTTACTACACTGATATCACCTATACATCTTACACTGCTAATAATTTTTCTTATTAATATAACTATGTTTTTGTTATCTATCACTACTAGAAAAATGAACTGAATCCATGGACCTATAGCCACAGTTTAATTGGTCTGTGGCTATAGGTTAAAATATAGCCATGAGTATTTTAAAATCATGGATTTAGAAAAGATAAACCAACAGATAAACTTATCTCGTGGAAAAAACTCCTCAATCAGGATTCACTCCTTCGCAAATCATCTCCCACCCACATCTACCTCACCGTGACTCCTCCTAACCACAAAATCCTTCTCCTCGACGGAACGATTTCCCCTAGACAATCCTCACTGAATTCTCTACTCAGTTCACCCCTCCCTCGTGTGATACCTCTCATCTCCTTCATCACAAGTTTTCCTCCTCCTCCACCCCCTTTGGCACGCATTCCTCCTCTAATCAGTGCATCACCCAATCTGAGATCTTCCATGAGTGGGACCTGCATGAGCCGACCATTGCACTTGCAAAGATTGCTATGGTTACTCCTTCATGGCAGCTTCTCTCCCAAGGAATTCATACCCATATCTAGTGACCTTTTGGAGATACCTCTAAAATCAACGTTAATTTTCAAGGTTCTCTCTATTTTTGTTGTTTACTACCCACCATGTTCCTAATTTATTTTCCGGACACAAAATTGGGTTATGTATTGAAGAATAGTTTATGATATGTTGTTAAACATAAAATAGGTTTGATGGAAAATGATGATTTATTTATGATGAAAAATAGGTGAAGAAGGAGAACTGAAAAACCACTGACGGTCCATGAGGTTAACATTTTTTATTCTACAGTGTTTGGAGAAACTTGGTTATGGAGATTCTTTCATTCCAATTTATTGAAGCACATAAAAATATCAGTTTCCTTTTTATGATTTATTTACTGATTTATATTGATTGGTGTTGTTGGTGATCACTTCTATTTGGTCTTTTTTTCTCATACTAATCATGATTTTTGATTTGGTTTTAATCAAAATAGTTATTTTATTTTATGTTCAGCATGTTAAGATGCTATAATTTTTACATGAATCTATTACTTGTAATGTCTTATTCTTTTGAGTTTATATTTTTGAATCAATATGTATAGATTTCATTTTTTTAATACATTTTGGGATTTGTATTATTCAAGTATTCAAGATTATATCTTCTATTTACATAATAATACATGTTTTGAACTACTGTTATGAAAATTTTAGAAGAAAAATTAAGGCAATGCCTATGCTTTGGTTATTTATTACATTATATAAATTGGTCACTTCATTAGTTATAGACTATTTATGGATGGGGAGGATAATGATTAATTATTGATACCCTACTACATAATTAAGAATAAATGAGATGAATATTATAAATCATTTTAATTAGGGGGATGGTGCAGGATAGGGGGGATGGGGTGGTTAAGGGGGTTAGGGAATGGTTGTGGGGAAGGGGACTGGTTTGGGGTGAGGAGGCTAGCACAGGAGGGCTAGTGTAGGCCGGGGGGCTGGGGGTGGTTCAGGGGGGATGGTTGTGGGGGAGGGGACTGGTTTGGGGGCTGGTTTCAGGGGAGTCTAGTATAGGTAAAGGGGTGGGGTGCTGTAGGTGGGGGTTAGGGGGGCTGGTGTAGAGGTGGGGGTTGGGGGTGTTAGGGAAGGGGGACTGGTTTTGTGGGAGGGGACTATTTTGGGGGGTAGGGGACTGGTTTGGGGGAGGCTTGTACAGGGGAAGGGGTGGGGGTGGTGCAGGGGGTTAATGGGGTTAGTGTAGGGGTTGGGGGCGGGTGCAGGCTAGGGGGTTGGGGGATAGTGCAGGCTAGGGTTGGGGGTTAGGGGATGGTTGTGGGAGAGGGGACTAGTTTGGGGGGAGGCTAGTATAGGGGGTGGTGAAGGGGGGGTTAGGGGGCTGGTTCAGGGGTTGGGGGTTGGTGTAGGGGGGTAGGGTATGGTTGTGGGGGAGGGGACTGGTTTGGGGGCTGGTTTGGGGGGGAGGAAAGTACTGGGGGAAGGGGTTGACTTATACTTCTTGATTGGATTAAACCTCCCTTATGGAAGTTGGTTTCTAACCTATGAACCTAGTTTATCTTATATTCAATATATTTCATTCAAAACATGAAACTAAATTGTGGTTTGAACTCTAAAATTTTCAACCACTTTCTGAATATTTTTTAGTGGGTTATCTACCACCTAAATTTCAAGATTAAAATTGATATATATTTTTTTAATATAATTAATTTATATAGAAATTCATTTTCTCAATCCCTTAGACACAATAACATTGAGAACATATTAACCAATTTATTATTATCCTTCTCTGGTTGATATTTTAATGAGTCACTCAATCTAAATTTCAAAATTAACTCCATTTCTATTTCTTCTTTATCCCCTTGGATAGAGAACTTATCTTTATTCACCTCAGAAATCTGAAAATTCTTACTATGATCCTATGGTAATCAATAATCTTCACTTTTAGTGTCATCATAATCTTATTCAAACATCATTAAAAGATAACACATCTATTTAATCATTAAAAAATTATTTTCATTTCCCTAAGAAGGTTACATCTTATTACTGAATTATGAAATATTCATCCAATATAACATATTTGATGGAATATCTTCATATTAACTCTCCCCTTCTTGTAACATTGGAAAATATATATAAAATTGTCTAATTACTCAATAACTGGGGGGAGGGTGCTGGTTTGAGGGGGAGGCTAGTAAAGGGGGAAGGAGTGACTTATACTTCATGTTTGGATTACACCTCACTTATGAAAGTTGGTTTCTAACATATGAACCAAGTTGATCATATATTCAATATATTTCATTCAAAACATGAAACTAATTTGTCGTTTGAACTCTAAAATTTTCAACCATATTCTGAACATTTTTTAGTGGATTATCTACCACCTAAATATCTAGATTAAAATTAATATATTTTTTTAATATAATTCATTCATATATAAATTCATTTTCTCATTCCCTTAGACACTATAGCATGTCTAACATTTTAACCAATTTATTATTATCCATCTCTAGTTGAGATTCTAATAAGTCACTCTATCTAAATTTCAAATTAACTCCATTTATGTTTCTTCTTTATCTTCTTTGATAGAATAATTTTCTTTATTCACCTCTGATATCTAAAGATTTCTAGCTATGATCCCATGGTAATCAATTATCTTCACTTTTAGTGTCATCATAATCTTACTCAAACATCATTGAAAGATAACACATCTTCTTAATCTTTAAAAAATTATTTTCATTTCACTAAGAAGGTTACATCTTATTATTTAATTCTGAAGTCTTCATCCAATAGAACATATTTGATGACATGTCATCATATTCACTCTCTTATTTCTGTAACATTGTAAAATATATAGAAAAATGTCTAGTTACTCAATAACTGGTTGGAGGGGGTTGGTTTGGGGGGAGGCTCTTACAAGGGGAAGGGGGTGACTTATACTTCATGTTTGGGTTAAACCTTTCTTATGTAAGTTGGTTTCTAACCTATGAACCTATTTGATCATATATTAAATATATTTCATTCAAAACATGAAACTAATTCATTGTTTAAACTCTAAAATTTTCAACCACTTTCTAAAAAAAATTTAGTGGGATATTTACCACCTAAATTTCTATATTAAAATTGATATATATATATTTAATAATATTCATTCAAATAGAAATTCATTTTCTCATTCCCTTAGAGACCATATAATTGTGAACATAATAACCAATTTATTATTATCCTTTGATGGTTGAGATTTTAATAAGTCACTCCATCTAAATTTCAAAATTAACTCCATTTCTATTTCTTCTTTATATCAATTAATAGAGATCTTTTTTTATTCTCCTTAGAAATCTCAAAATTTCTCACTATGATCCCATGGTCATAAATTATCTTTAATTTTAGTTTCATCATAATCTTATTAAAACATCATTGAAAGATAACACATCTTAATAATATTTAATAAATTATTTGTATTTCCATGAGAAGGTTACATATAATTACTTAATTTTGAATTCATCATCCAATAGAACATATTTGATAACATATCTTCATATTCAATCTCCTCTTCCTATAAGATTGTAAAATATATAGAAAATTGTCTAATTACTCAATAAATGAAACACTAAAAAGTAAATTTACTAGTATATCTACCTTTTCCATTTTTAGAACTTCTTATGATATGTGACATTGTCTTATCAGACTACACCTCAATATATCTATATAAATCTGAATATTTATTTTAATCCTTAACCACATTGTAAGTCTTCCCATTAAGATCATGATCTTCCAAAGTTGAAACGTTATCATCAAACTTGTTTATAAAGATATGAAACAACTTATCTATAATTATTGAATCCTATAGAGCTTCTAAAAACCTATGATAGATATCCCAATATCAATAACATTGGTGAATAAACCATATACTAATTCTCCTTGAATTAGTATAGATGAAAATAATACAAATATTATTGAATCCCCATTATAATTACTCATCCAGAGAGTGGGGAATAGGTGAAAATTATTTTTTATTATTCATAAATAGTGAATCCTTTCCCATACCCATACACAAAATAAGAACACAATGATATGTAATGTTCAGTATTAAAAATGAATAGCTACATCCATTTCATAGAATTGTATTTACCATTACTATATGATCACTTATAAATAGATTATAATGAGCAATTTTTAGACTTGAAACTCATATGTATACAAATGATAGTCAATAAGTATAATGTGCTCCAAAAGTACCCAATTTAAATGTTGAAGAATTTTTATTCAATTCTAGAAACTAGGTATCATTGGAAATTACCTAAGTTTGATTCCCTAATATTAATTTTCATACTAATGAGTGGTGATGTTTGTAATATTCATGAATACCCATGTGGGTCATAAGATTCATTTTATCTCTAAAATATAGAATCATCCAAGGATTAAAAATGTCATAAGACTCATTGATACTGTGTTAGTGTCATTTCAACTTTCCATGAGAGTCATGTTGAAAACTATAATAGTCATTAGACTCTTTATAGGATTAATTGTTCAATACATAAGAATCATCTAGGTTATAAAAAGATTTTTATTGAACAAAATATTATACAAGGAATTAATGCTACATATGTTATGTAAGGTTCATTGTGATTTAATGAGAGTCATTTTCAAATAAATTATTTAAAATGATTTATGACAGATTCCATAACAATAATAATAGTTGAAATATAAAATTAAATAACTAATTATCATGTGTTCATAAAATAGTTTCTCTAAAGAAGTAATACACAATCAAGAAGAAGGAAGATCATGCACCAAAATAATGTCGAATAATATTAGCAAACTAGTTTGAAAAATACAAGTGGATTGAGTAAGAATAAAATAAGAAACATTCTCTACTTTATAAAATTAATAAACCTACATAAACTACGAATAAAAGTGAATTCCAAAAGAACATGCTAAAAATGATGTTTGAATCTAGAAAATCAAGATGGATATATGCAGGATGAGTTTCAGGTATTTTGTACATTTAAGGAATGGATTTTGGAGGTTAAGAACAATGTCTAATATCTATTTCTCACATTTAAGTTCTGATGGATGTTTAATTTATTCCAATATTTTTTTGATTTTTGATTTGTAATAGAAAATTGAAGGTAAAGTTTGAAAAATAATTTGGTTTATTAATGATCATGTTATTTAGTATTGGGATGTACATATCAATCTAAATATTATTTTTTCATTATTGGTTATGGATTCATGAATCATTTATTATGTACAGTTGACACACTGATCGCATATATATAAGAGTCGTTATATCTCATTTTTTCCACTATTTCTTCATAGGTGGGTTTTTATGATGAGGCTGGTTCTATCCACCACTATCGATGACAGTGAGTTAAACATCGAATTTGAGTACGGTTTATTCCATTTTTATTCTTTATCCCAATTTTAATTAGGGAATTTGTGATTTTGGGGTTCCTTATAATTTTGAAATGCGTTCTGGGTTTTATTGAGGGGGATTCGAGTCACCGTTGACGAAGGCTTACATGTTTATGCATAGTTAGGTATATACAAATATATGTTCCCCCTTTATATATATTCACTCATGGTGATATGAATATATATATATATTGGGGCTAGGTGTGCTTATATATAGTTATGAAAAATGCATACATGTGTATGTGTAAAGAGGTATATGAAAGTATAAACATATATATAAGTACCCCCTTGTGCATATTTAGCCATGAAAATATGTACATAGGGGCTCGGTGTATTTATATATGTGTGAATTCGCATATGCGTGCCAGTGGAAAAAAAGATTTCAGTTTTCATCGTCAAAAGCAATGCCCCCTGAGTTTGAGGTTGGTTCCCTCTACCTAAACCTTTAATTTTAATTCTATAAGTTCTTGATTATTTTAAAAACTTGTTTCTATAATTTCTTAATTGTTTTAAAAAAATGTTTTCTAAAAACCACTAGCTTTTTCAAGGAAGAATATGAATATAGCCCTTGAACTTATTTATAGACCTTGTTCAAATAGGTTAAAAATGCTAGTAGTTTCTAGATACTGGAACAAGAGATCTTAAAACCATACATTGATCATCCATAAATACATTCATGATCTCATTCAAGTTCCCATAAAATTCATCAAAAAATACCACTACTTAATTTTATAGATCTATTAGGTCCAATACCAAGCTTCTTGACATCTTCTCTGGTATCATGGAACTCACCCATAATATTCCCCTTGAAATATTGCATAAGGATTTGTGTGAACATATAACACTATAGGAACTGAATATGTATGGATATCTAATTCTATTTTGAGAGAAATTGATCAACTCCACAGTAAAAAACTGGAACAACTAAAGGTTCTAAGGTTGAAGTTATATAGGGCTGAAACCTTTTGACAAACTCAAACTAGCTTAATACAACACTTTATAAAGTGTGTAGGATTTCCATCATTTTAGTTTGGAAATAAATAACTTCATCAAAAACATCTTGAGACATGTCTAATTTCAACATTGAATGATTTTGGACCATGTACCTTTGAGATACAACCATAACACCAAGATCATTGAACTCAGACTTGGTAGTATAAACATCCTTCTAATATCAAACTAGACCATTCACATCCTTAAGATATTTGAAACTTACTTTAGAAACAACTATTTGAATAGGATGGAAAGATTGTAGATTCCTAATCAACTTTGTTTGGGTAGTCGTTAACCCAACCAACTTGTCAAAATCATCCATGGGAATAGAGGACTTCTTAAGTTCTCTAATCTAATCATTAGTATATTTTAACTCCTATTTCAGATCATTATAATCTCCTCAAATATTATCAAACTCATATAGAATATCAGAGGTAAAAGGTTAGATTTTATAATTTTATGATATATTACTAATATTGGGTGATTCCACAAGCAAAATAAAAGGTGGTGATGCTATAGTAGAGAACCCTGGAGCTGGGAAAATTGAGTGATCATATCCCTGGAGCAAGGGAGAGGGTGAAAGGGGGTATGTATGGGGGAGGAGGAGGGTGTAGATGTGGTGCAATGGGGGTGTAGTGGAAGGGGGTGTAGGTGAGTCTATAGGGGAAGGGGGAAGGGGGAGGGGGAGGGTGCCAGGGGAAGGGGGAGGGTGCAAGGGGTGTGCAGGGACAGGAGGAGGGTGCAAGGGGTTGGGGGTTGGAGGTCTGCAAGGGGCGGGGGGAGGGTTCAAGGGGTGTGCAGGGGGTGCATGGGGTGTGTAGGGGGGGTAGTGTTAATACAACCTATTAGACTATATTTTCATATCTTCTTTGATCACATAGTCAAACAAATTCAAATTTTAGATATTTGAATACTTTTAAGAAGGAATTATGGACAACATTTTCATATGACATTATAATTCATACGATTATCAAGGTTGTAAAACATATCCACAATTTCCATATCATTTCGTGTGCTTCTCAAGACTTCACTCCCAATGAAATACCCTTCTTCTTGAAATCGTTGAATTGATTAGTTAATCATTAGAAAAAACTACAATCTCTATGGAAACATCATTATTTATTCATCCACCTCCTAAACATATATTCTCATCTTTCACAACTCTAATTTGTGCAGCAAAATGCCCGTATAGGGATTCAAGTTTCTCAAAAAAAAATTGTACAATGTTTTCTCCCAATTTTTGATGGTGTTTATATGAAGATCATATCCAAAAGACTTGATATCATTTCACATTTATTTTCAATGATTTGAATAAAACCTATGTTACATACATGAAAGTTGTAAATTATTGTAAATATGAACAAATGTATACGGCATGATGTAGCAAAATCCATCATGTTATAGTTTGTGTTATCTTGTGATTCATGCTTACATACCTAGGCTTGATTCAGGATACCACACCTAGGCCACTATGACTCCCTACACCTGAGGTCTCCATGTGTTAACCAGGATACCATCATTCCTGCTTTAGTGCCATTCCAAAATTCCACCTGCAATGGGTGTGCATAGGGGTGGTGCAAGGGGTATGTAGGGGTGGTTCTAGGGGTATGAGGGGATGTGTAGGGATGAGTAGTGGGGGTGTGCAAGTGTGAGGGGGTTGTACAGGGTAGGGTGAAAAGGGGGTTGTGCATTGGGGTGCACGGGGGGGTGTTTTTCTAGGGGTGTCCAGTAGGGGTGGTGCAAGGGGTGTCTAGCAGGGGTGGTGCAATGGGGGCGTGCAGGGGTACAGGGGGTGCAAGGGGGAATGTGTGTGTAGGGGGGTGTCTTATAGGGTTGGCACAAAGGGGTGTTCAGCGGGGGTGGTGCAGTGTGGGTGTGCACAGGCACAGGGGTGTAGGGGGGTGCAAGGGGTCATGGGTGTGCAGAGGAGTGTCTGTCTAGGGGGGGCTGTCCTGGGGGGTGTCCGGGGTGGTCTGTCCCGGGGGTGTCCAAGATGGGGGAGGGGTCTATCTAGGAGGGGGTGGGGGTGTACAGGGGACTGGGGTGCATTGGGGGGGGGGGTAGTCTTGGGGGATGTCCAGGGGGTTTTCTGGAGGGAGGGGTGTCCAGGATAGAGGGGGGTAAGTCCAGGAGGGGGGTTTGTCCAGGGGGTCTGTCTAGGGGGTTTTCAGGAGGGGGGGTTCTCTAGGAGGGGGGTCTATCCAGGAGGGGTTGTTGTCCATGAGAGGGGGTCTGTCCAGGGGGGTGAGTGTGGTCTCTCTAGGGGTTGGAGGGGGGTCTGTCTAGGGTGGGAAGGGGCTGTAGGGGGAGGGGTGGGGCTTTGCAGGGGGAGGGGTGCATGTGGTGTTGTAAGATGAAGGTGCGGTGCAAGGGAGAGTGGGGGGATTTGCAGGGTTGGTGGGGAGGATGAAAGGGTCCATCATCAGCTGAATGGTGCTAGTTTTTCAAGGAAATGTGTAGGCTTATAGCCATGGTTTGTAATCGAATCTATAGGTCTATAGGCATGGTTCCTAACCATGGATATAGGTAATGAGAGACTTTAGCCTATGACATGGGTTAAAAACCATGTCTTTAGGGTTGTTTCCATGGTTGGAACCATGGCTATAGATTTTACCATATAGCCATGCCAATACCATCCATAGTTGATAGAACCATGGTTATAACCTATAGCCATGGTTTTTGGTCCTATAGCCACAGTTTTAAATTGTGGCTATAGCCTGATTTTGTAGTAGTGTATTTACACTCAATAGATCAACATATGACATCACCTTCAAATCATTTTTTTGAATCTCCCTAAATAGTAACATGGGCATTATTTTTTAAAATATTATAGAATCCCTTCCATACATCATAGAATCCTTTAAAGAAGTCTATGAATCATCTAATAAGTTCAATAAGATAATGGCCTAATATTCATCTCTAATTTCGTATATTTATTTTATAAATAAAACGGAATTTATTAAAGTCATCAAGGTGAACATGGATTAATGTTTTTAGAAGAATATTAAAATTTTAAATATGAGTTTTAAAAAGTCAAACAAGAAATAATTTTTTCATAATTTTTTTAACCTTGACCAAATAGTATAATTAAAAAGTTCATGACAAGCCTCATGTAAAATATTATGTATTAGGGTAAAAAATAAAAAACAATTTTATTTTACAAGAATATAAACATTAGAAATTGAGGTTTATCCATCAACATACACATTAGTGACCTTCTTCTTAACATCACATAAATCGGTTGTGACTCCATTTGTGAAAACAATTTCACACATATTAAGACACTATAGATTAAAATAATTCTTTCTATCCAACATATAAACTTTATACATAATAAGTAAACCGCATTTAAAAAAAAGTGGGATGATAGTGAGGATTTAAAGTGTTGATTTTACACAATGTTTCTAAATTTATTAACCTTTTTATGATAGTTTTTTAAAACCACCCTGAAATTTTTAAAAAATATAAACCCCATTTTCTACATCTTCACATCCACATGATACATCCCTTCCCTCCTAAGCCTTCCCTTTCCCCTTTCGACCCATTCTCTAAATTTCCCCAAGGAGGTGTGGCACTTGTGAGTGAGACTTGCCATTCCTCATTTCTCATATCCCTATATTTCTCCCTAAATTAATCCCTCTTATCCCCATGATGTTTGAGCCCTTTGACAAGGTGTATATTATCATGCAATGTGAAATCCCTCCAATAATGTATGATCATTCCAATGAATTTTGAGGTTCTTGTATACATGGTATCCCTATATAGGTCGAAGATTTAATTTTTTGTAGATATATATACCAAATTTTATTATTGATTATTTTTTAATTTAAAATTTAGAATCCCTATAAATAGATATTACTTGGTAAATTTCATACCTACTAGAAATTGTTTTTCATTTTCTTATTTGGGTTAATTAAGACAACATGGGCGGATTTATAATATTTTTCTCATTATTCTTCCTATATTTCTTGTGTAGTTATTATAATTGGGTTTTCTTCATTTGGGTCTTTTATTTAAGTATTATTTTATCTAAATTACAAAGTTATTTCTATACAATTATTGATATAATAATAATTTGGGTTCTATACCTATGGTTTTTCTCGGTTTTATTTAGGTTTTCTATATAATAATTTTTTCATAGATTATTTTTTAGTCATGGTTATAGATATGAATTTATGAGATATCATGAGAAGTACCTTATAAGATAAGTAAAAGGTTAGTGGTTTTATCCCATTAGGAATTAATTATAACTTCCTTGGATATTCATGACACATTTTTCATTAAATGATTATATTAAATTCTATTAAATTTCTAAATGTATGAACAAATGGTTTTCCAGAGAATATCTTGGTTATTTTTCGACTAAATTTTTTATTTAATATCTTCTAACATAATTTGTAAAAATTACTAGTTATATACTTTGGATATTAAATTCATGTTTAAGTGGTTTGTAAATAATTTAAGAATCTTAAATTTTGGACCAAGTATAGTTTTGAACATATTTATGTTAACATAAACTATAATATCATTAACATTCTTATACATGCTTCATGTTAGTAATGTATTTCATTCACTTACTTATGTAAAATCATAAAATGTTTGATGGAAAACATGTATCATAATATAATTAATTGATTGATCCTAAATGTTTTGAGTCAAAAAATTTACTTCTTATTTTTCCTTTCCTTTAGTTTTGGAAGTCACAAACACATTCTTCATACTATGTTTACTAAATTTTTATACCCAAATCATTTTAGTATGTTTTTATATAAAAATTTAATCTATACATAACATAAAATTAATTATAATATATAAATATAAAAACTTATCATTCTTCATTACAATCTATTGGACTAAGGATGCGTCTGATTCATCAGAATAGCCTCTATTTTGACCAATGATTAGACTTTTGTCTTGTCCTTTGTACAAATAAAATTCAGAAACATCATATTGACACTGATACTGATACATTGGTTTGATCCTTATAAGGTTGAAAAATAATAAGGAATTTCATCAGACTATAAAAAGTTAATAATCAGTGTATAATTATTTGTTTCAATTGTAAGGAATAATTTAACATTGTAATGGTTCTAAAAAATGATTTCATGCATTCAGTTATATCCAGGATGTTAAGTTAATGTTTTCTGAGTTCATTGCAACAGACTCTAAAATATAACTATTGGAAATTTTCTTATAAATAGATGGTCATTTGAAGATTCCAGAGCTTTTACATTTCACAACTCATGTATTCTAAACATTTGTTAGCGTGAACTACTAATTATTAGAATTTTTAATACTTTAGATAGTTATCTTTCTAGGGAATCCTTTTTAGGGTTTTTTCAATTATAATTTTTTTATTTTATATGTCTGATCATTGAATTGATCAAGTGCTTTTTGGGATAAAAATATAGTGTATATGATCCATCATATAGAGGACTTCTAGGGTTTGGAAGATAGACACTGATCCTTATATCAAGGGATTTAGAGGATAGTAAGATAGAGCTTGTTCCAATCATTGTATTGATGGATTTCTTAATAAGGAACGATATACAATATAGTAAGCATAATACTGCGGATAACTTTAGTTATTGTTTTTTACTACCTTTATTCTTGAGGTTAAAAGAGTGAATTTTTTAATATAGCTTGTAATTAATTCTTACTTTTATAAGTTGTGTATTTTTTCCTTGAAAAATATCCAATTTTCCAATGTGAATCATTTTAGAAATTTAGTTGTAATACTTATATTTATAAGAAAATTATTTATCAGTGTGTCTTTAATACCAATTAAAACATACTCTGATATAATCAAACACTTTATGATAATGATTCTAATACTTTTATCATCGATATATTTATGATTCTAATCATTACACTTAGAGAGGAATTGTATTTTTTTTAAATTAATTTTTTAAACTACATTTCACCCCACCCCCAACCCCCCTCTTGTAAGTATATCCATCATTGTAAAATTTTAGGATCCAAAAATTGGTATCAGAGTTGGTTCTATAGTTCATACTAGATGAGTTTTAACTTCTTATATCAACTAAAAGATTTATTAAGTGTTTTTATATACTAATTATATATATAATTTTTAACACTAATGTGTATTTTTATAAAAGAGTCTCTATTTTATTTTTAATATTGAAGGTTTAAATGTTGAAACCCTTGAAATTTTATATAACAAACCTACTTTTTAATACACACTTTACAGAAATTATTAATTAAAAACTTCACTTGATACAACACAGAAGGTCAAGAGGTCTAGGGTCTTTAGGGATTAGGACCATTACATAACATGTTAAAACATAGAATACAACAACTTATTCAAAACTTCCTTTACATGACCACTATATTTTGTCGTACTTATCATTGCATGGGATAACTTGAGGACATGCATAAGAAAAGGGTGAGCTATAAAGCCCAGTAAGGGAGTAAACAAGGTATAAAATGAAGATTACAATATAAGTTAGGAAATGGGCATATGAAAGGATAATAAAAGAAACATGAATATAAAGTAATGACATATCAAGATTATCATAAAATGGAAATGAGGCAACAACACTTAACAAGGAATTAGAATGATCCAAGGCTCATTGCACAAGGAGCATGGGTAAACCCTCATTGCACATGAAAATGAGTAAACCCTCATTTCACTTGAATTAACATTATTCAAAACTCATTGCACATGATGTATCTTGATACTATACTTTACCCAATGTGTTGGAGCCCTATCAGGGCGCACCCTTCTTAATCATTTCATTTCATGCATAAGTGTGCCACATGGATCCTAAAACATGGATTCATCATCATCTATTCCACGATAAAGGAATGAGGAATTAATAAATAAAACTCTTTAACAAATAAGAAAATTTTCACAAAGTTGAATACCCTTGATAGAGAAATGGAAATGGTATTCACTACACAATGACTTTGGCTTGGAAAAATGCCATACAATTTAGACAGCATAACGGCGTGACATAAGAATTCATAAAAATGGTTGATGAGAGAGAAATGGGTGTCTCATAATATGTACATGAAATGGAATGTAAGGGGGTCATATAGATACAAGTCCCAATATAAGTAATGGAATTTGGATTCACAATACAAAATAATTTGTTGAATGTAAATGAGGAGGGAGAAATTCCTTATTGAATTTCAGCATGGTAATGAGTGTACAAGGGAGGAATTAATGAGATAGAAATGGGTCTCCCATCATTATAACCTAAAGAGGTCAATATGGGGGAGTTTCAAAATAATAACCCAACATTTATGAATGAAAATAAAATGGAATAACAATATTAAGTAACCTGGATAAAATGATAGAGGAAGAAATCCCTTACTTGGAAGTATGGTCCCAAAGTCTTGGGAGAGGCTTGAGAGAGGATTATTGGGAGATTGGGGTGCCTTGAGAGATTTCTAGAGAGATTAGGGAAGGGGTTTTATGAACTCCAAAGGCTTTGAGTGGAGAGGAAGTGGGACCTTATGTGGGTTTATATAGGAAAGGAGAGGGAATTATTTAATTTTTAGGTTTGGGACACCACAAAATAATCTAATAAAAACCACAAACCATCCCATGGTTTTTTCCATGTTTTTTTACTAATGGGATTGGAAAAATATATTTTATAAGTCAAATGGCCTAACTTTTTAAAATAATAGGGTTTCTTATGTTGAGTTGAGTCACACACTAAAGGAAAACAATTTAAAAAACTAAAATGTTTTATAAGTAATGGAATTTCCAAAAAGTATTTGTAAAATAAATCAAATAAATATAAAATCGCATTATTTTAAGGATAAATCATATATTGGCAGAAAAAATAATTTATAGTATTTTATAACATCACTATTGGGATGTTATGATGTTATAAAACACCATATATATTTAAACTGTATTTAATTTTTACCCAAAAATCAAACTGTCTCAGAAAATTATAAAAAAATAACTTTTGGATAATTTTGATGTCCTGATTCCAAAAATAATATTCATTTTATCTAAATAATTTTCTAAATATGGGAATTTTCACTTTCAAAATAAAAATAGAAATTTATCGAAAATTCATGGGTTTTGACAAAAACAACTTTCAAAGCATAATTAAAATTACGATTGTATTCATAAAAATTATATGATCATTTATACATAATAAAAACTAATTTAATAATATTTTATTAAAATATTTATTATTTAAAAAATACATTAATTTATAAAAATATATTCCTTTGTTTAATATTAACTAAAAATACTATTTGTTTTTTATAAACTATTTAAAAAAACAATAATAAAATGAATGTATTTTCTTTATTATATAAAAAATAATGCACAGAATAATAAGTCAAAGTTATTTTTACATAACCCCTTATAAAAACTGTATAGGACTGAAGGGTAAGGTGTGCGATGGTGGAAGAGTCTTGGGGTGTCTTGGATAACATCGCTCAAGTGGTAATCTCTATCAACTTCCACTTCCCCCATATACAGATCTGTTTGAGCTTAACATGTTGAAAATCGGCTTGGGCTTGGTCAAGAGGAAAGCCCAGTGGTGCCACCTACTTTCTGAGCTCTGACAAATTGGTTTCATATGGGTAAGGTCTACTAGATGAGGCTATCGCTTATTTTTTCTGAGTAAATGGGATTTATTAAAGTCCTATAGTTATATTAATCTTGTGGTCACTGTTCAATGACAATATTAGAAATGGTCACAATTCTTAATGGTGTTTTAAAATACAAAAACATAAAACCAATTAAGTTCTCATTTTATATATCCATTTTAAATAATAATACATTTAATTAGATCAAGAGGAAATTATATTAATAAAATTTTGGGTCGTTACAATCTTCCCCCCTTAAGAAATTTCACCATTGAAATTTTCTTTTACCACACTAAAATAGATGTGGGTAACTTTTCTTCATCACTTCCTCCAATTCCAATGTCACTTCTTCAAACTTTTGTTTTCTCCACAACACCTTGATGAGGGGAATTGTCTTATTTCCTTTAACTTTTTCTCTATGAACTAAGATCTTAAATGGTTTCTCCTCATAAGAAAGATCATCCTCTAACTGTACTACCTCTGATGAGAGTACATGTGAAGGGTTAGGTATGTACTTCTTTAATAGTGATACATGAAAGACATCATGTACTTTGGACATGGTAGGTGGAAGTGCTAGTTGATAGGCCACATCCCCGACACAATCAAGAATCTTAAAGGGGACAATGTGCCTAGGACTTAACTTCCAATTCTTTCCAAAAATCATGACCTTATTCCATGGAGATATGTGTAAAAATACCATGTCTCCAACTTTGAATTTAAGGTCTCGTTGATAGTTGTCTGTATAACTCTTTTGTCGACTTTGGGCCGACTTGATATGATGTTGAATGGTTTTCACCTTCTCCAATATTTCTTCAACCATTTGAGATCATAGTAGCTTACACTCACTTACTTCATCCAAACACACCGGTGTTCTGCACCTTTTCCCAAAAAGGGCATCATATGGTGTCATTCGGATGCTCGAGTGTAAACTGTTATTGTAGGTGAATTCAACCAGTAGAAGATTTTGGTACCATCCTCCTTTGAATTCCATAAAAATGATCTTAACATATCTTCTAGTGTCTGAATAGTTCACTCAGATAAGACATCAGTTTGAGAATGATAGGCCATACTGAATTAATTTTAGTGCATAGAGCAAGTTGGATACTTTTCAAGAACTTCATGGTGAATCTATGATCACGATCAGAAACAATAGATATTGGCACTCCTTGCAGTCTTACCAATTCTTGGATGTAAATTCGCATGTGTTTATCTAATGATAAGTCCTCTAAAATCACGATAAAGTGATCTTTCTTCATAAGATGATCCACAATGACCCATATAGCATTGTTTCCTCTAGATGTCCTTGGATGTCCAGTGAAAATGTCTGTGGTAATTTTATCCCACTTTCATATTGGTATGGGTAGTGGTTGCATCACCCCCTTAGACATTTTCCTCTCAGACTTCACTTGCTAACATACCAGGCACTTTCATGTATATTCAGCAATATCCCTTTTCATATTGTCCCACCAAAAGTTTTCTCAGATATCTTGATACATCATTGTGCTCCCCTGGTAAATAAAGAAGGTTTAGTTATGTGCATCATTCAGAAGCTCCTTCTTTATCTTTGGATCAGATGGTACATATAATCATGACCCAAATCTCACAATTCAATCCTTGTCAACCACGAACTCTGAGGATTTCCCATTTTAGAAGCATCTAACCTTTTCATAATTTCCACTACATTTCTTAGAAAATCCATTATTTTCTCCATGAGGGACGGTTGATCAATCATTTGAGAAAGGATTGATGATGTTCCTTCTTTAATGATTCTCATGTCTATCCTCTAAAAATCTAAGAAGATTTGATCCTTTTCAATTCTCATCATTGATAAAGATACATGATCTATTCTACTTGGAGCATCTATTACCTTGTTTGACTTACCAGGATTGTAGCTGATTGAGAATTCATAATCCTCGATGATTTATATCCATCTTCATTAGACAATATTAAGCTCTTTTTGTGTTAATATATATTTGAGTCTCTTGTGATCAGTTCATATCTCACACTTATCCCCATAGAGATAATGTCACTACATTTTCAGCACAAAGATCACATCTTCCAACACCAGATCATGCATTTGATAGTTTTTCTCATTTATTTTCAGCTGCCTTGAGGTGTAGATTATCACTTTATCATTTTACATCAACAAATAACTTAGTCCCTTATTCAAAGCATCACTAAATACTACAAAAATTTCTCTACTTGAGGGTAAAGTGAGAATGGGCGTAGTGATAGGCCTCCTTTTCAACTCCTTGAAGCTCTCTTTATGTTCATCACTCCAAGAAAACTTTACTCCATTCCGAGTTAGCTTGGTAAGAGTATTGGACGATTGTGAGAAATTTCTCACAAATCGGCGATAATACTCAGCTAACCCCAAGAATCTACAGATATTTGTTACCGATTTTGGCCTTGGCCATCCCTCTATTGCAGCTGTCTTCAAGGGATCCACAGACATCTCATTGCTTATGATGATATGACCCAAGAATGAGACCTTCTTCAACCAGAACTCACAGTTGATGTACATTTCCAAGATCTTCTCTTTCCTCAAGGTCTCTAGTATAGTTCTTAGAGGCTCCACATGATCCTCCTTGGTTTTGGAGTATATTAGAATATCATCTATAAACACTACCACAAACTGGTTGAGGTAATATCTAAAGACTCTATCAATCAATTCTATAAATATTTATAGGGAATTAGTGAGTCTAAAAGGAATTAATATGAATTCATAGTGCATGTATCTTGTACAAAAACCAGTCTTGGGGATATATTCCTTCTTCACCCTTACTTGGTAATATCCTGACTACAAATCCACCTTGGAGAAGTATTTTTCTCTATAAAAATGATCAAATAAGTCATCAATTCGTGGAAGAGGATGCTTTATCTTTATCATGATTATTTTTGAGATCACGATAATCAATGAAAAGTCGTATTGACACATCCATCTTCTTGATGAAGTGGGAGTGGTGCACCCCATGGTGAATCACTTGGGCATATAAACCCATTATCCAGATTCTCTTGTAGTTATTTCTCCAGCTCCTCAGGCTCCACAACAATCATTCTATATGGTTATGGGATATTATCAATGCCACAAGTATAAGTTCAATTCAGAATTCAACATCTCTTCTAAGAGGAAGACCAGGCAATTCCTTAGGAAACACTTTAGTGAATTCCCTCACAATAGGCATGTCTTTAATGATGGTTTCCTCCTTAGAATCAATCATCTGAGCTAGATACGCATGCTCATAAGGCAGTAATACCCATTCTTGAGATGATGGTGCTAAAGAATATTCATCTTACTCCTTGCACTTGTATAGAATCAGGGTTCGATTCTCCATATGGAGAGTTATTTCCCTCTCATGGAAATTTATGTTGTCTCTATATAGGTAAATCCCATCCATGAAAATAATTGCATCAAATTACACCAGAGGGAATATGAATTGGTTTTCTGGAATGTTCAATCCACAAATTATGACATGGGAGGAGTTATATTAATCGGATGCAATTATTGCCGCATCATTCATACTCACCGTCATCTTCACTTCCATGATTTTTGGTTGCGTTGGGATTGTTCTACTGTGATTTTGGGATATAAAAGAATGTGTTAAACCAAAATCAAAAAGTATGTTCTCTATTCTTGATTAAATAACTAGCATACCTATCACCAATTCATTTTTGGGGTTCACTTTGGTTGTAGTGATGGAGAAATCTTGCCCTCGTGGCCTTGGAGGTTGTTGGTTGCCTCTAAAAACCCTTGTCTTAGGTCACTTATTTGAAAGATTCCACGGTTATTTACAGTTAAAGAAATGAACAATGCATTGAGAGTCGAATGGAGTGTTCCTCTCCTCTATCACAGCCACAAGTTTTAATTTTAGTTAGTTAACTACTAGGTGTCCTTCTCTTCCACACCTAAATCATTTCCTCATCCCCTTCAAGCTATTTCAGGGGTTCTTCTTTCTTCACCTTTTTCAATTGGGTTTCTGGATCTTCTTAACACCGTTGGATTTATCCATCGAAACTCCAGAATTAAAGTCCACCTTTTTCTTATTATCCCCACGATACCCCTGATATTCTCTGATCTTCATTTCGACCTTGGGGGAACATCAGGCAGTTTCCTCATAGCTGTCGAAGTCATGGATCTCTAGGGCTTTCTACAGGCTAGGTTCCATCCTACCAAATAATCGGTCAACCTTGAATTCGGGGGTAATGAAAAATTCGGAGGCTTATTGTTCCAACCTTTTGAATTTTTTCTTGTATGTTTCGATGGATTCGTCATGTTTTATCATGAGGGAAAGGAAGTCCCTTTACATCTTTAGTCAGAGGGTGAATGGAAAATATTTATCAAAAAACATATTCTGGAAATCCTTCCATTCAAATGCCTTGATCTCCTCCTCAGGATTTGTATTTTTTATCAATTTCCACTATTTATAGGCTTCACCCTCCATACAATAAGTAGCCAGAAGAAGGTTCTCTTATTCGGAACATTTAAGGATAGAGAATATCTTTTCAATGGAGTTGATATATTGTTCGATGATCGAGGGATTATATGATACATTAAAAGTAGGAGGACTTTGTCTCATTAATCTCTCGATAGAAACTTGTTCTTTCTTATGGGGGTTGAACGTTCCTCTTGACCAATGTTTCTATTCAAATATTGAGTTAACTAAGAGGATATCATGACAAATTTTGCAATTCCTACCCCCATTGGATTGGGCATCTCATTAGAATAGTCAAAACATTGATCTTCTCATCAGTTGTTAGTTTGAGTCCTCCTATTACCAGCTATTGGCCAGAACAAAAGGAAAGTTAGGGGTAACACATAAAGGGTAATCCAAGGACAAAACTGATGACTTATAAATAAATTTTATTTCCTTAACTTATAGGATTCAATATATGTAATCCATGATCTACTTTTTGACATATATTCTCAGGGGATTTTTTTATTCCCTTAATAATGGTTCATAAAAAGCTTGTGATTTTACCAAAGCATATACCTCAAGAGTTTCATAACCAAAAGTGCAGAAATGGTCATTGTCATGTACTAGGACACCCCAGGTCAAGCCTGAAATGCCTTGTTTGGTTTTTCACCCCTGTGTACATTTTTTCCAGAGCCATATCTACCTCCTCGTATCCAGACAGGGATTTATATTCTTGATAAACCACTTACTCAATACTCACCAAAACTTAGGGATGATTTTATTTTACATAGTCTTGTCCTTAAGGCTTTACTGGGGTTTTCTAATCCTAATACCAAAAATAATAAAACCTATCCTCTAATACCAACTATAACAACCCTATTTTTTAATACACACTTAACATAAATTATTACATAACTCCTTCACTTGATACAACATAGAAAATCGAGAGGCCTAGTGACTTTAGGGCTTAGGAAAATTACATAATAGCCTAAAACATAGAACACAACAACTTATTGAAAACTTCCTTTACATAACCACAACATTCCCTCGTACTTATCATTGCATGGGATAACTTGAGGACATGTATAAGAAAAGGGTTATCGATAAATCCTAGTAAGGGAGTAAACTAGGTATAACATGAATATTATAATAAATGTTAGGAAACAGGCATATCAATGGATCATAAAAGACACATTAACATAAAGGCATGATATATCATGATTATCCTAACATTGAAATGTGGCATCAACACTTAACATGGAATTAGCATGAGCCAAGTCTCGTTGCATATAGAGCATGAGTAAACCCTCATTGCACATGATGCACGAGTAAACCATCATTTCACTTGAATTTTAATGAGTCAACACCCATTTCACATGATGTGTCATGATACTATACTTTACCCAATGCATTGGATCCCTATCAGGGCTCACCCTTCTTAATCATTTCATTTCATGCATAAGTGTGCACATGAACCATAAAACATTGATTCATCAGCATTTATTCCATGATAAAAGAATGCATAATTCATACATGAAACACTATAATCAATAATTAAATGTGTAGAAAGGTGAATACCCTTTAAAGAGTAATGGGCATGGTATTCACTACACAATGACTTTTCCTTGGAAAAACGCGGTGCAATTTCGGCACCATAACGACGTGACATAAGGATTCATAAAAATAGTTGATGAAAGAGATAGGGGTGTATAATAATATGTACATGAAATGGAAAGTGATGGGGTCATATATATACATTTCCCAACATAAGTAATGGAATTTGGATTCATAATACAAAATAATTTCTTGAATGTAAATGAGGAGAGAGAAATTCCTTATGGAATTTCGGCATGGTAACGGGTATACATGGGAGGCATTAATGAGTTGGAAATGGGTATCCCATCATTAAAACATAAAGATGTCAGTATTGGTATGTGATAAATCATACCACAATATTTATAATTGAAAATAAAATGGCATAACAATATTAAGAATATTGGATAAAATGAGAAAGGAAGGAATCCCTTACTTGGAAGTGTGTTCTCAAAGGCTGGGGAGAGGCTTAAGAGAGGCTTCTTGGGTGCTTGAGGCACCTTGGGAGGATTATAGAGAGTGGAGGGAAGAGGTTCAATAAAATCCAAAGGCTTTGAGTGAACATGAAGTGGAAGCTTGGGTGGGTTTATATTGGAAATGAGAAGCAATTCTTTATTATTTATGTTTGGGACACCACACATTAAACTAATCAAAACCACAAACCAGCCCATGGTTTTTGCCCATGTTTTTTCCAAATAGGATTGGAAACAATATTTTATATATCTAAGGTAAGAACTTATTAAAATAATTGGGTTTCTTATGGGTTGCTTATGTGGAGGTGAGTCACACTCTCAAGGAAAAAAATTTAAAAAGTTAAAATGTTTTAGAGGGTCAACTAAGGATTTGTAAAATAAATAAAATAAATAAAAAATAACATTATTTTAAGGATAAAACAAATATTTTCTGAACATATCATTTATTGTATTTTATTATATCTCTATTGGGACATTATGATGTCATAAAACACATTATATAATTAAAAGGTAATTAATTTTTACCCAACAATTCAACTGTCTCAAAAAATTATGAAAAAATCACTATTGGATAATTTAAACGTCCTGATTCCAAATATAATATTGATTTTATCTAAATAATTTTCTTAATATGTGAATTTTCAGTTTTATAATAAAAACCGACATTTATCAAAAATTCATGGGTTTTGACAAAAACAACTTTCAAAGCATAATTAAAATTACAATTGTATTCATAAAAATTATATGATCACATGTACTTAATAAAAAGTAATATAATAAAATTTTACTAATATATTATTTAATTAAAAAATCAATTAATTTAAAAAATATATTCCTTAGTTTAATCTTATCTAAAAATACTATTTTTGCTTTAAAAACTATTTATAAAGTAATAATAATAAAATGAATGTATTTTCATTATTATATAAAAAAATAATTCACATAATCATATTGATATGGTATTGTTACATAACCTCGTATAACACTCGCATAGGACTGAAGGGTAAGGTGTGGGATGGTGACAGACTCTTGGGGTGGCTCGGATTACATCGCTCGGGTGGTAATCTCTATCAAATTCTACTTATCCCGTAGGCGGTTCTGTTCAAGATTAACATGTTGAGGCTCGACTTTGTCTTGGTCAATAGAAAATTCCAATAATGCCACATCCTTTACAAGATTCAACAAATGGGTTTCATATGGGGAAAGTCTACTAGATGAGGTTATCACTTCATTTTTCTGAGTAAATAGGATTTTTTAAATCCCTACATTTATACTAATCATGTGATCACTATTCAACAGCTATATTATCAATGGTCACTATTAATAATGGTATTTTCAAATCCCAAAACATAAAACCAATGAAGTTCACATTTTATATAACCATTTTACATAATGAGAAATTTAATTAGATCAAGAGGAATTTCTATTAATAAATGTATGGATCATTACAGTTTGAATCCAACCATACCACCTATCTTCAATAGTTTTGATTTTGAATACAGTAGAAAATAAATGAAAATAACTTTTATCAAAACTGGAGTTGATACTTTTTTCATGCTTATTATAAATTATAAAATTCCTGATAAGGATCTTACATCTTTCACAAATCATGAGAAAAAAGAATATCAGCTAAACTATTAAGTAAGGAATACTCTTTTATATTCCATAACTAGAATTATATATAGTCATATTTCATCTTATGAAGCTTCTATCATTATGTAGAAGAAATTAAAAATCACTCATTTTTTTACTTTTAAAGTAGTCGAAACATGAAGAAAAAATCATAGAGTTGATTACCAAGATTTTTATTTTTTCCCTGATGAGATAGTTTCTGATATGCACAAAAGGATTATGACTACCATTAATATTTTATAGTATCATTGAAAGAAAGTTCTTGATGATAATATTTTTGTTTAAAAGATAATTGATATAATTCCAAATTAGTGAAAACTCAAAATAACTAATGTAGATAACACAAGAAAATTTACCAATTTATCTCTTGATGATCTTATTGGTACCCTCATGACATATGAATGTATACATAAGAGATATGGAGAAAAATATAAAAATACAAATGGAGGAGTTTCTTGTACAAAAACATCTAATGTACATTCTTATATTCAGCCAGTAGAAAAAGTTTTGAAATCTAAAAAAAGAATAAAATAGATATTCAATATGATTTTAGTGCATCAGAACATTCTAAAAATTAGTTAGATAATCTACCTAAAAGGGTGAATGAGATTTTGGGAATGAAATATTTTCAAACAGATAAAAAAACATTCATAAGAATAAAAGTGAAAAAAAGGATTCTGAAGTTCCTTATTATGAATGTAGGAAAACTGGACATCTTTGAATAGATTGTGTTAAGTTGAAAAGAAAAGAAAAGAAGGATAAAATTCATATAGAAATATACAGAAGTATTAAAATTCAATAGGAAATAAATTTTTTAAAGAATATACCACTTAGGGTTTTAGTGGTGTAGATATTTCATCTAAAATTTCTTCTGATAATAAATGTTCTAGACAGAGGAAAATGATATTTTTGTAAAAATACCTATGGTAAATCAGTTTCTCATAAGTAAGGTAAACAATATTGAATCCCTTACAAATTCATATTTAAATAAAAATCATCCTGATGATAATGATCAAAATTCTACATCTTATGATGAGGAATCTTCATCATTTGACGAGGATAATACTCTCTCTATTTATAATGATGTTTCTTGATTTTATAAACTACATGAAAAGATAATCATAAACATTGTAAAAAAATGATAATTCTCAAGAAAAACTTGTGATGGAAGATTCAAGAATAAATATTTTAATAACTAAAATAGAAAATCATTCTAAAGATCTTGATAAAAGTAATTTTGAAAAATAATTTCTTTCAAAAGAACTTTGGAAATCTATTTTTGAGAATCAATAGTTAGATGAAAAATTTAGAATACTTAGTTCTAATACAATTCTTAATGAAGATAATAATTTAGTAGTAAAACTAATGTTTGAAATGTTGGGATTAAATAAACATCTATCTATGTTTACCACTAGTAAGAAAAACTTCGATAAAATTTAAAATCAAATTATACCTCAGGGTAATAATACTGGAATGGGTTTTACTCATACCAAATCTATTTTTAGTAAAAATTACTTTTTTTATAAAATTTATCCAATTTTCACTAGTTTTAAGAGGGGTAGATATAACGACCCATACTTTAAATACATTTTTATTACTTGAGAATTGAATCATACTTATTAAAACATATAACAAAACCATGACAGGACCATATAGGTATAATGTCTTTAAAAACTGGGAAACATAAACAACTGGTTTATAAAGAATCTACATTTTCTCCCATTTATTTCATCATATCTAGAGTCCCTTTTGGAATATCCTACATAATACCCTTCTTCTTGACCTGAGGACAAGAAAACATACAAAAGGGTGAGCTCAAATTCTCAGTAAGGGTAATTAAAGTAAATATCAATCATATCATATTCATAAGAACATATCATTTTCAAAAATCTTAACCTGCAAAAGAGATCATAATATCATAACAACGGAAAAATAATACTAGTGAAATGTAATCCCCATAATCATAACATAAAACATTAAACATTGTGACATACACACATAATCATAGAAAGTCATTTCTTATTATTCAAGACTCATTTCCAAGACTATCATAGTGGACAAAGTCCATTATTGAACTAAGTTCACTCCTCATTCTAGTCCTATATCAATGAACCAGATTAACGTTACGTTCCAGCCATGTCTATCTCATGAGATATAAATCTTTACCCAATGAATTGGAGGGAGATATAGGTCCCACCAATCTCATAATGAAACCATTATTATGTGTTCCACAAATTCATAAATCATATATCATAGCATAACCCATGCAATAAAAAAGGGATTCTTAAACATCATGTCATCATAACATAAAACATATAAGATAAAAAATACTTCATAAAAATAATTCCATCATAACATAATCAAATCAATGTAAAAATAGGGTTAGAAACAGAATCCTATATTATCTTAGATGAAAAATAATTTCGATAAAACACTTGAACTCCATTCTTGAGGAAAATATCCTTTCTACTTCAAAAATATGTTTCCTTTATTAACATGTCATAAAATTTTAATCTAAAAGAAGTTAATTAAAAATAAAATTTAAAACTTTTAAAGGAAGCTTCATGGAAATAATTTTCTATGAAATCATAAAAATTTATTCATGTCGTATAAGTTAAAAAAACATTCTTCTAGTACTTTGGCTGGAAAAGTCAAAAAGTATCTAATACTGAAAATGACAAATGATTCCTTCCATATATTTTAATAAAAATTCACCAATAGGTAAAATTGGATTTAAACAATTGTAGGAGGATATAACTAATATTACATATTGAGAAAACATGGATGTGGATGATATATATGCCCCAGTAAATTCAGATGTATAAACAATCTCGGAAAAAAATGAGATTGTGATATTTTCCCTTACCTTAGGTCGGATATGCTTCATACGTATCTAAACCTCCTGTACAATGATTTAAATAATTACATGGACTTATTACAGAATCATATTCATTGTTGTGATATCATATATGGTCATATTTTTATCTTCTTATTAGTAATATTTCATTGTTACTTATTATTCGGGTGTTCATTGCTTTATGTTCTTATGCATGTTTTGTCGAATAAATTATTATTCCTCTTTTTAGGTTATAGATACCTCATTTACATAATGTTATTAGTGTAATATATATCGTATTTATTCATTCAATTCATTTATATAACCATTATTCAATGAATATCATAAAGAACGAGCCGCATCACATCGTGGAGACGGTAGGCCGAACGTACGCACGAGCGATGATATCATTCTTTTGATATTAAAATCGTATATAATTGGATGGTATATCATATATACAGAGTCATAATAATTTTATATTTAGTATTTATATCATTTATACTCATTATCATACCCATCCAAATGATAAAATGTTTGAATAACAAACTACACCACGACGTGGAGATGGTAAGCCGTACATATGCATGTGTGGTGACTTTTTCATTCATAGGATGGATAAAATAACTAATATGGGTTTTCCATTTATAATAAAATAACATTATATAGAAGATATATGATTTAGTATTTTATAATGGAAAAAAAACAAAGGAGGAAGTGGAAGAAGAAAGGATCTTGAAATAGGTGGTGAGATATTTACCTCTTCCTCGGGTTCTTCCTTTTGATTTGATCAAAAGGGCTCCATAAGTTGAATTTATGACTAAATTAAGGCCACTAGGATAAAGGTAGGATAGTTTAGAGGGTATTTGGGCAGGTTTTGGCCGATCCAAATGGGTTTGGTGGTGTGAATTAGAGATAAGGGGGAGTGTCATTTTATAAGAGAGGTGAGGGGAACCTTAGGAAAAACTTAAAATATTATTTTATAATAAATTCATATTCGGTTTATAATGGATGCAAAGTGACTTATTTAGAGGATAGGGTGGGTATGTGTCTAATTCTTCTCAACCAATAGGTTTTATACATGTTTAGGTTACCATTTTAACCTTATCATTTAGATTTAACTCTAAGTTAAATAATTTAACTTTTATCGTGTCTTCTTGTATTCTTACACTATATGGTTAAAAAATTTACTATAAACTTCCAATAGAACACCAATTAGTTCTTTAATGTCATATATATTATTATATAAGTCTTTTTGCTGAACCTTATATTTTTAAGAATAGAATATCAATTAATAATTTAATATATTTTTTAAAAACTTTTTTATGTCAATTTTGACACTATTTGGTATTTTGTTTTTTATAAATTCTTAACAGAATTACGACTTCTAAAAAAATTAATAAAACCAACCCTAATATGATATATTAACCTATAAAATTAATTTAATTCATAAAAAGACTCAAATAACATTTTTTTGAGTATTTATAATATCAATTATGTTAATATTTCATTAATAAGGTAATTACTACATCATCATTGTGTAATAAATAAACTACATTATTTAATGTCTAAAAATTATAAATAAAATAAAATTATGTAGGAAATCTTTTTAAATTTTAATGAATATTTATAGTCTAATTTATCTTGTGTATAACCCTATATTAAAAATGTTTATTTATTAAACTTTGATTTTAATTCTTTTGACTCTTTTTTGAATTAAATAATAATAAATGTCCTAATCTAATTAATGTGGACCAAAATGGTCATATTTTATTACTAAAGTTGTTTTTGGTCTAACTAAACTTATCCAATATAATTTTTACATGTGTTAGGGTAATAATAATATCATTTTTACCCTAAATTACCCTATTTACTTTTAACTGTGGTAAATAAAAGTAAAAGTTACTCTTCACCAAAAATTATTATTATCTTATTGAACCACATTTTACTTCTTGATATTAACCATGTCTCTCAGATTTTAGAAATTCAACTCATAGAAGTGTTAAAATTAAGTTTTGTGTAAATTTGTAAATTCTCCTAGGAGGTGGGTAACAGTCGGTAAAAAGTTCAATAAAATTTTTATATATCTAAAATTATTATAAAATGACTCCAATTATTTACATTAAACTTATATAGGTTTTATGTATCTATTTTGACCAAAAATAAATTTAAATAAAATAAATAATTATTTAAATAAAAATTTGGTTTTAAACTATAACTCAATGTTTTTAATTATTCATCAAAAATTGAAAGTTTTCAAAAAAAAATCACCCTAAGCTAAATTTGATATTCCGAATCCAAAAATGAAGTCCAATTTAAAATATAGAATTTATAAAATTTAAAAAAGTGGGTATTACTATTCATAAAGGCTAGTTTATATAATATTTTAATAACATTTCGTTGTTTAGTGAAACTTGGTATTGCGTACAACGCAAGCTATCGAGGAATGTTGCTCTTGCGTGTAATGAAAGCCAAGACAGTGGTATGTGTAGTGGAAGATTCCTTTGGTGTTGCGTATAACATAATATATAAAAACAAAATATTTCTCTTCAAATCTCAGGGTGTTACATTCTATCCCATTAAAAATAATTTTGCCCTTGAAATTCATCACTTTGTAACAGACAGATGAGGATACCTCTCCCTCATCATATCCACAAGTTCTCATGTAGCTTCTTCTAATTGGTGGTTCCTCCATAAATCATTAACCAAGATAGTGGTCTTGTTTTGTATAACTTTTTCGCTACGATCCATATTCTTTATTGGTTGTTCTTCGTAAGAAAGATCTTTCTCCAGCGATACAACTTCTGAGCTTAGTACATGTGAAGGATCAGGTATTTACTTTATCAAGAGAGATACATGGAACACATCATGAACTTGAGAGATATTCGGTGTAAGCTCCAATGGGTAAGCTACCTTCCCAACACGATCTAGTATCTCAAAATAACCAATATACCTAGGGCTCATCTTTCCCTTCTTTCCAAATATCATTACTCTCTTCTAAGGAGAAATTCGTAAGAACGCTCTATCACCCACTTCAAACTCTAGGTCTTTTCTTCGGTTGTCGGTATAAATTTTTTATCAACTCTGAGATGGTCTTATGTGTTGTTGAATAGATCTTACCTTTTCTTCCATCTCATCAACAAGTTCAGGTCCTAATAGCTTTCTTTCCCCAACTTCATCCTAGCAAGTTGAAGTTATGCATTTCCTTTAATAGAGAGCTTCATAAGGATCCATCTCAGTACTGGAGTGAAAGATATTATTATAATAAAATTCCACCAAAGGTAGGTGTTGATCCCAACCTCCTTTTAAATCTATAGAGAATGCTCTCAACATGTCTTCTAGAGTTTGAATTTTCCACTCAGACTGACCGTTGGTCAGAGGATGATAAGCAGTGCTGAAACTCAACTCTGTATCTAGAGTATGCTAAAGACTTATCCAAAACTTCGAGGTAAACCTCGGATCCCAATCAGATATAATGGAAAGTGGTACTCCATGCAATCTTACCACTTCCTTCAAATATATCCCGGCAAGCTAATCAAGAGAGAAATCTTCTCTAATAGCAATGAAGTGTGCCGACTTCGTAAGACGATCAACTATAACCCAGATAGCATTATTTCCTTTGGATGTTTTAGGAAGTCCAGTGACAAAGTCCATAGTGATGTTTTCCCATTTCCATTCTGGTATGGGTAATGGTTGTAACATCCCCTTAGAATTATGTCTCTCAGCTTTAACTTACTGACAAACCAAGCATTGAGAGATATATTCATCAACATCTCTTTTCATACCATCCCACCAGAAGTACTCCGTCAGGTCCCTATACATCTTCGTGCTTCCAGGGTGAATAGAGAATGAAGAACTATGAGCTTCATCCAATATTTCCTTCTTTAATTCTGGGATTGGAGGAACACAAACTTGATTCCTGAACCTTATTATTTCATCAAAAATCAATGTGGAATTCATGAACATTTCTCACCTTCTTTTGTAACTCTACATCTTCTTTATGTGCCTCTTTAATCTTCACATGTATAGATGGTTGAACAATCATTTGAGAAAGATATGATTTTCCCCCTTCCATTATAATTCCAAGATCCATCCTCTGTAAATCCATAAATATTGGACCTTTTGTGAACCTCATCATGGATAAGCTAGCATGGTCTTGTCGACTTAATGCGCCTGCCACCTTGTTTTCTTTCCCAGGGTGGTAACGAATTGAGAAGTCGTAATCCTTAATCAGCTCCAACCATCTTCTTTGGCGCATATTCATCTCCTTTTGTTTGAAAATATACTTTACAATTTTAAGATCAGTATAAATATCACACCATTCACCATAAAGATAATGCCTCCAAATCTTTAATGCAAAGATTACCGAAGCTAATTCCAAATCATGAGTTGGGTAATTTTGCTCATGGATTTTCAACTTTCTTGAGGAATAAGATATCAACATATCATTTTGCATGGGAACAAACCCCAATCCCTTATTGGATACATCACTGTAGATCACAAACCTTTCTCCACTACAAAGCAGTGTTTGCACAGTTACACTGGATAACCTTCTTTTTAACTCCTTGAAATTCTATTCACAGTCCTCCGTCCAAAGGAACTTAACTCCTTTTTGAGTCAACCTGATTAGTGGATTAGATAATAGTGAAAAATCTTTCACAAAACATCAATAATATCCAGAAAAACCAAGAAAACTTCAGATCTCAATTACTGTTGTTGGTCTCGACCATCTTTCGATACCCTCTGTTTTTGCTGGATCCACAGATATCCCCTCTTTTGAGATTATGTGACCCAAAAAAGAAACTTTTTGAAGCCAAAATTCACAATTGGTAGATTTGGCATAAAGCTTCTCCTTTATTAGGGTCTTTAAAACAATTCTCAAGTGATCTTCATGTTCTTACTTTCTCTTTAATTAGACATGAATATTGTCTATAAAGACTAACACAAACTGATCAAGATAGTCTCTAAATAATCTATTAATTAGATCCATGAAGATAGTATGGGAATTAGTAAGAAAAAATGGCATCACTATAAATTTATAGTGTCCATGCCTTTTATGGAAATCCGTCTTGATGATACCCTGAATGAAGATAAATATTGGAAAAGTATTGAGCTCCATGTAGTTGGTGAAATAAGTCATCAATGTGTGGTAGAGGATATTTGTTCTTGATAGTTCTCTTGTTAAGTTCACGATAATTAATGCAGAGTCTCATTGATCCATCTTTCTCCTTAACAAACAGAACAGGTTCACCCCAATGTGATGCACTAGGGCGTATGAATCCCTTATCAAGATTCTCTTGGAGTTTCTTCTTCAATTATTAGAACTAAATTGGGGCCATTCTATAAGGTGTATTTGAAATGGGAATAGCATCCGGTATGAGTTCTATTGAAAACTCAACTTCACGATTTGGTGGAAGACCAGGAAATGCCTCTAGAATGAAATCATCAAACACTCGTACAATGGGAATATTCCTAATCATGAGTTAATCTCCAACCATTTGAGGTAAATAACCTTCATTTATTGGAATCAAGACCCATAAGAAAGAAGAAATTTCCACTGGAAGGTTAGATTCATCCTTGCATCGATACATGATCATAGATTGATCAGGAATATGAAATGCGACTTCCCTTATTTGGAAATCAATATGATCTCCATATAAGGAAATCTAATCCATGCCAAGAATCACATAAAATTATAATATTGGAAGAATCAAAATATTTTCAGGAAGCACTTTCCCACAAACGCCAATTGGAGAAGAATTATAAACTTTTGATGCAACCGTTGTGCCATTAGGAGTTGTCACAGCTAACTCAATAGCTAATTTTTTAGGTATTACGGTGATACCCTTGGAAAATTCTTCATAAATAAAAGAGTGGGTGGATCCAAAATCAAATAAAACATTTTCTACTTTAGAGTAGATGATAAGTGTACCTTTAACAACTTCATTATTGTACTCCACATCACCGATAGAAATTGCATGTGACTTTATTTTATCTTTGTCCTTAAGAGTTTGTTGACGTCGATCATCGTCAACAACCCTTATATTTGGGCATTGATTATCATAATTCCTCATTTCCTTGCACTTGAAACATTGAAGTGTAGGAGGTGCATTCTGTGTATCCTTTTCTTTGTTTGCATCACTTGACATCTTTTTCCCATCATTGCGGCATCCAAATGCCTGATGACCTTATTTTTCACATTTGAAACATTTACCTGTCCCTTTAAGACAATTCCCTCCATGTTTCTTTCCACACTTTGAGCATAAGGGAAAACTCACTTCTTTTTAGTGTGGTCTTAAGATTTCCATTTGAATTCCAATTTCCTTTTCTTATCAAACCCATATGACTGATGGGTTACTCCAATCTCCATATAAACCTTGAGAGCCCATTGAACAATTTCCTCATAGCTATTGAAGTCCCTTATGGCTAGCTCCCTTCGAAGACTTGGTTTTAGGCCACTAAAAAATCGATCGATCTTAATCTCAGGTTGGATAATAATTCAGGAAGCATACCTTGAAAGTCTTGTAAAATTTTCTTCGTAGGTACCGACAGATTCATCATACTTGTGCTTTAGTTCTAGAAACTCATTCTCCATCTTTTTTCTAAGAATAAGAGGGAAGTACTTATTGAAAAAAAATTTCTTGAACTCATCCCATTCCATGGACTCAATTTCATCTCTTTGCTTCGTATTCTTGATAAGATTCCACCATTGATCAGCTTCACCTTCCAAACGATATACTACAAAGATGACTTTATCATGTTTAGAACATTGTAGAACTGAAAATATCTTTTCAGTGGTACTAATCCATTGTTCAGTCACTAATGGATCAGAAGACCCGCTGCATGAAGGTGGATGCTACCTCGTGAAGGATTCAACAGAATGTTGATCCTTCCTTTTCTCGTTTGGAAGTCCTAGATGATTCATAGCTTGATAAAGTTTTGTGATCATGGATAAAAGATTTTTCATTCCAGCACCCATAACATTTGGTTGCTCAGGGGGACAATCATTGCATTTCCCATCGAATTCTTCATTAACACGGTTCCTTCGGGTTCCAGCCATTGACTAAAACCAAGAAGCATAGTGTGAGACACACTAATCATAACAGGAAAACCACATAATAAAGAATAAAATTTCAAACTTTAGGTCTTATCATAGGTTATTGATGGCCATTTCTAAAAGACTAATATTGTGTTCTATGATTAGACATATCCTTAGGGTTCTTACTAAGGCTTTCACATCCTAGTTTCCAAAGGTTGAATCTACCTTTTCCTTTGATACCAACTATAACGACCCATTATTTACATAAATTGTTATTACTTCAGAATTGAAGCATACTTATTACAACATATAATAAAACCATCACAGGACCGTATAGGTATAGTGTCTTTTGAAACTGGGAAACATAAATAAATAGTTCATAAAGCATCTACATTATCTCCCATTTATTTCATCATATCTAGAGTCCCTTTTGGCATATCCTACTTAATACCCTTCATCTTGACATGGGGAAAAGAAAACATACAAAAGGGTGATCTCAAATTCTCATTAAGGGTAAACAAAGGAAATATCAATCATATCATATTCATAAGAACATAACATTTTGATAATCTTAACCTGAAAAAAGATCAAAATATCATAACATGGGATAAATCATAGTAGTGAAATGTAATCCCAATAATCATAACATAAAACATGAAACATTGTGGCATACACACATAATCATAGAAAAGCATTTCTTATTAGTTAAGACTCATTTCCAAGACTGTCATAGTGGAAAAATTCCATTACTGAACCAAGTTCACTCCTCGTTCCAGTCCTGTATCACTGAACCAGATTAACATTCCGTTCCAGCCATGTCTATCTCATGAGATCAAAATCTTTACCCAATTATTTTGAGGGAGATATAGGTCCCACCCATCTCATAATGAAACCATTCTTATGTGTTCCACAAATTCATAAATCATATATCATATCATAACCCATGTAATAAAAATGGGATTCTTAAACATCATGCCATCATAACATAAACCATATAAGATAAAAGGACTTCATAAAAATAATTCCATCATACCATAATCAAATCAATGTAAATATAGGGATAGGAACCGAAACCTATATTATCTTAGATGGAAAATTATTTTGATAAAACACTTGAACTCCATTCTTGAGGAAAATATCCTTTCTACTTCAAAAACATTTTTCATTTCTTAACATGCCATACAATTTTAAACTAAAAGAAGTTAGTTAAAAATAAACATGAAAACTTTTAAAGGAGGATTCATGGAAATAATTTTCTATGAAATTATAAAATCTATTCATGAATTATAAGTTAAAAAAACATTCTTCTCGTACTTTGGCCGGAAAAGTCAAAAAGTATCTCGTACTAAAAACAATAAAAGATTACTTTCATATCTTTTAATAAAAATTCACCAATAGGTAAAATTGGATTTAAAAATTAGTAGGAGGATATAAATAATATTACATATTGAGGAAACATGGATGTGGATGATAAATATTCCCCAGTAAATTCTGAAGTATAAACAATCTTAGATAGAAATTAGATTGTGATATTTTCCCTTACCTTAGGTCTGATATGCTTCGTACGTATCTGAACCTCCTGTATAATGATTTAAATATTGTAATTGGCTTATTACATAATCATATTCATTGTTTTGATATCATATATTTCCATATTCTAATCTTCTTATTTGTAATATTTCATTGTTACCCGTTATTCGGGTGTTCATTGCTTTATGTTCTAATGCATGTTTTGTTGAATAAATTCCAATTCCTCTTTTTAGGTTATAGATACCTCGTTTAAATAATGTTATTAGTGTAATATATATCATATTTATTCATTCAATTCATTTATATAATCATTATTCAATGAAGATAATTTAGAACGAGTCGCATCACATCGTGGAGATGGTAGGCCGTACGTACGCACGAGCGATGATATAATTCTTTTCATATTAAAATAATATATAATTGGATGGTATATCATATATAAATAATCATAATAATGTTTTATTTATTATTTATATCATTTATACTCATTACCATACCCATCCAAATGATGAAATGTTTGAATAACAAACTACACCACGGCGTGGAGACGGTAAGCCGTACGTACGCACGTGTGGTGACTTTTTCATTCATAGGATGGATAAAATTACAAATATGGTTGTACCATTTATAATAAAATCACAATATATAGAAGATAATATAGTTATTATTTTATAATGTAAACAATAAAGAAGGAGTAAGTGGAAGAAGAAAGGATCTTGAAATAGGTGGTGAGATATTTACCTCTTCCTCGAGTTCTTCCTTTTGATTTGATCAAAAGGGATCCTTAGGTTGTCTTTATGACTAAAGGAAGGCCTCTAGGATGAAGGGAGGACAGTTGATAGGGTATTTGGGTAGGTTTTGGGCGAGAAAATGGCTTTGGAGGTGTGAATTAGAGAGAAGGGGGAGTACCTTTTTATAAGAGTGGTGAGGGGAACCTTTGGAAAAACATAAAATATTATTTTATAATAAATTCATATTAGGTTTATAATGGATAAGAAGTGACTTATTTCAAATATTGGGTGGTTATGGGTCGAAATCTTCTCAACCAATAGGTTTTAGATAAGTTTATGTTACCATTTTAACCTTATCATTTAGATTTAACTTTAAGTTAAATAATTTAACGTTTGCTGTATCTTCTTGTATTCTTACACTATATGGTTAATAAACTTACTATAAACTGCCAATAGAACCCCAGTTAATTCATTAATGTAATATATATTATTATATAAGTCTTTTGGACGAACCTTAGATTTTTAGGAATAGAATATCAATTAATAATTTAATATTTGTTTTAAGAACTCTTTTATGTCAATTTTGACAATATTTGGTATTTTGTTTTTTATAAATTAATAACATCATTTCTACTTCGAAAAAAATTCATCTAACCACCCTAATATGTTATATTAACCTATAAAATTATTTTAATTCATAAAAAGTATCATATTACATTTATTTGAATATTTATTATATCAATTATTTTAATATTTCTTTAATAAGGTAATTACTGAATCATCATTGTGTCATAAATGAATTAAATTATTTAATGTCTAAAAATTATAAATAAAATACCATTATGTATTAAATATTTTTATCTTTCTAATTAATATTTACATTTGAATTTATCTTATGTGAAACCCTATATTAAAAATGTTTTACTTATTAAACTTTGATTTTAATTCTTTTAACTCTTCTTTGAAATAAATAATAACATATGTCCTAATCTTATCCAAGTGGACCTAAATGGTCATATTTTATTCCTAAGGTTTTTTTTTCGAATTACACTTATCCAATAGAATTATGACATGTGTTAGTGTATTAATAATATCATTTTTACCCATTTTTACCCTATTTACTTTTAACTGTGGTAAAGTAAAGTAAAACGTTACTATTCACCAAAAAATATTTTTATCTTATTGAACCACATTTTATTCCTTGATATTAACCATGCCTCTCATATTTTTGAAATTCAACTCACATAAGCAGTAAAATTTATTTTTATGTAAATTTGAAAATTCTCCTAGGAGTTGGGTAAAAGACGGTGAAAAGTTCAATAAAAATTTTATATATCTAATATTATTATAAAATGATGCCAATGATTTACAATGAAATTATATAGGTATTATGTATCTATTTTGACCTAAAATAAATTTAAATAAATTAAATAAATATTTAAATAAATATTTTGTTTTAAACTATAACTCAGTGTTATCACTATTCATCAAAAATTGAATGTTTTCAGAAAAATACCAAATATTCACCCAAAGATAATTTTGATATTCTGAATCCAAAAATGAAGTCCATTTTGAAAGATAAAATTTATAAAAATTCAAAAAGTGGGTATTAATATTCATAACGGCTAGTTTATATAATATTTTAATAACATATCGTTGTTTAGTAAAACTCGGTATTGCGTACAATGCAAGCTATGGAGGAAGGTTTCTCTTGCGTGTAAAGCAAGCCAAGATAGTGTTGTGTGTAGTGAAAGATTCATTTGGTGTTGCGTATTACATAACATATAAAAACAAAGTATTTCTCATAAAATCTCAGGGTGTTACAGTAGACATTTGAAATTAAGTGTTATTTAAATAAAATTAAATCTTTCCACTTTTATAAAGAAATTTTCCAAAGGAAATAGAATTTCACCAAAATAATATGGTTAAAAATGTGGTTACCCAAAATATTATTTTATAACAATTCCAGACCCAATAAGTTTTGGGTTCCAAATAACTAATCTTTTTGTTATCAGGAAAATAGAGAAAGTACCAACAACAAAAATATTTGGTACATGAATAGTGGATGTTCCAAGAACTTGACCGGAAATAAATATTTCTATAAAGCTATTATCAATATAAATGGTATAAAAGTTACTTTTAGAGATAATTCTCATGGAGAGATCATTGGTATTGGTAATACTATACTTATGGGAAAATATTTAAGTTCAAATGTTTTATTTTTTGTTGGACTTAAGCACTATCTTATCAGAATAAGTCAATTATATGATAAATTTATCTTGTGAACACTAGTAATGAAAAGATTATACTACATATTTCTAATGATGCATTTATTTTTTCTTCAAATAAACATGAGAATGTTTACACACTAAACATTAAAGACCTTAAGAGCCTAGAATTTATTTGTCCATATGAAATGGAAAATCAATCTTGGTTATTGAATAGAAGTTTTAGACATTGTAACCTTAGAAACATATCTAATTTGAATAAGAAATAAATTTTTAAGGATATACCAGAACTTAGGTTTGATACTTCTTATGTTTTTGACCCTTTTCAATATGGTAAGTAACATTAGTCAAGATTTAAATCTATTAGTTAATTCTCAACTTAAGATGATTTATATTTAGTTTATAAGGATTTATTTGATCCTACACAAACTGGAAGTATTAGTTGAAAATAATATGTACATGTTTTAGTTGATTTTTACACTAAATACAGATGGGTCTATTTTCTAACAAGAAAATATGAAGCCTGTAGTTATTTTAAAACGTTTGTTGCCAAAGATAATATGAGAAAAATTTGTTCTTGATAAATATTCACAGTGATCACAATGGAGAATTTATAAATTCTAATTTTGAAACTTTTTTTAGTACGAATGGTATTGATAATAAATTTTCTACAACTAAAACTACGTAATAAAATAGTATAGCTAAAAGAATAAATAGTGTTCTTCAAGAAATAATTAGAACCATGCTGAGTGAATTATCTGTTTTAAAACATTTTTTAGCTAAAGTGGTTATAACTCCCTACTATTCTATAAAACGATATTTACTTAGACATTTTATTAATAAAAAGTTTTATGAGTTATGGACAGGATGAAAACCAAAATTTTATTACATAAAATTTTATGGTTTCAAAGTACACATCTTGAATACTAAAGTAACTCACTTATGTTTGCATAAAAATAGAAGCATAAATATTTTTAGGTTATTCAATAATTAGTAAGTATTATAGATTTTTTAAAAAAATTACAAGTATTATTGAGGAAATAGTACAGGTTAAGTTTGACGAAACTGATCCCTTTATTTTCAAAAAAACCCCTACCTACATACTTGAATGTTAATTCTAAAATTGATTTTCTACATATGTTAGAAAATGATTATCATAAGGAAATAACTCAAGAATAAAATTTTGAATTTATTCCTTAGGAATATTTTCTACCTGGAGTTTAAGAAAATACATTTGAAAACTCAAGATATCAGTTTTTTATTAAGAATAATCCTAGTGATAATTTCATTGGTGATATAGATCAACTAGTTAGGACTATAAGTTCCCTAAGAAATGAAATGTATCATCTATATTTATTAATTTAATTAGAACCTAAGACTCCTAATGAGGCTTTATGTGATGAGGATTGGATAAAATATATGAACGATAAGATCAATGAGTTTGAAAGGAACTAAGTCGGTACATTAGTTGAACAACCTAAAGACGCTTCTTTAGTTGGATTAAAATATGATTTTAGGATAAATGTGATGATAGTGGCATTATAGTTATAAATAAATGTATACTTTTTTCAAAGGGTTATAATCAATAAGAGGGAATTTATTATGAAGAAACTTATTTTCTAATAGCAAGACTTGAAGCTATTCTAATACTTCTAGCATTCTCAGCATTCTTTAATTTCAAACATTTTCAAATATATGTGAAGTTTTTTTATTAATGGATACATTTAGGATTAATTTTATGTTGAAAATCACCCTATTTTTTAATATAAAAAACATCTGTAATATGTTTTTAAACTTACCAAATCGCTTTATAGACTTAAAAAACACCCTATATCCTAGTATGATACTTTAACTATATTTTTGTAACAAAATATTTTTTTAAAGGAGATATGGATACAAATATTTTTATAAAAGTTGTAAATAAAAATACAATGATTTTAAAAGTATATTTTGATGACATTATATTTTTTTAAACTTAAAAATATTTAATAGAATCAATTACTGATCATATGAAATATGAGTTTTGAATGAGTATGATGGGTGGGTTAATATACTTTTTAGGTTTTAAAATTTCAAAAAAATAGAAGGTAATTTTATATCTAAACATAAGTATATAAAATATTTACTTAATAAATTCAGAAATGAAATCGTTAAAAGTGTTAGTAATCCCATTGGTACCTCCAATACTTTAGATCCTGATAAGGCTAGGGATATAGTTGATCAGAAAAAATTTAAAGGTATGATTAGAAGATTTCATTATTTAACAGTTAGTCATCTGGATTTAATTTTTTTATTATTCTTATGTTATACATATCAATCTAATACAAAATAATATCGTCTTAAAGCTGTAAAATGAATTTTTCATTACCTTAAAAGAACTATACATTTGGTCTTATTTTATTCTTCTGTAAGTGATTTAAAACTAAATAGTTGTTTTGATAATGATATTGGTGGATATATAAAGGATTGAAAAATAACATATAGAATATTTCATTTCATAGGAGATTATTTAGTTTTTTAGTCATGTAATAAACAATACTCAGTAACACATTCCACTATTGAAGTCAAATATGTGGCAGTTGGAAGTTTTTGTGCTCAAGTTTTTGGGATGAAACACACACTCAATGACTATGTCAGGGATATTACTCAAACTCAAACACTTTTTGACAACACAAGTTCCATTTATTTAATTAAAAACCTAGTACGTCACTCACATGATAAGAACATTGATATAAGGCACCATTTCTATAAAGATCTCACACTTAAAGAAGATATAATTTTATAATTCATCATAATACAAAAACTATATACTGATATTTTTCCAAAACACCATAGTTATGATATATTTGAATAAATTAAATTGAATCTATGAATGATAAATATTAATAAATTCATTTACATAAGGAGAGTACATATGTTTTCATAGTTATAAAACTGTTTCTTTCAAATCATTTATGTTTTAAAAAATTTATTATAATGATATTATCTTAATCAGTTGTTGTTATAAAACTATTATAATTAGATTTAAATTTTAAACTATCACAATATGTTTTTTCTAAACATGAAAAATTAATTTTTTTTAAAACTATTGTAATAAGTTTTTCTTATAAAATTATCATAACTGGTTTTTATTATAAAACAACTGTAATTAGTTTTCATTTTAAAACTATCATAATCATCTTTTGTTTTCAAACTATCATAATTATTTTTCATTATTAAACTATAATAATAAATTTTTAAAAACTATCATAATTGGATTATTTTACAAAATACAAGAAGAATAGGTCACCCATACTAATGAAACCTTCCACTCTAAAAGGTACTCTTCCATTCTTTTAGCTTTTTCACTAATCTTTTACATTAGTAAATATATGATAATGATTAATTATTATTTTAATTTTTAATAATTTATTGTGTTTTAAAACATAATATGTTTCTAATTAGGTAATTTCATAGTCTGATGAAAATCTTTATTAAAAATTTGGGAGTTCGAATAGACTTTTTAAACTCTCTTCAATTAAATATTGTATGTTAGACTGGTTAATGTTTTAGTCTCAACCAGTGAATGTTTTGGAATTTAAATTGTTTTTTTCACATGACCATATAAAGGAAGGATAACCCCTATCCCACATTAGTTTCTAGAAAAATCAATATCAACCCTCATCACCCATTTAAGAGCTTTCTTTTTTTCCATCCATCCAATTTTTTGGCTCAAATCGTATTATGATGGAAACCAAGGAGGATTATAAAAAAAATAAAATTTTTTAGAGAATAAATTATTTAAGAAAGTGGTTTGATATGTATGATTCAATTATTAAAATATTAATCATATTTTTAGGCTTCGAGAATGTATGTGTAGAAAAACCAGACAAATATTTCGATTTATATTACCCTGAGATCATTAGATAGTTTTATGCCCCTAAAAAGTTTGTTAAAGAAGGGGGTAAGGAAATATTTTTTTACACTATTTTTTTTAATAAGTATAATATTTCAAAAAATGAGTAGTATATTTTTTTAGATATCCTACAAAAGGTGAATCCAACTTACCCCCTCGCAAATTATCGAAAGGTCATGGGACTTTTGAGAGAATGAAAGAAGAAGACTCTTTATTTCCTTTTTATGAGAAAGTAAGGAAATTATCACATCTTTAACTAGATTCCCAAGTAGTAGTTTTGTGTATGTGAGGGTATATAATATGTAGAAGGGGTTATTGGGACACCCTTAAGGTCTCAGTTATTTTTTTGTAGGATTTCTTATTGAACATGATCCAAATTAACTTAGTGAAATTTGTCTTCATTGTGGTGGATGAAAAAAATGGCTCAATAAATTCAAAGAATATTATGTTAATTTCCTTAATAAATAATTTACTTTTTAATTTTATGAAACTTTTAAATGTGGATAAAAAACATATCCCATCCTAGAAAATATTTACTTTATCAGTGAAGATATGATTTCAACAATGAAATGGGATTTTGATTCAAAGATAAAAAATTTTATTGATAATGTTGATAGGGATGTGTTTGAAGCCCAAATTTATAATAAACCTAAGACCATTGAGAGAAAGAAAATTAAATATGAATCTTTCCCACCAAAGAAACAAAATAAAGAAAAGAAAATTTTAGATGATGTTTTTGAATAAATCAAGGAATATAAGGTGAAAGGGAAACTAGGGGATCCAGAGTTTTGAATTGATCCGGCTAAAAAAAGGCTTTAAGAATTCATTTTGATGATAAGTTTAAATAATAAGAAAAGAAAAATAAACCAAAAAATATATTTTATGTAATGAAAGTTCATGAAATTTTTTTGAAAAGTGTTGAGAGATCCTATAAAAATACAATTCTACCCATTTCTCATACCGATTAGATTAATCTTGATGCCATACTAATTTTTTTTGGAACTTTAGTTATGCAATAATTTGTTCTTTATATTGAAGATAAATGAAAATAGAAAGTAGTTACTAAATAATCGGTCCTATTTTTTGCTAAGAAAGAAAAATAATCGATAACTAAAATAGTTGGAAAGGGTGTTCTTCAAATAGTAATACAATTAAAGAATTAACATGAGGAAGTTGGATTCAGAGAAGACAAAGAACCAGAATTTGGAGAAGAATAAGTAGAAAAATAATAAGAAGTAGATGAAGAATAAGAAGGTGATAATGAGAAAACTGAGACTCATGAGCACACAAAAGAGAAGAATTATTTGGAATTATCATCAGCATAATTTCCTTCACAGTCTAATAAGGATTCCATGGTAGAAGGATATAAAGAAAAAAATTCATCCTTAGAGGAAGAAAAATAACCATCATAGGAGGAAGTAAAATCATCATTAAAGAAAGGATAAGAATAACAACATTCACGCATGAAAGTTTTATAAAATCGTTAATCTGATAAGGATGTGGATGTTGTTGAAGTTTTAGATGAAAGTATAGTTTCAAATAAAGGAAAATAAATAGTTAACCTAGTAACAATACCTGATATCGAATCCTCAAGATAGAAACCTCCCAAACCATCATTAGGTTCATTGGGATTGGAAGCAATAGTCACTCAGAATGGTTTTGACTATATTTTCCAAACTTTGAGAAGGTTAAGTGAAACAATTCCTCACATTACTAATATTGAGAATAGATACAAGTTTATTAAAATTTATTATAATAAGAAATCAGTGTCATTAATAGTTTTAACAAAATTAGTTATCCATATTGAGGTAGAGTTGAAAACATTCCATGAAAAGTCCAAGACACAAAAGTGATCATATAATTAGATGGTTTACTATTCTAATAAAGTTGATAGAAAACTAAGATATAATAATGACTAGTTTGAATAAGTAATGAGACTTACTCTATAAATGGAAGAATCTTTCAACATGTCCTATTCTGATGAATTGGACCGTTTAAAAATTGTTAAAGAGTTTAGTGACAAGACTAATGATCAGAACAACGATGTAAAAGTATTGAAAGAAAAGTTTCATAGGTTTTATTTATAGAATATAATTCTCAGATCATGTGAAGATTAATTGATTATTATATAGGAGTAAAAAATGATGGATTCTAGAGAGTTTGAATGATTGAAGGTCGAAGATAGAAATTAGACAGTTATGGAAGATAAAATTGTGATTCTTGATATGGATCAATAGGGGTTCAAAAAGATGAAGGCCACTTTTAATAAACTAATGAAGAAAGAATGAACACTATTATATTTGAACCCTCAATGTAATATTTTTACAAACATTTGAATGGTTAATTATAAATATACTTTTATCCAAATATTTATGTCAAAATATATAACAGCAATTTTTTATGTATATTCTTTATATTATTTCTTGGATGGTTAGTTCATTAAAAATAACTATTTAATATATTATTATTCATATAAGTTTTCCTTAAACTTTGGTTACATTCCCATTATTTTTTTAAATCATAAATGGGGAGTAATTCTTTAAAGGGAGTAGTAGCGAGAATTCTTCTAGAAATTAAAAAAGGGGAGAAATTATCCTTGGGGGAGAAGTATAAATTCTTTCCATCATATAATAAAAGAGTTATAAACTCAAGGGGAGTTATGAATTATATCTTCAATGTTCATAATAGTTAAAATGTTTATAAGTATTTAAATTATTATTTTTTATTTATGTTTTGTATTTTGTGCTTTCCAAAAAGGGGGAGATTTTTTATTTAGAAGTTTTACTTCTTACTTTTCAATTCCTTTAGTTTTGGAAATAAAAAACACTTTCTTAATACTATGCTTACTAACTTTCTTTTTCCTAAAGTGTTTTTGTATTTTTTGTATAAAAAATACTTTATACCTAACTTAGAAATAATTCTAATGTATTACGAATATAAACTTATTATTCTTTGATATGATCCTTTAGACTAAGGATGTGTCTAATTCATCAGACTAACCTATATTCTGACCAATGGTTATACTTTTTCCTTGACCATTATATAGAAAAAATTCATGAAAATCAGACTGGCATACCAATACATTAGTTTTATCCTTATAAGGTTGGAAAATAAAAGGATTTCCATCAGACTATATAAAGTTTATAATGAAAGTATACTAATTTGTTTCAATTTTTATAGATCCTTTAGAATTTTAATGGAGATAAAAAATGATGAAAACCATTCTGATATATCCAAGCTATCAGGTTTGAGTTGTCTGAGGCCATTGTAAAAAACTCCAAAATGTGACCTTTGGGAATTTTCCTATAAAAATCCAATCATTTAAAAAAATTGGAGATTATATAATTCACAACTCAATTATTCTAAATATTTCTTTACATGAACTTATCTTTATTGGTCTTTGTAATACTTTAGAGGGTTTTTGTTCTAATTAATCTTTATTAGTGTTGTTTCCTTTAGGAAAAATTTCATTTGTATTCTGCATTTGATCATTGAACTGGTCGGGGGATTCTGGGGATATGAATATATTGAATTTGAACCATCACATCAATGGATTCTATGGGTAAAAAGATAGATGCCTATAATCATATGTAGGTCTTTGGATGTAAAATCCCATGTTTTTGCAGTATGTTTTCTTTTTAAATAAATATAATATCTCGTGTTTCATGCAGCACAAAATTTGAACACATACTTATATGTTAATAAGTGGTTGTTATAACCTACGAATTAAAATATAAGCAATGAATATTATTAACAGTTTTATGATATTTAATTATTTAATTATTTTTAATTCATCCAAAAATATTTTTTAGGAATAATATAAGAATGAATCCATTTTTACACAACAAAATGAAATATTTTTCTAAAGTTAGTTTTACCATCTTCTGATAGTGAACTAGTTTTTAATATAGTTTTTGAAATTTTTTAAAATTCTATTTGACAAAATAAACATGTCCTTAGAAATAAAAACTTCAAAGTTTACCCTGATTTAATTTTTGTATATTTCTAATATTTTTTATGTTTTGATGAATAGTAATAAAATATTATATTTTAATTGAAAACAACATTTTATCTAAATAAATTCTAGTGTTAAACTATACTTTTAATTGGTTTTAAAATGTAATTAGATTAAATTTAAATCTGTTAATCTAATTTAGGTCAATGGAGTCAATTTCACAATGAGGTTGGATATGAAAACATTTCAATCTTTTGAATGTTTCACTTTCAAAAAAATGTTTTCTCATTCTATCACTGGGATTAATTTTAAATTAATTACTGAAACTAACATGTTTTTAAATTTGAAAAATGGATTCCATATTTGGAATCAATGGGTCAGAAGTATTCAAATAGATTATTTTATTTTTTGAAATTATGAATAGTAAGGTTAGTAATTTTTTACTAATACAGTTAAAAGTAAATCGAGTAATTTAGTGTAAAAATAATATTATAAATATTATGAAATTACCATAAAACTTGTCCAAATATCATTTTATAAGTGGGTGTCGATAGAAATCATCCTTTTTCTGAGATTATAACCTTTTTAATCCGGTTGGATGATAGTGTGACATTTATTATATTTTATTTAAAGTGAATTTAAAGATGTTATATCCATATTTTTAATGACTATATCATTTTTAATGTGGGTTTATATAGGGGATATGTTCAAATATAAATATTCACTTGAAAAATAATTTTTTTTATTTATCATGAAAATTTATTTAAATCTTTTCTCAAATAAATGTTAACGTAAAAGCTTATGAATTGGTGATGTAGTAATTGTATAATTAATGGAAATATCAAATAAATGATATTAAAAATATTAAAATAAATATAATTTATATGATTAATGTCATCAATTATATTTATTTATTACCTATAAATATTAGGGATGTATTAATAATTTTTTTTATATTTTCTTGGGTATTTATTTTTTTAGAAAATCAATAAATGAATAGTGTCAAAACCAACATTAATGATATTTTAAAATAAATAATATTTTATTAAAAGATATCAAATTAATAGAAAAACTAAAATTTGGAAAACTAATTTATAACATGTTTAATATGCCATCTATGACTCATTTATGGTGTTTTAGACACTTTATTGTAACTATATTAACCCATAAAGAGTAAAAATCCATGTTATCATAATAAGAATTAAAGGGTTTAACTGAGGGTTAAAGCGGAAGTTAAGGGTAATCATGTGACCTAAACTTGTCTAAAAATTATTTTTTGAGATTATTTTGACATATACACATATTAAATTATAAATAATTGGATTTTATCTATTTTTAATTTGAAATTAATTTATATTTTGAGAGTTTCTAAAAGTGACCATCACCTCAATTATAAAAGGGCACCTCCTCCCACACTTATTCACACAAAATTTAGCTTTATTTATTGACTAACCCCTAGCCATTTCTCCACCTATCATATTTATCTAGGTTTTTGAGGTCTTAGTTTTCTAAAATTACCCACATTATATCCCTTGATAAGATATCTAATGTAGTTATTTTGAATAAGAGGTAATTGTTTTACCCACTCAGTCAAGTTTATTTCTTCTTATAATTATTATTTAGGTGTTTCTTACATGATAAAGTAGAAAATACATATTAATATATATAATAAGATGGTAATATAATTATAGGATAACTATATTCCACCTTTTATCTATCCTATGAAAAACAAAATCATCGTGCATGCGTTTGTACGACTTTACATCTCCACACCGTGGTGTTATTTGTTTTTCATCACCACTTTATTTGGATTTGTATAATGATGGATAAAATTGATATAAATAATAAATATGAAATGATATTGATTCTTTATAATTAATACATCATCCAAATCCTTACCATTTCACCATTAAGGGAATGATGTCGCTACTCGTGCATATTTATGGCATGTCGTCACCACAATGTGATGAGATTCATTTTCCACGTTAACCATTAAATAATGATTATAAAAAATGTATATAATGATTAAATATGATATTTCTGAACTTAATATCATTATTTAGATAATATATATATATATATCCTATGCATAATAATTAGTACTTACACAACAAAACATGAATAGGAAAATGAAGTAGTTAACACCCGAAAAAAGGGTAATAGTGAAATATTATTAACCAAATGATATTAGAATATCATATATGATATCATAAATATGTATAAGTTACTAGTATAAATTAAAAACATGTTTTAAAACATTATACAGGATTTTAAAGCACATTCAACTAAGGGAGTGTATAAGGTAATGTTTATTTCACAATCTCATTATGATTTGGGACTATTTATGTATAAGTATCAACTGGGGAATATTTATCATTAATATCCGTGTTTCTTAAAAAAATAAATATTATATTTAAAATTTTACTATAAATTTTTAAAAACTTTTTAAACATGATTTAATTTTTATAAAATGGATTGGAATGAATTTTTTTTTCATTTTTCAAATGATGTACTTTATGACTTTTTCAACAAAAAAATATGGAACAAATGTTTTTTCAACTTATATGGAATGATCAGATTTTTCCACCATCATGACACCTTAATGTATTGAATATTACTTTACAAGATTACTAGATTATTTTTATTGAAAATTATTTCTTTTAAAATTATGTGGCCTCTTAAATAAATGATTTCAAAGTAATAAAAATTATTTCTCTCAAGTAATTTTTAATGATTTTATTAGAGTATTTTGATCTATGTCAACATCCTTTATTGGATATTATGTTTTATTGAGTTAGATATTTTATGATACCGTATACCTTATTTTGTTGAAGGGTTTATGATTGGTCTGACTTTGGATGTTCTATTTTTCTATCATTCATTGTTTATGGTTAGATTATTCACATTTTTCATGATATTTTTTCAATAGGTATGTTTTGTTTATTATGTTTTCATATGAGGAATTCATTAGAATTAGTAAGTGATTGGTAGTGACTTCTTTAGCCCCTTGAGCCATTAGTAGGTCTCATTATACAAACTAGTTTAGGTATTGTATAAGGCCTTACCCATTTATGTATGGTGTCTTAGCCAAATACTTGATGGTATGTTTATAATGTCTCACATTATGAATTCCCTAATTATGAGATTATTTATTAATATTACATGTAATTATTCATCTAGTAGAATATCCATGTGATTATTTATATGGAATTATAGGATTTTCATTTATTCTTACCCTATTATACTCAATATTCTGTTTAAATGGTTGTATTTTAGTTATAAACCATGACTTAATATTTATGATTATTTCCATTACATATAATCATAGATAACACCTTTATTATGTTTTATTTTTTCTAGTATTATAATATGTGTATTATGACTAATATTCAAAGTTAATCTAGGAGAATAATGGTGTTCTCAAAGGATTTTCTATGTTGTATTTTGTGTTTTAAATTATAACTTCCCCAACCCCAATAGCCCAAAGCTAGTGCTTCACTTTATTACATTAGAATTTATAAAAGATTTTAATCTCAAAATACTAGTCAGTTTAGCATTTTTGGATTCCATATTACATATATGAACCTTACGTTACAATTTAAAACAAAAAATATAGTATATAAAATACATTTAGAATTACAATATTATCCTAAATTAACCATTCCTATCAATAATTATAAAAATCTTTACATATTGGGAAAAATAAAACATAACAAAATGGTGAGATCATTTTCTCAGTAAGGGTAAGCATACAGTATAATCTATTATGAATAATAAGAATAAACATTAAGGAAAGGTGTATAAATAAAATACAAGCCATTTAAAAATAATCTTGAGAATAATATGGAAATAATAAATCAAAATAATATAAATACATATTAATAATCACATAGATATTATACTAATTGAATAATAACATATAACTTCAATAAATAATCACTTAATGAGGGAATTAATAATGTTGGACATCATATACATACCTTAAATGATTAGGCTAAGACACCACACATAAATGGGTAAGGAATCATCCAATACCCAAACAAGTTTGTCTCATGAGACCTACTGATGCATCATGGGGCTATATTGGATCCCTCCTATCACTTATTAAGTTTAATTCATTACTCATATGAAAAAATAAACAATAAAAACATTCCTATTGAAAAACTAGCATACAAAATGTGAATAATTTAACCATAAACCCTAAATGGTATCAAAATAACACATTCACAGTCAAACCTATCATAAAACCTTAAATAACATAAGGTAAATGGTATCATAAGATATCAACCTCAATTAAGCGTAAAATCCAATTAAGGATGTCGATATAGATTAAAATACTCTAATAAAATCTTTAAAATTTACTTGAGATAAATTATCCATTTTAATTTGAAATAATTAATTTAAAAGGCTATGAAATATTAAAACAATACATTTTCATTGAAAATACTCTAATAAACTTTGAAAGTAATCTTCAATATATTAATGTGTTATGATGATAGAAAAAATAGCTCATGCTGTATAAGTTAAAAAAACATTCCTTCCAAATTATTATTTAAAATTTCATAAAGTACCTCATTTGGAAAATGAAAAAATATTTCCTTTAAAACCATTTTATAAAAATTAAAACATAGGTAAAAATACTTTAAACATTTGTAGGAAAAAAATTAAGAAACATGGATATGGATGATAAATATTCCCCATCATATACTTACATATAAACAGTCTTAGATAATAATGAGTTTTGAAATAACCCTTACTACATTATAATCAGTAGAATCGTATTCCCCATAAAATAAAAAAATATATATGGATATTAATATACCATAATCTTTATAATAATACTCATACAAGGCATCCATGGGTAGTATATACATCATACAAAAGAAACGACTAGAGTATGAGGTATGTGTCCCACAGAAATAAAAGGGAGACAAGAATATCTTACCTTGTACATTCATTTAGTTTAATGTGTTTTAACCTCTTGTATAATATTCTAAAACATGTTATTAATTTATACTATAACCATATCTATATTGCACACCACAATGGGATTAAATAAACCTTTATTTACTATTAAATGTTATTATTTTAACACTATATGCTATTTTGGTTGTTATGAATAAGATTAACTAAATTGTAAAAATTTATTTTACACATGTTTATTACATGATTTAATTGATTATCAATACATTTTAAATTATAATAAAAACTAGTTGACTATAAAGGTTATGTTTTTATTAAAAAAACTCCTTTTATGCCCAGAATATAATTTTATCATAATAAACTAAATTAATCACTATTATTGAAAAATATTAATGAAATTTAAATTTTATACATTCATATAAAAAATATTTTTAAAATCATCCAACAAGTTTTATAGGCATAATATAAGAATAAAACCAATATTAATAATAAAAGGTTATATTGTTTTAAAGGTAGTTTTACCGCCTTTTAATGGAGAACCAATTTTAAATCCAATTTTTAAAACATTTATATATTATATTTGAAAAAATAGACTTGTTCTTTTGAATCACAATATAAAAATTTATTTTGGTTGAATTTTCGGTATTTTTCAACTAAGTTTTAATGTTTTTATTAATAGTGATAAAATATTACATTTTAATTATGAACAGATTTTTATCTAAATAATTTATAGTGTTAAATTATATATTTAATTGGTCTTAAAGTATAATTAGATTAATTTTTATCATTAATCCAATTTAAGTCATTGTAATCAATTTCACCTTAAATTTGAATATAAAAACATTTAAATCTTTTGAACATTTTACTTTAAAAGCAAGTTTTCTTGTTCTGTCAACAGGATGAATTTTAAATAAATTACTAAAACTTTAATATTTTGAATTTTGAGAAATGGTATCCATATTTGGAATAAGTGGTTTCAAATTATTTAAATAGTTTTCTTTTATTTTTTTGGAATGATGAATAGTAATTTTAGTAGTTTTTTATTATCACATTTAAAGGTAAATCGAGTAATTAAGGGTAAACATAATATTATAAATATTAGAAAATTACCCTAACACTTGTCCAAATATCATTTTATAAGTGTCCTCTAACCAAAATCATCATTGGATAAAGATTATAACATTTGGAAACCACTTGTATGAGAGTATTACATTTATTATATTTTATATAAATAAATGTTAAAGATGTCATACTCATATTTTTAATAACTATATAATTTTTAATATGGGATAATAAATTTTATATTTTAGACTATAAAAATTAATTTTAAATATAAATATTTTTTATTTAAGATGGTAATTTATTTTAGTTTTTTAAGAAATAAATAATTACCTTAAAAGATTATCCCATTATGATGCAGTAATTGTATAATTAATGATAATATCAAATAAATGATATTAAAAATATGAAAATAAACATAATTTTTTATAATTAATTTCATCTCTGAATTTTCCAGATGTAATAGAAATATTTTGAATTGATTAAACGTTTTTTTTTAATTTATCTTGTGTATTGATATTTTTTAAATAAGTCAAGAAATAAATAGTGTAAATATTGACAATAATGATATTTTAAAATAATTAATGTTTTATTAAATGATATAAAATTAATAAAAATCTAAAATTATGAAAACTAAATTATATATGTTTAAAAAATCCTTCAATGACTCATTTATGGTTCTTTTGGAATTTTATTGTAACTATATTAACCCTTAAGGAGTAAAAAAGTCATGTTATCACTATAAGAGTTAAACGGTTTAACTAAGGGTAAAAAAAATATAATATACTCATATTATATTCAAAATAACTCACTTTAGACCCATTTGAAATTGGAAATTAATTTATATTTTGAGAGTTTCCAAAAGTGACCCTCGACTCAATTATAAAAGGGAACCTCATCCCTCACTTTTTTACATCACATTTAGGATTTTTTCTCAACAAAAACCTGACCATTTGTCCCCATAAAATCCTTATAAAAATTATATATATCTTATTATTTAAAAATAACAACTCTAGATCCCTTGATAAGATACCTAAAATAATTCCATCGAAGAAGTGGTAATTGTTTTACCAACTCATTCAAGTTAATTTCATCTTTTAATTAATCTTAATGTGTTGTTTCCCTAATAAAGTAATAAATATAGTATCATATATATATTCCTTTTTTTATTATGATAATGGTAAAATAATAGTTCTCCTTTTATCCATCCTCTGAAAATCAAATGCATCGCACATGCGTGTGTGCGGCTTACCATATCCACTCCGTGGTGTTATTTTTTTACATCACCACTTTAATTGGATAGGTATAATTGGATATAAATAATAAATATGACATAATAATGATTCTTTATAATTAATATACCATCAAATTACTTACCTATTTATCATTCATAGAATGATAATGTCGCTTGTGCATATGTAAGGCCTACCATCTCCATAACATGATGAGATTCATTTTCCACATTAACCAGTAAAGAAGGATTAAAAATTGTATATAATGAGTAAATATATTATATATGAACTTAATATAAATATTTATATGAAATATATATAAAAACAAACATATCCTTTTCAAAAGAAATGAGACTTACCCAATAAAACATATGTAGGAAAACAAAGCAGTTAACCGCCGAAATAAGGATAATATCATAATATAATTAACAAAATGATATAAGGATATCATATATGATATCATAAATATGGATGTGGTTCTCATATAAATTAATAAAATATTTTAAAACATTATATAGGAGATTAAATAACATTAAACTTAAGAAAAGTACAAGATAAGGGTTATTTCACAATCTCATTATTATCAAGAATTATTTATATGTAAGCATCTACTGGAGAATATTTATCATCCATATCCATGTTTCTTACAAAATAAAAAATATTTTTACTATTATACTATAAATATTTAAAGTCTTTGTACCCATGTTTTAATTTTTATAAATTTTTTCTAAATGAATCTTTTTTTTATTTTCCAAATGAGGAACTTTATGACTTTTTTGACAAAAATACCGAAGGAATATTTTTTTAACTTATACAGCATGAGAGGATTTTTCCACCATCATGACAACTTAATGTCTATAAGATTAATTTATATGTTCAAAATATTATTTTCAATGAATTTGTTTTTAATATTATGTGTCCTTTAAAATAAATTATTTCAGAGTAAAAATGAGAACTTCTCTTAGGTAAATTTTAATGATTTTATTTGAGTATTTTCATGTATGCTAGAATCCATTATTAGATATTATGTTTGATTGTGGTTGATATATTATGATACCATCTACCTTATTCTATTTAAATTTTTACTACTAGTTTGACTATGTATGTTCTATTTAAATACCATTCATGGTTTACAGTTAAATTATTCACATTTCATATGTTAGTTTCTCAATATAAATGTTTAGGTTGTTTATGTTTTTATATGAAGAATGCATTAGACTTAGTAAGTGATGGGAGGGGGGTGTTATAGATTCTTTATTCATTAGTGTGTCTCATGAGACAAACTAGTTTGGGTATTGGCTGAGGCCTTACTCATTTATTTATAGTGCCTTGGTTGAATCCTTGATGGTATGGTTATGATGTTTGGAACTGTTCATTACATCATTATGAAATTAGTTATTGTTATTAAATGTGATTATTTTATTATTATAATATCCATTTGATTATTTATATGTAATTATATGATTTTCATTTATTATTTCCATCTTATTCTCAAGATTATGTTTAAATTTTTGGTGTTTCAGGGAAACACCATGCTTTAATGTTTATGTTTAGTATTCATAATAGCTTTAGTTGTGCGCTTACCTTTACTCAACATATTAGCTCACCCTTTTATTGTGTTTTATTTTTCCAAGATTCTTATATGTGTATTATGATTGATATTCAGTGTTGATCTAGGTGAATAATGGTGTTTTAAATGAAATTTTTATGTTGTATTTTGTGTTTTAAATTATAATGTATGGATTATGTCTGTAAACTTGCTTCCAAAACTACTAAAATGATCTATCCTTTTGGATTTTAATATTGTATCTATGGTAATGTAATAAAGTTAGGCATCCTTACTAGTAGGGTAGGGGTAGTTATATTTGGTATCTGAGAAAGTTTAGTAGAAATCTTGTAAAGTAGATTTAGAAAACATAGATTAGGAAACATAAACCTAAAATTGAATTTGAGGACAAGTAGAGAAGGATGTCCTAGAATTATGGTAAGTGAAAATAAGGGATAAATTACATTGTTTAAATAATTTAATGGTAATATTGATTTTGTAAATTTAGAGACCTTTCTAGGCAATTAATTTCAATGGATGTATTTTGGAAGAGCCTTAAGGTTGGAATGGATTACGTTGAACATTGGATATTATTTTTTGATGTTAAATAATCATTCATAGTATTGGATAAATTTTATTAACCATTTTTTTAGTAAACAATTAAAATATGAATGAATTATTGGTGAATCTTATGATTCATTAAATTGATTCAGGTGTGAAAAATTCAACTTGAATATTCATTTCCTAGTGTAAGAGATGAAGTGGAAATCGATTGAAGTGTAATCAAATGATAAGATCATGGAATAAAATTAATTAAGATTATTTTATCAACTTCTTTTCTAGTTATTAAAATAATCCTTCAATTACAGAAAATGAATTTGGAAATAAAATAAAATTCATTTATATTTCATACCAAAAAATCAATGTCCTCTTTTACCCATCATAGATTTATGATTTTGTGATGGTATAATTTTTTATAACTATGTTCTCTAAAACACTCTAACCGAACATGATGGTTTGATTTCTCTTTTATGTCCTAGGTTTCACTTTCCACTAATTTTATCGAATTTTAAATCCAATTTTCTTGGTGACCTTCACATTTCCATTTCCCTCTTATTAATATGATGTTTCATTAACCCTATTTCTAGTGTGGGTTTCCCACAATGAAATTTTCAAGTATAAACCTTTTATTTTTGAAGTTCAATTTCAAATTATGAGCACATTTTTTAATAAAGTATTAGACAATATAACACCCCCAGATTTTAGGGTATGTATTTTTATTAAAATTTAATCTTTTTGATGGCTTACATTACATGCAATATTAAGATTAAACAAACCATTATATACTATTAAATATTATTATTTTTACACTAGTTGTCATGTTTGTTGTTGTGAATAAGATTAATTAATTTATGAAAATATAAACTTTTTTGTAAAATTTTTTAATTTATTACTAATTAATTGTAAATGAAAATAAAAACCAATTGAATATAAAGGAGTTTTTTATTAAAACCCCATTTTTATGCCCATAATGGAATTTTATCATAATAAATTAAATAGATTACTATTATTGAAATGTATTAATGAAATATATATGTCATATATTTATTAAAAAAGTTTCTAAATTCATCAAATATGATTTATAGGCTTAAAATAATAATAAAACCAATTTTAAGCATAAAAGGTTATATTTTTTAAAGGGCGGTTTTGAAGCCTTTTAATGGAGAACCTATTTTAAATCAAATTTTTGAAACATTTATAAACTATATTAGACAACATAAAATTTTAATTTTAAATTTGGAGATAAAAATTTGCTTTGGATGAATTTTTTTTGATTTTGATAATAAGTTTTATGTTTTGATGAATAGTGATAAAATATTACATTTTAATTGAAAACAAATTTCTGTATAAAAATTTATATTGCTAAATTATATTTTTATTTGGTTTTAAAAGTATAAATAGAAAAAAATTTATCATTTAACATAGATACCATATCCTTTTATATATACCATTACGAGATTTTAAGAATAATTATACATCAAAGTACAATCCAAGGATCGTAAAGTCAAGTGTCTTAGAAGACTAGGTACATAAAACTGAAAACATGGAACTAAAAAAACACTTATTTGTTTAATCTCTATAAATATATCCTAACTTACCTTGAGCCCTTACATATACATATGGTACCCAGGGGATCACAAGAATAAAGGTATGAGCTAAAATCCCAGTAAGGGAATAAGAGTAAGAATAAATCCTTAGCACTTCGGTTAGAAGACATGAAATAAAGATATAAAAAAGGAATGAAACATAAGTAATCAGAAAATATAAACAAGGGATAATTTAAACATGTATTCATATAAATGTGGAAGAAATATAAAACATTACTTTAGTATGAGTTAAGGATAACCGTCAAGATTGTTTCACATAGTAGCACAAGCAAAGGCTAACTTCCAAGAACATCACACATAACATCTCATGAGACTTAACTTTACCCAATGCATTGGAGTGATATCTGGGTGAATTAATCATAACATTCCATTAATATGTTTTCCAAATAAATAATCGTACATAATCAATATTACAAAAACATAAGGATTACCCAAAGAAAGAATTGGGTACCACAATCATGTCGTAAAGCATAAAAAATACTTGAATCATGAAAGTGTCTTTTAGATAAAGGAGCTAAAATATACATGGAAATTAATAAAGTAAAATATTCATGTATCATGGTAAGTGAGTTCAAGTTTAAGTGACCATGGGTAAGAAATTTATTCAATAAATTTTATCATAAAAAATGTTTTGAGCAGTTTTAATGAAAATACTATAAGGCCTTTAAAATAGAAAAGGGATCAATCCTTAATAAAAAATCAGAAGTGAACCACAAAGGTTTTAAAATTAAAAATAAATATTTTATAAAGATAATTGTGGTTTAAAAAATATATAGAGTGCACTTGAATTTGGCTATAAATTTGAGAAGTTCCCTCAAAATAGGTTTGCTTATCGAGTAGTATTGAGGATGAAATCACTTAAAAACATGTATATCCTAGAAATAGAATGGGGGATGGACCTTAAAATATGAGTTTGGAGAATATAAAAATTATTTAGAAGTTTTAAATAAAAATAAAAGACAACTTCATTTGGGTAAAAAGAAAGATAGAGAAACCTGAAGGAATAAAGGCGGCTCGGGTGGAGTCCCTTACGTAATATCGGCATGGTATCAAATGTACATAAGAGGGATTAAAGGGAGATAAAGAGATTTATAATATTTTATAAATTATGAATAAATTATGTGGGAGGTTTATAATCATTCCCCATCACTATTAATTACACAAAACAGGGCATAACATAGAGGAATATCTTGAATAAAAGTGAAATAGAGAGGATCGCTTACCCTAAATCTGATGGTGATCGTTTCTTGAACTTAATGACCTGAATATTCTAATTAGGTTGATTAATTAAAAATTTAAGAACCTATTATATATTTTAAATATTTATTATAACCTTATTAAGCTCATTTATAACAATTTTGATTGGTTATGAGGTTCAATTCCATTGTTCGTGTCCATTTTCATGAATGGTTTTACTGATCGATTTCCTTATGTTCATGTTCGGATAAACATGTATGATGAAGGTGGCTTTCAAGAATTGAAGTTATATTTTATTATTGAACATCTATAAGTTTATATGGTTGAATATTTAATTTGGTTACTTGGAGTGAAGATTAATCATTATCTAAAACTCTAGTGATAACCTTTTGGGATAATTAGCAGTTTTTGGGTACAAAGAACATGTTTTGTTTTATAAATCAAATCCACATGAAAAAAAAGGATTAAAAATCCATATATGAGGAATAGTAAATATATTATGGTATTTTTAAACCATGAAAATAATTTTAGGAGCATAATTGAAGATGATAACAGAAATTGAAAACCCATCGTCCTTCAATGTGGTAAATGAACACATCTCGGTTGGATTCTACTACTAAAAAAAGAAGAGTAAAGGAGAGATGATAATAACTTATTAAATTATCATAAAAACATTCTAGTACATGTAAGGCACCAGAGTTTTTATAACATTAGTATGAGTATAGAAATGGATATAAAAAAATAAATGAGCTTGAAAAGAAAAAGAAATAAAAGAAAAGAGGAATTTACCTCTTGATTCAATCTTCCTTGAGGAAATCTTAAGGGGAGAGGATTTGGTATTTTTTGGAAAAAAATGGATGTTGGACGTGGGGAGGAGATTTAGGAGAGATTTGGTAAAGAGGTTGGTATTTATTGTGGAGGAGAGGAGTGTTTTTATAATATTACAATCATTAGTTTATTATTTTCCCATAAGAGAAGAAATAGTGATGATTTAAATACCAAGAATAGTCATAAGTGCATGTGGGGTTATAGATTTGGGTGATTACATCACTTATGATATTCGGAATAGTTGATTTAAGTTATAATGTATTTATACAGTAAATTAATGTATTTTACTATTCACCAAAAATTCATGTTTTTCAGAAAAATCCCAAACAATTATCCTAACCATTTTTTGAAGCTTAGAATCCAAAATTTGTTCCATATTTCAAAAATAATTTTATAAATATGAATAATTTAATATTTAATTAAAATCATAATTTATTCTAAAAAAACTTTTTTAAAACATTTATTTACTTATTCCAAAATAGAGGTAAATCATACTTTCACTTAAATATTATTTGTAATCTATCATATTAAAATTTTCAATTCAATAGGTTATATCACTATTTATAAGGGTAACGTCACTATTCATAAGGGTATTTTACTATTCATCAAAAATTAAGTTGGTCATATTAGACTCCAAATAACTTACTAATAGCAATGGTGTATGTCATATTTTCAAAATTCAAATCACAGAAGTTTAAAAATTATTTTTAATGGTATCGTAGTAATTAGTAGTTCATTCTGTTGTGATTTCATGTTATTATATGGAATAATCATAAGAAGGAAATTTCCATTGAAAACATTGGTTTGTTACTTTTTTACCCCCTTATGAAATTTCACACTCAAAATTTTGTTTTACATTCTAAGACATAAACAGGTGTAGGTACTTTTCTTTCATTACCTCCTCTAGTTACCATGTTTCCTCTTCATACTTATGGTTTCACCACAGTACTTTGACCAGGTGAGTGGTCTTATTATGTAGAAATTTATCTTTACGATCCAAGATCTTCACTAGTTACACCACATAAGAAAGGTCATTCTCCAATTGTACCACCTCTAATTAGAGTAAAAATAAAGGGTCTTGTATGTACTTCCTTAAGAGGGATACATGAATGACATTCTGTACTTCAGACATGGTAGGTGGAAGTTCTAGTCGATAGGCCACAACTCTGACAATATCTAGGATCTCGAAGGGGTCGATGAACCTGGGACTTAGCTTTCATTTCTTCCCAAACCTCATGACCTTCTTCCACAGAGATATGCATAAAAATACCATGTCTCCAAATTTGAACTCATGTTCTTGTCGATGGTTGTCTACATAACTCTTATTTCAATTTTGGGATGCCTTGATGTGTAACGACCCAAACTCTTATCAATGAAAATTCATCTTGATCTAATTAAATGTATTATTATGTAAAATGGTTATATAACATATGCACTTCTTTGTTTTTATGATTTTTTATTACAAAATACAATTAAGAATTTTTATTGTTATTAATATAGTCGTTGAATAGTGATCACATTATAAGTATAAATATAGGGTTTTAAAAATCCAATTTACTCCGACAAAGGAAGTGATGGCCACTTCCAGTAGAATTGCTCCACACAAAGTCCATTTTTCGGAGCTCAGAAAGGAGGTGGAATCACTAGGATTCACTCTTGACTAATCCCATGCCGAGCTTCAACACATTAAGCTTGAATGGAACCACTTATGAGAGAAGTGGAAGTTCATAGAGATTACCACCCAAGCGATGTTATCCGAGCCACCCCGAGAGCTTGTCACCATCACACACTTTACCCTTATGTCATTTGCAGGTGTTATAAGGGGTTATGTAACAAGACCATATCACTATGATTATATGCCTTATTTTTTATATAATAAATAATATACATTCATTTTATTATTTTTACTTTGTAAATATATTTTAAATAACCAATATTATTTTTAGTTAATATTCAATTAAAAAATCTATTTTGATGAATTAATGGATTTTTTAATTAAATATTATTTTAATAAAATATTATCACTAAATAATTTTTTATTTAATATAAATTATCATATAATTTTTATGTACACAATTGTATTTTTAATTAAGGATTGAAAACTTTTTTTGTCAAATTCCATGAATTTTTTATAAATATCGGTTTTTATTTTAAAAGTAAAAATTCACATATTTATAATATTATTTAGTTAAAATGAATATTATTTTTGGAATCAGGACAATGAAATTATCGAGTGGTGAATTTTTCATAATTTCCTGAGATAGTTGAATTTTTGGGTAAAATTTAAATATCTTTTAAATATATAATATGTTTATGAAATAATAATGACCCAACAGTTATTTAATAAAATACTATAAATGGGATTTTCAGAGAATATATGTTTTACCATTCAAATAATGTAATTTTAGGTTTATTTTATTTATTTTGAAAAGCCTTAGTGGACCCTCTAAGACTTATAAAACATTTTATATTTTTAAAGTGATTTTCCTGAGAGTGTAAATCACCTCCACATAAGCATTACTTGTCCTTATAAAATAATTTTTTCTACTCTAATTTGGAAAAAAACACATGGGAAAAAACCATGGGATGGTTTTTTTATTAGTTAAATGTGTAGTGTCCAAAACCTAAATAATAAATAATCCCCCCTTCCTCTATAAACCCACCCTAGCTCCCACTTCCTCTTCACTCAAAGATTTTGGAGATCAACCAACATATGTCATCCTCTCTCTATATTCCTCCCAAGGCACTCAAATCTCCCAAAAAGCCTCTCTCAAGCCTCTCCCAAGCCTTTGGGATCACATTTCTAAGTAAGGGATTTATTCCTTTCTCATTTTTGTCCAAATTTCTTTATGTAGTTATGCCATTTTATTTTCAATTAAAAGTGTTGGGGTATGATTTTTTACCTCCCCCATACTGACCTCCTTGTGTTTTAATTATGAGAGACCCCCTTTCGCTCTCATTAATACCTCTCATGTACACTTGTTACCATGCCAAAATTCAGAAAGTAATTTCTCTCTTCTCATTTACATTCATGCAATTCTTTTGTATTATGAATATAAATTCCATTACTTATGTTGGGAAATGTATCTATATGAAACCATTACTATCCACTTCATTTAAATATTATGAGACACTCCTTTCTCTCTCTCATCAACCATTTTTATGAATTCTTATGTCATGCTGTTATGCTGTTGAAATTGCACCACAATTTTCCAAACCAAAGTCATTGTGTAGTAATACCATGCCCATTTTTCTATCAAGGGTATTCACCTTTATGCACATTTAATTATTTATTATAGAGTTTAATGTATTAATTATACATTCCATTATCTTGGAATAAATAATGATGTTTAATGAATCCGTGTTATATGATCAATGTGGCACACTTATGCATGGAATGAAATGATTAAGAAGGGTGTGCCCTGATAGCACCCCAATGAATTGGGTAAAGATTAGTATCATGATAAGTCAAGTGAAATGCAGTTTTATTCATGATAATTGAAGTGAAATGAGTTTTTACTCATTCTCCAAGTGCAATGGGCCTTGGATCAGGCTAATATCATGTTTAATGGTGTTGCCACATTTCTATGTTATGATAATCATGCTATATCATGCCTTTATGTTCATGTTTCTATTATGCTACATGGATATTCCTATTTCATAAAATATATTTTATTCTTAATTTTATGCCTTTTTTACTCACTTATTGGGCTTTATAGCTCACCCATTTCACATCTATGTCCCCAGGTTATCACATACAATGTTATGTACGATGGAATGTTGTGGTCATGTAAAGGAAGTTTTCAATAAAGATGTTCTTTTTCTATGTCTTAAGTTGTCATGTAATGTTTCAAATTTTCCAAGACACTACACCTATTGATATTCAGAGTTTTCTTAAGTGATATTTTATATAATAAATCATGATTAAGTGTGTAATAAAGATAAAGGTTGTAATAGTTGGTATTTAAGGATAAGTTTAGTTATTTTGGGGATTAGGATTAGAAAACCCTAGTGAAAGCCTTTGGTATAAGACTAATTATGATAATAAAATACCTAAATTTTTTTGAGTATTGAGTAAGTTGTTTATTAAGAAAATACATCCTTGTTTGGATATGATCAGGTAGAGGTGGATCTGGTATAGATATATCTTGGGGTAAAACCAAAAAACAATGATTTAAGATAGACTCGAACAGGAACTGGTGCACAACAACGGGCCTTGCTTCACTCTTGGTTACTACACTCTCATGGTATATTCTTTGGTAAATTCATAAGCTTAGTATGAACCATTATTAATAAAATTAAAAAATACCCCTTAGAATATATGTTGGGAGGTAGATCATGGATAATATAGATTGAATCCTATAAATTCATAAGTTAATGAAATAAAAGTAATTTATAAGTCATCCATTTTTGTCTTTGGATTACCCTTTATGTGTTACCCCTAACTTTCCTTTTATTCTAGCCAATAGCTGGTAAAAGGTGGACTCAGGCTAACAACCAATGTGAAGATCAATGTGACGACTGTTATAATGAGATGCCCAATCTGGTGGTAGCGGGAATCACAAACATTTTCATGATACTCTCTCAGTTGACTCAATTTTTGAATAGATACATGGGTCAAGAGTAACATTCACCCCCCCCCCCAGAAAGAACAAGTCACAATCAAGAGCTTCATGAGACAACAGAATCCTACTTTTAATGTATTATTTGATCCCTCAATCGTTGAACAATGGATCAACCCAATTGAAAATATATTCTCTATCCTTCAATGTTTGGAACAAGAGAAGGTTCTTATGGATTATTATTATATATAGGATGAATCTGATAAATGGTGGATATTGATCAAAAATATGAAGCCGGAGGAGGAGATCGAGGTTTTGGAATGGAAGTATTTTCAGAAGATGTTTTTCGATAAATATTTTTTGTGAACCCTCTGACATAATATAGAAAGGGACATCCATTCCCTCAAGAAAAAAGATGACAAATCCATTGGAGTGTATGAGGAAAACTTCACAAGGCTTGCATGATATGCCTCCATCTTTGTTGTTACCCCCAAATGCAAGGTTGATATCTTCTTTGGTGGGATAAAACCAAGACTACAGAAATACCTAGTGGTCCGTGACTTTGAGAGCTATGAGGAAATTTTCTGATCTACCCTCAAAGTCAAAATAGAGATCAGATAATCTCATGTGTATCATGGGGATAAGAAGTATATGGTATAAAATAATTCTGGCGGTTCGATGGATAAATTCAATGGTGCTAACAAAATCTAGCACCCCACTTACCAAAGGTATAGAAAGAAGCCCCCAAAAATCACTTAAAGGGGGTGAGGAAATGCTTTAGGTGTGGAAGAGAAGGGAACCTATCCATTAAATGCTGAAAATAAAAACTAGTGGCTATGATAGAGGAGAGGAATTCTCTATTCAACCCTCAACACATTTTTTATTGCATTAACTACAAAGAACCATTTCACTTTGCAAACCAATCCCTAATACAAGGGTTTTTTGAGGCAACCAACAACCTCCAAGGAAGCAAGGGTGAGCTTTTTTCCATCACTAACACCGAATTGAACCCCAAAAACGAACTGGTGATAGGTACGCTAGTAATTTATTCAATAATAGAGAACATACATTTTGATTCTGGTTCCACACATTATTTTATATACCAAAATATTATTAGAACAATCCCAAAACCACCACAAATCATGTAAGTAAAGATGTCGGTGAGTATGGAAAATGGGGAAATTAGTGCATCCCATGAATATAACTCCTCCCTTATCATAATTTGTTGATTGAGCTTCCTAGATAACCTCTTCATACTCCCTCTAGTGTAATTTTATGCAATTATTGGAATGTATTGGCTTTCTTTATATAGAGAAAACATAATTTTCTGTGACAGGGAAATCACTCTCTATATAGAGAATTGACCCCTGACTTTTTACAACTATGTGGAGGAGGATGAATCTTCTTTAGCACCATCATCTCAAGAGTGGATATTACTACCCTATGAGCATGCTTATTTGGATTAGATAATTGATTCTAAGGAAGCAACTATCCTTTAATACATGCCTATTGTGATGGAATTCGCTCAAGTGCTTCCTGAGGAATTGCTTGGTCTTCCTCCTAGAAAATATGTTGAATTCTCAATTGATCATATACCTGGGGCATTCCCAATATCCAAGACTCCATATAGAATGTTTGTTATAGAGTTTGAGGATCTGAAGAAACAACTACAGGAGAATTTGGATAAAGGGTTTATATGCCCAAGTGCTTCACCATGGGGTGCATCATTCCTCTTTATCAAGAAGTAGGATGGGTCAATGTGCCTTTTCATTGATTATCGTGAGCTCTAAAAAATCATGATAAAGAACAAGTATCATCTACCCTGAATTGATGACATGTTCGATCAGCTATGTGGAGTACAATATTTCTCCGTGGTGGATTTTCGATTGGGATATTACCAAGTAAGGGTGAAGTAGGAGGATATCCCCATGACTTTTTTCCTATAAGGTACATTCACTTTGAATTCATAGTAATGACTTTCAGACTCACTAATTCTTCAGTAATCTTCATGGACTTAATGAATAAATTCTTTAGAGATTACCTTGAAAAAATTTTGGTAGTATTTATAGATGATATTCTAATATACTCCATAACCAAGGAGGAGCATGAGCAGCATCTTAGTATTGTACTAGAAACCTTGCGAAAGGATAAGCATTATGAAAAGTACTACAAGTGTGAGTTCTTGTTGAAGGAGGTCTCATTTTTATGTCACATCATCACAAGAAATGGGATATCTATGAAACCCTCTAGGATAGCTACAATTGAAGGATGGTTGAGGATAATATTGGTAACGAATATCTGTAGCTTCCTGGGGTTAGCTGGATATTATCGCTGATTCTTTAGAAATTTCTCATGATTGTCCAACACTCTTACCAAGATAACTCTAAAGGGATTAAAGTTTTCTTGTAGTGATTAATGCGAAGAGATCTTCAAGGAGCTTAAAAGGAGGCTTATCACAGCAGTCTTTCTCACATTACCCTTAAGTGGATAACTTTTTGTGGTATTTAGTGATTCTTCAAAGAAGGGTATGGGTTGTGTGTTGATGAAAAATAACAAACTCATAACCTATGCTTCAAGAAAATTGAAATTCATGACCAAAACTATCCAACACATGATCTAGAGCTGGATGCAATAATATTCACTTTGAAAAATTGGAAACATTACCAATTTTGGGAGAAGTTTGAAATATAAACAGACCAAAAAATCCTCAAGTATATATTCACATAGAAAGAGTAGAACATGAACCAACGAAGATGGTTAGATTTGATCAATGACTATGACTTCTCAATCCATTACCACCCTGGGAAAGAAAACAAGGTAGTGGATGCTCTATGTATAAATGACACAATGACTCTATCATTGATGAGAATTGAAAAGGATATAATCTTCTTATATTTGATGAATATGGACATGGGAATCATAAAGTAGGGAACATCATCAACACTTTCACAAATGATTGCTCAACTGTCTCTTTTGGAAAGGTTAAATGATTCTCAAAAGGATGATGTGAGAATTTAGAAGAAAGTGAAAACTATCTGAAAAAGGAAATTCTTATATATCAAAGTTAATGAAGAAGTAATTGTGAGATTTAGGAAAATACAATATGTTCCATCAAATCCAGAGTTAAAGAAATAAATTTTGGACGATGCACATAGTTCGAATTTCTCTATTCACCCAAGAAACAAAAAGATGTATCGATATCTCTGAGACCATTATTGGTGGGATAACATGAAGAAGGAGATCGCTGAGTATACATCAAAGTGTGTGATATTTCATCAAGTGAAGGCTGAGAGGAAAAACTCTAAGGGGGTGATGCAACCATTACCCATACCATCATGTAAATGGGAGAACATCACCATGGAATTTGTCACCAGACTTAAAAATACATATAAAGGAAAAAAATTTACCTGGGTTATTGTGGATCATCTTATGAAGACTGCACACTTCATTGTAATTTAGAAGGACTTCTCATTGGATCAACTGGAACGGATATACATCAGAGAAGTGGTACGACTGCATAGAGTACAACTATCAATTATATCTGATTGAGATCTAAGATTCATCTATAAGTTCTGGAAGAGTCTTCAACATGCTTTAGATACTGAGCTAAACTTTAATACAGATTATCATCCTCAAATCGATGGCCAATCTGAGCAGACTATCCAAACACTTGAGGACATGTTGAGATCTTTCTCAATGGACTTCAAAGTAGTATGGGATCAATAACTTCTTCTAGTTGATTTATCTTATAACAACAACTTCTAATCTAGCGTCCAAATGCTCCCTATGTATCCCTTTATGGGAAGAGGTGTAGAACACCAGTATGATGGGTTGAATTTGGGGAGAGAAAACTCCTAGGTCAATAAATGATCAAATAAATGGTGTAGAATGTTAAGACCATCCAGCGGCACATTAAAGCTTCTCAGAGTCGACAAAAGATCTATGTTGATAATCATCGACGAGATCTAGAGTTTGATTTTGGATACATGGTATTCCTCCTCATGTCTCTGTGGAAGAGAGTTATGAGATTTGGGAAGAAGGTAAATCTTATTCCAAAGTACATTGTCCCTTTTGAGATCCTTGATTTCATTGGAGTAGTGGATTATCAGCTATAACTCCCACCAAACCTATCTCAAGTACATGTTGTAATCCATGTATCACTCTTGAGAAGCAAATACCTGACCCATCACATGTACTCAATCCAGATGTGGTACCATTGTATAATGACCTCTTCTATGAAGAGAAGCCGGTAAAGATCTTAGATTATAGGGGAAAAGTTCTATGAAATAAGGCAATGCCCCTCGTCAAGGTGTTGTTGCACAACCACAAGTTTGAAGAAGCAATGTGGGAATCAGAGGAAGTGACGAAGCAGAGTTACCATCATAATTTTAGTGTCAGAAAAGGAAATTTTGAGGGTAAATTTCTTATGGGGTGAAGAATGTAACAACCTAATATTTTATCAATGAAAATTCCTATTGATCTAATTAAATTTATAATTATTTAAAATGGTTATATAACATATGAACATATTTGGTTATATGATTTTGGACTTCAGAATACTGTTAAAAATTGTTACTGTTGTTAATATATCCGTTGAACAGTGATCAAATGATTAGTATAAATATAGAGCCTTAACTAATATAATTTACTCAAATAAAGGTAGTGATGGCCTCATCCAATAGAATTTCTTCATACGAAGACCATTTTTCAGAGCGTGTAAAGGAGGTGGCATCACTTGGATTCACTCTTGACCAAGCCCAAGCTGAGATTCAATACAATAAGGTTGAATGGAACCACCTATGAGAGAAGTGAAACTTGATAGAGATTACCACCCGAGCGATATTGTCCGAGCCACCCCAAGAGTCTATCATCGTCACACACCTTACCCTTAGGTAATATGAGGGTCTTATAAGGGGTTATGTAACAAGACCTCATCACTATTATTATGTGAATTATTTTAATATATAATAAAGAATATACATTCATTTCGTTATTGTAACTTTGTAAATAGTTTTTAAAGAAAAATATTATTTTTAGTTAATATTCAGTTAAGAAATCTATTTTGATAAATTAATGGATTTTTGAATTAAATAATATATTAATAAAATATTATTAATAAATAAATTCTTATTAAATATAAATGATGATATAATTTTTATGTATAAAATTGAAATATTTATTTAGGATTGAAAGCTGTTTTAGTCAAAACCCACAAATTTTCAAAAAATGTCAGTTTTTATTTTAAAAGTAAAAATTCACATATTTAGAAAATTATTTAGGTAAAATGAATATAATTTTATGAATCAGGAAGTTGAAATCCTCCAATGGAGATTTTTTCATAATTTTCCAAGACATTCTAATTTTTGTGTAAAAATTAAATACAGTTTAAATATATAATGTGTTTATGACATCATAATGACGCAATAGAAGTAATAAAATAATATAAATAGGTTGTTCAAACAATATTTGTTTTATCATTAAAATAATGTTATTTTAGGTTTATTTCTTTTATTTTACAAATCCTTACTGGACCCTCCATGATTTATAAAACATTTTATCTTTTTAAAATGATTTCCTTGAAAGTGTGACTCACCTCCACATAAGAAAGCATAACATTAAAATAATTTCGGTCATTGGGATTATCAGATAATTTTTTCTACTCCTCTTTGGAAAAAATCATGGTAAAAACCCCTAGGATGGTTTGTGGTTTTTATTAGTTAATGTATAGGGTCCAAAACCTAAATAATAAATAATTCCACCCCTTTCTTATATAAACTCACCCAATCACACAATTCCTCTTCACTCAAATCCTTTAGAGCTCGACCAACCTATTCCCTACACTCTCTTGAATCCTCCCAAGTCACCCCAAGTGCACAAGAAGCCTCTCTCAGGCCTCTTCTAAGCCTTTGGGATCATAAGGGGTTTCTTCCTTTCTCATTTTTTTCTAGATTTCATAATGTTGTTATTCCCTTTTATTTTCAATTACAAATGTTGGGGTAGGATTTTTCACCTCCCCCATAATACCCTACTTATGTTTTAATGATGAGATATCCCCATTCTCTCTCATAATTTCCTCCCATGTACACCCATTACCATGCCAAAATTCCGTAAGGAATTTCTCTTTTCTCATTTACATTCAAGAAATTATTTTATATTATGAATCTAAATTCAATTAATTATGTTGGGAAATGTATCTATATTACCCCCTTACTGTAAATTTCATGTACATATGATGAGACACCCATTTCCCTATCATCAACCATTTTAATTAATTCGTATGTCACACTGTTATGCTGCGGAAATTACACCATGATTTTCTTTGCCAAAGTCATTATGTAGAAAATACCATGCTCATTTCTCTATCATGGGTATTCAACTTTATGAAAATTTACTTATTTATTATATATTTTCATGTATTAATTCCACATTCCTTTATCATGGAATTAATGATTATGTTTAATTAATCCATCTTATAAGATCCATATGACACACTTATGCATGAAATGAAAATATTAAGAAGGGTGCACCCTGATAGCGCTCCAATGCATTGGGTAAATATTATTATCATGATACATCAAGTATAGTGAGGGGTTACTCAAGATAATTAAAGTGCAATAAGGGTTTACTCATGCTTTGTGTGCAATGGGCCTTGACTCATTCTAATATCAAGTTAAATGTTGTTGCCACATTTCCATGTTATGATAATCATGATATATCATGCCTTTATGTTCATGTTTCTTTTATGCTCCATGGATATTCCTATTACATATAATGTATTTTATTCTTCATGTTATGCCTTTTTTACTCCCTTACTGGGATTTATAGCACACCATTTTCACATCTATGTCCTCAGGTTATCCCATGCAATGCTAAGTACGATGGAATGTTATGGTCATTTAAAGGAAGTTTTCGTTAAATATATGGTATTTTTATGTCTTAAGTTGTCATGTAATATCCCTAATTTCCCAAGAAACTAGACCTCTTGATCCTCAGAGTTATATAAATTGAAATATTATGTAATAAATCAGGTTTAAGTGTGTAATAAAGATAAGGGTTGTTATATGATGTGATTCTTAATTTCTTTCACCATTTCCATGACCATTTTAGGTCCAAGAAGCTTACGTTCACTAACTCCATCCCAACACACAAGTGTTCTGAAATTTTTCCCATAAAGGGCTTTGTATGGTGTCATTCAGTTGCTCATGTGGAAACAGTTGATGTAGGATAACTCAACTAGTGGAAGATGTTGGTCTCATCCTCCATTGAAGTCCATAGAACATGCTCTCAATATATATTTTAATGTCTAAATAGTTTTCTTAGATTCTCTATCAGTATGAGGATGATAGGTTGTACTGAAGTTCAGTTCAGTGCATAGAGCTTGTAGGATCATTTTCTAGAACTTTGAGGTGAATCTTGGTTCATGATCAGTTACAATAGATAGTGGAACTCCATGTAGCCTTACCATTTTATTGATGTATATTTGTGAAAGTTGATCCAATGAAAAGTCCTCTAAAATTGAGATAAAGTGATATGTCATTGTAAAACAATCCACAATGACCCATATATCATTGTTTCCTCTAGATTTCATTGGAAGTACAGGGACAAATTCCATGGTGATGTTCCCACACTTCCATGTTGGTACGGGTAGTGATTGCATCATCCCCTTAGACTTCTATCTCTCATCCTTCACTTGCTACCATACTAGGCACTTTGATATAAATTTAGAAATCTTCCATTTCATATTGTCCCACAAAAAGTTTTCTGAGAGATCTCAATACATCTTTGTTCTCCCTAGGTTAATAAAGAAGGTAGAGCTATGTGCATCATTCCAAAGCTCCTTCTTTATATATGGATCAGATGGTACACACAATCATGGCCCAAATCTTATAACTCCTTCCTCACCTATCTTGAACTCTGAGGATTTTCCATTTCTAACAGCTTCCACCCTTTTCTGAATTTCCACGTCTTTTCTTTGAGAATCCTTTATTTTCTCAATGAGGGATAGTTGAGCAATCATTTGAGAAAGGATTGATGATATTCCTCCCTTAATGATTCTCATGTCCATACTTTGCAAATATAAGAAGATCGAATCCTTATCAATTCTCATCATTGATAAAGATGGAGGATCATTTCTACTTAGAGCATTCGCCGCCTTATTTTCCATGCCGGGATGGTAGTGGATTGAGCAGTCATAATTCTTGATGAGCTCTATCCATATTCATTGGTGCATATTAGTTTTTTTTGTGAATATATATTTGAGGCTCTTATGGTCAGTATATATCTCACACTTCTCCCCATATAGATAATATCACTATATTTTTAATGCAAAGATCACTACCACTAACTCTAGATCATGCATAGGATAGTTTTGATCATGGATTTTTAAATGCCTTGAGGCATAGACTTTAAATTTATCATTTTTCATTAGCACACATCTTAATACATTCTTTGATGCATCACTATACACCACAAAGAGTTCTCCACTTGTTGGGAGTGTGAGTACTGGCATAATGATAAGCCTTTTTTATAACTCCTTGAAATAGTCTTCACATTTCAATGTCCAGAAAAACAACACTCCCTTCTATGTCAGCTTGGTCATTGGGTTTCACAATCATGAAAAGTTCTTTACAAATCATCTATAATACTCTGCTAGACCCAAAAGGCTACAGATCTCTGTTACATATATTGGCCTGTGACACTCTTCAATTTCCTTTTTCTTATAATGGTCCACAGATATCCCTTTGTTGGTGATAACATTCCCCAATAATGATACTTCCTCCACCCAAAACTCACATTTATTGCACATTGCATACAGCTTCTCCCATCGCAAAGTTTTTAACACAGTATTCAAATGCTCCTCATGTTTCTCCCTACTCTTAGATTATATCAGAATATCATCAATAAAGACTACCACAAATTTGTCCAGGTAATCTCTAAATACTCTATTCATTAAATCCATGAAAATTGTTGGACAATTATTTAGTGAGAAGGGATTACAATGAACTCATAGTGTTTATACCTCATTCGAAAGGCAGTCTTGGAAATATCTTCCTTCCTTACCTTTAACTGGTGATATCCCAACTGAAGGTCCACCTTAGAGAAATAACTAGCCCCACGAAGTTGATTGAACGAGTCATCAATATGTGGTAGGGGATACTTGTACATTTTCATGATTTTATTGAGCTCACAATAATCAATGTAGAGGCACATTGATTTTCCATATTCTTGATAAAGAGTACTGGCACACCCCATGGTGAAGCACTCAGTCATATAAAACCCTTCTTCAGATTCCCCTATAACTACTTCTTCAGCTCCTCTAGATATATAATGTCTATTCTATAAGGTGTCTTTAATATAGGGAGATATCTAGGAATAAGATCAATTGATAACTCAGACTCTTGATTAGGATGAAGACCAAGAAACTCTTCATATAATACATCCGTGTAAGCCCTCATGATGGAAATATCTTCGAGCAAGATTCTCTACATTGACTCAATCATTTGAACTAGACATTATTGATCATAAAGAATTAATATCCCCACCTAAGAAAAATATTCTAAAAGATATTAATCTTACTCTTTACACTTGTAAATAACTGGAAGATGCTTGGGGATGTAAAGATTTATTTCCCTTTCCTGAAAGTTCATATTGGATTTGTATAAAGATAGCCAATCCATGCCCAAGATAACATATAACTCCACTAAAGGAAGTACGAAAAGATTTTTTGGGAGGTTTAGTCCACAAATTATAACTAGGGGGAGTTATAAACCATGGATGCAATAATTTTTCCATTCTCTATTCTCAAAGATAACTTATCCTCCAAATTTTGAGTTGGTGCTTGAATAGGTCTACTAAACATTCAAGATATGAAGGAATGCATAGAACCCAAATCAAATAGTATGTCTTCTCTTCTGAATGGATAACTAGCATACCTGTCACCCCATCGCTGTCTGGCTCCACCTTAGAAGTTGTGATAGAATAGTCCCTTCCTTTTTTCCTTGGAGGTTGTTTTTTATTTCTTCCAACAACCCTCATCTTAGGGAAATTGTTTTCATAATTCCCATGGTCCTTTCTATTGTAACACTACACTACAGGCTTAGTGTTGATCTAAAACTTTCTTTCTTCTTCCACATTAGTGGGATTCTTCATATCCCATCAATAGTTCTTGGATAGATGTCCCATTATTCCTCATATAAACCAATTCTTGGTTCCCTTTAGATAGTTACCAAGATGCTTCTTCCCACAACTTTTAAAAGTGGTATATTTGGGATTCTTTCCATCATGTGATTTTTTTATTAATCCACCCGTGTTGTTCTCCATTTTCCACTTCTTTTAATCAGGCCCACAAGACCACTGAGAGTCTTTAATCTCTATTCCAACCTTAAGGGCACAACTGACAATCTTTTTATAGCTATCAAAGTCTCGAATCACTAACACTTTCTGTATACTCGGCTTTAGTCCTCTAAAGAAGAGATTCACCTTTATTTCAGTGTTTATGACAAAGCCAGAGGAATTCCTTGAAATCCTTGTAAAGTTTTCTTCATATTCCCTGATGGACTCATCTTCCTTCTTCTTGAGACCTAGGAACTCTCTTTCCATCTTGAGATGGAGGGTTTGAGGAAAATATTTACTAAATATCGTCTTGAATTGTTCCTAGTCCATGGAATCAATTTTTTCATGGGACTTTGTATTCTTGACCTGTGTTCACCACTAATCATCTTACCCATCAAAACGATAGACCTCCAGTACAAATTTCTTTTCTTACAAGCACTAGAGGACAGATAATATCTTTTCAATAGAGTTAATCTGGTATTCCGCGAGGAGGGGATATGAAGATCTGCTAAACATGGGAGGCCTTTTTTGCATTAAGGATTAAATGGAAAATTTCTCTTTCCTTGGGGGAGGAGGGGATTCCACATGATTTATGTTATTATTAATAACTTGATCTAGATGAGAAATCACTTTCATGAAGTTTTGAGCACCCGTTGCCATCATATCAGGCATATCATTAAAGAAATATTCACATTTTATATCACATTGGTTGTTGGAATGTGTTCTTCTACTTCCCACTATTAACTAAGAAAAAGAATGTAAAATTAGAGGGATTTAATACTTAGTTATTGAACATAAAAAGGAAACGTTTGAACATAAAAGGATAACTTGTAAAGGAGATGTATATCCTAACGTGTGATTCCTTAGGTTTAAATATAGGAAATCCCCAATCTATTTATTAACTTATATTCTTATGGAATTTTTTTCCTTAATAAAGGTTTGTAATAAGCTCATGAATTTACCAAAGAATATTCCCTGGGAGTGTCAAACCAAGAGTGAAGCAAGGCCTATTGTCATGTACCAGGATACCCTAGGTCAGGACCAAAACTCCTTGTCGATGTTTTCACTCCTAGGTACATCTATACCAGAGCCATTTCTACCTGTTTGTATCCATAAAAGTATTTATTTTCTAGATAAACCACTTAATCTATACTTACCAAAATTTAGGGATGTTCTCTTATAGCTAGTCTCACCCTTAAGGTTCTCACTAAGGTTCCCTATTCCTAATCTCCAAAAATAACTAGATCATCCCCTCATACTAACTATAGAGACCCTAGCCTTTTACGCTTACCATTACATGATTTTAAGCATAATTATACATCAGAGTACAAGGCAATGATTGTAAAGTCTAGTGTCTTGGTAGACTGGGTACATAAAACTGAAAACATGGAAATAAAAAACACTTCTATATTTAGTCTCCATAAAGATATCCTAACTTCCCTTGAGCCCTTACATCTGTATAGGGTTCCATGAGGATCCCATGAACAAAGGGATGAGCTAAAATCCTAGTAAGGGAATAAGAATAATATTAAATCATTAGCACATGGGTTAAAAAACATGACATAAAGATATTAAAAGGAATTTAACATAAGGAATACCAAAATATAAACATGGGATCATTTAAACATGCAATCATAGAAATGTGGCAGAAATATAGAACATGAATTTTGTATGATTGAAGGATAACTGCCAAGATCGTTTCACATAGTATCACAAGCCAAGGCTAAATGCCAAAACCATCGCACATAACATATCATGAGACTTAACTTTAACCAATGCATTAGAGAACTATCTAGGTGTGCCCATATTAACATTACATGAATATTTTTCCACATAAAGAATCATACATAATCAATCTTATGTAAACATAAGGGTTACACATGGAAATAATTGGGTACCATAATCATGTTGTAAAGCATAACAAATGGTCGTATCATAAAAGTGTCCGTGAAATAAATGAACTAAAATATGAATATAAATTCATAAGGGAAAATAGGCATCTATCATTGTAAGTGAGGTCAAGTAGAAGTGACCACGTGTATGAAAAGTATTCAAGAAAGTTTAGCATAAAATTATGTTTGAGCGGTTTTAATGAAAATAATTTGGAGAATTTAAAATAGAAAAAGGGAAAATCCTTAATAAAAAACCAGAAGTGAACCAGGAAGGTTTTCAAAATAAAAACACTTATTTTATAAAGATAATGGTGGCTTAAAAGAGAATATAGAGTGCAATTGATGTTAGGTAATAATTTTTTAAGTTCCCTCAAAACTGGTTACCTTATTGGGTAGTATTGAGGCGGGAATCAGTTAAAAGCATGTATGTCCCAAAAAGAGAATGAGGGATGGACCATGAAACATGTTTTTGGTGTATATACTAATAATTTATATGTTTTTCAAAAAAATAAAATACAACTTCATTATGGAAAAAAGAAATATAGAGAAATTCGAAGGAATAAAGGGGTTAGGGTGGAATCCCTTACGAAATGTTAGGATGGTATCAAGTGTACTTAAGAGGTCTTAATGAGAGAGAAAAAGATTTATAATATTTTATAAATCATGAAAAAAGTATGTGGTAGGTGTGTAATAATACCCTATCACTATTAATTACCCATAAAAGAGAATAACATAAAGGAGAACCTTGAATAAAAGTGAAATGGAGAAGATCCCTTACCTTAAATCTGATGGTGATATTTGCTTGAACTTATTGACCTGAATAATCAACTTAGGTTCATTAATTAATAATTCTAAAACATATTATATATGTAAAATATTTATTATAGCCTTTTTATGTTCATTTATAACCATTTTTATTGGTTATGTGGTTCAATTCTATTGTTCGAGTCCATTTGCTTGCTTGGTAATAATGATCGGTTTACTTATGTTCATGTTTAGATAAAAATATATAATGATGGTGGTTTTTCATAATTGAAGTAATATTTTATTACTGAACATATAGAAGGTTACATAGTTGAAAATTTAATTTTGTTTCTTTGAGTTCAGATGAATCATTATGTGAAACTTTCGAGATAATCTTTTCAGTTAATTAGAGGTTTTTTGACACAAAGAATATGTTTCGTTTTATAAATAAAATACCATGTGTAAAAAATTATTCCATAACCATAAATGAAGAATAATACTTATATTATGGTCTGGTTAAACCATGAAAATGTTTTAGTGACTAGAATTGAATATGGTAATCAAAATTGAAAACCCATCGCCCTTGAATGTGGTAAATTAACACATCTCAGATGATGTCTTTACTACTAAAATAAAATAAGAGTACAGAATAGATGATAATAAATTATTCCATTATCATTAACAATTATAGTACATGTAAGGTATTTTATTTGTCAAAACATTTTGATGAGGATAGGTATGGATAAAAAATAAAACAAATGATCTTGAGAAGAAAAGAGAAATTTACCTCACGATTCAATCTTCCTTGAGAGCCTCTTAAGGGGAGTGGATTTAGTCTTTTGATGAGACCAAGGGATATTGGACATGTGGTTGGATCTTGAAGAGATATTTGGGTAGAATATAGGCAAGTAACAAGGCTTGAGAGGAGTGAAGAGAAGAGGTAGTGAGGGGTGGTATTTATAGTGGAGGAGAGGAGGGTTTTCATAATATTATAATCATTAGTTTATTATTTTCCCATAAGACAAGCAATAGTGATGATTCCAAGACCAATAATAGTTATAAGTGCATGTGAGTTATATATTTGGGTTCTTACATCACTTATGATGTCATTAATAGTAGATTTAAATTATAATGTATTTATACGGTAAATTAATGTGTTTTACTATTCACCAAAAATTCATGTTTCTCAGAAAAATCCAAAAAAAGCACCCTAAATTTTTTTTGATGTGTAGAATCCAAAAATGAAATCCGTTTTTCAAAAATAATTGTAATGCCCTGACCCCAGTTACCCAGAGTCGATGCATTACTTCATAACATTGGCATGATCACAAAAGATCAAGTCTCGAAAGACCGATTAGTTTAGTAGCCTTGGAAACACTAGATACAATCATAAATGTTACATTACATCATAAAGTGAAAAACTAAAATAACATAGTCTCCATTTTCCACACTCATATCCCCTTCTGACTATCCCTCCGGGTCATTCATAAAATACTTCTTCACATCCTGGAAAATATTAAAACATTGAAAGGGGTGATATCAGATGCTCAGTAAGGATAAAAATATAGCAGAAGCTTTCATAAATAAACATAAACATTTAAGGCAATGTATGACTAAAACAAAAGCCTTTTAAACTTGAACTTCAACATAATATGGCAAAAGTAAAATGAGATAACGCCATTTACTTATTCACATGGATATTCTACTGGTCGAATAATCACATGCAATATCAATAACCACTTTCATAATGATGGAATGCATAATGCTAGACTATCATAACCACGTAGCCGAGGCCTCGTGCCAAGACTACAAAAAAGATTTTGTCAAGGCCTCGTTCCAAGACACTAGTTTGTCTCATGAGACATACTGATGCATCGAGGAGATATAGCGGGCTCCACCTGTCACTTATTAAGTCCAATTCATTCCTCATATGAATAGGTTTAAACATTTCATAAGCCATGACATAGTTGTATAACATAAAACATGCATAAATGAAACATAACATTTCCACATTTCAATCACAAGATATCAATACAACCCATTGATATAATAAAAAAACACTTTCAAAACCATTTTCAATACCAAAATAAAAGAAAATTAAATCTTGGTATGTATTTTTCATTTCAAAAAAGTAATGGCTTATAGAGGAAACCAAAACTCAAATAATAGTCATGGCGGCAGAGAAGTATTTATCGCCGCATACGTAAGAAAAAACATTCCTTTTGTCATTTAGTATAAATTCTTCGTATAAAAAGATTCCTTTTGAATAAAAGTAAAAGTCAAAGGAGTTTATACACCGTATAAATGAAAGTTGTGTATAAAACCAAATATGCCTCAATGAAAGAAGATTGAGACGAAGTCCTTACAAAGATCAGTTTTAAAATAAAATAGATCTATTATGTGTATTCACTATAAGTACACATAAATAAAGTACAAATACAAGATAGGACATAATAATATCATGACATAATTTGAAAGTAGGAGATTAACCCAAAGAATAGAAATTGGGTTAAGAAATTCCCTTACCTCGTGTCTGACTTGACTCGACCGCTCTTTAACCTCATGAATAATAAACTAGATTTAATCTCTACCTGCTTAAGAACCTTTTTCAATTTCATTATTCTTTTTATATCACTTATTACCATGTTATGACCATTATGTAATTATTTAAGTTAATAACGGTCATTTTGTCGATCCTAGGTACTTGAGTCAAAAATAAGTTCTTATAATTACACTTTGTTCATGTGGTAAAATATCCATTATATCCATAATTATATTCATGATTTAGATATGTATACATTCATTTATAATATTACATAACATTTAGAGGTAAGAAATGAAATGCACCATTCATGGAGACGGTAAGCCGTACATACGCATGAATGCTACTTTCATTTCTATTTCGAATGAAGTTATACTTTATAAAGGTATAATATAATTCCAGTATATTATAATGTATAATACCATTTACTCCATCCTCTATACATCCCACATATGGCATTAACGATTCAAATCACTTTGAGGGGGCGGTAGTCCGCACTTTCTAAAATGAAGATATCATGTTTACCCATAATGGAAACCATAAAAGTATGCCATAAATGAAAAATAATGAAGATTAAGTAAAACATAAACATATTATATATCATATATAAATATAGTTACATCTTAATGGCCACCTTTTCAGGTGTTATATGAGTGTTGAACAATAATCGTTTCGTGAGGCAGAAATTTTCCATCTACAGAAACAGTATGTTCTTTAACCATTAGATGTAGGTGTGTGTAATTGTAGCTCAAATACATCTTAAAAAACATCCTAGTATATTTAAGATACTGTTTTTGTTACAAAAGAAAATAATAAAAAGAGTTTAAGGGGTTGTAGAAGCAAAATAAAACAAAACAACATTAGGGAAGACATTACCTTAAAATCGGGTAACTCTTTTTGATTTGAGCCAAAGGCTTCCTTGGGAATACTTCTTCCCAAAGTGAGGCTTCTAGGAGTAATAGAGGGAAGTTGGGAGAGTATTTGGGTAGAGTTTAGCCAAGCCAAATGGCTTCATGGTATGAATAAGGATGTAGAGGTGGGGGCCTTTTATAAGAGGAGAGGAGGGCACTCTTGGAATGTCATGAAATGTTACTTTATTATGAAATTCTTTTCGGATTCTAAAGGTCCCAGAATGATATATTTCTAGGATAAGGTGATAAGGGTTTTAAAAATACTCATACAATAGGTTTTTGACAAGTGTAAGCCCTGGATTTTACAATATCGTTTTATTTTATTTAAATCGTTAATTAATGAGGTAATCGATGCATCATCATGGTTTCAAAAATAATTTAATTTATTTAATGTCTAAAAATTATAAAAAAAATATCATGATGTAGGAAATATTTGTATCTTTCTAATGAATATTTATAGTAAAAAATATGACTTGTATAACCACATTTAAAAATTGTTTTAGTAAAACAACTCATGTTTTTGACATTTTTATTTTAACATTAAATAAAAAGTTTTTAATGTCATTTTCCTAACAAAGTGGCTCCATGGGGTCCCCAAGTTCACCAATGGATTTTCTTGGTCGGTCATGACTCATCCAATAGAGGTAGGAAAAGTGTAAAGGTATTTTCATATTTTTATAATATCATTTTTACCTTAAATTTCACTAATTACCTTTAATCGTGATTAATTATACTTAAAAGTTACTATTCACCAAAAATTATTTTAATCTCATTGAACCACATTTTACTTCCTAATGACAACCATGTATGTCAGATTTTTGAAAATCAAATCACAGAAGTGGTAATGTTTCATTTTAATGAAAAATCAGTTTTTTAACAACCACTTAGTGGTTTCACAATTCATCAAAAATTGAAGTTTTTCAGAACAATGCCAAAATTTAACCCTAAGCTATAATTGATATTCCTAATTCAAAAATGATGTCTATTTTAAAAAATTCCAAACATATAAGTTGCATTAATTAATTTTATAACTAATTCCTGTTGGCACAACAAATAGCGTGTTTTTAAGAAACAATATATATCAAAAGATTGACAATTGTTTATGTCCAATTTCAAAGTGAAATTAATTCTAATTAACACCATTGGATAAAATTGTAAAAATATATTCTAATTTTACTTTAAAACCACTCAATATTATAATTTATCACTATAAATTATTTTGACTAAAAAAGATGTTTTTAAGTATTTTTCACTATTCATAAAAAAATTGGAAGTTCTCAGAAAAACACCAAAAATTCAACATAGACTAATTTCGATATTCCGAATCCAAAATTGAAGTCCATTTTGAAATATAAAATTTATATAATTTCAAAAAGTTGGTATTACTATTCATAACTGCTACTTTTATTGGTCATGGTGTGTTAGAATCTCGAACTTGCGAACAATGCAAGCTATTGTATTATTGAAAGAGAAGCGTATCGTGGAAGCTCTGGGTGTTACATTCTCCCCCTCTTCAATAAATTGCGTCCTCGCAATTTGAAATTTTTCTTTGAAAATAAAAGGTTTAAAATAGAAAATACCCTTGTGGAAAACCCACATCGGAAATAAGGCTAATAAAATTTAGCCCTAATAAGAGGAAAAGAGAAATGAGAAAGTCACCACCAAATTATGATCTCGATAAGGAGAACATTGGTGGCAATTAGAGACATATAATTGGAGGAAAAACGTAAATATTTGTAGGGAGTGATTGAGTTCATCAATCACAAACAAGTGTAAAATTGAGGGCCTCAATGCCTTCAATCTATGTTGATTTAAAATATGATCAGTTCAACAAGACATAAGGTATTCGGATAACACATTCTTTTGGTTTAATATCCCTTTACTAAAGTTTGAGAATTAATTTATTCATATAATAATAGATAGGTATATATATATTTATGCTTGACAGGTAGAGTTTCAACCTTCAGCTAATTTCTACCACAAACTCATCTTTCACTCAAAAAGATAATAGAACTCAAAAATATTATATTTATCCTAATCGTACAAGGTTCAAAATATTAACACATACCATTTAGATTAGGAAAACTATTTTTTAATATCCAGGGAATTCTTGTAGGCTAGTGGTAGGTAATAAAGGCCTGTCGCACTATGGTTGTGGGTTCGATTCCTGCAGCTTTGTCCGACGCGACGAGTTATCCCCCGACCTACAGGTTGTCCTTTTCCTAAAACTATAATATTATAATATTCCAAAAATAATCTTCATAAATGTTTTAACCTTAAACAATACTATCCAATGTTCAACTTAATTCATTACAACCATTATAGATATCCAAAATACCATTATCCAGAATTTCTTTAAAAGGTCTCTAAATTGAAAAATCAATTGTAACCTCAGATTCCCCAAACAATGTAATGTTTATCTTATTGTCACATACTAAAATATGATTACCTTCATCATATTAAAACCTTAATGAAAACAACAAGTTCTGCAATACAATCCTTATATATATCAAAGTATTCTTATGACCATAATATAGTTCTTGAGTCCAAAAACACAAATAAAAAAATTATTCAACTTCATCTATAATAACATCATAAGCTTGGCCTTGATCCCTTGGCCTTTTAGAAGGTATGTTTCCCTGACGCTTAGGACATTCATTTTCATAATGCCCCATTTCTCTACAATTATAGCATTCAACATTGATAGCTTCTTTCTTTCCCTTGCAATCACGAGCCTGATGACCTTTTTCTCCACATTTATAACAAACTCCCATTCCTTTTAGGAAAGCACTGGGGTGATTCTTCCCACAATTATCACATAATGGAAAATCCTTCTTTCCCTTTTTCCCTTTTTCCATCTCTTGTTCCACCGTTCTCTTCTTCTCTTGCTTTACTTTGTTGTCATAAGACTTAGAGAATTCCTTTTCTGTTTTGATAGCACACGAGACAATATCTTTGTACGATGAGAAGGATTGTGATACTAAATCTCGACGGAGAAATAGTTTTAACCCATCAATGAAATGATCAATCTTACTTCTTGGGTTACGTATATAATCTGCAGCATACCTCTCTAACCTTGTAAAGTTGGCCTCATACTTTGTCACATTCTCATCCTCCTTTTGTCTCAGACTCAGAAATTGCCTTTCCATATCTGCTCGATGGTCATGAGGAAAGTATTTTTCTATGAAAATCTCTTTCAACACCCTCCATTCCATATTCTATACTTTATCATCTTCCTTCGTATTTTGAATCAATGACCACCATTTATCAGCATCTCCAGTGAGGCGGTAAACTGCCATGATAACCTTTTCCCTTTCACTACTCCCCAAGGCGTGGAATATTTTCTCTAAGGAGTTTATCCATTGCTCAGCTACTAATGGATTTGTACCCCCATTAAATGTTGGCGGTTTTTGCCTCATAAAACGATCTAACATGGATCCTCCACGTTGTGGATCAGGGTGCTCCATACGAGTAAGGTTATTATTCATAACCTGAGTGAGTTGTCCCAGTATGGTGATAAGGTGATCAGCACTAGTTGTATCACCAGCTCCACTATAATTATCTTGAGCAGGAGGGCAATCCCTACATGGAGTGCGTGCATTGATACAGTTTCCATTCCTCCCACTAGGCGCCATTTCTAAACAATGGCATAAACTAGATTTGTTTATGAATCAAAATACATAATTACTAACTTGAAAAACACTTAACATAAATTGAACTATTTATTGATATAATCCATAATCATAATAAATGTTTTCTTTGTGGAAGTATATACTCATAACCCTTCATAGTGGTTTGTAAAGAAAACAAGAATTATCCTAAGCATATCCCCCAGGAGTGTCGTAACCAAGAGTGCAGCAAGGCCCATTGTCGTGCACCAGTTCCCGTTCGAGTCTAGCTCAAAGCGGTGTTTTCGGGTTTTACCCCTAGGTACATCTGTGCCAGAGCCGCCTCTACCAGTTCGTATCCAGACTAGGATTTATTGCTCAGAAAACTCACAAAATCTATATCATACCAAAATTCTTGGAAGTTCTTCTATACTAATCATCAAAGTCTATCTTTGGGCTTTGTTATCTAATCAAAGTTTATCTAAATCTAGCTTCCAAGGTTAGTAATAAACTTCCTCTGATACCAACTATAACGCCCCGACCCCAGTTACCCAGAGTCGGTGCATTACTTCATAACATTGTCATGATCACAAAAGATCAATTCTTGAAAGACCGATTATTTTAGTAGCCTTGGAAACACTAGATACATTCATAAATGTTACATTACATCATAAAGTGAAAAACTACAATAACATAGTCTCCATTTTCCACACTCATATCCCCTTCTGACTATCCCTGCGGGTCATTCATAAAATACTTCTTCACATCCTGGAAAATATTAAAACATTGAAAGGGGTGAGCTCAGATGCTCAATAAGGATAAAAATATAGAGGAAGATTTCATAAATAAACATAAACATTTAAGGAAATGTATGACTAAAACAAAAGCCTTTTAAAAGTGAACTTCAACATAATATGGCAAAAATAAAATGAGATAATGCCATTTACTTATTCACATTGATATTCTACTGGTTGAATAATCACATGCAATATCAATAACCACTTTCATAATGATGGAATGCATAATGCCAGACTATCATAACCACGTATCCAAGGCCTCGTGCCAAGACTACAAATAATATTTTGTCAACGCCTCGTTCCAAGACACTAGTTTGTCTCATGAGACCTACCGATGCATCGAGGAGCAATAGCAGGCTCCACCCATCACTTATTAAGTCCAATGCATTCCTCATATGAACAGGTTTAAACATATCATAAACCATAACATAGTTGTATAACATAAAACATGCATAAAGGAAACATAACATTTCCACTTTTCAATCACAAGATATCAATACAACACATTGATATAATAAAAAAACACTTTCAAAACCATTTTCAATACCAAAATAAAAGAAAATTAAATCTTGGTATTTATTTTTCATTTAAAAAAGTTATGGCTTATAGAGGAAACTGAAACTCAAATAATAGTCATGGCGGCGGAGAATTAGTTGTCGCCGCATACGTAAGAAAAAACATTCCTTTTGTTGTTTAGTAAAAAATCTTCGTATAAAAATATTCCTTTTGAATAAAAGTAAAATTCAAAGGGGTTTATACACCATATAAATGAAAGTTGTGTATAAAACCAAATATGCCTCAATGAAAGGAGATTGAGACGAAGTCCTTACAAAGATAATTTTTCAAATAAAATAGATCTATTATGTGTATTCACTATAAGTACACATAAAGAAATTACAAATACAAGATAGGACATAATAATATCATGACATAATTTGAAAGTAGGAGATTAACCCAAAGAATGGAAATTGGGTTAAGAAATTCCATTACCTCGTGTCCGACTTGACTCGACCGCTCTTTAACCTCCTGAATAATAAACTAGAGTTAATCTCTACCTGATTAAGAACCTTTTTCAAGTTCATTATTCCTTTTATATCACTTATTACCATGTTATGAACATTATTTATTATTTAAGTTACCAACGGCCGTTTTGTCGATCCTAGGTACTTGAGTCAAAAATAAACTTCTTATAATTACACATTGTTCATGTGGTAAAATATACATTATATCCATAATTATATTCATGATTTATATATCATATACATAATATATATACAGTATATGCATTCATTTATAATATTACATAACATTTAGAGGTAAGAAATGAAATGCACCGTTCATGGAGACGGTAAGCTGTACGTGTGCATGAATGCTACTTTAATTTATATTTAATATGAAGTTATAATTTATAAAGGTATAATATAATTCCAGTATAATATAATTTATAATACCATTTACTCCATCCTCTATACATCCCACATATGGCATTAACGATTCAAATCACTTTGAGGGGGCGGTAGTCCGCACTTTCTAAAATGAAGATATCATGTTTACCCATAATGGAAACCATAAATGTATTCCATAAATGAAAAATAAAGATTCTTAAGTAAAACATAAACATATTATATATCATATATAAATATATTGACATCTTAATGGACACCTTTGAAGGTGTTATTTGAGTGTTGAACAATCATCGTTTCGTGAGGCAGAAATCATCCATCCACAGAAACAGTATGTTCTTTAACCATTAGATGTAGGTGTGTTTAAGTGTAGAAAGAATCCTTCTTATAAAAACATCCTAGTATATTTAAGATACTGGTGTTGTTACAAAAGAAAATAATAAAAAGAGTTTAGGGGGTTGGAGAAGCAAAATAAAACAAAATAACATTAGGGAAGACATTACCATTAAATCGGGTAACTCTTTTTTATTTGAGAAAAAGGCTTCCTTGGGAAGACTTCTGCCCAAAGTGAGGCTTCTAGGAGTAAGATAGGGATGTTGGAAGAGTATTTGGGCATAGGTTGGCCGAGCCAAATGGATTGAAGGTGTGAATAAGGTGGTAGAGGTGGGGGCCTTTTATAAGAGGAGAGGAGGGCACTCTTGGAATGTCATGAAATGTTACTTTATTATGAAATGATTTTCGGATTATAAAGGTCCCACAATGATATATTTCGAGGATAAGGTGATAATGGTTCGAAATATACTCATAAAATAGGTTTGTGACAAGTTTAAGCCTTAGATTTTACATTATATTTTCATTTTATTTAAATCGTTAATTAATGAGGTAATCGCTGCATCATCATGGTGTCATAAATAATTTAATTTATTTAATGTATAAAAATTATAAAAAAAATATCATGATGCAGGAAATATTTTTAGATTTCTAATTAATATTTATAGTCAAAAATATGACTTTTATAACCCCATTTAAAAATTGTTTTAGTAAAACAACTCATGTTTGTGATATTTTTATTTTAACATTAAATAAAAAGTTTTTAATGTCATTTTCCTAAAAAAGTGGCTCCATGTGGTCCCCAAGTTGACCCATGGATTTTCATGGTCTTCCATGACTCATAAAATAGAGTTAGGATAAGTTTAAAGGTATTTTCATATTTTTATAATATCATTTTTACCTTAAATTTCACTAATTACCTTTAATCACGATTAATTAAACTTAAAAGTTACTATTCCCCAAAAATTATTTTAATCCCATTGAACCACATTTTACTTTCTAATGAAAACCATGTATGTTGGATTTTTGAAAATCAAATCACATAAGTGGTAATGTTTCATTTAAAAGAAAAATCAGTTTTTTAACTACCACTTAGTGGTTTCACTATTCATCAAAAATTGAAGTTTTTCAGAACAATGCCAAAATTCCACCCTAAGCTATAATTGATATTCTGAATTAAAAAATGATTTCTATTTTACAAAATTACAAAAATATAAGTTTCATTAATTAATTTTATAACTAATTCCAGTTGTCACAATAAATAGCGTGTTTTTAAGAAACAATATATATCAAAAGATTGACAATTGTTTATATCCAATTTCAAAGTGAAATTAATTCTAATGAACACCATTGGATTAAATGGTAAAAATATATTCTAATTATACTTAAAAACCAATCAATAGTCTAATTTATCACTATAAATTATTTTGATTAGAAAAGTTGTTTTTCAGTATTTTTCACTATTCATAAAAAAATTAGAAGTTCTCAGAAAAATACCAAAAATTCAACATAGGCTAATTTCGATATTCCGAATCCAAAAATGAAGTCCATTTTGAAATATAAAATGTATATAATTTCAAAAAGTGGGTATTACTATTCATAACTGCTACATTTATTGGTCGCGGTGTGTTAGAATCTCACACTTGCGTACAATGCAAGCTATTGCATTATTGAAAGAGAAGTGTATCATGGAAGCTCGGGGTGTTACAATAATTTTCTAAGTATGATTAATTTAATACTTAATTAAAATCATAATTTATTTTAAAATTCCAATTTTAAAATATTTTTTTACTTATTCCAAAATACAGGTACGACTTACTTGCACTTAAATATTATTTATATACTATCATAGGTAAGGTTACTATTCATTTGAGTATGTTACTATTCATAAGGGTAAAATTAATATTCATAAGGGTATTATAATATTCAAAAAAAATTAAGTTGGTCGTATTAGACTACAAATAACTTACTGATTGAAACCGTGTATGTCATATTTTCAAAATTCAAATCACTAAAGTGACAAACTTATGTTTAAAGGTCACATAGTACTTAGTAGTTCATTATGTTGTGATTTAATGTGATTATATTACATAATCATAAGAAGTAAATTTCAATTGAAAACATTAGGTTGTTACATTTAATACAGATTAGGTCACTCGAATCAATTTTACATTGAATTTGAACATAAAAAAATTTCAATCTTTTGATTGTTTCACTTTAAAAACTCATTTTCTAATTTTGTCAACAGTATTAATTTTAAATTAATTACTACAAATTATTTGTTTTGTATTTTAGAAAATTGATTAAATATTTTTAATAAGTGGGTCTAAATTATGTAAATAGGATTCATTAATTTTTGTGCATTATAAATAGTAAATTTTGTAATTATTTATTAACATAGTAAAAGGAAAATAAAGTAATTAAGGGTAAAAATAATATTATAAAAATTAAAAAATTATACTAAAAATATTCCAAATATCATTTTATAATTTATTTTATAACAAAATAATCTTTTTTCCAATATTATAGCCTTTTTAAGCCACTTGGATTAGAGTATGAAATTTATTATATTTAATTTAAAGAGAAGATAAAGATGTCATTCCCGTATTTTTAATGACTATATATTTATTTAATATGGGGTTATGTATGGTATATGTTTAACTATAAATAGTAATTTAAAATAAAAAACATTTTTCTTTATCATGATGATTTATTTTAATTTTTTCAAAAATAAATAATTGTCTTAAAATCTTATGTATTAATAATGCAGCAATTATTAAATTAATGGAAATAATTAATAAATGATATTAAAATAAATATAATTTGATATAATTAATTTCATCCATGAATTTCCTAGTTGAACTATAAATATTATGTATGTATTAAATTTTTTCATTCTAATTTATCTAGTGTGTTGATATTCTTTAAAAATTCAAGGAATGAATAGTGTCAAAATTTTCATTAATGATTTTTTAAAATAAATAATATTTAATTAAATGATATAAAATTCAAAATAATATTAAACTCATCCAAATAATTTATATAAGTTTAATATTTTCATCCATGACTCATTTATGGTTTGTTTTTCATTTCATTGTAAATATATTAACCATTAAAAAGGTAAAAAACCAAGTTATCACAGTAAGAGTTAAAGCGATTAAATAAGGTTTAAAGCCAAAATATAAGGGTAATAATGTGACCAAAATATGAATAAAAATATTTTTTGAGAGAAAATATAAATATAATCATATTATATTCTAAATAACACACATTGAAACCATTTTTAATTGGAAATTAATTTATATTTTGAGAGTTTCTAAAAGTGACCCTCACCTCAATTATTAATGGGAACCTCCCCCCTCACTTCTTCAAGCCACTTTGAGACTTATTTTGTGACCAAAACATTCCCATTTATCCCCCACCCCTCAATATTTATCCATTTCTGGAGGTATTATTCGTCTAAAAATACCAGCTCTAGATCCCTTAAGAGGAGATCTAAATGAATTCCACCAAAGAATATGTAATTGTTTTACCAACTCATTTAAGTTAATTTATTCTTCTACTTCTTCTTCATATATTTTTTATAGGATAATGTAAAAACACTATTATCATACATATATTTAGATGTTACATTTATTATTTGAAAACTATATTCCCCCTTTTATCCATCCTATGAAAAACAAAAGCATCGCGTGTGCGTATGTACAACTTACCGTCTCCACATTATGGTGGAATTTTTTTTCACAACCACTTTATTTGGATCAGTATAATGATGGATATAATGGATATAAATAATATATATGAAATTATATTGATTCTGTATGATTAATATACTGTCTAATTCCTCATCCTTTTACCATTAAGGGAATTATATTGTCTCTTATACATACGTACGGCCTACCGTCTCCATAATGCGATGAGATTCATTTTCTATGTTAACTATTCAAGAATGATTATAAAAATGTATAAAATGAGTAAATATAATATCTATTTACTTAATATCACTCTATATATGAAACATAAATATATATATTATGCATAAGAAATATGACTTACACAACAAAACATGATTTGGAAAATATAGTATTAAACACCTAAAACAAGAGTACGAGCATTATATTATTAAAAAAACAATAGAAGAATATCATATATGATATCATAAATATTTATAGGGTTCTATTATAAATTAATAACCTATTTTAAATCATTATACTATAGGTTAAAGCACATTCAACTAAAAGATAGTACAAGGTAAGTGTTATTTCATAATCTCATTGTTATCTGGGATTGTTTATATGTAAGTATTTTCTAGGGAACATTTATATTCCATATCCATGTTTCTTAAAAAAATCAAAAAATAATAATATTATCCTAAAAATGTTTAAATTTTTTTTACACATGTTTTAATTTTTATAAAATGGTTTGAAAGGAATCTTTTTATATTCTTCCAAAACATGATACTTTATTAATTTTTGGACAAAAATATAGAATGAATATTTTTTTAACTTATATTGAATGAGAAGATTTTTCTACCATCATGAACCCTTAATGTCTTGGAGCTTACTTTAAAAGTATACAATATTATTTTTAATAAGAATTTTGTATTTTAAAATTGTGCAGCCTTTTAAATAAATGATTTCAAAGTATAAAGGAGTATTTCTCTCAAATAATTTTTAATAATTTAATTATAGTATGTTCAGATTTTTCAACATACTTTGTTGGGTGTTATTCTTGATTGAGTTTAACCATTAAATAATTATTATAAAAATTTATATAATAAGTAGATATAATATCTGTGAACTTAATATCATTCTATAGATAAAAGATATATCCTATCCATATCCTTTCAATACATTTTATAAAAAGTCAAAAATGGGAAAAAGAACTTTAAAAAAAATTAGTATAATAGAAAAATTATTTTTTGTAATTTTTTTAAAAACATGTATATGGATGAAAAATATTCCCTATTAGATACTTACATGTAAACAATCCCATATAATAATGAGATTATGAAACAACCCTTACCTTGTACTTTTTATTACTTTAATGTGATTTAAAAACCTTTATAATGGTTTAAAACATGTTATTAATTTATATGAGAACCATATCGATATTTATGATATCATATATGATATAATTATATCATTTTTTTAATAATATTCTGTTATTACCCTTGTTTTGGGTATTAATTACTTCATTATCCTATGCTTGTTTTGTAGTATAAGTCATGTTTCTTATGGATTGGATATATATATATATATATATATTATCTAAAAATGATATTATGATCATATATATTATATTTACTCATTATATATATTTATATAATCATTCTTGAATGGTTAATGTGAAAAATGAATCCCGTCGCATCATGGAGACGGTAGGCCTTACGTACGCACGAGCGACGGTGTTATTCCCTTAATGTTGGAAGGGTAAGAAATTGAATGGTATATTAATTACACATAATAAATATAATTTCATATTTATTATTTATATCCATTATATCTATCATTATAACCATCTAAATAAATTGGTGATGAAAAAACAAATAACATCATTGCGGTGAGACGGTAAGTCGTATGTACGCACACGTGATGTTTTTGTTTTTCATATGATGGATAAAAGTTTGAATATGGATGTCCCAAAATCCTAATAACATCTAATAATATATATGATACTACATTTATTACTTTATCATGGAAATAACATGAAGAAGAAGTAGATGAAGAAATGAACTTGAATGAGTTAGTAAAACAATTACCTCTTCTTCTGTGGAATTCCTTTATATCTCTCCTCAAGGGATATAGATTTGGTCTTTTTAGAAGACTTAGAACTCAATAAATTTTTTGGGTATATTTTCAGGGAGAAATTTTTAGGTTTTTTTCAAGAAATAAGGCTCAATGTGGTGTGAAGACGTGATGGAGAAGGTTCCCTTTCATAACTAAGGTGAGGGCCACTTTTGGAAACTCTCAAAATATTAAATTAATATGAATTTATTTTTAATTAAAATTGGGTAAAAAGTGAGTTATTTATAATAAAGTATGATTATATGTTTAAATAATCTCAAATAATAATTTTTACACATGTTTATGTCACATTATTACCCTTATCATTTGGATTTAACACTTAAATAAACCCTTTAGCACTTACCATGATAACTTGGATTTTTACTCTTTATGAATTAATATAGTTACAAAAAAATGTAAAACGAACCATAAATGAGTCATCAATGAAATTTTTAAACTTATATAAATAATTTGGATAAATTTTATATTTTTATAAATTTTATATAATTTAATAAAATATTATTTATATTAAAATATCATTAATTCCAATTTTGACAATTTTCATTTCTTGACTTTTTAAAAAAATTCAATACACATGATAACTTGGAATAAAATATTTTAATGAATCCTTAATCTATCTAGGTAATCTATAAGACTCGTTTCTGATATTAATTATCTAAAATTAAATTTATTTTCATATTTTTATTATCATTTATTTTATATTTCCATTAATTAGAAAAAATTTGCGTCATCATTGCATTATGTTTTAAGGTAATTATTTATTTTTTAAAATTTTAGAATAAATTACGGTGATAAATAAATAGAATTATCTTGAAAACTAATATTTATTGTCAAAATTATCCCCTATATAAACCAATAGTAAAATGTGTCTATTTATTAAAAACATGAGTGTGACATCTTGGGATATTATTTAAATATATATTATAAATACAATACTCTAATCCAAGACGATTAAAAAGGTTATAATTTGGGATCAAGGATTATTTTGGTCAACACTCACTCATCCAATGAGATTTGGAAAAGTGTTAGGATAATTTTCTAATATTTATAATATTATTTTTACCCTTAATTACCTGATTTACCTTTAACTTTCTTAATAAATATTTATCAAATTTACTATTCATAATTTCCAAAAATAAATAAAAAATATTTAGTAATTTTTTACCTTATAATTTAAAATATGAAATCTATTTTTCAAAAATTTAAAACACATAAGTTTCAGTAATTAATTTAAAATTAATCATGTTGATATAATAAAAAAACAGGTTTTTAAAGTGAAACGTTCAAAAGATTGAAATATTTTTATATCAAAATTCAATGGAAAAATTGATTCCAATGACCTAAATTGTATTAAATTATAAAACTTTAATCTAATTATATTTTAAAACTAATTAAAAATTTATTTTAACAATATATATTATTTAGACAAAAAACTGTTTTAGATTAAAATGTAATATTTTATCACATTTCATCAAAACATAAATCATATTATAAAAATACCAAAAAAAGTACATTTTTATATTAATATTTCAAATAAAATTTTTATTTTATAAAATATAATTTATAAATGTTTCAAAAACTATATTTAAAACAAGTTATCCATCAAAAGGCGGTAAAATTTCCTATAGAAAAATATAGTCTTTTAGTTTTTAAAATTGGATTCATCTTTATCTTATTCCTAAAAAATATTTTGGATAGATATCAAAAAAATTAATATTTAAATTTCATAATGTTATCAATACTATTTATTCCCACTATTTTAACAACTAGGTTATAATGTTCACTTAATAATAGATCGTGGTGTGTTCGAACTCAGTGTTATGTTCAACATAAACTATTAAATTTATTTAAAATGAAAACATACCATAAAATATTGGGATGTTACATTATTTCCTCCTTAAAAAACTCATCCTCAAAATTTTAAAAGTATCACCACATAAAAATATTTGGGTAGTTCTTCATCATAATTTCTTCAAGTTCCAATGTCGCATCTTCTATTTTATTACTTTTCCATGGTAACTTTACCAGTCATGTCGTCTGATTCCTCAACAGTTGACATAGAGTGTTTATAATCCGGATAAGCTCTTTACAATAAGATATATCAGTTTTCGGTTCTATTTATTCATAAATTAAAACATGTGTTAGGTATCACATATACTTCCTTATCCTGGAGACATTACCTCAATTTATTACATTTTTATCAATATAAGATTTTAATCCCAATGGACTGGTCCATTTAGCAGTTTTAGAATCCATATTACATATATGAACCTCACATTATAATTTAAATCATAAAATACAACATATAAAAACCTTTGAAAACACCATTATTATCACAGATTAACCCAACATATCAGTCATAATACACATTTTGGTATCCTCGAAAAAATAAAACATAAAAAATGGGTGAGCACAAATGCTAAGTATGGGTAAGAATACAACGAAAGCTACAATGAATAATAATCATAAACATTATAGAAATGTGTATAACTAAAACAAAATCCATTAAAACATAATCTTGAGCATAATATGGCAAGAATAAATGAAAATCATATAATGTCACATAAATAATCACATATATAATCAAATAATCTAATAATAATGTGTAATATAAATAACTATTATCATAATTATAAAATTCATAATGATTTACATCATAAACAAGACTTCAAGGCTTCGGCTAAGACACCATATTTAAACAGTTAAGGCCTCACCCAATACCCAAACTATTTTGTATCATGAGATATATTGATACATAGAGTGTCTATAGAGGGCCCCTCCCATCACTTACTAAGTCCAATGAATTCCTCATATAAAAACATAAACAAAATAAAAAATTTTATTGAAAAACTAAAATAAAAAATAGAAATACTTTAACCATAAACCATGAATGGTATCAAAGTAGCACAGCCATGGTCAAACCTCTCATAAACCCTTTGATAAAAATAGGTAGATGGTATCATAAGACATCAACCTCAATCAAGAATTAGATCCTACAAATTATTTTTACATGAATGGAAATAATATAATAAAATCATTAACATTTACTTGGGAGAAATACTTCTTTTTCATTAAATAATTTATTTAAAAGACCATATAATTTTAAAAGAAAACATTTTAATTGAAAAGAGACTTGAAAACTTATAGATTAATATTCAAAACATTAATGTGTTATAAATATATAAAAATTCACTCATTATATATAAGTTAAAAAATAATTCCTTCTTTATTTTTGTCAAAAATACAATAAATTACATCGTTTGGAAAATGAAAAAAAAAGATTACTTTTAAAAAAATTTAAAAAAATTAAAACTTGGGGAAAATAATTTAATAATTTTTAATATAATAGTAAAAATATTTTTTAAATATTTTTTAAGAAACATGGATATGGATGATAAATATTATCCAATAGAGACTTATGTATAAACAATCATGGAAAATAATGAGATTTTGAAATAACTCATACCTTGTACTTTCCTTCAGTTGAATGTGTTTTAAACTTCTGTGTACTAGTTTAAACCATGTAATTAGTTTATAATATAACCATATCCATATTTATTATATCATATATGACCTTATTATATCATTTTGTTTATAATATTCATATATTACCCTTATTTTTTGTGTTAATTGCTTCATTTTCCTATGCATGTTTTGTTGTGTAACTCATCTTTATTATGCATAGGATATATATATATATTTATTTATTTATATATATATATTTCATCTAAATAATTATATTAAGTTCATTTATATTATATTTACTCATTATATAAATTTTATAATCAATCTTGAATAAAGAACGTGGAAAATGAATCCCAACATGTCGTGCAGAGGGTAAGCCGTATGTACGCACGAGCATCGGTATCATTCCCTCAATGGTGAAAGGGTAAAGAATTTGATGGAATATTAACTATAAAGAATAAATATAATTTCATATTTATTATTTATTTCAATTATATACATCATTATACCCATCCAAATTAAGTGGATATGAAAAAAAAATTACAACACAATGTGGAGACGACAATCTGTACGTACACACATGTTGCGCTTTTGTTTTTTGTTGGATAGATAAAATAAGAAATATGGTTGTACCATAATCATAATAACATATCATCATATATATAATAATATATTTCTTAATTTATAATAGAAACAACACATAAATTGGAATTTGAAGAAAAAATTAACTTGAATGAGTTGTTAAAAACAGTTACCTCAGTTATGCTCGTTGGTGCAGGCCATTCCTGGATTGCCATTGTCTTTATAGGATCAAACGAGATTACATCCTTATAGATAATATGGACAAGAAAATAAATTTCATGAATCCATAATTCTCATTTTCTAATTTTACCATACAACTCTTTCCTTCTAAGAGTCTCAAGAATGATTCACATGGTTTTCATAACTTTTAGAATACAACTGAATATCATCAATGAATACCACAAAACAATCCTCAAGATATTCCTTGAATACTCTGTTCATTAGATCCATAAAAATTTAGGGTGAATTATTCAATCGAAATGGAATTATAAAAAACTCATACTGTCCATATCTCATTTGAAAAGTTGTCTTCAGAATGTCTTACTTCTTTACGTGCAGTTAATGATATCTAAAATAATGGTCTATATTCAAAATAAATTAAGAACCTTTAATATGATAAAATAAATCATCAATGTGGGGAAGTGTATACGTGTTATTTTTATTAATATTATTTATTTCCTTATAATCAATGCATAGCCTCGTGGATCCATATTTCTTCTTAACAAAAATAATTGGGGGTCCGCATGGAAAAACATAAGGGTGAATAAATCCTTTTTTACCCAACTCCACTAATTATTTATTTAGCTCCACTGATAACATTGTGGAAATTATAATGGGATTATCTGATATTTTTATTGAATTAAGGATTAAATCAATAGAAAACTCAACTTCACATTCTGGGGGATTAGGTAATTATTTAACAAATACATAAATGTATTCATTTACAATAGCTACATCATCAATTTTAAGATTACCTTATATTTCCATAGATATTTTTTTCTATTCCATCCCTATAATTTCATTTAGTAGATCTATTGGGGTTGGATCTAGATAATAATTATATGATGAAGTTTCTACTCTAAAGATAAGGGATTATTCTTATTCCTTACAAATCATAATTTCTTTCTTCTTACAATAAATTTTCATATGATATTTTAAAATATTTCTCATAATGAGTATTATATAAAAGTCAACCATAGGTATGATGACAATGTTAGCAATTAAACCATGTTTTTGTGTCATAAATAGTATTTCTTGACACATCTTTTTTGCAATGAGACCTCCCTTAGGAGTTTTTTCTGAAAACTCCTTCATTAAATCAAAAAGGAAATGCCATATTTTCTTAGAAAACATGGAAGATGTAAAACACTGTGATCATACAAAATCTAATAAATCATTAAAAATGTTTGAGGAGATTATTAAAGTACCTACCACCATGTCATTAGAAACTTTAACCTCCACGGTTTGTATTTTATAAGCTTGGCCTTTCTACCGTGGCATTTTCTGTGGAAAGTTTCCTTGATTCTTAAGACAATAAATTTCATAGTTTCCTATATCCTTATAGTTAAAACACTGCACATTACCAACTTCTTTTTTTCCCTTGTAATCATGGGTTTATTAGAATTTCTCTTCACTTTTGTAATAAACTCTTATCCCCAAAAGGCAAGTTCTATGATGTTTATTTGCATATTTTTTCCAAGATGAAAAGTAAAATATTCCCTTATTCCCCTTTTACTTATTTCCTTTTCTATATTTTTAATCAACCCTATTCTTCTCTTTTTTCCCTTAAATTCATAATACTTAAATAATTCCTCTTTTATATTCATAGCACATGAGACTATATCTTCATACAATGAGAAATTTTGGGAGACCAGCAACTTTTGGAGGAATGTTTTTTACCCATAAAATAATTGATCAATCTTTCTCTATGGATTATGTATGTAATCAGTAACATTACTTGATAAAATTGTAATGTTTTATTCATATTTATAAAAAAATTGATCCTCTTTTTTCGATAAATTCAAGAATTTTCTCTCCATATCAGCTCACTCTTCATGTGGGAAATATTTTTTGAAGAAAAGTTCCTTATATCCTTCCATTCCATGTTTTTTATTTCCTCATCCTCCTTTGTGTTTTGAATTATTAGTCATCATTGATCTTTATATCCTGAGAGATGATAAACGATCATGAAATATTTCTCCCTTTCTTTTCTTCCTAAAAAGAGAAATTCATTTTCTAAGAAACTTATCCATTTTTCAGCAACAAATGGATTTATAGTCCCATTGAATGTTTGAGGTTGTTGTATCATAAAGTGGTCTAACATTTTTCCACCACATTGTAGATCTGGATGCTCCATATGGGTAAGGTTGTTTTTCATAACTGGAGTCATTTTTTCTAGTATGGTTACAAGTTGTTCAACACTTTGTGTAACTCCATCTCCAACATCATTATCTTGTATTGGAGGTAAATCCCTAAATGGATTACGAGTGTTAATACAGTTTCTATTCCTTCTTCTATGAACCATTTATATTCATTGGAATACACTATATTATGTTATGAATAATAATTAAAAAAATTCAATGTAGTAAAACCTTCAACATAAATTGAAAATTTTATTCATAGTAAATCTCATAGTCAAAAACGTGGTTTCTTTGGGGACATATTTACTTTTAATTCCTTCATAATGGTTTGTAAACAAAATTTAAATTATCTTGAGAATATCCCCAGAGAGTGTCATAGAAGGTTTTTAGTAAGACCCATTTTCAGGTACCATGTTATTCTGAGTGAGGGCCAACACACCTTATCAGAGTTGTTACCCGTAGGTACATCTGTTCCCGAACCACAACCACTTGTGAATTACTTTAGTTTAATTTCCTTTAACAACATTTAAAATTATTTAAAACATTTTATTAATTTATAATATAACCATATACATATTTATTATATCATATATGATCTTATTATATCATTTGTTAATAATATTCATCTATTATCCTTGTTTCGTGTGTTAACTGCATCATTTTCTTATGCATGTTTTATTGTATAAGTCTGGTTTCATATGCGTAGTGTATATATATAAATATATATCTTTAATATAAATAATGATATTAAGTAAATAGATATTATAATAACTCATTATATACATTTTTATAATCATTTTTGAATGGTTAATATGGAAAATCAATCTTATCGCGTCATAGAGATGATAGGTAGTATGTACGCACGAACGATTATATCAATTATCTTATAAAAAGAAAATGTGAAAATGTGTCAAGATGTCTATTTTCTCAACAAGTGAAGGATAAGAGACAACATCCTAGAGGATTCATTCATCCTATTCTTATACTTTTTTTTGAAATTAGACGATATTATGATGGGCTTTTTCATAATATTACCAAGGACTCTCAAATAAATGACACAATATGGTTTATTGTGGTTCATATTACCAAATCGACACATTTTCTTAATATAAGAGAATAATTTCCACTAGATCACCAAGTAAGACTCTATATTAATGAATTTGAAAGACTTCATGTTGTACCTATGTCGATTGTGTCTAATAGATATCCCAATTTCACATTGAAATTATGGAAAAGTATTCATAAGGCCCTTGATATCAAACTTCTTTTGGGAATCGCCTACGACCATCAAACTAACAAACAATTATAAAAAACTATTCAAACATTAGAAGACATTTTTAGGTCCTACTCACTTGAAATTAAAGGTATGTCGGATCATTGTTTTCCTTTGGTATAATTCTCCTATAAAAATAGTTATCATTTAAGTATGGAATCATATGAAGTGTTATATAGAAAGAGTTGTCATACACTAACTTGATGGGATGATGCTAGCGAAAGAAAAATTTTAGGCTCAGAACATGTTGAGGAAACAACATGAAAGGTTGAGATTATTCAAACCCATATGACAACAACTCATACAAAAGAGCTATGATGATAACCAAAAAAATGATTTTGAATTTCAAGTGGGAAATCATGTTTTCTTGAAGGTATATGCATGTAAGGGTGTTATAATATTCAGTAAGAAATGGAAACTGATCACCAGGTACATCATAAATTTTAAATGTCTAGAATGAATTGGAATGGTGGCTTATCATTTGGCAATGCCACTTAGCCTTTCTAAAATTCATGTTGTGTTCTATATCTCTCTACTAAGGAAGTACATTCTAGAAACAACACATGTTCTCACCTATGAAGATATAGAACTCAAACCTAATTTATCTTACTATTAAGAGGATATCTAGATTCTATATAAAATAGATCAATTTTTGAGCAATTGGATGACAAAGATGGTAAACATACTATGAAAATAATAATAAAATAGAATAGGTGATGTGGGAACCTGAGGGAATTATAATGAAGAACTAACCAAATATTTTTATGAGGTGAAATTATATAAATTCCAAGGGAAATTTTTTTTTATAGGATGGAAGAATATAACTCCTTAATATTTTATGATGTTTTTTCTTTGTAAATAAATTTAATAACTTGTGTTATACACAATACTGAGTTCGAATGCACTGTGATCTATTAATAAGTAACTATTATAACCTAACTATAAAAATAGGGGGAATGATTCATAATAGAAACATTATAAAATTTATATATATAATTTTTTTAAATTCATCCTAAATATTTTTTATGCATAAGATAATAATGAATCCAATTTTATTCATTAATATGATATATTTTTCTAAAGGCAGTTTTACCACCTTTTGATGGTGCATTAGTTTAAAATCTAGTTTTTGAAACTTTTATAAATTAATTAATGAATCAAATATATTTTGAATTTGTAAAATGGATTAAATATTTGAAATCAGTTGGTTGAAATTTTGTATATATGTTTATTTTATTTTGTCTCATTATGAATGTTACCTTTAGTAATTTCTTATTAACACAATTAAAGGTAAATTGAGTAATTAAGGGTAAAAATAATATTATAAATATTTAAAAATTACCCTAAAACTTGTCCAAGTATCATTTTATAAGTTTTCGCCATAAAAAGTATACTTGGGATGAGATTATATCCTTTTCAAGCCACATGTACACTAGTATGACATTTATTATATTTTATTTAAAGAGATGTTAAAGATATCATACTCATATTTTTAATAACTATATCATTTTTAATATGGGCTTATATAGGGGATATGTTCAACTATAAATATTAATTTAAAATCTATTTTTTTATCATGTTAATTAATTTTAATTTTTTAGGAAATAAATATTTATTTTAAACTATTTTACATTTAGGATGGAGTAATTTTTTCATTAAAGGAAATATAAAATAAATGATATTAAAAATATTAAAAAAAATATAATTTGAGATAATTAATGTCATAAACAAATTTAATAGATTACCAAGACATAATATGGATGTATTAAAGGTTTTTTTTCGATGTTATCAAGCGTGTTGATATTTCTAAAAAGTCGTGAAATTATTAGTGTCAAAATTGACATTAATGATATTTAAAATAAATAATATTTTATTAAATTATATAAAATTCATAAAAATATAAAATTAGTACATATAATTTATATAAGGTTGAAAATGACATCAATTACTCATTTATGATTCTTTTGAAATTTATTGTAACTATATTAACCCTTAAATAGTAAAAATCCAATTTATCATAGTAAGAGATAAAGGGTTTAATAAATGGTTAAATCCAAAAGATAAGGGTAACAATGTGACCTAAAATTGCATAACAAATATTATTTCAGATGGTATAGACATATAATCATATCATCTTCTAAATAAATCAATTTTTTGTCCATTTTTAAATGAAATTTAATTTATATTAATTTAATGTTTTGAGAGATTCCAAAAGTGACCCACACCTCAATTATAAAAGGGAACCTCCACCTACACTTATTCACACCACTTTGAGCCTTATTTATGGAACAACACCAACACATTTCTCCCCCTATAATATGTATCTAAGTTATGGAGGTGTTAGTATTCTAAAAATTTCCCACTCCAGATCCCTTGAAAAGGTATCAAATGGAATTCCACTTAAGAAGAGGTAATTTTTTACCAACTCATTCTAGTTCATTTCTTCTTCTATTTCATCTTCATGTGTTTTTTCATGCTAAAGTGGTAACTGAATTATAATATGTGTGTGTGTGTGTTTTTGTGTGTGTTATTATGTTTATGATACAATTGTATTCCACCTTTAATCCATTATAAAAAAAGCATTGTGTGTGCGTACGTACGACTTACAGTCTCCACGCAGTGGTGTAATTTATTTTTCATGATCACTTTATTTGGGTTGGTATAATGATGGATATAATGGATAAAAATAATAAATATTAAATTATATTGATTATGTAACATTAATATTCCATCCAATTCCTTACCCTTTCACCGTTAATGGAATGATACCAACACTCATACTTACGTATGACTTATCATCTCCATGACGGGATGAGATTCATTTTCCACGCTAACCACTCAAAAATGATTATAAAAATATATATAATTAGTAAATATAATATATTTGAAAATAATATCATTTTAAAGTTTATACATATATATATACTTATATATATCCTATGCATAAGAAACATGACTTACTCAACAAAACAAACATAGGAAAATGAAGCAGTTAACACCTAAGACAAGGGTAGTAGCAGAATGTAATTAATAAAATGATATAAGAAGATTATATATGATATCATAAATACAGATATGGTTCTAGTATAAGTTAATAAAATGTTTTACACCATTATACAGGATGTTAAATCACATTAACCTAAAATAAATTACAAGGTAAGGGTTATTCACGATCTCATTGTGATCTGGGATTATTTATACGTAAGTATCTTCTAGGGAATTTTTATCATTCATATCCATGTTTCTTAAAAAAATTAAAAAATATTTTTATTATTATCCTACAAATTTATAAGGTCTTGTTACCCATGTTTTAGCTTTTATAAATGGTTTGAAATTAATCTTTTTGTTATTTTCCAAACAAGGTACTTTATCACTTTTTCAACAAAAACTCAGAAGGAATTTTTTTTATCTTATATGGAATTATTATATTTTCCATTGTCATAAAACCTTAATGTATTTAATCTTTCTTTACAATTTTACAATATTATTTTCAATGAAAATTTTTTCTTTTAAAATTGTGTGTCCTTTTCAATAAATGATTTCAAAGTAGAAAGGAGTATTTATCACATGTAATTTGTAATGATTTTATTATAGTATTTCAATATATGTCGACATAATTTGTTGGATCTTATTATTAATTTAGTTTTATCTCTTATGATACCATATACCTTATTTTATTTAAGTTTTTATGATAAGTTTGACTATGAATGTGTTATTTTTATACCATTCATGGTTTATGGTTAATGTATTCACATTTTAAATGCTAATTTTTCAATACGAATTTTTATGTTGTTTATGTTTTTATATGAGGAATGAATTGGACTTAGTAGGTTATGGTTGGGGCTCATTATAGCCCATCGATACATCTTTAGGTCTCATAAGATAGACTAGTATAGGTATTTTCTGATGCCTTACCCATTATGAATGGTGTCTTGTCCTAATCCTTGATGGTATGTTTATGATTTATTGTCATTATGTTTTCCCTAATTATGATATTAGTTTTTGATATTCCATGTGATTATATGATTAGTATAATATCAATGTCATTATTTATTTGGAAATATATGATTTTAATTTATTTTTTCTATATTATTCTCAATATTATATTTAAATGAATTTTTTCCCATATAAACTTTTCCTTAATGTTTATGCTTGTCAATAATAATAAATTTCATTTTATGCTTACCTGTACTAAGCATATGATCTCACCCCTTTATTATGTTTTATATTTCCTAAGATTCCAATATATGTATTATGACTGATATGTAGGGTTAATCTATGAGAATAATGGCATTCTCAATGGATTTTCTATATTGTATTTTGTGTTTTAAATTTTAATTTAAGGTTCATGTAAGTAATTTAGATTTTAAAACTACTAAAACTGTTGGTATATTGGGATTAAGATCTTGTATCTATACTAATGTAATAATGTGAGGCACTAGATCTAGGCTATTGGGTTCAGGTTCATTACATCTGAGGACAGGAAGACAGATCTTCTTTTGATTATCATATCAAGGGCTCTCCTGGTGAGGAAAGATAGACCTTTAAAGGAGGTATAAAACTATTGATACATTTCGTAAAGGTTTTTGAATACCTTTACTATTAAGGTTAAAAGATTAGTTTCTTTTAATATTGAATTTAATTCATTACTACTTTTATATGTTATGCATTTCTTGTATTAACAAGTAATATTTTTCCATTGTGCATTATTTTAGAATGTTATTTGTAATACTTATCTTTCTAAAAAATTAATTTATTGGTGTATCTGTGATACCAATTAAAACATACTCTGATATAATTGGACACAATGTGATTATGATTTTAATACTATAATAATAAAATGATCTTTCAGTCCAATCATTTTACTTAGATAGATATTGTGTTTTTTTAGTTTAGTTTTATAAGCTATAATTTACCCCCCCATCTTGTAAGTATAGCCATCATTGTAAACTCTCACTATCGATAAAACAGGACTAGTAATTTGATTATATATTATATTAATTTTAATTCATTGTTTTTTTTAACCTTTATGAATTTCATGTGATCTATAAGGAATCCATCCTACTCTCTCAGTGTTTATATTTATCATACTGTGAAGTATGTGACCTCCTACACACATTTGTGTTTATCATCAGATTTTAGTTGAATTTTATAATACACTTTAGGTTTATGAATTGCAAGAAGATAATTGTTTTATTTTAGTCTTACATTATTTGTGTAGGATTCATGTTCAACCCAAGGCATTTTAAAACAAAATTGGTTTTGAATGATGATGAAAAAATTGTTTTACATTTTTTAAATTGGTCTCATGCTTATACATTTCTAATTTTTACTATAAATTAGAATTTTAAAATTTAAATTTCATTTTAAAATTTTATTTCAAACATAGATTGAAAGAAAATTGTATAAAGGAATTATTATTTAATTATATTTTGTTTCTAATAGTGTCGAAAGTTTTCGATATACGGATAAAATTTAGATCACATTACCTATAAACACACCTCGGTATGCTAAGGGTTTAGAAGAGTTTTTATATTATTAAATTTCTAATCTATTCATTGATGGTATAATAAAATATTCATGTCCTAAATATAAATTTAGAATATGTTTGGAGAGGCATCAAGTGTATGAAAACTTTATATTGAAACAATTCCCTGATCAATATGCACGTTAGATTTGGAATGGAGAATTGATTGTTATAGATAGTTTAAGAACTAACATAAATAAATAGAATAAGCACACCAATTCCTTGATAGTGTAGAATGAAATTCAAAAATTGTTAAATGATACATTTGTCATTATTGGAAAATGTCATAAATATAAAACAATATCATTACAACTAGTTGTGGTTGTTACAGATATTAATTTTACAAAATGACTTTTTTAGAAACACTAGACAACTAGATAAATATTGTAATATATAATTGGATCCATTTCTCTATGGTTCAGAGACTAATACAAGATAAATAATTTTTGAGAATAAAAATTCTTTTCATAACATAGTTAAGGATTGAAATTATGAGCTATATGAAGAATTTATGATGTATTCAAAATATTATTTTCTAGTGAAGTTGTACCATTTCATGTGCCAATTTGAAATTAAAAATAAATAAATGTCTATGATATTTGAATTGTAACATGATGAACTTTGTGAAGTTAAGATCCATGAGTATTTTTATAATATATTGAATTTTGTTAACCATATTTTGATAATTAAACATCTAATAGATTAAAAATCATGGAAAACATTTTGGTTCGTTACATCCAAATTAATTATTAAATAATAGGAATGTGGGATTGGGATTTTCCTACTGATATATTCATCCCATTTAGGATTTAAAGTGACGGTAATATCATTCAGTTTTTTCTTCTAATCCCTAACAATTTACCTATGTGTATGAGTATGAAACAAATTTATATTATAATTTAAGTGATTATTCAAAGAAAACAAATGCATAAAAATGAAATTTATGAATTCTTACAGTCTATAATTAAAGAATTTCAGGAATTATGGAATAACGGTATTGAGACATATGATACGTCTACTGCAATAATGTTCAAAATATGTATTTTTTTTCAATTTGTATTATCAGTGACATCCATTGACTTTAGAACCTGTCTTATTAGAACATCCACACTAGTTTTGATTTTCTAGTCTGTAACATTCATTTAGATCCTAAATGAATTCCTTAAAATAAAAAATGGTTCTTCTTATATCACCAAACACTTCACATTGAATCTCATAGATTTCGGTTGAACATGTCAAAATTCAATGGTATCATTGATCTTAGACAACCTTATAAATTATAGATAGGTACAAAAATAATTGCATAAATAGAAAAGGATGAAATATAATTTAGTAATGTCCATCATTTGAATGAAATTGGGAAATGAGTTAGAATTAAATCATTAGCTGAAATTAGAACACAATAATATAAGAAAAATGTATATTTTTTAAACTTCTATAATGGAAATTTAATTTTTTTCATAATTATATTGATGTTATTCATATTGGGAAAAATGTTTGTGGAAATTTTATCTTCACATTACATAATGAGAATAAAAAATTGATAAACCATATAAATTATCAAGAATACTTAGAAATAGTCAAGATAAAGTGTGATATATGTACAGATAAGAATTGAAAGTGTGATTTAGTTTTTTTTCAATGAAAAATAAGGAGAAATATATATTCTATTCTATATTAAAACATGTGAAAATACTATATGGGTATTTAAGTAAAAAAATCCAGATATTTTGAATTAAAATATATTCGGTTACATAGATTGAAAAATCATAATTTGGATATTTTTTTAGAGAATTTAATACCATTTAAATTATATACATATTATTACCTGAAAAGGTAAATTTATTAGAAAAATAGTCAAACACATTCTTTATACAACAATGTGAGAAAACTCTACACCTAATTAAACTTTAAAATCTTTAAGAAATAATTTTACTAACACTTTATGCCATGAATATGATCTTCCCTTGATCATTTTTTGATTTCATGGTGCATTTTACAACGAATTTGATCAAGGAAGAATAATTATTAGGTCTCATAAATTATTGATGGATGTATCCAATTGAGAGGTGCTTAATTTATATGTTTTTATTATTAAGTAAACATTATTTTTTATTTCATTACATACATGGTTAATTGTGATTAAATTATTTTTATATATATACCTTGGTCATTTAAAATCATATATGAAAGACAAATCCAAACTAAAAGGCTCAATTTTTTATGGTTACCTAGAAAAATAATGGCATACATTTTATTCTGGATGCTCAGATGATATTGATATAAGATTCATTCAAGTTGGATATGTTAACAACATCTTGACTAAATTTTAACTTGATAGAAAATCTATAATATTTTCCACTATAGGTTATAAAATTTAGAGGACCTCAAATACTACACTAACAAAGTTGGAATAATTAAATAACATAGATATTGTCCATTAAATAGTCCAATTTCATGTCCATTCATTAAATATTTAAGGGAAACCCCAATGAGACACATGAAAAATCATACATTGTATAAGAAATATATGACAAAATATATTTATAAAGACATATTAGAATGGTTTTCATGTCATGTATGTTTATAAATACTGCAATTTGTATATATATATAATAGGTTTCATACTTATTCTATAAATGAAATAATTTATATTAATTTTTTAGGATTATGAATATTGATATTCAAGATGAATTGTTGGGAGATTTAAATTTTTTGGATTGGGGTCCTTTAATATAGGATATGAAATTAAACACTTATAGTTTTAATGGATTTAAATTTCATACAATTGATTAGGAAGAAGGTTTAAAAGCAAATAATAGTAGAATATTTATAGTTTCTAAACTAGGATACTATGGGAAGGTGAATTATATTGTTGAATTATACTACCACAGTAATTTTTAAGTTGTTTTATTCATATTTAGTTGACTCAATATTTCCAAGGGGATTAAAAGAGATTTCATACAATTTATATTTGTGAATTTCTCTTTCTTGATGGCTTTTCGTGACCATGAAGAACTTAATCTGTATAACTTCTCATCATAATTGAAAATGGTAACTTTTTTGGAAGATACGGTGGATAAAGGGTGGAGTGTATTTGTGCATATTAAATAATGAGATTTATATTATATGATTGATGAAGTGGAATAATCAAATTTTTACATTGGATCCCATAAATGGAAAGAATTTGACTTATTTTCCACGGTGATATTAGGAATATTGATCTTTCAATGGTGTATAAATTAGAATAAGTAACAACAGATCATGATAATGATATGATTGGATAAAATTATTTCATGTAAATTGATTCATAAATATCTCAACAATCTATGAATTATGATATTTATTTTTAATACTATGTCTCTGTTATTAAATTTAAATTGCTTTTTATGCATTAATTGATTAATTTTTTAAAAATAAATGTTATAAATGTTCTAAAATATATGTTCTAAAACTTCTTTTACTTTTATAAATGATAATAATTTCCAATAAAAAGGTAATTCCATGTGGTAAATGTTCATGCATTGAAGGATTATGTGGTCACTCTAGTTATCTCACAAGGATATTAGAGGGTCATGGTTAGAGGTACAAAATTTAATGTGAAAAAAATTATTTCATTTTTATATACCGATATCCTGTTTTTTCATAATGGATACAAATAAAAATGTTCGAGAGATAAATATTGATAGTTTATAAATTTGTAATCGAAATGGAATAAAGATTTTTATACAATTTGATAGATTTTTTGTCCCAAAATATGATTTTGTAGTATTATTCGGCCAGAACATGGTCTAATTGCCTTTTTATCTTGAGACCTTTCCCACTGTGATTTGTTCAATGGTTGGAAAAAGTTAGCTCGTAAATTTTACAATCTCATATTTTTTTAGAACATAAAATTTTATTGATTTTATGTTGAAATATAAATATCAATCATATTTTAATTTTTAAAAGATTCATATTATAGGTGGTAGAATAATGGAGTAAATATGGAGATGATTACACCTTATCAATAGGTATACATGGGAATTAATTTTCAACTCTATCTTGATGTTATTTTATATCTAAACTCAATACTTGTAATATATTTTTTGATATTAAACATATATTACTTGTAACTTATTGTGTATTATAGTTGATAAATCATGATTTTATTAAATATTTTATTGATAATAATTGATTTAATTTCATCACAATTAGGTTTATTTGAAAATTTTAAAGGAGTTTTTAATTTGAGATTAAATTTATAAATTCCATTAAAATTATATTTTCACCACTTTATGTTCACTTTATTATTTTTATCAAATTATGTTTTTATGGATAATTTTAATTTTAAATTTTAAACACATTTTCTAAATTAATTTATCTAAATTTTCTATTTAAATAATGATAGTTGGATGTCATATTTTATGGGGAAAATGGATATAAATCTGACACTAAAGTTAATTCAATAGAAAAAACCTCTCCTTACTCTTTTAGTTATAAAGTTTTCATCAATTAATATAATATTCTAAAATTTTGGCATATGTTAGAGAACTCTATTTCAAAAATTTATTTTAATAAGAACAATATCTTATTAACAATGTAACTTGTTAAAAATATTGTGCCAATTTAGTACTCTAAATATGTGGAAAGTTTGAAAGATTTTTAACGATGGGACTATATCTCATAAATGGATATCCAAAATGAGCTAGAATTTTAGAGGGAGATAGATAAGTTATTTGGAAAATCATTACATAACTATATCCTTAGGATATTCAGTTGTTTTTATGGCCATTAATTTATCTGAATCTGGTTCATAATAATTCCAATAGTTTTCCTATATAGAAAAAATATTATTTAATGAATTAGTCATAACTCATACTAAATGGGGCTAATTAAGATAAAATTTTGAAGATGAATTAAAAATATATTAGGTAAAAATATCGCATAAGACAAATTTTCCATATTCTACCATTTAAGAGGTAATTAATTCAAGATATTTTTAAGGACAACATAGGATTTAAAATTTTCTACATCACGTGCCTATAAATTTTTACTACTTTTTCCATTCAAAGAGAGATCCATTTTTTAGGGAGATAAGTTCGAGATTTACAGTAAGAATATTTTTATAAATTGATCATATATATATTTATATATATATATATATATTCTATTTATCTCATATCTATTATTTATTTTATTTTATATATTTCTACCATCCTGCTTCTTCTCAACTCCATAAAAATAGATATTCTACTCTTTCTATTCTTCTAGGGAGAGCAGGGATTATTTGAGTTCATTAAACTTAAATATTTTTTTTAATTTTATTTTGAGAATTTAAATAATATTGAAACTAGTTTTGGATAAGGTTTCACCTCAATTTCTTTACTATTGAGTTATTATTCATGCAAAATAATTTCATATCCTTTTGTCATCATTATGTTACATGAAGAGGATCATTGTAACTTTTTAGTGATGATGTGAGGGAGATTATCCTTTATGTAAATATTTAGTTTTGGATAATAATTATTCCATCATGAGGCTATTTAGGGATAGAATTGATCTCGACGCTGGAAGGAATACTAAGATTATAATATTTTTAAAGAACAATGATAGCATAACCATGAAGTCCTCATAATAGATGTTTCTTTCTACTATACTAACTTTTTCATTGTAACACCCTGAGATTTTATGAAAAATATTCTTTTTAATTTCATTAATGTCTTTTGTTGTACGCTACACAAAAAGGAGCTTGCACAACACGCATCCTTGACTTTCCTTGCATTACACGCAATCGCGACCTTCCTCGATAGCGCGTGTAGTACGCAATACTGAGTTTCACTAAACAATGATATGCTATTAAAATATTATTAAAACTAGCCATTATAAATAGTAATAACCACTTTTTGAAATTTTGTAAATTTTAGTTTTCAAAATGGATTTCATTTTTGGATTCGGAATATCGAAATTAGCTTAGGGTGAAATTTTGGTACTTTTCGGATAACTTTCATTTTCTGATGAATAGTGAAAATTACTAAATTTTAATTAAAAATAACCTTTTTAATCAAAATAATTAATAGTGATAAATTTTGAATTTTAGTGGGTTTAAAGTATATTTAGAATATATTTTTACAATTTAATACAATGTTTCTCATTGGATGTAATTTCACATTTAAACCAGACATATACAAGTGGCAATCTTTTGATAGTTATTATCTCTTAAGAACACGCTATTTGTTTTGACGATGGGAATTAATTTTTAAATTAAGTAATGCAACTGATATGTTTTGAATTTGGTAAAATAGACAGCATTTTTTAGTTCATAATATCAAATATATCTTAGGCCTAATTTTTGGTATTTTTCTGGAAACTTTCATTTTTTGATGAATAGTGAAACCACTAAGTGGTAGTTAAAAAAATGAATTTTTCATAAAACTTAATTTTACCCCTTCTGTGAGTAGAATTTAAAAAATTCTAGAGACACGGTTGATGTCAGTGAGTAAAATGTTGTTCAATGAGATGAAAATAATTTTTGTTGAATAGTAACTTTTAACTTTTTTTACCACGGTTAAAAGTAAATAGGGTAATTAAGGGTAAAAATGTTGTTATTATTATTACCCTAACACATGTCCTAATTCTATTGGATAAGTGTAATTCGACCAAAAACAACCTTAGGAATAAAATATGACCATTTAGGCCCACTTGGATTAGATTAGGACATTTATTATTAATTTATTTAAAGAAGGGTTAAACTAGTTAAAATCAATGTTTAATAAGTATATCATTTTTAATATAGGGTTATACATAAGATAAATTCAACTATAAATATTAATTAGAAATATAAAAAGATTTAATACATAATGATATTTTATTTGTAATTTTTAGACTTTAAATAATTTAATTTATTTATGACACAAAAATGATGCAGTAATTATCTTATTAATGAAATATTTGACATAATTGATGTTATAAATACCAAAATAAATATAATTTGAGACTTTTTATGAATTAAACTAATTTTATAGATTAATATGATCTGTTAGTATTGAATTAATTAACTTTTTTTGAACTAATCATTCTGTTATGATTTTCACAAAAATCAATTACTAAATAGTGTCAAAATTGACATAAAATAGTTTTTAAAAAAAAATATTATATTATTAATTGTTATTTTATTCCTAAAAATCTAAGGTTCGGCCAAATGACTTAGATAAGGTTATATATATTAATAATAGACAACTTGGGGTTCTTTTGGCTTCTTATAGTAAGTTTATTAACCTTATAGTGTAAGAACACAAAAAGACACGGTAAAAGTAAAATTATCTAACTTAATGTTAAATCTAAATGATAAGGTTAAAATAGGAACATAAACCTGTCTAAATTCTATTAGATGAGAGGATTTCGACACATCCCCACCTTAGCTTTGAAATAAATCAATTTTGAGCTATTTAAAACCGAATTTGGCATTATAAAAAAATAATATTTTTAGTTATTCCAAAGGTGCCCCTCTCCTCCCTTATAAAAGGGCACCTCCTTCCTATCTTCCTCACACCAATTTGAGCCTTCAAGCTCAGCCAACCTCTGCCAAATTCTCTTCTCCACTTCCCTAGAAACATCCTAGAGGTCCTGGTCTTCTTCAAAGACAAATTTTAGTGCCCTAAATGGAGGTCTCAAAGAGGCGCTTCAAAGAAGAGGAGGTTCGGACACTTAAGAAGCAAATCGGACCTAAGGTAAGGGATAATGTTGCAATCTCAATTGTTTTCTATCCTAGATTGCTTATACATTAGTATTTACTGGGGTTATTTCTATCATCCATGTCCATGTTTTATAAAAAAAAATTCATGTATGTTTAAAGTCCTTTTTACCCATTTTTGACTTTTACTACATAGTATGTAAGGAATCTTTCTTTTGTTTACGTTACGAGGTACTTTTTTGACTTTTCTAGCAAAAGTATGAGAAGAATGTTTTTTTTAACTTATAAGGAATGAACGGATTTTTACGGTTTTTAAAGCCTTATTTTCATGAAGCTTACTCCAAATATTTCATGACTATTTTCAACAAAATCCTTTTCTTTTAAAATTTCATGACATTTTCTGAAAAGAAAATTATTTTGAAGAAGAAAGGATATTTTCCTCAAGAAATCATTTCAAGTGTTTTATCAAAACCATTTTTCATCTAAGATGAAATTATTTCATATGTTTATGTTTCAAGTATAATTTCTCTATGATTTACATTGTTTCAATTTTTTTATTATGAATTGATATCTATTTCTTTTATATGGATTATGTGATGATGGGATTATGTTTATGAAACCCATTTTATTCGTTGGGTTATTATGAATGTTGTATGTTTATTTTGTGGCACAAGTAAGAATGATTTCATTAAGAGATGGGTGGGACCTATATCTCCCTCCAATGAATTGGGAAAAGATTTATATCTCATGAGATAGACATGGCCGGAACGGCAAGTTAAAACGGTTCAATAATACCGGACTGGAACGAGGAGTGAACTCAATTCAGAAAGGGACTTTATCCACTAAGATGGTCTTGGAAGCAATGCCTTGGCTAATATGGAAATCATATCATGTGCTTAATGTTTTCCTCAATTACATGTTTTATTCCCATGCTATTTTATCATGATTTATGTTCAATTATGATCTATGCCTTATGTACTTCCATGTTTTATGTCGTTGCTCAAGATTTCTAATGTTCATTTTTTGTGTACAAATGTATATGGTATGTTTTATCTTATCCATGCTTACCCTTACTGAGCATTTGAGCTCACCCTTTTTATGTTTTTTTTCCAGGATTAAATGAAAGATTTTAGGTAAGGAAACAAAAATGGAAATATCTTTATGGGAGATGTGGAAGATCTTTCACCACAATTAGAAGATTACGTTACAAGTTTCCAAAGAAACTAAACTATTATGGTCCTTGTGTGTCTGTTTTTGTTATGTACTAAGTATTCCGCAAAAGTAATGTAATGATTACGTACGTCAAGCTTCGGGGGAAAGGTTTAGTCAATCTTTGGAAACTAGGATGTGAAAACGTTAGTGAGATCCCTAGATATATTTCTAAGGTATGTCTAGGGATGTCCCTAAGGATAAGTATACATATAGGATATAGTCCTAGAACTACGGTAATGATATTAGAATTTAACCTAAGTAGTTAGATATTGAGGGTACTCCCCCTTTACTATTTTGTTTTCGCTAGCATGATTTTTGCCTCTCACACTATTCTTTTTGGGTTTTAGAAAATGGCTGGAAACTGGAAGATTCATGATAATGGAGGATATAGAGGACAATGGAATGATATTCTTCATGAGAAACCAAATAAAACGGGATTTGGAAGTCCAAACATCGTTATTATGCCTAATCAGGAATCTCATAATATGATCAATAATCTCAACTTTGGTAATTTTCCCGACTCATATAATAAGAGAAAGATGGAGTTTCATGATGATCATAGAGGAAAGAAAGTTCAATTTCCCTCATGTAAATCATGTGGGAAGAGCCATCGGGGAGATTGTTTCAAAGGAACTAGAAGATTCTTTGGGTGTGGAGAAGAAGGACACAAAGCCAGTAAGTGCAAAGGAAAAGGTTCAGTTAACACCAAGGATGAGGATAATGGTATTTCTACGATATCAACAATGGTTAAATGTTTTAAATGTGGAATGTACGTGCATTATGAAAACCAATGCCCTAAGGGAAAGTCTCAAGAAGAGAATCAGTATGGTCGTATGAGTAGTATTTATGTTGATGATGATGAAGAGACTACAAATGATATTTGAGATGAAAGAATTGTTGAAGCTCGGTCAATGGTTTAAGATGGTAGTGGAATGATTACATGTTTATCAATTGTAATGTTGTATAAGTAATCTCATGGTACTATGGAATAAAGATACATCTAAGGATTGTTAAACTGTTGTCTTTCCTATGTTCTGAAAGTGTATGATTAATGGTATTAGTAACCATGAAAGGTTATTCAGATATTTTTTGAAAATAGATGATATGCGCATAATGAAGGGATAAGGAGAAAATTAAATGTTTGATAGTATTCATGAGCTCATGACTGATATAAGGAGAAGTTTATATCATGGTTTGAGTATATATAATTTTGAGGATTTTGGTAATTGGAAAGAGTTAACTTTTAACAGCATTCATGTTTTCACTAAGGTTCAATGGGTATTCATTCTTCAAGAGAATACATGATTAAGGTATTTACATGTTTGTAATTTTACCAACAAGATATATCTAATGATATATGGGGGATAAATGATGGCATTCACGTGATTGTTATGTGACATTTCAAGTAATCATTTTCTTTATACTATGAGCTTGGACCGAAGTATTTTGGAGAAGCCTAAAAATTGGGATGGATTATGTTGGACATAAGTTAGTATTGTTTAAGGATAGAAGTTTTTTCGATATTATTTATGGTATGTTATAGTAATTTAGTTTTAGAAAAAGGACAACCTGCAGGACGGGTGACAGGCCATCGCTTCGGACAAGGCTGTGGGAATCGAACCCACAACCAAAGTGTGACTGGCCTTTATCGCCTACCACTAGCCTATAGGAAGTCCCTGTTTAGTAGAAACTAGTTTTATTATATTAAGTAGTATGATATATGAAGTATAAGTCCATTTTAGGAACCATATATGATTAATCTCACTATATATGGACTTATGTATTTTTTGATAACTTTTCTAACCTTTTGTTTGAGACAGATGGAATGACTCATCATTCTATCACATGGTCTGCTAACACATCACGAATGACAAATTCAACTTCATTTCTTTAATAGATGAAGCAGAAATTGTCCAAAGAACGACCAACGGTGAGACTATACCAAAATCACGAAAGTATTTCTTCTAATTCCAATTCTTCAACTTTAGGGAAATGATCTTGAAAACCAAAAATGTTGTCCTAGTTCCCTTATATCCGATGAATCAGATGGTACCTTAGATCGTCACAAATTTATGGCTTTGTGATTGTTGGATTTTTTATAGCCTTCTTCTCTACCACTCTCCATCAGAACTTGATGGTTATATTTTTCTTCCATATCCATATTTTCACATATGTTCTCCTACGTGGAAACCCAGTGATGAGTTAATTTGGGTAACCATTATGTTTCATAATTTAGTTTTTAAAGCCAAGTTTTGGTATTCCTTTTTACGATGTGAGTTTCTATTAAAAAAACTTTCGAGTAGTAAACCATTTATAACCCCAACGAATTTCGAGGGCGAAATTCATTTTAAGGGGGGTAGAATGTAACACCCCGAGATTTTATGAAAAATATTCTTTTTAATTTCATTAATGTCTTGTGTTGTATGCTACACCAAAACGAGCTTGCAAAACACGCATCCTGGACTTTCCTTGCATTACACGCAATCGCAACCTTCCTCGAAGCGCGTGTATTATGCAATACATAGTTTCACTAAACAACGATATGCTATTAAAATATTATTAAAACTAGCCGTTATGAATAGTAATAACCACTTTTTGAAATTTTGTAAATTTTAGTTTTCAAAATGGAATTCATTTTTGGATTCAGAATATCCAAATTATCTTAGGGTGAAATTTTGGTACTTTTCGGATAACTTTCATTTTCTGATGAATAGTGAAAATTACTAAATTTTAATTAAAAACAATCTTTTTAATCAAAATAATTAATAGTGATAAATTATTAATTTGAGTGGTTTTAAAGTATATTTAGAATATATTTTTACAATTTAATACAATGTTGGTCATTGGATGTAATTTCACATTTAAACCAGACATATACAAGTGTCAATCTTTTGATAGTTATTATCTCTTAAGAACGCGTTATTTGTTTTGACGACGAGAATTAATTTTTAAATTAAGTAATGAAACCGATATGTTTTGAATTTGGTAAAATAGACAGCATTTTTGAGTTCATAATATCAAATATATCTTAGGCCTAATTTTTGGTATTTTTCTGGAAACTTTCATTTTTTGATGAATAGTGAAACCACTAAGTGGTAGTTAAAAAAATTGAATTTTTCATAAAACTTAATTTTACCGCTTCTGTGAGTGGAATTTCAAAAATCTGAGAGACACGGTTGATGTCAGTAAGTAAAATTTGGTTCAATGAGATTAAAATAATTTTTTTTGAATAGTAACTTTTTACTTTTTTTTACCACGGTTATAAGTAAATAGGGTAATTAAGGGTAAAATGTTATTATTATTACCCTAACACATGTCCTAATTCTATTGGATAAGTATAATTCGACCAAAAAAAATCTTAGGAATAAAATATGACCATTTAGGCCCACTTGGATTAGATTATGACATTTATTATTAATTTATTTAAAGAAGGGTTAAAATAGTTAAAATCAAAGTTTAATAAGTATATCATTTTTAATATAGGGTTATACATAAGATAGATTCGACTATAAATATTCATTAGAAAGATAAAAAGATTTCCTACATAATGATATTTTATTTTTAATTTTTATACTTTAAATAATTTAATTTATTTATGACACAAATATGATGCAGTAATTATCTTATTAATGAAATATTGACATAATTGATGTTATAAATACCCAAATAAATATAATTTAAGACTTTTTATGAATTAAACTAATTTTCTAGATTAATATGATATGTGAGTATTGATTTAATTAACTTTTTTAGAACTAATCATTCTGTTATGATTTTCACAAAAATCAATTACTAAATAGTGTCAAAATTGACATAAAATAGTTTTTAAAACAAATATTATATTATTAATTGTTATTTTATTCCTAAAAATCTAAGGTTCGGCCAAATGACTTATATAAGGTTATATATATTAATAATAAACAACTTGGGGTTATTTTGGCTTCTTATAGTAAGTTTATTAACCTTATAGTGTAAGAACACAAAAAGTCATGGTAAAAGTAAAATTATCTAACTTAATGTTAAATCTAAATGATAAGGTTAAAATAGGAACCTAAACTTGTCTAAATTATATTGGATGAGAGGATTTCGACCCATCCCCACCTTAGCTTCTAAATAAATCAATTTGGAGCTATTTAAAACCGAATTTGGCTTTATAACAAAATAATATTTTTAGTTATTCCAAAGATGCCCCTCTCCTCCCTTATAAAAGAGACCTCCTCCCTCTCTTCCTCACACCAATTTGAGCCTTCAAGCTCAGCCAACCCCTGCCAAATTCTCTTATTCACTTCCCTAGAAACATCCTAGAGGTCCTGGTCTTCTTCAAAGACCAATTTTAGTGCCCTAAAAGGAGGTCTCAAAGAGGAGGTTCGGACACTTACGAAGCAAATCGGACCTAAGGTAAGGGATAATGTTGCAATCTCAATTGTTTTCTATCCGAGATTGCTTATTCGCAAGTATTTACTGGGGTTATTTCTATCATCCATGTCCATGTTTTATAAAAGTTTTTTCATGTATGTTTAAATTCCTTTTTACCCATTTTTTACTTTTACTATGTGGTATGTAAGGAATATTTATTTTGTTTACGTTACGAGGTACTTTTTGACTTTTCCGGCAAAATTACGAAAAGAATGTTTTTTTAAATTATACGGCACGAACGGATTTTTACGATTTTATAAAGCCTTATTTTCATGAATCATCCTCCAAAATATTTCATGACTATTTTCAACAAAATATCTTTATTTTAAAATTGCATGAAGTTTTGTGAAAAGAAATTGATTTTGAAGAATAAAGGATATTTTCTTCAAGAATTCATTTCAAGTGTTTTATCAAAACCATTTTTCATCTAAGATGAAATTATTTCATATGTGTATGTTTCAAGTATAATGTCTCTATGATTTACATTGTTTCAATTTTTTTTATTATGAAATGATATCCATTTCTTTTATATGGATTATGTGATGATGATATTATGTTTATTAAACCCATTTTATTCGTTGGGTTATTATGAATGATGTATGTTTATTTTGTGGCACAATTAAGAATTATTTCATTATGAGATGGGTGGGACCAATATCTCCCTCCAATGCATTGGGTAAAGATTTATATCTCATGAGATAGACATGGCTGGAACGGCAAGTTAAACCAGTTCAGTAATACAGTACTGGAACGAGGAGTGAACTCGATTCAGAAAGGGACTTTGTCCACTAAGATGGACTTGGAAGAAATGCCTTGGCTAATATGGAAATCATATCATGTGCTTAATGGTTTCCACAATTACATGTTTTATTCCCATGCAATTTTATCATGATTTATGTTCAATTATGATCTATTCCTTATGTACTTCCATGTTTTATGTCATTGCTCATGATTTTTAATGTTCATTTTTTAAGTACAAATATATATGGTATGTTTTATCTTATCCATTATTACCCTTACTGAGCATTTGAGATCACCCTTTTTATGTTTTTTTCCCAGGATTAGAAGAAATATTTTAGGTAAGAAAACAAAAATGGAAAGATCTTTATGGGAGATGTTGAAGATCTTTCACCACGATTAGAAGATTACTTTCCAAGTTTCCAAAAACACTAAACTATTATGGTCCTTGTGTGTCTGTTTTTGTTATGTACTAAGTATTCCACAAAAGTAATGTAATGTTTACGTACGTCATGCTTCGGGTCTCTACATTCATGTTTTGTTTTCTTTATGTTTTTTTTAATAATATATATTTATATTATTAGTTATTTTAACTCCCACACCCAAATTAAAATATTTTATCATTTTTTAATATTTTTTAGTTTATAAATAGTGACAATATAAAATCATTATGTGTGAGTGGCCTCTTAAAGAGATAGGATTTGGGTGTGAGCTATATTTATTTCCCAGGTAAATAAAATTATAAATGGGAGATTCACTAAAATAACACACATTATCAAATTTTTATCATTTATAGGGAGATAGAACACTTTCACATACTTTTTTTTTTTTAAAAAGAAAAAAATCATAAATTTTGAAAATTAAAAAAAAATAAGTTCATTAATGATGAGCCATCTAGTTCTTTTAAATAAATAGTTGAATCCCTAGTAAAAAGGTAATAGGTTTTTACAAGTCTAATTATATAAAGGATTTTTTTAAATAGTTTATCAGTGGACTCAATGAATACATTTAGTAACCAATTTTACAATCCTTGGCCAAGGATCTCAAATAATTCTCACAATAATTTTGGGCTTCCATAAAGTGGTGGATGAGTCACAAAAAGAGATCATCCCTCTTAATTTGGATGTTGAAATCTTGGATATGGAATCTAAATATAATAACTCATATATTATATATAATTATACAATCCCCTCGGTGTCATTTCAAGAGGATCCAGCAATTGAAGCTGGTCAATTGAAAGGAGTGGAATTATCCCTGGATTCTCTTATTTTTTATTTTACATTTTTATTAAATCTAATTGACTACCCTAATTTTTATTTTGTATAATCAACCTTGTTTCATTCCCCAGTATATTATGATGAATAAAATGAAGTTGTACTTATGGAGATTTAGTTTTTAGCTACTTCACATAAACAAATTGATTTCCAATCTAACTAACATGAATGGGAATATTTCAATATTGATTCTTCTTATTTTAATTATTTTTAATTTTAAATTCTCTATGGATTCCACCTTTTTATAATTTATGATACATAAATAATAAAGTAGTATATGTTTCTTGAAGATGCCAATGAAATCGTGTCCTAAGTAAAAGAAAAGTACACATTTTTTCTCCTACCCCTACCTTGAAAACTATACTACATATCAAAGGGGATGGGCCAACAATAATAAATTCATGGGTTCCTCTAAAACCAATGGAAAGGAGTTTAAATTCAAATACATATGATTTGATGGTTAAAATCATGCAAACAATATCCACCATCTGATTTTTGGTTATTGTTGGAACTACATAATGGAGGTATTCAAAAACTAATACTCGTATGGGGGGTTCAAACGATGTTCTATAACTTTTACTATTTTCTCTTTTCTCGTTATTTTTATTTATCATTTATTTATTATATTTTTCTTTCAATAAATTTATTATGTTTTGTTTTATTATTTATTTATAAGTATAAATTATAAATACTTATGATCTAAACTCAAGGCTTCACCTAGAAAAAGGACTTAGGTTTTATCTCTCCTTTTCTATGGTTTTGTTACCATTAATTTTTTTTTGTTGAGCAGAAATGAAGGGTAGATAAATTTAAGTGTGGGGTGAGTGTTAACCCTTTTATAGTTTTTTGTGTGTTTTTTTTATTTTTTATCCTATTTTTTGGAAATTTGATCTTAAATGAACATATTTTATCAAATTTAACTCATTAAATATATTGAGAGATTTTTTTAATTTTTTAATATATAGATTTTTATATTATAGTTTATATAGAATCATTTTTCAAGAATTTAATTTCTAAACATTTTTATGATTTTAACCAATTTTTACAATACATGACCATAAATGAATAATCCGAATAATTTTCCCCACCATTTGAGGTATTCTAAACCAAATTTTTATTATTTTATCTAATACCTGTTTCATGAGTGATACACAATCATGTTTTCCTACTAGAACTTTCATTGCCCCTTTCAAAATACATTATTAAACAAAGTCACATGATATAATGGAGGAATACTTTATTCTGAATCCCTTATTCTTAATACCAACATTTAAATTTTTATCTTTATTTATGCCCATATAATCTATGACCTTGATAGTTAAATACAAATTACAATTCTACTTTATCCTTCACACCCTACTCTTGGTATGTTTCACAGTATTCAATGGATTAACTATAGGGGAGTGGTTTCAATTGTTTAAGGGGGTGGTTTATATTATAGAATAAGTATGGAGATATTTTCATTTTATATTGGGGATAGTCTCATCATTTAATTACTATTTTATTCCATTTATTACTATAAAAAATATAAAAATGATAAGGAAAAAAATAGAGATGAAAAAACTGAAAAAAATGGAAAATATTAAAATATGGGTTATGTCATGGGCATGTTAAAAACCATTATTCCTAAACCTTTGATCTTATTATATATATTACAATTATTTTCTTGAGCATATCAAATAGGGTATGAAAGATGTGTGTGAGACTTATTCTAAGTGAAACTTTTAGAAAAAAATTAAACAAATATAGATAAAAGGAAAAATGAGGGTGTATCATTAATTATAATTATTTCCATATTTATAATCCATTTAATTTAGTTGAGTAAAATGGGTAATTTCATATTTAGAAGATTATATTTCATTGAAAATTTTTTTATTAAAATAAAATGTTCTTAATATTTAACCTCCCTTTTGAGATTTATAATATTTCACATAATTACCTAAACACACCAAATATTATATTCATTTGAGGATTATTGCAAATTACTCATGGATGATGATTATTTTTTCCTTTATGGGGTATATATTTGAGATTCATTATAAGACAATGGTTAAAATCATGTACTTAAAGTTTAATCGCAACTCTATATTTCATTTCACTTGATTAAAGAGTGAATTGAATTTCATTATGAGGTAGATTGTTATTGGATCATGGACGAATTCATGTGGTTGAGAAAAATTTAATGTGAGAGAATAAAATTAATGTAAATTTATTTTCAAAGATGGTACAATACTGATTTTATTGTGAAAAAAACATGGAAATTTTTTCATTATTGATTTTTGAGTGAATTTGATTTAAACAATAGATATTTTTTCCAAAATGTGAAAAATGTTAAGTGTAGGGAGTCGATAAACCATGATTTTATTCAATAACTAATTAATAATAATTGATTTAAATTTTCCACATTGAGTTTTATTTGAAAATTTTATGGAAATTTCTAATTTGAACTTAAATTTATAAAATCCATAAGAATTATAATTTTTCTTCTTTTAAGTTAACTTTTTTTATCATAAAATATTTTGTGTTACAAAATTTAATTTGATTTTTTTTAATTTTTATATATTAATTGTTCAACATTTTTTATTTATATAATGAGATCCAAATATTATGTTTTATGGGTAAAAATTGGACATAAAATCAACAATGAGTTGGATTCAATAGAGTGGAACCCACCTAACTATTTTGGTCAAAACATTTTCCTTATTGCTCTATATATTATTAAATTGGAATAGATATTAGTGTAATCAATTACATGAATTTTATTTTTTAATAGAAACAAATAGTTCATGTTGTAACTGTTCCAAAAAATAATTCCATTTTAGCACTCGAAATATGTGTATAGTTTGAATGAATTTAAATAATGTGGACATATCTCAAAAATGGATAGTCTAAATGAGATATAATTTTAAATATATACTAAGAATATATTTGAAAAATATATTTAACTATTCCCTCATGAGATTAAGTTGTTTTTATGGACATTAATGTGTTGGAAACTTGTGTATGTGAATTTAAAATTTATGATATTCCAAAAAAAACATGTATTTAATAAGTTGATCGTATGTATTTCTACACATGTCAAATTAATATGAAAATTTGAGGTTTAATGAAAAATAAAGTGAAGAAAATATTATAGAATAAATATTTTTAACAACATAACATTTATTTGGTCAACCATGCTTGATATTTTTAAGTGCATAATTGATTTCAAAAAAAAATCACCTCTAAAACCTATAAATTTGTACCACTTTTTCCATTGAAAAAGGTAGCCATTTTTTAGGGGGCTAAAGTGGAGATTTGATGTTTTAATATTTTTTAAAAAAAATTAATATATATTAGGTTTATTACTCTCTTATATTTTATTTCTTTTCCCTTTTAGGTTTATCCCACCATGCTCATTCTCAACTCCATGATAATGGATAACCAACTCTCATTATTGTTTAATGGGGGAGAGGAAATGCATTGAGTTTTTTATAATTAAATTTATTTTGTTTATTTTATTTATTTTATTCTAATAATTTAAACTCTATTGAAACTAGTTCTGGTGAATGGTTCACCCTTCTTTATCTACAATTTTGTTCTTCTTCACATTCATATTTTTTCTCTCTCCTTTATTATCATAATGTTGTATGCAGATGGTTAGTGTAACATTAGGGTGATGAGGTGAGAAATATTATCCCACATGAAAAGTTTCAATGTTGGGTAATAAAAAATACATAAGGAGGATTTTGAGTGATAAATTTTATCTCAATACTGGATAGAATACAAAGAATTAAAAATTTTAAAGAAAAATGATTGCATCACCATTAACTCATAAAATTAGAATCTTCTTTTTTCTTCACTAACTTATTCATGATTTGTATTCATTGGGTTTTTTCAATTATATATATTTATATTATTACACATTTTAAACCACCCCCCCCCCTCATATTATATTACTAATCATTTATATTTAAACTTTTTGGTTTATAAATAGTTTCCTTAGAAAAGTAGTGTGTGAGTGGACTCCATAAGAGATCGACCCTGGGTGTGCACTATATTTTATTCCTAGGTAAATAAAATTATTGAACTAGAATTCAAGATAAAATACCATATAACACGGATCAAAAGCATCTCATCACTATCTTGTAAGATATAAACAAATATTATAATGTATGCATGAGTTATGTTAGGTATAAGGTATTATTTGGGTGACTTTTAATTTTTAAAAGGGATGATTTCATTTGTTGATGATTTTGAAAATTCATTGTTTTTAACTATTATAATCTTTTGTAAATTTATAAGTTTTTTAAATAATAGTTTGAGGGTGATATCAATCTTGTTAAATGTGAATTAATAATGATAATGATTTCCATTATTCATAATGTGGCATTGAAGTTTATATGTATTTGGATTAAAGGAGTGACACTTGAAATTGTTTTCATGACATTAATGGGGACAAGTCTGGTTGAGTTTTATATGTAATGAATATTTATAAATGAATTGATATTGGTTATTGTATTTTTTTTTAATATATATCTATTGAAGTCTTGTTCATTGTAACATTTTCATTACTTATGCTAATGGGTGAAATTAGAATTATTTTTGGTACTACAATAACTAGATGTGGTTTAAACCATCACCATATAATGGTAATAATTTAATAGTGGTTTAAACTTCCAGTAAAGGAGCTTTAAATTTAGGGGAGGTTTGAACCACAGTTATCTAATACTAAAAGATTCAAATAAAAATCAATGATAAAAATTTAAAGAACTACTTTGAAGATAACATATGGTGAAATTTTAAAAAAACTCCATATAATTCAAAAAAACGTGAAATATTTCTCAACGTTGTATCTCTTGGTAGTTTCTTAAAATCACCACTAATTTCCCATTTTCTTGAATTTTTATTAGAATAATCAAAAGATCAGATACCAATTGTAATAGAAGGAACCCTTGAAATACATTATTTCAAATCAACCTATTAAGACGATATGAGGGTTTAATAATGTTATTTTTAAATGGAAAAAATAAAAACTTAAATCACATATGTGAGTTAGTGAAGGGGGAATAATAAACAACATTAAAAAGGGGTCTAAAATAAATAAAACTATGCTATAATGTTTTACAGCCAAATGTGGACCTATGTGAATATATATAACACCACCCCACATTAATTTAGTTATGAAAAACAAAAAAAGGAAGGCTATAAATAAAATGATAAATCAAGAAAGAAAATAGGACCAGAGAAGATGTCATAGAATTATGTTCTTATAACCCTATAAATTGTGATGAGATCAAGATGTGGGTTTGGAAGAATAACACATCCTATAAAAACATACACAACTCACCAAAGGAAACTAAAAACAATAGAATATAAAATTAGAGACAAAGAGAATTAGGGATGCACTTACAAGATAAGGCTCCACTCTATGTTAGGATTATCCACCTCCAAGATCGCAAGTGGAATATTCCTCCACTAAAAGTGAACTCAAAAGGACTAGGTATCGAGAATTCTAGTGGAGCGCTTCATGAAATCTTCCTTTATTCTCCTCACCCTCAAACTCTGTAAAATATCAAAAAAATAAATATTATATATAAATCCTTTTTTTATCTTCTCCATTAGGTTTATGTGTTGATCAATGCTTGGGTAAAGTAAAATTTGCTTTGTGTAGCCTTTAGAAGCTTTAGAGTCCTTTTGGTCTAAAATGGGAAACACCATGAATGTGATGCAATCCATGGTGGTCCATATAGATTCCTTGTTCATATAGTAAAGGGGTAAATTGGTGTATAAATAGGCATGGAGTAAGGGAGGTTATTTGGTGGACCACGTCTTGAGTGACCTCACCACACTCATGGGGGAATTGTGAGGTAAAATGGCCTAGGTCCTGGAAAAAAATACATGGGGAATGGTTTTTTTGGAATTGTATGTTCAATAACATCATGTTTTTTTGTAGGATATGGTGGTGTTCAAGAGGGTTTTGAAATATCTAAAAACATATCCTTCTTCCTTAGATATTGAATTTTTCAAAGGTGAAATGTGTGTGACTTAAATAATGGTTTAGAAATGTGTTTTTAGTTCATTTATCCACTATATTAATCAATTTATGGTCATCTTATTTATGGTTCCTTTTAATGAGATATTTTCTAGTTAAATTTCTTGTAATTTTAGTGCATGGTTATATATGAACATTCTTGATAATGGTATAGTTTTGCGTGATTCCCTCTCCTTGAATATCCTTATTTGACCTTGCTAGAAACTGATCCTTCAATGGTGTAGGCTAATCTTATTGAACCATATTCATGAGTTCATCGCATATTTTTTCTTATCATTGTCCAAGAGTAATGAAATTCATCCTTCTTCAACCAAAATCTAAGAATTCCATGTTTTTAGTGTCTAGAATTGGGTGTGTGATTGTTCTACCCCGTAGATTGTTCTTTATGAGTCTCATTATAGAAATTTATCATGTTGGATTTTAATCAATTATATGAGTTCTTAGCATGAAATATTGTCCTAGTTGGAGTGAATTATTGGTTTAGGTGATGAAACTCTTGGAGTATTGTGATTTTAACATCAATACACTTGTGTTAGGAAGTTTTTTACCCTCTATAGGTCGTGTATGTGATTGTTAACCTGATATAACAATGTTTCATTATATGATTTAGGCCCTATTTTGTGCTTGATGACATGTGTGTGCATGTTTATCCTATGAGACCATGTTTTATATTTGATTATTTTTGTGTGTCTGTGTAGCCAGTGAGACCCATGTTTGAGTTTGATCACATGTGTGTGTGTGTGTTAAGATACTGATTATCACTCTTAATATTCGATATTGTGCCTCTTTATGTGATGGAACTAGTTTTATGTTATGTGATTGGTATATGAAATATTTTTGTTCTATGAATGGTTCCAAATTGACATGTGGACGCATCATGGCTTAGTGGCCCAAGAGGGGTAGCATGTTCAGATTCTCCAAGTAAAATTATGATAGGACTTAGATAGATGATGGGGAATGATGGCCTTATGTCCTAACCTAAGGGCATGATAGTTTTTTTATCTGACTCAAGAGGAGATAGTGGGTATGATGTTCTTTGGTGACCTATCCCAGGACATAGTAATGGGATATGATGGCCTTGTGTTTTGACCAGACGTACAATTGAGATATGATGGCCTTATGGCCTAACCCATGAAAGATAAGGGACTTTACAGCCTTGTAGCCTAATCTGATACTTTTTAGCCTTTTGGATACTATATTGTACATGTGGTGAACTTTTCTTCAATTCTATTTCATGGCTCTATTATGAATATGTTTCTGACAAGGATCTAAAGAAGGTACCTCAAATGGGTTTTGGCAGATTGGTTAGTGCATGATTACTTGATATATGATTGTATTTTTTTACATGTGTATTTATCTATTATTATGAACTAAACTCTTATGCATGTTCACTCATGCTAAGGACACATTGGTGGTTCTCTAATGGTTTTATAATCACACATTACGCTAGAATCTCTATGTATGTGCAAACTTTATGTTCAAGGATATATGAAATTGAAAGTTCCTAGTGACAGGGAGATAAGAGACAGATGATGGTGATCAAAGGAGGTATTGGGATAGAATATGGATTAATACCATGATGTTTTATTTACTTAACCATAATGATAATATTATTGTTTAACCTTCCACTTTGTGGGTCCTTTCATTGTTATTTTATGTGACTTAAGAAACATTCCATGTAAATTGTTATAGAATTTCTTATTATTCTATTTCATTATTCTGTGTTATTATTTATAGTTAAACTTATTCATACTGATGGTATTTACACTCTTCCTATGGTGTTAGAAACCTCCATGCCAGTTAGAACCCTCTTGCATATAGGGAGGAACACATGAGGCCAAGTGACACATCGGGTCGAACCTGGTGATTTGGATAGAGGAATTATAAATAGGTATCAAATGAGGTTTTCCTATTTCTTTGTTCTTGACTATATTTATTGGGAAATTTAGAAAGGATTTAGGCTGTGTAGGACTCAAGAAAGGGAGTTTCATGTGTTCCTAGCCAGCACATCTCTAACAGACCACTGAGTTTCCATTTTTAGGACATCTTTTATCGATATAGATTTATAGTTTCATGTTGATCCAAAGAATATTGTGTTGTTACAATTTTATTTCTATTGGGTGTGTTCATGTATCATGAATAGGTACTTAGGTTCACATATCATATATATATCTATGTGTGTGTGTGTTGATTATTTCATGATATTTCTTAATTAAATTCCTTGATATGTTTATTTGTTTGGTGATATATACATTTTCTCTATTTTTGAGATATATTTGTTTCGATATTGACAATTTGAACTTGAGCATGATTTCTGTTATATAAATGACTATGAAAAATGTATAGGTACAAACAACTAGGCTTGAGCCTTGAGTAGTACCAAGAGGGTTGTGTTTTCTTATCACCAATAGCCTCTTCAAAAATGTTTTATCTATTACCTAGTTTGTTTCTATGAATATATTAGGTTTTCATCTAATTAATATGTTATATATGTTCCAATCATATGTTGGAATTACAGACAATGTCAACTTCATACAATATTATTGGAGAACCTAGATAAGTGGTCTAGGATGATCCTAAAATAGAGGATATCTTGATTCTACCACCATTTATTTAGGATAATTCATTTGACCATAATCTCACAACTACTCCAGTGGTTTAGGAAAAAAGACCACTTTATCCATGAGTTTTATTCATAGTGTGCATTCAAGGAGGATGAGTTTCAAAGACTATAGTATACTCTCCTCGAGACTTTGAACTCTGACACCCTATATCCTTCTTGGAAACTGAAGTCCCTTAGGATATTTATGAATTAATTGATTTCATAGAGGGAATCATTGATATAGTAGAGATCATAGAGGATCAACAGTTAAGGTTTGGTACTTTCATGCATCAAGGACCCATTCAAAGGTGTAAGGGTGTTATGAACAAGGTAGTAAGACATTAAGGTCTTCCTTGGATGGCATTCAAAGACTTTTTCTTTATGGATTTCTTTCCAATTAAAATTAATTTGTACCATTACCATGAGTTTATTGAGCATCATCAAGTCTTGATGAAGGTGTCAACTTACTCATCACATTTTAGAGATTTTCTTCTCTTTTCTCCTCTATTGGATGTGAATGATGTGTAGAAGTTTAAGAAGTTCAAGATTAGACTCAAAGAAGTGTTTATATTCCAACTCTTGAATTTTTTGTTGAAGAAATAAACAAAGGTGCTTCCAAAATCCCTAGATACCAATAAGTGTCTAGAGGTGGATATAGCTATATGTCTTCTTTTAACCTTCACTTGATATCCCTATGATACTTTATATAATTGGATGATGAAGGTAGATTAATCACACTAGAGTGGTGATAGACATCTAAATTAAAGTAGGATTTATTCAATGACTTATGTGGATGAAGAAGGTTTTTAGGGTTAAAACTAAGGACATAGTATGCATTATCACAAGATTTTCCTAAATAATTAAATAAAGTGTATTTGGTGTAGCATGATAGGGAATATACAATAATTATTCTCAAAGACATCATGGAATAGTTCTTCTAGAGGTTTTATTCAGACATAGGGATCAATCCATGGGATTAGATGTGGTCCTCATTAGTAGGTATGGACTGCTCAAACAACAAGGACTCAAGTGATTCATGCATATTAGAGACATGTTTTTAGAGATAAGTTTATTCATGTATGTTGTGAATCAGGTTATGGATGACTTTGTAAAGGAACCATCTACCATTGGAGGTATGATCATGATGAACTACACTCTTTTTATCATTCATTTTAATACTATTGCTTCCCATTTGTTTATATCTATTCAAATTGTTACTACACATGACTTACCAGTCAAGTTATATTTTAAGTTATGTCTCTTAATAAACCCTTAGGGAAGAAATTGAATCCTCTTTAGAGATGTCCAGGACATATCCTAGTATTTACTAACTATGTAAATCTATGGGATTTCATGATACTTGAAATGGTTAGCATCAATGTGATCCTTAGAATGTATGGGCTAACTAGTTAATGGGAATACATGGACTGCTGCTAAAGATGTGTATTATTTAATACACCCAATGGGTTTAAAGTAGATTTCACTTGAGAGTGGGATCTTGTAGAAAGTATAATTGGACTAGACCTGATCCATATGGGTGTTATTTCAGCATAGGTAGCAGGTATGGATCTTATAGAAGAGCCAATGGTAGACTCTTCTTTCTATGGTGGGCCTATATTAGGATGTCTTCCAAGACAACTTGTTAGGTCTCCCTCCTAAGAGAAGAATTGACTTTGAGATAAAACTCATGCATGGAGAATTGAATAAATCAATTCTCCCATGTCATATAGTTATAGTTGAGTTTTTGGAACTTAATATTAAACTTGAATATTTTGAGGTGAAATGTTTTATCATACCCAGAACATCTCCCTTAGGTGCTCAAGTATTGTTCATAAAGAAGAATGATGGTAGTATTTAGTTTTTTATTGACCACAAGAAGTTGAAGAAGGTAAATATGAAAAATTGATACCCATATTTGACGATCATTGACTTTTTTTACCAGTTCCAGGGAGCTTGGTGGTTATCCAAGATTGACTTATGGTTAGGAAACCTCCAACTTTGGGTTGAAGTGGAGAAATTCTTAAGATATTGTTTTGGAGTAGATATAGACTGTATGAGTATCTTTTCATGACTTTTGGATTGTAAAAATCAATGTAAGTATACATGGATCTCATTAATAGGATTTTACATCCACATCATGACTCTTTCATAATTTGTCTCTTGGATGATACCCTCATATGCTCACATACATCAAGCATTCATACTAAGTATCCTAATATTTTATTGAGTACACTTTGAGAACATTATATTTATACCAAATAGTCTAAGTTCCACCTTTTCCTTAGGCATGTAATTTATAAGGTGGGGATTTTTGAAGACCTAGAGAAGGTAGTGTAACGACCCAATATTTTTTAAAGGAAATTAATTTCTTATAAATATTTCAAAATCACATTAACTACTAAGTGCTATGGGACCCTTAAAGAATAAGCTTGTCACTTCTGTGATGTGAATTTCAAAAATCTGACATACACAACTGCGATCAGTAAGTTATTTAGAGTACAATTAGAAAAACTTAATTTTTGGTGAATAGTAACCAACCCTTATGAATAGTAACATAGCCTTATGAATAGTTATATACCCTAATTAATAGTAACCTTACCTATGATAATGTATAAATAATATTCAAGTTGAAAATACGACATACCTATATTTTAGAATAAGTTAATGAATGTTTTAAAACTGGTTTTTGTAAATAAATTATGATTTTAATTAAATAGTAAATTAATAATGTTTGGAAAATTATTTTTGAAAAATGGATTTCATTTTTGGATTCTACACGTCAAAAAATGGGTAGTGTAAAATTTTGGGATTTTTCTGAAATACTTGAATTTTTTATGAATAGTGACATATCATAAATCACAAAATTAAGATAAATACACTAATTATATAGTCATGTGTGATGTTCTGCTAATGTAAGCCCACTTTGTTTGGGATCACATGATAAAATTACTATTCTTGGTCATTTAATACTCACTATTCCTTGTCTTGAGGAGAAATAATAAATTAATGAGTTTTATATTAAGAAATCCCCTCTCTCCTCTACTTTAAAAAACCCCTCTCACCCCCGCTTCCATTCACTCCTCTCAATCCTTTTTCCTTCTCCAAATTCAGGCCAAATACCCTCCCAGCTTCCTCTCCCTCTTCCAGAAATCTTTGGTCTCATAAAAAGACCAAAAACCTCCCTTAAGGAGGCTCTCAAGGAAGTTTGGTTCAAGAGGAAAATTCCTCTTTTCAAATCTTTATCTTTCCTTTCAAGTTCTTTTGTTTTGTTTTTATATTACCTCTCTTTATCCAAATTTTTTGATGACTCCAATACCTTATATATAATGGAATGTTTTCATGATAGTGTAATAAGCTATCATCATCTTCCCCTTTTTACCTTCTTTTATACTAGTAGCAAGAACACCATCTGAGATGTGTCAATTTTACACATTCAAGGATGATGGACTTTCGATTTCTTTTATCATTCTAAATTCTGGTAATAAAACCATTATTGTTATGGTTGAACTAGATTATTATATATAATATAACCTATTTAATATTCTGTAATCTCTTTGTTCAAATGGTGTTAGGTTATAAAGAAAAATGAGTTTGTTGTAATCAAAACCCACAGATTAACCGAATCAAATATCATTAAAGTTCTATATGATAATTCATCCTCGTTCCATGTAACCAAGTTATATAAATGAATAATAAAACCTATTTATGTTCATAAATAATATATTATTTCAATTCTATAGATTTACATCCATTCCACTTCATTACTTAAAAACAAGTGAACCGAATATGAAAATAAGAGAAACGAACACTCCAGAACGACGAAATTCAATACAATAACTTGTCAATAAAGACATAAATGAACTAACCAGAATTATGGTAAACTAAATACATGTCTAATAGGTTCTGAAATAAGTTATTAACAAGTATAATTTCATATTCTAGGAGCTTAAGTACAAGGTTGGAACACATTTGGAGTTAAGGTAAGGGTTTCTTCATCTCACTTTCATTTTCGTGAGATTTTTCATATTCACTACTAATACATTTGTATGGTGTATGTATACTGAAATTTGATTTCACATATCATGAATATCTTTATCATCATGTTATTAAATCTATAATTTTTATATTATTAATTTTTGGGGCATACGAATCATTTGATTACAAGGTGGTAAGGGTTTTTCCTCCCGAACTTCTATTTTCATTCAGGATACTTTCATTGTCTAATTACCTCGATGTAATTATTAAGTATTGTTATGTACTCATCATTTTTTCTGTGTGAGTATCATATATATGTTTATTAACCAGAATCCTTCCTTATTTTGTGGATATTTACACATTTTAAAAGGAACTTTCTAAACTGTTTCCAAAATACAAGCCTGATTCAAGGGAATTTCTCAAATTCTTATCTATTTTCAAGGGAACTATATAATCTGTTTTTGGAAACCATTATCCTTATAAAATCATTCATTTTATTATGAAAATACTATCTTAATTAACTTCTTATTTTATACAAAGATTTTATCAAAAGAACTCTTCTTTTCAAAATAAAAGATTATTTATCTCAAGAATTGCTTAATGATTTTATAAGAGTGTTTTTATCTAATTCAACACTCTTGTTGATTCCATGATATTATTGGGTTTAATAATTTATAAATTAATCTACCATATTTGATTTAATGGTTTATAACTAATTCTACTTTGGATAATCTCTCCAAAAACTATTCACCATATTATTCTGAATGGTTAGTGTTTTATGTTTAATGATTGGGGAAAGATAGTTACATTTCATATGATAGTTTCAATATGAATGTATTTTTTATTTATTTTTATCCCCAATAATATGAAGAATGAAATAGACTTATTATGTGATGGGTGGGGCCCGATATAGCCCCTTGATGCATCGGTAGGTCTCATGAGACAACTAGACGGGGAATTGGCTGAGGCCTTTCCCAATGTGATATAGATTTTGGTCGAGGCCTTCATCCTTAGATGTCTTGGACGAGGCCTTAACAAAGTGTTTCAGAATGTCCGGCATTATGAATTCCATCATTATGAGTTCATATATTGATATTTTATGTGGTTATTTGACTATTATAATACCCATGATTATGTTTTATTATGAAATTATTTACTCAGCTCATATTCTTGCCATAATGTGTTCAAGTTTATTATTAAAGGCACGTGTTTTCAATTATTCACCATGTCTAATGTTTATATTATCTTCCGCTGTATTTCGTACTCTTACTGAGCATTTGATCTCACCCCTTTCTTATGTTTCATTTTTCTCGGGATATGAAGAAGTAAATTATGAATGACATGCAAGCATAATCTAGGAGACATGATGTTGCTAGTGGAATAATTTAGTGTTGTTTTTCCTTTCCATATGTAAATATGAACTTATGTATGTAACTTTTTTACAATAATACTAAACTACTAGGTCCTTTGGGATTCGTATTCCTTGTATGTATGCCAACATAATCAAATAAGGCACCGGCTCTGGGCAACTGGGGTCGGGTCCTTACAGTTGGTATCAGAGGAAGTTTAGTAGAATACTTAGAAACTAGATTTAGAAAATGTAGAATTATGGAAGAGTACTTAAGTTAGTCTTTGAGGATATACATACAATAATGTCCTGGTATTTTGGTAAGGAATAGATTATGTGGATCTTTCAAGTAATGCATCCCTGTCTGGATACGAGCAGGTAGAGGCAGCTTTGGCACAGATGTATCTAGGGGTAAAACTCGAAAACACCACTTTGAGAGAGACTCGAACGGGAACTGGTGCACGAAAATGGGCCTTTCTATACTCTTGGTTACGACACTCCTGGGGGATATTCTTAGGATAATTCACATTTTCTTTACAAGCCATTATGAAGGATTTAAATGTAGATTTTGCCTCAAAGATAGCAGGTTTATGATTAAGAGATTAGCTATGAATATAATTTCAAATTATGATTAGTATTCTTCTACATTGAGATTATAAATTATGATTCATACTATAATCTAGTGTATTCCATTATTTAGGAAATGGCACCGAGCAGAAGGAATGGAAACTTCACGAATGCACGTGTCCCCTGTAGGGATTTTCCTCCGACGCAAGATAATGATGTTGGCTCTGGTGCTGTGACTGGTGTTGAGCAACTCATATCTATACTTGGAAAACCTACTCAGGTTATGAATAATAACCTTACCCATATGGAGCATCTGGATCCACCATGTGGAGGAGCTATGCTAGATCTCTTTATGCGACAACAGCCTCCATCGTTCAATGGTAATACAAACCCTTTTGTAGCAGAATAGTAGATATGTTCCCTCGAGAAGATATTTCTCGCTTTGGGATGTAATGAAAGATAGAGGGTTGTCATGGAAGTATATCATCTATCGGGAGATGCGGATCAGTGGCGATCATTAATCCAAAACACAAAGGAGGAGGAATAAATAGAAGATATGGAATGGAGGGATTTTAAGGAAATCTTCTTAGAAAAATATTTCCATCGAGAACAAAGAGCAGATATGGAGAGGAAATTCTTGAATCTGAGGCAAAAAGAGGATGAAAATGTTGCCAAGTATTAATACAACTTTACAAGGCTGAAAAGACATGTTGTGGACTACATACGAAATCCAAGGAGAAAAATCGATTGATTCTTTGATGGACTGAAGCCATTCTTCTGGTGGGCACTGATCTCCCAAAATTTTTCATCATATAATGACATAATTTCATGTGCTATCAAGATCGAAAAAGAATTCTCTAAGTCTTATGACTTTATGGGAATGCAAGAAAAGAAGAGGGATGCTGAAAACCTAGGGAAAGGAAATAAGGAAACAAGGAAGAAGGGAAGAGTTTAATTTCCACCATGTGGCAATTATGGAAGGAAACACCCTGGTGCGTGCCTAAAAAGAAAATAAGTATGCTACTAATGTGGTCAGAAAGGATATCTTGGTGGTGATTGCAATGGAAAGAAGGAATCCAATGATGTTTGATGCTTTAATTGTTAGGAGATGGGACACTATGCTAATAATTTTCCAAAACTTCAAGGAAATATACAACAGAAGAGGCCAAGGGAGCAAGGACAAGCATATTCGATCACAACTGCAGAGGTTGAAGTTCCGTGTGATGTGGTGGCAGGTAATTCGATTGTTTCCTCAAGCTTAGCCAATGCTTTATTTGATTCTGGATCATCGCATTGTTTCATATCTTCCCAGTTTTCTAAAAAATTAGATATTTCCAATTTGATTTAACAAAGGAGTTGTCAGTCAAAACTCCTAAGGGAAGTATCATTGGTAAAAAGTTCTCTGAATCAGTTCCCATTAAGGCATATAAATGTCCTTTATTTGCTGATCTTATCATCATACCCATGACTAAATTTGATATAATCCTCAGTATGGATTGTCTTTCAGACCATGATACAAAAATTTATTGTATGAAGAAGGAGGTTACAATTTTTGATGACGATGATAAAGAAAAACTTATCTTTGGAGTAGAATCATCACCATCTGATTCTTATCTAGATCCACCCCTAGTAGCTCAACTAAATTTAATTATTGGGGAGGAAGATAATGAAATAACTATGGGTGAGGAAAGGAATGTTCAAATAGAGTATGTACCTATTGTGAGAGAATATTTTGATGTGTTTCCAAAAGATTTACCTGGACATACTCCAGAATGATAAATTGAGTTTTCCATTGATTTAATTCCTAGTTTCCAGGCCCATATCATAGATCCCTTATAGAATTTACACTATGGAATTAGTGGAACTAAAGAAACAACTAGAGGAATTGATTAATAATAGATTTATCCACCCTAGTGTTTCTCCATGGGGATCCCCTGTCCTTTTTGTTAAGAAGAAAGATGGATCTATGAGGTTATGTATCGACTATAGGGAGATCAATGCTATAACAATAAAGAAAAAGTATACCCTACCTCGCATTGATGATTTATTTAACCAACTTCATGGAGCCCAATATTTTTCAAAGATTGATCTTCTATCTGGATATCATCAATTACTTGTTAGGAAGGAAGATATTCCAAAAACAGTATTCCGAACCAGATATGGGCATTACGAGTTTACAGTAATGCCTTTTGGATTGACTAATGCACCCTCTGTCTTCATGGATCTAATGAACAGAGTTTTCAAGTAATATATCGATAACTTTGTAGTGGTTTTTATTGATGATATCCTGGTGTACTCTAGAAGCTATGAAGAACATGAAAATCACTTGCGCACTATTTTAAAGACTCTGAGAAAAAAATGAATTATAGGGGAAGTTCTGAAAGAGTGATTTTTGGATCCAATTAGTTTCCTTTCTAGGACACATTTTCTCTAAGGATGGAATATATGTAGATCCTAAAAATACAAAGGTTGTGCAAGAATGTCCTACTCCAATGAACGTAACTGAGGTATGTAATTTTATTGGTTTAGTAGGTTATTATCGGCGTTTGGTTCATAACTTCACTCGTTTAGCCAACCCAATGACCAAGCTCACTCATAAAGGGGTTAAATTTGTTTAGACAAAATATTGTGAAGAATGTTTCTAAGAAATAAATAGAAGATTAGTTAATGCTCCTATATTGACTCTACCATCGGGGAATGACGGGTTTGTTATTTATAGTGATTCTTCAAAGAAAGGACTTGGTTGTGTCTTTTTTAAAAATTATAGGGTTATTGGTTATGGATCATTAAAGCTAAAAATTCATGAGAAAATCTATCCTACTCATGATCTTGAGTTAGCTACTGTAATCTTTTCTTTGAAGATATGGAGATATTATCTCTATGGTAAAAAATGTGAGATTTATACTGATCACAAGAGTTTGAAGTATATTTTCTCACAGAAAGAACTCAACATGAGGAAAATGAGATGGCTTGAACTACTCAAGGATTATGATTTCACGATACACTACCACCCAGGGAAAGCAAATAAGGTGGCAGATGCTTTGAGCAGAAAAGATCTTGGAGTTTTGATTGAGATGAGAGTTGAAAGGGATCCTATGTTCATGGATCTAGTAAAGATGGATATGGGAATTATTAAGGAAGGTAGAACATCACTACTTTTTCAAATTGTTGCCCAATCTTCTTTACTAGATAGGATAAAAAGTTTTTAGGCTGATGATGAAGATTTTCAAAAAAAAATTAAAGTAATAAATGACGGGAAGGTGACCGACTTCTCATATGAAGATGGAATTTTGAAATTTGGGAATAGGCTTTGTGTTCCCATTATTCCTTATCTAAAGAGAGAACTATTGGATTATGATCATAGCTCTAATTTCTCTATACATCTTGGTAGCACAAAGATGTATCGAGATCTCCGAGAGAACTTTTGGTGGGACAATATTAAAAGGGATATTGTTAAATATACATCAAAGTGCCTGGTATGTCAACAAGTGAAGGTTGAGAGGAAAAAATCTAAGGGGATGATGCAACCACTACCCATACCATCATGGAAGTGGGAGAAAATTACCATGGACTTTGTCACTGGACTCCCAAGGACATCTAGAGGAAACAATACTATATGGGTCATTGTGGATCATCTTATAAAGACAGCTCAGTTCATAGCGATTCGAGAGGACTTCTCATTGGATCAACTTTCACGGATTTACATCAAAGAAGTGGTAAGGATGCATGGAGTACCACTCTCTGTTGTATCCGATCTTGATCCTAGATTCACCTCTAAGTTATAGAAAATTCTCCAACATGCTTTAAGAAATGAACTGAACTTCAGTACGGCCTATCATCCTCAAACTGATGGCCAATCCGAGCAGACTATTTAGACACTTGAAGACATGTTGAGGGCATGTTCTATGTAATTCAAAGGAGGATGGGACCAAAAACTTCCATTGGTTGAATTATTCTACAAAAATAGTTTCCACTCGAGCATCCGTATGGAACCATATGAAGACCTTTATGGGAAAAGGTGTTAAACACTGGCGTGTTGGGATGAAGTCGGTGAGTGAAAGCTGCTAGGACCTGAATTGGTTGAAGAAATGGTGGAGAAGGTGAAAACCATTCAACATCATATCAAGGCAGCCCAAATTTGATATAAGAGTTATGCGGATAACCATCTATGAGACCTGGAATTCCAGGTGGGAGACTTGGTATTTCTACGCATATCTCCATGGAAGAAGGTCATGTGGTTTGGGAAGAAAGGAAAGCTAAGTCCCAGGTATATCAGCCCCTTCGAGATCCTTCATCGAGTCGGAGCTGTGGCATATCAACTGGCACTTCCACCAACCTTATCGAAGGTACATGATGTCTTTCATATATCCCTCTTAAGGAAGTACATACCAGACCCTTCACATGTACTCTCTTCAGAGGTGGTACAGTAGGAGGATGATCTTTCCTATGAGGAGCATCCGGTGAAAATCTTGGATCGTAGAGACAAAGTTCTTCGCAACAAGACTACTCATCTGGTCAAGGTACTATGAAGAAACCATAAGTACAAAAAGGCAACTTGGGAATTGGAGGAATCAATAAAGGAGAAGTACCCCCACCTATTCTTCGCCTAAATTGTAAATAAAATTTCGAGGGTGAAATTTTTGTTAGGAGGGGAGAATGTAACGACCCAATATTTTTTAAAGGAAATTTCTTTCTTATAAATATGTCATAATCACATTAAATACTAAGTTCTATGGGACCCTTAAAACATAATTTTTTCACTTCTGTGATGTGAATTTCACAAATCCGAAATACACAGTTGCGATCAGTATGTTATTTAGAGTCCAATAAGAAAAACTTAATTTTTAGTGAATAGTAACCAACCCTTATGAATAGTAACATACCCTTATGAATAGTGACATACCCTAATGAATAGTAACCTTACCTATGATAATGTATAAATAATATTCAATTTGAAAGTATGATATACCTATATTTTAGAATAAGTTAATGATTGTTTTAAAACTGGTTTTTGATAATAAATTATGATTTTAATTAAATATTAAATTAATAATATTTAGAAAATTATTTTTGAAAAATGGACTACATTTTTGGATTCTACACGTTGAAAAATGGTTAGGGTAAAATTTTGGGATTTTTCTGAAATACTTGAATTTTTATGAATAGTGACATATCATAAATCGCAAAATTAAGATAAATACACTAATTATAGAGTCATGTGTGATGTTCTGCAGATGTAAGTCCACTTGGTTCGGTATCACATGATAAAATTACTATTCTTGGTCATGTAATACTCACTATTCCTTGTCTTGAAGAGAAATAATAAATTAATGAGTTTTATATTAAGAAATCCCCTCTCTCCTCCACTATAAAACCCCCCTCTCACCCCCTCTCCCATTCACTCCTATAAAGCCTTGTGCCTTCTCAAAATTCTGGCCAAATACCCCCCCAACTTCCTATCCCTCTTCCATCAAGCTTTGGTCTCATAAAAAGACCAAAACCTCTCCCTTAAGGAGGCTCTCAAGGAAGTTTGGTTCAAGAGGTAAATTCCTCTTTTCAAATCTTTGTCTTTCCTTTCAAGTTCTTTTGTTTTCTTTTTCAATTACCTCTATTTATCCAAATTTTGTGATGACTCCATTACCTTATATATACTGGAATGTTTTCATGATAGTTTATTAAGTTTTCATAATATTTCCCTTTTTACCTTCTTTTATACTAGTAGCAAGAACACCATCCGAGATGTGTCAATTTTACACATTCAAGGACGATGGACTTTAGATTTCTTTTATCATTCTAAATTCTGGTCATGAAACTATTCTTATTATGGTCGAACCAGATTATTATATATAAAATAACCTATTTAATATTTTTTAATCCCTTTGTTCAAATGGTGTTTGGTTATAAAGAACAATGAGTTCGTTGTAATCAAAACCCACAAATTAACCGAAACAATTATCATTAAAGTTCGATATGATAATTCATCCTCATTCCATGTAACCAAGTTATATAAATGAATAATAACACCTATTTATGTTCATAAATAATATATAATTTTAATTCTGGAGATTTACTTTCATTCCACTTCATTACTTAAAAACAAGTGAACCGAATATGAAAATAAGAGAAACGAACACTCCCGAACGACGAAATTCAATCAAATAACTTGTCAATAAAGTCATAAATGAACTCACCTGAATTATGTTAAACTAAATACATGTCTAATAGGTTATTAAATAAGTTATTAACAAGTATAATTTCTTATTCTAGGACCTTATGTACAAGAGTGAAACACATTTGGAGTTAAGGTAAGGGTTTCTTCATCAGATCTGGGAGACACGAGCTGGTTTTCAAAACCCCTGATGCGTCCAATCCTCTACAACAGAAGCAGGCACTTGAGGGGACTTCAAAGGGGTTCTCTTTTGTGGAAGCAATTAAGGAACCAGAGCATGATATTCGCAAGAAACAACCAATTCAAGTTGGTTAGAATAATCTTTCCTTTTCCCATTTCAAGGATTCATATGCAGGGATTAAGAAGAAGGGTTCGGTTGCGCATGTCAAAGTTGACGTTGCTGCGGTAGCTGAGAGATTGATGTTGGGGGCTCACTCTATCATCACCAGGCTAATCTTTCCCAAGGGCTCGCAACCCTGGAAGTTAGACTATCTCAAATCACAGATAGTTGATATCTAGGGTTTCGATACCTGGAACTGCATCTCTCTCGGTAAGGGCTTCTACCATTTGATTTTTTCTTCAGAAGATTTAAAATTAAGATCCTGGGGATTCGGTTCTATCTCATTCAAGCATCGGGCTTTGCACATTCATGAGTGGGACAGATCCTTCAACCCTTTGGAGATGGGTAATACTGTTGCACAAGTCTGGGTCAAAATTTTTTGTTCAAACTGGATCCTATGGCACCCTAGGATCCTTAATGACATTTCTCTAGCTATAGGAGTTCCCATTATAATGGATAAAGAAACATAATTGGCCAGATATGGGCATTTTGATAGATATTTAGTTGAGGTGGATCTTTCATCTCCTTTAATTGATAAGATCTATTTATCTACTGATGAGGAAGAAATAAGTTTGAGAATTGAGTATGAAAACCTACCTAGATATTGTTTGGATTGTAAAGTTTTAGGGCATGAATCCACTAACTGTAGAAAGAGTATTATTTGTTCAAATTTCTCTTTGAAGGTTCATGATGCTAAATCATGCCCCAATCTGAAAAACATGTTGCATGAACAGCAAAGGGCTCTTTCACCCAAGAAATCCTCTGATTGGATTGTTCATAATAGCTTCACAATGCCAACTTCCAAAAAGTCTTGGGCTGACATTGTGGAAGAAGGAAAATCTGGGCTCTCTGCCTTGCAATCACTCTGTACTGATAATATGGCCACTATGTACAAACTTCAAAATTCCAATTCTGATAAAGTGCATGCACATGCTTCTGAACCTACATTTCTCCACCAATGTTCAATCAGTGTTGCCTCTGATTCTAGAAATCCAGATCAGTCTACTTTGGCTGGTCTAGTCAAGGATTATGTCCAGGTTTCTTCTCTGCCAGGTCCTTCTCTTACTGAAGTTGTTGAAAAAATTTCTTCTGAATCTACAAATACCCTTTGTGCTGTTAAACATGTCCCTGAAGAAATGGCAGATCGGCCTCCTGTTTTGACTGGTCTCGACAAGAATACTGTCCAGACCAGTGCTCATCTTATGGTTACTCCTGTTTTGAAATCCCCCACACAAATTTGATATGATGCTCATGACTCACACCAAGGGGAGGCTGAAATGGTTACTAATACCATTATGAAATCACAAATGGAGTCATCTGTCATGGCTGGAACCCCAAAAAAACTGAAGAAAAATCCTGATGTGAAGGTGAGTAAAGAAATTGGGGAATCTATTCTGCAAGAATCTATTTTTGTGCAGGAAACATTAGGAAAAGAAGATCAGAAGAAGAAGGAAAATGATGATGAATGGTAGCATACTAGAACCCAAATCCAAAATAAAAGATAAAAGAAAGAACAAATGAAGAGGAAGGAAGAGGCTCAAGAGGATAGCTCTGATGAAGATGTAGAAACTCTTCTGCAAAAATATAAGGACATTCATGAAGCCTATGGTAGTGGAAGAGGTTGAGTACGTATCATCTCCAATATTTGGATTGAGATTAAGGAGAAAGATCGTATCATAGGGGACAAGCTGAGGAAAAAACTTGGCCACTATGATAAAGGGAACTAAGTACTTTTTGTTTTCACTATCTTCTTTGTATTTCTCTTGAATTCTCTTTTTTTAATAATAATCCAGTGCTTTGCCTTTTGAAAATATAAAATTTGATTTCACATATCATTAATATCTTTATATTAATGGTATTAAATCTATAATTTTTATATTATTAATTTTTTGGGTATACGAATTGTTTGATTACAAGGTGGCAAGGGTTTTTCCTCCCGAACTTCCATTTTCATTCGGGATACTTTCATTGTCTAATTACCACGATGTAATTATTATGTATTGTTATGTACTCATCATATGTTCTGTGTGAGTATCATATATATGTTTAAAAACCATAATCTTTCCTTATTTTATGGATAGTTACACGTTTTAAAAGGAACTTTCAAAACTATTTCCAAAATACAAGCCGGATTCAAGGGAATTTCCCAAATTCTTATCTATTTACAAGGGAACTATATAATCTATTTCTAGAAACCATTATCCTCATAAAATCTCTCATTTTATTATGAAAATACTATCTTAATACACTTCTGGTTTTATACAAATAATTTTCCAAAAGAACTCTACTTTTCAAAATAAAATAATATTTATCTCAAGAATTGCTTAATGATTTTATAAGAGTTTTTTCGTCTAATTCGACACTCTTGTTGATTCCATGGTAATATTGGGTTTAATCATTTATGAAATCATCCACCATATTTGATTTAATGGTTTATGAATAACTCTATTGTGGATAATCTATCCTAAAACCATTCATCATATTATTCCAAATGGTTAGTGTTTTATGCTTAATGATTGGGGAAAGATAGTTACATTTCATATGATAGTTTCAATATGAATGTATTTGTTATTTATGTTTATCCCCGCTCATATGAGGAATGCATTGGACTTATTATGTGATGGGTGGGGCCCGCTATAGCCCCTCGATGCATCGGTAGTTCTCCTGAGACAACTAGACGAGGAATTGGCCGAGGCCTTTCCCAATGTGATATATATTTTGGATGAGGCCTTAATCATTAGACGTCTTGGCCGAGGCCTTGAAAAAATGTTTTAGAATGTCCGGAATTATACATTCCATCATTATGAGTTCAGATATTGATATTTCATGTGGTTATTGGACTATTAGAATACCCATGATTATGTTTTATTATGGAATTATTTACTTAGCTCATGTTCCTTCCATAATGTGTTCAAGTTTATTATTAAAGGAATGTGTTTTCAATTATTCCCCATGTATAATGTTTATATTATCTTCAGCTGTATTTCTTACTCTTACTAAGAATTTGATCTTTCCCCTTTTCTATTTTTCATTTTTCTCAGGATATGAAGAAGTAAATTATGAATGACATGAAATCATAATCTAGGAGACATGATGTTGCTAGTGGAATAATTTAGTGTTGCTTTTCCTTTCCATATGTAAATATATACTTATATATGTAACTTGTTTCCAATAATACTAAACTACTCCGTCCTTCGGGATTCGTATTCCTTGTATGTATGCCAACATAATCAAATAAGGCACCAGCTCTGGGCAACTGGGGTTGGGTCCTTACAGGTAGAGGGGGTGATGTCTTGGATGTGGCCAAGGAATGTGTTTGAGATAAGGAACATCCTCAGTTTAGCTAGATACTACAGATAGTTCATACAAGTCTTCTATAATTATTCAACACCTATGAGAAGTCTCACAAAGTATCAAGTGAAGTTCTAATGGACATACCTTTTCAAATAATCCTTCTTATATCTGGATAGAAGATTTATGAAAGCCCTAGTTTTGAATTTTCTAGAGTCAGGTAATGCATATGCAGTTTAATGTGATTCCTAGAGTTTTGGATTGATATATGTGTGTATGAATACAGTTTAGGTATTTTCCTATGGGTCACATCATCTATGACCCCATGAGAAAAACTACCTAATATATAAACTATAGTTGGTAGTTTAGGCCCATGATCTCAAGTGTTAGAGACATTATCTCTTCAGTGAGAGGTTTATTGTATACATGGATTATAATATAATCTAATATATCTTATCTCAGTGGGATCTAAACTTGAAACAGATGAATTGGGAAGAGTTTAAAAAATATTTTGACTTCAAGATGTTCTATACTTCGAGAAATGGAGTCTTTATTTCAAATTATATCTGTAAGAAAATTTTAGAGACAAATGATATTGGCTAGTGGCCTTCATATGAGGAATGGAATATGATAGGTTTGATGGTAGAGTGGTTAATAGATGAATCATAGTTTCATGGTGTGATAACATGAGAACCCTTAGTGATCATGTCTTATTTTTTGGATAGCGTGAATGTGAGATAAGAGATAGACCCCAAGCTCATGGTGATGTGAGAAATTTTGGTGTGGGTGATTTTTTTCAAAGTGGTCTCTAAATGATGACGACATGATCTGCATTTATGATAGGTTAGTAGTTATAGATTCTTTATGTGAGGGGTTTACGAGAGACTCCTTCTTGGAAATGGGTTGTGAATCTAGGGTTGACTAAGATGTACCATGACATCTGATGCTGGTTTTGGTTTCCATGTATGAAGAGAGACACCCCTAGTTTTGTAGCATGATTCCTTACCTACCAACTGATAAAGTTCATGAATCACCATCCTAGTGGTTTACTCCATCCACATCTAGTGCATCTGTGGATGTGGGATAATGTGATGATGGAATTTGTGATGGGGTTAACCCGGACCCCATGGAGTCATGATTCAGTTTGGGGATAGTTGATAGGCTTATGAAGGTATCATATTTCATGTTTATCTTGGAGACTCACTTTTTTTATGAGTTGATCAAGATATATTTCAAAGAGATTGTATGAATACATGGAGTGACTTATAGTATCTTATTAGATAGGAAAACATGTTTTATGTCATGGTTTTTTTTTCAAAGATTGTAGTTGGATTTTGGGACTTATTCAAAGGTGAGTACAACATTTCATTTGAAAATTGATTGATAGTTAGAGAGGACGATACTGATTCCAAAGGATATGATTTGATCATGCATCCTATACTTTATTGATGGATGTAATGAGCACCTAGACTTTGTAGAGAATGAATATAATAACATTTTATATGATTCTATTCATATCAAACCTTTTAAGGTTCTATATGGATGGTCATTCTGCTCACTATTTTTTTCATATGGTAGGTGAGGGAGAAGTTGTTGGAATGAGTATGCTACATGATACCTCATAGAGTGTGCAACTTATTAGGAATCTATTGGTTACCACTCAGAGTAGGCAGTGATCATATACTAAAAAAACTAGATGACCTTCAAATTTCACTATAGGAAATTGAGTTTTCTTAATGTTTTTTCCCCATTTGGGTCGTCGTAATTTTCAAAATCAAGGGAAGATAGAGCTACAATTTTTGAGACCAATTGATATCACAAAATGTATAAGAGAATTGGCATAGCACCTCGACCTTCCTACATGTTATAAATCCATGCATGATGTGTTCCATGTTTCCCATCATCAGATGTACATGCATGATCATGCACATGTGATCTACTGTATAAAATTTATTTAGAACCATATTCGTCTTTTGTGGAGCTCTCAATGTATATCATAGACCAAAGAGAAAATGTATTTTAGGGGAAGACGGTGCCACTTGTTTTTGTATTATGGTATCATGGATGTATCTAGGAGGAAACTATCTTGACTCTCATTATTCTTTGACTTTACTAATCAAAAAAATTCTTAAAAGGTACTTAATAATTTTCTTAAGTGTTTGATAGCTTAGCAAGATAAAATATTTTTAAACCCCTTGAAGGATACTTAAACATGTATTAATAAGAATTTCATTACTTAGAATAAGGACATATGAATCTTGGAGGATTAGGAAAGTGGATATGCCACTTCATGAACCAAAAGGTTGCAGGAGGAACCATATAACCAATGTAGTTACACCGGATAAACGAAGGTGTTCCCAGGAGTTTCATAAGCCAACAAGATCCCACCGACTACCTAGTGTAGGAGAATCGGATAACCAGTGTCGGTGGACAAAAGTAGTGAGGTATCTAGGATACCACTATATATCCGGTGGTAGTAGTCAGTAAGTATGGAGTTCTAGAAACCCCACCAGCTACATGTTGAGGCTACTAGTACCCAGTATCATTGGGCCAATATATCTGAACACAATATTTATGGTGTTAAAAATATATTGAATGTAGACTTCGATGGCTTAAATACCCAAAAATAATTATAAAACATTGTTGAATGATTTAGAGCATATAAATAGAAACCTTAGTGGCCTTAGAAACTCACTTTATCATCCAATCTATAATTCTAATGGTCTTCAATTTTAAATTGATCTCGAAGTACTATTTTTATATATCTTCTTTATTATTTCTATATCAAGTTCCAAATTTCATATATTATTACCAAATTACATTATTAAAATTATCTCCTAGTATTCTTCATATTCATTGAGATAATTGAGATAGTACTATAGACTATTTTCATCTTATAAACCTTATTATCTTCATGATTCTTCGAAATTTAGTGCTCACTATCGATAAAGTGAGGCAATTTGGTTTCTTTTTCATTTCCTTTAAAAAGGAATGAGAATATTATTCCTGAGTATGCTATAATTCCCATTAAATATCTATTGGCTATTATATTTCCTGTTTCTTTCTATAACCTAAATATAAAGTGAAATATTTAGTTTATTAGCTATCAGTAAAGACAAAATCTAATACATTATATCCTCAATTGATTAGTGTGGTAGACATAGAGAATATTTTGTATGTATTTCCAATCCTACTTTACAAACATTATGTATTATTTAATATTCATAATTTCATTTATTTATCACTTTAGTCATTTTTCAGTTTTTTAATCCATCAAACATGCTTAATCGATTTATTCTCAAATAACTCTTTATTTTTTCTTCCACTTATATTATTAAATTTAAATTTATTCTTTCACTTTATTTATTGATTGTTTTATTTTATCTTTATAAGGTTCTAATTTTTATAATATTTTGTATAATATTTTCTAAACTTTTATTTTATTACTTTAATTTTTTAAGGTGAATTCACTCCTAGCCATTTTACTCTACTTTTCCCTGAATTTCATATCAAATGATGTTTTAATTTCTCAAGTTATTTGTTTTTAAATTATTTTGAATTATAAAAAATATTTGACTAGTTTTTCAAGAAAATATCTCTTTTTAAAATGGATATTTCAAACAACCATGGTGGTCTCAAAGGAAAATAATTAGTTTATTCTCCATTTTTTATGGTACTAATTATGATTATTGGAAATCAAAAATGTCAAATTTTCTTATATCCATTGGCTACCCTATTTATAATATGTAAATGCATGGATATAATCTTTTAACTAGAAAATAAGAAAAATAGACCCTTGTTGATGTCTCTTCTTTTATACATGACGGTAAACCAATGGATACATTAAATCGTGTTGTAGATGTTAATGATTTTTAATAGAGTTTCTTTATGAAAAACTACACATTAAATCTTGAAATTAAAATAATTTATGTATGAAGGTACAAATAATGTTAAGGATACATTGATTGACAAGTATTTTCAAGACATTGAGAGTTTATATATGTATCCTAATGAGTCTATCATTGCTATATTTACTAGATTTACGGATATTTTTAATGCCCAAAAATCTATTGGTGACTCTCATTCTATAGAGACGTTTTCAATAAAATCATTTTGGTTTTATTGAGAATTATGTCACCAAAATTCACCATGATCCAAGAGTCTAAGGATTTTTAAAATATAGAAGTTGAGAAACACATAGGTTCTCTCATGACATATGAGATAATGATGAAGAGACAAACTGAAAATGGGGCTAATGAGGTTAAGGAAACTAAAATAACAAGTTCTTTCAAGTAAAACAATGATGATTCATTTGACAGTGACTCAAAAATTTCCAAAATTACCAAGATAATTGAATATTACAAAAAAATAAAATATCCTCTTAACAATTAAAAAAATCAATAATTTCAGGTTTCTTGTTTTGGTTGCAAAAACAAGGGCCACATCAAGCCATATTTTCACTTGAATAAACAAAAGTAAAAAATCCAAGAAGAAAGGTAATAAATCCCTAAAGTTTATAAGTTTGAAAAATATAAAAGACTCAATTTCATTATATTAATCAAGAGATTAAAGTCCTTAGTGCCTCATGACACATATTGAGGAAATAATTGAGGTTAGTTTTAAAATATATCGCTCTCCATATCATTCCTCTTATTAGTCTTCTACATTATCAAATTATTATTTAAATTATAAATATCTCATTCATTCCAAAAATGAACTTAAAATTTATTTTTGTGACCTTATTTCAAAATTAAAAGATCTTAAAAAGAAACACAATCATGTTGTTTTTGAAAAATATCAATCTTAAAAGTAATGGAGTATTTGTTTTTAATGTTAAATGAATAACTGAATGTCAAAAATATGGAATTAAAATTATTGACCTTAAAAATTATATTTCTAATTTTACCCTAGTGAAGGAAAATTCAAATAAAATTTTGGGCTATCAAGGACTTATTAAAAATAATTATGGTTTTGGTTTTTCAAAAAAAAAACCATTTTTCATAAAAATTCAAAAAAAATACTTTTTTATAGTGAATCTCTCAAAATAAATTTTATAATTATTGCAAGAAAATTGATTATATTATTTATTAATGAAATTGTAAAAATTTAAGATATAGTATACTAAAAATCAATCATCTTTCATTTTAGGTTTATAATGGAAAAACTTGTTCCAATGAAGTTTGGATTCAAAAATATTTATTGGATAATTCATGTAGACCCAATAAAAGGGTAAAAAAGATATAGTTTATTAATATTTTATATAATAATAGAAAACATTATGATTGTTCATCATATATAGATATTATGGGATAATGTAATATACGTGGTTGTCCTTCTGAATTCAATTATCATGAAGAATTTGAAAGAGGACATGTCACTTTTGGAGATGATTCAAAATATAAAATTACCAGTATAATTATGATTGGTTTCTACAACTCTACACTAATTAATGATGATTTATCTTTCAAAGGATTGAAGCATTATTTACCATGTTTTAAAACAATTTTTTGATAAAATTTTTAAATTACTTTTCCAAATGATCTTTTAAATATTTTCATTTCAAATGAAATCTTTTGTTTATTGCATCCTATTTTTAAAATGTTTATATTATATATTTAAAATCTATATCAAGTTAAAATGTTGATTGTTTAAGTATGTAAGATAATTATTATTTTCTTTGACATTGGCACCAAATTCATTCCAATATACATTCTCTTATAAAGCTCAAATATTAAAAACTAGTATGATATTTACCAAAACTTTTCTTTTAAAAATAACATAGATTGTGAACCATATAAACAAGGTAAGAAAAGAAAGTATTATTTCAAAAAAAATGAAGTTCCCTCTTCTAAAGTTTAAGATTCAATGTATCAAATAAAAAATTAGAGGCAGGATTGAATCTGTTGTTAGCTTTTTTTATGTTTCAAAACTTTTTGAAACATAAGCCCTGGAACTCGTTAAATTTCATTACCTTCTCATCTTTTAATAAAAAATAATTCATTAAAAGGAGGAAAATAAGTAAAGAACACAAGATTTATAATTTTCTATCTCAGTGTGAGCAACTACATCCATTCTATAGCCACTCCCATGGGTCTCTAGAAATTCACTATAATGAATAAGTGAATACAAATTGTGTCAACTCCCATTAGACACCTTCTATATCCTGATAGGAATGATTTTGTTTACTCTTGTAAGTTTATAATGTTTTCATACAAGAATTATCCATAACAAATTATTAAAACATTGTTCAGAATACTCCATAAAAATAACTTGGTCAGATAAACTTGAGGATGATAGCCCTCAGTCTGATTAACTCAGTCAGACTGACTAAGTACAATTTTACTTATGTAAATTAGTACATGTCACAATTCTACTCAAACTCTGGTCAATATTATTTAGTCCGACTTTCTTAGTATGGTAATATAAACTAAATTTATATTGTTCTTATTATAAGATATTTTTTCATAAAATACTTCTCACATGAACTCTATAGAACTTCCACCTTTTGGAAATGTGTGAAAATTTACAAAGTACGTATGTACTATGAATCTATTTATGGGTGATCTATAATAGAAAAGCGGGAAAACTGAAAACATTTCCTACTCAACCAAATTCATAAAACACCAAATTTAAGGTTCATTTGAGCTTTATCTTTGACCCCTTGAAACCTTTTCATCACTTCTGGTATCTTCTCAAAATTTCATTAATTCTCCAAACATCTTCTTTAAATGTGAACAAAGGATAAGAAACTAAATTCTGGAAAACTCAGTTTATTATAATATTTAATTCCGATTTGAATGTACAATAAAAACACAATTTGATTTTACTTTCTAACTAAAACTCAGTCTGGTTTGGATTTACAACTAAAACTCGGTCTAATTTGACTTTATAAAAAAAACTCTATCTGATTTGACTTTCTAATTCATATTCAACCTGATTTAACTTTCTAACAGAAAATCAGTCTGAATTTACTTTTTAAAGGAAACTATGTTCAATCTATCTTCCTAACTAAAACTCAACCTAATTTGAATTTCTAACTAAAACTCAGCCTAATTTTACTTATAAACTAAAACCCAGCCTAATTTGTCTTTATAACTAAAACTTGGTCTGATTTGACTTCCTAACTGAAACTCAATCTCATTTGACTTTCTAACTAAAAATTGGTCAGATTTTTTTAGTCTAATTTTGTATGTCTGGTCATCAACTTCAAAGAAATGTGTACTTACATCTTCCTTATAACTTAATAATTTAATGTTACACGGTCCAAAAATATGCATCTAGAGAAGTGACTTCTAAGAAAAATGACCTCCACCTAATTAAGAAAACATTCTTGTTTAAAAATATTTCTTTTCAACAGATAAGAAACATTTTTAAAAAAAAAATATCTCAAACGATCATCAATATCTCTCTCTATATTTGTTGAAAACTCTTGTTAACAAAATTTTCAACCCACCAATTTTAAAACACTCAAAAAATTTCATAACCCTTTTTTTTTAAATTTTACCAAAACATAGCATTTCTCAAAAGAGAGTCTCCTAGATAAAGTAATTTTCTGAAGGAATTTCATCCCTTGATGATAAGAAAATCTTGCTTCCATATTAATAAAAACTCCCACTCACTTTTATCTTTTCTTATCACTTTTCTTTTTATCTCCTCCATTTTATAATAACCACAAATTTATATTCATTTAATAAGAAAGGTACATCTCTTTACATTAAAGGATAATGTTATATATATTCTCCCCCATTGTGAACATGATCAAAATCGTGGTAGGGGAACTTCTTTGAGATTTTTAGAAATACTTCGATGGATTTTGAACTTGAATTTGTATCCTCAATTCCACAAATCTCTATTTCATCATTGCATTTGTGAATATATGAGAAATTTGATATTTTATAGAAGTGTATTCTTTCAAAACTTCTCCACAAAAAAACATTTTATTTTATAAAGTGAAACTTTATATCAATATGCTTTTATCTTTATTTTTTAATATTATTTTTAGAAAAAATAATTTCACTTTTATTATCACAAAATATCTTCAACGGTTTTCAAACTTCAGCTTTAAATTATTCTAAATGTACTTTTAGCCATAAATTTTGAGTACAATCTTGAGTAGTTGAAAAATATTCTGATTCCCTTATGCTCAATTTTATTGAGATCTATTTATCACAATTCCAACTCACACAACAATCACTAAAGAAAAATGTTACTCCATAAGTTGATTTTCTATTATTACAATCTCCAGCCTAATAAGTATTAATAAAACCATGATTTTTCATATTAAAGCTTATTTTTTATAAAATTACATATGAATTTTTTTCCATTAACAAGTCAAAAAATTATCATTTCTACCACCATATGAGATTATTTTGGATCACTTTGATATCTAGAACACAAAGTTATAGTATAAAAAATATCAGTTCTTGAGGTTGTGAGATAAATAAAAACACCTATCAGCTTTTGAAAATCTTGTTAATTCAGACTATTTTTATATCCATCTTTACTCTTCTTCATTCCAACTAAAATAGGAGTAGAAACTTATTTGGATTCTTCCATACCAAACATTTGTACCAACTTCCTAGTATACTTTTCTTAAGATAATAAAATGTATTTTTCCTTATGTTGAACTTTTAAATAATGAAAGAAAGTTAATTCTTCCATGATTAAAATCTCAAATTTTTTCTTCATTTATTTGTAAATTTTTTTAAAAACATATTATCTCTCCCCAAAAAAATTATATCATCACCATGAACAATTACAGTCAATGTGATCATGTGAAATTCCTTTACATACAATTTTTTATCAACTTTTCATTTAGGAATATTCAACATTCTCAAAGAAAAAACAAGTTTAGAATACAATGCATATGGGTCTTGTTTCAACCCATACAAATATTCTTAAATTTACAAAATTTTATTTAATATCCATCAAGTAAAAACCCTCAATGTTGATCAATGAAAACTTATACTTAAATCTCACCATTTAGAAAGGACAACTTGGCATCCATTGGATAAATTTTGTAATTTTGATGTGTAGCAGCTGCTAGAAACATGCTCAAAGTTCCCAATATTACAACTAGGGAAAAATTTCATCAAAATCCACACCTTCCACCTATTCATAACCTTTAAAAACAAGTATTACATTGTTTCTTGAAACTTATCCATATTCAGTCATCTTGTTTCTATAAACCCACTTTTTTATAGCATTTTTATTTATTAGATGTAGAAAAAATTCCCAAGTGTTTTTTTTTCAATATGACCCAACTCTTAATTCATATCATTTACCCATTATTTATGTTTAATTTCTTCTTAAAATTGATTCCACTTAAACCTTAGATATGAGTGAAGTTTAGTTTTCAAATCACAACTTTCTTCTTATCTGAACTGGTGCTTTCTGATTCCCAATAATATTTTTAGTTTCAACATGATTCTATAATGTAGGAAATTGTAAAGTTTCTATTCTATCCTAACTTTCCTCATCACATGATTCTTATGAATAATGAAAATTTGGTTTTGACTCACTTTCACTTTCATTGGAAATATTTATATTTTCTTCCTCAACATTCTCATAACTTTTTTTAATGTTTTTTTATTTTAAATAACTTTCACATCATATTAATACAAAAAAATTATAAAAATTTATTCCAACATTTGTAACTTATTCCATTGGGTGAATATCCCATGAAAATACCTTCTTCATCTTTCTCATCAAATTTTCCACGATTCAGATTTTTTATTTTTAGTAAAGATGGATTTCCTAAAACATTGAAAAACTAAAATGTAGTTTTTTTGTCATAACACATTTCATAAGAATTATTTTCAGATTCCTGCATCAGAAAATATATGTTCTAAACATATATAGTAGTACTAATAGATTATCTCCAATAAAACTTAGAAATTTTTATTAAACTAAAATTTTTATTCACATTTCCACTAAACTTCTATTTTTCCTTTCCTCTACTCTATTTTGTTCTAGAGTTTAGGGAGAACTATATTGATGTTTGATACCATGATTTATATGATAAGTTTCAAAATCATTTCATGTGAATCCAGTTCCATTATATATTCTCATATTCTTTATATAAATACTCATTTCTCTCTCAAGTTCTCTTCTAAAAACTCTAAACATATATACTACCTCTAAATTGGGCTTCACAAACATAATGTTGGTCATCATGGTGAAATCATTAATAAAAGTAATAAAGTAGAAAAACTCTTTTTGTTGATTGATGTCTCATCAACCCACATAAATCAGAAAAAATCTGTTTAATAGGTCTAGTAAACTAAATCTCAACATTAATATGACTTTTATTAGTCATTTTCCCTTTCTGAAAAGTTACAAAAACATCTTTTTCTCGTATTTTCAATTATAGAAGATTTTTAATAACATAAACTTTGGAAATTATTTCCATGATTTTCTTCCCAAGGTTACCAAGTCTCTAGTTCCCCAACTTATTCTTATCTTTAGCACTCAAGAAAAATAGGTTGTAAAGTTCTCTAATTTGAAATATATTTCCACTAGTTATTTATCCTCTTGTAACAAATTTTCTATATTCCACATTTCTGATGATTCAAGAATCCTTTCTGGAGATAAATTTTTTCTATCATTAAAAATTTTACTTACAATAAGTAAGTTATTTTGTATCCCAAAAAAAAATATAACTTCCTTATATTTCAAAATTTTTACGTCAATCTTCTTCATTTTAATTCCTCTGATTTTTAAGGAAATATCATTCCCAAAGGTAATAGCTCATCCATCATGATATTCAATATATTTTATGATTTTTATATCACCTATCATGTTTGTAGAATAAATAGTATCCAATATCCATGGTTTTTTCTTTTCCCTTGCTTTCAAAGTTATCTCAATAACAAGATCTCTTTCCACTACTTTCTTATTTCTATATTACTTTTCTTTTCTACTATAAGATACTTATTCTAGAAGGAGTTGCATACATTTTTTCACATGATGAATAGTATGGTCATATTTTCTAAATACTTTTTCCTTAAATTCAAATTTATTTTCCATTGGAATTATTCTAACATCCTGAGATTTTACTTTTAAAATTGGATGATTTTTAGGAAAATTGCTTGTTACTCTTCCACCTTTACTTGCACGCTGTTGAAAAAATAATAAATGAAAAGTTTTGCTAATAATTATAAGCCATGTTCTCATAGAATCAACAACACCATAAAAATTTATCAAATATCAATTTTCAATTGAAGTAAGATCTTTCTCTATAGAAACTTTATTGAGTTTGATAACTTCTTTCTAATCGAATATACTCCGGGAGTGGACCATCCTTCCTACTGAGGTAGTTTTGAAATTGTATATATTTAATAGGTTTCTCACATCCCTTCTCAACCCATTATTCCCAAAAAAATTCTTCTCAGATAAAATGTTATAAAAATAAAAATGAAACATAATTTTTGTCGATGTGGATTTGATTTGACTCTTGATTTGATATTTCTTAGAAACATTAGAAGTCTCAGATTTTACATTCAATGATTTTTTAAAGTTTTCATTTAACTCTATTAAATTTACTTTATCCACAAGAAGTTTTGATTGAGACTTGTTAGCTTCCTCTTCCTTAGCTTCTAATATCTTACTAATATCTTCAACCATATTTCTATATTCATCAATTCTGAGTTTGTAACCTAAGATCTCCTAGATGTATTCTTCTTCTTACTTTAAAACATATTTTCACCATTAAAAACATTTCACATTATCATTCAAAATCATTCTAATTTCATTCTTGAGATACATGTTTTTCTCAATACATGCAACAATTTTTGTTCTAAACTGATACTCTCTATAAGATTCATTACCTCCATATTCTTCAATATTTTAGGAGTCTTTTTTTCTGAACTTTTTGAATAAACGTTTTAACCATTTATGAACATTAATCTTCTGAATAATTTTTTTTAGTTGAGTCTGATTCATCTTTCTTACACAACATACTTCTATTTTTCCAATAAACTTCTTATTATATTTTTTGGATGACTTTTATTATTTGTAAATTTTGTTCCACCTCTTTTATCATGGTTTTTCATGAGAATCGTCTCAATATTCTCCAAATTTATTCATAGGGAAATTCATAGAAAAGATCCCAATTCAACAACACTCAAAACATTTCAGAGGAATTTTTCCCCCAAAATTTCCTCTTCTACCTCAATAATTATTAGAAATAAGAGAAATGATTTTATTATTCAACTCATCATCCTATTTATCTTCAGAATCACAAGGATCTATATCTTCAATATCCTGAATTTTAATATTTCTCATAGATTCAAAACTCATTTCATCTTTCATATTATTTTTGAATACTGGATCCTTTCTCATTTCATAATAAAGAAGAATGTTATAAAATTTACCAAGAGGTAAATCATCTATATCTTCAGTGTAAATTTTATAATCAATCTTATCTAGAATTTTTTGCATGTATTTATTCACAATTATAGAATCTTCAAAGACATCACCAAAACCTATAATGTTTCAAACAATTTTATTCACTCTAGTTAAGTAAAAATTAATAGTTTCTGCATCTATAATTCTTATGTATTCAGACTTACTATGCCAGATTTTTAGATTTTCTTCATTTACATTAGTATTCCCTTAGAAAATATATTCCATCTTGTCCAACATAATCTTTGAAGTTTTGAGACCCAATAATTTATATAATAATTTTCTAATTGAGACATAAGGTTAAAATTTCTAGCCTTTACTTGAAATTCAATATTTCTCTTATTAAAAAATGCCATTGGAGAATCCTTCTCAGTTTGTGGAAAACAAATTATATCAGCATCAACAACTTTCAGAACATGGGATAAGAGATATAAAATCATTCTATTTTTTCAAACGTAATATTTTTTCCACAAAATGTAGGAATTAATCTACTACTGAAATAATTGAGATTATCCTTGATAAGGTATCAATAATGGAACCTTGGATCTGATACCAATTTACGATATAAAGGATTTAATAACAACTAAGAAGGAGGGGGTGAATCAGTTGTCAAATTTTTATAATTTTTTATTCTTTTTGAAACTTAACCCTTGTAAAATATTAAAGTTTATTACCTTATGATATTTTAGTAAAAAATCATTCATGAAAAAGTTTAAAGTAAGTAAATCACACGAGATGTAAAATTTTTGTCCCTAGTGTGAGAACCTAAATCTTTTCCCTGGCCAATTCCATGGGTCTATAGAAATTCATTATAATGAATAAGTGAATAAAACTTGTTTTAACTTCTATTAGACACCTTCTATATCACGATAGTAATAATTATACAAACTCTTGTTAGTTTAAAATTTTTCCTTACAAAAATGAGTTACAAAAAAGTATAAAAACATTTTTCAAACTACTCTATAAGATTATAATGGCCTCATGACCCTGAGTTTGATGGCCCTCGATTTGATTAACTCAATCTAATTTTCTTAGTCTGATTTTCATTCTCTGAATCAGTACTTATCACACTTCTGTTCAAATTTAGGTAGATATTCTTTTTTTCAATTTTCTCATTCTAATAATTTGGACTAACACTATTCTGATAGTCTGATAAGATATATATCTAAACAATACTTCTCACACAAAATCTATAACACTTCCACAATTTCTACACATGTGAAAGGTAATAATGTATGTATGTATTATGAATATATTTATAAGAAATATATAATAGAAAAGTTAGGAAAAATTAAACCATTTCCCACTCACCCAAATTCAGAAAAATCCAAATTTTATGTTCATTTGAGCATCATTTTTAAGAGCTTTAAACCTTATCATCTCTTTTGGTATCATCTAGAAACTTCTTGAATTCTCTAAAACATCTTCATGAATTCTCTAAATATATTATAAAATAAAATCTAGAAAAATAATTTGATTGTAAAATTTTAGTCTGATTTGACTTCCTAATAGAAACATAGCCCGATTTGAATTTCTAATTGAAACACATTTGAATTTGAATTTTTTACTAAAAATCAGCCAGATTTTACTTTCTAAATGAAAATTAGTACGATTTAACTTTCTAACTAATACTCAGTCTGATTTGAATTTATAAATTAACATCAGTCTAATTTTAATTTCTAACAAAAACTCAGCCCGATTTGAATTTCAAAATGAAATTGACTCTGATTTCACTTATTAACTAAAAATCGGTCTGACATGACTTTTTATTTGAAACTCCTTCTGATTTGAATTTCTAACTAAAACTTAGTCAAATTTGACTTTTTAACTAAAACTCAATCTGATGTGACTTTTTAACTAAAACTCATTCCAACTATCTGAGTCTAATTAAGTTTCTCCAATAATCAATATGAAATAATATTTCACTTCCATCTTCCTAAAAACTTCAGCATACTATGTTCTTTATTCTGGTAAGTTTCATCCTAAAAAGTGACTTCTAAGAAAAATAACTTTCACCTAATTAACAAAAACAATTTTGTTCAAATAAATTAGTTGTCACAAAATGAAAAACATTATAAAAACAAAAACAGCCCAAAATATCCTCAAAATAATTATAAATAATCCACCTTGATCTTTTTGTACCAACTCAAGTTTCTAGTATCTGTGCTTAAAATTACACCTTTGTAATTATTGATGAATATAATATATTTACATGGGTTTTCTTCTTATCTCAGAATAATGATGCTCATAATTTATTTAATATTTTATAAGGAAATTCATAAATAAAAATGTATATAAACTCTTTTCCCATAAAACTCACTATAGTGTAGAATTTAATTAAAAGGATTTGATGAATTTTTTTCTCAAGGTTATCATCACTCATTTTCCACTTTTAGAAAATTTCACCAAATTGGGTTTTCTAAAAGATGAAATATGACCTTTTAAGAAATTTCAAGGACTCTCCAAAATGATTTTTTCCTTCCTCAACTATTTTGGGCCAAGGAAATAAATAATTTATCATTAAACATTCCCTCATATAAACTATCATAGAATAAAATATATTATGAACTTTGAAAGGATGAAATATCAATTGTTGTATTCCTTAAAGTCTTATGTTATAAGAATAATCTATAAAATTTTGACCTTGAATCTAATGAATAAATTTTTCTCAGATACTCTAAATCAAGTTAATCCTTCTAAGTCTTTATTAAGAGAACCAAGAATCTGAAATAGTATTTTCACAACAAATTTAATGTTAATATTCTAAAATCACATCTACAAACCCATGATGGTGTTAACCAAACTGGTTTTTCCTCGCATAAAACTCAAAATTCTAGTTAAACTAAAGATATACTAGAATCCCCATATTCTCCTTTGCTTAATTCTTTGATTCAATCCTAATATCTAAATATTTGGAAATTTATCAATTAATTTAAATATAGAACTCATACTAGAAGGTTGGCCTTAAATAAGGTTGAACATAAATCTTTTATCACTCACATTGAACCTAATTCTATTAATGATGTTATTAATGATGATAATTTAACAATTTCCATGCAATATGAGTTGAAACAATTTCAAATGAAGAATGTTTAGACTCTCATGGAATGTTCTGATAATCATTTTATTATTTCCACTAAGTTTTTTTTTCAAAACAAACATAATGAACAAGGAAACGTTATCTATAACAATTCATGGATTATTGATAAAGTTTATAATAAATTAGAAATTATTAATTTTAGTGAAACAATTTCACCCCTTTCTTAACCCAAATAATTTATAATATTGTTAGAATTCACCACTTATTTTAATTTCAAACCTTTTGAAATGGTTTTCCAAAGTTATTTTTTAAATTTTTTAACTTCTAATTATGTTTTTGTGGACTAACCACTTAGTTTTAAAAATATTATTTTTCAAAAAAAATCAAGTTAACTAAATCTCTCAATGATTTAAAACAAGCCCCTAAGGCTTAGTATGATAGTTTAATTAAATCTATTTTGTCGAATGATTTTAAAATGAAAATTTTTGATTCCACTATTTTTCTAAAAAATCAAATTATTAATTAATTATTCAAATATATGTTGATGAGTTTATTTTTAGATCAAAAAATAAATAATTTATAATGAATTTTCTAAATTAATTAATAAATATTTTGAATTGTGTTTTATGGGAGAACTTATATTCTTGTTCATTTTCAAATTTCCCAAAATTTTGATGGATATTTTTTAAACTAAATTAAATAAAATAATGAAATTCTAATGAAGTTTGGCATAGATCATGCTAAAATTTATAATTACCATGTGAAAAAAATTTCATCTAACATTGGATTAAGTCATTAAAGCATTCAATAACAATATTTATCTATGTATGATTGAAATTATACTTTACCTTACTCTGACTCAGCCAAACATCATTTTCAGTGCATGTCATTTTTCTCATATTCAAATAAATCTTAACGAAGTGTATTTAGTATTACTGAAAATGATTTTTTTTCATTTCAAAGTAATTAAAAACCTTAGAATATTTTATCTTAAGGAAACCACTTTTATACTTTTTTATTCTTTTGATGTTTATTTTAGATGATGATGACTAAATAGAAAATGTGCTAGTGAAACATTTCATCTACTAAAAAAATCCCTCATAACATAGAGTTATAGGAATAAAAACATTACTTCTATTTATATATATTAATAGGAATACATGGATATTGTTTGTTATCATTCCCAAGTTATATGGTTGAAACATAATCATTTTTACTTTTGGAAAACATATTATTTCATCCCTATCATGTGTGATAACACTAGCGTGGTTACTATTTCTAAAAATACTATTCAATACTATTGTACTAAGAACAATGAATTAAGACAACATTTTCTAGGATATCACTTTCAAAAATGTGATATTGTTCTTCACATTGTTTAAACCAAACTTTAACTTTCAAATATCATTTCTAAACACCTTCCTCTAGGTCACTTTTACTTCATCAATGGTGATTTGTTTATGATTAGCATGTGATGATTATCTCTTAACCTTGGAAATTTCAAGAAGTATTTCAATTTTAAATATATTTTCAAAATCATTTTCCAAAATGGATTTCATATAAAATATTTTCCAAAAATTTTATAATTTTGGTAAATAAATGGGGGAATGATAATTTAAGAAAAATATTCTTATATGGATACAAATATGTGTATGTGGTTCTGACAAAAATCTTCTTAGATATTTATACCAAAAAATATTTGATTAGGTTTTTAACCCTTTAACCATCCTTTTATGGTGATTGGTTTGTTATTGTACGTCGGGTTAAAAAGCCCAATACATTTTCTATTTATTACTAATAAAATATTTACAAAACCTCAATGTAGAAATTTTTTTTTCAAAATGCTTATTTTAAAAGTCTTCTTTTTTATTTTAGCCTTTTTTAAATAGCTATAATCCATTTAAACAATTTTTATTCATTATTTATGGAGTAACTCATCTTGATAATCCTGAAATGATCTAAGAAGATATTTTTTTCAAAATACATTTTCAAAATAAAATTTTATTTCCGATTAGGGTTTTTCAAAAATAATTTTCAAAGTTTTATTTCACTCTTGAAATTTTTTTGAAAAAAAGGTTTTCTTTATTTTATCTTTATCTCTATTTAAAATAGTATTTTAAAAACTTTTAAACTATATTCAAATTATTATTTTTTCTATATCTAAGGTTCATTAATGATGAAAACATAGTTTTTAAATATTTTCTTTTAGTTCTCTAACACTTTTTTAACTTTTTTTATGATTTCAAGGGTATTGATGTTTTTTTAAACAAAGTTAATGTGTTTTATCTCAAAAGCAGAGAAGTTTTATGTTTATGTAAAAAATTTATGATGTGAAAAATGGGGGATAAAATCTAAATTTAATAGTAATTATTTATATTTATATTTTTATATTATTTTTTAATTCAATTATTTTTCAAGTATTTTTTATCATCAAAAGGGGGTGATTATTATTCTTTTCACGGTTCATGTGTTTTAATGACCACAAAAACTCTTAAAAGTGTTTAATATTTTATTTTATATGTTTTATAGCTTATCATAATAGAATACTCTTAAAACTGTTGATGGATCCTTGAAAGTGTCCAAATATAATTTTTAAAGACTTAGAAAAAATGATATAAGAATCATATAAGATCTTGGAAGGAATTAGAGAAACCACTTTATGAATCCTATTGATGCAAATAGCATTTGCTAGCCAATGGAATGCCCATGAGTTTCTTAAGCCAGCGGAAGCCTACCAGCTACTGGGTGAAGGATATCCATCTAGCCAATGCAAATGGATAGAACCATTGAGGTCTCTAGGATCCCGTCGGTCAGTCGGTGGAGGTGCACTAGCTAGTTAGTGTAACTATTTAGTGAGGATGTAGTTCCAAAAACCTCATCAGAAATCCACTAGAGGCTACCAGGTACCCTGTGGCATTGGGCCAATTGCTCTAAGCCCAACATTTGTAGTTGAAAAAACATATATAACATTAACATCAATGACTTAAATACCCATTATGAATTAAATATCATTGTTTATGGAATTAGATCATATAAATAGATTCCTTGGTGAACGTTTCCACTCACTTTATTTTCAAATTTCAAACTCCAATGCATTTAGACTATAAATTTCTATAAAATTTCACTCTTATTTAAATATTCTTTCTATTTTCTAGAGTTTGTAACAAATTTTATTTCTTATCACTCTATAATATTAATATCATTTTCTGACAGCGTTATTTATATTCTTTGTGAGAATTTATATGGTTATATAATGTAATTTCATCCTAGAAATCCCATTATCTTCATCCTTATTCAAATTTTGGTACTCACAACCATTAAAGTGAGGGATTTTAATTTTCTTTCTATTTAATTTAAAAGGATAGGTACCTATTCTTATAGAGTTTTTTGTATCTCCCATTAAAGATATAGAGTCTATTGAATTTCTGGTATCTTTTTATGACCTAATAAAATAAATTGAAGGTTTTGTTATTTTAGATATAAATAAATCCTGAGGACAAATAAAATAAATTATCAACTGATTGGAGAGGAACTCATATAGTCACCTTTATATCTATTTCCAAACTTCTTTTCCAAATATTATGTCCTATTTACTTTTAAAAATCTTATTTATTAAAAAAATTTAATAATTACTTTATTTAATTTTTAATGCATAAAATGTTCATAATCAGTTTATAATAAAATCACTCTTTATTTTATTCGTATTCTTATATTATTCTATTTAATTATATTATTTTCTATATTCTTGGATTCATTTATTTTATCATCAAAAAAAAATTATTTCTTCAAAATTTTAAAATGAATTTTGTAAACTTGGATTTTTTTCATTTAATTTTTTAAAGTGAAATTCACCCCCCCCCCCCCCCGACCTAAAAACATGAGTGAATTATTATTATGTTCAATAATAATGGAATAAATTGTTCAATAATAACCTCTAATGATGTTTATTGAGGAGTATAATTCCTTAGAGGGAAATATTTTAAATTCTTGAATTTTTTCTTGTATGTAAAGCCATGATTACTCTTACCCCTTATATTTTTTGGTTGATTCATACTTAGTTAAAGTATTGTCATATTTTTATAGTTTTTTAAGGCTTTAGAGACCTTTGGGTCTAATTTAAGAAACATAATGTCCATAGTACAATCCATAGCAGTACCTAGAGAGGCCTTGTGTAAAACTGGAAAGGGGAAATGGGTGTGGCCATAAGTATGGAGTGCTAAAGGTTATTTGGTGTAATACAGCTTGATTGGCCCCACCACACTTATAGTGGAGGCCATGGTGAGGGAAAACGACCTAGGTCTTGGAAAAACACCATGGGGAAATCCATGTTAGTATGGTGTGTTCAATGACACCACAACCATGGTGTAGGCTATGGTGGAGGTTATGATGGCGGTCGAGCGGGTTTTGAAATGGTTGAACCATTTTTTTATTTCTTAGATCTTGAACGTTTCATAGAGAAGATGTTAACAACTTCGTTTCCCAAAAAATGTGGATAGTTTCACTCGATTCTTAGTTGGGTGTGATTAAGTGTAGTTTCAAAATCGTTTGAATCTGGTTTTCCATTTTTGTCTCCAATGAAAACTCTCATTGGTTCCCACATCCATGAAAATGCATGAACCTTATTTCCAAATATAGGTGTTCCATTAGGGTTTTAAACTCAATGACACTTAGGAACTCACATTGGTCTAGATAATGGATGTTTGGGATCATCACACCCTTTTTGGAGGAATTGTTTCTTATTTCAAAACTCTCTTATAGATTGGTATGTGTTCATGAATCACTTCTGCATCCCTATATAAGACTTGTTAACCTAATAAAAATATTGGGTGTTGAATCCTTCTATGTTTAAAGGGGGTTTTATTAATGAGACCATCTGTATGTATCCAAGGTTATCCATCTATTTTATGTTATTTATTAGCTATGGGTATATGCTTATATTTTGAAGTTGTATAACCAAGAAATCTGTAGATTACTATCATCCAAGGAGGAAATTGTTATTTTGAGGATGTGATTGAACCTTCATGAGGTTTCCAACGTATCATATTTATAACATGAGTCAAAACCCACATAATTTATTTAATTCCCAACCATGTAGTTTAACATCTTTCAAAAATGACATATATAAGGTCACTTAGGTACCAGGTATAGAGATCGAGACTTAGGAAGGTGTTACATGTATCCTTCATATAATAGGAATCAAATTCATCATCTTTTGATATGAAATTAACTTGTTTATGAATAGTAGTAGATAATTAATCCCCATGAGGTTTATTTCCCTAAGTCTTAGTAAAATGGGAATGCCTTCAGCATTTACACTAAGGTACATTTCCCTTGTATAGGGTTAATCATATCATGTCACTGAATGGGTCTTATGCACTCTCATTTCCCTAGCTAGGAGAAATTTTTTATGTTGGTGAGATGATTATTGCAAATACCAATTCCCATGTGAGTCATTCTTAGTGTGATAAATGAGGGATATAAAGTGATTAGACTCACCACATATTGGTATGATACATAGATACTAGGTAAGACCTAATGTTGTGTTTGATATGAATATTGGTTCTTATAATGGTATCCTATATATCCTACTTATATTAGGAATCAAACTCCTCTTGGTTCAATTATCTTGTAAATCAAATGATGGATGAGGAGGAACAATAAAACCACAAGAGATTTTGGGTTCCATAGGTTAGAGTTCTTGAGATATCGATGGAATTACACCAAGGTGGATTCCCTTTAGAATATATCTAAACCTTACACTCTGATGGATAAAGAGTAGAAACCATGAGTGGCTAGATGAGAATGTTTGGATAGCATGAGGATCCCATAATACCCATAGGACTTTATGAGTATCCATTACTAAGCCATTATATGCATTTCCAATATAAAAGGGAAATTCCCAACTAAATACTCATGGTTTGGGGTTCACCTGGTTTGAGGGAACATTCCCAATTATCCCAAAAAACAAGGCCTACATGTCTAGGGGTGTCTGCATGATATGTCTACAGTGTATTCTTGACATTTTCTTATTATCTACTTGTTGCATATTATTTTCTATTGGACATGTCTTGGTTGTCTTTCGGAAATGTATGAGGATGTCTTTATAAGTCCTAGTTTTTTTAAGACATTCTTAAGTATATTCACTTGATCTAGATAACTTTTTTGAGGACTATTCATGTGATCGATGAAGACACGTCCAAGGGTGTCGTGTGATCTAGTATGAAATGTCAGAGAGTTTCTACATGATCTAGATAAAATTTCTGAATAACTTCATGGGAATTTTCTACTTTTCTGAAGGCCTTTACGTGACTTGGATTACATGTCTAGAGGAATTTACATGTCTTGGATGACATGTTCAAAGGACTTTGTGTGACTTGTATGACATGTCTAGAGGTCTTTACATGACTTGGATAACATTTTTGGAAGAATTTTCATGAATTGGTTAACATTTATAGAGGAATTCACATGACTAGTGAATAGGTTATGTGAATCAAATAACCCCATTGCAAGAAAATCATTATATCCATATTCATATAAGGAATATTTATTTTTCATCCTTTATCACATAAATGTCTTTATGATTGTTAGGAATTGTTCAATTGAGACCTCTTATAGCTAAATTGACACGTGGAAACTCCTTTTCAAATTATGGTCATAACACTAGAAGTCATTTGCATGATCAATTGGTTTATCACACAAAGTGTTTATACATGCTGCATAATCCCATAAGTCGTTCCTCAGTTTTACTTGGTGGAAGAACCCCAAAATTGTATGGATTTCTACTTCAAGAAGGTTTATCTCTCCTCTACTCTCATATGTGTTTTTCATATTGAGGGGGAGGACTTTATAGGCCTTTCCATACCAAATTTACACCACCTTTCACAGTGTATATATCACAAATATGTTCTTGAGTTAGTGGAGCATCATACGTTTTGTTTGAGTCTACTACAAGACATCCATGGAGTCATCTTTATGTCTCATGATATACAGTAACCATGATATCACTCTGTAATAAAAATATTTATTAGACCCATGGCCTGTTAAAGATATTTCACATAATCAAATAGACCTATCAAAGTGCCTTAAAAATAGTAGGATAACATGTCCAAGAGTCTCCGTGAGATTAGGATATCTTTCAAAGAGGACTTTGTATGATCAGGGGAGACTTGTCTGGGGTCCCTTTTCAGATAAATTTGGCTCATCTGAGGCCTTCTCGTGAAAAATAGGGTAAATCTACTTCACATAAGGGGGACTCCATTTTCATATTTTATTTTATAATGCATACGGAACTTCCCCATTAATTTTAGATTAGGGAATCACATGATCAATTGGAAATTTTTGAGATCCTTCATATGTTGGAGGTGACATATTCAATTTTCTTATTGTAATGAGTATGACAAGTCAGAAGGTCTTTAACATAATCCATGGACTTATTGTGCATACCACATCCACCATCTGCATAAAAAATAGTGTCACATTCTTTCAAATTAGGATTCTTCCTTTTCTATCTTTTTATCTTATATTTTCCTATACCTTAAACTTTTTTCCCATTGATTTCTTATCATGGAATCACATGATAAATAATGGATCTCATAGAGGTTTTTTAGTGTTTTCATGGATGGTAAATCCACTTTTATGTGGTTAGTTTCATGATCAATGATTGATCTCAAAAAATGTGTGGTCATTATCACAAACAGTCGCTCCCTTATATATGGTTTCAAATTGGTGTCACATAATCGAATGGACATGTTTGAGGGCCTTCTCAAGATGAAGGTGACATAACAAAAGGATTCTTATAGTTATGACTGACATGCAACTTTGTATATCACAGGATCATTGAAATTATCACATGATTCATATAATCCCTTCACATAAAAATAAATGTATCATCTATCACATGAATCTTCCACCTTTTTCATCTTTTATTTCATAAGGTTATTTGTTTTACTTTGAAGCATATTTCGTTTGAAATGTCACATTATTGGAGGAACTCATCTAAAAGAGGTTCATATAAATAGTGAGACCTTTTGGAAGGACTTTACATGATAAATCAGGTTGTTTGATGGGGCTTTGTACGATTAGAAGGATTTACTAAAGATTTTTCATGTGATCATTATCAAATCATGCTGAATTCATAATTGGGACATGTGATGTTCCTAGGGTCATATAATCATGAGTATTCTAAGGGTTCATGCTATTCTCATGATCTAGCTACTTAATCTCCTCATAGCCATGCTTCCCCTTTCTTCCTTTTTCTAAGAAAATAATACCCAGGCTTTGGGTATTTTTTCAATCCTAAAATTTTCTATGCTTATCTATTGGATGCTAATAAATTCCCCCCAAAAAAGTGATGTTGTTAAGGACAAGGAATCAGTTCTGAGGAAAGTAAATGCCCACCTGAATTCTTTGTTCTTACAATAGTTAGTGTTTTGAGTGTATTTTGGTCTTCTAGGTGACCTTTGGTATTCCATGGAGAACCCTATAATTAGGGGATCATGGTTCATTCATTCCATCATCAAATCATAAATTCAGATCTCTTGAAACCTCCTCCCACATGTGACTTCTTTACAAGAATACTTCACATAACCCTTATTGTATGAACTATTTGTGAGATCCAATCACACAATCGCTTTCCATGACTGATTTTTTGTACATGATTTCTCAAAAAATATACTAACCAATTAATGGTAAATCTATTAAAACCTGAAACATGTTCTTGACAGTATTGTTGTCCTATAGGCTTCTCATGAACTTCTGGTTCTATCATATGATCACATGTTTATTCCACAATTCACATAACCATCTCATGGTCATGAAATCACAAGTCTTAGAATTGCTTTTGTGATCATGAGATTCTACGTGGTTTGCGTGATTCTTGATTCTTATAATAGTTCATGCGACCATAAACCCATATATAGGTCACATGATTCGTGTGATGATGTCCAAACTATTTACTTATTTTACTCTTTTCAGCAAGGTACCCTATTTATCTTACATGTACTTATTTCCCCATACATATGTCATTTAGTTTGATAAAGGTTTCTAAAAACAAGGATTTAAAAATAACAGATTATTGGAATTACATAGTTTCAAGTGTGGAAATCAGCCATTACATCGTTATCTAGTCATCCCAGAGTAATATTCTAAACTTGATGGGGATAAGTCTTATGGAATATCCCATGTTATACTTTGTACCCCTTTATGAATTTGGACTAAAAAATGGAACTCATATCCTCCCACTGCAGTTATTGATCATGCCCCATTCTTAATTCTTGAGGACCCATAATACCTTCATAGAAAATATCTACCAGAAGGTCCATTTTACTGTTCAGGAAAAACACTCAGATGAGTATATGATGAATTTTGTGAAAATAAAATTTAAAGGGAATCACCATAAATATAATTCATACTTATATATCTACCAATTAATAATATGTAAATTTGTTATGAAATAGAGGTTGGGATGGTTTCCTAGATACGACCTTTGATCAAGAGAAAGTTTCGGGATAGACTAGAGTTGGCTCTTTTGGGTGCAGCATACTAATTCCAAATTTTTCATGAATATGAAAATAATTTTGATGTATAAATCCATATAGATCTCTCAAACCTTCCTTTATTGTAATAAATTTTTGATGGAAGACATGGTTAGTCATTAGAGTCTATATATGAACTCATTTCTTCTTGCACATGGCGAATTTGGCATCAGTATTAGGGATGTCAAGAAGATATAAAGTGAAATGTTATTAGGAGATATGCATGACTTGTTCATTCCTCCATATTCTATTTTGGATGATGTGGAGAGGAACAATATCTTATCTAAGGATTTGATTGGGATGGATTAAAAGGATCTTGGTAATTCCCCTATCCTAGCTACAAACATCCCATTTAAGAAATAGGTGAAATATTTTATCAAGAAGTCCCATTTTGAACTCAAATGTAAGAAGATGAATTCTTGTACCATAAAATATTCTCATAGAAATAAGGTTTCCTACTAACCCACAGTTGAAGAGGGTTCATTCAATGATTGAATATGGTAATTTGATCCTAATCTAAACCAATCCATCTAGTTGGTTGGATTTCGTGCTATATATCTAAGTGGGTACCTACCCACAACCTAAGAGATGGGTGGATCCATAGTTTCCACCTTTATGATAGAGGAATTTATGGAATGAGGGAGGCACATTGGGTTGGTTATTAATATATAGGCCAAACAATACCACCTCTTACACCATATTTATATGAGAAGATTCCTAAACAAAATTTATGGTCCCTTCTAGGTGTTATGGGGTTAAATGGGGTATATTTTGGGTGGATACAAATACCTAACAATCCATAATATACCTAGAATCTATTTTATGCCTTTTTTCATTACATTAGTGGGTTGAGACTTGTCACATTTAAGGACTGGGAAATTAGGATCTACCTGAGCCATCACGACTACTTCTCTTTCAAACCCTAAGGGATTTCAATTGGTATTATAACATACAATGGAAGGAAAATCTCTAAGGATCAATTTTATATGATGTCAATCTATAGGGGTGTCCTTTCTTCTAGAATTGATGGTATAATTATTTTTAATTGGATTGTACCTTTTCTTTTTACTCAATATTTTTGATTCATTCATACAAAATTCCTTACCCCTCTTCTCATTCGATCTGAAAATAACCCCATGGTGGATCATTAGTTCTGGTTAATGTATAACATACATGAGACTCGGATTCATAGACTTTCTTCCAAATGATAATGATATAGGTTTGTATTAGCACAATTCTAATATTTGTATTAACTCATATCTAAATGGGAAATTTCCCAAATCAGTACCTGAGGCTATAAAGTTACCATCAACCACTAAATCCAATCAATGGACTTGCAAGGAACATACTTCTAGTAAACTAAAAAATTCAGAGATACCTCTCAAGGAAGTGAAACTTTTATTATTAGTTTTATTACCAATATAATTTCCAAATTCAATGGATATAATGAGAATGGTTCCAGTAAATGGATCCTAGTATGTAATTTTATTTCCCATTACATTTAAACAATGGATAAACTAGAGGGAAATAAAAATAGATGCTAAATTTTTGGAATACTACTCCAGGTAAAGATATTCTTTATAGGATTTTCATTTGTTACTCCTCTCGCAAGTATCTCCTTTAAAAACCAGCCCAATGAGATCTATAATTTCCTTTGATAACTCGATGAAATGATAAAAAGCATGAAGCACCAGATTGGTTACTCTTACTTAGTGCAGCGGATGGTGGTTCTTATTATGATGGATTTTCCCATGTAAAAAAAGGGCCACCCTGTCACTGTGGTAGTAGTAAGATGAACATTTCTAAAATATTTAAATGTATTTTATACCATTTAAATCATACTAATGAATTTTTCATTTATGTGGGTATGGTAGGTATCTGAATGGGACTAATCACTCCAATCATCCCTAGTATATTCTCCCATGGGTATAACTACTGAATCTAAATTGGGCGGTGGGAAAGGGAACAATGATGAGGTATCCCTCAGACAAATGTATCAAATGAGGGTGGTGACTACCATTCTTGAGGAATCATAATATATGAATTCATTGGTTCCATCTAAAATGCATTTAGTATCAGCCACTTCTGGGGGTCCCTCCTTGGAGAAGAAAGGAAAAAAGGAAATTCTCTAAACCATTAGAGTCCTATTATCTAGAATCCTCAAGTAACTATTATTATTTATTTATTTTCTATTCCAGACCATTTAAGTATCTCATTCTAGTTTTTCAAAAATATGCAGGCCCCCAATGATCCTACCTGGGGGAACATACATCTATTCTTGAGGACATGGGTGGGATTTCTATCGCTCCATCAGGATCATCAAAATTGGACCCAGTACATCAAGAAGTAAAAAAGGTTGAGGTTCTATCATAGTCAAATTAGGTGCATGTTGTTGACGTTAAAGTGGTCATGTTATTTGACCCAGAATAGAAAAATGAACTTCTAGAGGATGTTGATGTTAATTTCTATTGTGCTACTAATTGATCAATGATGGAGGAATGTCTTGGAAAAGGTGATCACTTATTCAGATAAAAAACATATTTTACACTATTTATTATGTTAAATAACATTTATTTTCTCTTAGATCCCTTAAATAAGGAAAGTGAAGTTTTATCGGTAGAGAAAACAATAGTGGTTCCACCAACTCACTCTTCATAAAAGGGCATCACCTCTTTCCCTAAAGATGAGTTAGGGTGACAGATATTGCCTGTGATAAAACTCAGAATGGTATTCTTCCAACATTGATCATGGTCATTAACTATCTAAAATAATCATAATATTCACAAAATTACTAATAATACTTTGGGCCTTTTATTATAGTACCTTCACCTAAGACTTAATAAGTTATAATCCCTTTTTATTTGGTATTTCTCTGAATGAGTTGACTAATGTAGAGGATAAATCTATACCCAACTCTTTAAAGGTTGTGATTATGAGTCCCTATCTCGATGAATTGGTCTCAAAATATATTCATGTTCTTGATTCATTCTTGAGTTTAGTCTTAGATTCTGAGACACTCCATCCACTAATGTTGTGGCAAGTATGGGTGAATATTTGAACCCTAATCTCAGAGGTCCTTTTGGAGTACCTGAAGGACCAACTTAGTCATCTCAAGTATATATTTACCACCCTCACCTATGGGGGATTTGAATATATAGCTTTATATTTTGGGTTTAAGGAATTTATTTCCCCGATATAGTAGAGGAGGACCCTTGAATTTTATGATATTAGTGGTGTAGGATTCATCTTCAATCAAAAAAATTCAGGATGAGGCCCTGAATGAGGCTTCTCAATGAAAAGTGGATGCAATGGCTCACCAAAACGTTATCAACATTGGTAAGTTTGAGATTATCCTATTGAATTTTGAAATCGATCATCTTTAGGAGGAGCTATCTGAGTTGTTTCATGCACTATAAACCTCAAAGAAAAATGTGTAGGAATAATTTGGGATCTTTGACCTATTCTTGAAGGGCATAATTGATGCTATTTATAGGGAAGAATCATTGTAGTGGATTGTTGAGGTGGAAATCGAATCCATAGATAAATCACACCAATCCATGGACTCCCTACAGTAGAAGTTGGATGATATCAAGGACTACTCTTAGAAAACACTATAATGAGCCTCTAGTTTCATGAACCTCAATTTTCTGAGGATTCATAGGAGAGAATCTTGTATATACAGATTCCTCCCTTTTTTGTACATTATCAATGAACAATCCTCTTAAAATGTTGCATGTCAGTATAAGTATTTATTTTATTCATGGTGTTCTCAAAATTTCATTGAATTTATATCATATGGATCATCAATGATACATTAATTTTTGTAATACCAAGTAAATCCAAACACTTTTGTTTGAATTATTGAATAATAACACATTTATTTTGATAATTTATAATGAATTACTAATAAAATGAGATTCCTCATTGATGTATCTTCTTCAATTGTTCCCAGATCACCTGGTTCAAAGTAGTAACTCATGTAAAAATATTTCTAAAATGTAAAGTGATTTAACTCCTTAATAAGATAGTGTAATTAGATATCATAGATTTATTTTTCTTGGGGATAAATAATGTTTCCTATAAGATTTATATCTTTTCTGTTTTAAATTGACCTATCTTTTTCCAAAGTTTCATATGGTGAAATATTAACAAGCATAGACTTGGATTTTTATTAGTCTTCATTTTATGGGTTTTAAAGATGATAATTTTTTCCTTTTCCAGTTTTTAAGTGATCAATGTTATCTGTAACACCCAGAATGTGTGTTTAGTCATAAGAAGCTCAACTTTTTCCTTGGGTGCCCATTACAATTTTTCAACCTGGCGAGCACTGTGTCTCTTTCAGTTTTCCTGTTCAGGTCTTTCAAACTAGAAATTTGTTATATTTTATGTTCTTATACCATGAAAAATCAATTTCTTGTAGTTTAGAGAATTTTATCTCAAACCATATATTGTTGTAGTTTAGGGTATTTTATCTTGGACCTTTTATTACTATAGTTTATGATATTTTAGCTCATACATTCTATTAATTTTGTTTAAGGTCTTTTAGGTTAGATATTCTGTTTATATAGTTTATAGTATTCTATATTAGATTATATATTTCTATAGTTTAAGGCCTTATTACTTGGTCCTTTTATTATTTTAGTTTAAGGTCTTCTATCATGGACCTTTTAGTGTTGTAGTTCAAGGTCTTCTATTTTAGACTATCTATTGTAGGTAGTGAAGGATGAATATACATCAAGGGTTTGAGAACCCTTCATCCTTAATGGGATTATGAAGAATGAGTGTCCATGAAGGTTTCTGATACTATGAATTCTTAACTGATATTCTAAATAATGGATGTTCATGAAGGGTTCTGGAACACTTCGTTCTTGTAGAAATCATGAAGGATGAATATCCATGAAGGGTTGTGACACCTTGAAACCTCATTGAGAATATGTTTTATATACGGTAAAATATTAGGGATTCCTAGTCCACTTGGATTTCTGCAATGTGGGTTGTGTAAATCACATGTCTAGAAGCTCAAACCAGGGAATATGGAATGGGGAAGACATGTGAGGGCTGACCGTAAAGAAACCTAAGTTGTTGAGTTCTACAGTAGTGTTATTGGGGATCATAATGAGGATTGGATGTCCTTTTCTGAAAAGAAGGATATGCCTCTATTATATGGGTCAAGGTACCTTGTTCATGACCCTATAGTGATTACTTGTATTGTTAAGAAAAAGTGATCCCCACTCTTTTCTGAGGTCCATGAAAGATTTATGAAGATTTAAATGTTTAGATGATGAAGTGGGGTATATAGAAATGATCTATCCAATAAGGGTTCTAGAACCCTAGGATATTTTATATTCTATTATAGAATCTTGGGCCCTATTCTATGTGGTTTTAAGTCATGTTGTGGGGGGCATCAAAAGATTAGAGAATGGAATATCACATTCCTTTTTTGATAATGGGCATAGTACACATTAACATAACATCAAGGATTTCAAATTGTCTTGAATATTATGGTCATGAGGATTTTAAATAAAGGTATGGGAATATTTGAGTCAACTAGAAATGGGGGATAGTAGATACAACTTAGCCATTAGTAATGCTAGAAACTAGTATCGCAAGTATCTAGGATAATATCTCTAGGGTTTAAGGGAGTCTTTCCCCTGGGACCAAAATATCCACTAGTTAATACTCTGGGGAATTAGGTTATTCATGATCGAATCCTAGTGGTTCCCATTTGGATTAACTAGTCCCAATTACCATTTTTATATAGGGAGAACTAGGAGGGGGATCCCAAGGTCTATGTGGTTCTAATAGAAGAATATCAACTTGAAAAATTGGTCAGTGTCAACTCAGACTTCAAATACTTGAAGGTGGTTTATGGAAAGCATAATATTCAAGATGTTTTTGGGAAATCCAGAAGTTTTTTTTATACCTATAAAACACATTATCATGGTGAGTAGATTTGAAAAATCATTACTCTTGCTTTTGTCTGGACCAGAGGGTCCAGCAAGCCTGGCTCGACTTTTAATGAGGCTACAAGGTGGGCCCCATGAGCTTTATGCCTTGATTATTTATGATATAATTTTTTCCTAAAATCTATATATGAAGAGTTTTATAAGCTAAGAATTCAATTTTTATTAGGAAACCCTTTGTAGGTTTTCAAACAGAAAAGTTTTATGTCTATTTCACTAGTAGTTTAGGGTCTTTTGATTTTGACCACCATAGGATAAATTTTTAGGTTATACATCTTTTCCCAAAGAAAATATAGTTTAAGGTCATGATGCACATAGACCTGACATGAGGGGAGTGTTACAAAACAACCTAATTGGTATTCCCAAGGTCAAGAGTACTCTAACATCCTTTTGACAATGAGATGTGAGTGTTGTAAATTGTGGATCAAGGTTATCAAATAATGAGTAATGGTATGGGACAATCATGTCGAGGATGATCATGAATCAATATATAGTGAAGAGATCTGCTAAAATTATTCTAGGGATCACAAGGATCAAAATCTATTTTTTCAAGGCAAATACACACTTGGTTGATGGTTTGGAGCTCATATACATGAGCCAAAAGAAGAAATTCATAATCAAAAAAAGGTTCCCTTGAAGTCAAGTGTCCTTTTCCAAGGTCCATAGAGGGTTCATGGAAATTCAAGACATAGTGTTTTCTTTACAGGTTTTGGTACTTAGAAAGATGATTGAAGCACCTAAAACTTTGGTTGACCAGGGTTAATCTCTTATGGTCCTTTGATAAGGCATTATGATAGATTCTTTCCTGCATAATTTTTCTTTGTGTATTAAGGACATATTCATTATTCAATTTAAGGGCACATGATGAGGATATCTTACTTACAGTTATACGTCATGTGGTAAGGATGTAGGGGCTGATGTTAAATTTTTCATGATATCCTTGGGAACACTTTTCACTAGTCTGGTTAATTTAGATGTATGAAGCACCTTTTATCCATGAACAGGCTTATTGATGAATAAACATATGTGGGATCTCTTCTTCCACATTCTTATCTCATGTGCAATCAAGTTGTATATAAATATAACTTGTACATAGACAGACAGAATCTGTATGAATTGAACTCTTTAAATAGAGGTATATGAAATTTTAATTGGTGGTATTTCATGGATTTCCTTATGAATATTTTAAGGGAATGAATCATTCTATAGTCATCTCTTTTAAATATATCCCTCTACATAGATCTGACCCATATATAGGGGACAGAGGCTTCCTATTTTCTTCCCTTAGTGAGTCTCAACATCAAGGTCAGTTAATGTTTCCTCTACATAGATCAGGATCATTCATAGGGATAGATAATTTCCATATTTCATTCCGGTGTGGTGGTGAACAATTCATCCCTAGAGAAGATTCATGTATAGGATGGTCCACTCTATGAAATTTTAGGTCTTCTAGGATAGATCATATTGTTGGAACCGGGCACGTAGTGGAAGCCCCAAACAGGTAGGTTTTTTTTAAAAAATTCCACCAATGATCGACATAAACTTGTCGACGTAGGTGAATGGCAGCCTGGTCTTAGCTGAGGACAACGCGTGAAGGATTTTAAGCACAAAAATAAACCGTAAAGTACCTAGTCTAATTTTGAAATCAAACACAAAATATGCTCATCGTTGGTGGTCGATGCTCAAAGAATCTGACATCGAACTCCTCTAGATTGTCCACGCATGCTTCATGAAATCCACGAGAGTGTCATTTGTCATAATCCGTCTACAAGCATGGAATTACGACGGTGTCTTCGACGCTCTAATGATCACTATATCGCTTCACAAGTGATTCCTGAGAGAGTTATTGATCCATGCTCCTTGGATCCGGATCCTCTCTCTCTCTATCATGGGAGAGAAGATAAGAGAGAGAAGCACCATGAATAGTATTTTGGAAAATCCCTTCCTCTTCAATTTATAGTGGTTAATTAAAATACTCAGTATTGCCTCACCATCCCCAAATACTTAATGCACTATCAATGATATTTTATGACTACAAAAACAAGTCATAAATATTATTATCATTTACTTGTAATATATTAAAATATATATTATGATAATAATTGATTCATTAACTCAACTCGTCATTCCATTAAATATTAATTGAAACTTGAATAATTTAATATTCTTCAATTAATATTTTTCATGTATTTACTTAAAAATCGTAAATACATTTAATAAATAAATTCAATACTCAGAATTCTAATCTCAAATAATATGAATTTATTTATTTCATTGGTGATCGTTTTTCTTTGGAAAATTCTCGGACCCCAATGGTGGGTCCCACCATGTCCAAAACTCATATTCAATTGAATAGGGAAAATTATTGAATACACTATTGTGTGGTACCCTCTAGGCCCTTATCTCGATAGCAGTGAATATTATTCACAGACAAAGAGCTGGATCTAGTAACCCATCATGGCCCCTAAAGAGATAAGAATTTTCACAACAGCGACAACCAACCTACGAACACACACTGTGTAATATAGTCTCTTTTTCTGTAATATCTCATAAAGTAGAATGAACTCTCATGTCATATCCCTTTTCTTGCTTTATTGTTTACTGATTTAACTAGATGAATTTACCCTTTACTTCTATGGCCATGGTCTTATAAAGGTGCTACCATCCTTATCAACATGTCCATAGATATATTACTTTCATAACTCGAAAGAGAAAAATCCTTTCTTGACCATTCAACTAATGAAATGCCACCAACGAGGCACCCAACACAAACTACCTTACCATGACTTCATTATCATGGTTTTCATATTACATCAAAGTACACAATAAAATGACATTCATTGGTAATGATCTCAATTCAAGATACCATTACACATGATCGTAGATAGAAACATCCAATGACACCCGAAACATGTGTTGTTCCTATTGGAGAGTCTGTCCTCATGATCTCGCAACCAGAGATCACCAAGTGAGAACTTCATGGGAAGAAGTCTCAATTCATATGATCCCCTAGCACCTGATAGTCAAACATCCACTATGTCTAGTTAGTAAGATGTATCTAGACCATAGAACATATATTTCAGATTAATATCATAATATCTCAAGGTTCTCATTGTATCTTGGGAACTGCTATAACCTTTTGATCTGACAATTAATCTTTTCACATTACCATTTCAATAGTGGATGTATAAAATTATACACTATAATGGAAAAATGAAATCACGTACAGCTAAATGTATACACGATATGGTAATCAAAAGTACTGAATAGTTGGGTCTAGGGAACCCACTATTTCAACACTCCCACTTACACTAAAGCCAACATGAAAACCAAACTTGTTAGTTACTCACATGATAAAGATCATGTTTCTGCTGAGTAATGGATTTAGCTACTGGGTATGCCATGGTTCCACCATGTGGCTATTCTGCTATAGTGACCTTATCTCCTTGGGTAAAACTTTTCAAGAGATGGTATCCTGAGTATATCCCATTTTCCACTGTCATAACTTGAAATCTTGGCCAATAAGAATATCACAATTTACATTATGATAATACTTTTCTCACTAAGTGCTATTCTAAGAACTGGAACATATCGTTGCATTTAATTACTTCTTAGCTGCCTTAGAAGATGAAACGTACTTAGTCTTTGTAGGTATGGCTACCACTGTCTTATATGAGCTTCACTCACTCATCACCTTTAGCCTAACTACAATACCAGATCACATTGATCTATGGAATACTAGTTCATGACCCTGCAAACTAGTATCCTTATCCTCCATTTACTAGGTATATATCTTTTGTACTTTCCAAAGTACAATTATATAGTTCTAACTGCATCCCTTGCAGTTCTACTAGATATAATTGATATTTACCTACTATAAAATATACCTTGGAAATATCAGTTCTTGTATATATTATGGCATGTGTGATTGATCCATTTCTTCGGTGTATGGATTGTAACTCACCATTTTTATCTTCCCATGTCCCGAACATGTCAACCAGAAGAGATTATGCCATGTGACATAGGCAACAATTCATCTCTTGAATTGTTCCAACTTATATCGTTCAATACAATATCACTATATGTACGATTGGCTATGACCAAGAAACCTATAGATCTACCTCAGTAGATCCTATTCCCTAGAACTTATGTTTCTACTTTAAGTCAATAAATTGAGAATATACTTCATTTTGGTATTAACTAATTGTAATACCAATGTGTTTTCCATATGTTTCCGAATATATATTACTTGGAAAACCATTGGTACTCCCACTAACCTCTCATAGACACATGGAAATCATTTGTTTCAAATTAATTTTCTATGATCTTGTTGCTTACTTCAATCCTAAATTGGATTTCAGTAACTTGCAACCTTTATTATCATTTGGTGATGTGACCATCCCTTTATGGTTGCATCATATAGACACCATCCATGATTGGTGGTCATGACATCCAATGCCAAATAATTTGGTCATAGATATTAGCTATGATAAGTAAAATTCTAATAGATTTAGGCATAACGACTTGGTGAAACCAATCGAACCATATTGGTAACATGCTTGTAACACCCAGTATCAACTCACTTGAATACCCACAATAGTTTTCAAAATAATAATCCCATTTTCACTTTGATAAATGGAATCCAATAATTTAATTTATTTGGTCTTATCAATTTTAGCTAATTTCCATATATTTCTTACTTGTAGGAAATATTATTCACATTGAATAATAGATCACCAGTCGTGGTGAATATAAACAAAACATCACCATGGTTTTATCATTCCTACATATTATGTGTCTCTAGAACATACTCTATTCCACATGTTCTTGTAGAACTAGTTCCTATGCTAACTATTTGTGCATATTTAGCATTGACTAAACCCAAGTAAATCTTGCTCCCATTATCTCAAGTAGAAATTTAGACCCTCTTGTAGAATTTATTCTATCACTTGAATACAATTTTTATATTTTAGGGATTTATGTAATATCCTAAGACACTATTGGGATAATTATCTTATATGCACAATGTGTTAACCTTGATGCAATTTTGTTTGTATCCAAACAAACTATTTGTATACATACACATGTCCTTATGACATAATGGATTTACATCATATTATGACTCGTATGATATCCATTTGTCATTATAGCTGACCATGCATATACTCTGCTTTATTTGTCCTTAATTACTTAAGGAATCTTATGAAGTATATATATCTCTATATTATACTTGGAATAGTTCATACTTACTTGTTAAAATGTTTCCAAAAGATTTGTGACATTCCTTTATTTCTAAAGGCACCTTTGTCTAAACTAAAGATGTCGATAATACCAAAAGTATTTAGCTATGCCAATCCTAAATATCATACTTGGTATATTCATGATGTCTACTTTTAGTATTACTTAAAAAAGAATTATCTTGTCACAACTGGGTATAAGTATTACATTTATATTCATCACTAACTTCCTACAATTCATGTATTTCTGAACTAGTGACTGAGTTTACCCAAAAAAACATTCATTCCAGAACCTGAAAGAATGTATCCTTTAATCCAAGGACACTTGAGATTAATGTTTATGGTTATATTGAATAATAGTTCAACACAAATCTTTCACTTGGAAATTAAAGAAGTCATGTACTTCTCACCACTGGCCTAGGTATCACCCTTTCACAGCTATTTGGATAATACACCTAACTTCCTAATAAGGATTCTATACTTGGTAACCATATTTAAATACACATATGTAAAAAATCATATAGTATTAAATACCCAAGTAGTAAAAATAATATGCCTAATGTAGAAGAGAAAATTTATTTATTTAAATCAGTTTATTGCTTTTAGACTTCCATTGTTTTATTTTACAATATGTAATGAAAATAACCTTTGTTAATACCTCATGAATTAAAGGACATAGTGATTGTGTCATTAGAATTAAATTCCTTTGACTTTTTTACATTTTTATTCAATTTATTCTCCATAAGAATTAAAACTTAATAGTATTTTATTATTATCCACTTGTCGAACCTTACCTAGATAGGTAATGGAGCGTTTACTCAATACTTGTTAGTTTTATAACTTAAAACGAGACTTGAGTAATGTGGTTAAAATGATATGAGAAAGGGATTCATTTATAGATCATGATCGATCTTTTAATTTACACATACTGGTGTAACCATCGCATTATTCGTATAATTTCTTTGCTTTCTCCTTGCAAACATCTCAGAGATGAGACTTCATGTTTATATCATCCATGTCCTAGTGTAGCGACTGCAAATGACACTAGATGTTGATAAAAGAAAAATGATATAACCATCATATGAATTGTACATTAGTCTCCTATAAGAAGTTTCACCCTCACTTCTTGAGGTAGTTTAATAGTGTTGGGTACACTGACACCTTGAGTTTCCTATATCATAGCACTATGCGCACATTCTTGTACTATTCTTGGATACTCATGTCAGTGTGGAAATTTACTTTGTACAATATTTATCATAGTTTAAACTTTTGGTATAACTTTCTATTTTTATACAAAAATGAATTTTAGCGTATGAGTTCATTTTATATGGATTACAGATTTAGACATTCTGATTAATTACTTAAATCATTTAATGTATCCCACTATTTTATCTAATTCTAGGAACCCTCTATACTAGAATCGGAATACTCTATCATTATATTATTCTAGTGGCAAGGATCCCAGAACCACCCCTCATAGTCTGAAATCTATGGCTACGCCACTACTAAGAGGGTTCTAGGTGGGCTTTTGGTTGGCCGACCACTTTAACTTGTGGCGCCTTCATCTTTTGAGTGAAGTCCCAGCTTCTTAAAATCATAACATGATTTACTCAATGCTTGCATCTAAAATTAAAAAAAATTATCTATGGATATTTCGTTGCTACAATTTTAGTTAAGTCAATCCATCATTCTTATATGGACTCCCCAGTAGTAAAAGGCACCCTCAACTATGGCATGACCGGCACGTCAAATAGTCAGTTTTGTCCAAACTTGAATGACGGAAGGCGTTTTTGAATTAATATATCTTTTAGGGTTTTATTATTTTTAATGCGATGAAAGAAATCATTTTCTATTTTTATAAGCATGTACTATGTGATCGCACTCACAAATAACCATGCATGAAATAGAAAAATATATCGTGTCACGTGTTCATCTTAACTTGCATCCTTTTTTATTATTATTCTATGTGGTCACCTTCTAACTAAACATTCACAAAATAATAAATCATGATGAAATAAAATGAAAAACCTGATCGTGAGCTAATTCTAATGGTTTATCTGATGAGTGAATAATGGAACAACTGAAACCCTAGGGGTAAGTAGTTTTAGTTGTGTGGATAACAACTTTAACAACAACATCTACTCATCCAATGAAAATATTATCTGGTGTGTCATCATCACTTGGTGCAAAGTGTGTCATACCTTATCTCATCATTATACAATAGTACTCACACGCAGACGAGCGGGTCTCAAGGTATAAAATACAACTCTGAGAATGGGTGTGCAGGCCCATATACATATAATGACACTTGAGATGACACATAGATCATATTTTATTTAATTAAAATAAATTATTAATAACCGACATGCAATAATTAAATAAATAAATAAATTTATTAATTAATTAAAGTGCATTGGACATGCATTGGTAGGTCCATAGCTCATGACCAGTATATGCATTCACTTGCGTATATTAACTAAATATAGAATAATATTAAACTTACGTTAAATAAATTTGATGGTATTTAATTGAATTAAAAACTTTACTCTTGTTTTAAATTCAATTTAACATCGTTTGGTCCCATTTAATTAGTTTAATTTTAAATCCAAAAAAATAAATAAATTAATTAATTTAATAAATCACCGAATTAAATTAATTACGCTACATTTATTTTTTTTAATAACCAAAATTAATTTTTAATTAATTAAATTTTCAACTTTAATTAAATTAATTATTTTAATTAAATTTTCATTATTTTAAAATAACTGAGCCCATTAAACATCGACTAGGGGAATTCTAGGTTTGGCTAGTCCACCTAAGCTCATTATAGGTTGGCCCTACCCGCCAAAGCTCATTTTGCAGCGGGTGTGGTCTGTGTAAAGTGGAAAGGGGATTACCTCAGTGGAGAGGTGTTGTGGAGGGTTGGTCCACTGAAGGTGAGGGATAGCTCGTCGGTGGCGCGAAGGGGCAAGCCACATGGGTCTGCCGCGGGATAGTCCGGGCAGAAGGGGCTTAAACCCATGGTTCCTAAAAGGTGCATCCTTGGCTCCGCGGGATGTAGGTGAGCGCAAAAGAGGGAGGTGCCTGGTCTATAGTGGACGTCCAGGTCTGGCTGCAAGGTGGACATTCCGAGCACCTCTTGCCAAGGTTTCGACTCTTTGGGGTGTCGCGCATGCAAGCTGGCAGCCGGAGGGATGGGTTGTCATCGCTGCCCCTGAAGAGGGTTGTCACGGGTCTCTGCAGGTGGGAGACGGCTGTCGGGTGCTGGGTTCTGTGGGTCTCCATGGCGCTACCTTGTCTGGTGTGGCTGAGGAGGGAGAGGTCATCGGATGGGGTCCCAAACCACGGTGGTGACTAGAGAGGAGGTCGGACCGAGGGCAGAGAGACTGGTAGGGGTATCGGCTCTTCAGGACGGCCCGTAGCTGGATCTACTGAAGGTAGGCATCCAAGCATTGCTAGGCATGAGGGAGGCAGCCGTGGGGAAGGGAGAGTGAAAATACAAGGGGCCTATCACCCCCCCCCAACCAATTTTTTTCATGACCTCCATATGCAGGTCACCCCCCCCCTCCACCCCATTTTTTGTTTTTCTTTCAAGTGGGTCCCCCCACCGTTTTTTTGCAAGACTTAAAAGTCTATGTCTTTGTTTTTTACCTACACTTTATTTTCAAGTCTTTCATATCCTTTTTATAATTTCTAAAGCCTATTTAGGATTTGGAAATTAATAATATTATTATTATAATTAAAATTAATATTATTATTACAATAAAACCAAATATTTTTATTATAATAATAATAATATAATTAATTTTAATAAATTAATATCAAATCAAAATTTATTTTCCAGTGAGTATTTTGGCCATGATATTTCTGGTCAAAATATGAAACACCGCTGAAAATAAATCTCGAATCTGAATTCAAAACTTTGGATGGTTGTAGACAGGACATCTGATGTCTAATTCTAATTCTGTATGCGGAATTGAGACTGCATCAATGACCTATTTATATTTTAATGCAAATTTAATTGTTTTGTCTTAAAATTAACATGTGCTCGCTCTGATACCACTTGTTGGAATCGGGCGTGCAGCGGAAGCCCAAAACAGATGGGGTTTTTTAAAATAAATTCACAAACGATCGATGTAAATTTGTTGACATTAGCTTATAGTAGCCGAGTCTTAACTGAGGACTACACATGAAAGATTTTAATCACAAAAATAAACCCTAAAGTGCCTGGTTTAATTTTGAAGTTGTGCACGATATCTTCTCGTCATTGGATATTTCTGCTCAAAGAATCTAACATCAAACTCCTCTAGATCGTCCACATGAACTTCAAGAAATCCGCGGGAGTGTCGTTTGTCATAATTTGGGTGCTACCACGGAATTGCGATGACACCTTCGACGCTCCAACGATCACCACATCACTTCACAATCGATGCATGAGAGAGTTCTTGATCCATGATCCTTGGATCCAGAGCCTCTCTCTCTAGATCATGGGAGAGAATATTATAGAGAGAATTTCTGTGAATAGTATTTGGGAAAATCCCCTCCTTTTCTATTTATAGTGGTTAATTAAAATACTCAGTTTCACCTCATCGTCCCCGAATACTTAATGCACTATAAACAAATTTTATGACTACTAAACTGAGTCATAAATATTATTATCATTTACATGTAATATATTAAAATATGTTAAGTGATAATAATTGAGTCATTAACTCGACTCTTCATTCCCATAAATATTAATTGAACCTTGAATAATTTAATATCCATCAATAAATATTTTTCATGTATTTAATTAAAAATCCTAAATACATTTAATAAATAAAATCAATACTCATTATTCTAAACTCAAATAATATGAATTTATTTATTGCATTGGTGATCATTTTTCTTTGGACAATTTCTGGACCATAGTGGTGGGTCCCACCATGTCCAATACTCCTATTCAACTGAATAGGGAAAACTATTGAATACGCTATGGTGTGTGACCCTATAGGCCCTTATCTCGACACCAGTGAATAATATTCGTAGACCGAGAACGGGATCTAGCAACTCATCATGGCCCCTGGATAGATAAGGATTGTCACAGTAGTGATAACCAACCAATGAACATGCGCTGTGTAATATTTTATCTTTGCCTGTAAGATCTCATAATGAAGGATGCACTCTCATGTCATCTCCCTGTTCTTGCTTTACTGTTTTCATATTTAACTGAATGGATTTACCCTTTACTACCATGGCCATGGTCTTATAAAGGTACTTCCATCCTTATCAACATGTCCTGAGATATATTACTTCCATAACTCGGAAGCAAAAAATCATTTCTTGACCATTCAACCAATTCCATGCCACCAATGACGCACCCAACACAAACTACCTCCCCACGACTTCATTTTCATGGTTTTCATCTTGCATCAAAGTACGCAATCAAATGATATACATTGTTAATGATATAAAGTCAGGATACCATTACACATTATTGTATATATGAACATCCAATGAAACTTGAAACATGTGGTGTTCCTATTGGTGGGTCTATCCTCATGATCACACTACTAGAGATCACCAAGTGTGAACTTCATGATAAGAAGTATCACTACATATGAGCCCCTTGTACCTGATAGTTAAATATCTACTGTGTCTAGTTAATAAAATGTATCTAGACCATAGAACATATATTTAAGATTAATGTCATAGTATCTTGAGGTTCTCATTATATATTGGGAAATTCTATAACCTTTTGATACGACAATTAATATTTGGACATTACCATTTCAATAGTGGAAGCAGAAAAGTCTACACTATAATGGTAAGATGACATCATGTATAGATAACTGTATACACAATATGGTAATCAAAAGTAATGAATAGTTGGGTCTAGGGCACCCACTATTCCAATGAATATGTCATGCAGTTTAATGTCATGCAACTAGGAAATTTTTATACAGTTTAGCATCATGAAACTAGTACATATCACTAATAGTAATAAAAAACTCATGTTAATTGGGTCTTTATAAAAAATTCATACCTTGAATGGAAGGTTACAAGAATATGATGTCATAATCTTTCTTTGGAAATGGGTATGATGCACCGATGTGTAACATATAGCGTATCAAAATTCGATTTAATAGTAGGGTAAGGGGAAGTTTAAATCATTACAAAAGAATATCCTAGTTAATTTAATGTGGGATCTGGAGGGTACAGGCCCACCATTGATAATGGTAGAAATCCATATTTCATGTAGTTCGATCAATAAATCATGGGTTTAAGGGGGCCTCTCCACTAGGACCAAACATCCTCTAGGAACAATCTCTTTGGAATTATTCCATTCACAAGTGAATTGTAGTAGGGTCCATTTGGATTACCCATTCCATTTTACCACTTTGTTACAGGGGAGAACTAGGAGGAAGGGAGCCTAAAATCTGTGGGTTCCCAATAGAAGAATATCAACTCAAGGAATTGGTTTCTATCAACAGAGATATAAAATATATGAAGATGGTTCATAGAGAACGTAATATTTCAGAAGGGTTCGAGCACCCTAAATGCTACACCAGTATGTATTGAACACATTTTGAGGTGAAGTGATAAAATATATGATTCTTGAGAACACAATCATTAGAACGAATGATTTTTTCAATGTGAAAATCTCTTTTTGTGCAGTTTAATGTCATGTGACTATGATGCTATCATTTATTTTAAAATCATGTGAATAGGATGTGGTTCCCTATATTTGGATAGAACAAATCTTGATCATGCGGGATATAGTGACTTTATTAGTCCCCTAAGTTAACATGAGTCATGATCAGTGTGAGAAAAAAGGGAAAACTAGACATTCAATTGATTTATACAAAAGTGTATGACAAAGAATATATGGGAATACACACATTTTGATATGATCTGGGGACCCCAGAAAAACTTGGTTCTCATTGTGGGACATGGTTGGGAATGATGATAATTCATATTTGGGCCTGAAATGGAGTTTCTAGGCATAACTATGTATCCCACAATATAGAAATCAAGTTATATGAAGTTATAATCCTAGAGAATACCTTAGGTAGGTATGACCCATATGTGGGTATGTGTACATTTTTTGGCATTATATATGTTGAAGATAGACCCAATATTAGAGATCTAGGCATCACTATGTATACTATATTAATAGAAATTAATCCATATGTAGTTCATGAAATTGAAAATTCCCTACACGGACATGAACCATATACAAAGAAAGGGGGATTTTACAATTTATATTGATGTGAGACCCAAGATTTGGTGTGTGGGTGTCACTATATATCCTATGATAGTGGAAATAAAGAAAATCATAGCTCATGAATGGAAGACTCTCCATGCAGGTCTAACATGTATGTAGAGGTGTCATTATTTCATTTATATTGCATCTAGACTTAGGATTTGGGATCTGAGCATCACTATGTATCCTCTGATATCTAGAATCAATCCATAGGTTGTTATTGAATGAAAATATTTTCCACTTAGGTCTAACCTATATTCATAGTGTGTATTTATTTCATTTATATTATGGATAGACCTAGGGTTTGGGATATGGGAATTACTATATATCCTATGATAGATAGAATCAATCCATAAATAGTTATTTAATGGGGATAATCCCTATATGGGTCTGACTCACACATAGGGTTGGGAGTACTTTATTTTTCTTTGTTATAGATATAGATAAAGTGAAGTGGAAGGTTTGTGAAGTATTGTTCCCCATGTTTTTTAGAATAAATAAATAAGGATGTCTTCTATGTAGTTTAACATCATGTGGTGAAGAAATCTTCCATGCATTTTAATTTCATGCTTTAAGGATGAAAGATACTATGTAGTTTAAAGTATTCTAGCCAGGACTTGGGATTCCATATTTTTTAAAGATTTTATAACATGGCTTGGGGATCCATGGAATTTAATGTCTTACTACCAGGACTTGGGATGACATATAGATTAAAGTCTTGATACTAGGACTTGGGATTCCTGATGGAAGCTATGAAAAGATCTTTTTGAGAAAACTTTCATTAATGGGGGGTGTAACACATTCTCTATTCATAATGTATAATGAGTAATCCCCATTTAAATATAACTTATGTATGATATAAGTCCTTTCCCACTTGGGGTCTGGGTTTAGGGTCTTTTTTCCAGGTATCGTTGGGGTTTCTGAGAGCCAATACCAATTATACTTGAAGGAATTAGAAGAGATGGACTTTTTTTAATAAAGGCTTACATGATCCAATTTTGATGAACTTTAAGGTTTTGTGGTGTATGTAGCCTTTTCTCATTGATTAATTCTAACTCATACAGTCTCTTTTGATACTTCTCATCATCTAAGAGTTTTCCAAAGATAGCTATTTTGTGTGTGGGAAACTGGACCTCAATGAGAAACACTACTTTGGTTCTATACACAAAGAAATATAGAGTCTCTTATATAGTAGTGCATGTGGTGGTATGATAGGACCATAAACCAAAAATATCTTGTATGTTTAGGATTCATTTTCATTTTCCACCATTTTTTGGAGTTTATTTTATAGTGACTTGTTAAAGGCCTCTATTTTTTCATTTTTCATTTCATGATAGTGGGATGAGTGGTTGGATTTGATGTTTTACTCTTGTTACAATTTATGCAATTTGGTAGAATAGAATTTGGTTTCACTGTCCATAAATATTGTATAAGGGATACCAAATTTGGTGATGATATTGGGCTTTATGAAGTAAATGATATTCTTCATCTTGAGTTCATTGAGTGGTATTGCCACATTCTATTTGAAAAATAAGTCGGTGGAAGTAAGGATGTATTAAATTGCTTAGCTATGGCTGGGGAATATATCCCTACAACTTCCATTCCTCATACGAAAAACATCCATGAATATTTAACTATATGTTGAAACTATGGGGGTTGATGGATGAATTTTTCAGGAATATAGAATTCACAAAATTTCATGGTGGATTCACAGAGTCTTGTATCATTATTTTCCAGTAGTAAGAAAACCTCTTAATTTAGTGGGAGATTCTAGTACTAGACTGGTGTATGCTATAGAATCCTGAATTTTCTACTTCCATTATGGTGGAAATCTCTCATTCTATTATGCATTTGATGAGGATTCCATCAGAGCATCATTTATAGAGTTATTTTTTCTCTTTTTCTCATCCTAAAGTGTAAAGTTCACTACTCAGTATTGAGTATGTTCCCTTTTAGCTTTTTCTAATGGGAGGATCCCATTTTGTAGGTAATCGACTATGGTTTCCATCAATCCAGGGGTTGATATCAGTTCATCATGCTCTAAAGCAGTGTTAGACTCATTAATTTTCTATATGTCATAAGCAATGAATGATGAGACCACACTTTGGTTCATGATGCGAAAACCAGTTCATCCTACTTGATTCCATCTAGGATTGTGGTTTCATTATCCATTACACCGGCATAAGCATTTTTTTGTCAAGGATCATGATGCAATGATAGTTAAAATGTATTTTTCCATCAATCTTATGATGTAACTAGTAATAAGTTCCAATTATTCTTTATTTATGGTATACTCATAGTTGACTTGTTTGATCTCAACCTCATAATATCATTTGATGTTTAGTTAGTCTATATTCAGCTTCAGTTCTAGTTCCAAATTAGTAATTAGGTGTTAGTATTCCACCTCATTATTAGTGAATCCTTCAGACAGTGAGAAAGAGTGGGGAGATTTGATTTTTCTAAGGAAACTAACATAATATCTAAACCAACTTAGTTGTGCTTCATGTTTTCCATCCTCTTTCTAATAATAGGACTTCGGTATGAACTTTTAAAATACATATCCCATGTTCAGGTAGTTTCATGGGAATAAAAACCCACTTTTTTTAGAAGTTCAGTGTCCACATGTGTTCTTTTTGGGGAAGGATGTTCCTCAATGAAATCATCCAAGGCCTACCCTTTAAATTCTTTCTATTACATGAATGAGATGTTGTATTGTTGTAGAATAACAACTAGTTGAACCAAATTCCATGTCAATACAGTTTTGAAAAGTATTTACTTGAGTGGGTTAACAAGAGAGACCAAGTGTACTTCGTGATGCTGCAAGTATAGCTTATCTTTTTCACTACAAATATGAGTGTGAGGTAGTTCTTCTCGATATCAAAATGTAGGGTCTAAATACCTAGAATCATTTCACTAAAATATTAAAGGCTATTTTCATTCCCCACATCATTTTTATGTGTGAGGAGTGAACCAATAGATAGCTCCATAGTGGCCACATATAATATAAGAAGATTTCCTTCAACCGGTAGTATCAAAATCAGTAGGTTCAGTAAGAACTAATTTTTTTTATCAAAGGATTCTTGAAAGTACTCATCCTATCAATAGGTGATTCCCTAATTTATTAACTTGGTGAATATGATATATTTTCTATCCAGGTTAGATATGAAATGCTGAATGTAAATGATTATTCCTTGGATACCCATTAGTTATTTATGATTTTGAGGTGGTGAAATTTCTTGGATTACATTAGTCTTTTCTCAATAAAACTTAATGCCATAGTGTCATACCAAAAATCCAAATAATTTCACTATAGTTACTATTAAATAACACTTCATAGGAATCATCTTCAAACTATGCTACTACAACTTGCTGGAGATTATTTGAAGGTCTTTGAGGTGATCACATTGTTATCGATATTTGACTACCAGTTCATCAACATAACATTATAATATTAATCACAATAATAGATTAATAATAAGATATATGACACATTGTTAATTAGAGCCAATTTTCTTTAATCCAAATTTCATTACCTCATAGAAAAAGATCCCCTAAAGTGCTCTAATGGTGGTCAATTCATCATCTCCATGAGGAATCTTTATTTAATTATACCATGAATATCCATCCATGAAGGAAAGGGCTTGAAATATAGTATTTTCATGGATCTTATGTTTTGTTATTGGCAATGAAAAATTCTCCTTTGGGAAGTATCTATTAAAGTCTCTAAAATCAATGAATCCCCTGATCTACCAAATATGTTTCTTGATAGGGATGATGTTGGATATCCATTTTGGGTACTTATCTTCTTAGAAAAAAATTTATTTAATAAATTTGTAAACATATGATTGTAAATTTGTAGTATGAGAGGGGTGAATCCTTATGGATGCCTTTTTGAGACATTTTTGGTCATCAGGTAAACCTAGGTGATTCATAGCCACATCGGCGTTCATCTTGGGAATTTCTATATAATTCCAAGAGAACATGTATCGATGTTGCTTTAGAAATGAAATATACATCTCATACTCTATGAGACGCATGAAGACACTAATCAACATTGTCCTCAGGTCTTATTATTTTCCTAGATTCACCAGCATGAGCTCATCAATGGTGGTGGAGATGCCTTCCTCAAATGTGGGAGGGTGTTCCTAATTTCATCCACTTCTTCTTCCAACTCTGAATCTATAGATTCATTTTCATACATGTTGGGTAATTCGAGGTCATATCTATCACTTTCAAGGAAAGACAGGTCATGGGAGGAGAAATTGGAAACCTGAAATATTGGAGTCTTCATAGAGAAATTCTAAGGATACTCATTTTCCTTTATACTGCCACTAGGGGAAGGAGAATCTTGGATATCCTAAGTTACATAAAAGGTCTTAAGGGAATAATCATTTTTCTAATTGTCTGAGGGAATTATGAAATATTGATAGAGCGTTATATTGATTCCCTTTTGATAAATCCGCTTCCGCTAACATGACTACCACCACATAGACATAATCCAATAAAGACTTTGGGTAACGATATCTTATTGGGTTTAACTTTTCTATCTCAATCAGGTTTATGGTATCACATAATTGTTGTGAAGAATGCTTTAAGGATTTTTAGGGGTGGTCCCTAATCCATTTGGGGCTAAAACCATCATATCATTATCCACTAATTATGTTTTCTACTTTATTGTAGAAAAATACCACATCATATATGGATTCTCGAGACTCAAATGGGTAACAATCAACAATTAGTATGAAAACCATCCCCTCGATGGGGTATTTCAAGCATTGATGAAATGTTGAAGGTAATTCTACATGGATATGATGACAAGGTCTTCCAAGAAAGACCTTATATGATGTGTCTTTCCAGATAACCATGAAATCAACATTATATGTGAGATACCCAAAATTAGGATTGTTCTTGATCTTCCTGAGAGGCCTTTCTTTTCTCTCATCATACACTTTAATGGTTATATTTGTTGGAGAAAATTTCCCCTTATTATATCCCAAATATTGGATGGTCTGGATTGGGATACGTTTGATCCTGGAACCTTTTAAAACCATATCCCTTTGGATGACTATATTATCGGGTTTTATTTAAACATACAGGGTTCTAATATATCCCTAAATAACTTCTTCCTGATCCTATTCTGTAAATGAGATAATGATATTAAATTCTGATGAAATAGTCTCCACTAAGTAAACCCTTGCTACAACGACTTTTATCTCTAACTCTTGTGAGATCAGGAGGGAATTTATGAGTGCCTATATAAGTTTTTTTCAAATATAGAGAGTATCTATGATTTAGATTTTGGATGGAAAACCCACTAACTGTATCAAAATTTCAAACTTTTTTGTCAGGGTTATGTGCTTCCCCGGGTGGGGTTTCTCCTTATTATGTGGCTCAAAAGTCGAGTTTTTTGGGGTGGATAGGATTGGTGCTTCAATAGTGGTTGAGGGAGAATCTTCTAGTAGTGGAATAAGTTGCACCAACCTTTCATTTTGTCTAGGATGATCGAACAATCACACCCCCTCCAGGCGATCATGTAAAATTATTGGGATTAAAAAATGAATGGAGGGATATGACATATATCCCTGCTCTTGTTGTGATTTATGGTGTTCTCCCCCTGGGTCTCAACTATGTATTTGGCCTTCATGGGTATATTACCATAAAATTATGTTTGAACACACCCACATCACCCCATGTATCCTCATATTCTTCATCCTTGAACTCCAACTCCCAGGTTAGGTATGGGGAACTTGCACTAAGAGAAATTTTCATCATCAGAGATAGGATCTATTATGTTAACTATGTTAACAGAAAAAAATGGTTTATTCATCCAATGAGGGATTTTTTTAGAGAGGAGTTTCCGATTCTCTGGATGTTGAAGGAAATAATTCTACAAGAGTCATAGCTTATGTGGTAGCAATATATGACTCTTTCTCTTATATCTCTTCCTATATACAATGATTTTTTATCCCTCAAGGAGGTGTATTAATTGATACCTCCATAGGTTCCAGGATCTTTGTTGGTTTGTGAAGATGTTCTATCAGGTTGGTATGAGCTCAATCAACTATCTTTCAATTAATCTAGTTATCAAACTTTTGTCCAAATCTAGGAGAAACTTCTTCCCATACATCCTCTTTATTTGTTGGGAGATGGTTACGCAAATCACATATTCTAGGTAATTCTCTTATATCACCTGAACATAATCAAACATTCTTTTGGAGGACTTCTTTAAAGATAAATAACTTCTAGATGGTATTACTCAGCCCCCTATGTAAAGGTAATTAGTCAGGATGATCAGTGAGTTTGACCTCATTGTGTTTCCTAGTATTTAGTATCATGAGTAGGTTATTTTCCATGGATGTAAAGAAATAACCACAGACCAACACATTTTGAACGAATATACTTTATTCATTCATCCCATAAATCATGGGAGGCCCAGAACTCTTTTTGCTTCTAGTCAAGGGAGATTTGGTTTCTTCTTCCACTTGATGGGAGGTGTCAAATGATTCAAGGCCTACCTGGGTTCTTTAATGGGAACCTCTATTGTTTTTAGGGTAATAGTAGCAGTATCTTCCTTATTATGTGTTTTCCTCTATGTCATGGGAATAGGATGAGATTTTTCTTAAGTACACTGAATGGAATCATCTAGGGGTTGTGTCATTTCTATGAACTCATGGAATCCACCTGGATACTTCATTGCGATTAAAGGTGCTTGAAGCTTGTTTAGAAGGTTCTAAACACAAATTTACATCAATTTTTCTTGTGAGATAGGGATACTGAGTTAATATTTTAATCCTTTCTATCTAGTGATGAAGTCAAACCCCAATAATTTTTACATTTCTATAATTTTTTAAGGTTTTCATTTATTTTTCCCAGAGAGTACAGATGATCTGATAAAAAATGATGAAGAGGGTCTTTTCATCCCATAATGGATCCCACTATAAGGATATTATACCGGTTGAAGGTTGGACTTAATAGAGTATTCACAAAATATATCAAATTGTTCACCTTTTGTGCATCATGATGGCCCCTCATCAGGTTTTATCAGGACCCGAAGTGTATGAGATGCTTTTATATAATTTCCGAACCATTGAATATTGAGAATATAGGATTTTTGAAATTTTTTGGAGGAAAATTGGAATCCTCCCACTTAGGATAAGACTTATTTTTGACATGCATAGGTGTGCATCGCCCTTCCATGGATTCCATTTGAGAAACCATGGATTCAATGGAATAGAGTAGTTATAAAGGTACCGCTATTTGGACTACCTCCCATCTATATGGAGAGAGAAATACTTGATGAGGTGGCCCCATCTTCATATCACAATGATTATCATTTTGTGCTCGGACTAAATGTTCACCCTATTGGGGATAGGATGTCATCATAATAAAGTAAATCCACAACTATCCTCAAATTCCTAATTTATTTAGACCGGATTCCTAGATTCAGAGTTGAAATGATGCTCAAATTCTTCTTTTGAAGGTAGATCTTCTCTATCATAATGTATGTGAGGAGGGATATTTTCTTATGTTTGAGGACAATACCCAGTGGTAATGTTTCCCTAGAGTAGTTCCTCATTAATATGTCTAAGATTTTTTATATCAATATCATATTGTGCCATCCATTCCTCTATAGAGAGAATGTTGGATCATCTGGGTGTTTATTGGGATACATCCACACCATTCCATTTATCCTTAGTAGTGTTCCACCAAAGAGGTGGAAATTCATCATTTGGAGGTGTTAGGTTCTAGCTCCCTCTTTGATTTTTTGAATGTGTATCCTCAGTTTCAGTATCTAGAATACCTACCATTCAAGGAAATATTTCTGCAGTATGACCCCATACATTTACAAATTGGTCAAAATCATCTATTGTGTTAATGGTGATGATGTTTACTAAGGTGTATCATGTAATATTATTTATCCCATTACTCTCCACGCAATAGAGTGATTCTACACTACTTACTCCTCCTTCGAGAGTAGTATCAAGGTCATTTCTCTAACCCCTAGCCATATTTGACCATTTTGTCTTACAACCCTTACAAGTTTTGACTGTGTTTTCCATAAATTCCTCCCATCTTTGTGTGTGAATAGTGAACTTAAGGAAGTTTCTGGTCGTTCTTTCCAAAAAGGCCCCAAATATAAAGGGTTTGTCTCATAAGGGGAGGAACAGATGGGATGTTCGTTATTGATTTTTACCTCCCATCCTATAGAAGAATGATTCCTTTAGGTGTGATGATAATAATAAAAATACCCCCATCCATGTTGTTTGGGAAAGATTTAGGGCCACTATTGGAACTTTCTGATCCTTTTGTTGAGGATTTAATGATTCCAATTGAGGATATGATTCCTCATGAGATAAAAATTAAGATATAAATTCTACCATTACTATGGGATAGGGTTGATTTGGAATAACTTCTACTTTCTCCATGACCCTCTTGGGGTGTGATAAACCTAGTGGTGTAAATTGAGATAAAAATTCCCCTAGTCCTGTGGGATAGGGTTAGTTTGTAGCTACCTCCAATACTTATATGATCATCTCATGTTTTTATGACCAAAGGGGTGAAGGGAGTGGTAAAAATATCCTTATTCATATGGGCTAGGTTAACTTTTGGATTTCTACTATTGTGATTTATTTTTTTTAGTGAAATTATACTCAAATATGAGCTAGTTCCAATTAATGCCTATTATTGGAGTCACTTTTTATGGGAAGATATCGAATCAACCAAAAATTCATCTTTCGTGCCTAAATTTCATTTCTATTTTCTGAGGGGCTCATCATAGGAGTCTCTTAGTGTCCCTCTCCCTATGTTCATGCTGTATTTTCATCTTCAAAGTAAGGGAGTCTTGATATATTTACTAAATGGCTCATACATTACCTGGTTCCCTAATTTATCCTATAGCTATGACATTATAGGATGCTATATCTAGAGAGTTATATTATTTTGGGGATGCAATGAAGTGAAACGCTCAATACTTTCCCATCCTATGATAAAAATATCTGATGAGGCCTCAGCGATCAGTTGTTGAAGATTTATGGTGCAATATAGGAAAGGGTACTATATATTTTGACTGTACTTTTCCAGTATTGGGTCCTAATACATGGAGACTTTTGTAATAGTTGGTTCCCCAGACCCAACTAGAATAGTACTTTTGATAATGATAACATGTGTACAGTGAGTTATACATGATGAATTCTTAGCATAATAGTGTAGGTATTTTTGCATCCACCATTTAAATGGTAATGTCCATAAATTAATTATCATATAAAAAGGTTATAGAAGATCTCAGTTTATAATTAGAAACTCAGGATACTATAAAATTAATCTTAAATATATGTCCTATGATATATATACATCATATTGAATAGACATGGTTGATTTATGAATATCAGGTATTGGGTTCTCATAAGCATTGAGACTTCTTCTCATAAATTCCGTACATGGTTATCTCTGGTAGGTGAGATCATGAGAAAATGCCTGCCAATAAGAACACCACATGCATCAGGTGTCATTGGTTGTTCCTATATACATACATGTGTATTGGTGTCTTAACTTGAGATCATTATCAATGTCTATCATTTGATCACGTACTTTGATGAAAGTAAAAACCCATGAAAATAAATTCATGGTTAGGTAGCTTGTATGGGGTGTGTCATTGGTGGTATGGAATTTTTTGAATGATTAAGAAATAATTTATCACGTCTTAGTTGAGGAATTAATATATCTTAGGCTTGGTTGATCCAAATGGTATTACCTCCATAAATCCTTGGCCAATGTAGTAGGAGGTAAGTTTGTTTAATTAGATCAACAAACAATAATGAAATAAATTATGATGACATAAGTGTGCTTCCTTATTTATGAGATATCTAAAGACAAATAGTTTATATTACACAATGCATGTTCATAGGATGGTTTTCATTACAATGACTACTTCTTATCTCTTTAGAGACCTTGATGGGTTGATAGACTATACTATTGGTCTCTGAATACTATTCACTACTAATGAGATAAGGTCATATAGGTTCATGCATAGCAGCATATTCAAGAATATTCCCTATTCTGAAAAATAGGTAAATAGGGCATGGTGGGGCCTAGCACGGGGTTCGAGGGTTTTCAGAGCGTTGTTGATCACTAATGAATAAATAAATTCATCATTATTATATTATAGAATAATTGGGTAGAATTTATTTATTAAAATTATTCATGTGGTATTTAGTGAATATATGAAGAATATTATATGAATAAATATTATTTTAATATTCCAGGTACATTTAATATTAGTGGGAATTACGAGTCAATTTAAATGACTTTGTTTATATCATAAAATATTTTTAATATATATTACAAATATGTCATAAAATATGAATAATATTTATAGTGGAGTTTAGTTCATCATAATATATATTTATTTCTTATTTAGTGGGTGTTTTATTTCCATGGGTTGGGGAACCCTTTCAAGGTATCAACACCTCCCACTATATAAGCAGGAGGAGAGGGTCATTCCATTAACTACACAAGCAATCTGAATTGAGAACACCTCACTCCTCCAGTATCTTAGAGATAGAAAGCCTCTCTCTAATAGAATGAACTAAGATATCATTAGTGGAACAATGGTAGGGGATTGTGTTGATCATCATGATGTTGAAGAGACCATTAGAGCTCTCTACTAGAAATTGGAATTTGAATAATGATGTGTGCGTAGATTCTTAGAGCATGTTAGGATGACTTATAGGGGTTCATATTCAGATCCTTTAATCAGCGATTTCTAGAGACTAGATATAGTCAAACATCCCACCAAATCAAACGGGGTATTCTTTTATTTATTTTATGTTCTTTGAATAATTAATATCAGATCCTCAGACCTATATTGAGGCATGAATGGAAAATTTTTATAAGATTTGTTGCTCCAGTGATGAAAAACATTAAATCCCCAACCCACCAGCTTATAATACCATCCCAGGTGCCTTCGATTGGTATCATAGTGATCGTGTAAATTTTATGAACCAATAAAATTAAATTAGATTAAAATTTAAGTAGAGAATTTTAAATTATAACCAATGAAAAAAATTTCTCATTCATCCAATTTCAAACAACCAAGTTATGGTCATTCAAAAATTATAATACAGATTGTGGTGTTTTTCTAGGGATTAAAATTAGAAACAACATAAATTTTATATATGTTAACTTTATTTGGATCATTCTATATTGGAAATCGATGATAAGTAAATCTTGTGTAATTCTGACCAAGTACCATCCAAAATCCAATGGTTGGTATTACTCAATCTGGTGACCCAAATTTTATACAAAAGGTTTGGAATTAATTTTTAATTGAATTAATAATTGAAAAAATGTTTTTTTCATGGGAAGCGACTAAAATAATTCATTTAGAAGGTTTTTTAAAAAAATCCAACATGTTAGGATTTTGGAAATTTTAAGGAGGCAGTGTGAACTTCTCAATACAAACAAAAAATGCGTTAGAATAAAATATTCTCGAGGTGAATGATGGGAAAATATATATTTTTTAATTTCAAAAGGTTATTAGTGCCTTTTTGAAAATCGAACACAAAAGTTAAAAAAACAAAGAATAGGGAACCCACCCACCCAACCACCCACCCCCTCTCCCTCGGTCATCCTTCTCCTCACACCAGCTGATGAACCATCTTGGTCTCCCCCTCCTTCCCTACGGCCACACACCACTGGCCACCCCTATGTGGGTTCCTCCTCAGTAAGGATGCCTCCCTGAATACTGGTACACTAAGAGACTACCGTGACCTCCTCACTGATCTATCTTTTTTCCCATCCAACCCACATGGGATGCCTCCTCCACCGATTTTCTCAACAGCACTGATGACTCCACCGTCATGCCCAGCTGAGGGTGCGGCTTCCCGACTTTCTCATACAAGCTCTCATGGAATCTCATGGCCAGATCCAAACCACACAAACCAAGTCCACTTCCCATAGACTCCCCTCCAACTCCACCCCCCATAGTCGGCGAGGGATGAATCCAGGACGACTACACCAGATCCCGCCTCTAAATGCCTACCGACACTTCTTCTAGCTGATCCAACTCGCGAGGAATCCTCCCTCAAACCTATCTCTTGTGTTATGGTTGTACCTTGAGCTCCAGGTCATCGCCTCCAATCCCGTTGCAGGTTCTATATTTACCATGAGCCTCATCGGCGACACACATCCATCTGAGACCTACGCTACCATGTAATAGTTCCAGGTCCTCTTGGCAGACCAGAGATACCCCTCCCCTCTATTTTAGTACCCCAATCAGATCCAACCAGGTTCTTCCCACCTAACATGGGATAACATGAGCCTGGGCAGTTCTTCATTACCTAGAATGAGTCAGGCCAAGTCTAACTGGCATAGAATACCCTTACATAGGGTTCTCATGGTCTGGTATGGACTTGTGAGGTTTTGTCCTTGTAAAAACCCAGATCTTCTTTTCAGGTATGTTTTTCCTTTTTTGGTCATTTTTGAAAAAAAGAGGAAAATCTAGAAATTTTCAAAGTAAAGGCCATGTACATTATGAGTACATGTTGTGTACTCAGTTAGCATGGGTAGTTGTGTGCTGGTCATGTAGCGACCAAGCACACGACCATGTAGAGGTGACCTGGAGGCCGCCTAATGCAGAGTACAGAAATAGAAAGTACATGTCATGTACTCCAAAATTACACACCGTGTATTTTGTTTTTTTTTCATTAAATACACTGGGGTCGCGTTTGATGGAAAGAATGCCCTTCTTCTAGGTTTCGTTCATCTGAGAAAACCCATACAACTATGGTTCATTGATGAACCCCCAATACTCCATGCGTCCTCTTAATCGAACACCATCGGTTGCGTTGGAATCGCATCAGTGAGTTCTCTCTTCTTCTTGAGCCTCGTTTCATGATTCCTTTTCTTTTCCAATTTATTGTGGGTTTAACTTTTTATACGTTTTCTTAGATATATGAAATTATAAGGAAATTCAAGCCTCGAGGTTCAAGTATAGAAATATCCTAACACCGAGGTAGGTGGTTTGTGCCTTTTTATAGAAAGTATTTGAGTATTATATGAAAATTTGCCCAATACCCATGAACAGGGTATTTCGCGTTTACCGTTTTAGCCCTATTGTTTGTATTCTATGCTGGTATGCTAGAGTAGATGATAATTGTTGTGAATAGGGTGAATTTTTGTGCTTTGTATGTGTTTCCATGCATATTTTTTCTATTTTGACTATTGGGTCTAGTTTTTCTATTAGGTTGTTCTTTACTTTCCCATGCCTAGTATTGTAGGATGGTTTGACTATTGTTCTATTATGTTGTTGTGCTGTAGAATGATAGCCAAGTATTTCTTGAGGTTTACCTTGGATGTTATGTGCTGCTACACTTTCTTGACTTACACAGAGCCGTGAGAACCTGGTGTATAGACCATAGGGAGAATGGACATTGAGGACTTCTCTAGAGTGTCTTTATAATATACGATGTGAGACCACAGGGGGAATTGACGTTGAGCGCTTCCATAGAGTGTCTGTAGTTCCTCGACGCGGGCCATAGGGGGAATGAGACGTTAAGTGCTTCCCTAGAGGGCCTTTAGTGCCATTACAATACTATAGGGGGAATTGACGATGATTTCTTCCTCAGATAGTCTATGATTAAGCTGAACCATAGGGGTTAGACTGAGTGTACTGCCTAGAGGGTTGCTTATACTTGTTAGGTAGGACCAGAGGGGATAGGCTGTGAGTGTTTCCCAGAGGGTTACCTTGAATTAGCTGCTTGCTTGTGATGCTAGGTAGGACCAGAGTGGATACGTTGTGGGTACTTCCCAAGGGGTTAACTATTGTTTTTATCTTCTTTGATTAGTTGTTTCATGTTGTATGGTGACTTTAAATCTTTGAAATTATGTATTGTTTACTGCTGAGTACTTCCTTGTTTACTGTTTTCTGTATTTTACCTATCATATATTCCCTAACTATTATGAACAGATCTTGTGGTGGTTGCCTACTGAAATTTAGTCTCACACCCTGTTTGGGAAATGCTTTTGGGTCCAAACAGATTATATTGTTGCAGTTATAGATAAGGGAAAGCGCCCTTCTACATCAGGTACTTGATTTGTTGTGGAGCTGGAGAGCATGGGACCAAGATATGGCTTGCGATGTTGAGGGATTTATTTTCTTTCCTTTGCACTTTGGTTTAGAACGTTTTTATTCCAGCATTATGACAAGTTTGGCTGCTTACCTAGACATATGTATTATGCATCATTTATATATGTGTTCTCTAGTTTATACTCTTAGTTTTCTATTGTATGTCATTATTACTACTTCTGCTCTTGTATGTATTTGTTTACTTTCGTTGTGTACTCTTCCAATGAGGGCATAGTTTCCACACTATCACACCCAAGGCCCTCACTACTAGTCTGTAGCCTCTGGTGTAATACCCCAAGCTTCCACGGTATGTTTCCCTTTGAATAATGTAATAGTTGGCATTTTACGTAACTTTGAGATTCTAACACACCGCGACCAATCAAACTAGTCGTTATGAATAGTAATACCCACTTTTTTGAAATTTTATAAATTTTATCATTCAAAATGGACTTCATTTTTTGGATTCAGAATATAGAAATTAGCTTAGGGTGAATTTTTGGTATTTTTTTGAAAACATTCAATTTTTGATGAAAAGTGAAAAACACTGAGTTATAGTTTAAAACCGAATTTTTATTTAAATATTTAATTATTTTATTTAAATTTATTTTAGGTCAAAATAGATACATAATACATATATAAGTTCTATTTAATTCATTAGAGTTAGTTTATAATAATTTTAGATATATAAAAATTTTATTGAACTTTTTAACAGTCTTTTACCCACCTCCTAGGAGCATTTTCAAATTTGAATAAAAATAAATTTTACCTCTTCTGTGAATTGAATTTCAAAAATCCGAAATACACGGTTGATATCATTAAGTAAAATGTGGTTCAATAAGAAAAAAATAATTTTTGGTGAATAGTAACTTATTACTTTTATTTACCACGGTTAAAAGTAAATAGGGTAATTAAGGGTAAAAATGATATTATTATTACCCTAAAAAATGCCCTAATTCTATTAGATAAGTGTAATTCGACCAAAAACAACCTTAGGAATCAAATATGATTCTTTATGTCCACTTGGATTAGATTAGGGCATTTATTATTATTTAATTCAAAGAAGAGTTAAAAGTGTTAAATTCAAATCTTAATAAATAAACAATTTTTAATATTGGTTTATACATAAGATAAATTCGATTATAAATATTCATTAGAAAGATAAAAATATTTTCTACATAATGGTATTTTATTTATAGTTTTTAGACATTAAATAATTCAATTTATTTATGACACAATGATGATGCAGTAATTACCTAATTAATGAAATATTAAAATATTTCATATTATAAATATCCAAATAAATGTAATTTGAGACTTTTTATGAATTAAAATAATTTTATAGGTTAATATGACATGTCAGGGTTGGTTAGATGAATTGTTTTCTAATTAATAATGTTGTTATGAATTTATAAAAAACAAAATACCAAATAGTGTCAAAATTGACATAAAAGAGTTTTTAAAACAAATATTATATTATTAATTGGTATTATATTCCTAAAAATATAAGGTTCTTCCAAAAGACTTATATAATCATATTTGTATCATTAATGAACCACTTGGGGTTCTCTTGGAAGTATATAGTGAGTTTATTAACCATATAATATAAAAATACAAAGAGACATGATAAATGTCAAACTATTTAACTAAGAGTTTAATCTAAAAGATAAGGTTAATATAGTGACACAAACCTGTCTAAAACCTATTGTTTGAGTGTTTTCCCACCCATACCCACCTTATACTTTAAATAATTTATTTTGGAGCCATTAGAAAACGAAAATTATTTTATTATAAAATAATATTTCTAGCTTTTCCTAAGGTTCCCCTCACACCTCTTAGAAAAGAGCACTCCCCCTTCCCTCAAATTCACACCTTAAAAGCCTTTTGTCTTGGAAAACCTCTGCCCAAATACCATATAAACTATCCTAACTTAGTCCTAGAGTCCTTTCTTTAGCCAGAAAGTCAACCTAAGTATCCCTTTTGATCAAATCAAAAGGAAGAACACGAAGAAGAGGTAAATATTTCATCACCTCTTTCAAGTTCCTTTCTTCTTCCACTTCCTCTTTATTTGTTGTTTCCATTATAAAATAATAAATACAGTATCTTATATATACTATGATGTTATTATAAATATTATACAACCATGTTCATTATTCTATCCATCCTTTGAATGACATGTCACCATACGTGCGTATGTACAGCTTACCGTCTCCACGTCGTGGTGTAATTGTTATTCAATAAATTATTATTTGGATGGGTATAATAATGATGTGTAATTGATTTAAATAATAAATATAAAATTATAATGATTATTTATATATGATATACCATCCAATTATATATTATTTTAATATCAAAATATATACATTTTCGCTCGTGCGTACGCACGGATTACCGTCTCCATGAACGCGATGAAATTCATTCCCCATCATAATCCATTCAAGACTAATTTTCATTATATGATTATAAATAATTTTTGAAAACGTAATATCATTCTGAATATTTATAAGATACATCCTACTCATAATAAACACTATTTATGAAAAAATAATATAAAGGAAAACGAATCAGTTAACACCCAAAACAATGATAATACTAAAATATTATTAACAAGGCAATATTAAAAGATCATATATGATATCATATTAATGTATATGATTCCTTTATAATTTAATAACAATTACTTCACCATTATACAGGAGGTTAACCTACCCCCGACCAAGGAAAAGTACAAAGTAAGGGGTTTCTTATCTCACTTTTAATTTCGTGAGATTTCCATTATTTGCCACTTATTTATTAAATGTGGTGTATTGTCTACTATCATTCGATATATATATATATTATAATTATTCTCTTTATATTCATGGTATTTTATGATTCATTTGGTTTTTATTTACTTTTTTCCATACGACTCGATTGATTGCAATGAAGTAAGGTTTTTCATCTCACTTCCTATTTCTGTGAGATTCATGCCATATTGCCACTATTTTCTTTTGTGTGGTGTATATACTACCCAATAATTGTATTATTTGTGTAATATACTTTAATTTATGAGTAATTACATCTTCATTTTATGATCCATATTTCATTGGATGTATGTTTCATAAGTTACCAAATTGGTAAGGGAATTTCAAATTTCAATTTCCACTCATTCGGCTTTACGCATACATCATTGATTATTTTACTCCATGATTATGTGTGGAATCACTATTTATTATTTGCATAGTAATTTACACTCCCCTTTCTGTGGATATACTTTTGATACACATAATAAATCCATTGATAAATTCTCAATTCATTGATATGAACTTGATAAGAGTAATTTTAACTCAATCAACATTTCTGGAGTTAAACATCCAATTCATTGTTGTTGTTTTTAAAAGAATATGTGTGAAAATCCTATGATTGATTTACACTGAATATCCAATAATTTTGAGTGTATTTATATTTGTCACACATAATTATGTCTTTGATTTATCCTTAACCTAAGGATACGGTCTTTATAATAGATTTCATCTCAACTTACATTCCATTGAGACTTCTTTGTTGTTATACGCCAATTCACTTTTATATGGTGTATATAATGTAGATTGACATAGTATATCATGAATCCTTTTATTCCCATGATATTATAAAGTTTTTATTACCTCAATTATTTTTATTCAAGTGTCTTTCTTTTGGTTAGGAACTCTAACTAAAATATCATTTTAAAATGTTTTAAAGATTTATTATTCTGAATCTTTCACATTAATCTCCATGTTTTAAAAATGGTTTTAAGGATTTATTTATATGGACATTAAAGTTTTAAAATAAAATAATTTTTAAAAGTTTCAAATTTTTATGGGACACTTTGATTCAAAAATCTATTTTAAATGGATTCTTGATAAATAGTGAGACTTTTAAAATGTTTTCAAGAAAAATGGCGATATTTCTCTCAAATAATTTTGATGATTATTTTCATATATGTCAATAACATTCATTATTCTCTATTGAGGTTCATCTATTATAATAAATTCTTCCATGTCGTATTTAATGAGTTATGTTTGACCGTGGATGTGCTATGTTTATACCATTCATGGTTTGTGGTTAAAATATTGACATTTTGTATGCTAGTTTTAATATGAATGTTCAAATTATGTTTCAACCTTTTCGTATGAGGAATGCATTGGACATAGTAAGTGATGGGTGGATCCTACTATAGCTCCTCAATGCATTGGTAGGTCTCATGAGACTAACTAGTTTCTTGGCATAAGGCCTTGACAAAATCTTATCTGTAGTCTTGGCACAAGGCCTTGACTATGTGGTTATGAAAGTCTGGCATTATGCATTCCATCATTGTAAAAGTGAATATTGATATTGCATGTGATTATTCGACTAGTAGAATATCCATGTGAATAATTAAATGTAATTATTTGATTTTATATTTTCCATATTATGCTGAAGTTCAAGTTTAAAATGATTTTGTTTTAGTCTTATACATTGCCTTAAATGTTTATGCTTATTTGTGAAAGTTTCCACTTTATTGTTATCCTTATTGAGCATTTGATCTCACCCCTTTCTATGTTTTATTTTTTCCGGGATGCAAAGAAGTATATTATGACTGACCTGTTGGGATAGTCTATGGGATCTTAGTGTTGTCTATGGAATCAATTTTGTTGTAGTTTTCCATTTTTTGATGTAATGTAAACCTTATGAATGTATTTAGTGCTTTCAAGGATACTAAACTAATCATTCTTTAGAGACTTGATATTTTGTGATCATGCCGATGATACCTAATAATGCACCAACTCTGGTCTTCTCGGGTCGGGGCGTTACATCTGGCGTTCGGGGAAATACGCTTGAGGTCATGTGACCAACCGGGTATGGGGCACCTCTGGGTAGCTTTCGAAACCTAGACGTTACAAAGTGGTATCAGAGGAATTTCTTTTCTTCTTGACTTACAATTTGGAGCCTTTAGCCAGGGATAGGACAGAAAAGGTACTTGGTAATAATCTATGTCCGAGAGTAGCTAACCCGTGTACAGGGAAAAGCCAATATACCTCATTTAATTGTAATTTTTCTGGTTTTTCAATTATTATAGTTGATTTGATATCACCTTGAGTAATTCAAATGATTTGTGCTACTGTTTTTGATATTATAGAGGTTCTATTTCTATTGAAAACCGATGAGATGAGTGTATGCCATCTCACGCATCATATAGGCACTTGCTAGAAATCACATGTCATACATTTTTTCCATGCCATCTAGGATACATTAGTGATTTCATGTTGTTGTGATAGATGTTGTGTAAAATATTAAGGTCGTTGTGATAGTTTCCTTTATAATATACCTGTTGTTTGATATGGTATTGTTTGTGTATGGTTTTGGTTGAAATGAATGCCAAACTTTCGTTCATGAGGTGTTATGGGCCATCATGGACCAGAATTTGGTGGATAATTGCATTTTTTTCATGTTATAATGTGTACAAGATTCCAAACTTTGATTTGCAGGGAGTATCACTACAAAATATTTCCCTTTTTCCAAAGGAGACATATCTGTTGGTAAAAGTGAATTTTCTATTAGTAAAACGTTTTACCAACATATATGTCTTTGTTATTAAATTGTCGGTAAAAACTCTGTCGCTATATGTTTTTGTGACAGATAAAATAGATCTGTTGCAAATATAATTATACCAAAAGATAATATATATATTGGTTAAAGTGTTTAGAAACATATTATAGTGACAATTTTTTCTTTTGGTAATTACCAACATATAATATATATTTGTTTATAAATTACAATTGAGTAAAAACTATAAATTTTTATTTCAAGTAAAATTCCATAAAATAAAATTCCTTATTATATTTATTTTTTAATCTTATATAATACATAGATTATAATTATTAAACCGAATACGATTTTAACCAATGTTTAAACATAGAAAAAAAAAATTATATTAAAAATGAAATTTCATACAAAACGCTGAATCCCCAATCCCCAACCACCCCATCACGTTTGACAATCCCCCCCAATCCCACACCACATTGGACACCCCCCCCCCCCCGCACATTGGATCCCCAAAGAGGATCCACCCCCAAATGCCCCATCCCTGTCATTGAGTCAACTCCATCTCCAGCGCCCCATCCATATGCCATAAAAGGTTTTGGTATAGTCTCATGCACATCTTGATCCACCACCATGCCGGAAGGCCCAATCTGCTTCTCATACACTTCTAGCATCCATCCGTTGTCTTCCAACATCAACCTACTTCAGTAATAAATCTGAATAAAAGTAGTACTTCAGCAACTAATAATCAACACACAGACAAAAAATACAGAAATTCAAGAAGAACATCAAGATGCACATGCAAAAAAATTACTCAAGATGTTAAAAAAACATAAACCCAAGATGCATATCATACTCTAGCATCCATCCACGATCATCCAACATCAACCTAATTCAATCATAAATCTACCGAAAACCAGTACTTCACCAACTTATAATCAAAACTACAAAAAAACAGAAACTCAAGTACTTCAAACAGTACATTATAAACAGGAACTCAAGCTGTACATTCCAAATAGAAACTCAAGATGTGGAAAAACAAAAACAAAAAATAGAATCCAAAGCTACTCCTCATAGATTCTTGATCATATCTGGGATGTCATTTCATTCCATGCAATCTGAAGAAATCCTAAGTCAAATTTAGTATTTTTTTGAAATCAAGATGTGCTTTCAAATCAAACTGTGCATTCACAATTCAAGCAACAGTATGAGAATGAGATAAGGTTTGTTTGAACACTCAAATAGTAAATAAGCCCCAATATGTTACCTTTAACATTTAGGTATTGACTTCTCTATGCACTCTATGACCAGCTACTGATGAACCTAAAACAAATTTCTCTTTATTATAGGCATTATTATTGATTAAATGGAATATTTCATGTCCATGTCAATATCTTAAATAAATTTTTTCTTTTAGTCCAAAAGAGGCATATGAATCTTCATGTTAAAAAAAAATTAATCATTATTCCCCTGAAATTATTAACATCACCCTACCCATTTAAAAATGGATTTACAAAACCAAAATTGTTTTCCACATCCATACATGTATCCTCCCATTTTACCAGTAAACTTTGAATTGAATTCAATGTGATCATGATGAGAAATCATTTTAGTGTCTTTCCTTGCTATATATACTTGGCACATAATAGGGAAAGTAATAATCTAACCATACCACCATTTCTAAGTTCAAGTCATCCATGATTTATGAGAAACTAAATCGCCCTATGGCATTGAATAACAAAAGTGAATATGACTATAAAATAAATTAAAATGGAAATACAATGAAGCATTATAAATAATAATGCATCCTATAAAAATAACAAGAAGATTATATAACCAGTTACCATAACACCTCATGTAGTTTTTTGTTTAAATTTCTCACTAACATTACAAGTGACTAGTAAGTCATTGTCAGTTTCCAATGCTTCATTTTTTTGATGAAATTCCCAAAAAAACTTCCATGCACTTGACATAAGTAAATAAATCAGGTATAATAGAGGCATATATCATCATCTAGTTAAAAAATCAGTAATTGTGATCCATTCATCAAACCTGAGACATTGATAGAATAGAAAGTGGTTTTACAAGATTAGGTGTAATATTGTTTCTTGGGAATACAAGTAAAAGAAATAGACAGATATCTAGTATAAAATTCTACAATCTAGTAATACTACCTTTAAATGAGAATGAAACCTAAATCAATATCTAGCAAAAAAATTAATGCAATCAGAAACATAAGAATTCAGTGTATTGAATAAAAATTAGTCTTAAAGGACCTTTTCAAATTTTATAAATATTACTGGAGACTTATTGAGGATAATATTTATTGGATACTTGTAGATAAAATTTTTATCATAATAAATATAAAAGTGTTTAAGCTAGAAAGCTAGATTTTCTCTGGATGTGTAGTTCTCATCCCATCTCCAAAACCAAAGAGATGGATACCCAAATTCAATCTATGTATAAAAAATAAAGATCTGTTGATTGTTTATATAATGTGAAAATTGATTCTTAGCATATGGAACATCACATTAAAACAATACAAACCATTCAAAACTTCAGTGATTCTAAGATGCACCCAAAATTGATGGAAGTGAAGATTAATCCGTTAACTTCTCCTAATTTGGTTTCTTCTCAGTAACAAAAATTTTCTTCAAATGAAAAAGGTCGTTTCAATAGATTAGTGACATATCAAAGAATCTCAAAAATGTTGAATCAAATTTAGGAAATAACAGTTATTCCCATTTCAGATGAAGAAGTTAACAGATAAGATGAATTACCTATTATTCCCATTTTTGTACAACCCATTTAAGAAAAATTTAGAAATCTAGAAGTGTATATACAAACCATTTTATAAATACCTTCTAATTTTTTTTCTGTATAGAAAACCCGATAGATAACCCATTTATGATGAATTTCATGTTAGTGTACAGACAACCCAATACATCACAAATCCTTGTTTTTGTAAAGACAACCTAATAGATCAGCAACAACCATTATCTTTATGTTTATAGACAAATCATTTGAGAAATTTGTAAACATATTGAATCAAATTGAACTCTCCAGATAGATCCCTCCCATTAGAGGAAGGTTCACTTCTTCATCTTAAGTGTGTAACATCACATGCCATTTTAAATAAAAAACCATTCACTGATGATATAAATCGTGAAATAAAGATTCTACAGTGATAAAATATCCTTGTTCCCTTAAGTATTAGAATGTATGGAATAAATCAATTCTATGACTAAGGCTACCCACATATATAAAGCTAAACCATGAAAAACATATCCACCACATTCTTCGGAGGCCTTGAAATGTCTCACTTCGTATTATTCAAGAAACACCTATATTGGATTGTTGAATAAGAAGAATAAGCATGAATCAATACTCTAAACACCCCAATAATGATGAAAAAACTCATTTTCAATAGGATTGCAATTATTCAATGAATTTTCATTTGGTAGGACAACCCTCCAAAGAGATAATATCAATAATATCCTAGGTTTGAGTATCCACAGATTATTAACCATGCCATTAGAGTATCGACTAAAGATAAAAGAAGGCGAACCTTGGATTTTTTTCCTCACATGAATGATTTTCCATGTTGCTGAAATAAAGCTCAAAGACAGCCCCTCTTCCTCTAATCAAGATATTGATGAAACAATTAGCATGGGATGGAGAAGAACAAAGGTATAAAATAGGAATGGATTTCTCCCAATGCCAGTCTATTATTAATTTTCTATACCCAGAACAACAAAATAACTTACAAATAAAATAATCATGGGGGTGGTGATTAAAACCATTTGAAAAACATCATCTTCACACTACTCAATATTTATTGTGCTTATAATATTCATGATTTCTTGAGAATTGAATGCACAAAAGCTGGTAAGATATCAAGTGCATGGGGAGCCATAAATCAATTAGGGAAGGATTTAGGATCATGGTAGGGACAGATTTAGGATGGCGGTGGTGGTGAATTTAAGATGACTGTGACTCAGAATGGCGGAGGCAGAATGGAGGAGGTGGAACGATAGAGGTAGAACAATAGGGAGTAAGGAGTCGGAACAGTAGAGGTGGAGCGATGCGGAGGCAGAACGATGGTGAGGTGGAATAACAAATTTAGGATGGTGGCGGCAGTGGATTTAGGATGGACGTGACGTGGAATGGAAGAGGCGGAATAGCGAAGGTGGAATGAAGGATGCAGAACAGAGGAGGTCGAATAATAGGGAGTGAGGAGGAGGAATGGCAGAGGCGGAATGGTGGAGGAGGAATGGTGGAGGCAGAGTGATGGGGAGGTGGAATAATACGGAGGTGGGGAGGTGGAATGGCGGAGGTGGAACGATTTGGGGGTGGTGATTCAGGTGCCTCCCTAGGGTTAATACCCCATTTTAATTTTTTTACTATTTTTATTATTATTGAAAATATATTTTAAAATCATTCTAAATTCTAATAATTTTAAATTGAATTTTTTTTATTTGTTTCAAACATTTTTTTAAATTTTTTTTTTAAAATTATTTAAAATGGATTCGAAATTACCTTGTATGTGTTCTTTTTTAAGATGGATAATAATATTTAAAGTATATTTATAATGGGTCCTTCATACTAACACTAATACCGTTCATTTTTTTCTACCATTAGTAAATAGAATGTTAATCCGGTGTGACATCCAAAAAAATCAGGTAACATGTTAATAGATACACACAATATATATATATATATATATTCTGTTTTTATGTATGTATGTATTCATTACAAAAAAAAAATTATTTAATAGTTACTTTAATTCGATGTACAAATATATATTTTTATTAACAAGTGATTTGTTTTTATACATATATATATTTAGTTGTTTGTATACCATTTTATTATAAAACAATTTATTGGAACAAATTTTTCTAATAGAAAAATATTTGTTCGTAATAATAGTTATTAATAACAGATTTACATGTCGGTAAAAATATGTTGGTATTAAAATGAAAATATGATAGATTTAAGTTTTGGTAAAAAGATGTGTTGATATTAAATAGTTAATACCAATAGATACACACGTCATTAAAAAAAATGTTGGTAATTTAAATTAATACCAAAAAAACTAAATATCTGTTGGAATTAATCATTTTTAACAACACATATATTATTTGTCACTAATTTTCTGTAGGTAAAAGCCACTTTTTTATAGTGTATGGGCCCTCACGGATCAGAATTTGGTACTATTAATGCTTGTTTCAGTGTTTTTCTGGGTTTTGGAGTAGTTTATGAGGCTTACTGTCCATAAAAACCTAGAATACATGCCGTGTAATGTTATGTACATGTCATGTGTTCTTCTGTTTGGGAAGAAACTGTTTTTCATAAGTACACACCATGTACTTTATGTACACATCGTGTAGTCTCTAACTGTGTCATAGGCCATGCGGGCAGAGACACGGGATGGGGAAGGTCTGTTGGGAACATAACGTGTACCAGTTGAACATGTCGTGTAGTGTTGACCCTGTGTGCACCTGTGTGCACCTGTGTAACAAACAACACGGATGGATAAAACCTTATGTTATACATGTTGTATCAGGATTGAATCTGTCGTGTAGTCTCCAGTCGTGTCGCGAACAACACGGGTTGGTGTTATGCTTTCACGTACATGTCGTGTAGTCTGACCCAGGTACCCAGCCGTGTCACGAAAAACATTGGTCGGTGTTATCCTTTCACATACACACTGTTTCTACCTCAAACATGCCGTGTAGTGTGAGCTGTGTGTTAGGTTGTGTCACTAACAACATGGTCCAGGTGAATCTTGTCTAGTACATGTTGTGTCTTTCTTGAACACAACGTGTAGTATTGTCTTAGGAGATCCATGTGGATTAAGCATGTAGAAGGACTCCAGAAGGGGAATAGGATTCAAGTACATGTTGTTTGTTAAGACAACACGTCATTTTTTTTTTGGTTGTTACACGACTAGTTTAAGAAGGAGTACATGCCCATGTAAATGACTTCAAGTAACATGCCGTTTTGGAAATGTACATGTTGTGTAGTTTTGTTTTGTAAAACTTGAATGCTTTATTCCTCCTGTTCCCTTCTTATGCTTCTTTGTTTCATTCCATGTTAATCCTGATCTAAGGTGTGTGCTTGACTTGCAGAGTCATTCCACTATGACGTCCTCCGGTTTTCTGCTAGTTACAGGGCAGTGATCAGACGCCAGATATGGCTGATCAGGGATTGCCAGTAGATCCTCCTGTTGTGCCAGTCTTGGAACCAGTAGTTATACATGATACTAGGGCTAATGCATAGTTTAGGGAAGGCTTCATGAGGATGATTCAGACTTTTTAGGGAGCACCACCTCCTACCCCGTCAATGGATGATTTGACATGGGTCTTCCAGCAGTAGCAGTATCCCACTTTCTCAAGGGAAGGAGGACCTCAGGCTGTAGAGTCATGGCTAGAATCCATGTTGATGATCTTTGAGCATCTCGAGACGCCTCTAGAGAGGAGGTTCAAGCTTTCTACATATATTCTTCGGGACTCCACCAAGAGGTGGTGGGATGTGATCTCACAGGCGGGACGCCAGCAAGTTATGGCATGGGATAAGTTTCAGTGCATCTTCTTTGATTACTTCTATATAGATAAATTGAGGACCGATTGAGCCCAAGAGTTTATGAGTCTGGAGAAAATTACTCTTTCTGTTATGGAGTATTCCTCCTGCTTTACTGAGCTACAACGCTTCATGCTTATTCTAGGAGTCGATTAGTTGTTCATGGAAAGGAAGTTTGAGGATGGTCTGAGGCACGACATTCGATCACAGGTGAACATCTTCCGGTTTACTTCTATCACTTCTATAGTCAACTAGGCACAGATCACAGAATTCAATATGAGGGATTCTGGAGTTGTAAGCTAGGGAATCTTGACATCTAGGGTTAGTATTCCTCCTACTGATAGTAGGAAGCGCCGTAGGAAGTCTTCACGTGGTGATCTGAGGAGGCGATACACTTCGTCTAGTAGCCAGGTGGTGTGATACCAGTGCGGAAAGAGTGAGAATATGAGGCCACATTTCCCGAGATACCCAGTGGATTTCCATTCTTATGGAAAGATGGGTCATCTTCAGCGCTTCTATCAGATCTTCTCACTAGCAGCTAGTGACAGGGGTTCTTCTATGACTCCTCGTTGAGGAGAAGCACCACCAGTTTCTCACCATTTTGGGAACTGGAGTTCTTCCGTCCATTCGGGCCGAGGTGGAGGTCATGGTCGTGGTATCCAGTCGCCTGGTTTTCAGTGACATCATGGCGGATCATCTCATAGTGGTCAAGCAGGGTCACAGGGCCGTGGAGCATGCCAGACTTTTGCAGTGGAGTAGACGCAGTAGGAGAAGGATCCCGGGCCTTCTACTGTTCAAGGTACGATCTTAGTAGCCTCAGTTTTATCATCTTCTCTTTTTTATAGAGGGTCTTCCCATAGCTTTATTTCTGTTACTGTCATGGAGAGCCTCAGTCTTTGCATCTTTTCTTCTACTGATATCTTGACGCTAGACACTCTGTTGGGGACTAGAATGGCTAGTGTACGTCAGTTTAGAGAGTCCCCCCTACAGGTCAGTGGGAGTCACTTTTTATGGGACCTCTATGTTATAGAGATGATAGGATATGATGTCATTCTCAGAATGGACTGTCTAGTTACCTTCCAGGAAGTCGTCGACTGTTATCGCCGCAGAGTGAGTTTTATATCACCAGAGGGTGGATCCTTTCTTCATAGGGTAGAATGGGATGTCCAGGTGAGAAGAGAAGATCCAGAGCATCATGGGTTGGGAGGAGTTATAGTCCATATTTCTAGTCTATATCAGGATGACCAGGGGACTTCATAGTTAGACTTTCCTCCAGTGGTGTATCGATTCAGAGATGTCTTTCCAGAGGAATTTTCAGGTTTTCCTCCAAAGCACGAGTTAGAATTATCGATTGAGCTTATTCCAGAAGCAGCATCGGTGTCCATTCCTCCTTATAGGATGGATACACCTGAGTTACTGGAGCTCAAGAAGCAGTTGGAGGAGTTGCAGGAAAAGGGTTTCATCTGACCCAGTACTTCTTCATGGGGTTCTCATATCCTGTTTGTGAAGAAGGAAGATAGTAACCTCGGGATTGGTGTGTATTATCAGAAGATAAACCAGTTGATGGTCAAGAATCGATATCCCTTGCCTAGGATTGATGGTCTCTTTGACCAGCTTCGATGAGCCCATGTGTTCTCGAAGATTGACTTGAGGTCTGGTTATCATTAGTTGTGCATTAGACCATCTGATATACCTCTCACAGCCTTCTATAGTAGGTATGGTCTATACAAGCATATGGTTATGTTGTTCGGTCTCATGAACGCGCATATAGTTTTCATGGCATTGATAAACCTAGTGTTTCATCCATACTTGGATTCCTTCATGGTGGTCTTCGTGGACGATATCTTAGTCTACTCTCACACTCGACACGACCATGCTACCAATCTTGAGATCATTTTGAGTACACTGAGGGAGAATCTGTTATATGCTAATCTCTCAAAATGCCACTTTTGGATGGATCAGATTCAATTCTTGGGTCATATTATCTCAGAGGCAGGATTATCAGTAGACCTAGAGAAAGTGAGAGTTGTGGTTTACTGGGAGCATCCAAAGAATGTCTTTGAGGTACATAGATTTCTAGGGCAGGCTGGATATTATAGAGGTTTCAAACAGGACTTTTCACGCTTAGTAGCACTGCTGACAGGTCTGACCAAGAAGGGTGTGAAGTTCTTATAATCAGATTCTTGTGAATCAGCCTTTCAGGAGCTGAAAGGGAGGTAGACTTCAGCATCGATACTAGATTTTCTAGAGCCGAGAAATATCTATACTGTGTATTGTGATGCGTCAGGTATTGGGCTGGGAGCTGTACTTATGTAGGGAGAAGGAGTTGTCTAATATGGGTCTCGACATTTTCGACCACATGAGAGGAATTACTTGATGCACGATCTTGAGTGGGCAGATCATGTTCATGCCTTACTCTATTGGATACATTATCTTCTGGGATATCACTTTGTGGTTTTAACGAACCACAAGAGTCTCAAGTACATATTCACTCAGCATGATCTGAATTTGAGACAGTGAAGGGGGTTTAGTACCTTTAGTCCTTTGACTTTGAGCTTGCCTGTATTCCTGGGAAGGGAAACATAGTGGCTGATGCGTTGAGTAGGAGGACTCAGATATAGGCAGTTCAGGAGGCCAGTAGTGAGTGGCAGCTCATGGCTTTCTTCTCTGAGATGCATTTGGAAGTGCACGATAGGCAGAGACATACTTTTCTTTATTCAGTGGTTGTTACCTCTACTCTTCTTGATCGAGAGAGAATGAGGCAGCTATCAGATTCAGAAGTCCTAGTCCTATAGAAAAACATGTTAGGAGAGGACCCTATTCTGGGATGGACCATAGGCAATTATGAGATCTTGCATTTCTAGTAGTGCGTATGGGTGCCAGCAGACATACACGAGGAGCTGATGCGGGACTTTCATTCCTCAGTTTGGTCAGTTCATCCTGGTGTCACCAAGATGTACCGTGATCTACACCATTAGTATTGGTGGCCAGGTATGAAGAGGGATGTTTCTGGTTTTTTCTTGAAGTGTTCCACCTGTCAGTAGGTGAAGGCGGAACATCAGCGATCAGTAGGGATTTTTCAGCAGTTACCCATTCTCGAGTGGAAGTGGAATGATGTCGTGATGGATTTCGTGACAGGTTTGTCGAGGTCGCCTTGAGGGAATGACGTTGTTTGGGTTTTCATTGATATACTTACGAAGTTCGCTCACTTCTTTCCAATCAATGAGACCTTCAGTGTTGATGAGCTGGGATGGTTGTACATCCATGAGATTGTGCATCTGCAATGAGTTCAACACTCCATTGTTTCAAATAGGGATGCATGTTTTACTTCTCAGTTCTGGTAGGGGCTTCAGAATGCTTTGGGTACATATTTAATTTTGAGTACAGCTTACCACCCCCAGACAGATGGTGAGTCCGAGCGTAATATTCAGGTTCTTGAGGACATGCTCCGAGCATGCATTCTGGATTTTAGTGGTTCTTGGGAGAAGAACATACCTCTTGTGAATTTTGCATATAATAATAGTTTTCAATCAAATTTTCATATGGAACCTTATGAGGATTTGTACGGTAGGCCATGTAGATCACCCTTATTTTGGATGGAGGCAGTGGAGGCAGCTTTTCTAGGACCTTGTCTTTTTCAGGATACCACAGAGCAAATAGAGTTGATTCGGAAGAGGATGGCTACTGCGTAGTCTCGACATAAGTCTTATGCTGATTAGTGGAGATGACATCTAGAGTTTGAGGTCGGGGATCAGGTTTTCTTGTGTGTCACATCGATGTTGGGACACAACAGGATTAGGAGATATGGTAAGCTTTCACCGAGGTATGTCGGGTCGTTTGAGGTGTTGGAGATATTTGGGAAGGTTACCTATCGGTTGTAGTTACCTCAGAGGTACCGGGCTATGCACGACGTCTTCCACGTTTCTTATCTTCGATGTTACTTATCAGACCCATCTCATGTTTTCCAACCCGATGAGGTTGAGTTGGAAGTGGATGCATCATTTGAGGAGCATCCAATACAGATTGTCGATCAATTTACGAAGGTTCTCTATGGTCGGTCTGTTCCTCTAGTACGGGTGCTTAGGCAGCACGAGCGAGTAGAAGATGAGACTTGGGAGAGGGTAGCAGATGTATGATTGTAGTGGTCGGAGATGTTCGGGATTTCTTATTCTACACAACCTTTCTAGGGAATTTTGGGGATGAATTTCTTTAATGGGGGAAGTTTTTAAGAACCCAGATCATCTTTATAGGTATGTTTTTCCTTTTCTAGTAGTTTTTGAGAAAAAGTGGAAAATCTGTAAATTTTCGTACTACACTCCATGTACTAGGTTACCACAGGTAGCCATGTGCTGGCAGTGTAGTGGCCAAGCACACAACCATGTGGGAGTGACCTATAGGCCGCCTAATGTGGAGTATGGAAATGGAAAGTACAGTCCCTGTACTCCAAAATTACATGCCTTGTATTTTGTTTTTTTCATTAAACGCACTAGGGTCGTGTCTGATGGACAGAACACCCTTCTTCTAGGTTTTGTTCGTCTGAGAGAACCCATACGGCCGCAGATCTTCAACGAACCCCTGAGCCTCCATAGGTCCACCAAATCAAACACTGTTAGTTGCTTTGGAATCTCATCGGTGAGTTCTCTCTTTTGCTTGAGCCTCGTTTCATGATTCCTATTATTTTTCAAGTTATCATGGGTTGAATGTTTTATAAGTTTGCATAGATCTATGGAATTATAAGGCGATTCAAGCCTTGAGGATCAAGTATAGAGATCTCCTAATGTCGAGATAGGTGTTTTGTACCTTTCTGTTGAATGTTTTTGAGTTTTTTTTGCAAATTTTCCCAATACACATGAACGGGGTATTGCGCATTTACTGTTTTAACCCTATTGTTTGCCTACTATGCTAGTATGTTTGAGTAGATGATAATTGTTGTGAATAGGGTGAATTTTTGTGCTTTGGATGTGTTTCTATGCATGTTTTACCTGTTTTGACCTTTGGGTCTAGTTTACCTATTAGGCTGTTGTTTACTATCCCATGCCTGAAATTGTAGGATGTTGTGACTGTTGTTCTGTTATGTTGTTGTGTTGTAGAATTCTAGCCAAGTATTTATTGAGGTTTACCATGGCCGTTACGTGCTTATACACTTGCTTGACTTACAGAGGGTCGTGAGAACCTAGTGTATAGAACATTGGGAGAATGGACGTTGAGGGATTCTCCATAGTGTCTTTATAACTTATGATGCGAGACCACATAGGGAATTGACGTTGAGTGCTTCCCCAGAGTGTTTGTAGTACCTTGACGTAGGCCACATGGGGAATGAGATGTTCAGTGCTTCCCTAGAGCGCCTTTAGTACCATTACAAGACTATATGGGGAATTGACGTTGAGTTCTAACTTAGAGAGTCTATGATTATGCTAAACCAAAGGGGTTAGACTGAGTGTAATGCCCAGAGGGTTGCTTGTATTGTTAGGTAGGACCAGAGGGGATAGACTGTAAATACTTTTCAGAGGGTTACCTTGTGTTAGCTACTTTCTTGGGATGCTATATTGGACCAGAGGGGATAGGTTGTGGGTACTTCCCAGAGGTTTACCTATTGTGTTTATTTTCATTGATTAATTGTTTCATGTTGTGTGGTGATTTGAATGCTTTGAAACTGTGGATTGTTTCCTACTGAGTACTTCCTTGTTTACTGATTTCCATATTTTACCTGCCATATATTCACTGGATGTTAGGCACAGATCACATGGTGGTTTCCTACTGAGACTTAGTCTCACACCCTGTTTGGGCTATAATTTTGGGTCCAAACAGATTATATTTTTGCAGGTATAGATAAGGGAAAGTTACCTTATACTTCAGGTACTTGATTTTCTGTGGAGCTAGAGAGAATGAGACTAAGCTATGGCTTGCAATGCTGAGGAGTTTATCTTCTTTCTTTTGCACTTTGGTTTAGCACTATTGTATTCCAGTATTGTGACTTGTTTGGCTGCTTTCCTAGATATATGTATTATGCATCATTTATATATGTGTTCTCCAGTTTATACTCTCAGTTTTCTACTGTATGTCATTATTACTGCTTCCGCTCTTGTATGTATTTGTTTACTTTCATTGTATACTCTGTGAATGAGGGCATAGTTTCCCCACTATCACACCCAAGTCCCTCACTGCTAGTCGGCAGCCTCTGGTGTTCGGGGAAATGCGCTTGAGGCCTTGTGACCAACCAGGTATGGGGTGCCTCTGGGTGGATTCTGGAACCAGGAGGTTACAGTCCTGACCTGCAGAGGCCCAGTGCGGGGTTTCGAGACCTGATTTAATCAAAATTAATTTAATTTAATTTAATTTAATTTAATTTAATATTAAATTAAATTAATTAAAATATTAATTTTTTGTTTAAAGTATATTAGTTTAATACTCGGTTATAAAATTAATTTGATTTCAATAATAAATTGAATTAATTAATTAATTAAATTTTTGTATTAAAAAAATAATATTTGAACCGAATAAAATAAAAAGTTTAAATAAATTATTTTAAATTTATTAATTAATTTAATTTATTTAAATTTCTCTCATAATTTAAATTTATTTAGATTTTATCAAACTTTTACTTTATGCATTGACTCATCTTGAGAACCAATCAAATATGTGTATGTGTATTTTTAATTATTTATTTAATTGTGTGTGATGTATGTAATTAAATAAGACAATAAGTCCATTGTCATTTTTTTCTTATTTAATATGTATAAGTATATGTGTGCCCAGATTAAAGTTAGTTATCTATATTTTTTACTCTCAAGACCATCCTGCCTAGGTGTGAGTATTATTGTATTGTGATGAGGATGGTGTAAGACACAGACATTGTTAAGTTCATGTGAAATCTAGATGAGCAGTGGACACACTGGCCTGGGGATGATCTATATCATGAGTCAATCTACCACTCAGGTATGATTATCCTAAGTCATGGTTAATCCATTAAATATAAATAGTTCAACCAATATTAGAGGCTTAAGACCAGTCAGGTATTTATTTTCTGTATGCATTTGTTTATTATTTTATGTATTTGCATGATAGCGGGAAACACAAAAAATATTAAAGAAGGAAAAAATAAATGAAGACGGGATGGATATTTTTCTATTAATTTTATGTTGTGAGAGAAACAATATATAATGAACAGATTAATATAAATGTATTAAATTTTTCAAGAAAAATATAAAAACCTCATATAAATATTAATTAATTAAACATCTTCCATCATTTGAATTTGAAAAAAAAATCAGGTATCTGAGGTGCTCGTTAGCCAAAGTTGAGGGTGCCTCTGACAACTGTGTAGTTCTTATGAGTGTTATGCGTTGACTTAATTGAATTTGGTAGAAAATAAGTATCCAAATCTATCTTACTTCAACTTTATAGTAAATCAATGAGTAAATTAATTTTATGATTTTAGAAGTTGGAACTTCACTCAACAGATCAAGTAACCATGAGTTAATATAGTTGGCCAGTCAAATTCATACTTTGAACTATACGAGTAGTGGTGTATCCAAATATTGTATAATATGAGGGGAAGATCAAGTATCCTTTCCACTATAATACTCAAGTGATGGAGTATTCTGATTCTAGTAAATAGGGTTGCTAGTTTTTTTATTAAATATTGGGACACATTTAATGATTTAATTAATCTGTAATGTATAAATCGTTAATCAAGATAAAAGTATAGTCTATAAGATTTTTTTTTATAAAATTACAAGTAATAACATAAGAACACTACGATAATACTATACAATGAACATGTCCAAACTAGCATGAATTTTCAAGTAGTACAAGTACTTGCGCACAATACTATGATATAGGAAATATAAGGTGCTGGTGTCCCCAATACCTGTTAATCCACCTCAGGAAGTGTGGGTGAAAAAAATGCATACAAGAGACCCATGTATAATTCATATGATGATTATTTAATAATTATTTCATCAATTACTGATGTAATTTTTGGATACTATATCAGGACATGAATGATTTTACATGTTGTCTCATCTCCAAGAATCTTGCAAGAAGAAAGTGAAGCAAGGTATGAATAATGTGGTTATTATGCTAGATATGTGTAAATTAAAAGATGGGTCATGATATTTTAATAGAACTATTTCTCATATCATTTTAATATATTTTCTATAGATTGGATTAAGATTAAAAAGTGAACAGTATAGAGAAAATGCTTCATTACCATCTAGGTAAGGTTCACCAAGTAATAATAACATTAAAGAAATATTCATCTTTAGTTCTTATGGAAAACAATATGAAAGATAATTTGTAAAGGGAAATGGAAATATAAATTAAAAATGTGTGTTTTCAATATCCATCAAATAAAGAAGTATTAAAAATGTGGTTATTTTCTTCACATATCATGAAATAAATCTTGGTATGTTTAAACACAATGAACAGAATCGAAGAAGTAGGTAACCACTTCTTCTTCAGGTATATTCATTAATTAATGTTTCTTTAATAATTATTGGGTATTAAATACAATATGCTTATCACATTTTTTTATCAAAATATAGTAACCAAGTAAGTACTAGAAACATTACAATAAGTAAGGTGTATTATCCAAGCAGTTGAAAAAGGGTGGTTCCTATGTCAACAGTGAGAATTACAGAACTTCTATATTGCCAAGTTGAATGATTCTAGTTGAATATTTTTTAAGCATTACCAAAACATTTATCTCATGTATATTTTGGAAATAATGATACATTATTCTAGTTTTGGAATGAATGTCATTTTTTTGTTTAATACCCCACAAATAGTTTAGTAATACTTTAAACATTGGCAATATGAGATGAATAAAAAATGTAAGACTAGTATACCTAGTTAGGTCCAAATAATTATTTGTCAAGTAAAACTAAAATTAGAAATCAATGATATACCTATTATAGTATTTAGACTCATTGAATCTAAAATCCTTATCTATTACCAATGTTTAGATGTACTTATTTTTAGATGAAGAAAAAAATTAGAAATAAAGGTACGCCACAACGCTTGAAAAATTATCTTAACAAGAGAGCGTTCATTATTAAAAGGGTAAAATAGTGGAAGATATAGTTCATTATATTCATTTATGTTCTTATTGAAAAGCATGAAATTGAATTATGTTATATTCATGGTCATAAGATATGAGATGCTTGTGCTGGTATGCCAAAGAACACCTTGTCCAAGCATTCATCGATCATTATATTGTAGTGTGTAGTAATTCCTAGACACAAATTTCCTTATCCACATTAGATCTATGATAGTAATAAGTAGGATGGATGATGAGTATTAAATATAAACATTTATTAATAAAATTCAACATGGTGAAATTTCTAAACACACATTTTCTTATACACATCCATGACATGATATTAGTAAAAGTAGTATCAATGTTGCACTAGTATATATTGTATAAACTTCGATTATTTACAAGAAATAAATCGCAAATCATAGAGTTATCCCACAATAATATGGTAAATATCATGATTAATGGATATCATATGAGTTATAGTATAGTGGAAATCAATTATTTCATAAGAACATGTGTTTCAAGGGAGAGTGTTTGTTAGGATATAAAAAAACTTATATTAAGAAAAACACAAATTGAATCATTATCCGAAACTTTTATAAAGAGATAACAGAAATCCATATGATATAATAATTTTCGTCAAGTAATAGACTAAATTTATATAAAAGGGTGCACATCTCTACTGGATATCGTGGGAGCAAGATTAACTTGAGTTTAGTCAAAACCATAGATGAGCAACTAGTTATCATAAGAACGAGTTTCAAAAGAGGTGTGGAAGAAAATGTTTGAGAGACACATACTCCATATGAAGGATAAAACCATAGGGATGGTTTTATATTCATAATGGATGGTTATACATTATTAATTAAGAATAATAATACCTATAAGTAAGAAGTGTATGAAAAATAGCTAAGATTTGTAATATCAATTAAATTTAATAATGGATTCTATGTATCAAAGTACATGGGGATTATTATTTTGAATACTATGGTGGGTATTCAAGTGATGTGATACATGGATAGTAAAATTATGGTATCAATAAGGATTGATTGATAATACTTATACATTATTCCCAATTATAATTCTACATGTCATAGCTAATTTCTAGGATAATATTATTGATCATTGGATGTTATGGCGACCAATCGTGGAAGGTGTCAATACAACACAACCAGAAAGAGAAGGTGAAATCATAGAATGCTAACATGATGTGAAATTTACTAAATTACAGTTTAATATTGAAGTAGGTAATAAGATCATAGAATATTAATTGTTAATTAATATTTTCCATGTGTCTACTAGAGGTTAGTGGAAGGTTCATTATTTTCAAAGTGAACTATATTTGATAAAATATAGAAAGTAGCTATTAGTCTTGTTTTTCATTAAGACAGTAATGAAATTTACTCTCTAGAAATTGAATTAAAGTAGAAACCTATATTCTAGGGAACATGATCTAGTGAGGTAGATCTAATGGTTTCTTAGACCTATTTAATATTATATATATATACATGATATTGAAAAATACAATATGGAATAATTCATGGGATAATAGTTAATAGTGTTAAATGGAATATATATCTCCAAGAAGACATGAATAGGCATAGGAGGAGGTTAAAGCGGTGAGTTAAAATTTCATATGCATCTATGATGGATCAATAAAAAATATCATGATATGTACAAGAAATGGTATTAACATCATATATTCTATTATAGAAAAATATCAATTATATTTAGGACAACTATAAGGGAATCAGTCAGATCTATCCAATTAAACTTAAGAGGGTGCAAAAAGGATATGTACCTAGAATGTGGAGAAGACTAGATACTAGTTATATAGGACACAAACTAGTATTCCTTGGATCAATTTCATCTAATATAATATTCAGGATAAGTTAATAAGACATAAAATCTCAAACAATCCAATGGTATCCATATCTACAAATACTAAGAATGTTACAACTTATGAGACAGCTAAGAAGTTGTGTAAAATACTCAATGATTTTTTCTAGTTCATGGAATCACACCTAGTAAGTAAAGTAATAGCATAATGAAAATTATGATACAGTTAATAGCCAAGATTCCAATTTTTTATAGTGGACTAAAATGTATACACTTGGTTATTACATCTTTTGAATTTTACTCAAGGAGATGATGTCACACATAGTATAATAACAATGTAGTAGAGATGTGGAAGACCCAAAAACTAAAGACTTGACTCAATAGAAACAAGATATTAATCATGTGAGAGCTCACAAGCATTGTTATCATGTTTTATCTAGTGCAAGTGGTAGTGTTGTAATAGTGGATTCCCTATACCCAACTTGAATAGTGCTTTTCAGTACCATACCATGTGTATAAAGAGTTATAAATGATGCATTATTACCATAATAGTGTATAAATTTATGCATCCATAATTTCAATAGTAATGACCATAGATTAATTTTCTTGTCGGAAGATTATAACAGATCCCAAGCTATAATGATAACATAGATATTTTATGAAATTAATCTTAAATATATGTTTTATGGTCTAGATACATCATACTGATTAGATACAGTTGATGTCTAACTATTAGGTGATGGGCGCTCATAAGCATTGAAACTTATTCTCATTAAGGTCTCGCTTAGTGATATCTGGTATGTGAGATCATTAGGATAGACTTGCTAATAGGAACATCACATGTTTTAGGTGTCATTGGTTTTTCCTATCAAATGGACATGTGGATTGGTTTCCTGACTTGATATCATTATCAATGTGTTCCATTTGATCATGTTCCTTAATTAAATTCAAAAACCATGACAATGAATTCATGGTGAGGTAGCTTTTTTGGGTGTTTTATTGGTGGTATGGAATTGGTTAAATTATCAAGATATACTTTTTCTCTTCTATGTTGAGGAAGTAATATATTTCAGGCTTAGTTGATCAAGATGATAGTACCTTCAAAAATTCATCTCCAAGGTATTTATAGGTACGTCTATTTCATTGGATCATTAAACAATAAAGCAATAAAAGATGATGAAACAAGTATGAATTTTACTTTTTGAGATATCTAAAGGCAAATAAATTATATTACACAGTTTGTTTTTGTAGGATGGTTGTCATGTATATGAGTAATCATTATCTTTTTAGGGGCCTGATGGGTTGTTAGGATCCACTCTTGGTCTGTGAATATTATTCACTTCTATCAAGATAAGGGCCTATAGGGTCACACACAATATGGTATTTAAGAATCTTTTCTATTCTAGTGAATAGGTAAATAAGACATGGTGGACCACACCATAGTGTCTGAGGTTTTTTCAAGTGTTAAAGATCATGGATGAATAAATAAATTCATTATTATTCAAGTATATTATAATTGGGTTGAATTTATTTATTAAAAGTATTAAGAATGTATTATTAAATAAATGAAAAATGTTATATGAACTAATATTATTTCAATATTCTAGGTTTATTTAATATTAGAAAAAATTACGAGTCAAGGTAAATGACTCGGTTTTATTGTGTAATATATATTTAATATATATTATTGGTATGTGATAAAATATAAATAATATTTATTACATAGTTTAGTTCATCATAATTATTTATTTATTGCTTATTTAGTGGTAGTTTTATTTCCTAGGGTCAAGGAACCCTTTCTAGGTATCAGCACCTCCCACTAAACAAGCAAGAGGAGATTCTCATTACATTCACTATTTATGCATTAAAAATTGGTATCTTCTCTTTAACATTACATATTATAAATATAAATCTTGTCTCTATTTGAATGACCCAATATTTCCTTTGTGGATCGAAGGTATTGGATCATGGTGATCATCACGACATTAAAGAGATCGTCAAAGCTGGGATCTAGCTCCTATAATTTGGTTAACAATGTGCTTGTCAATTATTGGAGTGTGTGTGGATGATATTGAGAGGTTCGGATTAAAATACTTTAAGAAATAATTTATAGAAAAAATCTATAGTCGAATACACCACTGAATCTAATGAGGTATTGATTAATTTATGTTTAGTGATTTCGATAATTCACATGAGATACTCAGACCTCTATTGAGGCTTAGATAGCCAAATATGACAAGTTTCATCACTTCAGTGTTGAAAAATATTAAATCCCCAGACCACTGGCTTCCTCTACATGCCCTGGTATCTTCAGAGATATCATCCAGGTCCATTTGATAATAGAGTATGTGTATAGTCTAAAGGTTACCCTCATAACCTGGATATGGGAGGTGTTTAGACTTTACCCACTAATGAGTCACCAACATGTTATGGTATAGGTAAGGTATACACTCCTTCTCTAGGTCATCTGGGACCTCATATTAGTAATTGGATATGGCTTAGAACATGGTTGGTAGGTTGTTTCTAGATAACACTCTTCATATATCCATGTTTGTCTCTTATTCAACAAAATTATATTCCTTCGCCTATTCAGAACATAGAGGTTTCTTCTTTAGGTCTCTTGATATCCATAGTGAAGTGTTGTTGATATTTTATAGGAAACTATATATGGTTAACCCTAGTGTTCTAAAAACCTATCTATATAAATTTTTATGAGTTTTGAGTTCCTCTCAATATGAAGTTGTTTGTAAAGGGGAGTATTTCCATGTTTGGGAGAGATATTACCATGGAGAGGTTGTCCATGGAGGAAATCATGAGTATATTCCCTATGATTCATCTTTTTACTACCGTGAGGAGGAATATCAAGGTATTGACTACCTTATTCTTTAGTTTAAGAGTTGATGGACCCTTGAGGTGTCGTGGATATGTGTCATATAGACTTATAGACACTAATATTGAGAAGATTAGGGATATGTGCCACATTATATGTCATGTCTAGAAAATAATGAACTACCTTTTAGGGTAGAGAATATATATGAGTTTATTACATGATAGTTTCTGAAATATATTGATAAATTTCTAGTTATTTCGGGATATGATTCTACTATTGAGAAACTATTTGAGTATGTTAGTGAGATTCTATATTATCAACATGAATATGAGCCTACATTTAGGTGGTTTCTATAATATATTGGGCAGTCCTGGAAAAATCGGGGGTATATTCCTATTTTAAATATGAATTACCCATCAAAATGTACCAAAAAACCTCGAGAATGGTAGAAGGCATTTGAGCCTCTTCTTTTATAATCTCTAAGGGATATTGAAGTTTTTTTCAACAGTAGAAGTAGGGATATGGGCCTAGAATCTATGAGCTTCTGGAATATGACAACTAGCTTCATTTATAGGAATATGAGTCTACTCTGAGTTGATTACCATATTGTATTGATTAACCTTATTTGGAGTATTCCTAAGGTCTTTTTTGAACCCAGTATTATTTATTTGGAGTATGCCTAAGGTCTTTTTTGATAGGAATGTGTGTTTGTCCTGAGGCATGTTCCAAATTGAGTTTGTGATCCTTGATTGGAATGGGAATATGAGCTTATTCTTGTGTATTTGGAGTATTATGTCTATATTTTTCAATATTAATGTTCACTTATCTCTAGGCATGTTCCAAAATGAGCTGGATATCCCTGGTTAGAACAAGGATATGAGACTAGTCTTATACCACATCCATTACCAGAATATGCCAATAATCCTCCTAGATGGGAGCAAGAATGTTCACTTTCTCCAGAGTATACACATTTTCATGTTGTTCTTGTTGATATGCTACTTTGGAAGTCAATATAGGAATATGTTCATATCCCTATATATGTAGCAGTGTCAAAATATTCTATTAGATCTCTTCTATTGTTTCTAGAAGGTAGTGACACTTTAGAAAAGTGTGTGAAAGAATATAGGCTTGCGCATTATCAGTATCGAAGATATACTGGAAGATTTATTTGATTGAAGTGAGGATATAAGCCCACTCATGTCCTCTTTGTTCCATCAGAATAAGATGATGGGCTTCATGCATGGTGGAAGGTATATGTGCCTCCCTCTTGATTACTGTAGGAATATGTGTGCAGACTTGATCTGAGTGATCAGGGATATGAGCATTCCTACTTTCCACCACCAGAATATTCCAATGGGATTCATTAATGGAATCAAGGGTATTATCCCAATCCCATTTATTCATATATTTCCATTGTTTAAGAGACCATATTGGAACTTGTTCCTGAATGTCAAAGGTGGTGATTTGTTGGGTTCTGCTCTCAGTATGTGACTGAGGGGAACTAGTAGGATGATGCTAGTGATAGAGGTTGATAGGATACCTCCTATGAAGCTCCTAAACTGGGATGGATCCATATTCAACCACTTGATCCACATTCCTAATATATGTATGCTTTTAATTTTTTTTCTCTGGGGATAATATTATGAAGTGATTGGTTGTGGTGATAGGTGCCACTGGTTTCATTGTAGCCTTCCCTAAATAATATGGTCCTATAGGATTCAACTTATGGAGACCTCTACATGTTTCCTTGAGGGTTAGGGTTGTACCATGTCGATAGTATTGCAAAACCATCATTTTATACACCTAATGATAAAGGTGTCGAATAGGTGAGGTTTTTTTGCAACCAGTAGTGGTTATTATTATAGATGAGGTTACTGAATATTCACTTGATGAAGACATGATCATGGGTCATGATATTTTTTATAGTAGTTTATGTAGTCACAAAGAAAATATAGAACAATTTCATTGATCGGTGCATCATCGCAAGTGTGAAAAATGCTCAATCAGTAATGCATGGGTAATGGGTAGTTCTATTAATGAGACCTTCTATATATATCCAAGGTTATCTATATGTTTCCTGCTATTTCTTAGTAATGGGTGGTTGGTTATATTTTGAAGTCATATAACCAGACACTCTAAAGTTTACTGCAGTCCATGGGGATGGTTTTTATTTTTAGGATTGGATTGAACCTTTATTAGGTGTCCTACATATCCTATTTATAATAGGAACCAAAAACCACATATTTCTTTTAAGTCTTAGTCATGTATTTTAACTTCATGTGGAAAGGACATATAAGATGTCACTTATGAACCTGGTATGGAGCTTGAGCCTTGGGAAGGTGTCCAGTGTATTCTGCTTATAATAAGAATCAGAGTCATCATAGTTTGATCTTCCCTTAACCTATTGATAAATGATAAAAATATTTAATGCTTTTAAACTTTATTGCCTTGAGGTTTACCAATATGGTAATTACTTTATGAATTACACTAAGGTGGATTCCATTATATAGGGGAAGTCATATCATGTCACTAAAAGGGGATTACCCACTAGGGTTCCCCTAGCTGGGGAAAATTTATGATTCAAGAGATAGGATCTTCATAAAACCCTAATCCTACATGATTCATGTTTAGTGTGATAAATATGGGATAGAAAGTGATATGACTCACCAGATATGGGTATAGGACTTATTAACTAAGGTGGCCCTAATGGGGTGTTTGATATGGAGATTGGACCTTAGGAAGGAATCATATGTATCCTACATATAATGGGATTCAGAGTCCTCATAATTCATTTATCTTCTCAATACTCTAATTATTAAGGAATAATGATAAACCCAATGAATATTTTTTGTCCCATGGGTTAGATTGATTGAGATATGTAGGGACTTACACTAAGGTAGATTCCTTATAGAATATATTCAACCCTTACCCTATAACGAATAAAAAGTGGGAATTATGAGTGGTTAGATAAGCATGTCTATCTGGAATAAGGATCCCATAATACCAATAGGATTTTATTAGTATTCATTCCTAACCCATTATGGTCATTTCCAATATGAAAGTAGAATAACTGACCAAAGACTCATGATTTGGGGTTCACATGGTTTGATGGAACACATCCAAGTACTTCTTATGGACAAGGCTGAAATTTATAGGGGTGTCCACCTGACATGTCTTGAGTGTCTGTAGACATGTCTTGGTTGTCTATCTAACATATTCCGAGTGTCTTCCAGAAATTTCATGGTGATATTTATGACATATTTGAGGATTCTTGGACATTTCCTAGTGTTCTGGAAGACCTGTTTAAGTACATTCACATTATCTAGCTGACTTTTCTGAGAAATATTTCTTGTGGTCATTGCAAACACATCTAAGGGTGTTGCGTGATCAAGGCTGAAATTTCAGAGAGCTACTTCATGATCTAGATAGCATGTCATGAAGAATTCACGTGACTTGGTTGGCATGTCCAAAAGACTTTTTATGACTTGTATGAAATTTTGGAGGACATTTCATGACTTTAATGAAAATTTTATAGGACTTCATGTGACTAATGAATTAGTTTACATGAATCATGTAACCCCATCACATTAAAATTGGCATATACATCTTCATGTAAGGCTTCCCTTTTTTCAGCCTTTATTATATAAATTCCTCTATGTTTTTCTGGCACTCGCCTGTTGAGACCTAACATGGCCAAGTCGACACACAAGAACTCCATTTTATAATATGGATAACACACCAAAATTTCTACATGTGATTAATAGGGTGATCATGTGAAGCGTATATATATGCTACATAATCTATTAAGTTGTTCCCTATGATTACCTGGTAGAATACCCTTGTGATTGCATGTATTTACACTTCAAGAAGTCTTCTCTCACCTCTGTGCTCATGTGTGCATGTTTTTTTGTGATGATGGAGGATTTATAGGCCTCGCTACCCCGATTATACATCGTATTTCATGGTGTATATATCACAGTTATGGGATTGAGTCAGTAGACCATCACATGTTACATGTGAACCTAAAAAGGGTCATCTATGGCCTTACATTTATGTCAGATGATAAATAGAAACTACAATATCACTCCAACAACACCATATTAATTAGAAACATGTCTTATCAAAGAGATTTCGCATAATCAAATCGATATGTCAAAGGGATTTCACAAGATCAGGCTAACATACAAGTGAATCTTTATGAGACCGAGCTTCCTATTGAATAGTCTTTCATGTGATCAATGGAGACTTTTCTAGGGCCCTTCATGATATCAAGTTACATTTTCAGAGGGCCTTTTTAGGAAAAATAGTGTAACTCTCCTTCACATAAGGGTACTTCTTTTTTTTAGATTTTATTTTATAAGGCCTATGGTGTTCATCCATCGATTCTATATCAAGGCATCTCTTGATCAAATAGACATGTATGAGATCATTCATATAACAGAGTTAACATGTATTTTGACATTCACGTGTTGAGGCTGACATGTTAGTGGGGAATTTTAGTGATTAAAATACCGATCATACGAACCACATCCACCCTTCTCATGAAAAAAACATAACTTCCTTTCACAAGATGCTTCCACATTTTCTAGCTTCTTTTCTCCTATTTTGAAATTCCTTTGAATTTTTCCCATTGGTTATCCATCGGGGAATCACATGATCAATAATGGATCTCATGATGGCATGTGAGAATTATCATGGATGATTGATTTTCTTTTCTACGGTTCATCGTGTAGTTAATGATGGATCTTGTGATGACATATGATCATTATTATGGGCATTCGCTCCACTTTTATGTGGATCCAAAAGAGTGTCACATTATAGAATGGACATGTACGAGAAAATTTTAATTATGATAGTGACATACCCAAATAATTTCACACGGCATTACTAAAATTACTCTAGGGATCATACGAGATCACTAAAGTGATCCCATGATTCATATGATCCCTTTACATAAAAATCAACCTAACTTCCATTACATTAAGCTTCATCCTTTTTTAGCATTTATTTTATAAGGGAATTTGGGTGATTGTCGGGTTTCTATTAGTTTAAATGTATCATGATTTGAAGAACTCATCTGGTAGAGGTTTGTATAAATATGAATACTTTTCAAAAGAGCTTCGCATGATGAAGTGGCCTTTCTGGTAGGGATTTGTATTAATAGAAGGATTCACTGAAGGGATTCACATGATCATTATTAGATCATAAAGAATGCATAATCTTGTTATATGATGTTCCTAGGGTAACATGATCGTGTTTCCTCTTGGGGGAATGTGATTCACATTATCTAGCTACCTGATATCCTTGAATCCATTATTCCCCTTTATTTCTTTTATAGAGAAAATTATAAGTATGCTTCGGGTATTTCTTTGATCCTAAAATTGTCAATGATTATTTGGAGAGTGTAAAAAACTTAAATAAGGGGAATAAAAGAATTTTTAATTATTTTTTCTGCTTTATTAATCAATCTAAGATCCTCCTCTTAATGGTTCCATTGAATGAGATGATTTCCAGATGGATTTCTGGGCATTTTAAGGAAAGGATTAAAATTAACTTCCTTACTAAAGATATAACCCTGGGTGATTCATTATCCTTGACTCTCACTTCTAGACCTTACTATAAATCTAATGTTGGGAGTTAAGGGCTGGTAATTTTAAACCGTATTTGTGAGAGCCTCACATATCTCCTCTTATCATTGTCCAAGAGCAATGAAATTCATCCTTCCTCATCTGGACGTGAATTATACCATTATTATTGTTTTATGTTGGGTATGTTCTTGTTATAACCCTTGGATTTTTCTTTCTTGATGCTTTTTATAGAACCTTATCATGTTGGATTGGAATTGGATCTAGGATTCCTTATCATGAAAGCTTGTTTTAGTTGGATTGGGAACATGGTTTGTGTAATGACACTCTTGTTGAATCATAACGTTGACATCGCAATGATTGAGGTAGCGATCTACTTACCATGTCGATTCCATGTATATTATTATTAGCATGATATGATGTTGTGTGATTATATTATTTAGACCGTGATTTAGTTTGATCATGTGTGTGTGCGTGTGTATCCTGTGAGACCATATTTGATGTTTGATAACATGTTTGTTCATGTGTAGCCTATGAGACCCATTTTTGAGTTTGATCACATGTGTGTGTATTTAGATACTAATTAACACCCTTTAATGTTTAGTTTGTTCAATTGTATATGATGACATTTTTTCCATGTTTTTTGTTTGGTATAACTTATATTGTAGTTTTATTCATAGTACCAAGGTGATGGTTGGACTAGTCATGGGTCTCTATCCCAAGAGGGGTAGCATGTTCAGATGCAATATGTGACATGTTAACAAGACATAGATAGATGATTAGTTATGATGGCCTTGTGGTCTGACTTGGGGGCATGATGGACTTGTGTGATCTAAACTAATAGGTGACAGTGGGGAATGATGGTCTTTGGTGACCTAACTGAGGACACAGTGTCAGGATGGGATGGAATTGTGGCCTGGCCCAAGGTAGTGTCAAGACATGATGTCCTTGTGGAATAACCCTTGAGAGAGACTATACTAGATAGACTTGTGACCTGAATTGATACTCATTATCCTTATGGTTTCTTTGGAGTACATGTGGTGACCTTATGGTTGACTCTAGTTGACAACTATATTATGAATAAGTTTTAGGTATGGAGCTAAAGCAGGTATGGTCAGGGGATTATGGTGGCTTGATTAGAGAACACCTACTCTATACATGATTGTAGGTTGTTTGCTTGAAATTTTATTTATTATCATGGAATACACTCTTATTCATGATCACTCGTATTAAGGATGAATTGGTGGTGTCCTAATAGGTTTATACTCACAACCTACACGGGTATCTAAATGTAAATTTATGATTCATTATTAGGGTTATTGGAAAGGGAAACACCCCAATAATAGGGAGCTATAAGATAGAGCATGGTGATCAAAGGTGGTACTAGGACAGACTCCAGAGTAATGCTACAGTGTTTTATTTACTTGCCTATCTTTCATGTACTCTTGTTTTACCTAACACTTTGTGGTACTTGGTTTATTATGCTATATGACATGAGATACTTTCCATGTCATTTTTTTTGGAATTTATTATTATTCAATTTCATTATTATTTGTTATTATTTATACTTGACCTTGTTAATAATGATGGTATAGTCTCCCCACTGATTATGTTCAGACCCTCGCTACTAGTTGATAACCTCTTACATATGGGGAGTCATTCATTATTCCATGGGTCACTTAGGCTTGGACCTAGTATTTAGGCTGAGGTGTTACAAACTCTCTTTAGTTTTTCTATTGGATACAGAAAGAACTTAGAATCTGGAATACCGAAGTGAAGAATGAAAGAGTGAATTAATATACTAAAAGGACCAACAATGATAGAATATAAGTAAGTGATGTCATCCCCAAGTGAAAATGGGACTTGTGTATGGTGTATAATGTTGGGAGTAATCATGAAGGTTGATTGTTCAAATAAATCTATAATGTATGACAAGACATGTGACAAGAAACATCTTTGTTTTAGGAAGAAGTGCAGATCGAGGGAGAAATTAAGGGTAGAGAAACTCTTCCATGGAGACACGTGAAGAACCCATGGTAGATTTAAAATAAAGGAACAGTGTTGGATATTGAGGATAGTAAAATAATTAGTGGATTTCACCAAGCCAAGATGAGGATAATAGGGAAAGTAAATAAGGCCCATGTCACACATCCAGGGATCTGATTGAGTGACCCAAAAGATGAGTCCCACTTATAAATATTTCAATGATATAAAAACAAGTCATTCAAATAAAACAAATATCTTTATAATAAAGTAAAACCAATATTTTTTAATAGTAATTAAAGATAGATAACATGAAGAATTAAAAGAAAAAAGGTATCAAAAAATAAAATACAATAATTTAATTTGTAACAACAAGACAAACTCAAAGTAATTGACATATAATAATCCAAAGTGTGTATTCTAAAGTATAACTCTTTAAATTTAAAAATGTGAATCCTATAATCAAAAATGAGAAAATGAGCTTGTATTATAAAAAAAGTTAGATAAATGGTCATTGATTAATATGAGGCATGATAAAAATCACATAAATCCAATGTATGGTTTTTCCAAAATGTATCAGATTAAATTTTAATAATTAAAAGTATTTTATATTTAATAAACATGAATCAAGTGATCAAAAATGAAAAAATTAACTTATATTATCATAAACATTTAAGACACTAATTTTCTATACATTTCTAACATGTAGAAATAAAAATTATATCAATATGACATGTGATTTATCTAGAATTATTCAAGGTAGATTTTCAAAAAGATAACTACTTTTTAAATTCTAAATGTACATCATACAATCTAAACATAGAAAACAAGTTTGTATTGTCACAAAATAATTGGACAAAAAACATTGCTTGATTTGTGATTTTTATGGATGAAAAGCACATATCTAACATTTTATTTGAAAAAAAATATACAAAGTTATTTTTTAAATTATAATTTACATTTAACTTAATTTTTCAATGTAACTTTTAATGTGTTTTTTATATTTTATGTTATTTATTTTTAACTGGGTTATTATTTCCCTCATATAGACTCATAATAATTTTCATCAAATAAAATGATTTTTAGTGTCAAAAAAATTAATAAACCTTTTTCATCTATTATTGTAAAATAAATTTCCATATATATGAGTCAATTCCCTTTTTTCAAATGAAAATTCTAAAAGTTTAGCTTAATGGGAAGAGATATAGTGAACTTTTAACCTTTAAATCTATGTTTTACCTGAGTAAAACTTAAAATTACTAGAATATAAATTCACAATCTATATTTCAATTTAAATAAAACATTATAATTTTTTATTTGAAAAAATTTAATTCACCTAAAATAAAGGACAGGTTTTTTTTTTAAAGTTAGAATTTAACTAATATTCAAGAAAAAATTGATCACATTACAAAAATAAATATGTTTTTCAAGGTAACTAAGTGAATAACTCTACATTATTACAAAAAAATGTTAAAGGAGAAGACTAATAAATAATTGGGTATTCCCATAGTTTTTTTCATATAAAAAATATTTTTATGATTCTCTGATTCCTGAAATTTTTTATCGTGAATGGAAAAATATACCTCTATGCTATATAATTTATATGTAACTCTTTCCAACATAAATAAAATTTCTCAATATCTTTATGATTTTATAAATTTTTTCTCTAATTTTCAAAACTAGTGTTATCAGAGCCTCATTTAGGTTAAAGGAATAGAAATTGTTCATGAAAAATGGAATTGGAATAAGGTAATGTGATAATCAATTGTTTTCTAGAAATAATGTAGTGAATGGAATATCCTAATTTTATCCTTGAAATTATAATGGTGTATAATTTAAATCTATAGTTCATTGTATTAAATGTTTTTTAGATATTTTAATTATCATTCGATGTGTCCCGGTGATGAAAAACAGCAATGAAATATGATTGGAACATGTGCATCCACCAATGATGAGGTTAGTGATGGTGGAGTTAATGAAGCTCAAGTTAATGATTTTTTATCATTCAAATTTTATTTCAGCCCAAATATTTTTTGGTTTTTGTCTTAATTTATTAAAATGAATTTGATTTCATGGAAAAAAAAATTTGTAGAATTTATGGAGGGGGAGAATATTCACAAAATTAAATTGAAATAATTTTTTTTGATCATATTGATAGGAGAGAATATTACATGAAACCTATAAATAGAGAATCCAAGTCTTAATCAACAAATTCATAGGTTGAGATATAGACTTCTGTGATAATAGAGGAAGAAGGGGTTGAAGGATATATTGTATCCCAAATAAATAATCATTAGCCTCATCCAATAGTGAAATTCCTTAGTTTATCTCTATGGGTGTTGAAAATTTACCAAAACTATATAAATATCAGTGATCAATCTCTTTTTACTTTCTATTTTTGTTCTCTAAAATAAAAAATATAATTTATAATATGTTTGAAGGTTATAAAGAGAAGTATATTTCTAGGTTTGGTAAAGAATTCTTTATTAAATTACTTGATTAGTCTATTCCCATGCAGGTTTTTCTTTTATTTAAGAAGATTCATTGAATTCCATGGGAAAATTTATGTATTCTGAAAGCGGTGGTCAGTTTGGATTTCAGGCATTTGGGGAATTTTAACATTTATTTTCTAGCTCATAAAGGGTATAAATTTATTTTTATATTTGATTCCTTATATGATAAAGATCATAAATCAAAATATTTTCCAAATTTAGAATTCCTCTTTTCAAACCAAAGACTAATACCTAGTATTCTTCGAAGTAGTAGTTGAATTAGAAAATAACTCTTAAAGGAAGGTATGTGTTGGAGATTTAGAAATAGAAAAATTATTAAAATGTAATAAGATCCTTTAATTTGGGATAATATTGTAAAGTTTTCTAGTTCATATATGAATTTAAGTAGGAATGATTATATTTTTAGGGGGACTATAGAAGATGAATTATCTATTTAGTCTACGGATAATGTTTTTGAATTGTATTATGAGAGGGATGTAAATCTTATTCATAGTATTAGGATCTATAATGACACTTATAAAAAAATTATTTTTTAAAAATTCTTAAGAAATGGTTGTATATAATAAGACCAGGCTAAAAGTTAGATATTTGGGGCATTGAGTATTCATCTAGGATGTTTTGGAAAAAAAATAGCAAGTGGATATTCCTCTAAATGTTCATAATTTTTTGTGGAAGATGTGTAGAAATGTGATTCCTAATAGGAATTCATTATGAAAATATCATGTTATTTATGATTAGTTTTGTTCTCAATTTTTTGGAAATCAAAGAATCAAATACTACATAACTGGCCTATAATTGTGCTAAAAACAAAATTTTTTGTGAAATAAGTCACTGATAATCGATGTGTTGTTAAATTTTTTATAACTTTATCAATGCAATAAAATATTCTGATAAAGGGTGAATTTATCAGTGCTATAACTAAATTTTGGATAAAGGTTCCTTTTTTCAGAACTTTTTGTTTAGCACTAATAACGGGGTCCTATATCTGTGTTAAAACTAAGGTGCTAATAAAGGGGGCCTTTATCAGCACTTTAATTTAAGCACTAATTAAGGCCATGCAGTTGTTGTAGAAATATAGAATACCATGTGGTTTCCCAATCATACTAAACAAAATAAATAAACATATAGAAATACAAATATACATAAAACCAAATTGAAATATTAATATAAAATTGCCCTATCATTTCAATTCAAAATTTTCATACAAAATATTTACATCTTTGTGATGTTTATAATTAATCAAAAAAATTACAACCAATATACAAAATCAAAACTCTTATACCTTTCTTTTTCCAAATATCAACTTCCATAAAAAAGGTTCTCTCTATAATGAAACCAATAATGATTTTAGTAAGAGTAAAAAATGTTATATAATCAACTTATGATAAACTAAATTATTAATTACTATATATATTTATGATATTATCAATTATACTATTAATTATATTATTATTTATTATATTGTTAATTTTATATTAATTATTATTGTTAATTATACTATTAATTATTAATTATATTATTAATTATTAATTACATTGTTAATTAATAATATATATAAATTATATTATAAATTATTGAATACAATAATGATATTATTAGTGATTAATTATATTAATTACTTAAATAGTTTTTAATAATTATATCATTAAACTAAAATGAAATTTATATTTTTAAAATGTGCACTTGGAGTAATATTAGTCACATAATGTGTTGGATTAATGTGTGGTCAATTCCTACATGCCTCAAATGAATTATGGATCGTTATCCTAATGTTTGAAAATAATCCAAGCTTGTTTACTCATTTTTAAAATGTGACTCATGTTTTAAACTAAAATTGAACTTCTATATTGAAAATACACACTTAACGTTATACCAGCCACATCGTGTGTTTTATTGATGTGTAGTATGTTTCTACATGTGAAAAATGATTTACGTATCATTTTCCTAAATTTTAAAAATAATCAAATGTTTTTTTATTGGATTTGGTTATGTGACGCACATTTTAAACTAAAATGGTACTTCTATATTGAAAGCACAAACTTAGAGTCATACATGCTATATCATGTATAAACTTTACATGTAGTCAATCACTTCACATAATAAATGAATTATGGATTGTTTTCCTAATTTTTGAAAACAATATGATCATGTTTTATCTTTTTTTGATAGGTGACATGTGTTTAAAACTTAAATGGAAATTTTATATTGAAAACATGAACTTCTAGTCATACCAAACACATCATTTGACATATTGATGTTTGGTAAATTCATCTACACCAAAAATAAATTATGGATCATTTTCCAAAAGTTTTAAAATATATATATATTTCATCGGATCAGTCTGGCCATGTGATGTTCATTTTAAACTAAAATGGAACTTTATTATTGAAAACAGAAACTTAGATCCATATAGGTCACATCATGTTCTATGTTGAGGTTTGGCCAATTTATACACGTCAAAAATTAATTATGGATCATTTAACTTAAGTTTAAAAACAATACAAGATCATTGTCTCGGGTTTTCTTAGTGGCGTATGTTTTAATCTTAAATGCCACTTTTATATTTAAAACACACACTTCAAGTCATATTGGACACATGGGTTTTAGATTAACATGCGGTTGATTCCTATATTTTAAAAATGAATTTTGGATTATTGTGCTAATGTTTTAAAATAATATGATCTCATATTCTCATTTTTAGTTATGAGATGCATGTTTTAAAGTAAAATGACAATTTTGTATAGAAAACACAAACTTCAAGTCACACCGGCCATATCATGTCTCAGATTGATGTATGGTCAAGTACTACATATTAAAAATGAATTATGGATCATTTTCATAATTTTTGAAAATAATATGATCTTTTTTATTGTTTTTTGTTATGTGGCATGTGTTTTAAACTAAAATATAACTTTTTTATTGAAAATACACTCCTTAAGCCATACCGAGCACATCATGTAACACCCAAATATTTTAAAATATGAAAATCATATTAGATAAAATCAATGAAATGAAACACAAAGCATATAAGGGAATATATCAATTGGAGACTTTATGATATATTTATTTTTAAATAAATTCAAACACTTCAATTAGTTGCATTACATACAACATTGACTTTAGATTGCATTACATGCAATGCTGAGTTTAAATGAAACATGAAATATTATTAAAATATTAATATTTTATATAATATTTATAACCTAATAGTTAATTTGTTAGTTATTAACATTACTAAAAAAATTATGAAAAGTATGGTCATCTATTTATTAGAAAAAAAATAAGAATTGTTTTAAAGAAAAGAAAATGTTCTTTGAAAAACTATATTTTTTTAAAATATAGATTGTTCATGCTTTACCCTCATAATTTAAAATAAATTTTTAACACTTTTAGAAAACATATTTGAAAAAATAAATTTAATTTTCAAAATCATCATATCAAAATTATCTTTTTTTGATTTTTTGTTATTTTTTTGAAATGATTCATTTTTTGATAAATAGTGAAAAATTGTAAATTTTAATTGAAAACTGCCTTTTTGTTTAAATTATTTAGAATGTCAAATTATATTTTTAATTGGTTTTGAAGTAAAAAATTTCCAATTTTATATAAATTAATAAAATTTATTTCAATAGAATAATTTTAATATTGAATTTTTATATAAAAACTTTGTAAACTTTTGAACATTTTCTCTTTAAAAAAACTTGTTTTCTCATCGCGTCTATGGGATTAATTTTAAATGAAATTATATCAATTATGTGAATTGATTTTGGAAAATTAGATTAAATATTTTGAATAAAAATATTTTATATTATATACTATCTTCAACTTAATTTTTGAACATAATGATTGGTGAAAACAGTTAAAATTAATTACTATGATTAATGTTAAAATAGGGTTTTTCATATTACAAATGTTTGGATTAAAATAAATTTTACATAAAAATATTATTTTATTTAATAAATTTAAATTAATTTTTAGAATAATTAGTTATAAATTATCTAATAATTACCATTTTAATTTTATTAATAAAGTAAAAATTACCTAGGTGAAGAAAAATATACAAGTTACCATGGTAAAAAACAAAAATCATAAAATTGAGTAAATTTTAAGACTAAGGAATATCATGATAAAAAAAGTGTTTCATTTTTGTATTGGTGGTGTGTCTCGAAAAATCATCCCTCCTCTCCATTATTGATTAATTTTTTTAGGTACATTAGGTAATATTGACCTCCCAATAGTGAATACTTTTGGGTATTTACAAAAATGTCACCCCTCCTCAATTATAAAAGGGTACTCACTCCCACAACTTATTCACACTTCTAAATCCATTTGGATCGACCAAAACCTAACCAAAACACATTAAAAAATTCCCTACCTTCATCCTACAATCCATATTTTGGGTATAAATCCAACCTAGGATGGCTTCGGTCCCAACATAATAAGGATACCCAAAGAAAAGGTAATGTTTTTCAATAAGTGTCATTATTTTATTTCTCTTGCCATATCCTTAAATTATTATTAAACCATGATGATATAGTAACCATAGTATATTCTATATAATTATATTTTTTTATTACAATTTAATTACCTAAAACTATCTCCACTTCCATCAAATGGTTTACAAAATCATCGTTTATGTGTACGGCGGATTATCGCCTCATGAACCGATGTCATTCCTTTTTCCATTACCACCTTTCATGATTGGGTATGATGATGGATATAAAGTATATATATGATATTTATAACATATTTATAACTATGGATTAATTATATATATATATATCTTTTTAATTTATATTTCATAGGTGATACAATAATGTCATTCGTATGTACGGTGAACTACCGCCTTGTGTAGCGATGTGATTCATCTTCCACTAACGCTTTACATGGTAGGTGATAAGAATAAAGTTAAGGATTATATGTGATATACATGAAATAATTATGATATTCAGGAAATATTGTTCATTATTAAAATATAATATATATCATTTTCTTTCTTACCTTTTTACTAAATGAAAGATGATAATGTCATTTGTATAGTGTGGACTACTGCCTTTACAAAATGATGTGACTCTCTTTTCATCACCACACCACATGATTTATATATATAAGAATATTTAAAGAAATAATATTATATATATGATATTATTATAATTATTTAAATATAATATATTACTTACCTTCTTTCCATTATTATCATTGATAAATAAAAACATTACTCATGCGTATGTACAACCGACCGTCTCCTTGATCGGAACATACTTAATTTCTCAAAAACAACTTTCATAATTAGTATTAAAAGTAAAATTGATGTATATATAGGAAAATTATGTCATTATTATTATTTATATGATTAAACTATGTAATATTTGAATGAAATGAATCATTAATAACAAAACACCCATGAGAAAACAAGGCAATTAACTCCCAAAACAATGAAAATAATTAAATATTATTAATAAACATGTAATAAGATGTTATAAAAGGATCACATATGATATTATAAATATTAATATGGTTCTATTATAATTTAATAACATGTTTAAAACCACTATAAATAATTTTAAATAATTTTCAATCAAAAGGATGTGTGAGGTAAGGGATTTCTTAACTCAATTTCCCTTCATTGGAATAAACTTCTACTTCATTGATAATATCATTATAAGATTATGTATATAATAAATTTTTATTACATTATATTTTATTTAAAATTTTTTAATGTGTATTTTTATTTGAAATATAAAATCAATTCATTGATTAATTCACACTTAAACATTGTGGTCATTGTAACTGTTTAGTTCACAATCTCATTCTAATTGAGATTGTTTATTATTTAATTTTAGTTAAAGGAATTTATTTCACTATTTTCTAACAAACCCATTTAGTTATGATATATTTATTAATTTATGATATTTTTAAGTAATAGTACCATTTTTACTCTCTTTGGTACTTATATTAATTGATAAAATGTTTTTAAAAAAATATGAATTTATTTCTCTCTTCAGTCGAAAATCTGTTTTCTTTTAAAAACATGTTTTCTAAAAAAATTATAATGTTTTTAACCATTTAAAAATGATTTCATAAATTTATTTTTACCCATTATTACTTTTTAAAAATAATATTCAAAGGAATAATGTGTCTTTTTCATAACAATTCCAATTTGTATTTTACTAAAAATATGAATGGAATCTTCTTATTGTTTTTCGAACAAGGAACTTTTCAAACCGTTTTATAGAGAAAATGAATTTTATTTTTAACCTATATGGATTGTATGTAATTTACCTCATCATTAAAATCATTTCTATAAATATTAATTTTTAATTTTACAAAGATATTTTTTAATAAAAATCTTAATATTCTCGAAATTCTTAGTTTTTAAAAGTGATTTTTGAAGAAAAGTGTTTTCAAAATGTTTTTTGATTTTAAAAATGAAAAGGATAAATTACTAAAAAAATTAAATATATTTAAATAATTTTTATATTCATAAATAACATCAACCATTTAATTTATGTATTTATATCATCCTTATTCTTTCTTTGGATGGTTTATGATCAGTTTGATTGTGGATGTGCTATTTTGATACCATTAACCATATTAAATTTGGTGGTTTATGGTTATTTTTATTATTTTTGGTTAAATATTAAAATTTCATATGTTAATTTTTAATATTAATTATTATGTTTCACTCCATTCATATTATGAATAAATTGTAATTAGTAAGTGGTGGGTAGGGCCTGATATAGATATCCCCTCGATGCATCGATAGGTCTCATGAGACAAAATGAGTTGTCCAAAAACTATGAGTTTATACCCAGTAGTTTGAAATTGTATAGGGAAAGTTCTTGATAGAATGTGTCTTGTGAAAAGTCTTGACACAAAATTAGTTGGCCAAACCCTATGATTTGTACCCTATAGTTTTAAACTATCTTGTGAAAGTTCTTGAGATTAATTTCCTTGAGAAAGGTATTAACAGTATGATTATGATGTCTGAAATTATTCATCCCCTCAAGAATTTAGTTATTGATATTCCATGTGATTATTCAATTAGTTAAAATATCATTGGTTATGCTTCAATACCATGTTATTATTTATATATAATTATTTTATCATAATTTATTTCTTCCATATTATGCTAAAATTATTGATTTAATGGTATGTGTTTTTAGTATTTTATGTTTTCAAAAATAATTATGATTCAAGTGTGTATCTACTTTACCAAGACTACTAATTTATTTGGTTCTTTGGGATGTGATTTCTTATATATTATTTTAATGTAATAATGTATAAATCGATTCCAAGTTACTGGGGTCAGTATCAATATGGTTGGTATTAAAGAAAGTTTAGTAGAAACCATGGGTAATAAATTTAAAAAAACATAGATTAAGGAGTGTAACCTAATGATAGACTTTAAGGATAAGTATATAATAAAATATTAATGTTTTGGTATGAATGAAATTATATGGTTTTTCCTTGAAATACATCCCAGTATGGATACTACAAGTGGATGTGGTTCTGGAACAAAGGTACCTAGGGGTAATTACTCCAAAAAGGGTGCATTAGGCTTGATCTAATCATTACCTAGTGCATGAAAATGGGCCTTACAATGCACCTGGTTTGACACTCCTAGAGTATATTATATTGATAATTCACATTTTATTTAAAAACCATTATAAAGGATTCGAAAATAAAGATATCCCAAAAAAACTATGTTTATGATTATGACATTAGCTATGTGCAAATTTTTTTAATGTATCTTAACTATTTCAATATTTTTGAGATTATAAAGTATTTTTAATAATTTTATGACCTAATATAGTGTATTATATCGTATATAAATGTATTATAGAAGAAGTAATGGAAACCACTTTAATGAATGTAATCCAAAGAGTAATAATAATTGTTTCATTGATGGGATTAAGCTAATATTTCAAAGGCAACTAGTCTCCCAAACATTCTCATTATATAAGGACGTAGTATCATGTTCTAACATTATATAAACACAATTATAATGTATTATGAATTCAAATGGAATCTAGAGAAGAAGAGGATATTAGAGAAAAATAAGGATACAGGGAAGACGGGAAAGAAGGGTTTCCCCACATGTGATAATTTTGGAAAGAAACACCCTGGTACTTTCTTAAAAGGAATCGAAGTTTGTTAAAATTTTGTAGAGAAAGGACTCTATGATAATTATTTAAAGAGAAAGAAAAAAAATTATGCAATGCTTATATTTTAAGGATATGGTGCACTACACAAATGAAATACCTAAGAGTCAAATAAATATACCTCAAAATAAGAAAATGGATCATGGTCATGCTTATGCTACAACCATAGATGAAGGGGAATAATTAATGTTACTATGTTTGGATTCAATAATTATATCATTTCACTATTTTTTTCAATGGTATATAGATTATGAGAATTATGAAATTTGTAAGGAATGTATTGCAGAACTTTTTCATTAAGGATTTTGAAAAATATATTTAATGGTACTGATGACCAAGAAAATTATTTAGTGGCTAGTTGAACAACTTGTAAAACACATGATTTAGAGAAATATTTCCCTTAATATGTTCATGGTGTTGAGATAATAATTTTGGGATAAAATGTGATTGATATTGATAATGTAAATTGGATAGTACTAACTACCTTGTAACTGAATAATGATTTGTTGAAAAAGTGGTTTATGCTATCATTAATGGAGTCAACATCATTTTTTGGATTTAAGGAATATATCCAATAATTTTTTTTTATTTAATTAATAAGTAATCATTAATTTTTTCAATAATTATTTATGTTAATTTAGGTTATTATCATGTTTGAATAGATTACATGATGAAGGTATTCACATGTTCGGTATGTGACGATTAAGAGCCACTTCATGTTGTTTAGGGGATTAATGATAAGTTCATTTTTGGAAATTTAGTGACCTTATTTATAAAGTTTTGGATATTAATATTTTTGAAGGGTTATATGGATTAAAATTTTATGAAATGGATTAAGTTGAAATTTTATGAGATTTTGTAGATAAATTTTTTATATTGGAAAACTTGTACAAACCATACTAGTTTTAGAAAATTGTTTGAGATATATAGAAATACTTGTCACTCTTTTATGGACTTTTTGATCCATTAAAAGTGAATTTTCCTGATTCAAGAATAAAAAATCATTTTTGGATATTAATTTATTATATTAAGAGATGAATTATAAATTAATAGAATCACGTGAAATATAAATGTATCAATTAAGTATATTACCATATATTATTAGATAGTAAAATAATACTGCAACATTAAGAGAACAATCTTGAAAAAAAATCTATCTTATTAAATTCATATCTAATATATCAGATAAAATTTTAAATCATCACATTTTTTCCTTAACATTCCATTGATCACTCACTTTCTTGTGATCAATGACCTCTATCACTCCATATAATTAATTATGTTTTTCCTCTATGTCCATTTCTTTACTTTCTACTAACATTCTCCTGCGTAGAAACCTAATTATGTGTTATTCCATATGACCTTTGTACATACCTATATCTCTTATTAAAAGTATATTTTATTAAAAAAAATTACAACGTGGGTTTTTTAACAATGGTATTTACCAATATCAAACCTTTGATTACTGAGATCAAGTTTAAATTTTGAAAACGTGATTTATTTAAGGTCGGGGAATTTGAAACCTCGAAATTTTAAAATATAAACATCATATTTGATAGCGTGTATGACACGAAACACCAATAATAGAAAGGAATATAACAACCTAGGACTTTATAATATATTTAGTTTTAAATAAATTCAATCTCATCAATAGTTTCATTACATGCAATGATGAGTTTTTCTAGCATTATATACAACACCGAGTTTAAATGAAACATAAAATATTATTAAAATGTTAATATTTAATATAATAGTTATAACCTATAAATTAATTTTTTAGGTATGAATATTACTAACTAAATTATGAAAATTTTGTTTATATATTTATTATAAATAAAATAAAAAAAATTAAAAATAAAAAGAAATGTTTTCTAAAAAACTGTATTTTTCTGAAATACGGACTAGTAGCACTTTGCACACATAATTTAAAATTAATTTTTAAAACTTTTAGAAAATTTATTAGAAAAAAATATAAATAATTTTTAAACCATCATATCGAAATTATTTTATGGTGAAGTTTTGTGATTTTTCTAAAATGTTTCATTTTTGATGATTAGTGAAAAATACTGAATTTTAATTGAGAACTGCCTTTTTGTTTAAATTATTTATAATGTTAAATTATATTTTTAATTTTTTTTAAATTAAAATTCATAAAATTTTATGTCAATTAATCCAGGTTATTTCAATTAAATTATTTTTATATTGAATTTGTATATAAAAACATAGTAAGATTTTAAACATTTTATATTTTAAAAAAACATTCTTTATCATCATGTCTGTGGGATTAATTTTAAATTAAATTCTTCCACTTCTGTGAATTGAATTTTTAAAAATGTATTCCATATTTTTAATTTTATTTATTTATATTATCTCATAATTTCAACTTAATTTTTTAAAATAATGATTAGTGAAAACATTTAAGATTAATTACCATTATTAAGGTTAAAACAATGTTTTTCTATTACATGTGTTTGTATTAAAATTAATTTTACACACATATAGTATTTTTATTTAATAAATTGTATTTAATATTTATAATCATCTGGTATAAATTATATAATAAATCCCATTTTAATTTTAGTATTAAAGAAAATATTACCTAATTAAATAAAAATATACAAGTTATTGTGGTAAAAAACTAAAAAGTTAAAATTGAGTAAACTTAAAGAATAATGAATAAAATGATAAAAATGTGTTTTCTTTGTATTTTGCTGGTTTTTATCGACCAAAACATCCATCCAATACATTATTGGTCTATTTTGGAGGAACATGAGGTAAGAGTGACGTCCCAATAGTGAATACTTTGGGGTATTTACAAAAATGCCACACATCCTCAATTTTAAAAGGCCACTCACTCCCCTCAGTTATTCACACCTATCAATACATTTTGATTGAAAAAACACAAACAAAATCACTTCCCAAATTTACTAACCTCATAATAGGAGCCATATTTTGGGAATAAAGGAAACCTGTGAAGGATTTATTGAAAACCTAAGAAGGATACTCGAAGAAGAGATAATGTTATTCAATGAGCGTCCTCGATTTATTTTTTTCTCCACCTCATTAAATTATTATTAAACCATACTGATATAATAACCTAAGTATCTTCCATATACTGGTATATTTTTATAATAATTTACTTACCTAAAATAGTCTCCACTTCCATCAAATGGGATACAAAATCATCATCCATGTGTATTGAAGACTATCGTCTCACAAATCGGTGTCATTCATTTTTCCATTACAACCTTTCACGGTTGGGTATGATGATGGATATCAAGTATATATTTGATTTTTATAACATATTTATATTTATTTAGTCATTATATAATATTTATCTTTTTAATTTCCATTCCGTAAGGGGTAAGATAATGTCGCTCTTGTGTATGGAGGACTACCATCTTATGAAGCAATGTGACTCGTATTTCACAAACGCATTACATTGATGGTGATAAGAATAAATTTAATTATTATATGTGATATACATAAAATATTTATGATAATAATTAAAAATTTATCATTATTAAAAGATAATATATATCATTTTCTTTCTTACCTTTTTGCTCAATGAAAGATGATAATTTCATTTGTGTACATGAAGACTCTAACACCTTCACAAAACAATGTGACTCTCTTTTAATCACCACACCACATGGATAACATATATAAGTATATTTAAAGAAATAATATGGTATATATTATGTCTTTATCATTATTGAAATATAATATATTATTCATCTTATTTCCCTAATGATTATTGAGAAATGGGAATATTAATCATGCATACATACGGCCTACAGTCTCCATAATAGTAACATATTTCATTTCTCAAAACCTACTTTTATGATTGGTCCTAAAAATATAATTGATTTATAAATATTATAATTATTTCATGATTATTATTCTTTATATGATTAAACTATGTAATATGTGTAAGAATCAAATCTTTAATAACAAAAAACCCATGAGAAAAAAATGCAATTAACACCCAAAACAAGTAAAATAATAAAATATTATTAATAAATAGGTAATAAGAGGTTATAAAAAGATCATTTATGGTATTAGAAATATTAATATGGATCTATTATAATTTTATAACATTTTTAAAATCACTATAAATTAGGTTAAATAATGTTCAGTCAAAATGAAGTGTGAGGTAAGGGATTTCATAACTCAATTTTAATTCATTGGGTTAAACTTCTACTTCAATGATTATGTAATTCTATGATTATGTATATAATTAATTTTGATTAACTTATGTTTAATTTTTACTTTTTTTTTGGATTTATATTTGAAACACATAATCAATTCATTGATTATTTCTCACTTCAACTTTTTGATTACAATAACTTTTTATTTCACAATCTCATTCTAATCAAGATTGTTTATTCTTGAATTCAAGTTAAATGAAATTATTTTACCATTTACTGATAAAAAAATTCCATTTTCTTATCATCTTGTTATTCATGATATTTTTAAGTAATATTAACATTTTTACACAATTTCATAATCAAATTATTTTAAAAAATATTCTTAAGAAAATCCTGCTTCATTTCCCTATTCGGTTAGAAATCTGTTTTCTTCCAAAACTATACTTCCTGAAAATATTTTCAAATTTTTTTAAACTTTTCAAAACAATTTATTAAAATTATTTTTACCCAATTTTACATTGAAAAAAAGGTTTTCCAAATAATATTATTTTATTTATAAATAATTTTTATTTGGAGTTTACTGAAAATGTGAAAGGAATCTTCTTTTTGTTTTCTAAACAAGGTACTTTCCTAACTGTTTTATAATGAAAAAGAAATGTTATTTTTAAACTAAAATGCATGTATAGAATTACCTCTTATCAATAACCTCATTTATTTGAAGATTAGTTTTTAATTTTACAAGTATATTTTTAAATAAAATGTTTTTCCTAATATTTCTGAAATTATTAGTTAATAAAAGTTATTTTCAACGAACAGTGATTTCAAAATGTTTTGGAATTTTCAAAATGAAAAGGATATTTTCCTCAATAATTTATTTAATTATATATTTATAGAATTTCTATTCATAAATGACATAAACCCTTTAATGTACTTATGATTCACTTGGGATATGTTGTATTGATATCATCCTTATTCTTTCTATGGATGGTTTATAATCTATTTGATTGTGGATGTGTTATTTTGATATCATTCACCATATTCCTCTGGATGGTTTATGATTATGTTTATTTTATTAGGGTAATTATTAACATGTTTTATGTTAGTTTTTAACATGAATGATTATGTTTCACCTCTTTCATATAAGAAATGCATTGGACTTAGTAAGTGGAGGGTGGGTCCTGATATAGATAGCCCCTAGATGAATCTACAGGTATCATGAGACAAAATTAGTTGGGAAAACACTATGATTTTTTAACTAGCATTTTTAAACTGTCTTCTGAAAGGTCTTCATAGTAAGTGTCTTTTGAAATATATTAACACAAAATCAGTCAAGAAAACCCTATGAGTTTATACCTAGTAGTTTTAAACTATCGTATAAAAGGTCTTGAAAGTAACTATCTTGTGAAAGGTCTTGGCAGTATGATTATAATGTCTAAAATTATAAATCCCCTAATTATGAATTCATTTATTGATATTTTGTGTGATAATTCGATTAGTTATAATATCCATGGTTATGTTTCAATCCCATATGATTATTTATATAGAATTATTTGATCATCTTTCATTCTTTTCATATTATTCTCAAGTTATTGACTAAATGGAAAGTGTTTTTAGTTATTTACATTATCATATTGATTATTTTTTATTTATTCATAGCATAGGCTACATGCTTACCCTTACTAAGAATTTGATCTCAACCCTTTATTATGTTTTATTTTCCCCAGGATACTAGGAAGTATTTTATGATTCGTATATGGTGATATTCTAAGGCTAATAATGGTGTTGTCAAGAAAATAACTTGTTGTATTTTATATTTTAAAATGTAAATGTGATTCAAGTATGTGTCTAGTTTACTAGGACTACTAAACTATTTTGTCTTTTGGTACTTGATTCCTTGTATCTTGTGCCAATATAATAAAGTGGACACTAGATTCGGGCTACAGGGGTCGATGTCATTACACATCATGTGTTCAGTTGACATGTAGACTATTCTTAAATGGAATAAATGAATTATGGATCACTATCCTAAATTTTGAAAAAAAAAATCTTGTTTTCTCTATTTTGGCAATGTGATGAGTGTTTTAAACTAAAATTGAACTTCTATATTGAAGACACACACTTCAAGTTATACTACACACATCATGTGTCATATTTATGTTTAGTCGATTCTTACATGTCACGAATGAATTATGGATAATTTTCGTAAATGTTGAAAACCATTTGACCTTAATTTCTAAGTTTTATCTATGTGATGTGAGCTTTAAACAAAATTGGTACTTTTATATTGAAAACATGTACTTCGAGACATACCTGCTACATCATGTTTCAAATTGATGTGTGGTATACTATTTCATATCACAAATGAAATATGTATATTTTTTCGAATTTTTTAAAATTATTTGATCTCGTTTTCTCAGTTTTGGTAATGTGATGTGAATTTTGAACTTAAATGGGACTTCTATATTGAAAACACACACTTATAGTCATATTGACTATATATTTTTTCATTTTAATGTGATTTAAATTCCTAAACATCCAAAATTAATTATGGGTCATTTTTATAAATTTTAAAAATAATTTGATCACATTTTGTTGGTTATAACTATGTGATGCATGTTTTGAACTAAAATGAAACTTTTATATTGAAAACATGCACTCTGAGTCATACTAGTCACATAATGTGTTAGATTGACATCTGTTCAATCCCTACACATAAAATATGAATTATAGATCATTTTCTTAGAGTTTGAAAACAATTCAATACGGTTTTCTCATTTTTGGAAAGTGACGTGTGCTTTAAACTTAAATGACTCTTTTATATTGAAAAAAAATACTTTGAGTCATACTAGACACATCATGTGTCATATTGACATGAAGTTGATTCCTAAAAATCATAAATGAATTTTGGATCATTATCATATAGTTTGAAAACAATCTAATCTATTTTTCTGGGTTTTGGCTATATGATGCATATTTTAAAATAAAATGATAGTTTTATATTGAAAACATGAACTTAAATTCATAAAAGTCACATCATGTATCATATTGATGTGATTTTTATTCCTACATGTCACAAATGAATTATGGATATTTTCATATAGTTTTAAGTCAATTTAAACTTAATTTATCAGTTTTGGCTCTATAGTGCGTATTTTAAAGTAAAATGGCACTTTTATATTGAAAGCACACACTTTGAATCATACCAACCACTTCATGTATCACATTGATGTGTGGTATATTCCTTCATGTCACAAATGAATTGTGTATTTTCTTCTTAAAGTTTGAAAACAATCTGAGCTCATTTTCTTAGTTTTGGCTATATGACATACTCTTTAAACAAAAATGAATCTTTTATATTGAATATGCATAAAACAAATGATGAGGCTATGAAAATGTAATTAACTTCCCTATAATTTGGTAATATATATTTAAATTTGTGGGTAGAATGATCCTTGACCCATTTCCCTATCACAATTATCTCAGTTGTAGCCTCAAAGTCCAATCTCTCACAAACATGAGTATCTTTGAATATGTTACTAGCTCTACCAAGATTCATAGAGAATAACCCTAAATTATAATTATACTTGAGAAACAATAATCATTATTATACTAATAATTAAAATCCAAAATATATCTCTATGGTCATAGCCTGTACTGGATCACAAACATAATTAGTAATCACCTAAACTTGATGTCAGTAAACATTATGACACCATGTACTTTGCCTACTCATCTCTAAAAAAATACTTCTACTTTTAATTATATAAAATATTATAAATTTTGGTAGTATAGATAAAATATTCAAAAGAATTATTAACTAATATTTTAAATTAAATTTTAATTTCATTTAGAAATTACTTGTTCGAGGATGCTGGTTATTTTATTGTATATGATATCGTTAATAAATTTTAAAATGTAATATCCATAATCATTGTCATTATTTTTTCTTCAGACACTACAAAAACATTGGCCAAAATAAGTAAATTATTTTGAAATATTTTTTGATGGTTAAATATTACTATATATACCTTAAATATTTTCTATTTGGATAAATCCATTGGCTTCTTATGTTCAATTACTGACCTCATATCATGATTTAGCCTATATTTATATATCACACTATCATAAAAAATTCTTTTTAAAACATAAAATTAAATATATAATTCAAGGATTATCAGTAAAATGTTGATTGCAATATATTAAAAAATCAAAATAGACATCATGTGTTTTATTTTTTATGCCAATTCATGCATTATATCTAAAAATAATCATTTTGGATATCCAAATTGATTGCGATGACCATCCAGTGCTTCCTAAAAAACAAAAACAAATAAGTAATATATATATATATATATATATATATATTATGATTCGATTGTAGAACTTTGTCCATGTATTATACGCATCAATAGAAGTTTTTTATCTTTTAATTTCTTTTTTAATTCCTCAATTAGTAAATTTTTTCCTTTACCATTTATATTAATTTGGAAGAAATATTTTCCATATAAATGATAGAGGAATTAATGATTCACAATCCTAATTCACATGGTTTCCCTTTATATAGTAGTAATACATATTCATATATAAAATATGAATATTTATTAACTATAATGAACATTTTCACGACCCCCTCCCCACAATTTGTACCCCTCCTAGGATGGAAATATGAGAAGAGAGATAGTGACCCCAGAGTCCCGCCTCTAGTAAGCCCAGCGTTGGCGACTTGCACTGATGGTATAGTAAACACACAAATGGGAGGCATTACCCTATAATAGAACACATGCAGAACAGAGAGATAAGATAGACACCAACTAACTTCAACTCAGACTAAAATATAAATGAAATACCAATTACACATATGTAATGTCATGAAAAACTACTACAATGGTAAGGGAGAACTGCAAGTACCAAAAGAAAATAAAAACAGTAGTGACCATAAATCCCAAACAGATCCTACAACCCTAAGCTAGTAGTAACAATCCTGATCTCCAACCTGCTCTAAGTGACTTGAAAAATAGTTTATATATACATAGGTTGAGTATAAAAATACACTCAGTATGATCCTCCTTAGGGAATCTCGTGAAAAAGTAAAGAAAGCATGCTAAAGAATAGTGAACAACAAGTGAAACTAACTCATCAGCAAAATAGGTATACTATGTTCCTAACCTCACCATGGATACTCTAACCAAGTATTGCATACAATATTATATAACATAATAAATAATATCAAGAGTACCCTGTTACTACTTCCCCACTAGTTTTCCACTTTGTCCCAACATTGCACGTCTTAAGCATCTCTCTCCAAAAAGACTTGCCCGCAAACACAAGGGTGAAGCACCACAACATGCACCACATGCATCACAAAAACCATGTCCACATAACCAAAGTAACCAGGTAGTTTCTAGGAGCTACCACAGCCCGTATAATGTGTATCATACATCAGGAATTAAACCTCAAGCCATTATTTCCCATACACTGAGTAAGGATCCTCAAGCCATCACAGCCTATACACGTTACACCAATAGTATTACATATGAAACAATATCCAGAATATATGTGTGTGAATAACCACAGGCCAATACATCCCTCTACACACATATATTTGGAAAACTAACTATTTTACCTAACATCACTAGTAACTACCAAGAGAATATAGTGGGGCTAAAGAAGGTAGTAAGCCATCCATCCTCCCACCAGAATGTTGGGTAAAACACCCCCTAGGGCTCAGAATCCCTGGGGTGTTAGTTTCCCATACCGATGGGTGGAGTGTCCTATAGAAACATAAAAAGTACATAATATACTATAGTTCACAACCATGCTATGGCAATAACCTAGTCTTAGACTCAACTGCAGCTAATGTCTCTCAGACTCTCGGCTGCCACTACAAATAATAGGTATCATATAAGCACACAACCATTTAAAGATGTTTATTACATTACTTTATTCCATTTTTATCGGTTTAAATTTACATTAATTAATTTTTTAAACATTAATTAACCATTAACAATTCCACATTATATTTCATTAGAATACCACCAAAGTTTCATGCCCTCTAAGCATAACCAAACCAAGTCCGTAGTTTCTCAAAATATTACCTCATCATTGCATCCCAACGAGCTCCAACCCCATGGGTTAACATCACTTATTCAATCATTTATTAATGGAATTATTAATTTACCATATTACCAATCATTCTAGAAAAACATTCTATGCTACTAAACACATTCTCTTCCCAGTGAGTAGATGAACTACCCATCAAGTCTTTACCACCTATAGCAGGATCGTAGACCCATCCTCCCTTGAGAATCTAAACATGGAAATCATGTAGCATACCACATGTGTATTATCCCCTTTTGGAAGGAGGGTAAGCAAGACTAGCTACCTAGAGCAGTGGGAAATGTAAAGAAGATAAACAACCAACAAGATTCATCAAGAATCCAACATTCACATCCAACCTGTTTCATCGTCTCTAGTGTCCTCCCTGACACTCACATACATAAACCAATACCTCTCGCCACTCTATCTGTAGAGACACGAAGCTTGACGTACATAGACATTACATTACTTTTGCGGAATACAAAGTACGTAACAAAAACAGACACATAAGGATCGTGATAGTTTAGTGTCTTTGGAAACTTGGAACGTAATCTTCTAATCGTGGTGAAAGATCTTCAACATCTCCCATAAAGATCTTACACTTTTTTTCCTTACCTAAAACCTTTATTTTAATCCTGGGGGAAAATAAAACATAAAAAGGGTGACCTCAAATGCTCATTAAGGGTAAGCATGGATAAAATAAAACATACCATATACATTTGAACTTAAAAACATGAACATAATGTTTAAACATCAAAATCTTGAGCAACGACTTAAAACATGGAAGTACATAAGGCATAGATCATAATGGAACATAAATCATGATAAAATAGCATGGAAATAAAACATGTAATTGCGGAAACCAATAAGCACATGATATAATTTCCATATTAGCCAAGGCATTGCTGCCAAGACCATCTTAGTGGACAAAGTCCCTTTCTGAATCGAGTTCACTCCTCGTTCCAGTCCTGTATTACTGAACCGGTTTAACTTGCAGTTCCAGCCATGTCTATCTCATGAGATATAAATCTTTACCCAGTGCATTGGAGGTAGATATAGTTCCCACCCATCTCATAATGAAATCATTATTTCGTGTGCCACAATATAAACATAAATCATTCATCATAACCCAATAATAAAATGGGTTTCATAAAAATCATTCCATCATAACATAATCCATACAAAAAAATTGGACATCATTTCATCATAAGAAAAGTGAAACCATGTAAATCATAGAGACATGATACTTGAAACATACACATATTAAATAATGTCATCTTAGATGAAAAATGGTTTTGATAAAACAATTGAAATGAATTCTTGAGGAAAATATTCTTTTTTCTTCAAAATCATTTTCTTTTCACAAAATTTTATGCAATTTTAAAAGAAAATTATTTTGTTGAAAATAGTCATGAAATATTTTGGAGGAAGCTTCATGAAAATAAGGCTTTATAAAACCGTAAAAATCCTTCCATTCTGTATAAGTTAAAAAAATCATTCTCCTCGTACTTTTGTTAGAAAAGTCACAAAGTACCTTGTAACGTAAACAGAAGAATGATTCCTTAAATACCGTGTAGTAAAAGTAAAAATGGGTAAAATAGACAACAAACATACATAAAAACACTTTTAAAAAACATGGACATGTATGATAACAATAACCCCAATAAATACTTACGTATAAGCAGTCTCGGATAAAAAAATGAGATTTACAAAATTATCCCTTACCTTAGGTCCGATATGCTTCGTACGTATCCAAACCTCCTGTATAATGATTTAAATAATGTCATTGACTTATTACAGAATCATATACATTATTATTATATCATATATGGTCCACTTATGACTTTATATTACTCGTTCTTTTGTAAATTCATGTTAAAGTAGCATTTTGGGTAAAATCGTTTCATTTGTCGTTCGTGTTTTAACTTGTAATTATTCATATGATTACATAGATCATGATTACTTACATTCAGAATGTAAAACATGATTTATATATAATATATATTCAGAATATACATATATATAATAGATCGATAAATGGAAAGAAATACACCGTTCATGGAGACGGTAGGCCGTACGTACGCATGAACGTTGTTTTCGTTTCCTTATTGAATTGAATAGAATTAAGTATATGACATACATATATATGTACATAAATATAGTAGCATTATTATGTCATATATTTTATTATTACTTATTATATATACTTTATAATCGTTCTTGAATTTTTAACACGGAAAATGAATCTCATCGTGTCGTGGATACAGTAATCCGTGCGTACGCACGAGTGATGATATTGTTCCTATGGAATTGTACTGGAGTGTATGTATACTATTTCCTAATCAATATCACTTTACAATAATCATATATAGTCATTATTTACACCATTATACCCATCCACGTAAGGTGGTGGTGGAAAATAGATTACACCATGGCGTGGAGACGGTATTCCGTGCGTACGCACGCGCAGTGATTTCGTTTTCCGTAGCATGGATAGATGGTGAAATAGGGTTATTTCATACTTATAATAACATATCAGTATATGCGTGATATTGATGTTATTACTTCATAATGAAACAACCTAAGAAGAAGAAGTGGAAGAAGAAATAAAGATGAAAGAATCGGTAGCGGACACTACCCCTTCTTTGAAGCGCCTCTTTGAGACCTCCTCTTAGGGCACTAAAATTGGTCTTTGAAGAATACCAGAACCTCTAGGATGTTTCTATGGAAGTGGAGAAGATAATTTGTCAGGGGTTGGCCTAGATTAAAGGCTCAAAGTAGTGTGAAGAAGAGAGGGAGGAGGTGCCCTTTTATAAGGGAGGAGAGGGGCACCTTTGGAAAGTGTGGAAATATTATTTTATTATAAACTTATCTTCGGTTTCAAAAGGTCCAAAAATCATTAAATATGAAGATAAGATAACTCATGGTCGAAATAAAATCATCCAATCATAATTGGACATGTTTTGGAAAATATTTTAATCATTATAATCTTATTATTTAAATCATTTATTAATGAGGTAAATACTTAATCATTATTATGTCATAAATAATTTAATTTATTTGGTGTCTAAAAATTATAAAAAAATATATAATTATGTAGGAAATATTTTTATCTTTCCAATTAATATTTATAGTCTAAAATATAATTTATATAACCCCTTATAAAAATCAATTACTAAAGGATTTTTGTTAATGTCAATTTTGTCTTTACATTAAATTAATTAATCCAAATTGTCATTGTCACTACCAAGTGGCTCAATGGGGTCCCAAAATCGACCCAAGGATGCCCATGGTCGGCCACTACTCATCCAATAAGTTTAGTACAAGTGTCAATGTAATTTTTAATTATTTTAATTTTCTTTTAACCTTGAATTACCCTGTTTACCTTTAACTATGGTAAATAAAATTTACCGTTGTTACTATTCATAAAGCCAAAAAATAAAAAGTAGTCTATTAATATAATTTGGACCCACTGATTCGAAATATGGAATCCATTTTTCCAAATTCAATACACAAAAGTTGCAGAAATTAAATTAAAATTAATCCCGTTGTCGAAAGTAAACGTGTTTTTGTTTAAAAGATTGCAAAAGTTTGAATTTATTTAACCTACGAATTCAATGTAAAATCAAGGATAATGACATAAATTATATTAAATGGTAATAATATATTCTATTTATACTTTTAAACCATTAAATATTATAATTTAATCAACTAAGTTATTACGATGAAAAAAGTTGTTTTTAATTAAAATATAGTGTGTTTTTACTATTCATTAAAATATAAAAGTTGTCAGAATAATATGAAAAATTTATCCAAGGTAAAATTTTATATCCTGATTCCAAATAATAATTTTATTTTGTAAACTTGAACTTATAAACATGTCAAAAACTAGATTTAAAGTGGGTGCGCCATCAAAAGGCGGCAAAACTGTATTTTTTTGAAAAATACTTATTTTACCCGAAAAATTTATTTGGTTCTTATACTATGTTCTATAAAATGTGTAAGATGAATAATAATGTTATAAAATTAAAAATTTAGTTAATACTATTCATAATGTTTAGTTCATAATAATATTATAATAATATATCGTTGTTTAGTAAAACTCGGTATTGCATACAACACACGCTATCGAGGAAGGTCACGATTACGTGTAATGCAAGCCAAGTCAGGGTTGAGTGTTGTGAAAGAATCATTTATTATTTCGTATAATAGAATCCAACCATATTTCATTTATACATTGAATATATATATATATATACACTCAATTTTGCGTAGAATGACTATTATAAAACGAACTTGAAATTGTGTGTAACACAATCTAAGAATAGTGTTGTGTATACTTCAAGCTAATACAATGTGGCATATAGCACAAGATAATCTTGTTGTATCATAAAACACATGACATAAAATAAATTAAAAATAATACTTATCATAAAATATCAGGTTGTTACATTATACCCCCTTAAAATGAATTTCGCCCTCGAAATTCGTCGGGGTTATAAATGGTTTACTACTCGAAAGTTTCTTTAATAAAAACCCATATCATAAAAAGGAATACCAAAACTTGGCTTTAAAAACTAAAGTATGAAACGTAATAGTTACCCAAATTAACTCATCAATGGGTTTCCACGTAGGAGAACATAGGTGAAAATTTGGATATGGAAGAAAAATCTAACCATCTTGTTATGATGGAGAGTGGTAGAGAACATGGCTATGAAAAATCCATCAATCACAAAGCCATAAATTTGTGATGATCTAAGGTACCATCTGATTTATCAGATATAAGAGCACTAGGACAACTTTTTTGGTTTTCAAGATCATTTCCCTAATGTTGATGAAATTGGAATTAGAAGAAATACTTTCATGATTTTGGTACAGTCTCACCGTTGGTCATTCTTTGGAAAATTTTCACTTCATCTCTTAAGGAAATGAAGTTGAATTTGTCATTCATGAAGTGTTAGCAGATCATGTGATAGAATTATGGGTCATTCCATCTGTCTCAAACAAAAGGTTAGAAAAGTTATCAAAAAATACATAAGTCCATCTATAGTGAGATTAATCATATATGGTTCCTAAAATGGACTTATACTTCATATATCATACCGCTTAATAAAATAAAACTAGTTTATACTAACCAGGTACTTCCTGTAGGCCAGTGGTATGTGATAAAGTCCAGTCGCACTTCAGTTGTGGGTTCGATTCCCATAGCCTTGTCCGACGCGATGGGTTTTCACCCGTCCTACAGGTTGTCCTTTTTCTAAGACTACATTACTATAACATCCCATCAATAATATCGAAAAAATTTCTATCCTTAAACAATACTAACTTTTGTCCAACATAATCCATTCTAATCTTTAGGCTTATCTAAAATACATCGGTCCAAGCTCATAGTATAAAGAAAATGATTACTTGAAATGTCACATAACAATCACGTGAATGCCATCATTTATCCCCCATATATCATAAGATATATCTTGTTGGTCCAATTACAAACATGTGAATACCTTAATCATGTATTTTCTTAAAGAATGAATACCCATTGAACCTTGGTGAAAACATGAATGGAGTTAAAAGTTAACACTTTCCACATACCAAAATCCTCAAAATTCTATATACTCAAACCATGATATCAATTAGTTCTTATATCAGTCATGATCTCATGAATACAATCAAATATCTCATTGTATTATTGTCCCTTTATTATGCGCATATCATCTACTTTCCAAAAATATCTGAATAACCTTCCATGGTTACCGATACCATTCAACATATACTTTCAAAACTTATGGAAAGACAACAGTGTAACAATCCTTACATGTCTCTTTATTCCATAGTACCATGAGATTACTTATACAACATTACAATTGATAAACATGTAATCATTCCACTACCTTATTAAACCATTGACTAAGCTTCAACAATTATTTCATCTCACATATCATTTGTAGTCTCTTCATCATCATCAACATAAATACTACCCATACGACCATAATGATTCTCTTCATGAGACCTTCCCTTAGGGCATTGGTTTGCATAATGCTCGTACATTTCACATTTAAAATATTTAACCATTGTTGATGTCGTACCAATACCATTATCCTCATCCATGGTGTTAACTGAACATCTTCTTTTGCACTTACTGGCTTTGTGTCCTTCTTTCCCACACCCAAAGCATCTTCCGGTTCCTTTGAAACATTCTCCTTGATGCCTCTTCCCACATTATTTACATAGGGGAAATTGAACTTTCTTTCCTCTATGATCATCATGAAACTTCATCTTTATCTTATTAGTCGAGTCAGGAAACTTACCAAATTTGAGTTTATTGATCATATTATGAGATTGTTGATTCAGCATAATAATGATGTTTGGACTTCTAAATCCCATTTCATTTGGTTTCTCATGAATAATATCATTCCATTGTCCATCATATCCTCCATTATCGTGAATCATATTGTTTCCAGCCATTTCTAAAACCCAAAAAGAATAGTGTGAGGCAAAAATCATGCTAGGGAAAACAACATAATAAAAGGGGAGTACCTTCAATATCTAACATCTTACGTTTAATTCTAATATTGTTACCGTAATTCTAGGACTACAACCTATACTTAAACTTAACCTTAGGGGCATCCCTAGACATACCTTAGAAATATATCTAGGGATCTCACTAACATTTTCGCATCCTAGTTTCCAAAGGTTGACTAAACCTTTCCTCTGATACCAACTGTAGAGACCCAAAGCTTGACATACATAGACATTACATTACTTTTGCAAAATACTTAGTATATAACAAAAATAGACACACAAGGATCGTAATAGTTTAGTGTCTTTGGAAATTTGGAACGTAATCTTCTAATCGTGGTGAAAGATCTTCAACATCTCCCATTAAGATCTTCCACTTTTTGTTTCCTTACCTAAAACCTTTCTTTTAATCCTGGGGGAAAATAAAACATAAAAAGGGTGAGCTCAAATGCTCAGTAAGGGTAATACATGGATAAAATAAAACATACCATATACATTTGAACTTAAAAACATGAACATAATGTTTAAACATCAAAATCTTGAGCAACAACTTAAAACATGGAAGTACATAAGGCATAGATCATAATGGAACATAAATCATGATAAAATATCATGGGAATAAAACATGTAATTATGGCAACCATTAAGAACATGATATGATTTCCATATTAGCCAAGGCATTGCTGCCAAGACCATCTTAGTGGATAAAGTCCCTGTCTGAATCGAGTTCACTCCTCATTCCAGTCCTGTATTACTGAACCGGTTTAACTTGTCGTTCCAGCCATGTCTATCTCATGAGATATAAATCTTTACCCAATGCATTGGAGGGAGATATAGGTCCCACCCATCTCATAATTAAATCATTATTTCGTGTGCCACAATATAAACATAAATCATTCATCATAACCCAAGAATAAAATGGGTTTCATAAACATCATTCCATCATAACATAATCCATACAAAAAAATTGGACATCATTTCATCATAAGAAAAGTGAAACCATGTAAATCATAGATACATGATACTTGAAACATACACATATGAAATAATTTCATCTTATATGAAAAATGGTTTTGATAAAACACTTGAAATGAATTCTTGAGGAAAATATCCTTTTTTCTTCAAAATCATTTTCTTTTCACAAAATGTCATGCAATTTTAAAAGAAAAGTATTTTGTTGAAAATATTTATGAAATCTTTTGGAGGAAGCTTCATGAAAATAAGGATTTATAAAACCATAAAAATCCTTTTATTCCGTATAAGTTAAAAAAAAGCATTCTCCTCGTACTTTTGTCGAAAAAGTCACAAAGTACCTTGTAACGTAACCCGAAGAATGATTCCTTAAATACCATGTAGTAAAAGTCAAAATGGGTAAAAAGGAAAATAAAAAAACATAAAAACACTTTTAGAAAACATGTACATGGATGATAACAATAACCACAGTAAATACTTACGTATAAGCAATCTCGGATAAAAAAATGATATTTGCAAAATTATCCCTTACCTTAGGTCCGATATGCTTTGTACGTATCCAAACCTCCCGTATAATGATTTAAATAATGTCATTGAAATATTAAAGAATAATATTCATTGTTATTATATCATATATGGTCCAATTATGACTTTATATTACCTGTTCTTTTGTAAATTCATGTTAAAGTAGCATTTTGGGTAAAATCGTTTCATTTTTCGTTCGTGTTTTAACTTGTAATTATTCATATGATTACATAGATCATGATTACTTAAATTCTGAATGTAAAACATGATTTATATATAATATATATTAAGAATATACATATATATAATATATTGATAAATGGAGAGAAATACACCGTTCATGGAGACGGTAGGTCGTACGTACGCATGAACGCTGTTTTCGTTTCCTTATTGAATTGAATGGAATTAAGTATATGACATAAATATATATGTACATAAATACAGTAGAATTATTATGTCATATATTTCATTATTACTTATTATATATACTTTATAATCATTCTTGAATTTTTAACATGGAAAATGAATCTCATCACGTCGTGGATACGGTAATCCGTACGTACGCACGAGCGATGATATCGTTCCTATAGAATTGTATTGTAATGTATGTATACTATTTCAGAATCAATATCACTTAACAATAATCAAATATAGTCATTATTTACACTATTATACCCATCCAAGTAAGGTGGTGGTGGAAAATAGATTACACCATGGCGTGGAGATGGTATTTCGTATGTACGCACGCGCGGTGATTTCATTTTCCGTAGGATGGATAGATAGTGAAATATGGTTGTTTCATACTTATAATAACATATCATTATATGAGTGATACTGATTTTATTACTTCATAATGAAAAAACCTAAGAAGAATAAGTGGAAGAAGAAATAAAGTTGAAAGAATCGGTAACGGACATTACCTCTTCTTTGAAGCGCCTCTTTGAGACCTCCTATTAGGGCACTAAAATTGGTCTTTGAAGAATACCATAACCTCTAGGATGTTTCTATGGAAGTGGATAAGAGAATTTGGCAGGGTTTGGCCGAGCTTGAAGGCTCAAAGTGGTGTGAGGAAGTGAGGGAGGAGTTTCCCTTTTATAAGGGAGGAGAGGGGTACCTTTGGAAAGTGTGGAAATATAATTTTATTATAAACTTATCTTCAGTTTCAAAAAGTCCAAAAATCATTAAAGATGAAGATACGATGACTCATGGTCGAAATAAAATCATCCAATCAGAATTGGACATGTTTTGGAAAATATTTTAATCATTATAATCTTATTTATTTAAATCATTTATTAATGAGGTAAATAGTTCATCATTATTATGTCATAAATAATTTAATTTATTTGGTGTCTAAAAATTATAAAAAAATATAATTATATAGGAAATATTTTTAGCTTTACAATTAATATTTATAGTCTAAAATATAATTTATATAACCCCTTATAAAAATTAATTATTAAAGGATTTTTGTTAATGTCAATTTTGTCTTTACATTAAATTAATTAATCCAAATTGTCATTGTCACTACCAAGTGGCTCAATGGGGTCCCAAAATCGACCCAAGGATGCCCATGGTCGGCCACGACTCATCCAATAAGGTTAGTACAAGTGTAAATGTAATTTTGAATTATTATAATAATCTTTTAACCTTGAATTACCCTATTTACCTTTAACTATGGTAAATAAAATTTACCGTTGTTACTATTCATAAAGCCCAAAAATAAAAAGTAGTCTATTAATATAATTTGGACCCACTAATTCCAAATATCGAATCAATTTTTCCAAATTCAATACACAAAAGTTTCAGAAATTAAATTAAAATTAATCCCATTGTCAAAAGAAAACGGGTTTTTGTTTAAAACACTGCAAAAGATTGAATTTATTTAACCTACGAATTCAATGTAAAATCAAGGATAATGACATAAATTATATTAAATGGTAAAAACATATTCTATTTATACTTTTAAACCATTCAATATTATAATTTAATCACATTATTTATTACGATGAAAAAAGTTGTTTTTAATTAAAATATAGTGTGTTTTTACTATTCATTAAAATATAAAAGTTGTCAGAATAATATGTAAAATTTATCCAAGGTAAAATTTTATATCCTTATTCCAAATAATAATTTTATTTTGTAAAATTGAACTTATAAACATGTCAAAAACTAGATTTAAAGTGGGTGCGCCATCAAAAGGCGGCAAAACTGCATTTTTTTGAAAAATACTTATTTTACCCAAAAAATTTATTTTGTTCTTATACCATGTTCAAGAAAATGTGTAAGATGAATAATAATGTTATAAAATTAAAAATTTAGTTAATACTATTCATAACGGCTAGTTCATAATAATATTATAATAATATATCGTTGTTTAGTAAAACCCGGTATTGAGTACAACACATGCTATCGAAGAAGGTCGTGATTGCGTGTAATGCAAGCCAAGTCAGGGTTGCATGTTGTGCAAGAATCCTTTATTATTTCTTATAACAGAATCCAACCATATTTTATTTATACATTGAATATATATATATATACACTCAATGTTGCATAGAATGACTATTATAAAACGAACTTGAAATTGTGTGTAACACAATCTAAGAATAGTGTTGCGTATACTTCAAGATAATACAGTGTGGCATATGCACAAGATAATCTTGTTGTAGCATAAAACACATGACACAAAATAAATTAAAAAGAATACTTATCATAAAATATCGGGTTGTTACACTATCCATCAACTACTGCCAAAACCAATAGGCCTACCAACCCCCACATATCACAACATCTACCCTGGATCACATCAAAACATAAGAAGCAGGAGACAAACATCATATCAACTGGGCTCTTGGCCCATAAACAAGGAATCTATCCTTAAAACATAATGATCACTCATGGATCCAAAGAACAAGGCACTCAGCCTTACAAGCAAGAGGGTAACTCAGAACCCTTACAGGAATTATCTTTTTATCAAACAGTCTATTCATTAATCTATCTGGAATTAACTGATTTATTATTTTTAGGTTCCAACTACAAGAAACATAAATAGTAATCTATTATAAATAATTAAACATGCTTACTGCATCAGTGTGATTGACATCAAATTAAAACAACAAGAACAACCATATTTATTTCCATGCTTCTTTATCTTTGAAAAAATAATTACAATTATTCCTAGTTTACATCCATTACCAATTTCCATCAATAATGAAATGCTAAACAAGTCAAGCATAGATATCACACTATCTAGCAAAATAGGAGTCAATAACATACGATCGATACCAATTTATTTATCCAGTTAAAATACTTATTATGTCAATTCCATTGTGATATAATGGATAAATCATTGTAACTCTAAGATTGCTCATAAAATAATAGAGAATAAAAAAATCCCATACCTCAAAAGGTTCTTGATGTTCTTTATATGAGAATGATCCACACAACATATTACAACTACCTCCCGTGACAACTGCATCCACCCGAGGACGTCGCGGCACAACCACACCAACCAACACCCTAGAAAACTACATTAGAAGCATGTAGATCGCATTACATAAACATAGAAAGTAGAAATCGTAGAATACGGATAAAAGAAAACACAAGAACAAAGGTAGATCATACCATCTATTGATAACGGATCAATTCTTGATGCTTTCACCAAAACAGGGGTTGCGCATGCAATAGGAAGAAGTTTCAAGGGGAAATGATCCAAGGATTAATGTTTGATCACTCTGATCCTATGGGAATAAGTAATGGTTTGAGCATATTGCACCAGGGAACAAGAATGTAGAATAAGGGAGGAATTTTTCTCATCCCTTTAGAAGATTTAACAGAGCAGCGGTTCAAGATACGCTGGATTTTCCATTAAAATTAAATCGCATTAAACCATGCGGTTTGACCAAGTAAAGGTATCCCAAGCCTTAGAAAAATTAAGATAGGAGTTATGAGATTTGTATCTGCCTTAAATCCCTTAAAACAAGGCCTTGAATGTGTTTTTCATCAAAGAAAATGCTAAATTGGTGAAACTATAAGAAGCTGGAAACACTATACACATACCAACGTCTGGAAACACTGTACACCTACCTACATCTGGAAACACTGTACAACTATCAATGTCTGGAAACATTGTACACCTACCGATTTCTAGAAACACTATACTCTTACTGATGACTGAAAACAATATACACCTACTGATGCTTGGAAACATTGTACACCTATCGACGCCTGGAGACACTGTACACCTAATGATGTTTGGAAACACTATATACCTACTGACGCCTGGAAACACTATACACCTACTGATGTTTGGAAACATTGTACACCTACCTAAGTTTAGAAACACTATACACCTACCGATGCCTGGAAACACTATACACCTACCGATGTCTGGAAACAATGTATACCAACCGACACCTAGAAACATTGTACACGTACCGATGCCTGGAAACACTATACACCTAATGAAGTCTTGATACACTGTACAAAAAAAATAGAAACACAATTCATAGAACTGTAAATTTGGTAATTTTTTGGGGATAAGCCACATTGACCTACCAAAAAACCTCAAACGGTAAATTTCAGCAAAGGAATGAACTGGATAGGTCTGGGTCATTACATGAGATACCTCTTAAAACATTCTCATCCTTGAGAATTCAAAACCAACCTAAAATTAAATAGAAAATGGGTCCAAAAAACCACCCATCATGATACCTCTCAAAAGAGAGCAAGACAGAAAAGCAATAAAATAAAGTCATCTCAAAATCCTGAAAGGTCTACAACCATAAACCAAACATCGTTATAAGAAAAGAGTTAAACATCAAACAACTGAGGGTACTGAGCATGTATCTATGAATCATATTCCCATGTACGCTCCTCCACACCATCGTGTTGCCATAATAAATGAACCAAGGGGATAGAACGCCCATGAAACACCTTCTCCTTGTGGTCCGGGATCTCTACAGTTCACTCCTTGAAGGTCGCATCATCGTCAACGTCAATCTCACCCCAATAAATGATGTGAGAGTCATCATGAAGATAATGACAGAGTTGTGACACATGAAAAAAATCATGTATCAAGCTCATATTTGGGGGAAGTTTTACTTGATACGGCATGGCTCCAACACAATCCAACACCTCAAAAGGCCTAACAATCCAGAGATACAACTTGTTCTCAGGACTAAACCTTCTTTGCATATGATGGGGAGTCACCTTCAGAAACACATGATCCCTAACATAAAACTACAAAGGTATCATCATTTGATTGTAATATGATTTCTAATGATCCTACACTACCTTCGTCCTCTTAAAAATTATCTAAATCATCTCTGTTCTATTATGCACTAGTTTCAGTCCAAGTATTGCTGACTCTACAACCCCAGTCCATCAAATTGGATAATGGAAAGGTTGGCCATAAAAGGCTTCAAATGGTTCCATACCAATGGTGATGTTAAAACTATTGTTTTAAGAAAACTCCACCAAGGGTAAGTGCCTCATCCACAAACCTCCAAAATCTAGGACATAAGGGCACAACATGCCTTCAAGAGTCTAGTTGGTCTTCTCTGTCTGACCGTCCGTCTGTGGATGAAAAGTAGTGCTAAGGAATAGCTGAGAACCGAAAGCATGTTGGAGACCTCTCTACACCCTAGATGTAAAACAAGAACTTTGATCAGAAATGATCGTCCTCTAGACTTTTTGGAGTCTCACCACCTCCTCTATATATTGTCTTGACAAAACCTCCACTGAGCTCGACTCCTTTATCGCTATAAAGTGGGATGATTTTGTTAAACGATCCAATACCACCCAAATAGCATCATGTCCACCCTGATCTCGAGGTAAAGTGATAAAAAAGTCCATTGATATGTCCTCCCACTTCCACTGATAAATATCTAATGGCTGGAGCCAACCACTGGGGACACGATGTTCAACCTTCACCTTCTGACAGACCAAACATCGAGACACAAACTCTACAACTACATGCTTCAGCCTAGGCCACCAAAAATGAATCCTCAAGGCTCGGTACATATTTTTCATGTCAGGATGCACTGATAAATGAAAAATATTGAACCCTCTGAGAATTCTCTCATGCATCACCAAAGGAATGAAAATCCTTCCCCGATACAACACTCAGTGTTGTTTATCCTTAGACCAACCATCAGGGGCCTCACCAAAAACAACTCGATCTCTCCATACCTCTACCTCTAGATCTCCCAACTAGGACTCTTCCACCTGCTACACTAGATATGACTACACCATTATCTGAAAAAGACAACATTTTCATCCAACTTCTCCCATATCAATATGTTATACTGAAAGTTCTTCCATTACTCTCTTGGAATCACCAGATTCACACACTATATCACTACGTGACTTCCTAATCAATGCATCAACTAAAAAATTCCCCTTTTTAGGTGTATACTATATTTCAAGGTCATATACCTCTAAGAACACCATCTGCCGATGTTTCTGCAAGTTCAATTCATGTTGGGATAAAACATACCTCAGGCTCTTATGATCGGTGAAAACCAAAAATCACTCTCCAATACGGTAAAGTCTACACAACTTCAGATAAAACACCATAGCTTCCAACTCAATATCATGGGAGGAATAGTTACGTTCATGGGGATGAAACTGTCGAGAACCATAAGAAATGACCAATCTCTACTACATCAGAACACATCCTAACACCATATGTGAATCATCACCAAAAACATCAAACTGAACTCCCTCTGCTATCAGACAAAGAACTAGAGCACTTAACAACTTCTCCTTCAGATACTCAAAAGCTGCTTGACACTGATTCTTCCACACGAATTCCTAATCCTTTTGGGCTAATGCACTTAGAGGAGTCGCAACCTGAGATAAATTAGCTACGAACCTCCTGTAATAGCCTACAAGACCAAGGAGACTTTTCACCTCTGTCATTGTCTTGGGGGGTCCTAAGACACACCTAATTCTATCTTTGATGGATACATAGCTACTCCCTATTGGGATACAACATTCCCCAAGAAATGGACTTCTTGATCCCAAAACTCACACTTCAACAACTTCCCAAATAGTTGTTGTTGACAAAGAACTCACAAAACGGCATGCAGATTCTCTACATGCCCTTCCTCATAGGTGGAGTACACAAAGATTTAATTGAAGAAAACTGCCATGAACATATCTAAGAACTCACAGAACACGGATTTCATCAATCCCATGAACATAGCTGGATAATTTGTCACACTGAATGGAATTACAATGAACTCGTAATGCCCATGACAACAACAGAAAGAAGTCTTTGGGATATCTTCATCCTTCGCTCACATATGATGATATCCTGATTGCAATTCAATCGTTGAGAACCAACTTTCACCCTTTAGTTTATTGAATAAATCATCAATCTGTAGAAGAGGATAGTGATTCTTTACTTTTACTTTATTTAAGCGACGATAATCGATACAAAGCCGCAAACTTTCATCAGCCTTATTCGCAAACAAAACTGGTGTTCCCCATGGTGACACACTTAGCTGAACAAAACCACATTGAAATAGACTATAAAGCTATATACACTGCTCTCATAACAAAGAAGGGGACATCTTATATGGAGACATAGAGATAGGAGATGCTCTAGGCTACAGCTCGATCCGAAACTTGATCTCTCGTAGATGGGGTAATGTTACAACCTCTTTTGGAAAGACATCAGGGTACTATTTTATGACACTGATAAACACCAACTACTGAACCTCTAATGAACTTAGCATCAGCTCAGCTTTCAAGGATGACAAGGTTGAAACATGCCTTTGACCCATCTGAGGGTCTCGCTCACCAACAAACACCGTTGGCTCTCTATAATCATCGAAAAACACCACCTATCTAATGAAGAAATCCATGATACCCTAAACTAAATACAACTAATCCATGATGTGTATGACATCATATGTTTGTATCTATAAACATTGTAAATCTCCCCAAGATTGGTGTTTCCCTAACACTAGCTCACAGTCTCTACATACTTCAAACAAGTCAGCTCGACCTCCAACTATCATAGTCAACGCCAAGGGCACTTAAAGCCTCTATACCTCAAGTCCCAAATTATGGAAAAGAGTAGGTGATATGAAGGAGTAAATCACTCCTGAATTGAACAAGGCACACATCCAAGTAGAAAACAGCAAAATGGTACCATGAACGATGTCTGGCTCGTCGGGCGCTGGCAATGTTAAATCATAAAGCTGACAACGACCTTCTCCATAGCCTCTCTAAACCTGATGAAGAGCACCACCACAGTCACGATCTTCTCTCTAAGGATGGGGATCATTACAAGGCTATACTATTCCTACCCCATCTACTCTCTTTTGATCCAAAGCTAGTGCAAACTAATGATACTTCCTTGGCTGGAACTGCCTCAACAAAGGAACCTGGAGTGGAACACCTAGTGCATGATGACCGCTCTGAAAGTTCAGGCACTCTAGATACTGATAACCTCATCCTCTATAAGAAAAAAGGCATTTTATCCCTTGGAATAGGCCTGAGAGCTGCCTCTCCTGGAGAAATGAGATGTTAAAGGCTGGGACTAACCCCTGGTCGAATGGAAACTCTTCTTCCCTGAAAACTAGGAACCCCAAACCATGTCTCTTCTTCATGAATAATCTAGGAAAATCACATCTCATGAAGATATTGTTCTAGATAACATTATATTGATGACCTATTCCCTCACCATCACCATAAGATATATCTTCATTATAAATGGGGTGACCTAGAGTTGGATCTCTAGATGCAAAGCCTCCTCGAAATGTCATGCCCAAGCCTCCTCATCTAGCAACAGGTCTGAAGCATATCTTAAAAGGTTCCTAAAACAGATTCCAAACTCTCGCACACTAGAGCTCCACTATAGAAGGGTAAGTAGCTCATAGTGACTGGACACCTTCACAATCGAAGAAAGAAACTCAACTTCGAACTTGTCTCAGAACTCCTCCCACAGGATCGCTGACTCCTCACAGTCCCCAAGGAATAAGAACCACCACTGCCTCGCAGCCCCACACAGCATCATAACAACCAAAGACCCCCAGTGCTCCTTATGAGCACAGATCGAACTGAAGGATATCTCAACCTCCTCTAACCAGTCTTCCATAAATTCATCTGAAATGGATCCCTTCTAATTTTTGTAGACTCTGGCACTAAAACTCTCATAATTTCCTCCTCCAAGTGCCTTCATCATCAACCTCTACCCTATGGTGATCTGTTGGCATAGCCTGTTGGACATATTCCATGAAAAACTGACGAGGACCTCGACCTGGAGCCATACCTAAAAAATAACTAAATTTTAGAGCTCTTAAACCTATAATATGGAAGACTCAACATTAATTAATTAATTTTTTTCTTTTATTCATTTTAGGTTAACATATCCCAAGGTCTACCCATTCAAATACAGGAACAAAGAAGAATGATGAATGATCCTTTCCTATGTCTCTACCCTAAAACTAGTATCACCACGTCTAGTAGCTACTGTGAACTTAAACGTCCATGCAGTAGATCATTGGAGTCCCTAAAATCCCATGTCTCAGCCGGTATCCATTGTTCACACCACTTTCTAAACTTAACTGACATCGTTTCCCTACCAACCCATGTAACCTCACCTATGCCTAACACCAAAGTTCATCATATCCTTCAACATAACCTCTAATACCACTTTTTCAGGACCCCCTCGCCATAAGGTGTACCCCTCCTGGTCCGGCAATGTGATAAGGGAGATAGTGACCCCTAAGTCCCTCCTCCAGTGGGCCCCGGGTTGGAAACTAGCACCAAGGGTACTGTAAACACACAAATGGGATGCATTACCCTCTAAGAGAACACATGAAGAAGAGAGAGATAAGACAGACACCAACCAACTCCAACTCAGAATACAATATAAAAGAAATACCAAGTACACATATGTAATTTCATGCAAAACTACTATAATTTGAAGAGAGAACTGCAAGTACAAAAAGAAAATAAAAATAGAAGCAACCATTAAGCCTGAATAGCTCCTGCAACAACAAGATAGTAGTAACCATCCTAATCTCTAAACTACTCCAAGTGACCTGAAAATGGTTTATATATACATAGGGTGAGTATAATAGTATACTCAGTAGGATCATCCCCAGAGAATCTCGTTCAAAACTAAAGAAAGCATGCTAAAACCCAGTGGAAAATAAGTGAAACTAACTCGTTAGCTAAATAGGTAAACTAAGTTCACAGCCTCACCATGGATACTCTCACCAAGTATTACATACAATAGTATATAATATAAATAATAATATCAAGGGTACCCTGCTACTACTTCCCCACTGGTTTACCGCTTTTCCCTAACGTCACACATCCTAAGCATCTCTCTCCAAAAATGATTTCTCGTAGACACCTAGGAAAAGAACCAATACATACACTGTCACACCCTGACCATGGAATACCATGATTTTATCCTTTTGTTAGTCCCGCGACTTTGGGAAGAGTTGTGATGGGTCCAGGTTTGAATTTTCTTTGAAGCGTTGATGTTTTCGGTGGGTGTCGGGCTAGTGCATAGTCACCACACTACTAGCAGTCACCATGCATTCAGTCCTGGTAGGTGCATGGTCACCGCGCATTCGGTCCGATCGTGCATTCAGACCTAGTGAGTGCGTAGTTTCCCACCTGTTTAGATAAATAATAAAGTTAAATGAATAAATTAAATTGAAAAGAATTTTATAAAATGTTTAATAATAATAATAACAAAAATTTATAATATTGTTATTATTATTATTATTATTATTATTATTATTATTGTTGTTATTGTTGTTGTTTTTATTTTTATCCTTTATATTTTATTATTCATTTACTTTTCTTTTTATGTTATTTTATCTTTTTTTCCCTTTCTTTCCCTTTTCTTCTCCTTTATTCTTTCCCTCTTTTTTCCACATGGTGCTGCTCTCCCTGTTTCTTCGCACGCCACACCCAAGTCTTCCACGGGTCTCCTCTCACCCCTCATATCCCTATTCGTCTCCCTGTCCAGCCCTCCAGTTCACTTGTGCCTGCCTAAAAAATGCCTCCTCTCTGTCTGATGCTCGCCAGCGTTGTGTCTCCCTCAAGCTGCCTTTCCCTATCCCACCTCGCCTTGCCCCTACTGTGTTCCGGACTACCGATAGCCCAGCGGCCCCGTTTCGTCCCGTGCCTGCAGTCTGCCTCTGCCCTTCATGTAGTCTGCTCAGCCTGTTGCACCAACCACCTCATGTAGCCCCAGTGATTCCCTACCTCCCTGCCGCTAGGCTCCGCCTCCGCCCCCCATGCAGCCCGCATCCCGGCCAATAGACAGCTCAGCGACCTTGAACCCTACCGCCAGCCCCTTCCGGTGGCCTCCTCTTCTTCGATCCAGCGTAGCCCCCTCCTTCCTCTCCTACTACTGTCGCACAGCAGACTGCGCAGGACCCTACTCCCTCCTCTGTCTACTACTCGTCTCCCAGCCTCCGCCTAGCATGGCCTTAGAAGCCCCCGCTACCCGGTCGCCCACCTCTCCGGTGCTCAAGTTGCCTGCCGATGACCTGTCCTCCTCAGACCTCCCTGCTCCAACTGATCGGCCCTCGTCCTTCCCCCTTATAGTGTCGCCTTGCACCGCAGCTACTCGGAACCCCTGCTCAGTCTCGGCTCTCGCTGCTACCTGGACCACTCGCACCCTGCCCATCGGTTGTCTCGCATCGCTGCTATCCGGCAGCCCTCACCGCACCCCTGGTCGGACCGTGTCTAGCCACGCAGACGCCTTTTGCTGTTCCAGTGCGATGCCCTCTGGTGGTCTTTTTCTAGTCACAACCCCCCGTTGGTATACCCCTTTGATTTTATGCCTGATTGATATTTATATTTGATATATCTATATATATGCTTTGGGATGATTAGATTTTTTATTAATTAAATGTTATTTGGGTCAGTTTAACTTTTTAGGACCTGTGTGGGGAATTTCTGAGTGAGCACCAACGCCGCGCTTTGTTTCTGAGTTTCCTCCATCATCGCGATTCAGTTTCGAGGTGAGGGTTTCTTCCCGCCGCTTGGTTATATATACTTTAATAGGGGTTTTTGGTTGTGGTTTGAGATCTTAGTGTTTTGTTTGCAGTACGTTGGACCTTACTGTGTGGTGTCGAACGCGCATCTTTCTTTTCATCTCAGTCTCGAGGTAGGTCCCCCACTGCACTCACCTTTAAATTTAGAATTTATTATTTTCTTGATGTTTTATTAATTTTTAATAAATTGGAAATAATATAAGATAATTAATTTTTATATGATTATTTGGTGTAAAAAGAGCCGTTTATTTTATACACGACTCTTGAAATATTTTCTTGACGAGCAGACACCCATTAGTGAAATAATGTCAGTTTTTCCTTTAAACATAATTCACATAATTTCAAATGTGGTTCTGGTTTAAAAGATATATTATTTCTTCTGAACAAGTGTTTCGAGTTGTCTTGAGAAACTGAGGTTTTTCTTTAAAGTTGGTGAAGGCCTGTTTGGCACTTTAATAAAAATAAATTATTTTGGAAAACTCTCTTTGGGGTGACTTAGGGGTGATCTTTGGTGTTTGTTGACTGCATATGTTGTGTGTGATGTTTGTGCTACTTGATTTACTTTGTTGATGCACCCCTTTTTATTGTATGTGTTGACATGGGAACCTGGTATAGTGAGTGAATCTTCTGAGAAAAATTGCTGCACTAGTTTAGATTACGCACAGGCTAATGGCTCCATAGTAGGGGAATACTGAGTTATTTCTACTATGGGGATTTGGGCCCCTCAGTTAGGCTATGCAGGGCTATTCCGAGCATTATGGCGTTATGAATTCATCGAGTTAGAGCATGATTTCAGGATGAGTCACATGTATAGTACATTCTGGATTGTTCCCGATCTCCTTGGTTCGACCCATGTTTCCTTTAGTGTTTATTTGTATGTGGAGGACGATTGAGAGGCTAGTTCATTTTCTGGACCATATGTGCCAATCTTTCCCTTTCCCTTGGTGTGTGTTGTGTATTATGTGTGGTTTTTCCTTTTTGTATAATAAATGAAGTTTAAATTTCTAAATGGTTCGCATAAAATGTTTTAAAAAGAAATATACCTATTCCTTTCAAACACTAAAATTGTTTTTAAATTAAAAAGTGCAATGGACTGATACTTGTTTTAGAATTGAAAGTGTGTGTGGAAACTAATATTTTATATAATTTAGTTCAAACCTGAAATTGGTAAATTCTTCATTTAAAGGTAGTGCATTGGGAATAGATATTGGGCTAGCCTACTGAGTTTTAATATTCATGCCTATAGTTTTTTTCTGTTTTTAGTGTTTGTGTCAGCTACAGCTTGGGTGCGTTCGCCTTGGGCGATGTTTGGTCGTGAGTTAGAGAGTGACCCTCGAGGTCACACGGAGATAGTGGTTGTCTCTTTCGGTTATTTTTTTTTCTTTTGTTCTTGTTTAGTTACATTACTTTTTTTTATTTATTTTCCACTGTTCTGTTTTATTTTAGCTGTTTTATTTATTTATTTATACTGGTCAAACTCATTCCCACAACCTCTATTGATTCCCTGGCGCTTTTTTCCAGCCTGGGAGGATCAGGAACGCCTCTCGGTCCATGTCGTAGACCGGATTGGGTGACCGGTTCAGGGTCGACCCGGGTTGGTTCGTGACAAAATGGTGTCAGAGCGGGTTGACCATTAGCGGACCTCGCTTCTCAGAGTGCCCTTTTTTATTTGGGATGTCTAGTAGAAGAATATTAGGACTGTCGGGGCTCAGGAGGTAGGTTATGGTTCGGTGCATGATCACCATCGCTTGTGACGAGACCTGAGTTACCAGGGTTAGTCCGGGATTTGAATCTTTTAACTTTGGTTTTTTGGATTGAGGAATAACAATGGGGGGCGAATTGGTTCACTTTGCAGAATCACATGAGGTGGTGACCCATGTGGAGTCCAAGTGTCCAGCTCAAGGTCCTCTTAGTGTTATGCTTTACCTGGGTCATGGCTCACCACCATGTCGCTGGGTCAGACATATGCACTAGTTTCTCATTCCAGGGGGTTTTTAATGCATGTGTTTTTTTTAATCTCGATTGATTTGATTGTGTTAAAATTGAAATTGGTTTTTAAATGGAAAATTATTTCTTCCAAATTGTTTTTGAAATTTCTAAAGTGGGTTTCTAAAGAGAAAGTGTATCGGTTTGGAAAAACATGGTATGTTTTTGGATTTGATAAGGAAAATAAGTGTTTGAACCTTGGCACTCCTTATGGAGGATCACACGTTCATGGGTATGTATAGAAGTGCGTGGGGGAACTTGTTCGTAGGGGATGTGAGAGGGATGGAATAAACGCACATGTGATGGTTCATAAAGTGTCGTAGGTGAGTTTTTAAAATTTAAAAGTAATAACGGTTTTGTAAAAGTGATTTCTCCTTGTGTTGTATATGTTTGGATTATGGGACTATTGTACTTGGCTTGTGTTGTTTCTTTGATTGAGTTTTGACTTGATGCCGGTTTCGATGGTGTTTTTCGTGTTGTTATGAGTATTCCGCCTAGAAAGCCTCCCAATGTTATCAATGAGTTATGCCCAGTTCTCAGTTCCTTTTGTGTGTTGCTTGCTTATCGAGGTTGTCGAAGTCTGTTAGAGTTAGTTGTATTGTTCTGAATGATAGTGTGTCTTTGGGTTGTTGGGAACTCTCGGGGTAGTTAAGGTTCGTACCGCCCTAGAGTTATTTGAGGGTTCAGTTATGGGTTAGTAAAGATGAAATGTCTCATTGTCGTTAGAGTTTTGGGTGTGATTAATGGTGGTCGACTTCCTCAAAGGTTCCCCACCTGGCAAGGAGTGCGGGCCGGTGGAACCTATCTCCAAGAAACCTTCCTCATCGGTACTGGCTCCTAGTTCGTCGGGCCGCTCTCTTGTGCGCCACCAGTATGGCTTGTCCGGATATTCTAAGTCGACATGTTACATCCCTTGGAAAAGGTATGACCATCGTGGTTGTTTGAAACATATAACCTAAGGATTTAGATACCAGAAGATGAAAATGCCTGACTGTGAGGCAGGAGATGCTTCAGCTATCAGGGCCCCAGTCACAGGTCTCGGGGTGAAGCTCGCGCACAGTCAGGAGTTGCCGAGGGTGTGTGGAACCTCGGTCCAGATAATGTCTTCGGCTTTGTAATGGAAATATCCAAAAATTTCCTTGTTCTATTCACATCGCTTCCATAAGCTCATCCATGTTGTGGTGGCGTGATGAGCCCGTTTCCCCACAATCTAAGTGGTCCTATCTGCTCTCAGTGTGGTTCTTAAGTTGTTTGGTCTCTCTGAGTGGTGTGGTCCCGTGAATAAATGGACCTGTTCTGTTTTTGAGTTGGCCCTAGCTGTGTTTGATAGGGGGATGTTCATTACTGAATTTTATGGGAGGTGTTCAGTTAATTTCTTATCCTCAAGTTGCTGGATTGTTCCGTATCAAGCTTTTCGTCAAAGTCTCAGGTGTGTTGTCCAGTCCATGTGGGGAAATTGTATAAGTTTAGTTTGGGAGTTCCCACATTGCCCCCCACCCCAGGGGGGGTGGTGGTTTGTTCAAGTTTCAATAGTTTTTGTAATAGTAAATTCTTGTGGTGGGTATAACCCTCTCATGTTCTCACCTCAATCTTGGGCAGTGGTTTTTCTTAAATTGGACGGGTGTGACGTTTGTTGGGAATGGTTACCCCAAAGCTCTCGGTTCTCTATGATTTTTTCTGAGAATGAACTCAAGTTGTGTCAGTTGTTGGCTTGGTGACTTTCTGGGGGCAGAAAGTGTCTGTGGTGGGGAGAATTGTCACACCCCAACCACGGACGCCCATGTTTTTATTCTTTTCTCAGTCCCATGACTTTGGGCAGAGTTGTGTTGTGTCCAGGTTTGAATTTTCTTTGAAGCGTTGATGTTTTTGGTGGGTGTCGGGCTTGTGTGCAGTTACCGCACTGCTTGTGGTCACTACGCATTCGGTCCTGGTAGGTGCATGGTCACCATGCATTCAGTCTGATCGAGTGTTCAGACCTAGTGAGTGCGTGGTTTCCCACCTGTTTAGATAAATAATAAAGTTAAATGAATAAATTAAATTGAAATGAATTTTATAAAATGTTTAATAATAATAATAAAAATAATTTATAATATTGTATTTACTATTATTATTATTATTATTATTATTATTTTTGTTATTACTATCCTTTATATTTTATTATTCATTTACTTTTCTTTTTATTTTATTTTATCTTTTTTTTCCTTTCTTTATCTTTTCTTCTCATTTTTTCTTTACCTTTTTATCCACGAGGTGTTGGTCTCCCTATTTCTAGGCACGCCACACCCGAGTCTTCCCCGGGACTCCCCTCACACCTCGGATCCCTGTTCAGCTCCATATCCAGCCCTCCGGTTCACCCGCACCTGCCTGCATGATGCATCCTCTTGGTGCGATGCCTGCCAGAGCCGCGTCTCCCTCAGGCTGCCTCTCACTATCCCGCCACGCCTTGCCCCTACCGTGTTCTGGCCTACCGACAGCCCAGTGGCCCCGTTGCGTCCTGCGCCTGTAGTATGCCTTCACCCTTCATGCAACCTGCTCGGCCCGTTGCACAACCCACCTCATGGAGCCCCAGCGATGCCCTACCTCCCTGCCTCCAGGCTTCGCCTTCGCCCCTCATGCAGCCCGCATCCCGGCCAGCAGACAGCTCAGCGGCCCTGCACCCCGCCGCCAGCCCCTTCCGGTGGCCTCCTCTTCCCCAATCCATGGTAGCCCCCTCCTTCCTCTCCTGATACCACCACACAGCTGCCCGCACAGGCCCCTACTCCCTCCTCTATCTGCTACCCGGCTCTCGGCCTCCGCCTAGCGCTGCCTCCGTAGCCCCCCCCCCTACCTGGTCGCCCTCCTTGCCTGTGCTCGAGCAGCCTGCCGACGACCTACCCTCCTTGGACCTCCCTGCTCTAGCTGATCGGCCCTCAGCCTCCCCCCTTGTAGCGCCGCCTTGTACCGCAGCTGTTCGGCACCCTTGCTCAGTCCCGGCTCCCGCCGCTGCCCGCCGCTGCCCAAATCACTCGTACCGTGCCCATCGGCTGTCTCGCATCGCCGCTGTCCGGCGGCCCTCGCCGCACCCATAGTTAGACCGTTTCCAGCCACGCAGACGCCTTCCACTATTCTGGAACAACACCCTCCAGTGGTCTTTTTCTTGTCGCGACCCCCCGTAGGTATACCCCTTTTAATTTATGCATGTTTGATATTTATATTTGATATATATATATATATGCCTTGGGTTGATTAGAGTTTTTATTAATTAAATGTTATTTGGGTTAGTTTAACTTTTTAGGACCGGTGCGGAGTGTTTCTGAGTGAGCGCCAACTCCACGCTTTGTTTCTTAGTTTGTGTCATCGTCGCTCTTCAGTTTTGAGGTGAGGGTTTCTTTCCACTGCTTGGTTTCATATACTTTAATTAAGGTTTTTGGTTGTGTTTTGAGTTCTTATTGTTTTGTATGCAGTACGTTGGACCTTACTATGTGGTGTCGGACGTGCATCTTCCTTTTCATCTCGGTCTCGAGGTAGGTCCCCCACTGCACTCACTTTAAATTTATAATTTATTAATTGCTAGATGTTTTATTAATTTTTAATAAATTGGAAATAATATAAGATAATTAATTTTTATACGATTATTTGGTGTAAAAAGAGCTGTTTATTTTATACATGAATCTTGAAATATTTTCTTGATGAGCGGACACCCATTAGTGAAAGAATGCTAGTTTTGCCTTTAAACATAATTCACGGAATTTAAAATGTGATTCTGTTTTTAAACATAAATTATTTCTTCTGAACAAGTGTTTTGGGTTTTCTTGAGAAACCGAGGTTTTTCTTTAAAATTGGTGAAGGCCTGTTTGTTACTTTAATAAAAATAATTTTTTTTGGAAAACTCTCTTTGGCGTGACTCAGGGGTGACCTTTGGTGTTTGTTGACTGTATATGTTGTGTGTGATGATTGTGCTACTTGATTGACTTTGTTGGAGCACCCCTTTTTATTGTATGTGTTGACATGGGAACCTGACATAGTGAGTCAATCTTCTAAGAATGATTGTTGCACTAGTTTAGATTACACACTTGCTAGTGGCCCCATAGCAGGGGAATGCTGAGTTATTGCTGTTATGGGGATTGGACCCCTTGGTTAGGTCATTCATGGCTATGCCGAGCATTAGGACATTATGACGTTATCGAGTTAGAGCATGCTTTCAGGACGAGTCACATGTATAGTACGTTCTGGATTGTTCATGATCTCCAAGGTTCGACCCATGTTTCCTTTAGTGTTTATTTGTATGTGGTGGGCGATTGAGAGGTCTAGTTCGGTTTCTGGCCCCTATGTGCCACTCTTTCCATTGCCCTTGGTGTGTGTTGTGTATTATGTGTGGTTTTTCATTTTTGGCTAATAACTGAAGTTTGGATTTCTAAATGGTTCACAGAAAATGTTTTAAAAAGAAATATACTTATTCCTTTCAAACACTAAAATTATTTTTAAATTAAAAAGGGAAATGGACTTATACTAGTTTTAGAAATGAAAGTGTGTGTGGAAACTAATATTTTATATAATTTAGTTCAAACCTGAAATTGGTAAATTCTTCATTTAAAGGTAGTGTATTGGGAATAGATATTGGGCTAGCCTACTGAGTTTTAATACTCACTCCTATAGTTATTTTCTATTTTTAGTGTTTGTGTAGGCTACAGCTTTGGTGCGTTCCCCTTGGGCAATGTTTGGTTGTGAGTTGGAGAGTGACCCATGAGGTCGCACAGAGATAGTGGTTGTCTCTTTTGGTTATTTTTTTTCTTTTGTTCTTGTTTAGTTACTTTACTCTATTTATTTATTTTGCGATGCTCTGTTTTATTTCATCTATTTTATTTATTTATTTATACTGGGAAAAATCTTTCCCATAGCCTCTGTTGATGCCCTGGTGCTTGTCGCCATCCTAGGAGGATCGAGAACGCCTCTCGGGCCATGTCACAGACCGGCTCGGGTGACCGGTTCAGGGTCAACCTGGGTTGGTTCGTGACATGCACCTCATGCAGCACAATCACCATGTCCTCATAAACAAAGTAACCAGGTAGTTTTTGTGAGCCACCATAGACTGTATAACTTGTATCATACATCATGCATTAAACCTGAATCCATTATGGCCCATACACCAAGTAAGGATCCTCAAGGCATCACAACCTATACACATTAAACCTATAGTATTTCATAGGAAACTATATCCAGAATATATGTGTGTGAATAACCACAAGACATTACATCCCTCTATACACATATATGGGGAAAACTAACTGTTGTGCCAACCAGCACTAGTAACTACCAAGAGAAGAGAGCGAGGCCAAAGGGGGTAGTCAGTCACCTATCCTCCCACCAGAATGTTGGGGAAAACACCCCCCAAGGTTCAAAATCCCAATGGTTTTAGTTTTCCTAACTAATGGGGTAGAGTAGCATATATAAACACAAAAAGTATAGAATATACTATAGCTCACAACCATGCTATGGGAAAAACCTATGCTTAGACTCAATTACAGCTAATGTCTCTCGGACTCCTAGTTGCCACTACTATGACTGGGTATCCTATAATCATGCAACCATTTAAAGAGATTTATTAAATTATTTCATTACATTTTTATCAGTTTCACTTTACGTTAATTAATTATTTAAACATTAATTAACCATAAACAATTATATATTATATTTCATTAGCCTCACACCAAAGTTTCATGCCCTCTAGGCATAACCAAACCAAGTACACAACTTCTCAAACATATTACCTCATCATTGCATCCCAGCGAGCTCCAACCCCCTGGGTTAACATCATTTATTCAATCATTTATTAATAGAATTATTACATTCCCATATTCTTGGGCATTCTAGAAAAACATTCTAAGATAATAACACATGGTATATCAACTCGGTGAGTAGATGAACTACCCATCCAGTCTTTTCCACCTATAGTAGGATCATAGACCCATCCTCCCTCGAGAATTTAAACACCGAAAGCATGTGGCATACCCCATGTGTATTATCCCCTTTTGGAAGGAGGTTAAGAAAGAATAGCTGCCTTGATCAGTGGGGAAAGTAAAGAAGATATACCACCAACAATATTAAAAAATAATCCAATATTTACATCCAAATTTTTTCATCATCTTTGGTGTCCTTCCCAATAACCACATGCATAAACTAATACATCTGACCACTCTAGGAGTCAACTACTACCACATCAAATGGGCCTACCTGCCTCCACATATCACAACATCCACCCAGGCTCACATCACAACACAAGAAGCATGAGACAAACATCATATCAATTTGGATATTATCCCTTAAACAAGGCATCCAACCTTGAAACATAATGAGCACTTATGGCTCCAAAACACAAGGCACTCGGCCTTAAAAGCAAGAGGGTAACTCAGAACCCTACCATGCATTATATTTTTATCTAACAATTGGTTATTTAATCCATCTGGAATTAACTGATTTATTATTTGTAGGTTCCAAATATAGGAAGCCTAAACAGTAATCTATCACAAATAATTATACATGCTTACTGCATTAAATTGATTAACATCAAATTAAAACAACAACAACCAGATTTATTTCCATGCCTCTTTATCTTTGAAAAAATAATTACAATTAATCCCAATTTATGTTCTTTACAAATTTCCATCAAGAACGATATTAAAAAGCAAGGTAAGCATAGATATCACACTATCTTCTAAAACAAGTGGCAATAACATACAATCGTTACCAATTTATTTATCTGGTGAAATTATTTATTAGGTCAATTACACTATGATACATTAGCTAAATCATGCTAACTATACGATTGCATGAAAAATAATATAGAATCCATGAATCCCCTACCTCAAAAGGTTCTTGATGTTCATTATACGAGAATGATCCCCATAACGAATTACGATCACCTCCCTCTTGACAACTGCATCCAACCGAGGATGTCACGACATGACTTCACCCACCAACACCCTTAAAAACTCCATTAGAAGCATGGAGATCAAATTCCATAACATGAGAAGGATAAACACGAGAATAAGGATCAAAGAAAACACAATAATGGGGGTAGATCATACCTTCTATTGATGATAGATAGACATATTCTACATGCACCAAAACTAGGGGTTTGCGTACAGGTAGAAGAAACTTCAAGGGGAAACGATCCAATGATTAAGGTTCGATCACACCGCTACTATGGGTATAAGGAAATATTTAAGCATCCCTCACCAGGGGAAAACAAGGTAGAACAATGTAGGAAGTTATCTCATCCATTTAGAAGATTCAACAGAGCAAAGGTTCAAGATATGCTGGATTTTCTATTAAAAGTGGATTGCATTAAACCATGCAGTTTGACTAAGTAAAGGTATCTTGAGCATCAGGAAAATTATTATAGGAGTTATGGGTTTTGAATCGGCTTTAAATCCCTTAAAACAAGGCCTTGAATTTATTTTTTGTCAAAGAAATCACTAAATGGGCGAAACTGTTGGAAGCTGGAAACATTGTACACCTACCGAAGTCTAGAAACATTGTACACCTACCGATGTCTGTAAACATTGTACATCTACTGATGTCTGGAAACACTTTACACGTACTGACACCTGAAAACATTGTACACCTACTGATGTTTGGAAACACTATACACCTACCAATGCCTGGAAACATTGTACACCTACCGACTCCTGGAAACACTATAAACCTACCAACATTTTGAAACAGTGTACACCTACTGACACCTAGAAACACTGTACACCTATTGATGTCTGGAAACATTATACACCTACCAACATCTGGAAGCATTTCACACCTACCGAATCCTGAAAAAAACTATACACCTACCGATGTCTGGAAACATTGTATAACTACCAAAGCTTGGAAACACTATACACCTACCGACGCCTAGAAACACTGTACACCTACCGATGGCTGGAAACACTGAACACAAAACTGGAAACACTGTTCAAAGAACTAGATATTTGGAAAAGTGCTGGGGATAAACCACCTTAACCTCTCATAAAACCTCAAACACCTAATTTCAGAAAAGGAATAGAATGAAGAGGTCCAGGCCATTACAAAAATATTATATCATTTCTTGGAAAGAAGGATTAGGAAAATGTACCTTATGTATATTTCCACAGATGAGACTCCCTTCCATTAAAACTTGATAATTTCATTTATACTCTCTAGACCAACCACATATATAATGAAATATCTAAAAAATTATTCTTCATATTCAATATAGGATATATTTCAAACATTGAAAATTGTATCTACATAAACTTGTAATGTTAATATATATGGTGGTGAAAATGGTAGGGTGAAGGCACTCTCATAAGTTCCTTTTGATCTCTTGGTTGATTCACTAGATTGTCTTTATCAGGCCTTCTATTTCCCCTTCATTTTATCCATATGTAATACCACACCATGTTTTAGACCTTTTTTCATCAACTGTTAATGGTTTTTCATTTGAAAAAAAAATTAAGGACATACCTCATGTATATTTATAAAATTATATATCCATTCTATGAAATCTATAATAGGATTATCGATCAGGGTAATATACATATCATTAAATAGAAATGGAAACTCAGTACTTGGATCATGAGATAATTTAATACCCATTCCCATGTGGTCTTTTGGGATTTGTCTATTATGTATCATGTCCTCAGATATTGTCCAATGTACCCTCACAACAAAGAAATGCATGGATTTTGATAGATATAAATCACATACAGCTACACCCTATAGAAATTTAGTAATATAAAGTTATCAAAAGTTGTTAGATTCACATTTAAGATAAAGAGTAATGAAAATTTGATTACCTAAGTTAAGGAAAGTGTTTGATAGTAATTTTTATCCTTAAATATAGTGGAGTCATTTGGATCTTCATGTACTGATCGTTGTTCCACTACTAGTTCTCTTTGATCCATGTGCATATATTAGTCTACAAAACCTGATTGGACAATAATATCTTTCAAAGAATCTATCTACACTATCATTTTTATCATTTTATCATATGTATATTCATATGGCGTTTTATTCTAAAATTATATTCAAGGTGAGACTCCAAAACCTACACCTCTAACGTGTCCATATTGTAATTTCCACTTCAAATCTATTGAAAGTAGTTTTTATCTAGGTACATTTGATGTTGATTCTTATGTCTAAATAATATAAAAACATAAAATCATAAATATATATTTTTATATAATACTATTATAAATCATAAATAATTATTATTATGTCATACATACACACGATTCTCATACTATGTGTGTGATTTAATCAACTAGTTTACCCCCTTTATTTGCACAGGCCTCCTTTTATAGCACATATTGTGGGATGGAAGTGGCTTCGGATTTTGATTCATCAATATACATATAAAAAAATAACATATAATGTTTCATATCACATAAAACTTTTATTTTATATCTAAAATACATTCCATCTTCTTCTCAAGTGAAGTGTACCCCTATCCTTGCTTTGTGTTAGGGGTACATGGGTTTTCATGTATGTTGCTTATTTTTAACACCCCTTTGTTGTTTCATCAATTAAAAATTTTGAATCAAAGTTGGTAAAATAAATATTTTCTAATACAATATTATTGATTATAATGCACTAGAAATGATTCTTCATCATGGAAAAAAATAAAAGTTTTCCACATTTCCTGGTTTATAATGTGTGCATACATAACTAGTGGATGGGGGTTTACTTTCCCTTAGCATCTTTGAGATAATACATTATAAGACGTGTCTAGAAGCCTCTATGAGATTTTCTAAAGACCATTAAGACATATTCATTATGGAAATCATCTAAAATATATGAAAATAGTAAGGGATAATGAAAAGTAAATCAACATTTCATTATATAAATTTTTAGTAAAATATATAATATATATCATAAAATTACTTTGATATCATCCCATATGATTTTATTAAATGTAAGCCTGATATTTCTCCATGTATGTATATCAATTAGAACATGAATTCTCATTATGAGCCAAATGTAACTAATGAACATTTCTTTATTGGGGTCAATTGTTTGGTTGTGCAGATTCCATCCAACCTCAAATTTTATACCTTTGCTTATTTCTATGATAATTTTAGTTAACATGGTGATGCTATGTCATTATTTTTTTTTTCATCAATATTTTGTTGATCTTATAATAATTCTATAGTTTCATTAGGTGCATTATCAGTTAAAAATTTATTTTCTATTACATAAATGTAGTAGAGAATACATAATATTATGAGTAAATCATAGTATATTAAAAAACACTTTAACCTTCTCATTGAACTCTCTTTTTTCTTTTAAAGGTGAAAGGATATGGATCCTCTATAAAGTATCAAAATCCCCTCTTTTTTTTAACCTCTAACATACAAGAAATTTTTTATATTGGGACCTCCATGAAATTATTGTGATCTCCTAATAAAATGGTATTCCTAAATTGAATTATCATCTGACCCTATGGTTTTTTTAGTTACAAAAAGGAAAATTGACTAATTCTTGTTTTTTGTATCTAATACATAAAATACCTCCACAGTTTGTGATGTAATTATTAAAAACTTTTCCTTATACCCTTCCACACTAAAATTAAACTTCATAAATCCCAATTAATAGACTTTAATTTCACTTATGTTTTCAACCCATTTGAAATGTAAATTCAACACTTTAAATTTTGTATAATACAACTCGTTTATTTATTCAATGATGCAAAAATATGATATATTCATATAAAACATATTTACATCCTTGGAACCAGGTATGCTCACTGCTTCTACTACAAGTGTAACTACACTATTTTTCATTATACTGCATTCATTTTATTTATTTGTAGAAAAATTATAACCATTAATTACAAAACTAGTGTAAGATATAAAATTTACATTTAATCCCCTCTGTATATATTAAATCCATCTAGTAATTGAATTTTTATTTTTAAATAACTCTTAATAAATATGGTCTTACAACCATATTATAAACTATTTATTATCTATATTTGATTTCCATCCTTAATACATTGATGGAATCAATTAACTAAGAATTAATTTTTTGGGATTCAATGTATGGATAAACCTTTGCACTAATATTTAAAATGTAAAGGTGATATTGATCTCTCTCTATTATAGTAATTGTAACAATATCTCTTCTGAAAACCCCTTTACATATAAGGCACCTGTAGTGATGAGATTTTGGGAGATTGATGCTATCAACATATGATAGGTAATCATTATAGAATTAAATATCTTCTTCAGCAATATATCATTCTACATTACATCCTTTTGGAAAAATTTGATTATTGAAGTACCCTTTCAAAATATTCATATATTGTTTAATGGGGTACATATATCTATAAGGGATAGGACCACATAGTTAAATCTCTATAACCAAGTGCACCATTAGGTGGACCATTATATCAAATAATTATGGTTTTAATAACATCTCTAATTAACATAATATTTTTGAAATATCCTTATTCATGATTGGAAACTTTTTTGGGTCTATAGCTTTATTATATATGGATTTGAAAAAGAATAAAAGTATGGTTAATGCATGTTGTAAATTTTTAGGAATAATGGACATAAAGTGATCGACATCAAACCTTACATCAAAAAATGAAATTCATGTTATATTAGACACTATAACATCAAATAAATCCTTGACACAACATTCCTGATATTTTATGCATTCCCCTATGGAACTTTTACACCATTAAGGGAATTAAAAATAGAAATTTTTATCTGAATATAGTATAATCTACTAAAGGAATAAAATTTTGTCTTTCACCATTCACCGGGGCCAATTACTCCCTTATACAAATGTTAATCATGTATAACCTAGCCTTGATTCCATTTTTTTTGTCAGGAACATTTAGTAACATTCCAATAATACTGATAAATATATTTTTCTACATGAATGAATTCAAGAAAATTTATAACATACAAACAATTCCAAAAAGGTATTTTGATGAAAATTTATCTCTTTTGATAACCTAATTTCATAAGGTTTTTTAAAAAAGTTATACCAAAAATAGTTTCAATATCTTATACTTTATTGAATATTTGATCACCCATGAGTGGAGATAGTGTTATAAATTTTATGTATTCTCATTGAATGATGTCATCCAAGATAGTTATTTATGTCCTAGAGGTAAAAAAATTTATATATGAAAAACACAATCATTAGTAAAAGTATCAACCTTACTAATTATGTAAATTATTCACAAATGGGATGACCCAAAATTCCTTTAATGCTATAGCCTGACAAATTTATAAAAGTAGGAAATTCATTTATCATTTTGTACAACATGGATCTCACTGTGAATTATTAACTTAAATAAGAATCATACAATGAAACACGTGTATCCCATATCAATTTCAGATCGTCCATTAGTGGATCCAAATAAACATCAATATCATTACCAGGTTGTTTTAGTCTAGATATAAGCAGAGAAAACATAATGAATTCTCAATTTATGCATAACCATGGTGGAAAGTTATAATTTAACAATACTGTGAGTAATACTCTATACACCAAAAGGATTTATTCCTATTTTAGATAATGTAATATAGAGGTTTCTAAGCTCATTTACAAATTTAAGATATTCATGTTTATTTTTTTCTACTAAGGAGAGTATGCTGGGTGACATGGTTTCTTGTCTTCAATTATTGTATATGTGTGCCATGTCAATTGTCTAGAAGTTTATTGATATCCATATAGTCATATAAACCTTGTAATGATAGGAAAGTACCATATATATTTTTAAGGGCATGATTTAACTTTCTTTTATCAGTTCACTCCACACTAAGGTAATTTTCTAAGTGATTCACAGTCCTTGTGAAATAATGTGCAATAATTTGGATATACATGTATCTGTTCAAATATCATTCCCAATGAACATATAATTCATTTATCATAATATTTTCAATAAGAAATATCAGTTTTATCTTGTAACATATCATTTAGGAGACCAAGAAGTTTTGTAAAGTTTGTTTCACTTCATCCATTGTAAGATTTCAAATTATTTAACTTCAATTAAGCTAAAAATATTGTATATTTAGCAAAACCATTATATAATGGTATCTTATAAAAACTATTTAACTTCTCAAAAAACTTTGTGAAATTATAAAGTTTATCATAAATTCCCATTTTCATTACATCCATTAAATCTTTATCATCATTTACATCAGTATTAATATCAAATGATCTATAAATCGCAGTATCATCACAATTTGTATTTACATTTAGTTTATCTTTGGGTTTAGTCCAATATTTATATATTTTATCTAATATATGACAAATAAAATGTTCTTCCAACTCTTCCAAATGAATTTTTATTGAATAAAAACAATGTAAACATAGATAAAGGATTTAAGAAGGGGCATAGTCATGTTGTATTGAAAACTTGATGAACTCTTCAACTCCATCATCATACTCTTTTATCATATGAATGTCATCCATACATTTTTATTAAAATTCATCTTATAAGATTTAATAATATTAATTATTTAAAAAAATAAATAAATACACATAGTTATGTGCATAATGTATATATATATTTATATGTAAACAAAGTATCAGAGTTTGACTATATTCATGCTCTATTTTGGGAATGTTTACATAGCTTGAACGTGTTTTTGATCGATATATAAGAGTATTATAAATAAATTTTAAACTATTTGGTATAGAATATTTAAATTTGATTACTTCAAAAGTAAATAGACTTAATAAAAATTAACTTTATTCGAGGTTGCTGGGATAATTCAATTAGATTATATTAGAAAAATTAATATAAATTCAAAAATTATTTAAATATATAGAGTTTTCTCTAGAATAAATTCTAAAATTTTCAATTGGAAATTAATGTTTTGAGAGTTCTCAAATTTTTCTATTAAGGGGATAGAATCAATTATAATTATAATATTATTAAAAATACAACCCTAAAAAAGTGAATAATTAATTTATTTTATTACATCAATGATACAAAACCTTAAAATTGTTATCCAACCCATAAATCAATTCATTATAAAAATAAATTTAATTTATCATATGACTATTAAAATCTCAAATTATAGGACATTATTTTTAGAAAATCTTTGGTCTTGGATCAAATCATAGATTTCCTTTTTTATAAAGAAACTATGTTGACACATTATCACACATATAACATAAAAATATCCTAGTATTAATTTCAACTAGGATTATTCCCCTTCAATTAATAATTGAACTTAATAAAATCATTAATGAAATATAAATTCATAAGATTTTGTTTTTATGAATAAAAACATAAAAACTATTGACTTCTAACATATAACCATAACACCCTGAGTTTTTATAAACCCTTTTTTTCATAAATAAATTAATTTTATTTAATGTAATGAATTTCATGATAAACTAAGTCAAAAATTATATATAATCTACACCAAGTTATGCTTGTGCTACACGTAATACTGACTTGTCCTGCATTACCCACAACCCTAAGTTTCTACAAAAAAACATTTTAGTATATTAATTATTAAAAAGGGATAGATATAACATAGACATTAAACATAGTAATATGAATAGTAATAAATAATTTTAAAATATTATTTATAATGGTTTTATATAAATAAATCATATTGATAATAAGATATTTAATTTTTAGAAAAGTCTTTATATGTTTAAAAATATTATTTACTTAAAAAACTATTTTTATGTCCTTATGTGAACTATAATAAAATTAATTTTAGAACTTTTAGAAAAAAAAATTATAAAATAAAAATAATTTTTTAATTCATAATTTAAAAATTATCTTACGGTGAATTTTTGAGATTTTTTTGAAAAATATCATTTTTAGTTGAAAAGTGAAAAATATTGAATTTTAATTCAAAACTGCTTTTTTATATAATTTATTTATATAGTTAAATTCTATTTTAATTTGGTTTTAAAGTGTAATGATATTTATTTGAAATAAATTAATCCAATTTATTTCATTTTAACCAATTTCACATTGAAATTGAATAACAAAACACTCCAAACTTTTCAACATTTTTGCTTAAAAACCCGTTGTCGGTACCCGTCTGTGGGATTAAATTTAAATTAATTTCTACCAATTATGTGATTATAATTTGGAAACATATATTAAATATTTTTAATCATAATAATTTAAAATTTATAACAATTTCAACTTATTTTTTACAAAAAAAATATTAGCGAAGGTGATTAAAATTATTTACAATGATTAAGAGAAAAATAAGCTTATCAAAGCAATAACCTTGAACTTATGACCCAAAATGACCTATAAACTTGTAAAAAATACATATTATGTCCATATTTAGACCATACACTCCCTTATATCATATCTTTACAATTATTAGAGCCACATGAAATAGGAAAAATGTGGGTAGAATTCCCTTTTCAAAAATTTACAAGAATGCCACTCCTCCTCCACTATAAATAGGCACTCAACCCTCCCACTTATACACACTTATAAAGCTCTTTGGATCTAAAAAAATACCTAAATTTCCTAAAAATATTATAAACTTCATCCTATAATCCTACCTTTTGGAATAAATCCATCCAAGGAATCCCTTTGGTGCAAACAAAAATGAGTTACCCAAAGAAGATGTAACATCCTTCCTCAAGATATTTTGTTTTACTTTCATTCTACACCCCCTAAACTATTATTATTTAATTATTATATAATAACCTCATTATCATAAATATAATTATATGTTTTAATTATAATTTTTTACCTACACTTTTACACACTCTCATCTAATTGGTAATGAACTTGTCGTTCTTGTGTACGGTGAACTATCACCTCACAAAACGATATTATTTGTTTTTCCTTTACCACCTCTAATGGTTGGTAATAATGATGGAAAACCAATTTTTATATAATAAATATGATATTTATGATTTATTTATGCTTATTTAATTAATATATAACACATACCTTCTTGATTTCTATTTTGTGTAAAAACAATAATTTTGTATGGGTAAGTATGGAATAAAGCCTCCTCAAAGCGATGTGATTCATTAAAAATATACATGGAATGTATTAATGAAGATTTTAGTAAATATATATGATATATCGTATATAATAATTTTTCTAGAATATATATATCATTTACTTTATTTCTTTCAATATGATAATTAATCGAAAATAGCATGTATGCGTACGTACGGCCTACCATCTCTATGAATAGTGTATTTAATTTCATATTTTTATATTTGATATATTATTATAAATAAATATATAATTAATAAACATGATATTTATATCATGTTTTACATTTTGTAAATCATGATATAATTATGAGGACCAAAAATATAAAAAATTAAGACCCATACGAAAAAAAAAATTGGATATTACCCAAAACATAAACTTAACATGGAAATGTTAGTAAGTGGGTAATATAAATCTATATATGGTATTAGACCTAAAAATATGGTTTTTAGTAGATTTATAGTAAACTTATATCTATTATACGGGTGGTTTTAATTATTACGATGATAGTCAAGACATAAGGAAATGGGATTTCTAGTCTCACTTTTATTTTGGTGAGATTTATGCCTTATAAACCACTCATTTCATTTGTGTGGTGTATATACTTCCCATGAATATATTATATGACTATTATACTTAAATTTATTAGTATTTACATATACATTTTACTATCTCTCTTTCATGGGGTTTATGTTTCAAAAGTTACCAAATCAGTAAAGTATTTTTGTCTCAATTTTCATTCTTTGAGACACATGCTATGAATTTCAAAAACCATGTTTTCAAAACTGTTTTCAAAAAAAATCAAAAATTAGTTTATTGTTGATATTTTAAGATGTTTTTCAAGGAAAATAGATATTAAATGTTTTTATGGTTTTCAAGCTTCCTTTATAATTTTTCTAAACTATTTTCAAAGAAAAAGGTTTTCAAAAATGTTTTGTGTTTTAAAAATAATTTTTCAAAGAAAAAAGGATATTTTTATCAAGAAATGTTTTTAAAATATCTTCCCAAATTATTTTACATATAATATAAAATCCATTGGTTTTACTCATTCATTTATGGGGAAATTATCTAAAGTTTTTATTCATATTCTTTCTCTGAATGGTTTATGTTTTGATGGCATGATTTTCGTGAAACCCATTTCTATTTCACAGGTTTTATAATTATTAAACCCACTTATATTCATAGGTTTTTATTTGATGAAATGATTATAAAACCTGTCTTTTTCCATAGGTTCAGATATTATTACATTTTTATGACACCCATTTCATTTTATGGGTTACTATATGACTGTTTATGATCTTATGGAATAAGTATTTATGATTTCATTATGAGATGGGTAGGACTTATATCTTTCTCCAATGCATTGGGTAAGGATTTATATATCATGAGATAATGATGGGATTTGATTCGATGGGATTGATCCACTATGGAAGAAGGGGAAACCTAATCCCCTATGGGAAGATGGTAAAACTCGATCCACTATGGGAATATGGGGAATCTTAATACCTTACAAGGAAAGGAATGCGACTAGGGATGGTGGTGTGTCCCACCTAGTAGGGTATGATATTATAATGACATGGTCATGTTCTCATACCCTTATTCTCATGTATATGCTTACATATCTCCTTTGTTTACCCTTACTGAGCATTTGAGCTCACCCCTTTTATGTTTCCATTTCCCAGGTTATTAAGATATGTATTATGTATGATGTGTCTAAGGAGGGTTCTAGCCATGAATAACCTACTGTTAGAAAATTTAGGTCACATATCTACTAGTTTTTATGTTTCCAAGTTTCTAAAGTCACTTAAATAATATGGTCTTTGGGCATCTTTTTGTGTAATGTTTTAATTATTCTGAAAACAATGATGAATGTTAATGGATGAAAAGTGAGGGTCTCTATAGTTAGTATCATAGAAAGGGTTTAGTTAACATTCTAAAACTAGGATAAGAAAACCTTATTGATAACCCAAAGTATATGTCTATGGATAAGTCTAAGGATGAGGAAAAGTATAGGAAAACTTCCTAGAATTTTGGTAAAGGATAGAGTGAGTGGTTTTCTAGAAATACATCCATGTCTTGATATTAAAAGTGGATATGGATCTAAAACATGTGTACATAGGGGTAACAACCTTGAAATCACTATATTGAGAGAAACTCAATCAGGAACTAGTGCACAAAAATGGGACTTGTTCTACACCTATATTGACACTCTCAGATATTATGCTTTGGGAATTCATAAAATCTTCATGAACCATTAGGAAGGGTTTAAATATGATTTGGTTATGAATAACCTAGTATAAACCTAATATATCATAGATTAAATAATGTGTAATAATTTGGACATCCTATAAGTGGTTTTTAGGATTATGTGGTTCTGCACTATGAAAACAATTTCTTACTCAATGATTTTTGGTTTTAGTCAATAGTTAGAACCTAAAGGAACTACATTAATGGTGATTGCAAAAAAAATGCAATTATTTTCCACCTAGGCATCATAACTCTATCAAATCTAGAATCCAAAATATCATTTCTTTGCTCACCCTAATTTCTCAAGATATGAATCAGACTAATCTTTAAAATGAGTAAAGGATGGAACAATGTTATGTTGATTCATTCATGAAGAAATTTCCACCTTATTTTAGAAGGACTTCTAATACACTTATGGATGAAAAATGGATTAGTACCATTTAAAATATATTCTTTATTATCTTGTGTTTATGACATGAGAAATTCATTCTATCAGTTTATCATTTAGAAGCTGTAGCCGACCAGGGGTGGACTCTAATAAAAAATATGAGGAATCAACATGAAACGGAATCCCTGTATTGGGATGAGTTCAAGAACTTATTCTTCAATAAGTACTTTCCTCAAGAAATTAGTATGAATATGGAAAATTATTTCTTTGAGTTGAAGAAAATGGATAATTAATCTATTGGCACCTATAAGGATAATTTCACAAGACTTGTGAGGTACTCTTATGGAATTATAATCCAATCTGAAAGTAAATTTGATAGGTTCTTCGATGGCTTAAATTCAAGTCTTAGAAGGTCTTTATCCATAATATAATTTATTATCTATGAATAGGTTGTGTGTTTTTCAATAAAATTTGAAATTAAGGTTGGATTTACATATCAATATCATGGATTTAACAATAAAAGTAATATGGAGTTCAAAGGAAATCTAAAAACCTTGCAGAGAAAAATATGAGCCTTCCTTTATGCATCAAGTGTTGAAAGAATAATGGAGGAAATTTTCTTATGGGGTCTAATAAATGTTTTTAGTTTGGGATGGAAGGATATTGGTAAATTAAATACCAAACTGATGGAAAGAAGTTGTCAAATGATGCAAATAGAGAGAAATCTATACAAAATGCACCTCCCACACTTCAGTGCTTTATGTTTAGGGAGGATGGTAATTATTCTAACTATTTACCAAACCTGAGGGTTGGTGGTGGTGATTGGAATCAACAACCTCTTAAACCTATGGATAAGTCAGAATCTCATGTGATCATCATTTCTGATGAAAGGTGTCATAATGACATGGTGAAAGGTACACTTACCATCCACTCTAGTACTTCTAATGTCTTATTTTATTTTGGATCTACCCACAATTTAAAATCTAAATAAGTTTATAAGGGTATTAACATTCCAATAAAATGATTAGATTTGGAATTAATAGTGAAAACCCCTAATGGTATGATGATTTCATCTCAATTCTATGATTTATCTCCGATGGATGTTTGTGGGAATGTGATTCCTGAAAATATTTTCATTCTTCCTTTGGTTGATTTTGATGTCATATAAGTCATGGATTGGATTTCTATTTATAAATCCCATATCATTTGTTGAGAAAGAGAAGTTACATTTGATATTTCAAACCAAACTATAGTCATCTATCAATGTGATGATAAGTATGAACTTCCTATAGATATTACATTTGTCATGTGGGTCTTAATTCTCATACATAAGGCATGTTTTTTTCAAATTGTTTTGGAGAAACTCAGCATAGATAATATTCCAATAGTTCAATAATTTGTGGATGTGTTCTCAGAAGTGTTTCTTAGTCTTCCACCAAAATGTGAAGTTGGTTTCTTGATATAACTCATACCCAATTCTACGCCAATTTCAAATACTCCCTATATAATGGCCCCAATAGGGATGTAGGAATGAAAGGAGAAAATCCAAGAAAACCTTGATAAGGTATTCATTCATCCTAGTGTTTTAGCTTGGGGTGAACTTGTTCTCTTTGTGGAAAAGAAATATAGATCAATATGACTCTAAATTGATTATCATGAGTTAAACAAGATCAAGATCATGAACAAGTATCCTCTTTCCCATATTGATGAATTGTTTGATCATTTATGCGGAGCTCAATACTTTTCCCAGATTGACCTTTGTTCTGGATATCATCAGTTGGGGGTCAAGAAAGAGGATATACCCAAGACAGCATTTCATACATGGTATGGAAAATATGAATATATAGTTACGGGTTTTGGTCTTACTAATTCTCCGATTTTCTTCATGGATTTTAGGAATAGACTATTTATATATTACCTCGATAAGTTTGTGGTAATATTTATAGATAGTATTCTTATCTATTCAAAGAGAAAGGAAGATCACGAATACCACTAGATAATTATACTAAAGGCCCTAAGGAAGGATAAATTGTATGAAAATTTTACCAATTTTGAATTTTGGCTGAAAAAAGTTTCATTTTTGGGTTACATAATCTTAATAGACAATATAGCAGTAGATCCATCCAAGACAGAGGCTATTGAATGTTGGCCTAGACCAACCACAGTGGCTAGGATCTATATATTTCTTGTATTATCTGGATATTATAAATAGTTTTAGGACAATTTCTCACGACTATCGAATCTTATGACCAAGTTAACTCAGAAGGGTGACATTTTCCTCTGGACAGATGAATGTGAGAAAATTTTCAAGGAACAAAAGATACGTTTGGATAGCACACCTATACATACATTACTTTATAGTGTAGAAGGGTTTTTAATATATATTGATTTATATAAGAAGGTATTGGGATGTGTTATTATAAATAATAACATGGTTATCTCTTATATCTCATGATAGTTAAAGATCCACTAGAAAATTTTCCCAAATCATGATTTGGAGTTAGCAGTGGTAATATTTTCATTAAAGATATTGAGGAATTATATTTATGTAGAAAAGTGTGATATATATACTGATAATAAAATTCTAATATATATATTCACATGGAAAGAGTTTCACATGAAATAGATAATATGGTTAGAGTTGATAAAGGATTATTACTGCTCAATACATTACCACCCTGGGAAACTGAATGTGGTGGATTATGTATTGAGATTAAAAGATCATGCTATCTTATCCATGATGAGGATCACAAAAGATCCAATATTTTTGGATTTTCAAATGATGGATCTATAAATCATGAAGAAAGGGGAGAAATATTATCTTTATCAATTGAATGTCCAAACCTCTATCCTAGTGAAGATTAAAGAGGTGTATGAGGAATATATAGAGATATAAAAGAAGGTTATAAAATTTCCTGAGTCTAACCTTGATTAGGATGAAATGAAAAGGTTCAGAAATAGTGTATGTGTTCCTTACATACCATATTTTATGATGGAAATATTATAGGAAGGTCATAGTTCTTCATTCTTTATTCATCCTAGAAGTATAAAGATATATAGTGATTTGAAGGAATGCTTCTGGTGGGATATAATAAAAAGGGTTATCACAGATTTTGTATCTCAATGCTTGGTGTGCTAGAAAGTTAAGGTAGAATGAAAAAATTATAAGGGGAGGTTTCATTCATTACCCATACTAGAATGGAAATTGGATAACATCATTTTTTATTTTTTCATTGGAATCCCCAAACCCTCTAAAGGGTTTAATTATATATGGGTGGTATTTGATCGCCTTACTAAGTTAGTGCACTTCATTTCTATCAGTGAAGACTTATCATTGGGTCATCTTACTATGATATACATTAAGGAAGAGGTAAGTTTCATAGAGTACCACACTCTATTGTATCTGATTGGGATCTGATGTTTACCTAAAATATTTTGTGAAGTCTTCAATAAACACTTGATATGGAATTAAGTTTCAGCACTACTTATCATCCTTAAACACATGTTCAGTCTGAAAGAACAATTCAAACCCTAGAGGATATGTTGTGATCCTGTTCATTGGATTTCAAAGGTGGTTATGATCAACACCTTCCTCTAGTTGAGTTTTCTTACAATAATAGCTTTCACTCAAGTATTTAGATGGTACCTTATGAAATCCTCTATGGGAAGAAATTTAGTGCTCCAGCTTGTTGGGATGAAGTTGGATATAGAAATATATTAGGACCTGAGATAGCTGAAGAAATGTCAAACAGGTTTAAACAATTACGCAACATATCAAGATAGATCAAAGTCAATAAACAATTTAATATGATAACCATTAGAAAGACCTAGAATTTGATGTTTTTTAGAAGGTGTTTCAATGAATTTATCTATGGAAAAAGGTTATGAGATTCAAGGATAAATAGAAACTAAACCCCAGGTATATCGGTCCCTTTGAGATTCTTGATCATATCCGAACGGTAGCCTCTTGCTTGGTACTTCCTCCGAATCTCTCTAAAATCCATGAGGTTTTCCTGTTTATCTCCTTAGGAAGTAAATACCTAACCATTCACATGTATTGAAATTAGATTCCATACCACTAGAGCAGGATCTTTCATATGAGGAACAACTAGTTGAAATTATGGATCGTACAGATAAAGTTCTACGAAATAAGACCACTCACCTGATCAAAGTTTTGTGAATAAATCACTAATTGGAGAAAGAACCATGGTACCTTGAGGGTATTATGAGGCAGAAGTATCCTCATTTTTTTGTATCATAATGTTTAATTTTGAGAAATAAATTCATTTTAAGGGGGGTAGAATGTAACACCTAGAGTTTTTGTGAACCTTTTTTTTCTATAATAAATTAATTTTCTTTGATGTATTGAATTACACACTACACTAAGTAAAATGTTCTTTATACATTATAAAATTTTTTGCTTTCTCTACATTAAACACCGACTTGGATTTCATTACATGCAATATAGAGTTTCTATGAAACAAAATTTTATTATATTAATTATTTAAATAGGATAGCTATAACATAGTTGTTAAACCTGTTAATATAAATATTAATACCTAATTTTTCAATATTAATTATAATTTTTTTAATACAAATAAATAATATTGAGAATAATACATAAAATTTTAAGTAATGTCTTTATATGTTTAAAAATACAATTTTCTTAGAAGAGCTATTTTTTATGTCCTTCTGTGAACAACAATAAAATTAATTTTTAAATATTTTATAAATTTAATTTGAAAAAATAAACTTAATTTTTTAATTCATTATTTCAAAATTATCTTAGGGTTAATTTTTTATATTTTTCTAAAAAAATTCATTTTTGGGTGAATAGTAAAAAATATGGAATTTTAATTCAAAGCTTCAGTTTCATCTAATTTATTTATATATTTTAATTATATTTTAATATGGTTTTAAAGTTTAATGAGATTAATTTTACATAAATTAATCTAATTTAGGTCATTGTAACTAATTTAACATTGATATTTAATATCAAAACATTCCATTCTTTTAAACATTTTTTCTTAAAAACATGTTGTCATGACCCGTTTGTGAGGTTAAATTTAAATTAATTTCTACCACTCATATGATTAAAATTTGGAAAAACAGATTCCATATTTGGAATAATAATATTTTATAATTTATAATAAGTTTAACTCAGTTTTCTACCAAAAATATTAGTGAAAGTGATTAAAATTAATTATAGTGATTAAAAGAAAGATTAGCTTAACAAAGGATTGAACCTTGAACTTAAGACCCAAAATGACCTAGAAACATGTCCAAAATCCATTATATATAAAAATTTAGACCTTATACTCCCTTTATTATACTTTTTTATCATTATTGGAGCCACTTTACGTTGGAAAACATGGATGGAATTCCCTTTTCAAAAATTTACAGGAATACCACTCCTCCTTCACTATAAAAAGACACTCACCCCTACCACTTATTCACACCTCTCAATCCATTTGTCTTGAAAAACCTCTACCTAAATATCCTCCTAACATCCCTAACTTCATCTTAAAATCATCTATTTGGGAATAAATCCATCCAAGGAATCCCTTTTGTGAATATCAAAAGGAGTTACCCTAAGAAAAGGTAACATCCTTCCTCAAGTTCTTTGTTTTATTTTCATTCTCCACCCCCTCAAATATTATTATTACATGATTATATAACAACATCAGTATCATTAATATACTAATATGTTTTTTTTATTTTCATTCTCCACCCCCTAAAATATTATTATTACATGATTATATAACAACATCAGTATCATAAATATACTAATATGTTTTTAGTCTAATATTTTGATGTAAACTCGCACACACTTCCATCTAATGGGTAACAAACTTAACGTTCTTATGTATGAAGAACTATCGCCTCACGAAACCATATTGTTCGTTTTTTCTTTACCACATCTCATGGTATATAATTATGATATAAAATATATTTTTATATGGTATATATGATATTTATGATTTATTTATTATTCTATAATTATTATATAACACATACTTTCATTCTTTCTATTTTGTTTAAATGCGATAATTTTGTTTGGGGAAGTGTGGACTACCGCCTCCTCCAAGTGATGTGATTCATTCACACTCTACAAGGAATGTATTAATTATGGGTTAAATAAAAGTATATGATATATATATATATGACATAATAATTCTATTATAATTAGTATATATATATATATATTATTTACTTTCTTTCTTTCAAAATGATAATTAAACTTAAATAGCTTAATGCATACATACGGCTACCGTCTCCATGAACGGTGTATTTCGTTTCATATTTCTATCTTTCATAGATTATTATAAATAAATATATACTGAATATAAATAATATTTATATCATGTTTTACATTCTTTAAATCATGAAATAAGTATAAGGACTAAATATATAAAAAATTCAGACACATTCAAAAAATAAAGCGGATATTACCTGAAACGTAACTTTAACATGAAAGTGTTAATAAGTGGGTAATATAAATCCTTATATGGTATTAGATATAATAATATTGTTTTATGGTAGAGTTATAATAAAATTATATATATTATATAGAATTTTTTAATGATAATGATGATATTAAATACATAAGGTAAGGGGATTTCTAGTCTCAATTTTATTTTACTGAGATCTATGCCTTATTCACCACTCGTTTATTTTATGTGGTGTATATTCTACCCATGAGTATATTATATGATTATTATCCTTAAATTTATGGGTATTTACATATCCATTTGATGATCTCTCTTTTATGGGGTTTATGCTTCAAAAAATTTCAAATCGGTAAAGTAGTTTTGTCTCAGTTTTCCTTGTTTGAGACACATGCCATGAATTTCAAAAACCATGTTTTCAAAAATGATTTTAAAGATGATATTTTAAGCTAATTTTCATGGGAAAATGGTTTTAAATTTTTTTATGGTTTCCAAGCTTCATTTATAATTTTTTAAAGCTATTTTCAAATAAAAAGGTTTCTGAAAATGTTTTATGTTTTAAAAAAAAATCAAAGAATAAATGATATTTTTCTCAAGAAATGTTTTCAAAATTTCTTCCCAAATTATTTTAAATATAATATGGAATCCATTTTTGTAACTCATGACTTTATGATAAGTTGATATAAAGGGTACATTAATATTCTTTCTCTGAATGATTTGTGTTTTTATGGCATGATTTTTATGAAACGTGTTTCTCTTTTATGGGTTATATACTTATGAAACAAACTTGTTTTAATGAGTTATGATTTGATGAAATGATTATGAATCCTATATTTTTTCACAGGTTAAGATATGATTACATGTTTATGTAACCCATTTCATTTCATGGCTTATGATATGACTGTTTATGTTCTTGTGGCACATGTATGTTTGATTTCATTATGAGATGAGGGGGACCAATATCTCTCTCCAATGCATTGGCTAAAGATTTATATCTCATGATATAATGATGGGATTCAAGTTGATGGGATTGATCCACTATAGAAGATGGTGAAATCTAGTCCACTATGGGAATATGGGGAAACACGATCCACTGTGGGAAGATGGGGAAACCTGATCTCTTCCAAGGAAAGAACAGTGACAGGGGATGGTAATGTGTCTCACCTAGTAGGTTTAATCCCTAGGAAGTGCGTTGTTAGGTTTTTTAAATGTGCCTTGACACATAGGGAATGGTATTGCATGTTTATGTGTCTACCAAAATTCAATATCTTATTCATATGTTATGCCTTCATGGATTATGCTCTTGATTAACTTATGATTCATGTCTTATAAACTGCTAATAATTATGTCATGATTCATGTTTATGATCTTTAATATGCAGGGTATGATCTTATAATTTCATGATCATGTTCTCATACCCTTATTATCAAGTTTACATTTACAGGTCTCCCTTGTTTAACCTTTCAGAGCATCTAAGCTCACCCTTTTTTATGTTTACACTCCCTAGGTTATAAAGATATGTATTATGTATGATGTGTATAAGAAAGATGATATTCATAAAGAATCTAGTGGGAGATATTGTAGCTCACTTATGTACCCGTGTTTATATTTCCATGTTTCCGAATTCACAAAACTAATATGGTATTTGAGCATTTATTTGTGTAATGTTTTAAGTATTCTATAAAAATGATGTAATGTTAATATATAAAAAAGAGAGGGTAACTATAATAACTATATAATAAAATATTTATATTAAAAAATGAATAATTTTGAAATATAATTCATAAGAAATTATTTCAAATGAGGGCATTAAAATTAAGATATTATCCATCCAAATATTATATAATAATAATATGAATTTTTGTTGAGAATGTCTAAATAAAATAGTTAAAAAATCAAATCTCTGACCAATATAATCCATTTCATAGAGAATTCATCTTACTAATATATATATATATATATAATATGTATATAAATTAGAATATATATATATCATAAAAAATAAAAAATAATAATAAAATAAACATGTAGTATATTCAAATTTAAGAAAAAAATAAAAATATGACATATCAAACATTGACTAAACAACAATAGATTATAAAAAATATTCAAATTTAAAATCTATCCTATCTGAATTAGAAATAAAAAAATATAAATTAAAATAAAAGGGTTCATATACGAAGAGGAAAAATAAACAAATAAAAGATGAAAATGAGATATATTTTTTAAAAATTATAGTGAGTTCAAGACTACAGCATTTTTCAATGAGAAAAATCAAAAAAAAATAATGCCTTAATAAATAATACTACTTCACTACAATAAAATAATAAAATAATTATTTATAGTTTAAATAAATTAATTAAAATTAAATTGGATATGATGTAACCTAAAAGGATTTCTAAGATTAGAAGTTGGTTTTTCCCTAATGATGAATGTGTGTGTCACATGTAATATGAAAAAACTATTTCCAAGTTGTTATTGTTTTTATTTTAATGGTATTGGGTAGTTTTCCTTGTAAAAAATAGATTAAAGATAATCATAGATTATTATTATCTAGAAGTACTTATGTTTTAATGGAAATTTAACAAAATATGAAATAGAATTTAAACTTTATTTTTCTCCGTGAAAGAATTTCATTACCTAATCCACACTTTATGTTTATCTGACGATGTAGAGCATAAAATTTTAGGGTTTACTTATAAGGAAATGAAACTCAGAATGAAGATGAACCATGTATAACTAGGCCCTGGTTTATGGAAGATTTGTCTATATTCTACTTCAATGATTGATTATTCAAGTTGAAAGAAAAATAAAATGGTTCCCCGTGAAGAACATTGTACAGTAGATTATATTCTTAGTGTGAGGGTGGAAAGCATTAGGAATTGAGGATCATAGGGTCTCTATCCTCTTCAAGTTTTATGGATCACACAAAAAACCCAAACCCATTAGAAAAATTAAGAAAGCACAAACTTGAAAGATTCGATAAAAATGAGAAGAAACATCACCAACATTGGGTTCTGAGAGTGTTCATTAGTCTGAGATGATCAAGGGGGCGGCAGTGAAGGTTCAGTTCAATGAGAACTTGAACAGCGCATGGGATGGGGTAATCTGTTAGAGTTATATTTAAAAGAATGAAAGGGTTTTATCAATACTTTCCAAAAAGTTCTGATAAATATAGGTTTCATTAGTGCTAAAATAAAAAGCTCTGATAAAACCTATCTTTATTAGTGCAAACTATTAGCACTGATGAAGATAGATCTTTATAAGTGCTTTCTAGCACTGATAAAACATATCTTTATCTACACTTTCTATTTTAACACTAATAACACCTATCTTTATCAAAAAAAATTAGAAAGAGCTGATAAAAACTATATAAAGTAAATTAGAAAAATTAAATGGATATATATTAAAAATGAATAAATTATAAAAAAAGTGAAAAATAATATCATTATTCATGAATAAATCATCTTAAATATATGAATGACGTGAATGACTATAGTTTAATAACAAATAATGAATAGAATTCAAAAATATTAAAAAAATGAATAAGTTTTATTAGTTATATAAATTATTAAAAAACAAAAAATGAATACGAATTCATGTTAAATATGTACATTACAACCATATTAAAAACATTAAATGTTAATGAGTAAATATTTATAAAAAATATTAAAAATGAATAAATTATAAAACTTTAAATGAATAAATATTAAAAATGAAAAAATTAAAAAAAATAAAAATAATATATAATAAATATTATCGGTGAATATGTAATACTAAATAATATTAAATTAATTTAAGTTAAAAAAAAGAGTGAGATTTAATAATTTAAAAATTAATAAATAGTAAAAATATTAAAAAAATAAATAACTATTTTTAATTATATAGATTATTAGAAAAATTAAAAATGAATATATGTTAAAATGAAAATGAATATATATTAATTATATAAATTATAATAATATTAAAATCTTTAAATGTTATTGAATAACCATGTATAAATAAATATTAAAAATGGATAAAATTACAAAAAATATTAAATAAATAAAAATTAAAAATGAATAAATTTCAAAAATATTAAAAATAATTAATATTATTAATGAATAAATAAAATAAAAAATGAAAATCAATTGAAGAAAAAATATTACAAAGTAATAAATACTATATATTGAATAAAAATATAAAAAATAATAAAAATTTTCAATTAAGAACATAATATATATTAAATATGTTATGTTAATAAATAAAATTATATAATGAATATTAAAAATTGAATAAATTATAGAAATATTATATGTGTTTGTGTGTGTTTCTATATAAAATTTCATTAATTACATATGAGTGTGTGTCAAATTAATGTAACACAGGTTTGAAATATGTTAAATATAAAAAAATAAATTTTATTAAATAACCATTACTCGATGCTAATTAGTCAATATTTCTAATTAATATTAATTTTTAATTATAAACATTATTCCCTAAATACTTGACTTAATTAATATAAAAACATATTTTGCGTTATATAAATCATATTTAAATAAATATTATATATATTGATAAATATATATATAAGAATATATTTCTATATTAAAAGTATTAAATACATTAATGAATAATTATGTATAAAAACACTAACAATGAATAAATTTTAAAAATATTAAATGAATAAATATTTAAAATGAATATATTAAAAAAAGTAAAAAATCACTTAACAATATTAAATAATAAATAATATTTAATGAATGAATGATAAAAATGAATGAAATTTAATTAAAAGATGAATAGATTAAAAATATATTAAAAATGATTTAGATTTATTAGTTATATAAATTTAGTAAAAATAAAAAATAATAAAAGTTTAAATGAAAATGAATACACATATTAATTTTTCAAATTACATATGTATTAGAAAAATATTAAATTTAAATCAATAAATATAAATAAATATTAAATATGAATAAAATTAAAAAATATAAAACAAATAAAAAATAGAAATGAGTAAATTAAATATATATATATATATATATTAAAACATAATCAGTAGTATATATTAAATATTTATATAAAAAATGAATAAAATTTAATAATAAGAAACATAATATATTAAATATTAAATATTAATAAATAAAAATATAAAATGATAATATTAGTAATGTATTATTTATGTATATTTTTTCTCTATAAAATTGAATTAATTTCATATATGTACCTGTGAAATTATTATATGAAGTATTAAGTGTAATAATATTTAATAATTGTTTCTAATTAATAATTAAATATGTATTATTTGATATATGTTTCAATTTTAAAAAACAAATGATATTTATAAAACAAAATGATATTAAATGTCTATTAATATTAATTAGTCACTATTTTTAGTTAATATTAAATTATATACTATTTTTTACTAAATATATGATATATAAATATAATTTATAATACATTAATTATTATTATATAAATTATATTTAAGGAACTTATATATATATATATCAATATATATTTATATATGAAATAATATTTTTAATAATATATACTTTTTATTTTATATTTCGTGTTTAATTAAATATCTTATAAATCAAGTGTAAATGTATATATAGTCATATATAAATCATATTTAATAAAATATATTATATTTTTATCAATATAAATGTATTTATATATTAATATATTACTTTTAATGATATATTTTTTTTATAAATATACCTTTTTTAGCGATAAAAAAATCACACATAAATGCATGTATTTATCAGCACTTTTTAGTTAGCATTGATAAAGGATACCGTTGTTTTTCATGAATTTTGTAGTAGTGATCGAATATTCCTATTATATTTCACTGTGGGGTGGTAAAGAGTATTTAGAGTATTTGGATTAGAAATTTTTTTTTATCTCCTCACATGTGAGTTCATTGGTGTATACTTTGGTTGAATAGATTTCTTCCCATGATATTTTGTTAGTTCAAGAAGTTTGTAATATTTTCTGGATTTTCTAGATGAAACATTATAGATTTTGTTTTTAGCATAGGTTTTTACCTAATGAGGGGGATTACCCTTTTTGGGAGACATTCCCCATGCAATAGCCTGGGATCTATAGGGTATTTTGGTTCATCAAAATCTAAGATATGAAAAACGGTGTTTATTTATAGTTTATAACATACACACTGATAAAAAGAGAGTAGGAGATTCAAAATTTCAATTCCAAAAATTAGAAATAAATCAAATTAACTTCAATTAGTGAAAGAAATTGCATACTATAAGTGACCATAAAAAACTCAAACTTGAACAAAGGAAGAGGAAATTATAACAATTCATGCTTACAATTAATTCTCATGAAAATAATATAAGAATTTAAAACATTTTAATTTAATAAAACAGAATCAAGCAGTGAAAAACATATTATAGATATACATATACATAATTCCAGAACTTTCAAAAAAACCAAAAAGAAGGTTCAGTAATAAGCAATAATCAAGTTAGTAGCAACAACAAAAAATTGATCAAAAACAGAATATTTGACAATAATGTGAATATAAACAAAAAAAATCAAAACCATAATTTGAATTAATTTAACAAGCTAAGATCATTCAGAAATTCACTAATCGAACAAAACATAAATAAAAAATTTTAAAAGTCTCTAGGATTTAATGTTCTTTGGACCCTTTGGGGTCCTACGTGCATAGAAAGAATACCACCCAACTCACACTATTTATTATGCTCAAATGGATGTAGGTACAAGATATAATCTAGATATGGATGATCTAGAACAACAATACATTATATAAAAAATATCAAAAAAAAATACATGCTTAATAATCTAAAACTGAGACTACTTATCATTAACTCAATGTACGTCATTTAAAGGCTTGGTCAGGCTATGCTTCAAGTTCTGAAATCATGCACACAAATTTATGAACAACTCTGTAGAACTATAAATCATGTTCAATAATTGTGTGAGTAAGAAAAACATCTTAGATATAAAAATAGCACCAAAAAACATGCATTGGTTGGATCTAATTATTAATTTATAGATGAATACCCTTCCATTATATCTGGGAGGAATGTACAAACAGAGCATGATAAATCTTGGATTAGGATCTAAAGTCTAGTGGAAATGAAAGTACTTATGAAAATCTCACATGTAGGGCACTGATTTTGTAAATCACATAAAGAATAAACAACATTCCTAGGAACAGACCCTTGGATCTGGAAATAAACTAATGGTGATTTATCTTGTTCTAAAAACACCAAAGAATGGAACACAAACATCCTAGTAGATCTAAAATCATATAACCCATAGCCAGGACAAAAAATTCTGGTCTATGCACTTCCTCCCAATCTCTACTGGCACTAAAATCATCAGGGTAGACTCTACTTAGAGATGTCAGAACTAGCCTAAGAAGAAGTTGTGTATGGTTCTCAAATAATAGCTTCTAAATACACCTTGATAACTCTTAAAAAATGATCTCAATGGTGTTAGTAATCCTTTGATTCCAGATAGGATGAGGGGTAGCACAGAACTAGGAAGAACCCTACCTTGGAATAACTTTCCAAGAGATTAAATAACTCTAATAGGTGTAATAGCCAAGGAGCCCCAAAACAGAACAATCAAAGTGAACTATCCATGTGAATGTACAATAATAGAAGATAAAAACAAAAAATTATGATAATATATATGTGTGTGTGTGTGTGTGTGTGTGAAAATCCAATTTAAAAAAAAAACTAATATTTTACAAATCTCCACCATTTTCATATAAAATTGGATATTTTATTACACATACTACTATAAATATGTCCATCACATCCTAAATAGTAAACAACAAGACGGTACAATAGCTATGTGATCTTAGTCATACTATCTGTCAAGATTCCCCTAATATGCATCAACAAGGACACATGATGTTCAAATTGAATGATATACTAAAGCAACTAAACACGCTCAAAATTTAAACACAAAACATGAAAAGAGTGTATACCTACACTTACCTGTGTTTTACTCTGAGATAATGCTAATGAGGAATTTATATACTAGAAAATAACATTCTATAATATGTCCATAAAATCTCATTTATTCCTAAAAAACAAATATAAAATAGAGTAGTATCCATCCTCAAACAAAACATGGAAATAAAACAAAACTCAAAGAATTAAAAAATAATTTAACTCAGAAACAATAGTTCAATGAATAAAAGAAGAAAATGTATAAATTTAGATATGGTAATCACAAAATAAAAAAGTCATCCACTTGAACCCATAAAAACCAAAGAGGACCAAATCCCCTAGCACTGTCGATTGTAAGCCAATACACGCCTCCTGAAAACTCTATTTGAAGACTCTTTATGCAAGGATCCAAAAGATTCTTAAAATAAGAATTTAAAATCTCCACCCAAGGAGAAGAATTTATAAATGAAAATCCAAATGAGATATCCTCAAACAAAGGGAAACTTCTAGATCACATTCAAGTAGTCCCAACATCCTTGGATGGCTCTTTTTTTAGAACAAATGTAAGATCCCAACTAAAGACCTAGGGGAAAACAAGTCACTAAAGGGCCACACATCCAAGTCAAGATTCCTAATAAAACATGGTTCCTAACACTATGAAACCAAAATAAATCCACTAAAGGGTCAAATAGAAAATATAAGACTCTTGGTGATCATCCGAGAAACAAACACGAGCATTGAACCTACAAAATACCCAATCCTAAATACGGAACTCACTACAAGTCCATACTTGGAGAAAACATTAGTATAGGACATAGAGGAAAATAATAGATATAACTTAATCTCAACTATTAAGAAAATGGGAGATACTATAGACAAAATATCCGGCTAATACCTTACTGTTAACCTCCTCTTAGACATAGGCCAACCTCACACAAAACTCTTTCTATCCAAATACCAGATACACACATAGGTAGCAGCTACAAAAGGAATCTATAAGGCTCTGTATAACAAATAAAATAGGGAAATTATAAAGAAGAGATTATTAGAAATATATTTAAATTACAACTTATGAGAGTGCATGGATGAGTTGAAAAAAACAACTAAGTATTCTATGACATATAAAAGAGACTAACAAATCATTAAAAATCAAATAACAACCTATTTAAAAATATTAAAAAATGACCTAATTATGCCTCGATGCCACTTTTTTGTGGAGGATGACCCTGTGAGTGAGAGATACCCCATGAAATAGCCTAGGATGTATTGGTAATTTTGGTTCATCAAAATATGAAATAAAAAAATTATTTTTATTTATTTTTTATAATATATAGACAGATAAACAGAGAGAAGAAGGATCAAAACTAAAATTCCAAATATTAGGAATAAATAATATGAATTTTAATAAGTGAATAAAATCATATAATGGTAGTGGATATACAAAACTCAAGATTTCAAAAAGGTAGTGGAAATTACCACAATTCAATATTGTAATAAATTCTCCTCAAAAGAATATAAGAATTCTGAACATACTGATTTAATAAAATAGAATCAATTAATGAGAAATATTTTCCATATGAACATACACACAATTCAATAACTATCAAACAAACCAAAAACTAGGTTCACCAATAATAAATAATAAAGGAAACAAAAATAATGATAAATAGAGAATCAATAGAATACTTATCAACAACTTGAATATAAACTAAAAAATTAAATATGATAATTTGAATTAATTCAAGAAGTGAATATCATTCAGTAATTAACATATTGAATAAAACATAAATTGAAAGGATTAAAAGATGCTAGGATTTAGTGTGTTTCATACCCTTTGGGGTCCTACATGCATGGAAAGAACACCTCCCAACTCACACAATTTATTATGATCAAAAGGAAATTAGAACAAGAAATAATCGAGAAAGGGAAGATCTGGAACAACAATACATAGAATCAAAAAAGATCAAAAATACAATAATAGATCAATAATTTGAAATTGAGGATGCTTACCATAGACTTTCTGTACACCATTTTAAGGCTCGGTTAGGTGAGGCTTCTAGTTCTGAAATCGTGTAAAAACACACAAACAGCCTTGTAGAACTATAAATTTCATTTGAGAATAGAGTGTTTAATAATAGACTCCTCGATCTGAAAATATCACCCAATGTAAGATCCTATATTTTTTTCCAGGTACGTCCCTCTTTGAAATTTTTGTTAAATATATTTTGTTTGGGTTTCCTTGTCTTTAAACCTTGTTGGTCGAGTCTCATTAAGAGATAGAGAGACTTTGTTTGGGAAATTACCTAAAGATTTGATTTTTATGTTTGCTTGAATTAATAGAGTCTAGGTATACCTGTACTAAACAGACTTATGATTGTCTTTAATTTTTAGAAGTCTCTAGAGGTGGTATAGAATCCTCATGGGATTTTGAGGCCTAATGATATCTACATAGAATTTACACACCGTGTAATGTATTACACTCCTTTTAACTTCTACTAGGTATAATTTGTGAAAGGGATATAGGCTATGAATTGGTTCAAGTCATTAACTGGTTAAACATCATGAATCAATATTATATTATGTTTAATGTTCAATCAAGGTGAAAATCACATGAGTAAACACAATTTTTGGCATTCACTTAAATTGATAATTATACAATGTATAATTCTCAGGGTTAGTTATTATAACTCTATCATGAACTTATTTTTATCATTCCACTATATTCATCCCTCCTTTCTCAATCCTAAGAAATTTCTAGGTGATTTTTTATTTCCTTTCTTCATTCTGGATGTCCCATTAAATAAATCGATCTTTGGTAAGTTTTTTTTCTTAAGTTTTCCTTTCTATTCCTTTTTTCTTCATTATAGTGATGAAACCTTTTTACCATTATAGAATTAAGTGTTGATCTTGGTCCTTTTTTATATAAGTTTCTTCTTGTGATATTTTTTTCCTTCATTCTTTTTGGTGTTACCCATTGGAAGCTTTGTTTGATTTCTGGATTAAGGTAGGTGGTATAAAATCTAACCCTGTGGTTTATTTAATTATCAAGTATGTAAAATATTGTGAATTTCACTGACACACCATTGTCATTAATAAATTTAATGATGAATAATGATAAATAATGGTTTGGATTATTCCTTGGATCCCTTTGGATTCAATGGTGTTTCAACCTGGCTTGTGGCTACCCATTAGATGAGTAAAACCTAAATAATATTGAATTAGATAATGGATCAAAGTGTTTTAGCATGATATTTTAACCCAAGAGATTTCTTGATGTATAATTACTTTGGTGATGGATTTTATTATCAAAATGGCTAGAGATAATTTGATAAATAAATGAATGATTAATTAAATGAAAATTTTTAATTTGTATAATTAACCATTGAGGATTATGAAATGATATTTTGGTATCCTTGATATTAGGACATGTGTTGTGATTGATATTATAATGCTTATATATTGATCTTGGACTAGTTTCATGTTGTAATTTTTATATAGTGGGATTAGTATAGTTTCATTCTGTAATACTTATATAGCAGGATTGGCCCAGTTTCATGTTATAATTCTTATATAGTGGGATTGTCCTAGTTTCATGTTGTAATGTTGATATGGAGGGTTATTCCCAAATGTTGAAATGATTATATAGTAGTCTTGGGCTATTTGATGCTAAAATGATTATATATATGTCTTTTCCCAAAGCTAGAAATACGTATATATAGGGTTTGTTTATTATTTGATTATTCCATGGTTTGTGGTTATGGTTGCATGGTTGTGCTAGATTCTCAGATATATTTCATCATGGTGATAAAGAATGTTATTTGGTATATTATATTAATTTGATAAATTAATACACATTTTCATCACTTTATTGCATGCACTTATATTAATACTACTTTTTTTAGACATTTTGGTGTCAACCTACAGATTTTTACTCACACCCTATTCGGGTTGTCATTTAGTACCCAAACAGATTACATGGTTGAAAGTTTAGAAAAGGGTAAGGGAACTTGTAGATGATTTTTTTTCTTATTGGATGGGGTGGAGTTTGGATATGGTACCAATATGGGGTTTGGGTTTGGGGCCATTTGAGTTCATTTTTGTTTGCTAATTTCTTTATTTGTAATATTTTTTATTTTACATTAGATTCATTAAAGCCTTTTATTACATGATTCATTATTATTGGTTTCTCCTTTTACTTCTAATTTGTATGTTGTGTTGTTTCTTCTATTTCTGTTACTCTTCTATTTATTTATACTATTTATTTTTGGTGCATTGTAATTATATAATAGGGGGTATAGTCTCCCTAGTATACTTACCACACCCCTGCTGCTAGTTTGCAGCCTCAAGTGTAAAAGGAGGCAGGCTTGAGGTCCCATAACTAACCTAATTTTTCCATGTGAGAGTGCCAGATTAGGGGATGTAACAAAGTGATATCTAAAAAAGTAGTTTTTTCTTTTCTACTTATTTACTATTTAGAAAAGTTAGAAAGAATACTAAGTTGTTCCGGGAAGTGGTAATGAGCTTATTCATAGGAGTAGTTAACCCATGTATGAGGGGGGGATCTGAGTGCCTGAGGATGGGATTTCCATGTATGAACCTAGGTTTTGGGACTCTGAGACTTTGAAAAATTTCATGATGCCATTCCAAAGCAGGAAGTTCCGACGGCGTGCAATTTTAAGGCCCGGTGTTCCCGGAATTAATTATATAAAAATGTTAAGTGTTTTTATATTACGCACATGTGGTTAACTAAATAAAATGTGATATCTCTTAGATGGTTGTTTATATTGGTAATCTGAGACCACAGTTGGGTCCGAAACACGGTGTTTACCCTATGTGCAACCTAAAATGAGTCGGCGTGGGGTGTTCGGACCCCTCGCTCATTGGCGGTGTGTTTAATGGATAATTAAATTATCAAATTACTCATTTAATAGTTCAAACCTGAATAACTCCTAAACGGTAAATCGGATCGGAAATCCTAGGGCATGGTTGCATCCAGAGCATGTCGTTTACCCTAGGCAGGGTGTAAATATTGCGGGCGCAGGCCTGCTATGAGAGATGTAACCTTAGGGAAAAATTGTCCTTTTGAAATAATGACTTAGTGATTTTAATCATTGGTGTTCCCTTTCAAATAACATTCAAACGAAGCCTCGAAATGGAAATCCAAGACTTTTGTTGAATTTGAAATGGGTCATTTTTCCTAGGCGCGTTATAAAATAAGCGGACGTGGATGTTTTAGAATCTTCGCCCGTTGAGAGAGTTTCAGTGAATTTTTATAAATTCTCTTAAGTGTGGGATTGGGGGAAACCCATTTTATCTCTCTCCCTCTCTCTCTCTCTCTCTCTCTCTCTCTCGAGCGTTCTTCGGTGATCTTCTCTGTTCTTCGCTAGATCGAGGAGCGATCTTCACCGAAACTTCGGCGGGTCGAAGGTGGAGCGCAACGAATGCATCGCCAAGGACTAACGGATCCAAAGAGGTGGGATTCTTGATTAATTTCCACACCTTCGACAATTTCTTGAGTTTTTGCCAATTTAGTCGTTTGTTTTCTATAATTCTTGAACTGGGATGATGGCCGAACGTACACGACCATCGTCTGATCCCCAATTTTGATCCTCCTTCTTGGGCGTTCTTCGTCCAAAATTTTCGAACGTGTGCAAACCATTTCGGATCAATGATCAGGGGTAGGTGATTCGGAGGCCTCACCCCGAGGATCCTGAACCCATGTTCGATTTTAAATTTGGGCCACCGGAGCGGTGGTGGTGGTCGTCGGAAGCCCCGGCTCCGGTAAGGGCAGTGGCTGGAGGTCAGGGTGGCGCAGTAGGGGATCGGGCAAAGTGGCCAGTGCGAATGGGGTTCGGGCCGAAGCGGCCGGCGGCTGGTGGTGTCGGGTGTCACCGGCTGGCCGAGGACGGTGCGTGGTCGGATGAGCGGCTGGCCGAAGGTGGTGTGTGGTCGAAGGTGATCATGCGGCCGGGGTGTGCGGCCAGCTCGGGTGCGTCCAGGCGTAGCCAGTGGTCGCGGCAACGGCCTACGGCATGCGGCGTGAGGTGGCGTCGACCGAGGTAGCGTGGCTACATGGCGTAGCATGGAGGACCAGGCGGAGGAGCAGCGCGGGCCATGGCGTGTCGCGGCGTTTCGCAGGGATGCTACGGGAGCCGGAGGCGCCAGTGTCCGGTCGGCTTGTCATGCTCGGCAGGAGGGACCCGAGGCGGTGACCTCGGGGAACAGGACCCGCGTGTCACGGGTCCTCGTTGATGCGGCATGAGGGAGAAGACCGGCCAGTCTGGCCGGTCGGTGGAGGCGGCGACCTCGGGGGGGGGGGGGGGGGGGGCTGTGTGCTGCGGGTCTTCCTTGACACGGCGTGAGGGGGAGACCGGCCAGGATGGCCGATCTGTTTAAAAAAACGGACCCAAGGCAGGTCTGGTGGCTTGAGGCAGGCCGTGGCCAGCAGGCCATGATGGACAGGACCAGACCCGCGGGTAGGCCACTGGCCGGCAGTTCGAATGGGGCTGACCAGGGTGAACCGGCCCGGTTGGGCCCCCTTGCATTCGGGGGGGGGGGGGCGTATTTTCTAAACGGCGCGTCCGTTTGATGCGTTTTCTATGGCTATAGGTCCGTGTCGGTGAGACGGACCTTTTGAAGTGGGTTCTGATATTTTTGGGTTCTGCGCCCAAAGACACGTGACCCGAATAGCTTTGATTTAATAATAATAAATTATTATTAAAGTTGTGACGGACGTGGCTCACTAGCCGGATGTCCGTTTGACATGTCGTCAGAGGCGCGGTGGCCCCGAAGCTGAGACGGTCCTTGCAAGGTTGGTTCGGAGCCTTTGCGGGTTGGTTTCGTTGCTCGGTGGAATGAAACACTAAATATGAATAACTAATTAATTATTTAATTAATTAATTAATTGTTGTGTCAGACATAACTCCTACTTGGGATGTCCGATTGTCGCGCCGGCAGGGGAACCGTGACCCCAGTCCTTGTGCAGACTTTTTGAGATGCTTTCCGAAGTGTTCGGGTTGAAGAAAAGGTACAGGCCCCATAGGTCCTAGTTTGCAGGTTTTACGGTGAAATGCCAATTTTTCACCTGTCATCTTTTTGGGGTGTGTGGGTACTCGTTTCTGAGTGTTTTTCAAAGGGGATTGCAACGGATCAATCTTCCCGCCTAACTTCGGGCTCGAGGCATGGGCCCCAAGAGGCATCTTCCGAACGTATGCTGCGTTTTTACGACTTATGCTACATTAGTCTATTCAGGGCAAATGAATAGCCTATCCCACATGGTTACCTGCAAGGAACGCGATGGTATGATTTGTGTGACGTTTTTCGGGGTCAAGGTGTGGGCCCCACAGGGCCCTGTTTGCATATAACGTGGGGAGTTACAACTTCTGCATCTGGAGTCCGTTTAAGGTGTCGTCAGTGGCGTTATGACCCTGGCGCCAAGATGAATTGGTCCAGGGTGGTTTCAGGCATCGAAGCCAAAGTTGAGGCATGGTCCCCATGGGCCGTCTTTTAAGTTGTAAGTAGCGTTTTGCGGATTTTTTGTCAGACGTCCATTCAGGGAGAATGATTAGTCATTTTGGCATGTTTTTCTGAGGGCATCGCGATGGCACAAATCGCCTGACCTCTTTCGAGATGGAGGTGTCGGCCCCATGAGACGTCGTATGGGCGTAAAGCGGAGTTGAGTAACTTTTTCATCGAGAGCCCGTTTCCAGCGAGTATGTAGTCTATCTTGCGTGTTTTTTTGCAAGGATTACAATGGTGTAATCTGTTCGGGCGGTAGGAGCCTCTTAAGTGATCTTATTAAATATGTAAATATGAAAGGGTGTCGGTTGGAGGTTCCTTCGATGCACTCCGAACCTACGCATGGTAGCGGTGCTAGTGACACCCAGTGATGTCATGGACAGTGCGAAGTTATCAGACCAGTTCTAGATTTACCTTCCAGTGGGGCTGGGTAGTGGGTCACCATTTACTTATTTACGGTTTTCCCTCTAGCAGGGCTGGGCAGTGGGTCACCTGATATTTTATTACAGTTTACCCTCCAGCAAGGTTGGGAAATGGGTCACCGTTGATTTATTTAGGGTTTACCCTCTAGCAGGGCTGGGTAGTGGGTTACCTAATGTCTTATTATGGTTTACCCTCTAGCGGGGCTGGGCAGTGGGTTATTGTCGACTTATTTAGGGTTCACCCTCTAGCAGGGCTGGGCAGTGGTTCACCCGATGATTTATTACAGTCTACCCTCCAGCGGGGCTGGGTAGTGGGTCATCATTGACTTATTGGGGTTTACCCTCTAGCAGGGCTGGGTAGTGGGTTACCTGACGACTTATTTTAGACTCGATCCTTTATATGACGCTTGTTAGTGACTTTTCTCCATGATTATTGTAGTGGTTCCCTTAGTGGTTTGGTGTAGCGATGAGGCCGCTTGGCGTGTGGAAATGTTGGGCATCAGTGATAGATATCCTTTGAACTATTAGCAAATCTTCTTGGGCTGAGCTTGATGATAGAGATCCCCTTACACACTCATTTGGGATTCTTATTGAGCTTATATATATACACCCTACTTTGGTCCCCACTCCTTGGGATCGGTTACTCTCCTTATAGCAGGTGCGAAGATGCACAGGGTATTCCATGTGCTTTCTGTGTCTAGCTCCTCTTAGATTGGATTAGTATACTTCCTTCCTTTTGTTGGGTTGAGCTGCACTCTCTCTCTCTCTATGGTACTCTTGCTCTGTTTTTCGTTCTATCTTCTTCTCACCGTTTTAGTACATCCTTTGTTACTCTCCCAAGATTTAGGGGCATGCTACTAAGTATCTTTATACTCACCCCTGCTTGGGCTTTGCCCGTACTTGGTGTGCCCTTGCAGAAGATGGACAGGTCGATCAAGACTACGAAGGAGCGTAGAGGACACAGGAGCTTGGGTTGCATACAATGGTTGTAGCAGGACTTTCCGGGTGTGAGACTCGCTAGCTATTTACTTTCATTTACCTATTTCCAGGTTGTGGCACCTTTTTGGTTGGGCGCATTTTTTTCCCCTTTTACTATTTAGTTTACTCGTCAACACTTTACTTATACTGGTTAGAGGTCGATGCATGTATGTTTGTTTCCCTGTTTGTAGAAGTGTTGTATCTTTCTTTCTTTTCTCTGCACTTTTTCATTGATTTGATGCGTGTGTGCATACAATTTCTTAGTAAAAGGCCTCCCCCTAGTTTGTTGAGCCTTTGGAGCTAGTCTCCAGCCCCTGACCTATGGAGGCGGGCTTGGGGTAGTTGCGACTCGAGCCCTGGTACGGGTCTTGTTGTGACATTACATCCATGATTTTTTCTTGTAATGATGATGTTATTTCACCCAGGGTGATTCACATGTTGTGTGATGTTATTTTTCTTGCTATTTTTACTCTTCTCCTGGTATGGCATGGGATTAAAATTCATGTATCATGATATGAACATAGGTATATATCTTAACATGCATTGTTCATGATAGGGACATATTTATTTCATGAGATATATACTTCTTTTTTGAATTGTTATAGGATATACCTGTTATATCTTATAAATGAAATTAAAGAACTGTTATGACATTCCAAAACACTTATAAGCCATGTTTTGAGAGATCAGTAGTAGTGGTTCTCTATTTTTTCACCTATTTAGGTTGAACTTATTATTATAGTTGGTGGTAAAAGGAGTGTGATTATCTTGTAGAGAAAATTCCTTATCATCATCTACGAGTTGAGCATCATGAGAGTGGAAATTGGAATGCTCCTAATGTAGCTGAGCTACAGATTCCTACAGCTCTTGAGGATCAGATGGATGTTTATCTTTGCAAAAAATTATTAAGGGTCATGTGATCCATGGAAACGGAGACTGTTGACATCATGCCTTTGATGTCAAAGCTGAAAAGAGATTTTCAACTATAGAATCTACCTATATTAACTAGGGATCAAGGCCCCCATGTAGACAAGTTATGGATTGATTAATTCTAGATGATCTTCAAACACCTTGAGACACCCACTGATAGGATGGTGAACCTTTCTTCATACATGCTTCATATACCTACCAAGTTTTGTTAGGATATTCTAAAACAATTTGGGAAGAAAGAGGAGTTATATTATAAAGACTTTGTGGTAATGTTCTTGAGACACTTCTATCTGGAGACATTGAGGGATGATAAGGATCATGAGTTCATGCATCTGACATAGGAGGTCATGTCAGTGATGGACTATGTCGGATGCTTCCTCGGCCTACAATTTATTGCACTATATATTTTAGTCAATGAGTTATCTAGGGAGATACATTTTTAGTATGGGTGGTCGCACCCAAATTTATCCAAGATTTATGGTTTAAGTGGTCTCTTGTAGAATATATTGGGTTATCGAATCCTTATAGACTTGAGAAGAAACCTAAAGAAATATGCATTCTATGTAGGTTATTTTGCGATGAAGTAGAAAACATGGGTTCAAAATTATTGACTTTATAATTAAATGGTTTTAAAAACTCAAGTGAATTAAATTTAAAAACAATTAGTTGATCCTTGTTTATCACTTGGGGTGGATTGGATCAATTTCTTTTTAGATTGTTTCATTGTATTAAATTCGAGTGTTTCCATCAATAAAATATGAACTTCCCAAATCACTCATGGAATTTTGAGTCTTAACTATACTAATTATAATCACCTATACACTTGGAGGATCATATTCATGATCACTCCAAGGTATAGTTTCTATTTAGCACTCGGGGTGTGTATCCTTAAAATTGGTGAGTTTAAAGGACACGGTACACCATTGAATGAAAATTTCAAAAATAGAATTGATTAATAATTTTTAAAATGAGAAATAAAATCCAATCCATCCCCTTTATACTCCCTTGGATAAAAACATTAGAGATTTATCCCTTCATTTATGTTATTCTATCAATGAAAATAGGTATTTGACTTAAAGGGGTGGAATTGGAGAAGAAAAACAATGAAATAATGGCCACTCCACTATTTTATGAAGAGCTTCACAAAAGATGATGTGAATAGACTCAATACCTAAGGAAAAGGTATAAACATGATATGTAAAATGAAATAAGGAATGAAGAATATTAAAAATAATAATAACTTTAATTAATAAAATTAATGTGAATTATAAACTTAAATGGAAAAAAATGAATGTGATTATAAAATAAAAACATCAAATTACAATTGAAAGGAAAAAATATTGATTCTAATTACCTTAAACAATAGATACTTATATAGGAATATTAGGAACCTATTTTTACCCCTCAATAATCAATTCCCTCCCCATTATTTGAGAGAGTCTAAAGGAGGGCGATAAATCAAATAAATTTGTATGTTTCAAAGTTGACCAGAAAAATCATCCAGATTCATCTTCATTTTTTACATGTCAATTTTTAAATTAATATGATATAATATGATGGGGTCATAGAAGAAAAATATATTCTTATAAGTTTCCTCTAAAATATTTTAAAATTTCATGACAATTTTATCATCTATTTGGAATTTATTCTTGAAATGGTGTGCCGACTTTATGAGTGTTCAAATCTTGACATAAATTTAATCTTCATCTTTGATTGCCTGGATCATCATAAAAATTTCTGAATTAGCTTCATACACAGTTTAATTAAATGATCCCCATAATTTTATCTTTCTAAATTTAAAATTACAACTTCATTGGGATTGAATTATGTGCCCCACCTTTGTTTGATGGGCCTTAGTCTCATTATGATTTGTCATGAAAATTTATGAATTCATGCCCAAAAATTTCCATCTTCACATAGGATTCATCTAATTATTTTTAAAGACACAATATTGCAATAAAAATGTTCAATCATATCCCAAAATATCAATTTTAAATAATTAAAATAAAGTATTACAAAACTAGATGACTGATTGGGCCCAAATTTCCACTTTAAACATGAATAGCACATATGTTGAGAAATGAAGTTCAATTTGTAAAATGAACTAAAATTTATGTTTATAGACTTTGAAACACATGAATATTAATATTTAATCAATGAATATTATCCCCTTTTAGTGGCTAATCGCACCCCCAACATTATTTCTTCTAGGCCTGAGTAAGAAGTTTCTCAAAAATATGAAATTGAATTCCTTTTTTCAAAATCATTTTAACATATATTGCTCATAAAAATCATTCAAAACAATTATTAAACCTTTAAAAATCATTTAACACAAGATAGGTTCATAATAATATCCCAATCCCAATCTCATTCCTTTATTAAAATTTATTGTCACATTTCATCCAATTTTAATTAAGCATGATCATGTGGTGTGCTTCACAAATGATATGGGGGCCATTTTCTTATTCAAGGGGAAAAAATGAATCGCTGGGTGGGAATAACACTAAACCTTAAGTTGGGTTTAAAAATTTTACTTTTTTCTCTTTTTTTCTTTTCCTTTTTTTTTGTTTTATTTTATTCTTTTTTTTAACCACAATTGAGATGAAAAGACTAAGTCTGGGAAAGACAACTATGAAGTCATGGTCACCAATTGTTGGACCCCACACATATTGTCAATTAAATAATCTAAAATAGAGATATAAAACATAGATATGGGAAAGAAAACTATGGAGTTGCGATCCCAAAGTGCTGAATACCACACATTTGGACAAAACATTGCTCTATGTGGTGTTTTTTTCAATTTTTTGTTGGAAACTCAAATTAAACTAAAAGTGATCACAAAACCCATTTTATGATGAAAGGTACCCATTAAATCAAACATACACCCAAAATATAATGTTTGTGCATTGTGGCATTTTGATTAAGTGGATGAAAATTTTAATATTGAAAAATCACATCGAATAACCACACTTTCCAAAAACTATGCTTATGAACATAAACATGCATGTAATCATAATCAAGGAATTCAAAATCATTTGAACTTCAGTTTTTATGTTTCAAAATGTACATTAAACAATTAAAGGATAATGAATTGAATTTTTTAACATTGAATTGAATTTTTATCATAAAAGACCAATTTTTTTCTATCCAAGATTTTCACTCCCCCCAACTTAGAATGAAACTGCCCTCAATTTTGAAATTGAATAGAAGATATAGATTATAATTGGTAATAAATAGGGGGAGATGTGATTTGTAATTATATCATGGAATAAAATCACTTGGTTTTATGTTGATGACACTTCAATAAGCAATTAATCACTTAAGCTTCATATCACATGTAAACTCCTCAGGGATAATTGATTGTGGGGTTTGATCTTTACAAAGTATGAGTTTTATTTGTAAAACATTTAACTTATAAATCTCACACACAAGATCCATTAGATCACATTAGAAACCCTAAGGTTATACTCTTCAAAAAAACACACACAAAAAATGCAGAAGATGGGTTTCCTCCCAAAAAGTGCTTTGTTTAAAGTCTTTAGCTAGACTTGGACCCCAAAACATAACCAATACCAAATTTCAAAATTTTTAGGATCAAATTATTATCATATTATACTTTATTTATATTTATTATTTTTTTATAATTTGTTTCTTGTGGAAACCCATGTTCAATAATGAGTGTGAATGTCCAAGAAATTTTTGAAATTGTTGATCTGGTTACTTCTGTTGTATTGACCAAGACATCAAGGATCATTCCAACTTTGTGGGTTTTATGAGATGAATGAATTATAACCCCAATTTCATGGTTATCAAATATTAAGGTACACTCTAGTGGGGAAGTAAGGACAGAAATTTTGAGTTTGGGTTGATTGAATTTTCTAAAAGAATATTGGAAATTTGAATCAAAATTGGTTTCTTCTCCAAAACATTTAGAAATAATTAGTTCTTTATAATAATATTATTCATCCCCAAAAGTGTCCAATTGAATTTTGGGAGTGGGTATGGACTCAATTTTTGGGATTTATTCCATTCTTTCAGTGATCGGTGGTCCTGAAAAATCATTAATGGAGTAATGTTCAGGAAAATCAACTCATGTTGTCAAATTCTCATATTTTGAATTAAAAGAAAATTTCCTCCTAATTTAAATAACTATAAATATTTCCTTGATCTTATTTAGTTATCCCATATCCAAAGTTTATTTCTTTTGTAAATTCATGAGTGGTTTTTAGGATAAAATATTATGCTATTAGTGATGAGGAAAGGACATCCTTAGTGGGAATGGGTTCCTCATAAGTTTTAATACTTTGTGCTTCTAATCTCAATGATGAAACCTTGAAATTAATTATCTCCATTTTATTACACAATTTTTCAAGAATTGTTTTAGTGAAATATTGGATAGGAGGTTGAACATCATGTAATTCACTAATATTGGTTTCTTTAATCATCCTTTAGAGGGATATAAATTGATTCTTTAAACAATCCTTATCTAAGTGATTGTATATCTCATAGGGTGTGGGGAAATTATTCAATCATTCATCAATTAAATTCCCTAAGTTTTATGGTTCCCAGTATTTATTTTCCATTTGAATCTAGTTCAATTTTGTTTTGGATTATTCTTGAACATATTCCATTATAGTTGATAGAGATATGGATTTCAAATTTTCTAGATTCACAAAAATAAAAAGGGGAAAAGATAAAAAAAATGGGTGAGAAAAGAAAAAAGGGGGAGAATAAAATTATAAGATCTAAAATTTCTTACTTGGTTCCCTAGAAATGACACCAAAAAAAATTTCACCCAAATTTACCCAAGATTTAAGGTGTAAGCAGTATCTTTTAGAATATCTTGGGTTATCAAATCCTCATAGACCTAAGAAGAAACCTAAAAAACATACATTCTATGTGGGTGATTTGGATATGAAGTGGCCAAATAGGTTTCAAAATTATTTAGTTGACAATTAAATGGTTTCATAAACTCAAGTGAATTAAATTTAAAAACAATGAGTTAATCATTGGTTATCACTTGGGGAGGATTGGATGAATTTCTTTTTAAATTGTTTCAATGTATTAAATTCGAACATTTCCTTCAATGAAATATGAACTTCCCAAGTCACACATGTAATTTTAAGTCTTCAATATTCTAAGTCAAATCATCTATACATATAGAGGATCATATTCATGAGAACTCCAAGGTATAGGTTCTTTTTAGCATTCATGATGTGTATCCTTAAAATTAGTGATTTCAAAGGACAAGGTACATCATTGAATGAAAATATAAAAAATATAATTTATTAAGAATTATTAAAATGAGAAATAACATAAAATACATCCCATTTATAATCCCTTGGATCAAACCATTAGAGTTTTATCCTTCTATTGATGATATTAGATCAATGGAAGTGGTTACTAGACTAAAAAGGGTGGAATTGGAGAAGAAAAACAAAGAAATAATGATCATTCCACCATTATGTGAAGAGTTTCACAAAAGATGATTTAAATAGCCTCACTCCATAAGGAAAAGGTATCAAAATGATATGTAAAATTAAATACAGAATGAATAATATGAAAAATAAGAATAACTTTAATTAATAAAATGAAGGTGAATGAAAAACTTACCTGGAAAAAAATCAACGTGATTACAAAACAAAAGCCTGAAATTGCAATTGAAAGGAAAAACATTGATTCTAATTACATTAACCACATCTAATTATACAGGAATATTATGAGGCTAGTTAAACCTCCCAAAAATTAATTCTCTATACATTAATTGATAGATTCAAAAGGAGGGTGAGAAATCAAAGAAAATTGGATGGTTTAAAGTTGACCATAAAATTCATCCAGGTTCATCCCCCTTTTTTATATGTGAATTTGTAACTAAATATGGCTGAATATGATGGGTTAATATAATAAAAATATATTATTGTAGGTGTAATATTATATATTTAAATATTTCATGACAATTGGATCATCCTTTTTGAAGTTATGCTTGAAATGGTGTGCTGACTTTATGGGATTTCAGATCTGGCCATAAATTTAATCTTCATCTTTGACAGCCTGTATCATCATGAAAAATTCTGAATTTTCTATATAAATAGTTTAATTAAATGATCCCCATAATTTGTCTCTCTATATTTAATATTTATTCTTCATTGGTCTTGGATTTTGGGCCTTACTTTTATTTGATGGGCCTTAGGCCCATTATGCTTTGTCCAGAAAATTTCTACATTCATACCCAATAATCTTTATATTACCTTAGGATTAATTCATTGATCATTAAAGAAAAATATTCCAATAAGATTTATCAATAATATCACAAAATATCAAATTTAAATAATTAAAATAACTTATTACAAAAATAGATGACTGATTGGACCCAAATTTTTACTTCAAACATGAATAGCACATGTGATGAGAAATGAAGTTCAATTTGTAAAATGCACTAAAATTAATGTTTATATACTTTGAAACACATAAATATTAATATTTAATAAATTAATATTATCCCCTTTTAGTGTCTAATAAATGCGCTTCACTGTGATATTGGGTCTTAGGTGAACGTCTTTCACTTGAGTGTCTTTACAGATGTGATGAATCAGGAACTCATCACAAAAGGAAATCTGAGAGAGGCCCCAAGTAGCAACCAAGTTATTTAATCAGGGTGAACTAGGATCTCATATTATAGTGGAAATGATCATTTTTATAATAGTTATTTCTAAGTAAATAGTGTATGGAGTAGTCATGGAAGTGGGTATCCATCTCAGGACCATGTCCAGTGGCAGTGTTATCAGTGTGGAAAGTTGGTCCACAAGAGGTATTAGTATTCATACACTATGTTGTAGTTTCATGATTATGGATATTTGGGTCATATTTAGAAGTTTTTTAGGAGCTTCTCATATATAATTTGTGGTAGGGTATCATAATAGGTATCAGAGTCTAGGAAGGACTTAGCTTCTCCTCAGCAGATAGGTATCTGAAGTTCCACAAGACATTTATATCAAAATAGGGGATGTAGTATCCTACGGTAGGAGAATTAGAACCAAGAAGAGTAAATAGGTCATTTTATTCATACAAGATCCTAGGTAATAGGGTCTAGTTAGTTTCACATTATACAGACTACTCTGGTTAGCGTGGATGTAAGACCTTCTATCGTAAAAGGTATGATTCTTATATCATCTTATCTTTCTTGCATTTTGATTGATACAAGAGCATCACATTACTTTTTATCTACTTTGATTTAAAATTGTTTGGGATTAGTTGTGAAAATATTGAATGGAATTTTGACCATTTACACATTGTTGGGATTTTGGTTAGAGAATATCAAATTTTTTAAGGAATGTTCTCTAGATTTTGGCAGTTTCCATTTCTTGTGGGAACCGTTTGTGCTAGAAATGATAGGATTAAATGTGGTTATTATCATGGATTGGTTAGTAATATAATAGAATCATATTGAATATTACCATAGCACATTTTAATTTCTATCTTTATAAGGAGGAATCAATTCTCACCAAGGTGAGTGGGATCTTCATGATAGTCATACAGGACTAATTTAGTTCAGATTGGACTTTATCATGGATCATATCACAGGTATTTCTCAAGATGATGGTGTAATGTGGTAGGATACATTTTCTCTAGTGGTAGAACATTTTTAGGAAGTATTTATTAAATATTTCTACATCTTACCACCTGAGTAGGAGATCGAGTTCACGATTGAGTTAGTGTTAGGAAAAGATCCAGTTTCCATTCCACCTTATAGAATGGTTCTAGTAGATTTTTGGGATTTGAAAGTTTATTTTATAGATCTAGAAGCTAAATATTTCATACGAACTAGTACATCTCCAAGGGGTTTTCCAGTTCTTTTAACCAAAAAGGCTGATGAGACTATGCACTTTTGTGTGGATTATCATAGATTGAACCATATGACCGTCAAGAAGTGGTATCCCCTTAAATGTATTGATGATCTCTTTAACTAGTTGGGAGGTGATAAGATCTACCCTAATATTGATTTGAGATCAGGATACCATTAGTTGAGGGTAATAACTTTAGACATACATTAGAATTCTTTTAGAAGTAGTTATGGCTTGTTTTATTTTGTAGTTATGTTATTGGGTTTTACGAACACACCGATAGTATTCATGGATATGATTAATTGGATATTTCATCCTTTTTTAGATAATTTTGTGGTGGTTTTTCTCAATAAAATATTATTGTACTCCTAGTCAGTGTATGATCATGCGTAATATCTTGAGATCATCCCGATTATATTAAAAGAGTATCTTTTTTATGTAAAGATAACCAAATACAGTTTCTAGATTGAAAAAGTGTACTTATTGGGCCATGTCATCTCATAGGAAAAAGTGTCGGTAGACCTAAAGAAGGTTTAATTCACGGTATCTTGTAAGTAACCCAATAATGTCTTTGAGATTCAATGTTTTTTGGGTTTATTATGTTATTATTGACATTTTATCCAGGAATTTTCCCATTTGTAAGTATGGATGTATGAGCTAATCAAGAAAGTAGTTAAGTTTGTTTGGTAATATGCTTTGAGATAAATTTTCAGAAAATAAAGATTAGGATAACCTCAGAACTTATCCTCACTTTACTTATGTTGATTAAATAATATATCATGTACTATTATGCATCCAAAGTTGGACTTAGAGTAGTTCTAAAGTAGAAGGATCGAGTGGTTCCTTATAGCCTTTGGTAGATAGTACAACATGAGAGGAATTACCATAATCATGATATAGATTTATATGTATTAGTAAAATCCATAAGATGTTGGAGAAAATATATTTTTTTTGAGTTGTATGTGGTGCATACAGACTATAAGATCCTTAAGTACATCTTTTATCAGTAAGACCTAAACCATCAGCATAGGAGGTGGGTCGAGTATTTGTAGTCTTTTGACTTCATGTTAGATTATACAACATGAAAGGAAAACTTCGTTATCAAAAACTTAATCAAGAATATCCATAAAAAGGTAGTGTGGGAGTCTTATGATGAGTGTCGAATGTTGGATCTCTTTTTAGACATGTATCTATATGTTCATGAGTCCTAGGGATGAATATGTAAGATCTTAGGTTTTTTCTTAAGGTATGTATCTTTTGAATTTCAGTTTAATTCCTTGTTTTTATCCTAATGTGAGTTTATAATAAGTTCATGAGTGTATTAGGGTGTTTGAGGCTTGTTCAGATCCTAGAGTTTTGGTTTTTAGAAGAAGAAGTTGGGTCACAGGGTTAGTAGAAATCGTGTATCCCAGGCCACACAGTTAATACTAACTATATGAATTGTTTCGAGGAGCAGAAGTGGGCTTCATGGTTTTATGAAACCATGCATCCCAGGACACATTCCCATGTGTAGTCTTTCCAATTTTTAGCATAGGAAAAATACATCGTTGTCACATAGTTTCCCAAACCATGCGCATAAACAGTGCAAGGTCCCTCCTTGGATAGTGAAGGTAACATGGTTAGTTCATGGTTTGGATGACCGTGTGGAAAAACCATACAACCCAGTTTTTAAAGAGGGGTATGGGCATCTTTACACTAGTTCATTTTAAGGTCAATCCTCCTCCTCCTTTCTCTTTTTCTCCAGTGGTTAGACTTCTTTTCTCCCATTGAAGCTCCACTCCTAGGCTTGGGTTCTTTTTTGTCATCTGACCTCTGATTCAAGATCTGATCATCTCATTGGTTTCCTATTAGTAAGTGATTTAATTTATAGGATCATTTTTTCATTATTATTTCTAATAAAGGTGATATTTTTTTCAATATAATATGCCCTATTTATATATTATTAGTTCGTTCTTTCATTTACTTCCAATTTGGGTTGAGTTATGAGTAGATACTAGACGAGTGTTCTACAATGGGTATAAGGTAGGTGCTATATTCCTTTTCCAACAAAGTTTAGTTGTTTTATATCTTATTGAATTGTACCACACACCAGACCTTCTGGGTGATTCTTATTAATTAATTAAATTCCTTAACGAAATTATTGGTACCTTGATAGGTTTCCCACTTAGTACTATGATATAGTTGGAGGTTTTCAACCTCAATATAGACCACCTATGAGGTGTGTTTTCATATCTTCCCCATGAGATACCACTATGTTGGGTATGTGTGTGAGCTATCCATCATAGTGGAATCCTTAATGAATTAAATGAGTTTTTAGGATAGGGTTTATGCCTCCTTTTCAATGTGATTACATGTTATTAAAATGATTAAATAGATTAAATGGAAAATGTGAAATGAGTTGGATAGACTCGTGGATTATATATGAATATGAAATGCGTTATGAAATGATTAATGAAATGGTTATAAATACACTTTATTCCATGGAATTTCATACTCCATGGATCCTGATTACATTAGAATCCATGGAAAATTCTACTCCATGGATTCTAATTATTTTGGATTCCAAGGAAATTTTAACTACTTGGATTCATCTTTATTGGACATACTTGGACATTATTTGTGGAAATACTCCTTGGAATCTATTCAATTATTTACTGAGTTTTCTATGGGGATGCTCATTGGACTCAACGATGGTTCCTTGGTCTTTTTATACCTTAGATCTGGTCCATTGAGTCTGAAACTAAATTACTTAGCATAGAACACATAAGTCGTTTATCATTCTTTACAATTACCCCATGTTTATGGTTTCTTGTTTACAATGAGACTTTTTTCTAGATATTATCACTCCTACTTATTCATTTATATTAATGTTATATAGTGCACACTAGTCAGAATATATACATATACTGGACTTGTTATAGACATCATTGGTGGTGGCCTATTGAGTGTTATCTCACACCCTATTTGGTCCATCGTTGGGTACCCAAATAGAATTTATGGATGCAATTAGGGACCAATAAAAGCACCTAATTTCTGATGATTGATTGATTATGATTCGGATAATGGGATCACATGACCAGGCTAATATCATGATACTATCTTAAGATAGTTCTTTTTGGTATTTTAGTACTTTTAATACATGTATTTTGCTAGATTTATATTTCTGTGTATTTCCTCTCTTTTTGTATATACTCATGAAATATTCATCATGTTATATTTTATATTTATTACATCTTTTTTTACTACTACTATCATCTGGATGTTTGTCTTTTGTTGCTGATTTATATTATACTTATGCTAATTTATTCACTTGTGATACCACTATGTTACTATCATCTTTACTATTTTTAGATAGTAAATATGAGATTATAAATGAATTGAAACCTGGTTATAATTCATGTCTAGGAGTATCTAACCCATGTTCTGGGTAATTACCAAGTTTCAAGGAATGAGGAATTTTTGTTCTATATTTTTCCTACTGTAGATGATTTGATTCCACCATTGGGTGATGCACATGATATGTGATGTTATTATTTCTATGATTGAGGAATTTCATTTTGTCCTTGGTCCAATATGGAAAGGAATAATGGATGATGCCTCATTTTCATCACCTTATAAGAGTCACATTCCATGCACATGTCATTCCATATTGGATTCATTTCTTGACGGCATGACATTTATTATGTGTGCCTTATGAAATAGAATTTTTATCGACTAACGTTTATTGAAGGGGATTGAAAAACATAATTGGTAATTAAAGTTCTTGATAGTTTTTTCTTACATAGGCTACGGTAGACACCTAAAGCTATCAATTATGGAACATTGATTCATGGACCATTAGTTTCATGGGTCGGAACGTGTTATGGTTGGGATTAAATGGATGAAACATATAAATTTATAAGGTGTATGGGCCCTTATAATTTGGAAATGGTAATATATATAATTCAACCATTTAAAAAGAATTATAATATAAATATGAATTTAAATTATTTTTAATTATAAAATAGAAATGTCTCAATTAAACATAGTTTTCAATTGCAACTTAAAGGGTATTTCCTCTATAAATTGCAATCAATAGTCCATATAATAAGACTCGTGTTGTGAAACAAAGAGATTAAACTAGACCTAGATTTAGTAGGGTGAAGTAGATAGTGTTTCTGGTTTTATTTATGATAGTTCATGTTACCCAATCATGGATTTTGAAGTATATAGAGGGGGTATGTCTTGTTTATAGGAAGGCTTGTACATTTCCTATTCATATATATATGTGATATTTTCATTATCGAATTATTTTATGATGCATGTTCTTTGTATTTGTAAAGATATTACACCATGATGGACACCAATCATACTATAGGAGGGTAAAGATGACCATGCTCTGGAGGTGGTGGTCCTTGAACTACAACTAGAACCTCTGGTAGTGCCACTTGTGGAACTTCCCATTGTTCCAAATGTGGGTGATGATGTCCAGTTTTGAAAGGGTTTCCTGCATTTTATTTTGACCATCTAGGAAGCCTTGTTGTCTACCATGTCTATGGAAGAGTTTACATGTCTCTTCCAATAGCATAATCCACCCAATTTTTCAAGTGATAGTGGTTTATAGGTTTCTGAACTTTGTCTTGAAACTATCTTTTCAATATTCAATCACTTGAAGACTCCTAAAAATAATAGAGTCAAAATCAAAATGTATATACTTCAGGGATACTATAAGTTCTAGTGGGATGTTTTGAACTAGGAAAATAGGCTTCTAGATATGGTTTGGAGGTATTTCTAATCTAGCTTTTACAACTCCTTCTTTCCTAAGACTCTGAGAGATAAATGGGCCAATGAGTTTATGCATCTAGAGAAGGGTGTGATGAATGCTGTGAAACATTTGGGTCGCTTTATAGAACTTCATCACACTGCACATGTGTATCTTGTTGATGAGTCATCTGGGGAGAGATTCTTTGTAGAAGTTATAAAGAATTCCATTCAATAGTAGTTGAATGTGTTTTGGTTTACTACTATAACTAAAATAGTAAATTAGGAACCTATTACTGAACACAATATAAGGGAATGTGGAGGTCCATAATAGGGTAGTGCAGCTTTTCGACCTATTGGTTTAGTGTTAGGTGGTAGGAAGCAGTGTTTTGAGACTTCTTGTGAGGGGAATACCATCTAGGGTTTGAGTGATAGTAGTTTTGTCTTCTGTAATTAGTATGGGAGGCAAGGAAACATGAGGAACCAGTGTGATAGAGACTCAATTGAGTGTCAATCATGTCGTTAGATGGTCCATATATAGTGTTAGTGTAGAGGCTTTCCTCCACTAGTAAGTGAGAGGGGGTATAAACTAACTCAAGGATCTGGAGTTTGATTCAAAGCTCCACATAATGCTGGGAGTTGGAGTACTACTAGTCGTTCAAGCTGAGGAGGTGGTCATGGTTGGGGGAGTCAAACACCAGTTTTACCTCGACCATAGAGTGGGTCAACTCATGGTAGTCATGATGTTTCCTAGGGTCATATTTCTATCCAGGTAGATTCAATATAGCCTATATTTAAGAATAAAATCATCAGGTTATCTACAGTGATAGGTAATATCTTAGTGGAATTGGCTTTAGTACCTACCTTTTTTGATATAGGTACTACACATTATTTTATATCCTAACCTATTGTGGGGATCCTTGGGAATGATGTATAGTTTTAGGATGGTGTTATGACACATGATACTCTATTGAGGATTAGATCATAGAATATATGTCAGTACACAGAATGACCCATTGAGAAAAGAGGGTATCACTTCTTATGGAATCACTTTATTCTTGAGATGTTGAGCTTTTATATCATACTTAGGATGGATATAATGTTTCCTTATCATTTCCATGTCAATTTTTTGTCATCAGAGGGTATCCTTCACATCACTCGAGGGTGGAAGGTATATCCACAAGGGTGAGTGGGATGTCCAAGAAGGTAGATCTAGACCATAGAATCATGGGATATATGGCATGATAGCCTAGATTTCTATCATTTATCTTAAAGATCTAGGAATGAAAAAAAGATGAATTCCCTTTAGAAGTAGATCATTTTAGGGATGTCCTCCCAAAAGATTTTTCTAGTTTACCTATTGAGCGATATATGGATTTCTCTATTTATTTGGTTTTAAGAGCTACACTAGTATCTATTACTCCATATAGTATGGACACTATTGATCTTTAGAAGCTCAATAGATAGCTAGAGGAATTAAAGAAAAAAGATTTATATGACCTAGTACTTCTCCATGGGGTCCATCAGTCTTTTTCACCAATAAAGTAGATGGAACCCTCAGAATATGAGTGGGTTACTATAAATTTAACTATTTGATTGTTAATAATTGGTATCCTTTACCCCATATCGACGACATCTTTGACCAACTCTGAGGAACTCGGGTTTTCTCAAAATTTTATTTGAGTTCAAGTTATCACTTAGAACATGTCAAGACGACAAATATTCCTTGTATAGTGTTTCATAGTAGGTATGGAATTTATGAGTATCTAGTTATGTCATTAAGTATCATAAACATTTTAGAATTTTTCATGTCCTTGATGAATTGGGACTTCCACCCATATTTGGACTCTTTCATGGTCGTTTTTGTGGATGAAATCTTGTTGTATTATCTAACTTCACACAATATTTCCAAACACCTTGACATCATTTTGAATACACTGAGAGGGCATGGTTTATATTCCAAGCTCACAAAATGTCAGTTATGGATAGATAAATTCACTTATTAGGTCACATCATCTCAGAGATAAGAGTATCTATAGACCCAGAGAAGGTGAGTGTTTTTTTATTGGGAGTATTCTAATAATTTATTTTATATTTAGATTTTCTTAGGATTGGATGTTTATTACATGCACTTCATTCAATAATTTTTATGTCTATCTATGTCTCTCATAGTCTTGACCAATAAGGGGTAAATTTTTTATGGTTTGAAGCATGTGTAAAATATTTTCAATAGGTAAAGGGAAGGTTGACTTTAGTTCCAATCATGATTCTTCTAGAGCCTAGCAGATGTTATAGCTTATACTATGATGCATCATGAATCAAGAGGGGAGTTTTCAGGATGAAGGGTGTAGTGTTTTGGCATATGATTCTTACTATTTGGGACCTCATGATCTGAATTACCCAACACATGATCTCAAGTTGGTAGATGTGTTCGATGCCTTGTGTTTTTGGAGGTGGTATTTGCTGGGAGAGTGTCTTTTGGTGTACATAAACCAAAAAACTCAAGTACATATTTATGCAGTGTGATTTGAACCCTCAATGGAAAAGGTGGGTTGAGTATCTCTATTTATTTGATTTTGATCTTTCCTACACACCTAGAAATGAAATTTTGTAGAGAATTCTCTAAGTTGAAGTAATTAAAAATAGGTAGTTCAAGAGGTTGTTAGTGAATGAAAATTAATAGACTTGTTCTCTGAGATTAACTTGGAGTTTTAGGATAGTTTCAGGTAGACTTTTATCTCATAGATGGTAGTAAATTCCACTCTTCTGTATAGGGTAAGGATGAGACAGTTGTCAGATTTTAAGGGCTTAGTCATAAGGGAGATCATGGAAGGTGATGACCAGCCTCTTGTTTGGACCATTAGGGATGATTAAATTCTATATATTAATGGAAGTTTCTAGGTTACAGTTGATATATAAGAAGATATAATATTTGAATTTTATGTCTCAACTTGGGAAGTACATCTCATCATTACCAATATGTATCTTGAATTAAACCATCAATAATGGTGGCCAATTGTGAAATAGGAAATTATAGGCTTTGTCACTAGGTACTGCACTTGTCAGCAAGTTAAGGTATAAAACTAGTGACATTTTGGGATATTACAGTAGTTAACCATTCACAAGTGAAAATAGGATGATGTTGCGGTGGATTTTTTGACTGTGTTTCCGAGTTCTTCTTGAGGTAGTGATATTTTATGGGTCATTGTGGATAGGCTAACAAAGGTCTCCCACTTCCTTCCAATCATGGATAACTTCTCAGTAATGATCTTAGGAGACTTTATATATATGAGATTATGTTCCTTGATAGGTTTCCTCATATCATTGTATCAGATAGGGATTCCCAATTTACATCTCAGTTTTGGAAAATATTATAGTGGGAATTGGGTACACAGTTTTTTTTTTAGCATGGCATACCACCCTCAGACTAATGTCTGATGGAGTGCACTATACAGGTCTTAGAGGACTTTATTAGAGCATGTGTATTTAATTTTTGGGGTACTTAGGAGAGCCATATACCCTTGGTTTAATTTTCCTACAATAAGATTTATTATGAGACTATACAGATGGAACCTTATGAGGTTTTATATGGTTGTACATACTAATCACCTCTGTCTTGGTTAGAGGTATGAGAGGACATGTTTCTCAGACCGCATCTCATGTAGGAGGCTTCAGAGCAGGTCTAGTTGATCAAAAATTGAATGGCTACTGCACATTCAAGACATAAATCATACACTAATCATCAAAAATGATCTGTAGAGTTTAATGACAGGGATCGGTTATTTTTACATATTTTACTGAGGTTGTAGAAAAATGGATTTGGAGATAAGGTAATCTTTCTCCACATTATGTAGGAACTTTTAAGCTTTTAGAGAGAGTCATGATGGTATCTTATTGGTTATTATTACCTTATAGATGCCAATATATACATTCTTCTATATATATCAGTTAAATAATTATCACTCATACCGATCTCATGCTCTTCGTCCAAATGAGGTTAAGTTACAGGTATATTCATCCATCAAGAATAATTCTATATGTTTCATTGATTAGAGTAAGAAATCTCTCTAAGGTTGGTTAATTACTTTAGTTTGGGTGTTATGGAAGCATGGACATATGTAGGATGAGACCTAGGAGAGAGAGTTAGATATACATGATTAGTGGCTAGAACTCTTTTCAGATGCTTCACCACCCTTGAATGAGTAACTTAGGGATGAATTGTCTTAATATATGGAGATTAAAAGATCCTAGGTTTTTCCTTGGGGTACAAATCTTTTTAATTTTAGTTTAATTCCTTGGTTTTGGTGTGATGTGAGTGCCTAAAGATGTTACAAAAGTTTCAAGGGTATCTAGGTCTTGTTCGGAGTTTGAATACTTAGTTTTTAAAAGACTCATCTCTACTTCAAAATTAGTAAAAACCATACATCCTAAGACCCACAGTTACTACTAACTATATGGGGTTTCTCAAGGAGCATAAGTGGGAATTATGGTTTGATGAAACTATGAAACCCAAGAATTTTGGCCATACAGAGGCTCTAAAATTTTTATCAAAGGAAAAACACATGGTTTTTTCATGGTTTCTGAAAATGTGCACATGAAATATGTGAGGTCTCTCCTTGGACAGTGAAGGGTGCATGGTTTGGCCAACCATGTAGCTAAACCATGAAAACAATTTTTTTAAGGGAAATTTTTTTCCCTTATTTCATTTTAAGGTTAACCCTCCTTATTTATCTTTTTCTACAATAGTTTTATTTATTTACTCTCATTGAAGCTCCACTCCTAGGATTGGGTGTTGTTTCATTGATTGAACTCCGATTCAAGATCTGATCATTTCATTGGTTTCCTCTTGGTAAGTGATTTGGTCCTTAAGCACATTTATTCATTCTGATTTCTAACAAAGATGTTGTTTTGGTTCAAGATAATATTCCTTATTTATAGGGTATTCATCTGTTCTTCTATTTTCTTCCAATCTTGGTCGAGTTAGGAGTCGATACTAGATGATTGTTCTACCATGGGAATAATGTAGGTGGTCTATAACATTTCCCACAAAGTCAAGTTGTTCTATAAATAGTTTCCATTGTGTTTCATGCCAGAACTTCTGATCATTTCTCCTTAATTAATTAAATTTTTTGATTAAATTATTGGAACCTTGATAGGTTACCCACTTAGAACCACGATGTATTTGGAGGTTTTCAACCTCAACCCAGAACACTTGTGTGGTGTTTTTATGTATCTTCCCCATGAGATTCCACCCTATTGGGTGTGTGTGTGTGTGAGTTTTCCATCATAGTGGGAGTCGTGATGAATTAAATGTGTTGTTAGGATAGGGTATATGCCTCCTTTTCCATGTGATTTTTTTTAAAAGGTTGGGGCTGAATCCTCATTCATTATTAAATCAAAGCAAAGATCTCTTTTAACTTGGTAGAGAGAGACCCATTACATATCCTGAAGGCCCAGTGGGATTTAGCCCATTACATGGCCTCTAGGCCCAAATTTTTGGCCCAAGGCCCATTCTATGAATAGTACTATTACAGTACCCTCCTGCTACAGTACCGCATAGTACCCGCCGTTGCTGTAGTACCCTGACGCAACTATAGTGACCTGTCGCCGCTAGATTGTCTGTCATTGCTACAGTGCCTGTCAGTACTACAATACTGCTACAGTACCCTACACCCCATGGGTTTTAAACCCCTATTTTTCATGTAGCATTACAGGGTGCTTACCACTAAGCCAACCCCAACTAAAAAAAGAATTTTACGATAGATCCTTTTCCATGTGATTAAATGTTATTAAAATGATTAAATGTATTAAAGAGAAAACAAGGAATGAGTTGGATGAACACATGGATTGTATATGATAATGAAATGGGTTATGAAATGATTGATGAAATGGTTATCATTACATTAGATGGAATGGACATTTATAATCCATGGGTCCTAATTACATTAGATTCCATGGTTATTTATACTACATGGATCCTGATTACTTTGGATACAAAGGATATTTCAACTCCTTAGATCCAGATTTATTGGACCACCTTGGACATGCTCCATGGATATACTCATTGGGATCAACTCCTTGGATATATCTCATTGGGTTTGACACTGGATTACTCGGTATAGGCCACATATGTTTTTTATCATGATTTACAGGGATCTTGTGTTTATAGTTTCTTATTTACAGTGAGACTTGTGGGATGGATAGTATCACTCCGGATTATTCATTTTTATTACTATTATATATTTTACACTACTCGGCTTATATAAACATATTGGACTTATTATAGACACCATTGGTGGTGGCCTACTGAGTGTTATCTCATGCCCTATTCGGGATGTCATTGGGTACCCAAACAGACTTCATGGATGTACATAGGGACCAAGGAATAAACCCTCTTTCTAATGATTGATTAATAATACTTAGGATCAGCAGACCATAGAACCGAGCTATGATCATGATGTTATCTGAAGATAGTTTTTTTAGAATCTTTTAGTACTTTTGATACATGTGTTGTGTTATATGCATGTTTCCATGTATTTTATACCTTTTTTGATAGACTCGTGACATATTTATCATGTTATATTTGATATTTCCTTCATCTTTGTTTACTAATACTATCATATGGATGTTTTTTTTATGACGCTAATTTATATTATGGTTCTTATTATTTATTCACTTGTGATACCACTATGTTTCTAAACTCATGAGGGTATAGTCTCCCCACTGTACCATTATAAACCCTTGCTACTTGTTGGTAGCCTCTTGTATATGGGGAGGCACACTTAATTCCATGTGACCAACTGGATTGGGCACTTTTTAGTGGATCATGAGTCAGGATGTTACAGAATATATCTAACTTTGGCATCTGTTATACCTATTCTTTAGGACCAAATCAAGATAGAGTAGTTATCTAATCTTGAGGGATTAGTTCTAAGAGAAATCTTATATGGTGTAGAGACACCATTGAGATTGTCACTTAAGAGTGGAAATTATATTCTTTTATGTGGCCATGTATGGGTTCATACAGGCTTACATGAGGATGTGATGATAAAGTTTCATACTTCTAGATGGAAGCTACAATCTGGTTTGAAAAAAATGTATCGTGATCTCCATAGACATTACTGGTGTTTAGGAATGAATAAAGAGGTAGAAATATTTGTGTCAAGTCATATCATATTTTAACAGGTGAATGGTAAGCATCAAAATCCAACTGGTCTTTTGTAACCTCTGCTCATTCTAGACTGGAAATGGGATAATTTCACTATAGATTTTGTCATAGGATTACCAAATAAAACCCATAATAATTATGTAGTATGGGTGACCATTGAATGACTAATAAAGGTATCCCAGTTATTTCCTATCAGAGAGACCTTCATCATTGATGATCTGGGTAGTATTTACATGTGTGAGATGGTATGATTACATGGTGTTCTAAGGAGTATCATTTTAGATATAGATACTCATTTCACATCATGGTTTTGGAAGAGTATTTAAAAGGCTATGTGATCATCAGTTCTTCTAATTACTACATATCATCCTCAGAAATATCAATATGAAATGACTATTCAGGTTTTGCAGGATATGTTATGAGCCTATTTTTTTAATTAGACGGTTTATGGAAGTTTAAATGGAACTTGGGGAGTTTTCAAAAATTAAAATCCTCAAGGAATCGATCCAGATAGAACCTTTCAAGGCTTAGTATGGGAGGTTGTTTCATTCACCTATTTTTTGGTTAGGGGTAGGTGATTCAATGCTAGTTTTACCTAATCTCATATAGGAGACATATGAGTAGGTTCATCTAATCATGAGGTGGTTAGTGTTCATGAAGAGTAGGAAGAAATCATACACTAACCATTATAGATGGCCTATGGTGTTTGATATTGGTCATCTTGTTTTCCTTAAGGTGTCACCTATGTTGGGGAAATTTCATATCAGGAAATAGGGAAATCTAGTTCCCAGGTTTTTTAGGTAATTTGATATAGTGTAAAGGTTTGGTCTAATGGTATACCTATTATTCCTTCCATAATGATATTGTTCCTTGCATGACATGTTTCATGTGTCACATCTTTAGAGATATCATCCTAACCCTTATCATGTGGTATAATTTGAGGATATAAAGAATTTTATAAATGTGTCCTTTATAAGAATCTGATATGGATTTTTAATTGTAGTGATAAGTACCTTCAAGGTAGGACTATACCTTTGGTTTGGGTTAAGTGTTATCATGGGATTTTTTATAAGGAGACATAGAATAGGGAGTCTGATATGTGAGAATATTGGGTAGATTTGTTCTTTAAGACCCTAAACTGATGCTTGGAGAAGCATGGTGATCATATGTTATATAGTGGGGATTTTTTAAGATCTCATATTTTTTTCTAGGTATGTACCTCTTTTAGTTTTTCATTAAACCTATTTTTTTGGGTCTCCTTATCTTTCAACCACATTGTTCAAGTCTCATTCAGATATGGAGAGCCTTTATTTGTAAAATGACCTAATTTTCAGGGATGTGTGGTTGTTTTAATTAATTAATACCAGGTATAAAAGTGTTGAACTTGATTATCAAGGTTTTCTATAAGTTTATAAGGCTCCAGAGGTGGTTTGGCTTATTCAAAGGGTTCGGGGTTTTAAATTGGTATTCATGGAATTTACACACCATGTAAATGTATTACACACCATGTGACTGCTATAGGGAAAAAGAAATGAAAGGGATATAGGTTGTGAACTGGTTCAAGGTTTGAACTGGTTACATACCATGAATCAAAATTATACGATGTGTAATGTTTGCTAAGAGGTAAAATCACCTAAGGTGAGATGGTTTTAAATGTGTAATTAAATTGTTAATTACATGCTATTTAATAAATCTACATGTCATGTAATTCTCAAGGTGATCAATTATAACCATGCCATGCGCTTATGTTTTTCATTCCACAACATGTAGTCATTCTCTCTCAATCCTATGTGATTTCCAAGTGATTTTGGGGTGACTTCATTCATTTAAAATGTCTTGTTCAAGCAATTGATCTCTTTTGATTTTTTTTTCTTAGGTTTTCAATTCTCTTAATTTTTTCCCTATTTTAGTAGTGTAAACTTTTAACCGCCATGGAATTAGTTGTTGATCTGGGACTTTTTTGATGTAGGTTCCTTCTTTCAATCTTCTTCATCTTTGTTTTTGTTGGTGTTACCTATTGATAGCGTTATTTGATCAGAGGATTAAGGTAAGTGGTCTAAAACCTAAACCTATGGTTTTTTTAATTATAAAGAATGTGAAATATTTAAAAGTGCACCAACCCAAATTGAGTATTAATAAATTTAATGATAAATAAATATAAATCAAGGGTTGTATTATTTCTTCGTTACATTTGGATGCAATAGTGTTTCAACCTGACTTGTGGCTACCCATTGGGTGAGTGAACCCTTGAATAATATTGAATAGGATAATGGCTTAAAGTGTGTTTTTCATGATATGAGAACCCAGATGATTGATTGATGTATAATCACTTTGGTTATGGAATTTATTTATCAAAATGGCTGGTTATAATTTGATAAATAAATTAATGAGTAATTAAATTAAAAATGGTAATTTTCATAATTAACCATTGAGGCATATTAAATGATATTGTGGTACACTTTCTATTAATATTGTATTGTGATTGATTTTATAATTCTTCTATAGTGGGATTGGACCCGTTTAATGTTGTAATTCTTATATAGCGGACTTGGCCTTGTTTCATTCTATAATGATTATATAGTGGGCTTGGCCCAGTTTCATGTTGTAGTGATTATACATGGATGCTAAAATGATTGTATATTAGGATTGACCTAGTTGTGCTGAAATGATTATATATAGGGATTTTCTTGATGGATGAAATGCTTATATAGAAGGATTTTCCTAGTTATTTGATTATTCCATGGTTTGTGGTTGTGTTTGGAATGTTTTTTCTATATTATTAGAGATATTAAGGTATGGTGATGAAGAAGGTTGTTTGTTGTATTATATTAAGTTGATAAATTAATACACCTATTTATTACTTTATTTCATGTACTTATTATTAGAGTCGTTTTGTTTAGACATAGTGGTGTCGAACTACTGGGTTTTACTCAAACTATAAGGCCCCAGCCTTAAACCTTACTTAATCTTGAGTTATAACAAGATTACACATTGAGGATCTTTTTAGGTTTAGAGTTTTAGAGAATTATAACATAAAACTTGCATTACATTCCACATATAAACAAAGTGGTTACATAAAGATAGTATTCATTTTTCCCATCAATGGAAACATATTTAAAATAAAACATGGATTCATTCTTGACACTTCCTTGACCACTATCATCATATCATGTACCTTTCCCTTGACCTGTGAAAAACATTTCAAAAAAACTTGGGATGAGCATAAAAAGCTCAGTATGGGTCATAAAAATATGGAAAGGAAACATGAGTTCATATATACATAAGAATGAAATCATACTTTACCCATAAAACATACCTCATCAAATCATGAATAAATCATAGAAATCATAAGACATAAAGGTAACTTGAGGCATTCATAACATTCTTACGTAGGGAGTAACCCTCTTGGTTACATTTGGAATACCCATCACAGTATATTCCCTAAATCTCTTCGGAGAAACCTTAACGTTTCACTCCTTCGTGTTACCCAATGCATTGGAGAGCTATATCGGGCTCACCCGCCCTTAGTTTATTATGGAACCACTCGTCTTCATAATAATGCCCAAGAACCTCAACATAATCGTATCACATAAAACATGCATAAAGGAAACATAACATTCCCACATTTCAATCACAAGATATCAATACAACACATTGATATAAAAACATTATGAAAACCATTTTCAATACCAAAATAAAAGAAAAGTAAAACAGGGTATTTATTTTTCTTTTAAAAAAGAAGGTATGGCTTGTAGAGGAAGCCGAAACTCAAATAATGGTCACGGCGGAGGAGTGGTCGTTGTCACCGCATACGTACGACAAAACCTTCTCTTTTTTCATTTAGTAAAACTCTTCGTATAAAAAAGATTCCTTTTGGATAAATGTAAAAGTCAAAGGGGTTTATACACCGTATAAAATAAGGTTGAGTATAAAACAAAATATGCCTCAATGAAAGGAGATTGAGACGAAGTCCCATACCTCAGGTCCGACTTGACTCGGTCGTTCTTTAATCTCCTGAATAATAAACTTGAGTTAATTTCTACTTATTTAAGAACCTTTTTAAAGTTCATTATTCCTTTTATATCACTTATTGCCATGTCATGAACACTATGTAATTATTTAAGTTAATAACGGTCGTTTTAACGATCATTGGTACTTGAGTCAAAAAAATAAGCCTTTTATAATTACAAGTTGTTCATGTATCCATTATATCCAGAATGGTATTCATGATGTAGATATAATATATGTCATATATATCCAGTACATGCATGCATTTATAATATTACATAATCATTTAGAGGTAAGAAATGAAATGCACCGTTTATGGAGACGGTAAGCCGTATGTACGCATGAACGCTACTTTCATTTATATTTCGTATTTTATAGAATGGAATCATAATTATATAAAGGTATATTTTAATTCCAGTGTAATATCATATATAATATCATAACTCCATCCTTTATACGTCCAACATATGGTATTTAACGAATCAAATCACTTTGGGGGGCGGTAGTCCGCACTTCCTTAAATAAAGATATCGCGTTTACCCATAATGGGAACCATAAAGGTATGCCCAAAATGAAAAATACAGAATCTTAAGGAAAACATAAACATATTATATATAATATATAAATATAGTTTCATCTTAATGGCCACCTTTTAAGGTGTTAAAATAATGTTGAACAATCATCGTTTCGGGTGGCAGAAATTCGCCATCCACGGAAACAGTATGTTCTTTAACCATTAGATGTAGGTGTGTGTAAGTGTAGCTCGAATCCTTCTTATAACAACATCCTAGTATATTTAAGATATTGGATTTGTTACAAAAGTAATGAATAAAAATATTTTAGGGGGTTGGAGAAGCAAAATAAAACAAAAGGACTCAAGTGAAGACATTACCTTAAAATCGGGTAACTCCCTTTGGTTTGAGCTCAAAGGCTTCCTTTGGAAAACTTCTGCCCAAAGTGAGGCTTCAAGGAGTAATAGAGGGAAGTGGAGAGACAAAATGGGCAGGGTTTGGCCGAGCCAAAGGCTTTGTAAGTGTGGGTAAGGAGGTAGAGGTGGGGGCCTTTTATAAGAGGAGAGGAGGGGCACTCTTGGAAAGTAAAGAAATGTTACTTTATTTTCAAATGGGTTTCGGATTTTAAAGTTCCCACATTGATATAATTCGAGGATAAGGTGATAAGGGTTCGAAATATACCCACCCAATAGGTTTTGGACATGTGTAGGTCTTAGATTGTACATTATCGTTCCATTTTATTTAAATCGACAAATAATGAGGTCATCGCTGCATCATTATGATGTCATAAGATATTTAATTTATTTAATGTCTAAAAATTATATAAAAAAATACTATGATGTAGAAAATCTTTTTCTATTTCCAATTACTATTTATAGTCCAAAAGATCATTTATGTAGACAAAATTAAAAATATTTTACTTAGGTGATACATTCTTTGTTACATTTAACATTCTTTAAAAAATAAAAAGATAAAGTCACTTTCTCACAAAAGTGATTCCATGGGGCCCCCAAGTTTGGAACAAGGCATCCCATGGTCAGACATGAGACAACCAGTAGCCTTATGACACATGTTTTTGTATTTTTGTATTATTATGATATCATTTTATTATCCTTAACTACCCGATTACTCATTAATCAAGATAATTAAAGATAATTACCGTCGTTACTATTCATAATGTCCAAAAATAAAATAGTCTTAATTGCATAATTTGGACCTTCTGATTCCATATATTTAATCCATTTTACCAAATTCCAAACACATAAATTTCAATAATTGATTTAAAAATAATTCCCATTGTCAAAACAAATAGCGGGTTTTTTTGAAACAATGTCTATGAAAAGTTTGGCATTGGTTTATGCCCAATTCCAAAGTGAAATTAATCCTAATGACCACCATTGGATTAAATGGTAAAAATATATTCTAATTTAACTTTAAAACCAATTCAAAAGATAATCTAATCATATAAATAAATTAAATTAAAAAGCAGTTTTGATGTAAAATGCAGTATTTTTCACTATTCATTAAAAAATGAACATTGTCAGAAAAATACCAAAAATTCACACAAAGTAAATTTTGATGTCCCAATCATAAATAATAATTTTATTTTGATAAACATAGCTTATAAAATTGTGAAAAGATAGATTTAAAAATGGTTTTCCATCAAAAGGCAGTAAAACAATCTTTTAAAAATATTAGTGTATTTCATGCTTAAGATTGGATTTATTTTCATTTTAAGCCTCTAAAACACTATCTAATTCATTAATAGACATAGATAAAAATATATATTATTCATTACTTACTTGGGATGTTACATCCTTCCCCCCTTTAGAAAATTGCATCCCCGCAATTTATTTACTTATCGAATAAATGGGGGTACTTATCCCTCATTGCATTTTCAGATTCCCATGTTGCCTCTTCCATCATGTGGTTTTTTCACAAAACCTTTACCTGATTAATCACTTTATTTCGTAACACTTGCTCCCTGTGGTCAAGAATCTGGACCGGTTGTTCCTCATAAGATAGGTTCTCTTCCAGCTGAACTAACTCTGGACTCAAAACATGAGATGGATCTGGCATGTACTATCTCAGGATCGAAGCATGAAAAACATTATGTACCTGAGATAAACTCGGAGGTAAAGCCACTCGGTAAGCAACTGATCAAACTCTCTCCAGAATTTCATATGGTCCAATGAACCTTGGACTCATCTTTCCTTTCTTACCAAATCGCATCACACTTTTCCATGGTGATACTTTGAGAAAAACATGATCACCTACCTCAAAAGAGAGATCCTTCCTCCTGTTGTCCGCATAACTCTTTTGCCTACTTTGAGTTTTTCTCATGTGTTTCTGTATCAACTGAACTTTTTCTGCCAACTCTTCTACCAATTCTGGTCCCATCAACTTCCTTTCACCCACTTCATCTCAAAAAGCTGGAGTTCGACACTGCTTCCCATATAATTCCTGAAATGGTGTCATCTGTATACTAGAATGAAAACAGTTATTATATGAAAATTCAACCAAAGAAAGATGTTGGTCCCAACTCCCATGATAATCCATAGAGAAAGAACGTAGCATATCCTCCAATGTCTGAATTGTTCGTTCTGACTGCCCATCTGATTGAGGATGAAAAGTTGTACTAAAATTTAATTCAGTACCCAACGACTTCTGAAGGCCTTTCCAAAAGTTAGAAGTGAACCTGGGATCACGGTCAGATACAATGGAGAGGGGAACTCCATGTAACCTGACTATCTCTTTAATATACAAACGGGAAAGTTGATCTAGGGAAAAAGTATCTCGTATAGCAAGGAAATGAGCAGACTTGGTCAAGCGATCAACAATAACCTAGATTGCATTATTACCTCGAGATGTCTTCGGTAATCCCAAAACAAAGTCCATGGATATATTCTCTCATTTCCACTCTGGCACTGGTAAAGGCTGAAGCATCCCTTTCGGTAACTGCCACTCTGCTTTAACCTGCTGACAAGTCAAACACTTCACAGTAAAATCAGCAATATCTCTTTTCATTCCATCCCACCAGTAATACTCCCGAAGATCTCTATACATCTTAGTACTGCCTGGATGAACTGAAAACAGAGAACTATGATCTTCACATAACAACTCTCTCTCTTCAACTGTGAATCACAAGGCACACACAATCTCTTCCCAAATCTCAAAACGCAATCATTATCAATGTTGAATTCAGGCAACTTACCTTTCTGAACCAGCTCTACCTTTTTCTGCAACTCACTGTCTTGCTTTTGTGCTTGCTTGATTCTATCTGATACAGATGATCTCACTGATACCTGAAACAAAACAGAAGAACTTCCTACACCAAAAACTTCTATGCCAAATTTCATCAAATCCTTAACCAAAGGATCACGTTCCAAACGCAACATTTCTAAGGAAGCATTACTTTTTCGACTCAAAGCATCAGCCACTTTATTTTCTTTTCCTGGATGGTAATGAATTGTACAATCATAATCCTTGATTAATTCCAGCCATCTCCTCTGTCTCATGTTTAACTCTTTCTGAGTGAATATATACTTTAAACTTTTTTGATCGGTATATATTTCACACTTTACTCTATACAAATGATGCCTCCAAATTTTTAAAGCAAAAACAACAACAGCTAATTCCAAATCATGTGTAGGGTAATTTACCTCATGAGTTTTCAACTGACGTGAAGCATAATCAATTACCTGATCATTCTGCATTAGGACACAACCAAGTCCTTTCAATGAAGCATCAATGTATATAAAAAACTCACCATTCCTGGAAGGTAGTGCCAAAACTGGAGCATTCACCAATCCTCTTTTCAATTCCAGAAAACAATCATCACATTCTTTTGTCTAGATAAACTTAACACCCTTCCGAGTTAGCTTAGTCATTGGACTAGATAACCGTGAAAAATTTCTAACAAACCTTCGGTAATAGCCTGCCAAACCAAGGAAGCTATGAATCTCAGTTACATTTGTGGGACTTAAACATTCTTCCACAACCTTTGTTTTTGCAGGATCAACAGTTATCCCATCTTTAGAAACAATGTGACCAAGGAAAGAAATTTGTTGCAACCAAAACTCACACTTGCTGAATTTTCCATACAATTTATTTTCTTTCAAGGTTTTCAAAATAACCCTTAAATTTCTTTCATTCTCCTCTTTACTTTTAGAAAACACCAAAATATCATCAATAAAAACAACCAACATTTTTCACCTGAGTCAACTGAGCCATCACTACAACAAACTGTTTAGTTCTTATTCTGACCATCTCAGGATACTGATTTGAAAGGTCATTTCCCTCAGCATGCCTTCCCAAAAAAGCTTCTTTTTTTCCTCTACGAAAAACCATTCTTAACGCTGAAATACCTTAGGTGAAGCAACATGGTAATCTTTAAATTCTATATCATATCAATTTGACCAAAAAAAATATTTTTGGATAATCATTTAAAATAATTCTAACTCCTAAAGTTATCTAATATGACCTTTGATACCAACTATAAGGCCCCATCCTTAAACCTTACTTAATCTTGAGTAATTACAAGATTACACATTGAGGATCTTTTCAGGTTTAGAGTTTTAGAGAATTAGAACATAAAACTTGCATTACATTCCACATATAAACAAAGTGGTTACATAAAGATAGTATTCATTTTTTCCATCAATGGAAACATATTTAAAATAAAACATGGATTCATTCTTGACACTTCCTTGACCACTATCATCATATCATGTACCTTTCCCTTGACCTGTGAAAAACATTTCAAAAAAACTTGGGATGAGCATAAAAAGCTCAGTATGGGTCATAAAAATATGGAAAGGAAACATGAGTTCATATATACATAAGAATGAAATCATACTTTACCCATAAAACATACCTCATCAAATCATGAATAAATCATAAGACATAAAGGTATCTTGAGGCATTCATAACATTCTTACCTAGGGAGTAACCCTCTTGGTTACGTTTGGAATACCCATCACAATATATTCCCTAAATCTCTTCAGAGAAACCTTAACGTTTCACTCCTTTGCATTACCCAATGCATTGGAGAGATATATCGGGATCACCCGCCCTTAGTTTATCATGGAACCACCCGTCTTCATAATAATGCCCAAGAACCTCAACATAATCTTATCACATAAAACATGCATAAAGGAAACATAACATTCCCACCTTTCAATCACAAGATATCAATACAACACATTTATATAAAAACATTAAGAAAACCATTTTCAATACCAAAATAAAAGAAAATTAAAACAGGGTATTTATTTTTCTTTTAAAAAAGAAGGTATGGCTTGTAGAGGAAGCCGAAACTCAAATAATGGTCACGGCGGCAAAGAAGTCATTGTTGTCGCATAGGTACGACAAAACATTCCCTTTTGTCATTTAGTAAAACGCTTCGTATAAAAAATATTCCTTTTGGATAAACGTAAAAGTCAAAGGGGTTTATACACCGTATAAAATAAGGTTGAGTATAAAACAAAATATGCCTCAATGAAAGGAGATTGAGACGAAGTCCCATACCTTGGGTCCGACTTGACTCGGTTGTTCTTTAATCTCCTGAATAATAAACTTGAGTTAATTTCTACTTATTTAAGAACCTTTTTCAAGTTCATTATTCCTTTTATATCACTTATTTTCATGTCATGAACACTATGTAATTATTTAAGTTAATAACGGTCGTTTTAACGATCATTAGTACTTGAGTCAAAAAAATAAGCCCTTTATAATTACAATTTGTTCATGTATCCATTATATCCAGAATGGTATTCATGATGTAGATATCATATATGTCATATATATCCAGTACATGCATTCATTTATAATATTACATAATCATTTAGAGGTAAGAAATGAAATGCACCGTTCATGGAGACGGTAAGTCGTACGTACGCATGAACGGTACTTTCATTTATATTTCGTATTTTATAGAATGGAATCATAATGATATAAAGGTATATTATAATTCCATTGTAATATCATATATAATATCATAACTCCATCCTTTATACGTCCCACATATGGTATTTAACGAATCAAATCACTTTGAGGGGGTGGTAGTCCGCACTTCCTTAAATGAAGATATCGCGTTTACCCATAATGGGAACCATAAAGGTATGCCCAAAATGAAAAATACAGAAGCTTAAGGAAAACATAAACATATTATATATCATATATAAATATATTTTCATCTTAATGGCCACCTTTTAAGGTGTTAAAAGAATGTTGAACAATCATCGTTTCGGGAGGAAGAAATTCGCCATCCACGGAAACAGTATGTTCTTTAACCATTAGATGTAGGTGTGTGTAAGTGTAGCTCAAATCCTTTTTATAACAACATCCTAGTATATTTAAGATACTGTATTTGTAACAAAATAAATTAATAAAAAGATTTTAGGGGGTAGGAGAAGCAAAATAAAACAAAAGGACTCAAGTGAAGACATTACCTTAAAATCGGGTAACTCCCTTTGGTTTGAGCTCAAAGGCTTCCTTGGGAAGACTTCTGCCCAAAGTGAGGCTTCAAGTAGTAAGAGAGAGAAGTTGAGAGACAAAATGGGCAGGGGTTGGCCGAGCCAAAGGCTTTGGAAGTGTGGGTAAGGAGGTAGAGGTGGGGGCCTTTTATAAGAGGAGAGGAGGGGCACTCTTGGAAAGTAAAGAAATGTTACTTTATTTTCAAATGGGTTTCGGATTTTAAAGGTCCCACATTGATATAATTCGAGTCTAAGGTGATAAGGGTTAGAAATATACCCACCCAATAGGTTTTTGACATGTGTAGGTATTAGATTTTACATTATCTTTCCATTTTATTTAAATCGTCAAATAATGAGGTCATCGCTGCATCATTATGATGTCATAAAATATTTAATTTATTTAATGTCTAAAAATTATATAAAAAAATACTATGATGTAGAAAATATTTTCTGCTTTACAATGACTATTTATAGTTCAAAATATCATTTATGTAGACAAGATTAAAAATATTTAACTTAGGTGATACATTCTTTGTTACATTTAACATTCTTTAAAAAATAAAAAGATAAAAAGTCACTTTCTCACAAAAGTGATTCCATGGGGCCCCCAAGTTTTTCACAAGGCATCCCATGGTCGGCCATGAGACAACCAGTAGCCTTAGGACACATGTTGTGGTCTTTTTTTATTATTATGATATCATTTTATTATCCTTAACTACCTGATTACTCATTAATCAAGATAATTAAAGATAATTACCGTCGTTACTATTCATAATGTCCAAAAATAAAAGAGTCTTAATTAAATAATTTGGACCTTATGATTCCAAATATTTAATCCATTTTACCAAATTCCAAACACATAAATTGCAATAATTTATTTAAAAATAATTCCCGTTGTCAAAACAAATAGCGGGTTTTTTTGAAACAATGTCTATGAAAAGTTTGGCATTAGTTTATGCCCAATTCCAAAGTGAAATTAATCCTAATGACCACAATTGGATTAAATGGTAAAAATATATTCTAATTTATCTTTAAAACCAATTCAAAAGATAATCTAATCATATAAATAAATTAAATGAAAAAGCAGTTTTGATGTAAAATGCAGTATTTTTCACTATTCATTAAAAAATGAACATTGTCAGAAAAATACCAAAAATTCACACAAAGTAAATTTTGATGTCCCAATAATAAATAATAAGTTTATTTTGACAAACATAGCTTATAAAATTGTCAAAATATATATTTAAAAATGGTTTGCCATCAAAAGGCAGTAAAACAATCTTTTAAAAATATTAGTGTATTCCATGCTTAAGATTGGATTTATTTTAATTTTAAGCCTCTAAAACACTATCTAATTCATTAATATACATAGATAAAAATATCTATTATTCATTACTTACTTGGTATGTTACACAAACCCTATTTGGTCCATTGTTTGGTACTTGATCAGATTTCATGGATGCATGTTTGGATAAGGATAAGGTACCTTGTAGCTAATTTGTTACTTGTTGGATGGGCTGGAGTTTGAATATAGAACTAACATGGGTTTCAGGACTAGATTCATTTGAGTTTATTTTTACCAAATTATTTCTTTATTTTTATTATTTTCTTAGTTTGGCATTTGATACATTCTGAACTATAATTACATGATTCGTTACAATTTTTTTCTTGGTTCTCCTTTTACTTCCTAGTTTTATGTTGTGTTATTTCTGCTATTTCCATTACTCTGTTATTTATTTATATTGTTTATTTCCACTGACTTTTAACTCTATACCAAGGGTTATAGTCTATCCACTATACATATCACACCCCCACTACTAGTTTGCATCCTATGGAATACGGGGAGGAACACTTGAGGTCCTACAACTAACATGATTTGGCCACATGAGAGATTTCCAGATCGGGGGATTTTACACCCAAATAATTCACATTGCCTGTATCAAAATCTGGATACACAGATGAAGAATATTCCACTATATCTAGGATGAATTCAAAAACATAGTGTAATAAATCTTTGATTGGGATATTCAATCGAGTGGAAATGAAACTACTTATGGAAATCACACATGAAGGTCACTAATTTTTGAAATCACACAAAAACAAATGGCACTCATACAAATAGCCTCATAGATATTTAAATCAACTAACAGTGATCAATATTGAAATTAAAACACATAATAATTGTGAATGAATATCCTTATAGATCCTGAATCATGCAACCCACAACCTGGATAAAAATTCCCAGTCGGTTCACCTACTCTGAATCTCTAATAGCACTGATATCCTCAGGATTGACTCTACTCAAATTTGACAAGAATGAACCAAGAAACTATTGTAGATGGGTCTTGGAAAATATTTTGTGAATACACTCTGAGCACTCCTCAAAATGCTCCCAAGGGGTTCAAAATCCTCTAATCTTGGAGTGGATGAGGGAGAGTACATCATCAAGAAGAATACTACCTTGGAATAACTTTCAGAGAGAGTAAATATGCCTAATAGGATCCAAGTATCCCCAAAACAAAATTAACAAGGTGAACCATCCACATAGCTAGACAATAAAAGAAGATAAAAACAAAAAAAAATAGGAGAATATATGTATGTGTGTGTGTGTGAAAATCTAATTTTAAATGGAAATAAAATTTCACAAATATTAACCATTTTCATATAAAATTGGTGGTGTTCTTGCACCTAATACCATCAATCTGGGCATCAAATACTAAAGTAAAAATAACAAAAGGGTAAAACAGTTATGTGGCATTATTAATACTATCATAAAATCTTCCCCTAACATTCATCAATAGTGACATAGCTATCTAAATTGAATTATATTCTAAAGATTCTAAAAATTATCAAAAATTAAAATCCAAATATAAACATAACACATACCAATACATACTTGATTTTCTCTCTGAGATGATTCCAATGAAGAAGTAATGTAACATTAAATCATATGCTTTAATAGGTCCCTAAATCAGATCATATATTCCTGCCTAGAAAAAATAAAATATAGCAGTATCCATCCTCACACAAAACATGTTAAACAAAAAAACTCATATAATTCATGAAGAATTCAACTCAAAATAAAAAGGTCAATAAAAATAATCTACAAAGGGTGAAACATAGATAGGGTAAGCACAAAAGATAAAGGTATCCACCTAAACCCATGAAAACAAAAGAGGACCAGATCACCAAGCACCATTGTCTATAAGCGAAAAAAAACTCATCTGGAAGACTCTAAACACATGGATCCAAAAGATACTTAAAAGAATGATTTATAATATCTATCCAAGAAAAATTATACCTAAAAAGTCCAAATGATATACCATCAAACAAAGGGAAATTACAAGATCATATGTAAGAAGTCCCAGCATCCTAAGAAAACCCTTTAAAATAAGAATAAATTTTGGAATCCAGCTAAAGACATAGGGGAAAACATGCCACTAAAGGGACACATATCCTAGCCTAACATCACAAAATTACTAAAACTAGGAAACCAAAATAAATCTATTAAAGGGTCAAAAATGAAATCCAACAAGCTTGGTGATCATCCAAGAAACAAACAAGAGCACTTCACCCACAAACTACACAGGCCTATATTGGAGTTGGTGTTATGGGACCAACATTTTGTATTTTCATAGCATGTACATTCAATGTATTAAATATTAATAAAATAAAATATTTCATATTTTTCACTATTCTTCATGACTCTAATTTAATAATGTCCTAGAGTATATGTTGCATTGATAAGGTCATAATAGTTCCCTACTATGATGAGAACCTTGAAGTACTATGATGGCATTCTTAAATAATTTTATGTGGTTAGATAACATAATATGATGGGATACATAGTACATATGATGTCATGAGTGAGAACTTATAAGTGGATAAAGATTCTTCTCATGAATTTCACTATTAGCAATCTTCAAGATGAGAGATTATGAGAACAGACCCGCCAGTATGAATTCTGCATGTTTTGGTTTCATCAAATATTCCTATATTTGATCATATTTAATGGTCCTTAGACTTTAATATTATCATTAATTCATTTCATTACTCACACACATATATTATCTAACAAAAACTACCAGGATATGTGTTGGCAGTAATTAGGGTATGTTGCGAGCGTCATTAATGACATGTTATTGATGGATAAGTAAAGTAAAGATTTTTCCCTTCCATATTTATAAAATATGATATCTCAAACCTTTAATTATAATAGAACCATAAACTTAAATTCCATAGTCATGGTGTAACGACAAGTTTATTTTAGATAGTCAAAGAAAGACATATCGAACATATAGGTTGGTGGCATGGATGTGCAACCTTCTTGATGAGATATTGTGATAAAGGGATTAAATTACACAATGAGAGTTTGTATGTTGTTGTCACTATTGAGATATTAATTTATTTCTATTGGGTTCCTTGACCCATTTTTAGGTATTAAACTTCGACTTTAGGCGATCCCACCTAATGGAAACAATAAAGAATTCTATAGGGTCACACACTAAGTGATTCTGTTGATCTCAATTAAATTTTATTTGTATTTAATTAATAGAATAAATATTATCCCAAGGCTAAGAAATAATTTTATTCATGTTTTATTGATCACAAATATTTATTGATGAATAAAATATTTAATATGTATTCGAATGTTCAATAAATTCTAGAGGATTTTGAAAAGACCAAGAATGTGTTTGATGATAAATATTAATTAATGAGCTGGTTAAATAATATTTTTTATTGAGAAAGTAGGTGCGCACCACAAAATAATAATGATATTATTATTATTATTATTATCATTATAATTATTATTATGAGAAATATGGTTTATTAAAGGTTCTAGTATTTTTTAAGGGTCGACATGAAATTAAATAATATTATAACCTATACCCTAGACCTATAAATATATGGTTATGTCTATTATATAGGGTTTGTAATCAAAAATACATAATTGTTGCACGCAATAAATTCTATATCGACTCCTCATTATCTCTCCCTCTCATGAATGAGAAATGGAAGAGAGATTCCTTTAATACTAAAGGAAAATTGATCAACACAAATAATGAAAGACAATCGATTGGTCATGCTAAAACCTTGAGAATGATTGGCATTACTTGGAGATCAAAGAAGAATGTGTGGATCACTGATAGAGTGATTATATACTTAGATCCTCATAGAAGAATGAAGAAATACAAAATGGACACTTTTAATGATCAATATTTACATTGAAGAGATATCCTAATCCAAGGTATTTTCTTTATTTCGATCTAAATAAATTTATTATAAATTAAATGTGAAAGATCCACTCTTGTTGCTTTGAGAATCAAAATATTAAAACAAATTTTAATATATCTCTTACCACCACATGATTCCACTATGCCCAGAACCTAAAAGTAGTATCAAAGGATTCATGTTTTATATTTATAATTATTTATTTGATTATTGATCCATAAAAAATCATGGTTGAATATTTTCATTTAATTGTATTCATTCGTCAATCTGATTTGAATTAACATGTTATACACATATTAATAATATTCATTCAGTGTTTCATTTTTTTAAATATCTAATAACCAATGAATATTGATAAGAGATTCCATCATAAAGTACCAAAAAAATCTGGTAATACTGAGTTACGCGTTATATAGCTGAAGTATACGTTATGTACCATTGTGTACTACACCTATATGTGTCAAGGGATACATGTCTCGTTGAGAAGTTAATTACACATGATGAATTTATTTCACACAGTATATAGACCAATCCAACCTAGAACATAGGATGTAAGATTACATGGTGTGTAGATAGTGTACATGTCGTGTAGTTTGCACATGTTAGCAGTTTAAACTACACAATCCATGTGGTCATTATACACGGTTAAACAGTATGAGACTAACATCTTAGATAAATTATGATATAAATAATGCATGTATGGTGTACATGTTGGGTAATTCATCATTTCCCACATTCAAAATACATGTTGAACCATTCAATGAGAATAGCGGACACACATCATATGGGATACACAGTGTGTAGTTGGCTTGTACACACTGTGTGATCCTACAGAGAAACACACTAAATACCCATGTGGGTATCTCTGGTACATGGAATGTGGATACACAAATTGTAGAAAGAATTTACACTCCATGTAGTCTATCTGATTCAACACACCAAATCCCAATGTGTGTAACTTAGATACATGGAAACTAAGGTATATGGCGTGTAGAAGGATAGTACACACCGTATATTCTCCCAATTAATGGAATAATTAAAATTAAATTAAATTAAAAAAATTTGGTATTAAAACATTATTTATTTTATTGGAACTTTAAGTGTTTGAAAATTTAATATGGGTTTTAATAATTGTAAATGCTCAATTAATTTATTGTAATAAATTTTTAAAAAATGGTTCTGGTATTTATTTTTTATCAATTCCTTTATAATGGTTATCTCCAAGAGGATTTAGATGGTCATTAATATAAAAGGTAAATAATTAATTAATTAATTAATTAATTAATTATACCATGTTTATCTTAATAATAAAGAATGAATAAGAAATGAATTTTGGTATTTAATTTTACATATACGATTCATGTATGACCATTCATGAGCTTGGCCAAGAAATATTTATATGTTGGACGTTTTAATTTAATTTATTGCATGAGTTTTCAATTATTTATTATTAAATTAAATATGATGACCTACAATTCATACCTCCCTCCATTATTATATAGGACCTATGTGCCCATGGTTATTTATGTAGTCCTCTATAAACTATCATTTAGTTCCCAACATCTACATGTGAGTTATAAATACATGCAATTAATAGAGTATCCCAAGGCATGTGGAGGTGGTTCAAGACGAAACCATTATGCTGCCAACTCAGGTAATACATAGGTGGAATATTGTAGTTCATACCAAGTCCGTCACAATGAGTTATTTCCCCTATGACATAGGTTGATTTAATGTCCACTCATTAAATCAACCATTAGATAAGATCATGATTGAGTCATTTTATTATTTATTTACTTATGTCTATAGATTATTTATTTTATGGATACAAGACCATGATCATACAAATAAATTAATTAATGTGTAAATATCGAATTTAAATAAATGGATTATGTGTAAATGTTTTATCCAACATGCTTTATTAATTAAGTAACATCTACCTAATATTCACAAAACATGTAAAAGATAAAACAAGATAAAATTTATGCATAATAATAATAAAATCCCTCAACTAAATATTAAGTCATAGATCACCTTCTATTACTTAATTATGAATGAAACTAATAGAACTAAGTGTTTGACCAACCCTTTTTAGGACCCTTTCTTTTAAAAGGGTATTTATTATGAATATTTTTTGTTGACTTAACCATTTTACATGAATAGGAGTATCACTTTATAGACTTTGTGTAATTTAGAGTCATGTGTTGAAGAAATCCAAGTCAATATTTTAGGATTAGGGATCCACTCAATGAATCAAGGAGCTGGAAGCCCACATTTGTCAAGGATCTGCCTACCTAAATACCTTCAAATAGCTTGAAAACGCTTGTTTGGGTTATGTGAAGGGAAATTTGGATCCTTTCCACTAGAATATTCTAGAAACTACAAATTATGATTTCAATGGTGAGGGTTATTGGGACTTGATAAAATAGTAGGATAATTAATAAAAATGATTAATTTATTATTTCTCACGTGATTTATAATAAATAAAAAGTAATAACAATCTTCTCTTTTAATTGTAGAATAAAATTTAAAGCTCATCATCTTCACTATTTCTAAAATTAATATTGGAGAAAGAAAATCTCCTCACTGGAAGTAACTTCTAGTAATGGTTTACACACCTTCGGGTTATGTTATTCCTTGAATGAAAATCATACAAGTTAGAATCCTCATAACCTAATATGTATGCTAATGAGTCAAGTGATGAATAGTTCCTTTTATATGAAAAACATTTGAGTGGTGCAGTTGATGTTCAATTTTTTATGTTATCATCTATTTCTAGTGAACTCATGAAGTATCATGAAAACATGGATGCTTATAGCATACTTGATCATCTCTGTGGACTTTATCAAGAGATATGTTTGAGATATTCAAGGCACTTTTTCAGAGCAATCTCGGAGAGGGTTAACAAACTGGGCCTCACCTAGTCGAGATCATTGGATACTTTGAGTGCCAAGAAGATCTAGGGTTTAAACTCCCTAAATAACTTGGCATTGATCTCATTCTTATATCACTCCCTCAAAGATTCTCTAGCTTTATTGTAAATTTTAACATGAACAACATTGATAAGCCTCTTTTATATATACTTACTCTCATTTTTTAAGTAGATAATGATATAAAGCATGAAAATCCTTCCTTCCTTATGGTGAACAAAAGGAATGGCCAAGTGAAAATCCCTAAGGCCAAGTATTCTTTTCAACTCTCTTTCAAGAAGAGGAAGATCAAGGGGAAATTAAGGGAATATGATGCTTTCTATTTTGTATATGTCAAGAAGGGACACTGGAAGAAGAACTGCACCCATCCAAAGAAGAAAGGGGAAGCTTTATGTGTATTTGTTATCGAGTGCAATTTATTTATTTCTAAAAATGGGGTATTAGATATAGATTTTGATGCTCACATATGTATTCCAAAATAGGAACCAAGTAGATTTAGAAAGATTGACTGAGGGGAGGTTGATATAATAGATTCCAATGAATATTAACTTGTTGTTATAGCTATCAAGGACTACCACCTCACATTACTGACCAGAATGATCTTGGTTTTTAAGGGTTGTTATTATGTGTCATCTATTACTAAAAACATTATTTATGTATCCAAATTGTATATGGATGGATTTATTTTCAAATTTGAGAATAAATGTTTCTTTTTTATAAATATAGTATTTTTTATGGTAAGGAATGTTTACATAATTATATTTATGTGTTTTTTTACATGAACCAAGTAATTATAAATAATAATGAAGTTACTTCATATGAATTATACAACACCCAACTTTCGCATCACCGGATAGGTCATGTAAACAAAAAACACTTAACTAAATTACATCAATATGGATATTTATATTTTTTTGAACTAAAACCACTTGGTGCATATCATTCATGTTTTCAAGGTAAAATTACCAAATCCCCATTTAGTGGTAAAGGTGAAAGGACTAAAGATATTCTTGAATTGGTTCATATTGATGTGTGTAGACAATTTCCTATTGAAGCAATGGGTGGCTACACAAACTTTATAACTTTTACTGATGATTTTAGTGTGTATGAATATGTCCACTTAATGAAGTATAAGTCTGATTCTTTTGATAAATTCAAGGAATACAATAATTAATTTTAGAACCATCTTGGTAAGAATATTAAGAAACCCTGCTCAGATAATAGTGGAGAATATCTTAATGAATACTTCATTGATTACTTATGGGATTTTGGGTTCCTATCCTAACTCACTCATCCTTATATTCCTTAGTGGAATGGTTTAATAAAAAATAGTAATTGGACCTTATTAACCATGCTAAGATCAATGATGAGTAATATATTTTTTTCATTATCATTTTGAGGATACGCATTACAAACAGTTGCACACACACTAAACCAAGTATTAACTAAATCGGTAAATGGTATTCTATATGAATTTTGGAGTGGAAGAAAACCCATGTTTTTAAATTTACATGTGTGGGGAAGTGAAGTGTTTGGTAAGGCCTATTTAGGTAACAAACTTGCACCCTGAGGCACAAAGTGTTTCTTTATAGGATACCCTAAGGAAACAAGGGGATGTTACCTATATAACACCTCAAACAAAAGGTAATGGTGGAAAGACATGCTATATTCCTTGAGAAGGATCACACCTCTAAAAGATATAGTGGGAGTGAGATATAATTTGATGAAGTTGAGGCTCAAGGTACAGAAGAGTTGGTATATGAATACATTCAAAAAATCCTTATGGAAGAAGAAACTATTCCAGAGACACAAGTACTACATAGAATTGCTATAGAGGTTAAAGAACCAGAATAGTATGGTTTTCTAGTCACTGAGGATGGTGACTCATTATTAGTTGATAATAATGATCATATAACCTATAAGTATATAGTAAGTGGGATAGATGTTTCCAAGTGGAAATAATCCATGAATTCTGAAATAGATTCCATATACCAAAACCACGTCTGGATTTTGATAGATCCTCTAGTAGATGTAAATCCCATTGGTTGAAAATGGGTATTCAAGATGAAACTAGACATAGAATGATAATTTAGCACCTATAAGGATTGATTGGTGGTAAAAGGGTTTAAATAGAATCAAGGCCTTGAATACTGTAAAACATTTTCTTAGTTGCAATGATAAAATCCATAAAAAATTATACTTTCTATTTTGGATTACCATGACTATCAGATCTGAGAAATAGATATCAAAACATCCTTCCTTAACAGGAACATTTAGGAAAATCTCTATATTGTTTAACCTGAAGGGTTTGTGACTCCAAAGGATGCTAACAAGATATATAAATTCCAAAAATCCATTTATTGATTAAATAAAGAATATAGATCATCGAAAATTTGTTTTGATGAAGCAATAAAAAAATTATTTTTCATCAAGTACAAGTGTGATCCTTGTGTCTACAAATGGTTTAGTGGGAGTTCAGTCATTTTCTTAATATTATATGTTGATGAAATATTACTCATTGGAAAAAAAATACCAATCTTATAGTTTGTTAAGGTCTGGTTGAATAAATACTTCAATATAAAGGACTTGGGTGAGGAAGTATATATTATAGGGATCAAGATCCATTGATATAGATCCAAGAGACTTCTCATCCTAAGTCAAAGTACATATATTAACATGATATTGAAGAGGTTCGGTATAAAATAATCAAATAGGGGAGTATTACCAATTTTATATGAAACTCATCTTCTTAGAAAAATGTGTCCTCAAACACATGAGTAAAGAAATAGAATGGAAAAAATTCCATACGTGTTAGTGATTAGTTCAATCAAGTATGTTTTGATAAGTATTAGGCTAGACTTTCCCTAAGCATTAAGTGTGGTAGGAAGATATCAAGATAATTCAAGTGTCCACCATTGGATGGAAGTCAAGAAAATTATTAAGTATCTAAGTGGTATTAAGGATATATTCTCATTTAATAGAAGATATGAGAAAATAACCATCAGAGGATACACAGATGCTAGTTTCCAAACTAATCAAAATGAAATGAAGTCACAACCAGGATACATATTCACTTTAAATGGAGGTTTTTTGAGCCGGAAGAGCTCAAAGTAGGTTGTCACTACAAGAAAAACGCCCTTTAGCGGGGGTTATGTTTGTGTTTAGCAGCGGTTTAAACCGCCGCTACATGAGTTGGCGGCGGTTTACAGAAACTGCTGCTAAATTTGGCGTCGGGAAACTATTAGCGGCAGTTTTTTCCATTTAGCAGCGGTTTAAGAAAAGTGGCAAAGCTTCCTCATTCTGCGGCACTTCTCGTGACTTAAGCGGCGGTTTTACGGCCATTGTATTTTTTTTATTAGCGGCGATTATAACTGTTTCTAATAAAAAAAATCCAGGGGCATTAAAACTGCCGCTAAAGTCACCAGAACCACCGAGGAATGCACGCGGGCGATGCGACTATGTAGTGGACGTTAAAACTACCATGAAACAAAAAAATACATATGTTTATAGGTGGTTAAAATAGCCTCTACTGTCTTACCTATATATTCTTAGCGGTGCTTAAAACCGCCACGAAAAGCTGACCAAAAAAAAATTCTGCTTCCATTGCTCCACTGCCCTGAAAAACAAATCAAACCAGACACAATATCATAAAATAACATCAACTCAATGATGTATTGGACCTTTCAAGGATGTTTTTGGATATATTGATGAATATTGGACAGGGTTTATGGCCACCCATGGGGTGTTACAATCCCTTGAACATGTGAATTTAGTTATTAAATGATAAATTGAAGGATTTATGAGATTAAACCAATTATAGATATTTTTATCATGTCAAAATGGAATAAGTGGTTTATCATAACTTTTATGGTTAAATGGGTTGTGAGATAACTAAGGGGATAAATAATGAATGGAAAATGTGGGAATATCCATGTTATAAGATGGAATTGAAAATATGTACAATGGTTTTTGTTATGAATGAATAGTAAAATAGAATAGTTATGGAATTACGTTAAGTGTAGTGAAAGTGATAAACTATGTGAATATTGGTGAAATGAAATAGGTTCACCCATGATATTATAATTTGTTAAAAAGTTCAAGTGTGTTTGACCTTGTGGAATTTGTATTGATGGATTAGTAAATGATGTGGGACACAGTAGATCCCACCCATGGGTAAGAAGTTTTTTACAAGGAATTTCTTATCTTTGATGTGGGATGGCTAGACATAAAATTTTACATAATGGACTTGATATGATGTATATGGAGTTTCCTATTCTTGGATAGTTCATTGACATGGATTTCCAAGAACTAAAGCCTATGTGTATGATATGAGTGAACTTATTAGTGCACCACAGTGTATGAATTTGAAATAATTAATGAATTACCATTGTTCTTAATAAAAATGTAAAACCCATTTATACTATTGTTTTACACTGGTAAGGATGGTATATTATCCCCACATACCTCATTGGACCCTCAATACTAGTAAGAAGCCTCTTGTATATGAGGAGGCATTCCTATGGTCATGTGGCACATTGGTTTGAGGAAGCAGTTTAGTGGAACCTAGGTAATGGCATCACAATGTTGTATCAAAGCCGTTTTATTTTCTATTGAATAATTTTTTTTGAAAGTTTTATATGATATTAAGGTGTTTCAGTCCTTGGTAATGTGTTTTTTTGTGGGATTATCTAACCCATATATAGGGGAAAACCCAGGTTCTCGATGTGGTATTGTTGTTCTTGTTTTTTGGTGTTATAGTTGAATGTTATTTCTCCTGGGGTGATATGCTAGCTGTGAGATATTATTGTTTTCTAAGGTTTTATTCATGGAACAACATGTAATTTTTTATATATTCATGAATAATTTTAGGAAGTCGGGATTAATATGACATTAATCATATTAGGCTCAAATAGAAAACAAGGTTATGTTTGTGTTATAGAAAATGAAAATAATTTTCTATTGGTTTCATAGAAAATAGTTCCTAATAAAGAGTTATCAATACACATGTTTTTTTGATTCACGGTGTCATAGGATACCAATGCTAGAAGGGTTTACCTTCTTGGATGATGATATTGAATAATTACATATTATAATATTAGGCATCGAGAATTTATTCAACACATCAACAATGGGTTTAACTCTTAGTCATCCAAAATCTCGACTACCAATTCAAACACAGGCTTAACTGGAATGATGTATACCGCACTCAAGAAATCAAGACATAAAAGGAAACATCAGAAATCAATAAAATGCATAAAAGGAAACATGAGAAATTAAGAAAATGTTAGGAAATGAAAATGTTTGGTGGAAACTATGTGCCACACATGGTACATATACAAACCAATTGTTCCCATATTTTTCCAACACATCAACAATACAGCTACTCACTATCTGATGATGCATTGTCACCCTTTCCACCTCCATCTCCACTTTCTACTATCACCTGTAAGAACATTATATTGAAAATTAAAAACTGTTGTATATTTATATTAAAACTTAAAACCAATGAATGTTTGAAAACTAAATTATTTTTATTTTTTGTGATTTACCTACTGACCACCAGTCGATGCACTACCACCGAGGGAATATCTGCTCATCTACTGATGTATATTAGTCATCGCTTTCTGCAAAGCGGATATCTGAGCCCCTTGGTCTTGAACTGTGGTTCGTAGAGAATAAATCTCCCTCTGAGCATATTTAGGTATGGAATGACTATAAAAAGGAGTAGATGCAACTATAATCCCTGGTGGCAAGTAAAAGACCTCAGATGGTATGGTTCTAAAACCCATCCCGTGAACTCTACCAAGATTCTCCTTCCCAAGGACTTTAGCAACTGGGTCATCCTGGGAGACTAAGTAGGACTTCCCAGGATTGGCATCCCATAGTTCTTTAATTTTTACCTATTAATAAAATATCAATATATATTAACACTGTAAAAACTGATAATAAGTTATTATAATAAAAAATTGACTTCATACCCCAACTTCTTTGGCAGGCTCATTAACAAAACGTCCATCTGATTTTTTGTGAACATCCAACCACAGTTCAACTCGGGATGCTTTGTGGCCTAAACTCTGTGACTGTATTAATAAAATATAAATAAACAATTTAATATATTAAACAGATAATATTTTCTTATAAATATTTAAAATAATTAAAAGATTATCAATGTCATTCGGCTTCTAGAAAAGCTTTTGGAGCCCGTAGTGTGAGGGATGACTTGCTTAGCCTGGTTTGATGCATTCTGTCTTGAAATATCCTAAAATAAATAAAATTAAATTTAACAGTAATGTATTCAATGTCATCTCCTCTTCATATACATGTATAAATGTAAAATGAGGATCATATAATAATATATATTTCAATACTATCTACTTCTCATCACAATGTCTGTCAACAAAAACTTTCCAATGTTCTTTCAGTACCCCACTGGGTAGCTTCTCATACATTTGTTGCACGGTCAATGAAGTATCTTTGACATCACACCACAATCTCCATTTGAAATCTTTTCATTTCTTACCAAGATTTTTCAATGTCCACTTTCATGCTATCACATCGGCAACTGTAAAGTGGAAGAACATCTGTATACAGAAATTCATTTTGAACATATCAGTAACATGAAATTGAATTAAACCATAATGTAATAAAATTACCTTTATTTGGGAATGAAAAACTTCATTTTTTCTAGCTAGGAGGTATATGTCTCCAATCATCATAATAAATAGGTAGGGAAATGGGCTCTGCTACCAGATGGCCTAGAATATGGCCAAGTAACCCCGCAGCGTCATCCATAGGGACCCCATAAGAATCAAATGGCATAACTATCTTCTCTCCATTCATATTCCAAACATCTAAACATTTTATGTTTTTCTCCATGGTTGCATTTTTTTCATCTTCAATGAGTAAACAATTAGTATAAACAAAATGCAATAAATTTATTTAATTAAAATTTGTAGTGACACTCCAGTATGTCCGTGATAAACTGGAAGGGGAATGTCGCCGCCCCACTACTGAGGCTTTTAAAGGGGGAGTCAAAGACTCAGCCTCTAATGAGACACCCACAGATAGTGTGAGAGATGGTGCAGGGGGAGATGGTGCAGGGGTGTAGGCAGCTGGTGCCTCAGATGTCGTGGGGAGGGAGCCAGATGGATTGTCATCTGTCGCAAAACTAGATGAAATAGTGTACCGCTTTTTCCTTGGAATTTCAATCATTTAATCAAATAATACTTAGTTCAGAATATATATTTCAAAAAAATTATGCAGAATAAAAAAAATTAAAAATGATAATAGATTCCTAGTACTAACAAACCAAATATATATAACAATGATAATGAATGACTACAGAAATGAAACAAGTGGTTGCTGAATGAATAAATAATTGTACATACAGTCATTTTCCCCTTCAATCATGTCAGTTTCTTGATCCATTTCTTCATCCAATTCATTCATCATTTCTAGACTAATATTTTCAATATCATGATGGACAAATAATTCTGCTTCCTGTTGTTGATGAAATTAAATTTCAGAGGTCAAATCTTCTACTTCATCACCCATATCATACAAATCTCTTTGTATTATGTGAACAACTACACTCCACCCTTCATCCACAACATAATTCACATAATATACCATTTTTTCTTGCGATTCTAAGATATATGGATCTTGCAGTTCACGATCACCAACATCCATCAAGCGAGAGAAGTTCACCAAAGTAAATTGCAAGGAATATCTTTTAACACCTCTGATAATATCAACCCATTAGAATTTGAATAAAACAACCAAAAAATGTTTTTGGTAGTTTAATTCAATAATATCATGCAGCTTTCCATAGTATCCCACTTCATCAAATGTAAATATACCACTATTCTGTGTTTTCAAACCCACTTCTCGATCGACTGTACGAAATCTAAATCCATTCACATTATAAGCGTCGAACTTTCTAACTTGTTTTTATAGGACCTCTATCTAAAAACTTCAAATCTTATGACAAGTCTGCTCGAGTATCATTATTCATGATATGAAAAAATAAATATAATTTAATTGATTTACAAAATGTATGTGTCAAACTAATATTCTTATTTATTGCAATATTTATGAACTTACATGTCATGCAAACCATTCTACAAGCTCTTTATTCACAACTTTCGTTATATCTTTCTCATTTCATGTTTGACCTCTCATTCGTATCTTTGTTTGTATCATCAACTCTTTAATAAATAGATCTTCAATTTCACTATTCAGTAGCACATATCTATGTTCCAGTAATAATTCTAATACTGTCAGTGTCACATTTGAGGTCCTCCCAACTGATCGGCCAATAGCATGAAATATTTTTGATTTCTGATGCATTTGAGATTGAGTTGATGTGTCATCAACACATCCAACTTGATTAAATCTTGTCTCAATATCATCCAAATATCTGGAACAAAAGGTAAGACACTCCTCATCCAAATAGCCTTCAGCAATAGAGCCTTCTGGTTGAGCTTTATTTCTCACGTATTCTTTCAAATGCCCAAGATATCTGTGAAAGAAAATAATAATATTATGCATTTATTTAAATGAAAAAAAAAATTCTTAAATTAAAAACATATAAATAAAATACCTCTCAATTGGATACATCCATCGATAATGAATAGGGCCTCCTAATTTAGCTTGCTCAACCAAATGCATAGTTAAATGCATCATGACAGTAAAAAATGATGGAGGAAAGATCATCTCCATTGCACAAAGGGTCAATAAAAACCTCTCCTGGAGGTTTTCAAGCTAAAATGGATGTTGATATTTCTCACATAATTTCCTGAAAAATGTGCAGAATTGGAGTACAATAGCAGTAACTTTTTTAGGTAATAATGTACGCAATGTCAATGGTAGTAACTATTGTAAAAAAATATATGAATCGTGACTTTTCAATCCATGTATCTTACAATTCTTCAAGTCAACACACCTAGAGATGTTACTCTAATACCCATCAGATACCTTCAAATTATTTAAAATTCGAAGGAATATATCTTTATCCCTATTTTTCATTGCAAAAATGGCCAGAGCATAATTTTCATTCTCATCTGGCCAGAGATCATGTTTTATGTTCATTACTTGTAAGTCTTTGCGAGCATTGGGATGATCCTTCGACTTTACATGCTCATTGAGTAATGAGAAAATAAAATTATCACAGACATTCTTATCAATATGCATCACATCAAGATTGTGCCTCAACAAATTAAATTCCCAATACGGGAGTTTGAAGAATATACATTTTTTCTTCCATTGTTATGTTCTGATTTCACTTGACGATGCACTTCGGACCCATTTTCCGCTATCATTCAAATAATGAACCTTCTCAAATTCTGTTTCAACATTTTCAAGTTGTGTCAATATTTCAGAACTAGTTAAAAACTTTGGAGGTGGTCTACGATCAATGGAACCATTAAATTTTGATCTGTTCATCCAAAATATTTGAGATGCATCGAGAAATCTTCGATGGCACAAGAAGCACCATTTTTTACTGTGAGGTAGTCATTTGGGGTCAAAATCAAAGTTACAAATGGGACAAACCAAACCTATGTAAGTGTTCCAACCAGATAAATTCCCAAACCCAGGGAAGTCACTAATGGTCCACATTAAAGAAGCATGCATTTTGAACATTGTTTTAGAAGAAGTGTCAAATATCTCAATATTGTTGCTCCATAACTCCTGCAATTCGTCAATCAAAGGCTGCAAGTATACATCAATATAATTTCCAGTCATTTTTTATCTAGGAATAATAATTGAAATGATAAAATATTTTTGTTTCATACACATCCACGGAGGTAGATTATAAGGGATCAAAACAACTGGCCAAATGCTATAACTGGTACTCAAAGTCCCAAATGGGATGAATCCATCAGCAGCCAATCCCAATCAAACATTCCTAGGATCAGCTAAGAAATATAGAAGTAATTAATCAAATGTATTCCACGATTGGGAATCTCGTGGATGTCTCATTAACCCATCATTGTTTTTATCTACAGAATGCCACTTCATGTGTTCGACAGTTTTCGATGACATAAATAATCTTTTCAATCGAGGCTTTAAGGGAAAGTAACGCAAAAACTTTGCAGGTGTATTCCTTTTCTTCTTCTCCGTGAAATTATGTTCATTCAGACTTCCAACATCACCCTTTGACTACCATCTAGAAGAAGAAAATTTCTTTCAATTCTATCTACTTGAATCATCTCCCCAATAAAGAATACAATCATTGGGACACGCATGTATTTTTGTATAATTCAGACCAAGCTTGTTAACAACTTTTTTCATATCATAAAAAGATTCTAGGATTTTTTCTTCAGGAAATGCATCACGAATCAATTACAATATCATGTACATTTCCTTATTTGTAATTCCACATAGACATTTGATATGGTACAACTTCAGCAGAAATGAAAGCTTTGAATATTTCAAACACCCACTATACAACTCTTGATTTACATCGTCAACTAAATCATGAAACGAATTTTTCTCAGTGAATTTTTCTCTTATATTTGGCTCCATAGAATCAAGAGGAGGATCCAATGATATGTTAAAATCTTGATCTGATTGTGTTACAGTCTCAAAAACATCACTTGTCACGTTGCAATTTATAGCACCCTCTTCTGGTTGTTCTAAAATGTTTTGATGCTGAAAGTGGTGTCTTGTAGTGCCGAATGCATCATTTATGAGGTTTTTCATTTCATTTTCCATTGTCGATGAACTTGGGAAATCATTCTGTGGAATAACATCAGTACTCAATCTTTATGTAACATTCGATTCTCCATGCCAAACCCAACATAAATATTGACCAGGTAATTGCTTCAGTATAAAATGTTTATAAACTTCATCTCTCTTTAAACATGTTCTAAATTTACATTTAGGACATGGACATGTTATTCTCCCTTCAACGAATCGATTAGAAATTGAAAAATCTAAAAACTCATTCAAACCCTTAACATACTGAGGTGTGTTCATCAGTAATGTAATACAGCTTTTATCCATGTATATCACAATGTGCCTAAAGAATAAAAAAAATTAAAACACATAGTTACTACTAAATAGAGAAAGAGATTCATATATATGATAGTGTAAAATTATAGAAACATAATATAATAAAGATGAACCCCTGAGTTAGATATGAACCCTCTAGTGTTTGGGATAGGGGAAGTTTCTTTGGTAATGAGAAACAGTGTGCTAACAATACAATATTACTCAATTACCACATGGTCAATACTAAAAGTTATGCTAAATAGTATTCCTATCATGTTTCTCCCAAATCTCCAAATTTTCAACCCTTGACTTTTGAAATCCTTTATAGCATCAAAATATAATATTAGATAACAAAAAGTAACATAAGCATAATTTGGTTGGAATCACAGTTTATGAGAAAAAAAAATAATGTTTCCAATCTTGATGAAGAAGCATAGAAATAGCAGGATGTAACCCTTAATTGGTCCTAATTTTGTGACTCTAAATCACAAATCAAATGGTATGGATAAGAGCATATAAGTTCCATTAATTGAACCCAATTGTGCCCAAGCCATAAAATTGTTGGAGAAGAAACTCCACTTTATCAATATTCTCCTCTATCCCCATGATGATAGAAAAACAATTGGCACCAAACACATTTTATCACAGATTATTTTTTTATAGTGATGTTGGGATCCAAATACTATTTACTTGATTATGTAAGTAGGAAGCTAATGATATTTTAGAATCCTCCCTGTTTTATCCCCCCATGAAGCCATTATAACCAAAAGATAGAGAAATTATGAATGTAGATGCTCTAGGACAACAAGTAAACTAGGATATTGTTCAGAGTATAGAACATGATTTTGTGGAAGTTTTTAAGGGACCTATAAATGTGGAACTTCATTAGGTAAATCATTTAATAGAACTTCTAAAATATAATCCACTGACATTTTAAGAGGATTTTAGACCCAATAAATCAGATGTGTTTTCGTATAAGAGCTCCATTTTTTTAACATTGATGGGAAACCAGATGAGATAAACATCAAAGTTGAAATGAATATTCTTGAGTACCCAATGCTAGAATGATTAGACATAGATGTTTTGGATATGTTGTTTTAATACTTCATTTGGAAAGGATTTGTATACTTGTAATGTAAAATAATTATTCTTGAAAGCTATCGGGGTAATAAATGTAGAATAATTTGTTAAATTTGAACATGTATGTGTATAAGAGATTAAATATACTTCAAAATTCACTCACCTTATTCACTATTCAGGAGAGGAAACACCTAGAAAAATACTGAATGAATAGATCCTTATTTAAGGTATCTAAACTAAGGATCTATCAATATATTTAATGTTCTATATTACATGACACCTAGAAATAGATAATAAGGAGTTGGTTGGAGGAAGAGACATTGGATGGAATATTAGTGTAGGAGACACCATTGTTCAGCTATGTGAAACTAGGAGCATCAACATGGGATTTAAACACAATATGTAGAGTCAGTCCTGTGATAGTAATATAAGATAAAATCAATCAATGGGATGAGTTTCTTATAATCCATATCACGTCAATTGACCAGGTTTTTTATAGTACATCTTGAATTTACACATGAATAATTAATTCATATCACCATTATAGGATTTACACCATTGTTCCATGAATGGGAATCTTATAAAATATTTTCATAAAATTATATGACCAGTTGGTGTAACAAGATCAACTCTACCTCTGGTTTTGTATGCTCAGATGGAATAGTCCTATTAGACTAGTTCTTAACAAAAGACTTAGGAAACATAAGAGGCATCTAGGAACAATTAATTTTATTAAGATGGGCCTCATTAGAGAAGAAATCACTATCTTGTGACATTTGAGAAGTATTTTTATACAAAAGTGAAGGATATCATGAATAAGAAACATAATTCATATATGGTTTGGGGTGCCATTTGTCTAAATATGGAAATTATGGATATCATATATGATATTTTTGTATTGGATACATCCATCATTCTTTTATTGTTAATCAAAATGTGGAAACTATTCCTCATACCACAGTGTCAACACACCTCATTGATAGTGGTTGTGAGGAGGATTGAAATGGATAGAATTCTACATGAGTATTATTGTAGTGTAATTCATCTAGTTTATTTTGATCATATACATGTATTTAATTGATTTAATCTTTTGTATGAACTACATGGTGGGATTTAAAGTTGGTATAGTCCACCAAGATTATTAGGTAGTGTTAACATATCTATACAGATATCTTCATGAATTCACTTGGAAATTAGTTCTAAATACAGTTAGAATTAAAGATATACTAATTGTGGTTGGAAAAATCAAGGACTAGTTGGTGTTAAAAAATTTGATTGTTTCTAATGAAACATGAAATGTAACTCTTCCTATCATAGTGGATTGACACACCAACATCTTTCCAAATGATTTCTCTAGGTTACCATCCAAGAATGAAATAATATATTACATCAATCTACTATAATGATCATTCCCATAACTGACTATTTATAACCCATTTATAATGAATAACCCATTAACATATATTCCATTTACAATTGTAACTCATTTATCACATATATCAATTCCATACCTTAACCCATTTAACACAATAACATTATACCAAATTCCCCCTTATGTTATGTCATCCACAAAACACATTTATCACTTATTTCATTTAATAAAACAAGTTAACATTCCAACCTAATTGTCAGGGGTTGTATCTCACTAACCCATATATCATTTAAATGACTATGTTCTCAACATATTGTTAAAATCAAATCATGGAATAAAACACAATTCAAGATACTCAATGGAAATAATCTTGTATCCACCCTTCAAAAAATGAGTCTTCCTATTTTAAAAACTCAACATGTCCCAATAATTTCATTTCTATTTACAACCATAAAAGGGGATTTTAAGTCATTTTCAAAAAAGGGGAACCACACCCTCATTTCTAATCACTATTTGAAATCTATTAAGATAACCCCTTTTTTACTATAACATTGAGGTCAACACCTCCTTTTCAAAACAATACCCACTTTCAAAACATTGTTGTCCTTCATGGAAAACCATAACCAAATCAAAGTGAAAATTTTTTATTTTAATCTATTTTAGAATCCAACTAGGCATTTCAAAAAAATACCAATTCCATATTTCAAATATCCTATTAACATTGACTACATAACAACTTACAATTCTCTACCCATTCACTTTAATAATTATATTATTGCAACATTTTAGAAAATAATTCACCAACCTTAAGGGGTTTTCATAACCCAAGGGTAGAACTAGGTATGATCTCAAACATCAATGGGCCCAACAGAGTTTTTAGAGGGTTTTATACATCAATTTGAGTCCTAATCTAACTTTTCTTACTCAGGAACAAAAAACATAGTAAAGAATTAAATTGGAACAACCACATACGCATATAATATATAAAGTTTATGAGAAAAATATTCAATATCACCTTGGGTTGTGGGGGGCCAGGGTCACCGGGGCCGCAGGGTCACGGGGTCGCCGAAGTAGTGGGGTCATCGGGGTTATAGGGGTCTGGGGTCACCAGGGTCTTTGGGTCGTTGGCGTCGCGGGTTCACTGGGGTCGCGGGGGGATGGGGTCGCGGGGGTCGCCGGGGGCCGAGGGAAGCGGGGGAAGCGGGGGGAGAGGGGAGAAGCAGGGTTGGGGTGGGGGGGAGGGTCGGCAGCGTTAAAAAAATGTTTCGCGGTGGTTTATAATAAACAGCTGTGAAACTATTTTAAAAAAACGTTTAGCGGTGGTTACCAAAAACACCGCTAAAAACCCGCCGCTAAAACCAATTTCTATTTTAGTGTGTGGTCATAGATTATACAGTAGATTCTAAGTATATTATAGATTTTGAGGAAACTAAAGAAGTAGTATGGATGTTCAACTTCATCCAAGATCTTGATGTGGTACCTAGTAGTAAATATCATATCACACTTTATAGTGATAATAATGTAGTGGTGTCTCTCATAAAAGATATAACATCACATCAGTGGATGAAGAACGTTCTTCATAAGTATCATCTCTTGAGGGATTCTTCTTAGAGAGGTGAGGATAGAGTGAGTAGTATTTTCATGGAAGACAGTGTGAAAAACCCCTTGACTAAATATTTAACTCAATAGAAACATTATTATCATGTGAGTTCTAGTAGTCCAAAAGTTGTAGGCACTTGACTCTAGTCCAAGTGGTATTTTTTTAGAGTTGGTGTCCTAGAACCAACTATTTATATTTTTATTACATGTATATTTTTTATTGAATATTAATAAAACATATTATTATATATTGTTTATTATTATACATTAATCTGATGTAATAAACTTCTAGAGTATACATCACATTGAAAATGTCATAATAGTGCCCTGCTATGATGAGAACCTTGAAGTGCTATGAAGATATTATTAAATAATGTTTTATAGTTGTATAACATAATATGATGGGTCACATAGTACATAGAATGTATGGTGAAAGCACTCAAAACTAGATGAGGCTTCTTATTGTGAAGTTCACACTTAGTAATCTCCAACATAGGCGATTATGCGAATAGGACTTCCAGTATAAATTCTAGATGTTTTGGTGTCATCGGATATTTCTATTTTTAAGCAAGTGTAATGTTTCTTAGACTTTAAGATTATTTTTAATGCACATCATGATTCATGAACTTATATTTTCTGACAAAAACCATCATTTCATATGTTCAAGGTAAGAAGGGTATGTTTGGTGCATCATGAATGACAAGTTATTAATGGATATGTCAAGGAAGGGTTTGTCCCTTCTATATTTATGAAATATGATATCTCAACCCTCGTATTGGAATATAACTTTCTCCCTAAATTCAATATCCATGGTGTAATAATGTTTTTATTTCAGATAGTCAAAGAAAGATGTACTGATAATATAGGTTGGTGACATAGATGTGCAACCTGATTAATGAGATATTGTGATAAAGGTATTAAATTACACGGTGAGTGTTTGTATATGGTTTTTATTTTTGTGGCATTAAGTTCATTCCCATGGGTACCTATACCTGTTACTATATGATAACCTTATACTTTAGTAAATCCCACCTAATGTAAATGAGAAAAAATCATAGAGGGTCACACACTAAGTGTTTCCATTGATCTTTATTAAATTATATTTAAATTTAATTAATATAAAAAATATTATCCTTGGGATTGAGGAATAATTTTATTCTTGTTTTATCGATGGAAAATATTTATTAATGAATAAAATATTTAATATTTATTTGGATGTTCAATAAATGTCATAGGAGTTCAAAAGGACCAGTATTGTGTCTAGTGACAAATATCAATTAACAAGCTGTTAAAATAATATTTGTTACTACACAGGTTAGAGCGCACCACAAAATAATAATAATAATAATAATAATATCATTTTTATTATGAGAAATGGGTTTTATTAAGGGTTATATTATTATTTAAGGGATAGCATGCAATTAAATAGTATTTTAACCTAAACCCAAGATCTATAAATAGACGATTATATCTATTTTATAGGGTGTTCAATCAAAAATAGATAATTGTTTTGTATAATGAATTCTATATTGGTTCATCATCCTCTCTCTATAACGTCCTGAACCTAGTTACCCAGAGTCGGTGCATTATTACATAACATTGGCATGATCACAATAGATCATGTCTCGAAAGACTGATTAGTTTAGTTGCCTTGGAAGTACTAGATACATTCATAAGGTTTACATTACATCATAAAATGGAAAACTACAACAACATTGTTTCCATGGAAAACACTGAGTTCCCATAGACTTTACCTATAGGTCAGTCATAATATACTCCTTCGCATCCTGGTAAAAACAAAACATAGAAAGGGGTGAGCTCAGATGATCAGTAAAGATAACAATATAACATAAGCTTTGATAAATAAGCATAAACATTTAAGGAAACGTATAAGACTAAAACAAAAGCCTTTTAAACTTGAATTTCAGAATAATATGGAAAATATAAACATCAAATAAATCCATTTAATTATTCACGTGGTTATTCTACTAGTCGAATAATCACATGCAATATCAATAGCCACTTTCATAATGATGGAATGTGTAATGCCAGACTTTCATAACCACATAGTCAAGGCCTTATGCCAAGACTACAAATAAGATTTTGTCAATACCTTGTTCCAAGACACTAGTTTGTCTCATGAGACCAACTTATGCATCGAGGAGCTGTAGCGGGCTCCACCCATCACTAATAAGTCCAATGCATTCCTCATATGAAAAGGTTTAAAAATAACATAAACATTCGTATTAAAACTAGCATAGGAAATGTCAATACATTATCCATAAATCATGAATGGTGTAAAAATAACACATCCATAGTCAAACATATCACAAAACCTTCAATACAATATAGAAGTTTTTTATCATAATAAATCAACTTCAAATAAGCTTAAAATCCATCAAAGAATGTTTACATATATGAAATCAAAGCCTTTTTTAGAGAAATGTCTCTTTCTATTTTGAAATCTTTTAGAATTTATATAATTATAAAAGAAAACATTTACTTTTGAAATATTATTATAATCTTGTAAGGGAATATTTTATGATGTTATAATGGTGGAAAATAGCCGCACCCGCCGTATAAGTTAAAAAAGACATTCTTACCTTAGTTTTGTCGAAAATGTTATAAAGTACCTTATTTGGAAAACGAAGAAAATATTACTTTCAAAAACATCTTATAAAAAGTAAAAAAAAAGGTTATAGATGACTTTATACCATAGTCTAGTAAATATTAAAAATGTTTTGAAATACATTTTTAAGAAAACATGGATGTGTATGATAAAGATGTCCCAGTAGATACTTACGTAAAAACAACCTCGGAAAATAAAGTGATTGTCAAATTAAACCTTACCTTGTACTTTTCCTTGGTCGTGGGTAGGTTAAACTCCTTTATAATGGTGAAATAATTGTTATTAAATTATAAAATAATCATATACATTAATATGATATCATATATTATTTTTTAACTTTTCTTTGTTAATAATATCTTAGTATTATCATCGTTTTGGGTGTTAACTGGTTTGTTTTCCTTTATATGATTTGTTAAGTAAGTAATGTTTGTTATGTATAGGATGTACCATATTCATATTCAGAATGATATTAATTCTTTAAACATTATTTTTAATCACTTAATGAAAATTATTCGTGAATGGATTACGATGGGGAATGAATCTCATCGTGTTCGTTGACACAGTAATCCGTACGTACGCACGAGCGACAATATCAGTTTTTTAATATTAAAATAATATATAATTGGATGGTATATCATATATAACGAATAATTATCATTTAATATTTATTATTTATATCAATTACACATCATTATTATACCCATCCAAATAATAATGTATTGAATAACAATTACACCACGATGTGGAGACGGTAAGCCATACGTACGGACGTATGGTGACATGTCATTCAAAATATGGATAGAATAATGAATATGGTTGTGCCATATTTATAATAAAATTAATGTATATATAAGATACTGGAGTTATTATTTTAAAATGGAAACAACAAAGAAATAGGAAGTGGAAGAAGAAAAGAACATGAAAGAGGTGATGAAATATTTAACTCTTCTTCAGGTTCTTCCTTTTGATTTGATCAAAAGTGCTCCATAGGTTGACTTTCTGAATAAATGATGGCCTCTAGGATGAATAGAGGACAGTTTAAAGGGTATTTGGTCAGAGTTTGGCCGAGCCAAATGGATTTGAAGGTGTGAATTAGAGAGAAGGGGGAGTGCCCTTTTATAAGAGGGGTGAGGGGCACCTTTGGAAAAGAAAGAAATATTATTTTATAATAAAATAATTTTAGGTTTATAATGGATCCAAAATGAGTTATTTAAAGTATAAGGTGGGGATGGGTTTAAAACCACTCAACCAATAAGTTTTAGACAGGTTTGGGTCACTATATTAACCTTATCTTTTAAATTTAACTCTTAGTTAAATAGTTTGACATTTACCATGTCTCTTTGTATTTTTATATTATATGGTTAATAAACTTACTATATAATTCCAAGATAACCCCAAGTGGTTCATTAATGACACACCTATTATTACATAAGTAGTTTTTCTGAACCTTAGATTTTTAGGAATAGAATATCAATTAATAATATAATATTTGTTTTAAAAACTCTTTTATGTCAATTTTGACACTATTTGGTATTTGGTTTTTTCTAAATTCATAACAGCATTATTACTTCGAAATAAATTCATCTAACCAACCCTAATATGTCATATTAACCTATAAAATTAGTTTAATTCCTAAAAATTCTCAAATTACATTTATTTGGATATTTATAAAATCCATTATTTTAATCTTTCATTAATACAGTAATTATTGCATCATCATTGTGTCATAAATAAATTTAATTATTTAATGTATAAAAAATATAAATAAAATTCCATTATATAGTAAACCGTTTTATCTTTCTAATGAATGTTTATAGTCTAATTTATCTTATTTTTAAATCTATATTAAAAATGGTTTAGCTATTAAACTTTGAATTTAACACTTTTAACTCTTCTTTGAATTAAATAATAATAAATGTCTTAATCTAATCCAAGTGGACCTAAAGGATCATATTTTATTCCTAAGGTTTTTTTGGTCGAATTACAGTTATCTGATAGAATTTGGACATATGTTAGGGTAATAATAATGTCATTTGTACCCTTAATTACCCTATTTACTTTTAACCATGGTAAATAAAAGTAAAAAAGTTACTATTCACCAAAAATTATTTTCATCTTATTGAACCACATTTTACTTACTGATATCAACCGTGTATCTTGGATTTTTTAAATTCAACTCACAAAAGAGGTAAAATAATGTTTTATGTAAATTTGCAAATGCTCCTAGGAGGTGGGTAAAAGACGGTAAAAAGTTCAATAAAATTTTTATATATCTAAAATTATTATAAACTCACTCCAATGAATTACATTGAACTTATATGGGTATTATGTATCTGTTTTGACCTAAAAAAAATTTAAATAAAATAAATAATTATTTAAATAAAAATTCTGTTTTAAACTATAACTCAGTGTTTTTCACTATTCATCAAAAATTGAAAGTTTTCAGAAAAATACCAAAAATTTACCTTAAGCTAATTTAGATATTCCATATCCGAAAATGAAGTCCATTTTGAAAAATAAAATTTATAAAATTTCAAAAATTGATTATTAATATTCATAACAGCTAATTTGATTGGTTGGGGTGTGTTCGAACTCGAAGCTGCGTACAACACATGTTATTGTATTATTCAAAGTGAAGCCCTTCGTGGAAGATTGGGGTGTTACATTCTACCCTCATTTAAACAATTTTTTCCTCGAAATTTCTAGAATATTACTGCACAAAAAGACTCGGGTGGTTCATTATCATAAGTTCCTCAGGTTCCCACATTGCCTCTTCCATCTTATGGTTTCTCCATGGAACTTTTACCTAACGAGTCTTCCGGTTTCTCGGCACTTGTTCTCTTGTATCAAGAACCTTGATAGGATCTTCACAATAAGATAGATCGGGTTCAAGTTCTAATTCCGCATAGGTAAGTACATGCTTTGGTTCAGGCATGTATTTTCTCAACAGTGATACGTGGAACACATCATGAACTTTGAAGAGACTTGGCAGCATTTCCAAATGTTAAGCAACAGTCCCAATTCGTTCTAGAATTTTGAAAGGTCTGATGTACCTAGGACTCAATTTACCCTTCTTACCGAAATGTATAACACCCTTCCATGGAGATACCTTCAAGAAAACATGATCTCCAACCTGAAATTCCAAATCCTTCCTTCGGTTATCGGCATAGCTCTTCTGCCTACTTTGAGCTTCTTTGATGTAGTTTTGGATTACCTTCCTCTTTTCCATCATTTCCTCCACAGATTCTGGGCCTACGAGTTTTCTTTCACTAACATCATCCCAACAGGTTGGTGTGCGACATCTCTTTCTGTATAATGCTTCATAAGGTGCCATCTGAATACTTGAATGGAAGCTATTGTTATATGAAAATTCTACCAGAGGTAAATATTGATCCCACATACCTTGAATGTGAAGTGAGCATGATCTCAACATGTATTCTAAGGTTTGAATAGTTTGTTCTGATTGTCCATCAGTTTGGGGGGGGTAGGCAGTGCTCAAATGAAGTTCATTATCCAAGGATTTCTGAATACTTTTCCAGAATCTTGATGTAAAATGGGGATCACAATTAGAAACAATCGATAGTGGTACTCCATGAAGTCTTAAAAATTCATTAATATATAGTCTTTTTATATGTTCAAGTGGTAAATCCTCTCTTATAGCAAGAATATGTGCTGACTTGGTAAGACGATCAATAATGACCCATATTGCATCTTTCTTTATATTAGTCTTTGGTAGTCTTATGACAAAGTCCATCATAATATTATCCCATTTCCACTCAGGTATGGGAAGAGGTTGCATGAATCCTCTAGGTTTCTTCCTTCCATCTTTCACTTGTTGAAAAACCATACATCTTTTTACAAAATTAGCAATCTCCCTCTTCATGTTGTCCCACAAAAAATGTTCCTTCAAATATCTATAAATCTTAGTACTACCAGGGTGTATAGAGAAATTGGAAATATGAGCATCATCCAACAAATCCCTTTTTGGATCAGGTATATCAGGAACACAAAGTTTCTTCTCAAATTTCAAAATTCCATCTTCATACACAAAGTCACTCAATCTCCCATCATTCACGGCTTTAATCTTCTTTTGAAACTATTTATCACCGGTCTGAGAACTCTTTATCCTTTCTAGTAAATATAGTTTGGAAACCATTTGAAAAATTATTGATGTTTCACCTTCCATGGTGATTCCCATATCCATCTTTACTAGATCCATGTATATAAGATCTTTTTCAACTCTTATCTTGTTCAAAACTCCATGATCATTTTTACTCAAAGCATCTTCCACCTTATTTTCCTTCCCCATGTGGTAGTTTATAGTGCAGTCATAATCCTTGAGTAGTTCAGGCCATCACCTTTGCCTCATGTTGAGTTCTTTCTATGAGATAATATACTTCAAACTCCTGTGATCGGTATATATCTCACATTTTTCTCCATAGAGATAATGTCTCCATATATTAAAAGAAAATATTATAGCTTCTAACTCAAAATCATGAGTAGGATAGTTTTGCTCATGAATTTTTAGTTATCATGATGAATAGACAATAACCCTATCATTCTGCATAAGGACACAACCAAGTCCTTTCTTTGAAGCATCACAATAAATAACAAACCCATCATTCCTCAATGGTAGAGTCAATATAGGAGCATTGACTAATCTTCTCTTAAATTCTTCAAAACATTCTTCACATTATTTTTTCTAAACAAATTTCACCCCTTTATGTGTGATCTTGGTTAATGGGTTAGCCAATCGGCCAAAATTCTGGATGAAACATCGATAATAACCTACTAAACCAATAAAACTACGTACCTCAGTTATACTTGTCGGTTTTGTCCATTCTTGGATTGCTCTTGTCTTAGAAGGGTCATCGGAGATTCCATCCTTAGAGATGATATGGCCAAGAAAAGAAATCTCCTGAAGCCATAATTCACACTTTCTAAACTTCCCATATAATTCATGTATTCTAAGAGTCTTCAGGATAATGTGAAAATGATTATCATGATCTTCATAGATTTTGGAGTATACCAAGATATAATCAATAAATACCACTAAAAATTCCTAAATATATTCCTTGAAAACTCTGTTCATTAGATCCATGAAAAAATAGGGTGCATTAGTCAATCCAAAAGGCATTACTGTAAACTCGCAATGCCCGTACCTGGTTCGAAATGCTGTTTTCAGAATTTATTCCTTCTTCACACACAACTGATGATATCCACATCTAAGGTCAATCTTTGAAAATTATTGAGCTCCATCAAGTTGGTTGAATAAATCATCAATGATGGGTAGGGGATACTTGTTCTTTATTTTTATAGCATTGATTTCCCTGTAGTCAATGCACAACCTCATCGATCCATCTTTCTTCTTAACAAAAAGGACAGGGGATACCCATGCAGAAACACTAGAGTGAATAAATCCCTTGTTACTTAATTCCTCTAGTTGTTTATTTAGTTCCACTAATTCCATAGTGTCTATTCTATAAGGGGTTGTTGATATGGGCCTTGAACCAGGAATTAAATCAATGGAAAACTCAATCTCTCGTTCTGGAGGATGTTCAGGTAAATCTTCTAGAAACACATCAAAATATTCTTTCACAATATGTACATTCTATATTTGAACATTCATTTCCCCACCCATAGTTATTTCATTCTCTTCCTCCCTAATAATTGAATTTAGTTGAGCTACTGGGGGTGGATCTAGATAAGAATTAGGTGGTGACATTTCTTCTCTAAAGATAACATGTTCTTTATCATCATCATCAAAAATAGTAACCTCCTTCTTATTACAATAAATTTTTTCATTATGGTCTGAAAGCCAATCCATACCAAGGATTATATAAAATTCAATCATGATTATGACGATGAGATCAGCAGATAAAGAACATTTATATGCTCTAATGGGGACCGATTCACAAAACTTTATTGCAATGATACTTACCTTAGGAGTTTTGACTGACAACTCCCTTGTTAAATCAAATTGGAAATATCTAATTTTCTTAGAAAACTAGGAAGATATGAAACAATGCGATGATCTAGAATCAAATAAAGCATTTTCTAAACTTGAGGAAACCATTAAATTACCTTCCACTACGTCTTGCAGAGCTTCAACCTCAGCAGTAGTGATAGCATAGGCTTGGACTTGATCCCTTGTCCTTTTCTGAGGTAATTTCCCCTAATGATTAGGAAATTCATTCGCATAATTCCCACTTTCTCTACAATTTTATAATTCAACATCGACTGCCTATTTCTTTCCCTTGCAATCACGAGCTTGGTGACATTTTTTGCCATTCTTGTAACAGACTCTCATTCCCTTCAGGCAAGTACTAGGGTGTTTCTTCCCACATTTTCTATAGGATGGATATTCAACTTTTCCCTTCTTCCCCTTATTTCCATTTCCAGAGTGTTCAGAAGATCTCTTCCTCTCTTTCTTTGCTTTAAAGTTGTAAGACTTAGAGAATTCTTTTTCTGTCTTGATGTCACATGAGACAATATCTTCGTACGACAAGAAGGATTATGAGATTAATGCTCAACGGAGAAATGGTTTTAACCCATCAAAGAAACGATCAATATTACTTCTTGGGTTATGTATATAATTTGTTTCATGCCTTTTTAACCTTGTAAAGTTAGACTCATACTTTACGAAATTCTCATCCTCCTTTTGCCTCAGACTCAGAAATTGTCTTTCCATATCTGCTCGAAGGTCACGAGGAAATTATTTTTCTAATAAAAGCTCTTTAAACTCCCTCAATTACATATTTGATACTTCATAATATTCCTTTGTGTTTTGAATCAATGACCACCACTAATCAGCATCTCCAGTGAGGCGGTAAACTATCATGACAACTTTTTCCCTTTCACTACTCCCCAAGGCGTGGAATATTTTCTCTAAGGAATTTATCCATTGCTCATCCAATAATGGATTTGTACTCTCATTGAATGTTGGTGGTTGTTTCCTCATGAAGCGGTCTAACATTGATCCTCTGCGTTGTGGATTAGGGTGCTCCATATGGGTAAGGTTATTATTCATAACCTAACTAAGTTGTCCCAGTATGGTGATAAGCTGGTCAGCACTAGTTGTATCACCAGCTCCACTATAATTTTCTTGAGTAGGAGGTAAATCCCTACATGGAGTTTGTTCATTGATATGGTTTCCATTCCTTCCACTAGGCGCCATTTTCTAAATAATGGCATAAACTATATTAGTTTATGAATCAAAATACATAAATCCAAACATGTAAAATACTTAACTTAAATTGAACAGTTTATGGATATAACCCATAATCATAAAAAATGTTTTCTTTGAGGAAGTATATACTCATAAACCCTTCATAATGGTTTGTAAAGAAAATTAGAATTATCCTAAGCATATCCCCTGGGAGTGTCGTAACCAAGAGTGCAGTAAGGCCCATTGGCGTGCACCAGTTCCCATTCGAGTCTAGCTCAATGCAGTGTTTTTGGGTTTTACCCTTAGGTACATCTATACCTAATCCACCTCTACCTGCTCGTATCTAGATAGGGATGTATTTCTTAGAAAACTCACAAAATCTCTACAATACCAAAATTCTAGGAAGTTATTTTATATTAATCCTCAAAGTCTATCTTAGGGCTATGTGCTCTAATTAGAGTTTATCTAAATATAGTTTCCAAGGCTTGTACTAAACTTCCTCTGATAGAAACTGTAATGCCCCGACCCCAGTTACCCCGAGTCGGTGCATTATTACATAACATTGGCATGATCACAACAGATCAAGTCTCGAAAGAATGATTAGTTTAGAATCTTTTGAAGTACAAGATATATTCATAAGGTTTTCATTACATCATAAAATGTAAAACTACAATAACATTGTTTCCATGGACAACACTGAGTTCCCATAGATTATCCTTTCAGGTCAGTCATAATATACTCCTTCACATCCTAGGAAAAATAAAACATGTAAAGGGGTGAGCTCATATGCTCAGTAAGGATAACAATATAGCGGAAACTTTCCTAAATAAGCATAAACATTTAAGGTGATGTATAAGACTAAAACAAAAGCCTTTTAAACTTGAATTTCAGCATAATATGGAAAAGATAAACATCAAATAATTCCATTTACTTATTCCTAAGGATATTCTACTAGTCTAATAATCACATTCAATATCAATAGCCACTTTTATAATGATGGAATGCATAATTCCATACTTTCATAACCACATATTGAAGGCCTTGTGCCAATACTACAAATAATATTTTGTCAAGGCCTTGTGCCAAGATAGTAGTTTGTCTCATGAGACCTACCGATGCATCGAGGAGCTATATCGGGCTCCACCCATCACTTACTAATTCCAATACATTCCTCATATGAAAAGGTTTAAACATATCATAAACATTCGTATTAAAACTAGCATACGAAATGTCAATACTTTATCCATAAATCATGAATAGTGTAAAAATAACACATCCATATTCAAACATATCACAAAACCTTCAATACAATATGGAAGTTTTGTATCATAATAAATCAACTTCAAATAAGCTTAAAATCCATCAAAGGATGTTAACATAGATGAAATCAAAGCCTTTTTTAGAGAAATATCTCTTTCTATTTTGAAATCTTTTAGAATTCATATAATTATAAAAGAAAAAAATTAATTTGTAAATATTTTTATAAGCTTTTAAGGGAATCTTTGATGATGTTATAATGGTGGAAAATATCCACACCCACCGTATAAGTTAAAAAAGTCATTCTTGCCTTAGTTTTGTCAAAAAGGTTATAAAGTACCTTGTTTGGAAAATGACGGAAAGATTCCTTTCAAAAACATCTTATAAAAAGTCAAACAAGGGTATAAATGACTTTATCCCAAAGTATATTAAATCTTAAGAATATTTTGCAATACATTTTTAAGAAAACACGGATGTGGATGATAACGATGTCCTAGTAGATACTTACATAAAAACAACCTCAGATAATAAAGAGATTGTGAAATTAACCCTTACCTTGTACTTTTCCTTGGTTGAGGGTAGGTTAACCTCCTGTATAATGGTTAAATTTTTTTATTAAATTATAAAATAATCATATAAATTAATATGATATCATATATGATCTTTTAACATTTCTTTTTTAATAATATCTTAGTATTATCGTCATTTTGGGTGTTAACTGATTTGTTTTCCTTTATATGATTTGTTACCTAAGTAATGTTTGTTATGGATAGGATGTATCTTATTCATATTCAAAATTATATTAAGTCTTTAAACATTATTTTTAATCATATAATGAAAATTATTCTTGAATGGATTACGATGGGGAAAGATTCTCATCACGTTCGTTGAGACGGTAATCTGTACGTACGCACGAGTGACAATATCATTCTTTTGATATTAAAATAATATAAAATTGGATGGTATGTCATATATACATAATCATTATCATCTTATATTTATTATTAAATCAATTACACATCATTATTATACCAATCCAAATAATAATGTATCGAATAACAATTAGACCATGATGTGGAGACGGTAAGTCGTACGTACGCACGTATGGTGACATGTCATTAAAAGGATGGATAGAATAATGAATATGGTTTTGAAATATTTATAATAACATCAAAGTATATAGAATATACTGGAGTTATTATTTTAAAATGGAAACAACAAAGAAAGAGGAAGTGGAAGAAGAAAACAACTTGAAAGAGGTGATGAAATATTTACCTCTTCTTCAGGTTCTTCCTTTTGATTTGATCAAAAGGGATGCTTAGTTTGGATTTATGACTAAATGAAGGCCTCTAGGATTAAGGGAGTACAGTTTAAAGAGTATTTTGGAAGATTTTTTCCAAGCCAAATGGCTTTGAAGGTGTGAATTAGAGGGAAGGGAGAGTGCCCTTTTATAAGAGGGGTGATGGGAACCTTTAGAAAAGCTAGAAATATTATTTTATAATATAATTATTTTAGGTTTATAATGGCTCCAAAATGAATTATTTAAAGGATAAGGTGGGTATGGCTCTAAAACCACTCATAAAATAAGTTTTAGATAGGTTTGGGTCACTATATTAACCTTATCTTTTAAATTTATCTCTTAGTTAAATAGTTTGACATTTACCATGTCTCTTTGTATTTTTATATTATATGGTTAATAAACTTACTATATACTTCCAATAGAACCCCAAGTGGTTCATTAATGATACACCAATTATTACATAAGTTTTTTGGATGAACCTTAGATTCTTAGGAATAGAATATCAATTAATAATATAATATTTTAAAAAAAAACTCTTTTATGTCAATTTTGACACTATTTGGTATTTTTTTGCTAAATTCATTACAACATTATTAATTCAAAAAAATTAATCTAATCAACCCTAATTGTAACACCCCAAGATTTCATAGTGTGTTATTTCTTCAAAATAATTCAATAACTTTCACTACACGCAACACCGAGTTCAATCACACCATGAATTACAAAAAAAAAATCAAAAGAGGTTATGAATAGTACTAACTAAATTTTAAACTTTATATAATCCTTATAATTTTAGAATCCATATTATGAGTTTCTTAGACATAATGCAAGAACAGATTCATTTTCAGTATTGCACTTTTATCAACTTTTAATAGTGAAACATTTTTAAATACAATATTTTAAACTTTTGACTAAATGAGGACATCAAAAAATTTAAAATGAAACATCCCAAGCTTCCACGGTATGCTTTCCTTTGAATAATACAGTAGCGTGTGTTGTACGCAACTTCGAGTTCTAACACACACCACAACCAATCAAACTAGCCGTTATGAATAGTAATACCAACTTTTTGAAATTATATATATTTTATATTTCAAAATGGACTTCATTTTTGTATTCGGAATATTGAATTTAGCCTAAGGTGAAATTTTGGTACTTTTCGGATAACTTTAATATTTTGATGAATAGTGAAAATTACTAAATTTTAATTAAAAACAACTTTTTTAATCAAAATAATTAATAGTGATAAATTATGAATTTGAGTGGTTTTAAAATATATTTAGAATATATTTTTACCATTTAATATAATGTTGGTCATTGGACATAATTTTACAATTAAACTGAACATAAACAAGTGTCAATCTTTTGATAGTTATTATCTCTTAAAAACACGCTTTTTGTTTTGACAGCGGGAATTAATTTTAAATTAATTTTTGCCACTTCTATGTTTTGAATTTAGAAAAATGGATTCCATATTCGGAATCAGGATGTCCAAATTGTGTAAATAGGTAACTTTTATTTTTAGACATTTTGAATAATTACTGCGGTAAATATTTTATTTACCATGGTTAAGGGTAAATCCGGTAAATAAGGGTTAAAAAATAATATTATAATAATACTAAATTACCCTAAAACGCGTTTAAACCCTATTGGTTGATACATGGTCGACTATGGGCATCTTTGGGTCGATTTTGGGACCCCATGGATCCACTTGTAAGTGATAATGACACTTTATTTTAATTAAGTTAAAATGAATACAAAAATGACACAAGCATATATCTTTTAGAAAAACAATTGTTACATAGGGTTATATATGTTGGATTTTAGATTATAAATATTAATTAGAAAGATAAAAAGATTTCCTACATAATTATATTTTATTTATAATTTTTATACATTAAATAATTTATTTTATTTATGACACAATAATGATGCAGTAATTACTAAAATAGTGAAAAATTAAATTAATTGATATTATAAATACCCAAATAAATATAATATGAACCTTTTAATGAATTAAACTAATTTTATAGGATAATATGATATATTAGGATTTATTTAATTGACTTTTTTCGAAGTAATCAATCTGTTATGAGTTTCACAAAAATCAACTATTGAATAGTGTCAAAATTGACATAAAAGAGTTCTTAAAACAAATATTATATTATTAATTGATATTAAATTCCTAAAAATCTAAGGTTCGGCCAAGAGACTTATATCATGATAGGTTCCTCATTAATGGACCACTTGGGGGTCTCTTGGATGTATTTAGTAAGTTTATTAACCATATTATATAAAAATACAAAGAGACATTGTAAAAGTGAAACTAATTAACTTAGAGTTAATACTTAAAGATAAGGTTAATATAAGTACCCAAACCTGTCTAAATTCTATTGGTTGAGTGGTTTTCGACCTATCCCCACCTTAACCTTTGAATAGTCAACTTTGGAGCCATTAGAAACCGAATATGAATTTATTATAAACAAATATCTCTAGCTTTTCCAAAGGTGCCCCTCACCCCTCTTATAAAAGGGAACTCCTCCTTCTCATTTCTTCACACCTTAAAAGCCTTTTGGTTCGGCCAAAATCTGACCAAATACTCTCCCAACATCCCTCACTACAACCTAGAGGAATTAGTTTGATCATAAAGCCAACCTAAGGAGCCCTTTTGATCAAATCAAAAGGAAGAACCCGAAGAAGAGGTAATGTTTTCACCACCCCTTTTCAAGTTCCTTTCTTCTTCCACTTCTTCTTTATTTGTTCTTACCATTCTAAAATAATAACTCCAGTATCTCACATATATTGTGGTTTTATTATAAATATGGTACAACCATATTCATTATTCTATCCACCCTTTGAATAACATGTCACCATACGTGCGCACGTACGGCTTACCGTCTCCACGTCGTGGTGTAATTGTTATTCAATATATTATTATTTGGATGGGTATAATAATGATGTGTAACTCATGTAAATAATAAATATAACATGTTAATGATTCTGTATATATGATATACCATCCATTTATATATTATTTTAATATCAAAAGAATGATATTGTCGCTCGTGCGTACGTACGGACTACCGTCTCCACGAACGCGATGAGATTCATTCTCCATCGTATCCATTCAAGTATAATTATCATTTGCTGATTTAAAAATGATGTTTAAGGACTTCATATCATTATGGATATGAATAATATACAACCTATCCTTTACAAACATGGATTACGTAATAAAACATATAAAAGAAAATGAGTAAGTTAACACCCGAAACAACGATAATACTAAGACATTATTAACAAAGCAAAGTTAAAAGATCATATATGATATGATATTAATATATATGATTCTTGTATAATTTAATAAAAATTATTTCAATATTATACAGGAGTTTAACCTACCCCAACCAAGTAAAATTACAAGGTAAGGGATTTTCTTATCTCACTTTCAATTCCGTGAGATTTCCATTGTTCGCCACTAAATTATTGAAAGTGGTGTATTGTGTACTGCCATTTGATATATATTATCATGATTCTATTTATATTCATGTTATTATGTAAATCATTTGGTGGTTATTAACTTTTTTCCATACAAATCATTTGATTAACGTGGTAAGGGGTTTTCATCTCACTCCTTATTCTCGTGAGATTCATGCCATATGGCCACCATCACCTTTTGTGTGGTGTATGTACTGCCCATAATTATATTCTTTGTGTAATAAACTCTAATTTATGTGTATTTACATATTAATTGTATGATACCTCTTTCATGGGTTGTATGTTTCATAAGTTACCAAATTGGTAAGGGTTATTTCGCAATCTCTTCATTATCCGAGGTTGTTTATACGTAATTATCTACTGGGATTTCTTTATCATCCACATCCATGTTTCTTTGAAATGTATTTCAAAACATTTTTACTATTTACAAAGAATATGAGTTAAAGTAATTTATACCCTTATGGGTTTATAAAGGAATCTTTCCGTCGTTTTCCAAACAAGGTGCTTTTTAACCTTTTCGACAAAATTAAGGTAAAAATGTTTTTTAACTTATACGGCGGGTGCGGCTATTTTCCGCCGTTATAAAATCGTCGAAGCTTCCCTTACAAGCTTATAAGAATATTTTCAAAGAAAATGTTTTATTTTATATGGCTCTTAAATGTTTTCAAACATATAAAGAGATATTTCTCTAAAAAGTGTTTTGATTTCATCTATGTCAACACCCTTTGATGGATTTTACGATTATTTGAAGTTGATTTATTATGATATAAAACTTCCATATTGTAATGAAGTTTTGTGATATGTTTGACTGTGGATGTTCTATTTATATAGCATTCATGGTTTATGAGTAAAGTATTGACATTTCGTATACTAGTTCCAATAAGAATGTTTATGTTATATTTCAACCTTTACTTCATAAGAATGTGTTGGACAAGTGTGTTCCAGGTTGGGGACTGGTTAAAGTAAGCCCTCCAGGTTGGGGACTGGTAAAAGTAAGCCCTCCAGGTTAGGGACTGGTAAAAGTAAGCCCTCCGTTTTGGTCTCCGGTTATTAGAGGCACTCCGGGTTGGTGTCCGGTTATTAGAGGCACTCCGGGTTGGTGTCCGGTTATTAGAGGCACTCCAGGTTGGGTTCCGGTTATAGTTAGCCCCAAGGTCTTGGGACGAGGCCTTGAAAAGAAATTAAAGTTTATCATTATGCATTCCATTATTATGAAAGTGGTTATTGATTTTGCATGTGATTATTCGATTAGTAGAATATCCATGTGAATAAGTAAATGGCATTATTTCATTTTACTTTTTCCATACTATGTTGAAGTTCAAGTTTAAAAGGCTTTTGTTTTAGTAATGCATTGCCTTAAATGTTTATGATTATTTTGAATGTTCCGCTATATTGTTATCCTTACTGGGCATTTGAGCTCACCCCTTTTATATGTTTTATTTTTCCCAGGATGTGAAGAAGTAAGTTATGAAAGACCTGCAGGGATATTATGAGGGGATAATAGTGTGGACTGTGGAGACATTATGTTGTTGTAGTAGTTTTTCATTTTATGATGTAATGTAAAACTTATGAATATATCTAGTGTTTCCAAGGCTACTAAACCAATCGGTATTTCGAGATTTTATCTTTCTTGTGATCATGCCAATGTTATGTAATAATGCACCGACTCTGGGTAACTAGGGTCGGGGCGTTACAGTTGGTATCAGAGGAAGTTTAGTACAAACCTTGGAAGCTAGATTTAGATAAACTCTTATTAGAGAACGTAGACCTAAGATGAACTTTGAGGATTAGTATAGAAGAACTTCCTACAATTTTGGTATTGTAGAGATTTTGTGAGTTTTCCGAGCAATACATCCCTTTCTGGATACGAGCATGTAGAGGCGGCTCTGGCACAGATGTACCTAGGGGTAAAACCCGAAAACACCGCTTTGATCTAGACTCGAACGGGAACTGGTGCACGACAACGGGCCTTGCTGCACTCTTGGTTACGACACTCCCGGGGGATATGCTTAGGATAACTCTCATTTTCTCTACAAATCATTTTGAAGGGATTATGAGTATATACTTCCTCAAAGAAAACATTGTTATGGATTATATCCATAAATAGTTCAATTTATGTTAAGTGTTTCATAAGTATGGGATTATGTATTTTGATTCATAAACTGATCTAGTGTATGAAATTGTTTAGAAATGGCGCCCAGTAGAAGGAATGAGAACTCCAGAAATGCACATGATCCAAAGAGAAGGAAGGATCATATCTTTCATGGTCTTAAGCTAGAATTTATAAGAGAAATAGTCTCCCATGTATTATCATCATATGAAGAAATAATATCATGTGTTGATAAGATAAGTAAAGAGTTTACTGAGTCCTATGGATTTGAAGGGAAGCAAGAGAAGAAAAGGATGGAAGAGAGAAAGATGGATAAAGGGAAGAGGGAAAAGAAGAATTTTTCCATATGTGGTAACTGTGGAAAGAAACACCCTGGAACTTGCCTAAAAGGAATGGGAGTTTGTTATAAGTGTGGAGGAAAAGGGCACAAAGTATGTGACTGCAAGGGTAAGAAAATGGTTTTAAATGTAAAATGCTTCATTTGCAAGGAGTTTGGACACTACGCGAACCTATGTCCCAGTCATCAGACTATGCCGCAAATGATGCTATTGGATAATAATCAAGTTATGATACTACCACAGATGAAGAGGAATGATTAGAGCTCTTATGTTGATTATGTCAATTGAGTGTTGTATCAACAATGTACTTGTTATAATAATTATGGAGTATATAAGGATTGTACTGCAGTACTATTTCATTAAGGACTTGAGATTGTGTGGAACAAAGAAAAGTGACTCAATAGAAGGTTAAATTTTTAGAAAATATATGGTTGAGAGAAAGATAAACCATAATATGGTTCTGATACCGAGGTAGTGATTTTAGAATAATACATGATTGATTTGAATAAATTATATTGGATATTCTTGACTACCTTGAAGCTGATTAATGATTTGTCTATTCCATCATTGTTGGGGTTTAAAACATTTTTGGATTGATGAAGTATATCCCGCATTCTATATGGAATGAGGGAGCATGAATGTAATCAATAAGTATTATGGTAAATCAGGATGTTTCAGTGTTTTAAAAGAATAGATGATGAAGGTATTAATATTCTATTACAGGGTAAAAAGGATCTACATTATGTTTACCTTCCTTATAAATGTTGGACTGTGATTTTAGACAGAAGTATTTTGGATAAATTCTAAGTTTGAGATTAATTTTGGATTGCCATAAAAGGACAACCCGGAGGTCGGGCGGCAACCCGTCGTGACCGGAAAGGCCGCGAGACTTAAACCCGCAACCGAAGGGCGACAAGGGTGTATCACCTACCAATGGCCCACGAGATGTCCTGTATTAAATAATGTAGTTTTGTAGATGAATTATAAATTCGTTTATTCTGTAACCCTATAAGAATAGTGTAAATAGAATTTTTTTTTACATTCTATTATCTTTTAGAGTGAAAGATAAGTTTGTGGTAGAAATTTATTAATAGATAAAACTCTAATTATAAAGTAAGTATATCTCCTTATGATCTTATCCAATCTCATAAATAAATTCCTCAACATTAATAAAAGGAACTTAGAACAAAAATGTTGTCCTAGATGGTACCTTAAATCATCACTAATTCATGGCTTTGGGATTGTTGGCCTTTTCATAGCCATGTTCTCTACCACTCTCCATCAGATAATTGATGGTTAGATTTCTCTTTCATATCCATATTTTCCTACATGGAACCCTAGTATGTGTTATTTTCAGTAATCTTCATACTTTCCACTCTTTATTTTAAATAGAGGCCTCGTTAATTCATTTTTTGATGTGGGATTTCAACTAAGATATTTTGAAACATCAAAAATGTGTTATCCTAATACCCTATGTTTTGTTGAACCGATGGTATTTCAAATCATCATAGATTGATGAATTTAAGGACCTCAATTATACACTTGTTTGTGATTGATGACCTCAATCACTACCTATAAATATTTACGTTTTTCCTCCAATTATATGTCTCTAATTTCCACCAATGTTCTCCTAATCGAGATCATAATTTGGTGGTGACCCTTTCATTTCTCTTTTCCTCATATTAAGACTAAATTTTAGTAACCTAATTTCCGATGTGGGTTTTCCCACAAATATATTTTCTATTTTCAACCTTTTATTTTCTAAGAACAATTTCAAATTGCGAGGACGCAATTTATTGAAGGAGGGGAGAATGTAACACCCCAAGATTTCATAGTGTGTTATTTCTTCAAAATAATTCAATAACATGCACTACACGCAACACCGAGTTCAATCACACCATGAATTACAAAAAAAAATTCAAAAGAGGTTATGAATAGTATTAACTAAATTTTAAACTTTATATAATCCTTATAATTTTAGAATCCATATTATGAGTTTCTTAGACATAATGCAAGAACAGATTCATTTTCAGTATTGCACTTTTATCAACTTTTAATAGTGAAACATTTTTAAATACAATATTTTAAACTTTTGACTAAATGAGGACATCAAAAAATTTAAAATGAAACATCTCAAGCTTCCACGGTACGCTTTCCTTTGAATAATACAGTAGCGTGTGTTGTACGCAACTTCGAGTTCTAACACACACCACAACCAATCAAACTAGCCGTTATGAATAGTAATACCAACTTTTTGAAATTATATATATTTTATATTTCAAAATGGACTTCATTTTTGTATTCGGAATATTGAATTTAGCCTAAGGTGAAATTTTGGTACTTTTCGGATAACTTTAATATTTTGATGAATAGTGAAAATTACTAAATTTTAATTAAAAACAACTCTTTTAATCAAAATAATTAATAGTGATAAATTATGAATTTGAGTGGTTTTAAAGAATATTTAGAATATATTTTTACCATTTAATATAATGTTGGTCATTGGACATAATTTTACAATTAAACCGAACATAAACAAGTGTCAATCTTTTGATAGTTATTATCTCTTAAAAACACGTTTTTTGTTTTGACAGCGGGAATTAATTTTAAATTAATTTCTTCCAATTCTGTGTTTTGAATTTAGAAAAATGGATTCCATATTTGGAATCAGGATGTCCAAATTGTGTAAATAGGTAACTTTTATTTTTAGACATTTTGAATAATTACTGCGGTAAATATTTTATTTACCATGGTTAAGGGTAAATCCGGTAAATAAGGGTTAAAAAATAATATTATAATAATACTAAATTACCCTAAAACGTGTCTAAACCCTATTGGTTGATAAATGGTCGACCATGGGCATCTTTTGGTCGATTTTGGGACCCCATGGATCCACTTGTAAGTGATAATGACACTTTATTTTAATTAAGTTAAAATGAATACAAAAATGACACAAGCATATATCTTTTAGAAAAACAATTGTTACATAGGGTTATATATGTTGGATTTTAGATTATAAATATTAATTAGAAATATAAAAAGATTTCCTACATAATGATATTTTATTTATAATTTTTAGACATTTAATAATTTATTTTATTTATGACACAATAATGATGCAGTAATTACTAAAATAGTGAAAAATTAAATTAATTGATATTATAAATACCCAAATAAATATAATATAAAACTTTTAATGAATTAAACTAATTTTCTAGGATAATATGATATATTATGATTTATTTAATTGACTTTTTTCGAAGTAATCAATCTGTTATGAGTTTCACAAAAATCAACTATTGAATAGTGTCAAAATTGACATAAAAGAGTTCTTAAAACAAATATTATATTATTAATTGATATTAAATTCCTGAAAATATAAGGTTCGGCCAAGAGACTTATATCATGATAGGTTCCTCATTAATGGACCACTTGGGGGTCGCTTGGATGTATGTAGTAAGTTTATTAACCATATTATATAAAAATACAAAGATACATTGTAAAAGTGAAACTAATTAACTTAGAGTTAATACTTAAAGATAAGGTTAATATAAGTACCCAAACCTATCTAAATTCTATTGGTTGAGTGGTTTTCGACCTATCCCCACCTTAACCTTTGAATAGTCAACTTTGGATCCATTAGAAACCGAATATGAATTTATTATAAACAAATATCTCTAGCTTTTCCAAAGGTGCCCCTCACCCCTCTTATAAAAGGGAACTCCTACTTCTCATTTCTTCACACCTTCAAAGCCTTTTGGTTCGGCCAAACTATTACCAAATACTCTACCAACATCCCTCACTACAACCTAGAGGCATTATTTTGATTATAAAGCCAACCTAAGGAGCCCTTTTGATCAAATCAAAAGGAAGAACCCGAAGAAGAGGTAATGTTTTCACCACCCCTTTTCAAGTTCCTTTCTTCTTCCACTTCTTCTTTCATTGTTCTTACCATTCTAAAATAATAACTCCAGTATCTCACATATACTATGATGTTATTATAAATATGGTACAACCATATTCAGTATTATATCCACCCTTTGAATAACATGTCACCATACGTGCGTACGTACGGCTTACCGTCTCCACGTCGTGGTGTAATTGTTATTCAATATATTATTATTTGGATGGGTATAATAATGATGTGTAACTCACGTAAATAATAAATATAACATGTTAATGATTCTTTATATATGATATACCATCCATTTATATATTATTTTAATATCAAAAGAATGATATTGTCGCTCGTGCGTACGTACGGACTACCGTCTCCACGAACGCGATGAGATTCATTCTCATTCGTATCCATTCAAGTATAATAGTCATTTGCTGATTTAAAAATGATGTTTAAGGACTTAATATCATTCTGGATATGAATAATATACAACCTATCCTTTACAAACATGGATTACGTAATAAAACATATAAAAGAAAATGAGTAAGTTAACACCCGAAACAACGATAATACTAAGACATTATTAACAAAGCAAAGTTAAAATATCATATATGATATGATATTAATATATATGATTCTTGTATAATTTAATAACAATTATTTCAATATTATACAGGAGGTTAACCTACCCCAACCAAGTAAAATTACAAGGTAAGGGATTTTCTTATCTCACTTTCAATTCCGTGAGATTTCCATTGTTCGCCACTAAATTATTGAAAGTGGTGTATTGTGTACTGCCATTTGATATATATTATCATGATTATATTTATATTCATGTTATTATGTAAATAATTTGGTGGTTATTAACTTTTGGCCATATGAATCAGTTGATTAACGTGGTAAGGGGTTTTCATCTCACTCCTTATTCTCGTGAGATTCATGCCATATTGCCACCATCACCTTTTGTGTGGTGTATGTACTGCCCATAATTATATTATTTGTTTAATAAACTCTAATTTATGTGTATTTACATATTCATTGTATGATACCTCTTTCATGGGTTGTATGTTTCATAAGTTACCAAATTGGTAAGGGTTATTTCGCAATCTCTTCATTATCCGAGGTTGTTTATACGTAATTATCTACTGGGATTTCTTTATCATCCACATCCATGTTTCTTTGAAATGTATTTCAAAACATTTTTACTATTTACAAAGAATATGAGTTAAAGTCATTTATACCCTTATGGGTTTATAAAGGAATCTTTCTGTCGTTTTCCAAACAAGGTGCTTTTTAACCTTTTCGACAAAATTAAGGTAAGAATGTTTTTTAACTTATACGGCGGGTGCGGCTATTTTACGCCGTTATAAAATCGTCGAAGCTTACCTTAGAAGCTTATAAGAATATTTTCAAAGAAAATGTTTTATTTTATATGGCTTTTAAATGTTTTCAAAAATATAAAGAGATATTTCTCTAAAAAGTGTTTTGATTTCATCTATTTCAACACACTTTGATGGATTTTACGATTATTTGAAGTTGATTTATTATGATATAAAACTTCCATATTGTAATGAAGTTTTTTGATATGTTTGACTATGGATGTTCTATTTATATAGCATTCATGGTTTATGAGTAAAGTATTGACATTTCATATGCTAGTTCCAATAAGAATGTTTATGTTATATTTCAACCTTTACTTCATAAGAATGTGTTGGACAAGTATGTTCCAGGTTGGGGACTGGTTAAAGTAAGCCCTCCAGGTTGGGGACTAGTAAAAGTAAGCCCTCCAGGTTAGGGACTGGTAAAAGTAAGCCCTCCGGTTTGGTCTCCGGTTATTAGAGGCACTCCGGGTTGGTGTCCGGTTATTAGAGGCACTCCGGGTTGGTGTCCGATTATTAGAGGCACTCCGGGTTGGGTTCCGGTTACAATTAGCCCCAAGGTCTTGGGACGAGGCCTTGAAAAGAAATTAAAGTTTAGTATTATGCATTCCATTATTATGAAAGTGGTTATTGATTTTGCATGTGATTATTCGATTAGTAGAATATCCATGTGAATAAGTAAATGGCATTATTTCATTTTACTTTTTCCATACTATGTTGAAGTTCAAGTTTAAAAGGCTTTTGTTTTAGTAATGCATTGCCTTAAATGTTTATGATTATTTTGAATGTTCCGCTATATTGTTATCCTTACTGGGCATTTGAGCTCACTCCTTTTATATGTTTTATTTTCCCCAGGATGTGAAGAAGTAAGTTATGAAAGACCTGCAGGGATATTATGAGGGGATAATAGTGTGGACTGTGGAGACATTATGTTGTTGTAGTAGTTTTTCATTTTATGATGTAATGTAAAACTTATGAATATATCTAGTGTTTCCAAGGCTACTAAACCAATCGGTCTTTCGAGATTTGATCTTTCTTGTGATCATGCCAATGTTATGTAATAATGCACCGACTCTTGGTAACTAGGGTCGGGGCATTACACTAATAAGTCATATTAACCTATAAAATTAGTTTAATTCATAAAAGGTCTCAAATTACATTTATTTGGATATTTATAAATTCAATTATTTTAATCTTTCATTAATACAGTAATTACTACATCATCATTGTGTCCTAAATAAATTTAATTATTTAATGTCTAAAAAATATAAATAAAATACCATTATGTAGGAAATATTTTTATATTTATAATTAATATTTATAGTGGAATTTATCTTATGTATAACCCTATATTAAAAATGGTTTAGTTATTAAACATTGAATTTAACACTTTTAACTCTTCTTTGAATAAAATAATAATAAATGTCCTAATATAATACAAGTGGACCTAAAGGATAATATTTTATTCCTAAGGTTGTTTTTGTTCGAATTACACTTATCAAATAGAATTAGGACATGTTTTAGGGTAATAATAATGTCATTTTTATCCTTAATTACCCTATTTACTTTTAACTGTGGTAAATAAAAGTAAAAAGTTACTATTCACCAAAAATTATTTTCATCTTAATGAACCACATTTTACTTACTGATATCAACCATGTCTCACGGATTTTTGAAATTCAACTCACAGAAGCGATAAAATTAAGTTTTATGTAAATTTGTAATTGCTCCTAGGAGGTGGGTAAAAGACGGTAAAAACTTCAATAAAATTTTTATATATCTAAAATTATTATAAACTGACTCCAATGAATTAAATTGATCTTATATAGGTATTATGTATCTATTTTTACCTAAAACAAATTTAAATAAAATAAATAATTATTTAAATAAAAATTTTGTTTTAAACTATAACTCAGTGTTTTCACTATTCATCAAAAATTGAATGTTTTCAGAAAAATACCAAAAATTTACCCTAAGCTAATTTCAATATTCCGACTCAAAAAATGAAGTCCATTTTGAAAGATAAAATTTATAAAATTTCAAAAAGTGATTATTACTATTCATATCGACTATTTTGATTGGTTGTGATGTGTTAGAACTCGAAGTTGCGTATAACACACGCTATTGTATTATTCAAAGAGAATCATATCGTGGAAGCTTTGTGTGTTACACTCTCCCTCTTAAAAATAAAAAATGAAAGAGAGATTCTTTCAAGGCCAAAGGATAAGAAATCAATACAAACAATATAAGACAATTGATTCACTGCGCTAATACCCGGAGATCAATTGGTGTTTCTTAAAGATAAAAAGAGCATGTGTGGATCACCAATAGAGGGATTATAACCTTGGATCCTCATAGTGCAAAAAAGTAATTCCAATAGGGACTTTTTAGACTATCAACATCTACATTTAAGAAATATCTTAAGCCAATGTATTTTATTTCTTCCGATCTAAATAAATTAATTATAAATTTAACATGAAATATTATCTATTGTGGTTTCAGGCATCAAAATATTAAAATAAATTTTAATTATCTCCCACCACCACACACTTACACTGTGTCTAGAAATTACACCCTAAACACTAAACTCACTATAGGTCCATACTTGGAGAAAAAAATCTTAAAGGTGCAAAGAAACCTAACAGAGATGACATAAGCTCAACTCTTATGAAAACAGAAGACACTAGAGAAATAAGATCCTACAAAAAACATAAAACTAAATAGATCTTATTCATAGGAAAACCTCACACAGAACCCCTTATCTCCAGAAACCAGAGGCATGCACATGTAAAATATACCAAAGTCATCTAAAAATATCATCCTAATAGAGAAAGCTGGGAAATATATAAGAAAAACTATCAATAATAGATTGAAAATATATCTTAAGAGAGCACTCGAACAATTTGAATGAAACATCAAAGCATGCTATAATAGGTAAAATACCATAAAAATAATTTGAAAGAAAAGAAAAATATATTTAAAAATTTTAACAAAGATAAATTTAAACCCAATTAGGCTTTGATGACACTTTTTTGGGGGATGACCATACACGAGAGATAGTCCCCATGAAATATTCTAGGATCTATTGGGTATTTCGGTTCATCAATATCTAAAATACAAAAATGATGTTAATTTACAGTTTATAACATAAAAACTAATAAAAGAATAGAAAAATGTTATAAATAAAAATTCCAAATATTAGTAGTAAATCAAATTAAATTCAATCAATGAACAAAATAAAATATTGGAATTTGAAATTAAAAAAACTCAAGACTACACAAAGGTAGTGGAAATTGTCAATCAGAATGGCCCGAAGGCCTTCATTTTTTATTATTTTTTGATAATACACCTTTCAAGGGGTGAGGTGGAACCTTTAAAATGCCTGAAGGATTAGAGATAATTACATGACCCATAGGTCTTAGAGGGAATCACCTAGACAAGACTACTTATAAATGATCCTCCCCACCATATGTCATGATATCAGCACTCCACCTTCACAGGGTTGGTCAGCTACCTATCCTGTGAAAATTTGCACAGACCTGGTACCGATGGCAATTCCATACACTCTCATTCTTTAAATTCTAGTTTTCACTGCTTTAGTGAATGTGCCTGCCCTGAATCATCATCTGAAGCCTTGTACATTATAGTTTAACCGGTACATCTGCATTCATGTGGCCCAAAGTCCGTAGGGTGGCCCTAAGGCCTTAAGGTGGCCTCAAATCCTTGAGAAACAACTGGCCCAAATTCCTTGGGTGGCCTGAAATCCTTGTAGGGCCCAAGGAACAAACTGGTATCCCAAAATTCAATACGAGAATTTGAATACCATAATTTGAATTAATTCAAGAATCAAATATCATTCAGAAATTTAGAGATAGAATAAAACATAAACTAAAAGTAGTAAAAGACATAGGGATTTAATGTGCTTTAGACTCTTTGGAATCCACTACTGAAGTTTTACATTTTTATGACGGCTCATTAGGGATGAACTACTATCGCAAAAATCCATTTGCACTTGTATTCCATTGTTATTGTTCCATTATATAAAATTGCATCGCAATTATGTTTTTTTATAGAACATTGCGAATAATTAGTATTTTCAATGGTGAATTCATTCATCACAAATATTACCCACATGTTTTTTCAATAATCAATTATGATAGTTCTGTTTAAAATAAAATTATTTACGGTAGAAGCTTTATATGTCACAAAAAATTCACCAACTTGTTTTTATAAACCCAATTTCGATAAACGTAGATATATTTTGTAATTACTAATATTTTCAAAAAAATACAAAAAAAAATAAAATAGAAAAATATATAAAAAATTAAAATAATTAATAATAATTAAAACAAACATAACATTAAAACATCATTTCATAGATAATATGTTTATCACCCCCAAATTACAAAACAACCATAAAAATCATAGAAAATAAACTGGTATCTAGTGGAGGAGGATCACCCAAAAGATCAGGGGGAGAAACTACATACCAATTCCATGCACAATTCATTTCATATAATCCACCATCTAATCATCTCTCTAATGCTTATACTCATACTCCTACTCCCTCTCCCTCTCACTACATCTATTGTGTCATCTCAACCTGAGCTTTCAACCTATACCCATACTTTGCAGTAGAAAATGATAATGATTCTCCATGATCTCCCTTAGATCTGACCGATCACATCATAAAAGTACCATAATAAATCATAAGTGTCAGTCCCAAACCAATACATATTACCTAATCTTTCTTGACACCATGAAAATTCACTTGTATCCAAGCCTCTTCATCAAAACCTAACTCTCTAGTAAAATATGCTTCATTCTCAGCATAACTCTCTCGTGAATAAGAAGTTGTTTCCTCATATGTTTTATTAAAATATAATTATAAATTATATTTAAAAAATTATTAATATTAAAAAAAAATTACCAACTATATTATAGCATTTTTGATCGCTTATAAGTTATCATGTAAGGGGATCGGTGTATATACCCTTATAAACTTCAAACTCTAAAATCATGGGATTCGTAGATTCTTGTATAATATAACAAACATTTTACATTTAAATTATATATAAATTAATAAATAATATTACTTACCATATTTCATTGATTCATACTAAATGTAGGAATTCCAATCCTAAGTGTGACCTCATGCCTCTAATGACTCTGAAGTCTAGATGATGACCTCCTCCTAAAAGTATCTCCTATCAATCCATCCCAATCATGAGATGAGATATAGTCAGTTCATTGGTAGATGCAAGAATAGTAAAAAATAGTAACATAAGCTCTATCCATAGCTCGCTTTCTAAGGTTATGTAAAAATTGATGAAAACATTCATGTATACCAATATACCATACCTCATGGATAGGAGCTCTTAGACTATCAGAAATTGGATACCATAGATTATGTAGGAAAATAAAAAACTTTTTTTTAGAAATTAAATAAATTTAAAAATATATATTATTTAATAACATACAATATAGTGGTCAAAAATTTACTGATGAATGATAGTGGGAACCTAGTCCCATGTAACCTGTGACTTAGAAAAATAATTTATTAGAATCACACCAGCCTACCCAATAGATAAATGTGAAAAAATGTGAAAATAAAAACAAATAATCAGAATATTATTACCAAAAATAATACAAAAACTTAATATAAATTAAATATATTAAACAATTTAACATATCTTCATAAATGAGGATAAAAATCAAGAGATGTGAATCTCTTTAGAATAGGGTCTAGAATCATCAATCAACTAAGACTTCTCCATATTTTAATAGGTATATCATCCTATAGATTAGATTAATTATGAACATCAATAGGAAGTCCATCATCAATGAGAGAGTGAAATAGATCGTCAGGAGAATATCCATCCATCAATTTCAAAAAATATTACACTTAAGAAATTTTTAATAAATATATAAAATATAAAAATCTAATAAATAAAAAAATATAATAATTTTACTTGTAAATAATTATTAACACATATATCAAATACTAAAAATTAATAAATACCAAATTATAATAATTACCTATAAATAAATACCACAACATAATAATTTAACCTGTAAATATTTGTAAATATAAATATCAAATATAAAATCTAATAAATATCATACATAATATAATATTATTACCAATTAATAATTGTTAATATGAATATCAAATATAAAAAACTAATAGTTATAGGAATCAGTGAAGGAACAGAATAGATCATTGGGTCTAGCCATATGAAACAAAAAATCATACTTGTAAATAAAAGGTAATATAAATATCAAATTTAAAAAAATAAAAAATACCTAAATATAATACATAAATAAGCATTATCTTCCTTATATTTATCAAGGAAAATGTCTTCATCCTCATATTTGGTATCACTAAATTATATATGAATTTTAGTTTCAACATATCTTATTACTTCATCAAAATTATCAATATCATCGGCCCTTAACTAGAGGTTTTCATCACTAATATTTATATCTCAGTGGATAATAGATATATTTTTGGATGTTTCTTGAAAACATTAATATTTTTCACTTATACGAAACCATTTTCGGTTTCAATAAATTGATTTTCAGGAGATTTCATTTTTATTACACTCTACTAATCATTCAAATCTCTTGAAACATCATAGTAATTTGTATAATAAACTTGATGCACTTTATGTTCCAATAGAAAGTGTTTATTTAATGTAAGAATACAGTTATATTTAATGTTAATAACACCATGTTGTGGATAAACTCACAACCCTTAGTTAGTATCAAACCAATGGAATTTAAACATTGTTACATAAATTGGTCCCAGATGACATTATTCAATTATTTCATCCAGTATACCATAAAAGTCAACATCACTTTATTTATGATGATATCCTTTCAAACAATCACGATTATTCAATGATTTCTTTATTTCACCATATATGTGTGTATGAAATCTAAGTCTATTAACCATATACCCGTTGTAATATTTTATCAATTTTGATGAATATTTTTTCTTCATTCATAATCAACTATCAATTTTATTTTCATATTTTATTGCCTACAAACAATAAAAACTAATAATAATAGATATCATTAAAAAATTGATTTAATTTTCCATTGAAATAAAATTTACTTACAAGTATTTAAAACCTATATGAAAAATTTTATTAAAAACGTTATTCAAGAGAAACATATGTAATTTGTATAAACTATTTTTTCATATGGTCATCATATAGTCATTAAAAAAATAATTTAAATAAAGGTATATATTATAAAAAATAAAAAACTATTAAAAATCCATACTTACTCCAAAAATCATGTCATTTCTTCACAATTTAGCAGAACATATGTATGAGATCTGTGCAGTTCTTCATCTAAAATTCATCATTCATGATAACCACAAAAACCAAGCTTGGGTTGATTAAAAACTGACAACTGATATTCTATGACATCATCAACATTTTTCCCATTTCAAACCATCTAATTATGTTTTCAAGGATATTTCAATTGAAAATAAAAAGAACAAAAATTTGAAATTTCCTCCTACAAGTATTCTTCTTCAATTGACCCTTAAACTGATGCTTTATTAATTACTTTCTTCTTTAATTTTTTCATACATCTCTTAAATGGGTACATCCATCTGAATTATACTCTCCCTCCACATTTAGCTTCATATATAAAATTTTATATTAAATGTTTCATTGAATCAAAGAAGTCTGGTGGGAATATTTTCTCCAATTTATATAAAATTAAAGCAACATAATTCTTTAGCATACTTAATGCATCATAATATGATGTTTACACACAAATATCTAGGAATAAATATGGTATTTTGGTCAAAACATCCCATATTGAAGAATTTAACATCCCATTAATACCAACATATAGTAATCTTTCCATTATACATGAAATTTGTGACTTTTAAACTCGATAATAGACCCATTTTTAACATAATAAGAAAAATTAGAAGTATAACTCTGTGGTAACCTCAAATATAAAATCCATTGACATAATAATAAATTAATTTTTTTATAAAGTTCATAAGATGATTTTGGATTCATTAAATTATGTGATCTTTCATTTTAAATAATTTAACTTTAGGATGTCTGTAAATTTGGTCAAGATCCAATTATGCATTTGCGTTACCTTTGGTCTTACTGAGTGTGTCCAAAATGGTATAAATTATGTTATCCAAAAAATTATTTTCAATATGCATTGCATCTAACACGTGATGAACCAATAAATCAAACCAATATGGAAGGTCTCAAAAAATACCGCACTTTATTAAATTATGATCCATCCCAAAACCATTTATTTTAAGTTTGTTTATGGTTGGTCAAAAAGTAATAAGAGGTAATGAAAAGATGATAGATTTTACTTGAATACCTAAGAGTGATGCTTGAGGTTTATCTCTTTTAATTCTACATTTTATAAAATTATTTATATTCCTTCAAAAAGTGTGATCCATAGGAAGGAGTCTCTAGTGATAGTAAAAATAACTAGTCTTTCTCTCATTACCAATAATAAATGATTTTTTCTCACCTGTATAGTGTAGACAAGATTTTAGACCATGTTTTATCCATCCAGATAACATACCATACACTGGAAATTCATTGATCATCCACATTAATGAAACCTTTAGTGTAAAATTCTGATCTGTAACTATATTAAATGTAGTTGCATTATTGTTCCATAATGAAATTATCTCATCAATTATTGGTTTCAAATAAACAACGATATTATTCTTTGGATTTACTAGAATTAATATCACCAAATATATATATGTTTCATTCAACAACATCCAAGGAGGTAAGTTTTATGGATTAATGAAAACAAACCAACAAGAATATTGATTGTCGTAAAAACCAAATGGACAAAAACCATTAGTAGAAAGACTCAACCATATGTCATGAGGTTCTAATGAAAATGAAGGATGCATATGATCAAATTTTTTCTATGAATCACCACCACATGGATGATATAATCTTTTACATATGGAAATATCTAATTTACTCCATGTCATCAATGTAATTTTATTTTAGGTTATAAATAAATGTTTTAAATGAGATTTAGTTGGAAAATACCTCAATTATTTCAAAATAAAAGTGTACTTTCCTTATTTTTCCTCTTCATACATTGACTCTACACATGTTTTACAATTAACTAATGATTTATAATCTCTATAATATAAGATGGGGTCATTTAAAAATGCATGTATCTTCTAATAACTAAGACCCAAATTATGGACCAACCTCTTACTTTCATAGAAACTTACAGGTAATGTATTTTTGTTAGAAAAAATGATTTAACAAAAGATAATATTTGATTAAAGAAACTATTTTTCATTCAAAAATCTGATTTAATAGCCATAAATTTTTTAACCACTTCAATTGTTCCCATCTAACATCCCAAAATTAAGTCCACCTTATCATATTTCAAAAAATTATAAAATTGAGAAGGTTTGGATTCAGGATTTGGAATATCATTCTGATTTTTTTGTTTCTTGAATGGATGTTCCAATAGACTCATGTACTAAATTCTAAAATTATGGATATAGAACCAAAAAATTTGTATTGTCTACTGAATTCTATTCAATATGTTGATACCAAAAAATATAATCATTCCTAAAACAAAAAACGTATCAGATGAATTCAAACATTGTCAAAAAAAATTGAATATCTTAATATCACATTTCTTACATGGACATTTAATTGTTCTTTTAGAAAAAAATTCAGAATTCGATGATGTAAATGATATAAATGTTTCAATACCCTCAATGCAGATAGGATTTATACCATATCTATTGGGATTTTTTCAATGATTTATCCAATCATGATCGCATAATAGGAATTGATGCCTACTTTATGAGTCCATAATTATCTATAAAAACCACATAAATAAGAATAATTATTACTCATTGTGACTAATTACAAATTATTATTATATTTTAGTTATTTCTAATTAGTATTTTATATATATTATTTGTATAATTTATTACAAATTATCATATTTTATTAACATTTACAAATTATTAATAATATTTAGTAATTAATACTAACATTTAATAATTATTACTAATATTAACTAATTATTTATTAATTATTAAAAATTATTTAATGATTAATACTAAATATTTTAATTAATAATACATTTATGTGAATTATTGTGAATTTATAATAGTTGTTTTTATTTTTTATAATTTTTTATAACGTATAACAAAAAATATAGTAATTATTAAAAATATTTTTTATTTTTTATTAATTTATAAGGTTATTTATTAAGTAATACTAATTATTTATTAATTATAACTGAATTTTTAATAATTACTAGTATTTTTTTTCTTTTGCAATTTATTATAAATTATCATAATTTTTTCAAATTTAAAAATTATTTATAATATTTTGTAATTAACACTAATATTTACTATTTATTAATAATATTGAATAATTAATTGTTAATTATTAAAAATTATTTAATGATTATTAATAATTATTTAAATTATTGCAATATTTTTTATAATTACTAATTTTTGTGGATTTTTAATAATTTTTAGTATTTTTATATTTTTTATAAGGTATTACAAAAAAATTTACTAATTATAATTTGCAATTTTTTTAATAAATACTACTTATTTTTAATAGTTATTGTTTTTTCATTAAAATAATTTTTATAACATTTTTTTCTTAAAAAAAATCTTATAAATAACATTTTTTTAGAAAAATATTTAAATTGATTTTCTCATCATTTTTAAAAAACACTCATTTCCTATTTATTTCATACATTATATATGTATATACCATAATTTCTTAATCAAAATTATTTACATCAATTTTTTTACATTTTTTTAAACAAATATACATATCAAATCTATATACATACATACATACATACATTTATATATATATATCAAAAACCTTAAAAGTTTTTTTAAAATTTTACATATGTATATTCACATGTTTATATATATACATATATTACAAAAAAATTAATCAAATTTATTTTTACATGTTTTTAAAAAATATATACATATCAAATCTATATATACATATATATATATATATATATATATATAACCATATAAGTTTTTTTATAACATTTATATATGTATATTCACATGTTAATATATATACATATATATATATATATATCAAAAACCTTACATGTTTTTTTAAAATGTTTATATATGCATATTCACATGTTAATATACATACATACATACATACATACATATATATATATCTTGAAAACCATCCATGTTTTTCTATATAAATATATATCAAAAACTTTACATATTTTTGTAAATGTTTATATATGTATATTCATAAAGTAATATATATATATATATATATATGTATGTATATATTACAAGATTTCTTAATTAATATAAATACATAAAATATATTTTGACAATTTTCTTTAAAAAATATACATTTCAAATCTCTATATAAATACATAAAAACATACATAAACATATATACATATATATATTTATCAAAAATATTACACGTTTTTTAAAAATTGTTTATATATGCATATTAACATATTAATATATAAATATACATATATATCCAAATGATTAAAAAACTATATTCACATGAATTTAAAAAAATGAACATGAATCATAATATAATAATCAAACATGGTTTAACATCACAGACACAATTAAAGTATTATCATAATTCATAAAAAATAATATCACCATAAGCATGTAATATAATTGACCAATCAAATGGATTTATGTAAACTCTATCAATATCATATATCCCTAAATAATTTCCATAATAAACATATTTCTAATATTACCATAGAATAATACACTTGTAGTAACCTAAAATACCAAACAGAAAAATCTATTAAATCTAATGATTAAAAAATGAGAAAAATACCTCAAATCAATTAGAATAACTCATGCTGACTTGTTGGATGCCCAAATAGAGAATAATAAATTTACACTAACCCTAAATACTAAATAAACCATAAAAATCGAGTAAAATTATTAATCTAGGGTTTTCTCAAACTAATTCATGTAATATTCAATGAAAAAATCACAGAAATAACGAAAGATTAGATAAAAGGGGTTTATACCAAGATGATTCTTACCCGTATCTATAAAAAATCGAGTGTAATGGATGATTTCAGAGGAGGGATAGTTTTCGGTAGTGTGTTGTTCAAAGGAATTTGTGAAAAGATAATTGTCATCAATATTTTTTACGACGAACATTATTACCCATTGAAAAAGGTTCATGCAGGATGGATAATAACAAAAAATATTGAAAACCCACTATTAACCTTCGCAACTAAGTTTCATACAAGGTGGCATGCAGTCACACCAAAATGTATTTGTGAAGGACCATATTTTCCATCGCAAATAATTGGTATTTGCTATGGAAAACTAATTTCATCATAAATACCTTTTTCTTTAGGACTATTTATGATGTGGATCTTCCCCATCGCAATTAACCCATTTAAAATAACCTTTTTTCTAGTAGTGGTCCTAAATACACAGCAAGGACACCCCCTGAATTACACCATTTCTTGTGATAAAAAGGAAACATGCACAATATACAATCCATAGAGGGTAGATTTAAAATAATAATGCATAGTATCAAAAAGCTAAAAAAACAATAAGAGATTAAGAATCTACAATCAAGACTGCTTACCACAAACTCAGTGCACCTCATTTGAAGGCTTGGGAAAGAGACACTTCTAGTTCTGAAATTATAGACACAAATATATGAATAGACTTTTAGAACTGTAAATTGTGTTAAAGAATGGAGTGAGTAAGAAAAACCTCCTTGATATTAAAATATCACAGAAAAAGAGCATTGTCTAGATCAAAATATAAATTCATAGATGAAGACCCTTACACTAGATCTGGGAGGAATGTATAAAATGAAAGTGGGAAATGGATTGGGATCTATAATTTAGTGGAAAATAAACTACATCTAGAAATTGTACACATGGGGCACTGATTCTGGAAATCTTACAACAAAAAACAGCATGTGTTTGAACAACCTCCTGGATCTAGAAATCAACTAATAACGATCGATCTTGATCTGAAAATTCTAAATAATGGCTTAAAAGCATCCTTCTAGATATTGAATAATGCAACCCATGAGCTAGATGAAAATGCTTAGTTTGAATGCTTTCTCCTAATCTCTACCAACACTGAATTTGTCAAGATAGACACTGCTCAGAGATGTCAAAATTGGTTTGAGAAACTAATATGGATGATTCTTGGACAATAAATCATAAAGACACCTAGATCACTCCTCAAAAATTCTCTTATGGGTTTCCATGGTCCTTCGATTCTAGAGAGGATGAGGGAGAGTGTGGCATCCGGAAGAACCTTTCATTGAAATAACTTTCCAAGAGATTAAATATGCCTAGTATGTGTAATATCCAAGGAACCCCTAAAAAGAACAAGAAAGGTGAATTTTCCACATGGATGGAAAATAACAGAAGATCAAAACAGAAAATCATGAGAATATTTATATATATATATATATATATGAAAAGAAAATTTTAAATGGAAATACAATTTCACAAATCCCCACCATTTTCATCTAAAATTATTTATGTTATTACACCTAATACCATCAATCTAGGAATCAAATCATAAAGTGGAAACAACTAGAGCATAAAAAAATTAAGTGAACTTAGTTATACTATCAGTCAAGCTACCCCTAACATGCATCAATAGTGACACATTCTGTTTAAATTGAATGATATTTTAAATCTACTAAACATTATTAGAATTTAAACTCCAAAAATAATCAATGCACATACCTACACTTACCTAAGTTTCTCTTTGAGATGATTCCAATGAATAATTCATGGGAAAACAAAAAAATATGATGTAACAGGTCCCCTAAATAGCTCATTTATGCTTTTAAAATGCAAATAAAATAGAGAAGTATCCACGATCACTAAAATATGGAAAAAACTTAGAGAATTTTAAAAGAATGATCCTCAAAAACAACAAATCAATTCAAACAAGAAGAAAAGGGAGAAACCCAGAGAGCATATACATGATAGAGAAAGGTCTCCACCCGAACACATAGAAATACAAGATGACTTAAGCATCTAGAATCTTCAGTTCTAAGTTGTGACACACTACCTGAAATCTCAATAAGAAGACTATCAATGTAAGGATCCATAAGATCCTTAAAATAAGGATTTAGAATCTCCACCCAATGAGAAGGCTACATAAATAGGGTCTAAAGTATATATCCTCAAACAAATGGAAAATATAGGATCACATGCAAGTAGTCCCAACATCCTAGCACAACTCTTTCACAAGAGAAGAAATTTAGGAGGCCAGCTAAAGATCTAGGGGAAAACAAGATACTAATGGTTCAAACATACTAGTATAGCTTCCCAGCATCACATGGTTCCTAACACTAGGAAACCAAAATAATGTTTCTAAAGGGACAAAAAGAAAATCCAATAAGCTTGGTTATCAGGCAAGAAACAAAGAAGATCACTACACCCAAAGACTACCAAATAATAAATACTAAACTCGCTATAGTTCTATACATTAATAAAAAAAATCCTTCAGGATGAAAAGGAACACAAAAGATCTAACATAATCTCAACTCATAGGAAAACACCAAACACTAGAGACATAAGATCCTGACAGGACATTACTGTTAACTAGCTTTCATATATAGTCAAACCCTACATAGAACCCTTTCTTCCTTAAAACCTGAGACACACATAGGTGTAATGGCCCGAACCTCTCTGGTTCATTACTTTGTGAAAATGTGGTGTTTGTGGTGTTCCGGGAGGTCATGGTGACTTGTCCCCAAAACTTTTCCAAATTTCCAATTATGTGAATAGTTCCATCAGTGAATAGTGTTCTATCGATGAGGTTCGGTGAACAGTGTTCTATCGGTGAGGTTCAGTGAACAGTGTTCTATTGGTGAGGTTCAATGAACAGTGTTCTATTGATGAGGTTCAGTGAAAAGTGTTCTATAGGTGAGGTTCAGTGAACAGTGTTCTATCGGTGAGGTTCAGTGAACAGTTATTCCAGAACGGTGAGGTATATCGGTAACCTCTAATAGTGGGTGTACAGTGTTTCTAGAATGGTAGGTGTACAGTGATTCAATAACGGTAGGTGTACAGTGTTTCCAGAATGGTAGGTCTACAATGTTTCCAAAACGGTGAGGTCTATCGGTAACATCTATTAGTAACTTATATCGATAACCTCTATCGGTAACCTATATTTCCTTTTCCAAATTTGGAGTTCGTGAATAATGTTTCCATAATGGTGATGTTCTAACGGTGAGGTTTATGGACAATGTTTTTTCCTTTTCCAAATTTTGAGTATGTGAACAGTGTTTCCAGCTTCTGACAGTTTTTCCCCTGTGACATTTCCTTTGACATAAAATGCATTTAAAGCCTCATTTTAAGGACTTTAAGGCTGATTCAAATGCCATAACTCCTATATTAATTATTACTATGGATTGGGATGTTTTTACTTGGTCAAACTGCATGGTTTAATGTGATCTACTTTTAATGGGAAATTAAGCGTATCTTAAACCGTCGCCCCATTAAATCTTCTAAAGGGACAAGATATCTTCCTACCTAATTCTTTCTCTTTGTTATTGGATATGAGATGCTAGAACCTTTCAATCCTTATCATAGGAGTTGCACAATCTAACTTTACTCCTTAGATTGGTTCTGCTCTGTTTTGATGCAACCAAGCTGTATTGATCAATCTTTGATATAAGGTATGTTTTATCGTTGGTCTTTTGGGGTTCATATTCTCCTATTTCTCCTTTCCATATTATATCATGTAGTCTCCATGCATCTAATGGGGTTTTCTTGGGTTTCAGTTGGTGAGGTCGTAACATGACATCCTCATGTGGATGTAGTTGATGTGAGAGGAGAATCGTGACCCATTGGGTGGATAAAGAACATCAAAAACTATTTGAGGTAGGGGATTCGTTGCTTCTCTTTTATTTTACATGCAACTATATTGTTAGCATGTTTTATCCCACTAGACCACAATGGAATTGACATAATAAATATTTGAACCGGATAAATAAATTTTTATCGATCGTATGTCATTTCCCATTGTTTTTCTAGATAGTGTGATATCTATTCTTGCTTTGATAAGTTGTTCATTCTTGATGGAAATCGGTAAAGAACGTAAATTGGGATTAATTGATAATTTTTTTGCTAAAGATAAAGAGGCATGTAAATGAATCTTGTTCTTGTTGTAATTTGATGTTAATCAAATTGTCGTAGTAAGCATGTTTAATTATTTGTGATAGCTTACTGATTAGGTTTCCCGAATGTGGATCCTATGTATAATAAATCGGTTAATTCAAAATGGATTATTTGTTTGATAATTCCTTAAAGGGTTCTGAATTACCCTCTTGTTTGTAAAAGGGCCAAGAGCCCAATTGTTAAGATGTTTTTTTTCCTGCTGCTTGTGTTGTGATGTGATCTTGGATGGGTGTTGTGATATGTGGGGGCATGTAGGCCTTTTAGTTGTGGAAAAAGATGACGCCTAGAGTGGCAAGATGCATTGGTTTATGCATGTGGGTGTTGGGGAGGACACCATGGAAGATGGAATGGGATGGATGTGATTGTTGGATACTTGCTGATTTTTGATTGGTTTTTTATCTGCTTTACTTTTCCCCACTGCTCAAGGAAGCTGTTCTTACTTACCCTTCTTCCGAAAGAGGCAAATACACGCGGGGTATGCCACGTGCTTTCCTTGTTTAGCTTCTCAAGGGAGGATGGGTATATGCTCTTTCTATAAGCGGCAAAGACTTGACGGGTAGTACATCTACTCACCATGTTGAGCCCCCATGTGTTTAGTAGCATATAATATTTTTCTAAAATGCCTGGGAATATGAGAAAGTAATTCTATAATGAATAATTGAATAAATGGCATTAACACATGGGGTTGGAGTTCGCTGGAACATAATGATGAGGTTGTAATTTTCATGGAATAGTGGACCTTGGGTGTGATGCTAATGAAATTTAATGTGGAATTGTTCATGGTTAATTAATGTTTAAGGAATTAATTAATGTAAAGTGAAACTAATAAAATGGTAATGAAATAATTTATTAAATCTCTTTAAGTGGTTGCATGCTTATAGGATACCTAGTCTTAGAAGTAGCATCCCGGAGTCTAAGAGACGTTAGGTGTAGTTGTGTCTAAGACTAGATTATGCCCATGGTGTGGTTGTGAGATATAGTATATTCTATACTTTTTTTGTTTCTATATGCTAATCCACCCTGTCAGTAAGGGAAACTGATACCCTGGGGATTCTGAGCCCTGGGGGGTGTTTTCCCCAATATTCCAGTGGGAGGATGGATGGCTGACTACCCCCTTTGGCCCCGCTCTCTTCTCTTGGTAGTTACTTGTGCTGGCAGGCACATTGGTTAGTTTTCCCTATATATGTGTGTAGAGGACATTAATGGCTTGTAGTTATTCACACACATATATTCTGGATATAGTATCCTATGGAATACTATAGGTGTAACGTGTATAGGCTGTGATGGCTTTAGGATCCTTACTCGGTGTATGGGCTGTAATGCCTTGAGGTATAATACTCAATGTATGATACACGTTATGATGGATGTGGTGGCTCCTAGAAACTACCCGGTTACTTTGCTTATGTGGATGTGGTGGTTTTATTGCACGAGGTGCATATTGTGGTGCTTCGCCCAGGTGTCTATAGGAAAGCCTTTTTGGAGAGAGATACTTAAGACGTGTGACATTGGGGCAAAGTGGAAAACCAGTGGAGAAGTAATAGTGGGTTACCCTTGATATTCTTTATTATATGATATATTCTTGTATGTGTTACTTGGTGAGTGTAGCCATGGTGAGTTTGGGAACTTAGTATACCTGTTTAGGTGACGAGTTAGTTTCACATGTTGTTCATTGTGCTTTAGCATGATTTCTTTAATTTTGAACGAGAGGCTTCGGGGAGGATCCTACTGATTATACTGTTATACTCACCCAATGTATATACAGACAATTTTTCAGGTCACTTGGACCAGGTTGGAGATCAAGATGGTTTCTACTAGCTTGGGGTTGCAGGAGCTATTTGGGCTTGTGGTTGCTGCTGTTTTTACTTTCTTTTTGGTACTAGCGGTTTTCCCATTCCAGTTGCAGTACTTTTTCATGACATTAAATATGTACAATTGGGTTTTCTTTTATATTTGAGTTCTCAGTTGGAGTTGGTTGGTGTCTATCTTACCTCTCTCTTCCGCATGTGTTCTCTCAGAGGGTAATGCCTCCCATTTGTGTGTTTACTATACCCTCAGTGCTAGTCACCAACCTGGGGCCTACTGGAGGCGGGACTCAGGGGGTCATTATCTCCCTTCTCACATTTCTAGCCCAGGAGGGGTACACTTTGTGGGGAGGGGGTGGTGATAGAGTGGTATCAGAGGTCAGATTGAGGGATAGGATGGAGTTTGGAGTTAGTCACTGGTGAGGATGCATGGGTTGGTAGGTAAATGGTGTCATTCATGTTTAGCAAGTGAGGTAAACACTAGAGATCGGCTGAGACATAGGCATTTAGGGCCCCCTATGATCTGATGTACAGAACTTTAAGTTTAAAATGGATACGAAACAAGGTGATACTAGTTGTAGGGTAGAGAACTAGGAAATGATCATGCATCATTCTTCTTTGTGACTGTGTTTGAATGGGTAGACCATGGGATAGGTTAACCTAACATGAATAAAAGAAAAAAATTAATTAATTAATGTTGAGTTTTCCATATTCCAGGTTTAGGAACTCTAACAGTTATTATTTTACAGGTATAGCTCCAGGTTGATGTCCTCTTCAGGTTTTCACAGAAAATGTCCAACAGGCTATTCCATTAGATCACTTTAGGGTAGAGGTTGATGATGATGACACTTGGAGGAAGACACTATAAGAATTTCAGCACCAAAGTATACAGAAGTATGAGGGCTCCATTTTAGATGTAGTCACGGAAGACTGGTTAGAGGAGGTCGAGATCAGATTCAATTCAATCTTTGCTCAGAAGGAGCACTCGGTGTCCTCGGTTGTGAAAATGATGCATGGAGAAGCGAGGCAGTGGTGGTTCTTATTCCTTGGGGATCACAAGGAGTCAGTGATCTCATGGGAGGAATTCTGAGACAAGTTTCGAGTCGAGTTTCTTTCTTCGACCATGAAGGCGTCCAGTCTCCAGGAGCTTCTTACCCTTCGACAAGGGATCTCCAGTGTTCGAGAGTTTGGAATCCATTTTAGGAACCTTTTACGATATGCTTCAGACCTGTTTCTAGATGAGGAGGCCAGGGCGAGACATTTCGAGGAGGCTTTGTGTCCAGAGATCCAGCACTAGGTCACCCCATTTATGCTGAAGACATATCTTGGGGTACTAAAAAGGGAAGAGTTTGTTTAGAGGACTTTTTCTAGGACCGGATCATCATGATTCCTCATGAAGCAGAGCTGTGGTCCAGGGTTCCCGGTTTTTAGGGCATAAGAGTTTTCGTTTAGCCGGGAGTAGGTCCCAGCCCTTCACATCTCATTTCTCCAGAGGCAGCAACTCTTAGGCCTATTCTAAGGGATCAGGTGCTTGTTTTTCTTAGGGTGGTCATGGTAATCAGTAGCGGTAGTTCCCGACCTTTCAGAGTAGTCATTGTGCACCAGGTGCTACTCTCCAGGTTCCTTCGTTGAGGTAGTTCTAGCAAAGGTAGGATCAGCAATATGTTGCACCAGTTTTAGATCTACTGAGGGTAGATGGGGCAAGTAGAGGACATCCCCATGATGCTCCCCATCCTCATAGAGCAGAGCACGGCCATGGTTTTGGTCGTCATCAGGGTCAGAGAGGCCGTGGAGGAGGTCCTGGTTAGCTCCATGCTCTAGCGTTTCCAAATCCAGGCGAGCCAGATATCGTTCAAGGTGCCCTTTTCTTTTTTTATAACTTGTTGTATGCCTTGTTTGATTCAAGAGCGACACACTCCTTCATATCACCTACCCATGTCCATGCTTTGGGACATGAGTTAGAGAGACTTCCAGTGCCCTTGGTGTTTACTACGCCAGTTAGAGGTCGAGCTGAATTGTTTGAAGTATGTAGAGATTGTGAGCTAGTGTTGGGGTAGCACTACTCTTGTGGAGATTTCCTATGTTTACGAATACAACCATATGATGTCATCATTGGCATGGATTCATTGAATTTGGTGCAGGCTATCATGGATTTCATCAAGAAGAAGGTCATTTTAAATGGTGCATATGGAGAGCCAATGGTGTTTTTTGGTGAGTGAGATCCTCGGATGGGTCATAGGCATGTTCCATCCTTATCATCCATGATGGATGAGATGATGTTGAGTTCATCAGAGGTTCAACAGTAGCCATTTCCTAGGGTCATAGAGGAGTACCCTGATGTCTTTCCAGAAGAGGTTGTAGTATTACCCCCTCGATGAGAGATCGAGTTTGTGATCGAGCTACAGCCAGGAGCATCTCTTATCTCTATCTCTCCATATAGGATGACCCCTTATGAGTTATGAGAGCTACGTATACAGGTTGATGGTCTTTTACAGTGCGGTTTTTTTCGGCCATGTGTGTCACCATGGGGTGCACTAGTTTTGTTTGTGAAGAAGGCTGATGGCAGTTTATGGTTGTGTGTTGATTATCGTCAGTTGAACAAAATGACAATAAAGAATCGCTATCCTCTTCCATGGATTGATGATTTATTCAATCAATTGAAGGGTTCATGTTGGTTCTCAAAGATAAACTTGTGGTCGGGATATCATCATATGTGTGTGAAGTATGAGGATATACTGAAGACTACTTTCTATTGTCGTCCTGGGAATTATGAGTTCGTTTTATTGTTGTTTGGCATGATGAATGCTCTAGCTGTATTCATGGGATTGATGAAGGATGTGTTCCCTGAGTTCTTGGATAAGTGTGTGGTAGTTTTCATTGACGAAATCCTTTTGTACTCCACATATGAGGAGGAGAATGCAGAGCATCTACATGTCGTTTTGGGAGTTCTTCATCAATATCAACTGTTTGGGAAGTTTTTTATGTGTGAGTTTTGGGCTCGAGATGTCTATTTCTTGGGGCATGTTGTGTCCCAATAGGGAGTAGCTATGGATCCATCGAAGATAGAAGCAGTTGTGTCTTGGGCATCCCCAAGACAGTGTCAGAGGTGTGAAGTTTCCTTGGCCTCACAGGATACTAAAGGAGGTTCGTAGCCAATTTCTCATGAGTTGCGAATCCTCTGACAGCTTTAACCAAGAAGGATCAGAAATTCATATGGACTGATCAGTGTCAGGAATCTTTCAAGTATCTAAAGGATAAGCTATTAAGTGCTCCAGTTCTTTGTCTACCAGCTGAGGGAATTCAGTTTGATGTTTTGTGCGACGCTTCACATCTGAGGTTAGGTTGTGTTCTCATGCAGCAGATGTCAGTTGTTTCTTATGGGTCTCGGTAGTTACATCCCCATGAACGTAACTATGCCACTCATGATCTTAAGTTGGCAGCCTTGGTGTTTTCTCTGAAGTTGTGGATACATTACCTCATTGGTGAGCACTTTGTGGTTTTCAATGATCATAAGAGTTTGAGGTATGGTTTCTCCCAGCGGGACTTGAACTTACGACAGCATCAGTGGATAGAGTTTTATAGGAATATGACTTCGAGATATCATATACACCTAGAAAGGGGAATTTTTTAGCTGATGCGCTGAGTCGAAAGTCACGTAGTGATGTTGTGCATGAATCTGGTGATTCTTGGAGAGTAATGGAAGAACTGTCAGCATTACATCTTGATATGGGAGAAGTTGGGGGTAGAGGTTTTTATTTTCAGATGATGGTACAGTCATCCCTGATGTAGAATGTGGAAGAGTCTAAGTTTTGGGATCTACAGGTAGAGGTCTGGAGAGACCGAGTTGTTTGTGGTGAGGCCCTTGATGGTTGGATTGAGGATGAACAACACTGAGTGTTGTATCCTGGAAGGATCTTTGTTCCTTTGATGATGCGTGAGAAGGTTCTTAGAGAGTTCCATAGTTCTCCTTTAGCAGTGTATCCTGGCATGACAAAGATGTACCAAGCCTTGAGGAGTCAGTTTTGGTGGCCTGGGATGAAGTGTGCGGTTTCAGAGTTTGTGTCTTGATGTTTGGTCTTCCAGAGGGTGAAGTTCGAACACCGTGTTCCTGGTGGTCTTCTCCAGCCATTAGATATTCCTCAGTGGAAGTGGGAGGACATCTCAATGGACTTTGTTACTGGTTTATCTTGAGCTCCGGGAGTACCTGATGCCATTTGGGTGGTAATGGATCGTTTAACAAAATCATCCCACTTCATAGCAATCAAGGAGTCGAGCTTAGTGTAAGTTTTGTCGAGGTAGTATCTAGAGGAGGTGGTGAGACTTCATGGAGTCCCATAGACGATAATTTCTGATCGAGATCCTCATTTTACCTCCAGGGTGTGGAGAGGTCTCCAAAATTGTTTTTATTCTCAACTATGCCTTAGCACTGCTTTTCATCCTCAAACATATGGTCAGATAGAATGAACCATCCAGACTATTGGAGACATGTTACGCTCTTGTGTTCTTGATTTTGGAGGTTTGTGGATGAAGCACTTACCCTTGGTGGAGTTCACTTACAATAATATTTTTCACTCCACCATCGGTATGGCACCGTTTGAATCCATGTATGGCTGACCTTTCCTTTCTCCGTTGTGTTGGACTGGGGTCGGAGAGTCAGTAATTCTCGGACCGGAACTAGTGCAGAATACAACAGATATGGTTCAGGTGATTCTTGAGAGGATGAAGACAGCGCAAGATCGTCAGAAATCATATGTTGATCAAATGAGGAGTCCCTTAGAGTTTGATGTTGGGGATCATGTGTTTCTGAAGGTGACTCCCCGTCGTGGGAAGCGAAGGTTTGGTCATGGAATTAAGCTTTCTCCCTGGTTTGTTGGGCCTTTTGAGGTGTTATCTTTTGTTGGAGCTGTGGCGTATCGAGTAGCACTTCCCCCACAGATGATTTAGATACATGATGTTTTCTATGTATCACAACTCTGTCATTATCTTCATGATGAATCTCACATCATTGATTGCGGAGAGATCGATGTTGATGATGATGCAACCTTTGAGGAGTGACCAATGAAGATCCAAGACCGCAAGGAGAAGGTGTTGCGCAGGCATTATATTCCCTTGGTTCATGTCTTATGGTGACACGATGGCATGGAAGAGAGTACCTAGGAACATGAGTCACAGATACGTGCTAAGTACCCAGAGTTGTTTGATGTTTAACTCTTTTCATGTAACGATGTCCCCTTTATGGTTATACCTTTCATGATTTATTTATGAATTTCTTTTGTTGGTTTTGTGGATTTCTCTCTTTTGAGAGGTATCTCGATGGGTGGTTGTTCAGACCCCGTTTCTTTTTCTTTAGGTGGGTTTTTAATTCTCAAGGAAAATAATGTTTTGAGAGGTATCTCATGTAATGGATCGGACCTCTCTGATCCATTACTTTGTGAAAATGTGGTGTTTGAGGTGTTCCAAGAGGTCTAGGTGACTTATCTCCAACGCTTTTCCAAATTTCAAATTCTGTGAACAGTTCCATCAGTGAACAGTGTTCTATCGGTGAGGTTCAGTGAACAGTGTTCTATCAGTGAGGTTCAGTGAATAGTTTATCCAGAACGGTGAGTTCTATCAGTAACCTCTAATGGTAGGTATACATTGTTTTTAGAATGGTAGATTTACAGTGTCTCCAGAACGGTAGGTCTACAGTGTTTCCAGAATAGTGACGTCTATTGGTAACCTCTATTGGTAACTTCTATCAGAAACCTATATTTACTTTTCCAAATTTTGAGTTCATGAATAATTTTTCTAGAATGGTGAGGTTCTAATAGTGAGGTTTATGAATAGTGTTTTTCCTTAGCCAAATTTTTAGTATGTGAACAGTGTTTTTAGCTTCCTACAGTTTCGCTCCTTTGACATTTCCTTTGATGTAAAATGCATTTAAAGCCTTGTTTTAAGGACTCTAAGGCCGATTCAAAGGCCATAACTCTTATATTAATTATTCCTATGGATTGGGATGTTTTTACTTGGTAAAACTTCATGATTTAATGTGATCCGCTTTTAATGGGAAATTAAGCTTATCTTAAACCATCACCCCATTTAAACTTCTAAAGGGACGGGATATCTTCCTCCCTAATTATTCCTCTTTGTTCTCGGATATGAGATGCTAGAACCTTTCAATCCTTCTCATAGGAGTTTCACAATCAAACTTTCCTCCTCTGATTGGTTCTACTCTGTTTTGATGCAACCAAGCTGTATCGATCAATCTTCGATATAAGGTATGTTTTATCGTTGTTATTTTGGGGTTAATATAATCCTATTTCTCCTTTCTATATTATAGCATGTAATATCCATGCTTATAATGGGGTTTTCTTGGGTTTAGGTTGGGGCTGTCGTACCGTGGAATCCTCGGGTGGATGCAGTTGACGTGAGAGGAGAATCGTGACCCATTGGGTGGATAAATAACGTCAAGAACTGTTTGAGGTAGGGTATTCATTTCTTATCCTTTCTTTTACGTGAAACTATACTGTTAGTATGTTTTATCCCACTGGACCACAATAGGATTGACATAATAAATATTTTAACCGGATAAATAAATTCATATCGATCGTATGTTATTGCCCCTTGTTTTGATAGATAGTGTGATATATATTCTTGCTTTTATTAGCTGTTTGTTCTTGATGGAAATAGGTAAAGAATGTAAATTGGGATTAATTGATAATTGTTTGGATAAAGATAAAGAGTCATGTAAACGAATCTGGTTCTTGTTGTAATTTTATTTTAATCAAATTGGCGCAGTAAGCATGCTTAATTATTTGTGATAGCTTACTGATTAGGTTTATCAAATGTGGATCCTATGTATAATAAATCTCTTAATTCAAAACGAATTATTTGTTTGATAATTCCTTGAAGGATTCTGAGTTACCCTCTTCTTTGTAAAAGGTCCAGGATCCCAATAGTTAAGATGTTGTTTTTTTGATGCTTTTTTTGTGATGTGATCTTGGATGGGTTTTGTAATATGTGGGGGAATGGAGGCCTTTTGGGGTTATGGTAGCAGATGACTCCTAGAGTGGTGAGATGAATTGGTTTATGCATGTGGGTGTCGGGGAGGACAACAGGAAAGATGGAATGGGATGGATGTGATTGTTGGATACTTGCTAATTTTTGATTGGTTGTTTATTTGCTTTACTTTTCCCCACTGTTCAGGGTAGCTGGTCTTACTTACCCTTCTTCCAAAAGAGGCGAAGACATGTGGGGTATGTCACGTGCTTTCCGTGTTTATCTTATCAAGGGAGGATGGCTATATTCCCTTGCTATAAGCGGTAAAGACTCGACAGGTAGTACATCTACTCACCGTGTTGATCCCCCTTGTGTTTGGTAGCATAGAATGTTTTTCTATAATGCCTGGGAATGCAGGAAAGTTATTTTGTAATGAATAATTGAATAAATGGTGTTAACCCATGGGGATAGAGTTTGCTGGAACATAATGATGAGGTTTTAATTTTGAAGGAACGGTGGACCTTGCATGTGATGCTAGTGAAATTTAATGTGGAATTGTTCATGGTTAATTAATGTTTAAGGAATTAATTAACGTAAAGTGAAACTAATAAAAAAGGTAATTAAATAATTTATTATAGCTCTTTAAGTGGTTGTGTGCTTATAGGATACCTAGTCTTAGAAGTAGCAGCCTGGAGTCTGAGAGACGTTAGCTATAGTTGTGTCTAAGACTAGGTTATGCCCATAGTGTGGTTGTGATATATAGTATATTATGTACTTTTTGTGTTTCTATATGCTACACCACCCTGTCAGTAAGAGAAACTGACATCCTGGGGATTCTGATCCCTGGTAGGTGTTTTCCCCAACATTCTGGTGGGAGGATGGATGGATGACTACCCCCTTTGGCCCCACTCTCTTCTCTTGGTATTTACTTGTGCTGGCAGGCACATTGGTTAGTTTTCCCCATATATGTGTGTAGAGGGCTATAATGTCTTGTGGTTATTCACTCACATATATTCTGGATATAGTATCCTATGGACTACTATAGGTGTAACGTGTATAGGATGTGATGGCTTGAGGATCCTTACTCGGTGTATGGGTTGTAATGGCTTGAGTTATAATACCCGATGTATGATACACATTATGTGGGCTCTGGTGGCTCCTAGAAACTACCTAGTTACTTTGCTTATGTGGACATGGTGGTTTTGTTGCACGAGGGGCAAATTGTGGTGCTTCGCCCAGGTGTCTGTGGGCAAGCCTTTCTGGAGAGAGATGCTCAGGATGTGCGATGTTGGGGAAAAGCGGCAAACCTGTGGGGAAGTATTAGCAGGGTACCCTTGATATTCTTTATTTTATATGATATATTCTTGTATGTGTTACTTAGTGAGTGTATCCATGGTGAGGTTGGGAACTTATTATGCATGTTTAGGTGATGAGTTAGTTTCACTTGTTATTCACTGTGCTTTAGCATGCTTTCTTTACTTTTGCATGAGAGGCTTCAGAGAGGATCCTACTAAGTATACTGTTATACTCACCCTATGTATATAAAAACTGTTTTTTAGGTCACTTGGGGCAGGATGGATATCAAGCTAGTTTCTACTAGCTTGGAATTGTAAGATCTGTTCGGGCTTGTGGTTTGTAACACCCCGAGATTTTATGAAAAAATAATCTTTTAATTTCATTGATGTCTTGTGTTGTATGTTACACCAAAATTATCTTGTGCTATACGCAACACCATGTTAGCTTATATTATACTCAAACACTATTCTTGGCTTGTGTTACATGCAATCGCGACCTTCCTTGATTGCATGTGTAGTACGCAATACCGGGTTTCACTAAACAACAACATATTGTTATAATATTATTATAGACTAGCCGTTATGAATAGTATTAACTAAATTTTTAATTTTATATCATTATCATTCATCTTACACATTATCTAAAACATGCTATGTGAACAAAATAAATTTTTTGGGTAAAATAAGTATTTTTCAAAAAATGCAGTTTTGCTGCCTTTTGATGGCGCACCCACTTTAAATCTAGTTTTTGATAGGTTTATAAGTCAAATTTGACAAAATAAAATTCTTATTTTGAATCAGGATATAAAAATTTACTTTGGATAAATTTTTCATATTATTCTGATAACTTTCATATTTTAATGAGTAGCAAAACTACACTATATTTTAATTAAAAACAACTTTTTCATCGCAATAATTTATATCGTTAAATTATAATATTGAATGGTTTTAAAGTATAAATAGAATATATTTTTACCATTTAATATAATTTATGTCATTACCATTAATTTTACAATGAATTCATAGGTAAAAACATTTCAATCTTTGGCAATGTTTTAACTTTTAAAACCTGTTTTCTTAAGAATGGGATTAATTTTAAATTAATTACTGCAACTTCTATGTTTTGAATTTTGAAAAATATATTCCATATTTGAATTAAGTGGGTTTAAATTTTTTTAATAATTTACTTTTATTTTTTTGATATTATGAATAGTAACTACGGTAATTTTTATTTACTGTAGTTAAAGGTAAATCGGGTAATTAAGGGTAAAAATAAGATTATAAAATTACCCTAACACCTACCAAAATTATATTAGATTACTAAAAGTAGACCCATATCACCTAAGGGTCGGAATAGATTAATTTTATGGACTTTTGACCATGAAAATAATTTAATTATTATTAAAACCAAAGAAAGTGATAATATGTCACTCTCTTAAATCTTATAAGTATAATAATTTTAATTTAGTGATAAACTTCATGAAACTTCAAACATGAATAGTATCCAGAAAACTAATAAAATTATCTACATCATGTGAATTTATTTATAATTTTTAGTGATTAAATAATTATCATTAAAGGTGACACAATAGTGATGTTGAAATTATTTTATTGATTGAAATATCAAATAAATGTTATTAAAAATATTAAAATAAATATTATATGAACTATTTAATGTGATCCACTAAATTTATATATAAATATTACAAGTTATGAATATATTAAATCTTTTAGTTTTAACATATCTTCTGTGAGGATTTTATTTAAATTCACATAAATGAATAGTGTCAAAATTGACACTATTGTTATTTTATAAAAATAACATAATATAAAATTGTTTAAAAATCACAAAAATGTTTAAAAATTCTAAATTAAAATTTATATGGTCTAAAATGTCATAAATTATCCAATTATGGACAATTCACAGCACATAAGTAATTATTTATAACAATTTAAAATTTAAAATCTTATTACCACAAATAAAATTAAATAGATTAAATAAGGATAAATAAAGTTGATAATGTTTAAAATAAATTTCAAACATGTATAAATTTTATTTTTTGATGCGATTACAACCCTATATCATCTAATATTCGTATTTGAGTCATTTTGGAAGTTTTTATGTGGGGTTTGAATTTATTATAAATTAATATTTTTGAGGTTTCCAAAGGTGCCCCTCTCCTCCCTTATAAAAGGGCACCTCCTCCCTCTCCTCTTCACAACACTTTGAGCCTTAAATATTGTCCAAACCCAGACCATTTATTTTCTACACTTCCCTAGAAACATTATGGAGGTTCTGGTCTTCTCAAAAGACCAACTCTAGTTCCTTAAGTGGAAGCTTAAAGGATGTGCGTCGAAGAAGAGGTAATCTCTTCTACCGATTCTTTCAAGTTTCTTTCTTCTTCAAATTCCTCTTCTTTAGTTGTTTCATTATAAAGTAATAATATAATAATCACTAATATAATTATATGTTATTATAAATATGAAACAACCCCATTTCACCTTCTATCCATCCTATGGAAAATGAAATCACCGTGCGTGCATACGTACGGAATACCGTCTCCACATCGTGGTGTAATCAGTTTTCCCACCACCACCTTACTTGGATGGGTATAATGGTGTAAATAATAATTATATATGTTTATTATAACATAATACTAATTATGATATATTATATCATCCACTACAATTCTATTAAATAATTATGGGAACGATATCATCGCTCGTGCGTACATACGGACTACCGTCTCCATGAACGCGATGAGATTCATTTTCCATGATTAACCATTCAAGTATGATTATAAAGAATATATAATAAATAATAATTAAATATATTACATAATAATTATTCTGGATTTATTTACATATATGTCTCATTTACTTAATTCCATTTAATTCAATAAGGAAACGAAAACAGCGTTCATGCGTACGTACGACCTACCGTCTCCATGAATGGTGTATTTCATTCCATTTATCGATCTATAATATATATTTATATGATGAATATATATTATATATAAATCATGTTTTAAATTCTATAATTAAGTAAATCTGGATATAAGTAATAATATCAAGAACAACAAGTCGAAACACGTACAATAAATGAAATGATTTTACCCAAAATGCTGCTTTAACATGGAATTTACAAAAGAACGGGTAATATAAAGTCATAAGTGAACCATATATGATATCATAACAAATAATATGATTCTTTGATAAGTCAATGACATTATTTAAATCATTATATAGGAGGTTCAGATGCATACGAAGCATATCGGACATAAGGTAAGGGATAACTTTTCCAATCTCGTTTTTATCCGAGATTGTTTATTCGTAAGTGTTTACTGGTGTTATATTTTTTATCCACGTCCATAAAAATGTTTTTCATAAAGTGTTTAATATTATTCTAAGTATTTTTAAAGTCATTTTTACCCCTATTTGACATTTACATTGTGTCATGGACAGAATCTTTCTTTTGTTTACCATACGAGGAACTTTTTGACTTTTCCAGCAAAAGTACAAGAAGAGTGTTTTATTTAACTTATACGGCATGAACAAATTTTTACGGTTTCATAATGCCTAATTTTCATGAATATTAATATAAAATATTTCATGATTATTTTCAAAAAAATCCTTTTCTTTTAAAATTGCATGGCATTTTTTGAAAAGAAAATTATTTTGAAGAAGAAAGGATATTTTCCTCAAGAACTCATTTCGATTGTTTTATCAGAACTATTTTACATCTAAAATGATAGTATTTAATATGTTTATGTTTCATGTATAATGTATCTATTATTTCCATGGTGTGATTTTTCTTATAATGAAATTATATCCATTTTTTTATATGGATTATTTTATGAAGGGATGATGTTTATGAAACCCATTTTATTCTTTGGGTTGTGATGAATGATTTATGGTTATTTTGTGGCACAAGTAAGAATGATTTCATTATGAGATGGGTGGGACCTATATCTCCCTCCAATTAATTGGGTAAAGATTTATATCTCATGAGATAGACATGGCTGGAATGACAAGTTAATCCGGTTCAGTGATACAGGACTGGAACGAGGAGTGAACTCGATTCAGTAAGGGACTTTGTCCACTAAGATGGTCTTGGCAGCAATGCCTTGGCTACTATGGAAATCATATCAAGTGATTAATGGTTTGACACAATTACATGTTTCCATGCTATTTTATCATGATTGATTTTCCATTAGGATCTATGCCTTATGTACTTCCATGTTTTATGTCATTGCTCAAGATTTTGATGTTTAAACATTATGTTCATGTTTTTAAGTTCAAATGTATATAGTTTGTTTTAATTTCTCCATGCTTACCCTTAATGAGCATTTGAGCTCACCCTTTATATGTTTTATTTTCCCTAGGATATAAAGAAAGGTTTTAGATAAGAAAACAAAAAGGGGAAGATCTTTATGAGAGATATTGAAGATCTTTCACCACGATTAGAAGATTATGTTCTGAGTTTCCAAAGACACTAAACTATTACGGTCCTTGAGTGTTGGTTTTTTTTATGTATTAAGTATTCCAAAAAAGTAATGTAATGTCCATGTACGTCAAGTTTGGGGTCTCTACAGTTGGTATCAGAGGAAAGGTTTAGTTAACCTTTGGAAACTAGGATGTGAAAACTTTAGTGAGATCCCTAGAGATATTTCTAAGTCATTTATAGGGATGACCCTAAGGTTAAGTATAAGTATAGTTTATATTCCTATAATTATAGTAACAATCTTATAATTAACCCTAAGATGTTATATATTGAAGGTACTCCCCCTTTATTATGTTGTTTTCCCTAGCATGATTTTTGCCTCTCACGCTATTCTTTTTGGGTTTTAGATGATGGCTGGAACCTGAAGGAACCGTATTGATCAATGTAATGGAAAATGGAATGATTTTCCCCCTAAACAAACCAATGTTATGGGATATGGAGTGGAAAATCTTATTTCTATACTTACACAAGCTATGAATCATTCTGGACTTACAAATGAGCAGAGAAGGGAACAATATTCTATTGAGTCCTTCATGAGGCAACGTCCACCTTATTTCGTTGGGTCTTCTGATCCACTTGTTGCTGATCAATGGATCAGTACCATTAAAAAGATATTTTCCATACTTAACTGTTTAGAACATGAAAAAGTCATTCTGGCTATTTACCGTTTATAAGGTGAAGCAGATCAATGGTAGACTCTAATTAAGAATACGAGGCCCCGAGATGAAATTGAATACATGGAATGGGATGAGTTCAAGAACTTATTTTTTAATAAGTACTTCCATCGTATTCTTCGAACAAATATGGAAAAGGATTTCATTGAGCTTAAGAAAAAGGATGATGAATATGTTGGTATATATGAAGCAAATTTTACAAGTCTTGCAAGGTATGCATCTGGATTTATCATCCAACCTAAAAGTAAAGTGGATTGATTCTTCAGTGGCTTAAAACCAAGTATTCGAAGGGAATTATCTATAAGAGACTTCAGTAGCTATGAAGAAATTGTGCGTTGTGCTATCAAGGTAAAAATGGAAGTTGGTGTTACATATCCAACTCATGGTTTTGATAAGAAACGAAAGATGGAGTTCAAGGAGAAATCTCAGAATAATGGTGAAAAGAAAATGAATACTTCTTTATGCTCAAAGTGTGGAAAGAAGCATGGTGGAGATTTTCCTAAAGGGACTAGAAAATGTTTTAAGTGTGGAAAAGAAGGTCATAGAGCAGCTGAGTATTGAAGTAATGAAAAAAGGGTTTCTAATGATGTGAATAAAGAAAATATTGTAGAGAACGCACCACCAATACTTCAATGCTTCAAGTGCAAGGAAATGGGGCATTATGCTAATCAATGCCCTAATCCAAGGGTTAATGATGATCAATGTGGGAAACCTCTTAAGGAAAAGGATAAAGGGAAGTAACATGAAATCACTATTTGTGATGTTGTGAAATGATTAAGTGTTTATGTAATGGGATTTCAAAATAGTATCATGGAATCTCATTTATGATATCGTGGAATTTTAGAATATCTATTGGTTTTCAATAATTATATGGAATCGGTAACCATGAAAAGTGATTGAAATATTTTTGTAAAGAAGATGATATGTGCATAAAGAAGGGATAAAGAAAAAATGAAATGAGCTCATGACTGATATAAGGACAAAGTTATATCATGGTTTGAGTATATAGAAATTTTGGGATTTTGGTATGTGGAAAGTGTTAAATTTTGACAGCATTTATATTTTCACTAAGGTTCAATGGGTATTCATTTTTCAAGAGAATACAAGATTAAGGTATTCACATGTTTGTAATGTGACCAACAAGATATATCGTATGATATATGGGGGATAAATAATGGTATTGTTGGCAGATGACATTTCTAATAATTGTTTTCTTTATACTATGAGCTTGGACAGAAGTATTTTGGATAAGCCTAAAGATTGGAATGGATTATGTTGGACATAAGTTATTATTGTTTAAGGCTATAACTTTTTTCGATATTATTGATGAAATGTTATAATAATGTAGTTTTAGAAAAAGGATAACCTGCAGGATGGGCGACAACCCATCGTGTCGGACAAGGCTGTGGGAATCGAACCCACAACCGAAGTGCGCCAGGCCTTTATCGCCTACCACTGGCCTACAGGAAATCCCTGGTGAGAAGAAAATAGTTTTATTATATTAATCGGTATGATAGATAAAATATAAGTCCATTTTTGGAATCATATACGATTAACCTCACCGTAGATGGACTTATGTATATTTGATAACTTTTGTTAACCTTTTGTTTGAGACATATGGAATGACCCATAATTCTATAGCATGACCTGCTAACACTTCACGAAAGACAAATTCAACTTCATTTCTTTAAGATATGATGTAGAAATTGTTCAAGTCACAAACAACAGTGATATTGTACCAAAATCAAGTAAGTATTTCTTTCAATTATTCTTCAACTTTAGGGAAATGATCTTGAAAACCAAAAATGTTGTCCTAATGTCCTCATATCCGATGAATCAGATGGTACCTTAGATCATCACAAATTTATTGCTTTGTGATTGTTGGATTTTTCATAGCCATGTTCTCTACCACTCTCCATCAGAACTTGATGGTTAGATTTCTCTTCTATATCCATATTTTCACATATGTTCTCCTATGTGGAAACCCAATGATTAGTTAATTTGGGTAACCATTACGTTTCATAATTTAGTTTTTAAAGTTCAGTTTTGGTATTCCTTTTTACAATGTGGGTTTCTATTAAAGAAACTTTAAAGTATTAAACCTTTTATAACCTTGACGAATTTTGAGGGTGAAATTCATTTTACAGGAGGTAGAATGTAACACCCTAAGATTTTATGAAAAATATTCTTTTAATTTCATTGATGTCTTGTGTTGTATGTTACACCAAAATTATATTGTGCTATACACAACACCGTATTATATTATATTATACGTAAACACTATTCTTGGCTTGCGTTACATGCAATCGCGACCTTCCTCGATAGCGTGTGTAGTACGCAATACCGGGTTTCACTAAACAACGATATATTGTTATAATATTATTAAGGACTATCTGTTATGAATATTATTAACTAAATTTTGAATTTTATATCATTATTATTCATCTTACACATTTTATAAAACATGGTATGTAAACAAAATAAATTTTTCGGGTAAAATAAGTATTTTTTAAAAAATGCATTTTTGCCGCCTTTTGATGGCGCACCCACTTTAAATCTAGTTTTTGATAGGTTTATAAGTTCAATTTGAAAAAATAAAATTATTCTTTGGAATCAGGATATAAAAATTTACTTTGTATAAATTTTTCATATTATTCTGATAACTTTCATATTTTAATGAATAGTAAAAACACACTATATTTTAATTAAAAACAAATTTTTTCATCACAATAATTTATATGGTTAAATTATAATATTGAATGGTTTTAAACTATAAATATAATATATTTTTACCATTTAATATAATTTATTTCATTACCATTAATTTTACATTGAATTCATAGGTAAAAAGATTTCAATCTTTGGCAATGTTTTAACTTTTAAAACCCGTTTTCTTAACAATGGGATTAATTTTAAATTAATTAATCCAACTTCTATGTTTTGAATTTTGAAAAATTGATTACATATTTGAATTAATTGGGTCTAAATTATGTTAATAGTTTACTTTTATTTTTTTGATATTATGAATTGTAACTACGGTAATTTTTATTTACTGTAGTTAAAGGTAAATCGGGTAATTAAGGGTAAAAATAAGAATATAAAATTACTATAACACCTGAAAAAATTATATTGGAGGACTAAAAGTCGACCCATATAACCTAAGGGTCGGAATAGATTAATTTTATGGACTTTTGACCATGAAAATAATTTAATTATTATAAAAACCAAAGAAAGTGACAACATGTCAAATCTAATAAGTATAATAATTTTAATTTAGTGATAAACTTCATGAAACTTCAAAAATGAATAGTCTACAGAAATATAATAAAATTATATACATCATGTGAATTTATTTATAATTCTTATGGATTAAATAATTATCATTAAAGGTGACACAATAGTGATGTTGAAATTATTTTATTGATTAAAATATAAAATAAATGGTATTAAAAATATTAAAATAAATATTATATGAACTATTTAATGTTCTCCAGTAATTTTCTAGATAAATATGACATTTTATGAATCTATTAAAGCTTTTATTTTGAACATATCTACTGTGATAATTTTATTTAAATTCAAATAAATGAATAGTGTCAAAATTGACACTATTGTTATTTTATAAAAATAACATAATATAAAAATTTTTAGAAATCAAAAAAATATTTAAAAATTATAAATTAAAATTTATATGGTCTAAAATGTAAAAAATTATCCAATTTTGGAAAATTCACAACACATAAGTAATTATTTATAATAATTTAAAATTCAGAATCTTATTACCATAAATAAAATTAAATAGATTAAATAAGGATAAATCAAGTTGATAATGTTTAAAATAAATTGCAAACATGTATAAATTTTATTGGTTGATGATATTACAATCCTATCTCATCTGATCTTCGGATTTGAGTCATTTAGGAAGTTTTTATGTGGGGTTTGAATCTATTATAAATTAATATTTTCGAGGTTTCCAAATGTACCCCTCTCCTCCCTTATAAAAGGGCACCTCCTCCCTCTCCACTTCACAACACTTTGAGCCTTCAATCTCAGCCAACCCCTGACCATTTCTCTTCTCCACTTCCCTAGAAACATTCTGGAGGTTCTGGTCTTCTCAAAAGACCAACTCTAGTTCCTTAAGTGGAAGCTTAAAGGATGTGTATCGAAGAAGAGGTAATATCTTCTACCGATTATTTCAAGTTTCTTTCTTCTTCAACTTCTTATTATTTAGTTGTTTCATTATAAATTAATAACATCAGTATAAATAATATATTGATATGTTATTATAAATATGAAACAACCTCATTTCACCTTTTATCCATCCTACGGAAAACGAAATCACCGTGCATGCGTACATACGGAATACCGTCTCCACGCCGTGGTGTAATCATTTTTCCCACCACCACCTTACTTGGATGGGTATAATGGTGTAAATAATAACTATATATGTTTATTATAACATCATACTGATTCTGATATTTTATATCATCCACTATAATTCTATTAAATAATTATTGGAACGATATCATCGATCGTGCGTACGTACGGACTACCGTCTCCACGAACGCGATGAGATTAATTTTCCATGATTAACCGTTCAACTATGATTATAAGAATATATAATAAATAATCATTAAAGATATTACATAATAATTATACTGGATTTATATACATATATGTTTCATTTACTAAATTCTATTTTATTCAATAAGGAAATGAAAACAACGTTCATGCGTACGTACGGCCTACCGTCTCCATGAACGGTGTATTTCATTCCATTTATCGATCTATCATATATATTTATATGATGAATATATATTATATATAAATCATGTTTTACATTATGGAATTAGGTAAATCATGATATAAGTAATAATATCAAGAACAACAAGTCGAAACACGTATGATAAATGAAATGATTTTACCCAAAACGTTGTTTTAATAAGGAATTTACAAAAGAATGAGTAATATAAAGTCATAAGTGAACCATATATGATATCATAACAATGAATATGATTCTATAATAAGTCAATGACATTATTTAAATCATTATACATGAGGTTTGGATACATATGAAGCATATCGGACATAAGGTAAGGGATAACTTTTCCAATCTCGTTTTTATCCGAGATTGTTTATCCGTAAGTATTTACTGGGGTTATATTTTTCATCCATGTCCATAAGAATGTTTTTCATAAAGTGTTTAATATTATTCCAAGTATGTTTAAAGTAATTTTTACCCCTATTTGACATTTACATTGTGTCATGGAATGAATCTTTCTTTTGTCTACCATATGAGGAACTTTTTGACTTTTCCAGCAAAAGTACGAGAAGAATGTTTTATTTAACTTATACGGCATGAACGAATTTTTATGGTTTCATAACGCCTAATTTTCATGAAGATTCCTATAAAATATTTCATGATTATTTTCAACAAAATCTTTTTCTTTTAAAATTTCATGACATTTTGTGAAAAGAAAATGATTTTGAAGAAGAAAGGATATTTTTCTCAAGAACTCATTTCAATTGTTTTATCAAAACTATTTTCCATCTAAAATGATAGTATTTAATATGTTTATGTTTCATGTATAATTTCTCTCTTATTTACATGGTGTGATTTTTCTTATGATGAAATGATATCCATTTTTTTATATGGATTATGTTATGATGGGATGATGTTTATGAAACCCATTTTATTCTTTCGGTTGTGATGAATGATTTATGATTATTTTGTGGCACAAGTAAGAATGATTTAATTATGAGATGGGTGGGACCTATATATCCCTCCAATGAATTGGGTAAAGATTTATATCTCATGAGATATACATGGCCGGAATATCAAGTTAATCTGGTTCAGTGATATAGGACTGGAACAAGGAGTGAACTCAATTTGGTAATGGACTTTGTCCACTAAGATGGTCTTGGAAGCAATGCCTTGGCTACTATGGAAATCATATCAAGTGATTAATTTTTTTCCACAATTACATGTTTCCATGCTATTTTATCATGATTGATGTTCCATTATGATCTATGCCTTATGTACATCCATGTTTTATGTCATTTCTCAAGATTTTGATGTTTAAACATTATGTTCATGTTTTTAAGTTCAAATGTATATGGTTTGTTTTAATTTCCCCATGCTTACCCTTAATGAGAATTTGATCTCACCCTTTATATGTTTTCTTTTCCCAAGGATATAAATATAGGTTTTAGGTAAGAAAATAAAAAGGGGAAGATCTTTATGGGAGATGTTGAAGATATTTCACCATGATTAGAAGATTATGTTCCGAGTTTCCAAAGACACTAAAATATTACGGTCATTAAGTGTTGGTTTTTGTTCTGTATTAAGTATTCCGAAAAAGTAATGTAATGTCCATGTACGTCAAGTTTGGGGTCTCTATATGGTTGCTATTTTTTTTACTTTCTTTTGGTTACTAGCGGTTTTCCCCTTCCAGTTGTAATACTTTTTCCTGACATTACATATGTACACATGGGTTTTCTTTTATATTTCAGTTCTGAGTTGGAGTTGGTTGGTGTCTATCTTATCTCTCTCTTCCTCATGTGTTCTCTTAGAGGGTAATTCCTCCCATTTGTGTGTTTACTATACCCTCAGTGCTAGTCGCCAACCCGGGGCCTACTGGAGGCGGGACTCGAGGTTCATTATCTCCCTTCTCACATTGCCAGCCTAGGAGGGGTACACTTTGTGGGGAGGGCTCATGATAATAGGAATCAACAAACAAAGGCATATATAAAGTTCAGTCTGGTAAAGAAAACAAGGAAATGTAAAGGAAACAACTATCAGCAATAGAATGAAAATACAACCTAAGAGAGCACATGACCAAGTTTAATGAAACATCAAAACATGTTATAATAGGTAAAATACACAAGAAAAATCATATGAATGTAAAGAACATTGTAATGCCCTAACCCTAGTTACCCAGAGTCGGTGCATTATTACATAACATTGGCATGATCACAAAAGATCAAGTCTCTAAATACTATTAGTTTAGTAGCCTTGGAAACACTAGATACATTCATAGATTTTACATTACATCATAAAGTGAAAACTACAATAACATCTTGTCTCCACACTCATATCCCCTTATACTATCCCTACAGTTCATTCCTAAAATACTTCTTCACATCCTGGGAAAAATAAAACATAGAAAGGGGTGAGCTCAAATGCTCAGTAAGGATAAAAATATAGCGGAAACTTTCATAAATAAGCATAAACATTTAAGGCAATGTATAACTAAAAAAAAGACTTTCAAAATTGAACTTCAATATATTATGGAAAAATAAAATGAAATAATACCATTTACTTATTCACATGGATATTCTACTAGTCGAATAATCACATGCAATATCAAAAACCACTTTCATAATGATGGAATGCATATTGTCAGACTATCATAACCACATAGTCAAGGCCTTGTGCCAAGACTACAAATAAGATTTTGTCAAATCCTTGTGCCAAGACACTATTTTTTCTCATGAGACCTACAGATGCATCGAGGACCTATAGCGGGCTCCACCCGTCACTTATTAAGTCTAATTCATTCCTCATATGGACAGGTTTAAACATAACATAAACATTCGTATTAAAACTTGCATACGAAATGTCAATACTTTCTCTATAAACCATGAATGGTATAAAAATAACACATCCATAGTCAAACATATCACAAAACCTTCAATACTATATAGAAGTTTTTTATCATAATAAATCAACTTCAAATAAGCTTAAAATCCATCAAAGGATGTTGACATAGATGAAATAAAAACTATTTGAGATAAATATCTCTTTTTTTTAATCATTTAAAATTAAAATAATTATAAAATAGAACATTTACTTTCAAAATATTATTATAATCTTGTAATGGAATCTTCTATGATTTTATAATGGAGTAAAATAGCTGCACCCGCCGTATAAGTTAAAAAAAGACATTCTTACCTTAATTCTGTCGAAAATGTTAAAAAGGATCTTGTTTGGAAAACGACAGAAAAATTCCTTTATAAACATCTTATAAAAATTCAAAAAAGGGTATAAATGAATTTAACCCATATTCTATAAAATAGTAAGAATGTTTTGAAATACATTTTTAAGAAACATGGATGTGGATGATAAAGATCTCTCAGTAGATAATTACGTATAAACAACCTCGGATAATGAAGAGATTGTGAAATAAACCCTTAACTTTTACTTTTTATTGGTAAAGGGTAGGTTAACCTCCTGTATAATGTAAAAATAATTTTTATTGAATTATAAAAGAATCATATACATTAATATGATATCATATGTGATCTTTTAACATTGATTTGTTGATAATATCTTAGTATTATCGTCGTTTCATGTGTTAATAGATTCGTTTCCTTTATATTATTTGTTATGTGAGCCATATTTTTTATGTATGGGATGTATCTTATTCATATACAGAATTATATCATGTCTCTAAACATTATTTTTAATCATCAAATGAAATTTAGTCTTTAATGGATATGATGGGGAATGAATCTCATCGCGTTCGTGGAGACGGTAATCCGTACGTACGCACGAGCGACAATATCATTATTTTGATATTAAAATAATATATAATTGGATGTTATATAATATATACAGAATCATTATCATGTTATATTTATTATTTACATAAATTCCACATCATTATTATACCCATCCAAATAATAATATATTGAATAACAATTACACCACGACGTGGAGACGGTAGGTCGTGCGTACGCACGTATAGTGACATGTCATTCAAAGGATGGATAGAATACTGAATATGGTTGTCCCATATTTATAATAACATCAAAGTATATAGAAGATACTATAGTTATTATTTTATAATGGAAAAAAGAAAGAATAAGTGGAAGAAGAAAGAAACTTGAAAGAGGGTAGTGAAATCATTACCTCTTCTTCGGGTTCTTCCTTTTGATTTGATCAAAAGGTCTCCTTAGGATGGATTTATGATCAAAATAAGGCCTCTAGGTTGAAGTTAGGGAAGTTTAGAGGATATTTGGTCAGGTTTTTGCTGAGAAAAAATGCTTTTAAGGTGTTAATTAGAGAGAAGGTGGAGTTCCCTTTTATAAGAGGGGTGAGGGGCACCTTAGGAAAAGTTAGAAATATTATTTTATAATAAATTCATATTAAGTTTCTAATGGCTCCAAAGTATATTATTTAAAGTTTAAGGTGGTTATAGGTCTAAAACCACTCAACCAATAGGTTTTAGACAGTTTTGGGTCACTGTATTAACTTTATCTTTTTGATTTAACTCTTAGTTAAATAGTTTGACGTTTACCATGTCTCTTTGTATTTTTATATTATATAGTTAATAAACTTAATATATACTTCCAAGAGACCCCCAAGTGGTCCATTAATGATACACAGATCATTATATAAGTCTTTTGGCTGAACCTTAGATTTTTAGGAATTGAATATCAATTAATAATATAATATTTGTTTTAAAAACTCTTTTATGTCAATTTTGACACTATTTGGTATTTTGTTTTTGCTAAATTCATAACAGCATTATTACTTCAAAACTAATTCATTTAATCAACTCTAACATGTCATATTAACCTATAAAATTAGTGTAATTCATTAAAAGTCTCAAATTATATTTATTTGGGTATTTATAATATCAATTACTTTAATATTTCACTAATAATGTAATTACTGCATCATCATTGTGTCATAAATAAATTACATTATTTAATGTCTAAAAATTATAAATAAAATACCATTATGTAGGAAATCATTTTATATTTCTAATTAATATTTATAATCGAATTTATCTTATGTATAATCCTATATTAAAAATGTTTTATTTATTAAACTTTGATTTTAATTCTTTTAACTCTTCTTTGAATTAAATAATAATAAAAGTCCTAATCTAATCCAAGTGGACCAAAGAGGTTCATATTTTATTCATAAGGTTTTTTTGGTCTAATTATACTAATCCAATAGAATTAGGACATGTGTTAGGGTAATAATAATATCATTTTTACCCTTAATTACCCTATTTACATTTAACCGTGGTAAATAAAAGTAAAAAAGTTACTATTCACCAAAAATTATTTTTATCTTATTGAACGACATTTTACTCCTTGATATTAACCGTGTCTCTTGGATTTTCAAAATTCCACTCACAGAAGTGGTAAAATTATGTTTTATGTGAATTTGCAAATTCTCCTAGGAGATGGGTAAAAGACGGTGAAAAGTTCAATAAAATTTTTATATATCTAAAATTATTATAAACTGACTCCAATGAATTGCATTGAACTTATATTGGTATTATGTATCTATTTTGACCTAAAATAAATTTAAATAAAATAAATAATTATTTAAATAAAAATTCGGTTTTAAACTATAACTCAGTGTTTTTTCACTATTCATCAAAAATTGAAGGTTTTCATAAAAATACCAAAAATTCACCCTAGGCTAATTTCTATATTCCGAATCCAAAAATGAAGTCCATTTTGAATGATAAAATTTATCAAATTTCAAAAAGTGGGTATTTATATTCATAATGGCTAGTTTGATTGGTTGTGGTGTGTGTTAGAACTCGAAGTTGCGTACAACACACGCTACTGTATTATTCAAAGTGAAGCATACCATAGAAGCTTGGGGTGTTACATTCTCCCCTCCTTCAAATAATTTCGTCCACGAAATTTCTAGAATATTACTGAATTTAAAGACTCGGGTGGTTCTTCATCATAAGTTCCTCAGGTTCCCCCGTTGCCTCTTCCATCTTATGGTTTCTCCATAGAACTTTTACCTGACAAGTCGTCCGATTTCTCAGCACTTGTTCTCTAGTATCAAGAATCCTGACGAGCTCTTCGCAATAAGATAGATCGGGTTCTAGTTCTAATTCCTCATAGGTGAGTGCATGCGTTGGGTCAGGCATGTATTTTCTCAACAGTGATACGTGGAACACATCGTGAACTTTGGAGAGATTTGACGGCATTTCCAAACAATAAGCTACAGCCCCAATCTGTTCTAGAATTTCGAAAGGTCCGATGTACCTGGGACTCAATTTACCTTTTTTACCGAAATGTATAACTCCCTTCCATGGACATACCTTCATGAAAACATGATCTCCTACCTGAAATTCCAATGCCTTCCTTCATTTATCGGCATAGCTCTTCTGCCTACTTTGAGCTGCTTTGATGTGGTGTTGGATTACCTTCACCTTTTCCATCATTTCCTCCACCAGTTCTAGGCCTGCGAGTTTTCTTTCACCAACTTCATCCCAACAGGTTGGTCTACGACATCTCTTTCCATATAATGCTTCATATGGTGCCATTTGAATACTCGAATAGAAGCTATTGTTATAAGAAAATTCTACCAGAGGTAAATATTGATCCAACATTCCCTGAAAGTCAAGTGAGCAAGATCTCAACATGTCTTCTAAGGTCTGAATAGTCCATTCTGATTTTCCATCTGTTTGATGGTGGTAGGCAGTGCTCAAACGAAGTTCTGTATCGAAGGCCTTCTGAAGACTCTTCCAGAATTTTGAAGTAAAACGGGGATCACGATCATAAACAATCGATAGGGGTACTCCATTAAGTCTCACAACTTCATTAATATATAGCCTTTCTAGACGTTCAAGTGGTAGATCTTCTCTTATAGTAATAAAATGTGTTGATTTGGTAAAACGATCAATAATGACCAATATTGCATCGTTCCTTCTAGGAGTCTATGGTAGTCCCACGAAAAAGTCCATCACAATATTATCCCATTTCCACTTTGGTATAGGAAGAAGTTGCATGACTCCTCCAGGCTGTTGCCTTACAGCTTTCACTTATTGATAAACCATACATCTTGACACAAAATCAGCAATTTACCTCTTCATGTTGTCCCACCAAAAATGTTCCTTCAAATATATATACATTTAGGTGCTCCCAGGGTGTATAGAGAAATTGGAACTATGAGCATCGTCCAACAATTCCCTTTTTAGATCAGGTATATCAGGAACACAACTTCTCCTCCCAAATTTCAAAATTCCATCTTCATACACAAATTCACTCAATCTCCCATCATTCATAGCTTTAATCTTCTTTTGAAATTTTTCATCATCGGTCTTAGAACTCTTAATACTTTCTAGTAAAGATGGTTTGGAAACCATTTGAAAAAGTATAGATGTTTCACCTTCCATGGTGATTCCCATATCCATCTTTACTAGATCCATGAAAATAGGATCCCTCTCAACTCTCATTTTGTTCAAAACTCCATGATCCTTTCTGCTCAAAGCATATTCTACCTTATTTGCCTTCCTCGGGTGGTAGTGTCTCGTGCAATCATTTTCCTTGAGTAGTTAAAGCCATCTCCTTTGCCTTATGTTGAGTTCTTTCTGTGAGAAAATATACTTCAAACTCTTGTGATCAGTATAATTCTCACATTTCTCACCATAGAGATAATTTCTTCATATCTTCAAAGCAAATATTACAACATCTAACTCAAGATCATGAGTAGGATAGTTATGCTCATGAATTTTTATCTGTCGTGATGCATAGGCAATAACCCTATCATTCTGCATAAGGACACAACCCAGTCCTTTCTTTGATGCATCACTATAAATAACAAACCCATCATTCCCCGATGGTAGAGTCAATATAGGAGCATTGAGTAATCTTTTCTTTAGTTCTTTGAAACATTCTTCACACTCTTTTTTCCAAACAAATTTAACCCATTTACGTGTGAGCTCTGTTAATGGGTTAGCCAACCGGGCAAAATTCTAGACGAAATGTCGATAATAACCTACTAAACCAATAAAACTACATACCTCAGTTATACTTGTCGGTGCTGGCCATTCTTGGATTGCTCTTGTCTTAGAAGGATCAACATAGATTCAATCCTTAGAGACAATATGTCCAAGAAAAGAAATCTCCTGAAGAAAGAATTCACACTTGCTAAACTTCCCATATAATTCATGTCTTCTCAGAGTCTTCAATATAATGCACAAGTGATTTTCATGATCTTCATAGCTTTTAGAGTACACCAAGATATCATAAATAAATACCACTACAAATTCATCAAGATATTCCTTGAAAACTTTGTTCACTAGATCCATAAAAACAGAGGGTGCATTAGTCATCCCAAAAGGCATTACTATAAACTCATAATGCCCATACCTGGTTCGAAATCCTATCTTTGAAATGTCTTCCTTATTCACACACAATTGATTATATCCAGATCGAAGGTCAATCTTTGAAAAGTATTGAGCTCCATGAAGTTGGTCAAATAAATCATCAATGCGAGGTAGGGGATACTTGCTCTTTATTATTATAGCATTGATCTCCCTGTAGTCGATACATAACCTCATAGATCCATCTTTCTTCTTAACAAAAAGGACATGGGCTCCCCATAGAGAAACACTAGGGAGAATAAATCCATTATTACTCAATTCCTCTAGTTGTTTCTTTAGTTCCACTAATTCCACAGCGGCCATTCTATAAGGGGTCTTCGATATGGGCCTTGAACTAGGAATTAAATCAATGGAAAACTCAATTTCTCATTTTAGAGGATGTCCAGGTAAATATTCTAGAAACACATCAATGTATTCTCTCACAATAGGTACATCCTCTATCTGAACATTCCTTTCCTCATGCACAGTCATTTCATTTTCTTCCTCCCTGATAATTGAATTTAGTTGAGCTACTGGGGGTGGATTTAGATAAGAATCAGGTGGTGATGATTCTGCTCTAAAGATAAGGTGTTCCTTATCATCATCATCAAAAATAGTAACCTCCTTCTTCTTATAATAAATATTCGCATCATAGTCCGAAATCCAATCCATACCGAGGATTATACCAAACTCAATCATAGGTATTATGATGAGATCATTAGATAAAGAACATTTATATACTCTAATGGGAACAAATTTGCAAAAATTTATTGCGATGATACTTCCCTTAGGAGTTTTAACTGATAACTCCCTTGTTAAATCAAATTGGAAATATCTAATTTTCTTACCAAACTGGGAATATATGAAACAATGCGATGATCCAGAATCAAATAATGCATTTTCTAAACTTGAGGAAACCATTAAATTACCTGCCACCACGTCTTTTGGAGCTTCTACCTTAGTAGTAGTGATAGCATAAGCATTGCCTTGATCCCTTGGCCTTTTCTGAGGTAAGTTCCCCTGACACTTAGGACATTCATTTTCATAATGCACCATCTCCCTACAATTGTAGCATTGAACATTGGCAGCTTCTTTCTTCCCCTTGCAATCATGATCTTGGTGGCCTTTTTCACCACACTTTTAACAGACTCTCATTCCCTTCAAGCAAGTACCAGGTTGTTTCTTCCCACATTTACTACAGTATAGATATTCAACTTTTCCCTTCTTCCCCTTATTTCCATTTCTGGAGTGATCAGCAGATCTCTTCTTCTCTTGCTTTTCTTTAAAGTCATAAGACTTAGAGAATTCCTTTTCTGTCTTGATAGCACACGAAACAATATCTTCGTATGATGAGAAGGATTGGGAGACTAATTCTCGATGGAGAAATGGTTTTAACCCATAAAATAAATGATCAATCTTACTTCTTGGGTTACATATATAATCTGCAGCATGCCTTGCTAACCTTGTAAAGTTAGACACATACTTTGCAAAATTCTCGTCCTCCTTCTTCCTCAGACTAAGAAATTTTCTTTCCATATCCGCTCGATGGTCATGAGGAAAGTATTTTTCTAATAAAATATCTTTAAACTCCCTCCATTCCATATTTGATACTTCGTCACCTTCCTTCATGTTTTAAATCAATGACAACCATTGATCAGCATCTCCAGTGAGGCGGTAAACTGTCATGACAACTTTTTCCCTTTCGCTACTCCCCAAGGCATGGAATATTTTCTCCAAGGAATTTATCCATTGCTCTGCTACTAGTGGATTTGTACCTGAATTGAATTTTTGTGGTTGTTTCCTCATGAAGATATCTAACATTGATCCTCCACGCTGCGGATCAGGGTGCTTCATACGGGTAAGGTTATTATTGATAACCTAAGTGAGTTGTACCAGTATAGTGATTAGCTGATCAGCACCAGTTGCATCACCAGCTCCACTATAATTATCTTGAGCAGGAGGTAAATCCCTACATTGAGTGCGTGCATTGATACAGTTTTCATTCCTTCCACTAGGTGTCATTTCTAAACAATGGCATAAACTAGATCAGTTTATGAATCAAAATACATAATTCCATACATGTAAAACACTTAACATAAATTGAACTATTTATGGATATAATACATAATCATAAAAAATGTTTTCTTTGAGGAAGTATATACTCATAAACCCTTCATAATGGTTTGTAAAAAAAATGAGAATTATCCTAAGCATATCCCCCGGGAGTGTCGTAACCTAGAGTGCAGCAAGGCTCGTTGTCATGCACCGGTTCCCATTTGAGTCTAGCTCAAAGCGGTGTTTTCAAGTTTTACCCCTAGGTACATCTATGCCAGAGCTGCCTCTACCTGCTCGTATCTAAATAGGGATGTATTTCTCATAAAACTCACAAAATCTCTACAATACCAAAATTATATGAAATTATTCTATACTAATTCTCAAAGTCTATCTTAGGGCTATGTGCTCTAATCAGAGTTTATCTAAATCTAGCTTCCAAGGTTTGTACTAAACTTCCTCTCATACCAACCGTAATTCCCTGACCCCAATTACCCAGAGTTGGTGCATTATTACATAACATTAGCATGATCACAAAAGATCAAGTCTCAAAAGACCGATTAGTTTAGTATCCTTGGAAACACTAGATACATTAATAAAGTTTACATTACATCATAATGTGAAAACTACAACAACATCTTGTCTCCAAACTCATATCCCCTTATACTATCCCGACAGGTCATTCATAAAATACTTCTTCACATCTTGGGAAAAATAAAACATAGAAAGGGGTGAGCTCAGATGCCTAGTAAAGATAACAATTTAGCGGAAACTTTCATAAATAAGCATAATCATTTAAGGCAATGTATAACTAAACCAAAAACCTTTTAAACTTGAACTTCAGCATAATATGGCAAAATAAAATGAAATAATTCCATTTACTTATTCACATGGATATTCTAATAGTCGAATAATCACATGCAATATCAATAACCACTTTCATAATGATGGAATGCATAATGCCAGACTATCATAACCACATAGTCAAGGCCTTGTACCAAGACTACAAATAAGATTTTGTCAAGGTCTTGTGTCAAGACACTAGTTTGTCTCATGAGACCTACTGATGCATCGAGGAGCTATAGTGGGCTCCACCAGTCACTTATTAAGTCCAATGAATTCCTCATATGAAGAGGTTTAAAAATAACATAAACATTCGTATTAAAACAAGCATACAAAATGTCAATAATTTCTCCATAAACCATGAATGGTATAAAAATAACACATCAAAAATCAAAGATATCACAAAACCTTCAATACTATATGGAAGTTTTGTATCATAATAAATCAACTTCAAATAATCTTAAAATCCATCAAAGGATGTTGACATAGATGAAATCAAAACTATTTGAGATAAATATCTTTTTTCTAAATCATTTAAAAGTCACATAATTATAAAATAAAACATTTACTTTCAAAATATTCTTATAATATTGTAAGGTAAGCTTCGATGATTTTATAACGGCGGAAAATAGCCACCCCCGTCGTTTAAGTTAAAAAAAGACATTCTTACCTTAATTCTGTCGAAAAGGTTAAAAAGGACCTTGTTTGGAAAACGATGGAAAGATTCCTTTATAAACATCTTATAAAAATTCAAACAAGGGTATAAATGAATTTAACCCATATTCTGTAAAATATTAAGAATTTTTTGAAATACATTTTTAAGAAACATGGATGTGGATGATAAAGAGGTCCCAGTAGATAATTATATATAAACAACCTCGGATAATGAAGAGATTATGAAATAAACCATTACCTTGTACTTTTCCTTGGTCGAGGGTAGGTTTACCTCCTGTATAATGGTGAAATAATTGTTATTTAATTATAAAATAATCATATACATTAATATGATATCATATATGATATTTTAACCTTGATTTATTGATAATATCTTAGTATTATCGTCGTTTCAGGTGTTAACGGATTCATTTTCCTATATATTATTTGTTATGTGAGACATATTTGTTATGGATGGGATGTATCTTATTCATATCTACAATAATATCATGTCTATAAACATTATTTTTAATCATCAAATGAAATTTAGTCTTGAATGGATATAATGGGGAATGAATCTCATCGCGTTTGTGGAGACGGTAATCCGTACGTACGCACGAGGGACAATATCATTCTTTTGATATTAAAATAATATATAATTGGATGGTATATCATATATACAGAATAATTATAATGTTATATTTATTATTTAAATTAATTGAACATCATTATTATACCCATCCAAATAATAATATATTGAATAACAATTACACCACGATGTGGAGACGGTAGGTCATACGTACGCACGTCTGGTGACATTTCATTCAAAGGATGGATAGAATACTGAATATGGTTGTACCATATTTATAATAACATCAAATTATATAGAATATACTGGAGTTATTATTTTATAATGGAAAAAAGAAATAAGAAGTGGAAGAAGAATTGAACTTGAAAGAGGGTGGTGAAATCATTACCTCTTCTTCGGGTTCTTCCTTTTGATTTGATCAAAAGGGATCCTTAGGATAGATTTATAATCAAACTAAGGCCTATAGGTTGAATTTATGGACGTTTAGAGGATATTTTTGCAGGGGTTGTCTGAGCCAAAAGGCTTTGAAGGTGTGAATTAGAGAGAAGGGGGAGTTCCCTTTTATAAGAGGGGTGAGGGGCACCTTAGGAAAAGCTAGAAATATTATTTTATAATAAATTTATATTCGGTTTTTAATGGCTCCAAAGTGGATTATTTAAAGGATAATGTAGGTATACATCTAAAACAACTCAACAAATATATTTTAGATAGGTTTGGGTCACTATATTAACTTTATCTTTTTGATTTAACTCTTAGTTAAATAGTTTGACGTTTACGATGTCTCTTTGTATTTTTATATTACATAGTTAATAAACATACTATATACTTCCAAGAGACCCCAAAGTGGTCCATTAATGATACACATATCATTATATAAGTCCTTTGTCTGAACCTTAGATTTTTAGGAATTGAATATCAATTAATAATATAATATTTGTTTTAAAAACACTTTTATGTTAATTTTGACACTATTTGGTATTTTTTTTTTCTAAATTTATAACAGAATCTTTACTTCAAACATAATTTATTTAATAAACCCTAACATGTAATATTAACCTATAAAATTCGTGTAATTCATTAAAAGTCTCAAATTATATTTATTTGGGTATTTATAATATCAATTACTTTAATATTTCACTAATAAGGTAATTACTGCATCATCATTGTGTTGTAAATAAATTAAATTATTTAATGTCTAAAAATTATAAATAAAATACCATTATGTATGAAATATTTTTATCTTTCTAAATAATATTTATAATCGAATTTATATTATGTATAACCATATATTAAAAAAAATTAGTTATTAAACTTTGATTTTAACTCTTTTAACTCTTCTTTGAATTAAATAATAATAAATGTCCTAATCTAATCCAAGTGGACCAAAGAAGTTCATATTTTATTCCCAAGGTTTTTTTTGTCGAATAATACTTATCCAATAGAATTAGGACATCTGTTAGGGTAATAATAATATCATTTTTACCCTTAATTACCCTATTTACATTTAACCGTGGTAAATAAAAGTAAAAAGTTACTATTCGCCAAAAATTATTTTTATCTTATTGAAAAACATTTTAATCCTTGATATTAACCATGCCTCTCAAATTTTTGAAATTTCGCTCACAGAATCGGTAAAATTAAGTTTTATGTGAATTTTTAAATTCTCTTAGGAGATGGGTAAAAGACGGTGAAAAGTTCAATAAAATTTTTATATATCTAAAATTATTTTAAACTGACTCCAATGAATTACATTGAACTTATATAAGTATTATATATCTATTTTGACCTAATATAAATTTAAATAAAATAAATAATTATTTAAATTAAAATTCAGTTTTAAACTATAACTCTATTTTTTCACTATTCATCAAAAATTGAAGGTTTTCAGAAAAATACCAAAAATTCACCCTAGGATAATTTAGATATTATGAATCCAAAAATGAAGTCCATTTTGAAAGATAAAATTTATAAAATTTCAAAAATTGGATATTACTATTCATAACGGCTAATTTGATTGGATGTGGTGTGTGTTAGAACTCGAAGTTGCGTACAACACATGCTACTGTATTATTCAAAGAGAAGCATACCGTGGAAGCTTGGGGTGTTACAAAAATTCTATTTCAAAATTTTAATGAAGAAAATTTTAAACCCAATTAGGATCTAATAACATTTTGTTGTGAGTGATGACCCTACATGAGAGATAGTTCACATAAAATATATCAGGATCTATTGGGTATTTTGGTTCATCAAAATTTGAAATACAAAAATGATTTTTATTTACAGTTTATAACATAAAAACCAATAAATAGAGACAAGGAGGTTCAAAATTTCGATTCCAAATATTAGGAATAAATAAAAGGAATTTTATGTAATCAATAAAATCATATACTAGTAGTGGCCATAAAAAACTAAAGCTTGCAAAAAGGAATTAGAAATTATAACAATTAAATCTTGCAATTAATTCTCAAAAATATAATAAAATAATTATAAATATACTGATTAAATAAACCAGAATAAAGTAATGAGAAACACATTCCATATGTACATACACATAATTCTAGAACTACGAAATAAACCAAAAACAAGGTTCGGAAATAAGAAATAATGAAGGCAGCAACAATAATGATAAATCAATCATCAATAGAATACTCAACAATAACTTGAATATAAACTAAAAAATTAAATAATAGGGTTTGAATTAATTCAAGAATATTATATCATTCATTAATTCACTTGTTTAGTAAAACATAAATGGAAAGATGTAAAATACAAAGGAATTTAATGTTCTTTAGACCCTTTGGGGTCCCATGTGCATGGAAATAACACTACTCAACTCATTCTATTTATTATGCTCAAAAGGAAACAAGTAAAAGATAAAATCTAGATAAGGTGGATCTATAATATAAATACACATAATTGAAAATATAAAAAAAATAGCTCAATAATCTTCAACTGAGACTACTTACCACAGACTTGGTATACCTCAATTGATGTCTTAGTCAAGAGATGATTATAGTTCTGAAATCATGCACAAAAACACACGAACAACCTTATAGAACTATAAATCACATTCAAGAATGGATCAAGTAAGAACAGACCCCTCAATCTGAAAATAGCTCACAAAAAACACATATTTTCTAGATGAGAATCTAATGTTGTGGATGAAGTCCATTATACTAAATCTAGGAGATATGCACAAACAGAGCATGAAAAATCTTGGATCGGGATCTTCAATCCAATGGAAATGAAACTTATTGTGTAAATAGTGCATGCACTATGAATAAATGAGGTTTTAGAATCTATTTATTAGGGGCAGTTCCAAAAATATCCTATAAAAATTATATTAAATATATTTTATAATATATTGGTGGTTTAATATAATCACCGTTATATTGTTTTAATTTTTTAATTAAGAAGTGGTTTTATTAAGATACAACTAAATATTTTAAAAATCTAATTCAACCCCCCTCTCCCCCACACTTGATCCCTTTATCCTCGACCCATCACCCCCCTCCTCCCCCACTCCCGATAATGACCCCCATGACCACGACCCCCTGTTCCCAACGACAACCCATGCAAACCCATCCCCCTTATCCCGATGATGGTCATCCGTCCTCCCCTATGATCTCCATGACTCTACCCCCCCCCCCCCCATTATCGATGATGGACATACCCCCCTCCAATCCTTAAGACCATAACCCCCCTTATCCTCAATTAGGACCTAGCAGTGACCCCCCAGCTTATCGACAGTGACCCCCAGTGGTACCCCCTCTTCCCCTTTTCCTAGTGATTACAACCCTCAACATAATTGAAGGTATGATGAACTGTTGTATTTTTTAAATGGTTTTAATTAAATTATATAAATATCTATGTAATTTAGTGTTTCTTTTTTGGGATTTTTCTTATGATAATATCAGGTTTACATTATAGACCTTCCATCGGTAGTTGGTCATGGCTTCAAAGAGTGAATGTACCTCAATGTTATTTTCTTAGATTATTCTTATTTTTTAATTTTGAATAATTAATTATAAATTGATCTAATTAATTATTTATTTAATGTGGTATGATATAGGTTCCCATTGGGTTTTTAGTGTGTGGTGTGAGACTTAGAGCTTTTTCATTTTCATCAAGAGGTAGTACAATATTTTGGTTTTGTATCTCTTCCCCATTGAATAATCATTTAAATGTTTTTAAAATGAAAATTTTCCTATTTAGGTACACATTGAGGGACATTGTGGGTTTTCTTAGAGATAATAGTGGTTTTAGATTTTTTGTAGAGGGAGTTTCATTTGAAAAACCTAACCATTTAGCCTACGGTTTAAGAACACAAGTCACGTGTAATTAACCACTCTCTTCAATTTTTTAAAAATGATATCATAAAGTTAATATAATAAATAAAAGATTCACTTAATCATGAGGACAATGAATAATTATTACTAAAATCTATGTAGCTTCTGATTACATAAAACTTATTATATGTTCTCTCTATTCAAGTTGAGTATTTTTTTCTCAAATCAATTCTAAAAATTTTGTAAGAATATAATTGCATGCAATGCGATGATGCATATGGAAACACATGTACCATATATCATAGTTCCAATTTCTTGTTTTGAGATTCAAAAAATATTGATTTTCATAATTATCAAAGAAAGATCTAGCTATATAGATAATCATGTTTCTACAATAGAAAATAAAAATTGATAATCTGTAAAGTGGAAAAGTTAGAGATAATTTAATAGAATAATTATATTCATGTCTTATTGTAGCATGATAATAGTATTCTCAACGTCATAATAACCTCTCTCCTCATATAAGTGAAATTATTCCATAAAATCTAACCTTATTATTGTGAGGCTTAATATTTATTCATTTAGGTTGTTTATATTTTTAATGTTGTATTGAATCATTTTTATATTGAAATCATGTTATATAAAATCAAGACCATGCCTTGGTAAATGACGATGTTGGTGATGTTTAATTTTGATTGTACTTGTTTTATTATACATTTATATATTTATATCTGAATGTACATGGATAAGAGTGACAATCTAATAATTATGTATAAAAGTTGGAATAATCAGTGGATGGTAGAATAAAATTTCTATGTCCCAATTTCAAATTCAAGTGATGGTTTAATATAAATGAATTATATGTGCATTTGATATTGAAATATTTTCTTACTCGATATGTTTTTTGGATTTCACATGGTGAATTGAATGTTATGGATAGTCAAAACATTTCCAATCCTATCAAAGAAACTCAAAGTGACCCACTAGAGGAGAGTTCCATTTTAAATTTGATAAATGGTGAATTTGGATTTTTAGGATACGATATACAAGATTTTAATAGATCAAAAAATCCTTTAGTAGATCCTGAGATAGTTAATATTTCTTGTAACTTTAGTGACAAAAAAAATAAGTTTTATGAATTAGTTAAAGATAGGAAACAATAATTTTATGAAGGGTGTGTCAAGTATTTGAATTTTTCTTTTCTACTTAAGTTACATCATATCAAGTGTCTATATAGAATTATTGACAATGAAATGTCCACGATTTCAGAGTTTCTTAATGATTATTTTAGTGAAGTTGTGATCCCTACATCATTCTATGAGGAGAAAAAAATCATCAACAAAATTGGATTGGATTTTAAAAAGACACATGGATTAACTAATGATTCCATGATTTATTATGGAGAATAGTATGATAAATAATAATTTATAAGACATCTTACAATAATATGGAATTCAATGAACAAAAATAAGATTAAAAAATCAACGCAACCCTATAAAGGAAAAGAATAAGAATACTCCTGTAAAGGTATTGTGTAACTTTCTTCTGGAACTACACTTGAAATTATTATTAATGTCATTTAAGACTTCATAAGACATGAAGTGGAATGATCAGGATATTAACAATGATGTATTGATGAGACATTTAAAAGATTCAACATCATGGAATTTGTTTTATTCATTATATCTAGATTTTTCTTCAAATCCTTGGAATGTACATTTGGGATTGGCTTCAGATGATTTTAACCATTTTGGTACTTAAAGTAATAATTATAGAATTTGACCAATTATTTTAATCCCCTATAATATAACTCTATGGATGTGTATGAAGAATACTTATTTCATTATTTTGATGATTATTCCATGAAAAAATGCATGGAAATGACATTGATGTATACCTTCAACCTATAATAAATGAATTGTGAGAAGTATGGGATGATGGCATGGAAACATATGATTCTTCAAAAATAAAACTATTGAGAATGCATGTTGATTTAATATGGAAAATTAGTGTCTTTCCTAGACTGAAAATCATATCTAGTTAGAACACTCATTCTAGTTTGTCTTGTCTAGTTTTAAATTTTAATTTTTAACCTCAAAAATTATTTCATAGTATAAAATGGTGTTCTATGTGTCATCATGAATTTATTGATTCTTATCGTAAATTCAGGTTCAAGAAAACAAAATTCAATAGAGATATTGAATTGATAAATCCACTAAATTTATTATCTGGTTCAAAAATATTGGGAAAATTAATGAATGTCACTGTATAATTCGGTAAATGTAATCAGATTAAAGAATGTTGGAAAAGGGTATGAGGTATAGTATCTGAAGTATCTAGAACATAATAGTGGAGTAAAATGAGTATATTTTTTAAACTCCCTTATTGGGATTTTAATCTGATATTTCATAATCTTGACATAATTCATATTGAGAAGAATGATTATGATAATGTAATTTTTACACTGCTTAATGAGTAGGGTAGATCGAAGGACCACCTTAATGCTCGTATAGATTTGGAATCAATGAATATAAAGATTAATTTGTGGGAAAATTAGAATACAAAGTATCCTTTGCCTATTTTACAATGTGAATCATGATAAAGATGTATTCCTTAGAACTTTAAATAATTTAAAAGTTTCATATGGATATTAAAGTTACATTTCAAGGTGTGTTGACTTAAAACATCAAAAGTTACATAGATTGAAAATCCATGACTTGCATATTCTGATGGATCAATTGTTTCCATTGGAATTTCATAACAAATGACCTAAAAAAGTAACTATATTTTTAGTTAAGTTGTGTTCCTTTTTCAAAGAGCTTTGAGGAAAAACTATAAGTCCAACTGAGCTTTATAAACTTCAAGAAACAAAATTGACAATTTTTCATTTAGAGATATTATTTACCCCTTAATTCTTCACAATCATGATTCATTTTACTATTCATTTGGTTGAAGAAGCTAAACTTGGTGGACCAGTACACTATCAATGGATATATCCAATTAAGAGGTATGTTGATATTTTTTTCCATTAGTGAATTCAATTTTCTTAAATCATTTCATAAATTTTTTTAATATGTTACTTATTTTTTCCTTCAGGTACTTAGGATATTTAAAATCATATGTGAGGAATAAATATCAACCATAGTGCTCTATTATTGAATGTTTGGTTGCGCCAAAATTTACCCTACAGGTATTCAGTCGTTGAAGTAAAAGTAGGGATCGAATCCACAGGGGCCGAAGAAGAAACCTTGAGACACTAAGATTGGATACGGGATTGGCTATGAAGTGGCCAACTATGGTGTTGATTGATTTGAAGAAATATTGATTTAATTTAAAGAACAAAACAAATAAAAGTAATTGAATTAAAACAACTAATTATGGTGAGTCGATCCTAGGTTGTCTCTTGGGCTTGATTGGATGTTTTTGTTTTTCATTTGATTTTCTATTCATCGTTTCAAGAGGTATCCATTAAATTAAATAATCCCTCGATATAATTATCCGATTTAATCAATACACAATTTCAATTCTAATCACCAATTCACTTATAGGATCAACTAAATGAGCACTCCAAGGAATTGTATCGTACTAGCACTCAAAATGTGTCGTCGTTAAAGTTGGTGAAGATAAAGAAGAAGATAAATCAAACAAAGGAACTCTTAAAATAAAGAAAAAATTTAAGAATTTAAGAACATAAAATAACATTAAATCCAGCCCATGCAACTCCCTAGGATAAACCCATAAAATTTTAGCCCTCCGTTGATTCTATTCTATCAATGGAAGCGGGTAGTTGACTTAAAGAAGTAGGATTGAAGAAGAAAAACATTAATCAAAATGAACACTCCACCGTTGTGTGATGAATTCACAATGCGGGTGTGAATAAATTCACACTTAGATTCAACGGTATCAACGTGTGAAGAAAAGGAAAATAAAAAGTGAAGAAGAATAAATTTTATTAAAATACTAAATGTGAATGAAAAACTTACATTAGAGAAATTGACGATGCCATTACAAAATGAAAGCGGGAAATTACAATTGAAAAAAAACTTGGATTCAAAGAAAAATATTAGATTATTATTCCATTCACCACCAGATCCTTATATAGGAATATTAGGAGCCTTAGGTCCACCCCCAACAATAAATTCACCCCTAACAATTAAGAGAGTCAAAAGGAGATTGAAGAATCAAAAGGAAATTAACGTTACAAAGTTGACCACAAAACCAGCCAGATTCATCCTTCATTTTGACGTGTGCGTTTGACACTTAATACGGCAGAACCTGTAGGTGTCATAAAAAGTAAATATCTTATTCCATGTGTCTTATAGAAGATCTCAAATTTTCAGGTGATTTGGTTTATCTGTTTTTGAGTTACGTTCAAAATGGTGGGCTGTTTTTATGAGCATTCTGCTATGACCCACCATTTTAATTATAAACTTCATCCCCTTGTATCTCATTGAAATATTCTGAATTAGCTCTGACCACATTTTAATAAAATGATCCTTATATTTTTCTATTTCTAATTTAAAAAATTTAGCTTCATTGGGCTTGGTTTGTGGGCCCCACATTTGTTTGATGGGCTTTGGTCCCATTATGCTTTCTCCAGCAACTCTCTGCATTCAGGCGCAAAAATATCCATCTTCCCTTGGGATTAATCCATTGGACCTAAAAGATAAAATGTTCCAAACAAAGTGGTAAATAATATACCAAAATATCAAATTCAGAAAATTAATATAATTTTGTCCACAAATAGATGAATGATTGGTCCCAAATTTTTATTTTAAACATGAATTGTATTTAAGATTAGAAATGAAGTTCTATTTATGTAATGCACTAAAAAAATGTTTATGTACTTTGGAACAATTAATATAAAGATATTAACAATGAATATTAGACACTTTTAGTGACTAATCACACCCCCCAACTTGAGTTTTGCTAGTCCCGAGAAAAATATATTACAAATATGAAATTCAAATCCCCTTTTCCAAAAACATTTTAATACACATTGCTCACCCAAATATCTCATACCAAAAAGAATTATAAAACCCATAAAAATCATTTAAAACAAGCTAGGTCCATAAGAATATCCCAAGCCCAAGTCCATTCCTTTGTTCAAATTCATCGCCACATTTCATTCAATTCCAATTAAGCATGATAAAGTGTTGTGCATCATCAAAGATATGTTTCCCATTTTATTGTTCAAGGGGAAAAATGGAAGCACTAGGTGGGAATCACATTAAACCTTAAGATGAGTATCCAATTTTTTTTTATTATTTTTTTAACCATAATAGATATGAAAAGACAAACTCCAGGCAAGACAATTATGGAGTCACGATCCCCAAGTTTCGAACACCACACATATTGTCAATTCCATGATCTAAAATAGAGATATAAAGCCTAACTCTGGGCAAGAGAACTATGGAGTCACGATCCCCAAGTGTCGGATGCCACGCATTTGGACAAAACATTGCTCTATGTGGTCATTATTTTATTCAATTTTTTTCGTTTTTTTTTGTTTTTTTTTTGTTTTTTTGTTTTTTGATACTCAAATTAAACTAAAAGCGACCCCAAAACCCTATTTTATAATGAAAGGGACCCAAGAACTCAAATTTATACCCACAATCTAGTAGACATGCATTGTGGCATTATTATTAAGATGATGAAAATGTAAACTTTGAAAAATCACATCAGACAATTGCACTTTCCAAAAACTATGCTCATGAACTTAAACTTGAATTAAAATCAAAATCAAGGCATACAAAATTATTTGATATCCAATTTTAGAGTTTGCAATGCGTGTTATCATGTTCAATGTTAATTGAATTTTTCTTTTCATTCATGTTTTTATTCACAAAAAAAATCATTTTTTATCTCCCCCCAACTTAGAATAACATTGTCCCCAGTGTTTAAAGAAAAGAAAAGTTAGATGGGGGTAGGAGAGGAGTTCAAAGAGGAATTTGAAAATGATAAACATGGAATAAATTCACCTGGTGGTTGATGATGATAGCGCATTCCACAGTCTCCCTTCAATCCTGGATTTGAGTCTCAACAGCTTGGATGGTGGTGAATGGATTTCCTTATGACTTACGACATGTCCTTTTTTTTAACCTATAAAAACATAAAAATAAACAAAACAAAACAAACTGATGATACATTGTCTTCTTTTTAGATTTCTGGGTAAGGTATTACTCAGAGATCATGCCACGTGACACGGATGGATATGGTGCTCCCCTTTCATACCCATCCTTACTCATAAAAGAAGAACAGGTCAACAGTCTATGGTAATTTATTATATGAAAAAGATAATGATTCAAAATGATTAGAAACATGAAAACTATGGGTTGCCTCCCATACAGTGTTTTTGTTTAACGTAATTAGCTCAACTTGAACCCCCCAACTTATCCAATTCCAACTTTCAACATTTTTGGGACCCCATTTTTTTCCACTTCAACTTGATTCAGATTGATTTTTTTATAATTTGATTCATGTGAAATCCCATGGTCAATAATGAGTGTGGAAGTCCAAGCAAATTTGGTAATGGTTGATTCAGTTTAATTTATAGTATTTCCTAAGACATCAATGACCATTCCAACATTATTGTTTTCTTGAGAAGAATGAACTACAAAAACAAGGTCTTTCTTATCTCCTATAGTGGGATTCTTGATTTCGGAATAAAGTAAAATAATTTTGAACTCGGGTTCATTGAAATTTCCTAAAGGAGATTGACAAATTAAATCAAAATCAATTTCTTCTCCAAAACATTTAGAAATAATTGGTTCATTTTGAAAATAAGATTCATCCTGAAAATTGTTCAGTTTAATATCAGAAGTGTGTATGGGATCAATGTTTGGTATTTCTCCCAATTGTTCAGTGATTGGTGGTCCTAAAAATTCACTAATGTAGCCATGTTCAGGTAACTCAATCCATGATGTCAAGTTATTATCTTTTGAATTCAAAAAATAAATTTCCTCCTAATTTAAACACTCTTCAGATTGAATTTCAACATTTCTTGACCAATTCAATTTATTATCTAACTCTTAATTCCCAAATTCTAAAGTGAGTTCTTCACATGTTGTAAAGTTTTGTAGTTCTAACCTCAAAGATGAAACCTCAGAATTCATTATCTCCATTTGATTACACAATCATTCAAGAATTTTTTCAGGAATAGAGTTGATAGATGTTTTTACGTCATGGACTTCCTCGTTATTTATATTTTTAATCAATCTTGATAGGTATGGAAATTGATCTTTAAAACAGTCAGCATCCCATTGATTGTAAACCTCATCTGGTGTGGTGTATTCAATTAAGGTTTGGTCTATGAAATTCTCTATTTGATGTGTTTCCCAATATTGATTTCTAACTTGATTACAGAATTGGTTTATGAAGGGGTATTTTGGAGTATAATCCATTATAATTGATTGAAAATTGGTTTTGGTATTTTTCGGACACACAGAAACAGAAAGGGGAAAAGAGAAGAGAAAGTAGGGTGAGAATAGAGAATTTGGGTGAGAAAAGAAGACGTGGGTCTAAGGTACTTACTTGGGTCCCCGGCAATGGTGCCAAAATTTGGTTGCGCCCAAATTTACCCTATAGGTATGTGTTCATTGAAGTACAAGTAGGGATCAAATCAACAGGGACCAAAGAAGAAACCTTGAGACACTAAGATTGGATACAGGATTGGCTATGAAGTGGCCAACTATGGTGTTGATTGATTTGAAGAAATATTGATTTAATTTAAAGAACAAAACAAATAAAAATAATTGAATTAAAACAACTAATTATGGTGAGTCGATCCTAGGTTGTCTCTTGGGATTGATTGGATGTTTTTGTTTTTCATTTGATCTTCTGTTCATCGGTTCAAGAGGTATCCATTAAATGAAATAATCCCTCAATATCATTCTCTGATTGAATACATACACAATTTCAAGGCTAATCACCAATTCACTTATAGGATCAATTAAATGAGCACTCCAAGGAATTGTATCGTACTAGCACTCAAAATGTGTCGTCGTTAAAGTCAGTGAAGACAAAGAAGAAGATAAATCAAAGAAAGGAACTCTTAAAATAAAGAACAAATTTAAGAATTTAAGAACATAAAATAACATTCAATACAACCCATGAAACTCCCTAGGATAAACCCATAAAATTTATCCCTCTATTGATGTTATTCTATCAATGGAAGCGGTTAGTTGACTTAAAGAAGCAGGATTGAAGAAGAAAAACATTAATCAAAATGAACACTCCACCGTTGTGTGATGAATTTACAAGTGCGGGTGTGAATAAATTCACACTTAGATTCAACGGTATCAATGTATGAAGAAAAGGAAAATAAAAAGTGAAGAATAATAAATTTTATTAAAATACTAAATGTGAATGAAAAACTTACATTAGAGAAATTGACGATTCCATTACAAAACGAAAGCGGGAAATTACAATTGAAAGAAAAACTTGGATTCAAAGAAAAATTTTAGATGATTATTCCATTCACCACAAGATCCTTATATAGGAATATTAGGATCCTTAGTTCCACCCCCAACAATAAATTCACCCCCCAATAATTAATAGAGTCAAAAGGAGATTGAAGAATCAAAAGGAAATTAACGTTACAAAGTTGACCACAAAACCATCCAGATTCATCCTCTATTTTGACGTGTGCGTTTAACACTTCATACGGTAGAACCTGAAGGTGTCATAAAAAGGAAATATCTTTTTACATGTGTCTTGTAGAATCTCTCAAAATTTCAGGTGATTTGGTTTATCCGTTTTGGAGTTATGTTCAAAATGGTGGGATGTTTTTATGAGCATTCTGCTATAACCCACCATTTTAATTCTAAACTTCAGCCCCTTGTATCTCATTGAAATCTTCTGAATTAGCTCTGACCACAGTTGAATAAAATGATCCTTATATTTTTCTATTTCTACTGTAAAACGTTGAGCTTCATTGGGCTTGGTTTGTGGGTCCCACATTTGTTTGATGGGCCTTGGGCCCATTATGCTTTCTCCAGCAACCTTTTGCATTCAGGTGCAAAAATATCCATCTTCCATTGGGATTCATCTATCGGACCTAAAAGATAAAATGTTCCAAAAAAAGTGATAAATCATTTCCCAAAATATCAAATTCAGAAAATTAATATAATGTTGTCAACAAACAGATGAATGATTGGGCCCAAATTTTAATTTTAAACATGAATTGTATGTAAGATTAGAAATGAAGTTCTATTTATGTAATGCACTAAAAACAATATTTATGGACTTTGGAACAATGAATATAAAGATATTAACAATGAATATTAGCCACTTTTAGTGACTAATCAATGTTACATGGCCTAAGATTTCATAACCTTCAGTTCTAGGTATTTGGATGGAATTGAGACTACATTCAATTGTGTTGTACATATTGATAACATCTCCACTAATTCTCATTCTGAAAACTAGTTATCAGTATTTCCAACTATTGGATAAGAAATTGGAAAGGGGTAAAATTTAACACTAACTGGATTTGATTTACTACCAGAATATAGATATGTGCTGATCAATAGTCTTATTAAAGATCTATTTATTAGATAATTGTGATTCCAAACAAAAATGTGACTAAGGGATTGAGCTTGAAATGAGCATTAATTAAAAAAAGTTATTAATAAGTATATTTTCAAACTTTTCACCCATCATGTAAGTATATACTCATATTCATATTATTGAATTGTAGTTATTTTTTCAATGTTAAAATTAACACCTTATATCTTCTTGTACATACAATGAATTTTGAGAATTGAGTTGAAATACCAAATGATTTGAATTTTTTGCCTCGAGGTCCTCTAAGGTTGGCTAAGAGATTTGATGCCTACAATATTCATGGATTTGGGTTTTATACAATTCATCATGAAGAAGACTTGGAAACTAAAAATAGTGATTCATTTACAATTTCATGGGTGAGATACTATGGAAAGTTGATTTATATAATTGAATTAAACAATCATAGTAAATTTTCAGTTATCTTATTCAAATGTAAGTAGGTCGAAATTGATAGGGGTATAATAAAAGATTCATTACATTTTACTTCTGTCAACTTCTCTAACTTGATCCATAATAGTGAGTGCATAGATCATGATCCATTAATATTAGATTCAGATTAAAAGATGGTTTAATATGTTGATGATTAAATACATTAAGGTTAGAGTGTTGTTTTACACTTAAAGTAGAGATACTTGTATGATATGGGAAATGAAGATCAATTTGTACTCTGTGATAGTGAACTTCATCAACCACAAAACATTAAATAGTTTTTTCCTAATAATATATAAATAATAAAACTTTCAAGAGAGGGTGAAAATGAAGTAATCATCACAGTATATGTTGATAAAAATAAAGATAATTAATATTAATATAATTAAATATATAAATTGGTAATGATACTGTATTACAATTTCTCATTTATAAATGTTTCATACATATATACATTTTTCTATTTATTCTATTTTTTAAATATTTTACTTCATAACTTTTTTAAAAATTTAAAATATTATAAACCATTTTGAATTATAGGAATTTTGAGAACAAAAAAATGATATCCTAGTTGATCAATGTCTTAGAGAACACTACCACTACCACCAGCTTTAGTGGATTTGAGTGATTTTTCTATACCAGAGACTTATAGAGATCCAATATTTTTCCCTGATGTTGTTGTAATATCATCATCTGATGCACTGTCGGTGATGGTGAAGTTGGTTACCCTTCTATATAGGGGATATTGGTGAGTTTCCATTACTGGTATGTATGTCATTATACAAAAAAACTACATATGTTATTAATTTTTTAATTAATTTGTAAAATAGATAAAGATAACAATAGAAGATATATAAATATGAATATAGAAGATGTATGGGACCAGAAAGAATTCAAGATTACCATTCCATTTGATGAGTTTGGTGTGCAACTGATGATGCTATTTGAATTTATGGATATATTCTTAGGCATCTTGTTTGTGAGATAGTGTGTTTTACCACTAATTATAATCATTGGAGGCATATTCCCACATCTTGGAAAAATAAAGTCTGTGATAACCAAGTAAAGGTAATATTAATTTAATATTCATTGTAACTTTTTTAAAAAACATGAGTAAATTTTTTTAATATACTTATAAAGTGTTATGTTTTTTTTCTAGATATTTTTTCATTTTGGTACCCCTGACTCTATTTCATGCCCATGGACTCTGAAAAAATTGGGCAAGAAATGGAGAAATTTTAAAATAGAGATTATGGCATGAATTTAATGAAACATATCTAAGCTCACAATAGATTTATGAGAAAGTTCCAAAAGGCATTTCTTGTGAGTAGTGGAATATGTTTGACGATATTAATAGAAATTCATCTCATGAGGTAATTACATTTTTTACATTACCTTAATAACATAATTACAATAAAATTATAATTTTTATTAATGTTGCTATTTTTTAAGGGAATTATCTAAAAAAATATTGTTAATCATAAGAAACAATTCCTTACTCATATCACTGGGTCTTAGAATTTTTTAAGAAAAAGAACAATTTTTTATTGTATTATATCTACTATTATTTATATTATTTTATTATAATTTAAGGTTTTTTTATAACTTATATGTATTTTTTTAATAAAGGATAATGAATTAGGTCACTCTATTAGCTAGATAGAGATGTTTCTTAAAGTTTATAGGAAACCTAATGGCAGTTTTGTGAATGATCCTACCAAAGGCATTGGAGTAATTACTTTTCATTACTATTTAATGTTAATTAATTACTATAAAAAATATTAATGAAAAATAAATTATAACAACAAACATGGCCTAAACCCAATTAAATGGGTCCATATACATGGATCAACTTGTTCTAATTAGCTCTATTGGCACTGTTTGATCCATCTAGTTGGTCCCGTTTAATTGGGTTTGATGTGTATTTGTTGTTATAATTTATTTTTCATTATTATGTTTTTATAGTAATGAAATGACACTAAATAATAAAAAAAATTATGAATTAAATAATATTATGAAATTCATATAATTTAAAAAATTATTATTAATATTATTTTATAAACATTTTAAAATTAAAGAATCCTAGGATGCAAACCCTTGACAGTCATTATCGGTATCCCAGAACGATGCATTTGTAATCATTTTAGGGAAGGAGTGTCTTAGGAGTGTATAAGGGATGGTTTATAGGCCTTCTTAATCATCTGTATTTGGTAGGGTTTCATCATCATTTACTACTAAACCTAGAGCAGGTTTGAGTAGTGTCATTTATTAGAAAGCTCAAATAGAAATTGAAATCTTGAAATAAAAAGTACAAGAATGTTACTCTTATAGTAAAACATGGGATCAGTGGTCATCGGCAATATAAAATTATTTTTTGTCTATATTTCATAGGATGATGGGCACGATCTCCATGGAAATTTATAGCATTATAGATCATCCAGTTGAGGTAAATTCTAAACTCTATAAATCATTCACACATTTTTAAATAATGCATACAACTACCATGAATAAAACTAAAATGAAACTTTAATATTTTAAACATGCACGTTGAGTCCTATTGACTACATCTTGTGACATATTTATGTGTGATTGATTCCTACACATAAAAAATGAATTATGGATCATTTTCCTAAAGTTTGGAAACAATATTAGCTTGTTTTATCCATTTTGGCTATGTGACAGGTGTTTTTAAGTAAAATGACACTTACATTGAAAATAGGCACTCCAAGTCATATCAACCACTTCATGTGTCTGATTGATGTATGGTCAATTACTACACAAAAAAATTAATTATCTATCATTTTACTAAAGTTTGAAAATAATCTAATCTAGATTTATTGGATTTGACAATGTGAAATAAATTTTAAACTAAAATGACACTTTTATATTAAAAACACACATTTTGAGTCATATCAATCACAATGTGTGTTGGGTAAACGTTTCATAAATTTCCAAACATAAAAATGAATTATGGATTATTTTTCTTAAGTTTAAAAACAATTTGAGATCATTTACTTCGTTTTAACTATGTGAAGGGCACTTTAAAGTAAAAAATGACACTTTTATATTCAAAACACACACTTTGAGTCATACCACCTTCTTAGTGTGTCTAATAACTATGAAATCGAAGTACAATGATTGTAGATTGATTTTTGAAATATAGGAACTGATAGAACATCATTATGAGTTACAGTTCTCCCAAGATGCCTATAAATGTCTTTTTAGTGGTTTAAAGCACCAAAACATGTGTGAAATGGTTAAAACCATATAAAACAATATCTTATTGAAATTAAATCATGGGAAACCCACTTTTGATTTATTTTTTATGTTTACACATAATTAAGACATCCATCTAACATGTGGTGTGCTTAGAATGATTCAAAAAACCGATTTTAAAGAACCCAAAGTCTTTAAAAATGTGTATTTAGGGGTCATAACTATGAAAATGATTTAATATGGCTTTAAAATCATAAGAAAACGACTATATATTGATTCTTGAAATGTAGGAACCAACGAAACATCATTATGAGTTATGGTTTTCCTCGGATGTCGATAAACATATTTACAGTATTTTAAAACACTAAAACATGTGTGTAATAGTAAAAAACCACATAAAACAACCTCATATTAATGTGAAATCCTGAGAAAACCATGGTTGAATTGTTTTTTATGTATACACATTGGAAACACATCCATACAACCTATGGTGTGCTCTGAATGACTAAATATGAAGTTTTTAAAGATACCAAAGTTTTTAAAAAAACATGTGTCGGGGGGTCAGAACTATTCCAAAAACATTGGATAGTCATGATATAAAAAAATGACCTTAAAATTATTTTTTAAATTTAGGAACTTAATAGACATCATTCTGAGTTACGGTTTGTTTGGGATGCCCATAAATTCATTTTTAGTGTTTTAAAACACTAAAATTTCCATGTAATGACCAAAACCATATAAAATAACCTCATCTTGATGTAAAATCATTAGAAAACCACAATTGAATTATTTTGGGAATGTATACACATACAACACATCCATATGATATGCAGTGTGCTCAAAATGACTCAATAATCATTTTTTAAAGATATCCTAATCTTTAAAAACATGTTTCATGGGGTCAAAACAATGAAAATGATGTCGTATGGTTGTGAAATCTGAGGAAATGATCATAGATTTATTTTTGAAATGTAGGAACCAACAAAAAGTAATTTTGATTTAAGATTTCCTTAATATGCTTATAAACTCATTTTCAATTTTTTAAAACACTAAAACATGTGTGTAGTGGTTAAAACCATACCAAACGACCTCATATTGACTATAAATAATGGTAAAACCACCATTGAATGATATTTGATGGTTCAGTGCAGAAAAAACATCCATTGGATCTATAGTGTGCTCAGAATGGATCAACTATTAGTTTTTAAAGATACCAAAGTCTTTAAAAACATATTTCAGGGGGTAAAAACTACAAAAATGATATTGGATGGCTGCAAAATCATATGATAATAAAAATAGAATTATTTTTTAAATGTAGAAACCAACAACATATCATTCCAAGTTACAATTTTCCCAAGATGCCTATAAATGCATTTTTAGTTTTTCAAAACACTAAAACATGTGTGTAATGGTCAAAACCATATATAATGGCCTCATATTAATTTGAAATCATGAGAAACCCAATTTTGAATTATTTTTCTTCTGTATACATAGACAACATGTCCATTATACATGTGGTGCACTCTAAATTACTCAATAAGTAGTTTTTAAAGATACCAAAGTCTTTAAGAACATGTGTTAGGGGGTCAAAACTATGAAAATATCATTATATAGATGAGAAATTATAATAAAGTTACTGTAGATTTATTTTTGAAATTTAGGAATTGATGACACATCATTATAAGTTATGTTTTGTACAGGATTCTTATAAATGCATTTTCAATGTTTTAAAATACTAAAACATTCATGTAACGGTCAAACCCATATAAAAAACCTCATATTGATGTAAAATCATGGGTAAAACACTTTTGGATTATTTTTGGCATGTACTTGCAGACAAAATATCCATTCGACATGCGGCGTGCTCTAAATGACTCAATAAGTAGTTTTTAAAGATATCAGAGTCCTTAAAATGTGTTTCAAGGAATAAAAACCATGAAAACAAAGTCAAATGGAAATAATATCATATAGAAATAACAGTAAATTTATTTTTGAAATTTAGAAACTAACGACATGTCATTCTGAGTTACGGTTTTCCTGGTATTCCCATAAACATGTTTTTAGTGTTTTAAAACACCAAACATGCATGTAATGGTCAAAACCATATAAAACTACCTCATATTGACATAAAATCAAGGGAAACCCATTGTTTAATTATTTTTGGTGTGTATGTGTAGACAATTCATTCATCTGATGTGTGTTGTGTTCCGAATTACTCAATAAGAAGTTTTTAAAGATGTCAAAGTATTTAAAAATGTGTGTCAGGGGGTCAAAACTATTCAAATGACATCATATTACCATGAAATAATAGTAAAATTATATTATATTTATTTTTGAAATGTAGGAACTAACGATGTGTCATTTCTAGTTACAGTTTTCTTGGAATTCTTATAAATGTATTTTTAGTAGTTTAAAACACTAAAACATGAAAGTAACAATCAAAAAAATAGAAGACATGAAATAATTATAAAACTACCATTTAATTATATTTTAAATATAATACTTGCTTACATATCAAAAACATTAAAAAAATTATTAAGTAAATTTCAAGCACATCGAATATTGATTTAAAAATTTATTAGTTTTTTATATACATATCCCAATTCCAAGTATTGAATCATATCTTAAATATTTAATTTTATGTTTTTAAAGTGTTATTCATGATATATTATTTGTTTTATATTAATTTTTTTATTAAAAAAACAAATTTTATGTGAAACATTATGAATATATTCTATGTATATTCTCTTTCGCATTTCTTTTATTAAATGTTATGGTTTTTATTATAGGTGATAGATTCCAACAGTTGGTAGGAGGTTGACTATTCAGATCAATAAAATTATTTATAATGAATTCATGAGGGTTCTTATATTTTGTGTTATGTTTATATATTTTCAATGGTTCTATAATAATTCGGATTTATGTTCAGTTCTAATTTTCTTCTTTTTTTCTAGTTTATGAGATCATGTAGTCAGCTCTAATTGATGAGATGATGTGGAGGTGGATGGATGTAGCAGAGGTCATGGGATGGATGTATATTGTCCATGGTTTGTCATTGATGGACATATTTTGTATATATATTTTTATGATTGAGCTATGGGTTGACTGAGTTATGGGTTGACCAAGGTATGGGTTGACTGAGGCATGATTTGAGTGAGGTTGTATATGTATGACTATAGATATATGATGGTGTATGTATAGTGAGTTTATTGTACATATATATTTTAGTTTATTTCATTTTAGAGGTTTTATTTTTATATTTTTTTAATAAAAAATATATTTAGTGGTGGTTATTATTAACCACCACTAAACTTAACTGTTGCTATAATTTATAGCGGCAGTTATGTACATTTCACCAATTTTATTATCATATTATTTAAAAAAATGACACTAAATTAATTATTAATTTCCAATAAACTCTCCAAATATGACACATATAAAACCCACTACTAAAAATGAAGAAGTGTTGAAAAATTATTATCAACCATGAAATACAGAGTGGTTTTTCTAACCACTACTATACCATATAGTGGTGTTTCTAACTACCACGTATAGTAAGAAAAAATCCATTGAGATACCCTTTCTGTACTAATACAGGGTTCTTATTCTATAAATCATGAAACAAAAAATTGAAAATGTATGAATAGAATCCTAGATCAGAAAACTGACTAATGAAAATCAATCTTGATATAAAAATTCCCAAGAATAGGGTACGAGTATACTTATAGATCTCCAATCATGCAACCCAAGACATAGATGAAAATACTCCATCTATGTGATTTCTCCCAATCTCTTCCATCACTAAAATCATTGAGATTTATTTTTCTTGAATACATCAAAACTAGCCCAAGAAGCTGTTGAGGATGTTTCACAGATGGCAACTCGTGAAGACACCTCGAGCACTCCATGAAAACACTCTTAAGGGTTTCAGTTTTTCAATGATTTGAAATAGTAAGAGAGAGAGTTCAGTGCTAGTAATAACACTTTCAAACCCTTCAGTTTTTCTTAAAATATTTCTCTTTAAATAATTTTATTTCTTTGATAGCTTGTGTTGCACGCAACACCGAGTTTTAACAAACCACGGTATACTATTAAAATATTAATATTATAACACAAGAATTATAACCTAGCTGTTAAATTGGTAGGTAAGAATTAAAATAACCATATTATGAAATATATTTATTTATTAATACTTATAAAATACACATTTAATTTTCAGTAAGTCATTTTATTCTTCAAAAATATGTTTTTTCAAAAAAACAATTTTATTGATTTTTATGAGAAAATAAATATAATTAGTTTTGAAACTTTTAGAAAATTTATTTGAAAAAATAAAATTTATTTTTTAATTCATCTTTTCAAATTTATATTAGGATTATTTTTCAATAATTTTCTAAAAAGTTTTAAATTTTAATGAATAGTGAAAAATACTAATTTATATTGAAAACTATATTTTCTTTTAAATAGTTTTCAATGTAAATTTCTATTTTGGATTAGTTTTAAAATTTAATTAGTTCCTTTTAATTTTAAATAATCTAATTTTTGTCATTTAAATATATTTTATATATGAATTTAGTATAAAAACATTTTGTACTTAAAAGGGGCATTTTTTAGAAAAATTGTTTTTCATTGCTTTTTGTTGGTTTAATATTAAATTAAATTCTAACACTTCTATGTTTTTAATTTTTTAAAATTGATTCAATATTTTGAATCAGGGGTTAAAAATTTAGTAAATATACCCCCTTTCATTTCTTGTTCAATATGAATAGCAACCTTAGTAATTTTTGTTACCACGTTTAAAGGTAAATCGGGTAATTAAGGATAAAAATAATATGATAAGGATTATAAAATAAACCTGAAACTTTCCCCAATTATATTGAATTGGTATTTTTTGACTATAATCATCCATGTGTCTAATTTATGACCATTTTGAGTCACTTGGTTGACAATAAGTCCTTTATAATATTTTCTTTAAAGAAAAGTCAAACACGTCACACTATTGTTTTTAATAAGTAGAAATTTATTTATATTTGGTTATCCAAAATATATGTTAGACCATAAATATTTTTTTTAAATATAAAATATTTAACTTCATCATGGTAATTTATTTTTAATTTTTATGGAATAAATAATTACCTTAAAAGCTTCCACAACATTGATGTAGTAATTATTTATTTAATGAAAAAAATCAAATATATGATATTAAAATTATTAAAATAATTATAATTTGAAATATTTATGGTGATCCAAGAATTATCTATATTAACATGACATTTTTAGGATATAATAAAATATTTTTTTCTAATTTTAATTATTTTCTTTATGATTTTAAAGTTAAAGTGATTAATAGTATCAAAATTGACAATAATGATATTTTTTGGGATTAATATTTTATTAAATAATTTTAAAATCATAAATATATTAAATAAGAACAAATGGGATAATATATGTTCTAAAATTTCATCCCCTATTCATTTATAATCCATTTGGAATCATTTGGCTCTAGAATAGTCATATTATATTTTAATATGTTGAGAAATTTTAAAAGTGTCCCTCACCTCAATTATAAAAGGGAACCCCTTCACTTATTTACACCACTTTATGGAATTTATATCAACCATAATATGACCATTTATCTTTTAAAAATCATAATTTAAGTTCTTGTGTTTTTTCCCTTCCAAAAGGCCTACCCTTGGTCCCTTAAGAAAAGTTATAAATGAGTTCATTCATATAAGAGGTGATCATCTTTACCAACTCTTTCAAATTTCTTTCTTCTACCTTCTATTAACATGTTATAATCATCCTAAAATAATAAATAAAATATAATCCATATAATTATATGTTATTATGATTATGATACTATCATATTCCACATTTTATCTATCCTATGAAAAATGAAAGCATCGTGCGTGCGTGCGTACGACATTCCGTCTCCATATAGCGGTGTAATTCATTTTTCATCACCACTTTACATGGATTGTTATAATTATAGAAATATTATATATATATATATATGATACTTATGATATGATATTTATTCTATAAAATTAATATATTATCCATTTCTCTACCCATTCACCATTAATGGAATGATATCGTCACTCGTGTGTATGTACGGCCTACCGTCTCCACGAAACAATGTGACACATTTCCCAAATACAAATTTAAAAAAAAATTATAAAAAAAATTTAAATAATTAATTATGATACTTATATCATTAATAAAATTATGTATATGATAAATCTATATCCCATTCACATGAATCGGAGCATACATGACAAAGAATTCATGGAAAAATGAAGTAGTAAACACTCGAAAAAATGGTAATAATGAAATATTATTAACGAGTGGGTGGTAAGAGTTTATAAAAGTATTATATATGATGTAATAAATATGAATATTTTTCTAGTATAAATTAATAACATTCTTTAAACCATTATATATGAGGTTAAAGCACATTCAACTAATGTAAATCACAATGTAAGGGATCTCTCCATGCCTTTATATTTCCTTTGGGTTACACTTTCTCTCTCTTTTCCTCAATTTATATCTTCATTATTATTATATAATTATCCTATATTCTATGTATATGTACCATACATATGTATGTAGCTCAATTAATCTTTATTTTATAGTTAATTAGATGTTTTAAAAGGTTCCCTTCTCAATTCCTCTCGATAAGCAAGCTCGATTAAAGGGAACTTCTCCATTTCTAACCCATTTTTTGTACACTCCATAAAATAATTTAAGCCTCCAATATTTTTCTAAAACTAATCAATTTAATATAAAAAATATATTTTAGTTCATTTCTGGTTTTATGAAAACAATTATTCATTCATCCTCTTTAAAGACTCTTTATTCATTTCCCTAAAACCTCACTTAAGTGGCACATTTCTAATGTAACCTAACCACTCTTTTTCATGTTTTAAATTCATTTTGACATAATTATTATTGATCTATTATTATTTTTCTTTTATGAATGATAAATAATTATTTAAATCCCTTATTTCATGGATATCGTTGCTATACACCCTATTGTTATGCTTTATGACATGATTACAATATCCATTAATATCCATGGGTAACCCTTATTTTTATTCCTTATGTTTGATTCTTTATGTGTCACACATATTCCTGAACATGTTATAATGTGTGTACCTAGATATCACTCCAATGCATTGGGTAATTTTTTAGTCTCATGATGTGTTATGTATGGGATTATGGAGTATACCTAATCCATTATGGGACTCTGTCCACCGTGTGATATAGTCTTGGCAGTTAGCTTTGACTCATGTTTATGTCATTTTATATGTTTTTTACACTTTACTATGTTACAATGATCATATGATTCCATTTTTCATATTTTATTCTTCCATATGTTTTTCATGATCCATTCCTTTTATGTTATCATTTTATGCCTTTTAATACATGTGTTATGCTTCATTCCTATGTTTATTCTCTTACTGGACTTTTTAGCTCATCCCTTTTGTCTATGTATTCCTTGGGTTATCCTATTCAATTGTAGGAGATCAAAGTTGTTGAGCATGCATTGATTCAAAAATTTCATTAATTTTTTTTATGATCACAAACACCAACATTTATGTTACTAATAAATTTTTTTCAATGAATTTTAGGTTAATTATATTTGTTAGAATATTTATTCTAGAAGCATACTAAAGTCATTGGTCCATGGGAAAATATTTTTTTCTGTATTCTGGACTTGTTTGAATGTATTATGGAAACATTTTTCATACCCTTCATTTATAAGCGTAACTTATGGTTTCAAAACCCTATGTTTAGAATGAATTGTATGGATCATGTACCCTACATTGTTAGAAAAGTATGGATCAACAACCCTATATTTAGAAGAAACCCTATTTTTAAAGAACTAAATGTATAGTTCATCAACCCCAATTTTTTAAAAACCTGTACCTTTTCAACCCTACTTTTGGAGCTTGTCACTATGCTAAGTAACCCTACATTTGACTAGTCAATGATGGAGTTTTAAATTTAAGATATTACCTATTTTTTCTGCAATGGTCTCGTTAGAAGTCAATATTGTTTTAAAGATATTTTGTAATCGATTAAAAGGCTCATATTCAATGGGTTAAATCATTCCCATTTCTAAGGGATGTTATAACTCTATTTTAATTATTTTGAATTCAAATATTCTTGATTTATTATATGGTATTTATGGAATCATTTTACCTATATTTTTTTGTCCTGTGGTATAAATAATGATATGTTCATATTATAAATATAATAAATAAAAAATATATAGAAAGACAGATATATATATATATATATGTATTGGAGAGAAAAATCTGTATTCTTGTAAATAATTATGTGTTGTCATATTTAGAGCTATATTTTGGAGACATACATGTTTTGATCTAGATTATTGGCTTGGTGTTGCTACTTTTTCTAATATTATATTTTATTTTCAAATATTCTTCTATAGGTTTGAAAAATATTTTTTCATAGTTACAATTTAAAGAAATACATTTATATTCATCTATATTTTGTTTTATCTATTATTATTTAAATAAAGTTTGTGTAACATTGAAGATTATTTTTATTTTGTTATACATTATCAAAGATCAAACACATGTGTAAGTTTCTCCTAAAACTATAAGAAAAATATGTTTCTCTCAATCAAAATAAATCCCTATTGATTTACTGAAGTTCATATGCTTAGAATTAGTTGTGGTGGTAGTGGTGGATTATCTGTTTCTCAGACTAAGATGTGTATTTATGGTTCCCTATAAAATATGCAGAAGGCCGTGTAAAAGTATTATAATAAAGGTATCAAATTCTTGTACTCAGTTGTATAATTACCTTGTAAAAGGACTTATTGGTGAAATCACCAATCTCATGGAGAGAGTGTTGGTGGAGTGGACTAGGGGATCTTTGTGCCCTAAACCACTATACATATTTGTGTTCTTTTCTTTATTTATTTATTCTTCTCACTCATCTTTAAGAGGGAAATAAATAATCAATTCATAACAAGATAGTTTTTTGGAATCTATAAAATATTTAGAAGGATCACAATTCACCCCCCCCCCCCTCTTGTGTCTTCATCATAATCATTCTGACCAATCTGACCTAACAATTGGTATAAAAGGAAGTGTACTATTGGTATATTTTATTTTAGTAAATCCTTGAATTTTTTTTTTCTATTTGATAACAATAATTATTATCAAAGGTAACTTTTGGATCAAATAATCCTGAGTTATAGATTTGGATTAAGAAAATCTTGAAATATATTATCTTAGAGAAGGTATGTCAATGATCTATGATACCTACTCTAATGGTGATAATTATGGATTATAGAAACCATGTATGATTATTTATTTGAAAAATCTTGGAAGAATAGTTTATTTAAAGGTTTTGATCCTTATGAAATTTATAAGGAAGATCTGTAAAAATGGGATGATGATCAAGAAAAATAATATGATCTTAATTAAAGAGAAATGAATGATATTGTCTATGATTTTGGGATTGATGATTTTAATTGAGATTATCAATGTTCTAATGCATATGAGATGTAGAAGACTATTTCTTTTCCTATTAAAGAACTAAGAATATCATAAAACTGAGATAAAATACTACAAAGTTAAAGTTTTATACTTTAAGAATGCATGAAGATGAAAATATCACTCATATGAATGGGAGATTGAAAAAAATTATCAATAATGTTGTTGATTTGGAATATCTAGTTTATAAATTAGATCAGGCACTAAAAGTACATAGAGTACTACCCTCTAAGTTGAATGGAATATCTGATTTTATACAAAAATCCACACCAGTTAAAGAATTATCAATGAAATAACTAATTCAAACTTTGACGATGTATAAATATGAGATACTAGATGAAGATTAAAATCATACAAAATATGAATAATCTTCTCTAAAAACTAATTTGGATGAATTATCTGATTCAATTCATCAAGATACAGATAAATATTTATCAAATCTTGATAAAAGGTTTGAAAAAACTACGCAACAAGAGAAATAAAGGGATTGAAGAGAATAGATGTTGTGAATGAAGATAAAAGGGTCATACAAAGTTTAATTATCCATTACTTAAATATATAAGGAAATCCAATTATAAAATAAAAGTAAATAAAATTATGAAGGCTACTTAGAGTGATTCTTCTGGTTCAAATGATAAATCTTCTAAAATTATAAGGTTGGGCAAAAAAATTAAATAGTTTGTCTCATGACTCAAACTGATGAGGTATAATCGTATTACTCTCAAAAATATAATTTTAAAAAACTATCTTATGATGAATTAAATAAATATTTATTTATTATACAACATAAATTTAAATCCCTAAATAAATATCATGAAAAATTTATAAAATTTTATGATGTTATTTTATTAGATAAAGAAATCCGGTCAAAACAAATTACAGATTTAAAATCTAATTCTTCTAAAATTTATTGTGATTTACATGATAATATAATGAAAGAATTATTGGATGAATTTTACACTTTAAATAAAGCTTCTAGTATTATTACAAAATGGGAAAACTATCAAATCATTGGTAAAAATAAAATTCACAAAGGAAAACTTGGAATATGTAGTAATTATGAAAGACCAAAATTATATAGGATTTATTTTGTTTCTAGATCAAATTGAAAATTCATTTCAACTATTAAATGATTTTATTATGGTATAAATGGTCATTTTTCAAATCATTATATCTTTATAAAATGTAACACTCTGACCCCAGTTACCCAGAGTCGGTGCATTATTATGTATCATTGGCATGATCACAAAAGATCAAGTCTTGAAAGACTGATTAGTTTAGTATTCTTAGAAGTACTAGATACATTCATAAGGTTTACATTACATCATAAAATGGAAAACTAAAACAAAATTGTTTCCATAGACAATACTGAGATCTCATAGACTATCCCTGCAGGTCAGTCATAATATACTTCTTCGTATCCTTGGAAAAATAAAACATAGAAAGGGGTGAGCTTAGATGCTTAGTAAGGATAACAATATAGCAGAAGCTTTCATAAATAAGCATAAACATTTAAGGAAATGTATAAAACTAAAACAAAATCCTTTTCAACATAAACTTCATTATAATATGGAAAATATATATCAAAATAATTCCATTTACTTACTCACATGGATATTCTACTAGTCGAATAATCACATGCAATATCAATAGCCACTTTCATAATGATGGAATGCATAATGTCAGACTTTCATAACCACATAGTCAAGGAATTATTCCAAGACTACAAGTAAGATTTTGTCAAGGGATTGTGTCAAGACACTAGTTTTTCTAATGAGACCTAATGATTCATCGAGGAGCTATAGCGGGCTCCACCCGTCACATACTAAGTCCAATGCATTCCTCATATAAAAAGGTTTAAACATAACATAAATATTCATATTAAAACTGGCATACAAAATGTAAATACATTGTCCATAAACCAAAAATGGTATGAAATAACACATCCATAGTCAAACATATTACAAAAACTTTAATAAAATATGGAATTTTTGTATCATAATAAATCAACTTCAAAAAAACTTAAAATCCATCAAAAGATGTTGTCATGGATAAAATCAAAACCTTTTTAGAGAAATATATCTTTCTATTTTTAAATAATTTAAAGGTAACGTAATTATAAAAGAAACATTTATATTTGAAAATATTCTTATAAGATTGTAAGGGAAGCTTCGATGATGTTATAACAGAGGAAAATATTTGCACCCTCCGTATAAGTTAAAAAACATTCTTACCTTAATTTTGTCAAAAAGGTCATAAAGTACCTTGTTTGGAAAACGATGGAAAGATTCCTTTAAAAACATATAAGGTCAAATAAGGGCATAAATGACTTTACCCCATTGTCTATTAAATAGTAAAAATGTTTTGAAACAAATTTTTAAGAAACATGGATGTGGATGATAAAGAGTTCCCAGTAGATAATTACGTAAAAACAACCTCGGATAATAAAGAGATTGTAAAATTAACCCTTACCTTGTTCTTTTCCTTGGTAGAGGGTAGGTTAACCTCCTGTATAATGGTGAAATAATTGTTATTAAATTATACAATAATAATATACATTAATATGATATCATATATGATCTTTTAACATTGCTTTGTTAATAATATCTTTAGTATTATCTTCGTCTCGGGTGTTAACTGTTTCATTTTCCTTTATATTCTTTGTTACGTAAGTAATGTTTGTTATGGATATGATGTATATTATTCATATTAATAATTATATTAAGTATTTAGACATTATTTTTAATCATTTAATGAAAATTATTCTTGAATGGATACGATGGGGAATGATCACATCACGTTCATGGAGACAGTAATCCGTACGTACGCACGAGGGACAATATCATTCTTTTGATATTAAAATAATATATAATTGGATGGTATATCATATATAAATAATAATTATCATGTTATATTTATTATTTACATCAATTACACATCATTATTATACCCATCCAAATAATAATGTATTGAATAACAATTACACCACGACTTGGAGACGGTAAGCCGTACGTACGCACGTATGGTGACATGTCATTCAAAAGATGGATATAATAATGAATATGGTTGTGCCATATTTATAATAACATCGCAGTATATAAAAGATATTGTATTTATTATTTTATAATTGAAACAATAAATAAAGAGGAAGTGGAAGAAGAAAAGAACTTAAAATAGGTGATGAAATATTTACCTATTCTTCGGGTTCTTCCTTTCGATTTGATCAAAAGGGTTATTTAGGATGGATTTTTGACTAAAGGAAGGCCTCTAGGATTAAGGGAGTACAGTTGAGATGGTATTTGTGAAGAGTTTGGCTAATCCAAATGGCTTTGAAGGTGTTAATTAGAGAGAAGGGGGAGTGTTCTTTTATAAGAGGGGTGAGGGGAACCTTAGGAAAAGTTAGAAATATTATTTTATAATGAAATAATTTTCTATTTCTAATGGCTTAAAAATAAATTATTTAAAGTATAAGGTGGTTTTGGGTATAAAAACACTCAACCAATAGGTTTTATACAGGTTTGGGTCACTATATTAACCTTATTTGTTAGATTTAACTCTTAGTTAAATATTTTGACATTTACCATGTCTCTTTGTATTTTTATATTAAATGGTTAATAAACATACTATAAACTTACAAGAGAAACCTAAATGGTTCATTAATAACACACCTATCATTATATAAGTCTTTTGGATGAAACTTAGATTTTTAGGAATAGAATATCAATTAATAATATAATATTTGTTTTAAAAACTCTTTTATGTCAATTTTGACACTATTTGGTATTTTGTTTTTTCGAAATTTATAATAGCATTATTACTTCAAAAAAAAATAATCTAACCAACCCTAATATGTAATATTAACCTATAAAATTAGTGTAATTCCTAAAAAGTCTCAAATTACATTTATTTTGATATTTATAATATCAATTATTTTAATCTATCATTAATACGATAATTACTACATCATAATTGTGTCATAAATAAATTAAATTATTTATTGACTAAAAAATATAAATAAAATACCATTATGTAGGAAATATTTTTATCTTTCTAATGAATATTTATAGTCTAATTTATCTTATGTATAACCATATATTAAAAATGTTTTAGTTATTAAACATTGATTTTAACTCTTTTAACTCTTCTTTAAATAAAATAATAATAAATGTCCTAATCTAATACAAGTGGACCTAAAGGATCATATATTATTCCTAAGGTTTTTTTTGGTCTAATTAAACTTATACAATAGAATTATTACATGTTTTATTATAATAATAATGTCATTTTTACCCTTAATTACTCTATTTAATTTTAACCGTGGTAAATAAAAGTAAAAAGTTATGGGGATGGCGCTGCAGTCACCGGGTGCTTCCCTCTCCTAGGGTTTTCATTCGTCCTCTCCAATCGGCTGCCTACCGCAGAGGTCGAGTTTCAATCTTCATCATTGATTTCTCCCGCTTCCCTTTCCCTTCGTGTTCTTCGGCTTCCCCGTTGGATTCCTCTGCTTCTCCTTCGGTCGCCGCTTCCATAGATATTTTTGTTGGATCGGAACAAAACGGGAATGATGGCAAGAGGGGGGGTGAATTGCCTTTTAAAAAAATGATTGACAAATTAAAATTAAAGTAAAAAATGCAGCGGAAATAAAGAGGCAATCACACAAGAAATTGTTAACGGAGTTCGGCCAAAACCCGGCCTACGTCTCCGCTCCCAACTCAACCGTTGAGAGATTCTACCGCTTGCTTTTCAATGGTTTTAGCAAGAAACCCACTAGGCTTTGAGGTAGCACTAGGACCTATTACAGCTTGCTTTTTGTGGTTTATCAAGAACCCACTTGCTTTCAATGGAATAGCAAGAACCCACTAGCCTTCTTACAGGTGAAGGCTAGCTCACCTATGTCTCAAGCTTTTTAGAGGAAAAGCTTGTGAACCTCTTCACACCTTAATGGTGATGTGAAACCCAAAAGAAAGGGAGGATGAGAAAAGATTTGGGGTTTGTAGGCACAAACCCAAGTTTAAGCTCAAAATAAATAAACAAGAAAAACCGTATTGGAGGAAGACTTGGGCGCCAATTGGATGATGGAGTTGATGTAGCGTGCTCTCCCAAGCTTCTTGAGGTGCTCCTTGGATTGGAAATTGGATTGGAGCACTTGAGGATCCTTGAAGGTGGAGCACCGGAGGTTTGCCAAATGTGCAACAATATGTCCGGGCGCTTGGTATATGATCCGATTAGTGTCCGGGGCTTCCTTGGCCTTTATTTATAGGCATGGAACCCTTGGGGAGGCTTCGGAGCCGTTGGAGAGGCTAAAAGAGCCGTTGGGAGCCAAGTGGGCCAGCCTGGTCAAACTGCAACGGCTAGTTTGACTGGGCTACCGGCTGGCCGGTGCAGGGCCACCGGCTGGCCGGTGCCTTGGATGTTGAGAAGTGCTTCTGCCCAGGAGCCACCGGCTGACCGGTGAGAAGGCCACCGGCTGGCCGGTGGTGAGACAGTAGGTCTCACTATTCATCTGGGTGCCACCGGCTGGCCGGTGACAGAGCCACCGGCTGACCGGTGGAACCTGGCAGTGGGCAATGCCTCTGCCAGGTCCACCGGCTGGCCGGTGATATCACACCGGTTGGCCGGTGGACTGAGTTTCAGTCCACTTGAAGTTCTTTCTTGGGCCAATCCTTGGCAATCTTTTGCCTATAAAACAAAAACACTTAAAACAATGTTAGACACATATGAAAGTGATTGTGATCATGAAAATCAAAGAGTGTGGGGTACAACAATTTTCCGATCCAGGCTTCCTCGGATCTCATCTGTTGGAGGCCGCTCATCGGGAGGTGGAGATATGTTTGCACACGGTGGCTCCTTTCTGTTTGCGTGTGGCGGTGACCTCTCATGTGAGCAGCGTTGCGGTGGACGTTGTGGCGTTCGTGGATGCCGGTCGGGGCCGTTCGACGGTCTTCGTGTTGCAGGGAGTTTGGCGGCCTAGATTCGGGAGCTTCGTCGAGATTTGGTTGTTGTGGAGTCTCTTACTTCCCAACTCGTGACCTCGGTCCGGGGTTGGATTTCTCACTCATTGCTTCTCCAACTCAGTCTGTTTCCTCTTCTTCTTTAGCCAACGGACCTTCTTTGCACTCCCTTTGGGAGTTGGGAGCTCGGTCGGCAGCGTCTTTGGCGGAATGTTGATCAAGCTCGTGCAGCGATCCACTGCTTGGATCATGAGGTGGTTGGCTTGGTCTGATGGTGGAGGTGATTGATGCGGTGGAGGAAAGAGTGTTCTTTATAGCTTTGGGATGGATCTGTTCTGTTTTTTTCTCTGTTTTCCTATTGCTGCGTTTGCTGGATCGATCTGTCACTGGGAAGAAATTGTTGTGGTTGGAACTTGTTGTTGGTCTCGTTGCATTTAGATGGCATGTTCTGTCTTGCAGTTTACATCGGGTGGGAGACCTCGAAGGAGGGATGGGTGTCTTGGCACCCATCATTTAGTCGTCTATTCTTTTAGATGGATGGGCACCCAGACTGAACTTGCTCGGTGTTCTCTCTTGGATGTTGCAGCGCATCAGGTTGATGGTTCAGTGAGTCTCTCATTGGCACCATTGGGGGGTGGCTCGAAAGAGAGATAGGTATGCTGGCACCTATCGTCCAGTCCTCTTCTCATATTTCTGTATGAGTTGGAGGAGTTCTCTTCTTTGGATGTGTTTCCAGCACGACACATTGCATCGCAGAGGGGGTGGTGCATCATCCAGGTGGATTACGTTGTGGCATTTTCAGTTAGGGGGGGTGATGAGACTTTCTGGCCTGTTCTTGTTTTGATTTTTGTTTCTCTTTGGCTTTTGGATCCTTTTTGGCCATTTGGCCTGTTCTATTTTTACGTCTTTCATCTGTTTCTATAATGGGTTACTCCTTCTTCCCTTCAAAAGGAGTTTCTTTCTTATTCAATAAACGGGGGGCTTTCCCACTTTACCTTTAAAAAAAAGTAAAAAGTTACTATTCACTAATAATTATTTTCATATTATTGAACCACCTTTTACTTACTAATATCAACCGTTTCTCTCGAATTTTTGAAATTAAACTCATAGAAGCAGTAAGATTAAGTTTTATGTAAATTTGTAAATTCTCCTAGGAGGTGGGTAAAAGACGGTATGAAGTTCGATAAAATTTGTATATATCTAAAATTATTATAAACTGACTCCAATTAATTACATTGAACTTATATAGGTATTATGTATCTATTTTGACCTAAAAAAAAATTAAATAAAATAAATAATTATTTAAATTAAAATTCTGTTTTAAACTATAACTCTGTGTTTTTCACTATTCATCAAAAATTGAAAGTTTTCTGAAAAATAAAAAAAAAATCACCCTAAGCTAATTTAGACATTCCGAATCCATAAATGAATTCCATTTTGAAAGATAAAATTTATAAAATTTCAAAAACTAGGCATTACTCTTCACAACGGCTAGTTTGATTGGTTGTGGTGTGTTAGAACTCGAAGTTGCGTACAACACATGCTATTGTATTATTCAAAGAGAAATGTATCGTGGAAGCTTGGGTTGTTACATTCTCCCCTCCTTCAAATAATCTTTTCCTCAAAATTTCTAGAATATTACTACATAAAAAGACTTGGGTGGTTCTTCATCATAAGTTCCTCAGGTTCCCACGTTTCCTCTTCCATATTATGGTTTCTCCATAGAAATTTTACTAGATGAGTCTTCTGGTTTCTCAGCACTTGTTTTCTTGTATCAAGAATCTTGACAGGCTCTTCACAATAAGACAAATTGGGTTCCAGTTCAAATTCATCATAGGTGAGTACATGCATTGGGTCAGGAATGTAATTTCTCAATAGTGATATGTGTAACACATCGTGAACTTTGGAGAGACTTGGTGGCATTTCCAAACGGTAAGCTACAGCTCCAATTCATTCTAGAATTTCGAAAGGTCCGATGTACCTGGGACTCAATTTACCCTTCTTACCAAAACGTAAAACACCCTTCCATGGAGATACCTTCAAGAAAACATGATCTCCTACCTAAAATTCCAAATCCTTCCTTCGAGTATCGACATATATCTTTTGCCTACTTTGAGCTATTTTGATGTAGTTTTGGATCACCTTCACCTTTTCCATCATTTCCTCCACCAGTTCTGGGCCTACGGGTTTTCTTTCACTAACATCATCCCAACAGGTTGGTGTGCGACATCTCTTTCCATATAACGCTCCATATGGTGCCATATGAATACTTGAATGGAAGCTATTGTTATAGAAAAATTCTACCATAGGTAAATATTGATCCCACATACCTTGAAAGTAAAGTGATCATGATCTCAATATGTCTTCTAAGGTTTGAATAGTCCGTTCTGATTGTCCATCAGTTTGAGGGTGGTAGGCGGTACTCAAATAATGTTCAGTATCCAGGTATTTCTGAAGACTTTTCCAGAATCTTGATGTAAAATAGGGATCATGATCCGAAACAATCGATAGGGGTACTCCATGAAGCCTCACAACTTCATTAATATATAGTATTGCTAGAAAAACAAGTGGTAAATTTTCTCTTATAGAAAAAAAATGTGGTGACTTGGTAAGACGATCAATAATGACTCATATTGAATTGTTCCATCTAGGTGTCATTGGTAGTCCCATGACAAAGTCCATCGTAATATTGTCCCATTTCAACTCAGGTATGGGAAGAGGTTGCAAGAATCCTCTAGGCTGTTGCCTTCCAGCTTTCACTTTTTGACAAACCATACATCTTGACACAAAATCAGCAATCTCCATCTTCATGTTGTCCCACCAAAAATGTTCCTTCAAATATCTATACATTTTTGTGCTCCTAGGTTGTATAGAGAAATTGGATCTATGAGCATCATCCAACAATTCTCTTTTTAGATCAGGTATATCGGGAACACAAAGTCTCTTCCCAAATTTCAAAACTCCATCTTTATATACAAAGTTACTCAATCTCCCGTTATTCACAACTTTAATATTCTTTTGAAACTCCTCATCATCAGCCTGAGAACTTTTTATCCTTTCTAGTAAAGATGGTTTGGAAACCATTTGAAAAAGCATTGATGTTTCACCATCCATGGTTATTCCCATATCCATCTTTACTTGATCCATATATATAGGATCCTTTTCAACTCTCATCTTGTTCAAAACTCCATGATCCTTTCTACTCAAAGCATATGCCACCTTATTTTCCTTCCCTGGGTGGTAGTGTATAGTGAAATCATAATCCTTGAGTAGTTCAAGCCATCTCCTTTGCCTCATGTTGAGCTCCTTTTGTGATAAAATATACTTTAAACTCTTGTGATCGGTATATATCTCACATTTTTCACCATAGATATAGTGTATCCAAATATTCAAAGAAAAGATTATAGATGATAACTCAAGATCATGGGTAGGTTAGTTTTGCTAATGAATTTTTAGCTGTCATGATGCATAGGCAAAAACTCTGTCATTCTGCATAAGGACACAACCAAGTCCTTTCTTCGATGCATCACTATAAATAACAAACCCATCATTACCTGATGGTAGATTCAAGATAGGAGCATTGAATAATATTCTCTTCAATTATTCAAAACATTCTTCACACTCTTTTGTCCAAACAAATTTAACCCCTTTACATGTGATATTTGTTAATGGGTTAGCCAACTGGGAAAAATTCAGGACGAAACGATGATAATAACCTACTAAACCAATAAAACTACATATCTTAGTTATACTCATCGGTGCTAGACATTATTGGATTGCCTTGGTCTTAGAAGGATCAACAGACACTCCATCCTTAGAGATAATATGGCCAAGAAAAGAAATCTCCTGAAGCCAGAATTCACACTTGTTAAACTTCCCATATAATTCATGTATTCTAAGAGTCTTCAGGATAATGTGCAAGTGATTTTCATGATCTTCATAGCTTTTGGATTATACCAATATACCATCAATAAATTACACTATAAATTCATCAAGATATTCCTTGAAAACTCTGTTCATTAGATCCATGAAAATAGAGGGTGCATTAGTCAATCCAAAAGGCATTATTGTGAACTCGTAGTGCCCGTATCTGGTTCGAAATACTATCTTCGAAATGTCTTCTTTCTTCACACACAACTGATGATATCCAGATCAAAGGTCAATCTTTGAAAAGTATTGAGCTCCATTAAGTTGGTCGAATAAATCATCAATGTGAGGTAGGGGATGCGTGTTCTTTATTACTATAGCATTGATCTTCCTGTAGTCAATGCACAACCTCATAGATCCATCTTTCTTCTTAACAAAAAAGAAAGGGTCTCCCCATGGAGAAACACTAGGGTGAATAAATCCCTTATTACTCAATTCATTTAGTTGTTTCTTTAGTTCCACTAATTCTATTGTGGCCATTCTATAAGGTGTGTTCGATATGGGCCTTGACCCAGGAATTAAATCAATGGAAAACTCAATTTCTCATTCTGGAGGATGTCCAGGTAAATATTCTGGAAACACATCAACATATTATTTCACAATAGGTACATCCTCTATTTAAATATTCCTTTCCTCACCCATAGTTATTTCATTCTCTTCCTCCCCAATAATTGAATTTAGTTGAGCTATTGAGGGTGGATCTAGATAAGAATCAGGTGGTGACATTTCTGCTCTAAAGATAAGGTGTTCGTTATCATCGTCATCAAAAATAGTAACCTCCTTCTTCTTACAATAAATTTTTTCATAATGGTCTAAAAGCCAATCCATATTGAGGATTATATCAAATTCAATCATGGGTATGATGATGAGATCAGCAGTTAAAGAACTTTTATATGCTCTAATGGGAACTAATTCGCAAAACTTTGTTACAATGATACTTCCCTTAAGAGTTTTGACTGACAACTACCTTTTTAAATCAAATTGGAAATATCTAATTTTCTAAGAAAACTAGGAAGATATGAAACAATGCAATGATCCAAAATCAAATAAATAATTTTCTAAACTTGAGGAAACCATTAAATTACTTGACACTACATATTTCAGAGCTTCAATATCAGTAGTAGTGATAGCATAATCTTGGCCTTGATCCCTTAGACTTTTCTAAGGTAAGTTCTCCTAGCACTTAGGACATTCATTCGCATAATTCCGCCTTTCTCTACGATTGTAGCATTCAACATCGACAGCCTATTTCTTCCTCTTGCAATCACGAGCTTGGTGGCCTTTTTCACCACACTTGTAACAGACTCTCATTCCCTTCAGGCAAGCACGAGGGTGTTTCTTCCCACATTTATTATAGGATGGATATTCAACTTTTCCCTTCTTCTCCTTATTTCCATTTCCAAAGTGTTCAGCAAATCTCTTCTTCTCTTGCTTTGCTTTAAAGTCATAAGACCTAGAGAATTCTTTTTCTGTCTTGATAGCACATGAGACAATATCTTCGTACGAGGAAAACGATTATGAAACTAATGATCGATGAAGAAATGGTTTTAACCCATCAATGAAATGATCAATCTTACTTCTTAGGTTACGTATATAATCGGCAGTATGCCTTGATAACCTTGTAATGTTAGATTCATACTTTGTGACATTTTCATAATCCTTTTACCTCAAACTCATAAATTTCCTTTCCATATATACTCGATGGTCACGAGGAAAGTATTTTTCTAAGAAAAGATCTTCAAACTCCCTCCATTCCATATTTAATACTTCATTATCTTCCTTTGTGTTTTGAATCAATGACCACCATTGATCAACATCTCCAGTGAGGCGGTAAACTGCCATGACAACATTTTCCCTTTCATTAATCCCCAAGTCATGGAATATTTTCTCTAAGGAATTTATCCATTTCTCATCCACTAATGGATTTGTACTCCCATTGAATGTTGGTGGTTGTTTCCTCATGCAGTGATCTAACATTGATCATCCACGTTGTAGATCAGGGTACTCCATACGGGTAAGGTTATTATTCATAACCTGAGTGAGTTGTCCCAGTATGGTGATAAGATGATCAGCACCAGTTGCTTCACCAGCTCCACTATAATTATCTTGAGATGGAGGGAAATCCCTACATGGAGTGCGTGCATTGATACGGTTTCAATTCCTTCCACTAGGTGCCATTTCTAAACAATGGCATACACTAGATTAGTTTATGAATCACAATACATAATTCCAAACTTGTAAAACACTTAACATAAACTGAACAGTTTATGGATATAATACATAATCATAAAAAATGTTTTCTTTGAGAAAGTATATACTCATAAACCCATCATTATGGTTTGTAAAGAAAATGAGAATTATCCTAATCATATCCCTCGGGAGTGTCGTAACCAAGAGTGCAGCAAGGCTCATTGTTGTGAACCAGTTCCCATTCGAGTCTAGCTCAAAGAGGTGTTTTTAAATTTTATCCCCAGGTACATCTGTGTCAGAGCCGCCTCTACCTGCTCATATCCAAACAGGGATGTATTTCTTGGAAAACTCAAAAAATCTCTACAATACCAAAATTCTAGGAAGTTCTTCTATATTAATCCTCAAATTCTATCTTAGGGATATGTGCTCTAATCAGAGTTTATCTAAATCTAGTTTCCATGGTTTGTACTAAACTTCCTCTGATACCAACTGTAACACACCAACCCCAGTTCCCAGAGTCGGTGCATTATTAAGTATCATTGTCATGATCACAAAAGATCAAGTCTCGAAAGACCGATAAGTTTAGTAGACTTGAAAGTACTATATACATTCATAAGGTTTACATTATATCATAAAATGAAAAAGTACAACAATATTATTTCCATAGAAAACATTGAGATCCCATAAACTATCCCTGAAGGTCAGTCATAATATACTTCTTCACATCTTGGGAAAAATAAAACATAGAAAGATGTGAGCTCAGATGCCCAGAAAGAATAACAATATAGCAGAACCTTTCATAAATAAGCATAAACACATAAGGAAATGTATAAAACTAAAACAAAATACTTTTCAACATAAACTTTATCATAATATGTAAAATATAAATTAAAATAATTCCATTTAATTACTCACATGGATATTCTACTAGTCGAATAATCACATGCAATATCAAAAGCCACTTTCATAATGATGGAATGCATAATGCCAAACTTTCATAACCACATAGTCAAGGCCTTGTGCCAATACTACAAATAATATTTTTTCAAGGCCTTGTTCCAAGACACTAGTTCGTCTCAAGAGACCTACTGATGCATCGAGGAGTTATAGCGGGCTCCACCCGTCACTTACTAAGTCCAATGCATTCCTCATATGAAAAGCTTTAAACATAACATAAACATTCGTATTAAAACTGGCATACGAAATGTCAATACTTTATCCACAAACCATGAATGGTATGAAATTACACATCCACAGTAAAAAATATCACAAAAAATTTAATACAATATGGAAGTTTGGTATCATAATAAATCAACTTCAAACAAACTTAAAATCCATCAAAGGAAGTTGAGATAGATGAAATCAAAACATTTTTAGAGAAATATCTCTTTCTATTTTGAAATCATTTAAAGGTCACGTAATTATAAAAGAAACATTTATATTTGAAAATATTCTTATAATCTTGTAAGGGAAGCTTCGACGATGTTATAACGGTGGAAAATAGTTGCACCCTCCATATAAGTTAAAAAAACATTCACTACGACAAAATCACGATTTAGCAGCGGTTTTTTTTTCGTTTCGCGGCGGTTTAAACCGCCACAAAATAGATTGGCGGCGGTTTTGAAAAACCGCCGCGAAATCGTGCATCGGGAAACTATTCGCGATAGTTTTTAAAACCGTCGCAGAACGTTTCGCAACGGTTTTTTAGCGGCGGTTTAAACCGCCTCTAAATAATTTAGCGGCGGTTTTTTAATTTTTTTATTTTTTTTTTATTTTTTTTATTTTTTTTATTTTTTTTTATTTTTTTATTTTTTTATTTTTTTATTTATTTTATTTATTTTGTATTTACCTTTATTTATCCATGCATGCACATGCTCATGTCCATGCCCATGCCCATGCCCATGCCCATGCAATATAAAAAAATACTATGTTTGATGAGATTTGAACTGCTAACCTCTTGCATATTTTCCAAAGACTTTACCACTCCAACAAGCTCATCATGTGGTTAATAAATAGAATTTAATATACTTATATATATTAATTGAAAAAACAAATAATACATAAATAATAGATATAAACTCAATAATAAAAAATAATAAATAATAAATAAATATAAATAATAAATAAATATAAATAATAAATAATAAATAATAAATAATAAATAAATATAAATAATAAATAATAAATAAATATAAATAATAAATAATAAATAAATATAAATAATAAATAAATATAAATAATAAATAATAAATAAATATAAATAAATAATAAATAATATATAATAAATAATAAATAATAAATAATAAATAATAAATAATAAATAATAAATAATAAATAATAAATAAATAATAAATAATAAATAAATATAAATAATAAAAAATAACTAAATATAAATAATAAATAATAAGTAAATAAAATAATAAATAATAAATAAATATAAATAATAAATAAATATAAATAATAAATAATAAATAATAAATAAATATAAATAATAAATAATAAATAATAAATAAATATAAATAATAAATAAATATAAATAATAAATAGTAAAGAATAAATTATAAATATTAAATATTAAATATTAAATAATAAATAAATAATAAATAAATATATAATTAATAAATAATAAGTAAATATAAATAATAAATAATAAATAATAAATAATAAATAATAAATAAATATAAATAATAAATAAATATAAATAATAAATAAATATAAATAATAAATAAATATAAATAATAAATAATAAATAATAAATACATATAAATAATAAATAATAAATAAATATAAATAATTAATAAATATAAATAATTAATAAATATAAATAATAAATAATAAATAAATATAAATAATAAATAATAAGTAAATATAAATAATAAATAATAAATATAAATAATAAATAAATATAAATAATAAATAATAAATAATAAATAATAAATAATAAATAATAAATAAATATAAATAATTAATAATTAATATATATAATTAATAAATAATAAGTAAATATAAATAATAAATAATAAATAATAAATAATAAATAAATATAAATAATAAATAAATATAAATAATAAATAGTAAATAATAAATAGTAAATAATAAATAATAAATAATAAATAATAAATAATAAATAATAAATAATAAATAATAAATAATAAATAAAGATAAATAATAAATAAATATAAATAATAAATAATAAATAATAATAATAAATACATATAAATAATAAATAATTAATAAATATAAATAATTAATAAATATAAATAATTAATAAATATAAATAATAAATAATAAATAAATATAAATAATAAATAATAAGTAAATATAAATAATAAATAATAAATAATAAATAATAAATAAATATAAATAATAAATAATAAATAATAAATAATAAATAATAAATAATAAATAATAAATAAATATAAATAATAAATAATAAATATATATATAATTAATAAATAATAAGTAAATATAAATAATAAATAATAAATAATAAATAATAAATAATAAATAATAAATAAATATAAATAATAAATAAATATAAATAATAAATAATAAATACATATAAATAATAAATAATAAATAAATATAAATAATTAATAAATATAAATAATTAATAAATATAAATAATAAATAATAAATAATAAATATAAATAATAAATGATAAATAATAAATAAATATAAATAATAAATAATAACTAAATATAAATAATAAGTAATAAGTAAATATAAATAATAAATAATAAATAATAAAGGTAACACATGAAAAAGTATGAAAAGACGTGGTAAGGGATGAAAAATCATGAAAACGCATGAAAACGGATGGAGAAGCATATGAAGAATGAGGCATTCGAAAGAATGAGAACGCATGAAAACTCATGACAACTCTGGAAAACCCCTTAATAATTCAACATAATCATCATAATAACCCACAAAAAACCATTGATAAAGATAACAAGTCATGGAAACCCAAATAAACAGTAATAAATAGAGCAACCATTAAAACCCGTCAAAACGGTCATAAAGAGACAAAAACATTGGACTCACATTAACGGAGATAACTTATGATCCGAGAGTTTGTTTTAGATCCACGACTTGTCAAATCAAAGATCCTGAAATGATCTTCGACCTGATAGGTGAAAGAGTCCGAATGGATAGGCGGATCGGAAGTTATGACCATTTAAAAAAAACTGACGGGGAACGGGTGCTAGAAACGAGGCATTGAAAAACATAACAAACCTGATACCCACTAAAAAGGTCATAACATATGATCCAGGAGTGCATGTGGGCGCCGCGACTAGTCTAACTGAAGCTCATGGAACGAGCTATGATCTGGCAGGTGGAGGTGTCCGAACTGACACGCGGATCGAAAGTTAGATCCATTTGAAGACAAGTTCGACGGGACACCGGTGACAGAAACGGGGTTTCGGAGGCCTTCGGAGGGGTTTTTGGGGTTGAAAAATAGGACAAAAGCTTGGTTCTATGGATTGGGTGGGTAGCTCTCTTCGCTGGCTTCGATTTGATATGTGGTAGAGCCCAAACGGACACCAAGAGCGAAAGTTATGGCTGTTTGAAGTTGGAGAACTTTTTTCAACATTCTTATAACTCTAATATCTTCTGCACCTTAGAGTGTCTTATGGTTTTGATTATATGTGCCTCTATATCTCTTCATGATCTTCGATTTGACTGGTCGTGGCGCTCCAACGGACGCCCGGATCAAAAGTTATGGTCGTTTTAGTGATTTCGGGGTTTCTCGTGTTTTTTTAGTTTTTCCTTTCATTTCACGGCGGTTTTACCGAAACCGCCGCTATTTCAAGGCGGTTTTTTAAAAAACTGTAGCTAATCCTCAAAAAAAAATTAAAAAATATATATATAAAAAATAAGGCATTTAGCGGCGGTTTTCTTGTAGTGATTCTTACCTTAATTTTGTCAAAAATGTCATAAAGTACCTTGTTTGGAAAATGACAGAAAGATTCCTTTCAAAACATATAAGGTTAAATAAGGGTATAAATTAATTTACCCCATTTTATGGAAAATAGTAAAAATGTTTTGAAATACATTTTTAAGAAACATGGATGTAGATGATAAAGAGCTCCCAGTAGATACTTACTTAAAAACAACCTCGGATAATAAAGATATTATGAAATTAAACCTTACATTGTTATTTTCCTTGTTCAAGGGTAGTTTAACCTCCTTTATAATGGTCAAATAATTGTTATAAAATTATACAATAATTGTATACATTAATATGATATCATATATGATCTTTTAACATTGTTTTGTTAATAATATCTTTAGTATTATCGTCATTTCGGGTGTTAACAGATTCATTTTCCTTTATATGATTTGTTATGTAAGTAATATTTGTTATGGATAGGATGTATCTTATTCATATTCACAATGATATTAAGTCTTTATACATTATTTTTAATCATTTAAAGGAAATTATTCTTGAATAGATACGATGGGGAACAAATCTCATCGCGTTTGTGGTGACGGTAATCCGTACGTACGCACGAGCGACAATATCATTCTTTTGATATTTAAATAATATATAATTGGATGTTATATCATATATAAAGAATCATTATACTGTTATATTTATTACTTACATCAATTACACATCATTATTATACCCATCCAAATAATAATGTATTGAATAACAATTACACCACGACGTGGAGACGGTAAGCCGTACGTACGCACGTATGGTGACATGTCATTCAAATGATGGATAGAATAATGAATATGGTTGTTCCATATTTATAATAACATCACATTATATAGAATATACTTGCGTTATTATTTTAAAATGGAAACAACAAAGAAATAGGAAGTGGAAGAAGAAAAGAACTTAAAAGAGGTGATGAAATATTTACCTCTTCTTCAGGTTCTTCCTTTTGATTTGATCAAAAGGGCTCGTTAGGTTAACTTTATGACTAAATGAAGGCCACTAAGATGAATTTAGGACAGTTTAGAGGGTATTTGGGCAGATTTTTGATGATCCAAATGTTTTTTAAGGTGTTAATTAGATAGAAGGGGGAGTGCCCTTTTATAAGAGGGGTGAGGGGCACCTTAGAAAACGCAAGAAATATTATTTTATAATAAAATCTTTTTCGGTTTCTAATGGCTCCAAAATGAATTATTTAAATGATAAGGTGGGTATGGTTCTAAAACCACTCAACCAATAGGTTTTATACTGGTTTGGGTCACTATATTAACGTTATTTTTTAGATTTAACTCTTAGTTAAATAGTTTGACATTTTCCATGTCTCTTTGTATTTTTATATTACATGGTTAATAAACTTACTATAAACTTCCAAGAGAACCCCAAGTCGTTCATTAATGATACACCTATCATTATATAAGTCTTTTTACCGAACCTTAGATTTTTAGGAATAGAATATCAATTAATAATATAATATTTGTTTTAAAAACTCTTTTATGTCAATTTTGACACTATTTGGTAATTTGTTTTTTCTAAATTTATAACAGCATTATTACTTCAAAAAAAATTAATATAACCAACTCTAATACATCATATTAACATATAAAATTAGTGGAACTCGTAAAAAGTCTCAAATGAATTTTATTTGGATATTTATAATATCAATTATTTTAATTTTTCATTAATACGGTAATTACTGCATCATCATTGTGTCATAAATAAATTTAATTATTTAATGGATAAAAAAATATAAATAAAATACCATTATGTAGGAAATATTTTTATCTTTCTAATGAATATTTATAGTTGAATTTATCTTATCTATAACCCTATATTAAAAATGTTTTAGTTTTTAAACTTTGATTTTAACTCTTTTAACTCTTCTTTAAATAAAATAATAATAAATGTCCTAATCTAATCCAAGTGGACCTAAATGATGATATTTTATTTCTAAGGTTGTTTTTGGTAGAATTACACTTATCCAATAGAATTAGGACATGTGTTAGTGTAATAATAATGTCATTTTAACCCTTAATTACCCTATTTACTTTTAACCGTGGTAAATAAAAGTAAAAAGTTACTATTCACCAAAAATTATTTTCATCTTATTGAACCACATTTTACTTACTTATATCAACCGTGTCTCTCGGAGTTTTTAAATTCAAATCACAAAAGTGGTAAAATTAAGTTTTATGCAAATTTGCAAATGCTCCTAGGAGGTGGGTAAAAGACGATAAAAAGTTCAATAAAATTTTTATATATCTAAAATTATTATAAATTGACTCCAATGAATTACATTGAAATTATATAGGTATTATGTATCTATTTTGACCTAAAAAAAATATAAATAATATAAATAATTATTTAAATAAAAATTCTGTTTTAAACTATAACTCATTGTTTTTCACTATTCATCAAAAATTGAAAGTTTTTAGAAAAATACCAAAAATTCACCCTAATCTAATTTCAACATTACGAATCCAAAAAATGAAGTCCATTTTGAAAGAAAAATTTTTAAATTTTCAAAAAGTGGGTATTACTATTCATAGTGGCTTGTTTGATTGGTTGTGGTGTGTTAGAACTCGAAGTTGCGTACAACACATGCTATTATATTATTCAAAGGGAAACGTACCGTGGAAGCTTGGGGGGTTACATAAAACCTCACTTTTTTGGTATTAAGAATGATTATTTTTCTAAATAATTATATAACTATAACAGTATAATCTATACACAAAATAAATAGATTTAGTTACCTACTTTCTAACACTACTGGACCCAAAAATCATATGGGTACCAAAAGGTAGTTGTATTTTATTTTTTTCAGGAATAAATCACTGGAATACATTGTTAAAACATTAATTGTTTTTTTAAGGAGTATATGTAAATATCTATCTTAATAAAAAAGTGATCAACTCTAAATTAGTTCGTTATCAAAGAATCTTTATAAATGGAACTAATAATTCAGGAAGTGTTTCATTACTATTCTCATATATGTGTTTTATTTCATTAATTGTTTTATATAAGGGGGAAGAGATATTTTATGTAAAAAAAATTAAATCTATCTTTCCTCTTTAAATTAAATTGATAAAACTTTGTCTATAATTATATAAATGAATTACTAAAATATTAAAATAGGTTTATAAAAAACTATATTCCTTATTTAAATTTTTAAACTTATTATTATCTTTAAATTTTGTGTTAATAAAAATTTTTACTTAACTATTTCTATAAGAGTATATTTATTAGGAATAATTTATTTTCAAAAGTTAAAATCGAAATGATTATCTTGTATTTTTGTCTTGTGAATCTGAAGCGTCATCTACAAATTTTCAGAAAAAAACATATTGTCTACTCTTAGAACCCTATAATCTTCTTCTTTAAACCTATTAAATTGTTTCTTCATCTTATTCTTAAAAATATAATTTTAAAAGACTTTTTAAAACCATTATGAGAAAGATGAAGTGATCAATAACTTCAAGTTCAAAGAAAAGTCTTTCATATAAGAGAACATAAATTAATCATTTTTCTAATCTATTAAAAGAACAGTCAGTTTCTTATGTTAAGGAATCATTTGAAAATTATTCTAAAAGAGAAAAGGAAGTTCATGGTTTTGAAGAACAATAATTTTCATCATCTCAAAATATTAAAGGTGAAATTTATTCGGAAGAACTTCTATTTAAATTCAATAATTTGATTAAATAAATAGTGAAGTTTCATATTGATCTGAATATGTCTAGAATGTTATATGAAGTGATACAAAAATCATTGGTTTCAAAAAAAATTGATACACTTCCAAGGTAGTATCTGAATGCGAATAAGTTTTGATTTCAAAAGATGACTTTGAAGCATTTAAAGTAGAAATGTCAAGTCAGATAGAGTTACTCATAAGGGGAGTTGTTACTAAGTTGGATATTGATAAGCTAAAATAGTTTCTGGTTAAATAGTTTTTGTCTTATTCACTATATCAAAAATCTACATATTCCCAAATCAGAATAGAACAGCTATCAAGAGTTTTATTTGATTTAATTGAAAAAAAAAATTAAGTTTGGAAAGTGTTGATGATCCATTTAATCCTTCCTAACACCCTGAATTTTATTCATTTCTGTAGTTTATTTAATTTCAATATCATATATATATTTTTTAATGATATTTTTATTGGTAAAAATATGATTTATAAATTGTTCCGTAATTTCTTTTTGAATTTTATACTCTTAATGGTTATCTTATACGTAAACATTAACTATCTAAAAATTCAGTACACATGGTAAATTTGTCTATTACAGTGAGCAATAAAATTATCTTAACAGATTAAATATTTTTCTCAATTATGACATGTGCAAAAATTTTAAGATATTTTATTTCTTGAATCATTTTATGTTTTATTATTTATTTTAAATATTTATCTAGTTTTATGAAATGAATTAAATTATTTAATACATTCATTAAAAATCATGATTATTCATTGAAGAATGTTTTATATGTTCTCATGGATTCTTTTTTATATACTTTTTGCATGAATTTAGGGGGAGTTTGTATTATTAAATTTTAGTCCCATATTTTTTATGTCACAAAAAGTGGGAGAAATTTGTGAGATAAATTTATGATAAATTTATTTAGGGGAGATTGTTGAGGTATTTTATGAAAATTTTCTGAGAAAGCAAAGAATTGTGAAAAACATTGTGATTTATTTTTTAAATATTAATATCTATTTTATGGGTTTTTTTATCATAAAAAAGGGGGATATTGTTGAGAATGTGTTGATTCATCAATTTCATTAATTTATTTTTGGTTTTTTTCTCATAAACACCCATATTTATGTTACTAATAAGGTTACTTTAAAGTGAATTTTAGGATAATGATATTTATTATAATATTTATTATAAAATAATATACAAGTCATTTATCCATGAGAAAATATTTATTGAAGTATTCTATACATTTTTGAAAGTATTCTGGGAACACTGTTTATACCCTACGTTTATAAGAATAGAATATGGTTTGGAAACCCTGCATTTGGAATGAAACGTATAGATCATGTGCCCTACGTTGTTGGAAAAGTATGGATCAACAACCCTACATTTGGAAGAAACCCAATGTTTAAAGGACTAAATGTATGGTTCGTAAATATAATTTTGTAATTAACGGTACATTTTCAACCCTAATTTTGGAGTTCATTGCTACTTGAAGGAACCCTATATTAGACTAGTCAATAACAGAGTTTTAAATTTAATACATAATCCTCATTTTTTGTAATGGTCTCACCAGAAGTAAATATCACTTTAAAGTTATTTTTTGACTGATTCAAAGGATTGTATTTAATGGATTAAATAATTTCTATTTCTAAGGTAATTTATGACCCTCTTTGAATGATTTTGAATTCAAGTATTTGTGATTTATTATGCGGTATTTTTAGAATCATTTTACCTGGAGTTGTTCGACCTAGAGTATAAATATTGATATGTTCATCTTATGAATATAATAAATAAAAAATTTATTGAGAGAGATATATGCATTGTAAATAAAAAGTTGTGTGCCTATAAATAATAGTGTTTTGTTATCTTTAGAGCTATATTTTGGAGACATACATGTTTTGATCTAGTTGATTGACTCATTACTTCTATTATCTCTAATGATGCATCTTATTGTTAAATCTTATTTTTAATATTCGATAAAGCATTTATCAGAGTTACAATTTAGAGAAATACATGTTTATTCATCTGTGTGGTGTTTTATCTATTGTTGTTTAAAGAAATTATGTGAAACTTTGAAGATTATTTTCTTTCTTCGGTATGTTATTGATGATTAAACACATCTGTTTTTTCTACTGCAAATATGATCAAAATCTATTTCTATCAATCAAAATCAATCTCTATATATTTATTGGAGTATCGGATGCTTGAAATCGGTTATGGTGGTGGTGGAGTATCAGCTTTTCAGACTGATTTTTGGATTTATGGTTCCCTATAAATGAACCAAAAGTCCTTGTAAAAGTCTTATTATAATGGTATCAACTTCCCATACTCAGTTGTAGAAGACCCCGATAAAAGTAATTACTAGACAAAATCACCAATCTCGTAGAGAGAGTGTTGGTGGAGAGGGATAGGGGATCTTTTTTCTGTAAATTACTATACATCATTGTGTTCTTTTCTTTATTTATTTATACTACTCACTCATATTTAAGAGAGAAGGAATGAATCACTGCATAACAAGATATTTGTTTTGAATCTATCAAAGATTTTAAAGGATCAAAATTCACCCCTATATTGTGTCTTCATCATAGTCATTCCAACCAATCTGACCAAAAAAGGGAGTTAGAATCTCATTATGGATGTTAATAAAAATATTTTTTATTCTGGTTTTATGATTTATATTTATGTACCTAGTCTTACAAAGATACTATACTTTTTGATCCTTGGTTTTTATTTAATGGATAATTATGCCTAAAATCATGTAATAATATGTTTAAAAGTCTTGGGTGGCTATAGTTGGTATTGGAGGATGGTCTAGTTATTTTTTGGGATTAGTACTACAAAAAATTTAATAAGAACCCTAGGGATAATTTAATCACCATGGATAACCTAGATTGAATCATAGGGAATCATAAGTTAAGATATACTTTTAATTTATAAATTGTTCCTTTTATGCTCATAGTTTCCTTAATAAATTCTCATTAGCTAAGTATTCAAGCCCACTATTTTTATTTTTATTTTCTAATTAATGGATTGAAATGGAGAACCCATGCCAACAACCATTGTGATATGCAATGTGATTATTTTCCTAATGAGATACTAAAACTAATAGGAACAGAAGATCAGAACTTCATAATAGTACTAGCTCAAGTGGCTCAAGTTATTAATAATAACTTGAATCTTGTGTAACTACATCCTTATCCTAAGAAAGATCAGGTTTTGGTTGAATCCTTTATGATAAAAACTCCTCCTACCTTTAGTGGATCTTTTGATCCTCTCATCATAGAATAATGTATTAACTCCATTTATATGATATTTTCAGTCCTCTAATGCTTAGAATAAGAGAAAGTTGTACTAGTGGTCTATAATTTTTATGGGGAAGATGATCAGTGGTGGTCATTAATCAAGAACATAAAGTATAAATAGGAAATAAATTCCATGGATTGTGAAGGATTCAAGAAAATATTTTTTAATAAATATTTTCCCTAAACTCTCCATCTTAAGATGGAGAGGGAGTTCCTTGAACTGAAGAAAAGGGAAGATGATTCTATCAAAATGTATGAGGAAAAATTTACAAGGATTGTATGATATGCCTATGGATTTTTTATTAACACTAAAAGTGGGGTGGTTTTATTATTTAGTAGATTAAATCAGAGACTATGAAAATACATTTAGATTTGATAATTTGATAGATATAAGGAGATTTTCCATTGTTCCCTTAATGTTGAGATGGAAATTAGAGAATCTCACTAATCTCATGGGATCAGAGATAAAAATAGGAAGATAGAGTTTAATATGGTATGATCAATAGATAAATCCAATGGAGGAAATAAAACTTAACATCACATGTGTCAAAGGTGTGGGAAGAAGTATCTCGGGAATTATCTAAAGGGAATTGGGAGATGCTTCAAATGTGGAAGATAGGGGGATCAGGATAATCTTTACTGAAATTATATGATGAATACCACTAATTAAGAATAATAAAAAGGAAGGTTTAGATTAACACTTAGTCTATAGTATAATGTTTCAACTTCAAGGAACATGGGAATTATGCGATCTGATGCCCTAATACAAGGTTTTCCAGAGATAATCAATGGAAAAAACCTCCAAGGCAGCAAGCAAGATAATATGGTATCACTTCTACTAATGTGTATCCTGAAAAGGATGTGATTATAGGTATTCTAGTTATTCATTCAAGAATAGAAAAAATAATTTTTTATTCTAGTTATACTAATTCTTTCATATCTTTCAATTTTAGTATAATTATTCAAACACCACGTCAAAATATGGCTATTAGATTATATGTGATAACAGTGAATGGGAAAATTATTGAATTTAAATTATATAAATCCTTCTCTAAAAATTTTTGTGGATTGAACCTCCCATAAAATCTCATATTACTTCCTTTGGTGGAGTTTGATTTTATATTGGGCATGGATTGGATATCTTTACACATATCCAACATCAACTGTCAGGAAAGGGATATCACCCTTCATATCCCAAGGCATACTACAATTATATATAATTTTAAAAAGGAAGATGAATCTCCTTTAGAATCATAAACTCAATTTTTGATATTATTGACTTATGAGAATGAATATCTAGGTAAAATGATTGAGACAAAGGAAAGTAAAATGATTGAATACATGCCCATAGTGAGTGACTACATTAATGTGTTCCCAACAGAATTGTCTGGTCTTCCTCCTTATTGATAGGTTGAGTTATCAATTTAACATATACCTGTATCTCTAACCATATCAAATACTCCTTATAGGATAGCCACCATTGAGTTTGAATAATTGAATAAGCGGTTACAAGAGAATATGGACAAGGGATTTATATGCCCAAGTGCTTTACCATAGGGTATATAGGTCCTCTTCATCAAGAATAAGTATGGATCAATGTGACTATGAAATGATTCTCATGAGATCAACAAAATCACAATAAAGATAAATTATCCCCTTCCATGAATAGATGACTTGTTCGATCAACTATGTGGGACTAAGTATTTCTCTAAGGTTGACCATTGGTCGGGATATCACCAATTAAAGGTGAATAAGGAATATGTTCCCAATATTTCCTTTTAAATGAGATATGGACACTATTATTTCATAGTGACTCCCTTAAGATGAACTAATGCTTCAGAAAATTTCATGAACTTAATGAATAGAGCCTTGATAGATTACCTCGGTAAATTTGTGGTGGTATTTATAGATTATATTCTAATATACTCCAAGATAAAGGAGGATCATGAGGATAAATTAAATACTATGTTAAAGGCTTTTTGATGGAGAAACTATATGAAAATTATAGTAAAATTTTAGTTTTAGATAGAGGAAGTATCATTCTTTGGGAATGTTATCACCAGTAAAGAAATATCTATGGACCCCTCTAAGAAAAAGGAAATTGAGGAGTGGCCCAAACTAGAAACTATAATGAAGATCCTTAGTTCCATGATCTAGCTAGGTATTATCAATGTTTCTGAGGAAATTATCATGATTTTCAAAATGAATAACCAAGATAACTCAGAAGGGAGTAAAGTTTCTTTGGACCAGTGAATGTGAAAATTATTTCAAAGAGTTGAAAAATAGTTTTATCACTGCACTTGTACTTACATTACGCAGAAGTGGGGAACTCTTTTGTGGTATATATAAATTCATAAAATAAGAGATATGAATGTGTAATGATGGAAAATAATGAAGTAATAGTCTATGCCTCAATGTGGATGAAAATTCATGAGCAAAAATATCCCATGCATGATTTGGATTTGACAACTATGATCTTAGCATTAAAAATTTGATGTCATTATCTATATGGGGAAAAGTATGAGATGCATATTGATTATAAGAGCCTAAAATATTTATTCACATAAAAGGATCTTAATATTCACTATTGAAGATAGTTAGATCTAATCAAGGATTACAACTGCTTCATCCACTGCCATCCTGGTAAAGAAAATAAAGTGAAAGATACTCTAAGTAGAAAGGATCCTAAAACATTATCAATGAATAGAATTGAGAAGGATCCAATCTTCTTATACTTTAAGAGTATAGACATGGGAATCATAAAGTAAGTTAAATCATAATTATTTTCTCAAATTATTTCTCAATCATTCCTTTTAGATAAGATAAAAGATGCTCAAAGAAATGATGTGGAGATTCAGGAGAAGGTGGAATCTATCAAAAATGGGAAATCCTCAAAGTTAAAAATTGATGAGGAAGGATTCATAATATTTGGGTCACAAATATGTGTACCATAAAATATTTTGATAAAGAGGTAGATTTCTAATGTTCATATAGCTCAACCTTCTCCATACACCCAAGGAGCACAAATATGTATCAAGATCTCTAAGAGAACTATTGTTGGGACAATACGAAGAAGGATATCATTGAATATACATCAAAGTGCCTAGTATGTTAGTAAGTGAAGGTTGAAAGGAAAAATTCTAAGGTGATGATGCAACCATTACCTATACTTACATAGAAATGGGAAAACATCACCATGGACTTTTGTCACTGGACTTACGAATACATCTAGAGGAAATAATAATATATGGGTTGTTGTGGATCATCTTACAATGACATCTTTCTTTATTGAAATTTGAGAGGACTTCTCACTCAATAAACTTACATGGATATATATTAGAAAAGTGGTGAGGTAGAATGGAGTACTATTGTTGATTGTATCCAATTGAGATCTGATATTTACCTCTAAGTTCTAGAAAAGTCTCCAACATGATCTAAACATTTGGCAGAACTTTAGTATAGCTTATCAGCCTCAAACTGATGGCCAGTCTAAGTAGACCATTCAAACATTGGAATACATCTTGAGATAATTCTTAATATACTTTAAAGGAGTATGGGATTAGTATCTTCCACTGGTTGAGTTCTATTACAATAATAGCTTCCATTCAATCATCCAAAAGTCTCCGTCTGAATCCATTTATGGTAAGATATATAGAACACCTACATGATGGGATGAAGTTGGTGAACATAATATGATCAGAACTAAAATGGTTTAGGAAATGGTAGAAAAGTTTAATACCATTTAGAAACACATTAGTTCTTCCCAAAGTTGATAGAAGAGCTGTACAGAAAATCATTGAGGGGACTTAGAGTTTGAAGTTGGACATAAGGTATTCCTCTAAATATCTTCATGCAAGAAAATCATGACATTTATGAAGAAGGGAAAGCTAAGTCCCAAGTCCATCAGAACCTTTTAGATTCTTGATCACATTATAGTTGTGGCATATCGACTAGTACCTTCACCAACCATGTTTCAAGTACATGATGTATTTCATGTATCCCTCCTAAGGAAGTACATACCAGATCCCTAACATGCACTGAATTTAGATGTGGTACAATTGGAAAATGATCTCACTTATTCGTAGTACATGGTTACGATATTTAATTACAGATATAAATTTATACATAAAAATACCACTCACCTGTTTAAAGTACTATATAGGAACCACAAATATGAAGAGGCGACATGGGAACCGGAGGAAGTGATAAAGGAGAAGTACCCTAACTTGTTTTCACCTTAGTATGTAAAATGAAATTTTGAGGGAAAATTTAATAAGGGGGTAATAATGAAACACCCATATATCTTTTATAAAATATTTCTACTTAAATAATTTTATTTCTTTAAAATATTGTATTGCACGCAACACTAAGTTTAAACGAACCACGATATACTATTAAAATATTATTATTCTAACACAACTGTTATAACCTAGATGATAAATTGGTGGGTATGAATAGGAATAAACATATAATGAAATATATTTATTTATTTATTTTTAGTAAATAACCACTTAATTTTTAGTAAAGTCATTTTATTCTTCTAAAATATGTTTTCTTCAAAAAATGATTTTATTGTTTTATATGATAAAATAAATATAATTAATTATAAAACTTTTAGAAAATTTATTTGAAAAAATAAACTTAATTTTTTAATTTATCATGTAAAAATTATCTTAGAATGAATTTTTTATAATTTTCTAAAAAGTTTTAAATTTTAATGAGTAGTGGAAAATACTGATTTACATTGAAAACTATATTTTATTTTAAAGTATTTAAAAAGTTAAATTCTATTTTGGGCTAGTTTTAAACTTTAATTGGCTCATTTGTATTATATATAATCTAATTTTGGTCTTTTAAATAAATTCTATACATTAATTTAGTATAAAAACATTTTATACTTAAAAAGGACATTTTTTAGAAAAATTGTTTTTCATTGTGTTTTTTCGATTTAATATTAAATTAAAATTTTCCACTTCCATGTTTTGAATTTTAAAAAATTGAATCCATATTTGGAATCAGGATTTACAAATTTATTAAATATTCTCCTTTTATTTTTTGGTCAATATGAATAGTAACCTTAGTAATTTTTGTTACCACGATTAAGGCTAAATCGGGTAATTAAGGTTAAAAATAATATGATAAGGACTGTAAAATGACCCTAACACTTTCCAAAATTATATTTTATGAGTAATTTTGAACTATATTCATCTATTTTTATAATTTATGTCCTTTTTAATACACTTGGTTGACATTAAGTCATTTATAGTATTTTATTTAAAGAAAAGTCAAACAAGTCACACTATAATTTTTGATAAGTTTGATATTTTTAATATGTGGTTATCCAGAAGATATGTTAAACCATAAATAATTTTTTTAAATATAAAATATTTATCTTCATCATGTTAATTTATTTTTAATTTTTAGGGAATAAATTATTAGCTTAAATGCTTGCACTATGTTGATGAGGTAATTAATCAATTAATGAAAAAAACGAATAAATTATATTAAAATATTAAAATAAATATAATTTTAAATATTTAAGGTGATAAAATAATTATATAGATTACAACTACAGGTTTAATATATAATAAAATATTTGGTTCTAATTTTACTTGTTTTATTAATGATTTTAAAGTCAAAGTAATGGATAGTATTAAATTTGATAATAATGATATTTTATAGGATTAATATTTTAGTAAATTATTTAAAATTCATAAAGATTTTAAATAAGAAAAAATGGTATAATATATGGTTTAAAATTTTATCCCATATCCATTTATACTTCATTTTTAATCATTTGGATCTAGAATAGTATTATTATATTTTAAGATTTTGATAAATTCCAAAAGTGTCTTTCACCTCAATTATAAAAGGGCACCACATCCTTAACTTATTTAAACCACTTTGAGACATCTATATAGACCATAATCTAACCATTTATCTTCCAAAAATACTTATTTAAGTTCTTATGGTTTTGTACCTTCTAAAATACCTATCATAGTTTCCTTAAGAGAACTTATAAAGGATCTCCTTCGTAGAAGATGTAATTGTCTTTATCAACTTTTTCAAATTTATTTCTTCTTTTACCTCATCTTAATATGTTATACCCATAATAAAATAATATATCTAATATAATATATTTATTGAGATGTTATTATTATTATTATGATACAACTATATTCCAACTTTTATCCATCCAATGAAAAAATAAAGCATTGCACATGCGTATGTATGACTTATTGTCTCCACATAGCGGTGTAATTTATTTTTCATCACCACTTTACTAGGATAGTTATAGTTGTGTAAATAATGGATATATACTATACTTATGACATTATATTAATTCTTTAAAATTAATATATCATCCATTTCTCTACCCATTCACCATTAAAGGAATGATATTTCCACTCGTGCATACATATGAACTACCGTCTCCACGAAGCGATGTGACTCATTTTCCATATCCAAAATTAAATAATGGTTCTAAAAATGTATTAAATAATTAAATATAATAATTATATAATTTATAACATTTTTTATATGATTAATCTATATCCCATTCACATGAACTAGAGCTTATGTGACAAAACATGCATGGAATAATTAAGTAGTTAACAACTGAAACAATGGTAATAATGAAATATTATTAATGAGTGGGTGATAAGAGGTTGTATAAGGATTATATATGATATAATAAATATTAATACGGTTCTTCTATAAATTAATAACATGATTTAAACCATTATACATGAGTTTAAATAATATTCAACTGAAGGAAAGTGCAATATAAGGGATCTCTCTGAACCACCATATTTCCTTTGGGTTATGATTTCTATCTCTTTGCATCAATTTATATCTTCATTATTCTTATATAATTATCCTATATTCTATTTATATTTACCAAAAATATGTATGTATCTCAATTAATCTTTCTTTGATGGGTAATTACATGTTTTAAAAGGTTCCCTTCTCAATTCCTCTCGATAAGAAAACCTGATTAAAGGGATATTTTCCATTTCTTAACTATTTTCAAGTACACTACATAAAATGATTTTACTCTCCAATATTTTTATAGAACCAATAAATTTATCATGAAACACTATTTTATTTCATTTTTGGTTTTATTCAAACAATTATTCCTTTAACCACTTTAAAGGATCTATATTCTTTTCCCTAAACCTCACTTAAGTGGCACATTTCTAATGTTACCTAACTACTCTTTTCATGTTTTAAATTAAGTTAGACATTATTATTATTGATATATTATTATTATTCCTTTATTAATGACCAAGAATTATTTAAATCCCTTCTTTCATGGATATAATTTTTATACACCCATTGGTCCTACTTTATGACATGATTACGCTGCCCATTTCTTTCCATGGGTAACTCTTATGTTTATTAATTATATTTGATTATTTATGTGGAACACATATGCATGAAAATTTTATTAAAGGTGTTCCAATATAGTTCTATAATACATTGGGTAATATTTTAGTCTCATGAGATGTTATGTATGGGATTAAGGAGTAAAATTAATCCATTATGGGACTCTATCCACCTGTAATATAGTCTTGGGAGTTAGCCTTGACTCATGTTTATGTCATGTTATATGTTTCTACCAATTTCCAATATTTCCATGATCATATGATTTCATTTTCCACATATTATTCTTCCATATTTTTTTCATGAGAAATTCCTTTTAGGTTATCATGCTATGCCTTGTAACTCATTTATCATGATTTATTCCCATGTCTATTCCCTTACTGGGATTTTTAGTTCATAACTTTTGTCTATGTATTCCATAGGTTATCCTATGAAGTTTTAGTATCTCAAATGGAGTTAGGATCCCATTATATATATTAATAAAAATAATTTTTATTCTAGTTTCATGATTTCTATTTATGTACCTAGTCTTTCAAAGACGCTAGAATTTTTTATCATTGGTCTGTATTTAATGGATAATTATTCCTAAATTAATGTAATAATATGTGTAAAAGGATTTGGTCACTATAAACCTACATTGTAATTACTTTACAAGATAGTAAATATTCCTAATAGGTGTAACATCCAAGGATCCTGAAAACAAAATGAGCAAGGTGAACTATCCACATAGATGGAAAATAATAGAAGAGAAAAATAGAGAAGTATGAGAATGTATGTATATGTGTGAGTGAGTGAGTGAGTGTGTGAAAATAAAATTTTAAATGGAAATAAAATTTCACATTACTTTATGAGATAAGAATTAATTAGGCATGTAACATGTAGGATATTTTAAGGAATATAAGGGTAGACAATCATATTGTTTCGAACATCAGTCTCAAGAGACATTGGTACCCTCCACCTCATGATTTAATTAAAATTAATTAAGATGATACAGTTCTAGGAGGATGTCATTTAAGTATTTGAATTTTTTATAGTAATTCTAGTGGTAAGTTTTTGGAATCATTTCATAAATATTTTCTTAAGAAATGGAATCCCATTATTGTTAAGGCTAAAGGTGTTTACTACTACAGATTGGGTTAAAGACGGTGCTAGAAAAAGCCATTAACAGTACTAAAAAATTGTTTTCCTAAGAGCCTTTAAAAGGGGTCCCCCTTATCATCACTATCTCTAGCATTGATATAAGGCCATACCATTATAGTGTGTTGTTGATATTACAACATAATTTAGCAATAAATATGGGAAACAAAAATAGGCAACAACAACAAATACAAGATATAGAAAATTAATAATTTAATTAAAATAAATATTACAACACAAATAAAAAAACACTATAGACATTTCAAACACTGTTTTTTTCAATTATATTAGAAAGTAAAATTTATCACATAGAATCAAAAACATTAATAGTTTCATTGTATTTGGCACCCGACCCCCTCTCAAAAAGCCTGATCATGGTATCATTTTCCGAATAAACCACCCCCAATAAAGAAAAAGAATACACTTATATAATAAAACAATTATTATATTAGTAATAATATAAATAAATAAATTAAACATAAATATGGAATGATACATTAATAAAATGTCAATTTTAAACTAATAATGGACACTTTTTGTTATATCAGGCATGTCGTGTATCTGATTGAGGTGAGGTTGATTCATACACATCACAAATGAAGTATGGATCATTTTACTAAATTATAAAAATAATCTGAATGTGTTTTCTTGATTTTGAGTATGTCACCTATCTTTTTTACTAAAATTTTAATTTTAAATAAAAAGACATACTTGGAGTCATACCAGTCACACTGTGCATCATATTGAGGTGTGGTTCATTCATAAAAATTACAAATGACTTATGGATAATAGTCCTAAAGTATCAAAGTAATATTAATTTTTTTTCTTGATTTTAAGTATGTCACTTTTATTTTTTACTAAAATGTAATTTTAAACTGAAAACACACACTTTGAGTGATACCGGTCACATATTATGATAGTTTTATGTGATACTGATTCCTAAATATCAAAAATGATTTAGAATTGGTTTTATAAATTTTCAAGACAATACATGCATATTTTATCAGTTTTCAATGAGTGACACATGTTTGGAACTAAAATGTTAATTTTAAACTAATAGCAAACACTTTGAGTCATATCGGGCACATCGTATATTAAATTGAGGTGAGGCTAATTCCTATACAAAAAAAATGACCTATTAATTATTTTCCTAAAGTATCAAAACAAAAATAATTTTTTTCTTAGTTTTGATTATGTCACTTTTATTTTTTACTAAAATGTCAATTTTAAATAAAAAGACACACTTTGAGTCATACCAAACAGACCATGAATTAGATTGATTTGTAGCAAATTCCTACACATAACAAATGACTTATGGATAATTTTCTTAAAGTATTAAAATAATACGAATTTATTTTCTTAGTTTTGAGTATGTCACATATCTTTTTTACTAAAACATCATTTTAAACTAAAAACATATACTTTGAGTCATACAGGTCACATCATGTATTGGTTTGACATGATAATAATTAATATACATAAAAAATTACATATAAATACTTATAATAAATTATAAAGACAATGTGATAATTTTTTATCAGTTTTCAATGAGTAACACATTTTGAACTAAAATGAAAATTTTAGACTGATAACAGACACTTTGAGTCATACAGGGAACACCATGTATTGTATTGAGGTGCGGTTAACTCCTCCACATCACAAATGACTTATGGATCATTTTCATAAAGTATAAAAACAATTTCAATGTGTTTTATTGGTTTTGATTATGTATCTTGTCTTTTTTACTAAAATTTCAATTTTAAATAAAAATATACACTTAGATTCATACCGGTCACACCATGTGTCAGATTGAGTTTAGAATGATTCCTACATGTCACAAATGACTTATGGATAGTTTTCATAAATTATAAAAACTATATGAATTATTTTTATTAATTTTGAGTATGTCACTTCTATTTTTTACTAAAATTTCATTTTAAACTGAAAACAAACACTTTGAGTCATATTGGTCACATCATGTATTGGTTTGAGGTGAGACTAATTTATACATATGAAAAATGACTTATGAATATTTTTCCTATATTATCAAGACAATGTGAGTGTGTTTTATTATTTTTAATTGAGTAACACATTCTTTTAACTAAAATTCCACTTTTATACTGATAACGATCACTTTGAGTCATACTAGGCACATCGTGTATCGAATTGAGGTACATCTGATTGCTACATGTCACAAATGACTTATATATATTTTTCATAAATTATCAAAACTATATGAATGGTTTTTCCCTATTTTGAGTATTTAACTTATCTTTTTTACAAAAAAAATCAATTTAAAATAAAAATATATGCTTGGAGTCATATCGGTCACACCATGTGTCAGATTCCTACATGTCAAAAATGAATTATAGATCATTTTCCTAAATTATTGTAACAATATGAATGTTTTTACTTAGTTTTGAGTATTTTATGTGTGTTTTTAATGAAAATTTAAATTATAAACTAAAAACATACACTTTGAGTTATACCGAGCACATTGTGTATCAGATTGAGGCATGACAGATTGAGATGTGGATAATTCCTACACCATTCAGGACAATTTTCATAACCATACGGTCAACTTCCACACATATCACTAAATGAAATATCCATATAGCCGACTTCCATACCCAATGCATTGGAGGTTATAACGTAACCACCCATCCATGGTTTATCACAAAACCACCCATCTTTTGTTTATCATTTAACAACATGTCTTTTTTTTATCATGTAGCCACCCATAAAATGTACAAGTACCATAATATAATCATAACACATAAAACAATCATAAAGGAAAAAATAACATTTCCACACTATAACCACAAGAGATAATTTTAAAATATAGAAATATTCAACCCATTTCCAAAACCATTAAAACATTTAATAAAGAGAATTTTGAATCAAAGTGTCCAATAACACTTTGAAACTTTTGAAATGAATTATAATTTTAAAACATTAATTCCCATATAAATAAATTCTTAAAAAAATTTAAAAACATAGACATGAAATAGAAGGTTTAAAATGAATAAATCTATAAAACATTTAAAATGATGTTTTAGTTAACGAGTTCCTTGCCACTTGAGAAACACTTGAATAAAAATAATTAATGAATAAAATTAAATAAAACTTTAAATAACATGATAATGAAATAATTCATGATATAACATGTCAAAATGGTTTTATATACACATTATAGGATAATAAATGTGCAAAACATCAAGATATGCCTTAATGAAAGGAGATTGTGATGAAGTCCCTTACAAAGATCATATCATTAGATTAAGGATAAATAAATGACATATTTATGTGTGAAAAATATAAATACACTCAATAAAATTGGATATTTAGTTTAAAACAATCATAGATCATTCACACATATTCTTGGAAAAACAAAACCAATAATATGGATATTTAACTCAATGAATGGAGATTGAGTTAAGATTTCCCTTTCCTTGAGTCTGACACATCATGTACAATCGTTGTGTTCCTGAATAATAAAAATAGGTTGATTTATACTTTCTTGAGAACCTTTTTCAAGTTTATTATTACTTTAATATCACTTATTACCATGTTATAAAAAATACATAATTATTTAAGTTCATATGGGTCGGTCTGCCGATATTCGGCACTTGAGTTGAAAATGAAGTTATTTTGATGTAAATTGTCCATATGGTCAAAGTACATCATCTAAAGAATATTATTCAAGATTTAAATATCATATATATCTATAATATATGTATTTATAATATCCATAATATTTTGAGATAATAAATGAAATGTACTGTTCATAGATACGGTGGGTCGTACATATGCATGAACGCTACTTTCATTTCTTTTTCATATAAAAATAATAATAATAATAAAATGATATAAATTTATATTATAATACCATTATTATATTAATGTCATTTATGTATCATATTTTTAATAATACCATCATTTATATATTCCATGTATAGCATGAAGGAGTCATATCACTTTGAGGGGCGGTAGTCCGCACTTCCTCAAATGAAATTTTCATATTTACACATCATGGAAAGCATAAAGGTATGTTATAAATAAAAATTACAAAAGAATAGAGAAAATATAATTATAATATATATCATATATAAATATAGTTCCATCATAATGGACACCATGAGAGATGGTAGTGGAAAATTGAACAATCATCGTTTCATTAGGCAATAGTTCACCGTACACAGAAACATTATGTCTATATCCATTACATGGAGGTGTGTGTGAGTTTAATTGGAACACTTATAATAAAAACGTACTAGTATATTGAGGATAATCTTTTTATGTAATCATATAATAATAATATCATTAGTAGTGGAGAAGAAAAATAAAGGAACAAAAATTCAGAGAAGATGTTACCTCTAAATCGGGTGACTTCTTTTGATTTGAGCCAAAATGATTTCTTTTATTTATTTCTAACCAAGGTAAGGTTTATAGAATTAATGGAGGGATGTTTGGATCTTATTTGATCAGAATTTTGACGATCCAGTGGTCTTGATAGGTGTGATTAAGTGGGTAGAGTGGGTGTCCTTTTATAAGAGGGGGGAGGGGCAGTTCAGGAAAGTCTTGAAATATTATTTTATTATAAATTTATTTTATAATTATAATAGTTAAAAAGTGATATATTTCTAGAATAAGATGATAATGGGTCTAAATAATCTCAAACAAGAGGTTTTATACAAGTTTAGTTCACAAAATTAATATTATCTTTTAGCTTTAACCCTTAGTTAAAAACATTAACTCTTACCATGTCTTCATGTATTTTCATAATATATGGTTACTATAGTTACTATAAAATTACAAGAGAAAAATAAGTGGATAATTAATGAAATATTTAACATTATATAAGTTGTTTTTTTGAATATAATATTTTTAGGACTATTATATCATTTAATAAAATAGTATTTGTTTTAAAAACACATTTATGTCAATTTTGACACTATATAGTAACTAGTTTTTGTTAAAGTCATAACAACTTGATTCCCTCAAAACAAAGGCATTAATTCAAATATATAATGTAATAATCATCCATAAAATTATTCTATGGAATCAAAAGTTTCAAATTACATCTATTTTAATATTTATAATATCATTTAATTTAATCTTTCATTAAAAAGGTAATCACTACATCATCATTGTTTCATAATTATATTTATTTATTTCAAGTCTAAAAATTATAAATAAAATTCCATGATATAAAAAATATTTATAGATTTATTATAAATATTTATATTCAAAGTTATCATTTATATAACTCTAATTAAAATTACTTTTGTAATAAGATACATGTTTATGTTATATTTCCCTTTACTTTAAATTAATTATTATAGCATGCCATTTTCACACCCAAGTGGATCCATGGGGTCCTAAAATCAACCTAACTATTCTAATTGTTGTATATATATCATCAAATAGTATTAATACATGTGTTAGAGTAGTTTTATATTATTGTAATATTATCTTTTTACCCTTATTTGCCTGATTTACCCTTTAACCATGGTAAATAAAAATAATTACTGAAGTTACTATTCATAATGTTAAAAAATAAAAGGTACCTATTTACATAATTTGGAGATTTTGATTCCAAATATGGAATCCATTTTTCTAAATTCAAAACACATAAGTTGTTGTAATCAATTTAAAATTAATTCTCGTTGTTAAAACCAGAAATCGGTTTTTTAAGAAGAAGAAACTATCAAAAGATTGACATGTGTTTATGTCCAATTTCAATTTGAAATTACTTCCAATAACCATAATTGGATTAAATTATGAAAACATAATCCAATTAAACTTTAAAACAAATTAAAATAAAAATATAAATATATAAATAAATTAGATGAAAAGATAGTTTTGAATTAAAATGTAGTATTTTTCACTATTCATTAAAATATGAATTTCATCAGAAAAATACCAAAATTTCAACCAAAGTAAATTTTTATGTTCTTATTCTAAATAAAAAGATTATTTTGTCAAATATAACATATAAAAGTGACAAAAACTATATTTAAAAAGGGTTCTCTATCAAAAGGCAGCAAAATGGCCTTTTAAAAATATTATAGTATTTTATGCTTAAAATTGGATTCATTCTCATTTTAAGCCTCTAAAATATATTGGATAAATGTAAAAACATATAAAAAATGTGTGTAGTAATATTTTTGTTAGTTATATTCATTCCCACCAATATAACGGCTAGGTGTTAACTACCATTTAAACTAACAATATTATTATTGTATTATTTTTCTGTATAACTCAATATTGTGTGCAACGTAAGATTTAGGAGACACTCATTGTTTTGTGTTGAGTACGCTATCGAACAAAGAATCCTATTTAACGTAAAATTAATATCTTATTCATAAATATTAATAGATATGAAAAATTATTATTCTATAAATACCTAGGATGCTACATCATTCCCCCCTTTTGGAAATTGTGTCCTCGCAATTTTAAATTTTAGCTTGGTAAGTTCATTGAAAATACCACATCGGAAAAAAAGTCAATATAACTATCACATTAAAATAAATAAATATAAATGAAAATTTCATACAAGATAACACATACTAGGATTCCATGTAAAAAAACATGAATATGGAAGAAAAACTAATCATCTTTCTCTGATACAGAGTGATAGAAAACATGATCAGGAGAAAGTTAACCATCTGAAAACCACAAACTTGTGATGAGTTAAACGGCCTTTGATTCCCCAGTAGGAAAAGTAAATGGAAATTTTTTTTGTTTTAGGATCCTTTTCATAAAGTTGAGGAATTATTTTACTACTTAGAATAAGAACATAAGGAAACATACTTACTTGTCAAGTAGAGTTTCATCTTTTAAAAATATCTACCACAAACTCATCTTTCTCTGAACGATAAGTATTCAAGATGACTTGGTCACAAATGAAGTTCTAGAATAAACTTCTATAGAATATCACAATCCACAAAATATGAACTATATATTTCCCATATTATCATATATTAACCCAAAAGAAAAATGCTTAGTAAAAGATCAGATAATCCCCAAAAAATAATAATACTTTACAAAAATAAATACTACTCTTAATCTCCAAAATTCAATGAACAATACCCAAAGTTCAATAAAGACCATTAAATAAACAATCGTCCTTAAAATTATTCAAAATAATCCAAACTAAAATTGAAACCCAACATTTATAAGGATTTGATCACATAGTATTCCATGATAAATCTTAACATTTATCTCAAAATAACATCAACTACTCTTAAAGTCTCATACTTAAAAGTAATTAGCCTAATCACATATTCTCCATGATTGGTTTATCATTTCCCCAAATATACCAAATCTCTATATGTTCTCAATAAAAACATATATTGTTCCAAAATAAAATTCAACCATTACTCTACAAATGAAATCATATAGTATTCTATTTTCCTTAGGCATATAGTGTTCCCAAAAGAGTGAACGTCTTCCAAAATAAAATTTATCACTTAATCACTAAATCATTTTCTTATACTAAGGATATCCATTTGATAAAACATAAGTTACAAAAATAAACTTATTCTTAATCTATAAAATCATATAACTAAAGAGAATAAGTCATAATAACCAGGAACTTCACATAGTCCTATGGTAGGTGAAAAATCTCAGTCGCACTTTGGTTGTGGGTTTGATTCTTGCAGCTTTGTCTGACATGACAGGTTGTCACACAGTCTGCGTGTTTTCCTTTTTCTAAAACCATATCATTCTTATAACATTCTCAAAAATAATATAATGTCCTCAAAAATAACCATAACCTTATTTAACCTCAAAGGTTATCTAATACCTTTCCCTTTGCATCCCAAAAAGTAATTAATCGCATCAAAAATGAAAGATCATATGAACCCTAAAGTTTATCCATTATATTCACATAGGAAAAGATAATTCTTCCTTGAATAACATTTTCACATAAAAAACTACAGGGTTACAAATTCTATAAAAAGTCTTCCAAAGTAATCCCATCATCAAAAGAGCATTAATACTTTTAAACATTTCATCATCCAACAATCTGCCATAACTCTTGAATCCCTTATATGTAGACTTCTTAATCATTCAACGTTCTTCATAATTCATTAACTATGAATTTCCACCTTATTTATTAATACATAATTCCTACATATAAAATATCCACATAATTTATAAATATCAATCCAAAGATGCTTCATTATTTATGGATAAGAAAATAAATAATACCTTGAATCCAGATATCATGATCTTTCTGATGTTCTGTTTCTCTTTCGGCATGTTGTCCTACTTTCAAAAAGTAAACATTTACTCCACTTATGTAATTTCACTTTTTGATAGAGTTGTAAAAGTTGATATCGTGAAATCACATGAAAAAGATAACATGACCTGTAAAATTGTTTTATAAAGGAGTAGGTTTTGGATAATTCAAACAATTTCTTACAAGTTATTTGAATACTCAAGAAGCTGTCAAAATCATTCGAATAATATTTTTCCATAATATTGATGATAAAATTGTTGAGTAGGGATAAGAAGGTTTTACAAGATCTCTTTCCTTATATCTTGAAAAATGATCCTTAATCTGCTGAAAAGAATCATCACTTAAACATGAAATGAAATAGTAAAAAAAGAATCCTCTATAGGGTAAAGATAACATAAAAACTTTTATATTACTCTAATCAATCAACCTCCTTATATATCCATTATTGAGGTTTTTTATCCAATCAAACTAATTTAACACAACCCTCCAAATTTTTCCATATGATAATAACCCTCTTGGTTATATGGGATCCTTAACCTACACCAAGATAACATCCTAACCTCTAAAGTTTTCTAAACCGACCTATGATACCAACTACAAGGCCCCAACCTTAAACATTACATAATCTTGATTTAAGTTAATAATTTGACATTTAATTCACATCAAGGATATTTTTAGGTTTATAGATTTAGATAATTAGGTTATAACTTATACATAAAAACAGGAATATTACAAGTAGACACTTATAATCACTATCCATTTTGTTATAAAACAAAAACTCTTTAAAAAACATGTTTCATTCCATGTTTTAAACAATGTGACTTTTCCATGATCCCACCTTGACTATATTCTTATTTAAGTCTTGTGAAAAACATTTCAAAACTTGGTATGAGCATAAAAATATTAGTAAGGGATAAATAAATAATGAAAACTAATAGTCTTGATAAAACATAAAAACCATGAATACTTTATCATAAAGTAATAATCTTCACCTTTATAAAGTATTAAATATACTTCACGGAATATAACCTCATTTATTACCCTTTTTGTAACCAAAATATTATCATAAAGACCATAGAAAGAAACATATAACATATAAAGGTAACTTGGGACATAAACATACTTAAATGGAATAACCATATGGTCAACTTCACAAATATTACTAAATGGAATAGACTTACAACTGACTTCCATACCCAATGCATTGGAGGTTATAACATAACCACCCATCCATGGTTTATCATGGAACCACCCATATTTGGTTTATCACGTAACCACCTGCCAAATGTAAAAGTACCATAATACAATCTCAACACATAAAACAATCATACATGAAAAATAATATTTCCACACTACAACCACAAGAGATCATTTTAAGATATAGAAATATTCAACCCACTTTCGAAACCATTTAAACCATTTAATAAATAGAATCTTGAATCAAAGTGTCCCATACCAATTTGAAACTTTTGAAATAAATTATCATTTTAAAACATTAATGTTCATATAAATAAATTACTAAAAACCATTTTCAAAAACATGGAAAAAAATAAGAAGGTTTTAAATGAATAAATCTATAAAACATTTAAAATTATGTTTTAGTTAAAGAGTACCTTTCCACTTGAGAAACACTTGAATAAAAATAATTAAGGAATAACATTAAATAAAACTTTAAATATCATGAGAACATACTAATTCGTGATATAACATTTAAAAAGGGTTTTATATACACCATATAGGATAATAAATGTGAAAAACATCAAGATATGCCTCAATAAAAGGATATTGAGATGAAGTCCCTTGCAAATATCATATCATTAGATTAAGGATAAATAAATGACATATTTATGTGTGAGAAATAAAAATACACTCAATATAAGTGTATATTCAGTGTAAAATGATCATAGTTCATTAACACATATTTTTGAAAAAACAAAACCAATGACATAGATATTTAACTTAATGAATGGAAATTGAGTTAAGATTTCCCTTACCTTGAGTCTGACATGTCGCGCACAATCATTATGTTCCTGAATAATAAACTTAGGTTAATTTATAATTTCTTGAGAATCGTTTTTAAGATTATTATTTCTTTTAAATCACTTATCATCAAGTTATAAAAATTTCATAATTATTTAAGTTCATATCGATCGTTTTGTCGATATTCAGTACTTGAGTCGAAAATGAACTTGTTTTGATGTAAATTGTCCATGTGGTCAAATTCCATAATCTCCATAATATTATTCACGATTTAAGTATCATATATATCTATAATATATGTGTTTATATTATATATAATATTTGGATATAATAAATGAAATTTATCATTATTGGAGACGGTAGGTCGTATGTACGCATGAACACTACTTTCATTTCTTTGTCGTATTAAAAGAATAATAATCAAATCATATGAATGTATATTACAATACCATTATTATATTTATTTAGTTTATGTATCATAATTTTAATAAAACCATCCTTTATACGTTCCATGTATAGCATGAACGAGTCATATCACTTTGAGGGGGCGGTAGTCCACACTTCCTCTAATGAAATTATCGTATTTACACATCATGGAAAGCATAAAGTTATGTTTTAAATAAAAATTACAGGAGAATAGAGACAATATAAATATAATATATATAATATAAAAATACATTTCCATCATAATCTCCACCATGATAGGGGGTATTAAAAATTGAACAATCATCATTTCGTGAGGTAGTAGTTCGTCGTACACAGAAACATTATGTTCATATCCATTAGATGGAGGTGTGTGTAAGTGTAGTTTGAATCCTTCTCATAAAAAATACTAGTATATTTTGGATACTGTTTTTGTTATGTAATCATATAATAATAATATCATATTAAGTGTAGAAGGAAAATAAAGGAAATGAACTTGAGAGAAGACAATGCCTCTAAATTGGGTAACTTCTTTTTATTTGAGCCAAAAGGATTTCTTGAATTGCCTTCCTCCCAAGATAAGGCTTATATGAGGAAGGGAGGTATTTTGGGGGCTTATTTTAGTAGAATTTTTATGATCCAATGGGCTTTATATGTGTGAGTAAGTGAGTAGAGGTGGTGGCGTTTTATAAGAGGGAGAAGGGGCACCTTAAGAAAGTTTTGAGATATTATTTTATTATAAATTTATTTTAAAATTATAATAGTTAAAAAGTAATATATTTAGAGTATAATATGATAATGGGTCTAAATCCTCTCAACCAATAGGTTTTATACAAGTTTAGGTCACAAAATTAACATTATCTTTTAGCTTTAACCCTTAGTTAAAAACATTAACTCTTACCATGTCTTCTTGTATTTTCATAATATATGGTTACTGTAGTTACTATAAAATACCAAGTGAACAAAAATTGGATAATTAATAAAAAATTTAACATTACTTAAGTCATTTGGATGAATATTATATTTTTTGGACTATTAGATCATTTAATAAAATAGTATTTGTTTTAAAAAGTCATTTATGTCAATTCTGACACTATTTAGTAACTACTTTTTATTAAAGTCATAAAAACTTTATTCCTTATAAAAAGAGGTATTAAATAAAAGATAATATGTCATAATAATCCTAAAAAAAATTATTTCATCCAAATCTTAAAATTACATTTATTTTAATTTTTATAATATCATTTATTTTAATCTTTCATTAATAAGGTAATCACTGCATCATCATTGTGTCATAATTAAATTTATTTATTTAAAGTCTAAAAAATATAAATAAAATAACATTATGTAGTAAATATTTTTATCTTTATAATTAATATTTATAGTAAAAGTTATTAGTTATATAACTAGAATTAAAATTATTTTTGTAATAAGATACATGTTTATGTTGTATTTCCATTTACTTTAAATTAATTATTATAACATGTCTTTTTCCACCCAAGTGGATCCATGGGGTCCTAAAATTGACCTAATGATGCTCATGGTCAGCCATATATCGTTAAATATCATTAGGACAGGTGTTAGTGTGGTTTTATGTTATTATATTATTATTTATTTACCCTTATTTACCTGATTTACACTTTAACCATGGTAAATAAAAATAATTACTAAAGTTACTATTCATAATGTCTAAAAATAAAAAGTACCCATTTACATAATTTGGAAATTATAATTAAAAATATGGAATACATCTTTACAAATTCAAAACACATAATTTGTAGTAATTAATTTAAAATTAATTCGCTTTGTTAAAACCAGAAAGCAGGTTTTTTAGAAGTAAAAAATATCAAAAGATTGTCATGTGTTTATGTCTAATTTCAATTTGAAATTACTTCCAATGACCATAATTGGATTAAATTATAAAAACTTAATCCAATTAAACTTTAAAACCAATTAAAATAACAATCTAAATATAAAAATAAATTAGATGAAAAGGTATTTTTGAATTAGAATGCAGTATTTTCACTATTCATTAAAATATGAATTTCATCAAAAAAAATACCAAAATTTCAACCAAAATAAATTTTTATGTTACTATTCTAAATAATAAGTTTATTTTTCTCAAATAAAACATATAAAAGTGATAATAACTATATTTAAAAGGGGTTCTTCATCAAAAGGTGGTAAAACAACCTTTTAAAAATATTAGGGTGTTTTATGGTTAAAATTGGATTTATTCTCATTTTAAACCTCTAAAATTTATTGGATAAATGTAAAAATATATAACAAACATGTGTAATCATATTTTTTTTAGTTCTATTCATTCTCACCAATACAACGTCTAGGTGTTAACTACCATTTAAAATAATAATATTATTATTGTATTATTTTTCGGTATAACTCAATGTTGTGTGCAACGTAAGATTTTGAAGAAACCCGTTTTTGTGTATCGAGTATGATTTCAAACAAAGCATACCATTTAATGTAAAATTAATATATTATTCATAAATATTAATATATATGAAAAAATATTATTCTATAAATACCTGGTATGCAACATGTAGTATATTACAAATTGATAAATGTTGTCACGTTTGGTCGGTTTTTTGGGTATCTATGCAATTAATCCAAAAAATAAATCATTAGAGTATCCAAATTGACTACAATTAGTAATCGATGTTTCCTAAAAACAAAAAGTAATAAGTAATGAAATGAATGAAAAATATTTTATATGATTAAATTGTACAGTTTTACCCCTTCATTTTGGGTATTAAGTAGAGTCTATCATCTGTAAGTTTTCTTTCAAACATTGTGTCTAGTTTTTTCACTATTCCTTCATATTGATTTGGTTCCAATGAGAATAGTTGTTTAGAATTGATTTGATTATTAATGAGTCCAAATTTATGTTCATAAGGTTTTCCCTTAAAATAGTATTCATATATTTTCTTACAAAATTTTTGAATAGTATCTAGTCATAATTAACATAGTAAATCAGCTATTGGAAAAACAAATCATGAAAACACACCTCATTTATAAATTTATAACTATTAATCCTATCCATTAATTCATGAGGATTTAATTTTAATTCTCAAGACTAATATAGTCTATAATGGTCTCTTTGTACATTTGTTCTTCAAAATCAATTGTAGTCGTATCACCACTTGCTAACATTGTATCTATATGAGCCTTTAATGTTAGTAAATGCAGAAGTTGAATTGGTGGGGTAAAGGTACTTTGTGAATATATTTTACATTAGTTGGTTTATCCTTTAAATCATTTTGATTTTACATTCCATTTCGCTTCTTCCCTTCATCCTTATGTAATAGCATTCATCGGTTCATACCTTTTTTCATTAATTGTGAAAAAAATTGCATGAAAAATAAATGGTAAATGAATACCTTCTTGTTTAAATGTTTTTAAAAAGATCTAATATCCATGATACAAATGTTCCAATAGCTTGTTTGAGTTTATGAATATATACATCATCAAGTGGAATAGGTATCTCAGCACTCGTCTCTTGATCTATGTTAATCACAACTCTCACATGACCTATTGGAAGTTGTTTGTTGTGTAGAATATCTCCTTAGATATTGTACATGTTACCCCTCACAATAAGGTGATGGTTGGGTGAAGATAGATATAAATCATGATTATTTACACCTTTTCAAATATCATTATGGGAAATGTATTGGTGTCTGCCTAAGTCATATTTCACAGTAACAATTATGAAAATATTGATTACCTCTTCTAAGACAACTCTTTGAGGGGAATGGTTCACCTCAAAGCTGGTGGGGTGCGGGATCTTCACGTAGTGATTTTTCTTATGTTGTTTCTTATCTTTGATTATTTCCCATAACATTTTCTAGAAACTATGATAGCTAGTTATGTTTTTCTTCTAGAATAGCTAATCATGCCTGCATCTCTTCTATTTTCTTGTCTTTATCCCCTTGTTCATTTTTTTCACAAAATATATTTGGGGTGGCACCCCAAAATCCACACCTCTAGAATGGACATACTATTTTATCCACTTCAATACCACTGATAGTATCTACTCGTCGAGTAAATCTAATGATGATTCTTGTGTCTAAGTTAGATAAAAATATAGTAAAATAAGTAATTATTATTATGTAATATTAATTTAAATAAAAAAAATTATTATGTGATACTTACACATCCTTTCCACACTTTTTGTGAATTTTCATCTATTATAATCCATTAGTTATTTACACATTCCTCCTTCCATAGCATAGGAGGTGGGATGGAAGTGGATTTGGAGTTGAATTCATCAATCTGTATATAAATAGAGGAACATGATTATGTTGTTGTTTCCTGAAACATAAAAGTATTATGGTAGATTTAAAATACGTACCATTTTTTTCAAGTTAAGAATACCCCATAATTGATTTATATTAGGGGTACATTGGTTTTGTTTCTAATTGATTATTTTCATCACTCAGTTGTTGTTTCATAAATTAACAATTCTTAATCAAATTGATTAATACACTTATTGTCAAACAATGTATTACCAGTTAAAATATACTTGAAAATGTGTCTCCTCATGAAAAACAATGAATGCATCACATTATTGTTGGTTTATCAGGTGTGTATACATATATTGGGGGTATGGGTTTATTTCCCCTTCAACATCTCTGAGATGAAACTTTTTTAGAATTGTGTGAAAGCCTCTGTGAGCCTTTCCAGTGAGTATTAATACAAATTTCATTCAGGATTAATATATTATAAATGCACTCTTCAAAGTATAATGAAGAGTAAGTCAACATTTTATTATTATTTTTTAGTAAAATAAAGAAATTATATCATAATGTTAACCTAATCTATTCCAAAATCTGTGTCTTAAGAGTAGGTACAACATTGTTCCACAAATATACTACAATCGGCACATGCATGTGAGTGGTGAGCCCAATGTAACTACAGAACATGTCCTTGTAGGGTTAATAAGCTAGTCATGTGCATTATATCTATACTAAAATTTGATTCATTTGTTTCTCACCTTAATAATTTTTGCTAACACCGTCACACTACGACGCTCATGTTTTTTCTAGGACACCGGTTGTTCATTGTCTACCATTTCCTATACTTCAACATTGTTAATATATTGTTTCTATGGATTTTTATCATTGGTATGTGTAGAATTTTTTTGTTCCTATGCATTGGGATCACCAATATGTTGAGAAACCAGTTGTTCCTCGATATTGGGAGTATCGGAATGTGAAGAATTCATTATCTGCAGAAGTGATTGAGCATTTAATTTAGATTATATAAATATGGAATTGAATAATAATATGAGGTAACATAATGTATATTATAAAAAAAATATTCCCTAATTATTTAACTCACTTTTTTTAATGGTTGAAGGAATTTTACCCCTCTGTTGAGTATCCAGATCTCTTCATTGTGGTCACCTCTAACATACAAGACCCCATCAGTATTGGGATCACTGTGAAATGATTGCAATGTCCCAATAAAAGTTTCATCCTCAATTGAATTGACATATGACCCTTTAGTGTGTTTTGGTTGATAAGAAAAAAAATTACAAATTTTAGTTTGTGAGATCTAGAACATAAAATACTTGTAATTCCTATAATGTCATTATAAACGGTTCATATTTGTACCCTTCATTATTGAAATCTACTTTCACAACTCTCAATTTATCTATTTTAACAACACTCATGTTATTAACCCACTTTAATTGAAAAAGAGGCACCTGGAATTTTTTATAATCAAACTCTCATATTTTTTGATGATGCCAAAGGTTGACATATTCACATAAATTGGATTTTTTCCTTGGTACCAGATACATGCATCACTTCAGCCACAAGCGTACATCCACTATTTTTCATGGTACTGTGTTCATCATGTTCATTTTAATTTAATGTATAACCATTAATTACATAACCATTACAAGATAATACATTCACACTTGGTCCTCTGGCTAGCCATCGAATTCATTCTAAAATTGAATCTGGATTTTTAATTGACTTCATAAAAATATGGTCTCGAAACCATCCTATAAACTGTTTATTATGTGCATTTGATATCCATCTTTCATTTCTTAATGGATTAAAATGCCTAAGAATTACTTTATGGGTTTAAAAATATAGGGAAACTTCTAAACTATTATGTAAAATGTAAATGTGGACCTACTCTTGATCTGTAATATTAATTGTGACAATATCTATTTTGGAAATTATTTCACCCACAAGTCACCCAGTGTGATGAGATTTCAGTAGACCAATGATTTTTCCATCATATAGGTAGTTGTTACATAATTCAATAGATTCCTCAATAATATATCAGTCCATAATACAACATTATAGCTGACTTTGATTTCTGATATACTCTTTAAAAATATTCATATACCATTCAATGGGGTATATCCATCTATAATGTATAGGACCACATAGTCAAGTCTCTCTTACCAAATGAACCATCAAGTGAACTATCATATTAAAGAATTTCAGTATAAATAACATCACTAATTCACTTAATATGATAGCAATTTCCTTTTTCAATGTTGTAAATTTCATGAAATCTAAAAAAAATTGCATATAGCTTTGAAAAAGAAATAGATATTGGTTAATGTATGACATAAATTCTTGGGAAAAGTGCAAAATGAAGCTAAAAGAATTATATCTTTCATCAAAAAACGATATTCATGTGATTTTAGACCCTTTAAATTTAAATCTTTCATTGAAATGATATTCTTGATATTCGAAAAATACCCCTATGAAACCTTTACATCATTCAAGTGAAGGTCCTGGGCGCAGCGGAAGCTTGTGGGTGGATGTTCCCACTTGGTTTTTTGTCATTAGAAATGATCAATCTGGGATCAATACGATGATAAATGCCAGACTCCATGGATCGAATCACATAAATAGACAAAGAAGAAGAAAAGTCCTGGAACAACAAAGGAAGATCGTCACAGGTTGATTATAATTAATTTAATTAATTAACAAGAAATACCTTTTGTGGAGATCTTTCTTCATTGATATTTCTTATCATGCTCTGTTGTTATTCATCATTGCATCACATAATACAAGTGTAGAATTCCTTTAGCGGTGATCCACACGTGCACCACGTATCTCTGGACGTTGCCAAAAGCGTCTACGGGTGCTAGCGTGGAGAAACCTTTGATTGTGTTGTCTGCCTTAGATTGCATTGACCCGATGGAGGTGGATCTCTCTCGGTCTTGAGAGCGTTCTTAGAGGACGGAGTTCTTTCAGTCTTGAGAGAATTCTCCAAAATTGTTGTGCGTAACGATTCTTAGGAAAAGAGTTGGGGTTGTGAAGATATTTATAATCAGGTTTGAGATTATAGTGTTATGACAATAAATAAACACGTTATGCGTTTTATTTATTTCATTAACTATTTTGAAAACCACATGTTGAATCATTAATTACTTTACATGTTCCCATGCTGATTATAATAAATATCATTGAATAAAATGATATTATTTCCTCAAAATCCCGACTGGAAAAACTACACTGCGTGTAATCATTAATACACGGTGTGTACTTGTTTTTCATTGAAAAATACATGGCGTGTACATTCAATGTACATGGCGTATATATCTTGTTTTCATTTCCTTTTCAAAATGAAAACTACATGGTGTGTAATCATTAATACACGGTGTGTACTTTCTTTCAATATAAAAACTACACGACGTGTAATCATTAATACATAGTGTGTACTTGTTTTCATTTTATTCTTCCTCCAACATTAAAACTATTTAGGCTTCCATGAATAATTATTAAACCATTTATGGGAATAATCTTTATTATAATTGAGATACTTAAATACACTTAGTGTATGACCCTCTAGGCCTTTTTCTCATTGGCATTGGGTGGGATTATCTAAAGTCCAAGATTACTGTCCAGCAACGGGTCAAGGCACCCAATAGAAAGAAGTTGACACCGCATTGACGTGTCACCTCATATGAATGATTACCATGTAATTTAATCCCTTTGTCTCAATATCTCTTCAAGCAAGTTTCATGGCAGTTTCATAAACCTATATGCTTGATCTGTCATTCTTTGAATTCCAAAAATAAACTCGTCGTTACACCATGGACATGGAATTTGGGCGACAATTTCATTTTAATCAAAGGGCCCGATATATCTACTTCCATAAATATGGATGGGACAAATCCTTCCTTGACTTATCTATTAATAACATGTCATTCGTGACACACCCAACGTACCATACTTCCCGCCAACTGTCTTCGTGACGGTTTTCATTAGTAAAACTAAGTGCACGAGTCATGACATGAGTTAATGATAATCTTCCAGTCTAATGACTATTACACACTATCGTAGATAGAAATTTCTGATGACACCAAAATATGAGGAATTATTACTGGCAGGTCTTTTCTCATAATCTCCCATCTTGGAGATTACCAAGTGTGAACTCCATGAGATAGAGTCTCGTCTTCTTACAAGTACTCACACATGATGGTCTATATACTATGTGTCCTATCATAGTATGTCATCCAACCATAGAACTTTATTTAGGAATATTTTTATAGCATTTAAAGGTTCTCATCATATCGGGGATCTGCCATGACCTTATTAATGCAACAAATATTCTAGGACATTATTATTTTATAGTCATGCAGAACAATGAACAATAAATAATAAGTGTACATTCATGTAATAAAAGTACAAAACAGTTGGTTCTCAGGACACCAACCCTAAAAAACTCCCACTTGGACTAGAGACAACTGCCTACGACTTTTATTCCACTAGACCTCACATGATGATCATGTTTCTGCTGATTCAAGACTTAGTCAAGGGGTCTGCCACATTGTCTTCCGTGGAAATACTACTCACTGCAACTTCACCTCTCTGAGAAAAATACCTCAAGAGATGATACTTCTGAAGTATGTGCTTTGTCCGCTGATGTGACTTTGGCTCTTTTGCATGTTCCACCACTGTAGTATTATCACAATATAGTGTGATAGGATCTTTACTTCTAGGTACTACATCCATCTCTTGGATGAAGCTTCGCATCCATACTGCTTCTTTAGCTGCCTCAGAAGCTGCTATATACTCGTACTCTACTGTAGAATCTGCAACCACACCTTGCTTGGAGCTCTTCCAGCTCACTACACCTCCATTCAAACTGAAGATATATCTAGTCTATGACTTCATGTCATCTTGATCAGTCTGGAAACTAGCATCTACATGCCCTCTGATGACTAGTTCCTCATCTCCTCCATAAACCAGGAACATATCCTTAGTACGCCTCAGATACTTAAGAATAGTCTTGACTACCATCCAATGGTAGTCTCCTGGATCATCTTGATATCTTCCTACCGCACTTAATGCATAAGCAACATCTAGCCTTGTACATAGCATAACATACATGACTGACCCAATCACGGATGTGTAAGGAATCCTTTCCATTTTCTTTATTTCTTCATGTGTCTGAGGACACATTTTCTTGGAAATATGAATGCCATGTGACATTGGCAATAATCCCCTCTTGGACTGTTCCATAGTGAATCTCTTTAGTATCTTGTCAATGTATGTACTTTGACTTAGGCCCAACATTCTCTTAGATATATCACGATGGATCTTGATCCCAAGAATATATGTTGCCTCACCCAAGTCTTTCATAGAGAATAATTTATCCAACCATGCCTTAACTGACTGTAAGACAGGTACTTCGTTTCCAATTAGCAATATGTCATCAACATATACTATTAGAAAAATGATTGCACTTCCTCTAAACCTTTTGTAGAAACAAGGATCACATTCATTATTAAAAAATCCAAATTCCATTACGGATTCATCAAAATGAATGTTCCATGACCTTGATGCTTTCTTTAATCCATAAATGCATTTCTGCAACTTGCATACCTTTTTGGAATCCTTTGGAGTCACAAAACCTTCAGGTTGTGTCATGTAGACATCTTCCTCGAGGTTCCCGTTAAGGAAAGATGTTTTGACATACATTTTCCAAATTTCATAGTCATGGTAAGCGGAAATGGCCAATAGGATTCTGATGGATTTCAGTATCACAACTGGTGAAAAGGTTTCATCATAGTCAATCCCTTGATGTTGTCTAAAACCTTTTGCAACCAGTCATGCCTTATAGGTGCCGACTTTCCCCTCCAAGTCCATTTTCTTCTTGAATACCCATTTATTACCAACAGGCTTTAAATCAACTGTAGGATCTATCAAAATTCAGACTTGGTTTTGGTACATGGAATCTATTTTAGAATTCATGGATTCTTGCCACTTGGCAGCGTCTGTGCCTTCAACTACTTCCTTATAGGTTAGAGGATCATCATTTTCAACCAATAATGAGTCACCATCCTCAGTGACAAGAAAACCATATCGTTCTAGTTCTCTCACCTATCCCATGCTCCTACATTGTTCTCATGTCACTGGAATAGATTGTTCTTCCATAGGACTTTGTGGAATCTGTTCTTGTACCAACTCCTGTGTATCTTGAGCCTTGACTTCATCGAAGTCTATCTCTCTCTCACTATCTCTTTTAGAGATGTGCTCACTCTCAAGGAATATGGTGTGTCTTTCCACAATTACCTTTTTATCTGAGGGTTTTTATAAGTAATATCCTCTTCTTTCCTTGGGATATCCTATAAAGGTACACTTTGTGCCTTGGGGTGCAAGCTTGCTACTTGAAGAGGCCTTAAAAAATGCTTCGCTACCCCACACATGTAAATATGATAACATGGATTTTCTTCCACTCCATAATTCTTATGGAATACCATTTATCAATTTAGTTGGTACTTGGTTTAGTATGAGTGTTGGTTGCACCCAAATTTACCCTACCGGTAAAAGCAGTCGTTGAAGTAAAAGTAGGGATTGAATCCACAGGGACCGAAGAAGAAACCTTGAGACACTCAAATTTGTTGATGGATTGGCTATAAAGTGGCCAACTTTGAGGTAGATTTTAATTGTAGAACTAATGATATAATTTCAATAACAGAGAAGAAAAATGATTTGAAAAAAACAATTATTGATGATGGGTTGATCTTAGGGTTTCGCTTGGGGTGGATTGGATAAATTTCTTTTCTTAAAAATTTCATGTCATTAATTGAAGACGTATCCAAACAACGAGATAATTCTCCCAAATAATTCACCAATTTAATCCCAACACAATTCCAAGTCCAATCAAAAATTCACTTTGAGGATCACTTTACTAAGCACTCAAAGGAAATATATCGTACTAGCACTCAAAATGTGTCATTTTTAAGGTTGGCGAAGATGAAAAAGAATGTAAACCATCAAATGGAAATCCTAAAATAATGAAAATATTTAAATATTAAGTACATGGAATAACATCTAATCCCTGACCTTGCTACTCCCTTGGATCAAACCTTAAGTGGTTATCCCTCCATTGATTTTATTCTACCAATGGAAGCGGGATGTAGACTTATGGGGGCGGAATTGAAGAAGAATAAAAATATTAAAAGAACGAACACTCCATCGTTGTGTGATTGAATTCACAAGTGCTAGTGTGAATAAATTCACACCTTGATTCAACAGTATCAATGTGTAAAGAAAAGGAAAATAAAAATTGAAGAATAAGAATGAATTTTATTAAAATACTAAATGTGAAAGAAAAACTTACATGAGAAAACTTGACTATGCGATTACAAATTGAAAGCAGAAAATTACAATTGAAAGAAATACAATTGATGAAAGAAAAAACTCTGATTGAAAGAAAAATATTATATGATAATTACCTTCACCACCAGCTCCTTATATAGGTATATTAGAAGCCTTAGAGACACCCCACCACAAAAAATTTCATCCCCATTAATTTATAGATTCAAAAGGAGGGTGAGAAAATTAAGGGATTTTGACGTTTCCAAGTTGACCTGGAAAATTCGTCCAGATTCATCCACCATTTTGACGTGTGAATTTGGAATTGAAGGAGGCCGAATCCTGAGGGGTCATAGAAGAAAAATATTCTATTTCATCTGTCCTATATGAGCTGTAAAACTTTCAGGAAATTTGACTCATTCGTTTGGATGATATGGTCGAAATGGTGAGACGACTTTATGTGCATTAATGTCAGGCCCACCATTTAAATCTCAACTTCAGATACCTTTATCATCATGAAAACTTAAGAATTAACTATGGACACAGTTGAATAAAATGATCCTCATATTTTTATCTTTCTACTGTAAAAATTTGAACTAAATTGGGCTTGGTTTGTGGGCCCCACATTTGTTTTATGGGCCTTAGGCCCATTATGCTTTTTCCAGCCAATTTCTGCATTCAGGCGCAAATATCTCCATCTTCCCTTGGGATTCATCCATCAGACCTAAAAGATAAAATGTTACAAATAAATTAATAAATCATTTACAAATATATCAAATTCATAAAACTAATATAATGATATCCACAAACAGATGAATGATTGGGCCCAAATTTTCATTTTAAACATTAATTGCATTTAAGATGAGAAATGAAGTTCTATTTATGTAATGCACTAAAAACAATGTTTATGGAATTTGGAACAATGAATATAAAGATATTAAAAATGAATATTATCCACTTTCAGTGACTAATCACACCCCCCAACTTGAGTTTTTCTAGTCCCGAGCAAAATATATTACAAATATTTAATTCAAATCCCCTTTTCCAAAAACATTTTAATACACATTGCTCACCTAAAGACCTCATACCGAAAAAAATTATGAAACCCATAAAAATTATTTAAAACAAGCTAGTTCCATAAGTATATCTCAAACTCAATCCCATTCCTTTGTTCAAATTCATTGCCACATTTCATCCAATTTCAATTAAGCATGATAAAGTGTTATGCATCACAGAAGATATGGGGCCCATTTTATTGTTCAAGGGGAAAAAATGGAAGCGCTAGGTGGGAATCACATTAAACCTTAAGATGATTATCCAATTATTTTTTAACCACAATAGATATGAAAATACTAACTCTGGGCAAGACAACTATGGAGTCCCGATCCCCAAGTGTCGGATGCCACACATATTGTCAATTCCAAGATCTACAATAGAGATATAAAGCCTAACTCTGGGCAAGACAACTATGGAGTCACGATCTCCAAGTGTTGGACACCACACATTTGGACAAAACATTTCTCTATGTGGTCATTATTTTTTTTTTGATACTCAAATTAAACTAAAAGTGACCCCAAAACCCTATGCTATAATGAAAGGGACCCAAGAACTCAAATTTACACCCACGGTCCAGTAGACGTGCATTGTGGCATTTTTATTAAGAGGATGAAAATGTAAAATTCAAAAAATCACATCGAACAACCGCACTTTCCAAAAACTATGCTCATGAACTTAAACTTGCATTAAAATCAGAATCAAGGAATGCAAAATTATTTGATATCCAATTTCAGAGTTTACAATGTGTGTTATCATGTTCAAGGTTAATGGAATTTTTCTTTCCATGCATGTTCTTATTAAAAAAAATCATTTTTTTATTTCATCTCCCACCAACATAGAATAAAATTGTCCCTAGTGTTTAAAGAAAAGAAAAGTTAGAAGGGGGGTAGGAGAGGAGTTCAAAGAGGAAATTGAAAATGATAAACATAGAACAAATTCACCTGGTTTTTGAAGTTGAAGTTCATGATGCTCCAGATTACTCCTTTGATCTCTTGGGGAATGTAGGCACCTCCTTGATTGAACATGTATCACACAAAATAGTCCTTGAACCATACAAAGAAGAACAAACCAGACAAAACAAACAACACAATGATTTATTTAATACCAAGTATCATCATTTTTATGATTTTCCCTTGTTTTTTATTTTTATTTTTAATTGTAAAAATCAAACTGATGATACATTTTCTTCTTTTAAATTTATGGGTAAGGTATTACTCAGGGATCACACCACGTGACACAGATGAATACGGTGCTCCCCTTTCATACCCATCTATACTCATAAAAGAAGAACAGGTCAAGAGTCTAAATTTTTTTTAACCTACAAAAACATAAATAAAATAAAATAAACTGATGATACATTGTCTTCTTTTTAATTTATGGGTAAGGTATTACTCAGGGATCACACCACGTGACACGGATGAATACGGTGCTCCCCTTTCATACCCATCCTTACTCATAAAAGAAGAACCGGTCAACAGTCTATGGTGATTTATTATATGAAAAAAAATGATTCAAAATTATTGGAAACATGAAAACCATGGGTTGCCTCCCATGCAGCGCTTTTGTTTAATGTCGTTAGCTCGACTTGAACCCCCAAAATTATCCAATTCCAACTTTCAACATTTTTAGGACCCCATTTTTATCCACCTCAACAAGATTTAGATTGATTATTTTTAAAAAATTTGTTTCATGTGCAATCCTTTGTTCTAAAATGAGTGGGAAAATCCATGTAATATCAGAAATGATTGATTTAGTTGAACTTATATTCTTTCCTAAGACATAAATGACCATTCCAAAATTATTGGTTTCTTTAGATGAATAAACTAAAAATGCAATGTCTTTCTTATCACCTATGATGGGATTCTTGAGTTGGGAAGGAAGGAAAATAATTTTGATCTTGGGTTCATTGAAATTTCTTAAATGAGATTGACAAATTAAATCAAAATCAGTTTCTTCTCTAAAAAAATTAGAAATAATTGGTTTATTTTGAAAATATGATTCATCTCAAAAAAAATCAAGTTGAATATCAAGAATGGGTATGGAATCATTGTTTTTTATCTCTCCTAATGGTTCAATTATTGGTGCTTCTAAAAATTTATCAATGGAGTTATATTTAGGAAACTCTATCCATGATGTCAAATTTTCCTCTTTTGAGTCCAAAAAATAAATTTCCTCCTGATTTAAAGACCCTTCAACATTTTTTTGATCTTCTTCAGTTATCCCATATCCAAAGGTTAGTTCTTTTTCGAATTCCTGAGTGGTTTTTGGGATAAAATATTCTTCTATCAGTGATAAGGAAAGGACATCCTGAGTGGGAATGGGTTCTTCATAAGTCTTAATGATTTGTATTTCTAATCTTAGTGATGAAACTTCTGAATTAATTTTAACCATTTTTTCACAAAAATGTTCAAGAATTTTTTCATAATTAGGATTGATAGATGTTTGGACATCATTAACTTCATTAAGTTTGATCTCTTCAATCATCCTCGAGAGGTATGGAAATTGTTCCTTTAAATAATCAGCTTCCCATTGATTGTACATCTCATCTGGTGTGGTGTATTCAATTAAGGTTTGATCAATGAAATTCCCTATGTGAGGTGTTTCCCAATATTGATTTCCGACTTGATTATAGAATTGGTTTATGAAGGGGTATTTTGGAGGATAATCCATTGGAGTTGATTGAAAATTGGTTTTGGGATTTTTTGGACACACGGAAATAGAAAGGGGAAAAGAGAAGAGAAATTAGGGTGAGAATAGAGAATTTGGGGTGAGAAAAGAAGACATGGGTCTAAGGTACTTACTTGGGTCCCCGGAAATGACACCAAAATTTGGTTGTGCCCAAATTTACCCTACCGGTAAAAGCAGTCGTTGAAGTACAAGTAGGGATCTAATCCAGAGGGACCGAAGAAGAAACCTTGAGACACTCAAATTTGTTGATGGATTGGCTATGAAGTGGCCAACTTTGAGGTAGATTTTAATTGTAGAACTAATGATATAATTTCAATAACAGAGAAGAAAAATGATGTGAAAAAAACAATTATTGATGATGGGTTGATCTTAGGGTTTCTCTTGGGGTGGATTGGATAAATTTCTTTTCTTAAAAATTTCATGTCATTAATTGAAGACGTATCCAAACAACGAGATAGTTCTCCCAAATCATTCACCAATTTAATCCCAATACAATTCCAAGGCCAATCAAAAATTCACTTTGAGGATCACTTTACTGAGCACTCAAAGGAAATATATCGTACTAGCACTCAAAATGTGTCATTGTTAAGGTTGGCGAAGATGAAAAAGAATGTAACTCATCAAATGGAAATCCTAAAATAACGAAAAGATTTAAATATTAAGTACATTAAATAACATATAATCCCTGACATTGCTACTCCCTTGGATCAAACCTTAAATGGTTATACCTCCATTTATTCTATTCTACCAATGTAAGTGGGATGTAGACTTATGGGGGTGGAATTGAAGAAGAAAAAAAATATTAAAAGAATGAACACTCCACCGTTGTGTGATTGAATTCACAAGTGCTGGTGTGAATAAATTCACACCTTGATTCAATGGTATCAATGTCTAAAGAAAAGGAAAAGAAAAAGTGAAGAAGAAGAAGAATGAATTTTATTAAAATAATAAACATGAAATAAAAACTTACATGGGAAAACTTGACGATGTGATTACAAATTGAAAGCAGAAAATTTCAATTGAAAGAAATACAATGGATGAAAGAAAAAACTCAGATTGAAATAAAAATATTAGATGATAATTCCCTTCACCACCAAATCCTTATATAGATATATTAGAAGATTTAGATACACCCCACCACAATAAATTCCATCCCCATTAATTTAGAGATTCAAAAGGAGGGTGAGAAAATTAAGGGATTTTGACGTTTCGAAGTTGACTCGGAAATTTCGTCCAGATTCGTCCACCATTTTGACGTGTGAATTTGGAATTGAAGGAGGCCGAATCCTGAGGGGTCGTAGAATCAAAATATTCTCGTAAATATGTCCTATATGATCTTTAAAATTTTCAGGAAATTTTACACATCCGTTTGGATGTTATGATCAAAATGGTGAGACAACTTTAGGTGCATTAATGTCGGGCCCACCATTTAAATCTCAACTTCAGATCCCTTTATCATCATGAAAAGTTCATAATTAGCTCTAGAAACAGTTGAATAAAATGATCCTCATATGTTTATCTTTCTAATGTAAAAATTTTAGCTTCATTGGGCTTGGTTTGTGTGCCCCACATTTGTTTGATGGGCCTTAGGCCCATTATGATTTTTACGGAAAATTTCTGTATTCAGGCACAAATATCTCCATCTTCCCTTGGGATTAATCCATCGGACCTAAAAGATAAAATGTTCCAAATAAAGTAATAAATCATATCCCAAAATATAAAATTCAGAAAATTAATATAATGTTATCCACAAATAGATTAATGACTAGGCCCAAATTTTCATTTTAAACATTAATTGCATTTAAGATGAGAAATGAAGTTCTATTTATGTAATGAACTAAAAAAATATTTATGGAATTTGGAAAAATTAATATAAAGATATTAACAATGAATATTAGCCACTTTCAGTGACTAATCATGTGTTTTTGTTTGTAATGCATATCCCCAAAAGGATAATGGAAGAGTCGCATGACTCATCATTGATCTCACCATGTCCAACAGGGTACGGTTCCTCCTTTCACTTACACTATTCCATTGAGGCGTGTAAGGGGGAGTGAGTTGATATAGAATCCCAAACTCCCATTAGAAATAAATTAATTCTTGATTAAGATATTCTCCTCCTCTATTTGAGCGGAGTTTCTTAATCTTCTTACCAAGCTAGTTCTCAACTTCATTCTTGTATTCTTTAAACCGATAAAAATAATTTGACTTATACCTCATTAAGTAAATATATCCATATCTACAAAAATCATCAGTTCAAGTTATAAAGTACAAGAACCCACCCCTTGATTCAACTGGAAATGGTACACATACATATGTGTGGACTAATTTTAGAATCTCTTTAGCTCTTTCACATTTCCCACTTAATGGGGTTTTGGTCATTTTGCCTTTTAGACACGCATGACAACACCAAGTGGTTTTAGTTCAAAATAATCTAAATAACCATCTTGATGTAATTTTTTCAAACATTTCTCATTGACATGACCTAGCCGGTGATGCCAAAGTTGGGTGTGGTATGAGTCATGTGAATTAACTTTGTAATCGATTGTCATTACTTGGTTTGTGTAGTCTAACACATAAAAATCATTATATAAATTTTCCCTACCAAAACAAATGCTATCTTTATAAAAGTAGCAACATTCATTTCCAAACTTGAAGATGAATCCATCAATATCTAATATGAACACTAAAATAATGTTTTTGGTTACAGAGGGTACATAATAACATACTTTTAATACCAAGACCATCCCAGTAGGAAATGTGAGGTGGTAGTATCCAACAGCTACATCAGCGTATCTGGATCCATTGGCTGCTTGCAGATCCACCTCACCTCGGTCAATCTTTTTGAATCTACTTGGTTTCTATATTTGGATACATATGTGAGCACCAAAAGTAGTATCCAATACCCAATTGGTATAAATAGATAGATTGCATTCAATAACAAATGCACCTGGAGCTTCCACTTGCTTCCTTGGATGGGTGCACTTTTTCTTCTAGTGGCCTTTCTTACCACATGCGAAACAAACAGCCTCCTATTCTCTTGCCTCCCCTTTGATCATTTTTTCTTGGAAGTCCTTGAAGAAGATTTGGGCTTAAAGCTCTTTGCCTTCCCTTTCCTTTTATTCACCATAAGTACAGAAGGCTTTTCATGCTTCATATCATTGTCCACTTGGAAAATAAGGATAAGAAGATCAGATAGAGACTTATTAATGTTGTTCATTTTGAAATTTACAACAAAATTAGAGAAACTATGGGGGAGTGGTGCAAGAATGAGATCGGTACCCAGTTCTTTGGGGAGTTTAAACCCTAGAACCTCCAAGCACTCAATGTAGCCAATGAGCTTGACTACATGAGGCCCAGCTGGGGCACCCTCTCCAAGCTTGATCTGAAATAGAGCCTTGGAGATCTCAAACCTTTCCTATCTTTCTCTCTCCCGGTATAAACCACGGAGGTTCTTGAGCATGCTATAGGCATCCATGTCTTTATGAGACTTCATGAGCTCACTAGACATTGATGATAGCATCAAACATTGAACGTCGAGTGAATCATTAAAATGTTGATCATAGACTAGGAAATCTTGATCACTCGCCCCTTGGGTAGGAGAATCAGGAAGTGAGGACTCCATCATGTAAAACATTTGTTCATGGCATAGGATAACTCGAAGGCGCCTAATCCATTCCTCAAAGTTACTGTCGGTGAGGATATTGTCTTTATCCAGAATTGATCGTAGAGAAAATGTGGTTGACGAGCTTGTCATATTGATTCTAAAAATTAAAAGAGAAATTTTATTAGTACCTTTTGATTACATTTTATAAAAAATAATAAATGAATTTATTAATTCTCCTAATATTTTATCAAGTCTCAATGGCCCTCACCATTGAACTCAGAATGTCTAGTTTCTTTGACATTCTAGTGGAAAGGATCCATATTCCCCTTCACATAACCCCAACAAGGGTTGGTCAAGCTATTATATGGTATTTAGGTAGGCAGGTCTTTGCCAACTGTGTGCTTATAGTTCCTTGATTTGTTGAGTGGACTCCCCAATCTTGAAATCCTAACTTGGATTTCCTTAACACTTGCCTCCATTTTACAACAATTCTAGAAAGGGTTACTTCTCTTGATGTAAAATGTTTAAGTCAACCCAAAATTTTAATAAGAGCTTCCTTTATAAAAGTAAGTGTCCCAACAAGGGTTGGTCAAACACATTATTTTATTGAGTCTTTCCCTTAATCAAGTTACGGAAGGCTTGGTCTAACTTAATGTGGTATTTGAGGGATTTTATTCTTTATGTGTAGTTTTGCAATATCACATGTTTATTAAGTGATGCTTGCTTAAGTGATTAACCATTTTCTAATAATTTTTACACATAGTCCAGTTTTTATTTTATTTCATCTTTGCATGCTTTTTTATTTCATTAATTATTTGATCGCGAAAACACATACATAATAAATAAACCATGCAATCAGACAGAAATAAAATAAGATGGCATAATCATGATCTTATATTGGTTGGATTATCTAGCAGTTTTGATAAGCTAACCCTAACCTAGGGAAAAATACCTTGAACCGATGGTTCGTGTTTTGCAGCTCCCACCTGTCCACCTTTGTATCTTCCTGGGTTGGTTTCTCCTCAGCTTCGGATTTTTGAACCGTCTCCACTGTCTTGGGAGATCCTCCATTACAAGGGGTTTACATTAAAGAAACCATAGGCACACAGGCCCTACATTTTATTAGCAGAAGGATTGCAGGCCAACGAATTTAAATTAAACAAATTTAAATGAAACCATACACACATAAAAAGGGTCTTTGGTTTATCTCATGATCATTCATAGCATGAAATGACATTTACAAATATTTAACATTCAAATTCTTTTAATATTTCTTCTATTCAAGATAAGTTGCGCTTGAATTCAATTAATTATGATCTTATAATTAATCGATTCTTTATCTAAAATTCCTTTCTAAATTTCCTTGAGATTATTCTCATCCATATTCCTTGTACGGGTCTTTGTACTTTGTAGGAAACCTGGTGAAATTCCATTTTTGGAAAGTACACAGTGTGTAGGCTATATTACATGGTGTGTATTTGTTTTAACCCTTTATCCGAAGTACACGCCAGGGGCTTTGGTGTGTTTTTTGTACTTTGGAAATTTTGGAGTACACAGTGTGTACTTTCTTGTTATGTGGTTACTGGCCTGGAAATCCTGTGTATGCGGTACATGGATTCTCCTTGTACACAGTTTCACCTAGGCTGGATCAGACTACACGGTGTGTTGATTCAACATACACGTCGTGTATTCTAGTTTCCACGCATCGTTCAGTTCTGGTCAACACGGTGTAATAAATACTTAGGTGTGCTCAATTCACATGGTGTGGTTTGGAGGACTAGTACCGGTTCATTGAACCTAAGTACACGGTGTGTAGTTTTCACTACACGCCCTATATTCTTATATTGTACAGACAAAAAGAGTGGCTCCTCTGGATGATTTCCTCATTTTTAATTTAATCAAAATGAAAATTAAAAGGTCATTTCTGTTATGTGAATCGAGAAACGAAGGAGGAAGAAAATATCTCATTCATTCAGTTTTATAGAACGATTTATCTTGAATTGAATCAAATATAAATGAGTAAATTATCAATGAAAATTAAATAATTATAATCAACATTGTGACTCCCTCTGATACCACTTGAAGGTCCCGGGTACAGTGGAAGCTCGTGGGTGGATGTACCCACTTGGCTTTTTGTCATTATCAATGATCAATCTGGGATCAATACGATGATTAATGCCAGACTCCATGGATCGAATCACAGAAATAGACAAAGAATAAGAAAAGTCCCAGAACCACTAAGGAAGATTGTCACAGGTTGATTATAATTAATTTAATTAATTGACAAGAAATACATTTTGTGGAATTCTTTCTTCGTTGATATTTCTGATCATGCTCCGATGTGATTCGTCATTGCATCATAGAAGCCAAGTGTAGACTTCCTCTAGAGGTGATCCACACATGCACCACGTATCTCTGGACGTCGCCAAAGGAGTCTCCGGGTGCTAGTGTGGAGAAACATTTACTTGTGTTGTCCGCCTTAGATCACGTTGACTCGATGGAGGTGGATCTCTCTGAGTCTTGAGAGCGTTTGTAAAGACCTGTAAATTTCAAGGAAATTTTTTTCTTAATTTTCTTTGGAATTTTACAAGAATGCAGTTTCTGACGGCGCCTGATTCTGAGGCCCGGTGTGCCCGGAATCAATTTCCGAAGTTTGGCTCGGGTACGTTCAGTGAACGGACGAGCGGGTTTTTCTAACTTTTGAACCGGTGCCCGGAATCGAATTCTGAGGGATCCGATGAAATGGCAGCGCCAGTATTCACTTAGAAACGCCTCTTCCGTAGTTGCGTTTTCTCGGATGTGGTTTTTAATTTTCGGGCTTAAAGTTAAGAAATAAAATAATTTTGCGACAACTTTATTTTATTTCGCTTAAGCCACTTGGAAGCCACTTGAAGCCACTTAAAGGTGCCTTGAACTGAGTTGAACTGGATAGGATGCTATCCAGAAATATCCTACCCCTTGGTAGGATATTTGTGAGGTGGGGCCCGCACGAGCCCCACCGTTTCTTTCCGCTAAGAAACGCACCCGTGAAAACCCGTCTTAATGAAAGTCAACTGACGCGTTTCTTAAAATCTTAACAGACCATTTAATTGGGCTGTTTCTTTCGTAAATTAAATGAGCTGTTTCTTTCTTTGAATTAATTCTACGAATTAATGGTTCGTTTCTTATCTTTTGAAATTCAAATGTTTAGTTGTGTAAATAAAATAAGGCTTAAGCTTATTTTATTTTGGGTTGAAACTTGTGGCGTGGAGAGGATTTGGAGGAAAGCGTTCTTCTTCGGCGAAGAACGCGAAGAACGCGAAGAACGCCAAACCTGTGGAGATCGACGACGCGAAGCCTTGTACCGTGACGCCAACGGATCTCCCTTCGCGACGCTTCTTCCGCGACGATCCAACCCCGCGACAGCCTTCGATCGACAACAACCAAGGTAGGGGGTTGCGCTTCTTTTTATTTTCTTTTTGGATTTCAACAACAACATGGATTTAATTATTATTAATTAAATCCGTATGTTCTTGGTCCTCGGAGATCGTCGACGCGACGCCCTTCCGCGGTGTGACGATCACCTCCTTCCGCGACGGTCAATTCCGCGACGACCTCGCATCCGACAGCGACGGTGAGGTAGGGATTTATTTTGGATTACCCCCCTTTTTCTTTTTATATTCCCGTAATTGTTTTTTTAAAAAGTTAAAGAACTGGATTTGTGAACAATTTTAAAATTATTAAAATTGTTGTTTCCGTTCAAATAAGGAACCCGTTTTTTTGAAACAATTTTATTTCATTAAAAATTGTTTCGGATATGCGTTCATGTGTTGAAATTTAATTTCCCCCGTTGTTTTTATCTAACGCGGAGGGTGCGGGTCAAACGAACACGGCCCGACAACCCTCCATCGTTCTTCGTGTTTTGCGGATTTGGCGGGCGACGACGGAACGTGCCGCAACGGGTGTTTGATGATCCCGCAGTAAAGAACGGAACCCGAGAGGAACAACGGCACAGACGGGAAGGAAAACGGGCCACCAGAGCGACTCAGGCGGCCCGCGGAAGCAGGTGGTGGCGCGGGTCGCCGGCGGCCGGAGGCGGCGGCACCCCGCGGGTGTCCAGCGCGACACCCCGCGGGTGCCGCGGGTGTCCAGCGCGACACCCCGTGGGTGTCGCGGGTGTCCAGCGCGACACCCCGAGGGTGCCGCGGGTGTCCAGCGCGACACCCCGCGGGTGCCGCGGGGTTGTCACGCGGCACCCCGCGGGTGTCTGGCCGACACCCTGCGGGTGCCGCGGGAGTGTCACGCGGGGCGGCGGCTTTCCCCCGCGTCAGCCGCTCGACCGAGCCGAGCCGAACCGGCCCTGGCCGGGCAGGGCCGGGCCAACCGGGTCGGACCCGACCCGGTTCGTGCCAACCAGGGGGGGTCGGGCCGGGTCGGCCCGGGCCCGGACCCCCCCGTCTTCGGACAGACTTCGTTCAAATGGCCGTATCTTGAGCTACGGGCCTCCAAACGACCCGCCGTCACCGGCAACGCGATCCCTGGATCGAGACGGTCGTTTCGGTTTATCGCACTCAAGGTTTCGGAATACTTTGAGTTCGGCCGGGTTGGTTCGTACACGAAACCAGTCGGGCCCTCGGAGCGGAAACGCTCATATCTTGAGCTACGGACGTCCGATTGACGTGTCGTCAGCTTTGTTGAGTCCCTCTTTGTGAGAAGGATATTTTGGCACCCTCCGCCCGAGGTTTGAACGCAGGTGGTGTACGGTCGGGTTGGTTTTGCCTTAAAAACCAACCGGACCCCTGGGACGAAAAAGCCAATAACTCTCAGACCGGGCGTCCGATTGACGCGCCGTCTTTTGCGTTGAGTTCCTGTTGACGATACGGAACTTTTGGCATCCTTCGCCTGAGTTTTGGATACAGTTGGTAGTGGCCGGGTTGGATCGCACCCGAAATCCAACCGAGCCCCTGGAACGGAAAAACTGATATCTTTCAAACCAGACGTCCGTTTGACGAACCGTCAGCGGCGTTGGTGGTTACGTTGAGTAACGGTTCCTATGAGTATACCCTAAGAGAGTTCGGGGTACAGTTGAGATACGGCTGGGTTTGGTTCGCTCACGAAACCAACCGGGCCCCTGGGACGAAAAGGCTAATAACTCACAGACCGGGCGTCCGATCGACGCGCCGTCTGTTGCGTTGAGACCCCTGTGACGAGGCGGTCCTTTGAGTTACTTCTTCGTGGGACCTTGAGATACTTGGAGTATCGACTTGTAACTCGTGGAGCGGACCCTCCCAGAGACGAGCGTGCGGAGTACGGAGACCGTGTAGCCGACTGAGACCTGACGACTGCTTGACCGACTCGACTTGGAGTGAGTCGACTAGCCCAGTGGACGGAGCACTACTTTGTTTGGGTGCAGACCCATGGCGGACGGAGTACTACCTGTGTGATAGTGCAGACCCGCGGTACTCGTCCGGAGAGTACCTCTGCAGGCTACTAGGGGGTGTGCACTACTGTGTTTGGTTGACATACCCCGGCGGGAAGCACTACTGTGTTTGGGTGGCTGGCCCGCGGTACTCGATAGGAGGAGTACCTCAGCAGTCTTAGGTTAGTGAGCAGTACCTCGGAGTCGTGACAGGACCACTGTACACTCCAGAGACGGAGCTCTTCAGCAGTTACGGTTTCGATAATGAAAATCCTGGTTTGAGCTGAGACTTTTGACCTTGTGTTTACCTCATGATTGAGATGGGTTACTTGATAACTTAGGTATATGTATGGGCATATACCTAAGTAGAGGTTATCTGTTGAGATCTTCTTTGTGGTTATCCTTTTTGGTTTTAGTAAGACCTTGAGGGTCTCGGGGTCCCTACTGAGTATCGTTATACTCACCCCTGCACGGGCTATGCCCGCACCTCGTTGTGTTGGTTGCAGACGACGGGCAGTGCTGACGGAGGCCGAGTGTTCGAGGACTGGACGGTACCCGGAGGTGGACTACTCGAAGAGTCAGTACCCGGAGGTGGACTACACGACGATCCAGTACCCGGAGGTGGACTGCACGACGTGACAACTCACAGAGGAGGTTGACGGACAAGAGCGTGGAGGAGGCTATCTGTACCTACCCTTCAGGTAGGATCCGAGGAGGACGACCCAGGAGCTGCTTCCTTCTTCCAGTTGTTTGTCTTTTTGCTGTTGTACCTTGTTCAGTTGTAGTCGTACTTTCTTTTGGGTTTGTATTCTGGACCATTTACTTTCCAGCACTTCTTTTTGTACTTAGTGTTTTACTTCTGCTTGTACTCTGTGGTGTTTTGTTACTTTTATAAAGGCAATGCCTTCCCAGTTATCGGGATTTACGCCTTTGGTGCTAGTCGCCAGCCCCTGGCCTATGGAAGGCGGGCTTGGGGTAGTCACGGCATGGGCCCCGAGGACGGGTCGTGACAAATTGGTATCAGAGTTGGTCGGTTCTACCGCAGACTCGGATCTTTCTTTTTGTGAAGCAATAGTGTTAATGGTACCGAGTGTGGTTTTCAGTTCAGGGAGTCCAGTGTTGGTGCGGGCGGCTGACGTATCCATACACCAGGACCCTGACAACTGATTTCCGACTTTGTGCACGAAAACACTGATTGCGTGTGTGTTTTCAAAGGTTTCCCCCCTTAAAACAGCTCAAACCAGGTCAGCTCACCAGGTATAATCGTTTGATCGTGTTACGTTGTTTCTTTCAGGATGCCTTTTCTCGGACGACCAGTTAGAGCCCAGAGGGATGTGCGTGATGACATCCTGTCGAGTGACGAGGCTTCGGTACAGGGCCCTCTTGCAGTTGAGGCACCAGCGGAGGCACCAGCGGTACTACCATACGTTGGGCCACCGATGCCACCATCCCTAGCAGTAGGCGATGCCCGCTACTTGAGCGCACTGCATGAGTTCCAGCGCCAGAGGCCACCCAGGTTCGGGGGAGAGACGGACCCGCAGGCGGCTGAGGATTGGCTGGAGGCTGTGGTGGGAGTCTTCAGGCTAGTGGGGACGCCATCAGACTTCATGGTGACCTTTTCTGCCAGCCTTCTTCAGGCAGCAGCAGGCAGGTGGTGGAGCCACTTGTTCCAGTTTTGCGATGGGATGGCTTTCACATGGGAAGACTTCGAGACCTTCTTCAGGGTGGAGTTTGTGCCAGTAGCTCTACACCCCGAGCGTGTTCAGGATCTGCTGCCTTTGCCACGTGTTTTTCGATCAGAAGTCGAGTCATCTGTGGGCAGTAGACAGATGATGCAGAGGTCCAGGAGGACCAGACCAGCAGTTGGGTGATCTCAGGTTTTAGGACCGGTGGTGCGGGGCACCCGGGGTGGGGTCAGAGCCAGGCGTGCCAGAAGCAGACTGTGTTACTCGTGCGGTGGAAAGGGGAACCTGGCACGTGACTGTCCGAATCCTCGTACAGTTGATCCATAGGCTTTTGAGGAGCCACCGAGGCAGAGGCAGCGACGAATGCTTGAGCAACAGTAGAGCAGTGGACAAGGCAGTAGATCTCCTGGAGCAGGTGGACAGGAGCGGAACTAGTGGATATGTCTCTTGTACTTCTAGTTCCATGTTGATGTTGTTTTTGTGTCTTTGTACCATGAGCTGCAATAAAATAAAGACACTTATCTTGTGATGTTTGCTTTCCTGTCCTCTTTTTGTGATGTTACTAAGTGGTCCTGGTTAAGACTGTTGACTTGACCCTCACTTTCGAAATTCCTACTAGAGGAGACCCAGTGACCTCACACTGATGCCGACAGTGTGACTCGACCCTTGGAGGCGAGAGTGACAGTTGGATCTCTTAGTAGTTACGTCGAGGCCTTACGACGTCATCCATGGCATGAATACATCCTTCATGCCAGGATTGACTGTATTAGGCAATGGGCGTGGTTCATCTAGAGAGGGGATGAGACCGGGTTTCTCTTATCGGCAAAGAAGAAATCATAGCAGCTCTTGTGAGACTAAAGGAGGTGCAGTTCATCCAGGAGCGGATGAAGACTGCACAGTGCAGTAAGGAACAAGGAACCGGTGCCAGTCTTAGAGACTCGGGCGTGATAAATGTTTCAAGAAGAGGTAGCTTTAAATAGAGATGAGTCTGTGAAGCGGTAGACGTGGAGGCAAAGCTAGGAGAGCAGCATGAGGTGGTGTACATCTTAACATGCTACAACCACCCGCCTTAGTTATTCCCGCCAGGATCAGGGAGCTGGAGGGCGGAGGAAGAGTGCGGCTGCATGCGGTCAAGGAGTGTGACCCAATGGCTCTAGAAATGATTCAAGGGACAGTCTATGTCCACTGCAAGCTGCTGTAGTAACAGAAGTCGATATGAATCATTCCTCGCTTTCACAAATCTTGTTCCAGACCTAGAGTTTCCGGTAAGCCGTGGATTTGACCCTCACGTTTGGAGATACCTTGAGAGGAGACTCGATAATCACACTTACGCCGACGGTGTGGTCAGACCCTCGAGGCGAGAGTTCTGGTTGGAATCTCTTGTTGGCAGCGTCGAGGCCTTAGACGTTAGTTTGAGTATGGAATGGGCAATAACTGTTCATACTCAAATTGACGGTTTTAGGCAAATGTTGGGATGGGTTTTCCTTGGTCGGCGGAAAAGGAAACCCCAGGCAGTGCAGGGTAACTCTTGCACAGGAGGGTACGACCGATCACTCTTGAGTCGGTCAACCTTACTCTCGTGGAAGCAGTCGTTTTGAGTTTCAGTTCCAGCAAGAATTGGAGACCTTTGGAGTTCGAGGATGACGATCACGTCCTTATACGGGTCTCACCTCGATGAGGGTTACGGAGATGTGGCCAAGGCGGCAAGTTATCTCCGAGGTTCAACGGGCCTTTCTAGGTCCTCATCTGGATAGGCGGGATGGTTTACCACTTGGTCCATCCACCTCAGTTGCACTAGGTGCACGACGTTTCCACATATCTCAGTGGAGGAGATACGTGCACGACCCGACACAAATCTTTGACCATGGGGAGCTGGTCTTTGGTGATGAGGTGACTTTTACGGAGTTTCTTGTGGGGATCGAAGATCGACAGGAGCGGATCCTAGGAGGACGGTCGATTCCTCTTGTGCACTTTCTTTGGCAGCTCGGGGACCTCCAGGAGACCACTTGGGAGTGGAAGGCTCAGATGCGTGCTCAGTACCGCCTTTGTTTCCCTAAGTTTGTGTTGGAGCTTTACGGGGACGTAAAGCCCTGTGGTGGGAATAATGTAAAGACCCGTAAATTTCAAGGAAATTTTTTTCTTAATTTTCTTTGGAATTTTACTAGAACGCAATTTCTGACGGCGCCTGATTCCGAGGCCCGGTGTGCCCGGAATCAATTTCCGAAGTTTGGCTCGGGTACGTTCAGTGAACGGACGAGCGGGTTTTTCTAACTTTTGAACCGGTGCCCGGAATCGAATTCTGAGGGCTCCGATGAAATTGCAGCGCTGGTATTCGCTTAGAAACGCCTCTTCCGGAGTTGCGTTTGCTCGGGTGTGGTTTTTAATTTTCGGGCTTAAAGTTAAGAAATAAAATAATTTTGCGACAACTTTATTTTATTTCGCTTAAGCCACTTGAAGCCACTTAAAGGCGGCTTGAACTGAGTTGAACTGGATAGGATGCTATCCAGAAATATCCTACCCCTTGGTAGGATATTTGTGAGGTGGGCCCCGCACGAGCCCCGCCGTTTCTTTTCGCTAAGAAACGCACCCGTGAAAACCCGTCTTAATGAAAGTCAACTGACGCGTTTCTTAAAATATTAACAGACCATTTAATTGGGCTGTTTCTTTCGTAAATTAAATGAGCTGTTTCTTTCGTTGAATTAATTCTACGAATTAATGGTTCGTTTCTTATCTTTTGAAATTCAAATGTTTAGTTGTGTAAATAAAATAAGGCTTAAGCTTATTTTATTTTGGGTTGAAACTTGTGGCGTGGAGAGGATTTGGAGGAAAGCGTTCTTCTTCGGCGAAGAACGCGAAGAACGCGAAGAACGCGAAGAACGCGAAGAACGCCAAACCTATGGAGATCGACGACGCGAAGCCTTGTACCGCGTCGCCAACGGATCTCCCTTCGCGACGCTTCTTCCGCGACGATCCAACCCCGCGACAGCCTTCGATCGATAACAACCAAGGTAGGGGTTGCGCTTCTTTTTATTTTCTTTTTGGATTTCAACAACAACATGGATTTAATTATTATTAATTAAATCCGTATGTTCTTGGTCCTCGGAGATCGTCGACGCAACGCCCTTCCGCGGTGTGACGATCACCCCCTTCCGCGACGGTCAATTCCACGACGACCTCGCATCCGACAGCGACGGCGAGGTAGGGATTTATTTTGGGAATTACCCCCCTTTTTCTTTTTATATTCCCGTAATTGTTTCTTTAAAAAGTTAAAGAACTGGATTTGTGAACAATTTTAAAATTATTAAAATTGTTGTTTCCGTTCAAATAAGGAACCCGTTTTTATGAAACAATTTTATTTCATTAAAAATTATTTCGGATATGCGTTCATGTGTTGAAATTTAATTTCTCCCGTTGTTTTTATCTAACGCGGAGGGTGCGGGTCAAACGAACACGGCCCGGCAACCCTCCATCGTTCTTCGTGTTTTGCGGATTTGGCGGGCGACGACGGAACGTGCCGCAACGGGTGTTTGATGATCCCGCAGTAAAGAACGGAACCCGGGAGGAACAACGGCGCAGACGGGAAGGAAAACGGGCCACCGGAGCGACTCCGGCGGCCCGCGGAAGCCGGTGGTGGCGCGGGTCGCCGGTGCGGCGGCGCCGGCGGCCGGAGGCGGCGGCACCCCGCTGGTGTCCAGCGCGACACCCCGCGGGTGTCCAGCGCGACACCCCGCGGGTGCCGCGGGTGTCCAGCGCGACACCCCGCGGGTGCCGCGGGTGTCCAGCGCGACACCCCGCGGGTGCCGCGGGTGTCCAGCGCGACACCCCGCGGGTGCCGCGGGGTTGTCACGCGGCACCCCGCGGGTGTCTGGCCGACACCCTGCGGGTGCCGCGGGAGTGTCACGCGGGGCGGCGGCTTTCCCCCGCGTCGGCCGCTCGGCCGAGCCGAGCCGGACCGGCCCTGGCCGGGCCGGGCCGGGCCAACCGGGTCGGACCCGACCTGGTTCGGGCCAACCAGGGGGGTCGGGCCGGGTCGGCCCGGGCCCGGACCCCCCGTCTTCGGACAGACTTCGTTCAAATGGCCGTATCTTGAGCTACGGGCCTCCAAACGACCCGCCGTCAGCGGCAACGCGATCCCTGGATCGAGACGGTCGTTTCGGTTTATCGCACTCAAGGTTTCGGAATACTTTGAGTTCGGCCGGGTTGGTTCGTACACGAAACCAGCCGGGCCCTCAGAGCGGAAACGCTCATATCTTGAGCTACGGACGTCCGATTGACGTGTCGTCAGCTTTGTTGAGTCCCTCTTTGTGAGACGGATCTTTTGGCACCCTCCACCCGAGGTTTGGACGCAGGTGGAGTACGGTCGGGTTGGTTTTGCCTTAAAAAATAAACCGGGCCCCTGGGACGAAAAAGCCAATAACTCTCAGACCGGGCGTCCGATTGACGCGCCGTCTTTTGCGTTGAGTTCCTATTGACGATACGGAACTTTTGGCATCCTTCGCCCGAGTTTTGGATACAGTTGGTAGTGGCCGGGTTGGATCGCACCCGAAATCCAACCGGGCCCCTGGAACGGAAAAACTGATATCTTTCAAACCAGACGTCCGTTTGACGAACCGTCAGCGGCGTTGGTGGTTACGTTGAGTAACGGTTCCTATGAGTATACCCTAAGGGAGTTCGGGGTACAGTTGAGATACGGCTGGGTTTGGTTCGCTCACGAAACCAACCGGGCCCCTGGGACGAAAAGGCTAATAACTCACAGACCGGGCGTCCGATCGACGCGCCGTCTGTTGCGTTGAGACCCCTGTGACGAGGCGGTCCTTTGAGTTACTTCTTCGTGGGACCTTGAGATACTTGGAGTATCGACTTGTAGCTCGTGGAGCGGACCCTCCCAGAGACGAGCGTGCGGAGTACGGAGACCGTGTAGCCGACTAAGACCTGACGACTGCTTGACCGACTCGACTTGGAGTGAGTCGACTAGCCCAGTGGACGGAGCACTACTTTGTTTGGGTGCAGACCCATGGCGGACGGAGTACTACCTGTGTGATAGTGCAGACCCGCGGTACTCGTCCGGAGAGTACCTCTGCAGGCTACTAGGGGGTGTGCACTACTGTGTTTGGTTGACATACCCCGGCGGGAAGCACTACTGTGTTTGGGTGGCTGGCCCGCGGTACTCGACAGGAGGAGTACCTCAGCAGTCTTAGGTTAGTGAGCAGTACCTCGGAGTCGTGACAGGACCACTGTACACTCCAGAGACGGAGCTCTTCAGCAGTTACGGTTTCGATAATGAAAATCCTGGTTTGAGCTGAGACTTTTGACCTTGTGTTTACCTCATGATTGAGATGGGTTACTTGATAACTTAGGTATATGTATGGGCATATACCTAAGTAGAGGTTATCTGTTGAGATCTTCTTTGTGGTTATCCTTGTTGGTTTTAGTGAGACCTTGAGGGTCTCGGGGTCCCTACTGAGTATCGTTATACTCACCCCTGCACGGGCTATGCCCGCACCTCGTTGTGTTGGTTGCAGACGACGGGCAGTGCTGACGGAGGTCGAGTGTTCGAGGACTAGACGGTACCCGGAGGTGGACTACTCGACGAGTCAGTACCCGGAGGTGGACTACACGACGAGCCAGTACCCGGAGGTGGACTGCACGACGTGACGACTCACAGAGGAGGTTGACGGACAAGAGCGTGGAGGAGGCTATCTGTACCTACCCTCCAGGTAGGATCCGAGGAGGAGGACCCAGGAGCTGCTTCCTTCTTCCAGCTGTTTGTCTTTTTGCTGTTGTACCTTGTTCAGTTGTAGTCATACTTTCTTTTGGGTTTGTATTCTGGCCCATTTACTTTCCAGCACTTCTTTTTGTACTTAGTGTTTTACTTCTGCTTGTACTCTGTGGTGTTTTGTTACTTTTATAAAGGCAATGCCTTCCCAGTTATCGGGATTTACGCCTTTGGTGCTAGTCGCCAGCCCCTGGCCTATGGAAGGCGGGCTTGGGGTAGTCACGGCACGGGCCCTGAGGACGGGTCGTGACAGCGTTCTTGGACGAAGGAGTTCTTTCGGTCTTGAGAGAATTATCTAGAATTTTTGTGCACAACGATTATTAGGAAAAGAGTTGGGGTTATGATGATATTTATAATCGGGTTTGAGGTTATAGAGTTATGACAATAAATAATCGCATTACGCATTTTATTTATTTCATTAACTCTTTTGAAAACCCCGTGTCGAATCATTAATTCCTTAACATGCGCCCAAACTTATTATAATAAATATCATTTAATAAAATGATATTATTTCCTCAAAATCCCAACTAGAAAAACTACACGGCCTGTAATCATTAATACATGGCGTGTAGCAGTACTGTAGCAGGAAATGTAGCAGAACTGTACACTATGCTGGTACAGTAGCAGAACTATACACTGTACAGGTACTATAGCAGAACTGTACACTGTCCGAGTACTGTAGCAGGCACTGTAGCAATTACTGTAGCAGGTATTGTTCGGTACTGTAGCAACTGAAACTATTCATCTTGGGCCACCAGTTTGGGCTTGGAGTACTTAAGGCTCTCGAGCCACCCAGACCTTTGGGTCAGTAGGGCTTTTGAGCCACCTTTAAGGCCTTCGGGCCACCTCAAGGACTTCGGGCCACATGCAGTTTCCCCAGACACACTACAAAAATGGAGCAGCCCCATAAGAGGATTCAGAGCAGGTGCACTCACCAGAGCAGAGCCAAATGGATTTTTCAGAATGAGAGGGTATGACTATGCCATCGGGACTAGCCTGTGCTTGTACAGGAATCCTAGATAGATAGTCATGAAAATGTGGAGAGCTACTATCATTATGTAGATGTTGAGGAGGGGCAGTTCCTTGTAGATAGTCTGGTTGAATTCCCTAATACCTTCGGGTCATGTAATCTCCCAAGCCTACGGGCCATGTAATCTCTAAGTCTACGGGCCTTGTAAGGGTTACCCCTCATCCCTTGAAAGGGGGGTTATCAAAAATCAATAAAAATGAAGGCCTTAGGTCCGTTCGGGGGGGTATACATTCAATGTACATAGCATGTATATCTTGTTTTCATTTCCTTTCCAAAATGAAAACTACACTGCGTGTAATCATTAATACACGGTGTGTAATTGTTTTCAAAATAAAAACTACATGGAATGTAATCATTAATACATGGCATGTTTCCCCTAGGGTGCAGCTCAATTGGTAGCGGCCATGTGGGGTCTCGGCGAGGTCTCAGGTTCGAGTCTCGCCGAGTTCATCCCTGTCAGTAGTGTAAGGATTTTCTTGTATTCCCCCCCCCCTCCCCTGACCGTTGTAATAATTAATACACGGCATGTACTTATTTTCATTTTATTCTTCCTCTAACATTAAAATGATTTAGGCTTCCTTGAATAATTATTAAACCACGTATGGGAATTGTAACATCCCAGGTAAATAAAGAATAAAGAATTTTCATATTTATTAATATTTACGAATTAAATATTAATTTTATTTTAAAGGGGTTGCTATGTTCGATAGCGTACCCGATACGCAACGATGAGTTTCTTTGAAACTTCCGTAGCACACTAGTAATAAAATAATATTATTTTAAATGTTAGTTAACATGTAGTCGTTGTACTGGCGGGAATGGATAGAAATAACTAAAATATGATTAGATATGTTTTTAAATGTTTATACATTTACCCAATAAAAGATAAAGGCTTAAAATACGGAAAGAGTTCAATTTTAGGGCATATATACTCCAATTTTCACTAAAGGTTCACTTATCACCTTTTAATGGTGAACCGTCATTAAATATAGTTTTGATCACTCTTATACTTTATTTTGGACCAAATATAACTCTTCTTTAGAATCAGGACATCAAAATTTACTTTGTGTAAATTTTTGGTACCTTTCTGATAAAGTTCATTTTTTTATGAATAGTGTAAAATGTTGTGTTTTAATTCAAAACCTCTTTTTAATCTAAATTATTTATATGATTAGATTATTATTTTAATTGGTTTTAAAGTGAAATTAGAAAATATTTTTACCAGTTAATCCAATGGTGGTCATTGGAATCAATTTCACTTTGAAATTGGACTTAAACTGGTGTCAATCTTTTGATACTTATTGTTTCACAAAAACACGCTATTTGTCATGACAGCGGGAATTAATTATTAAATTAATTTGACTTATATGTTTTGAATTTTGTAAAATGTACTTCATTTTTGAATTCGGAATATCAAATATAGCTTAGGGTGAATTTTTGGTAATTTTCTGAAAAACTTCAATTTTTGATGAATAGTGAAACCACTAAGTGGTAATCAAGCAAACTGATTTTTCAGTTAAATGAAAGTTTACCACTAATGTGTATTGAATTTTGAAAATCCGACATACATGGTTGTCATTAAGAAGTAAAATGTGGTTCAATGAGATTAAAATAATTTTTTGGTGAATAGTAACTTTTTTCATTAATCGCGATTAGAGGTAATTAGTGTAGTTTAAGGTATAAATAATGCTTTAATAATATGAAATGACCTAGAAACATGTCCCAACCCTATTGGTTGTGTCATGGCCGACCAAGACAAGCCATGGGACAACTTGGGGACCCCATGGAGCCACTTTAGTTGGAAAATGACATTAATATATTTTTATTTAATGTTAAAGTGAAAATGACACTAACATAAATTGTTTTACTAAAATAATTTTTAAGTGGGGTTATACAAGTCCAAATTTTGATTATAAATATTCATTGGAAAGATAAAACTATTTCCTACATCATAGTATTTTTGTTATAATTTTTAGACATTAAATAAATTAAATTATATATGACATAATAATGATGCAGCGATGACATCATTATTTGGCGATTTAAATAAAATGGAAAGATAATGAAAAATATAAAACCTACACATGGCCAAAACCAATTGGATGAGTGGATTTCGAACCCTTATCACCTTATCCAAGAATTATATCAATGTGGTACCTTTTAAAACCGAAACACATTTTCAAATAAAGTAATATTTCTTTACTTTCCAAAAGTGCCCCTCCTCTCCTCTTATAAAAGGCCCCCAACTCTACCCCATTTCACACACTCCTCAAGCCTTTGGCTCGGCCAACCCCTGCCCATTTACTCTCTCCACATCCCTATCCTAATCCTAGAGGATTCCCTTTGGGAATAATCCTTTCAAAGGAATCCTTTAGGCTCAAATCAAAAGGGAGTTACACTTTTAAAGGTAATTCATTCTCTCTTGTTCATTTGTTTTATTTTGCTTCTCCAACCCTCTAAACTCTTTTTATTTACTTCTTTTGTAACAAAACCAGTATCTTAAATATACTAGGATGTTGTTATAATATTTATTTGAGCTACACTCTCACAAAACTACATCAAATGGTTAAAGAACATACGGTTTCCGTGGATGGCGAAATTCTGCCTCCCGAAACGATGATTGTTCAATACTCATTTAACACCTTCAAAGGTGGCCATTATGATGTCACTATTTTTATATATGATATATAATATGTTTATGTTTTCTTTAAGCTTCTGTATTTTTCATTTTTGGCATACCTTTATGGTTTCCATTATGGGTAAACACGATATCTTCATTTAAGGAAGTGCGGACTACCGCCCCCTAAAAGTGATGTGATCCGTTAATGCCATATGTGGGACGTGTAAAGGATGGATTTAAAGTTATTATATATGATGTTATACTGGAATTATAATATAACTCTATATCATTATTATTTCTTTCCATTAAAGTATGAGATAGAAATGAAAGTAGCGTTCATGCGTACGTACGGCTTACCGTCTCCATGAACGGTGCATTTCATTTCTTATCCCCAAATGTAATGTACTATTAAAAGTACATGTGTATAATGGATATATATAATTAATGATATATCTAAGTGATGAATATAATTCTGGAATTAAAATATACATACCTCTCATTTAGTTTTAATTCCATTAATATGACAAAGAAATGAAAGTAGCGTTCATGCGTACGTACGGCTTACCGTCTCCATGAACGGTGCATTTCATTTCTTATCCCCAAATGTAATGTACTATTAAAATTACATGTATATAATGTATATATATAATTAATGATATATCTAAATGATGAATATAATTCTGGAATTAAAATATACATACCTCTCATTTAGTTTTAATTCCACTAATATGACAAAGAAATGAAAGTAGCGTTCATGCGTACGTACGGCTTACCGTCTCCATGAACGGTGCATTTCATTTCTTACCTCTAAATGATTATGTAATATTATAAATACATGTATATGCTGGATATATATGATACATATTATATCCAAATCTGGAATTTCATTCTGGATATAAAGAACTTTTGACCACATGAACAACATGTAATTGTAAGAAGTCAACTTTCGACTTAAGAACCAAATATTGACAAAACAAACATTATTAACTTAAATGGTTACATAATGTTTATAACATGTCAATAAGTGATATAAAAAGAATAATGAACTTTAAAAAGGTTCTTAATCAAGTATAAATTAACTCAAGTTTATTATTCAGGACGTTAAAGAACGGTCAGGTCAAGTCGGATACGAGGTAAGGGAACTTCTTAACCCAATTTCTATTCTTTGGGTTAATCTCCTACTTTCAAATTATGTCATGATATTATTATGTCCTATCTTGTATTTTTACATTATTTATGTGTACTTATAGTGAATACACATTATAGATGTATTTTATTTAAAAAAAATGATCTTTTTAAGGACTTCGTCTCAATCTCCTTTCATTGAGGCATATTTAGTTTTATACACAACTTTCTTTTATACGGTGTATAAACCCCTTTGACTTTTACTTTTATACAAAAGGAATCTTTTTCTACAAAGCGTTTTACTAAACAACAAAAAGGAATGTTTTTTTAACGTACGCGATGACAACGACTTTTTCCGCCGCCGCGAGTATTATTTGGTATTTGGCTTCCTCAACAAGCCGTAATGTTTTTAAAATAAAATAAATACCATATACTCTTTTATGTATTTTGGTATTGAAAATGGTTTTGATAAAGGATTCTATTATGTCAATATATTTATGATATATTGTGATTGAAATGTGGAAATGTTATCTTTCATTTATATTGGTTTATGTTTTATGATTTTATATTGGTACTTGGACATTTTAACGGGTGGTTACGTTATAAACCATATGACGGGTGGTGCCGTGAATACCAGGACGGGTGGTTACGTTATAACCTCCAATGCATTGGGTATGGAAGTCGTCCGTATGGCTATTCCATTAAGTATGTATGGAAATTGGCCGTATGGCTATTCCATTAAGTGATATGTATGGAAGTCAACTGTATGGTTATTCCACTTAAGTATGTTTATGTCCCAAGTTACCTTTATATATTCTATGTGTTCTTTATATGGGTTTTATGGTAATCTTTTGGTTACAAAAAGGTAAGTAATGATACTTTATTCAGTGAAGATTTTTTTTACTACTTCATAAAGGTGAAGGTATTACTTTGATATAGTATACATGGTTTACTTGATGTTTGAAAAACTAACAGTTTTCATTCTTGTTGTATCCCTTACTGAGCTTTTTATGCTCACCCCAAGTTTTTCGAAATGTTTTTCACAGGACTTAAAGTGGAATAAGGTCAAGGATGGGATCAAGGGAATTTCATGCTATCTAAAACATGGAATCTAGACATCTTTCTTTTTAAGAGTTTTTATTTTATGGAGACTTAGTAGAAGTGTCTACTTTGTAATCTTTTAAGATGTAATAGTTATGTTCTAATTCTCTAAAACTCTAAACCTGAAAAGATCCTCAATGTGAATTATTCATTTAATTCAATATTAAGTAAGGTTTAAGGCTGAGGCCTTATAGTTGGTATCAAAGGTCGGTTTAGACAACTTTAGGAGTTAGAAAAGTGTTAAATTATAATATGATTGAAATGATATAGCATTTACGGATTACCATGTTGCTTCACCTAAGATATTTCTGTGTTCAGAATGGTTTTCTGCAGAGGAAACAAAGCAGCTATGTTGGGACGACATCAGGAGAAAGATAACCTTCCAAATCAGCAACCTGAGATGGTCGGAATCGGAACTGAACAGTTTGTTGCAGTGATGGCATAGTTGACTCAGGCTATAAATGGTGGTGGTATCCATGCACGAGATCAGCCAGATCAACCGCAGAGGAACATGTCAGTGGTGGAACACTTCATGAGGCAACATCCCCCATCATTCAGAGGATCATCTAACCCTGTGCAAGATGAAGGGTGGATTAAAGCACTGGAGAAGATTTTTGATGTCATGGGGTGTTCAGAACATCAAAAGGTTAGTCTTGCTGTTTACCGTTTTGAAGGAGAAGCTGATCAGTGGTGGTCGATGGTGAAAAATATAAGGGATAGTGATGAGATTGAGGATCTTCACTGGGACAAATTCAAAGGTATGTTTCTTGAGAAATATTTTCCTAAGGTGGTTCGTCTTAGGATGGAAAAACAGTTCCTAGAATTGAGGCAGGAGGATGATTCAGTGGGTACTTATGAAGAAAAGTTCACTCGATTGGCAAGGTATGCTCCAAACTTCATACGAGATCTTGATAGTAAAATAAACCGTTTTTACTCAGGGTTAAAGCCAAAGTATCGAAGGGCTTTATCTTCTCGTGAGTTCAAAAGTTATGAAAAACTTGTTCGATGTACGGAGAAGGTGGAAATGGAGTTTGCCGATGATCAGGTGTTCTATGACAAACAACAGAATAAGAGGTCTAGTTGGCAGGAAAAGGGGAAGAATTCATCAAAGAAGCAAGGAGGTAAGAAAACCAAATATCCATCCTGTGAGAAGTGTGGTAAAATGCATCCTGGAGAATGTTTATCCAAGTCTGGTAAGTGTTTTCGATGTGGTAAGTCTGGTCATATTGCTCGTAACTGTAAGGAAGATGATCAAGCAGGAAATGAAAATCCAACGGTAATATGTTTTAAGTGTAATGAAATGGGTCATTATGCAAACGAGTGTCCAACGAAGAACTCAACTGGGGGAATGCAGCCAGACTACAAGTAGAAAGGGGTGGTAAAATCCTTTGCAACAACTTCAGCAGATGTTGGTCCATCGAATGAAGTGGAATCAGCTCCAGGGAGCTCATTATTTTTCGAAGATTGACTTGAGGTCGGGGTACCATCAGTTGAAAGTAAAAGAATCAGACGTTCCGAAGACTGCGTTCCGTACTAGATATGGCCATTATGAATTTGTAGTTATGCCTTTTGGGTTAACCAATGCACCTGCTGCATTCATGGACCTTATGAATAAAATTTTCCATGAGTTCTTGGATAAGTTTGTGTTTGTGTTTTGAGGTTTGTGAAGAGGTTATGTGTGCCTTGTGATTCACAGTTGAAGAATGAGTTGTTATGTGAGGCTCATAGTTCCCTGTTTTCAGTTCATCCTGGCAGTACTAAGATGTACAGAGGTCTGCGGGAGTATTACTGGTGGGATGGAATGAAAAGAGACATTGCTGATTTTACTGTGAAGTGTTTGACATGTCAACAGGTTAAAGCAGAGCAACAGTTACCGAAAGGGATGCTTCAGCCTTTACCAGTGCCAGAGTGGAAATGGGAGAATATATCCATGGACTTTGTTGTGGGATTACCGAGGACATCTCGAGGTAATAATGAAATCTGGGTTATTGTTGATCGCTTGACCGAATTTTCTCATTTCCTTTCTATACGATATACTTTCTCTCTAGATCAACTTTCCCGTTTGTATCTTAAAGAGATAGTCAGGTTACATGGAGTTCCTCTCTCCATTGTATCGGATCGTGATCCCAAGTTTACTTCTAACTTTTGGAAATCCCTTCAGAAGTCGTTGGGTACTGAATTAAATTTTAGTACAGCTTTTCATCCTCAATCAGATGGGCAGTCAGAACGAACAATTCAGACATTGGAGGATATGCTACGAGCGTGTTCTATGGATTATCAGGGAAGATGGGACCAACATCTTTCTTTGGTTGAATTTTCATATAATAACAGTTTTCATTCTAGTATACAGATGGCACCATTTTAGGAATTATGTGGGAAGCGGTGTCGAACTCCAGATTTCTGGGATGAAGTTGGTGAAAGGAAGTTGATGGGACGAGAATTGGTAGAAGAGTTGGCAGAAAAAGTTCATCTGATTCAGAAGCACATGAGAACAGCTCAGAGCAGGCAGAAGAGTTATGCGGATAACTGGAGGAAGGATCTATCTTTCGAGGTAGGTGATCATGTTTTTCTCAAGGTTTCTCCTTGGAAAAGTGTGATGAGATTTGGTAAGAAAGGAAAGTTGAGTCCAAGGTTCGTTGGACCATACGAAATTCTGGAAAGAGTTGGATCAGTTGCATACCGAGTGGCTTTACCTCCGAGTTTATCTCAGGTACACAATGTTTTTCACATTTCGATGTTGAGAAAGTATATGCCAGATCCATCTCATGTTTTGAGTCCAGAGGTAGTTTAGCTAGAAGAGAACCTATCTTATGAGGAACAACCAGTCCAGATTCTTGACCACAGGGAGCAAGTGTTACGGAATAAGGTGATTCATCAGGTAAAGGTTTTGTGGAAAAACCATGTGATTGAAGAGGCAACGTGGGAATCTGAAAATGCTATGAGGGATAACTACCCCCACTTATTTTGATAAGTGAATAAAATTGCGAGGACGCAATTCCCAAAAGGGGGGAAGGATGTAACATCCCAGGTAAATAAAGAATAAAGAATTTTCATATTTATTAATATTTACGAATTAAATATTAATTTTATTTTAAAGGGGTTGCTATGTTCGATAGCGTACCCGATACGCAACGATGAGTTTCTTTGAAACTTACGTAGCACACTAGTAATAAAATAATATTATTTTAAATGTTAGTTAACATGTAGCCGTTGTACTGGCGGGAATGGATAGAAATAACTAAAATATGATTAGATATGTTTTTAAATGTTTATACATTTACCCAATAAAAGATAAAGGCTTAAAATACGGAAAGAGTTCAATTTTAGGGCATATGTACTCTAATTTTCACTAAAGGTTCACTTATCACCTTTTAATGGTGAACCGTCATTAAATATAGTTTTGATCACTCTTATACTTTATTTTGGACCAAATATAACTCTTCTTTAGAATCGGGACATCAAAATTTACTTTGTGTAAATTTTTTGTACCTTTTTGATAAAGTTCATTTTTTTATGAATAGTGTAAAATGTTGTATTTTAATTCAAAACCTCTTTTTAATCTAAATTATTTATATGATTAGATTATTATTTTAATTGGTTTTAAAGTGAAATTAGAAAATATTTTTACCAGTTAATCCAATGGTGGTCATTGGAATCAATTTCACTTTGAAATTGGACTTAAACTGGTGTCAATCTTTTGATACTTATTGTTTCACAAAAACACGTTATTTGTCATGACAGCGGGAATTAATTATTAAATTAATTTGACTTATATGTTTTGAATTTTGTAAAATGGACTTCATTTTTGAATTCGGAATATCAAATATAGCTTAGGGTGAATTTTTGGTAATTTTCTGAAAAACTTCAATTTTTGATGAATAGTGAAACCACTAAGTGGTAATCAAGCAAACTGATTTTTCAGTTAAATGAAAGTTTACCACTAATGTGTATTGAATTTTGAAAATCCTACATACATGGTTGTCATTAAGAAGTAAAATGTGGTTCAATGAGATTAAAATAATTTTTTGGTGAATAGTAACTTTTTTCATTAATCGCGATTAGAGGTAATTAGTGTAGTTTAAGGTATAAATAATGTTTTAATAATATGAAATGACCTAGACACATGTCCCAACCCTATTGGTTGTGTCATGGCCGACCAAGACAATCCATGGGCCAACTTGGGGACCCCATTGAGCCACTTTAGTTGGAAAATGACATTAATATATTTTTATTTAATGTTAAAGTGAAAATGACACTAACATAAATTGTTTTACTAAAATAATTTTTAAGTGGGGTTATACAAGTCCAAATTTTGATTATAAATATTAATTGGAAATATAAAAAGATTTACTACATCGTAGTATTTTTTTTATAATTTTTAGACATTAAATAAATTAAATTATATATGACATAATAATGATGCAGCGATGACATCATTATTTGGCGATTTAAATAAAATGGAAAGATAATGAAAAATATAAAACCTACACATGGACAAAACCAATTGGATGAGTGGATTTCGAACCCTTATCACCTTATCCACAAATTATATCAATGTGGGACCTTTTAAAACCGAAACACATTTTCAAATAAAGTAATATTTCTTTACTTTCCAAAAGTGCCCCTCCTCTCCTCTTATAAAAGGCCCCCACCTCTACCCCATTTCACACACTCCTCAAGCCTTTGGCTCGGCCAACCCCTGCCAATTTACTCTCTCCACATCCCTCTCCTCATCCTAGAGGATTCCCTTTGGGCAGAATCCTTTCAAAGGAAGCCTTTAGGCTCAAATAAAAAGGGAGTTACACTTTTAAAGGTAATTCATTCTCTCTTGTTCATTTGTTTTATTTTGCTTCTCCAACCCTCTAAACTCTTTTTATTTACTTATTTTGTAACAACACCAGTATCTTCAATATACTAGGATGTTGTTATAATATTTATTTGAGCTACACTCTCACACAACTACATCAAATGGTTAAAGAACATACGGTTTCCGTGGATGGCGAAATTCTGCCTCCCGAAACGATGATTGTTCAATACTCATTTAACACCTTCAAAGGTGGCCATTATGATGTCACTATTTTTATATATGATATATAATATGTTTATGTTTTCTTTAAGCTTCTGTATTTTTCATTTTTGGCATACCTTTATGGTTTCCATTATGGGTAAACACGATATCTTCATTTAAGGAAGTGCGGACTACCGCCCCCTAAAAGTGATGTGATCCGTTAATGCCATATGTGGGACGTGTAAAGGATGGATTTAAAGTTATTATATATGATGTTATACTGGAATTATAATATAACTCTATATCATTATTATTTCTTTCCATTAAATTATGAGATAGAAATGAAAGTAGCGTTCATGCGTACGTACGGCTTACCGTCTCCATGAACGGTGCATTTCATTTCTTATCCCCAAATGTAATGTACAATTAAAAGTACATGTGTATAATGGATATATATAATTAATGATATATCTAAGTGATGAATATAATTCTGGAATTAAAATATACATACCTCTCATTTAGTTTTAATTCCATTAATATGACAAAGAAATGAAAGTAGCGTTCATGCGTACGTACGGCTTACCGTCTCCATGAACGGTGCATTTCATTTCTTATCCCCAAATGTAATGTACTATTAAAATTACATGTATATAATGTATATATATAATTAATGATATATCTAAATGATGAATATAATTCTGGAATTAAAATATACATACCTCTCATTTAGTTTTAATTCCACTAATATGACAAAGAAATGAAAGTAGCGTTCATGCGTACGTACGGCTTACCGTCTCCATGAACGGTGCATTTCATTTCTTACCTCTAAATGATTATGTAATATTATAAATACATGTATATGCTGGATATATATGATACATATTATATCCAAATCGGGAATTTCATTCTGGATATAAAGAACTTTTGACCACATGAACAACATGTAATTGTAAGAAGTCAACTTTCGACTTAAGAACCAAATATTGACAAAACAAACATTATTAACTTAAATGGTTACATAATGTTTATAACATGGCAATAAGTGATATAAAAAGAATAATGAACTTTAAAAAGGTTCTTAATCAAGTATAAATTAACTCAATTTTATTATTCAGGACGTTAAAGAACGGTCGGGTCAAGTCGGATACGAGGTAAGGGAACTTCTTAACCCAATTTCTATTCTTTGGGTTAATCTCCTACTTTCAAATTATGTCATGATATTATTATGTCCTATCTTGTATTTTTACATTATTTATGTGTACTTATAGTGAATACACATTATAGATGTACTTTATTTAAAAAAAATGATCTTTTTAAGGACTTCGTCTCAATCTCCTTTCATTGAGGCATATTTCGTTTTATACACAAATTTCTTTTATACGGTGTATAAACCCCTTTGACTTTTACTTTTATACAAAAGAAATCTTTTTCTACAAAGCGTTTTACTAAACAACAAAAAGGAATGTTTTTTTAACTTACGCGGTGACAACGACTTTTTCCACCGCCGCGAGTATTATTTGGTATTTGGCTTCCTCAACAAGCCGTAATGTTTTTAAAATAAAATAAATACCATATACTCTTTTATGTATTTTGGTATTGAAAATGGTTTTGATAAAGGATTCTATTATGTCAATATATTTATGATATATTGTGATTGAAATGTGGAAATGTTATCTTTCATTTATATTGGTTTTATGTTTTATGATTTTATATTGGTACTTGGACATTTTAACGGGTGGTTACCTTATAAACCATATGACGGGTGGTGCCGTGAATACCAGGACGGGTGGTTACGTTATAACCTCCAATGCATTGGGTATGGAAGTCGGCTGTATGGCTATTCCATTAAGTATGTATGGAAATTGGCCGTATGGCTATTCCATTAAGTGATATGTGTGGAAGTCAACCGTATGGTTATTCCACTTAAGTATGTTTATGTCCCAAGTTACCTTTATATATTCTATGTGTTCTTTATATGGGTTTTATGGTAATCTTTTGGTTACAAAAAGGTAAGTAATGATACTTTATTCAGTGAAGATTTTTTTTACTACTTCATGAAGGTGAAGGTATTACTTTGATATAGTATACATGGTTTACTTGATGTTTGAAAAACTAACAGTTTTCATTCTTGTTGTATCCCTTACTGAGCTTTTTATGCTCACCCCAAGTTTTTCGAAATGTTTTTCACAGGACTTAAAGTAGAATAAGGTCAAGGATGGGATCAAGGGAATTTCATGCTATCTAAAACATGGAATCTAGACATCTTTCTTTTTAAGAGTTTTTATTTTATGGAGACTTAGTAGAAGTGTCTACTTTTTAATCTTTTAAGATATAATAGTTATGTTCTAATTCTCTAAAAATCTAAACCTGAAAAGATCCTCAATGTGAATTATTCATTTAATTCAATATTAAGTAAGGTTTAAGGCTGGGGCCTTATAGGAATAATCTTTATTCTACTTGAGATACTTGAATACACTTAGTGTGTGACCCTCTAGGCCTCTTTCTCATTGGCATTAGGCGGGCTTGCCTAAATTCTAAGATTACTATCTTGCAACAGGTCAAGGAACCTAAGAGAAAGAAGTTGACGTCGCATTGACATGTCACCTCATATGAATGCTTACCGTGTAATTTAATCCCTTTGTCTCAATATCTCATCAAGCAGGTTTCATGGCAGTGTCATAAACCTATATGCTTGATCTGTCATTCTTTGACTTCCCGAAATAAACTCTTCGTTACACCATGGCCATGGAATTTGGGCGACAGTTTTATTTCAATCAAAGGGCCTGAGATATCTACTTCTATAAATATGGAAGGGACAAATATTTCCTTGACTTATCCATTAACAACATGTCATTCGTGACGCACCCAACGTACCCTACTTCTCACCAACTGTCTTCATGACGGTTTTCGTCAATAAATCTAAGTGTGCGAGTCATGACATGAGGTATTGATAATCTTCCAGTCTAAGGACCATTACACACACTTGTAGATAGGAATATCTGATGAAACCAAAACATGCGGAATTACTACCGGTGGGTCTGTTCTCATAATCTCCCATCTTATAGATTACCAAGTACGAACTCCATGAGAGAGAGTCTCGTCTTCTTACAAGTACTCGCACATGACGGTCTGTATACTATGTGTCCTATCATTGTATGTCATCCAACTGTAGAACTTTATTTAAGAATATTGTTATATCATTTCAAGGTTCTCATCATAGCGGGGATCTTCCATGACCTTATTAATGAAAAAAATATTCCAGGACATTATTATATTATAGTCATACAGAACAATGAACAATATATAATAAGTGTACATTCATGTAATCAAAGTACAAAACAGTTGGTTCTCAGGACACCAACCCTAAAATCAAGAAGTTACAAAACTAATATCTCTCTTTCCTGGAAAGAGTATAAGTAGCTAGAGGAATAAAATTATGTTTTTCACCCTTCATTGGAGCCAATTATTCACGTATTTCCATGTCAATCATGTCCAAACTAGCCTTAATTTCATCCTTCATTTTTTAGTGCATTTTGTAATGTGTCAATGATACTATCATGTGAATTTTTTTCAACATGCATAATATCAAGAAAATGTCTGAAGTACAAACAATTCCAGTATAGTAATTCAAAAAAACTGATCACTTTTCCAACTAGTTTTTGTAAGGTTTTTTTTAAACAGTTTACCAAAAGAAGTGTCTATATATTTTAATTTCTCAAACAATTGATCACCTATTAGTGGAGACAGTGTTGTACGTTCTTCTTAACTATCATTTAATGATTTCATCTGAGATCAGTACTTATTTCACTAGGTTAAAAATCTACAATGTACTAGAAAAATAGTCTTTGATGAATATTTCATCCTAATTGATTGTGTAACATGTTCACAAATGGAACACCCTTTAGTTCCTTTAATGCTATATCTTGAAAATTTTCTATAAGCAGGAAATTCATTTATTGTCCCATACAACATGGCTCTCAACATGAAATATTCATTTCTGTATGAATCAAATAACGCAACACCTGAATCCCACAGTAATTTAAAATCTTCGATCAAAAGATCCAACTAAACATCAATATCATTTCATGATATTTTTGGTCCTCATGTAAGCATAGATAACATAATGTATTTTTCTTCCATGCATAACCATAGTGGCAAGTTATAGTTTACCAACATAACCATCCATCTACTGTGAGTGATACTTTGAAAATAAAAAGGATTCACTCCATCTATAGATAGCACAAACCAAAGGATTCTCATATCACTTCCAAATTCAGGATACTCATGATCAATTCTCTTCCACTGAGGAGAGTCTACTGGGTGATAAAGTTTCCCATCTTTATTTCTTTTATTTGTGTGCCACGTCAATTGTCTTGTTGTCTCCTCACTTATATATAGGCTCCTATACCTTTTAATGATTAGAAATTACCATAAAACTATCGTAGGACCTGATTCATCTTTCTTATATCGATAAGCACCACACTTTGGTCATTTTTTAAGTGATTTCTAGTCCTTATGAAATAGTATATAGTCATTTGGAGAGGTGTCTATTCTTTCGGAGATCATAGCCATTGAATGTAGCATTCGTTTATTATTATATGTTCAGCAAGGAATCTCATTATCTTCTAGGAGCATAACATTCAAGAGAGAAAGTAGTTCTGTAAAACTAGAGTCACTCCATTTTTTGTCAGCTATTAGATTATATAGCTCCATTATGGTTGGCAATGTTGTATATTTAGTACAACCAATATACAAAGGAGTCGTTTCATAACTCTTTAACTTCTCAAATAATTTTGTATAATCATGAAGTTCATCTTCAATTGTCATTGTTATTTCCTCAATATTATCTTCATCATCATTCAAACATGTATTCACATCCTTGATATGGTCATCATTATTGTCCACACTTATAATCATATCAAATGATCCATAAAACTCAATATTATCTTAGTCACTAGCTACATTCAGTTTTTTTAGGGTTTAGTCCAACATTTATAACATTGATCTATTTTTTGATAGATAAATTGTTCTTCCAACTCCTCTAGATTAATTAGTCTTGAATAAAAATAGTGTAAACACATATAAAAGGTTTGAGAATGGTCATATGCATGATCTTTTGCAAACATGATGAACTCTTCCACCCCATCCTCATACTCTTTTTTCATACGATTGACATCCATCCATATTCGATTCATATCCATCCTATTTGATTTAGTAATATTAAAATTTAAGAAAATAAATAAACCATAAAAACCATTTCATAGAGAATGTTCATCTTAGGATTAAAATATTAGTATAAGGTATGATTGTTAGTTGTTATGATTTTAAAGGCATAAATTTGTTTATTAATGGCTATGATTTTACTAACGTGGGTTTTCAATAATCTTTTCTATATTATATAAACCTAATATACCATCTCTTGTACTAATTCGAGTCCTAAGAGAGACTGCTCCCCTATCAGTACCCAACATAGAGGTGATCAACATATGACCTTTAATTCAAAGCTTCAAAACTAGATATCTATATCAATGCTTGATGACTATTTTTATAATAAAAAATACAATTGGTCAAATTTAAAATTTTCTCTCTCAATATTTGGAACAATATACTTTCCATATTTTTTTCCTAAAAAGAAAACAATATTGAAAGATGATACTCGAATGGTCACTAAAAATAAAATACACAATGTAATGACATGTTTTAAAAAGTCATTGTGGTTTTTATCCATGTGAGTACGGGGGATACTTGGAAGAAAATGGGCAAAATTATTTGATTTTAATCCTTGAGAGCAGGAGGGACACTTGGCACTTGGATCTGATTACCAGTTGTGCACTGTGAAAATACCGTTGATTTATCATTTGCAGTCACCATCTTACATTATAAGTGGGTAGTGTTTTTACGGTGCACATCTAGGAGCTTCATGCAATTTGAGTGAGAAATAATGATGAATGGGTGAAAATGAATGTGAAGGCGAGGGTGAACCAACAATGGCTCGAGGCAAGAAATATTGGGTGGAGAATTAGTGAGGTGGATCTAGGATAAATAAGATTGCTTGTGCGCGTGTTGTTTAAACCATTTTGGAAAATTTTAAAAAAAGATGTTTGAGGGGAGCAACAAATCACAACTGATCATAGAACTTGAATTTAATATATCATTATAATTTCAAGACAACAAAATTAGATAAACTTAAAACTAAGACAAATATATTAATACAAATTTTAAAATTTAAAAAAATTAAGCAAAGAAATGAATGTAGTTTTAATTTCTCTTTATTTTGTTTCGATGTAAAATTTAGTAAAAGAAAATAAATGATTGTAATTTCTCTCCATCTTGTTTAGTGACAATTTTTAAATGAAAAGAAAAAAATGTTTTGGAAATATGAAAAAAATAACCCTTATTAAAAATATAGTTTTCTAATAATCATTTATTCTAAATAAAAAATATTATAATTTAAAATTGTATCTTTGAAATAAAATTCAATCGAATTTCATAAATAAACACACTTATGATGAAGATCCATTTTTTTGGAGAATTTGAAACATAAGTTTTGAAATAAATTCCCCTTATAATTAGTTTTAAACCATAAAATTATCTTTTTAAAATATAAGTTCCCCTGATCATAAACTTGTAACTGAATCTGGATGAATTCTAATGTAGAACATCCTCTTGAAGATAATTTGTATACTCAATCTCTTGCTATCTCACTCTCCCTACAACAACAAACCAAAAACATAATGTGTATTTCTCTATGAAGGAGGCTTAAGCGGGGTGAACAACCTAAGTGATGGGTGTCCCTTTTTTATGCTCAACTCCCCTACATGTATGGCGTTCTAGTTACTTGACACCCAATGTAGTGACCTACACAAAAAAAAATCTTGTTATTTTAGGTCTACAAATTGATTGGCTCTAAACCATACTACGACATTTCACTATTTTTCCGTTGAAGACACTGTAGGAAACTCGTGTAACATATGACCCTTGGAAATTTATTCACACATTCATTGAAATATCCCACTTATTCGACATAAATGTATATACCCTACAAAACACTGTTGCAATAACATAAGGGTGATGAAAGTGTTTGAATCGGAAAAACCAAGGTACCCCCATGCCAACCATCTCCTCCCGACAACTGCTTAGGCAGGAATGAAGACAAGATCTGTCATGCCTGACTTCACTACCTTACACATGGTTGGCTGATCTCGTTGTGGCTAGGGGACGATGGTTATGGGAAACATAGTGTGGGTTTTAAGAGGTAGATGGTGGTGATATTGGGATAGGAATTGGATTTGATGCGTAGTTTGGATCACAATTAAAGAGGAGTAGAAATAATAACATACCTTAGCTTTTGAGAGGATTGATTCGTCGATAAGGTATGTTATTATTTCTACTACTCTTTAATTGTGATCCAAACAACGCATCAAATCTGATTCCTATCCCAACGTCACCACCATCTACCTCCTAAAACCCACATTGTGTTTCCCATAACCATCATCCCCTAGCCTTTATCAGCACAAAATATCTACCACTGATAAAGATATGTTTTATCAGTGCCTTTTTAGCACTAATAAAACTAAATATTTATCAGCGATAACAAAATGATGATAAAGAACTAATTTTAATAATTTAATAATTATAATTAAAAAAATTAAATGTATATAATTACAAATAATTATTTAAATAATTGAAATTTTTTATTTATAAATATAATTATAAATAAATATATTTATTATTTAAATATATATATTAAAATTTTAGAATTATTTAAATATATTTAAAAATATGTGTATAATTATAAATATATTTATATATATTTATTAATGTATTAATGTATTAATATATATAATTATAAATATAATAAATATAATAAATATATTTATTATAATTATATTTATTTATTTATTTATAATTATAATTATAAATAAAAATATTTAAAAATATTTGTATATAATTATATATATTTATAATTTCATAATTAACTATTTAAGTACATGTCATACATACACATGTACACATGTTATATATAAATGTACATCTCATGTACATATGTACATATACATACATACACGTACACACATCTGTACACGTACAATATCTATATATATACATACACAAAAAACACACATACACAACATAATTAATACACATATATGCACATAGATAATGATATAAATATATAAATTCAAATATCACATATTAACAATATATCATTTATATTTATATAATTGTTTGAATTATTAAAAAATATATATTAATATATAACATTTATATCAATTATATACATGCATTTTGTAATTAATATATATAAATAAACATTAATTTTTTAATAAAAATATGATAATTTTATATATATTAATAATATTTTTTATTAAAAATTTTTGTCAGTGCTAAAATAAGCGTTGATAAAGTGTGCACTTTTGTCAGAGTTTTGTTTTTAACGATGGTAAAAGCTTATTTTATCAGCGCTTTTAACTAGCGATGATAAAGATTACCCTTTTATTAGCGCTTTATGATTAGCGATAATAAAACTCAACATTAGCTAAAGTATGATCTGTAGTAGTTGTTTTTGTTACGGTAACTTTTGATTTGTTACATAGATAATGAAAGATTATTTTCTAATCTGTAAGGTCTTGGATTCATCTCTTCAGTAGGGTTATGAAATGTTTTCCCCATTAGGTCTCTTTATTGATGATGTTTTGATGTTTTATTGAAGGGTTTATTAGTTAATCTTTTTGAATTAAAAAAAATTGAGCATACATCAAAGCGTGAATTTTTATTATCCTGGATATGTGTTTCTTGCTTGCTAATGACTGTGTATGGAAATAACCTTATGAGATATATTTATATTGGAAATAATAAATCTTATTTGAGTAGTTATGTATTATTTAAAAAATAAATTGGAATATAATTTAGTTTTGGCCGTGAGAATTGGTTTGCTGTTGTTTTATATCATTTCCAATGATATAAAAGATTTTGAATCTGTTAAAACGAATAAAATTATTATATAATGATTCCGTAGTATAGTTGGTTTTCATTTTACTAGCTAATCGTGTTAATAAAACTAACATTGCTTATAATTATTTATATTAATTTTTCATAACGTTTGGCCAATAAGTTAATATTTTTACAGTGGCGTGTAAAGTTTATGAATCCCCATAACGTTTTTAAATTATTATAAAAATAGATGAGTCATCATTAAAATTCACAATATGAGTTGAAGATTGATATCCGTAAATTATTGCAGATAAATTAAACATTATAACGTTGATTTTTTTAATTATATGATTTAAATTAAAAGTTTGACGCCCTTCAATATAATCGGCGGAAATGGTGGTGCAAGCAACCCAAAACAACGAGGGGACAAATGAGCGAAGGACATGGCAGGTCAGGATACATTCAGATCTCTAAACTTATATTTTGTCTCATTTTTTTATAGAATAGTGTTGTGTTGGGGGAGGCAGGCTGAGTAACACCAGCATTTATATTACATAAAGAATAAATGACACCTTACAACACAACTACAAATTCATATAAATTAGAGGCTATTCTTTATCATTGCTAAAAACATTGATAAAGGACACACTACTATGTGGTTGATAAAAGAGTGATTTTTTTCAGATCGTTCTTTAGCGTTAATAAAGAGCACTTATATCAGAACATTTTTTAACACGGATGACAGTGAGCCTTTTATACAATTTATAAGTTTATAATATATATATTCACAATACACATAAACATATTTATAATTATGTGTGTGTTTGCATATATTTATATATATGATTATATATTATAAAATATATAAATAATAAATTGAATTTTTTTGCACACAAAATGTATATGTAGAAAATATAATTAATATTAAAATAAAAATTTATTATAAATCCTATTTTCATAATTTTATTAAAAAATTATTAAAAAATTATCAAATTTATATCAATCAATACAAATATTCAATAATGTATCTAAATACATTAAAATGTATATGTAAGTATAATATATTAAAATTTTATTTTATATAATTATATATATATATGAAACATGTTTGTATATATATATATGTATGTGAAAAAATATGTATGTATATGTATATATGCGTCAAAACATGACCTTTATTTTCCTTGTTATTTTATTTATTAATTAATTTTTATCCTCTCCCTTGCGTTTTGAGTCATTTTCATTTGAATTTTTTGCAAGACTTGAAAAATTTGTTTGTCGCTTGATTAGTGTAAACCGTGTGATAACCATGATAATGAGTTTGTAGTTTTTAACACAGCTGACGACACAATCGAAGCACAGTTTGTCAAACCGTTCAACCAAACCATGTGACGTCTCTTAGATGTGTTCAATGAATGGTACATGATTGACTCATAGTTTGGTAAACTATGTTACAACTGTGTGATCTGTCTATATTTTAAAAATATGGAATTTACCATTATGCCCTCATCGATTTTAATCCCTCTCAACCCTCATCTCCTCCCATTCTCAGGGGAGCACCACACACAACCACCTTCTCCTTTGAGATTTTGGGTCTTATTAGTTGAACCCACTTTGTGTGAGTTGTATTTGCTGTAAGGAATGACTATCAAAAGATGTCAATATGTTGTGAAAAAGAAGATTGTTGAAGAAAAAGAGATCTCAAGATGATGTTTCATGATTATCAAATATCTTGGATGGTTATGTTTGAAGAAGTTTCTTAGAAGTTCCTGGCACGGTTGTTTTGGAAATATATTTAAGGACAAAAGTAGTTCGAAGTGTTTGAGTTCCATAGAGAATGAAATTTACAATGAAGACGTTTATACATCTCTATAATGAAGGACTTTATTAAGCTGTTCCATCCACATTGTTTATGAGAATTAAAAATATATATGGAATATGTTTGTAAAGGTTAGTTTGTGAAGGGTGGTCTCACGATCACGCAAGTGACCGCATGAAGAAATACAGACCTACTGCATGAAAGATTGCTTATCTACCACATAGTAGGTCAAGTGATCGTGAGCTTGCACAATAGGTTGATCAATCGCACGATCAATCGAATGGAAGCTCGAGCAGTGGAAGACCTTATAAGTTTCAAAGCTTAGTATGACGACCCTAACAAGAAATTGTCATTGTATTACATGAATGAAGATAAGGAGAAGGTGGTGGTTAATTCAATCGATGCTTGGTGATGTATTCATCATTGATTAATACCATCGCTACTACAAAACTGGGTTTATCCAGTGTTAGGGTTTTAACAATGCTAGCTAAAAGTGTTGTTAAAGACCCCATTTGTCAGCATTAGAAACAACTTTGTTAAATAAGGTCTTTAACAACGCTAAAAAAACATTGTTAAAGAGGGTCCTTTATCAGCGCTTGTAAAAAAGCGCTGATACCCCCCTAAAACAATTCTAGTAAAAAAATGATGATAAATGGATTTCTTTATCAGTGCTTGTAAAAAACTGCTAATAAATTTGGGGGGGGGGGTTATCAGTGCTTGTAAAAAAGCGCTGATAAAATGGGGTCTTTATCAACACTTTTTTAGAAGCGTTGATAAAGACTCACCCTTTATTAGCGCTTTTTTACTAGTGTTGATAAATGATATATTTCAAAAAAACTATATTTCATTAAAAATACAATATATTAATATATAAATATATTTATATTGAAATAAATATAATATATATTTTAAATATGTTTTACATAAGGCTAAAAGGACACTTGCAATTAATATATATGATATTTAGTGAAAATGGCTTATAAAACAATTAATTTTTTTAATTAATAATTTTCTAATTATTATCGAGTAATAGTCATTTAATAACAATTTGAAGATAAAAAAATAAAAAAAAAATAAAAGATCAAAAATAAGTTGAAAACGTAACTCAAACTTCAAACGACCATAAATTTTGATCCGGGTGTCTGTTTGGTGTGTGTGTTTAAAATGCAATTATACCCTAAGTACCTAATATATATATTCTAATATATATAAATAAATACATATTCTAAAAATTTATTTAAAATAATATCTAACCGTTTTTTACATTATACAAATATATATATATATATATAATATTTATATATACATATGTGTGTATTAATAAATAGATATATATTTATATTATATTATAGTATATGTAAATGAATATAATATATAATATATTTAAATAAATATAAGTATATATATATCACACACACACATATTTTATAAATGTATTTATAAATAATTATATAAATACATGACTCAAAAAATATATATATATATATATATAAACAGAAATATTATTAAATAGACAACAAAACAATATGGTACAGTGATAGACATTAAATCTTCAAAGGAGAGGTGCAGGGTTCGAATCCAGGCAGACACAGGAGGCTGGAAGTTCACAAAGTGCTGATAAAAGGGTGGTGGGGTGAAAAACATTGATAGGGGGTGCAGTGAAGTTAAAGGGGTTTTGGACATGCTGATAAAGGGGTCAAGCTCATAAATGTCTGAAAAAATATAATTTCACCCCCTTTAACAATGCTTTTTTAGCATTGTTAAAAGGTTCTTTTAACACCACTAAAAAAAGTGTTGATAAAGAGATGATTTATCAGTGCTTTTCTAGCGCTGATAAAAGCTTAGGGCTTTTAACTGCGCTCCGATAGTCAATAGATTTTTAACGTTGATAAAGGCCAATTATAGCGGTGTTAAATACCTCTTTTGTACTAGTGCATGATGCCTTAAGGTCGTAATTCAAGCTAAATGCTGAAAGAAGAAAATCATCTAATAAATAGAGGGAAATTTGACGATTCATGGTTCATCGATCTTCAAAGAATATTACATTATTATATTGGTCATCTTGAACCTTGCAAAATGAGATAAAGATGAAGTTTGAAAGTTGGATGAAGAGAGAAAATAGAAAAAGTTGATGTTCAAGAAGTTGCTTGTCGAAGTGTAGAACCACATATGTGAATATGCATACATTCTCCGCATAAGGAAATATCTACGTACAGGTTTTCCCTTTACAGGAAAATTAGCGTAGCTGAATGCACTACTACACATCCGAATGTTCATAGAAGCAGAATTGAATACATGATTGGTTACATAGGCAATTATTTGTACCCAAATGGTCTGCTACTTATGCAAATAACCACATATGAAATTTTGGATATGTGATGGGTCGCGTAGGAGAATTTTTATACCTGAATGTTCTCCTTAGTATACAAATGACCACGTATGAGAATTTGGAAACGTGATGAGATGATGTAAGAGAATTTTGTAACTTAGCCGAATGATATTGGGTATTTAAATTCCAGATCACATAGGAATTTTGGACAAACATAAGAGATTGAAGGGACATAACAATATGTTATGTAGCCAAACCCACATATGCAAATAGAAATTCACGTAAGGGAATTTCAAATATGTACTAGGTGAAACTCGGTAGGTTTCCATATTTTGATAGCTGATGAGAAAGATTATTCCATATAGTTCTTTGGGAATTGAACTTCAATGATATTAGCATCACATTATAGATTATCGTGATCCTTACTTATTTATGTTGAAACCGAAGATGCCAAGAAAATAAGAATTAAATGAAATATATATATCATGATAATTCTCATCAGGATACAGACTGTTTGATGAATGTATTGGGAGATATATTTTCAAGGAACTCTCACCGCAAATGAAGGAGATTTTATTTGGGCAGTTTAATGAGGGAAGAGGAATAAAGAACCATGGGCTGTGTGTCGCAATGCAAGGGAGCCACGACCGCAACTAATGTATATTTAAATATACAGACATGAATACAGTTTAAATATGCAGATTTTGTAGAGTGAAGGTTGCATGATGTTTCCATATATTATGGAGGGAACCAAGTCTTTAACCGATTCTTCAGGGATATTAAATATAGGAAAGATCAATAATTATGGATCTGGTTAAGGATAATGAAGTCCGAGATATGAGGGTTTTGAATTAATGAAAATCTCGGTAATTCAAATCATGTGTTCATACGATATTGTGAACATCAAAAAACAGAATAAGAGGAAGGTAACTGAAAGTGAATATTTTATTATATATATAAATTGTAGGTCAATGAAGAAAAATATATAGAACAATGAGTTAAGTTTAATGTTGCGATTCAAGAGAAAATATTTTGGTGTCAAGAAGAAGATCTGACTCAATTGCTATAATCATACATGTTGTGAGTCGAAGCTAAGAAGAAGAGAACTGGTGAAAATCATATGCACTGAAGAAGAATAAGAGAATAAAAAGGAGAAGAAGAGAGGATAATAATACAATGTTGTGCATATCTATTTGCATAAGAAAAATAAGAAGAAGAATTGGGCATGTTGGTCATGTAGTTTACAGGAAGAAGATTGTGCAGTTCAGTTTGCACAGAAAGAACAGAAGGAAGGAACACCCCTCAAACTTGATGCTATGAAGAGTACGTGAGCTATTGTGCATACAAAATATGTCTTTCTTGCATGTTGCTATGTGAGTAAGAGTGGAAGGAGAGGACTCATGCATCACATGAAAAATCATTATAAGGTGTTGGATTCACCTATGTGAAAAGAAGAACTGAAGCACTGTTGAATAGACTATAATGCACCATATGTTTCAAGGATATGCCCTCCCTATTTGTAGCTCACATATTGTTTTTAGTGGGTTGTGTAGTCATGGATTATTTTCTAATTACACTACGTAATAACCTTTCTCATTGAAAGGTGAACCTTGTAAATCTCTTTTCCACTTTATGAGTGTGCTACCAAAATGATATAAATGAAAGATAATGAGAGAATTAAGCCAACCAAAGTGGTAAAGGGATAAAAAGAATAAATTGGAGAAAATCTACACCAAAACTGATTCACCCCCTCTTAGTGTTGAGTATACCCCATGTGGTCTAAATAAATTTTATCAGTGTTGGGTTTACCTATATTGGATTCTCTATATTACAATTTTTCTCTTTTGGAATATTTTAGTCTCTTTATTATACTAACATTGAAATGTGTTTTTGGTGAAGTTTATTTTACTACAGATCATAATTCAATCTTTAATAAGACCATGTAGAACAGGAAAATAGAGAGAAAAGGAAGATGCATAATGAATCTTTCTTGTTCCCAGTAAAGGCTTCTCTAAGCTAGGTTATAGTAGAAGAAAGAGCTAGTATGGAAAGAGTAGAACAAGTGGTTCATATTTCCACCAAATAAATGGACAACCTTTCTACCTCAAAGGATACAATAAATAAATATGTATATGTCAATTCTTATCAAAATTATATTGAATAATATTTAAGAGTAAATAGTGATGATGTTTTATTCACAAGATCTCAAGAAATATCTGTAAATTGGTTAAAATATATTCTGCATTACATTTTTTTTAAAAACAATCTATTTTATTTGTGGAGTTTTTAAAAGCATGAAGTAATAGATCACCCAGCTTGAAGGTGAGTTAGATAACATGTATAAGGTTTTCCAAGAAAGCATTTTAACTTGTATAAAGATCTCTAAACAATTCAAATAAAAATAAGAAAAGAATATAGAGATTAAAGAAATGTGATCCAAGTTTGAAAATGAGTGGCTCAACACAATTTGAGAAAAGGATGAGACCACTAAAGAGTTTGATAAGAATATTTATGCATTGGAAAAATATAAAAGATCCTTCATTAATGTAAATAAAGTGAAATTGGAAGTGAAATCCTAGAAGACAAATGAGCTTGAAACTTTATTACATGAGAAGATTATAATACATGATGAAGAATTTAAAAAAATAAAATAAGAATGTGAAGACAAGTTGAAGTCTGTTGAAAATGAGAAATATATTCCCAATATGAAGCGTCTCAAACTAGAAATTAAAATGAGAAATCTAGAGACTACTCAATACAAGTCTTCACAATTGATGGGGAAAGAATATGCTTCCATGTATTGTTTTATATAGGATTATGATGTCAAAACATATCCATTATATGGTAAGAAAGATTAGTACATCATCAACTGATCTCTCTTAGGAAGGCTCCAAGAATAAGGTATCATCCATTCTTATCTCTAATAATTATTCTAAACCCATATTTATGCATTGTCCAAGACTAAAAACAAAACATAAAAAATATGGATGAATAAATGTAGTGAGAAGCCCACAACCATGTCTAGGGTGGGTAGAAGAGGTAGAATGAAGGTCAGTTCCCTAAGTTCATCCCATCTAGTGATAAAAGAAGTCCAAGAATAACTTGATCACAAATCTAGAAAACAAGCAATCAAAGTGAAAATTTCATGATTTATAGGGACTTGTTGGTGATGTAATAGGTTTGGTCACAATTCATTGTGTTTTTGGTACAATCCATTGAATTATTAAGTTCAAATAAATCCCATTTCAAGGGGGGGAAGAATCCATATATAATGAATCAATATCCACATATTAAGAAAAACATGTATACTTCAAATAGATTTTGAATGCTTGAAAATATATGTGATGTATGCAATAATGATGGTCACTGAGATGGTACATGATCATCTCAACATGTATAAAAGTAAAACGGGAAGAAAATCCACATGAGAAGGCAAAGAAAGAATTTCTAACCATGTAAAATAAGTTTAAGAGAGCTAAAAATCTAGGTACTCTCAAACTGATTATAAAGAAGTCTGAGGATTCTTCCTTGGGGAATAAGTCTGTAAAGACCAAGAGGATTTCATCATCCAAAAGGCCTACTAAGACGAAATACAATCACACGATTCCATGTGAAGATACCAAGAAGGATGACAATGATCCCAAGGAAATTTTAGTAATTTATCCAATAGATTTGGTAAAGGAAAGAAAGTTGGAAGAGTAACAAGGAAAAATATGTGCCAATGGAAAAGAATATGGTTCATATAAAGATCCTGAATTTCCTTGGATTTTATCGACAAATGAAAAAACTTTTGTTGAAGAAGTTTGAGAAAGATGGTCACAATGCTACAATATGTCTAACTGTTCTTCCAGAACAAGAAGTAGTCCTTAAAGGTATCAATAATTATTTATACATGAAGGATGTTGAAAAGAAAATTTCTCCATAAAAAGTATAATATGATTTGAGAAGATCCATTTTACCAAAAACAAAATCAAATCTGAAGACCAGATGTGTAAGCATGAAGAGTGGAGAAACATCGTTGAGAAAATCCTCTTAACCTTGATATTCACATTAATAAGCAAGGAAGATCAAACTTTTTACCTACTATCTGTATTTTATTTGAGCTTTCAATGAAAATGATTGTAGGTGAAGCGTGTTCTTAGGGGAAAAACCTGAGTAAGGGTGATGACTATCAATTCTTGACAACCCATATGATGCTATCACCATCTAAGATTGATCTCTCAATTGCTATTATGGAAAATATGATGAAAATATCATCTTTGATGAAGTTTAAGATTGTTATATCAATACTGGACAATAAAGTAAAGAAGTTACCATTCTGATTTGATCTCATATTTTTGGATTCCAAAGAATATATGTTAAATAAGACCATCCTTGGTGAATATATGGAAGTGGTGAAATCTGGAAAACCACAAGTATAATATCAATATTATTGTTGTCTTAACACATAACATATTGTGATTCATCATTTGAAGAGATCGACCATTATGAAGATCATGAGGAGTGTATCCTTTAGGGGATGACAAGTGAATAATGATGAAGAAGCTAACATAATTATTCATTTCATACATAAGATTATTTTGGAAAGTGATTGAAGAACATGTCATTGACAAGGTATGATTTCCTTATCTCTCATCCATGGTAACTAAAATAAAAATATTAATATAAAGGCTGAGAAATTGATTCAAAACCAATGGCATTAAAAATGTTTTTGAAGAAGATTCAGATTTGTTTCCTAGAACCTCAATCTTACTTTGTGCTTTAAGGTTTTTGACCAGGTTGATGGAGTAAGTACAAGAGTTTTATATTGACTATTATATAATAGATTTTGTTTCATAATTGGTATCATCCTTGAAAATATTTGGACAAATTTTAAGGAAGGTAATGAGTTCTCATTTCATTTGGTATCAAGTTAAATTGAAAATGGATAGCTTTGTTGTTTAAATCAATTTCTCTTATTTTCCATGCTAAGTATGACTCACATAGACTTAAAGTGATATTATGGAAGACAAATTTATTAATAATTAATTGACACCCCTTTTCCCAAGACTTTTTTATTTCTTTTCAACAAAGGGGAGAGAATGTGAAATGAAAGATTGATGAGAAAATGGGAGAGTATGAATGAAGACAACACATACTGACACATCATTTAGAAGGTATTTCCAACCAATAAAAAGTAGTAGATTACTGATCCCACTATGTTTTAGTTTTATTTTTTTCAAGGAATGATTATCTTGTGATGTCAATATGTTGTGAAGAAGAATCTTATTGAAGAAAAAGAAATCTCAAGAAGTTGTTTCATGATTATTAAATATCTTGAAAGATTTTGTTTAAAGAAGTTTCTTAAAAGTTATTGGTATGTTTGTTTTAGAAATATATTTAAGTTCAAAAGTTGTTTTAAGAGTTTGAGATCCATAGAGAATGATATTTATAATGAAGGCATTTATAAATATCCATGATGAAGAAGTTTATGAAGGTGTTCCATTCATGTTTTTATGATAATAAAAAAAATATATGTATAAAGTTAGTGAAGTTAGTTTGTGAAGGGTGGCATCATAGTTACACAAGTGACCACATGAAGAAATAATGACCTACTATATGAAGGATTCCCTATGCACCAAATAGTAGGTCAAGTGATCACGGGCTTGCACAATAGGTTGATCGACCACACGATCAACCAGATGGAAACTTGAGTAGTGGAAGAATTGATAATTTTAAAAGCTAAGTATAAAGACATTTGCATGAAATTGTTATTGTATTACATGAAAAAATATAAGGTGAATGAGATAGTTTATTCAGTTTATTCTTAGTGATGTATACCTCATTTATTAATATCATGATGCCTTTAGGATATGATTCAAGATGAATATTGGAAGAAAAAAAATCCTTTGAGAAGTGGAGGGAAATCTTATGATGCATGGTTCACCGATCTGTAAATAATCATACATCATGATATTGGTCATCCCAATCCTTAAAAAAGTGTGATAATAATGATGTTTGAAAGAATAAATAAGAAAAAAATTTAAAACATTAAATGTTAATAAGTTGTTTGAAGAAGTGTAGAACCACGTATGCAAATCTCCATACATGCTCCACATAAGGAAATATCCATGTATGGGTTTTCCCTACTTAGGTAAATTTGTGTAGTCGAATACACTGCTACATATATAAATATTCAAAGAATAATAATTGGACTTGTGATTGGTTTCATAGGAAAATTTTTATACCTGAATGGTCTACTATGTATGAAAATGGCCACATATGAAAATTTCGATACATGATGGGTCACATAAGAGAATCAGCTTACCCAAAAGTTCTACTACTCAAGAAAATGAACACGTATGATAATTAGGATATGTGATGGTTGGACATAATATAATGTTGTGATATAGATGAATGATACTACATATTCAAATTCCAGATCATATAGGCATTTTGGGATGATATAAGAGATTAAAGGGATCTAGCTATATGCTATATATCCAAAATCATATATGAAAATAGAAATTCACATAAGTAAATTTAACATATGTGTTGGGTGAATCTATATAAGTTTATGGATTTTTATATTAGAGGAGAAATATTATTTCAAATGGTGGTTTATGAACTTAACTTTAGTGATATTAACCTCACGTAACAGATTATCATGATCCTTTCTTATTGATTTCAAAACTGAAATTTAGAAGATTCTAAGTAAAGAGGAATTAAATGATATATACATATATATATATATATATATAATTATAATTATCATCATGATACATGTTTTTTAGTGAATTTTTAGGATAAATATTTGTGGGTAAACCTCACCGTAAATTAAGGAGTGTTGATTTTGGTAGTTTAATGAAGGGAGGGGAATGAAGAAATATAAGCTATGTGCCATGATGTTAGGAATACATGAGAACAACTAATTCATATTTAAATATGAAGACACAAATACAGTTTAAATATATGTATTTTGTGAAGTAAACTTTTCATGATGTTTCGATATATCATGGAGAGAACTAAGCCTTTAGCTGAGTCTTTAGGGATATTAAATACATGAAATATTGATACTTTTGGATACAATCAAGGACAATGAAGGCTAATATGACAACCCTGCTTTTTATTACAACTTAAACATGCTTTATTACGTAAAAATTCACTTGATACAACATAGAAGATCGAGAGGTTTAGTGTCTTTGGGGCTTAGGATCATTACATAAAAACTTTAAAATTGAAATACAACATCTTTATTGAAAACTTCCTTTACATGACCACTACATTCCTTTGTAATTAGCATTGCATGGGATAACCTGAGGACATGCATAAGAAAAGGGTGAGCTATAAAACCCAGTAAGGGAGTACATAATGAATAACATGAGGAGTACAATACATGTTAGGCAATAGGCATATCAATAGAGCATGAGAGAAACATGAACATAAAGGCATCATAAAGCATGATAATCATAACATGGAAATGTGGCAACAACACTTAACATTGAATTAGCATGAGCCAAGGCTCATTGCACATGGAGCATGAGTAAACCCTCATTGCACTTGAAGCACAAGTAAACCCTAGTTGCACTTGAATTAGCATGAGTAAACACTCATTGCACATGACGTATCATGATACTATACTTTACCCAATGCATTGGAGCGCTATAAGGGCGCACCCTTCTTAAAACATTTCATTTCATGCATAAGTGTGCCACATGGATCATAAAACATGGATTCATAAAACATAATCATTTATTCCACGATAAAGGAATATGGAATTAAAACATGAAACTTTATAATCAATAAGTAAATGTGCATAAAGGTGAATACCCTTGATGGAGAAATGGGCATGGTATTCACTACACAATGACATTGGCTTAGAAAATCGGTGCGATTTCGGCAGCGTAACGACGTGACATAAGAATTCATAAAAAAAATGGTTGATGAGAGAGAAAGGGGTTCCTCATCATATTTACATGTAATGGAAAGTAAGGAGGTCATATAGATACATGTCCCAATAATTGAAAAGGAATTTATATTCATGATACAAAAGTATTGCTTGAATGTAAAAGAAGAGAGAGAAGTTCCTTTCGGAATTTTGGCATAGTAACAGGTGTACATGGGAGGCATTTAATGAGAGATAAAGGGTTCTCCCATCATTCAAACAATAAGAGGGCAGTATGGGGGAGGTGCGAAACCATACCCCAACATTCATAATTGAAATAAAAAGGGCAATACAACTTAAATAAAATTGACAAAAAAGAGAAAGGAAGAAAAAACCCTTACTTGGAAGTGTGCTTCCAAAGGCTAGAGAGAGGCTTGTGAGAGGCTTCTTGGGAGCTTGGGGAACCTTGGGAGGATTCTATAGAGAGCAGGGAAGAGGTTGGACGAACTCCAAGGGATTTTAGTGAGGAGGAAGTGGAAGCTTGGGTGGGTTTATATAGGAAAGGTGAGAGAATTCTTTATTATTTAGGTTTGGGACCCCTTATATTAAAATAATCCAAACCACAAACCATCCCATGGTATTTGCCAATGGTTTCTGGAAAAGGAAAGAGGAAAACAATATTTTACAAGGCCAAGGTCCGAAATTATTAAAAAATTAGGGTTGCTTATGTGGAGGTGAGTCACACTCCCATGGAAATTAATTTAAAAAGGCAAAGTGTAGAATAAGTCTTGAGGGCTCCATTAATGCTTTGAAAAGTAAGTCAAACAAACCCAAAACCTCATTATTTTAATGATAAAACATATATTGGCCGAACATAAGGATTATGTTATTTTATTACATCACCATTGGGTCATTATGATGTCATAAAACACATTATATATTTAAATGGTATTTAATTTTTACCCAAAAATTTGACTGTCTCAGAAAATTATGAAAAATTCACCGTTGGATAATTTAAACGTCCTGATTCCAAAAATTATATTTATTTTATCTAAATAATTTTCTAAATATGTGAATTTTCACTTTTAAAATAAAAACCGACATTTATAAAAAAATCACGGGTTTTGACAGAAATGGATTTCAAACCTTAATAAAACTTTTAATTGCATTCATAAAATTATAAGATCATTTATATTTAATAAAAATTAATTTAATATTAATAATAATATTTTATTAAAATATTATTTAATTCAAAAAAAAATCCTTTAATTTAATAAAATATAATTCTTAATTAAATAATAACTAAAAACACCATTTGTACTATAAAAACTAATTACAATGTATCAAAAATGACTAGAAATTATATTCATTATTATATAAAAAAATAATGTACATGAACATGGTGCTAATTATTTGTTACATAACCCATTAAAATAGCCGCATAAGACCTAAGGGTAAGGTGTGCGATGGTGACAGACTCTTGGGGCGGCTCGGATAACATCGCTCGAGTGGTAATTTCAATCAACTTCCACTTTTCCCGTAGACGATCACGTTCGAGCTTGACTTGATGAAGCTCAGCTTGGGCTTGGTCAAGGGAAAAACCCAAAGACGCCACCTCTTTTCCGAGCTCCGACAAATGGGCTTTGTAAGGGGCAATTCTATTGGATGAGGTCATCGCTTCCTTTGTCTGAGTAGAAATGGGTTCGTTAAAGCCTTATATTTATACTACTCAGATGATCACTTTTCAACGGCTATAAAAGTAACAGTCACAAATCTTAACGTAAAACTAAAGAAGTTGACATCTTATAAAAACATTTTTCATAAAGAAACATTTAACTGGATCAAGAGGGATTTTCCATTAATGAAACTTTGGGTCGTTACAATATTCCCCCCTTAAGAAATTTCACCCTCGAAATTTTCCTTTTCCCACACTAAAACAAATGTGGGTAACTTAGCTTCATCATATCCTCCGACTCCCTTGTTGCTTCTTCAAACTTGTGGTTTCTCCACAACACCTTGACGAGGGGCATTGTCTTATTTCGTAGAACTTTTTCTCTACGATCTAAGATCTTCACTGGTTGCTCCTCATAAGAAAGATCATCTTCCAATTGTACCACCTCGGAAGAGAGTACATGTGAAGGGTCCGGTATGTAATTCCTTAAGAGGGATACATGAAAGACATCATGCACCTTGGCCATAGTAGGTGGAAGTGCTAGTCGATAGGCCACAACCCCAACACGATCAAGAATCTCGAAGGGGCCGATGTACCTTGGACTTAACTTCCCTTTCTTTCCAAACCTCATGACCTTCTTCCACGGAGATATGCGTAAAAACACCATGTCTCTGACTTTAAACTCAAGGTCTCATCGACGATTATCTGCATAACTCTTCTGTCGACTTTGGGCTGCCTTGATATGCTGTTGAATGGTTTTCACCTTCTCTACCATTTCTTCGACCATTTCTGGTCCAAGCAGCTTACGTTCACCGACCTTATCCCAACATGCCGGTGTTCTACACCTTTTCCCATACAGGGCTTCATATGGTGTCATTTGGATGCTCGAGTGGAAACTATTATTATAAGAGAACTCAACCAGAGGAAGATGTTGATCCCATCCTCCTTTAAAGTCCATTGAGCACGCTCTCAACATATCCTCAAGTGTTTGGATAGTCCGCTCGGATTGGCCATCAGTTTGAGGATGATAGGCCGTACTGAAGTTTAGTTCAGTATTCAGAGCATTTTGAAGACTCTTCCAAAACTTAGAGATAAATCTTAGATCTCAGTCAGACACAATAGATAGTGGTACTCCATGCAACCGTACCACTTCCCTGATATATATCTGCGCCAGTTGATCCAAAGAGAAATCCTCTCGAATAGCAATGAAGTGTGCAGTCTTTGTAAGACGATCCACAACAACCCAGATTGCATTGTTGCCTTTGGATGTCCTTGGAAGTCCAGTGACGAAGTCCATGGTGATGTTCTCCCATTTCTATTCTGGTATGGGAAATGGTTGCATCATCCCCTTAGACTTCTGCCTCTCTGCCTTCACTTGCTGACACACCAGGCACTTTGATGTATATTCAGCGATCTCCTTCTTCATATTATCCCACCAAAAGTTTTCTCGAAGATCTCGATACATCTTTGTGCTCCCTGGGTGAATAGAGAAATTTGAACTATGTGCATCATCCAAAAGTTCCTTCTTCAGCTCCGAACTTGATGGAACACATAGTCTTTTCCCAAACCGCACAATTCCTTCTTCATTAACATTAAACTCTGAGGATTTTCCCTTTTTGATAGCTTCCACTTTTTCTTGGATTCCTGCATCATCCTTTTGAGCATCCTTTATCCTTTCCAAAAGAGATGGTTGAGCAATCATTTGTGAAAGGATTGATGATGTTCCCTTATTTATGATTCCCACATCCAACTTCATCAAGTCTAAGAAGATTGGATCCTTCTCAATTCTCATCATTGATAGAATAGCTGGATCCTTTCTACTTAGGGCATCTGCCACCTTGTTCGCTTTCCCAGGGTGGTAATGTATTGAAAAATCATAATCCTTGATGAGCTCTATCCATATTCTTTGGCGCATATTAAGCTCTTTCTGTGTGAATATATATTTAAGACTCTTGTGGTCAGTATATATCTCACATTTCTCTCCATAGAGATAATGCCGCCAGATTTTCAAGGCAAAGATCACCGCCGCCAACTCTAGATCATGCGTTGGATAGTTTCGCTCATGGATTTTCAACTGCCTTGAGGCATAGGATATCACTTTATCATTCTGCATCAGAACACATCCTAAGCCCTTCTTCGAAGCATCACTGAATACCACAAAAAGCTCCCCACTTGTGGGTAAAGTGAGCACGGGTGCAGTGATAAGCCTCCTTTTCAACTCCTTGAATCTTTCTTCGCATTCATCACTCCAAGCAAACTTTACTCCCTTTTGAGTTAGCTTGGTAAGAGGGTTGGACAATCGTGAGAAATTTCTCACAAATCGTCGATAATATCCAGCTAACCCCAAGAAGCTACGGATATCAGTTACCGATGTTGGCCTCGGCCATCCCTCAATTGCATCTGTTTTGGAGGGGTCCACAGATATCCCATTGCTTGTGATGATATGGCCCAAGAATGATACCTCCTTCAACCAGAACTCACACTTTCTGTACTTGGCATAGAGCTTCTCCTTGCGCAAAGTCTCCAGTACAGTTCTTAAATGCTCCTCATGGTCCTCCTTGGTTTTGGAGTATATTAGAATATCATCTATAAAGACTACCACAAATTTGTCTAGGTAATCTCTAAATACTCTATTCATCAAGTCCATGAATATTTCTGGAGCATTGGTGAGTCCGAAAGGCATTACTATGAATTCATAGTGCCCGTACCTTGTACAAAAAGCAGTCTTGGGGATATCTTCCTTCTTCACCCTTACTTGATAATATCCCGACCGCAAGTCCACCTTAGAGAAGTATTGTGCTCCACGCAGCTGATCAAACAAGTCATCGATTCTTGGGAGAGGATACTTGTTCTTTATCGTGATTTTGTTAAGTTCACGATAATCGATTCAAAGCCGCATTGACCCATCCTTCTTCTTGACGAAGAGGACTGGTGCACCCCATGGTGATGCACTTGGGCGTATAAACCCTTTATCCAGATTCTCCTGTAGTTGTTTCTTCAGCTCTTCAAGCTTAACAACAGCCATTCTATATGGAGTCTTGGATATTGGTAGCGCCCCAGGTATAAGTTCAATTGAGAACTCAACATCTCTTCTTGGAGGAAGACCAGGAAGTTCCTCGGGAAATACTTCAGTGAATTCCCTCACAATAGGCATTTCTTCAAGGGTGGTTTCTTCCTTGGACTCAATCATCTGAGCCAGATATCCGTGCTCATAAGGCAGTAATATCCATGCTTGAGATGATGGAGCTAAAGGAGATTCATCTTCCTCCTGACACTTGTAAAGAATCGGGGGTCGATTCTCCATATGGAGTGTGATTTCCCTCTCCCGACAATTTATGTTGGCTCTATATAAGGAAAGCCAATCTATGCCAAGAATTGCATCAAATTCCACCAAAGGGAGTATGACGAGGTTCTCCGGGAAATTCAATCCACAGATTATAACAGGGGAGGACTTATACTCATGGGATGAAATGATTGCCCCATTTTCTATACTCATCGACATCTTTACTTCCAGGATTTGTGGTGGTGCTGTGATTGTTCTACTAAACATTCGAGATATAAAAGAATGCATAGAACCTGAATCAAAAAGTACGTTCGCTATTCTTGAATGAATAACTAGCGTACCTGTCACCACTTCGTTGTCGGGGTTCACTTCAGCAGAAGTGATGGAAAAAGTTCTTCCTTGCTGTCTTGGAGGTTGCTGGTTGCCTCCGATAACCCTTGGATTAGGGCACTGATTTGCAAAATGACCCGGTTCTTTGCATTTGTAGCATTGAACAACGCGTTGAGGTTCGAACGGAGCGTTCCTCTCCTCTGTCGTAGCCGCGGGTCTTTCTTGCTGACAGTTAACAGCTAGGTGCCCTTCTCTTCCACACTTGAAGCATTTTCTTGTCCCCCTAAGGCAATTTCCAGGGTGATTCTTTCCGCACTTTTGGAAAGTGGGGTGCTGGAACTTCTTAGCACCGTTGGATTTATCCATCGGACCACCAGCATTGAAGTCCACCTTCCGCTTCTTGTCCCCATGATACCCCTGTGATTATCCGATCTCCATTTCAACCTTGAGGGCACATCGGACAATTTCCTCATAGCGGTCGAAGTCACGGATCGCTAATGCTTTCCGCAAGCTAGGCTTCAGCCCACCAAAGAAGCGGTAAACCTTGCATTCGGGGGTAACGACAAAGCCGGAAGCGTATCGTGCAAGCCTTGTGAAGTTTTCCTCGTACGCTCCCACAGATTCTTCATCTTTCTGTTTGAGGGAAAGTAAGTCCCTTTCCATCTTAAGACGGAGGGTGCGTGGAAAATATTTATCGAAAAACATCTTCCGTAATTCCTTCCATTCCAAAGCCTCGATCTCCTCCTCAGGATTCGTATTTTTGATCAACGTCCACCATTGATCAGCTTCACCCTCCATACGATAAGCCGTCAGGAGAACCTTCTCTTTTTCAGAGCATTGGAGGATAGAGAATATCTTTTCAATGGAGTTGATCCATTGTTCAGCGATCGTGGGATCAGATGATCCACTAAAAGTAGGAGGCCTTTGTATCATGAAGCTTTCAATAGCGACTTGTTCTTTCTTAGGGGGGGTTGAACGTTCCTCTTGACCAGTGTTTCTATTCAAAACTTGAGTTAGCTGAGAGATAAGCGTGACAAAGTTCGCGATTCCCGCTCCCATTGGATTGGGCATCTCATTAGTACAATCATCACACTGATCTTCACAACGGTTGTTAGCCCGAGTTCTCCTATTACCGGCCATTGGCTGACATAAAAGAAAGTTAGGGGTAACACATAAACGGTAATCCAAAGACAAAATTTGATGACTTATAAATAAACTTTAATCTCTTTAACTCATGAGTCTATAGGATTCAATCCAGGATTTTCATGATCTTCCTTCCAACATATATTCTTAGGGGAATTTTTCCCTTAATAAGGGTTCATACTAAGATTGTGAATTCATCAAAACATATCCTCCGGGAGTGTCGTAACCAAGAGTGCAGCAAGGCCCATTGTCGTGTACCAGTTCCCGTTTGAGTCTAGCTCAAAGCAGTGTTTTCGGGTTTTACCCCTAGGATACATCTGTGCCAGAGCCGCCTCTACCTGATCGTATCCAGACATGGATGTATTTGTTTAATAAACCACTTACTTAGTATTTACCAAAACTTAGGGATGTTTTTATTATGCTTAGTCTTGTATCTAAGGCTTTACTAGGGTTTCCTAATCCCAAAAATAACTAAACCTATCCTCTGATACCAACTATGACAACCCTGCTTTTTATTACAACTTAAACATGCTTTATTACGTAAAACTTCACTTGATACAACAAATAAGATCGAGAGGTTTAGTGTCTTTGGGGCTTAGGATCATTACATAAAAACTTTAAACTTGAAATACAACATCTTTATTGAAAACTTCCTTTACATGACCACTACATTCCTTCGTACTTAGCATTGCATGTGATAACCTGAGGACATGCATAAGAAAAGGGTGAGCTATAAAGCCCAGTAAGGGAGTACATAATGAATAACATGAGGAGTACAATACATGTTAGGCAATAGGCATATCAATAGAGCATGAGAGAAACATGAACATAAAGGCATCATAAATCATGATAATCATAACATGGAAATGTGGCAACAACACTTAACATTGAATTAGTATGAGCGAAGGCTCATTGCACATGGAGCATGAGTAAACCCTCATTGCACTTGAAGCACAAGTAAACCCTCGTTGCACTTGAATTAGCATGAGTAAACACTCATTTCACATGACGTATCATGATACTATACTTTACCCAATGCATTGGAGCGCTATAAGGGCACACCCTTCTTAAAACATTTCATTTCATGCATAAGTGTGCCACATGGATCATAAAAAATGGATTCATAAAACATAATCATTTATTCCACGATAAAGGAATGTGTAATTAAAACATGAAACTTTATAATCAATAAGTAAATGTGCATAAAGGTGAATACCCTTGATGGAGAAATGGGCATGGTATTCACTACACAATGACATTGGCTTAGAAAATCGGTGCGATTTTGGCAGCGTAACGACGTGACATAAGAATTCATAAAAAAAATGGTTGATGAGAGAGAAAGGGGTTCCTCATCATATTTACATGTAATGGACAGTAAGGAGTTCATATAGATACATGTCCCAACAATTTAAAAGGAATTTAGATTCATGATACAAAAGTATTGCTTGAATGTAAAAGAAGAGAGAGAAGTTCCTTTCGGAATTTCGGCATAGTAACGGGTGTACATGGGAGGCATTTAATGAGAGAGAAAGGGTTCTCCCATCATTCAAACAATAAGAGGGCAGTATGGGGGAGGTGCGAAACCATACCCCAACATTCATAATTTAAATAAAAAGGGCAATACAACTTAAATAAAATTGACAAAAAAGAGAAAGGAAGAAAAAACCCTTACTTGGAAGTGTGCTTCCAAAGGCTAGAGAGAGGCTTGTGAGAGGCTTCTTGGGAGCTTGGGTCACCTTGGGAGGATTCTAGAGAGAGTAGGGCAGAGGTTGGACGAACTCCAAGGGATTTTAGTGAGGAGGAAGTGGAAGCTTGGGTTGGTTTATATAGGAAAGGTGAGAGAATTCTTTATTATTTAGGTTTGGGACCCCTTATATTAAAATAGTCCAAACCACAAACCATCCCATGGTATTTGCCAATGTTTTCTGGAAAAGGAAATAGGAAAACAATATTTTACAAGGCCAAAGTCCGAACTTATTAAAAAATTAGGGTTGCTTATGTGGAGGTGAGTCACACTCCCATGGAAATTAATTTAAAAAGGCAAAGTGTTGAATAAGTCTTGAGAGCTCCATTAATGCTTTGAAAAGTAAGTCAAACAAACCCAAAACCTCATTATTTTAATGATAAAACATATATTGGCCGAACATAAGGATTATGGTATTTTATTACATCACCATTGGGTCATTATGATGTCATAAAACACATTATATATTTAAATGGTATTTAATTTTTACCCAAAAATTTGACTGTCTCAGAAAATTATGAAAAATTCACCGTTGGATACTTTAGACGTCCTGATTCCAAAAATAATATTTATTTTATCTAAATAATTTTATAAATATGTGAATTTTCACTTTTAAAATAAAAACCGACATTTATAAAAAATTCACGGGTTTTGACAGAAATGGATTTCAAACCTTAATAAAACTTTTAATTGCATTCATAAAATTATAAGATCATTTATATTTAATAAAAATTAATTTAATATTAATAATAATATTTTATTAAAATATTATTTAATTCAAAAAAAAAATCCTTTAATTTAATAAAATATAATTCTTAATTAAATAATAACTAAAAACACCATTTGTACGATAAAAACTAATTACAATGTATCAAAAATGACTAGAAATTATATTCATTATTATATACAAAAATAATTTACATGAACATGGTGCTACTTATTTGTTACATAACCCCTTAAAATAGCCGCATAAGACCTAAGGGTAAGGTGTGCGATGGTGACAGACTCTTGGGGCGGCTCAGATAACATCGCTCGAGTGGTAATTTCAATCAACTTCCACTTTTCCCGTAGACGATCACGTTCGAGCTTGACTTGATGAAGCTCAGCTTGGGATTGGTCAAGGGAAAAACCCAAAGACGCCACCTCTTTTCCGAGCTCCAACAAATGGGCTTCGTAAGGGGCAATTCTACTGGATGAGGCCATCGCTTCCTTTGTCTGAGTAGAAATGGGTTCGTTAAAGCCTTATATTTATACTACTCAGATGATCACTGTTCAATGGCTATAAAAGTAATGGTCACAAATCTTAATGTAAAACTAAAGAAGTTGACATCTTATAAAAACATTTTTCATAAAGAAACATTTAACTGGATCAAGAGGGATTTTCCATTAATGAAACTTTGGGTCATTACAGCTAATATGTGAGGGTTTTAAATTACAGAAAATATTGGTTACCATGCTATTTATGTTCATGTGATGACTAATTCCCCTTAGTTTTCTATTACGACCCTTAATCAGTGAGTTCCCCTAGTCAGGATGTTTAGAGAAATATGAGTGGGTATTGTCTATGAACGCTATCAATTAGGTTAATATAAGGTTCCATCTTGAATAAACCAAATTGATTAAAGTGATATTTGTGTTATAATTGTTGTTAATAGACTTGATTGACGAGAAGTCAATATTATAGTGTTTTAATAACGGAAGTTATACCTTTGATTTGTTGTTAATAATTATTCATAATTTGGAAAGGATGATTTAATTTGAAGAAGTTGATTTTAAGTAAATAAATAATTATTTTGATAATTGTTAAACTGCTCATTAGTTCATAAAACATGTGTCATTTGTTATTGACACAATGTTTACAACATTAAAGGACGTGAAAAGTTTTGGAATTAATTATTGAATTTCAAATAGATAAGAATCGAGTTTTTTATTTTTATCTTGAGAAGAAGGTTGGAATATTATAGATTTAGTATTTGGAATTTGACAAAGTTTTCTTAATAGAGATTTCTTAAAAAATTAGGCAACCAATTTTCAAGACCAAGCTAGCTCAACCTTAACCATACATGGGAACCTAAAGGGTCAACCATAGGTGAGAGAGCTAGCTTAGGCCAAGTCAGATGGTAGCATAGCATGAGGAGGGGCATGCCTACATGAGGTCAGAGTTAGTGTGGCACCACTATGTGGGGAGACACGATGGTGTAGGAGATCATGAGAAATGGAAGTGGCATCGGGTAGTGCCAAGTTGTCATATGTGAGTATCTGGTAACTATTCTGGTGGTAATGGAATGCACCTTATGTTATAAGAGAGTGATGAAAAGTATGGTGTTTCTATGTAGGAACTCTTTTCATAGGTTACAGTTTTTTTGATAGAACCATGACCGTCCGATATGCTGATCAGATGATCTAGGCCATCCATTCTCTCCTACATGTTGTCTTCTCCAAAAATCTGTCAAAGGATTACTATTCATTGAGATCTCCATGCTATGTTTACCAAATCTCAATCCATGACTCTTCATCATCATTTAATTATTATGATGATCTAAATATGATTAAAATGTGATGAAAATTTATTTGCATCATATAATAAATATTTAATTAAATATTTACAGTGAGTTGAAATTTTGAGATTATTTGAAGACTGTGATGAATCATGAAGCAAGGTAGTATTTCCCAAATTGATGAATCATATGGATATCTATGTTTTTAAGAGTTATTATTCGGTGAGGGTTGTCTAAAAATTCCTTAATTGATCTCATTTTTTATAGTGTATCATATCTCTCATTTGAGAGCTTATCTCACATCAGGCTGAGTACAGTTTTGAGAGATAAACACATCTGATCTCACGTTTGGTATTTTTGAAGGAGGTTCCATGAATATTTACTGATTCATCTTCATTCAAGTTCACACAATGTTTCCATGAATTAGTTAAGCGATTTAATTATGTTTTATGAAGAATAAGGTGAACATGAAAAGAATAACTAAACACCATGTTTTATTTTATGTGAAGGAGAATAAGTAGTATTTTGTGAGTGTTTGATCTATTCTTAGCACACTTGAATTGCAATGTGAAGATATGATCTGCGAAGAAATTGGATAGTACTACAAGAATCTACTCCAACTTCTATGTAGTACATTTATATTTCATGAACTAGTGTATTTCATCTTACTGTAATTTGCAAAGTGGAAGGAGACACTGTATTGAGAAGGCCATGTAAACTGTTATGTGATGAAGATTATAGTTTTCATGATTTATCTTGCGTAAACTATTACTTAAAGAGTATAAAAAATACACATGTATTTATATCCAAGCATACTAAAAGATTGAGCATTGAGCAATACTGTAAATGCATTGTAATTTAATTACATGAAGAATAAAGTAGGTTTATGTGTTCTATTTTGAGTTGAGATTTCTGTGTATATGATTTGAGGAAGAGAAGTATCATGTGAATGTTGTTTTTGAGATCTTTCACATGAACGTTGTGTGATGAAACAGTGTGACACACTGTCATTTTATTTTCTTGCACAAAAAGAATAAGTATTTAATGCGTTACGTGAAGAACATTTGATGTATAATTATTTCATGTTATATTTTCAAAAATGTACAGTGTATTGTATGAATGAATGTGATTTAGTACTTTCATGAGGTTTTTCACATTGATTGAGAAAGTGTTCTGTTTATGCGTGCATCATATTATAGTAAAGAGGCAGTATTGAGGGTAGTGAGCATCTCATGTACTGAAGGTAGTGGGACAATGTATTTACATTTAGCCGAGTGAATTCACTATTAATAATTTCAACTAGTGCTAAGCTATATGAAGTTATAGTGAAGAAAAAATATGTGTGTGCTTGAATAATTCATTGTTTACATGAACATGTCATAACACTTACAAAGAAAAGTGAGAAGTTTTGTGGTTTTGTTATTGCACAAAGAATAAATAAAAATAGTGGAGATAATTACATACATTAAGTATTTTTCATTTAATAAGGATAAGTACATGCATGAAGAACACATGATATTTATGTGTATAATATTTGAGTTGATCTGAAGTAATATTTTTTAGTAAAGTAAATAATAATATAACTTACAAATTGTTAGAGAATCTCAAGTTGGTCATTCTATTATTTTAGTGAGTTGAAGTGGAAGAGTTAACTTCTACAATTCAAGTAAGTACACTAAGATGACTAGAATGTTGTGTTGTGGATCATATTTAGTGTAAGTCAAATAGTTTCAATTAAATTGAGAAAGTGAAGAATTAGTTTATTCTCAGTGGCTTGAATATGAAAACTGGTTTTGTGTTGCAGTGGTAGATTTAAGTTCTTGTGATATTTCTCATTGTGATTGTTTTTGTCTGTAAACACTAGTAGGATGATAATATAAAGAACTCTAGTGAGATACTATTATAATTTGGTAAAATTTTCATACCTACCCGCCATGGTTTTAGGGTGATACATAACCAAACCACTTGTAATTGGTAATTCATTCATAGTGGAGAATTTGTGTCTCAGATCATCCTAAACATAATAAGGACGTAGTCACCCACATTGGGGGAAAACCTTTTAAAAATACCATGTGCTATGATTCATTTACTCTCAATATTGTATATGGTATAATTGTTTTTGTTAATAGGGAATATCCATTCACTCTAACAAGTGTAGAGGTTCAAAATAAAAAGGGGTAAGAGAAAAGAAAAGAAAATTGGTAAAAACTTGTGTATACAGATTCACCCCCTCTCAGTGTACTCGCACAATCTACTAGGAACTTAAATTGGTATTAAAGGATAAGTTTTACCTCTAATTGGATATGTCTTATTGTCCCAGTTGTTTGTATCGGATTTATATGAAGTGAAAATTCGAATTTGAAGAAGTAAAATACTTGTATCAGATGTATAATTCAGTTCCCATCTATGTTAGTTCCAACATGGAGAATTATTAAAAAACTATGAATAACATACAAAAGAAAGAGGAAAGAATTTTGAGAAAGAATTTTAAGAAGAAAAAGGATACATCACAAACTGGATGTTTTCAGAATGGAAGTCTGTCAATAGTTTTTGTTAAATTAGTTGATAAATATCCTTTTGATGAGTATTGTTCAAGCGAAGATGAAGAAAAATTTGTTGAATCACTCAGTGAATTTTATTTACAAATAAAAAATTATATGAATAATGTTATTGATGAAGTTTTCACTTAAATATTTTCTTTTATTAAGGGATTATATGATGAAAAGTCACAGCTTGAAAAGAAAGATGAGGATATATACCAGGCTTTGGAAAAGAAGTTTCATAGATGTAATCTTCTCTCATAAATTATTGATTCCAAAGAAGAAATTATATCACTTCATAATGAACATTTCTCCTGCATCGAAGGAAAATTACAAAGAAATATTTTTGAGAAATATGTTACTGATAAGGTCCTTATAGAGATGTTTCTTACACTTGAGGAATCTCATAAAGCTACTATGAATATCAAGGGTTCTCATTTGGAAATAAAATACAAGCATGAGACATTCATCCTGGATGAAGAATCAAAAGAACAATAAATATTTCACTGCAATTAAAGACTTACTTTTATTGAAGATGAATTACAAAGGACTGTTTGTGAGAAGTATGTGACTGGAAAAGTTTATACAAAAGTGATTTATGCATTGGATAAACTACAAAAAACATCTAATTTTTTTAAATAATCCCACCTAGAGCTTAAGACAAATAGAATTAATGAGATGAATAATTATCTACTAGAAGTAATTAAAATTCACAATGATCAAGTTTAGAAAATGAATATTCAATGGGAAGATAAACTGAAAGTTGTTGAAGATGAGAAAAATTTCCACAACATGGAGTGTCTTGAAATGGAATTAAATTTGAAAAATCTGAAGGAAACAAAATTAAATACTTCTCATAAAGAATGATAAGATATGGTAAAATGAATTAAATATCAAAATAATTCTCTAAATTTGAAATATCTTGAATTGGATGTCAAGTTTAGAAATATTGAGAATATTCAAGATGAATCTTCAAAAAATATTGAGATCAGAAAAGCTACCAAGATTAATTCTAAGAAAAGAATTATTTATGAAAATATTCATTCAAGTAGTAAGAAGATATTGATATTATCTAAAGATAAATATCTTTCAAGCTCATTGAAATAGGTAACCCTTGTTCTATAAGTTTCTATTTGTACTAATACCGTTTCATCTGCAAGTATAGGTTCCAAAAATAAATTTGTTCAAATTTGGGTGAATGATACTGATTATAAATCCACCACATCATCAAAGGTAGATATGAAGAAAAGTGTGAATTCTTATTCCCCACAAATAGATCAGATGAATAATCATATTATCCAAAAGATTTTTTTTCAAAACTAGCCAAGTTATAGAACAAAATAAGAAATAAAGATTCTTTGGCTATTTTTGGTGTTGTTGGAAATTTGGGAATTGGGCCATTGATTGTTGGAATAATTTGTCAGTGCATGATAATTACAGTAGAACAACATTTAGGGGAGAAGATCTAATGTGAAAATAAATCCTACAAACTTGAATCATAATTCATAGATGAATAAGAATCTATCTATCAATAATAGATTTTATTGTCTTGAATACTTATATGATTATTGAAATAGAAGTGATCATAGTTATAATGAGTGTTGGTATGTACCAACCATACACTATGCATATACTGATACGAAGACAAGATCACAACAAATTTAAAAGAAAATAACTAAAGTAGAAAAGTATTCCTTAGGGTATAAACATAACAATAAATTTAAGAAAACTATGAAGTAAGATATACCCATGAAGAATGATGGCATGAATATCAAACCAAGGAAAAGATTCTTCCACTGTAGAAGAAAATGTTATGCCATAGATCTTTGTAAATAGGTTATAAACTCCAATGCTGGTGGAAGCAAGCTAAAGCAATAAAAAGAAATTAAAATTAAGATAAAATGAAATGGTTGATTTGGTGCATGAAAATCAAGGTGAAAAATTTGAATTTTATGAGAGGTTTTCTAAAAAGAATAACCCTATGATTTTTGGAGATTTTTGTCGAAGGTTCCAAATGTTAGGGCATATTATTGATAAATGCATGACATGGTTACTTGAAAAAATAGAACTAGTTAAGAACAAAGGAGAATCCTCAATGGATTTTTATATTAAAAATGATACTATAAATAAGGAGTCTACACATAAGAAGAAGTCTGAGTATATACCAAAAGAGTGCTTAGTTATATGGCCAGAACAACTAGATTTGGCTAAAAAGATGGAGCAGGAATAGAATAATGAAAGTGTACTACTTGTTAATGTGAAGAATCCTATTCCATCTAAGATGAAAGATAAATAAATCAAGAAGTTCATGCTTCCCTTGAATGATAAAATTTTGAAAGTCAAAGAAGGATACAACATGATGAATTTTCATAATTCTAAAGCAGAATTGAAAGGAGTTTTTGGGTTGAGAAATAATTATAATCCCTATTAATACAATTGAAAAATCATTGAAGAACCACATTATTACCATGTATATTTTTTGTTTTTTCTTTTATGTAGGTAATTGAAGATGAGACATATATCTAGTGGAGTTATGAAGATATGAGTGCTGTGAAAATATTTTACAGTATTTAGGAGGCTATCCATCATGGAGTTATTTATTCCAGTTGCTATTAAAATTTTTCTTGAGGATCATTCTTGAATAAAGTAATTCATGATGAATAACATGGATGAAGATCACCCCTCTAGGGGAATAAAATCTGAATAACTATCAAATTTGAATATCTCAACTAGTTTCATTGAATATTTGATGTTCTGTTAAGGGATTTATTTGATGATTTCAAATTCTGGAAATAGAGTCTTGTCATTAAAGAAATATGTTTTCCTATTTCTATATGAATAAAAATTCTAAATAAAAATGGGGAGAAACTGATATTTTGATGACAAAAATAATATGGATTCATAAAAGGGGAAGTGTATTCTTTCAATTAAATGCATTTAATATATTTTTCAAGATTAATATAGGAGATTAGTTGAATAGATTTTGAACAAATCCTTAAAGAAGGTTTCAATGTTGGCATCATATTATGAAAAATTTATTAATAGAATTTTTTTCTAAATTGATCACTTTTGTTTTATACATTGGGTTAAAACATGTAGAATTGGAACCAATTAATTAAAGATTCATTACTCTTAAAAGGTGATTCTTTACTTTTCTCAAGCCGATCAATTTGAATTTCTGATAAGTGGAATCTCTTATGAAATGAGGATATTAAAGGACAGAAGAAGAAATGTTTAGTAGTTACATAATGAGATGAGTTAAATTATTTCCTATACTACTATATTTGATTTTATTGTAAAGTAAGGGGGATAAGAGAACATTGAATTTTAAATTAAAATTGGAATTGAAAACAAATCCAAAGTGGGATATTGAAGAACCCAAATTGATTAAAGTGATATTTTTGTTGTAATTTCATTCAATAGACTTGATTGATCTGAAGTAAATGTTATAGTGTTTTAAGAATGGAGGTTCTGCCTTTGATTTTTTGTTAATAATTATTCATAATTTGGCAAGGATGATTGGATTTAAGGAAATTTATCTAAGTAAAGAAACAATTATTGTGACGATTATTGAACTGTTCAGTAGTTCAGAAAACACGTGTCATTGGTTATTGACACAATTTTTACAACATTAAAAGAAGTGAAAAGTTTTGGAATTAATGATTGAATTCCAAATAGACAAGTATTGATTTTTTTTGTTTTTTCTTGAGGATAAGGTTAGAATATTTTGGATTTGGTATTTGGAATTTGAAAATGTTTTTTAATAGAGAGTTATCAAAAAAAGTAGGCAACCTACTACCAAGACCAAGCCAGATCAACCTTAACCATATCTGGGACCCCAAAGGGTTGACCATGGGTGAGGGATCTAGCTCTGGCCAAGTCAGCTGGCATCATGGAATGAGGAGGAGTGCACCCGCATAAGGGAGGAGTTAGTGTGGAACCACCATGTAGGATGACACATCAGTGAAGGAGAGAAAACGATATGAAAGCGACACCAGGCGGTACCAAGGTATCAAATGTGAATATATGGTAACCATTATAGTGGTAATGGAATGCACCTTGTATTATAAGGGAGAAAGGAAAAGAATTTCATTTTTATGTGGGAACTCTTTTCATGGGTTACTATTTCTTTGAAAGAACCGTGACCATCTAATCAGCTGATTAGATGATCCAGGCCATTTGTTCTCTCCTACATTTTGTCTTCTCTAGCAAATCGTTGAAGGATTCCTGTTCACTGGGATCTCCATACTATGTCGACCGAAGCTCGATCTAAGGCTCTTCAACATGGTTTCATTGTTCTAATGATCTGAATATGATCGAAATGTGATGCAACTTTGTTTGAATCATATAATCAAGATTGAATCAAATCTTTACAATGAGTTGAAAATTTGAGATTATTTGAAGATGGTGATGGCTTGAGAAGCAATGTAGTGTTTCCCAAACCGATAAATCAGATGGATCTCCATGTTTTTTGGAGTGATTCTTCAGTGATGTTTGTCTATAAATTCCTCGATTGAGCTCATTTTTTATAGTGTAGATTATCTATCATTAAATATATTATCTCAAATAAAGTTGAGTGCATTTTTTAGATAGAAATAGATATGATCTCACATTAGGTATTTATGAAGGAGGTTCCATCTGTTTGTATTGATTCATCTCCATTAAAGTTTGAATAATGTTTCTACAAATCAGTTAAGCGGTTTAATTCTATTTTGCGAAGAAGGTGAACATGTGAAGAAAATATAAGTGTCATGTATTCTTTTATGTGAAGGGGAAGAAGCGGTATTCAACGAGTGTTTGATTTTTGTTTAGCACACTCAAATTTCTTCGAAAATATCCGATCCTCTAAGCAATTGGATAGTTCTGTAAGCATCTCCTTCATCTTTTTCACAATACACTAAGATTTTGTGAACTAGTGTATTTCATCTTACTATAATTTTTGAAGTGGAAGGAGACACTGTATTGAGAAGACTGCATAAACTGTTATGTGATGAAGATTTTACTATGCATGATTTATCTTGCTTATACTGTGATGCGAAGAGTATAAAAAATATACATGTAGTGATATCCAAGCATACTAGAAGCTTGAGGACGTAGCAATAATGTACATGAATTGTATTTAATTTACATAAAAAATGAATTAGGTTCGTGTGTTCTGTTTTGAGTTGAACTGGTCGTGTGTATGATTTGAGGAAGAGTAGTATCAAATGAATGAAGTTTTTTAGATCTTCTAAAGGAATGTTGTGTGAAGAAACAATGTGACACATTGTCATTTGTTTTTCTTTCACAAAGAAATTCAGTATTTGATGTGTTACATCACTACTACAAAACCGATGTTTAATAGCACTGGTATTTACCAGCACTATAAAAAAGTGCTGATAAATGGAATCTTTATCAGTGCTAAAGAAAACACCGATAAATTTAACCCTTTATCAGTGCTTTTTTAGTGCTGATAAATGGAATCTTTATCAAAACTTTATTTTTAACATTGATAAAGATACATTTTATCAGCCCTTTTTTAGTACTCATAAAGGTATGAATAAATAAAATGAAACAATTAAATAAATAAAAAATAAAAAATGAGTTTTTTAAAAAAATATTACAAATTTTATTAATTAAATAATTATTGATAAAAATGAATTAATTGAATATACATTATTAATTAGATAATTATGATAATTAATGTTAATAAATTGTATATATTAAATATATATATATATATATATATATATTAATGTATATGAATATGATTTATATATTACAAAATATTTATGCGCTTTACATTAAATAGTCATATATTTAGTGAATAATGGTTTATAATTAAAAATTAATATGAATTAAAAATACAGACTAATTACATAGTGTAATGGACATATAATTGAATGTGTCCTTGATTTTTCAATTTAACATAGAAAAAATGGGTGTTATATTGATTTCACATATACATAATTAATGCATTTTTATATACAACACACACACACACAAAACTTATCCATTTTTTTAATATTTTTAAAGTGTACTTATTTTTAATTTATTCAATTTCACTAATTTTCAACATATATACATGCGTAAGCTTAAAATTAGATATAAATATTATTTTTCAAAAATATTTCTATAATTATAAATAAATAATTATAAAATTTTAATTGATATTTTTAAAAAGGATTATATTTACTATATTTATATTTATATTTATTTATTAAGAATATATATATATATATTTAATTTTTCTATTTATAATTATAATTATAAGTCCTTTATCATTGCTAAA